>CAWUFW010001361.1:0-2906829 GCA_963921515.1 Calotriton arnoldi
TCGATGCCTCCTACCGCCGCGGACGGAATAATTTGGTGGTTGATCCTAATAGGGTCAGCGGGGTTTCCGCTTTGCCCGCGGACGCTGATTTACCGCTACCATGGCGGTCGGAATTTTTTCCGTCCGCCATCGTAATGACCCTCATAGTTTGTACATATGTAAAGTTTTACATGTGATAATTACTGAAAAAACATTTTATAACATTTGTACTTTTTATTTAAACAGTTGTGTAAACTTTGTAATATCAGATAATGTAGTTTCAAATTTTTTAATATACATTTGAAAAATAATATATTTATTTCTAACAGTTGTTAATTTTAGTTTGGTATTGTTAACATTTTTTAATATATTACATATATTCGTAACATTTTACAAATATAACAGTTTTAACAATTTTATATTATAATTTTTATATATACATATAGGGGCCCATTATGATACCCGGCGTAAAAAAATCCGCCAGGCATGGAAGCGGCAAAAATCCGCCCGCACACACCGTCTGAACACCGACCACGCCATTACGATTACACAAACCGAAAACCGCCATCGGCGGAAAAATCACACAAAATACCGCCCGCCATCGTCCGAGTCGGAGTCAAACCGCCCGCCACGGACGGAAACACGCACGACAACACAAAACCGCCTGCCCTCACGGCCGACACACCGCACGTGAGATTACGATCGCACCGCCATGAGCGCGGGAAAACTACAAATATACCGCCCGCCAGCGCAAACAACGCCGATGAGAATCGACACGGCAGAAGCCATGGCGCCCACGTCCCTGCACAGAAACCATCCGCTGACAAAAACAATCGCACACAACATGGCCAACAAGTCCACACAGCAAGGCACGCACAAATACACAAGCACAGTACACATCCCGAAAACACCCCCCCTGGACAAACAAAAACTACAAAGGCCAGAACCCCAGACACAACACACCTGAAAACAACAAACCATGAGGACACACCCTCATAGGTAAGTACAAAAGCAGCACTCCCACAGACCACAACCCCTTGCAACATTGCAAACTAGAGAGGAGAGGACACAGTGACACAGCAAGGACAGCAGCACACCACAGAAACGCACACATCACAACCACCACCACCACCACCACCAAACACCGGCACCACAAACCCCCTGCACATTACACAACACACACCGCACCAGCACCACAAACACCATGGCACCACAAAGAATGCCCAAGTTCACGCCCATTGAGCTGACGGTCATGGTCGACGAGATCATCAAGGTGCACCCACAAATCTATGGGAACATGGTCCAGCACACACCACTAGCCACCAGAAACAGAATGTGGAACCGGATCGTAGACCAGGTCAATGCAGTCGGGACCCTGCCCAGGAACAGAGTCGAAATAAACAAACGGTGGAATGACGTCAAGAGCCTGGTCAAGAAGAAGGAGACCAAGAACAGAGAGCTGGCAGCCGTCACTGGCGGAGGGAATCCCGCGCTCTTCAAGACCTTCAAAGCGTGGGAGGAGAAGGTGCGAGTCATCATACATCCCGAGATCCTCGCCGGATTAGCAGGGGGAGTGGAGGCTGGTAAGTACAAACTAATGTATACCAGCACACCGCTATGTACTCACATGCACTACCACCATGCCACAGCTCCCAGGGACAAACACCCCCATGTCCAGCACACAATACACAACACATCACACACACATGCAACAGACACCACCACACACAGCCCAAACAGAACAACTGTAAGATGCGTGGGGACATGTGTACACTCAGCCAGCCACGTAACCACCAACAGGTCCCCAAATATGCCAGAAGCGCCACAACGAGCACCCACCACACCCATGTGTCCGCCACAGCTGCACTAACCGACAAGTAACAGGTAAGTGGCAGGAACACAAAGTGCAGTGGGTGGGAGGGTGGACAGCCCAAGTACAACACACACCAGGCCCCTAGTCCCACAGCACAGCAAGGAGGAGCATCCCCCACACCCCACAGCCACGTGTCAGCCACCGCAGTGCACAACGACAGCCGAAAGGTAGACATCACGGTCCACAGCAATCGGTGTCAGTGGGTGTCCAGCCACCACCACGACCCACAACACCCCCCCACCCCCACAGACCTGCAACATGGAGCACCCCCGCTTAGAACCATGTGGCATCCAGTACAGTGCACGCCCGAACAACCTGCAGGTGGGAAACTGGACAGGGCTGGATTACTGGAGGCATGAGGACCGTAACACGACCAACACATGGGACATGTCACGTAGCAGACGAACACGCAGCACCGCCCACCGTCACGAACAAGTGAACAATGTGCACTCGGACATGAACCACAGACTCACACCTCACATGACCCATCACAGACACAGCAACACCCAAGGAGCCACGTCTGCATGCACAAGCCACACTGAATATAGTACCACACGGCAGCCACTGTGCAACTCATCACACACAACCGAAACACCATTGAAGTCCTGTCCATGTAGCCCCTACTGCCTGTCAACCACACACCCCACAACTACGCCTATGTAAGACAAACAACACTAGACGCAACAGAGCGGAACAACATAAATGCACACGAACACCACTGAACCCATCAAACACACAGACACACCATGCACATACAACATACCATCCATCCCATCCGTCAGCCCCAGTCTCATGAAAGGCATGTCATCCGCACAGCTGCCACACATACAGCAGTCACGCTAAGATACATGCCCATGACCAACCATGTGCCAGAAGTCAATGAAGCGCACGCCACACTGTGAGCAACAACACACAACATGGGCCACACCCCCCCACGAGCACTGCAGTGATGCACATGGCACAGGGCAGCACGCACACCAAGGAGATGGGACAACTGCAATACGTTGGCTGGCACACAACCATCACTCACTCATAACGATGCGTCCAATGCCATGTCCAGTAATCACAACAGACAGCAAATATGCAGGCCATGTCAGGCATGCACACACCTCAGACCATGCACTGTCATGCTGCCACAACACATGTCACGTTCGGCACCCATGGCTCACAGCATGTACCCCAAAAGCATATTCCCTCCCAAATGCGAATCTGGGGCATGGCCCCCATGTTGCCATATGCGTTCCTAAGCTTTCCATTTGAACCCCAAAAGCATATTCCCTCCCAAATGCGAATCTGGGGCATGGCCCCCATGTTGCCATATGCGTTCCTAAGCGTTCCATTTGAACCCCAAAAGCATATTCCCTCCCAAATGCGAATCTGGGGCATGGCCCCCATGTTGCCATATGCGTTCCTAAGCGTTCCATTTGAACCCCAAAAGCATATTCCCTCCCAAATGCGAATCTGGGGCATGGCCCCCATGTTGCCATATGCGTTCCTAAGCGTCCCATTTGAACACCAAAAGCATATTCCCTCCCAAATGCGAATCTGGGGCATGGCCCCCATGTTGCCATATGCGTTCCTAAGCGTTCCATTTGAACCCCAAAAGCATATTCCCTCCCAAATGCGAATCTGGGGCATGGCCCCCATGTTGCCATATGCGTTCCTAAGCGTCCCATTTGAACCCCAAAAGCATATTCCCTCCCAAATGCGAATCTGGGGCATGGCCCCCATGTTGCCATATGCGTTCCTAAGCGTCCCATTTGAACCCCAAAAGCATATTCCCTCCCAAATGCGAATCTGGGGCATGGCCCCCATGTTGCCATATGCGTTCCTAAGCATCCCATTTGAACACCAAAAGCAAAGTACAAACCAGACCCAGGATGGGCCAGGAGCCCGCATACACCAGAGTCACAATAAGTAGGGGCACAGCAACACACCCATCGGCATGGCCAATCCGTCCCATGCCACATGTGCACAGCACACAGTCCCATTGCCAAGCACACACAACTACAAATGGTACAGCCACACACACGCCTCCGGGAAACCCATGTACGAGATTGCACGAACTGTTAATGTCAGACGACAAATACATACTTCGCCAGGTGCAACACAATAACAAATCTCATTCTCTCCACAGGTGACGAACTGCTGGATGCTGGGGATGGAGACAGCAGCCAGCACAGCCAGCCTACAAGCCCCCAACGAGGACACACGGATGTGGAGGATCTGTCCTCCTCTTCGGACACGGACCACCAAGCAGGCCCATCTGGTGTGGCAGGGCCCAGCCGCTCCCCAGGACCCCTCCTACCCACCAACCCATCATCCAGGGCTGCTGAACATTCCCAGCCCCCTGCTGCCACTGTCGTTGCGGCCACACCCACGGTCATTGCGGCCACACCCACGGTCATTGCGGCCACACCCACGGTCATTGCGGCCACTACCACTGCCGCAACCGCCACCATCGCCGCACCGACCACCACCGCCGCCACCACCACCACGTCTTCGCTGGCACCAGCCCCAGCGCAGGTGGTGGCCCGGCCGACTGGATCCACCCTGGGAGCCACAGCGAGGACCGTGGTGAGCAATGTGGCTAGTGGGCAGGCCGGTGGCAGCAGGACTGGTAGGAGGAGCAGGGTCAGGAAAACGCCAGCCTCCCCTGGGAGCCATGCCCTGCCTCAAATGGCCAGAGTCCTTGGGGCCTATGAAGAGGCCCAAGGACAATGGGCCAGGTCAGCTACAGACACGCGTGAGGTGCTGGGGGTGCTGAGGTCCATGGACGCCCGTATGGGCCAACTCGTGGACCTCATGGGCCAGCTGGTGGTGGCGGTGAGGTCACAGCCAGGGACAGCAGCTCCCCTCCGCCACCACCTGCCGGGGCGCAGGGTCGAGCAGCAGTGTCCAGTTCCCCTGCGTCCACAGCCAGTGAGCACACCTCAACCACCAGCATGTCGCAAGCAGGCACCCCCTCGCAAACGTGGAAGGGGCCGTCCGAAGTGGAAACAGATCTCCCGGGAGGACTTCGCACGCTCCAGACGCAAGTGAGGCAGCCAGCCAGCCTTCCTTGACCACCCACTGCATTGACTTGGACTACGATCCCACTCCACACAGCCATCTGGATGGCATGTGTGTGTAGGACTATGGACATAGAACCAGTGGGTACACCCTGAGCATCACGCAGCCATGACCGACAGCTCATTGTCACTGCACGCACCACTTTTGTCATCACCTTACACACAATCACATGTCACAGTTTGAAATAAATGCACCTCTTACACAAACTGCTGTTTGTGCCCTGTGTTTTATTTGTATGGAATACAACGGCCACCTTGGGCGGAAAGGCACCTGATGCGTGGCATGGCAATGGAACCGGAGGGCCTGTAGGGACCTAGGGGTGGGAGACAGAACAGGAGCACATTCAATTAGTGTGTCACACACCCATCACACAGTACATGTCAACAACTACAAGCAATGTACACACATCGCACAGAGCAATAGGGCACAATGCCACAGCCACCAACAGTGGCATACTACCCTGGCCATGGAGCGTTGACACACAGCACGCAGTGAACAAACGTCCACCCTGACACAGCACACACACACCTGCACAGATACAGCCACATCAGCCGTCGTACATGGACACTCACCGTCAAGTGAAGTAGTGGGCGATGAGCTGCTGCCGCACATTACCAGCTTCCTCCTCTCCGCTGTCCTCCTCACTCGAGCTGTCCTGGTCTGCGGGCTGGGGCCCTGGTTGATCTCCGTCATCCACGATGAGGGGGATCTGCTTCCGAATGGCCAGATTGTGCAGCATGCAGCACGCCACCACTATCTGGCACACCTTCTGTGGGGAGTACGCCAGCGCACCCCGGTGCGGTCCAGGCACCTGAACCTGGACTTGAGGAGGCCAAAGGTACGCTCGACCACACGTCTGGTCCTCCCATGTGCCTCATTGTAGCGATCGTCTGCTGGGGTGCGAGGATTCCTCAATGGACTGAGCAGCCATGCCCCATTCGGGTACGCAGAGTCACCTGGGTGTGAGGGACACAGAGAACCGTTGCTATTCCAACTGGACAGGGGACAGCATCGCACAACCAGCACGCTACACCACTCCACATACTCACCGACAATACAGCCACGATCCTGTTGCAGATTGGACATCAGTCGTGGCAAGATGCTGTTGCGCATTATGTGTGCGTCATGGGCCGAGCCTGGGAACTTTGCACACACGTGGGTGATCACCATGTCCGCAAGGCACACCACTTGCACATTCAGGGAGTGCGTGTGCTTCCTGTTGCGGTACAGGTGCTCAGTGGCCTGTGGTGGAACAAGGCCAACATGTGTGCAGTCAATGGCTCCAACGACGTGTGGGATTCTGCCAAGGGCATAGAATGCACCCTTCACTGCCGCCAATTCACGAGCCCTGGGGAAGCGGATGTACCTGTTTCGGTACAGCATCATGGCTGCCAGTACATCCCTCAGCACCTTGCTGAACATGGGCTGGGACATCCCTCCTCCACTGCCCACTGTGTGCTGGAATGACCCAGTGGCGAAGAAATGCATGGCGGCCATCACCTTAGCCGTGGGGGTGACAGCTGTCGGATACACCCTGCGGGGACGGAGATGGGGTTCCAACATGGCACACAGTCGATGCAGGGTTGGCCTGTCCAGCCGAAACTTCCTAATGACCTCTGTATCGTCCATGTCCGCCAGCAATTGGTATGGGCGGTCAATGTTCGGTCTCCGCCTAGGGAAAATGGCAGTGGACACATGTCAAAGCAACACAACACATAGCAATTTCGCATACACATCACTGACATGACTGAGCAAGCACATGAGCCACAGCCCAGCTGTCAAGCTGGGACGGCACGGCCACAATACACTTACACAGGTCTCCCAACAATGGCAATGGCTAGTGATACAAACCACTGCCATGTGCATGCACATGGGGATCTAGGCCCCAATGACTTGCGGGGCGTGCTGATGGGGACTGACTGCATATTCGTCAAGCGGCAACGCCACGGCAACATGAATGTCTGCTGAGCATAGAACTGCTTCCGAGGCTGGATGAGTATGGCACACGACGACGACGATGTGGGCACAGGCTGAGCGGCCAAAACAAGTGGGACCTGTGGCACGAGGGGATATGAGACAGTAGTAGGTGTCAGCACTGCACCCTATATACAGCACTGTACGGATCACACCTCCCGAAACATTGACAGGTGTCCACATTGACAGCCCCATGCCAAGACGGCTGTGTGCTTGCAGTCACACGTCACAGGTGAGAGGTTACATTGCACGTGCCAGGTGGCAGACGTACATAGTGGGAGCTGGCATGTGTGTGCATGTGTCTCCTGTTCAGGATCCACCAGATGGGCGCTGACTCTGTACTGACCATTGGACACAGCATGTTCCGTGGAAGGCTTGTGTGTGTGGGATGGTGGCACTGGATGTGCCTCCGTTGGGTGGGGGGCCATGCACAGGGCGGGTACGTCGATGATTGCGCATTGTTGGTCACGGTGGGTGCACCCACTAAGATGTGTTGCCCTGTGTTCAATTCCTATGTCCGCATGATGATGGACTGTAGATGTGGGCAGACTACACATTGGTCGATGTGCTGTCTATATGCATGTGCCTTCACACCAGGCACAGCTGCCCCTGCACATGTGACCCCTGCTGGACTCGCTGCTGGGTCTGTGGAGCTGATGCACCTTCTGTGCGTGGGGCGGACAGCTCTCCTCACTTCCCTCATTGCGCATGTCATGACTTTGCCGCAGGTGACATGGATCATGGAGGGCCCACATGTACGCGTGGGTAGGCTACACATGATTGTTCACTGGTCGCCACCCCCAGTCAGTGTTTCGAATGGGAAGGTTGTCGTGCTGGTGGTATGTTCGATGTGGCGGATGGGCGGGCCTAGGTGCGGGCTTACATTCCGGACATGGGGGGTAGTTGGATTGGCGACTAGTTGCAGTACACACGGGACACGTCTCTTCCTTTCCACATCTGGGTCATCCCTTGTACTCACTGACAGTGATACAGTCATCTTCGCCCCAGCCCTCATGTCCTCCCCTCGCTCCCCCAATATGCATGTGCACCTGCGAGGCTAGCGCTTGCACAGGCAGCCCCAAGCTCGCACCAGAGAGGGCAAGGAGTGTATGTGTGGGTCCAGTTGCACGAGTGGGCTGTCTCAGGGTATGATGTGTTGCGGGACGCCGTCCACCTGCGTGGTGCCCCAAATGGAGACCCGGCCTGCATGGACTATGCATCACAGTCTTCGCCTTCCGGATCCGCCACCTGCGACACCCAGTGGCTGTGGCTGCCCTTGCGGCCAGGCCGCGTCCGTCTGTGACTGATGGCCCACACATTCACTCTTTGGCCTCTCTGGGGAGGGCTCGGGGGTGGTGGCGCACGCGCTTGCACTTAGTCGCAATGGCATGTGGCGTGGTTGGTATAATGGGCAATGGATGGGATGGTGCGAGCCACCTCCCGTGACGTCAGTGCTGCTCGTGCTGTGGTGCGTCCCCCTACACTTCCATTTGACTTGTGCCATGCTAGACGTTGAGGTTCTATTGCCTGCGTGATATGACCAGGAGGAGCGCGAGGAGACCTCTCACACACCATGCTCCACTGCCATCCCGTGCCCTGTATCGCCTGTGCGGATTGACTATGTTGGGGTTACACCTGGTCGACTGGGGCTGTGTGTGCCTTGTCAAGGGGCATGGCGGGCGCACAACAGGATCCAGCTTGTCCACAGAGGGTGGGCTGAGGTGCGCCTGGTACCGCTTTGTATGTGTGCCCGGCTGCTGTGCACACACTTGTTCACTCCCCCCGACAGGTGTCCTCTCACAATGCCCAGGGAAGCGGTGGTGTACTGTTCATGACCCCTCCCAACACGGCGTGCTCCAACTTGGCATGTGCGCATCTACCCGTCACACCCACCCACCTGAGCACTGCGTCCATACGACTTCACACGACACATGTGTGTCTTCCACAGTTGTGCTACTCATTTGCGTTGACATCCAATACCAGTGGACTACATGGTCATGTCACGACTGCCGTGTACTTCACATACTCTCATCCTCTCTCATTCGTACTTGTGAAATGAGTCAGCGGAGACAGTTTTGGTTTCAAACATTATATTGAGTCTTCTGTCCTCTGTGATGCAGTATAGTGGCACTACTGGCAGCGGAATACATGTTGAGGATATACTGAGCATGATTGCAAATGGGATAGGGTGTGGGGTTACATGTGATTGGCTGTTGCATGTGGGATGTGGGCTTCAGAGTTACATCTGCTTGGCCAAGGCTGTGCTAATGTACATTTACGTATAGCTGCGGAGCTGCGGACTTTGACACAGACGGTATACATGTAGCCTACCAGACCGCTTGGCATCATGGGCACAGTCCATCTCAGTTCCATGTGACAGGTTTGCTGCGGTTGTTCCTCATGCACGCGTGCATGTGAGATGACATCAGGGCATGTGCTTGCGTGCATGCAGCGGCGTGCCACTTGTTGTTGCACTGTGGTGGTTACTGGACATGTCACAGTCAATGGGGTCGTGTTGTTGTTGTATGCACTTGTCGTCCATGCAAAGGTCCTGGTATGGGATTCCCGGGGCGGGGGTGGGAGGGGTGCAGCACCCACAGACTCCAGGCGACCTATTCATGTCCACTGAGCGGTGTGTGTGTCCATGGGCGCTGGATCCATGTCGTGTCCTGGTTGTTCGTGCAGTTCCGTCCATGTGGGTGCGATACACAGACCCCATGCCACTGCCTCCCACGATGCATGCGGTGTTCCTGGATGTGATGGGGAACAGTGTGCATGTCCCGGTCATATCCGATGTCATGGCGATGTCGTTGATGGTGTGGTTACAGTTGCCGGTCGTTTGGTATGGCTGTTGTGGTGGTGACTGGCCAGTCCGTGCGGAAGCTAAGCATGGGTGCGGGGTTGGACATCATAGGTCAATCGGGGAACCTGCGTTGTGGTCCGACGAATTTACAGGTTGTCAGGTATGCGATGCCGTCCAGCAGGGCTTCCATGTCATTGGTGGTGTACATGTTTGCCAGCCAATGTAGCGGATGGTGGCTGTCAAGGTGTTGTTCGTAAGTTGTCCCTTGGAGGACCATGATGGGGCATGCTGGGTGACATTCGATGTAGCTGTTCTCGATGATCCGTCGTGTGGAGGCACAGTGGTCCCATTTCAGTGCGGGTGCGATGTTGGCCACATACACCATGCCCCCATAGGCAGAGCAGGCCCTGTCGTGTGCGTCCAGAGGGAGGAGTAGTGGTAGCAGGTCCGCCTTCAGACATGCCGGGTTGGAGAGGCATATCTCCACGGGATGCTGGTAGGGACACCTCCGACAGTAGAAGACGGGCATGACGCAGCTGAACAATGTGATGCGGTAAGTCAGTCGGTAACTTACGTTCAGCAGGGACAGGAGATCGCATCCCAATATATGTATCAGGTTGGTTTTGTACAGCTTGAGCTGTCCGGCGTAGTTGGGTAGGTGTGTTGCGGTTGCCATTTCGCAGCGGTGCGTTGTGGTGGCGTGCTCCGGCTGTGTGTGCAGTCTGCAATGTGCACGCTCCGAGGTTGCTGTGAGCTCTGTGTAGTCGTAGGGAGACAGGACTTGTGTTCTGTTGGCTTGTTTGGAGGACACGGGCCCTCATCCCACATGCTTCTCAGACAGTTCAAGGTCAGTGATGTGTGACTCCTTCCAATTAACTTGCATGTGGCCGACATGGGGGAGTGTTTTCTTTTTCTTCCCCGTCCGTTGTGTGCTTCTGTGATATGCGCTATCTGCCCTGTGGTCGGTCTCCTCGGCATGCCTGTGTTGGTCTATTCTTGGACAATGGCTGTATTCACCGGCTTCTGTCGTAGGGCTGTGGTTTCGGAGTTGGAATGGAAGGTCATTCAGTGCTGTCTGCTCTCCCTTGTGTGGGCGGCAGGCTGCCTTTCCGCTCTGCGTTGGGCCTTGTGTGTGAATGTTATTCTTGGGCCACCTGTTGTCGGTCCCCGGGCTCTTTGGTGTTCCGTTTTATATGTCTTGTTCATATGTGCAGGGTGGTATGGGTGTTTCAGTGTGGTACTGGCGTTCCTCTTCCCGAAGGGGCCCTGCTTCTCCTAGTTGGTGTTGCCGCCGCTGTGTGCTACGCCATGTTTGTTACACTGGGGTGTGTCCTGCTGTTGCGTGACTTCACTGACATGTGTGCGTCGGTTGTGTGGCGTTGGGTGTTGTCCGTGAATTGGGCGTTGGGGACATGTCTGTGGCAGGCCTGTCACGTGTCATGTGCGTTCGGGGTGGGGCTGATGTGTGTGCTGCTTGGTTGTGTCCCTGTGTCTGTGTGCGACGCATGCATGGCGCTGCGGTTGGCCTCTGCGTTGTGCGCATGTGTGGCGGCGTCATCGCCGCTTTGGGGCCGTGACGGGGTTGTTGGTTCCTAGTCCCAGGTGGTGTGTACACATGTGTTACGCGATGTTACGATTTGGCCTGTGTGTCATATTTGGATGCAATGGTGGATGTGTAGTGTACACGCGCTGGTGGGGGTTGTCCGCTTTTCCGCCCTTGCACTGTGTGCGCTGTTTGCGTGCACTTGTTGTGTGTGTGCCTACCTGCGTCTCCGCGGTACGTTGCGTCCTTGGTGGTGCATCAGCAGGAGCATGGGGAGGGCCTGCAGTGCTGGATTCATGCTCGGGGAGCCGCTTCTTCGTTGTCCGTGCTCGGCGTCCGTGTTACCGCTTCGGTTTGTCGTACGGTATCTCTTGGCCGTGGGAGCCGTTTGTTTGCGGCATCGTAATTTATACGCCGGGCGGGACGTGTTTCGTCGGACGGTGTGTGTCAATTGGGCTGCGCCGCTACGTGTACGGGCGCACTTTGATGGCGGACGGTGTTGCTGGCTTGCCGGCGGTGTTTGGCCTACTTTTCGCATCGTAATTGGGCGGGCGTGTGGACTGCTGCGTGCCGGCGGTAACTGGTGGTTTTTGCATCCGCCAGCACGGCGGTTGTGCTTCCGCCCGCCATCGTAATGACCCCCATAGTTACATTTTTTAAAGAAATAATACTTTTTAATTAATAATATTAATATATGAAATATTAATATTAATAATTATTACATTGTTTAATTTGTATACATTTGTTTTATAAAGTAAACCGTTTTTATTATAAAAAAAATAAAAATAAATAAATACATGTTGTATGTCACATTTAAATATATGGAATTATAATATTAAATATTATTTGTTTAATAATATTTATTATTATCATTTTACAATACCCCAAAAATTAATAATACATTTAAACAAATAATATAACAATTGTAGTATTTTAATTAAACATGTAATTAATTTTGACATAATGTTATAATTTTTTTTTAAATAAATTGCATTTATTTTCTATGTTTAAAGCTGCCATATTTGTTTTGGGCCTTCTATTTTGTAAACGGTTGCGGTTGTTTTGGGTTATTTTGAAGGGGAGAAGGTCGCGGTCGGGAGCTGCTTCACGTTGAGGAAGGTAAGATTAATTTTATTTATTTCAACTAAATTTTTAATTACATTTGATGGTAGTTAGGTTGTAGTAAGTGTGTCTAGAGTTAAGTTTGTGGAGTTTTGGCGTTTTTTATGTGTACGTTAGGTTTTGACGATTTATGTATTGTTAGGTTTTGAGGCCTAGTTTAGAAATGTTAAAGTATGGTACAATATGTGTTATTATCATGTGTGTAATGTTTGTAATATTGTTATATGGTGTAATATGTGTATATTTGTGTGGGTGGGAATGTTTGTGTTTTTTTAAAGGTTTTGTTCGTTAAAAGTTGCTGTTACCGGAAGATTGCGTTTTTTTAAAATTAAGGAAGTGTACATTAGTTTTAGTAACTAATGGTTATTTTACACTTTCTTAATTTTTTGGGTTTTCATGGAGCGTTTGTTTTTTTAAAACAGTTTTTCGGGTTTTTATGGTTGACGGATTGTGGATTTATGGACCGAGGATTACTTTTTGAAACAGTTGTATTTTTTCATTTTTTGGGGGAAACTTTTATTCTATTTGGATTATGATCTACCTGGATTGTTTTGCAAGATGTGGAATTTTCTGTCTACAGCTACGGAAATGGTAAGTTATTTAAATTATTTATTGTGGGAGGGAAATGCAAAGAAATTTACTATTGTTGTTTATTTTTTCAAGTATCTAATTAATGTGTCTATATATATTTTTATTTATTAATAAAAATACATTAGACAAATTAAATAGTATTGTGAAAAAATAAAATTATTTAGTATGCATTTTAATATTTGAAACAGAAATGTATTATACATTTTACACTGTTTAGACAGTTTAGAGTAGGCTTTTTGCAATTATTGCTAAGTATTCTAGGCCTCTTGTTGTAGGGTATAGTCTGACTTGTTGTTGTAGGTAGCCACTGGAGTCAAGCTATCCTGGCTGATGAAGGCTGATAGCCTGAAACCGGTCCTAGGATGCTTGATTCCGGTCCAGGGAAGACATGGCTTGGCAGTTCGGTCTGGACTGTTCCCATGAGGCACAGGGTCAAGACTGATTTGCATATGGCTATGTCTGAACTGGGGTGGCGTGGTGAAGCAAAATAACGATGGACTAAACCCAGATCTATGACTGGGGGTGAATGTTTGCCAATGTGCAGCATTCCGTCCATCATCTTGTGTGTTTTGCATTTCGCCCTATGTGGGAAGGGTATGCCCAGACGTGGGTCCCGTGCTCACTACGCCACTGGAGTCAAGCTATCCTGGCTGATGAAGGTTGATAGCCTGAAACCGGTCCTAGGATGCTTGATTCCGGTCCAGGGAAGACATGGCTTGGCAGTTCGGTCTGGACTGTTCCCATGAGGCACAGGGTCAAGACTGATTTGCATATGGCTATGTCTGAACTGGGGTGGCGTGGTGAAGCAAAATAACGATGGACTAAACCCAGATCTATGACTGGGGGTGAATGTTTGCCAATGTGCAGCATTCCGTCCATCATCTTGTGTGTTTTGCATTTCGCCCTATGTGGGAAGGGTATGCCCAGACGTGGGTCCCGTGCTCACTACGCCACTGGAGTCAAGCTATCCTGGCTGATGAAGGCTGATAGCCTGAAACCGGTCCTAGGATGCTTGATTCCGGTCCAGGGAAGACATGGCTTGGCAGTTCGGTCTGGACTGTTCCCATGAGGCACAGGGTCAAGACTGATTTGCATATGGCTATGTCTGAACTGGGGTGGCGTGGTGAAGCAAAATAACGATGGACTAAACCCAGATCTATGACTGGGGGTGAATGTTTGCCAATGTGCAGCATTCCGTCCATCATCTTGTGTGTTTTGCATTTCGCCCTATGTGGGAAGGGTATGCCCAGACGTGGGTCCCGTGCTCACTACGCCACTGGAGTCAAGCTATCCTGGCTGATGAAGGCTGATAGCCTGAAACCGGTCCTAGGATGCTTGATTCCGGTCCAGGGAAGACATGGCTTGGCAGTTCGGTCTGGACTGTTCCCATGAGGCACAGGGTCAAGACTGATTTGCATATGGCTATGTCTGAACTGGGGTGGCGTGGTGAAGCAAAATAACGATGGACTAAACCCAGATCTATGACTGGGGGTGAATGTTTGCCAATGTGCAGCATTCCGTCCATCATCTTGTGTGTTTTGCATTTCGCCCTATGTGGGAAGGGTATGCCCAGACGTGGGTCCCGTGCTCACTACGCCACTGGAGTCAAGCTATCCTGGCTGATGAAGGCTGATAGCCTGAAACCGGTCCTAGGATGCTTGATTCCGGTCCAGGGAAGACATGGCTTGGCAGTTCGGTCTGGACTGTTCCCATGAGGCACAGGGTCAAGACTGATTTGCATATGGCTATGTCTGAACTGGGGTGGCGTGGTGAAGCAAAATAACGATGGACTAAACCCAGATCTATGACTGGGGGTGAATGTTGCCAATGTGCAGCATTCCGTCCATCATCTTGTGTGTTTTGCATTTCGCCCTATGTGGGAAGGGTATGCCCAGACGTGGGTCCCGTGCTCACTACGCCACTGGAGTCAAGCTATCCTGGCTGATGAAGGCTGATAGCCTGAAACCGGTCCTAGGATGCTTGATTCCGGTCCTAGGATGCTTGATTCCGGTCCAGGGAAGACATGGCTTGGCAGTTCGGTCTGGACTGTTCCCATGAGGCACAGGGTCAAGACTGATTTGCATATGGCTATGTCTGAACTGGGGTGGTGTGGTGAAGCAAAATAACGATGGACTAAACCCAGATCTATGACTGGGGGTGAATGTTTGCCAATGTGCAGCATTCCGTCCATCATCTTGTGTGTTTTGCATTTCGCCCTATGTGGGAAGGGTATGCCCAGACGTGGGTCCCGTGCTCACTACGCCACTGGAGTCAAGCTATCCTGGCTGATGAAGGCTGATAGCCTGAAACCGGTCCTAGGATGCTTGATTCCGGTCCAGGGAAGACATGGCTTGGCAGTTCGGTCTGGACTGTTCCCATGAGGCACAGGGTCAAGACTGATTTGCATATGGCTATGTCTGAACTGGGGTGGCGTGGTGAAGCAAAATAACGATGGACTAAACCCAGATCTATGACTGGGGGTGAATGTTTGCCAATGTGCAGCATTCCGTCCATCATCTTGTGTGTTTTGCATTTCGCCCTATGTGGGAAGGGTATGCCCAGACGTGGGTCCCGTGCTCACTACGCCACTGGAGTCAAGCTATCCTGGCTGATGAAGGCTGATAGCCTGAAACCGGTCCTAGGATGCTTGATTCCGGTCCAGGGAAGACATGGCTTGGCAGTTCGGTCTGGACTGTTCCCATGAGGCACAGGGTCAAGACTGATTTGCATATGGCTATGTCTGAACTGGGGTGGCGTGGTGAAGCAAAATAACGATGGACTAAACCCAGATCTATGACTGGGGGTGAATGTTTGCCAATGTGCAGCATTCCGTCCATCATCTTGTGTGTTTTGTGTTGTAGGTATTCAAACATTTGTTCAGTTTGTTTGGAGAGTTTAGGCCTAATTTGTGTAACAGATTGCTCTATTCTTAGCTGTTGGTAGCTCTGTTCTTTTTGTAGGGAGAGTAGGAGTTTGTGTAGAGTAGGTGTACCTCGTCCTGTTGATGCTTGGAAGGCATTATGCCAACCTTCAACAGCATTGTTTGTTTTTGCCTCTTGGTTTAGTGTGCTAAGGTACACATTCCACCATGGTATTTGGTATTTTGGTTGTCTTCTATGTCCTGATCTATGGAGTCTTCCCACCCAGGTATCTTCAAAATAGTCTAGGAGGGGACTTAATTTTTGTTCGTGTTGCTGGTAGTAAGGACTTTCTATTAAAAGGTTGTAATGTTCGGCCACGTCAGTAACTGGGACGTAGGCCAGTGCAATAAGCTTTTTTATTTGGTATGCGAATGAACTGTTTGTCGCATATTCAACACTTAGGGGCCGATTACGATGGCGGGCGGACATCGTAGCGGGATCGGGACCGCCTGCCTGTCATGCGGCGGTCCCGCACCCCAAATTATGATGCGACCGCCACCGCGGCGGTAGCATCTGGCAATTTAACATTGTGGCGGGTGCTGCTGGCTGCAGCATCTGCCGCAATGTTGAATGGCCATGTTGTGCATTTCCCTGCACAACGTGGCAGGCACAGTGCGGTGCCTGCCACCTTGTGCATGGAAATGTAGGGGGGTACCATGGGTACCCCCCAGTGCACAACTGCCCCCCCCGAGGGGCCCCGTAACGGGCCCCCCGAAGCCAGCCTCCGCCAGCCTTTCCATGGCAGTTCAACCGCCATGGAAAGGCTGGCTGACGCCAGCATTGTGATCGGGCGGGCGGTGCCTGCTAGGCACTGCCACCATATCCCCGGTCAGATCCGCTCTGCCAGGCAATCGCAACGATTGCCTGTGGCGGAAGCGTGGCGGGCGCAAAGACGCTTGTGGCACGATTCCCCCCGCCATCCTAATGTGGCGGGGGGAAATGGGAGCCAGATGGCGGAGGGACCGCACCGCCGGCCCGGCGGTGGCGGTCTCTCCGTCATCGTAATGAGCCCCTTAGTGTTGATTTCTGTAGGTGTCTCCATAGACACTGATTGAAATGATAGTAACATCTCCGAATTGATGTGTGTGGGTAGCATTTTAGAATTGCACTTGTCATGGCCTGCTCAAAATCTATAATTATTTTATGTGGAAAATAATTATTTGTTTCTTGTTTAATTTTAGTTAGTACTTCCATATATGTGGAGTTTTGTTTATTGGGTAGCAAGGCGTAGATAAAGGGGATGTTGGTATTCTGGTATAGGGCATGGATAGTGTATAGTTGATAGAATGGCTTGGGACAGATTTTAAAAGTCCCGTCCATCATCCATGTTTCTGATTGTTGAAGCTTTATTAAATTGTTTGCAGTAGCAAACATTATTATTCTTTTGTCTTTGCATTTGTTGTCATAGAGAACAAAGGGTTCTTCATTATGAGTTATAGATAGTTCTTGGGGGAATTACCACGTCTTCAAATGTTTTTGGAGTAGGTGTGGTAGTTGTTGTGGCTTTTTTTGTGCGAGCTATAGTTCTTTTTATTGAAGAAATAGCGGGCATTTGCCCGGTAGCATGTTTGGGTACTTTAGGCAGCATTTCTTTAAGTATTTGACTGGTAGGCTTTTGTGAGCTAGTGCTAGCTTCTCTAATGTCATAAAGGGCATTTCTAACATCTATTTCAGTAACATTTGGAGGGTGGTTACAAAACAGTTGTTTCTTTAGTTGTTGCTCGACCATAACACTTATCTGAATAATACTTGCTGCATTTCCAATTGACTTTTAGTCCACTTTGCTTTTCTTGGGTATAGACATACCTCATGTAACAAAGCAAAAATATTACTTTTTGGGATGCTATAAATTGGGCGCCTTCTGTCATTGTGATGTGTTAAGTTCTACAGCAAATGTATATTAAAATTATTAAAATGAATATTATAAATATTTATTTCATAATAAATACACATTGTTATTAATATACTTACAATGTTGGTTTTCTGCTGCTTTTCAATGGAGATGTTCTTTCTTTGTTTGTTGAATCCTGTTAAGTTGTTTATTTTTCTGTTGGAAGAGTAAAACACATTTTTACTTATTTTGTTACATATGTTTATGGGCTGGGGTGGGTGTTTGGGATGGAGTTGGGGTTTGGTTGGGCGTTTTACATGATTTTTAAAAGGCATTTTGCAAAATACTTACATTATTTGTTAGATGGTTTTAGGAGCTGGTCTGTACTTTTTTTGATGCTTTAAGAAAAATCTGTAGAGGAGACAGAAATTAGCAAAAGATATATATTAATTATTTGAGTAAGAGAAATAGTTTTTTTTCAAGATTAGCATTATTGTTATTTTATAGATGGTAATTTACTAACTTTTTGAAGGATGCAATAGCTTTTTCTTTGATGAAGTCCTTGCTTCTGGTAGAAATCTGGCAGAGTTTCGGCTTCCTTATTGTTTTTGGTTTAAGGTGTAAAATATGACTAAGGGGGTCATTATGATGTCGGGTGGATCACCACCGCCCGACCGGCGGTGGCGATCCACCCGACATCTTTCCCCGCCCGCCCTCCATTTACCCCCCGCCATATTACAATGGCGAGAGGGACAGCGGCGGACGGAAAGACCGTCCGCCGCATTTCCGCAGGCAGGCAATCGTTCCGATTGCCTGCCGGGCGGAACTCGGGCCTAATATGGTGGCGGTGTCTGGAAGACACCACCATCCATATTAGGATGCCTGGCGGTGATGGCCTATCCATGGCGGCATTGCCGCCATGGAAAGGCATGCGGGAATTGCTTTGGGGGCCCGATGCGGGCCCCCGGGGGAGCATGGGGGTGGGTGGCTGCACTTGGGGGGTACCTATGGTACCTATGGTACCCCCCTACATTGGCATGCACAAGGTGGCAGGCACCGCGCGGTGCCTGTCACGTTGTGCATGCCAAAGCACTGCATGCATTTTTAGGTCGAGCCTAGAGCAGCGCATGCGCTGCTTGTTAGGTCGAGCCTAGAGCAGCGTGCGCTTGCTCGACTTTTAGTAAGGGGGTTTTCAAAGTGCTACCAGAGGCTTTTCCTGGCCTCAAGCTTGCGTGCAAGTGCGTGTGCACGCGCGCAGCCGCCATGTGGGTTTCTGTCAAGGCTCATTAAGCCTTGCGTGCCTCTCTCCGCGCTTCAATTCCCTCCCCCTCCCCAGATCGCGTCACTCTGCTGGCCTCCACTCTCCCCCCCACCCGCCTCTCTGTACTGCACCACTCGTGTGTTTTTTTTTTTCAGCGCGGGTTTGTATTTGCCCCTCAAAGCAAAGACTCGTCTACTGAGAGCAGCAGGCAACAACGACTACCGATTACAAATGACAGTCACCCATTGCCCGAGCTGTGAACTCCCGCTACCGGTCTTTTAAACGTCCCGTTTTTTTCCTTAAAGCGTACAAACTGTGCTGTAAATGCCCCCTCCCTTTCAAAAGGGCCCCAACCGTGGTTTTTTCTTTGCTTCCCCCTCCTCACTTCCACGTAGCTCTCACTTGTAAAAGCTGAGCTTGCGGTTGTCCGCAGAAAGCTGTCCGGCGCAGTTGTAACAATGGGCAGCCTTGCAGTATTTGGGCATCTTCGCCCGGGCCTTTTGGAGCCTCCGTGGTGGCTCAAGAGCCGCTACTGTAACGTGTTTACAAATCACTAGAAAAGTGACCTGCCACGAGCTGCAAAGTACCAGCCATCTTAAGACGGAGTTTCGGCCTCAGCAGGCAGCGAGATGAACAATCCATTACACTGACTGTTTGAATTTAAAAAGATCAAGGGAAGAACGAATGTCAGTTTATTCGAACTCGTTTTCGTTTAAAAAAAATATGTTTTCTCGAATAACAAAGGATGCCGTTTGTATAGCATATTAAATATTAAATATAAACAGTGATTAAGATCTACCTTTCTCCGATTACAACACCGCAGTAGCTATTAAGTCAATGCGCGCGCACACAACACCCGGGCTTGTTTTTTTTTAACTTTGAGCGCGAGGCGCGCGCGCAGCCAATGCTTGTTGCATTTTTGCCAGGGCTGCCTTTGCTTCGTTTCCCATTTCGGCCATTCTGAGCGCTGCTGATGAAGCCCTAGTGTGCCTCACGGTCAGTGGAAATGGCAGTCCTACTAATACGTTCGCGGAACATCCTGGCTTTTGATTTTTAGCGGTATTTCCTGGCTTTTGATTTTAATCGTTTCATTATCTCAACACCCTAGCCCCTAAAGAGATTACAGACCCTCGCGGAAAAAGTAACTTTTTGAATTAGGTTGAGTGTATGGTGCTTGCCGGCCGACGGCCCCTTAAGCGCTTTATGAGGGTGTTGACCTGTAATGAATATAAGGCAATATGTGGGAGAATAACGCGAGGGGTGAAGGCAACGGCGCATCTTGGGTTTTTTATGCACCTTCCATTCTCCGTTTTTCAACCCACACCTGTATATGAGCTCCCGCGTCCATTAACATCAACCTCTGTTTTCTTTTACTCAATTGCTCCTTACTTGGATTCTTAACCGCCTTCCCTAATATTAAATCTCCGGTTGCCGACGATGCTCTACATAGAAACCATATGGAGCCACATCATGAAATGCCAGCAGGACTGCCTCATTTGAGAGAACATACCGGCATACACCTGTTTGAAATCCCAGTGACCTTTTTATGACGGTGCAGTATAATTGACCTCTGTATCCACCGTCGTACAAAAATTGTCCATTCAGAAATATTTTTAATTTGTGTTTTCTTCCTCCAAACCTGGCGCCCCTTTGCTCTAATTTATCATAACTTTCCGGCTCTTTCAGTCTCCATTTTCTCAGGTGCAAATGTCCCCTCCCTGCTCTTTCACGTATTTCCACAGTGATCTCCCTCATCACTTTGGTGCGCTTTCATTCAGTCCTATGCTCAGTGTCTTTTGTCTGCTCAGTTTCAGTGTACGTACTTTCTCGCTAAGCCATTCCAGACGCTGCTTCGGTATCATTACGAAGTGCTATTTCATGGTCCCCCATCTGCTCTTTATTTGAAGACGTTGTTCGCTTTTATTTCATGTCACTCTTCTGCTTGCTCTCTTACTTTCACATGCAAAGTATTTCCTTCAGTGCCAGGGACTAGTATGGTAATGTGTGCTATGTGAAACAATACTTTTGCTTTCAGCCAATGTTATTTTTAAATTGCGGACGACCTGCAACCCCTCCCCCCCCGCCAGTCCATCCAAAAACGCTCTATGAAAACCTTAATGGTTACAAAATGGGCACTAACAGTAAACAAGCATTGGCATAGCCAATAGGTCTCGCTTTTGGGACCTTATAAGTATTTAGTTATGCAGCACAATATCCTTGGTGCAACAACATCAACTGTTGCATGGCTAAACTCTTATAAGGTCCCAAAGGCTAGACCTATTGGCTATGCCAATGCTTGTTTACATTGCGGCGGGTGCTGCTGACAGCACCGCCCACCGCAATGTAAACAATGCGGGATGCGACCGCCACGGTGGCGGTCGCATCCTAATGGGCACAGCGGGACCGCCGCACCTCTGGCGGTCGGTCCCGTTTACCGTTACGGTGGCGGGCGGACTTTGTCCGCCCGCCATCGTAATGGGCCCCTAAGTTTTCCTTCATTATGTAGTCTTTATTTAATTGTTTGCTTAACCTCATTGGTTTATTTTAACATTGTGTATTTTTATTGGTTGATCTTTATTATTTTAATTGTTTTGGTAGTTGTTTTCCATATATGGAAAACGCTAATTAAGAGTCAGTTACTTTTTTTTCTTTTCACATGTTTAATTATTTAAATGTATATTATATTATATGTGATGTTAAATAAACTTTGTAGTTAATGTATATATAAAATTTAAATGGTTATTAATAGTGTATTTATTATTTAATGTTGTTTTAAGATATGTTTTACTGTGTTCTAAAAATATGTTTTTGATTTTATTTTATATGCAGTGTATGTTTATTTATTTATGGTGTTTAATTTTGTGTTTTATCTATTTTTTACTTGTCGATATTTTAACAAAAACGATAATAATGCTGTCTATATTATTGTGATCGATATTTTGGACATGTATATTTTTAAAGGATATTCGATATTTTAAATAACGATATTTATGTGTTCGATATTACTGTGATCGATAATATTGTTTTATGATATTTTGGGTTCGATATTAGTGTATTTTTTTAATTAACTATAGGGTATCGATATTAGTGTCGTCGATATTTTTGTGTCGATAAAAATGTAGGTCGATATTATGTCTGTCGAGGTTATGTCAGTGATTCGTCCTGGTTGTAGTCCTTCCTGACCCTGGTCTTCCTGGACATGCTTCTGACTGATCCGTGTATTAGCCCTTCCTGGACCTCCTGATCCTGGTGCTACTAATACTGATCCGGCTGGTCTGCTGGGCCCTTATCTACTTAGCCCTGTTGTCCTGGTTCTCCTAGTGCTGGTACTCCTAGTCTTCTTGGTTTGGGTCATCCTGATTCTCATTGCCCTGGTCCTTGTGGTCCACCTGATACTGCCTCCACTGGTCCTGGTCCTCCTTATTAGGCCCTCTTTGGCTGGGCCTGGTCATTTTGGTCCTGGTCTGGCCCTAGGGTCCTCGTGGCTGTGGTTGTCCTGGTTACCCTGATCCTCACCAGCCTAGTTCTAATACCACAGTACCTAGTCCTGCTGCTCCGCTTGGAACTTCAGGTCTTAGACTCTTGGTTCTGACTTCTCTGATCCTCCTAGATTAGTTCCTGGTCCTGCTTATGCTGATCCTTTTAGTCCCCCTAATCTTCCCTCATCTACTCCCTGGTCTTCCTATTCCTGGCCTGATGAGTTCACTGAGTCCTCCTCCAAAAAGTCATGATACTCTTGGCCCTGGTCCTCCTGTTCGTTGTCATCTTAGACTAACTAGTCCACTTTATTCTGATCCTCCTTGTTCAGGTCATCCTGTTATTAGCGGTTATTAGCCACCCAGCTTATTCATCATGGCTCCTCTGATCCTGGCCTTTCTTGTCCTTTTCCTCCTCATTCTTGTCCTGCTTGTCCTGGTATGTCAGGTCCAGATATTCTGGGCCTCTGTGAATTGAGCTTCCTTTTCCCCTTGCTTGTGGTCCCACTGGTCCTCATTGCCCTGGTCCTCTTAGGTCTTGTGATGCTTGCTCTTGTTGCCTGGCCACCTCATGTTCATTTTTGAGGTCCTGTTCTAGTAATCCTCATTCTCAGTCTGGTTCGCCTGGCAATGGTCTTCCAATTCCTGGTCCTCACCCCAATAGACTTGATCCTTTTGATTTTGGTCCTCCTTGTTTGGGTCTTTGTATGCTATATCCTCTTGGATCTGGTCCCTCTGGCCAATCTGGTCCTTTCAGGCCTCAATCTCCTAACAAATGTATTTCCTTTCCTGATCCTCTTGACCCTCGTCCATTTAACCTGGTTTTTCTGATCCTTCTCACCCTGTTCATCAGATTTTTAGTACATCAGTTCCTGGTCCTGCTGGTCCCCATTGTCTACCTGGCCTTTTGTGTCCTAGCCCTAATAGGCCTTGCCTGCTTAGCTCTTGCCTTCCTGCTTTGGATCATCCTTGTCCTCCTGGCCCTCTGCCTTGTCCCCATAGTCCATCTGGGACTGCTCCCAATGGTCTGGGCCTTCTTTGTTCTGGTTCTCTTTGTTTAGGTCCTTCTGAGCATCATCATTTTGGTCCTGGTCCTCCTGGACATCATGGTCCAGTCCCTTTAGTCTTCCTGGATCTGGCTGGTCTGGTCCTCCTGATCTTCCTCACCCTGGTCCTGCTACCCCCAGGTCCTGGACTTTCAGCTCCACTTGGTTTTATGGGCCCTGGCCCTATGGTCATGGTCCCCCTGGCACTCCTAGTCCTGTTCCTGGTCCCATTGGTGCTGAGCCTTCTAATCTTTCTTGCTCTGGTCCTCCTGACTCTAGTAATCCTGGTATTCTTGGTACTGATCTCATCGTCTTCCTTGCTTATTCTGGTCCCCGATCCTATTAGCCTAGTTCTTTTCTTCCTGGATCTGGTCCTGATTCTCTTGGCCCTGATCTTCCTGCTGCTTGTCCTTGTGCTGCTACACAAACTCATTATGGCCCTCCTTTGTCTGGTCCTCCTGTGCCTGGCTATCCTGCTGGTCATCTTCCTGGCCATCCAGTTCCTAGCCCTGTGGCCAGGACCTCCAGGCTATGATCATCCTGGCCTTGATCCTGATCCTCCTTTTACTACTCACTTTGGTGCTCCTGGTCCTGGTAGTCTAGGGTCTGATCCTCTTTGTCCTGATCTTCCTGGTCCCTTTAGTCATTTATTTACTTGTCCTCTTAAAACTTTTTCTTATGACTCTGACTGCCTGTGTCCCTGGTCTCAGCCACCTCCACTCCTGGCCAAGGTCATGCTATTCTTATTTTTCATAGTCCTTGTCCTTCTCGAGCTTCTGTGCCCATTGTTCCTGATCTTCTTGTTCCTGTTTCTTATAGTTTTAAAAAAACCTTATTTAACTTTTACATTGCGTACAGCAGCACAAGCAGCACATGTTACTGTGTCATCAATATAAACACTATGTCATACATCAAGTGGTGCACCCACCCTCGTAAGAACTCGGGATACAGTTCCTCTGGACCCTGCCATTGTGAAGCAGGGCCTTAGTGCAATTCTACTTCATCCAATGCTCTCTCTGTCTGGTTCCTCCTGTGTTGTGTCCGCTGCAGCTTTCTTCACCAGGTATTCATGAAATGGTCCCCATATATTCCTGGGTCGACAACGGACAGGTATTAATGCATTGTAATTATCTGATTGTGTAGAACAATAGACCAAATCCGTGTGCCAATCTGCCAGTTTAGGTAATGGTCTGTGCAACCATCTCATTGCTATCCTATGTTTCACAATTAATAGACCTATCGCCGCCAACTTGCGACCTGACTTATGTATCTCTTTGTCATACATATATAGAAATAGAGAGAGACCCCTTGTGCAACCAAGGGAATAAGGTACTCTTCACAAGTAAAACAGAAATGTTTCCCCTTGGATCAAAGTACTAACACACTTAGATAGTTGCTTGATAAGAAAAGCAACTATTGCTTATCTACTTCAAACTTGTACTACTTATCCACTCCAATCCATATCATATAACATCAGATACTGACTCGTATAATTCAAATATTAAAAAACATGTTTTAATTAAAATCCTGTTATCACAAAATAAAAAGAAAATATTAGACACTCAATTTTGTCATTTTTCAATACATATCCTTCACAACCAAATATAGGGACACGGTCTGAATGCCCTTCTAATTAAGCAATTACAGAATCACGTTCCTCCAAGGATTATGTAATAAATTTGCGTCAAAATTTATTACATAATCCTTGGAGGAACGTGATTCTGTAATTGCTTAATTAGAAGGGCATTCAGACCGTGTCCCTATATTTGGTTGTGAAGGATATGTATTGAAAAATGACAAAATTGAGTGTCTAATATTTTCTTTTCTCTTGTATGTGGGGGTATAGTGTCATTTGTGTTTTGTGTAACGTTGTGGTATCTGTTTGAATTTATTTTACCAAGTGTATGAAATATATTGATGTTTTTATTGTGATTGAAAAATCAGATTTTAATTATTTTTTGTGATAACAGGATTTTAATTAAAACATGTTTTTTAATATTTGAATTATACGAGTCAGTATCTGATGTTATATGATATGGATTGGAGTGGATAAGTAGTACAAGTTTGAAGTAGATAAGCAATAGTTGCTTTTCTTATCAAGCAACTATCTAAGTGTGTTAGTACTTTGATCCAAGGGGAAACATTTCTGTTCTCTTTGTCATACCCCAGAAGCACAACTAGTGGTGTCTTGGGCAGCGTCAACTCTAGCATTTCTGTTAAAGCAGCAAACACTTCACTCCAGAACTTGCAGATACCAGGGCATTCTCACGCTAGTTGTATAAAATTTGTACTTGCCGCTTTGCACCTCATGCACCTATCATCATCTCGAAGCCCATATTTGTGTAAACGAGCCGGAGTATAGTATACTCTGTGGAGATATTTGTAGTGGATTAATCTGTGCCTGCCATTCTGTGAGATGGACTTCGTGTTATTAATGCAATGTGTCCACTGTGCCTCCGTGAGTTCTATGGCTAATTCCTCATGCCATTCCCATTGAAATTTATTTTGTGCCTGTGTGGGATGCCCCTATATAAGGGTATAAAGTGTAGTAATGCCATGCTGTGGGGATTGGGACTGCAACAGATACTTCAAGGACTTCATTTCTTGTGGTTCTGCCATGTCTGTTCCTAGCGTCGCGCGCAGCGCCTGCCGCACCCTGTGATATTGGTAAGCGTCTAACGTAGTAACTCTGGGTGCCTGTGCGCACGCTTGATCCCAGGTCTTCACTGTGCCTCCCAGAAAGAAATCCCCCATATGTTCTATTTGTAACTTGCAAAGTGTCTGTAATACAGCTTTATCATCGCACAGCGGGAACCAATCGCACCACACAATTAGTAGTTTTGGAGAATATACAGATACTAGTTGCTGAGCCGCTGCTATTACCTTAGTTTGAGACCCTGTGCACCCGACTGGGTCTATGACGCAGGGCCTCCCGCGTGACCCACTGACTAGTATTTTCGGTAATGGGGTGGGGCCGACCATGTTACTTTCAATATATAACTGGGGCATGGTATGTGGACCGTGTATCCAATAGTGTGCATGTGGTATTTGTGCGGCCCTGTAATACCTCTCTAGGTCTGGTGCATTCAACCCCCCCCCTCTGAATACGGTTTCGTTAGGGTGTCCCATCGGATCCGGGGCTGCTTCCTGCCCACGCGAGTCGCGTCAAAAGAGATCGTAGATTACAGAAAAATGACTTAGGCAATACAATGGGAAAGTTGGCGAATAGAAAAAGAAATCTTGGAAGCACTACCATTTTAATTAATGCGATGCGGCCTATAAAGGACAAAGGAAGTTTGATCCATTTGTCAATGGAATCTGTCAGTTTTTGCACTGCGCACCCGTAGTTTTCAGATATTACTACCTCTGGATCAGTGTGTATTTTTATACCCAAATATCTAACTGGGTCGGAGGTCCATTCAATGGGATATGCAGTAGTGACGGGGTTAGTTACTGCTGTAAGGGGAAATATTGTCGACTTGTGCCAGTTAATTAGGAGGCCTGAATGTTGTCCAACTTGTTCAACCTCCTGTAACATGGGGTTAAAATTCTGCTCGGGATTCCGTATATAAAGCAAAGTGTCATCTGCATATGCAGCAATGACCAAATTATAATGCGGAGAACGAATTCCTCTGTGCGTGTGATACTCACCCATAGCGCATGCCAGGGGTTCCGCTACAAGGGCATACAACAGGGGGGAAAGGGGGCAGCCCTGCCTTGTGCCTCTAGTAATAGTTATTGGTTGTGATAATGTTCCGTTGACCCGCACACGCGCCATTGGTTTAGCATAGAGAAACACCACTAGTTTCAGGAAAACGTCGCCCACTCCCACCCGTCTAAGGACTGCATATAGGAACCTCCATTCGACCGAATCAAACGCGTTCTGTATATCTATGAATAACGCAGCAGCTTTGGAATTCGGGTCAATTCTCGCTATGGTTCCAAATAGGGTTCTTAGGTTACATGTTAGGGAACGCCCCGGCACGAACCCCGTCTGCTCTGGACCCACCAACTTTGGTAATAAAGGCGCCAGTCTGTTCGCTAAGATCTTGGCGAACAACTTGGCATCTGTGTTTAGGAGAGATAAAAGCCTATAAGAGGAGCACTGGTCTGAGTGTTTCCCTGGTTTTAGTAGAGTGATCAGGGTGGCTTCCCGCATCGATGGTGGCATTGTCCCTTCCTGTGCCATTTCTTCAAAGAGATTTATTAAGTGCAGAATTAATCTATCTTGATATGCTTTGTAAAAGGCCACAGTTAGGCCGTCCGCCCCTGGTGCCTTCTCATTGGGCATGTCCTTCAGGGCTGCCAAAATTTCGGTTGGGCGGAGAGGGGCCATAAGCCTTTCCCTATCCTCATTTTTAAGCCATTTCATTGCGATATGCGCCAGATAATCTTCATCGGACTCTAATGTTTCAGGTTCCCGAGAGGTGTATAACTTAGTGTAGTAATTACAGAAAGCCTCCACTATTTTGGGTGTACTACATACCAAGTCGCCCTGATCAGTGTATATTTGCAAGATTTCGCCGTCATGTCTGGTGGGTCTTACTAGTGCCGCCAATGTGGAACTGGGTCTATCTCTCTTCGCGTACACCCTAGCTGTGGCATACTTCCCCAGGTGTTTAACCTCTGTTTCTGCCAGCTCATTAAATTCATCAAGTTGTGCTTTAATTTGTGCAAGGATCTGGGGATCCCCACCCTCCTGCAGCTGAGTCTCTAATGACTTAAGCATAGTCTCTGTCTTTTGCAGTTGTGTTCTGATCGATTTTAGGACTCCAGCGTGCTTGGAGATCGCCATACCCCTGAGATATATATTGAATGTCTCCCATATAGTGCTCATGGTTGGTACACTACCCAGATTGGTGGCAAAGAATTCGTCAATTGCTGTACCCAGTCCCTCCCAGAAGACCGGGTCCAGTAGCGAGTACTGTGGGAATCGCCATGCGTGCTCTCTGAAGTGCATGTCTCTAAGTGATAGATTTATCATAACCGGCAGGTGATCAGATAGCGTGCGCACCAAGTGCACACATTCCCCAATAAAGGGCAGTAGCTCACGCAACGCGAGCCAGTAATCTATTCTGGTGTGCGTGTCGTGCACCGAAGAGTAGTGTGTATATTCTCTACCTAGGGGAGAACAATGACGCCAAACGTCTGAGAGTCCCTCCGCCTCAGCGATACTTGCTAAGGCGCTACGGGACGTCGCCTGGGGGCGCCTTTTGATCTGTCTAGCTACGGGTTTTGTATGCAATTGAAGTCGTCCCCCCCCAAAGCATTAGCATATGGGAGTGTCTCAGGATCCTGCCATGGAGTGCATGATAAAACTGTGGGTCGTCATGATTCGGCCCGTACACACCCACCAGCAGCACATTAAAGTTGTCTTTGCGACATCGGGCTAACACGTATCTGCTCCTGTGTCCACCTCCACCTCTTGTAGTTGCAGCCCAGAGCCTCTGCGCACCCAAACCAGTACCCCTCTGGCATGGGAAGAGAACCCGGCTGCAACACAAGCACCCTTCATTCTCTTAGGGGACAAAAGACTGGAACGTGGGGCCAAATGGGTTTCCTGGAGAATAGCCACATCTACATTATCTCTATGCAAATAGGCCACTACTTTGCGAACTTTCCTGCAGTCGTTGAGTCCCCTCACGTTCCAGGACATGAATTTCAAGTGAACATTTGGTTTAGCAGCCTGCATCATGAGCGCCATGTGCAATTATGAAGCGGTGTGTGTTGTCTGTAGTGTGTAATTACATATTGTGTCATGCACCGTTCTACAAGATAACACAAGTGCTGCCCGTTGGCCGCTGCACTGCAAAAGCTTTACCCCCCCCACCCACGCCATATCACAAACAGTGCGTCATGGCTTGCATGCATCAGTAATCTTAACCCCCTTCTTTTCAAAAAACAGTCCTCCCTCCCACCCAACAACTACCCAAAGATTACTACCCAATGTGTAATACACTCAGGGATGGTGGTTACCAGACAACCGGTGTTTTCGGGCGGACCGCCCTTCTTACGATAAATTTCAGTCCAGGCTAGTAGTTTCTAGAACAATATATTGTATGCAGTACTTCATCATTTGTTACTCATCCAACAGTATTGACAGCCCATCTGCCATTTGTTGGGTAGGCATCTGCGTGAGTGCCCCACCATTGTAGTTATCAAGCCTTCTGGCAACATGTATATCGCCTAGTGGGCAAAGTATTTGGTTTTATCAATCTTGTTGCTCTGCCATTTCCTGCGCATCGCCTTCCGCAGCTGCGGGCTCCGGTGCAGATGACTGTATTTTGTTTTTACTGTGTTTCTTAAGGTCCTGTTGCAACTGTTTAGGGTCGCTGTAGATTTTGGTCTTGCCTTCAAAGTTCACCCTGAGTCTCGCCGGATAGAGCATGGCATATTCGATCTGGAGCTCTCGTAGTTTACGCTTCATGGGCCCAAATTGCTTGCGCGCTTCCTGCACTGCCGGAGTAAAGTCCGGAAAGAGGGCCAATTCTGACCCCTCATATTTGAGCACTTTAAGCTCTCTAGCGCGTCGTAGTGCCGTGTCCCTGTCACTATAGTTTAGTATTCTGGCGATCAGGGGACGAGGGGGTGCACCGGGAGGCGGTTTTGGGCCCAGAGAACGATGAGCACGCTCAACAATGAACACCAATGAAAAGGTGTCCCGACCCATCAATGACACCAGAAGTTGTTCTGTGAAGAGCTCCATGTTCCCGGTCACTGTAGTTTCTGGCAGACCCAGAATGCGCACGTTGTTGCGCCTAGAGCACGCCTCTAAGTCCTCAGCCTTCTCATGCATCGCAGACATGTTTGCCCGCTTGTTTCTGTGCAGCCCCCATCTCAACTTGCGCGTCCTCAGCCTCCTATATCCTGCGCTCTGCAATGTCTAGCCTTTCTGCATGTTTGACCACACGCTCTTACATATGATCCAGCCGGTACGATAGGGAATCTATCTTACCGTCGATGGAGGCCAGGCTCTGCTGCATAGCTGCCAGAATATGACATATATCGTCCCCGGAGTCAGCGGTATCACTCCCTTGATCCGCAGACATGGAGGCTGTGTCCTCAACTCTGGTTCTGGCCGACTTACGTTGATCGAAGTGGAGCTTGGACTGCGATTTGTCGACCTTCCCCATCGCGTTGGTCCTGCCGGGTGTAGCGCCTCGTGGCAACCGGATTGTTCGATCTGACCAATGGCGGTAGTGCCAAACGTCGTTATTCCACCGCTAGTTGCCCGGCCTTGCCTGTGCCACACCACCGCTGTGCGCCGCTGATATGCTGATGAAATCCTCACGTTGTGCAGGACAGCCTGCTCAAGGCCTTGTCTTTGGCACACACTGCAGTAGTTGCCGCTCTTCACTGTGTTTGCAGGTACTGCCTCTGCCCTCTAACCCACCAGCCTGGTCTGCAATGTTCCATCTCTGGGGCGGATTCACCCCCACCAGAGCCTCGCTGCTTCTGCCCACCCACGGTGATGTCTGGGTTATCTGGTTTAGGCCGGGGGGGAGGGCCGTACTCTTTGACTGGGCGATGCCTCACGCCGAAGGATCCACGAAGACCACACTCCCAGCTGGGGCCTATCGCCGCCCGGGCTGCTGCGCTGCTGCGTTACGTCGAGGACTCACCCAGGGGTAATCATGCACGCGGATCGGAGTCTATCGATTTGCACAATGAGCAGCTCCGTTCTTTTCTGCAGCACCGCAATCCGGGATCCGGTTCAGCCGGCCGACTCGCTCATACACTGGGGCAGTTTTTCTGAGAGCCAGGCTCCGCGGAGCGGCTGCGACGCGGGCACTGCACAGCTCCCCTCCGCCGATCACAGGTAGGCCACAAGTTTCATTTAAGGGCATCCAGCGCAGGGAGGACTGCCGGACCCCAACTTTTACAGGGATGGCTCACACCTCAAAGCGACATCCTCAGCACTGCTTTCCGCACAATTACATGCCTGGATACCTGCAATTCTTGAAGGATTTTACGGGCGGCCGCCGGAGCTCGCTCAAACTGCAGCCATCTTAGTGTCAGGCAAGCTCCGGCCCCCCCCTTGTTTCTTATAGTTGGGTTCTCTTGGACCTAGTTCTCTTAGACCTGACCCGCCTGCTATCTTAGTCTTGGTCTCCTTGGTCATTCCGGTCCTTCTTGTCCTATTGTGCTTGTTATCATAAACTTTGCCTTTTGGCCATCATGGCCCTTCCTGATTCCCCCAGTCTTGGCTCATCTAGCCCTGTTCACTTGTGATCCTCTTGGTCCTAGTTACCTTGTTCTCGTTTTCCTCACTGTCAACCTCCTAGCCCTGTTAAGGCAGGCCTTGGTCAATCTTGCTTCTCATGTCCTGGCATTTTTAGTCTTTGTCCTCCAGGTTTGGGTTTTCCTTGTTCTCCTTGATCTGTTCCTTGCCCATTTAGTCCTACTGGTACTGCAGCCATTGAGCCAGGTCCTTTTGATCCAGGTTCTACTTGTTTGAGTCTTCCTGAGCCTGGTCATTTTGGTCCTGGTCCCGCTGCCCACTATTGTCCATTCCACTTAGTCTTCCAGATGCTGGTTGACCTTCTTACCACTTTATTTTCAAAACCAACTGATAGAAATAACGCGTTGCATTACACTAATCATCATCCGCGATGCCTTCGTGACAACTTGCCCTATGGCAATTTCTGAGAATAAGGCGCAATGGTTCTGAAAAAAACAATACTTTGCACATGCTGAGGAACTAAAAAACAAACTGAAAGTTCGAGGATACCCCGAAAAATTGCTCAAAATAGCTTCGAAACGAGCCTGGTGGACCCCGAGAGAGACATTGTTGCAGACAAGAGAAAAAACGAAAACCGACCAAATGGTATGCATTTCGACTTTTTGTCCAAAGACAACTCAATTCAAAAAGATTATAAGACAGAACTGGCACCTAATTGAAAAATTGGATAAATCATTTGTATTACCATTATTCGCTCTAAAGAAAGATCACCCTATTGGGAGCCAAATTGTAAGAGCAGAGTTGCCAGCAATAAAGAAAAAATCAGATCTACTGCAATTTTGGAACAGAAATCCGGTAGAAGGACATTTCAAATGCGGGACTTGCACATGTTGCAGTCAAACAATAGAAGGATCTGAATTCAAATATAAAGGCAAAAAATGGTCACACAAGACATTCACGAATTGTAAAACTAAAAATGTGGTGTATGCGGTTAAATGTCCATGCAAGTTGGTATAAATTTGAAAACACAATCAGGAAATTCGCCAACGAATAACGCAACACAAAAAGGTTATGGCTGCGCCATTGGTCCAACATTGGACTGAAATTAGACATTCTGAGACCGATCTAAGTTGGACTGTTCTAATGTCCATTAAATCTGATCCCCGGGGAGGAGACACCGATGCATTACTTAATCAGAAGAAAGCCTTCCTAATATTATTCTTCAAAACAATGTCCCAGGGTTTCGAACAAAATGTCAGAAGGACAACATTTATTTCCAGTGCAGTTGGAACCCTGAAACGAATCAATTGTTTGAAAAAAACTACAGGCCCCAGAATGCTCAACAATCAGTGCGTTCCAGACGTAGAACAGGACGAATATAGGGAACGTGTGACGTACCCGGAAGTAGCTTTCGTTGGAATCCAAGCGGGCAGACAGACGAGCAAAGGAAGTAAATACAATTGTTGACGTAAGCAATCTGTACAGAGTTCTTGAGTGTAGCTGAAAGTTCTTTATTGTGGTGAAAAATGCAACCAGCCGACACGTGTTTCGTCAGGGACGAGTAGTTCCTCGACTCTTCAGGGCTGTAGGGAGTTGCGTGAACTCTGTAACGTCCCAAGGCCGGTGATAATTCCAACCCGGCAGGGCACGCTTATTACAAAGTAGGAATTCACACACCTACGACGAAACCGGTGCCGCAAGGACGCGCGAATATTCTTCCTACCGAGGACATGGGCAGCACACACACGTGCCTTGACCATACCTTCATTTTGATACAGACTCCACCCGTTGGAATCAAGCACTCCGAATTATTATAATCGAATTGAAATTGGACTTGACGTATCCCCTACTCGCGGCACCTGTAATATTGTTATATTTTAAACTAAGATCACCACAATCTACTCACAATATACCATTGAATACGCATCAGGATAGCCGGGTTGGAATTATCACCGGCTTTCCGCATACGTTGCATCACTCAGATTCTTGACAGACGCTTTAAGTTTTGCTGTTTTGAATTCCTACTTTGTAATAAGCGTGCCCTGCCGGGTTGGAATTATCACCGGCCTTGGGACGTTACCGAGTTCACGCAACTCCCTACAGCCCTGAAGAGTCGAGGAACTACTCGTCCCTGACGAAACACGTGTCGGCTGGTTGCGTTTTTCACCACAATAAAGAACTTTCAGCTACACTCAAGAACTCTGTACAGATTGCTTACGTCAACAATTGTATTTACTTGTTTTACCTTGTATGTGTGCACAGGATTTAGCTAGACTGTTTTGCTGTAGGGTCCTCCCTACACACATTGAGGGGTTATAAGGATCTCCCCTTCCTGGTCAGCACCATACCTACTAGTTCACCCCGACACACGGAACGCAAATTTGCTGAGCGCCTAGACTTCCTATGCACTAAAACCCTCTTCTTAGTTGTCTAGACGAGCAAAGGAACCAAGCTCATACCTGCCAAAGAACACACACGCCATTGGTGAGTAGAACTAATTGGAACAGCGCGGCATCGGGCAGCAATTTGTTAATACGGGTAAAATGCTAGTGAGAAGCACAGGAGTACCACGAATCAGAGTACGGGTTCGAAACGCGTCGACGACAACAACGCAATCATGCAAGCAATGAAATAAGATGTGATTAGTGGGGGAATAGAATAAAATGATGTAGTAGACTCCCTGTTTATAAGATAAAAGCTTTACATGGTTGCGTAGCACTTTCATGTAGGAAGTTTACAGAATAATACTACATGTGTCTTCCTGGTTGGGCATTAACAAGTTAGAACTGTCAAGGTTTTGATGCAATGCAATATGTTTTAAATCATTGATTGTCAAACATAATCTATATGTTGTTTTGTACAGTCTGTGTATATGAATGTTAAGTGGGTACCAAAATAATTGTTTGATGTAAAAATTGTGCATTTATTTTGTCCTCATTATGTCCCTGTATGTGACTATTTTTTAAATCATGCTTTAAAATGAAAAAAATGAATATTTACTGACCACTGATATTAAAAAGAGTGTTCAGAAAAGAATAAGTGGGGTATAGAGTTATCAGTACTGGCAATTTTTGTTGGAAATATATTTAAGGTGGCCTAGCCTTACTGAAGTATTAAGGCCTATCCCTGGGTAGTGAGAACAACTTTTAGAAAGTTGGCATTTTCTTACTTTAATCATTCTGTGCCTCTGTCTGTCTCTGAAAACACGTCTGGGTTGGGTGACAGCTGGGCTTTGTGCATTCCCTCTAGACAGTCCCATGCAGGGAGCTGGGGTGTGACATTTGCATCCTGATGGTGCATTACTAGTCTGACGGGCCTTCCTGAGGTAGATTAGGAGGGAGAAGATGACACTTACCCCTGAATATGGCTGTGCCTGTCCCCACACAAAGAGCTGCATACACCCCTGTAGTGATTCTGAAGCCAGGGCAGGAAAGGCAGGGACCTTGTGATATTCAAAGGTTTCTATGATGTCTCCCCCACTTCAAAGGTACATTTGGGTATAAGTACTAGAACCCTGACACCACCAAATTAGAACTCTACTGGAACCAAGGATATTCTGCCTGGAAGAAGGACTTCTGTGCTGCTGGAGGGACTGCCACCTTACTACCTGCATTGCTGTGTTGGCCTGCTGATTGCTGCGCTGTAGGAGGGACTATCACTTTGCTACCTGCTCTGCTGTGTTGGCCTGCTTGTTGCTGCTTCTTGCCTGGAAGTGAGAGGGACTGTACCTGCTCTCTACATCCGCGAACCTACGTTTCTCCAAGGGTTTGCTGGCTTGCCTCCTGTTTTCTGAAGTCTAAGGGACACAAAACACTTCTTGCAACTCTGCTGGTGCTGCTGGACTCTTCCATATTTGAGTCCTATCCTTGTCTCAGGTGCCCCCTCCAGTCCTGGGCCTCAGAAGTGGCTTCTGCAGCTGTTTTCTTCAAACGTTGACGAGTGGCCCCTTTGCGCCGATTGGAACCGACCCGGTGTCCTCCGACGCTGACACAGTGGCGATTCGATGACAAAGCAGGTCCCAACTGCGAAGTTTTAACGTCGACACAGCGCTGATCCTTCGACACTGTCTGCAAGGCTCGACAACTACACAGTGCCGAACCTTCGACACCGTCTGTGAGGCTTGACTCAGACGCATTGACCCTACTGCGTGGAAAAGACTGACACATCATGCTCTCGATGTCAACGCTTTGCTCCATACAGGGTACTTTTTCAGCGGACCCTGCATGGATACTGTAGCCAGCCTGCCCTCTATCGCTGTCGGCCTGAACTTTGGATTTGTACCGGTCTCTTGCGCCCCCAAGTAACCTTTTGACTGCTAGTGACTTCTAACTTAGGGGTCTATTATAATAGCGGGCGGATCGCCACCGCCCGTATGGCGGTGGCGATCCGCCCGCCATTATCTACCGCCCGCCTCCCATTTCCCCCGCCAAACTACGATGGCGGGGGGACCCCGGCGGACGGAAAGACCGTCCGCCGGTTTTCCGCCCGTCGACAAGTCGAGCGGGCGGAAAAGGGGCTGAATATGGTGGCGGTGTCTGCAAGACACCGCCATCCATATTACAATTCAGGCGGAGATGTGCCTTTCCATGGCGGCGTTGCCGCCATGGAAAGGCATGCGGTCCCTGAATGTGGGGGCCCGTTGCAGGCCTCCAGGGTTTCGGGGGGGGTTGGGGGTGCACATGGGGGGTACCTATGGTACCCCCCTGCTTTTGCATGGACAACGTGGCAGGCACCGCACAGTGCCTGCCACGTTGTGCATGCAAATGCACACGTGCATCCACAGCATTGTGGCGGGCGGTGCTGTGAGCACCGCCCGCCACAATGTTGTGGATGGGGGGTGGCATCCTAATTGCCGGTGTGGGACAGCTGCACCACTGGCGGCTGGTCCCAGCACCGCTAGGGTGGCGGGCGGACGTAAGTCCGCCCGCCATCCTAATAGACCCCTTAATCTTTAAAAATGCATATCTCAAGTTCTACTTATTGAATTTTTATCGTTTTGGTCTTATTTTACTCAGACAAATATTCTCAATTTTTCTAAACTGGTATGGAGTCTTTTTGTGGTATTTTCACTGTATTACTGTAATTAAAGTGTGCACAAATACTCTACACATTGCCTCTTAAGTTAAGCCTGACTACTCTGAGTCAAGCTACCAGAGGGTGAGCACAGATTAATTTAGATTATGTATCTGACTTACCCTGACTAGGATTGTGGTTCCTGTTTGGACAGGGTTATACTCTGCCAACTAGAAACCTCAATTTCTAACGGAACTCATTGCACATTTTACCTGGTCATGTCATTTTACCCATGATAAATTTCCTATAATAATCAGGATCAGTCTTTTAATTCCTACAGTTTAGGTAAAATACAAGTCTGATCAATAATCTCCTTTGGACTTGACATTGAGAATGCTGATTGCTGTTTACTGTTGCATACTTCATTAAGGATCTTATTAAGATCGTTTTAATTTGATTCCTTTTGACATGTATTTCCATCATTGAAGCACTCATTTGCATAATCTAAAATCTGAGATCTACTCGATTCCCCCTGTCTTACATGCTCTCTGTAGGTGATCCTTGATTTAATTTCTTAAGAACTCAGCTGCTTGGCTAGCTGAAGATTAACTTTTGCTACTGGCAGTGTTGATCTTCATTGTGTAATAATGCTTGCAACTCTGCGATTTCAACTTGAATTCTCTGCTTATGACACAAAAACTCTATACAAAACCTCCAAAGTCTGCCTTAAATGTATCTCATAACACTTTAATATTTAGTAATACAATTTCCCATAGACACAGAATGGGAAAATGCTTTGATACATCAGGCCCTTACTTGGATGTTGATTCTAAACGAGCATCTAGGAATTCTGTTATCTTTTTGACAACATAACACACCAGCTGAGGATGTGACTGCTGTGATTTATTTAATGACATCTAGTGTTACATGTTTTTTTCTGCCTTTAGACTTAACAGAATAGGTGAGTGACTGAGTGACTGCAGTTGTCTGGTCTGAGATACTATCAAGGGCATAATCTATTTGTGAAAATCTGTTAACTTCCCTGGGGTTTGTTCCTGAAAAACAGACGGGAAACATCCATGGCATGCTGGGATTTTTCACCCAGTGTGTGTGTGGATTGGTACACATATCAGTGCAAGATTACACTGCACTGGTGCACAGTTGATGTGATGTCAGCTCCACGACCCTCTTATCTTGTGATAGGCTGACAGGAAGAATCAGGCAGACAACAGGCACGCAACACCCATTGGACTGAACAGGCTGAGAATAAGGCGCAATGGTTCTGAGAAAAAACAATATTTTGCACATGCTGAGGAACTAAAAAACAAACGGAAAGTTCGAGGATACCCCGAAAAATTGCTCAAAATAGCTTCGAAACGAGCCTGGTGGACCCCGAGAGAGACATTGTTGCAGACAAGAGAAAAAACTAAAACCGACCAAATGGTATGCATTTCGACTTTTTGTCCAAAGACAACTCAATTCAAAAAGATTATAAGACAGAACTGGCACCTAATTGAAAAATTGGATAAATCATTTGTATTACCATTATTCGCTCTAAAGAAAGATCACCCTATTGGGAGCCAAATTGTAAGAGCAGAGTTGCCAGCAATAAAGAAAAAATCAGATCTACTGCAATTTCGGAACAGAAATCCGGTAGAAGGACATTTCAAATGCGGGGCCTGCACATTTTGCAGTCAAACAATAGATCAGTCCCCCCCCGAGCTGCTTTAGGCTAGGCTGGTGTTGCTGCCTGCCAGCCTGGCCTTCAAGTCAGTCACTGCAAAGCATTCACCTCACCTTAAAATATGTATGTTTCCAGCGAGACATACCGTCATGTGTTTTTTTGTCCTTTCTCCTTTCACTTCTCACTCTCCCTGCTCTGCCTAAGCGACGCTTAATGGGTCCATGGAAGAGGTGTCAAAGCGGCAGCAGGAATGAAAGCTGCTGTTATCAGATCCTGCTCCCATCCACAAGTACACAACAGGGGTGCCCTGCAACACTCCCATTGCAATAAAAGCTGCATATTAAGCTCCCATCACAGGGCAATTTAGACAGTGACAGTAATATTGTATTGTATCGTAGATTTATATAGCGCAAAAACTGTCACCCTGCGGGTATCCTGGCGCTGCGACTTACCAAGTTGTTACTAGGCAGAACAGATAGCCTGTATGTTGATTTAGAGAGCTCATATTACTTATCCCTAGGGAAGAGCCAGGTCTTTAAGCTTTTTCTGAATGAGAGCAGCGAGTTGGTTTGTCTAATATGTAGGGGGAGATCATTCCAGAGTCGTGAGGCTGCTATACCGAATGCTCTGCCACCCATCCTAGTCTTCTTAAATCTAGTAGTAGTTACCAGACTTGCACTGGCAGAGCGAAGATTTCTCCCAGGGTTGTACCATGTGAGTTTCTCCTGCATGGAAATTGGACTTAAACCGTGCACTGCCCTGAATACGATGCAGAGAGATTTAAATTGAATTCTCTCCTTGACGGGTAGCCAATGGAGGTCTTTTAATGCTGCCGTCGTCGAAGACCTGCGCTGCCTGTTTAATGCCAGTTTGGCTGCTATAGACTGGATCCTCTGCAGCTTCAATAGCACTGAGTGCGGTGCTCCCAAATACAGAGAGTTACAGTAATCCAGTCTACTTAAAATTATGCTCCTCACTACTAAGGGTCTGGTAGCACTAGGCAGTAGTGGGAGAATCTGGCGTAATGCTCTTAACAGTGAGAAGCAAGTACTAGCTGTTTTGTTGGCTTGTGAATCCATTTGGAGGTTATCATCCATAAGAACCCCCAGATTGCGTACTGTTCTTACTTGAACCAGTGGTTTATCCGAAGGGGTAAATCTAAACTCAGACGGCAGAGGCCGCATCATTTTGGCAGAGGAACAGTATACAACCTCTGTCTTTCCTTCATTAAATTGTAGGGAGTTTGTCCTGAGCCAGTTGGAGGTTTGACACATGCACTCCTGAAATGTTTCTATAGATACCGCTTGATTTCCCTCCATAGAAAACACCAATTGTGTGTCATCCGCGTAGTTGACTAGATCTATTCCAAAAGATTTAATAATGGGGATCAGGGGCGTAAATAGATGTTGAATAGAATAGGGCTTATTGCCGAGCCCTGTGGCACCCTGTGACGCACAGGTGTTTTCGGGGATGTAAACGGTGGGATGGTCACTACCTGTTGTCTGCCCGTCAAGTATGATTGCAGCCATTTCAGTGCCTGTCCTCTCACTCCTATATTCTCTAATCTTTCAAGCAGTATCTTATGGTTCACCGTGTCGAACGCGGCCGACATGTCCAGTAACACTAGTACAGAAGAATTACCATTGTCGGCACGCATTCTCAGGTTGTCCAATACAGTCACTAGGGCTGTTTCAGTTCCGTGCCCTGGTCGAAACCCAAATTGGTCCTTATCTAGCAGATTGTTTTCTTCTAGGTATAAGGACAAGGATTTACTGACTGCCCTCTCCAGGATTTTTACTGGGTATGGTAGGAGAGATATCGGTCTAAAGCTCATTGTGCTTTTAGGATCCAGAGACGGTTTCTTAAGCAGCGGAGTCACCACTGCCTGCTTCCAAACTACAGGGACAATTCCTTTTTCCAGTGACTGACAGCAAATCTGTCGCAGCCAGGGGAATAGCTCCAGCTGAAACTCTTTCCAGATCCCATGTGGAAGAGGGTCTAGAGGGGAACCCGAGGAAACACTTTGGGCAAGGCTATTAAATGTAGCCTCAGTAAGAGTTTGAAAGCACTCTAACGCAGGTGACTGACAGTCATAAGATGCCTCTGCCTGTTGCTCTTCTAATGTCTGAGATGGTTCCTTTTCCTTATCTAAACCACTATGGTTGTTGGTGTTTAAGCCCCCAACAATCTTATTAATCTTCTCATCAAAGTGGGCAGCAATATCGTCGCAGAGCTTCTGCGTCGCGTCCACCTTATTCCCCATACAAGCTGGATTGGATAGGTCCTTTATAATGTTAAAAAGCATTTTTGTACTATTAGGTGCCTGCAAGATGGTTTTAGCATAGTACTCTGCTTTGGACCTAGAGATGACTTCCTTATACGAGGCCTGCAACAGTTTCAGTTCTTTTTTGTCTGACTCCATATACGACCTTCTCCATTTTCTCTCAGCTTGTTTGCATTTTTTCCGCATCAGTTTTAGTTCCTCACTATACCAGGGGGCTGAGGGTTTCTTTCTGTTCTTCAGCCTTTTTACTGGAGCAAACCGATCTAAAGTACAATTTATATAGTCACAATAGACTTGATAGTTTTTTTCCACAGAATCATTAGAGGTAAAAAAGTTCTGTTCAGGGAATGTCGGGTATTGTCTATTTTTTACTAGCTTAGCCCATTCTCTACCCTTACGGTAGGTTACTGACTGGTTTATATTATTGACTAAGCTAGGCAGTGTTATCCTAAAATGGATTAAAAAATGGTCAGTCCAACATTGAGGTAATACCTCGATCACCTCTGTCTCACTTTGATCGGCAAACAGAAGGTCCAGGGTGTGCCCTCCCTGATATGTCGGCTGATGTACCAATTGGTGCAGATTAAGGCTCTCACAGATTTGCCTCAAATCTCTAAGAGGAGGCCCTAAATTACCATTGTCCCAGAGATTGAAATCTCCCAGTATAATCATCCTTGAGTGTGTTAGGGTCAAGTTAGTAAGGGTATCAAACAGGACTTGATATTGGGTTTTTGAATTCGGGGGCCTATAGCATAATATTCCTGTTAGTACCTTTCCTTTTGCCTCTTGCAATGAGAAGCCTAATAGTTCAATACCCTCGACGTCGTCAACGTGTAGCGGGGTAAAATTCCATTTCTCTTTAAAAATCATCCCAACCCATCCTCCCCTCCCTAATAGCCTGGGTTTATGAAAAATGTTATAACCTTCTGGACATGCGAAACCTAACTCTACCGTGGAGTCACTATTAGTCCAAGTTTCCGTTAGAAACACAACATCTTGATCAAAGCGCTCTAACATCATTGACACCTCTTGGTGATGTTTCACTAGGGACCTGCTATTGATCAGGCCACATTTTAATCTGCTCGGGGTCTGAGCGTCTACAGTAATGTTTTTGTTAATGACCATAGCTTCTTGTGACCCCCTGACTTCCCATTCACCTATACGGAGAAGTTGTTCCCTGGAATAACATATTCTATCGTATCCTGAAGTAGAATTGGCGGCATGTCCGGCGCTGAGCGTGGCCGAAGCGCGGACGGGCGCAGACGGGCTTGCCTCTGGCACGCCTCCGGCGCGCCTGCGGCGCGCCCGCTGCGCGCGCGCACTGCGTGCTTGCATCCCCCTTCCTAAATAGGGAGGCGTGTGCTCGTGGACCAATCAACTAGCGCGCTAACCAAGATGGCGCTGACTCGAAAATGCAAGTGCCGGTAGGCTAATTCCCGCCTGGCAACAGAATGCGAAGTTGTTTTTAAAGTGCAAGTAAGTGGAATAGATATTCTTAAAAAGTCTTTAAAAGGTCTAAAAAAATGGTGTCAGCAAATCGGAATATAGCAATGCAATCCCCCAATATCCCTAAGCCCCACGTAATATCAGCATAAAACAATTTTAAAAAGAAACGCTTTCCAGCATATGCAGGCGTTTATCAGAATCGCGTTGGGCTGGTAGTCTTAAATGTTCTAGGTTGTGCGCGCTTGCATCCCCCTTCCTAAATAGGGAGGCGTGTGCTCGTGGACCAATCAGCTAGCGCGCTAACCAAGATGGCGCTGACTCGAAAATGCAAGTGCCGGTAGGCTAATTCCCGCCTGGCAACAGAATGCGAAGTTGTTTTTAAAGTGCAAGTAAGTGGAATAGATATTCTTAAAAAGTCTTTAAAAGGTCTAAAAAATGGTGTCAGCAAATCGGAATATAGCAATGCAATCCCCCAATATCCCTAAGCCCCACGTAATATCAGCATAAAACAATTTTAAAAAGAAACGCTTTCCAGCATAAGCAGGCGTTTATCAGAATCGCGTTGGGCTGGTAGTCTTAAATGTTCTAGGTTGTGCGCGCTTGCATCCCCCTTCCTAAATAGGGAGGCGTGTGCTCGTGGACCAATCAACTAGCGCGCTAACCAAGATGACGCTGACTCGAAAATGCAAGTGCGGGTAGGCTAATTCCCGCCTGGCAACAGAATGCGAAGTTGTTTTTAAAGTGCAAGTAAGTGGAATAGATATTCTTAAAAAGTCTTTAAAAGGTCTAAAAAAATGGTGTCAGCAAATCGGAATATAGCAATGCAATCCCCCAATATCCCTAAGCCCCACGTAATATCAGCATAAAACAATTTTAAAAAGAAACGCTTTCCAGCATAAGCAGGCGTTTATCAGAATAGCGTTGGGCTGGTAGTCTTAAATGTTCTAGGTTGTGCGCGCTTGCATCCCCCTTCCTAAATAGGGAGGCGTGTGCTCGTGGACCAATCAACTAGCGCGCTAACCAAGATGGCGCTGACTCGAAAATGCAAGTGCCGGTAGGCTAATTCCCGCCTGCCTCAAGCATTTTCCATTGGGAAGAAAACATACAGGAAATTAGAATTGTGCATGACATTACAACATAAAAATGTGCAGTAGTTTGTTTTCTTAGTGGCGTGAGACCAATCATAATGTGCAGTGCGACATAAGTTCAAAAAATATGTAGCATCCTCACAAAAGGGATCTGGAGTGCTATCTAAATTCAATGACAAAACTTGCCAAAAATATGTATGTTGATTTAATTGGCTTTTACACAGAGGTGGGTGAGCAAGCAAATTAACAGGGAGAGCTGAGCCGAGGGTATGGTATGGCTCTAAGAGCCCGTGCCCGAGCCCAGCAATGAAACTGTTTGACATTTAAATTGTGCAACAAAACATTATGCAAAAATATGGTAAAGTTGTCGAAAATTCAAAATATTGCAATTCTTTAAAATGCGGAAGTGTTTTACCTTAGAAAATCAAATTATATGATTGCATTGAGGAGTATACACTACACGTGATAGTGTTGTTAATGAACTTAGGAAACATTCATGTCCCCTCCACCCTAAAGGCAATGCCATTAGTGAACTTAGAGGCAAGACGGTTGTCATGGGCAGCATAGGCTAATTGCAGCCTAGATTCTTATTATACATGTAGAAACGTTATAGACTATTAAATCAAATGTGAGATGTTTTCATACAGTACACATCCCAAGCTCACGTATTTCAAGGTGCTGTGATGTGCAATAATGAAATAAAAGGAGGCATGGTGAAATTAAATATTGCCTAGCATCACACCATTTGGTCAAGGGAGAAAACCAGTATAGATCTCTATTTTTCTGGTTTCACATTGTGGATTTCAGCCACTAGATGTCTCTTACTTTCTTCTGTTTTACATCGCAGGTTAATGCTTAGTTCTTAATTCTTGCTGCATGAGGTTAAAGTGTGGGTAGCAGTCAGAAGCCTCCTACGAGCTTGGTTTTTTTGGACATAAGCGTCTAAGAGGACCTCGAACTGAGCCAGAGCAGGGCATTGGCTTGAGCCTGCCTTGAACCTTCAGTCTCTCAACCAACTCTACTTTTACAGAGACCTAAAGCCCACTGGACATGGGATTGAATTTGAATACCAGCAAGGGCATCTTACCCTTTCATCTTTTTGAGATTGATAAAATGACTAACACCTCAGGACATTTACAATCCTGCAAAACTGTTAAATATTATGTAGCCTGTTTAAGATAAAACACAAATTATATACTTAAATTAAACAGTTTTCAAAAAATGCTAAGGTTACAATGTTTTGCATACTAGATCCTCCATAAATGAAAGCCTCAAAAGTACAGAAGGCATCAGTTATGTTGCTTTTTACAATCACAGCACTTGACAGGTATCTTAATTATGTAATCTGCTGTGGAGTAATGGTAGTCATTTAGAATTAGTTGCGGCTTCAAAAGCACCATCATTGATGCATTTCAAAATCTTTTGATATATATTTTTTAAAGTGTTGTAGGTTATTGTGCACACCTCTGCATCATGCTTAAAACTTTGTTAGCGAACTTAAGTGGTTCAAGCCCCCAATTATGCTTGGCCCAGTTCATTTCAAAATACATGGTAACTCCTGCTATAACACATATAGGAATCGCAAGCCCCACGACCACAACATTTTTCCCAGGTAAATGTCACCAGGTTTTCCTTACCAAACTTTACCTGGGAATAACTTTATTGGGGGATAAGTACCTTGTGAATACAAGGGCATTTCATACTTTGGTGCAGAGAGCACTAAAATCGGTATCTTATGTCCCATTTTTAGACAAAAATCATAATTGATGCTATTGATCACACCTGATGAATTCAGATCCCCTTAGTATCTAATTTAACATGTGCAATAGATACCACACTCTCCTCCAGGGAATTTGGAATTGGGGCCTAATTAGAATTACGTAGTGCAAAGTACAAGATTATGCCTTCCTAATGAGCAGAATTTGCAGTGTTTGTTTGCGAAAAGATATATGGATGCAAGATTGTTTTCCTGAATGACCAAGGTTTTTTCATGCGCTGCTTGCTTCGTACTTGTTTTGTTGCCCCATACATTTGTGATGCTGTGCCAGTATTTTCTCAAAGCATATTTTACTCTGAATGGGACATTCACTGATCTAAAGGTTTGTTCTTTAATGCAATTGTATAGTCACAGGTTCAAATCTACTTTGTTGGTTCACATTGTCATTATTTTGAATGAATCCTTTCTGGATATACATTAGTGTGAGGAAACACACATTGAATTATGTTCAGTTTGACAAGTAATAGACAAATTGCACTCTTTTGTGGCCCGAAGTGTTTCTTTGTGGACGGGTTTCAAACTATTCAGTTTTTTGTGCTTTGTTGTAAAACTATTGGTTTATAGTGTGACCTGAACAAAAAGAGTATTCGTGTCAGGCCTGGGGACTCCTCGGGTGCTCCTAATGTGACGCAGCTTATATGTATGTTGAGTGAAGCAAAGATCAGTAGGACATATATTTGGCAATGCTTTTAGATACAATTGTTGTGTTTTTCCCTTACTAGAGGCATTTTGGTGTGGGGCGTGATGACCAGAGGGTTGCTATAATGCAAATAATATTTCAGATGCACTTAAGTTTGGATTGGAGCCAAGAGAAGTGAGAGATACGAATACCTACCACAAGTACATAGGTGACTCACTCAACTTTGTGGAATTGTTAGGATCTGGGACTGCCTTGCAGTAGGTATGTCACCTTTTATGGAATATCCAGGTCTTTACTGCATCCCTGAATCTGAGGTGGTTGCGGATGTTTCTTATCTTTGCTGGGAGTGAGTTTTAAAATATTGTTTTGTCGACAGAAAAGTTAGTTCCATCATGAAGAAAAGGATGGAGGGCTAGGATGCCTGTTTTGAGGCCAACGTTCTAGTCTGTGTGCATCGCTGAGGCTTTGTTTAGATTTCCCAGTGGGTAATGAAAAGTGATTTGAAAGAGGAACATCTGACCAAGTATTTTGAGAGCAGGAGTAAAGGGGTCTCTGAGGTAGAGGTGAAGTAATTGCTTTGCTGCTGCTCTTTTGGAGTCTTATGAGTAGTAGAACGGTGCATCCATTTTCTACCTGTAAGTTTCAAGTAAGTTGTTTCAGCTGGTTTATTAGCATTTAATGGTCCATGGCTTATAGGCAATGGTCTATGCTAGATCACTCTACGTTTTCCAGTTTAAGATTATTTGGATGTCATCTGTGTAGCTGTAATAGTTTGATTAAAGGACTTGATGAGGCCTGTTAATGGGCTGAGGAAGTCGTTCAAAAGTAGTTGCAAGATAATTGAACCTTGTGGCATTCCTGAGTTAGTGGGGAATACATTCACTGAGTTGGTAGGCAGAGATGATGCTGTATCTGCTAGAAAGCTAGGAGGAGGTTCAGTCTAAAATGATCACTTTCATGCTACGATCTCATAGCCCTATAGTAGGTTGAAGCAACAGGCTAAATCAAAGGTGGCAGATAGGCCCAGAGGCCGTATGTGGCCACTCCATTCATATCAGCTGTGATTTTCAGGTGGATATGGGGAAGTATTGTGATCCACTGCCATAATGGATGTCAGTGTGACAATTTGAGAGAGGGAAAGTTGGACATTTAAGGCAAAGCAGCTCTTTCTTCCAGTTTGCACGGGAGTGCACTATTGGAGTTTGATCAGTAGCTGGTTAAATCAACTAGCTTAAGGTTCATCTTTTGTGTGATTGGCTTCATGCTAGAGGTAGTGAGAAGAAGATAACTAGGTTGAGGAGTAATGGTTCAGGCCTGGATAGGAGTGTTAGTGGAACGTTGGATGTCCTCTAGAGGTGCACAAGTGTCTGATGGGGGAGATATCTGGAGGGTGGTATTGAGGAGTTCCTAGAACTGGGTGGGGAGGAGTTGTTGTCCACCAGCACAGATTGTCTTGTGCTTTGTGGACTGAGGATGAAGGCTACTGGGTGACTTATTTCTGAGGCAATGTTCCAGGATATCGGTTATCATGACAAGAAGGTCTGTAGTGCATCACAAATTTATTGGAGTAGTGTGACCTCAGTAACTGTACAGGCTAGATTGTGCAATTTGTCATTGCAGTAATTTGACTTCTCTAATTCAGTTTTGCTTTCCTTTTTTTACATTTTGTACATTTATATTGATTAGCAGTATCTTTGGTGTGTTTTTCAGGAAATGAGGAGATCTTTAGTGGTTTCTGTTGGAGCCATTAGATAGCCTTCTGTTCTGTTCTGTTCTAAAAGCAGGTTGTAGAGCTAGGATATGCATCCTACTATACCCAGGATTTTTTAGGTGAAATACATCAGCGGGTCAACCGACTGACAAACTTCACAGCAAACCCTGCTACCTTTGAACCTTATCATGTATCTTTAATTTAATATTTAATTTAATATGCTTTAGTGGGATGCACCTCCTAGATCTACAACCTGCTTCAAGACTATTTAATTGACTGATTCGCTCTCTAGAGATTACCTTAAGAGCATCTTTATGACAGTAAAATTGAGAAGACCAATTGTTTCTCGTCACCTTGAAGGTGTTCATATTGCTTACCTGAATCATTACTCATTATCCTTGATGATCCTTGATGACTATTGACATCAGAAGGTTTGATTTGGACTGCTTAGAAGGTGTTTGTTTAAAAAAAGAAAAGCCCTCAAGAAATGTGCTTTGTCCGAAGCAACTACCAATAGTAATTTTCTGTGTTACTAATCAAATAATTGTTTATATCTTGAGTAAGATTACAATTTAGTAAATACTGTGGGTTTATCCTACTTTGAACATGAACTAATAAATTAAAACTCCAAAATTAAATTAAATTAAATTAAATTAAGTAGTTACTACTTTCTTAATTCTATCTTAAGGTGCCTCAAATATATTTTCTGGTTTTACATTAATTTGCCAGTGCCTGAGAGGTAACTGTCACAATGAAGAGACCCTAGCGCCTGGCATATAAAGTTCCCATATTACCTTTATTTTCTGAAATATGTTTGTATAAACTTTGGTGCGATTTATATGCAGTTTGAGAAATTTGAAAAATGTGTACTTTGAGAAACACTTACTATAGTTGCGCAGAGGAACTTTATATGATATGCAGTTTATTGGTATTCCCCTTGGTAAGCACTGACAGAGGGGGGAATTGAAAAGAGAAAAATGGAGAAAGAAAGGTAGGACCTAAGACAGAGGACATGAAGAATGAGCCTTGTGGATAGAGCAGGGCTTCCTCAGGACATTGGTATCTCAAAGTGTTTTACATATAGCCTTGCACAGGCATCTGGCCAAAAGGTACAGAGCAAAGGAAAAATTGGAATTGATAAGAGAAGGTAGGATCAAAAGAGGAAGAGAAAAAGAGGTGTATTTTCAGAATGAAGGATGACAGTGAGAGGAAGGAGAATAGGATAGGTAAAAATAACCCCCTTTACTGTTCAAGAGATAATAGGGAAAGCCAAGAAGAGCCCTTTGGAAGCAGGAGCTGCCCACCTGCTACACATGGCCTCAAGGCAGACCTTGCATTATCTTCCCTTCTAGTAGTTACATTTAGCTGAGGAGACAGCAGGAGGGAAGGTGGAAGGGAGAGATGGCTTCTTCGAGGACAGATGCAAGCATGATTAGAGATGTCTTTTCTTGAACAATGGTTTCTGGGAGGGAAGGCTACGTTAGCAGCTAAGGAAAGGTGTTTTCTGTCTCTGGAGTAATTGCTTCCTGCTCGGATGAGCCAATATGTTAACTTAAATGAGGTTGGGATTAGGTTTGCAGGGCCTATCGATCGTGTCTAACTTCCTGCCTGCCACAACAAATTAGAGACTTGTTTGTCTGCAACCCAGTATTTTTCTCTCACTATGATTACTCCAAAATGTTTTGCAATGGTTCTAATTTAACCCCATCATTCTTATTAGAAGACGGTCTGATGCATCCAAAGTTCTTTCTAGGATTACTTTGTCATGCTGCTGCTAACTTCCACCCAAAGAAGTCTTATTTCATATGTCATTTGCCTCACACAAGAATGTAAATCTGCAAACATTGTTATGGGTAACACATTAAGTCATTCTTAAATTACTATGGCAAATTATTTTCAAGAAAGCTATTATTATTTGATAGTCTGCTCCCATTTGTGTTCAAGGGTATGTGGCCAATTTGGATAGCAGCCCTGACCTGCCATGGCATTTCTTCACTACAATGCCAGCATTAGTTGAAGTGGCATCACAGGTTGATCCCTTGACCCATGCTTGGCTCCACAACAGTTGCTAAAACAGGTACCGAGTGCAGTGCGATGAGTACCAAATGGAAAACTGGGCCAACATCTCTTACCCTTGGTAATCTCAAATTGACACCTATGTGTGATGTGGGGGTTGTGTGATGTGGGGGTATCATGGATAATCACACTTGTGTGCTCAGTTTCTTTCTTTAATGCATGTTATTAGAGCAAATTTGATCAAACATGGGTTGTGTTTCATGCTAAATGACTACACACGCATTTCAAATCCAAAGATATTTGGTGACAGTTGTCACAAAGTACCAAAGAATATATGTTCATCAGTATATGTGTTATAGAGCAGTGCTTAATTTGAGACAGTGGTTTCCGGTGCTCGGCACCAGCACTTAATTGTCAACACCGGCACTTATGACAGTCTGCTGCATGGTGGTGCTCTTTGTCTCATTTAGAGACGAGAATAACAACAGTTGTTAATTAATTCAATGCACTTTAAAAATGACTAATACCTGCGTCCAAAGCCATTCTTATAGCTTCGGGGGTCAAAATTGTAGGTGTGTGATGGTTAGTAGTTGTGTTGTTCCTGTTATTGGTAGCGCTGACAGCAGCAATGGGCAGTGCATGCAGAAGTGGTCTCCTTAAGAGGGCCCTTGCACTTCTATTTTTACAAATTAAGCACTGCTATAGAGCTAGGATTTGAGGTAGACTTCACATAATAGCAATAAAGCTGTTTACTATACTAACATTATATTTGGCAAATAGCATGAATATATTGTGTGCAGGTAAATGAAGCATAAACAGAATAATACCTAAAGAAATGTGCTTAAACTGCATTATTTACCTCCAATTTTCCAAACCTTCCTTTGGGAGAAGGATGTTCAAATATCTTGTAAAAGTTTTTTGTTTAAGACCGGTTAGGTTGACACAACTGGCCCAGTGTTTTTGGATTGTGCGATTTGCCACAGATTGTTATGTAAAATAGAGAATGGTGTTTCACATTGCACCAGGTGCACTAATGTGTATTAAAATAAAACATTTGTCAAACTCCTGTTATGCTGAGAACAATATTAGTGACTGAATGTGCTTTAAAATGCACTATTTGCCTTGTGTACTCTCAAGGAAAGACGCGGGGGCCGTTTCCGATGTCGTCCGGAAGCACACCAAACACTATTCGTCCGGAAAAAAACCAAGCCGAACGCGTGTTTTCCGACTGATTCGAATACCACACCGAACTAACAAGTACGATGCGCACAACAGCCCAGATTCCGAGCGAGCCGTACTTACCCAATCCAGCTCCTGTTCCCCGCCCGAGCCGGATCCGCAAACGCCGATTCGAGCCGCACGGAAGCAAATACACAGCACCTTCCGGCCGGACTAGTACGATGCGCGCTCCGTACGCGCCGAACCCGTCGCTACGTCCGGCACGTTTCAGCATCCGGGAGAGCCGCACATAAGCTCCGATTCGCGCCACAAGAAGATCCACGGCTACGAGACGAACAAGCCAGCGACGAGTACGAGTCGAAGACACGCGAAACCCGAACGAGACGACCCAACCATGAATCCCATCGCGCAGGTCCTACCTATACTCTACATCTATTACCGGGACCGGTTCGGACGCGTACGGCGCAGACGGTAAGTCAAACACCCACAACACAAACAAACGACACATACCCGAAATATGTCACACACACATAGGGATCCACAAATCACGTACACTAGCAACAGCACAATCATAGGGGTGGTATGGGCATCACCAATGCCATACACACCCATAGGGGCCTGGATGCCTGCCACCACCACCACCCATACTCAGGGGGGCCTGGATGCCTATCACTACTAACATCCCCACTCATGGGGGGCTGGATGCCTATCACTACTACCATCCCCACTCATGGGGGCCTGGATGCCTATCACTACTACCATCCCCACTCATGGGGGCCTGGATGCCTATCACTACTACCATCCCCACTCATGGGGGGCTGGATGCCTATCACTACTATCATCCCCACTCATGGGGGGCTGGATGCCTATCACTACTACCATCCCCACTCATGGGGGCCTGGATGCCTATCACTACTACCATCCTCACTCATGGGGGCTGGATGCCTATCACTACTACCATCCCCACTCATGGGGGGCTGGATGCCTATCACTACTACCATCCCCACTCATGGGGGGCTGGATGCCTATCACTACTACCATCCCCACTCATGGGGTGCTGGATGCCTGCCACTACTACCATCCCCACCCTTGGTGTGATGGATGCCTGCCACCACCACTACCCCTACTCATGGGGGCAGGATGCCTGCCACCACTACCATCCCCACTCATGGGGGGCAGGATGCCTATCACTACTACCATCCCCACTCATGGGGGCTGGATGCCTATCACTACTACCATCCCCACTCATGGGGGCTGGGTGCCTATCACTACTACCATCCCCACTCATGGGGGCCTGGATGCCTATCACTACTACCATCCCCACTCATGGGGGCCTGGATGCCTATCACTACTACCATCCTCACTCATGGGGGGCTGGATGCCTATCACTACTACCATCCCCACTCATGGGGGGCTGGATGCCTGCCACTACTACCATCCCCACTCATGGGGTGCTGGATGCCTGCCACTACTACCATCCCCACCCTTGGTGTGATGGATGCCTGCCACCACCACTACCCCTACTCATGGGGGCCTGGATGCCCATCACTACTACCATCCCCACTCATGGGGGGCAGGATGCCTGCCACCACTACCATCCCCACTCATGGGGGGCAGGATGCCTATCACTACTACCATCCTCACTCATGGGGTGCTGGATGCCTATCACTACTACCATCCCCACTCATGGGGGGCTGGATGCCTATCACTACTACCATCCCCACTCATGGGGGCCTGGATGCCTATCACTACTACCATCCTCACTCATAGGGGCTGGATGCCTATCACTACTACCATCCCCACTCATGGGGGGCTGGATGCCTGCCACTACTACCATCCCCACTCATGGGGTGCTGGATGCCTGCCACTACTACCATCCCCACCCTTGGTGTGATGGATGCCTGCCACCACCACTACCCCTACTCATGGGGGCCTGGATGCCCATCACTACTACCATCCCCACTCATGGGGGGCAGGATGCCTGCCACCACTACCATCCCCACTCATGGGGGGCAGGATGCCTATCACTACTACCATCCCCACTCATGGGGGGCAGGATGTCTATCACTACTACCATCCCCACTCATGGGGTGCTGGATGCCTATCACTACTACCATCCCCACTCATGGGGGGCTGGATGCCTATCACTACTACCATCCCCACTCATGGGGGCAGGATGCCTATCACTACTACCATCCCCACTCATGGGGGCTGGATGCCTGCCACTACTACCATCCCCACTCATGGGGTGCTGGATGCCTGCCACTACTACCATCCCCACCCTTGGTGTGATGGATGCCTGCCACCACCACTACCCCTACTCATGGGGGCCTGGATGCCCATCACTACTACCATCCCCACTCATGGGGGGCATGATGCCTGCCACCACTACCATCCCCACTCATGGGGGGCAGGATGCCTATCACTACTACCATCCCCACTCATGGGGGCCTGGATGCCTGCCACTACCACCACCCCTACTCATAGGACGGGTAATGCATGACACAACCAGCATACTCCCACATAAGGAATCACAGAAAATTACATCCACCCAAACAACATGACAAGCGTGTGTAGTCCATGTCAAATGCCAACAACACAAAACATGACAATGAACATACAATGTGACCCACTATCACATGTGTGACACATAAAAGTGTGTGGCCTCCACAATACAAGCCGACCATGGCCACTGTGGCAATGGGGCCCAAAGCCCCATCACCACAGTCACCAAAAGGTAAGTGTGGGGTCCATGGCTGATGCACCTTTTGATCAGTGTGGCAATGGGGCCCAAAGCCCCATCACCACAGTCACCAAAAGGTAAGTGTGGGGTCCAAAGCTGATGCACCTTTGATCAGTGTGGCAATGGGGCCTAAAGCACCATCACCACAGTCACCAAAAGGTAAGTGTGGGGTCCAAGGCTGATGCACCTTTTGATCAGTGTGGCAATGGGGCCCAAAGCCCCATCACCACAGTCACCAAAAGGGAAGTGTGGGGTCCAAGGCTGATGCACCTTTTGATCAGTGTGACAATGGGGCCCAAAGCCCCATCACCACATTCACCAAAAGGGAAGTGTGGGGTCTAAGGCTGATGCACCTTTTGATCAGTGTGGCAATGGGGCCTAAAGCACCATCACCACAGTCACCAAAAGGTAAGTGTGGGGTCCATGGCTGATGCACCTTTTGTTCAGTGTGGCAATGGGGCCCAAAGCCCCATCCCCACAGTCACCAAAATGTAAGTGTGGGGTCCAAGGCTGATGCACCTTTTGATCAGTGTGGCAATGGGGCCCAAAGCCCCATCACCACAGTCACCAAAAGGGAAGTGTGGGGTCCAAGGCTGATGCACCTTTTGATCAGTGTGGCAATGGGGCCCAAAGCACCATCACCACGGTGATCATAAGGTAAGTGTAGGCATGGTAAAAGCTGCCAAAGACAAACTGTATGGATGAATCCTGGTCACTCAACAACTAAAACATCTGTGGCATAGTAGTGCTTGTGTCCCATTGCAACATAGATTGGGCGAGGCTAACAGTGCAGTGACACAGAAACATCGTTTTGGCCATGTGCATACAAACCTCACACATGGGGGACCACATTGCCAACAATCAGCCACTTACACAATGACAGAAGTGACCATCATGATGCTGACCCACATATCTGCACCTATGGACACACAAATGTATATAACCTGTGGAGACTGTCGATGTCAGGTGAACAAATACCATACCATGGCAGCAATGGGACATACAAACCATGATCATTGTGCTGACTGATGACCCAGGAGTCCCAGGGAGAGCAGGGGAAAATCACCAAACAACATACAGCCAATGGCACACTACAGAAATGCCAATGCAGTGATGCAAATGCACTAACACAAACAGGCAGACTCACACTGCATATCAAACACAACAGGTGATGGGGGTGTGTACCAGTGTCCCCAGGCAACCACACAACACATGAGGAGGCCTGAATCCCAATTACACAGATGTGTATACAGTGCCACACACAAGTAACTCATGGATTGGATTCCCCTATGTGGGCAATCTGGCATTGTTAGATGAGAGGGAGCCCAAATTACACATGTCACACAAGCTTGTAGGAACAGCAACTAACACAGCAAGAGACACACCCACCACAGCACTACCCCCAAGGACCCCACATTGTGCAGACACTAGCCTGCATGACAATTCCACTGTGATGACAAAGGTAGATGTTGGTCACACTGTGAACCACAGCCATGTGACCTCAGCTACAAACTACCATCACACCTACACAAGCTCCAATCAATCAGCAGGGCCTGCCAGCCAAGGCCAATATGGAGGTAGTGGTCTAGCCGTGCAACAACTCACATTTGCACACTCAACACCACACACCCTGATCTCCACCAATGTGCAGCAGTGAAGCTCACATGGACTGGTGACATTGCACATGCACCCATGACATTCCCAGGGGTGGTGGGGGGAACTAAGGTGCAGAAACCCATCACACATGCCCACTTAACATGACTCACAGCACAGTACGCCGTACATGCGCATGATGTGAAATCCACCACAAACAATGGGATCCTGGCCATAGTCACACACCAACGAAGAAGCCAAGGTGAGACACAAAGAACACACGTACACAACTTCCAACATTGCAGCTCTGACCCTGAGGAGTGGCAGCAGACACACACACAACGCGTCACAATCACTGAAAGCTACCACAAATTCAAAATCACATTACTTGTGTAAACAACAAGTGCCAAGGGGAATCCTGAATGTGTCCCATCAGCGTTTGCCCACATCCCCAGCCCTGACAACAAAGACAACCTGGGATGACAACCTCATGAACATCAGTTTGCCATGCACCCACATCACGGAGAAACCAGGTCCAAGATGCTGGATGAACACACACCAACTCTGCAAGCATCACAAACAGGAACATCCCTAGGGACACAGCCTGTGTATGAAAAGGGAAGGGAACATGCACAGACATGCTCACACAACACACAACACGGGCACACGCAATGTCACCAGATTACACACAGCCATGAGGGCACTCCAATCCTGTGGAAGGTCCACTGTGCCAAACCTTGTCTGTGCACGACTCAAACATATCAGCAGGACACTCCGTCAGTGAGTCAACAACTACAACACACAGAAGCCTCTGCTCACATCAGCCTGGGTACGGGAGTGTCACGTCAGTCATCTGCATACATCCAAAACACGTGGCAATCCAGTTGTACTGTATACACAGATGAGTCCTCCAAAATTGATGTGCAAAACTGCATGTCCAGTGGAGACGGGCACACAGTCAGGGTACTAGGAACATTGGACAGTGGTAAGCCCAACAGATGTGCAACAGTGTAGGACAAAGATGGTAATCTACAAATGCTAAACGTACATCCCTGTGTCAAATGCTGAACATTACACCCTCAGACTGCAGCAAGGGATGCTATAGATCCAGACTAGATTAGGACACATATCCCATGGATCACATGGAGCCCATCACAGCAAAACTTCATTTACCTGATCTGAACACAATTACAACAGCAAATGCATGATTCTACACATCTACATCATGTACCACCAAAGATTAACCACAAGTAAACAAAAAGAGGCTTTATTCAGCAAGTGTGCAACTGAAATCAAAAGTCCAAAATTAACTACGGCCAATGTCCAGTTCAAATACACAGTCCCAACAGGGTGATGTGTGACAACTTGTCACCAATTGCTTGCCTGCACAGGTACCGACAGGGGACATCCCTCTTGGAGGGGCATACGAGGGGCAGGCCAGGCACCGCAGGGACAGGATCAGGGGATGCCAGAAGGAGGCAGGGAAGGTGAGGTGGGTGCAGGAGTGTCACCGGCAACTGCAGTGGAGGTGTCTGACTCAGGGGGGGCCGGCACCACCGCAGGGCCCAAGTCCGATGGTGTTGGTGCTGCAACCACTGCAGTGGGCTGGTCAAATGGAGTGGACTGAGTCCCCAATGCAGTGCCCGAGTCAGACGGGGTTATTGTGGACTCCACCGCAGTGCATGACTCCAAGGGAGTGGAAGGGGGGCAGAAGAGCTGGGCAGGACAGAGGGGGGGACACGGTCTCCACACCAGTGGCACATACAGGCAGAGCGTCTGGTTTGGGGGTGGAAGAGCAAGTGGCAGGGGGGGAGGGCCTGAGCAGTTTGGGGATGCGGTATCGGTGTGTGGGGGAACCTGGGGCAGGGTGTGGCGGTGGAACCTGTAGAGTGGTGGCCTGGGGGATGGAGGTGAGAGACTGGGTGGTTGACTTGCAGGGCGGTGGCGGGGTCTTGCTCTTCCGGGTCCGGGGGACTTGCGGGTGGGGGCTCACTCTGCCTGCGCCTGGGGAGGGTGTCCGGGGGCGAGGGGCACTCCCTCTCTGTGTGTGGACTTCCTCTTCCCCCGGTATGCTGGATCAGCGGGATTAGAGGGGAAGAGGCCGAGGTCAGAGAGGAAGAGCTGCTGTGTATGTGGGGTTGCAGGTGAGGCAAGGGAAGGGGTCTTGGAGGGAGAGGATCTTGAGGATTGCGGAGTGACTGTGGTTACCTGTGTGTGTGTCAGTTCCCCATCCCCTGTATGTGTGGAATCAGTCCCCTGAGGATGCTTGTGTGCACGTCTTGCCTTGGTTTTGGGTGTGTGTGTGCTGCTCGTGTCTGTGTGTTTGGGTGATTGTGCAGGTGTGCATGTGCTTTGGACAGGTAGGGTGGTAGGAAGTGTGGATGGGGCAGAGGTGGGAGGGGTGAGGGACTGTTGGAGGAGGGACACTGCTGCCATCAGGGAGGAGTCCATGGACCTATTGCTCCTCTGTAGGGCAGACATACCCGTTGAGATGCCCTCCATGAACGACACCAGCTGTGTCAACAGAGTGGTGTGTGCATGGAGGACAGTCAGCATTGCTGTCTGCCCTACATGGAGCTGCCGAAGGAGGTACACAGACTCCTCACTCAGGGCAGCAGGGGACACAGGGGCAGGGGGTGCGGTGCCTGGCTTGAAGGAGACACGCTCCCGAGCACGCGAGCCTCCACGGACCTCAGGAATGGGAGCCAATGGGAGGGCGGTGGTGGTGGTGGTGGTGGCGGGGTCAGACAGACTAGCTGGGGTGTTGTGGATGCTGACACCCGCATCCACAAGGGAGTCATCCTCCGAGCTGCTGTGGTCCCCAGCTGAGGTGGATGGTGCTGAGGACTCCTCGGTGTGGCTCCCCTCGCCCTCCATGCCACTGGGTCCCTCTGACCACTCGTCGGACGCTGACCCAGTCTGGCTCCGCTGCTCCTCCTGGTCCGTGGAGCTGTCCCCTCCTGTGGCTGTGGATGTATCTGCAAACAATTAGGGAAACAGACAAACAGCAGTCACCTGCACTGACCGCACACACCACAGTAAGTACAGCACATCACAGAGCAAGCCCTGGCATCTCTAGTAGAACATTGCCAAAAGTCATCACACAGATTAGGAGAAGCCAATTGTCAGTCTGATGGTCAACCATGGAACAGACACCCCTCCTGCCCTTGCACCCATCTGTCTGGTGCCTGTCTGATGGTAAGACCCCAGTGTGGACACATGCACCACCTACACAGTAGTTGGACATTGCTGAGAACTCGGTGAAGTATGTGAACATGCCCACGTCACATCTCTTGCCACTGAGTCAGTGCAGGTGTCTGTATAAATGGACGGCCAGAGTCTAAATAGAAATGCATGTGATGCATACCAGCACCAGACCCCATGAAGCACCCATGTCCGGATAGTCAATGCCACAATGGGGTGCATGTTGCACATGTCACTCCCCTGCAGGATCACTCTTAGGAAGTTTAATGCCATGACAGAGGCATGCCTGCAAAGTCATACATCACTGTCTCCAGTCACATGGCAGCCAGCCAACAACAGTCTGCACTGTGTCACAATCCTAGGACATGGGGAAGGCAAGTAATGTAACTGACAAGTGCACATGTCCATCCCCCAAAAACCACATCATCTGAACTACTATTTGTCCACGTCATACCAATTGGACATATGGGGGACATGAAACACAACTCTCTGAACATGAGCACCTCACATTGTGCTGAGAGTGAAAAACAGCTGCCTGAAAGTCACAGTGGCATACACCTGTCTGCACAGTCATGTGATCAAACACCTATAAGTCACAGAAGTCTTGTCTCACATGGTCCAATAGCAGATGGCATGCTGACCCCTAACCGATAAACATCAGAGGAGTCCCGACAACGTAGTCACAGCACAACGACACAGAGGCAGACACCTGAGGGAACATTTCACTGAGCACAGCATGTCATCTGATACACGGGAGTGGGAGTACAGAGTGTATTGTATGCCCTGGAGTAGGCATGACTGTCCGGCTCCACCTGCAAGATGGATGAGCCCTGGTCAGTAGGCAGGTGGCTAGGCATGTGTGACACACTTGACATACATACTCCTGAGGCCCAAACATTTTACCCACCCGCAGCATGGGGGTGTGGCAAATACCCCAGGGACATGTGGTGATTCTGATCTGCAAGTGGATCACATATCAAAGTTACACCCAGACTACATTGCACGACTCAGGCATTGTGTGAGCAATTGACCCACCCATGAAGGCTAACACAATATCACGGGAACAAAAGCTGTCACCCACCTTGAGCAAAGCAAAATGCAAGGACCCTGTACCCGAGTGACACAATTATCCTGAGCGTAAGGAGCACACCGGCCTATCAGATGGGTAGTGGCCATGTCACAATAGAGGGACATGGGTACTGGACAACAAGGCTGATGTACTGGGGAAGTTTAACCACGCCACAGGAGGGCACATAGAATGTCAGACAGAGTTCACAGTGCAGTCTTTGACTCACCCCCTCCTTGCTGCTGTCTGCCCTTCAGCTGCCCATCCAGCTCCGGGAAGACCACCGGCAGGATCTGGAGCATGTGGGGGTCAGGGTCCGGTGTCCGCCCCTCCTGCGAGGAGGCGACAGCTTCAGCTGGACCCTTGCAATCCTCCGGGTCCAGCCCCGAAGGTCCTGCCACCTCTTCTGGCAGTTGCGGATCCGGCGCTTGTAGACCCCCACGGATCTGACTGCCCGGACGATGGCCAGCCAGATATCCTGCTTCTGATGGGCATCAACCTGTGAGGATGACAAAGTGAAAAGGCCATTACTACACATGCAACATATCCGTGCATCACACAGTTGGAAATACATGTCTCAATCACAGGGGCATATGATGTACACAGGCAGTGCAACGAGGGCTATGGACAGTTTGACAGCAGTTACTACATGGTATCATTGCATGGGAAGTGAACCTTGTTTGAATGCACTGTTACTCCACTGTACCTGTTCAGTGCATGTGACTACACACTTTGGGGGGTGAGTACTACTCAGTGAGCATGCTAGCCAGTGGTGTGCACACTGTAAATCCTGCTAGTCAGACAACATGCACAATTAGTAAGGCAGTGGACAGCACACTCACCTGCTCCCCTGGTGTCCCATACAGCTTGCTGTACTGTGGAAGGAGGTTGTCCAGCAGGGCCTGGTTCTCCTCATGGGTGAAGGCTGGGGCTCTCTCCACAGTACGTGCCATTGCAGTAGCCAGAGGATGCAGAGACAGCAGCAGTGTAGTGGCAGATGTCATCCTGGAGCATGTAGTGCAGGCAAGTGAGCCCTCAGGGGAACAGCCAGCATTATATGTGTGCTGCAGAGGCAGATACTGTGCCATGTGTCCAAAGTGATAGGTCCAAGTCGTATGCATCTTATGAATCTGACCAATCCATGGAATTGCAGCACCAAGACACGCCCACAGCATCCTTCAAAAATTTCAACTTCATGACACCGATGAATTTGCAACATTGTTGTGGCTGGCCAACTGAATTCACTGCATCAGACTCGTTGAAGCTTCAAAAACGCGTCCGTTGCCATACCAGGCCCCAGCCAATGCGTGCGCACCAATCGGACCATTGCTGTACAACGCGTACCCAGGATACAACGCGTACCCGCTCACATTCAATGCAATGGTCCGTGCGGGCACACCGATCGGACCATTGCTGTGCAACGCGTACCAGGCATACAACGCGTACCCGCTCATATTCAATGCAATGGTCCGTGCGGGCACACCGATCGGACCATTGCTGTGCAACGCGTACCAGGCATACAATGCGTACCCGCTCACATTCAATGCAATGGTCCGTGCGGGCACACCGATCGGTCCATTGCTCTACAACGCGTACCAGGCATACAACGCGTACCCGCTCACATTCAATGCAATGGTTCGTGCGGGCACACCGATCGGACCATTGTTGTGCAACGCGTACCAGGCATACAACGCGTACCCGCTCACATTCAATGCAATGGTCCGTGCGGGCACACCGATCGGACCATTGCTGTGCAACGCGTACCAGGCATACAACGCGTACCCGCTCACATTCAATGCAATGGTCCGTGCGGGCACACCGATCGGTCCATTGCTCTACAATGCGTACCAGGCATACAACGCGTACCCGCTCACATTCACTGCAATGGGCCGGCCGGGCACACCGATCGGTCCATTGCTGTACAACGCTGTACCCGCTCACATTCAATGCAATGGTCCGTGCGGGCACACCGATCGGACCATTGCTGTACAACGCGTACCCGCTCACATTCAATGCAATGGTCCGTGCGGGCACACCGATCGGACCATTGCTGTACAACGCCGTACTCCGCTCACATTCAATGCAATGGGCCGGCCGGGCACACTGATCGGTCCATTGCTCTACAACGCGTACCAGGACAGGTCACACGCATATGTCACCATGCTGGTCACTGGTGAACCTATGCCAGCCACATTTACTTTCCAGGGACTCAGGGGCACACCTACAACACCACACCCAGTCCACACTGTCTATGAGGCATGTGTGGCAGCATAACCCTATCTGTGTATGGGGGTGAACATGTGGATTTTGGGGTGGCACTTGGGGGCAGACACACCCAGGCTGTGCATGTGTTAATGGGGACAGGGTCCTTTGTGTGTTGTGCACATGACCACTGTGGTGTGCAACTTTTCATTTCTGAGCATGTGTCATGGTCACATTTCCAGGTTGTGTATGTGTATGACATGTCACATACCCCCAGGCTCACATGTGGGAAGGCATGTACGTCACAGGGTGGCCCATTCCAACAATAGTGATGTCCCTCCACAGTCTGTGTGCATGTTGTGTATCACATGTCTCTGACTCCATGTGCACAATGGGAGACAGTCTCCACATCCACGTGGTTTGTGCATGAACTTTGATGGTGTGTGTGTGTGTGTGTCACAGACGTCCATGTCTGTCCTGCAGAGGCTACAGGGGCCACCACCTGTGGGTGTCATGTTTGTTTTTCTGACGTGTACATGATACGCCATGTCATGCCAGTGTCCATGTGGCAAGACAGGCTCCGTGGGAATCTACCTGTCAATGAGCTGTGATGCCTGTGGAGCATCTGTCCAGACATGTCACTGTGGTATGTGTGTGGAACGTGAGAGCAGTTAATGTGTACTGTGACACAGCCTAATGGTGTCCCATAGCACACCCTGGAACCAGTTGTCAACACTTGTTGAACAGAGAGATGTTAGATGATGTCCATGTAGGTGCCATATATGTCCAAACGGGACGACACACACATCAAGTACTTGTGTATGTTGATGATGTGTCATGTGAAATTGTGTATGGTGAACGGCACATTGGTGGGGTTACTGACAATCTTGCTTTCTTCAACTATGCACTGCAGGGCTCCTGCTGTCCATCGACCATTCCCGGACCTGGCAACGATGGTGGAACGTGACAGCATCCGACGGTACTGCTTCACCAGGCAGCTGATTGAGGATTTGGCAGTGCGGTTGGCCCCACATTTGCAGCCTGGCCGGCCGTATCCTACAGCGCTGACCCCCAAGGTGAAGGTGATGGCAGCCCTACACTTCTTTGCCACCGGTACCTTTCAACACACTGTGGCAACTACTGGTGGGATGTCACAGACTATGTTCAGCCGTGTGCTACGCGATGTTTTGGGGGCAATGTTGAGATACCTCAACCAGTACATCTATTTCCCAACACGTCAACGACTCACTGACGTCAAGAGTGACTTCTATGCCCTGGGGAGGATGCCACATGTAATTGGCTCCATTGATGGGACACATGTGTCTTTGATACCACCACAGGCACATGAGCAGGCATACCGCAACCGTAAACATTACCATTCGATCAATGCTCTGGTGGTATGTCTTGCAGATATGACCATCTCACATGTGTGTGCCCGTTTCCCCGGTTCTGCACACGATGCCTACGTGATGAGGAGTAGTCGCATCCCGAGGATGATGTCACAGATGCCGAACCAGCGTGCCTGGCTTGTTGGTGTGTACTGACTTTGTACCATTGTGTGTGTTCTGCTATGTTGTTTTCCGCACACATTTTCAAATCGGCTAATGTGCAATTGTCTGTCTGTAGGTGACTCGGGATTCCCCAACATGCCGTGGTTGCTGACACCCCTCAGGAACCCTGTGACACCAGCCCAGATGCGCTACAATGAGGCACATGGTCGGACGAGGAGGGTGATTGAGCGAACGTTTGGTCTCCTGAAGAGCCGCTTCCGCTGCCTGGACAAGACAGGAGGGGCCCTCCCATATGCCGCAGCAAAGGTGTGCAAGATTGTCATCATCTGCTGCATGCTACACTACCTGGCAGTGCGGAAGGAGTTGCCTTTCATCCTGGATGACGATGACCAACGTCCGCCACCTGTGGAAGATCCTGGCCTGGGTCACGATGCCAGTGAAGATGATGATGATGATGATGGTGATGTCCGCACACAGCTCATCACCAACTTCTTCAGCTGAATGTGAGTCTCCAGAGGGTTGTAATGTCAATGATTTGAGTTTGAATGATATGTGTGTGTGGTGCTCTGGCTGTTTGAGTGTGGCCATGTGCTACTTGACTGGATGCGTGCAGCGATGTGTCCTTGCAGGTGGTCTGTACTGCCCAACAGTGTTGACATGCTAACTTGGTTTTGTGTAGTTATCTCGTGACATGTATTAGACATGATTATTGCCGTTCTGTGCTGTTCTTCAGTGGTTTTGACTGTGTGTCATGTCTGTCCTTCACAGGGTGCTGCTGGAGTTGTCTGATCAACTTGGATCCCCCGAATCCATGATTCAACTTCCAAGGTGGAAGCAGTCGTTTCCCTACAGGTGATGTGCCACACACCCCTGGACTTTCTATCTTCTGCACTTTTTGACTTTGTGGCCACAGCCAGGTTGGATTAGCTTGCATTTGTAGTGGAAACTACATGTTGGAAATGTGTAATAAACCTGTGCTTGACTTTGGGATGTGCGTTGTCTGTAGTCACACATCTGACTGACATTTGCTTACTGCACCTGTTGTCTAGTTGACAGTGACTGTGAATAGGTGGCGTGTCTGTACATTCCACTGTACTTCGTTGCAACATCAGTATAGGTGATGAGTCTGATGGCCCTGGTGTGTATGTGTTTTGTGGCCCTAGTGGTGTGTCTCCCTCATATGTGTCACGTCGCCATGACTGACATGACAGTGTTGGACTTGCTGTAGCAGTTAGCATGCACAGTGTAATTTAGAAGATCAACATCTACATGACAAAAACCACGTTGGAATCACAACAGAGGCAGATATGGTGTATTGGTGAGTTTATTTACATACAGGTGTGAGGATGGTGCACAGGATGGTGGGTGCTGTACATAGAAATTTGGATCCAAAGTTCCCAGGTGAATTGGAAGTCTTGGTAGCTGAAAAGTCCAGAGTAAAGTCCACAGTCATCTGATACATTTGGTCAACTAGAGCTCCCCATGTCATGTGGGAGAGTTGGCTTGGCTTCAACAGGGCGTGCAGTATGCACACAGAGGAAAAGTTCCAGAACAGGTGTTGGCTTCCTGGGGGATGTAGATGGCCATCGGCCTCTCAGTTTGGCCTCCTCGGACAGCCCCTCTTCTTGGGGGGGGGACCCTCAGGTGCAGGCTGCGGCGGTGCAAGGGACTCTCTGCCAGAGTCCTCCTCCCTCCCTGTGGCATTTGCAGTTGTTTCAGCAGCAGATGTTGTGGGCACACAGGGAGGTGAGGCCATGTTGGTGCTGATCTGGCGGAGGCATGTCAGTATGTCCCTATGCACCGCTGTCAGTTGTTCCAATGTGTCCCACTTGGACTCCATGCCACACATGTGTGTCTCGACACGTGACATGTGTGTCTCGACACGGGACATGTGGGAGTCCAAGCGGGCATGATGGGCAGCCTGCTGATGTTGTATGTCCTTGAGGATCCCCACTACCTGGCTGACCTCTCCGGTGCTAGTCTGGTACGCATCCGCGATGCGTGCCAGTTGTGGGTCATCATACAGTCCAGACCCCTCTGCAAGGAGAGACCTATGTCTCCCACCCCTCACACCACCCCTGGCGACACGTGCAGGACCTGAGGTGGCACGCACAGGTGACCGTGGGCCCACTTGGGTGTTGTTCCTGGGCTCATTGTCAGCAGCTCCAGTTTGGGCCTGGGTCCGTGCGCTGTTGTCATCTGTGGTCCTTGGTGTGTCCGTGTTGGCAGGGGTGGCCTGTGTGTTGGCAGTTGTTGGAGGGGTGGGTGCAGGGGGTGCAGATGTTGGTCCTGCTGGTGCTGCATGATGACTCACACCGGAGGGTCCAGCTGGTTCTTCGCCATCCGAGGAGTGCAGAGGCTGATCCACACCAGTGAGCTCAGTGTTCCCCGGAGCCTGGGACAGGGAGTCCTCCTGGTCTGCTGCTGTGTCCCCTTCATCTCCTGTTTTGGGGAGAGACACAGATTGTATGTTATGTTTCTACTGGCATCAATTGTTCAAACACCTGACAGTTGTGACTGTACCTCTGGATGTGGGCCAGGACATTGCATTCTCCTAAATAGTGACAGTCAGTGAGTGATATTGGTGTAGCACATTGTCCTGCCAATCTGTGGCATGTCAATGTGAATGTTGAGGTGTGTGCATGACCAGCATTGGTGGTATTTGGTTACCATCCAGGCCTCCTTCTCCCCCAGCCCAGTTATCCCACCATGCAACGTGCTTGCATTGCAGGGAGTGCAAGTTGGCTTTCAGGATGTCAGGCAGTGGTGTCCTGCTGTTTGTTGTTGCACAGTTCCCAGCAGGGCCATGTGCTCCCCACAGCAGTACCCAGTGTCAGTCATCTTGTGAGTCCTTATCCACTCCCTGTGATGTGAGCATGGTTGAGAGTGGTGTTGATGGGCCAATTGTGAGGGTGAGCAATATCTGTGCCTACAACTCCCATCATGCTATTGCCTCCACCCCCCTTCCCAGCATGGCCATCCTTCCTTCCTTTTGACTCTGCTTCCCTGTGGGGTGGGGTGCCTGTGCTGACAATATGGCTGGGAGTGTTGTCCTGGCAGTTGTTTGGCTACAAGTCCCAAGAGTGTCCCTGTGCTTCACACAGCATAACCCAGGGTGGTGGTTCTTTGTGGGATCTTCAGTTAGGCTGTGAGGCATTGCATTCTCCCAGGTGGGTTATGTGGAGTTAGTGTTGAGGGGTGTGTGAGGAGAGCTGCTTGTAACTATGGTCAGTGCTGTGAGTCCTCCTTCCCACCCAGCCAGATATCCCACCATGCAACGTGCTTGCATTGCAGGGAGTGCAAGTTGGCTTTCAGGATGTCAGGCAGTGGTGTTGTGCTGTTTGTTGGTGCACAGTTCCCAGCAGGGCCTTGTGCTCCCCACAGCAGTACCCAGTGTCAGCCATCTTGTGAGTCCTTATCCACTCCCTGTGATGTGAGCATGGTTGAGAGTGGTGTTGATGGGCCAATTGTGAGGGTGAGCAATACCTGTGCCTACAACTCCCATCATGCTATTGCCTCCACCCCCTTCCCAGCATGGCCATCCTTCCTTCCTTTTGACTCTGCTTCCCTGTGGGGTGGGGTGCCTGTGCTGACAGGATGGCTGGGAGTGTTGTCCTGGCAGTTGTTTGGCTACAAGTCCCAAGAGTGTCCCTGTGCTTCACACAGCATAACCCAGGGTGGTGGTTCTTTGTGGGATCTTCAGTTAGGCTGTGAGGCATTGCATTCTCCCAGGTGGGTTATGTGGAGTTAGTGTTGAGGGGGTGTGTGAGGAGAGCTGCTTGTAACTATGGTCAGTGCTGTGAGTCCTCCTTCCCACCCAGCCAGATATCCCACCATGCAACGTGCTTGCATTGCAGGGAGTGCAAGTTGGCTTTCAGGATGTCAGGCAGTGGTGTTGTGCTGTTTGTTGGTGCACAGTTCCCAGCAGGGCCTTGTGCTCCCCACAGCAGTACCCAATGTCAGCCATCTTGTGAGTCCTTATCCACTCCCTGTGATGTGAGCATGGTTGAGAGTGGTGTTGATGGGCCAATTGTGAGGGTGAGCAATATCTGTGCCTACAACTCCCATCATGCTATTGCCTCCACCCCCCTTCCCAGCATGCCCATCCTTCCTTCCTTTTGACTCTGCTTCCCTGTGGTGTGGGGTGCCTGTGCTGACAGGATGGCTGGGAGTGTTGTCCTGGCAGTTGTTTGGCTACAAGTCCCAAGATTGTCCTTGTGCTTCACACAGCATAACCCAGGGTGGTGGTTCTTTGTGGGATCTTCAGTTAGGCTGTGAGGCATTGCATTCTCCCAGGTGGGTTATGTGGAGTTAGTGTTGAGGGGGTGTGTGAGGAGAGCTGCTTGTAACTATGGTCAGTGCTGTGAGTCCTCATTCCCACCCAGCCAGATATCCCACCATGCAACGTGCTTGCATTGCAGGGAGTGCAAGTTGGCTTTCAGGATGTCAGGCAGTGGTGTTGTGCTGTTTGTTGGTGCACAGTTCCCAGCAGGGCCTTGTGCTCCCCACAGCAGTACCCAGTGTCAGCCATCTTGTGAGTCCTTATCCACTCCCTGTGATGTGAGCATGGTTGAGAGTGGTGTTGATGGGCCAATTGTGGGTGTGACCAATATCTGTGACTACCACTCCCATCATGCTATTGGCTACACTGACTTGACCAGCATACACAGGACTCCTTCCTTTGAGTGAGCTTCCCTGTGAGGTGGTGTTCTAGTGGTGGGTAAATATCTGTGAGTGTTTGTTGGTTCTATTTGTGCCACTGCCTTGCTGTATGTGTTGTTAGGTTTGTAGATCTCATGACACAGTTACATGTCACTATGAGATGGCAGGTATTGTGTTTGTCTGACTAGCATTCACATCTTGGGATGAATATCTTTTGGTTGCTGTGTATTTGCTAAGTGTGCATGGTTTGCCTATCCCCTTGACTGTGATGTGTGTGTGTTGTCACACCATATTGTATATATTAGTTGTGTACTCACCAGGCTCTGGGATGTCTGTTAGTCCGTATACGCTCACTGGTGGTAGGATGGCCCGCACCTTCTCCTCCCAGGGTCTGAGGTATACTGGTTTTGCAGGAGGGCCACTGCCGGTGTGCTGGCTGAGGTGGTAGTCCTTTTGAGTAGTTCCCGGACCCTCCTGCGCACATCATACCACCTGTTCTGGATGTCTTCCTTTGTGCGCAAACATGGTGATTGTGCGTTCACCCTGTCGACAATCCTCGCCCACATCTTGGTTTTCTGCGACATGGGGGTCTATTGTACCAATGTACCAAACAACTGTGGCTCTACCCTGAGTATCTCGTCTACCAGGACTTCCAATTCACAATCTAGGAACTTATGGTTCTTCTTTGGGGGCATGGTGATGGGTGGTGGTGGTGATTGATGTGTGTGTGTGTGTGCAGGTGGGGGGTGTGAGTGTAGGTTTAGCTGGGTGTGTGTGAGGGTGCTATTTGTAGGTGTGGTAATGGTGTGTGGTTTGTGTGATGTATGAGCTGTGAGTGTGTCTGTGGTTGCTGTGTGATGGTGTTGTGTGCTGGCAGGTCAGTGGAATTTGCAAAGGATCATGGTAGGGATTTGTGGCCTTTATGTAGGTGGAGTTGGAGGTGTGTCCTTGTTCCATTTTTTTTCTCCCTCCCTGTATTTATTGGCTTAGTGGTTGCTTGTTTGGCCCTTTTTTTCTAATTTTTCCTTGGTGTTTTTGGTGCATGTACGAGTCGTTCTTGTGTCCGAGTAGGACGCTGCAGTTGGCTGGTGCGATCTTGTCCGACTCGTTCCCGCTGTGTGTCAGCTAGGTTTCATATGCGGCGTACGAGTCGGTCGCGTAGTATTGGGTTGCTTCGGCTGGGTTTTGTATGCGTGTCGGTCGTACGGCTTGTGCTCCGGGCGAGTCGGTCGTGTTTTGCACGCACAGCATCGTACTACGCGGGTCGGAGTTCGCGGGTACGTTTCGTTCGGGTTCAATCTGAGTGCGTGTCGGTCGGTTCGTTTCGCGTGATTTCCCCGCCGGATGGCTTGTTTCCGTCCGGCTCGGTCGGTCGTTTTGTATTCCGTCCGAGTCTGTCGGATTTCACATTCATTTCATCGTACTACCCGGGTCGTGCGGCGCCGGTCCGAGTCGGTCGGACTAAATTCCCGTACCGAGTCGGTCGGTACGTTTTCCGGCCCGAATCAGAATCGGCCCCTCTGGGTTTGATTGTGATCTTCCGGATGGGATACTCAGTCAGAAACAATACGGATATATCCCGTCCGCTCAATTACAAGTTCCATAGGATATAATGGAACTGTAAGTTGGCGGACGGGATATCCGTCACGTTTATGATAGACTGTCCCAGCCACCAAGATCGTGATTAGGCCCTCTGTGTTTTATGCGCTGCATCAGAAAAGTGAATGAGCCCCCCTCAAGTAATTCTGATTCAGCTCTTATGATGTTTCTGCTTCCACGTATCGACGTGTTGCCCCCTAACCCCTCCCCCCCCCAGGTTGCCCCCCAGGTTGCCAGTTTGAGTCGAGCCCCTGCATATACTGCATATCTCAAAAGCATTACCTGGTTAACCATGCACAGTGCAGGAGCAATCCCGGTTTGTCCGTGGACGGTAGAGCAGGGATGCTGTAGCAGGGGGCTGGGGGTGTTTGAACCACAGACTTGTGCTTCAGTGTACACTGCTTTACCCGTCGAATTCCCCCCCCCCCCAAACCGTTCCTTTTCTCACAGGCCGCTCACTAGCTGTCCTCCTACTACCCTTAAAATTTCTCCTCTAGCAGTAATCCATACCCAGGAAGGTTTAAAGCACGTGTAAAGTTGTGGCGCGAGGAATGAGTGCAAAAGGGACAAAGTGCACGATGTGAGAAGTTGGCCTGGTATATGCTGTCCACTTGTTTAGAGTGGGCACCTTGCACCAGAACAATTCGACTCTTATGGTTGGTAGGTTTAAGACAACCTTTATAGAAAGCTATCCTAGTGGTAGCTGTGGAGAGCAGCCTTCAGGCTAAGTCTTGGAGGAATGTAAAGCAGCTTGTTTTACCACACAATCTCTTGAATCACCAAATGAAAAGACACCACACAGGTATATATATCAAATATATATGTATTTATTACTAAACAACTCTCTACTAATCTCTTTATGAGATTAGAAGTCAGGAACATATGTACAAATCAATTGTTATCAAAAATAAGTTAGCACAAGTAAATATCACAATCTTATCTTGGCCAGACCGGGGTCTAGAGTACATAGAATCGAGGGACCCCAAAGAACCACCCCAGGTAGTCGTAGGAGACCCACAGGGGACGGACGCGGTGTTCAGACACTGGTTCGAGTCCTGTACGAGTCTATGCGAGAGAACGTGATTGAGTTATCAATGTTACGGGTCCCTGGCGTGTTCGAGGCGAACACACCGATCGGTCAGTACGAGGCGAAGGACGCGGATACTGATAGAGTTACAGGGGAGTTGGACGCGATGTGTCTAACACAGACGCGAACCCTGTACGAGCCAGTACGAGAATCGCACAGGGAAAATAGGAGTTTAAGGGCACTTCTAGGGTAGCTACAAGCAAGCCACTTACAGGGTAAGTAGTTCTAGGGCCCACACCCACAGGGGCACCGTAGTGCTCAAGTTACCTCACCCAGGGGAGCCGGGTGCATAGGTGTCCTTTGGTGTCGGGTCGCGGCGTCGTTCTCAATGGGAGCCAGTGAAGACTTGCTGCTTGCGACGACAGAAGAAGTGTCCGTTGGAATCCAAGCCTGGATTCGGAAGGAGGAAGACCTGAAAGCAGAGGGGAGAGTGTTCAAAGTCACTTGGCAGTGACTCGGGGCAAGGAAGATGAATGCCCACCGTCGTCGACAGCTTCGGGTCGTTCACGGGTGTCTTGACTCTTCGACCACGAGGTCCAGGAGGCATCGAGGATGGCCAGGAGCTGGATTCAGCGTGGCCCACGAAGTCTGCAGCTGACTGTGGTGTCGGCGACCCGATTGGAGCCAACAAGCCTTAGTAGCAGCAAGTTTCGTGGTGATGAGGAAAAGTCAGTGGGGCAGACCAGCAAGGTCTGAGGGACTTACCCAGCGAAGGTAGGTTAGGGCAGGCCTGGAGCAACCAGGGAGCCCTTTGGTTTTGTTGAAAAGTCTTCTGGGGACCCACAAGCCGGCTGGCAAGGGATCGCGAAGACGCCTCGGGAGGATTCGCTCAACAGGGGCCCACGGTCACTCAGGACGGTGTAGGCCTCTGATTTTGGGAGAGATCTCTGCTAGAGACTGGGACCACACGTGGTCCAACGCACAAGTTCATAGAACGTCGTGAAGGGGTTGCACTCAACAATAGTGCACAGTACCCAGGGGCTGCGGTTCCTCGTCGCTCGTGGGGTCCACTTGCCTCAGCTTCGCTGGGGACTCACGATGGCCTTGGAGAAGTCAGTAAATCCTCTTCCTGGGCTGCAGGGACTTCGGGCTCCGGCAGGACCGGCGTAGTTTGCGACTATCGTTGTAGTTTTTGGTGCCTGCCAAGCAGGGGAGTCACTCCTTGACTCCAAGGGAGATTCTTCAGTCTTCCAGAGGTAGTGGAACGTCGAAGGTCCAGGATTCTTCTTGAGAGCATCGTCCAGGGGTATCTAGGTTGCAATGCACAGGTTCCCCCTCTTATACTAAAGAGAAGGGAGGGACTAGCTCTATGACCCCACCTATGGGAGGGTCAGGGGAGTGGGTGGCTACACCCACTTCCCTTTGTCCAGTTTCGCGCCAGAGCAGGGGCAGGTAGCCCCTGAGCTGGTTTGAACTGGCATATGCACAGAGGAGCCTTCTGCTCCCCCAGTGCAGGACTTCAAAGCACTCTAGGAGTGCACCCACCCAGCCCCAATACACTAAACCCTGTACACTTGGGACAGGATACCTATTGTTGGGCCTCCTCCACTGCGAGTGTTGGTCATCAGCAGGAGGGCAGCCCAGTGTCTGTGACTGGTGACATCCATTTTGTGATGCCAGGGCTCTTCAGGATTCTACCGCGTTTCCACAGTAGGTACATGTCTATCCCTCTAGAAGGGTGGAATGCTACCCCCACCGCCAGAACTGGCGGGGGGTAGTATTCCAAGATGTTTGACACCAAACACGACATGTTTCCGTGCAGCCATCCCAAAGTTAGCATTTAACGCGAGGTTATAATGCGCTTAAGAGTATATGGTCAGGCTGCACTACAAACAGCCTCAGAGAAGGGCCTCCGAATGCTGCAGAGGGGCTCTGCTCATGCAGGGGCACCCTCTCACATAGGAACCAAGCACTCTGCCTTCAGGATTGATAAGGCCTGCCATAGGAGTGACTTATAGGTTTATATGTGTGTTTCTATGTAGTTATATAGGTAGCCTATATCACAGTAAGGGGTGCATGCACCACCTTACCCAGGCTGCAGTAGCAGACCTGTGGTGTCAGATTTATTCTGCTTCCCAGGGGTGGCAAAATACATGCTTCAGTCCCTGGTAGGCCTGTGAAGTACCTATGCCCTTGGTACCTAAGGTACCATATACTAGGGACTCATAAGGTACCACAGTATCCAATCACTAGTGCACCTAGAGTGCACTCCAAGTCGTTTAGAGAGAACAGAGAGGCTGGGGCCCTGATTGGCAGGGTCCCAGCCAGACTATCGCCAGAAACCAGTGTAAACATCAGAAAAAAGTTGGGGCAACATAAGAGGCAGATCCTACTCTCCTACACACGATTACGCGTCTATCACTTTATTTAAATACATCCACCAAGCAGAAGCTCTTTTAGAATCGGACCTGATGCCGCGAGCTGTGAAGACGCCAAGGGAGGACAAAAAACGTGTTTCATTACCTTAATAATTTATCGGATGTACCGAACGAGCAGATATTTACATGGCCGCGGCCGGAAAGTATCTCAAAGCCCCAGAGTTCACGAGCAGCTGTTTAATGTTCAAGGAGGCAAAGAGACAAACAGAGGGGAAGCAATAGAAGTGGAATATGCCCTTGTGCTGGAGTGCATTTCACTACAGCATGACCCCAAGCAGGGTCACAGTCTGTAGTGTTCCCCTTAGCCCAAGCATCTACATCCTTCTTTGACAAAACTGCTCCAAACTTTTATCCGAGACACACAAGAATATGTTGTTTATTTGAATGAATATATATCCGTCATTGTTTTTTGTGCTCATGTGTTTGGGCAGGGAATCACTCCTGCGCCCCTTACCTGGACCGTAAAGTTTTAATTCCGGTGTACAGCAAGTTTCCGTATTATATTTTAGCTGGTAATGTTGATGTTTTTATTGAAGTATAAGTAGTAATTAGTGACCTTAACTCTTTCTGACACGTCAAGAGCACCACCAGCTTCCCACCGCCATACACCTTTCAAACTCCAGGAATCAGACAGCAGAAAGGCCAGAACAGGACAGGGCCATCCTACAACCTTTAGGAGTCCACAATGTTTTGTATTTTTATTTGAATGCTGTTTGGAAGTATTGTTCATGGCGGTTAGTATGTGCATTCATAAACAAAAATGTTGTGCTGGTAACTTCATACAGCCCTTAGCTCAATTTTTCAGAAAACAATTTTATTCTCCTTAAGCATAGTTTATACAACACCATATGAATGGATTGAGAAGAAAGGTGACTGAGTGAGGCTGACACCACCCCGTTCTACCCATTTTTACAACCAGAAAGGGCAACAAATGTGAATCAAACCATCACGTTCTTCTCACAAAAATGGTTTTTATAGATAAATGTTAGAAATGGGGGTCTCTAGTTGGCAATGGTTTGCACCGTTGTCCAAGTAGGGATCCTTCTTCCTAGTCAGGGTAAGGGGGACACTTCTAAAATAACCCCAGCTCACCCCCTTGGTAGCTTGGCACGAGCAGACAGGCTTATCTCAGAGGCAGTGTGTAAAGTATTTGTGCACACATACAGTAATACAGTGAAAACACTACAAATGGACACCACACCAGTTTAGAAAAATAAGTAATCTTTATCTAAACCAAACAAGACCAAAACGACAAAAATCCACAATACAGTACTAAAAATATGATTCTTAAAAGGTAGAAACAGTTCTGTTCCAAGAAAATGTGGGATGCAACACTTTTACACAAAGTACCTTGGATGCTTTGAAAAAGGCAAGCAAAAAGGGTCACAGGGAAGGTGATGCGTCGGTTCTTTACACTCAGGGAAGGTGATGTGTCAGTTCCTTGCTCCGGGGGAGGTGATGCGTCGGTTCCTTACTGCTGCGCAGCGGAGGTGATGCGTTGGTTCCTTACCGGAGAGGAGGTGATGTGTCAGTTTCTTATTGCGTGGGGAGGTGATTCGTCTGTTTCTTACTGCGTCCCCCAATGATGCGACAGACTTGACGCTTCGATGCGAGGCATGATGATCTGGTACGATGCGATGCGTGAAGACCCAGGATGTGCTGCAATGATTTCAGCCGCATCCCCTCGATGCATCAGTTCTTACCCAACAGGGCCTGCATCAGAATCGGTGCGGTGATCTCAGACGTCGGAGATTGGTGCACAGGATTTGTCGCACAGCAGACACTTCAGCTACGAGCAGGCGCTGCATTGATTCTTCGGCGGCAGCGATGCGTTGGAAAATTCTTCTCGCACCGCTGCGATGCATTGGAAACAAGCGATGCATCGATTTTCTTGCCGTTTCCAGTCCCATAACAACCTCCAGAGGTCCAGAACACTGGCAGGCACCTCTCAGCAGGTCAGACCTCACAGCAAATGAGTTCAGGGGAGACTGGGGGTGAAGTCTTTGTGTCCCTGAGACTCCAGAACAGGAGGCAAGCTCTATTTCAAGCCCTTGGAGATCTTCCTCAAGCAGCGGACATAGCACACAGCAAAGTCCTTCTCCTTTCCTTGGCAGAAAGTAGCCACTGCAGGCCAACCCCAGACAGCAAACAGCATAGGGGCAGTATTCCTCCTCAGTTTCTCCAGCTCTTCTCCTTGGCAAAGCTTCCTCTTGATTCCCAGAAGTAATCTAAAAGTCTGGGGTCTGAGTCCCTCTTTTTGTAATACAAAATCCTTTGTTCTCTGTGGCAGAGGACCTCTTTGCCCAGCCGAAACCAGTTCTGTCCTCTCTGGTGCAGCTTCCTGGCAGGAGGTGTAAACAGCATTGTCTAAGGCAGACCAGGCCCATTCAGGTGTGAAAGAAATCTCCTCCCCCTACTCTGAATGCAGCCCAGGTCTATTCAGTCCAGCCCCTACTCACCCCGGAAAGACAGGACACACCTCAACCCCCCAAGTGGCTGTCTGAACAGAATGCACATCCTCAGCCCCTGTCACTCCAAAGCCAGACAGTCAATACACAACCTAGCAGAGGTACACTGGATGGTTAGGCAAGAAAATACCTACTTTCTAAAAGTGGTATTTTCAAACCCAAAATGTAAAAATCACCCTCACTAAAAGATGCATCTTAACATTCTGAGTTCAGGCATATCAAACTTTATTTTCCTATCTTGTTCCCATGGGCAGTAATACTCATAAGATGTTATAAGCAAACTCCCCATTCTATCCTATGGGACAGATAGCCTTACAATAGTGAAAAACGAAATTGGCAGTATTTCACCATCAGGACATGCCACACACATCAGGGCATGTTCTTCCTTTCACATAAACTGCATCCTGCCCACAGGGGTACCTTGGGCCTACCTTAGGGATGACTTACATGTAATAAAAGGGAAGGTTAGGGCTTGGCAAGTGGATGCACTTGCCAGGTCGACATGGCTGTATTAGACTGCCCACAGGCACCGCAATGGCAGGCCTGAGACCTTGTTGCAAGGCTGCATGTGCAGGTGGCACAATCAGTGCTGCAAGCCTACTAGCAGCATTTGGTTTACAGGCCCTGGGCACACACAGTGCACTGTACCAGGGAGTTAACAGTAAACCAAATAGACCAATCATGGAAACACCAATCCTTAACAACAATTTTCAAAAATGCACTTTCACTTTGGCACTGATCAGCAGTGGCAAAGTGCCCAAAGCATCTAGACCAGCAAAACAAAATCCATCACATGGTAAAAATACAGGAGGCAAAGCAAAAAATGCAGGGGAAACCCACGTCAAGGCTGCCAAGTCTAACAATAACCTTAAAGTTATGTACCCTACATAGACCGAATGGGGTATTTTGACTCGGAAACTACAGCTGACATTTTCATTAAATCAAAGTTAAGTAGCTGTGATGCTGGAAGAGATTTCAGAATGTAGGTGCTGCTGCCATCAATGTTATGTCACTGAAGTGACAGGGTTTGTGGAAAATCAATGTGCTATATAAAGGACAAATATACAGGGGTGGATTGTAGCCCCAGCAACGCAGGGGGCCCCAACACTACAGCAGGCCCCCTAAACCTTCATGGAGGCCCCATTCAGCCCAAGGTCAATGAATGTCTGTGAGATATGGGAGTTTCAGGGGGCCCTCATAACATTCTGCAGGAGAGCCCCATCATTTTGCGTTACACCACTGCAAGTGCACCAAATAAGTTATGCAGTGGGGTTGTGGTATGTAATAGAAAGATTTTTTCGGGGATTGAGGCAAATGGTACTGCACTTCATCTAAGAGGTCTGCCTCCAAATCCTCATAGTTAGGGAATATTAAAATTCTAAGACCTCGAGGTATCCTTTTGTTCTCTATATATTTTTTCAGGGTCGCCCCATCCCACCATTTGGCGAGTTCCTGTTTTTTAAGCTTCTCCAGTCTATAGAATTTATCTTTGAGGCCCTCATTTTTCAGAGCTTGTATTTTTGTAATATTAGTGTTGGGGCCTTTTAATTTAAATAGGTCCCCCAACATTTCCTCCCGATTGTCATAGAAATCCATAATTCAATGTAGTATTTCCTTAGATAGTGCTCGTCCGCCCAAAACTAGACTGCAATAGAAAGATTTTTTCGGGGATTGAGGCAAATGGGACTGCACTTATCTAGCTGTGAGGTAACGTATCAAATAGCCCGTTTAGGTGCTCAGGACCTGAGTTCAAAACCCCTAAGTCTCCCGGGATCACAAAGATCCCTCAACAACATATGAAACTGAATGATCCAGCACCCTTAGTTGTAGTCATACACAAATGCAGTATAATTACATCAATGATTTTTTCATTCATTAGTATTTTTTAACTGCACAATTAAGCACAACATCAATTCGGCAGGTAAGTTTCAATTCCTTTATTCGTGACTTCTCCTTCACAATCGATCAAACCATAGCCAACGCGTTTCGTCCTCTCGGAAGAAGATACGTCGGAGCAGTGGAGCATGAGTGACGGCACCGGCGTGCACGCCGCGTTACCACCAAGAACACCTTTCCTCTTTGGAGAACGGCGACTCCAGACAAAAAGGCATCCAGCAAGGAGGCCGCGAGCCATCCCGAGACCAGAGACATCACGAGACGCCAGGAGGCCGCGAGCCATCCCGTGACCAGAGACATCACGAGACGCCAGGAGGGACGTGGCTCTCGCAGCCCTGAAGAAGTCCGAGAGGATGAAACGCGTTGGCTACGGTTTTATCGATTGTGAAGGAGAAGTCACGAATAAAGGAATTGAAACTTACCTGCCGAATTGATGTCGTGCTTAATTGTGCAGCTCAAAAATACTAATAAATGAAAAAATCATTGATGTAATTATAATGCATTTGTGTATGACTACAACTAAGGGTGCTGGATAATTCAGTTTCATATCAAGGGTTGTAGTATGTGTTCAGTAGTGCATTTCGAAGCTCATTATCCCAAATATATGAGTAAAGCATGGGTTGGTAGGGTACTGCTATCTACTGAGAGCACATTTTCCATTGAAATATCCTCTTGAAATTGCCATTAAATTTGCTTCAGGCATGCATCTGTACTGCTAAATGTATATGGTACACAAACAACTTGTGGAAATTTGGTTTCTGTGCATACATACCACTCAAGTAAAGTGTCTTAGTCTGTTTTAGCCCTAGTAATATCTTTATATCCATCACAATTCACCATTACAGCAAAATGTGCCTTATTTGCTCTTTAATTGCTGCTGATATATTTTAAAATATTTGTAAAGTTCGGTTATAATTCATTTCAGTTGTGTTGTGAGTTGGAAAACACTGCAGCCTTCTGTTTTCACACTGTCCCCTGGCAGGATAGTCACTTGGTTGCAAAACTCACTCACTTTGTAGTAAGGGAAGAGAAAAGTAAACATCAATTCCATGTAAAAAAAAGACAAATAAGCAGCAATTTTTTTAGTAGACATTGCCTGGACTTTAGCCTCTGTCTTTGAATTTACAGCAAATGTGCAAGATAAAAACTAGGTAACATATTTATCATTATTTCATGCAGCGCAATGCAGCAAGACACCTTGCTGCGCTGTGTGAAAGAGCAGGAATGTGCCATATCTGTCAAGATATGGTGCATTACTGTACTCTGCCTGCGAAGGCACGCAAACTGCTGCCTAGCACCAAGGCAGGCAGCCTTGCACTATGGGTTATTTTTGTGCAGAACAGGACAACGTCTTGCACAAAAACAAGCCTCAAAAGGTGTTTTCCTCTTTCTGCAGCACACATAAAAAAAACGAGGAGAAATCAAAATATTTCTCCTCATTCTGCATCCCCTGGGAAAGTGTAGCATTCTGACACATTCCCAGCTCTAACCTGTAATGGTAAATCTGGGAATGCTTCAGAATCTATGGGTGGATGCATGGGAACACCCACGCTGAACCCATGGAATGTCTCCCTGGGGCAGAGTTACGCAAAACACTGAGTTGCGCTTCCTTGCGTTACTTCAGATTTACCAAGCCACGCATAGTGGTCATGTGCACCTAGGAAATCTCAATTTAGGTTTTGCGTGGCCTGTGCCCCCTTGCGTGGTGCATGATAATATGATAAATATGCCCCAAAATTGGAAGGGCTCTTTATTGCTCATTCTCCTCTGGAACTCCTACACCAGTGTTTCCCAAACTGTGGTCCGCGGACCCCCAGGGGTCCGTGGCACATTCCCAGGGGGTCCGCAGGCAGCAGTTTTAGTAGCACTGCAAAGTTCCTTGTATAATTAGCCGTTTTCGAGCAACAATAAAAGTGTCAAGAAAATGCCCGTGATTAATGTACCTGCTGGAGAGAGATGAGAGTTTTGTCCAGTGGCAGATTTTACTTATGTAGCACAGAGGGTTAATATGCCTACTGCAAAGAACGTGTACCATGCATTTTAAAAAACAGTATTTTATGTGCATAGGTTATTGGGTTAATGCTTTTGTCACAGTTTCTTTTGTTACTGTGCAATTCATAAGGGACAATCGTAATCTAGCACAGTGACCTATAAACTGTCATCAAAGAGCTGCTTGCAAACTGCATGGTACAAGTTAGTAACTTATGTTTTTTCCCAGTCTATCATTATCCTGATGCTGCTAAAAGGTTTATTTGGGTGGAAATACATTTTTATTGTTAAAGTCAATGCTAACCACTGTGTTATGTTCTGAATCCTGAGTTTGTGCTTCTCCAGACCAAGCACTCTTTAAAAATGCCTACCAGTATGAATGACGTGAATCCTACACCTTGTAGTCCCCTTTGCCTTATGTAACATTTTCTATATACTGATTTACACGTATGATTCATTGTCTCTATATGTGTGTGATGTAAAGTGCTCTGACATCCTACAATGGTATGAGAGAAGCTATAAAACAAATGAAATACATGTGTCAGAGGGACTATGGAGAGATGAGAGGAATGAGCGGAGGGGAATAATTTACTATTCCCACTCCAGTAAGTGTAACAGTAGGGAAAGTGTTGGATAGCGGATGGGTAAAATTTACTATTCCCACTCCAGGGAATGCAACAGTAGGGAAAGTGTTGTATAGCAGAGGGGAATAATTTACTATTCCCTCTCCAGCAAGTGCAACAGTAGCGAAAGTGTTGGAAAGCAGAGGGGAATAATTTACTATTCCCACTCCACGGAGTGCAACAGTAGGGAAAGTGTTGGATAGCGTAGAGGATAAAATTACTATTCCCACTCCAACGAATGCAACAGTAGGGAAAGTGTTGGATAGCGGAGGGGAATAATTTACTATTCCCACTCCAGCAAGTGCAACAGTAGTGAAAGTGTTGTATAGCGGAGGGGAATAATTTACTATTCCCACTCCACAGAGTGCAACAGTAAGGAAGGTGTTGGATAGCAGAGGGGATAAAATTACTATTCCCACTCCAACGAGTGCAACAGTAGGGAAATTATTGGATAGCGGAGGGGATAAAATTACTATTCCCACTCCAACGAATGCAACAGTAGGGAAAATGTTGGATAGCGGAGGGGATAAATGTACTATTCCCACTCCAGCAAGTGCAACAGTAGGGAAATTGTTGGATAGCGGAGGTGAATAATTTACTATTCCCACTCCAGCAAATGCAACAGTAGGGAAAGTGTTGGATAGCGGAGGGGAATAATTTACTATTCCCACCACAGCAAGTGCAACAGTAGGGAAAATGTTGGATAGCGGAGGGGAATAATTTACTATTCCCACTCCACAGAGTGCAACAGTAGGGAAAGTGTTGGATAGTGGAGGGGATAAAATTACTATTCCCACTCCAACAATTGCAACAGTAGGGAAAGTGTTGGATAGCGGAGGTGAATAATTTACTATTCCCACTCCAGCAAAATAATACACATTAATTAACAAATACTTAAATAATAAAAACTAATTGACCTCTCACCAAATACCCCTATAAATAACACCACCACTTTTGTAAAACATGACACCATTAACATAATTGCTTAACAATTAATTAATTAACTAATAACAATGAACAATAAAATTAAAAACAATGAGTAACAAATTAAGTCATACTATTAAGACTATAAAATAACAATAATTACATATTATATAAAAAATTTAAAATTATATTAATTTTTAATTACTTGCCACACTACTCCCCTCTAAATACACAACTCGCTCATAAAAAATTAACACAATTTACATATTCACCAATTAATTTTTAATAATTAATACCCAATTAATACTTCATAAATAAACAATTATTTAACACAATTAACAATATGAAATATTAAATACACAAATATTAATTAATAAAAATTATTAATTAACTAATTCTAATTAAATTACTTCCCACCCTACTCCCCTATAAACCCACAACCCACTCTTAAAAAAATAACACAATTAAGATATTTACCAATTAATTATTAATAATTAATATCCAATTAATAACTAATTAATAACAAAATATTTAACACAATTAACAATATAAAATATTAAATACATAAATATTAATTAATAACATTAATAATTAATTAATTATAATTAAATTACTTCCCACCCTACTCCCCTCTAAACACACAACCAGCTCCTAAAAAATGACAATTAACATATTTACCAATTAATTATTAATAATTAATAACCAATTAATAAATTAATTAACACAATTAACAATATAAATTATTAAATACAAAAATATTAATTAATTAAAATTATTAATTAATTGATTTTAATTAAATTACATCCCACCCTATTCCCCTGTAAACCCACAACCCGCTACGGAACTAAAACGCAATATTTAATTTCTTTAAAAATTAATAATTTCTAAAAATGTATTAATAAACATATTATAATTAAATTACTTCCCACCCTATTCCCCTATAAACCCACAACCCGCTCCTAAAAAAATAACACAATTAACATATTTACCAATTAATTATTAATTATTAATAACCAATTAATAACTAATTAATAAATTAATTAACACAATTAACAATATAAATTATTAAATACAAAAATATTAATTAATAAAAATTATTAATTAATTAATTTTAATTAAATTACTTCCCACCCTATTCCCCTCTAAACCCACAAGCCGCTACAGAACTAAAACGCAATATTTAAAGGCCCATTACGATGGCGGGCGGAAGCACTACCGCCGTGCTGGCGGATGCAAAAACCACCAGTTACCGCCGGCACGCAGCAGTCCACACGCCCGCCCAATTACGATGCGAAAAGCAGGCCAAACACCGCCGGCAAGCCAGCAACACCGTCCGCCATCAAAGTGCGCCCGCACACGTAGCGGCGCAGCACAACTGACACACACCGTCCGGCGAAACACGTCCCGCCCGGCGCATAAATTACGATGCCGCAAACAAACGGCTCCCACGGCAAAGAGACACCGCACGTGAAGAGAGGCGGAAACACGGACGCAGAGCACGGACAACGAAGAAGCGGCACCCGGGCATGAATCCAGCACTGCAGGCCCTTCCCATGCTTCTGCTGATGCACCACCAAGGACGCAACGTACCGCGGAGACGCAGGTAGGCACACACACAACAAGTGCACGCAAACAGCGCACACAGTGCAAGAGGCGGAAAAAGCGGACAACCCCCACCAGCGCGTGCACACTACACATCCACCATTGCATCCACATATGACACACAGGCCAAATCCTAACATCGCAGAACACATGTGTACACACCACCTGGGACTAGGAACCAACCACCCCGTCACGGCCCCAAAGCGCCGATGACGCCGCCACACATGCGCACAACGCAGAGGCCAACCGCAGCGCCATGCATGCGTCGCACACAGACACAGGGACACAACCAAGCAGCACACACATCAGCCCCACCCCGAACGCACATGACACGTGACAGGCCGGCCACAGACATGTCCCCAACGCCCAATTCACGGACAACACCCAACGCCACACAACCGACGCACACATGTCAGTGAAGTCACGCAACAGCAGGACACACCCCAGTGTAACAAACATGGCGAAGCACACAGCGGCGGCAACACCAACTAGGAGAAGCAGGGCCCCTTCGGGAAGAGGAACGCCAGTACCACACTGAAAAACCCATACCACCCTGCACATATGAACAAGACACATGAAACGGAACACCAAAGAGCCCGGTGACCGACAACAGGTGGCCCAAGAATTACATCCACACACAAGGCCCAACGCAGAGCGGAAAGGCAGCCTGCCGCCCACACAAGGGAGAGCAGACAGCACTGAATGACCTTCCATTCCAACACCGAAACCACAGCCCTACGACAGAAGCCGGTGAATACAGCCATTGTCCAAGAATAGACCAACACAGGCATGCCGAGGAGCCGACCACAGGGCAGATAGCGCATATCACAGAAGCACACAACGGACGGGGAAGAAAGAAGAAAACACTCCCCATGTCGGCCACATGCAAGTTAATTGGAAGGAGTCACACAGCACTGACCTTGAACTGTCTGAGAAGCATGTGGGAAGAGGGCCCGTGTCCTCCAAACAAGCCAACAGAACACAAGTCCTGTCTCCCCACGACTACACAGAGCTCACAGCAACCCGGAGCGTGCACATTGCAGACTGCACACACAGCCGGAGCACGCCACCACAACGCACCGCTGCGAAATGGCAACCGCAACACACCTACCCAACTACGCCGAAGAGCTCAAGCTGTACCAAACCAGCACGATACATACATTGGGATGCGATCTCCTGTCCCTGCTGAACGTAAGTTACCGACTGACTTACCGCATCACATTGTTCAGCTGCGTCATGCCCGTCTTCTACTGTCGGAGGTGTCCCTACCAGCATCCCGTCGAGATATGCCTCTCCAACCCGGCATGTCTGAAGGCGGACCTGCTACCACTACTCCTCCCTCTGGACGCACACGACAGGGCCTGCTCTGCCTATGGGGGCATGGCGTATGTGGCCAACATCGCACGCAGCACTGAAATGGAACCACTGTGCCTCCACACGACGGATCATCGAGAACAGCTACATCGAATGTCACCCAGCATGCCCCATCATGGTCCTCCAAGGGACAACCTACGAACAACACCTTGACAGCCACCATCCGCTTCATTGGCTGGCAAACATGTACACCACCAATGACATGGAAGCCCTGCTGGGCGGCATCGCATACCTGACAACCTGTAAATACGTCGGACCACAACGCAGGTTCCCGAGTGACCTATGAAGTCCAACCCCGCACCCATGCTCAGCTTCCGCACGGATCTGGCCAGTCACCACCACAACAGCCATACCAAGCGACCGGCAACTGTAACCACACCATCAACGACATCGCCATGACATCGGATATGACCGGGACATGCACACTGTTCCCCATCACATCCAGGAACACCGCATGCATCGTGGGAGGCAGTGGCATGGGCTCTGTGCATCGCACCCACATGGACGGAACTGCACGAACAACCAGGACACGACATGGATCCAGCGCACATGGACACACACACCGCTCAGTGGACATGAATAGGTCGCCTGGAGTCTGTGGGTGCTGCACCCCTCCCACCCCCGCCCGGGAATCCCATACCAGGACCTTTGCATGGACGACAAGTGCATACAACAACAACACGACCCCAGTGACTGTGACATGTCCAGTAACCACCACAGTGCAACAACAAGTGGCACGCCGCTGCATGCACGCAAGCACATGCCCTGATGTCATCTCACATGCACGCGTGCATGAGGAACAACCGCAGCAAACCTGTCACATGGAACTGAGATGGACTGTGCCCATGATGCCGAGCGGTCTGGTAGGCTACATGTATACCGTCTGTGTCAAAGTCCGCAGCTCCGCAGCTATACGTAAATGTACATTAGCACAGCCTTGGCCAAGCAGATGTAACCCCACACCCTATCCCATTTGTAATCATGCTCAGTATATCCTCAATATGTATTCCGCTGCCAGTAGTGTCCACTATACTGCATCACAGAGGACAGAAGACTCAATATAATGTTTGAAACCAGAACTGTCTCCGCTGACTCATTTCACAAGTACGAATGAGAGAGGATGAGAGTATGTGAAGTACACGGCAGTCGTGACATGACCATGTAGTCCACTGGTATTGGATGTCAACGCAAATGAGTAGCACTACTGTGGAAGACACACATGTGTCGTGTGAAGTCGTATGGACGCAGTGCTCAGGTGGGTGGGTGCGACGGGTAGATGCGCACATGCCAAGTTGGAGCACGCCGTGTTGGGAGGGCTCATGAACAGTACACCACCGCTTCCCTGGGCATTGTGAGAGGACACCTGTCGGGGAGTGAACACGTGTGTGCACAGCAGCCGGGCACACGTACAAAGCGGTACCAGGCGCACCTCAGCCCACCCTCTGTGGACGAGCTGGATCCTGTTGTGCGCCCGCCATGCCCCTTGACAAGGCACACACAGCCCCAGTCGACCAGGTGTAACCCCAACATAGTCAATCCGCACAGGCGATACAGGGCACGGGATGGCAGTGGAGCATGGTGTGTGAGAGGTCTCCTCGCGCTCCTCCTGGTCATATCACGCAGGCAATAGAACCTCAACGTCCAGCATGGCAAAAGTCAAATGGAAGTGTAGGGGGACGCACCACAGCACGAGCAGCACTGACGTCACGGGAGGTGGCTCGCACCATCCCATCCATTGCCCATCATACCAACCACGACACATGCCATTGCGACTAAGTGCAAGCGCGTGCGCCACCACCCCTGAGCCCTCCCCAGAGAGGCCAAAGAGTGAATGTGTGGGCCATCAGCCACAGACGGACGCGGCATGGCCGCAAGGGCAGCCACAGCCACTGGGTGTCGCAGGTGGCGGATCCGGAAGGCGAAGACTGTGATGCATAGTCCATGCAGGCCGGGTCTCCATTTGGGGCACCACGCAGGTGGACGGCGTCCCGCCACACATCATACCCTGAGACAGCCCACTCGTGCAACTGGACCCACACATACACTCCTTGCCCTCTCTGGTGCAAGCTTGGGGCTGCCTGTGCAAGCGCTAGCCTCGCAGGTGAGCATGCATATTGGGGGGCGAGGGAGGACATGAGGGCTGGGGCGAAGATGACTGTATCACTGTCAGTTAGTACAAGGGATGACCCAGATGTGGAAAGGAAGAGACGTGTCCCGTGTGTACTGCAACTAGTCGCCAATCCAACTACCCCCATGTCCGGAATGTAAGCCCGCACCTAGGCCCGCCCATCCGCCACATCGAACATACCACCAGCACGACAACCTTCCCATTCGAAACACTGACTGGGGGTGGCGACCAGTGAACAATCATGTGTAGCCTACCCACGCGTACATGTGGGCCCTCCATGATCCATGTCACCTGCGGCAAAGACATGACATGCGCAATGAGGAAGTGAGGAGAGCTGTCCGCCCCACGCGCAGAAGGTGCATCAGCTCCACAGACCCAGCAGCGAGTCCAGCAGGGGTCACATGTGCAGGGGCAGCTGTGCCTGGTGTGAAGGCACATGCATATAGACAGCACATCGACCAATGTGTAGTCTGCCCACATCCACAGTCCATCATCATGCGGACATAGGAATTGAACACAGGGCAACACATCTTAGTTGGTGCACCCACCGTGACCAACAATGCGCAATCATCGACGTACCCGCCCTGTGCATGGCCCCCCACCCAACGGAGGCACATCCAGTGCCACCATCCCACACACACAAGCCTTCCACGGAACATGCTGTGTCCAATGGTCAGTACAGAGTCAGCGCCCATCTGGTGGATCCTGAACAGGAGACACATGCACACACATGCCAGCTCCCACTATGTACGACTGCCACCTGGCACGTGCAATGTAACCTCTCACCTGTGACGTGTGACTGCAAGCACACAGCCGTCTTGGCATGGGGCTGTCAATGTGGACACCAGTCAATGTTTCGGGAGCTGTGATCCGTACAGTGCTGTACATAGGGTGCAGTGCTGACACCTACTACTGTCTCATATCCCCTCGTGCCACAGGTCCCACTTGTATTGGCCGCTCAGCCCGTGCCCACATCGTCGTGCGTCGTGTGCCATACTCATCCAGCCTCGGAAGCAGTACCATGCTCAGCAGACACTCATGTTGCCGTGGCGTTGCCGCTTGACGAATATGCAGTCAGTCCCCATCAGCACGCCCCGCAAGTCATTGGGGCCTAGATCCCCATGTGCATGCACATGGCAGTGGTATGTCTCACTTGCCATTGCCATTGTTGGGAGACCTGTGTAAGTGTATTGTGGCCGTGCCGTCCCAGCTTGACAGCTGGGCTGTGGCTCATGTGCTTGCTCAGTCATGTCAGTGATGTGTATGCGAAATTGCTATGTGCCGTGTTGCTTTGACATGTGTCCTCTGCCATTTAACCCAGGCGGAGACCGAACATTGACCGCCCATACCAATTGCTGGCGGACATGGACGATACAGAGGTAATCAGGAAGTTTCGGCTGGACAGGCCAACTCTGCATCGACTGTGTGCCATGTTAGAGCCCCATCTCCGTCCCCGCAGGGTGTATCCGACTGCTGTCACCCCCACGGCTAAGGTGATGGCCGCCATGCATTTCTTCGCCACTGGGTCATTCCAGCACACAGTGGGCAGTGGAGGAGGGATGTCCCAGCCCATGTTCAGCAAGGTGCTGAGGGATGTACTGGCAGCCATGATGCTGTACCGGAACAGGTACATCAGATTCCCCAGGGCTCGTGAATTGGCGGCAGTGAAGGGTGCATTCTATGCCCTTGGCAGAATCCCACACGTCGTGGGAGCCATTGACTGCACTCATGTTGGCCTTGTTCCACCACAGGCCACTGAGCACCTGTACCGCAACAGGAAGCACACGCACTCCCTGAATGTGCAAGTGGTGTGCCTTGCGGACATGGTGATCACCCACGTGTGTGCAAAGTTTCCAGGCTCGGCCCATGACGCACACATAATGCGCAACAGCATCTTGCCACGACTGATGGCCAATCTGCAACAGGATCGTGGCTGTATTGTCGGTGAGTATGTGGAGTGGTGTAGCGTGCTGGTTGTGCGATGCTGTCCCCTGTCCAGTTGGAATAGCAACGGTTCTCTGTGTCCCTCACACCCAGGTGACTCTGCGTATCCGAATGGGGCATGGCTGCTCAGTCCATTGAGGAATCCTCGCACCCCAGCAGACGATCGATACAATGAGGCACATGGGAGGACCAGACGTGTGGTCGAGCGTACCTTTGGCCTCCTCAAGTCCAGGTTCAGGTGCCTGGACCGCACCGAGGGTGCACTGGCGTACTCCCCACAGAAGGTGTGCCAGATAGTGGTGGCGTGCTGCATGCTGCACAATCTGGCCATTCGGAAGCAGATCCCCCTCATTGTGGATGACGGAGATCAACCAGGGCCCCAGCCCGCAGACCAGGACAGCTCGAGTGAGGTGGACAGCGGAGAGGAGGAAGCTGGGAATGTGCGCCAGCAGCTCATCGCCCGCTACTTCACTTGACGGTGAGTGTCCATGTACGACGGATGATGTGTCTGTATCTATGCAGGTGTGTGTGTGCTGTGTCAGGGTGGCCGTATGTTCACTGCGTGCAGTGTGTCAACGCTCCATGGCCAGGGTAGTATGCCACTGTTGGTGGCTGTGGCATTGTGCCCTATTGCTCTGTGCGATGTGTGTACATTGCTTGTAGTTGTTGACATGTACTGTGTGATGGGTGTGTGACACACTCATTGAATGTGCTCCTGTTCTGTCTCCCACCCCTAGGTCCCTACAGGCCCTCCGGATTCCATTTCCATGCCACGCATCAGGTGCCTTTCCGCCCAAGGTGGCCGTTGTATTCCGTACAATAAAGACACAGGGCACAAACAGCAGTTAGTGAAAAAGGTGCATTTATTACGAACTGTGACATGTGATTGTGTGTAAGGTGATGACAAAAGTGGTGCGTGCAGTGACAATGAGCTGTCGGTCATGGCTGCGTGATGATCAGGGTGTACCCACTGGTTCTATGTCCATAGTCCAACACACACATGCCATCCAGATGGCTGTGTGGAGTGGGATCGTAGAGCAAGTCAATGCAGTGGCTGGTCAAGGAAGGCTGGCGGAAGGCTGGCTGGCTGCCTCACTTGCGACTGGAGCGTGCGAAGTCCTCCCGGGAGATCTGTTTCCTCTTCGGACGGCCCCTTCCACGTTTGGGAGGGGGTGTGTGGTGGCGACCTGCTGGTGGTGGGTGAGGTGTGCTCACTGGCTGTGGACGCAGGGGAAGTGGACACTGCTGGCCGACCCTGCGCCCTAGCAGGTGGTGGCGGAGGTGGTGTTGCTGGCCTTGCCTGTGACCCCACCGCCACCACCAGCTGGCCCATGAGGTCCACGAGTTGGTCCATACGGGACACGAATTGGCCCATATGGGCGTCCATGGACCTCAGCACCCCCAGCACCTCCCGCGTGTCAGTAGCAGACCTGGCCCATTGTCCTTGGGCCTCTTCATAGGCCCCAAGGACTCTGTCCATTTGAGGCAGGGCATGGCTCCCAGGGGAGGCTGGCGTTTCCCTGACCCTGCTCCTCCTACCAGTCCTGCTGCCACCGGCCTGCCCACTAGCCACATTGCTCACCACGGTCCTCGCTGTGGCTCCCAGGGTGGATCCAGTCGGCCGGGCCACCACCTGCGCTGGGGCTGGTGCCAGCGAAGACGTGGTGGTGGTGGAGGCGGTGGTGGTCGGTGCGGCGATGGTGGCGGTTGCGGCAGTGGTAGTGGCCGCAATGACCGTGGGTGTGGCCGCAACGACAGTGGCAGCAGGGGACTGGGACTGTTCAGCATCCCTGGATGATGGGTTGGTGGGTAGGAGGGGTCCTGGGAGCGGCTGGGCCCTGCCACGCCAGATGGGCCAGCTTGGTGGTCCGTGTCCGAAGAGGTGGACAGATCCTCCAGATCCGTGTGTCCTCGTTGGGGGCTTGTAGGCTGGCTGTGCTGGCTGCTGTCTCCATCCCCAGCGTCCAGCAGTTCGTCACCTGTGGAGAGAATGAGATTTGTTATTGTGTTGCACCTGGCGAAGTATGTATTAGTCGTCTGACATTGGCAGTTCGTGCAATCTCGTACATGGGTTTCCCGGAGGCGAGTGTGTGGCTGTGGCATCTGTAGGTGTGTGTGCTAGGCAATGGGACTGTGTGCTGTGCACATGTGGCATGGGACGGATTGGCCATGCCGATGGGTGTGTTGCTTTGCCCCTACTCATTGTGACTCTGGTGTATGCGGGCTCCTGGCCCATCCTGGGTCTGGTTTGTACTTTGCTTTTGGAGTTCAAATGGAACGCTTAGGAACGCATATGGCAACATGGGGGCCATGCCCCAGATTCGCATTTGGGAGGGTATATGCTTTTGGGGTACATGCTGTGAGCCATGGGTGCCGAACGTGACATGTGTTGTGGCAGCATGACAGTGCATGGTCTGAGGTGTGTGCATGCCTGACATGCCCTGCATATTTGCTGTCTGTTGTGGTTACTGGACATGGCATTGGACGCATCGTTATGAGTGAGTGATAGTTGTGTGCCAGCCAACGTATTGCAGTTGTCCCATCTCCTTGGTGTGCGTGCTGCCCTGTGCCATGTGCATCACTGCAGTGCTCGGGGGGTGTGGCCCATGTTGTGTGTTGTTGCTCACAGTGTGTCGTGCGCTTAATTGACTTCTGGCACATGGTTGGTCATGGGCATGTGTCTTAGCGTGACTGCTGTATGTGTGGCAGCTGTGCGGATGACATGCCTTTCATGAGACTGGGGCTGACGGATGGGATGGATGGTATGTTGTATGTGCATGGTGTGTCTGTGTGTTTGATGGGTTCAGTGGTGTTCGTGTGCATTTCTGTTGTTCCGCTCTGTTGCGTCTAGTGTTGTTTGTCTTACATAGGCGTAGTTGTGGGGTGTGTGGTTGACAGGCAGTAGGGGCTACATGGACAGGACTTCAATGGTGTTTCGGTTGTGTGTGATGAGTTGCACAGTGGCTGCCGTGTGGGACTATATTCAGTGTGGCTTGTGCATGCAGACGTGGCTCCTTGGGTGTTGCTATGTCTGTGATGGGTCATGTGGGGTGTGAGTCTGCTGTTCATGTCCGTGTGCACATTGTTCACTTGTTCGTGACGGTGGGCGGTGCTGCGTGTTCGTGTGCTACGTGACATGTCCCATGTGTTGGTGGTGTTATGGTCCTCATGCCTCCAGTAATCCAGCCCTGTCCAGTTTCCCACCTGCAAGTTGTTCGTGCGTGCACTGTACTGGATGCCACATGGCTCTTAGCGGGGGGTGCTCCATGTTGCAGGTCTGTGGGGGTGGGGGGTGTAGTGGGTCGTGGGGGTGGCTGTACACCCACTGACACCGATTGCTGTGGACCGTGATGTCTGCCTTTCGGCTGTCGTTGTGCACTGCGGTGGCTGACACGTGGGTGTGGGGTGTGGGGGATGCTCCTCCTTGCTGTGCTGTGGGACTGGGGCCTGGTGTGTGTTGTACTTGGGCTGTCCACCGTCCCACCCACTGCACTTTGTGTTCCTGCCACTTACCTGTTACTTGTCAGTTGGTGCAGCTGTGCCTGACACATGGGTGTGGGGAGTGCTCCACCTTGCTGGTCTGTGGGAGTGGGGGCCTGGTGGGTGTTGTACTTCAGCTGTCCCCCTCCGACCCACTGCACTTTGTGTTCCTGCCACTTACCTGTTACTTGTCGGTTGGTGCAGCTGTGCCTGACACATGGGTGTGGGGAGTGCTCCACCTTGCTGGTCTGTGGGAGTGGGGGCCTGGTGGGTGTTGTGCTTCAGCTGTCCCCCCTCCGACCCACTGCACTTTGTGTTCCTGCCACTTACCTGTTACTTGTCAGTTGGTGCAGCTGTGGCGGACACATGGGTGTGGTGGGTGCTCGTTGTGGCGCTTCTGGCATATTTGTGGACCTGTTGGTGGTTACGTGGCTGGCTTAGTGTACACATGTCCCCACGCATCTTACAGTTGTTCTGTTTGGGCTGTGTGTGGTAGTGTCTGTTGCATGTGCGTGTGATGTGTTGTGTATTGTGTGCTGGACATGGGGGTGTTTGTCCCTGGGAGCTGTGGCATGGTGGTAGTGCATGTGAGTACATAGCGGTGTGCTGGTATACATTAGTTTGTACTTACCAGCCTCCACTCCCCTGCTAATCCGGCGAGGATCTCCGGATGGATTACGACTCGCACCTTCTCCTCCCACGCTTTGAAGGTCTTAAAGAGCGCGGGATTCCCTCCGCCAGTGACGGCAGCCAGCTCTCTGTTTTGCCCTCCTTCTTCTTGACCAGGCTCTTTACGTCATTCCAACGTTTGTTTATCTCGGTTCTGTTCCTGGGCAGGGTCCCGACTGCATTGACCTGGTCTACGATCCGGGTCCACATTCTGTTTCTGGTGGCTAGTGGTGTGTGCTGGACCATGTTCCCATAGATTTGTGGGTACACCTTGATGATCTCGTCGACCATGACCGTCAGCTCCATGGGCGTGAACTTGGGCATCCTTTGTGGTGCCATGGTGTTTGTGGTGCTGGTGCGGTGTGTGTTGTGTAATGTGCAGGGGGTTTGTGGTGCCGGTGTTTGGTGGTGGTGGTGGTGGTGGTGGTTGTGATGTGTGCGTTTCTGTGGTGTGCTGCTGTCCTTGCTGTGTCACTGTGTCCTCTCCTCTCCTCTCTGGTTTGCAATGTAGCAAGGGGTTGTGGTCTGTGGGAGTGCTGCTTTTGTACTCACCTATGTGGGTGTGTCCTCATGGTCTGTTGTTTTCAGGTGTGTTGTGTCTGGGGTTCTGGCCTTTGTATTTTTTGTTTGTCCGGGGGTGTTTTCGGGATGTGTACTGTGCTTGTGTATTTGTGCGTGCCTTGCTGTGTGGACTTGTTGGCCATGTTGTGTGCTATTGGTTTTGTGTGCGGATGGTTTCTGTGCAGGTACGTGGGCGCCATGGCTTCTGCCGTGTCGATTCTCATCGGCGTTGTTTGCGCTGGCGGGCGGTATTTTTGTTGTTTTTCCGCGCTCATGGCGGTGCGATCGTAATTTCACGTGCGGTGTGTCGGCCGTGAGGGCGGGCAGTTTTGTGTTGTCGTGCGTGTTTCCGTCCGTGGCGGGCGGTTTGACTCCGACTCGGACGATGACGGGCGGTATTTTGTATGATTTTTCCGCCGATGGCGGTTTTCAGTTTGTGTACTCATAATGGCGTGGTCGGTGTTCAGGCGGTGTGTGCGGGCGGATTTTTGCCGCTTCCATGCCTGGCGGAGTTATTTACGCCGGGTATCGTAATGTGCCCCTTAATCTCTTAAAAAATTAATAATTTCTAAAAATGTATTAATAAATATATTATAACTAAATTACTTCCCACCCTATTCCCCTATAAACCCACAACCCGGCTACGGAACTAAAATATGCAAACATTACTTAACATAAACTTAATTACTTCTAAAAATTTCAAATAAACATTAAAAAAATAAGCTATACTTTTAACACATATACTAAAATACAGAACACTAAAATAAATGTATATATTATTAACAACGATATTTTGACTAACGATATTACTAACTTCGATATTAACAAAAACGATATTTTTTACCTGCATGTCGATATTCTGGTCGACGATATTCTTGAAGGTCGATATTATGTCACATCGATATTTAAACATCGATATTATGGCATATCGATATTTAAACATCGATATTATGACTCTATACCAAATAAAACAAGTCAAATTGGGGTTAGCCATTCTTTCAATATGTTTATAAGTAAATCACATGCTCTGGGATGCTGCTTAGCAACTCCCCAAGTCTCTGTGACAAATATCAGCAAATCCAACAGGAAAAATGGGGAACCACTCCAACTCGAGTTATTTTCCACAGTCTTACATTCCCTTTTTACATTCTTGAGATAATAGTCTGATTCTTTAGCCAATCATTTAAAAAATGATTGTCCTCTTCTGTTTGTATTGCTACTGGGGTAAAAACCTAATGGAACGGTCTGCAACATTTCCACTGGATACAGGATTTTATTTATTCTTCACCAGAATATAGTCCTGTTTTATGACTGGGTGTATGCTAGCCTCAACCATGAAGGAGACATGGCGCTGACTGATGCTTCTGTTGAACACTGTAGATGGGAAATTGGTTGCTGAGGATCCTGTCTGGCCTCTATGATAACTGCTGGGTGCTCCATGTGGTATATGTTGCTAGCAACTGGTACAGTGATGTGAAGAGGATCTGCCACTTCTCCTCTTCTCTCTCTTTAAGTGTTGGGTGACACTCTGGGCTGAATGTCGACACTAAGGAGCCAGATTCACCACATCACTGTCTACAGGTAAGGGTGCTTCTGCATATCGACATGTGAAAGGGGGTGAGCGGGCAAGTATTTTCAATTATATGATTCCCCCTAGATGATGGCACATTCTCCTCACTTAGGCTGATACTCTTTCCAAAGTGAGCACTAAGGGGCCGATTCCGATTCTGGCCAGAAAACGTACCGACCGACCCTGTACGGGAATTTAGTCCGACCGACACGTACCGGCGCTGCCCGATCCGCCTAGTACGATGCAATGCATGTGAAGTACGACCGACTCGTACGGAACACAACCCGAACGACCGAACCGCATGGAAACAAGCTATCCGGCCGGGAAACCACGCGAATCGAACCGACCGACACGCACCAGGAAAGAACCCGACAGAAACTTACCCGCGAACTCCGACCCGCGCAGTACGATGCAATGCGTGGAAAACCAGACCGAGTCGCACGGAGCCCAAGACGTACGACCGACACGCATACAAAACGGAGCCGAAGCAACCCAATACTCCGTGACCGACGCGTACGCCGCACATGAAATCCATCAGAAACACAGCGTGAAAGACTCGGAGAAGCTCGCACGAGCCAACTGCAGCGTCCGACTCCGTCAGAAGAACGTCTCCTACATGCCCAGAAACTACAAAGCAAAAAATACAAAAAAAGGGCTAAACAAGCAATGACAAAGTCAATAAATACTGCGGTGGGGGGAATGGAACAAAGACACACCCACAACTCCACCCATATAAAGGCCACAAATCCCTACCATGATCCTTTGCAAATTCAACTGACCTGCCAGCACAGAACACCATCAGACAGCAACCACAGACACACCCACAACTCATCCATCACACAAGCCACACACCATTAGCACCTCCCTAATAGCACCCTCACATACACCCAGCAAAACTGACACTCACCTACCCTCACTTGCACACTCACACACACATCAATCTCCACCACCACCCATCACCATGCCCCCAAAGAAGAATCCAAAGTTCCTAGACAGTGAATTGGAAGTGCTGGTAGATGAAATCCTCAGGGTAGAGCCACACTTGTTTGGTACACTGGTCCAACAGACCCCCATGTCGCAGAAAACCAAGATGTGGGAGAGGATCGTCGACAGGGTGAATGCACAATCACCATGTTTGCGCACAAAGGAAGACATCCAGAACAGGTGGTATGATGTGCGCAGGAGGGTCAAGGCCCTACTCAAGAAGGATTACACCTTGAGCCATCGCACCGGCAGTGGCCCTCCTGCCAAACCAGTATACCTCAGGCCCTGGGAGGAGAAGGTGCGGGCCATCCTACCACCAGAGAGCGTACATGGACTATCAAACATCCCAGAGCCTGGTGAGTACACAACCAATATACCCAATATCGTGAGACAATACACACACATCACTGTCAAGGGGATAGTGAAACCATGCACCGTCAGCAAAGCCACAGTAACCAAAACATAATCATCCCAAGATGTGCATGTTAGTTAGACAAACACAATACCTGCCATCCCATACTGAAATGTAACTGTATCATGACATGTACAAACCCAACAACAAATCGAGCAAGGCAGCGGCACAAATCTAGCCAACAAACACTGTCAGACATTTTGCCACCACTAGAACACCACCTCACAGGGAAGCTCACTGAAAGGAAGGAATTCTGTGTATGCTGGTGAAGTCAGTGTAGCCAATAGCATGATGGTAGTTGTAGTCACAAATCAACATCCCCCACCCACATGGCCCGACAAGCTCACACTGAAGCATGCACACCTACCAGGGAGTGAAAAGCCACTTCAAAGATGTCTGACACTGGTGCTCTGTTGTGGGGAGCACAAGGCCCTGCTGGGAACTGTGCACCAACAAACAACAGGACACCACTGTCAGCCATCTTGCCATTGCTGTCACACTCACACACAGTGAAGTCCACTCAAAAGGAAGGAAGGATGGGCATGCTGGGAAGGGGGGTGTAGGCAATAGCATGAAGGGAGTTGTAGTCACAGATATTGGTCACACTCACAATTGGCCCATCAACACCACTCTGAACCATGCTCACATCACAGGGAGTGGAAAAGAACTGACAAGATGGCTGACACTGGGTACTGCTGTGGGGAGCACAAGGCCCTGCTGGGAACTGTGCACCAACCAACAGCAGGACACCACTGACTGACATCCTGAAAGCCAACTTGCACTCCCTGCAAGGGTGGCATGCTTCATGGTGGGATAACTGGGCTGGGGGAGAAGGAGGGCCGGATGTCAACCAAATACCACCAATGCTGGCCATGCACACACCTCAACATTCACATTGAAATGCTTCAGGTTGGCAGGACAATGTGCTACACCAATATCAACCTCTGACTGTGACAACTTAGGACAATGCAATGTACAGGCCCGCATCCAGAGGTACAGTCACAACTGTCAGGTGTTTGAACCATTGATGCCTGTAGAAACATAACATACATTGTGTGTCTCTTCCAAAAACAGGTGATGATGGGGACACAGCAGCAGATGATGAGGAGTCCCTGTCCCAGGCTCCGGGGGACCCTGAGCTCTCTGGTGTGGAACAGCCTCTGCCCTCCTCAGATGGCGAAGACCTACCTGGCCCCTCCGGTGTGAGTCATCATGCAGCACCAGCAGGACCACCATCTGCACCCCCTGCACCCACTCCTCCAACATCTGCCAACACACAGACCACCCCCGCCGACACGGACAGACCAAGGACCACCAATGACAACAGCACAGGGACCCCGGCCCACCGTGAAGCAACGGACAACAACCCCAGTACCAACCCCCAAGGGGGCCTAGGGTCACCTGTGCGTGCCACCGCAGGTCCCGCACGTGTGGCCAGGGGTGGTGGGAGGGGTGGTAGGCAGAGGTCGCTGTTTGCAGAGGGGTCTGGACTGCATGATGACCCACAACTGGCACACATTGCTGATGCGTACCAGAATAGCACCGGAGAGGTCAGCCAGGTAGTGGGGATCCTCAAGGACATTCAACAGCAGCAGGCTGCCCATCATGCCCGCTTGTACTCCCACATGTCCCGTGTGGAGACACACATGTCTGGCATGGAGTCCAAGTGGGACACATTGGAACAACTGACAGCGGTACAGAGGGACATATTGACATGCCTCCGCCAGATTAGCACCAACATGGCCACACCTCCCTGTGTGCCCACAACCACTGGTGCTGCAACAACTGCAACTGCCACAGGGAGGGAGGATAACTCTGGCGGAGAGTCCTCTGCACCGCAGCGGCCTGCACGTGAGGGTCCCCCCAGAAAGAAGAGGGGTCGTCCGAGGAAGGAAAACTGAGAGGCCGATGGCCATGTACATCCCCCAGGAACCCAAAACCTGTTCTGGAAATTCTCCTTTGTGTGCAAACTGTTCACCCTGTCGAATGCAACCCAACTCTCCCACATGACATGGGGAGTTTAAGTTGGACCAATGTATCAGATGACTGTGGACTTTACTCAGGACATTTCTGCTACCAACACTTCCAACTCATCTGGGAACTTTGGATTCCAATCCCAATGTACAGCACCCACCATCCTGTGCACTATCCTCAGACATGTATGTAAATAAACTCACTAATACACCATACTTGCCTCTGTTGTGATTCCAACGTGGTATTTTGTCATGGAGATGATGATCTGCTAAATGACACTGTGCATGCTAACTGCTACAGCAAGTTCAACACCGTCATGTGAGTCATGGCGACATGACACATATGAGGGAGACACACCACTAGGGCTACACAACCCATACACACCAGGGCCATCTGACTCATCGCCTACACTGATGTTGCCAGGAAATACAGTGGAATGCACAGACACCACACCTCTTCAGAGTCTGTGTTAACTAGCCCACAGGTGAAGTAAGCAAATGTCAGACAGATGTGTGACCACAGACAACGCACATCCCAAAGTGAAGCACAGGTTTATTACACATTTGCAACATGTTGTTTCCACTACAGATGCAAGGTAATCCCACGTGGCAGTGGCCACACAGTCACCAAGTGTAGAGGAAATAAATTCCAGGGGTGTGTGGCACATCACCTGCAGGCAAACGACTGCTTCCACCCTGGAAGTTGAATCATGGTGTCGGGGGACCACAGTTGACCAAACAACTCTGAAAGTACCCTGTGAAGGACAGATATGAAACACAGTCAAAAGCACTGAAGAACAGGACAGAACTGCAATACTCATGCCCAATACATGTCACAAGATACCTACACAAGACCAAGTCAGCATGTCAACACTGTTGGGGAGTACAGACTACCTGTAAGGACACATCGCTGCACGCATACAGTCAAGTAGCACATGGCCACACTCAAACAGCAAAAGAGCACCACCAACACATATCATGCAAACTCAAATCATTGACATACCAACTCTGTATACTCACATTCAGCTGAAGAAGTTGGTGATGAGCTGTGTGCGGACATCACCCTCATCATCATCATCATCACTGGCATCGTGGCCCAGGCCAGGATCCTCCACAGGTGGCTGATGTTGGTCATCGTCATCCAGGATGAGAGGCAACTCCTTCCACACTGCCAGGTTGTGTAGCATGCAGCAGACGATGACAATCTTGCACACCTTTGCAGGGGCATATGGGAGGGCCCCTCCTGTCTTGTCCAGGCAGCGGAAGCGGCTCTTCAGGAGCCAAATGTCCGCTCGATCACTCTCCTTGTCCGACCATGTGCATCATTGTAGCGCATCTGGGCTGCTGTCACAGGGTTCCTGAGGGGTGTCAGCAACCACGGCATGTTGGGGTTTCCGGAGTCACCTACATACAGACAATTGCACATTAGCTGAGTTGGAAAAGAGGGTGGAATACAACATTGCAGAACACACACAATGGTACAAAGTCAGCACCCACCGACAAGCCAGGCACGCTGGTTCGGCATCTGTGACATCATCCTCGGGATGCGACTACTCCTCATGACGTAGGCATCGTGTGCACACACATGTGAGATGCTCATATCTGCAAGACATACCACCAGGGCATTGATAGAATGGTAATGTTTCCTGTTCCTGTATGCTTGCTCATGTGCCTGTGGTGGTACCAAAGCCACATGTGTCCCATCAATGGATCCGATGACATGTGGCATCCTCCCCAGGGCATAGAAGTCACTCTTCACGTCAGTGAGTTGTTGACGTTTAGGGAAATAGATGTAGTGGTTCAAGTATCTCAACATCGCCTCCAAAACATCGCGTAGCACATGGCTGAACATGGTCTGTGACATCCCACCTGCAGATGCCACAGTGTGTTGAAAGGTACCGGTGGCAAAGAAGTGTAGGGCTGCCATCACCTTCACCTTGGGGGGTCAGCGCTGCAGGGTATGGCCGGCCAGGTTGCAGATGTGGGGCCAAGCGCACCGCCAATTCCTCAATAAGCGGCCTGTTGAAGCGGTACCGTCGGATGCAGTCACGTTCCACCATGGTTGCAAGGTCAGGGAATGGTCTATGGACAGCTGGTGCCCTGCAGTGCATAGGTGAACAAAGAAAGATTGTCAGTCACCCCACATATGTGGCATTGACCATACTCAATATCACATGATACATCATTACGAGACACAAGTAATTGATGTGTGTGGCGTGCTATATGGACATATATGGCACCTACATGGCCAACATCTAACATCTCAGTTCAACATGTGTTGACAACAAGTTCCAGGTTGTGCTATGGGAAATCATTCGGCTGTGTCACAGTACCCATGTACTGCTGTCACGTTCCAAACACACACCACAGTGACAAGTGAGGACAGATGTGCCCCAGGCATCACAGCTCTTTGACAGGTAGATTCCCAGGGACCCTGTATTGCCACATGGACACTGGCATGACATGGCGTATCATGTACACGTCAGCAAAACAACCATGACTCACACAGGTAGTGGCCCCTGTTGACTCTGCAGGACAGACATGGACGTCTGTGACACACACACGCACAACATCAAAGTTGATGCACAAACAACGTGGATGTGGAGACTGTCTCCCATTGTGCACATGGAATCCAAGACATCTGAAACACAACATGCACACAGACTGTGGAGGGCCATCACAATTGTGGCAATGGGTCACCCTGTGACGTACATACCATCCCACATGGGACTCAGGGTGTATGTGACATAACACACACATACACAACCTGGAGATGTGACCATGCCACATGCTCTGAGATGAACAGTTGCACATCACAGTGCTCATGTGCACAACACACAAAGGATTCTGTCCCCATGAACACGTGCACAGCCTGGAAGTGGCTGCCCCCAAGTGCCACACAACACACCACATGTTGACTCCATACACACACAGGTAATGCAGCCTTACATGCCTTAGGATACAGTGTGGACAGGCTGTGGTATTGTAGGTGTGCCCCTGAGTCCCTGTCAAGTAATTGTGGCTGGCATACGTTCACCAGTGACAACCATGGTGACATATGCGAGTGACTTGTGCAGGGACGCGTCGTACAGCAATGGACCGATCGGTGCGCACGCATTGGCCATTGCATATGATGTGGACGGATGCGTGTTGTCATCCGATATACGCGTTGTACAGCAATGGACCGATCGGTGCGAACACATTGGCCATTGCATATGATGTGGACGGATGCGTGTTGTCATCCGATATACGCGTCGTACAGCAATGGACCGATCGGTGCGCACGCATTGGCCATTGCATATGATGTGGACGGATGCGTGTTGTCATCCGATATACGCGTTGTACAGCAATGGACCGATCGGTGCGCACGCATTGGCCATTGCATATGATGTGGACGGATGCGTGTTGTCATCCGATATATGCGTCGTACAGCAATGGACCGATCGGTGCGCACGCATTGGCCATTGCATATGATGTGGACGGATGCGTGTTGTCATCCGATATACGCGTTGTACAGCAATGGACCGATCGGTGCGCACGCATTGGCCATTGCATTTGATGTGGACGGATGCGTGTTGTTTTTCGAAATACGCGTCGTACAGCAATGGACCGATCGATGCGCACGCATTGGCCATTGCATATGATGTGGACGGATGCGTGTTGTCATCCGATATACGCGTTGTACAGCAATGGACCGATCGGTGCGCACGCATTGGCCATTGCATATGATGTGGACGGATGCGTGTTGTCATCCAATATACGCGTTGTACAGCAATGGACCGATCAGTGCGCACGCATTGGCCATTGCATATGATGTGGACGGATGCGTGTTGTCATCCGATATACGCGTTGTACAGCAATGGACCGATCGGTGCGCACGCATTGGCCATTGCATTTGATGTGGACGGATGCATGTTGTTTTTCGAAATACGCGTCGTACAGCAATGGACCGATCGGTGCGCACGCATTGGCCATTGCATATGATGTGGACGGATGCGTGTTGTCATCCGATATACGCGTTGTACAGCAATGGACCGATCGGTGCGCACGCATTGGCCATTGCATTTGATGTGGACGGATGCGTATTGTTTTTCGAAATACGCGTCGTACAGCAATGGACCGATCGGTGCGCACGCATTGGCCATTGCATTTGATGTGGACGGATGCGTGTTGTTTTTCGAAATACGCGTCGTACAGCAATGGTCCGATCAGTGCGCACGCATTGGCTATGGCCTGACATGGCAACGGACGCGTTTTCGAAGCTTTAACGAGTCTGATGCAGTGAATTGAGTTGGCCACCCACAACAATGTTGCAAATTCATGGGTGTCATGAAGTTGAACTTTTGAAGGATGCTGTGGGCGTGTATAAGTGGTGCAATTCCATGGATTGGCCAGATTCAGAAGATGCAAACGACTTGGACCTATCACTTTGGACACATGGGACAGTATCTGCCTCTGCAGCACACATATAATGCTGTCTGTTCCCCTGAGAGCTCACTTGCCTGCACTACATGCTCCAGGACGACATCTGCCACCACCACTGCTGCTGTATCTGCATCCTCTAGCTACTGCAATGGCACGTACTGTGGAGAGAGCCCCAGCCTTCACCACTGAGGAGAACCAGGCCCTGCTGGACAGCCTCCTTCCACAGTACAGCAAGCTGTATGGGAAACCAGGGGAGCAGGTGAGTGTGCTGTCCACTGCCTTACTAAATGTGCATGTTGTCTGACTAGCAAGACTTAGTGTGCACACCACTGGCTAGCATGCTCACTGAGTCGATGTCACCCCCCAAAGTGTGTAGTTACATGCACTGAACAGGTATAGTGCAGTAACAGTGCATTCCAACAAGGTTTTACTTCCCAGGCAATGATACCATTTGGTAACTGCTGGCAAACTGTTCATAGCCATAGTTGCACTGCCTGTGTACATCATATGCCCCTGTGATTGAGACATGTATATCCAACTGTGTGATGCACGGAAATGTTGCAATTGTAGTAATGGCCTTTTCACTTTGTCATCCTCACAGGTTGATGCCCACCAGAAGCAGGAAATCTGGCTGACCATCGGCCGGGCAGTAAGATCCGTGGGGTCTACAAGCGCCGGATCCGCAACTGCCAGAAGAGGTGGCAGGACCTTCGGGCTGGACCCGGAGGATCGCACGGGTCCAGCTGAAGCTGTCGCCTCCTCGCAGGAGGGGCGGACACCGGACCCTGACCCCCACATGCTCAGGATTCTGGCGGTGGTCTTCCCGGACCTGGATGGGCAGCTGAAGGCCAGACAGCAGCAAGGGAGGGTGAGTCCATGACTGCACTGTGAACTTTGTCTGACATGCTATGTGCCCTCCTCTGGCCTGGTTAAACTTCCACAGTACATCAGTCTTGTGGTCCAGGACCCATGTCCCTCAATTGTGACATGCCCACTCCTCATCTGATACCCAGGTGTGGCCCTTACAGTCAGGAAATTGTGTCACTTGGGTACTGTGTCCTTGCATTTTGCTTAGCTCAAGGTGGGGGACAGCATTTGTTCCCATAACTTTGTGGTGGGCTTCATGGGTGGGTCAATTGCTTACACAATGCCTGAGTTCTGACATGTAATCTGCGTGTAACTTTGATATGTGTTCCAATTGCTGATCTGACTCACCACATGTGCCTGGGGTATTTGGCACACACCCATGCTGCGGGTGGGAACAATGTTTATGCCTCAGGAGTATGTATATCAAGTGTGTCACACATGCTTAGCCACCTGCCTACTGTCCAGGGCTCATCCCTCATTCACGTGGAGCAGGACAGTCATGCCTACTCCAGGCCATACAATACACTCTGTACTCCCACTCCCGTGTATCAGCTGACACGTTGTGCTCAGTGAAATATTCCCTCAGGTGTCTGCCTCTGTGTCATTGTGCTGTGGCTTCGTTGTCAGGACTACTGGGGTGTTTATCGGTTAGGGATCAGCATGCCATCTGAGATGTGACCATAGGAGACGATACTTGTGTGACATATAGGTGTTTGATCACTTGACTGTGCAGACTGGTGTATGCGACTGTGAAGTTCAGGCAGCTGTTTTTCATTCACAGCAGACTGTGAGGTGCTCAGGTTCAGAGAGTTGTGTTTCATGTCTCCCATATGTCCAATTGGTATGACGTGGACAAATAAGAGTTCAGATGATGTGGTTTGTGGGGGATGGACATGTGCACTTGTCAGCAACAGAACTTGAATTCCCCATGACCTAGGATTGTGACACAGTGCAGACTGTTGTTGGCTGGCTCCCTGCCCATGTGACTGGAGACAGTGATGAATGACTTTGCAGGCATGCCTGTGCCATGGCATTAAACTTCCTAAGAGTGATCCTGCAGGGGAGTGACCTGTGCTACATGCACCCCATTGTGGCATTGACTATCAGTACATGGGTGCATCATGGTGTCTGGTGCTGGTATGCATCACATGCATTTCAAATTAGACTCTGGCCATCCCTTTATCCGTACACCTGTACTGACTCAGTGGCAAGAGATGTGATGTGTGCATGTTCACATACTTCACCGTGTTCTCTGCAATGTCCAACAACTGTGTAGGTGGTGCATGTGTCCACACTGGGGTATTACCATCCGACAGGCACCAGACAGATGGGTGCAAGGCCAGGAAGGATGTGAGTGCCATGGTTGACCATCAGACTGACAATTGGCTTCTCCTAATCTGTGTGAGCACTTTTGGCAATGTTCAACTAAGGATGCCAGGGCTTGCTCTGTAATGTGCTGTACTTACTGTGGTGTGTGCGGTCAGTGCAGGTGACTGATGTTTGTCTGTTTCCCTATTTTTTGCAGATACATCCACGGCCACAGGAGGGGACAGCTCCACGGACCAGGAGGAGCTGCAGAGCCAGACTGGGTCAGCAGCCGATGAGTGGTCGGAGGGACCCAGTGGCACGGAGGGCGAGGGGAGCCACACTGAGGAGTCCTCAGCACCATCCACCTCAGCTGAGGACCACACCAGCTCGGAGGATGACTCCCTTGTGGAGGCGGGTGTCAGCAGCCACCACACCCCAGCTAGTATGGCTTGCCCCGCCACCACCACCACCGCCCTCCCATCGGCTCCCATTCCAGAGGTCCGTGGAGGCTCCCGTGTTCGGGAGCGTGTCTCCTTCGTGCCAGGCACCGCACCCCCTGCCCCTGTGTCCCCTGCTGCCCTGAGTGAGGAGTCTGTGTACTTACTTCGCCAGCTCCATGTAGGGCAGACATCAATGCTGAGTGTCCTCCATGCACACACCACTCTGTTGACACAGCTGGTGTCGTTCATGGAGGGCATCTCATCGGGCATGTCTGCCCTACAGAGGGGCAATCAGTCCATGGCCTCCTCCCTGACGGCAGCAGTGTCCCTCCTCCAACAGTCCCTCACCCCTCCTACCTCTGCCCCATCCACACTTCCTAGCACCCTACCTGTCCCAAGCACATGCACACCTGCACAATCACGCAAAAACACAGACACGAGCAGCACAGAAACACCCAAAACAAAGTCAAGACGTGCACGCAAGCATCCTCAGGGGACTGATACCACACCCACAGGGGATGGGGAACAGACACACACACAGGCATCCACAGTCACTCCACAGTCCTCCGATACCTCTCCCTCCAAGACCCCTTCCCTTGCCTCACCTGCAACCCCACCTACAAAGCAGCTCTTCCTCTGTGACCTCGGCCTCTTCCCTCCGATCCAGCTGATCCAGCATACAGGGGAAGAGGAAGTCCACCCACACAGAGGGGAGTGCCCTCGCCCCCAGACACCCTCCCCAGGCACAAACAAACTGAGGCCCCCACCCGCAAGCCCCCCGGACCCAGAAGAGCAAGACCCCGCCACCGCCCTGCAGCTCAACCACACAGTCTCCTTCCTCCATCCGTCAGGCCCCCACTACACAGGTTCCCCCACCACACCCTGCCCCAGGTTCCCCCACCCACAGATACACCATCCCCAAAATGATCTGGCCTTCTCCCCCTACCACTTGCTCTTCCAGCCCCACACCCCCGGCTGCGCATGTTTGTGCCACTGGTGTGGAGACCGTGTCCTCCCCCTCTGTCCTGCCCACCTTACCTGAACCCCATTCTACTCCCTTGGAGATAGGCACTGCAGTGGAGTCCACTACCACCCCGTCTGACTTGGGCACTGCAGTGGGGAACCTGTCCACTCCATCTGCCCAGCCCACTGCAGTCGTGCCGGCATCCACACCATCTGACTCATGCCCCCCAGTTGTGCCGGCACACACCATGTCAGACACCTCCACTGCAGTTGTCAGTGACTCTCCAGCACCCACCACCCCTTCCCTGCCTCCTTCTGGTGAGCCCTGATCCTGTCCCTGCGGTGCCTGGCCTGCCCCCCCCGTATGCCCCTCCGAGGGGAATGTCCCTGGTCCGTAGCAGTGCAGGCAAGCAAAGGGTGACATCTGCCACTGTTACCCTGTTCAGACTTCACTAATGGACTGGCCATTGGCCTTTGTGTTTTTTCTGGACTACACACACATATGCTGAATAAAGCTACTTTCTGTTCTCTAGTGGTTTTGCTTCAGATGTACATGATGTTGATGATGCTAACCATGCCCTTGCTGCAGTGATGGTGATTTTTGATATCAGGAAAATGAAGTGTTACTGTGCAGGAACCCATGTGGTCCAGGGGGAATGTGTCCTATCCTGGTGTGTATCCATGTCATCCTTTGCAGCAATATGAGGGTGTCATGTTTTCAATATTTGGGAATGGGATTTCCTACTTATATTTGCAATATCACATCTGTGGCTTACACCCCTGCACATCTGTTGTGCTTGCCATTGTTCAATTTGTCTATTTCCCGGACCGTGTGACCATCTCCACTGGACATGCAAGCTTGGGCATCAATGGGGAAGGACTCATCTGTGTTATCAGTGCAACTTGCTATACATGTGTGTTGGATCTGTGCAGATGATTTTGGTGACACTCCCATGACCAGGCTGATGTGACGAGAGCCTTCATTTTGTGCTAATTGTTGACTGAGTGACCAAGTGTTCTGCTGACATGATAGAGCCCTGCAGAGACAACGTATGGCACAGCTTTCCTTACACAGGAGAGGAGTCCCCTCATGGCAGTGTGTAATTCCGTGACATTGCCTGAGCCCAAGGTGTGTGTTGTGTGAGCACGTCTGTGTGTGTCCACTTCCATTTTGCTACACAGGATGGGATCCCTAGTGATGTTCCTGTTTGTGATGCTTGCTGAGTTGACCTATGTTCCCCCAAAATCTTCGCCCTGGGTTCTCTGGGATGTGGGTGCATGGCACATTACTGGTCATCAGGGTGTCATCCATAGGTGTGTTTGCTGTCAGGGCTGAGTTTGTGGGCAAACACAGATGAGACACAGTCAGGATTCCCCTTGGCACTTGTTGGTTACACAAGTCATGTAATTTACAGTTTGTGGTAGCTTTCAGTGATTGTGACACATTGTGTGTGTGACTGCTGCCACTCCTCAGGGTCAGAGCTGCAATGTTGGAAGTTGTCTATGTGTGTTCTTTGTGGGTGACCTTGGCTTCTTCATTGGTGTGTGACTGTGGCCGGGATCCCATTGATAGGGGTGGATTTGATGTCATGCCCATGTACGGCGTACTGTGCAGTGTGTCAGACATTCACGAGTCTTGTTGACTGGCCATGTGTGATGGGTTTCTGCACCTTAGTTCCCACCACCACCCCTGGGATTGTCATGGGTGCATGTGCAATGTCACCAGTCCATGTGAGCTTCACTGCTGCACATTGGTGGAGATCAAGGTGTGTGGTGTTGAGTGTGTGCAAATGAGAGTTGTTGCACGGCTAGACCCCTACCTCCATATTGGCCTTGGCTGACAGGCCGTGCTGATTGATTTGTGCTTGTGTAGGTGTGATGGTAGTTTGTTGCTCAGGACACATGACTGTGGTTCACAGTGTGAACGACATCTAGCTTTGTCATCACAGTGGGATTATCATGCAGGCCAGTGTCACCACAATGTGGGGTCCCTGGGGGTAGTGCTGTGGTGGGTCTGTCTCTTGCTGTGTTAGTTGCTGTTCCTACAAGCTTGTGTGACATGTGTAATTTGGGCTCCCTCTCATCTAACAATGCCTGATTGCCCACATACGGGAATCTGATCCATGAGTTACTTTTGTGTGGCACTGTATACACATCTGTGTAATTGGGATTCAGGCCTCCTCATGTGTTGTGTGGTTGCCTGGGGACACTGGCACACCCCCCCATCACCTGTTGTGTTTGATATGCAGTGTGAGGCTGCCTGTTTGTGTTTGTGCATCTGCACCACTGCATTGGCATATCTTTAGTGTGCCATTGGCTGTATGTTGTTTGGTGGGTTTCCCTGCTGTCCCTGGGACTCCTAGTTCATCAGTCAGCACAATGATCATGGTTTGTATGTCCCATTGCTGCCATGGTATGGTATTTGTTCACCTCACATCTACAGTCTCCACAGGATATCTACATTTGTGTGTCCATTGGTGCAGATATGTGGGTCTGCATTATGATGGTCACTTCTGTCGTTGTGTAATTGATGAATGTTGACAATGTCAGCCCCCATGGGTGATGTTTGTCTGCACATGGCCAAAGGTATGTCTTATTTGCACTGCACTGTTTGCCTCACCCAATCTATGTTGCTATGGGACACAACCACTACTTTGCCACTAATGTGTTTGTTGTTCTGTGACCAGGAATCATCCATGCTGTTTGGCATTTGCAGCTTTTTCCATGACAACACTTACATTTTGGTCACTGTGATGATGGGGGTTTAGACCCCATTGCCACATTATTCAAAATGTGCTTCATCTATGGACCCCACACTTACCTTTTGGTCACTGTGATGATGGGGGTTTAGACCCCATTGCCACAATGTTCAAAATGTGCTTCAGCTATGGACCCCACACTTACATTTTGGTCACTGTGATGATGGGGGTTTAGACCCCATTGCCACAATGTTCAAAATGTGCTTCAGCTATGGACCCCACACTTACCTTTTGGTCACTGTGATGATGGGGGTTTAGTCCCCATTGCCACAGTGGTCATGGTCTGCTTGCATTGTGGAGGCCACACACATTTATGTGTGACACATGTGATAGGGGGTCACATTGTATGTTCAATGTCATGTTCAGTGTTGTAGGCATTTGACACAGACTACACACGCTTGTCATGGTGTTGGGGGGATGTCTTTTTCTGACATTCCTTATGTTGGAGTATGCTGGTTGTGTCATGCATTACCCGTCCTATGAGTAGGGGTGGTGTTGGTGGTATGCATCCATCCCCCTATGAGTGGGGATGGTAGTAGTGACAGGCATCCAGGCCCCCCTGAGTAGGGGTGGTGGTAGTGGTAGGCATCCAGCACCCATGAGTAGGGGTGGTGGTAGTGGTAGGCATACAGCCCCCCCTGAGTAGGGGTGGTGGTAGTGGTAGGCATCCAGCCCCCCCTGAGTAGGGGTGGTGGTAGTGGTAGGCATCTAGCCCCCCCGAGTAGGGGTGGTGGTAGTGGTAGTGCATCCAGCCCCCTGAGTAGGGGTGGTGGTAGTGGTAGGCATCCAGCCCCCCTGAGTAGGGGTGGTGGTAGTGGTAGGCATCCAGCACCCATGAGTAGGGGTGGTGGTAGTGGTAGGCATCCAGCCCCTGAGTAGGGGTGGTGGAAGTGGTATGCATCCAGCCCCCCTGAGTAGGGGTGGTGGTAGTGGTAGGCATCCAGCCCCCCTGAGTAGGGGTGGTGGTAGTGATAGGCATCCAGCCCCCTGAGTAGGGTGGTGGTAGTGACAGGCATCCAGGCCCCCTGAGTAGGGGTGGTGTTAGTGGTAGGCATCCAGCCCCCCCTGAGTAGGGGTGGTGGTAGTGACAGGCATCCAGCCCCCCTGAGTAGGGGTGCTGGTAGTGATAGGCATCCAGCCCCCCCTGAGTAGGGGTGGTGGTAGTGGTAGGCATCCAGCACCCATGAGTAGGGGTGCTGGTAGTGATAGGCATCCAGCCCCCCCTGAGTAGGGGTGGTGGTAGTGGTAGGCATCCAGCACCCATGAGTAGGGGTGGTGGTAGTGGTAGGCATCCAGCCCCCCCTGAGTAGGGGTGGTGGAAGTGGTAGGCATCCAGCCCCCCCTGAGTAGGGGTGGTGGTAGTGACAGGCATCCAGGCCCCCTGAGTAGGGGTGGTGGTAGTGGTAGGCATCCAGCCCCCCTGAGTAGGGGTGGTGGTAGTGATAGGCATCCAGCCCCCCCTGAGTAGGGGTGGTGGTAGTGACAGGCATCCAGGCCCCCCTGAGTAGGGGTGGTGTTAGTGGTAGGCATCCAGCCCCCCCTGAGTAGGGGTGCTGTTGGTGATAGGCATCCAGCCCCCTGAGTAGGGGTGGTGGTAGTGGTAGGCATCCAGCCCCCCTGAGTAGGGGTGCTGGTAGTGATAGGCATCCAGCCCCCCTGGGTAGGGGTGGTGGTAGTGGTAGGCATCCAGCACCCATGGTTAGGGGTGGTGTTAGTGGTAGGCATCCAGCCCCCTCTGAGTAGGGGTGGTGTTAGTGGTAGGCATCCAGCCCCCCCTGAGTAGGGGTGGTGGTAGTGGTAGGCATCCAGCCCCCCTGAGTAGGGGTGGTGGTAGTGATAGGCATCCAGCCCCCACTGAGTAGGGGTGGTGGTAGTGACAGGCATCCAGCCCCCCCTGAGTAGGGGTGGTGTTAGTGACAGGCATCCAGCCCCCCTGAGTAGGGGTGGTGTTAGTGGTAGGCATCCAGGCCCCTATGGGTGTGTATGGCATTGGTGATAGCCATCCCGCCCCTATGGTTCTGCTGTTGCTAGTGTACGTCATTTCTGCATTCCTATGTGTGTGTGACATATGTCGGGTACGTGTCGTTTGTTTGTGTAGTGGGTGTTTGACTTACCGTCTGCGCCGTACGCGTCCGTACCTGTTCTGGTAATAGATGTAGAGTATTGGTAGGACCTGCGCGATGGGATTCATGGTTGGTCTCGTCTCGTTCGGGTTTCTCGTTGCTTCGACTCGTACTCATCACTGGCTTGTTCGTCTCGTAGCCGTGGATCGTCTTGTGGCGCGAATCGGAGCTTATGTGCGGCTCTCCCGGATGCTCTGACGTGCCGGACGTAGCGACGGGTTCGGCGCGTACGGAGTGCGCATCGTACTAGTCCGGCCGGAAGGTGCTGTGTATTTACTTCCGTGCGACTCGAATCGGCGTTTACGGATCCGGCTCGGGCGGGGAACAGGAGCTGGAATCGGTACGTACGGCTGGGTCGGGATCTGGGCAGTTATGCGCATCGTACTTGCTCGTTCGAACGCATGTTCGAATCGGTCGGGAAACACGCGTTCTGCTTGGTTTTTTTCCGGACGAATGGTGTTAGGTGCGCTTCTGGCCGAGATCGGAATCGACCCCTAAGTAGCGAATTAACTACACAAGTCAGGATTTACTACTGTTTCACCTCAACAGTGTTCAAGGAATGCAGTACTTTCTGCTCCAAGGGTTCAGACCATAATACAATGTTGCACTCTGACTAATTCTATATAAATTGAAATTACACCTGTTACAGCCTCTACTCTGCAAAGTATAAATGAAAGGAAATTAGCAAGTTCTAATGAAGTTTCAATCAACATTTAAGCAAAACTGAGGACTTATTTGAGCTTTAGACTGCTCCTGTTGAGGCGATCCAAGATATAAGATACACTCAAGTCTGTTCAAAGTTTGGAACACTGGGAGCTGCGTTCAGGCACAGTGCTAAAGTAAAAGCCACATTTTTATCTTGGCATCGTCTGTCTAGCGACTAGCTCAGAAATCATACATTGTATAATTACTGCTTGGCTTGTTTACTCTATACCTTGGCTGGTTGATGAAGACATATAAACTGCAATCACAGACTGCTAAACCTCTATGCAAGCAAAAGATGCCTGAGAGTCCTCGAAGACTGCAACCCTGAGTCGCCTCATTCGTAAAAGTAGTAGACTCAAAGCAACCATAAAATATACCCCCCTAATAGCTATAGTTAATATGGACCAAGGCTAAAACTGTCTTAAATAAATCGAAGCTGTTCCTAATTTGAATAGCCCAGGACCAATTTAAATGTACTGCCGCTCCTAAGGGCGGAACTCGTGACAGAACCTAACTCCAGTAATGATATCAGTCTGCATATGCCTCCCAACAGATTTTCAGAGCACCTTTCTGAAGGCATGCCAGGAAGTCATAAGTTGTTATCAGGAAGTCATGAGTGGTATCAGGCATTTTGCCACGTGTGAAAATAGCTCAATCAAGCAATCCTCCATCTGATCTAGAATGGCTGGATAGTGGTGTAATGCACTATGATGGGTCCACCTGTAGAATGCGATGACGGGCCCCTGAGTCTCCCATATCTCAAAGGTATTCATTCAGCTTGTGCTAAATGGTGGCCTAGTGAAGGCTTGGGGGCCCTCTGACTAGTTGGGCCCCCCTGCGCCGGAGGGGCTGCAAGGACCTGTGTTACGCTCCTGTGCTTGAATCAAACATTATACTAAACGTTAAACAAATATCTCATGTAGGAATCCAAACTAATTCTGCATCCTCCCCTAAGCTGCCTCCTCATTACAATGACAATCACAGTCCTTGACTCTTACATCAAAACTGTACATTCTGTAAACATCCCAATCACACTTGAATATTCATTGTTTTCAACTAGACGGTGCAGTCTGCCTTCTGTACTTGGTGGCAGACCCAAGACAGTGGTAGAACTCAGTAAGAGATTTACTGATTCCCCTGAACCTAAGGCTAAGAATAAATACAAAGAACTAGGGACCAGACGTGCAAAAAGTAGAAATTGCAAATCCTAATTGCGATTCTTAACACAATAGCAATTAGGAAATCGCAATTTCCAATGTAAGAAAACATACAACTATTAAATAGCGATTCCTAGTGTGTCGCAAATCGACCTACCTCATGAATATTAATAAGGTAGGTCGCAGTTTGCGACCCATCTAGAATGATGACCATCAAAGGAATGGTGGCCTGCTGGGCTCAGCAGAGCACCATGTCTGTGAATGCTTTTTAATAGAGCAATCCTTTTTTTTACATGCAGCCCATTTTCCTTAAAGGAAAATGGGATCTGTTTAAAAAAGAAAATTAAACTTTTAAGCTTCATTTTTTAACATTCTCAAAGGGAAGGGGCCCATGGGGACCCCTTCCTATTTGTGAATGGGTTACCACTTCCTTCAAGATGTCAGTAAAATATTAATGTTTTGCGACCAGAATTAGGTTGGACAACATTACTACATCCCATTCAGATTCAGTATTTGGAATGGATGCCCTAAACATGCCCCTTCCAAATGCGGAATCCATATGTATTCGCAATTCCAAATTGAGATTTGGCAATGTGTTACTGAATCGTAAATTGAGATTTATACATACCAAAATGCATTTTTGCATTAGCAGACTGGCCTCTTTTGCAAGTCGGCCCGTTATGACTGCAAAAACGTTTTGCACATCTGGCCCTAGTCTCTGTAAAGCCTTCGGTACAAAAACTAGAAGCTAAGCAAAAACCACACACCAACAATAAGACTTCTACTAAAAGTAATGAGCAAGCCACAATTAGAAACAAAAACATTCAAGAAACAAGCAATGTGAAAAAGAGTAACAAATAACCTTGACGGAAGGAGGAGTTGATCAACTTTTGTTATAAGTGACTCTTTGGTCTCCCACATTGGATAAATTGTACAGGATCCTATTAATGTTTCCAGAAACTCTTTCAGTTTAACACTAGCAATATCCAACTCAGCAGAAATGTCTCTGGACCTCACACATGAAATATAGCCACTGACACATTTTACTAAAGAGCCGGTAGGGGGCTAAGCACATTCAGCCGTACAAATGTTGAATTAATTATTAAAGGAGGGAAAAGAGATAAATCTAGCAGGAGTCAACACCACAACGTTTTTGAGCACTTAGATCAAGCAGATCAGATTGAAGATGCTAGAGTAGAGTCTCAGACCAGCAATACTCTGCCACAGACAAAATATCAAAGCTCAATAAAAGATTTCTACTGGGTATGAGATAAATGTGATGAACTTAAGCACAAGGCAAGAAGGTCTAACCTCAGATTTATAAGCATTCCCAAGAACCAGGAAACAGAATAATCAGTGACAGAGATGACTTCAATTCTAAGTCGCACATTCTTCCCGGCTTTAAGGGGGGTCTAACTACTATGAGGGTACACTTCATGACAGCTCTCTAAGCTTTTGTCTCATCTTCAAACTATTTTGGTAAGCTTTGTTGATTAGTCAGTTACAGAAGAAGTACGTCACCAAGTGATCCAAAAATGATCTTTTAGCAGACAAAATGAACGTAGCTTCCAGGTTTTTTCAGATATGTCTGTGGAAGCAAGTGGCAGGAGGAGGGAACTAAAGCCACTAATCTCTCCGTTTCAAAAACAAAGAATCAAAGCCACTCTGTTTCAGCAACAAAACTACGGCTAGTTATTACTAGAAAGACCATCATTGTCACACATGTCCATGAAGTTGTTCAGTTGTTGAAGGACAACTCACAAATAACACAGTTTTAATGATCTAGTGGGCCCCACTGCTAAGACCTGGCAATACGCATATATAATTCCATTACTGAGTTTATGACTGATAGACTAGATCTCTTGTAAACAAGGACACACAAACCCCCCAAATAGAATAGGATGGGTAGTACCATAATATCTCTTAATACCAATGGCCTTATTAACTGCTGTAAGGCCAAAGCCTTAAAGGCCTGGCTAACAATGTATTATTCTTCAATTATTTTATTGCAGGAAACTCATTGGAGCAGATCAAAATTAAACAAGGATAATATATTTCAAAGTTGGGCAGAGCATTACTTTTTCTCTTCTTCTGATGCTGCGCATAGGTGAGTAGCTAATATAATTTTAAAGCAACTAAAGCAAACAATTTCTACAGGATGAGATGTAGAGGTAAGGTAGGCCTGCATCAGCTTACTAATACAGGGAAAATTTTTATGAGTGCTAGTTATTATGATTCCCATTAGGGATGACCCACAATCATTAAATAATGTATTCATTTCTATATTGTTGCTAAAAGTGTAAATTATTTTAGGAGGGGATTTTGATTTTCTCAAAAACACAGAACTTGATTCATCTAGCCACAACGGTAAATGGAAAAAACCACAAAGAGCGGACAAGCAAGAATTTGATCTGATTGATATCTGGAGAATGCAAAATTCTGATATTTTAGAATATACATGTATCTCAGATTTAATTCAGCTACATGAATAGATTTCTACCTGGTCTTTTCCACTTTAGCTTGCAGCTACATTAAGCCTAATTCAAAATTGTTTCTTAGGCCATTCCACTATATTATGTTTGCTCACTATTACTATCCCTAGCAACAGGAAAATTGATTATCAAATGAACCAGTTACTCCTCAATGAGGATAACTGGATAGTAGTGACACACACTTACACAATAGATTTTATTGAACTTAATAATCAGCTCTGCACAATACGGTATTTTTGTCTGGGATGCTTTTAAGGCCACCATCAAGAAAAACATTATCTCACGAACACTAGCAATCAATACGGAAAAGAAAAGGGAGAGGGAATGATTATAAGACAACTTTAAGCAAACAGAACATGCTTTTCTTGAATCTAAAGCACAACAGAATAAATTTCATTGGGCTTCTGCACAGTCTGCATTGAGGGACCATTATTATAAAGCTGAGCAACTCCAAGTAGCATTTGTCAACGAGTACTAGTATAAAGAAGATGAATACACAGACAGGCAAAATGTTACAACGACCGCGTTGTTAGTACGCGATGTATTACATCACAAGTCTTTACAACGACTTTCACTAAGGGGCGCGCTGGACTTAGGAATAGTATTATTTACTATTCCTACTCCAGTTTGCGCAACAGTAGGGAAGGTGTTGGAAATTTATTTCCAATACCTCAGCCCCCCCCAGTGGAATTCGTTGTAAAGACTTGCGATGTCATTACATCGCGTACTAACAACGCGGCCGTTGTAACGACCGCGTAGTAAAGGTATCGCGGTGTAATGGCCGCGTTGTAAAGGTCGTTTCACCATACAGACTCAGGCACACAATTCCCACTGGACTCAAAGGGCTTACATTTTAATAGTGGTTTGTACAATTTGCTTAGTGCTATGAGAACAATCATAAAAATAAACTGAATCAAAAGAAAGATTGCATTCTGATATCTGGTAATACAATAAACGTAGTCAACCAATTATTCTAATTAATAACATGCTATGCAGCGTCATGTAGAAGGTCATATGGGCCTGTATTGAGCTCTCTGCAGACACCTGTGCAGCAGTTTTGAATTCCAGCACATTGTCTTTTTTATCAGTCTCAGAAGGATGAAAGGCTATCACCGAATTGATGACCGAAGACTTGCCATTTAAAGTGCTAAAAATGTATAATGTATTGCAGTAAACCCTTTTTGGCCTAAAAATTATATCACTGTTAATAGAAAAAACAAAGGTTTCATGAAAGGTAAGGGTCCAAAGGCTATACACTAAAACTTCCCAAAAAAGTCTCCACTATCAGAACGTATCAATTTAGATGCTTTTATTTAAAAAATCAAATCCCACTGCTATGTAAGAATAATGCACAGCTGTGTTGTGGGATGATAATGACCAGTCAGAATCCAATAATGGCTTTATATAGCAGTGCTGTGTGTTTTACTAAAGAGTACTTCAACTGTTGTATTTCAGTATGCTTGCAAAATATTGTTTAAGTATTGGGGTCTATATATATCCTTTGCACCTTTTGACACCTCTTGAAAGGTTTGTGCTACCTGAATGATTGTGGCCAAGTTCACTTCTGTAGTGTACAGTGCAGTTTTGTCCTGTCTGAATATATATCCTTTCTATTTAGGTCTAGTTAAGTGCCTGTGCATGCAATATTAGTGTTGAGTCACAAAGAAAATAGTAAATCTACTTTCAGAGATTCACATCTGCATCCAAGTGTAGATATACTATTTTCTTGAATTCACAAATTCTGCATGGACTCCGCATAGAAAGGTATGCCTAGCTCAGGTTTCCATACTGAGTTGTGGGAAAACTATGTGATTTACAAATGTAGGTCCTGTTCGCTCTGTACAGAGATCCCTGTGGCAGAGAACTCTGCACAGGGGGAATGGAATCCACTGTGCAAATGCATATCTTTTTCTCCAAAAAGGAAAATGATTCCCTGTGGCAAACCTGTTTCCCTTATACTCCCACCAAATTTGGGGTGATCCATTTTCTTGCCAACCCTCGAATGGGATTTACATCCGCCCTTGGCTGGATTAAATATACAACTCTTTACAGGCTGTAAAGGGACGTGTGAGAAGTTTGTAAATGCTCACAAACAAGGAGTACCCTAAGTCTCACCCCTTGATTGTGATTTATAAAGTGCTGAGATCTGCACACTTGTGGCAGAAATGTCCACTCCCGTAAAATAACTTACGGTTCCCAGGATTCCCTTTGTTAAATTCTGGCAGACAGAGGTAAGGTAAATTTGTTCCTAAACTTTCAACTAGAACCACATTATCTTTGTGAGTGGGCTTCATTGTGTTTTTCTAAAGGAATAAGCTTGTTTGGTGGGCTTTCTTCACATTTAGCTGCCTTATTTAAATGTGACTTTGTATGGATACTGTATGACCATACATTTCTTTAACCTTACTTAGAAAACTGGCAGTACTAAGGCTTTCCAGAGTACTGCAAAATTATTTTTGGGGGGATAGTGACCGAACTTGAGTTTATTCTTTCGACAAATACCCAGTGGTACTGAAACAATTTTCAGAGTCGGGGTGCTGTCATTAATGTTATTTCACCAAAGCCATAGAGATTGTGAAAAATCCAAGCATCACACAAAAAGCAGGTTAGACAAATGGGTAAGGCCTATTCAGCAGAAGAGTGGTATGGGTGTGTTATGCAGTCGGTAGTGTATTTGGAGAACTAGTGTGGCAACGCACTGTCATTTACATACAGCAGGTTTTCCACTGAAATGGGCACAAAATTTGATCTGAAATACAGTTTTACTGGTCAAATGATAATGTGCGGAATTCAGGTTTCAGAGAATATTTAACATTTGTGCCTTACCAAGAAAAGGGTCGTGATTTGTTTTGATCCTATTAAAATCGTTGTTCCCGGGGGGCGTGGCCAGGCGCCTAAGATGGCGGACGTTCCTTAGAGATGCTCCGGGTCCCATCCCCTGGTTATCCTGAGGATCGTGTTGTGAGCCGACTGGGAACTCACCCTGCTGGCTTGGAGAGTACTGTGGGGTCCTCACTGGCTCTGGAGAGAGGTCCCCCGACGCTGTGGGTGCTGCAGAAGCGAAGATCTGGTCCACGTCCTTGTTGCATGCACGGGAGCTTGCGCGGGCCCAGGGGGCAGAGGCCCTAATCCGACAGAGCGAGGCACAACACCGGGCGTGAGGCAGTGGTGTGTGCCTGGACCACGCAGTTGATTTGCTCGCTGGTACAGCACGAAGGGCTGGGGAACGGCCACGACCATGCCAGTGGTATCACCGGGGGGCTCCCGCTGAGCTAAGAGGAGGGTGCCCCCCCTAGTGTGGGCGGCACCGAAGTTCTGCGGCGATTGCTGGCCGTGAGGTTCCCCCCCCAGCCTGTGGGGCATGGAGGTCTCCTCGCCGGTTGTGAAAAAGATCCCGCTTCATCACGAGACCAGCAGGGGTGAGGAGCTGGGGAAGCCGGAGGCAGACCGGAACGGGCGTGGTGCCTGGAGGCGTGCCGTAGAGTAGGCAGAGACTGCCATTCTGCTGTGCCCACAGCCGCGATGTGAGGAGGTGTGCGGCAGCCAGCACCCGCCTGATCGCTACAGAGGGGAGCTCCTGCTGGTCTACGGGAGAGGCCCTCCTTTCTCTCTCCCCCCGCTGGCAGGCATGCAGCGGAGCAGAGTGGTAGGAATTAAGTTATAGACTGGCCCAGGCGGGGGCTACGGAACCAGAGACTAGACCGCAGCGACCTTGAGCATTTCCCAAGGCTACTGAACGCTGCAGCAGCCTGGCACAGCATGGAGGGCCCCTGGTGGTGACAAAGGCAGAGGACGCCATCCTGAGAAGCCCGCGTCTCTGGGGACCAAGATGCGTCAGGTGAGCCCACGGTGGTGCAGTTGAGCTGAGGCAGATAGCGGGGGGTCCGGGGGTCGATCGGGCCTAGGCCCCCGGCAACGGTGACATTGCTGGCCGGCGGTAGGGCAGCACCAGGATGACAGAGGGTGGTCTTTGAGTACTGGGGGGCAGTGCGGAGGTCGGGTCGGGCCTGAGCTACCCCTGAAGCCTTTATTTGCTGTAGGAGTGGCCGTTTGGGCTGGGGAGGAGTCCGGGGGCCGGTCGGGCCTAGTCTCTTTCCACCCGACTTGCCCCGTGCTGATAACAGGACACATTGGAGACACGGGGTCTGAACGGGGTTGGGGTGATAAACAGACCGCTATCCCTGGATATTCCTTTTGGCGTGCTGACATGGAGTGAGGCGCGGTTTGGTCGCACTCCACAAGATCATTGAAGAGAAGTGGCCCCCTTGGTATGATTGGCCACTGAGGCGGTACACAGGACATAAGCACCTGGTGGGAGCAGTAAACGCGGTCTACCCTGGGAGTAGTCGCAGCGCAGCATTATTTTTTAGACAGACACAGTTCGCAGTCCGCCCTCTATGCCGAGCGCACAGCAGTTAGCCATGGGCCGCCTCCACTCTAATACCTACCAAGATGCCCTCTCCTGGGGTCTGACGGAGGGAACGCCTAAGAACCCTGGATCAACCACAGGGGCGAGCCAGCCTGACCTCTCGGCCAAATTAGACTCCGTGTTGGCAGCAGTGGAGAAAATAGGCACCACACTAGAACAGACGCGGACCTCCCTGGAGGGTAGGATGGACACCATCACCTCCGACTTCACGCTCTTACGAGCAGACCAGCACCAATTGGCACAAAAGGTCAGCGAGAATGAGACTGCGCTGGCGGATCTCCTACACAGATCCCGTAATTTCGCAACCACCCTGCAAGATCTGATGGACCAGGTGTGCACCTTAGAGGAGAAAGTTGATGTGGCCGAAGTGAGGTCGCAACGCAATAATGTGAGGGTGATTGGTCTGCCGGAGGGGACAGAGGGCCGGGATCCAGAGAGCTACACAGAATCCTGGCTAAGAGAATTACTTCCCCCGGGTTCGCTCTCACCGCAGTTTGTGGTGGAGCGGGCCCACAGAGTTCCCGCCTGCAGGCCTCCTCCGGGAGCCAGCCCTCGCCCTTTTCTGTTCCGTTTATTGAACTTTCGGGACAGGGATGTGATACTGCGGGAATTAGGGGAAAACCCCGGTCCCAGGGTGCAAAATGTTGCTGTCTCTTTCTTCCCGGACTACACTGCACAAGTACAAAGAAGGCGGGCCACCTTCGGCGCAGTCAAAAAGCAACTCAGGGTGTTGGATCTCCGATACTCTCTCCTCTTCCCTGCCCGCCTCCGTGTTATCCGGAATGGCAACACCCGATACTTTGATTCCCTTACAGAAACCTGGGACTGGCTAGAGGAGAATGGGCTGACTAAGGCACCTAGGCCACCAGATGATTTCCAGCTTCACAGGAGACCCCGCCGTGGCCGGCGCAGGAAGTTTGGCAAGGACATGAGATCACCCATTGCGGCCAAGGACCCGGTACAGATCAGAGCGGACCGAGAAGAAGCGCTGCAGGTGGCGGCGGCCCTTCAGCCCACGAGATCGCCATCGCAGACGGGTTCTACCATGTCTCCGTCGAGGTCCCGAGGGGACACTGACTCCTCGGCGGAGTGGTCGACAGACGCTGGCTCGCCTCGCCTGCCAGACATTACCCCTCAAACCTCGGATGATATCATTTGAGAACCAGCCACACATTGCCCCCGTGCCACCTCAAGCTCACTAATGAAAGTCTATGGACTGTAGGCTTTACACCTGTTCAAATGGCTCCAGGCGCTATCCCTATGCGTCAATATTCACGCACACTATCCCAGAGTTCTACCATCTGATACTGTTGAATAAAAAATGGGGATGGAACACACAAAATATCTTCCTCTCCTTTACTGGGTTCACCCTCCCGTAGTCCAACGACGACGTTGATTTAATTGCCTTGAGTAGGCGTAACAGTTTGGGTCGATCCCCCTGTTGGGGATCCGCTCTTATGATGTTGGATGACCACTTGATTTTAATTTTGTTTCTCCCCTTGGAAATGTCGCCACATGTAGAGACCTGTTGCTGCTGCATATGTTTATTTAGTTATCCCCCACTACATGGGTGGAATCTGATAGTCTTGTACCGCCTCAATGACTAACCTCAACATCGTTAATTGGAACGTTAGGGGCATACACACACCCGCCAGGCGGTACTCCATATATGCATACTTGCAACGCAGAGCGGTCAGTATCGCGTTATTGCAGGAAACACACCTGACAAGCCCTGAAGTTGCCCGATTACGCTGTCGCTGGCGAGGTCAGATCTATAGCACTAACTACTCTTCCTTGGCCAGAGGGACTCTCATCTGGGTGAAAGCTGGGGTTCCATGGGAAGAGGAGGAGGTGGTGGTGGACCCTGCTGGACGGTATGTGCTGCTCGGGGGTAGGCTAAATGGCCAGCCTAGCCTGCTGGACTCCATCTATGCCCCCAATACTGATCAAGGCGCCTTCCTCTGTGGTCTGTCAACGGTGTTGCCCCGATAGAAAGATGTTCCATGGCTGCTGGGGGGTGATTTTAATGCCGTTTTAGATGTTTCTCTTGATCGCTCCTTCCCTCCTCTAAATTGTACCACAGCTTCTTCAAACACACAATTTCTACGAACCTGGACGGGGCATTGGTCACTGACTGATGTCTGGCGTGATCCTCACACCAGAATTTATTCCTTTTACTCTCCGGTCCACAATTTACACATGCGTCTAGACCGCATTTTAACTTCGGCTACCCTAATCCCCCTGATTCAGTCCACAGACTATCTAGGTCGGACACATTCGGACCATAATCCACAAATAATGCACCTGGCTTGGGAGGTGGGAGCGCCTCCGACTCCAGTTTGGCGTTTGCAGACGACAGCACTGGAAGACCCGGCATTCCGGAGCTCGCTGGAATCTGCGGTGATCAGATATTTCGAGCTCAATACGGGCTCTGCGGAATCAGTCTTGACGGAGTGGGAAGCCTTTAAAGAGGTGACCAGAGGGCACTGTCTGGAGCAGACATGGAGCATCCGTAAACAACTTGACACATCATTGTCCGCCATCGAGGGACAATTGCTCCGACTAGAGAAGCTGACCATTACCCGACCTGAAGAGCAAAAGCAATTAGATGATGCTCTTACAGAGAGGAATGCGCTACTAGAAAGATTGCGCTGTCACAATTGTTTGCCACATTCGGCCCGCTCACACTCTGCTGCAGACAAGGCGGGTAAACTACTGCCTATTTAATAAGACAAGAGCACCACCAACGCCCTATACAGATGTTGGTGGATGAGCTAGGGCACAGGCAGTGTATACAGAGAGACATTCATGCTGTAATGGCAGACCACTACGCCAGGTTATATGCGCCCCAACCATCTGGGAATGACCAACATATTGAGTCATTTCTTGCTACTGTGGAACTGCCCACACTGACGATTGATCGATTTCTTGCCCTGGACTCCCCATTGACAGAGGACGAAATCCGGGAGGCGCTGCGGTCACTGGCGTCCGACAAGATGCCGGGACCTGACGGACTCCCAACTGAATTCTTCAAGACATACGCGGAGATACTGGTACCCCGTCTGCACTCCCTCTATACAGCTGCAATCAATGACATGGCCCTACCTCCCTCAATGTGTACGGCTAACGTGGTCTCTCTGTTGAAACCAGGAAAAGATCCAACTTCCCCTGTATCATACCGACCGATAGCGATATTTAATACTGACTATAAAATCTTAGCAAAGATTTTAGCTAACCTGCTGGTACCACTCGTTCCCAACTTGGTACACCTCGACCAGAATGGGTTTGTCCCTCACCGTAATACTGCACTGAACATCCGCCGCTACTTTCGGGTAGTTGAGTACGCCCCTATCAACTGGCCCCGTTCGGGTCGCATGGTATTGGACCTCGAGAAGGCCTTTGATTCACTAGCCTGGAATTTCCTTTTCGCCGCCATGGCCCGGTATGGAGTGAGGCCTTACTTCCTTAGTATGGTTCAGCTGCTATATAGACGCCCAACTGTCCGGGTTCGGACGGGCCCCTATATATCGGATCCCATACAGGTGCAATGTGGGACTCGGCAAGGATGCCCATTGTCCCCTCTCCTTTTTGCACTGGCGGTTGAGCCACTTGCGGCACACATCCGCGCGCATGTCGACATGGGAATCGCTTTGTGGGGATGGCACACACGTTATCTCGTTATACGCTAATGACTTGCTGTTGTATGTGCGTGACCTTCATAGCATTCCGCCTTCCTTAGATCAGGCTCTAACACACTTTGCCATGGCTTCGGGACTGAGGGTTAACGCGGCAAAATCTATTCTCTCTCCGTTTCTATAGGAGACCCCAAACCCGGGATACTCCCTTGGGGAAGTTCCAGTGGCATGGTGTACGGATCCTTTTAGATACTTGGGGGTACGTGTATACTGTACTAAGGAGAACCTATTTGAAGGGAACATATTCAGAGCCACTACAGCCATCCAGTCACAAATGTGCTTCTGGAAGACCCTTCCATTGGCGATCTCAGGAAGGATTGCTCTTGTTAAAATGGTGGCCCTCCCCCGCCTCCTGTACTACTTCACCACCTTGCCTATTAATATTTCCCCTTCATTTTTACGCAAATGGGAAAAGACTATAAGGGACCTTATATGGGGGACGTAGAGACACAGGGTGTCTATGGGGAAGCTGTGTCTGTCAGCGGAGCTGGGAGGGTTGGCGATGCCCAATTTCGAGCACTATTATCTGGCCTCTCAGCTTCAGTAGATTGCCCGATGGCTTTCATCTCAACATCTGGCAGACATGGCCTCACTGCAACCCCTGCTACCACATCATACTTTACTGCATATCTTCCATCCATGCGCGAAACCCCGACCTCTGGATGCGCTTTTACCCACTGTAGCTTACAAATGCTTCCGTAGATGCCTCTTCCTCACCAGGACTACCACCCCATATGCCCCCGCCATCCCACTACTAGGGGACATATGCACCACGACAGCCGAACTGCGGCACTGGGACACGGAAGGCATTCAGGACATAGGGGACTTTTTTCGCGAAGGCTCACTCATCCCATACCAGGAGCTCATGTCTGAAGAGAATCTGTATCCGGGACAGTTTTTATTACACCGTGCACTTATAGCCTCGCTGACATCTAAGTGGGGCTCGCTCGCTCAAGAACCACCCACACACCATACGATACAGTACCTGCATGTGATGGGAACTGGGGGGCACTTGACTTAATGGTTCGCGTCCTCACTCCGTCAACACACAGAGACTGATCTGACCCCCCTGAAGCAACACTGGGAGGAGGCTCTGGGGAGGGCATTCACTGACAGGGAGTGGGTTGCCGTTTGGAGTAGTCCGACGCATGTTACGCGCAATCAGCGATTCAAACAAATTAAAAAAAATTGTATTACATCGGGCATATCTCGCCCCAGCCCAAATGAATAAGTATTTCCTCAGATCAGACGCTGCCTGCCCTAGATGCCGCCTATTAGACGCGGACATACTCCACATGCTGTGGCACTGCCCTGCCTTAAGCGCATATTGGGTCAATGTGACGACCACACTGGCTGCCTGCACATCCCGTGATGTTCCCTCTCGGTGGGAGGTACACATACTGCACCTATTCAGTAGAAATAAGAAAAACAGGGCCACCACCCGTTTTCTTGATCTGGGGCTAGTTGTAGCAAAGCGCTTGATCACCAAAAGATGGAAATCCACAATGGCACCTCACACAATAGCCTGGCGCCGTTCCCTACTCAATTGGGCTAGGGCGGAGGGGGTAGCGCTGCGCAGAGAGGACCTGCTTGGCATCCGTAAGTTCCCTCTGGCGACTCACTGGGATGCTATGGTGTCGAACCTGCAGGGCATGGTCACTACCACAGGGGAACTTCAGGACGGTGATCGGGACTGATACCCAGCACCGGCACTTCAAAGCACACATATATGGAGCGGGGCTCAACTGCATAGACATATGACCCTGCTTCATGGAGCTACTGCCACTAAGCTCTGTCAGGGCTGGACCCCTTTCCAACACATGCAGCAACGGGTCTCAGGCGACTACCTTACCCTTCCTTTGGTTACGTTGTCCTCATTTTGTTGTACCCTATGTCCACAGTTCCGGTATGCAATACACCATGTCTGGAACGCCTAAAGAATGTCCTATTATAAGATTTCTTAGCATTGCCTTGCCCATTGTAATGACACTATTCCATGTGTTATTTCAGTAACCTGCTTGATAACTTACCTGGTATTACCTTGGTTTGTACCCTGAAGTGCATTGCTTTGAAGTTGTTAAACATGGTGTCAGTGCACTGTTCTTGTTGTATGATAATAAAAATGCCAATAAAAAGATTTAAACAAAAACAAAAAAAACAAAAATTAAAATCGTTGTTCCCATCACAGTTCAGAGTTATAAAAATTGTGGTTCTTTTGTGCTTTTCTAATTGCTGATATATTTTGAAAGATACTATAGTTCATTTATAGGCATTTAAATGTCACAGTGTGTTAGAAAAAACTGACATCCTATAGTCTTTCCTTTCATGTCTTGTGCCCTAGCAAGATTTTCACCTATGTCACTTTTACAAAATCCTCTTACTTTGCAGACAGAGAAACAAAAGTACACACCAGTTTCCAAATAAGTGGCAATTTCTCAGAAGACGTAGCGTGAAATTTGACCTTTGTCTTTGAACGCACACAAATGCAGCAAGATAAACACAACATTTGAAATACATCTTTATTGCTCAGTCGCATTCTAAACTCCAGCACGGCTATTCTTGGGGATGCTAAAACACCCCCACACCCTTACTTCCAGTGCCTATGCACACAACCAGAGAATAGCTAAGGATTGAAAACATGCAACATGCTTTCCGAAACAGATGAGGCAATTTGACTATTGCATATGGGCTATGTAGATCATAAGTCCCTGTACATGGAGGGGGAGTGTGGCAGGAGGAAGATGAGTTTGCTGGATGCTACAGCACCATCGGTGGACTGCTCATAGCAGTGATTGTCCTTGCTGCTCCTTAGTCCTTTTAAGCTGCAGAGTTCCAATGGTTTGATGATTTATTCTCTGCATGAACACAGTGTAAAGACAGGCCTTGCTTTTCCTACCACTAGACCAAGGGTCTCCAATAGGTCTATTGCAAGCTAAAAGTAGCTCGCAGGCTTTCTTGGAGTAGTTTGATGCCTGTCAGTAAGGTTAAACAGTTTGAGTCTACCCTTTTGCACCTTAGAGCACACTGCACATGTTTACCTGAGGCATTCAAACCTGACAGTGCAGGAGTAGGAGGTAGCCCACCAGCTTGTTAAATAATGTCAAACTGCTTGCTGCCTGATAAGAATCCTGACAACAAATAAATGCCTTAGAGCATGCACTGTGATCTGTTCTTCTCTATATGTCTTATTTTTTATTTCGGTCTTACTTTTGGTTTCTTTTTTACTTCCCTCATTTCTGTCATTCTTTCTATTGTTTCTTTCCACCTTTTCTTTATCTGTCCCTGTTTCTTACTCCTTCTTACAGGGTTCAATTTCTGTCTCTTCCTCTCTTTTTCTTGTTTGTTTCCATTTCTTTCTTTCATTCTTTTCTTCAGCCTTCCTCTCTTTGCTTCCTTTGCATCATTCACACTTTTTCTTTTTCATTGCTTCTCTCTTCTTTTTCTCTTTCCTTCATCCCTTCTTTACTTTTCTTCTCTCACCTTTGTACCATCGTTCCATTACTTTGCTTTACATTGTTGCTTTTTTCTTACTTCTCTCATTTCTTTCATTTATTTCTGCCCTTCATTCTTTCTTTCCTTTGTCTCTCCTTCATCCTCTCTCTCAATCATTCCATTACTTCCTTGCTTGCTTCCACCATCTACTTGAACCTTCCTTTTACCTCCTTCTTTTGTTTATCCCTCTTTTCCTTCCATCCTCTATTCCCTTCTTCACTCCTTCACTGCTTGACTCCTTTTCTTCCTTTTTGTATTGTTCTACTTTCTCACATTCGTTGCTTCTTTCTTTCTCTTTTCCTTCTCCTCCTACCTTTATTGCTTCTCTTTCTTTACTTGAAGAGCCCTATAAAGTCTGCATGCACCTTTCAAAATGTATGATAGCTAATGGTCATAATTAAGGATGTAATGTATATGTTAAAAAAAGCTTTCTGATTTAGCTGTGGGTGTACCAGTGAATACATAGGCATTTTAATCTAGGGTAGCAAAAACTCTGGGACTGTCCTTGACCATAAAACTTGCACTATTCCTCCTAGTCACCAGTAATTCTTATTCTTGTTTCATTAAGACTGGGTCTGTTTCTCTTGAATAACCAATGGACTTCAGCACAATTAGCCAGATGAGGGATGTATTTTGCCCCCTAGATCACATAATCAGAGCAGTGTTATCCAATGTAATGCATTGCACAGACCACAAACCCAGTGAGACACACACCCCTCAGAGGTGATTTATAAGTAAGAACAAAGGGACAAAACTGATTTTTGGGACACCCATAGGTAAACCTTTCCAGATATAGCCCTTGCGGCATTGGTGCTGTGTGCTCACTGCATCAGGACAAGGTGCTGTAAGGGCAGGTATTAAGTTGCTTGGCCTTTATGTACTCTTATATAATCCATGGTAGGCAACACCTCGGGATGCTTTTCAATGATGAGAAGTAGCTCTCGCTAATGAAAGGGTTTTAGACCTCTGTCTATACTCCCCCACCAGGTGGTTAAAAAATTCCTATTATTGTTTATGCTCAGACTCAGGGCTTGGTAGTGGCCTCATGGAGTGTAGAGGTGATGTCCTGACACCCCCGACCAATGTGCCCAAATCTCAGCTGTATTGTGGTTCCATACATCTGGGGCATCTTTGCTGGCGGCACCTGCTTCTCCACTCGTACCAAGGAATTCCAGGGCCTACTCAAAGATGCTTGCCAGCTTCGTAGCAGACTGTCTACACCATCTTTTGTGAGCTGTTTGTGCCACTCTGATTGCTGTCAACACATTTCCATCATCTTAATTTCATCGTTTGCTGGTGTAGTTTGTTTCCGGTGCTTCTGTGATTATTTCTGGGACATTGCTGAATCTTTATGAAGTTCACCATGATGAAGTGGTCGTGTGTAGCTGCTTGCCGCTGGATTTTGCTGGAGGTTGTTCCTTGGGATTCCTCATACATCAGGGACTGCAGTGAATTCTCAGTCTTTCAAATCTTCTGGCTTCTAGTTACACTCCATGGGCGGATTGCAGAGTTCTTACCATCTGCTATCACCAAGGCATTTCAGCTCCTGTCTAGTTGCGCACTTTGAGATTTGCTGCCTTTGACCCATGGCTGTTTTTACCACTTCTACAGTCTAGTCTACCCATAGACTTCCTGTGTTTGTGTGTATTCGCCCCTCCTTCAGCGCAAGAATCAGAAGAGCAGAGCTGTGGACAGGCAGTGGCTGTTGCATTTGAGACACTCTGAAACCTACATAAGGGGTGTTGCTGTAAGCAATACTTTTCTCTATCACATGCCCCCCACCCCCATCTAAAATTGAAAGTGAAGTGTTTTGTGCAGTTGACACAGCGATCTGACTCAAGTCTCAGATCCAAAAAAGATCACGTTTTTGGCATTGTCCTTTAGTTTGCTTTGAGCTCTCAATATAGTGGGCGTTTGTGTGCGGAAGTAAGTACTTGTTTACAACCACAAAAAAACACGTCAATTTTGTCAAATGAAATAAGGTCATTGCATTTATCCTTGGGCTAATGGCGCGGAGATTATATTGCATGATATCAACTTAGGAAGTTAAATGAGGTCTGTTGTGACAAATAAGTCCTATTTAGGGCCTGATATAGACAGTAAAGAAAAGGAGCGTCAACTTCAAATCTCAAGGAATCTCACATAGGATGGGGAATGACGCTGAGTTAAATGAACAACGTTTGACTGCCTCTGTTCTCCCTTTGTTTTCTTTTAACAGGATAATGGGTTTTGAAAGTAGTACCATATAATAATACTACATACAGTAGTATACAGTTCTAGTCATGCCATTGGTTTAAATCTATAATTTAGGGTAGTTAATGTAATTTCTCTAAACTATGAAAAATAAAACATTATGGTATGAAATAATTCCTGTGAGATATGAGTTTTGAAACCAGTGGTAAGGAATGGTATGTTTATGGTCAAGGACCTAAATAACATTTATTTGTCCCATTCATTTTTATCCCTGGGACCTTAAGACCCCCAATATTTATCACTCATGCACTCAAGGCATGCCCTCTACCACAATCCTCCTTGTGGTAATTATTGAACATGGCTGATTTGACTTTGACAGACCATGCCCTGCCGTCCTAATTTGCGAGAACAGGTATCAGGGTTTGTAGCTTTTTTTGTGTTTAACATTCGCTTTGCTCCACCTTCTATATCCAGAGCCAATGAAGGTGAGGAGCTTGGGAGTGTAACAGAGTCTGCATTGACCAGGAATTAGTGGTGGTTAAAAGAAAAACATGTTGAGAAACAGGGAGAAGAGCAGAAAATAAAAAAGTAAAGGGGAAGAACAATAGTCAGAAAAGGGGTGAAGGGAAGAAAAAATAAAATGATAGAGAAGAGTGAAGGAGGAGAATGAAGAATGGGAGAAAGAAAAAAAAGAAAAGGACAAGGTACAAGGGGTGAAAGCAAATGAGAGGGAGAGAAAAGCATGTGAACAGTGGCAGTTTAGAAAGAGACCTGGAGAAAGTGGTCAAGAAAAAGAGAATTAATCTTCCAAAATAGTGCTACTTTTTGTCTAGTTTGTACATGGAGAGTTTCAGGGTAATCCGTCAGGTGAGGGCAATTTTTTAAGAAGCACTACTGCAAAAATTGCTGTACAGAATTACACCAAATATGTCAGGAAAATAGATCTTGGCCCAGAAAGCGTGCTTTTTATGATTTGTCATGACATGTCCAGATTAAATGTGAAATACGACTTAGTGGGAATTTTTTATTTTTTAAAAATATTTTATTGCGTGTAAAAAAAGAGAAAGAACACGGTACAATCAATTTCAGTTTCTTTCTCACACACTTTTTCTTTTTTTTAAAATATCACCCCGTGCAAACCCACCCCCTCCCCACCCTCAATCCAAGACAACTTTCAAGTGGGTTCACCTCAATATGGTTTTACATTTTCATAAATCGATCTTTTTTCCCTTTACACATAACTCATCATAAAACTCCTATATTGTTTATATTGGAATCAGCATCTTTACGTTGCCTCATCTGGCTCGGCCTTCCTCCACAAGGTACAAGGACAGCTAACATTTAATAACTTTCCCATCACTCTAATACACTGTAATAAAACCGTTTCAAAAGTGCATCTGAATGTAAACCAACCCACAAAGTGCAATTGCATACCCTCTCAGCTATTTTACCAGCCCTATCTTAAAGTGCATTACAATAATACATAAATACATACAAGCCCTATGTCCCTCCTAACCACAAAGTGCAAGTGCAAACGAGAAATATTGTATTCTATAATGATACTAGCAGCCTAATTCGTTGATTTTCGAGAAATTCAACATAGTTCATACACATCTTTTCAATAAACATTCTTCCTTTCCCTACCCATTGAGTTGCTCTCACCTCCCGTCCCTCTTCTAAAACATGATATAATCTAAAGTTTATGCATATGCTGAATTTTAAATGTGCAAATATAACAATAAAGTGCGTAGTTAACGTCTCTTACCACCCTTTGAGATTTACCCATCTACTGAGTTTCTCCAGTTAGAAAAAAGCTGCCATGTTTTTATTCTTTTTTTTTTGCCTTTATACCCCCTTCACATATAAATAGCTTTCTCAAGGCTGACTATTCTCAATAGGCGGGCTACCCATTGATGGAACATTGGTGGGCTAGCGTCCAGCCATGCTGATGCTATACAAATTCGATACACCGCCATTGCTATACAGACAAGGGCCCCACCTTCATCTATACGAAGATTACTCATACCAAGTATGATTACCTGGGGAGTAATTTTCAACTGCACCAACAGGTTCTTCTGAAAAAATCCCTCTATTTCTCTTATCAGCGGGATAAGTTCAGTGCAGGAGGCAAACATATGTACTAAGTCTGCCTTGTATAGCGCACATCGTGGGCAGAACACAATTTTCCCCTCCCCCATTTAGCAATCCGATACGGGGTATAATACAGTTCAAAACATGTTTTGTAAAACTGTGCTTGGAGATTTGCAGGCATTAAAAGCCCTAGATTATTTTAAAAAGCCTCCTGAAACTCCCTCTCAGAAATTCCCAGGTTTTCTTGCCATTTTATTGCACATCTATCCAAATCATCTTTCATATAGTTATTTAATAAAACATATAATACTCCGATCCTTGGCATGTCCTGTTGTCTTAACTTATCCACCAGGTCGTACCTCTTAAAATTCTCACCTCCCTTTTTTAACAAGAAATCTCTAACCTGTAGATATTTGAAAAAGTCTCTATGAGATAGATCATAACTCCTTCTCACCTCCTCAAATGACATTAGGCCACCCACATTAAAAAGGCTCCCAACCTGTGTTATACCTGCCTTTGTCCACTTCTCAGAATATTAATCATTAAAAATGACAGAGAGGTTTTTGTTCTGTACAAGGGGCGTATAGTAGTTTAATTTTCCTAACCCAATCAGGCGTCGTACGGATGACCATACCCTAAAGGCCGTATGCAAAGTGGGAATTTTTAAGAATGATCTTATGTGATTGATTTTAAAGGAATATAATATCAGGGATGTTTTAAAATTGACAAAAATCACCCAAAACAATGTGCTATAAGATCTTTCAGTGTTTATTTTAAAAACAGAAGGATCTTTACCATCGATATGCAATTCCTCAATGCTGCTCAATGCCTTTGAGAACTGAACTAGGATTTGAAGGATAAGCTGGACCTAAGCACAGTCGTGAAATAGAGGGCAAAGGAGTTTCACAAGGGGGTTGATTTCATAGTAGGAGATAGGTGGAAGAATTGGTCCGAAATTAAGGAAGCAGTCAGGGGTAAGTTTTGGCTGTTGGGCTCTTATAGAGTTTTGGTCGGTATTTTTGGTCTCTGGATATTAGTCAGATTTGTGGCAGCCAAAATTTAGTTACGAACCTGATTGAGGCCCCAGATTTGAAAAGATTGTTTGCATCATGGAGGTGCCCAGATATGTGTCAAAAGGCTATCAGTAAGTGGGGGGAACATGACGGGCTTACGTTAACAAGGGAGATTTAGACACAAGTATTAAATAAAATGTTATGATGCTGAGAGGGCCCAATTGGCGGAGAATGCAATTCTATACAAAATGGTTGCTTTATAGAAACCGGAAACTTTGGGGCAAAATTAACTCTGCATGGCCAAGTTGCTGCTTTCCATGCAAATCAAGTGCAGTTGCAAACTGGTCCCATGTTATAGGGCAGTGTGTCACCATTCAAGGATTTTGGAGAGTGATATTTCGGTATCTGGAATCAGCCTGGCAGATACAATTAGTACCTAGTATTTGGATGAAGCTAATATGCTATGATCCTGCCATAGGATTCATTTCCAGATTTCAAAAACTTCTTTTCGTCTTGATGATGGTGGCCAGATCTTTGTCGCTCCATAGGTGGAAAAATTAGTCAATTCCCTCCGTTAATGAATGGGTGGTGAATATGACGCAAGTGAGAGTTAAAGAGTGGCTGTATGCTATTTGGTTTTGAGGGGCTATGAGCTTTAATACATTTGGGGTCAGAAATCCCTGGTGAAGGTGAAAAAGCGTAGATCGTTCTTGTGATATTTTATAAGCAATGAACTATGTAAAGCATCTGAGCTGATCTGTTCTTCAGTGGATTTTGATTGGTATGAAATTTGCTATGGATCAGCATTTATGCTGGTGTGTGGTACATGCTGAGTTTTGTAATCTTTTTATTCTGGATCTCAAATAAAAATATACTACTGCTACTGCCACCTTCCAGAGGTTGGTGAACCAAGCCCTCGCGGGGATGGAGGCCATCAGTGCTGCTTACTTGGATGACATAGCTATCTACAGTAGCAAGTGGGAGGGCCACCTGGTTCACCTCCAGGAAGTGCCTCAGATTCTACAACAGACAGGCCTTGTTATCAAGGCCAGCAACTGCCAGATAGGGCAATGTTCTGTGGTGTACTTGGGACACCACGCGGGTGGGGGTAAGGTACAGCCCCTCCAGGCCAAAATAGAGACTATTCTGGCCTGGGAGCCCAGCAAAATCCAAACAGAAGTGAGGGCCTTCCCGGGCCTCATTGGATATTACAGAAGGTTTGGTAAGGGATATGGCACCATTGTTGCTCCCTTAATTGAGCTGACTTCCAAGAAGCAGCCGAAATAGGTGATCTGGACAGACAACTGCCAGAAAGCCGTTGACACCCTCAAAGCAGCCAAGTGTACAGCCCCAGTATGTATGGCCCCAGACTTTTCTGAGGAATTTATTGTACAAACTGATGCCCCCGAGCATGGCATTGGGGCAGTGTTATCACAGTTAAATGAGGGTGGCCTAGACCATCCAGTAGCCATCATCAGCAGGAGACTACTTCCCAGGGAACAGAGGTGGAGTGATATTGAGAGGGAAGCCTTTTCTGTGGCCTGGCACTGATGAAGCCAAGACCATATTTGTTTGGGACTCACCTCCGGGTTCAGAAAGACCACAGGTTCCGCAGATTGTTCATGCAGGTGAGGGCTGAAAATCCAAAACGGTTGAGGTGGTCCGTCTCCCTATAGGGAATTTACTTCACTGTGGGACACCGTCCTGGGTCAGACTACTCCAATGCTGATGGTCTGTCCAGGTTCTTCAGCCTTAGTGATGAGAACTCCCAAGAGGGCGGGTAGTTCTCCTCACTTTCAACTGGGGGAACACATGTTAGACCAGTCAGCTTGAGGGTGGTTTTCCCACAAAATGTTTGCCTTCACCTCCTATTTTTCTGAATTCGTTTTTACGGGTCTTAGGACAATGTACACATTATCACTGCTAACCATTGCTAAAGTGCTTGTGCTCACTCCCTAAAACATGGTAAAATTGACTTACAGCTGATTGGCATATTTAATCTACGTATATGTCCCTAGTAAAGAGGTACAAGGTATACCCTGGTAAATTAAATGCTACTAGTTGGCCTGCAGCACTTATTATTCCACCCACTTAGGTAGCCCCTTAAAACATGTCTAAGGCCTGCCATTGCAGCCTGCTAGCAATTTTAAATTTCCAATTCAACTTGGCAAAATAAGCCCCTTGCCAAGCCTTACACTCCCCTTTTATTACATATACGTCACTAAAGGCAGGTCTTAGTTAGCCCTTAGGACTTGGTGCATTGCAATTAAAAGGTTAGGCGTGTATTTTTCAGTTTTACATGTCCTGGTAGTGAGAAACTCCTACATTAATTTATCTCTACAGTGAGGTTGACCTGTCCAATAGGGGTTGCCTTATTACATTTAATAAGTGATAACTTTTGATTTGGAGCAGGAAGGAAATTCATGTTTAGTGTCTAAGAAATCTAAAATACTCTTTAATGGTAAAGTCAGAATTTAAGTTACAATTTTTAAATTGCCACTTTTAGAAAGGGCTGTGACTAAGCAGTTAGATCTGGCTTGTGCACTCTTCAGTTCCAATAACTCACCTACAAGTGACAAAGTTCACATTGGGGACAAACGAGTACACTGGGAACATACAAGCAAGCACTCTTGGTGCCTATAAATAGTGCCACTTACTAAACTATTCCCAAGTAGGGGAGAATCGTTTTGCATCCTTCCACTAAGGTCATTTCCTTTCTTTTCACACGGAGAGATGAATATAATTGGACTCTCTTCCATCGTTTTGTGAAGTCTCCTGTACGTGATTTATGCTCAGAGAACGCAGATACAGGCTAATACTGCATACAGCTGACTTTTCCTTGACTTATTGAACCAGAAATGTATTTTCGGTACTCTAATGGGACACGAGCATCTGCCGTGCCTGTAAGGAATTATGGCACAGTTACGTGCCTATTCAATACAGTTCGCTGAGACTTTCCCTTGAAGCTGCATTTGACACATCTACGGTTGTGGGTCTCTTTGCCCCAATTCCTTGGTGTCTCCTACCTTTATTCTGTCCTAATGATGACCCCAGGCTAAATAATTGTGCCAAGAGGTCGAAACGTCGACAATAACATATGTGGACTGATTTTTTATTTTGATTGCGGTTTTTGACACTCATGTCATGAGTGGCATCTGTAACATCATACTGTCCCAATCAGTCTCATGTATATATTTCTGTACATAGCACAAGTGCATTTTTTTGTCACTTTATTCACCTTTACTGCACCGTCACTGTATAGGAACACCTTATCTTTGGAGTAATACAAATGCTTATATGAGTATGATTAAGAAAATAAAGGCATTTATCGCATAACTGAAATAACCTGCAGAAGAGTTTCTTTACTTCACTATTGCCGTGGAAGTCCAAGGCTACTCTTCCCCCATAGGGGGGATAATAACTTTTAGAAAGTTGGCATTTTCTTGCCCTAGCTATTTGGTGCCTGAAGCCTGTTCCTGGGTTACAAAACTGAGTGTAGTTGGAAGTTAAACTTTGTTAATCGACTCAGACAACCACACAATAGAGAGATTAGGTGTGGCTGGATGGGGCATCACTAGAAGCATGGGGTTGGAGATGGGCACCACCCCACTTGCAATTCTATACGCTGTGCCCTGCCTTCACACAAAGGACGTCACCCTACCTCATTGTGCCTGTAGCCAGGCTGGAGCCAGGGCAAGGAGGCAGGAAATGCCAAGCACTTCAAAGGGAATCTCTAGAAACTTCTCGTACTTAAAAGAAAGCACCAGGTATAAAAATAGGACCCTCAGACCCACTCTTCAGTTCACTTTCTGGACCTGCGGAAGGACTCTCAGAAGACTGCCTGCTGCTGTGGCTTGCTGTGTACCTCAGAAGACTGCTTTTCTGTACCTGGAAGGACTGCTCTGATTCCTGAAGCCTGCCTTGAACCCTCAGAGGCCTGTCCTGCTGCTTAGCCCTGCTCCATTTCTTAAACCCCGGATCTACCAGATTATGGCTGGCCAAATGAACAAAGCCTCAGGGACAGAAAAGGCTCCCTTCATCTTGAACCCACATCTGGACCCAGCCTGAGTGAGTCCTGACCCCTCCAAGGGGTGCCACCCATCCAGTCCTGGACCCTTGGAAGTGGTCATAAAGGGGCCCAGATAACCAAAATCTAAAACTTGGATCTTAAAAAATGTAAAGTGCTATGAGAACTGAGAGGAGATCAGGATCTACCTGCTTGTCGATCCGCCCAAGGAGCATCGCCGATCAGCCTGACTTTGTGGCAGCTCCCGATACGTTCTTCTCTGCAGATTCAAATCCTGTTCAGCAGCTCCTCTGAGAAGGGGTATTCGGCCTCGTGGAACCCTCGCCGGCTACAGCCTGCAGCTTTATCCTGCTGGAGATTTATGACTTCCAAAAAAGAAATTAAGTCTGAATGTAGAAATCTTCACTGTGACTTCATCCAGCGGCTCCCAGATGACAACAGCTCTTCCTCGGACATGCCTACAGCCTTACCCCACTGAAATGTAACCTTCTCAGACATTGTTTTTTGAAAATTGTTCTAAATCCCAAGGTAAGCGCGGACCATGCCCAATCCACTTCTTGGATCTAACCTGCGCTCCATCGCGGTCAGCCTTAACTTTCGACAATGCCTCGGTCTCGCGTAGCTAGATGTTCGATTTTATATTTTGGGTGCTAGATTTCACTTTAAAATTTAAAAAATCATCACACCAGTTCTAGTGATTGGATTTTTGTCATTGTGGTGCAAAATAATTTATAAAATGTACTATATTTTTCTAAATTGGTGAGGGATTTTCCTTGTGCTGTGTTTTCACTTTATTATTGTTTGTGTTCTGCATAAATACTTTCCACATCACCTCTAAGTTAAGCCTGACTGCTTTAGTGCCAAGCCACCAGAGGATTAAGCACAGTTTAATTTTGTGACTTTTGTGTTTCACCCTGACAGGGATTGCGGCTGTTGCTTGAGCAGGGTAACACCCCACTCAACCAACAACCCAATTTCTCACACTTTCCATTTGTAGTACCCTCTACTCTTCTTTACCCCTGATTTTGGTCATTTTGTACTCTGAATGTGCTATGGATATTCTAACCTTGTAGTCAGAGTCTGTGCTTTTTGTGTTACTAGTGCTAACATGTTTCAAAATGCTGATTCAATTTCAGGCTGTGGAAGTAAACAAGCAAATCCAAACCATACATATATGTTCGGAAGAGTGAACGAAGGGTTATTTTGCTATAACATGGAGTACAGCTTAAGTATTCTATGTGTAAGAGGGCATGACCATGAAGGATCTTACCTTTTGAAAGCAAGAGAGTTGTCTCCTGTACTAACATCCTGTCCTACAAGCCACCTATTCTGCTCTTGGAAATGAAAGCAGAATGAACAAAGCAATTCCTAAAGGAATGCTGTACCATTTGCTAATGGTTTGCCAAAATATTCTTTTTAGAAGGATGCCTAAACATTTTACGAAAGTTGCTGTTTGAGGTTGAGACCAATGGCACTGGCTCAGTATGTTTAAGGATGCACCATATCTTGTACCAGACACAAGAACCCGAAATGTCTAATCCTATTAGGCCTAATGTGTATAATATACAGAATATTTCACCCATTCTGTAAAAACTGTTCCATGTAAACCTTTAACCCCTTCAAAGGATGTTACTCTCACACCAATGTTAGTGGCCCATTGTGCTTTTAAATGTATCAGGTAATGAAGATGCTTCCCTTGGAGTGTTAGCTTACCTCCCTTCTCTCAAGTTTGTGACAAGTTGCACCCCTGCACAGAGTTGTTCTGTGCACACCACCTCATGTTTATGATGCTCCTGCTGCAATGTAAATGTTCTCTGTGAAGTGAATTGCTTGCTCTTTGAAGTAAGATCAGTGCTATCTCATGTGCGTAAACAAACTTACAATAAAAAGAATACAAGCTTATTTTCAGATAATAATAACCAGACACAATCCACCATAAAACAAAAGAAGGACAGAATAACAAGGAGGGACATGTTTACAAAGAATTTGCTGCACTGCGCTGCGTGGAAGGGAGGGAGCAGAACTGCAGATCTCGCTCCTTGTGCTCGCACACTTTGGGGCATATGTATAAGAAAGTGGCAGAGTGCGGGTTCACTCCAAAATTCCTAACACCGTGCTCCGTCACTTTAGAAATGTAGGGATGCGCTGTATTTACAATAATACGGCACACTCCTGCATTTCTCCCTGCGCTGGGGCTAAATTCAGCTGCCTAGTGCCATTGCAGTCACCCTTGCACGATAGTGCAAGGGTGCCTGCGTTGAGGGAATGATTGTTTATGTGCAGGAAGGTGTCCCTTCCTGCATATGAACAATCCAGAATGGCGATTTGTAACTTCTATGTGTGCTGCATTGTGCAGCACACACAGAAGTTGCAAATCGTCATTTTTTAAATGATTGTTTATGTGCAGGAAGGGACACCTTCCTGCACATAAACAATCATTCATGGCAATTTGCTGTTTCTAAATAAAGCATTTCTCCTTCTTTCGCCATGTTAAGACAAGGTTTTCCCTGGTCTTAATTTTGGCGCTGCCTTCTATTTACGCCACCCTCGTAAATAGGAAGCAGCGTCAAAATCAAAGGGTGTTGTGACGGAACGCCCACCACAACCCCCATTGCATGCCCTTTTCACGCTAGGCGTAGCGTAAAAAGGGGCCTTATTTAGAAGGTGGCATTAAGCCACGTTAAGTGGCTAAACGCCGCCTCGCTAAAAGTGATGTTCCTGAGGTGATTGGGGCTTGTAAATATGCCCCTTTGTGCTTACCCAGCACCAACGTAGACACCCTTGCACTATAGTGCAAGGGTGTCTGCATTATGGTCAGGATAGTTTTTGTACAAGAAGGTATACCTTCCTGGACAAAAACTGCCCTTGGAGGCATTTTCCTTTTTGCACGTGAACTGCAGAATGCAGCAAACATGCAAAGAGGAAATAACAAGGAAAAATAAACATATTTCTCCTCGTTACACCAGCCTCAGGCAGGTGCACCATTGTGGTGCAAAACCATGTCTACATATTTCTGTCAATATGGGTTTGCATCGAAACCCATGGGTGAATGCAAGAGAAAGCCCATGGGCCACCCATGGAATGCCTTCCTGAAACAAAGTAAGGCAATGTATTGGAATGCACTATGTTTTCTTACAAAGCTATGCAAATCGAAATGTGTATGGCTTTGTAAGAACCAAAAAGGATTTTGGGGCATATTTACTAGAATGGTGGTGCAGGGCAGCACAGCAAGTTACATTCCTGCACTGCCCTGCGTCACAGGGAAAGGGCAGGAATGCACTGAACTTATCCAATACGGTGCATTTCTGTCCTTTCCCCCTGTGCTGGTGCCGTTTCGGCAGCTTAGCGCCAACACAGGCACCCTTACACCATGTTGCAAGGGTGCCTGCATTACTGACAGGATTGTTTTTGTGTTGGAAGGGGCAACTTCCTGCACAAAACAATCCAGAGAGGCAGTTTCCTCCTTCTATGTGTGCTGCAGAATGCAGCACACATAGAAAGAGGGAAAATTGAGGAGAAATAAAATAAGTTCCTCGTTATGCCTCACCTAGGGAGGCGTACAATGTTGATGCATTCCCAGGTTTACAAGTCTTTGTAAAACTGGGAATGCGTCAAAACCCTTGGGAGTTGTGCCAGAACACCCTCCGCAACGCCCATGCAACGCCTCCCTTGCGATTTGCACTGCATTGCATTACTCCATATTTGTGAAGCCATTTAAAGCCACGCAAAGTGGCTTTGCATGGCTTCATAAATATGACTAGGAGCTTTGCGTGGTGCAAGCATGACGCAAGGCCCTCGTAAAACATTCCCAAAAGCCAAAAGTGTGCCTGCACTAGGAAAGGACAGGAATGCGCCTTATAATGTTAAATACGGCACATTCCTGCCCTTTCCCTTTCACACAGGCGCAGCAAGGTGGTTTGCTGCGTTGCGCTGCGTGAAAGATTGATAAATCTGCCCCTTGGTTTATAATACAGTTCCTTTTAAGTGTTCTCTTAAATTTCAATATTTTAATAAAATTCAGACTTGTACTTATGTAAGCAATTGCGTTCTAAGGCATGCACTACAGATCTTTGCTTGATTCTTATTAAACCTTACAGTCTACCTGAAAAACCAATCAAGTTACTATGCTTTGGACTGAAACTGAAATATAATGTTATGAGGGCAAAATCAGTCCCAAAAAATTATATATTTGCAGTGATGTATTTAATAGCTGAAAATGTCTTTACAGAGGAGGGAGTGTGCAGCCTGCAGGAATGCTTCAAGTGGACTTACTTAATTCCCCTCAGCAGGGGACGACTTAGCCCTGAGGGCATTTTCCCATGGATTGGTAGGCAACAGATTCTCCAGCACCGGGCCGCATGACATCACCTGCTTCATGGTGTAACAGAAGATGCGAAAAATCCCTGTGTGATGAGTGAAAGCCAGCAGCCGGTCTCCGCATGGTGTGCATTTGTGTGCATGTGGTGGGAGGGACGTTGTCATCTCTGTGAGTAGGTTCTATGAACTGGCAAGTAGCACTGAACACAATGAGTGGAGGATGAGATCCCATTTTTTGCTTTTGCAACAAGGAATAATGTAATTCTCTATATGCCACACAGGCATGTGGTCATGTACTGTGGGAAAACCTGGAAAGCAGATTAGTTCTCAAAGCCATGCTCTTTGAGTAATGAAAATGTGATGAAATCCCCAAAAGGGCTTGACACTAAGCCAAGGTATTAAACTGAATTTGGGCCAGAAATTCTAATTTTGTGCAGAAGTCTCAGACCTAAAATAAAGCAACATATTGAAATACATCAGGACAAAAGCTGTGCTTACCTAAAGATCTTCTTAAATATCAATGAAACTATAGAACTTTTTAACTCCTTGTTTACTAGTTATGTACACAACCTACTTTATTTTTTTATTTAATCTGCTTTAATAGACATCGATTAATTAAATGTTCTAGCTTTATGGCTACACATGTATCACAAACGGCACATTTACCAACTGAGCTAACATACAGAAACAACAAGTGGCAAAGCCAATTGGCCTGGATTTAGAGCGCTAATGCATTTGCCGTTAGCACATTGGAGCAAGATACAGTGGAAGAAACTAGCAGGAGTGGACAGAGAGGGCTGTAGTTGTAAAGTATTCCCTCATGCAGTTCAGCACCGGCATCCCACTGAAGGCAAAAGAATACACCCAACCAACCAATAGCATTGGGTGAGACATAAATACTATACTGGGTTGAGTGAAGACATGATTGACGTAGAGACTGAAAGAGGCTAGTCGAAGAAAGTCAGTGGTTGAAAGGGTGAACCCAAAGTCCTTTCTATATTGTTAGCTATAGATATTTTTGACAGTAATGCTGTCAAAACCGAGTTTCAAACAATGTGGTCCTTTAGAAGCGATTCACAATAAGGTCTTTTTCACTCCACTATCCAAATCCAAAGAAACACTCAATTGATTTCCCCAAAGTGATATCAAAGTAAAAATGTCAGGTTCACTAAACTTTATCCAGACATAAACCAGATTTGTGCCTCAAAAACAATGTCACGTACACATGCTTACTATGCATATGTGAATATCAAGCAATGTAGCAAACGTTGCTCTATACAAAAAATATATAAAACAACAAAATGAGAATCATATGCGAATATATTGAATCCAGTTGTGATCAGAAGCCTTTTCAGGTACAGTGTCAGAAGAGGGGTCAAAGAAATACATTGCTCACAATTTTGTCAGGATCTGCAAAGATTGTGCACTGTATTTACCACACATCTTTTACTTACAATGGAATGGTCCAGGTGTAATTGTTGCAGAAATCTAGGGAACTAAGTAAACCAATATATCTAGGGGCTAATTTAGAGTCATAAACATGAAGAAGTACCCCCTGCCAAACCCTCTGTCCGCCCGCTCTAATTTGAGCCATACCGACCTTCAGTTTTCTTACGGTGGAAACCCCTCCTGGCTGCTCTATCAGAAAACTTACTCCGACACATACTTCGACAGCCCGACAGAGTAGGGCTATCAGAGAAAGAGCATGAGCAGGGCCGGACTGGGAAGTGCAACCAGCCCTGGCAGATTGCTGCTCCAACGGCCCAGGGAGCGGTGGGGGGGGGGGTGCTAGCAAGAAGCACCACTCACGCTTTTGTTACAGGGGGGCAATATTGCAGCACTGATGCAAAACCGGCCCCCAGTGACAAAACCGGCCCCCACAGGCACCAAACCGGCCCTCACCCCTCCGGCCCACTAGGGAAATGCCTGGTGCCCACTACGGCCAGTCTGGCCCTGAGCATGAGACCTCCTGCCCTACTTACAGTGGACCATCTGAAGTTCCTTCTTTTTCTATCCATCGCTGACAAGTAAAACGTGGTGTCAGCAAATAAAAAAATCAATGACCCCACCTACACACGGGAACAAACCTCCGAGAGTGAAGGGGTCATTAGTGTTCTACTTTTTCAGAAACAAACTCCCATCTAATAGATTGCAGCTGCGCACCAAATTGTCAGTGACTTCACCGGAGCCTCCATGGCGACACCTCCTGTGAACACACAGACATCCCAGGCAGTGAACTCAAAATATGACGGTCTTCATTCCACCAGAGTGGCACAGGTAATGTCCTCCATCACCCTAACGGACAGGAGAAAGGTTGTCAAGAGATAAATCAGGTTCCCTATTTTGTACTGGGTGTGTGTAAGAAGACAACACATCTCAAGGGAAAATCTTTCTATTAGAGAAAAAGTTGATCAAAAGTAAAAAGTAAAAATACACAAATATCCTAACCTAATGGTACTAAACTCTACAGAGTGCGAATATAATGGACACATGGGGTTAGGAAAAGAGGCATTAGACCACAATATTGGTATATACCACAGACCTACATTCATAATTTATATTGTGCATAAAAAGGGCACCTCTGGATAGAAAATGTCTGTGAATCACATTATATTAATGCAGAGTTCTAATTTACCAATTTTTGGTGAATTGGCCCCATGATTTTTTTCCTGTTTGATTGCTGAATAGAGTATAAATAAATACTTTCCCTAATCAGAATTATCAGTTTTGAACCGTGCAGGTGAAAATGTAATAGTAAAATCATTGATGCTTTTTTTTTTATATTTTAAAAGTCCTTTATTATGCAAGACGTAAAAGAAAACACAAAATTATTGAGTTTGAAATCCCAAGTTTTTCAGGTCTCAAATGGAAGAAAATATGACATTTCAAGATTTGATAATTGGCGTATGCAAAGTTGCAGTAATGGACAGTGTGGTGTGAAAATAAAAAGATGCACCTTAATTTGAAACTTGCCGTTTTTTTTGGAATGTTACAGAGATGTAGTCACTTATCACTGAATACATATACAAGGAAATATTATAAGTGAAAGTGAAACATTCGCACACAAAAAAATACCTTCTTGACCTTTCACAATACATTGTGGGAATGCCAAAGGTCCCAGGGAGGAGAACACGCCCTACAATCTGCCTGGTGAATACGGTCACCCGGTGGCCTGGATCTTGTCTTTTCAAACCATGGTTGCAACTGAGGTTATCCTTTGCTAAAATATACTTGTGTACAGGGAATTTTTATTTCGCATGGTGATAGGCTTAGCTGTTTTTCAGATTGACTGCTTTTCATTTGTTCATATTATGATTTATTTTCATTTGTTCAGATTATGATTTATTTTCATTTGTTCAGATTGTGACTGGTTTTCATTTTTTCAGATTGTGACTGGTTTTCATTTTTTCAGATTGTGACTTATTTTCATTTATTCAGATTGTGACTGGTTTTCATTTGTTCAGATTATGATTTATTTTCATTTGTTCAGATTGTGACTGGTTTTCATTTGTTCAGATTGTGACTGGTTTTCATTTGTTCAGATTGTGACTGGTTTTCATTTTTTCAGATTGTGACTGGTTTTCATTTGTTCAGATTGTGCATGTAGCAAAAAACTGCTTCAACGATCTCTACATATCATTAGAATAAACGTCATATCATGTAAATGTACTTTTTATTGAAAAGGCTCAGTCACCAGCCAGAGGGAACATCCTGAACACTATTCTCGTCAGAGAAGCTTTTGATTGTTGGTATAGTGTGGCAAGACATTCCAAACATGTACTTGACAATTCAAGACACTATTGATGCATCAGGTGCACTGAATATTGCAGATAGCTCCCACACACAAACACAAAAAAGGTGATGGGAGGAAAGCTTGCAATTAATTGAAACCAATTGCAGTTGGTTGCATTCCCTCACTGTGCCACTCTAGACAGAGGCCCACCTTATGCAAATTGGTACTGACCCTGCACCCCATGGAAACAGTCGCTCCCTAAGTGCCAGGCGATGCTTTCTCCAGAAGGGAACACAAGCAGCCCCAGACCAGTTTTGGCCTTTTTAGGTTTTGTCAGTGAGGTAAAGTGTGGATCCTGTGGCACATGTAGCAGGAAATGAAAGTGGTTGTAACTAGTAGAGGCGCCATTGAATATCACTCAAAAGTAACTGCTGTAGTGTGCAGTGGCCACTCCCCTATAGGGTTGTTCAACTGTTACTCTCTGCCTTTTATCCCTTGTCAGTCTGAGAGCCTGAAGCTGTACACCAATGCTTCAGACTCTCAGAGTGACAAGTAGAATAAGCAAATACAAAATGTGCATGCACTGTTGGTGTACGCTTTTTCTGCTGTCTCTATCCGTGTCTGAAACTGCTTAAGACTCTTTCGACTGCCAATGTAAAAAAAACATACTAAAAGTGCGCATGCCTTCCCTGGCAAAGAGACGTTGCCCAGACTGGCATGAACAGTTGGCGTATTCAAAGTGCTGACTGACAGGAGTCTGTTAGAGGGGAGGTGGGCCTTCAAGCAGGCCTCTCAGTACTGTCTGTGCCTGAGAGAGTGAGTGACAGAATGAGTGACTATGATAGAGAGTGAGTGTGAGTGACTGAAAGTGTCGCAACTGAATGAGAGATGGTGAATGATAGAAAGTGACTCAGAGTGACTGACTGTAGGTGTGAATGAGTGTGAGTGGGAGGCTGAGTACATGACTGAGTGAGTGACAGAGAGTGAGTGACTGAGAGTGAGTGACTAAGTGAGGGTGAGTGACAGACAGTGACTATGACAGAGGGTGACTGTGACAGAGAAACTATGACAGAGCCTCACTATGAAAGTTAGTAAGGTCGCGAGTCAGAGAGAGAGTGAATGGATGACTGACTGAGTAACAGAGAGTGAGAGTGAGTAAATGAGAGTGACTGGCTGAAAGTGAGTGACAGAGGGAGAGCAGGTAAGTGGCATAGCAGGTGAGCTAGAGTGACTGTCAGAGTCAGTGATGAGTGAGTGACTGAGCAATGGAGTGATTTTGAGTGAGTGAAAATGGAGAGTGAGTGAGTTAGTGACCGAGTGAGTAATAGAGTGAGTGACTGTGAGAGTAACTGTGAGACTGAGTGCCTCGGAGAGTGTATGGCAAAGTGTGAGTGACAGTGAGTGGGGGACTGTGAGAATGTGACTATGAGTGACTGAGGGAAAGTGAATGAGTGCCTTGGAGTAAGTGACTGATAACTTGAGTAACTGAGAGGGTGAGGGACAATGAGTTACAGTGAGGGACAGAGGATGACTATGAGAGTGAGTGACAGTGACTGAGTGAGTAAGAATGAGTGGCTGAGAAAGTAAGTGAAAGTGAATGAGTAAGTGTGAGTGAGTTACTGAGAGAGGGAGATAGAGTGTTTGAGAGAATGAATGACAATGAGAGTGACAGAGAGAGAGAGAGAGAGAGAGAGAGAGAGAAAGAGAGAGAAAGAGAGAGGGAGAGAGAGAGAGAGAGAGAGAGAACAGTGTGCCAGAGAGAAGCAGGGAGAGATAAACTGAGAGAGTGACTGAGGCAAATAGAGGGACTGAGTGAGACACTGAGTGAGATTTAAAAAGATTGTGAGAGATAAAGTGATAGAGAGAATGAAAGAGAGAGAGTGAGTGAGTGTGAGAGTGACAGTCATGCAAGTGTGGACGCTGATTCAGTAATGACCGAGCAATGGACCTGTGATACTAGGAAGGCTATCTCCTGGTCAAGAGACCCCTTGAAGAACCTATATATTTTGTGAGTGGCAGGGAGCATAAGGTAATCTGAAGGTGAAACGGCCAGGCCCATAAGTTCTGGACCTATTCTAGAATCACAATCTGATGGTTTTTTTCAACAGCATAGAAGCATAGAGGGGAGAAAATTTGTTGTTACTGTCAATCAATTGAACAAGAATGCTTTTGGACACATAGTAACCACAGACAACTACGTAAGGTTAGTTGATTTATTACAAGGCTAAAAATAACTGAACATAAAGACACCTCAATATGAGAGTGTAGAAATACATCGGAATCAGCATAAAGCCAAATCTGCATATCCAATTGAGACGATGTAACATAAGTAAAACAATTAATTCAAGAAATAACTTACAGAAGATCAGAAAGCATGAGTCCAAGTTTCCCTGCATCAAGGGTTGATGAGTATAAAGCATTAATCTATCCCTACGCTAACACTAAGATGACATCCGTACTTCAGCATCTTCTGGAAAAGGAATAAAAAGGTGTCAGCATGTGGAGTCTTCCTAAGAAGTCTCTCCACCAACAATGGGCCAGATAGCATAAAGCTATTGAGACAGAGCTTGCTCTCAGATGCTCTCTCTCTGAAGGCAGAAGAAGAAGTGGGCACTTTCCCTACTCCCCACATTGCATTATTGCAGGTATCTTTGCCGAGATTCATTGCGGGTCACGCCATCTGCTCTGGGTACAGTCCTAACGGTAGTTTTCCATGGGACAACGGTGTTCTTCTCTTGCAACAATTTGTCCTTGGTTCCCAAGTCTTGTCTTGTGCGAAGCACAACGACCTTCCTTTATCGATTCAAGCTATACGATTGTAACTTCTCTCCTTGTCTGACTAATAAAACAAAGACATTATTCTAGCTAACAAGAATGCTTCTTTCACCTGCAACACAAAACATGAGAAAGAACTAATTACACAGCACACATGAAATTCGAGCTGTTAATTCTAAAGCGAGAGTTTCCAGGGAACTGCATTTCAGGCCTACAAAATTCAGCTAACATAAGAAAACATCACATGAGCTTTACTAATTGCATAGAAAATAAGGCACATTCAATGAATGCATTTACCTACATGTAAAACGACACAATTAATAAACACATTCAGTACATGAATAATTGTCAGTTTCATAACACGAGTTCTTCACGTTAATTTTTCCTGCTAGTTACATTTACTTACTACATTAATTCTTCATGTTACTTTTCAGTGGCCTAAACACCTCACGTTTCAGGTTAATACATTTCACAATTCTAACACCTCACATTAATACGACAAAAGATTGTATGCGGGTGCGCTCTAAACGTGTGATTATAATGCACCCCTACAAATAAAGAGTGATTTCTGCTACATGAAGGGTAAACAGTAGCTGGAGAGGTCTGAGAGTTCCAGAAGTACTCCAGGGATTGAGAGGCCTGGAAAGTTGAGGAAGTTGTCATGACTTGCTCCCTGCGTTCTTGTGTCCACCACCAGGGGGCTCATGCTTGAAGCCAGCCTGCTCATGTTTGACACTCTGCTACCTAGAATTCCCTGCACGCTGCTTCATCTCCACCCCTGCAGGCCAAGGATGGGTGGAGGAATTCAGCTCACCTGTGGATGGCTGCTGCAAGCCTGCTCACACCTGATGCATGTGATTACTGTGAGCTCTTTTAAGCCCCAGCTCCCTTCAGTCCGAGGTTGGTCATTATAGCTGTTTACCGGTGAGACCGATCCTTGTTTCCAGTGTTTCCTGAGCTTTTAATATCCTTTTTTCCAGTGTTTCCTGAGCTTTAGTTATTCCTTGTTCCTGAGCTGCTGCAGTAGTTTCCCTTGTTCCTGAACTGGCACTGCCTGCAGTGCTACTTTGACTCTTGAGCCTTAGCATTCTTTGTTCCTGAGCTGCAGCAGTTTCCCTTGTTCCTGAACTAGCACTGCCTGCAGTGTTGCCTTGGCTTTTAAGGTTTTGCTAAATTCTTGTTCTTTCTCCAGCACTGCCTTCAGTGCTACTTTGTTTTCTTGACTCCTGATCGAGCAGTATTCTAGTATACCCTTGTGGCCTCCCCTTCTGTATATCCTTTTCCAGTCCCTGCCTTTCTTCCCTTTTCCTTGGTTCCAGTTCCTAGTTTGCTGTCTCTCTATTCTGCTGTCTTACTTCTATTACCTTGTATGTTTGTTACTTGCTTTCTGCCAAGTGTGCCCTGTGATTTCCTTCCTTTCCTGTTAAGCACTCCTCTTTGCTAGCTCCTTGTCTATTGTGCTTGTGTTTAGTTCTACACCCTTGCTGTTACTGCCTTGCGTGTTCCGGTTTGATCTCCAGGATCCGTGGGCACAGCTGACTACCTAGGTGGTGTTTCTTGTTCACTGTGAGTATTGGCTTTGAGTTACATTTATAACATCACCATAGGTATCAGCTCCACACACCCTGCCTTTGCATGCATATCCTATACCTGGGTATTTGCAGTCAGTATCTGTAACAACAATTGTGGGTGAGGAACTTACTGAGCTTCAGTCTTACCGTGTGGAGCTCCCGGGTGCTTTATCCCACATTCCCTGTATTGTTAATGTTGTTTTATATATATGTTTTGCACGTCTATCCTGAGTGTAGTTAGTCTGAATGCTAAATTGTCTCGTGAGTGCCCTTCCTTTCTGAGTCTTAGCCATCTTGTTCACTTGTGCAGGCTTCTCCTTTGGATCCCTTTTCTCTTCTGACTTCCTATGTGATCCTGGGCAGCGCTGTACTCCTCTTTCTGTTTTCTACCCAGTCGCCAGTCCTTGCCCAAGTCCCTGACTGTGTCCCAGACAGTCCCGGACAGTCCCTGACAGATGTTAAGTGACTGATGCAGTTGGCAAAGGAGCTGAGGACAGTCTGATACATCAAAAGCATAGGGTAACTCAGAAATATATAGGGATATGGGGTATGAGGTGACTGAAAAATAAGATGTTGTAGAGATTGGGATGAGATGGGATTGATATACGCAGGTGGTGTGGGGGGTAAAAGTTACATATAAATGCCCCTCTTAAGATAATGAAGAGTAAAAGAGTGGGGCTGAGGTAGTTTAGCCAGTGTGAAGGGCACATGGATGAACCTGAGGATGTTGAAGAGAAGTGTCTAAGAAATACAGGACCAAAGAGAGTTGGTTATCAGAGGCCCCATGACCACAGCATTAAGTCTGAGAAGAAAAGTGCTTTTTAGTACATATATGTAAAATATATGTGCTGTACAAAGCATTATTTAACCCAATTTTTTTCTAATATTTCAGTAGGCGAACACACATACCCTCCCCATAGAAAGGTGCTGTGACCCATCACTTTCAAAGATCACTTGCCACCCCTGGTTCTGGGAATAAAAAAGACCTCACTCTAATCCCATTACATCTAAACTTAAAAGACTAGGGATTATGGAGAAAGAAACCAGGGGAGATCGAGTACCCATACACACCCAGGTTTCTAGCCATATAATTATAATGAGTTGGAATGTAACTAATCTAGAAACTAAAATTGGGACAAATTCATTGCAGGATAAGAATTTATATGCTTTCCAAACCCAGATCGCTTGGCTGGGGGTGAATGTTTGATTCGTTCAGCATTCCATCCATCATTTGTTTCTGCAGCACTTTCCAAAAAACCTAGGCATTAAGCCTAATTTATATACCAACCTGCTCACAGTTCAGGGCGTATAAGGGGCTCAAATGAGACCTTTATGGGTGTTCTAACTTGGCTAAATAATGTTACCATCTGTTCATATTCTTTTGAAGACAGCATAAACATTGATATCCAAACATTCTTAATTGCTTTTTAACACGGTCAAATGTACAAATTACTTGCTTAAAGTAACTTGTGGCGGGCAAATGGAGAGGCAAAACCCAATGTGAGCTGGATAAACTTCTTTTCATCTTTTCATCCTTCAATCCATACCAAATACTAACTGACACACAAAAATGAAATGAAAGAAGCAATAACTGAATCTACCATAATGCTATGGCTGTGAGGTCTACCTCAAGGCAATCTTACTGAAGGTAGACACATTGGGGTCGATTCCGATTCGGGCCGGAAAAAGCACCGACCGACTCGGATCCGGAAAAAATACCGACCGACACGTACCAGTGGCGCCCGACACGCCAAGTACGATGCAAGCCGCGATAAATCCGACCGACACGTCAGGAAACCAAGCCGACCGACCGACCCGCTCGGAAAATAGCAATCCGGCCGGAAAAACACGCGAATCCAACCGACCGACACGCACCCGGAACAAATCCGACCGAATCGTACCCGCCAACTCCAACCTGCAAAGTACGATGCAAGGCGCGAAAAACACGACCGAGTCGGACGGAGGACAAGCCGTACGACCGACACGCATACAAAACCGAGCCGAAGCAACACAATACACCGCGACCGACGCGTACGCAGCATACAAAACTGCACAAACACAGCGTGAACGAAACGGAAAACACCGTACGAGACCAATGCAGGGTCCGACTCGGTCACAAGAACGTTTCCAACATACACAAACAGCACAAAGGAAAAATCCACCAAAAAAAGGCCAAACAAGCAATTACCAAGCCAATAAATACTGGGGGGGTGGGGACAGAGAACAAAGACACACCAACAACTCCACCTATATAAAGGACACAAATCACTACCATGAGCCTTTGCAAATGCCATTCCACTGCCAGCACCCAAGAGAAAGCAACCACACACCCACAGCTCATCCCTCACACAAGCCACACACCAGCAGCACACCAACAAATACCTACCTCACATACACCCAGCACAACACACACCCACACACCCTCACCTGCACACCAACACACACAGCACCCACTATCACCACCCATCACCATGCCCCCAAGAAGAATCCCAAGTTCCTAGATAGTGAATTGGAAGTCATGGTAGACGAGATCCTCAGGGTGGAGCCACAGCTGTTTGGCACTCTGGTCCAACAGACCCCCATGTCGCAGAAAACCAAGATGTGGGAGAGGATCATCAACAGGGTGAACGCCCAATCACCATGTCGGCGCACAAAGACCGACATCCAGAACAGGTGGTATGACGTGCGCAGGAGGGTACGGGACATGCTGAAGAAAGACTACATCAACAGCCAACACACCGGCAGTGGCCCTCCTGCCAAGCCAATATACCTCAGGCCCTGGGAGGAGAAGGTGCGGGCCATCCTTCCGCCAGTGAGCGTATATGGACTAGAGGACATCCCAGAGCCTGGTGAGTACACAACAAATGTACACAATAAACTGCCACAAAACACACACATCACTGTCAAGGGGAGAGTCAAACCATGCACTCATAGCAATTACACAGCAACTAGAACAGAATCATCCCAAAATGTGTATGTCAGTCAGATAAACACAACACATGCCATCAAAAAAGTCACATCCAACTGTGCCAACACATGTACAAACACAACCACAACTACAGCTAGGCAGTGGCACAAATAGAACTAACACACACATCCACACATGTAGCCACCACAACAACACCAACACACAGTGAAGACCACTCAAAGGAAGGAATTCTGTGTATGCTGGCCAAGTCAGTGTAGCCAATAGCATCATGGGAGTCGCACTCACACATATTGCCCCCCCCACAACTGTCCCATCAACACCACCCTGAACCATGCTCACATCACAGGGAGTGGAGAAGGACTCACAAGATGGCTGACACTGGCTACTGCTGTGGGGAGCACAAGGCTCTGCTGCCAACTGTGCACCAACAAACAGCAGGACACCACTGACTGACATCCTGAGAGACAACTTACACTCCCTGCAATGCAAGCACGTTCCATGGTGGGATATCTGGCTGGCTGGCTGGGTGGGAAGGGGGACTTGCAGCACTGACCATAGTCACCAGCACCTCCCCTCACACCCCCCCAACACAAACTCCACAGTACCCACCTGGTAGAATGCAATGCCCTCCATCCTAACACAAGATCCCACAAAGCACCACCACCCTGGGTTATGTTGTGTGAAGCACAGGGACACTCTTGGGACTCTTAGCCAAACAACTGCCAGGACAACACTCCCAGCCATCCTGTCAGCACAGCCAGCCCACCCCACAGGGAAGCAGAGTCAAAAGGAAGGAAGCATGGGCATGCTGGGAAGGGGGTGGAGGCAATAGCATGATGGGAGTCGTAGTCACAGACATTGCTCAGCCTCACAACTGTCCCATCAACACCACCCTGAACCATGCTCACATCACAGGGAGTGGAGAAGGACTCACAAGATGGCTGACACTGGCTACTGCTGTGGGGAGCACAAGGCCCTGCTGCCAACTGTGCACCAACAAACAGCAGGACACCACTGACTGACATCCTGAGAGACAACTTACACTCCCTGCAATGCAAGCACGTTCCATGGTGGGATATCCGGCTGGCTGGGTGGGAAGGGGGACTTGCAGCACTGACCATAGTCACCAGCACCTCCCCTCACACCCCCCCAACACAAACTCCACAGTACCCACCTGGTAGAATGCAATGCCCTCCATCCTAACACAAGATCCCACAAAGCACCACCACCCTGGGTTATGTTGTGTGAAGCACAGGGACACTCTTGGGACTCTTAGCCAAACAACTGCCAGGACAACACTCCCAGCCATCCTGTCAGCACAGCCAGCCCACCCCACAGGGAAGCAGAGTCAAAAGGAAGGAAGCATGGGCATGCTGGGAAGGGGGTGGAGGCAATAGCATGATGGGAGTCGTAGTCACAGACATTGCTCAGCCTCACAACTGGCCCATCAACACCACCCTGAACCATGCTCACATCACAGGGAGTGGAGAAGGACTCACAAGATGGCTGACACTGGCTACTGCTGTGGGGAGCACAAGGCCCTGCTGCCAACTGTGCACCAACAAACAGCAGGACACCACTGACTGACATCCTGAGAGACAACTTACACTCCCTGCAATGCAAGCACGTTCCATGGTGGGATATCCGGCTGGCTGGGTGGGAAGGGGGACTTGCAGCACTGACCATAGTCACCAGCACCTCCCCTCACACCCCCCCCAACACAAACTCCACAGTACCCACCTGGTAGAATGCAATGCCCTCCATCCTAACACAAGATCCCACAAAGCACCACCACCCTGGGTTATGTTGTGTGAAGCACAGGGACACTCTTGGGACTCTTAGCCAAACAACTGCCAGGACAACACTCCCAGCCATCCTGTCAGCACAGCCAGCCCACCCCACAGGGAAGCAGAGTCAAAGGAAGGAAGCATGGGCATGCTGGGAAGGGGGTGGAGGCAATAGCATGATGGGAGTCGTAGTCACAGACATTGCTCAGCCTCACAACTGGCCCATCAACACCACCCTGAACCATGCTCACATCACAGGGAGTGGAGAAGGACTCACAAGATGGCTGACACTGGCTACTGCTGCGGGAGCACAAGGCCCTGCTGCCAACTGTGCACCAACAAACAGCAGGACACCTCTGACTGACATCCTGAGAGACAACTTACACTCCCTGCAATGCAAGCACGTTCCATGGTGGGATAACTGACTGGGTGGGTGGGTGGGTGGGAAGGAGGTCTGGCTGTCAACCAAACACAATCAATGCAGACCATGTTCACACCCCAGAGAATACATAGAAATGCCCAAATAATGCAGGACAATGTGCCACACCAATATCAACCCCTGACTGTGACGACTTAGGACAATACAATGTACAGGCCCGCACCCCGAGGCACAGTCACAACTGTCAGGTGTGTCAACCACTGATGCCTGCAGAAACATGACATACATTGTTTGTGTCTCCCAAAAACAGGTGATGATAGGGACACAGCAGCAGACGCTGAGGAGTCCCAGTCCCAGGCTCAAGAGGATGCCGAGCTCACTGGCGTCGTACAGCCTCTGTCCTCCTCGGACGATGAAGAACAACCTGGCACATCCGGTGCAAGTCAACATGCTGCACCAGCAGGACCACCAGCTGCAGCACCAGCAGGTCCACCAGCTGCACCCCCTGCACCCACCCCTCCAACGACTGTCACCACGAATACCATCCCTGCCGACATGGACAGAATAAGGAACAACACCAGCGCAGTGACCCTGGACCAACCTGGGGCCATGGACACCACCACCACCACCAACCCCCAAGGTGGACCAGGGTTATCTGTGCGTGCAACTGCACACACTGCACATGTCAGCAGGGGTGGTGGGAGGGGTGGGAGACAGAGGTCGCTGCTTGCAGACGTTGCTGGTGTGCATGAAGACCCACAACTGGTACGCATAGCTGATGCGTACCAGTCCAGCACCGGAGAGCTCAGCCAGGTAGTGGGGCTCCTCAGAGACATCAAACAGCAGCAGGCTGCCCATCATGCCCGCTTGGACTCCCACATGTCCCATGTGGAGTCACACATGTCACGTGTGGACTCCCACATGTCACGTGTGGACTCCCACATGACCCGCGTGGAGTCCAAGTGGGATGTACTACATGAGATGACGGCGGTGCACAGGGACATTTTACAATGCCTCCGCCAGATGAACAGCAACCAGTCCACACCTCCCTGTGTGCCAACAACATCTGGTACCGAACAAACTGCAACTGCCACAGGGAGGGAGGAGGACTCTGGCGGAGAGTCCCCTGCACCGCAGCAGCCTGCACTTGAGGGCCCCCCCAAGAAGAGGGGTCGTCCGAGGAGGGGAAAGTGAGAGGCTGATGGCCAAGCGCAACTCCCAGGAAGCCTGAACCTGTTCTGGATTTTCGCCTTTGTGCACAGACTGTTCACCCTGTTGATGGCAACACTACTCCCACACATTGCATGGGGAGTACAAGTTGGAACAATGTGTCAGACAACTGTGGCCCCGATACTGGGGATCCTGTCTACCTGGACTTTCTATTCATCTAGGAACTTGGGATTGCAAGATTCATGTACAGCACAATCCATCCTATGCACTATTATCACAGATGTATCACAATAAACACAATAATACACCATACTTGCCTCTGTCGTGATTCCAACGTGGGTACTGTTATGGGGATGATGAACAACAAAATTACACTGTGTATGCGAACTGCAACAGCAAGGACAACACAGGCATGTGAGTACAGGCAACGTGACACATATGAGGGAGACACACCACCAGGGCTACACAACACATACACACCTAGGCCATCTGACTCATTGCCTACACTGATGTTGCCAGGGAAGACGGTGCAATGCACAGACACCACACCCATTCCCAGTTGTAGTCAAGTAGCCCACAGGTGCAGTAAGCAAATGGCAGTCAAATGTGTGACCACAGACAACGCACATCACTAAGTGAAGCACAGGTTTATTACACAGTAGCAACATGCCGTAACCACTACAGATGCAAGGTAACCCCACCTGGTAGCGGGCACACAGTCAACAACTGTAGACAGAAGGAAGTCCATGGGTGTGGCGCACATCACCTGTAGGGACACAACAGCTACCAGCCTGGATGTGCAATCACGTTGTCGGTGGACACAGTTGACCAAACGAATCTGAAAGTACCCTGTGAAGGACAGAAATGACACACAGTCAAAAGCAATGGAGTACAGGACAGAACAGCAAAACTCATGCACAATACATGTTACAAGATACCCACCCAGAACCAAGTTAGCATGTCAACACTGTTGGGGAGTACAGCCCACCTGTCACCACACATCGCAACACACATCCAGTCAAGTAGCCCATGGACACACTCCAACAGCACCAGAGCACCACCCACACATCATGCCAACTCACATCATTGACATGACACCTCAGGATACTCACATTCAGCTAAAGAAGTTGGTGATGAGCTGTGTGCGGACATCACCATCACCATCATCATCATCATCGTCACTGGCATCGTGGTCCAGGCCAGGATCCTCCACAGGTGGCGGATGTTGGTCATCGTCATCCTGGATGAGAGGCAACTCCTTCCGCACTGCCAGGTTGTGGAGCATGCAGCAGACGATGATAATCTTGCACACTTTCGCAGGGGCATATGGGAGGGACCCTCCGGTCTTGTCCAGGCAGCGGAAGCGGCTCTTCAGGAGACCAAAGGTCCGCTCAATCACTCTCCTGGTCCGACCATGTGCCTCATTGTAGCGCATCTGGGCAGGTGTCACAGGGTTCCTGAGGGGTGTCAGCAACCACGGCATGTTGGGGTATCCCGAGTCACCTACGGACAGACAAGTGCACATCAGCTGACTTGGAAAAGTGGGCGGAATACTACAGATCAGATCACACACAATGGCACAAAGTCAGTACACACCGACAAGCCAGGCACGCTGGTTCTGCATCTGTGCCATCAACCTGGGGATGCGACTACTCCTCATCACAAAGGCATCGTGTGCTGAACCAGGGAAACGGGCACACACGTGTGTGATGGTCATGTCTGCAAGACACACCACCAGTGCATTGACCGAGTGGTAGTGCTTGCGGTTCCTGTAGGCCTGCTCCTGGGCCTGTGGTGGTACCAAAGCCACATGTGTCCCATCAATGGAGCCAATGACATGCGGCATCCTCCCCAGGGCATAAAAGTCACTCTTCACGTCAGTGAGTCGTCGCAGTCTAGGGAAATAGATGTACCGGTTCAGGAAGAGCAACATTGCCGCCAAGAAATCGCGGAGCACACGGCTGAACATGGTCTGTGACATCCCACCAGCAGACGCCACAGTATGTTGGAAGGTACCGGTGGCAAAGAAGTGTAGGGCTGCCATCACCTTCACCTTGGGGGTCAGCGCTGTAGGATACGGCCGGCCAGGCTGCAAATGTGGGGACAACTGCACTGCAAAATCCTCAATCAGCTGCCTGGTGAAGCGGTACCGTCGGATGCTGTCCCGTTCCACCATCGTTGCCAGGTCTGGGAATGGCCGATGGACAGCAGGAGCCCTGCAGTGCAGAGGAGAAGTAAGCAAGATCGTCAGTCACCCCACATATGCGGCATTGAACACACTCAAGATCCCAACATACATCATCATGAGGCACAACTACATGAAGTGTGCAGTACCGGAACGACATGTATGGTACATACATGGCCAACATCTGTCAACACGGTCCTACAGGTGGCATCAATTTGTCCCAGGTTGGCCCATTGGATATCATGATGCTGTGTCACAGTCACCCCCCAGTGACATGTGAGGACAGATGTGCCCCAGGCACCACAGCTCAACGACAGGCACATTCCCAGGGACCCTGTAATGCCACATGGACACTGGCATCACCTGGAGTATCATGTGTACACCACAACAAAACAAACATGACCCCCACAGGTAGTGGCCACACTTGCCATGGCAGGAGAGCCATGGACGTCTGTGACACACACGCACAACATCAGAGTCCATGCACACACAACGTGGATGTGGAGACTGTCTCCCATTGTGCACATGAAATCAGAGACATTGTAAACACTACATGCACAAAGACTGTGGAGGGCCATCACTATTGTGCCACTGGGACACCCTGGCTCAAACATACCGTCCCACATGGGACTCACGGGGTATGTGACATGACATACACAAACACCACTGTGAAATGTGACCATGGCACATGCACAGATATGAACAGTTGCACATCACAGTGGTCACGTACACGTAACACCCAGGATCCTGTCCCCATTAACACGTGCACAGCCTGGGGGTGGCTGCCCACAGGTGACACCCACAGGACAACATGTACACCAACATACACACAATAGGAAATGCAGCCTTACATGCCTTATGATAAGGTTTGGACAGGCTGTCGTGATGTAGGTGTGCCCCTCACTCCCTGGGAGCTATCTGTGGCTGGCATATGTCCATCTGAGACAGGCATGCTGACATATGCCAGTCACATGTACAGTGATGCGTTGAACAGCAATGGACCGATCGGTGCCTCCGGCCGGCCCATTGCTTTCAATGTGTGCGGTACGCGTTGTACCCCTGTGCGCGTTGTACTGCAATGGACCGATCGGTGCCTCCGGCCGGCCCATTGCTTTCAATGTGTGCGGGTACGCGTTGTACCCCTGTGCGCGTTGTACTGCAATGGACCGATCGGTGCCTCCGGCCGGCCCATTGCATTCAATGTGCGGGTACGCGTTGTACCCCTGTGCGCGTTGTACTGCAATGGACCGATCGGTGCCTCCGGCCGGCCCATTGCATTCAATGTGTGCGGGTACGCGTTGTACCCCTGTGCGCGTTGTACTGCAATGGACCGATCGGTGCCTCCGGCCGGCCCATTGCATTCAATGTGTGCGGGTACGCGTTGTACCCCTGTGCGCGTTGTACTGCAATGGACCGATCGGTGCCTCCGGCCGGCCCATTGCATTCAATGTGTGCGGGTACGCGTTGTACCCCTGTGCGCGTTGTACTGCAATGGACCGATCGGTGCCTCCGGCCGGCCCATTGCATTCAATGTGTGCGGGTACGCGTTGTACCCCTGTGCGCGTTGTACCTCAATGGACCGATCGGTGCGCACCCATTGACAATGGGCTTGCCTGGCAACGGACGCGTTTTCGAATATTCGAACGAGTCGGTTGCTGGAAAATCAGTTGGTCACCCACAACAATGTTGCAAAATCATGTATGTCATGAAGTTGAAATTTTGAAGGATGCTGTGGGCGTGTTTTGGTGCTGCTATTCCATGGATTGGCCAGATTCAGAAGATGCAAACGACTTGGACCTATCACTTTGGACACAAGGGACAGTATCTGCCTCTCCAGCACATATATATTGCTGCATGTTCCCCTGAGAGCCCACTTGCCTGCACTACATGCTCCAGGACGACATCTGCCACTGCACTGCTGCTGTCTCTGCCCCTCTGGACCCTGCAATGGCACGTACTGTGGAGAGAGCCCCAGCCTTCAGCCTTGAAGAGAACCAGGCCCTGCTGGACAGCCTACTTCCACAGTACAGCAAGCTGTATGGGACACCAGGGGAGCAGGTGAGTGTTCTGTGCACTGCCTTTCTGAATGTGCATTTTGTCTGACTAGCAAGGCTGAGAGTCAGCACACCACTGGCTAGCAGGCTCACTGAGTAGTTGTCACCCCCATAGTGTGTAGTGACTTGCACTGGACAGGTATGGTGCAGTGACAGTGCTTCTGAACAGGGTTTTACTCCCCATGCTATGATACCATGTAGTGACTTCTGGAAAACTGTCCATGGGCAGCCGTGCACTGCCTGGGTACACCATGTGCCCCTGTGATTGCGACATGTATATGCAACTGTGTCATGCACGGATATGTTGCATGTGTAGTAATGGCCTTATCACTTTGTCATCCTGACAGGCTTCTGCCCATCGGAAGCATGAGATATGGAAGGACATCGTCCGGGCTGTCCGGTCCGTGGGGGTCTACAAGCGCCGGATCCGCAACTGCCAAAAGAGGTGGCAGGACCTTCGGGGCTGGACCCGGAGGATTGCACGGGTCCAGCTGAAGCTGTCGCCTCCTCGCAGGAGGGGCGGAACACGGACCCTGACCCCCACATGCTCAGGATCCTGGCGGTGGTCTTTCCAGACCTGGATGGGCAGCTGAAGGCCAGAGAGCAGCAAGGAGGGGGTGAGTCAAAGACTGCACTGTGTACTCTGTCTAACATGTTATGTGCCCTCCTCGGGCCAGGTTGAACTGCCACAGTACAGCAGTCATGTTGTCCAGGAGCCATGTCCCTCTATTGTGCACTGCCCACTCCTCATCTGATACCCAGGTGTGGCCCTTACATGCAGGGAATTCTGTCACTTAGGACTGTGTCCTTGCAGTTTGCTTGACTCAAGGTGGGAGACAGCATCTGTTTCCCTGACTCTGTGGTGGGCATCATGGGTGGGTCCATTGCTTACACAATGCCTGTATTCTGACATGTATTCAGCGTGTTACTTTGATCTGTGGTCCAATTGCTGAGCTGATCCACCACATGTGGCTGGGGTACCTGGCACACACCCATGCTGCGGGTGGGAACAATGTTTGGGCCCCAGGAGTATGTATATGACGTGTGTCACACATACTTAGCCAGCTGCCTACAGTCCAGGGCTCATCCCTCATTCATGTGGGGCTGGACAGTCATGCCTACTCCAGGCCATACAATACACTCTGTACTCCCACTCCCGTGTATCAGAGGACACATTGTGCACAGTGATTTGACCCCTCAGGTGTCTGCCTCTGTGTCAGTGTGCTGTGGATTAGTCGCCAGGACTGCTGTGGAGTTTCTTGGTAGGGGCTCAGCATGCCACTGGAGATGTGACCATAGGAGACGATGCTTGTGTGACACATAGGTGTCTGATCAGCTGCCCATGCAGACTGGGGCATGTAAATGTGAAGTTCAGGCAGCTGTTCCCCATGCACAGCAGAGTGTGAGGGGCTCAGGTTCAGAGGGTAGTGTCACAGGTCTCCCATATGTCCAATAGGTATGACCTGGACAGATGAGGGTTAAGAGGATGTGTTGTGGGGGGATGTACATGTGCACTTGTGCAGCTCCAGGACTTGCATTCCCCATGACCTACTATTGTGACACAGTGCAGAGTGTTGTTGTCTGGCTGCAAAGTCATACATCACTGAGACAGTGATGTATGACTTTGCAGTCATGCCTCCGCCATGGCATGTGTCTACTGATTGGTGATCCTGCAGGGGAGTGACATGTGCTACATGCACACCATAGTGGCGCTGGCTATCAGGACATGGGTGCATCATGGTGTCTGTCGCTGGAATGCATCACATGCATTTCCTATTTGACTCTGGGCATCCCTTACATCCGTGAACCTGTACTGACTCAGTGGCAAGAGCTGTGATGTGTCCACACCGTGTCCTCTGCACTGTCCAACTACTGTGTACTTGGTGCATGTGTCAACACTGGGGTGTTGCAATCCAACAGACACCAGACAGATGGGTGCAAGGCCATGTGGGATGTGAGTGCCATGCTTGGCATCAGACTGACAATTGACTTCTCCTGTTCAATTAGGGCACTTTTAGCAATGTACAACTAATGATGCCAGGGCTTGCTCTGTAATGTGCTGTGCTCACAGTGGTGTGTGCGTTTGGTGCAGGTGACTGATGTCTGTCTGTTTCCCCATTGTTTGCAGATACATCCACGGCCACGGAAGGGGACAGCTCCACGGACCAGGAGGAGCCAGAGAGCCAGACTGGGTCAGCAGCCGAGGAGTGGTCGGAGGGACCCAGTGGCACGGAGGGCGAGGGGAGCCACACCGAGGAGTCCTCAGCAGCATCCACCTCAGCTGAGGACCAGAGCAACTCGGAGGATGACTCCCTTGTGGAGGCGGGTGTCAGCAGCCACCACACCCCAGCTAGTGTTGCTGTCCCCGCCACCACCAGCACCACCACCGCCCTCCCATCGGCTCCCATTCCCCAGGTCCGTGGAGGCTCCCATGTCCGGGAGCGTGTCTCCTTTGGGCCAGGCACCGCACCCCCTGCCCCTGTGTCCCCTGCTGCCCTGAGTGAGGAGTCTGTGTACCTCCTTCGCCAGCTCCATGTAGGGCAGACAGCCATGCTGAGTGTCCTCCATGCGCACACCGCGCTGTTGACTCAGCTGGTGTCGTTCATGGAGGGCATCTCATCGGGCATGTCTGACCTACAGAGGGGCAATAGGTCCATGGACTCCTCCCTGACGGCAGCAGTGTCCCTCCTCAAACGGTCCCTCACCCCTCCTGCCTCTGCTCCATCCACACTCCCCAGCACCTTACCCATCCCAGGCACACACACACTGGCACAGGCACACACCAGCACACACACATCCAGCACACTGACACACACGCCAATGACAAAACGCACACGCACGCACATTCAGGGGACTGAAGCCAGACTCACAGGGGATGGGGCCCTGGAACACACACACGCATCCACATGCACTGCGCAGTCCTCAGTTCCCTCTCCCTCCAAAGCACCCTCCCTTGCCTCACCTGCAACCCCAAAGTCACAGCAGCTCTTCCTCTGTGACCTCGGCCTCTTCCCCACCGATGAAGCTGCTCCAGCATCCCGGGGGAAGAGGAAGCCCACCCACACGGAGCAGAGTGCCCCTCGCCCCCGGACACCCTCCCCCAGGCGCAGACGGACTGAGGCCCCCACCCGCAAGTCCCCCGGAGTGCTAAGAGCAAGACCCCGCCACCACCCTGCAGCTCAGGCACAAGGTCTCCGTCCTCCATCCCTCAGGCCCCCACTGCACAGGTGCCCCCACCACACCCTGCCCCAGGTTCCCCACCCACAGATATACCATCCCCAAGATGCTCCGGCCTTCTCCCCCTGCCACTTGCTCTCCCAGCACCACACCCCCGCTGCGCTTGTCTGTGCCACTGATGTGGTGAGGGTGTCCCCCCTCTGTCCAACCCACCTTGCCTGTTCCCCATTCTCCTCCCCTGGAGGTAGGCACTGCAGTGGAGTCCACTACCGCCCTGTCTGACTTGGGCACTGCAGTGGCGGACCTGTCCACCCCATCTGCAGGGTCCACTGCAGTTGTGCCGGCACCCACGACATCTGTGTCATGCCCCCAGTTGTGCCGGCACACACCATGTCAGACACCTCCACTGCAGTTGTCAGTGGCTCTCCTGCACCCACCACCCCTTCCCTGACTCCCCCTGGTGAGCCCTGATCCTGTCCCTGCGGTGCCTGGCCTGCCCCCGGTTGCCCCTCCTAGTGGATTGTCCCTGGTATTGTGCAGGCATGCGTAGGGTGACATCTGCCAGTGTCACCCTGTTTGAACTTTGACAATGGACTGGCCATTGGCCTTTGCTCTTTTTCAGGACTTCGTTTGGCCTCAACACATATGCTGAATAAAGCAACTTTCTTTTCTCTAGTGCTCATGCTTCAGATGTACATGTTGTTGGTGCAGCTAACCATGCCCTTGCTGCAGTGATGGTGATATCTGGTCTCATGATTATGAAGTGTTACTGTGCAGGAACCCATGTGGTCCAGGGGGAATGTGTCCTATCATGTGGTGTATCCATGTCATCAATAGCAGCATCTGAGGGTGTCATGTGTTCAGTATTTGGCAATGGGTTTCCTACTTACATTGGCAATTTCATATCTGTGGCTTCCACCCCTGCACATCTGTTGTGCCTGCCATCGTTGCATTTGTCTACTTCCCTGACCGTGTTGCCATCTCCAGTGGACATGCAGGTTTGGGCATCAATGGGGAGGGACTCATCCGTGTAGTCAGTGCAACATTGCTATACAAGTGTGTTGGATCTGTGCTGATGATTCCGTTGGCACATCCATGACCAGGCTGATGTGATGGGAGCCCTCATTTGGTGCTAATTGTTGATTGTGTGACCAAGTGCTCAGCTGACATGATGGGGCCCTACTGAGGCAACATATGGCACAGCTTTCCTCACACAGGAGTGGAGTCCCCTCATGGCAGTGTGTACACGTGTGACATTGCCTGCGCCCAAGGTGTGTGTTGTATGTGCATGTCTGTGTGTTCACTTCCATTCATCTGCGCATGCTGTGATCCCTAGTGTTGTACCTGTTTGTGATGCTTGCTGACTTGAGCTATGTTCCCCCAAAGTCTTCTCCCTGTGTTCTCTGTGATGTGGGTGCATGGCACATTACTGGTCATCAGGGTGTCACCCATAGGTGTGTTTGCTGTCAGGGCTGAGTTTGTGTGCAGACGCAGATGGGTCACAGTCAGGTTTCCCTTGGCACTTGTTGTTTGCCCCTGTCATGTGATTTCCAGTTTGTGTTATCTTTCAGTGATTGTGACATGTTGTGTGTGTGACTGCTGCCACTCCTCAGGGTCAGAGCTGCAATGTTGGAAGTTGTCTATGTGTGTTCTTTGTGGGTGACCTTGGCTTCTTCATTGGTGTGTGACTGTGGCTGGGATCCCATTGGTCGGTGTGGTATTGCCGTCATGTCCATGTACAGCGTAGTGTGCAGTGTGTCAGACATTCAGGAGTCTTGTTGAGTGTCCATGTGTGATGTGTTTCTACACCTTGGTTCCCACCCACCACCCTGGAATAGTCATGGGTGCATGTGCAATGTCACCAGTGCATGTGTACTTCACTGCTGCACATTGTTGGAGGTCGAGGGTGTGGTGTTGAGTGTGTGCAGATGAGAGTTGTTGCCCGGCTAGGCCCCTGCCTCCATGTTGGCCTTGGCTTACTGGCCATGCTGATTGATTTGTGCTTGTGTAGGTGTGATGGTAGTTTGTTGCTCAGGACACCTGACTGTGGTTCATAGTGTGAACGACATTTAGCTTTGTCATCACAGTGGTATTTTTATTCAGCCCAGGGTCACCACATTGTGGGGGCCCTGGGGTGGTGCTGTGGTGTGTCTGTGACTTGCTGTGTCAGTTGTTGTTCCTACGTGCCTGTGTGACATGTGTGTTTTGTGCTCCCTCTCACCTGACAATGCCTGCTTGCCCACATAGGGGATTTGGATCCATGAGTTACCTTAGTGTGGCAGTGTATGCACATCTGTATGATTGGTATTCAGCTCTCCTCATGTGTTGTGTGGTTGCCTGGGGACACTGGCACCCCCACCCCTCACCTGCTGTGTATGATGACAGTGTTGGTCTGCCTGTTTGTGTTTGTGCATCTGCACCACTGCATTGGCATATCTTGGGTGTGCCATTGGCTGTATGTTGTTTGGTGTGTTTCCCCTGCTGTCCCTGGGACTCCTAGGTCATCGGTCAGCACAGTGATCATGGTTTGTGTGTCCCATTGCTGCCATGGTATGGTATCTGTTCACCTCACATCTGCTGTCTCCACAGGGTATCTGCATTTGTGTGCCCATTGGTGCAAATATGTGGTTCTGCATTCTGATGGTCACTTCTGTCATTGTGTCATTGATGACTGTTGACGGTCTCAGCCCCCATGGGTGTTGTTTGTCTGCACATGGCCAAAGGAATGTTACATTTGCACTGCAGTATTTGGCTCCCCCAATTTATGTTGCAATGGGACACATACACTACTTTGCCACAGATGAGTTTTTGGTTCTGTGAGCAGGAATGATCCATGCAGTTTGGCAGTTGCAGCTCTTTCTTTGTCAACAATTACCTTTTGGTCACTGTGATGATGAGGGTGTGAGACCCCATTGCCACAATGGTCAAAATGTGCTTCAGCTATGGACCCCACACTTGCCTTTTGGTCACTGTGATGATGGGGGTTTAGACCCCATTGCCACAATGGTCAAAATGTGCTTCAGCTATGGACCCCACACTTACCTTTTGGTCACTGTGATGATGGGGGTTTAGGCCCCATTGCCACAATGGTCATGGGCTGCTTGCATTGTGGGTGCCACACACATATATGTGTGGCACATGTGCTAGGGGGTCACATTGTATGTTGAAAGTCATGTTCGGTGTTGTAGGCATTTGACACAGCCTACACACGCTTGTCATGGTGGTGGGGGATGTCTTAATCTTGCATTCCCTAGGTTGTGGTGTGCTTGTTGTGTCATGCATTGTCCATCCTATGAGTGGGGGTGGTAGTAGTGGTAGGCATCCAGCCCCCCTGGGTGAGGGTGGTAGTAGTGGTAGGCATCCTGCCCCCCTGGGTGAGGGTGGTAGTAGTGGTAGGCATCCTGCCCCCTGGCTAAGGGTGGTAGTAGTGGTAGGCATCCTGCCACCCTGGCTAAGGGTGGTAGTAGTGGTAGGCATCCTGCCACCCCTGGGTGAGGGTGGTAGTAGTGGTAGGCATCCAGCCCCCCTGGGTGAGGGTGGTAGTAGTGGTGGGCATCCTGCCCCCCTGGCTAAGGGTGGTAGTAGTGGTGGGCATCCTGCCCCCTGGCTAAGGGTGGTAGTAGTGGTAGGCATCCTGCCCCCTGGCTAAGGGTGGTAGTAGTGGTAGGCATCCTGCCACCCTGGCTAAGGGTGGTAGTAGTGGTAGGCATCCTGCCACCCCTGGGTGAGGGTGGTAGTAGTGGTAGGCATCCAGCCCCCCTGGGTGAGGGTGGTAGTAGTGGTGGGCATCCTGCCCCCTGGCTAAGGGTGGTAGTAGTGGTAGGCATCCAGCCCCCCTGGCTAAGGGTGGTAGTAGTGGTAGGCATCCAGCCGCCCCTGGGTTGGGGTGGTAGTAGTGGTAGGCATCCTGCCCCCTGGCTAAGGGTGGTAGTAGTGGTAGGCATCCTGCCACCCTGGCTAAGGGTGGTAGTAGTGGTAGGCATCCTGCCCCCCGTGGGTGAGGGTGGTAGTAGTGGTAGGCATCCAGCCCCCCCTGGGTAGGGGTGCGCATTCAGGCCCCTGTGTGCATATGTGGCATTGGTGATGGGCATCCCGCCCCTATGGTGCTGCTGGTGTAAGTATATTCAGATTCCCAGTGTATGTGTGTGATGTGTCGTGTACGTGTTGTATGTGTTTTGTGGTTGGTGTCTGACTTACCTTCTGCGCCGTACGCGTCCGTGCCTGTTCCGGTAGTAGATGTAGAATATTGGTATGATCGGGACGAAGGGATTCATGGTTGGTTCGTGTCGTTCGTCCTTCTCGTTGCTTCGCGTCGTCCTCGTCGCTTGGCTTCGTCCTCGTCGCTTCGCTTCGGTCCTCGTCGCTTCGCGTCGTCCTCGTCTGTGCTGTGTTCGTCTCGTAGCCGTGGATCGTGTTGTGGCGCGATTCGGAGCTTATGTGCGCCTCTCCCGGATGCTTTGACGTGCCGTGCGTAGCGACGGGTTCGGCGCGTACGGAAAGCGCATCGTACTTGTCCGGCCGGACGGGGCTGCATTTTCCCTTCCGTGCGACTCGATTCGGGCGTTTCCGGATTCGCCTCGGTCGGAGAACAGGACCTGGTTTGGGTGAGTACGGCTCGGCCGGAATTTTTGCTGTTGTGCGCATCGTACTTGCTCGTTCGGTGTGCTGTACGGATCGGTCGGGAAACTGGCTTTCGCATGGCTTTTTTCCCGACCGAATGGTATTGGGTGCGCCTCCGACCGAGATCGGAATCGGCCCCTATATGTGCTGGTATGTTTGAGTGCTGTCATAATCATTGTTTATGCACTATATATACATGATGATGGAAGAGAAGCACAGATTTCTATACACTTGATCACAAAATAGTCTTAAGAATTCTAGAACAAGCACGTGTTGAAATAGTCACTTTGTCAAGGTTCCTGCCATTTTTTAGAGGTCATGTTAAATTCTTTTCTCCCCCTCCATTCACTTCTAAAGAGTAGCCTAGTATTTGTGAGGTATCTCAGGGAATTTCGCTGTCTCCACTTTATATACTAATGCAATGACACACAAATAATTGTCTGTCCACATAACGCCACATCAGCAGGTGATGGTTTACAAACTGCCTATTGGCAGTGCATGACTGGAGGGATAATAACTTCTTAAAATGAAGTACAGACAAGAGTAAAGTTATGATACTCAAAGATCAATAAAAATCTTTGGAATGCACCATCTAGCTAGAATCACCTAGACCTGCAAGGCTGCCAGTAAATATAGTAGACAACCTTGTAATAACTAATAACCATCTATCCATGACAAATCAAATAACATTTTATCCCTTCAGGCTGCATGGTCCAGGAGGCTGACCTCTTCTTTTACGATTGTCCTACTACAAAGTACAATGTATTTTATTATGGCATCCTTGATCAACAAACTTCTGAATGCACAGAATTCTGACGGCCATTTATAGAAGAACTTTGTAACTATGACCAAATAACTCACATATCGCTGGAACCTGAATAGGTTTCCAGTAACCACAAAAATCCAGTTTTTGACACTCTGCCCTCATTTCAAGAGGGATGGTAGTACTTTTTCTGGTGTAAATGGAATGTTATGCGCTAATTGGAACCACAAGTAATTTGAAAATTTCATATTTTTTCCCACATAACCAATTCCAAGTATTACCATAGATGAATGATCTAGCAAAGTTGGCGACCCCAGCATGTTAGAGACTTTCCTTGATTCAATGAAAAACTCTGCTATGGATGGTTCTACTGCTCAATCCGATTCTGCTGAAAATGGCACAAACAAATACTTAACTGGTTGATCATATGATTCAAGTAGAACAACACCGGCTTGGAAATCAAGCATTATGTGCAGGACTTGATCTCCAGAGGCATGGAGGATAGAGGGAAGAGGGGTGTATAAGGATTGATGGACTGGTAAGCAGTCAAAGGAAATTTCACCTGCCTCTAAGGATGCTAATCCAGGTATGAATGATGTAAGCATGGTTTTATAGGTCTTCACCGGTTTAAAGTTTTACCGACATATTGGTTAGTTTGAGCCATTACTTGACTCTATGGATACTTCTGACTGTTTTTTACATCATTATATTGCTAGATTTGTATTTTTATATCTTCACCTTAGTTAGCAAAACATACAACTTTCTAAAATCTCTGTATGATCAGGTTGGGCGGGTGACAGATGTTACCCTTCACTTCAGCTAATAAAGGCATTGACAAAAATCACACTCCCTACTGATTTATTTCAGATTGCGACATATGGACACCCCCTTTGCGCCTGACTATTTAGTTCTTCAAATCCCGGATCCCTAACCATTACGTCCTATGGTGACATTGCCTGGTTGTGCCTCACAAACTCTCTCAGTACTCTCTGTTAATATAAATAGTCACATTCATTCATAATATTAAGAAAAATAAGATTTTGTCCTTTCTGTACACTAATCCCCTGACATAACCCTACTTTAGGAAACGCACATATTCCCACATGAATGTGAAAAAGTGAACCATGGCTCGGTGGGTCAAATATTATTTGCGTGTAAGACACAGGATCTGTCCACCACTCATTATGCAGCAAAGGCATATGGTAAAGATGGTTTTGCATTATTTATAAAGAAATCTCTACTAGTCAATGGTTTGAAAACATGGGTGGATCCCACAGATCACTTTCTTTTTCCAACCAAAAATATGAGATGTGACATTGAACACTGAATCTATTGATGCTCCAGTAGGAGAGAAAAAAGGCTGTATCTTGAGTATTTCCTGGCCAATACATTGTTGTTATATAAGCAGATAGTATGGTTCCCTCAGGCGAGCTTAAGCCTATGCTTCCTAGGCAAAAGAGATGCACGTGGTTATAAAATTCTTTGTAACTAGACCAACTGTTTAATGGATACCCACAGTCTTAACTGCACAATCCTGTGCAGATGTAGGGCATACACAACTACATAAAGTACAGTTATTCACAAATTGTAACAAATAACATGAAGTATGTGCTCTTGGTGGACGGCGCAGTGTAAGAAAATGGTGAAAACTTCGTGAACAAGAAGTGCGTAGTGAAACATACAGCATAAAATGTTGACTTAGATGCACAAATTCAAGTTCATTTGCATTGAGGGCCCCACATAAGGCACTTTTGTAATAATGTCAACAGAACAACACGTCTTGACCAAAAGCACCTACTTCATGTTATTTGTTACAATTTGTGAATAACTGTACTTTATGTACCCATACAATGTTTTGGTAGGACTAAAGTACTAATGGGGAGAGACAAGAATCGAAACCTTTATGCTTTACTGGATTAATAGAGAATACAAGAAAAACAATATTCATAGACTCTTGCTGCAAGACATACTAGGTGATCATGCATTGATGTAGATGTGAAGACTCTGCCACCCCACTGAAATGGGATTTTCACTTATTGTTTACATGGGAATAGATCACACACTGACATTTTTCTGACATCAGCTAACCTTGTATATAGAATGCATTCTGCCCAGACAATACAAGGAAACTTGTCTGACCATGATATTATCAAGATACAGCCATTTATGGATGCCTCCACCACTACTGAACTTAGAAAATGAATGTAGATTTGTGAAATGGTCAATCATGGACACCGAGTCAGAATGCATATATAGTTTGCTTTATTAAAGGCCATACATCAGGATGCTTCTCAAGTCAGAACATAGGTGAGTTCAATAATAAGTCTCTCAACTTTGCATGGGGGACAGTCACACTTTTGGTTGTAGTCAAGGTCTTTGTTAATGACCTTAGTCAATCAGTCAAATAAACTTTATTCAGCATAAAATGCCATAAAAGTACATGATAAAATCATAAAATCACAATAACATTTCATCATATCCTAAAAACAGCGGAATACTTTATAACTCTTAAAAGAGAAATCAATCTGTTAAAACTGCCAGTTCTGGACATCATATACTATGTCAGATATTATAAAACCTAAATACCTAAGAACAGTTGCTAAGTGCGCTTCTATTAAAATCAATAGCCGGGCTGCATTTTTCAATAGAGTCCTCCTGCTGCAAATATTGAAAACCCAACCTATGTAACAAAAACATTCATAGGGCGCAGAATTGGAGAAAGAAAACAAATATGAACAGACTTATACAATGAACAGAACGGCACTAAATAAATAGTGGATTGGACAGAACAATTGTCACAAGGGCAGGGTGGACGGTTGTCAGACCATATACCTTGTTGTGGGAACACAAAAGAAAAATATAATATGTTCAAACAAAGCCTGATAAGGTAAAATCTAATTTGTCTGTTTTCTACAAATAATAAATAAAAGTCAAGCTTGAACGCAGGATCTTAGTAGAAAATATTTCTCCAATGAAGGCATCCTTAAAGCGTCAGCTAACCGAAAGCCCTGGCGATGATCATAAAAATGTGACTTCATCCAAGCCTTCGTAGCTGGGACTATCAACTCCGGGTTATTATATACTTCAGGTAGTTCCAGGGATATACAGTATTCCTCATATGGGATAACCATGGAAACTCAGCAGCCTTTTCCAAGGCCATGCAATCTACGATAATGCTTTTTGTAAGGCCATGGTCACTCGACTGTCACATCTTAGCCCATAACAAAAGAGGGGCAAGTCCAAGAAGGATAGGGCAATCCAACCTCTGAGTGCCAAAAAAAGGTGGCTGTACCTGCCGGAACTGACAATAATCTTTTGAGGAAGCTATTTTGCATTTTCTGAAGGTTATCAGTGCTACAATGCCCCACACTCTTGCCCCGTAAGACACCACAGAGATACATTTTGATTTTAACAGCATCAACATTTCCTTTATAGGTTTGTGTCCCAAAGTACAGGCAAAACGAAAAATCCCTTCAATAGCCTTAGAAAACTGGAAGGCTCTCTGTGTCAACAGAGATGCCCACTTAAGTTTAGAATCAGAAGGGATACCTAAATAATTAAAATTGTCAACCTTTCAGACTAGCGATCCTTTAATATAAATTTTTATTTTATTTTGTCCTTTTGGGCCCACAAATTAGAATAAAAGACTTGGATTCATTGACCTTCAGATCCAGGGTGCTCATAAATTCTAAAAATCCATTGAATGCCATTAGCATTCTTAGCTAAGAAGTACAGCGACATCAGCGTAGAGAAGCGTTGGGATATAGTGATTTCCCACTTGCTGGATTTCTATCTTCTTCTGCAGAAGATGACCCTCAAGGCTGTTTATGTAAATTGAAAACAAGAAAGGGGCTAGTATACAGCCTTGGTGTACACCCTGTTGACATTTTATAAGCAAAGTAAGATCTCCAGTTGGGGAATAACAATTCTTCACAGAGGTATCCCAGTGAAGTCTATGTAACAATAAAACTAACGGTTTTTTCACCCCTAAATCTTCCAGCATGTTCCATCATTTGGACTTGTTTACAAGGCAGACCTTTTAGCATAAACATATTTTCCTATTAGAAGAGAGAGATGAAGACACTGTTCTGTCGTCCCAGTACCCTGTCTCCCCCACTACTGAACTTGGAAAATGAATGTAAATTTTTGAAATGGTCAGTCATGGACACAGAGTCGAAATGCATGCATAGTTTGCTTATTAAAGGCCATACATCAAGATGCTTCTCCAGTCATTACATAGGTGAGTTCAATGATAAGTTTCTCAGCCTTGCATGTGTGACAGTCACAATTTCGGTTGTAGTCATGGTCTCTGTTAATGACTTTTATCCATCATACACGTAAATATATATGTATATATGATTGTCTGTATGCCTTCCTTTGTATTAGGTTAGGTTTCCCCAAATATTGGGTGAGATTCCACTTCCCTCTTTCCACTAGACAAGAACACCTCCTTCTCATCCTTCTGAGTACTAATTTTCCCCCAGCTTTTGTCAATATCTAGGGCCTTCTACTTGGAAAGAAGAGGGGCCTATGGTTAGGAATAAGACTGCCTCCCAGATGGCCTCCATCTTGACTGACAGAGATTTGGCTTTCATATATTCAGGATCTGCCCCTTCCCTCCTTTTCTCCTCCCCTTCCACTACCATTGGTGGAGGTCCTTCCATACATCCCTTGATTCTCCTCCCTCCTACGCTATCAGTCCTTTGCTCCAGTGGCAACAACTCCTACAAAGCCCCAGGCCCTGCCCCCTTCTCCTTATGGTGTGGACATTGCATTCTTGGAATTCTGGTGTGTCTCCACAGAGTGGATTGTCCCTATCTCCTGGAATGTCCAATTTTCTCTTGTCAGGTAAGAAGGCCTGTTTCAGCCTCTTTGGTATGGGCTTTCTACTTTGTCTGAAAAATATGTGTACCTAGTTTATTCTTCCTGTCTGGTATGCCCCTATGTGGATTTCTATTCTACTGATGGTGACATCCTATGCTCCCTGTGAGAGTCACTCTACCAACCATGAAGGGCCTTGTTCCTAACAGACTTTTACCTGGGGTGTGGTATGTGACTCTTTGTATTTTCTCCCTTTATCCATCCCATTATAAGCGTGATAAAAATGTCCTTACAGTAACAATCACTTATGGTCTTTTCAGAGACATACCTGACGGAATATGCAAGATCTTTGACGGCAGTGCAAACTTTCTGAGTGATGTAGAAATCAAATGTAAAGCCAGAAAGGATAAGGCATGCACCGCTGGGCAAAATAAGCAAAAGGATCCGAAATTAGTTTGGAGAATTCTATACACAGGCTTGAAGCAATATACAATGAAACCACCTCCCTAGCAAGTTTGAGAACCTCAATAGAGGTGAGACATGATCTTAACACACTTTTGACATCTCGGGTTGAATATGCAGGTGCACATACAAAAAGAAAATTATGAGCACGTGAAAAAATCTAGTAGAACTTTTTCACACCCACTTGAACCAAAAGGAATCCCAAAACGTTGTACTGGCAATTTCAATGATACAGGGGTATCTATTCATGCACCCCATTGAAATGATGTCTGGCTTTACATCGTATATTGAACTATACAGATTGATACCAAGCTGTGGAATATACTTTCCTGTCAGTAATAAACCTACTTACAGCCTCACATCATTTATTGCAAATCCTAGAGGATGACATATCTCAGGAAGAATTTAGTAGCGCCATTGATAGATTGTCTACTGGGAAGGCTCCAGAAATAGGCGATTAACTATAGAATTGCTGCATAATGTTTTCAAAGAAGCTAGTGAAGTGGGAGAAATACATCCAGACTCTAATTGGGCAACAATATCCTTAATAACAACGCCAAAGACTCACTATTGTGCACTAGTTTTCAACCAATTTCACCCATATTTGTGGGCATAAATATACTGGCAAAGAATTTATCACCAGACTAAAGAAATATATTCTGCATTTAATACACCCCTCTCAAGTATACTCAAGCATATCACCTGGCAAGTAAGGCAAGACATGGACGAAAAGCCGCTGCTCTCTTAAAATGATGATAAGGATAAGATTCTGTGGAATTGTGGTACCTATTTAGAATAATGAAAAGATTAGGTCTGTGGAGTAATTATATCCAGAAGGTAAGATGGTTATACAAGAGGCTATGCTAAATTGCAGAGGTTTTCTGCTCCACTATAATGTGTTGAGAGGCACGAGGGAGCGATGTCCATTGTTCCTGGTACTATTCCTACTAGAGATGCAATCGCTGACAGCAGTGATACACCAGGATGGAAATATGCATAGCCTCAGCAGAAGAGATAAAATTAATGCTATATGCAGATGACGTATTAATGACATTGTCAAGGCCAGTTACTTAGCCCTTGTTTTAGGCATTATCTTTCTCCAGGTTCAATGGATACAAAATAAATTGGACATTTGAGACCCCACTGCCCACTAACATTTCTACTAGATTCTCATGAAGTGAAACACCTTTAATTGTCTAAAATCCCATCTCGAACATAGACACTCTTGTCAGCAAATAGCTGGAAAATATGGCATGTGATAATCCCTGCTACTGAAAAAACTGACAAGGGATTTCATAGTGTGTTCCAAATTTCAAATCTCACTGTGGGGCAGGGTAAAAATTATCAAAATGAATTTGGCACGCAGCTGCAATTACATATTTGCCACGACCCATTTAAAAATACCATTGGATGTATTGAGACCACTAGTAGGAAAGATCAAAAGATGCATCTGTGGTAGGGGTAGGCCCAGATTGAAAGCACTGAAGCTGCATGCAACCATAAAGGGACAGGGTTCTGTATCTGTCACATATATCCTTACTCACTAGCCCTTCAACTAGCCCATATAACACATATGCTCCTTTCATGGAAAGAAACAACAGGTTTGGTCAACATAGAAAAATAGTGCTTTGCTGTGAAGACAGGTTGGAACTCCTATATGTAACGCTATTTCATGAACAGATATTAACCCCATAAAATTTCCCATGATATACACTTGGCATAGTACACGTAAATATCTGGGAGAAGATAGCAGAATACATAAAGGACAACCTATGTGGCTGAACTGGGTGATCCTCATTGATTAATTGAGCACCTATTCTATGGAAAATATGGAAACGCTGTTGTAATCTGGCAATTGATGATCTGCTATGCAATGGAAATTCAAGCCTTTTGAGAACTTAGCAATGCATTTTGGACTTCTGTGACATCAATCCTGCAAATAGAGAGAAATGTTGCTGTGTCTGAGTGAATGGCTAGGCCCATCTCTTACTGAAATACAAAACTCTACCATCTTTGAATATCTGCTTACTTGGGGGAAGCATGGGGAAGTCGTATTGGACATTTATGGGGTCCTTGCAGGCCATAACTTTCCTGTCCCACAGCATACAATCTAGAAACCTAGTGGAGAACAGGTTAAATATTAAACTTTGAGAAGACTAAAACAACCTAATCAATATCATTCTAAAGGACTGAGAGAAGCATGACTTAAATTGTGGGTACTTTAGGAACTTAGATCAATGGCACTGGTCCTCATAAACAGCAAAGGCTTTATCCCTAACTCTAGTTGTTGGAGATGTGCTCAACAGAGATGTAGTTTATTCTCTGGGAATGTACGAGAGTGCAATGATTCTTGTTGACTGTAAGAAGGGGAATTAAGGACAGTCATGGCTTAACCTGCCCTCTTTCTGTGAAGATGGCTCGACTTCGCAATACTTCTGACATTACGGAAATTACACACCATCTCAGGCAATGGTAATCTACGTTGCTAGAGATGGCTAAGATTGGAATCCTAAGGCTCTGGAAGACAATCCCAGTTCTGGCTTATGAACCATGGATGAAAGAAATATTCATCATTGTAGGAAAGTGCCCATTTTGTATGGTCACCATCCCCACTTATTGCTCCAGTACTGATGGTCGTGACTCTGAAAGTGCACTGGGTCCTGCTAACCAGGCCACAGGGCCAGTGCTTTTCCCCTAAAAACTGATGCATGTCAATTGGCAACCTCTATTGGCAAGGACTTTAACCCCCTTATAAGTCCCTGGTAAATGGTTAAAGTGGTACCCAGGGCACGGGAGGTAAAGGGGTCACCAGGGCTTGAAGCACTGTGTTTACCACCCTGAGTGACCCAAGTAAACACTAAACAGATGACCGCAGTCCTGCCAATGCAGACTGCAGGAGCAGTACAAGTTGCTCAAACTCGACTTTGCCTTCACCATGTGTGGCAAGGTCAAAGCACTATTTTCAATATATGCCAGTCACCCCTAAGGAAGGCCTCCTGAGCCCAGGAGGCATGGGCATTATATTAAAGGTGTGGACATATAATTGCCAGCTTATATATCCCTATAGTAGCCTCTTTCCATTAAGGGCTATTATAAGCCATCAGCGGTCATAGGATAACATGGGCTGGCACCCCGAGGTTGCCAGCTCCATTATGGCACTGCCAAAATAGTCATGTTTGGTATCAAACAACTTTCCTCATCGTCCCTCATGTGATTCTCATGTCAGAGTCGACGTGGCATGCACCCAGGTGGCTACATTAGCAGTTGCCCACCTGGTTGCCCCAGCCTTTCCTGCACCCTGGCTGACAGCCTGCAGTTGCTGCCAACAAGACAGGAATCTAACCCTCTGCCAGGAGGTGTGATCTCTCCCAGGTGTCACAAACAATGGCCTGGACGGGAAGGAGGTGACATTTCTATCCCTGACAAGATGGCTAGTGAAGTGGCATATCAAGGTGGTGAGCTTCAAAGTTTTCACCGCCTCTCATATGCATCCAGGCTGCCTTCCAGATGAGGACACAGATATCTCCCTGCCTCCAGGCACATTTTGAGGTGTACACCCCCAGAAGGCTAGCCACACCCCTAGGGTGGGCTACCTGGTCTGTACAGCCAAGGAAGGTTCTGTCCATTTTCAAAAGTGGCAGAATAAGAAGGTTCTGGGTAGAAAATGTGGTCATGTCAGGGGCAGATTAGCCACTGGGGCTAGTAGCTTCCACCCACACCTTTAAGGGCCACCCCTGGCACCAGAAACTCATTTGTGATTTAAATTGCAACAGAGGACATAGAAGAGACCCGAGTCTGCAACTACAGGACCTTCACAAACAAAGACGTGATACTCTGCACCTGCGGCAACCATCCTCATTCTGCATGACTGCGACTCATCCTGGACCACAGACCAGTTCCCCCAGATAGAGGACCTCTTTGAGAGCTACAGGCAACTCCAGCCTCCCATGGACTAGTGACACTAGTGCCCTGCAGTCCTTAAGTAAAAACAATGTCCCAGAACCCAAAATAACGCATGGCCATCTGGCCATCTGAAGGATTGCCCAAAAGTAGTTGGTCCAGTGCATTGTGGGAAATGTAGTCCTGACCTCCAGCAAGTTTCAGGTGGCTACCATTTAACCCCAGACCTCCAGGTGTCGAAACAACTTCTTCCTGACCTTACTGCTGCCAAGGCTTGTTGGTGGCCAGTCCGGCTACCACTGCCTTTACTAGACGCTGCAACATGAGGGAACTCTGCAGCAGCTTTAACCGACCATTGCAGTGGCCCCATTGTCGACATTTTGCATCTGTTTCCTCACCAGCACCATCTAAGTGGTAAAACCAGCTCCCTCTCGGCTCCCGCTTCAGCACCAGGGAGAACCAGAGCAACTCTGTACTCTCCTAGCCTGTGGAGCACAACATTATCAGATGGCAATAATTGAGAAGGAATAGAAGACTCTCCCAAAACTTGCAGGCATTTCAGAAACTTCCCCATACCTGCTTTCGTTTAACAGAAGGCATTAGTTTGCCTTTCAATTCACATAGTGCAATGAATTTCAAAGATGGAAGGGGTGGTGTTGAACGTGGTCTCTCTGCAGGGTCACCCTCAAACCTTTTGCCTTTACCCTCTACTTTGTTTGCTGAATTCGTTTTTGTTGGCTTTAGGACTTTGTGCACTTTACCACTGCTAACCGGTGCTAAAGTGCTTGTACTCTGTCCCCTAAACATGGTTTAATTGGCTTATGCCTGAATGGCATATTTAATGTATTTAGACGTCCCTTGTATAGTGGTCTACCATATACCCAGTGCCTATAAATTAAATACTACTAGTGGTCCTGCAGCACTTATTGTGCCACCCACTTAAGTAGCACATTTAAGCATGTCTCATGCCTGCCATAGCAGCCTGAATGCAGTTTCACACTGCTAAATTGACTTGGCTAAACAATCAACTTGCCAATCCTTAAATTCCCCTTTTATTGAATATGTCACCACTAAGGTAGGCCCTAAGTAGTCCTTTGGGCAGGGTGCATTGAAATTAAAAGGTTGGACAAGAACTTTTAAGTTTTACATGTCCTTGTAGTGAAAAACTCCTAAATTTGTTTTTTACTACTATGAGGCCTACTTATAACATTGGGTTGCCTTATTACATTTAATAGGTGCTAACTTTTGATTGGAACCAGGTAGCTGATTCATGTTTGGTATCTATGAAATTGTAATAAAATGGTAAAGCCGGATTTTACATTATAATTTTGAAAATTTCACTTTTAGAAAGTTGCCATTTCCCTGCCCTTAGACGTTAGGGACTGCAGCCTGTTTTGGGTCACATGACTGGGTTTAACTGGCAGTTAGACTTTGTGAATTCCTCCCAGTCACACAATAGAGGGATTAGGTGTGTCTGAATGGGCTATCTGCTGGCAGCATGGGAGGGCAGAGCTGAGTATAGCCCTACTTGCAACTGAATAGGCTGTGCTCTGTCTTCACACAAAGGACCTATCACCTCCACATTGTCAGTGCAGCCAGCTTGGAGACAGGGCAAGAGAGTCAGGAAATTCCATGCACTTCAAAAAACCTTTCTAGAAGCCTTGCCCACCTTCCACAGGAAGGGCACCAGGGTATAAAAATAGGACTTTCAAACCCACTCTTCAGTTCACTCCCAGACCTGCGGAAGGACTGTCAGAGGACTGTCTGGTCCTGTGACCTGCTGTGCAGACTGCTTTGCTGTACCTGAGATGACTGCTTTGCTGCCTGGAGCCTGTGTTGAACCCTCAGAGGCCAGCCCTTCTATTAAGCCCGGGATCTTCACCTCAACCCAGGACTACCAGAGTGAATCCAAGGGCTAGTTTACTGGTCTCCTGTTCAGAGCCACAGGGACACAAAAGTCTCCCACTATCTTGAACCCGCACCTGGATCCAGCCTAAGTGAGTCCTGGACACCCAAGTGGTGTCTCACCAGTCTTGGACCCTTGGCTGTGGAGCTAAAGGTGCCCAGATGGCCAAATCCCAAAACTGAGGACTGAAACCTTTTTTGGCCAAAAACTGCTCTGAGAACCAGGAGGAGACCCTGACCAACCTGCTTGTCTATCCGCCTGAGGTGCATCCCCGGTCGGATTGAGGCTTCTCCTTCTATGTTCTTCTCTGCAACAGTAAATCCTTTTCAGCGGTCCTTTGCCAAAGGGGTACCTGACCTCGTGGAACTGTCTTCAGCTACAGCCCTCTGCCTCGTCCCGCTGGAGATTTTCGACTTCCATAAAAACGACTAAGTCTGAATGTAGAACTCTTCACCACAGCTTTGATCCAATGCTCCCCGCCATCTCCTGCTGCCTTGCCACTCTGAACTTTACCTTCTCGGAGCACGTTTTCTCAAAATGTCTTCTAAGTCCAAAGGTAAGCGCTGACCGGGCCCAATCATTCTTGTATCTAAACCACGCTCCATCGCAGTGGGCCATATATTTTGACTTTGACTTGGTCCTGCATAACTAAATGTCCGCGGTTGGCACTTTGATCTTTTAGGCAATAGTGTTTACTAAAACCTAAAAAATTCATAACTCCTCTGGTTCTACTGATTTTTGTCATTTTTGGTGTCAAATAATTTATTAAAATGTACTCTATTTTTTCTAATTTTGTGTGGGATTTTTCTTGTGCTGTGTTTTCAGCTAATTACTGTTTGTGAGCTGCATAAATACTTTACACATTGCCTCTAAGTGAGTAAGTAAGTCTTTATTGTTTTATTAATACAAATCCTTACAATCTTTGGGGCATGGACAGCTGTAATCACAGTAGTTCATAAGATCAGTTAGAAACAAATAAATAAATAAAATAAGACAAGCCCACTAAAATGTCATCACTTTCAACAAAAATGATACTTATATTGTGAATAAATTAGGGAAAACATACCACACTAAAAACATTGATACCACATAAACACAGTCTAAAAATAGCATTTTTGTTGTCAGTAATCATCACAGTTTCCGTGGGCATTTCCTTACTCATAAAATATCTCCATATTTACATACTATCATTGCCTTATTCCATTTTCTTAAATCCACATCTACAAAGGGACTGCGTGCTTATTTCACCGTTCTATGCAACAGTATTAAAATTAAATTTTTTATAACATTTACCAATGCCCATTATATTTAATATAGAATTATTAAAGTGCCTCTGAACAATAAGGTGCCTAAGTGCAGTGCCTTGATGCTGACCCAAACTGTAAAAATTATCTTTCTATCAGCAGGTAAGATGTCAATAACGTGCTTCTAATTGTCCCAGTCGTTTCTACTCTCCATTTAATCCTGAGTTAATTTTTTTATCTGCTATAAGGATAAGCTTGACAAATTGCCTAATTAGATGGATTGATTTCCCGGCAAGGCATAAGATTATTGCTTGACGGCATGTTCTCACCCCTTGTTCATTAAAGGTGGGTTTCAACAATGCTTGCTTTTCTGTAGTAGATAAGGACAAATACACACAATATGTATTAACGTTTCATTGGCAAGCCCACAGAGTCTACAGTTTGCCGTTGGCCAGTTGAATATCCATCTTGGGGTTCCATCCTTTGTCGGATATTGACCAAATCTTAGTTTTAAAAATGGATCCCTAATAATTGACTGTAGATGGGAAAGTAAATAGGGTTGGGGCTCCTTTTTATTAAAAGAATTAATGATCAACCAGGCATGTTTATTTTACTGAAATAGCCTCCTTATCCAGCATCAGGGATAGAATGTTCTTTGATCGAGTTAAAAGATGTTTAAAGATGTTTTTATTTCTGTTCCAGTAATCAAAAGGCTGAAAGTTAAAAGTATTTAAACTCTCAGTTAAGTAAGACCTCCACCCACATGCATAGTCGGATTCAATGAGTTCTTGTCAACACAGGTTTGTGAGACTGCTAGGATCGGATAAAAATAAGGAGTATAAGCTTTTTAGGAATGCTAACTGTCTTACTAGGGATTGACTCGACATGCCAAACTCCAGTTGGATATTTGCATGTCCAATATTTTTGGGAATCCTAAAAGTGTATTTAAAAACCTTAATTTGTAAATTATCCAAGATTTTAGAATCCTTGCCTCGGAAGATTACCATAGGCTGAGGCAGGAATCATCTTGGCCTTCATAAATTTAACTAAGTGCTCATGACTAGGGCATGAGAGTTTATCTCGCAAGATTCTAAAAGCAAATGCGAGGGATGTAGCTTTGGCCTTTAAATTAGTAAAATTATGTTTAAAGGATACCCTATCATCAAATGTGATTCCCAAATATTTATAGAATTTTACTGTTTCAATTACTATTACCTTAGCTTTCCATACTTGCCTACCAGGTGTAACTAGCCCTATCGTCATAATAATAATCTTTTTTTTAATATCCAATTGTAAGCCATTATAGTTATTAAATGAACCTACTAGCCGCTGTAAGCCTATTGGAGTGTAGCTTAGCAATACCATGTCATCGGCGTACTGCAAGTAGTTTATGTTTAATCCTGAAAGATTTGAAGAATGGGCATTAACATTCGGTAAATAAAGGGGTAAATCCACCATAAAAAGATTAAAAAGACAAGGAGCTAATACGCAACCTTGCTTCAAACCGGTAAAAGTTTTAATATGCCGAGTAGTTCATGTACCATCACCCATTTTCACTTGGACCCATGTATTAGAGTATAACAAAACAATCACGCCCAGTAATTGTTTTGGTATACCCCATGTTGCCAGCTTTTTCCAAAGTAGATTGTGGGGAACAGAATCAAAGGCAGCTTTCAAGTCTACAAAGCAAATGTGTAACTTGTGTTTTTTTTGTTTTACTTTCTCCGCTATCAGCGTGAGGGTTATTAAGTTAGTGATCGTTGACTGGCCTCTTCTGATTCCGATTTGGAAAATGGGTATTATCTTTAGTGAGTCGACCCACTCTTCCAGGTCTTTAAGCAAGCATGTCGTAAAGATTTTCCCCTCCACATCGGTTAGGGATATCAGGCGATAATTGGCAGAATTGTCGGGGGGACCACTCTTGTAAATAGGTTGGATAATACTCCCCTGCCAGGAGTCCGGACTTACTTTGAGCATGGCAGCTTCTTTAAACAGCGGTGTAAGGATTCTTGCCCACAGATCTATTTTGGCCTTAAACACAGCATTGGGAATTTCATTGGTGCCAAGAGCGCCATTTGATTTGATCCTACCTACCATTTTTATGGTCTCCTCCTCTTGTATAGACTCCAATAGGAGTAGATATTCATTGTGGGATTTTTCCTGGGGTTTTTCATTCGTCTTATCCCTTGAAAGACTGGTGATTTTTGGTGAACAATATTTTTAATGTTTATTGGCAGTGGGTCCCCAAACACTTTGGAGAGGTAAGAATCCCAACTTGATTCAGAGATGTTCCCGCTATTTGCTTGCCTACTATCATGCTCTAGCTCATTAATTGTTCCCCAAAAAGCTTTTAAGTTGTTAGTTTTGCTGGCATAGTGCAGCTTTACCCATATTTCTTTATGGTAGGCCCTCTTTGCATTCCAGATCTCATTCTTATATGTTCTTCTCAAGTGTGCCAATAGTTGCATTTTAAGATCTTTATGAACACAGATCGGTTGGTTATATATTGCCCTTGCTGCTTTGTTAAGGGCCTTCTTTTGAAGATACAATTTGTTCGAGTACCACCTGTTTTTTTGGGCTTAATTGGGTTGCACCTGGCAGTTGTTTTGGGGTGAAGAGGTCTGTTAGTGAAGAACATAGACTAGGCCAGATTTTCACCATCGGTTTTCCTGATTAGAAATCTCTGAGTGCCAATCGTATTTTAGTTTCCACAGAGGCCAAGATCTCAGATTAATTGTCTGCATGCCATGCCATTCTTCTTAGATTAAAGGCTGTTGTCAATTGGTCGAGATTTCTCATCTTTGGTTGGTATTCAGCTGTTAGGGCTAATGATATGATTTGAGGATTATGGTTGCTTTCCACTCAAGCTGCAACATGATAACCCTCAATTCCAGATTTTAATTGTCTAGAGACAATGGTGTAGTCGATTATAGAAATTTTGCCTGGAGTGTTTAAAGGTTTTGTGACATTTTGTGGTCCACCCTGCAAGGGAATGTGGTTGTTGCTTCACCAGGGCTCATGCCCCAGTCAACCAACAACCCAATTTCTCACAGGTGGAGAAGACATTGGTGGCATTGATAAGAGACACAGGGCCACCTGTCAATTCTTCCACTCTCACAGATGGAACCCGTAGTCACAATCCCATTTTGGCGAAGAAAAAACAACGCCTTTAGCCTGTTCACAACCAGCCTCTCATGCCTGTCTGCTACCACCAGCATCTCCATGCACAGGGATTTCATAATTAACAACAAATGAAAAGGAATAGAAAGAAAGTCTTACTTCAGGTGCAATTATACGTTTTTTAAAGGACAAGACATTTTTCCGTGCAAATCTAAAATAGCAAAGAAATACCCTGGTCTGAAAAACAAAATATACAGAACTGAAAAGGGGAAAGTGAGAAACAGCTCTTTTTTGACAGCTACCAATCTACAATTCGATATATGTTCTACAAGACCCCTTCCAGTGCTATTTTCTCATCACCCTGATATGTGTTCTTGGACAGCCAATCGAAGGGGCAGGACAGTTGTAATGGAAAAGTCATGAATGGAAAAAAGAATTCACCGAGTGAGTGATTGGGGAGTTGTCGACAACGGAGGTAGCCATTTTCTGGATTTCCTCATATCAATGGAGACCTGAGGAGACAATAAAAGGAGTCTGCAGGCCCTGCCACACCAGTCCTAGATTCAATCATTTTTGTTTCACGCAGGTGTGACATCCCAGCAGTTGTCTGCAGCTTACAGATGTTTGTGTTGAATATTGGCAATGTTTGGAAGATAGTAGCAAAAAGGTTACAAAACGATTAAACAGTAATAATCATCTACATTTTCAAAATAAAAAAATATCGCTATGATACTATACAATACTACATAAAAACAGAGCAATACAAACCATAAAAATACAAGGAATAATGTACCCTTATAACACCAAGATAAATATGTCTTTTCAGCACATGGCTTTCAAAGCAGAAATATATATTTATAAAAACGAATACGGTTTTATGGAGCCCATGCAAACAAAATGAGTGAGCACTGTAATGTTTTAAAAATGTTCTTAATGCCTTAATATCCCACAGCCAATATACAATGTAATAAAAATGCTGGTAATAAACACAAATTAAGTTTTCCTAAAGCAAAGGAAGTCTACATTTTACTATGGAGACGTTTTATCATGCATCTCTCTCTGTGAGATCAGCCTTTTCCATTTCCTGTAAAATCCAATTTAGCCAAAGGGCAATATCAATCAACATAATTTCTCTTTTCCCGAGCCAACACTAATAACAAAAGCATAAATTCAAGGGTGCACAAAAAAACATTGTGCCTGTAACAGAAGCGGGTTCTATGGATTATGCCTCAGACTTTCTGCGTGAAAACCTGGGGGCTCATTGTTTACTTAAAAAGTTAAACCACTGAGATCTGTCAAATCTCCCCGCGCCCTTCTCTGAAAAACCTGGCGATGCCGACACAATGTTTCAGTTTTATCACTCCAAACTCTGAATTGAAACATGAATATTTCTTCAATTCAGGCTCTCGCTAGGCACTTGAAATACTCATGTATTTAACATTTAAGGACATAATCATGGTAGGTTTGCGATTCCTTAATTGCGATTATTAAGGAATCGCAATTAAGGAATCGCAAAAGCCTATGCATGTAGGAATCGCTATAAAAATAGCGATTCTTAAACATTCCTTAATTGCGACTCGCAAATTGCAACTCGCAATTAAGGAATGCCGTCCCATTCATTCCTATGGGCCTACAGGCCCATAGGAATGAATTGAGATTGACATGCGCAATTTGCGAGTACCAGTAGGTACTCGCAAATTGCTCATGCAATGTCAGGGTGCAAGGGTGTCAAAATGACACCCTGTTGCACCCTGAAATTGTGATGTGCACCCATGTTGCGCACACACATGCCCCAAGGGTGTGTGTAACCTAAAACTTTAAAAAATGCATTTTAGTGCATTTTTCAAAGTTTTTGCAAATTACAGACAAGTTTGATTTGTCTGTAATTTGCGGTCCCAAATAGCGAAATGGCTATTTGAAAGTGCTTCTAGCATTGCATTTAAGGAATCGCAAATAATTGCGAATTTTAAATTGCGCATAGAAACACTTTCATGCATCTCCAAAGGCCAATTTGCGATCGCAAACGGGCAATTTTTGCGAATCGCACCGTTTGCGATCGCAAAAACCTTTGATGCATGTGCCCCATATGGCCTATTCACGAGAATCCGCACTAGTAACTTTACTCCTCCTAGATTACCTTCATAACCCGGGCCCATAAAATGTAAAGAACAATATCGCTGCCACCACAATTACTATTTGGTAGGAATAATTCCCTACTCCCAGGTCTAACCTTCTGATATTTACTGGAGAAAGAACAAGTAGAAAACTGATGCATAATAGGTGAGGAAAATACCACACCCCAGAATGGTATTTATCAGCTGCTGCTAACACCCCCCCAAGTTTATTCCATCCTAATCATGGCCTTAGTTCATTCCCAAATGAAGCACTACAAACAACGTGATGGGGACAGAGGGCGGTTGTGTGCCCACACCGAAGTAATTAACACATTTTCACTACTTGATTTGATTGCACTGTGGGCGTTGGCATTCATTGCCTTGGAGTGTCAATTGTATTGAATTTTTAATGTTGTTTTGAACTCGTGTAGATGGTTGCTTGCCCACTTGACTAGTCAAGTGTAAGTGAGTGCCATTGAATGGGTCTTCACTGTAGATCGATTACCAAAGTGGGATCCAGTGAAGTACTGTTCCTAAATGAATCTTCGAAAACAAGCTGAAGTTTTCTGAACAGTTTAAAGTAGTCTTACTTGATCGTATTATGAAATTAATTTGCTTTTTGAGATAGTTGATTTCGTGCAATGCAAGATTTACTTTACTGTAAGCCTTTGTTTTTAGGTTTATCAAATGCCATTTGTATTTATTATTTATTTATGGAACGATGACCTTATCTCATATGGAAAGAATTTCCCAACGATGGCTGCTGGACAAGGTGCATATTAAGCGCTTTAACCTGAAAGTGCTTTACAGGTCGACATGCACCAAATTTGCAATGTGAAGTTCAGTGTGGTCTTAATTTTTGTTTTGAAGAACATAAGAGTAAAGGACTCTAACATGACTCTGCACTGAGAAACGCACCTTAAAAGTTAGTGCATTTTATTTTATTCATAAATGTGGGTTGTGTGCTCCGATGTCTGGAAAGTAGTGCATTTTACTAGTGGAAAACGTTTCCTTATTTATATTATTATAAGCTTTCATTTACTGCTAGGGTATTTTGGGAGGTAATTTCCCTGAACTTTAACTAGCTATAAGTTACTTTATAAGCGGATTTCAGGCGTATTCCTGTAAGTGAATTTCTATGCAGCGGAGGCGGAGCTCTCTGCCTATCCTATGTAGAAACAGGAATTGGAGTCAACAGGGAAACAGCATTCACCTGAGCAAAACCACATACACCCTGGAAGCACATATTAACAGTCAGCACCCTGGGCTCTGCCCTCTTCCCCTTCTACTGCTTGATGTAGTGGGGGCCAGTCAGAGACCAGCCTCAAGCATGCAGCCCGACCCACTCAAGAGGAAGAGGAACTTCACTGAGGAGGAGACAGAATTTACAGTTAACTTTGTATTGGAACACTGCACTATAGTGGAATACATGGTGTACCTCTATACATTTTAAGTGGAGCAGAGAAGGTGGCCTTGTGCAGGAGGTCAGACACTCTGCAAATGGATTGGTGTGGAAGTACTTTCTGTGGGGAAATGACAAAAACTCAAGGTGAGAAGAGGTGGATGAGGGAGATATTTTCCAGGATACATGTGGCAAAGGCTCTTTCACAGGTGGATTCAGATCTCACCTTTATCTCACCCTCCTTGATAAATGTATCCTTTCCACAATGCACCCTGGCTTGCTATATGGCCTTCCTGTTCCGGAGAATCCAACATCAGGACATGTAAGAATAAAACATCTCTACTAGATTATATCTCCCAGTCATGTCACACTGTCCTGTAACAGCACATATCTTTCCCCACGTTTCATGCATGACACTCACAGCTTGTAAGAAATTGGGTTACTGTTTGAGGGAGGTGAAGCCCTACTCAAGCAGAAACCACAATCCTTGTCAGGGTTAAGTACCAAGCAAACCCCAAATTAACCTGTGCTCAACCTTCTTGTAGCTTGGCACAGAGAAGTCAGGTTTAACTTAGTGGCAATGTGTAAAGTGTTTGTGCAGCACTTCAATAAGTAATAAAGTGTAAACACAATACAAGGAAAATCCCACAACAATTTAGAAAAATAGAGTAAATTTGAATAAATAAATAAATAAATAAAGACCAAAATGACAAACCGGAGATATGCAATTTTAAAGATTTCAGTGAAAATAGCGGCGAAAAAGACCAAAGCCCCAAATATGGATTTCTGGTCAAGCCGGATTTCTGGTCAAGAAAGTTCAGGCTGACCGCAATAGAGTGCGGACTGGCAACAGGGACCCTGTCAGGCCTGCTGAACAAGAGTACCTTAAATCCTGGTTGCGGAGCATTGCAAGGTCCCGCGTCGAGCATGCGTCACACAGCTGAGGCAATGTGTCAGTTCCGAGGAGCTGCGAAGCTGCGAAGCTGCGATGCAAGGTCCTGCATCATCATCGAGGATCTCACCAACGAGGGCTTGCGATGCGAAGTCTAGTGTCGAGAATGTGGTGCGTAGTCAAGGTGATGTGTTGGTTCCAAAGAGCTGTGATGCAGTGATGCAAGAATCTGCGATGTCATTGAGGTTGCCGTAGACAAGAGATTTGCGACATGAGGGTCTGTGTCGATGAAGCTTTGCACAGTGGCGATTCCGATGTAGGCTGCGAGGTTGATATGGAGTCCTTGCCTTGAGAGAATCCTCGCAGCAGAGGTGATGCATCGATTCAGGAGGCCAGCCAACTAGCCCTTGGAGTCACTCTGGGGTCCTGGTTTCAACAAATGCAGGTCCAGGCCTTCTCACCCAGGCAAGAGGGCAGCAGGTCAGCACAGCAGGGCATCGGTCCTTCAGAGCAGCAGTCCAGCAGAGTGGCAGTCCTTTTAGCAGCACAGCAGTCCTTCTTTCTGGCAGAATATACATATTTCCAGATGTTTACTGATGAGTTGGTGTCTGAAGTTCAATATTTATACCAGGTGCCTCCTTTGAAGTTGGAAAAGCTTCTAGAGGTTCCCCTTTGAAGTGCACAAGTTTCCTTCCTCCCATACCCTGGCTCCAGACTATCTACAGGGGGTATGCAGCCCTTTGTGTGGAGGAAGTACACAGCCATCCTACCAGTAATGGAACATCCAGGCACTCCTAAACACTATTGTGTGTGGCTGTCTAGGAGGAATACATAAAGCCCAACTGCCAACTACACCCAGTCATGTGACCCAGTGACAGGCTGCAGGCACTAATTGGCTCAGGCAGAAAAATGTCAACTTTCTAAAAGTGGTATTTTCAAAACTGTAAGTTAAAATCCGACTTTACCATCAAAGAGGATATTTCATTGCAATTCCAAAGACACCAAACATGAACTGGTTACCTGTTCCCAGTTGGAAATTACAGCTTATTAGATGTAATAATGTAACTCCAATGTTATCCTGTGGGAGAGGTAGACCTTGCAGTAGTGAAAAACAAAGTTAAGAGTTTTTCACTACCAGTACATGCAAAACTTTAAAGTACATGTACAACTTTCTAAATATACTGCACCATGCCCTCTGGGCTGTCTGGGACCTACCCTAGGGTTGACCTATATGTATTAAAAAGGAAGGACTGAGCCTAGAACAAGGTTTCTTTTACCAAGTCGAAATAGCAGTTTACAAATTGCACATGCAGTTTGCAATGGCAAGCCTAAGACATATTTGAAGGGCTACTTCAGTGGGGGTCACAATCAGCGCTGCCGACCCACTAGTAGCATTTAATTTACAGACCCTAGGTACATGTAGTACCACTTTACTAGGGACTTATGAGTAAATTAAATATGCCAATTGGGTATGAGCTAAATTTTCCATGTTTTTAGGAGAGGGCACAAGCACTTTAGCACTGAACAAAAACGGGTTCAGAAAACAGAAGGCTGAAGCAAAATGTTTGGGGGTGACCCTGAAGAAGGGCCAATTCCAAAACAGCTTAAACCCTTGTGGAGTAAAAACTGATTATTCTAATCTTGATGCCTTGCAGCTTTCCTTTTTGCAATCCTCATGTCTAGTGACCGTATATGGCATGACTATATACTGGTGCACTCGTATGGTGATGCATCTGAGTTTCTAGCGCACACGCCAGGATCAGCTTGTGAGATGCCAACTATGTCCCCAATTAGCTTCTAACCAGCCAGTATTTAGACATGCACAGAGATGGCCTGAAAGTGGGCTATAAGTGAAGTGAACTCATGTTCCTAGTTGGCAACCATGTCAAGAATCATATCAGATGAGAAGCAATAATATCTTGCCATTACGGCTTCTCTTGACATACTAGAGATGTTGATTATCTGCCTATTTATCATTTCTCTTCTTCTCAATTACTTTTTCTTCAGAATGAAGGGTAAATTTACAAAGACATTCATCCACATGGTAAAGAAATCGTTTTGGGCAGGCTGTGTGTGATTGGTTGATAGTGTAGTGAGTTTCACCTGCTGATGGGTGTGACGGAGCCCCAACAGTTCACTTCCTCCTGGCTTGCAGTAGCAAGTGGCCGGCATATCATTGAAGTCTTATAGCATTATGTTTCCTTTACTATTTCAGTCTATGTTTTCTTTTGTGTGCTTATGTATTTTGCTTAATAATGCATACAAATATTGAAGTCACTAAACCTTCTGTGATCAACATAAAAAAGAGCTTTTAGGAGTACTACAGAGAGGATCGTTGACTTCACCCACATGTAGGTGAACAGGAGTGCATGTTTTGATTGGGAGCGCATTATGTGCTTCCACAGAAAAAATGTTTACCCTCCAAGATTTGTAATAATTTGTTTATCAAGTTGAATGCGACCGAGCTCTTTATCAAGTCTAGCTTTTGTGTTACAGCAGAGCTTGACCTGTAAGTTAAACTCATACTACTGCAATGTTATTAGCCTCCTAGATAATTATGGTGTTTGTTCTTCTCTTGCAGCAGCACAGATGGGAGGAGGGCCGTCAGGAGGAATATGTTGCTGTGTGGCAATCCCAGGCACCCTCCTTCCTTTTCTATCATCAACTTCAGAGACACCTGAACATGATCCGTTTTGAGAGAATTGTGTTTATTCTTTCTAATTCACAGTTCAAGATGTTTGGGCTGCAGAGACTTTTTTAAGTTGGGCTCTCTAAATCTAATTTAATTGTTAATTTTAATGATTTTTTTAAATTAATCAATAGATTACTAAAATTATATTTGACTTACTTCAAATTATTTTTATGTAAAGTTCAAAAGCCAAATTATTTATTATGATTTGGAACTCAAAGACATCCACATACAATACACACAAAATTTTATAAAAAGCAATTCACACAGTATAAATATACAGAATTATAAAATACACGAAGATTCCTTTCAGCATACGAACATCCTCTACTTTGATTAAAAAAAAAAGGCCCCAGGGACCAATAAAGTGCAAATGAGCAATTGAATCTTCAATCAAACATTACAAAACAATTCTAAGATAATACAAAAAACTCTCCAAACATAATAAATGCAGCAGATAAATAGTGCAAAAATGTTTTACAGTGCAACACTAATACAGTACTTCTATTTATACAATATGTTCAGCTTTACAGAACAATACCAATACAGTAAATCTATTTATACTGTGCAAAGTCTTATGAGCTAAAATGCCCTATTCCACAAATGCAGAGCTGCGTAGTTAATATAGAATTACAACGTACAAACATATTTAGAAAATGTTTAGGAATTGTTTAAAAAATGTAAACATTTTTGAACAGACTATTTCCAATGGTGGCACAAAAGACATTTCCGGGCATCTGCTACCAATGGAGGAGAGGACAAACAAATAACACATGATTTAGATCTTGGACAAAGTACCCACAAAGATAACAAAGCCTCTCGCCCCTAGGTAATCCTTCCCAGGCTAGAGTGATAATTTGTAGTGGAAGCAAATTCAGCCTTAATAACAAAATAGCTCTACACACAACATGAGGGAGGTTCCATAGAACATATGGTTGTGTTTTTTTACAGATGCTACTCTCCACTACTATTTCATTCTGGGCATGCTGAGTTCACAATACAATATCCCTTTTCTGACTAACTGCATAGATTGATTTTTTAATCAGATTTTTCAAAATAAGCTTTGGCAGAGGTGCTACCTCACTTTGAGCAATTTCAAACATATCCAAAAGCTTTCATATAATTTGAGAAGACAGCATTTCTTCCCTTCAAGCAATAAAAGACTTCATATTTGAATGCAGCCCAGATAGAACCCGAGTCACTATTCAATATGTGATCCCCCCACCTTAAAACAGCTGCCTTGGCAAACACATTCGTAGAGAAAAGCCCAAATTCAAGCTGGAGAGCCGAAGGTACAGCTGAAAGATTCAAATTACAAATTTGGTGCCAGATGCGCCCTTCAACCTTCTCGAAAAAGGACCAATATCGCTCTTCCATTACTTCACAGGCATAGCTCAATGAAGGTGGGATTTTAATCTTATATACGGCCAAAACATGGGAAAAATGCCTTTGCCCGCAACACTTACATAGTCTGCGAATGGCTGAAGCTTGGGATAATGCCTTACTTCTGCACTGACTAATATAATGCCTACTTAGGCAGTTACTGAAAAACATTATATCTAGATATGGGTACAGCTTCACCACTCCCAGCTTGTCTTTCCCCAGAAACCAGTGCAAATCCTTCCTAACCCTGCTCCCTGAGACCTAAAAATCATAACTTTGGTCTTCGAGATGTTTATTTAAAAAAAATGTTAATCAGCATAGTTTCCCAGCTCAGAAAGACGCCTCTGTAGCCCTATCGGGGTTAAGTCTAACAGAACAACATCATCAGCAGAAAGAAGACATCCAACACCCATCGTCCTTTGTTTAGGTGGCCCCCCTTACACTGTCCCACACTGCAAGGTAAGTCATGGATGGAAAGGGAGAAAAGAAGGGGTGCCCAGTAGGCACCCCTGCTTCAAACCATTATACTTTACTAGACAGACCTTGGTTCCCTCCCATCAGGACCTGAGTCCAAGCTGAAGAGTGCAGAGCAACAACTAACCTAAGCAAGTGCACGGGGATACCCAGAACAGTCAATTTCCTCAACAGCGTCCCACGATCAACCCTGTCAAACGCTTTGGAGCAGTCAATAAAAGCAGAATATAAGGCCATACCCTTACCCACAGGATCCTTTTCAATCAGTGTTTGGAGGGCCGTAATATTATCCAGGGTAACACAGTGCTTCCGAAAACCAGCCTGCTCCACAGGAACAAGTTTATTACCAAATGCCCAATCCTGAAGGTGAAGAAGAATCGCATCCAATAATGTAATCTGCCTGAAGCTAGCGGGAGAGGTTTTAGGAACCTTTTTAGGTCGAGCCTCGAGTAGCGCGGAAGCGCTGCTTAGAGGCGAAGACTTTTAGTAAGCGAGTTTGAAAAGCAGTCCCAAAACGCTGGCAGGCCGTGGCTGGCTTTTGGGATGGGTACGCGCGGTAAACATGTGTTTCCAATTATCGTGCCCAGACGCGGGCGCGATAATTGAAACACATGTCTGCCGCGCTGCACTCCATCCAAAGGCCAGCCACGACGCACAAGCGTTTGGTCAGCTCTGCAGGCTGCCGCGCTCGTTAGTCCATGATATGGGAAAGCTTGCATGGGGGCTACGGAGCTACAACTCAAGGAGCTCAGAGTCAAAGGAAGTCTTTCATTCGAACCCAGCCCGTATGTCCACTGTCAGAGAGTATATTTTATTTTCTGCGCTGTGAGTCGCTCTGCTTTCTCTTCACATCCAGACATGACTGTTCTGCAGCGTGACAAGGAGGCGCGCGCGCCGGCAGCCGAAGTTTGATGTTCTTCCGTGGTCTGCTCAGCATTGTACCTGCTCCACGGCAGGTAGCGCACAGCGAAGGGTCCCGAGCGCCGAGTCCCGCGCCAGCCTGACTCCTGCACCCCTGGAATGGCCTGTCTGATCTTCCTTCCATGGTGACATTTTACACAAGTGAACCCGCCTTCTTGTGCTTCGCCGAGGAGTGAATAAGATACAGGGAGTCCAGGAAACAATGCCACCGGCGCTCCGCTACTTTATGGCATAAGCGAGAAATGACTCCGCATGTTAGCCCTAAAATATTGCACAGGGATCACTGCAGGTCAAAAGCAAGTGCGCTGCAAGCACTCCAGCTGCGCCAGGGTGACCAGAAAAATAAAAGTATGTTTTATGAACACTCCATTTGTCTACACCCTGAATACGATAGTGCCTTGAAAACTACCGTCTCACAGCTAGGCCATGTCTCTTCATATGTTCATTGATCCATGCAGATCGTATCGCGCATCCACGGTCGAACCACATCGATTTACGCATCCAAGCGAATTTCCTCATCTAGCAATTCATTCTATAACACTCAAAACCCCAGACTTCTGACTGCAAACCCAAAACACCAGGAGTCGAAGCAAATGATGAATGGCGCGCGGTATAAATAATGTGCAACATAATATGGTATTAATCTATTCTGGAAGGATGGTTTGCATCGTCCAAACCATCCTTTCATTTGCTCATCCGACTGTTCACGTCTCCAGTCGTCCATCAATTCTTTCACCATCTAGCCATTCATGCATTCATTCGCTTGTTCATTCGCTCGTCTATTCACTGAAAGATCCATTCATCCACTCATTCATTCAAGCGGCTGGTAGTGTCACAGGTCCACAGTGCCCACATCTTTAAAAGATGGACACGCCTGCCCTGGTTGAGGTATACAGGGGTCTGGCGAATAAAATAACCCGTTTGCTGGCCATGGGTATACATTTGCACTTTACCCCATATAGTATTTGTGCAAGATGCGATAAGAGGTAATTGTTCAAAGAGGGCGTGTCCAACTTTGCAACCGACTGCTGCAAGGACGCCTGAACATCGAAGGACCCCTTCCTTCTGTACGTACTTAAATGTACATAATAAAGTCGCCCAGATTCTTGTAATCCAAGCAGGCTGCTAGTAGTGCCTGGAAGACCCCACACACTGCAGTTACAGTTCATGTAACATTACAGTGGTTCATCTGGAGTCAGCTTGGATGCCCCTGGGAAGAGATGCATGCACGAGGGCTGCTGTCAGACAAAGGCAATGTCACCCCACTCACAAGTACCCCTGCATCACATGTGCTGATAGGTACTGAGAAAGGTCAGGGTGGCAGCACAACTGTGCCATGCACCTCTTGTTTGTAGTTACTTTTGATCCCTTTCGCTTAGGAATTGAATGTGTTTTGCTGAGCACTGCAAATGATAAGGCAGGTGCTATGTGGCAAGTGTGGTTAATCCATTATTACAGTGGAAAACACTGCAGTAGCATACTCTCATAATTACAGTGCCATTTGGTTATACCCCGGTCAACTGGAATTCTCTGGCAGGAGAGGACCTAATTATGTGGCAGAGTTAACAAAATTATACATCAAGAAAAGGCAAATTATGTGGCTTATTTTGCAACAGTTTTACTACATTCTGTTGTATTTTCACCCATGTTGATACTGTTATACCAAAGGTTTCACCCTGTAAGTACCTTTTTAACATTCAAATACAGCAATAAACTATTGAAAGGTGACCAGTTAACCTTTGGGAAGGGCCATCACTGTGCAGCAGCACATGTTGCTGCATTTTTAGTAAATTTTGATCTATTTATGGGCGTTGGAAAAATCAGTACCTCATTTTTTAGGTCACGCTTAGACACTAATGTCTTATTGGTTATATTAATGGTAACAAAAATGCTTATAACACTTTTTTATTATAACTTTTCAACATGCTGCACAGCATCCATGCTGCTCTACAACATAGCTTAAAGCCATTGGAAAAGCCAATAGCTCTGGCTAAATACTTATAAGGTCCCAAAAGCGAGACCTATTGGCTATGCCAATGCTTGTTTATATAAAGACACCACAAGTCATCAGCATCTGCAGTCCTGAAAGCACTCCATTGACTGCCGATCCACAAATAATCTTGTTTAAAATCCTCATAATTACCTTCAGAACCTTTCACTCCTCAGGCTCCTAGTACCTCCGGCCCAGGTTTGCACGCTATATACCATGGCGCACCCTCAGATCATCGAACGCAAATCTATTGAAACCTCCAGCATTCAGATGTGTCTCAAAAGGAGGGAAATCAATTGCAGTGATAGGGTACAAAGCCTTCCCCAATAACCTTCGTCTCATCCAAACATAAACTCTCTTCAGGAAAGCCCTGAAAACCTGGATTTTCAGGGCCCCAGATGCACTATGCAGAGTGCTCATTTAAACCATCCCGCCAGCCTCAACCTCCCTGTCTGCTAAACCATCCGCTCAGCGCCATGATGCTCCTCAGAGTGACAGTTGCGCTTTACAAATACTTTTTAACATAACATAACTTCCTTTCCAGGAAGACGTTATAACTTCATGCAAATAACAATATTGAAACACCAGGCACAGAAAAAGAGCCCATGCAGAAACTTCTTGTTTAATAAGACATATCAGGAGTTCATCCAGGCCCATCGCCCCTGAATATCTTGTGCCCTTAATAAAACTCTCTCTCTCCTCACACAGAGGACCATATACATTCAATAAGGGAGACTCATCATTCGACTCCAGCAGAATCCTGCAACTAGTGGCGTCGTGGAGGGCTTTTTAGGCATGTGTGAGGAGCTTGAAGGGGATTCTTTTGTTGACTGTGAGGCAGTGGAGGTCTCTCAGGTGACCAGTGATGTCACTGCACTGAGGGATGTTCAAGACGAGTCTGGTGGAGGCTTTCTGAATGTTCTGCAGTTTCTTCAGGAGTTCTTGGGTGATGCCGGCATAGAGTGCTTTGCCGTAGTCGAGTCTGCTGCTGATGTGCGCATGCATGACCATTTACCTGGACTCGATGGGGATTCACTTGAAGATCTTTCAAAGCAAGCAGACCGTGTGGAAGCAGGAGCACAATACGGCGTTGATTTGGTGGTTCATGGAGAGCGAGGAGTCCAGGATGAAGCCGAGGTTTTGCGTATGGTCATTGGGTGTGGGGGGGAGTTCTGAGCGCTGCAGGCCACCAGGAGTCGTCCCAGGTGGAGGGGGTGGAGCCCAGGATGAGGAATTCAGTCTGTCAGACTTGTCTGAGTTGAGCTTGATGTAGCTGTTCTTCATCCAGGTGGCGACTGCCTTCATTCCGTTGTGGAAGTTGCTCTTGGCAGATATGGGATCGTCGGTGAGAATCAGAAGGGTGTCGTCGGCGTAGGATACAATGGTGAGTCCGTGGTTTATGATGATGGCTGCAAGCGGGGCCATGTAGATGCTGAAGAGTGTGGGTCTCAGGTAGGAGTCCTGAGGCACTCCACAGCTGATCTCTGTGGGTTCTGAGTGAAACAGTGGAAGTCTGACTCTTTGTGTTACGCCAGTGAGGAAGGAGCGGATCCATTCCAGGGCTTTGTCGCGGATGCTGGTGTCATGGAGTCTTGCGCAAAGGGTGTGGTGGGAGACGGTGTCGAAGGTGGCCGAGAGGTCCAGGAGGATGAGGGCTGCAGTCTCGCCTCGGTCGAGGAGGGTGCGGATGTCATCTCTAGTGGTGAGGAGAGTGGTCTCTGTGCTGTGGTTGCTCTGATGAACTCAGAGAGTTGGGCGTTGATGGCCTTCTCGATGACCTTGGCTGGGAAGGGGAGCAGAGAGATGGGTCTGTAGTTCTTGAGGTCCGTCGGGTCGGCGGAGGGTTTCTTCAGCATGGGGTTGATCTCTGCATGTTCCCAGTCTTCCAGGAAGGTGGTGGAAATGATGGAGCAGTTGATCATGTGGCAGAGTTTGGGGGCGATGGAGATGCCAGCTTTGTTGAAGATGTGGTGAGGGCAGGGATTTGAAGGAGCTCCGGAGTGAATGCTCTTCATGATCTTGAGGGTGTCATCAGAGGTGAGGGGGGTCCAGCTGAGCAGGGTCTGCTGGGGTCATAAAGAAGAAGAAGAATCCCCACAAGAGCAGACTGGAGGAGATCTTTTAGAGATCCACTCAGCCTCTTGGGGGACTCCACAATCTGCTTCATCGGTGCCCCCCAATTCAACATTCCCACCTCCAGCATCATCCTTCACTATACCCACGTTTGAACCACCCCAGTTATTATGGACAGTTACCCCCAGGTCTGTGTGCCCCTTCTCCAGCGGATGGCAACCTAGAGTTGATACTTCTGAAATATTAGGCAAAGGGGTGTTGTGGTTACTTTTGGGGGCTCAAACTCCCAATCTAAATGGAGGATGGCATTCATCGGCTCTTCTACTTTTGAGGCTAAATAATGGGAGCAGACTCTTCTAGAGCATTAGAAAATCTACGTTTTTTAGACTTACACTTCATAATATGCTGAGTTCTTTTCGTTTTCCCCTTCTGGCGTTTTGGCATATTACAACTCGGGGGCTCCTTCACAGGAGAAACACCATCTTGGTGAGCCGTTGATGAATTAGCACTAGAAGGGACATCTTGCAAAACTACAACTCCAGGGGTAAGGGGAGCCCCCTTTTTAAATATCAGAAAAATGGGACGAGGATTCTCAATTACAGTTACATTTGCCCTCTGGGCTACATGGCATTGATCGTCAGATATATGGTTTGAGAACAGAGAACAGGACATGTTGTCAGTGTTGTTAAAGGCCTCTGGATTACCATTCGATTGCCTAAAAGGAGTGGCCCCAAATCCACCATAGTCACCTGCCTGAATTCGAATTTCTAGCACCCCATTTATTGGCCCTGTGTCAGTCTGGGAGGCCTAAGATTTCATTTTGATGCTCTTTTCTTCCTTTCTTGGGCATAACCCAAAGGTGGTGAGGTAGTGCACCCCCAATAAAATTGGGGACAACACATCCAGCACATGATCAGAGTTAGCAACTGATCTATCCAACAAGGCTAGAATTGAGTATAGGACCTTCTCTTACGGAAAATAAAATATTTGAGTTGACTCTTCTCCCACCTGCCCTCTCCCCTTCTAGATTAAATGACTGCACAAGAAATTAAGCCCCTGTGGATGCAGATAAATCACAGTTCAGAGAGTTCATTGAACCCAATAAAGAGACCCTTGAAGATGGCATACTACTATACGAAGCTGGTAATGATGGACGGCTAGGTAGACAGTCCAGAGGCGGGCTCAAGACCATGTCCAATGTAGTTGGCGATTTTAAGTTAGCCTCCTGAATTCAATTATTTTCTGTAAGGGTGGGAATATCCGGCAGGGAATAGTCCTCCAGTGCACCAAGTTCACAGCTACACAAATCATCACTGAGATCACAATGAATTGCTCGATATGTCTCCTTGGACAGCAACATTTCTGATACAAAAGCAACATCTTGGCCACTGATTGGGGCCACAGGACTCTTAGGACCGGACTTGGAATCAAACTTAATGCCAACAGTGATCGTCTCAGGAGCAGCCTCTATGCCCATTTGTTTCAATACTTCTACTGGACAACATGACTTGTTCGACTGACTTAGGGGAATGGCCAGAACTGGGCTGTGGCTAAATTGATTGGTCTTACATAAAACTGTGCCCTGGGACAAAGCCGTAACTAGACTCAAGCCATCTTCTTTATTTGAGCCTGAAGTCAACTACAAATCCTTATTTCCTCCCCTGTCCCCCTCTTCGACAATGGGGACAACACAGAGGGGTGAGACTTTAGTAGAGACAGATGGGACTGAGGTTTCTTTCGGCGAATAATTTTTTTAATTTTTAAAAGTGTGGGAGAGCTAATGTGGCTAGCAGTTGGGCCGGAAGTGACAATTAAACGGCCAGAGCTCAAGCACCTAGATGGCATCTTATACAATACCTGACCACAGATGGCTTGAATGCCAGATGGCTGCTTTCCCACTCTTTTCCCCCTTTCCTCTCCCCTGCAGCTCCACAAACTGGCGTCAATCCCCTCTCAAGAGGATAAGAGCAAGGGGGCACAAAGTGAATAATGAGTGCGCGTGCAGGAAGCAGGGCCCCCCGATGCACAATCCGCACTGGCCTAATGCCGGCCACCTCTGCACTGCACAATCGAGGGGGCCTGCAGCCTAGGCCTCCCCAGCACACCACCACTTAAACCACTTAAGCCCTCAAGGAACTTGAGTTGAGAGGCCCCTCAAAAACAGAGACTCCAACTCTGCACTCTGCACAATCTAAAGACATAGAGGAGTCAACCTCCTATCTCCTGCCTCTGGTAAGTTGAAAAGGCAGTGGGCTGTCTATCCAGAAATATTTCTCAGCCGGCTGCAGGGGGCAGGCGTACGCGGTGTTCACGGAGCGCTCACGTGGCTCCTGTCCGAAGCCCGGTGAGTCACTGGGGGGACGCTGACTCAGGCTGCCAACACAGGCCACCACCCATCACCTGAATATCACCACAGTGGGCCTTACCATGTCGGGCCCTCAAGGGCACTCAAGGATGTCCCCACTGCTCCATTACCAAATCAGCCTCCTTCCTAGCAACTCCGCAGCCAGGCAGCCGGGCGCCAAACTCCTGGTGTCTGACGTCAGATGTCTGTAGGCGTCTCCTCAAACTTCTCAAAATGCAACCGACTTTTATGTAATAAATTAAATTAATTTACTTATTTAATATACTGTAATTTTAAATTGCTGTTTCCTGAATCTGAAAAACCCTTAGCACCACCCATCCCTGAGCACTAAAAATCCCTAGTTCCCCTTAGTGCTACTCCTTCCCTGAACCATAAAACCCTTGCTACCACTTAACACTACCCATCTATATACCATAAGAAACCTTTACTTCCTTAACGTTACCCTTCCCTGAACCCTAAATACTCTTAACTAATTCTTAAACCTATGCTTCCTTGAACCCTAAAAACCCCTTATTCCAACTTAACACTGCCAATCTCTGAATGCTAAAAAAAAACCTACTACCCCTTAATGCTACCCTTCCCTGAATCCTAATAACTTCTTACTTCCTCTTATTGCTACCCTTTACTTAACCCTACAAACTTCCTGCTATCCATTAACACTACCCTTTCCTGGACTCTAAACCCCTTACTATCCCGTAATGCTACCATTCTCTGAATCATAAAACCCTTTACTACCCATTAACCCTTGCTATTAACCTCTTTTATGAGTTTTATGTAATTCCACTTCGCTCCTTTAATGGAAGTTACTGGACACATCGTAATTATGAGTGGAGCAGGAACACTGCATTCTCAATGTTTTCAGCCCAAGACATTTTGCATGAATAAAGCAGGGGAAATATGCAGGACAAAAACAGATCAAAATGAGGAATAACTGTCCAGAATTAGTGCAGAAACACAGACTCATGCAGGTAATTTTCTATTTTTGTTTTGTGCTGTCTCTTAGTAGCCTGGTATTCTCAAACCTCGAAAGTGCCTGTATCGACAATATTAGAACCTGTGGGAATACCAATAACCCATCACATATAAGCAGGACCTATGTACTCTTTCAGACTGATAACAAATCTGGTCTTTTGTGTAGCGAGTGCATGTCTTAATTCATGGTCACTCCTTTGGAAACTCGATCCCTGTGTGTTTCATATAAATTTTTATTTATGAAATTCCTAATAGGGCATTGCTCTCAAAAGAAGTCAAATGGGATCACTGTGATATTTTATTTTAAGTGATGCTTTCAAAGGTTGAAAAAAACAAATGTATATCAATAACGAAATAAAATAGTGCTGATAGCTGCTTCAGTAAATTACATTCAAATTTGATGGAGGGGGTCATTTTATTTCCCAGATACATTTTAGGAATTATATTTACCTTCTTTTAGATCTCATTCTTCTCGATGTGCCTCTATTCACAACTTAAGGTAACGTAACTTACCTGTGGTAACTAACGCGGGTCTACTGTACTGGACATACAATTAGTTTCATTCTCTTTGGGAATAGATTTACCAGATCTCATTATTTTAATGAACATTCCAAGCACATTTGTGTAATGGGATTTTTATTTTACTACACAGATGCAATCCCAATGTGTTCAGATCATAGGGAGAATCCATTCTTAAATTAGGCCTTCATTTCACTTTCTAAGGCACAATGAGGTTTTTATCGAAAAAAAGTGCGCTCCAATAATATCAACGATACTTATATCGACTCAACAATTTCGATTAACAACATATCTTCAAGGTAAGTAGATGCAGTGTTAAGAATAGCAGATCTGCACTCCTCTATGCCTGTGTACCTAGATGATATGTTTGTAATCAATACTCTGGAGCCAATAAATGAACAGGTCAATATTTTCACATGCCAACCTATAATGTGAGCCTTGAGCCAGGGACCAGGATTGCTGAATTGAAATGCCACTTGTGTAAGCATGAGTGGACAGGAAAAGCATCATGCACCACACCAGAACCAGCAGTGTGAACAGTGAAGTCAGGAGTGCAGCCCCTGTGGTACAGGGTGGGGCCCAACCCGTTAGAATTCCCCAACTCTTGAGGGGCCCCCATTCAGCCCAAGGCCAATGAATATATGTGTAATATGGGAGATTCAAGGGCCCCTCTTCATATTCTGCAGGGGCCATCATTTGGTGTAAGCGACTGGGTGAAGTGATGGAGACCATCATCTTTCTAATAAAAAGGGCCTGATCAGATAGTTGGGAAAACGCCTGGTAGGGTGGTCCTGGCTCTGCAGAGAGAAACATTTTATGTCTAAAGTCTTGTCTCCATGATGTCTGCACTTTACCTAACAGGCAAAATGCAGTGATAAATGTTAAAATGTATTTTATGAAGTTGTTCCTAACCAACAATATAAAGTATGTATATGTTTTCTTTATAGTCTGGGCATGTCCACATTGCATAAATTATCATTTCTTCCAGCCTTCATATAAAAGTCCAAGTAAAGTGAATTAAAAATAAATCCATCCGACTATGTAAAAGCAGACAACAGTAATTTTACTGTGAGACGGGAATGAGCAAAATGTAGGCAAAGTCTTTGCCAAACCCTTTGAGTAATCACTTGGGACATACAATGTTAAATTCGTTAAAAAAACAGCACAGCCATGGGAAATACCTTCCAGTAAATTCCCTTCACAAATTACTAAAGCACACAATAGGGGGACGTATATGGGGCACCTGGAAGCATAAAACCTCTTACAGAGCAGCCAACTTCGGTGTGTGGAAATTGTATCACATGAATTTAATGTGACTACCTTCTTTGTGAAAAAGTGCAGGAATGTCGTAGAAAGGGGATATAGTTCCCTTGAAATCGCAGTTGAAGTGATGCATTTGATAATATGCCATATGGCAGACTAGTAGTTATGGGCAGGTAAAATGACCTGAACATTTAAACTGTGGAATAAATGAGGCATTCTATAAGTGGCCATAAAGAGGGTAATGGCAAAAGTAAAGGCATTAGTCTAGATGGGGTGGAGATATTATTAGGGCAGAGGTCAGTGCAAGAAGTGAGCAATCGTTGACGTGGTTTAATGAAGGAATCCTTTTTGCTAAATGTCCCAATACCATAGCACGAGAGAGCAACATATTCACAAAGATGTAGACATTTTGAGAAAGGCTTTTGTAAGCTGAAATGCACAGACAGTATAATTCACAGCACTTTGCAATAAACTTGGTATATACACACCGGCCTTTATGTGATGCTGGAAGATGAAATGAAATCTATCTATCTATATATCTATCTATATATCTATCTATGTAAATGTAAATCCGTATTTGTAAAGTGAGAACTACTCACCCTTACGGGTCTCAAGGCACTGGGGGCCGTTGTGGAAATTAAGTGAGCTATTGCCAAGAGTCACATGGTGCTGAGCTGAGCTGCCACCGGAGCCGGGATCGAACCGTGAGCCCTGTGCTCCGATATATATATATATATATATATATATGTATATATATATATATATATATATATATATATATATATATATATATATATATATATATCACCAATTCCTCCGTGAGCATTAACTTCCCTTCCGCGGGAAAAACGAAGAGCGAACCACAAATTCGGTGCTTTGATCGTGTTTATTTTACCATACTAAACACCATGACCGCCATGACGCGTTTCGGTCTCACAAGACCTTGATCACATGACACGCCTTTGGAGAATCCAGATACATTTAAAGTGACAGTGCTTACACACTTGACTACCACAGTTCCTAATAGACATCGAGAAAATACTTGTAAAGTAAATTCTGTGTATGTGCAAAAACGGCAATAAATAGCAATAAATAGCAATACATAATACAATGAAGACAATGAACGTATCAATGGCAATCTGATATAACTGGTTGCAACCATTATGTCGAATACATTATTTGTTGCATATTACGACTGTTGACTGACCGTTTCTTTTAAACATAGTTGGTTCATAGTGCAAACCTTCTTGTTTTATATCGTTACACTTGTATAATACATGTATAAAACAGGGTTTAAAAACATATAACATATACATTGATTTAAAACCCCTACTAAAAATCATTTTGATGTCTTCACTCATACACTAAGGTATAAAATGAGTTAAAAACCTTAATGGAAACCTGAATGTTGCATCACATTATGTTGACCTACTAATCTATGCTAATACACCGGATCAAAATCCAGTATCTTTATTTGATACTGGAACTTACATGATGTCTAAATTCAAAAAAAGTGAAAAAGTGCATAAAGTGCAAATGTGCAATCGATATAAATACATGATAGAAAAATGTGTGTTAAAAACCGGATTTTTTTAGTAAAAAAAGTTTATTTTGAATTATTACTAAAAAGATTATTATTATTGATAGCATAATGCTATGGCAGTATGTTGCAGATCTATGGGAAAGGAAGTCTGTATCTCATTAATATTGATTGAATTCTGGGGAATTACAGTTCTGTAAGTTTGTTGACTACAGACATGTATAAAAGTCCTCACTGGCATTATGCCCATTAGGTGTCTTGGTGTCCAACCGGATAATATATTTAGTTTCAAGTTGTCGAAGCTTAGCTTCGCGATTGCCCCTCTTCTTGAGCTTGGAATGGTGTCAATCAAGAAATATTTAAAATGGTCCAAATTATTGTCATGAAATTCCTAAAATGACGTGCCACTGGGTAGGTTGGATCCGAGTTCGTGATTGCTCTCATGTGTTGCAGTATTCTCTTGTGGGCCTGTAACTTTGTACTGCCCACATACTGCAACCCACAAGAGCACTCCAACACGTAGATCACAAACTCGGTGCGGTATGTTAAGAGTTTATTGATTTTAATAGGCTCAGTTCTGAATCGGATATTAAAGACAGTTTTGTTGACCCCGTATCTACATGCTCTGCAATTATTGCATTTATAGAATCCATTACGTTTGGTTAGCCAGTTGGTTGTGGGGCTAATCTCAGGGCTGCTTCTAACAAGGGCATCCTTCATGGAGCCTGCTTTTCTAAACGTAATGTTCGGGTGTCGTGGGAGATCTTTGCCTATTATGGGGTCATTTCGCACTACCATCCAATTTTTGTTGATTATTTTACGTATTGCTCTGTGTTGTTTATTGTAAGTTAATATGAGTCTGGTCTCCTCATTTGGTATTTGTGTTGATTTCATTGCTTCTGGGGCAGTTTTAGATATCAATGCCAACCTGTCCACCTTATTGGCTTTTTTGATTGCATTATTAATCATCTCCTCTTTATAGCCCCTAGCTAAAAAACGTTCCTTACTCTGTTTTTGTGCAATTAACAGATCTATATCTGTACTACACACGCGTCTCATTCTCAACATTTCTCTATAGGGTATACTATGTATGAGATGTTGTGGATGGTAGCTGGTAGCGTGTAATACGCTGTTTCCTGCAGTGTCTTTACGGTATAATCTGGTCTCAATTTGTTGATTGTGGACAAAGACCTCTACATCTAAAAAATTAACTGTTTGTTGGCTGATTGTAGCTGTGAAATGTAAGTTCAAGTTGTTAACATTGATAGCTTTTACAAATTCACATGCCATTGTCTCTGTATTCCCGGCAAATAATGAATAAATCATCTATGTACCTTAACCAGGCTACAATATGATTGTCCATTATTTCACTATATTGAGTTCTTAACACCATTTCCTCCCACCACCCCATGTGGAGGCAAGAGTAACTTGGAGAGAAGCAAGCTCCCATCGCTACTCCTCTTGTTTGTTGGTACGTTTGATTTTGAAACAAGAAATAATTGTTGTCAAGGCAATAAGATATCATGTTAATCAACATTCGATTGTGATGGAATAGATGCAAAGGTCTCTTTCCCAGATAATATTCAACCGCTTTCAGGCCATCTTTGTGGTGGATGCTTGTATATAGTGAAGTCACATCCTAGGATATTAGGAGGAAATCTGGATGCCATTTGTGTTTGATCAACTAGTTCAAGAAGTCTCTAGTGTCCTGAATATATGACAGTAATCCATGAACAAATTCCTGCAAGAAGTCTATATATTTGGAGGTGTTTTCCAAGAGACTTCCTCGTGTGGATATTATCGGTCTGCCAGGTGGTTTAGTACTGTGTTTATGTATTTTAGGGATGAAGTATATGACCGGCATGGTAGGGTGATGGTTTTTCAAAATTTTAACTCATCCATACTCAGGAGACCTGCACTGCGCCATGCCATGAGTTTGGAGTAGAATTCTTTCCATGATGCTTTTGCCGTTTGAATGTTACTCTTCTTGTAGCAATTACTATCATTCAATTGGTCTGTTGCCTCTTTCATATATTCAGATCTTGGCCATAATACAACGTTCCCTCCTTTATCCGAATTGCGGATAATAATTTGATCATTTTCTTGTAGTTTTTTAATAAGTTTGTTATATGTCACTTGTTGGTGATTATATTTTTTACGTACTGAGGCAGTTTGATAATTTAGTTGCTTTATATCGGCAGTGATTAGTTCATTGAAAACATCAATGCCGTCTCTTGGCATAATGGGTTGAAATGTGGTTTTCGACTTATAGTTCAATCAATCAATCAATCAGGGAATTGTAAGCGCGCTACTCTCCCGTGAGGGTCTCCAGGCGCTGAGGGGGGGGGTCCGCAGATCTGTTTAGCCGAAGAGCCAGGTCTTGAGGGTCTTCCTGAAGGTGTTCAGGAGGGGGCGCGTCTGATGTCTGCCGGTAGCTCGCTCCAGGTCTTGACTGCAATGTGAGAGAAGGATCTTCCGCCTCCTCTGGCTCTGTGGATGCGCGGGGTTTCGGCCAGTGCGAGGTTGGAAGATCGGAGGTTTCTTTTGGGTACGTGGAAGTTGATTCTGTCATTGAGTTATTCGTATCCGTTGTTGTGTAGGCATTTGTAGGCGTGAGTGAGGATTTTGAAAGTGACTCTTTTCTCCACGGGGAGCCAGTGGAGACTTCGTAGGTGTTGGCTGATGTGTTCGTGTCGGGGGATGCCGAGGACGAGTCTGGCGGCGGTGTTCTGTACTGTCTGGAGTTTGCGGAGTAGGGACTTGTTGATGCCGGCGTAGAGTGCGTTTCCATTGTCCAGTCTGCTGGTGATGAGTGCGTGGGTGACTGTCTTCCTTGACTCAGGGGGGATCCACTTGAAGGTCTTGCGGAGGATGCGGAGGGTGTTGAAGCAGCTGGAGGTGACAGCGTTGACCTGTCGGTTCATGGAGAGTGATGAGTCGAGTACGATGCAGAGGTTCTTGGCGTGGTCTGAGGGGGTAGGTGGGCTTCCGAGGGCAGTCGGCCACCAGGTGCTGTCCCATGCAGAAGGGGTGGTACCGAGGACGAGGACTTCTGTCTTCTCGGCGTTGAGCTTCAGGCAGCTGTTGGTCATCCAGACTGCGACGTCTTGCATTCCTTTCTGGAAGTTGAGTTTGGCAGTGGTGGGGTCTTTGGTGAGGGAGAGGATGAGCTGGGTGTCGTCGGCGTAGGATACGATGTTGAGGCCGTGTTGTCGGACGATGGCTGCGAGGGGGCCATGTAAATGTTGAAGAGGGTGGGGCTCAGTGATGAACCCTGTGGGACTCCGCAGGTGATTTTCGTGGGGTCGGAGAGGAAGGGTGGGAGTCTGATCCTTTGGCTTCTTCCGGTGAGGAATGATCGGATCCAGTCCAGGGCTGTTCCTTGTATGCTCATGCGTCGTGTAGTCTGACGACTAGTGTGCGATGGGAGACGGTGTCGAAGGCCGCTGATAGGTCGAGTAGGATGAGGGCTGCAGAGTGGCCTTGGTCCAGGAGGGTGCGGATGTCGCCTGTGGCGGCGAGTAGGGCGGTCTCTGTGCTGTGGTTGCTTCAGAATCCGGATTGGGACGGGTCGAGGACGGCGTTTTCTTCAATGAATCGTGTCAGTTTCCTGTTGACTGTTTTCTCTGCAACTTTGGTGTTTGGTGTTTACTGTCCCAAAGGTGATGTTGTTGGGACTACCAATATCATTGTTTGTTGCTAGATTATCATGTTCCAGTTGTTGTAGGTCCATAAGAAGTTCTGCATCAGACGCTGTAAGTGTGTTTATTGTGTTAACATCTGATGCCTCCATTAAATCTTTATCACTTGGTTTTTATGGATGTGTTTGATTTACTTGATGGAATTTGCGTAGCTTTAATTTGCGAATGAATTTGAAGACGTCAATGCGTGTCTGTACATAATCAAAACTACTTTCACAGCAATATGAAAGTCCAAGTGAAAGTAACTGGGTTTTTGCTTCGTTGAGAGCAACGTTTGTCAAGTTGATCACAGTTTTATTACTCAACTCTACATTGTCTGTTTGTTTTTCCACTTCTTGTTGTTGTTTGGTGGCTTGTAAGTTTTGCCTCCTCTTGTGGAGTTTACGTCTCTCCCTCCGTTTGTGGTTGCGTCTTTGTTTGGTTGTGGGGTTTGTTTCCGTGGGCGAAGGGTTTGTCTCCTATATTGTCTTAGACAGTTTACTTCCTCTGCCAGGGACAACTTTTGAAACCCCAACTGAGACGTCATTCTAGCTTGTTCGTTGTCTGACTCACTTTCGACTGCCGAGCTGATGTCAGATGCTGAGGTCGAGGTTAAGGCAGGGTTACGATGATTGCTTTCACTGTGTCATATTTCTTTGCAAACGTAAATATCCGTCCTTACTCATAGTCCTGTTTATCGCGTTGAAACTTGTATGTTTTTCTCTGTTTAATTATGTCTTCCTCTTTTTTAGCCTTGCACACATATCCTCTCGATATTTGGAGACGACATCTTTACTTTCAATCTTGTCTATTTCCACATTCAATTCGTCAATTTCTTTTTGTAATTGTATTCTGTCGCTTTCAGCGTATTTAACAAGAATTTCAACCAACTTTTTGGACGATTCAAGATTACATTCTGCCGATTTGCGAAGCATATTGGGGTCCGGATTTTCATAACTTGCGGCAATCATGATACGCAACCCCCTGGGGACTCGACCAACTTCCAAATACCTTTTGAGAGTCTTATGCTCCCACCATTTGGATTGTTCAGATTTCATCAGCTTCTCTAATCTTTTGTACATGTCTCTGATGTTCGTATTGTCCCCTGTTGATGGACCAGCTAGAGCCCTAGCTTGTTGCGAGGTGCTGGGTAAATCATCGAACATCAAATCTGCTGCCGCCTCTCTACTCCTTAGCGCGTCTGCAGTCATGGCGAAAGTATTTGTATGGAGCAATTAAGGTAACAAATTGTCGATACAGTGTCTTTGTTACTCGCGCACCTCCCCTCCAGAAACTTCCCGTATTCTCCTACCTTCTGTGGAGATTCGGCGTTTCGCGTGTCCTCCGACGCGTTCCTCGTCGTTCCACTGTGGGTGAAGAAGATCCTTTATGGGATATCCGGGGGCTACTGTGGCTTTCCTTCCAAGGGACAACGTTGCAGTCCTGCAGACACCGGACACAGCTTCCTGCCACTCGGCCCAAAGTGAGGAGGGGGTTCGCCGTTGCCGAGGAAGCCTTCTCGGCACAAATATCACCAATTCCTCCGGGAGCATTAACTTCCCTTCCGCGGGAAAAACGAAGAGCGAACCACAAATTCGGTGCTTTGATCATGTTTAATTTACCATACTAAACACCATGACCGCCATGACGCGTTTCGGTCTCACAAGACCTTGATCACATGACACGCCTTTGGAGAATCCAGATACATTTAAAGTGACAGTGCTTACACACGTGACTAACACAGTTCCTAATAGACATCGAGAAAATACTTGTAAAGTAAATTCTGTGTATGTGCAAAAACGGCAATAAATAGCAATACATAATACAATGAAGACAATGAACGTATCAATGGCAATCTGATATAACTGGTTGCAACCATTATGTCGAATACATTATTTGTTGCATATTACGACTGTCGACTGACCGTTTTTTTGAAACATAGTTGGTTCATAGTGCAAACCTTCTTTTTTTATATAGTTATACTTGTATATATATACTCACTGGAAAAAACCAAAGGTTACAGGGACGTTATAGTTAGGAAATAGAATTAGAAAAAACGTAGGAATTCACTGAAAAAAACAAAGGTTACAGGGATGTTATGGTTAGGCTCACATTTCACTCATACAAAACCATAGAAATTCAGCAGTTCTAGTTACCTGAGCTAACTATAACTTATTCCCCTGCAATGCACTGCTTATGACCTCACATATTACATTACTCATGACATGGTCAGGGACATCACTGAGGACATCACTGATCACCTCTGTCCATGTCATGAGTGATGTAATATGTGAGGTCATAAGCAGTGCATTGCGGGGGGCGCGAGTTATAGTTAGCTCAAGTAACTATAACTGCTGAATTTCACTGGTTTTGTACAAGTGCAATCTAAGCCTAACTATAACGCCCATGTAACCTTTGGTTTTTTCAGTGAATTTTGACGGTTTTTTAAATGCTAATTTCTAACTATAATGTCCCTGTAACCTTTGGTTTTTTTCAGTGAATTTCTATGTTTTTTTCAGTAGTAGTCACGTTTGCAGAGTGGTGGAGAAAGGGGGCTGAGCCTCTGACCAGCTCTCAGGAATCCTGCTGTGTAGGACTTACAGGAGGAACTAGGACGGCTTCTTGGCCCCAAGGTCCCTCAGGAGCAAATTGGACTTTATCCACCAAACAAACAGTAGTGCGCCAGGAGGAGCGTTGCAGAATGGTGGAGAAAGGAGGCGTGACCTCCGAAGACCTCTTAGCAATCCCACTGTGTGGGACTTACTGGATGTAGCAGGAGGGGTAGTTGGCCCCCACGGACATCCTCAGCAGCCAAGGGGACTTCATCCCCCAACTAGTACTGCGCCACGAGGCAAGTTTGCACCACTCTGCAAACACACCTCCTGGCGCACTAGTGGTTGGGGGAATAAGTCCACTTTAGTCCTAAGGCCCTCAAGAGCCAAGGGGACTTCATCCCCCAACCAGCAGTGCCCCGGATGCACGTTTGCAGAATGGTAGAGAAAGAGGGCGTGGCCTGGCCTCCAGCAAGTTGCCGGGCCTTTTACTTTTTTATTCCCTAGGCCGATTTTGGCCTCGGGGAGCCCATCCCCTGGGGCCCGACCTTTCTTTTATTATTTTTTTAATTATTAAAGGGAGGGGAGCTGCACAGCCCACCTCCCGGACCTATTTTGGCCCTGGGGACCCCATCTCCTGGGGCCGGCCCCTTTTTTATTTTTTAAAGAAAAGGGAGGCGGGCCATGAGGCCCACCACCTGGGTGGATTTCGGACCCGTGGACTCCATCTACGGAGCCTGGCCTCAGTACTGGGTGCCCTGGTCCCACCCAGGGCACCCAGATTCTCATGTTGGTGACCGCGAGGGGAGCCTGAAGGCCCCTGCGGTCCCTGCTGTCTTCCCGCCTCCTACTGGAGCCGGCATTGCTTTTACACATAGAGAGCTGCTAACATGCAGCGCCCTGTGTGTAAAAGCAAAGTGTGCTCCGCTTTGAGCAAGCAAGAGCAAAATGCTCTTGCTTGCTCAAAGCGGAGCACTGTTTGCTGTGGCTTGGTGGGAGCACCGCTTGAATATGAGTGGGTCTGTGAGTGGGTATATAAGTTTCTGAGTGGGTCTGCTAGTGGGTGCATGAGTCTCTGAGTGAGTCTGTGAGTGGGTGCATGAGTATATGAGTGGGTCTGTGAGTAGGTGCATGAGTGTTTGAGTGGGTGCATGAGTGTCTGAGTGGGTCTGCGAGTGGGGCATGAGTCTCTGAGTAGATCTGTGAGTGGGTGCATGACAATATGACTGGGTGAGTGACTGGGTGCATGAGTGTTGGAGTGGGTCTGTGAGTGAGTGCATGACTGTCTAAGAGTGTCTGTGACTGGGTGTGTCAGTGTCTGATTGGGTCTGTGAGTGGGTGCATGAGTGTCTGACTGGGTCTGTGAGTGAGTATGTGAGTCCCTGAGTGGGTGCATGAGTATATGAGTGGGTCTGTGAGTGGTTGAGTGGCAGTGTCTGAGTGTGTCTGTGAGTGGGTGCATGAGTGTCTGGATGGGTCTGTGAGTGGGTGTGTGAGCCTCTGAGTAGGTCTGTGAATGGGTGTGGGAATCTGAATGAGTCTGTGAGTGGCATGAGTGTCTGAGGAGGTCTGTGAGTGGGAGCATGAGTATCATAGTGGGTCTGTGAGTGGGTGTGTGAGTCTCTGAGCGAGTCTGTAAGTGGGTGCATGAGTCTCTGAGTGGGTCTGTGATTGGGTTTGGGACTGTGTGGGATTGTTAGTGCATGCCTTAGTGTGCGAGTAAGTGTGTGAATGTATTTTATTCTTTGGCAAAGTTTGCGACTCCGCCTCGACATTACACAGCTCAGCATCGTGAAGGGTCTGTGACTCCAACCACTTGTAAAAAAAACAGTTTGCCCATTTTCAAGCTCATAAGAAATCCCTCGAAGACTCCTACATTGACCCCAGGGGCTTAGGGTACCCGTACCCTCACCCCTTCTATACTTCTATACTTTCTAACAATTCATATATATATTTTATATATTTTTTTTTGCCCAGTGTCATTTCCATATTAAAAGCATTTGTTGATCATCTTATAACTTTAGCACCATTTGACTAATCGTCACAAAACTTTTAAAAAACAATGTTCTTCCATCTTAGCTTCTTCCTGGTAACTTTTGGGGTGATCCATCAAGCGGGGGCTGAGAAAAAAGGGCTGAGAAAGAAAGGGGTCCCAAAACACGTTTTCCCTATTTATTTGCCTATAGGAAAATGAGACAAAGCTACACTCCAATGGCTGAACAAAATGACACCAGATTTGGCAGAAAGCAAGATTGTTGTCTAGAAAGCGCGCTTTTTGTGATTTGTTGTAAATCCATACAGTAGTTTTTGAGCAATTAAGGTTAAACATAATTGTATATTTCACTCCAGATGAGATCTGATTGACTGCCATCACATCAATACCGATGTGGCAGCAGTCATCTTAGGACTTGGAACTCAGGCCTGGTAGGGGGGTCCCAGAGGGACGTCCCTGGGGCCAAAAATTTGTTTTTGCAGTGGATCAGTAAAACCCCTGCAAAATCTTTGATAAAAAGTGTGCCCTATACACATTTGAAAAATGTATTCCGGGGGTTGGATGCACGGCCTGGGGGTTGGGGCAAGTCATTTTCAAGGGGAATGGGACATGCAACTCTCTTTCCTGAACCTATTCAAGACCCAGGGACTGCCTCCGCTGGAGCCATTATCATTTCTAAGGGGAAGGGGCATAAAACGCTCATCCAGAGCCTTTACATGCCCCAGTGCCCTCATTCCCTGTAGCTAAAATTAAAGGGAAAGGGAGCTCCCACCCCCCTCTTTGAGCCTGTTCAGACCCCAGGGTCCTCATCCCTCGGGGTGAATTTATTTTAAAAGGGGAGGGGGCCATACGGCCTCTTCCTGAGCCGATATTGACCCCGGGGACCCCATCCCATGGGTCATGAAACTTAACAGTATGCTGGGAAACCCATCCCAAGACACTGTTGTTCCCTGCCTAGGAGAGTGCAGGCATACCCAGCTCGCACACTCCTGGGCAGGGAACAGAACATTGCTCCTGCCTGGCGGGAGCTGTAAAATATGATGCTCCTGCCAGATAGGAGCAAAGGAAAGGTGCTGGATGCCACCAGCACCCAGTATGGTGCTGGCTAGGGAGGTGGTTAGGGTCGTGAGGGTCTTGGGGCTCCCACACAGCTCTCAACAGTGGTAGCAGTGTGGGTGCACTGGGAGGGTCTCCCCCTGTGGCACCCAACAGTCCCAGCAGTATCTGTGCCCCAGGTGGGCACTGGGGCATCCACCAGAAATTTTTAAGAATGGCCGGCTCCCGTTAGTGGAGTTGCCTGTGGCCACAGGGCACTGGGGATCCTGCCACAGCCCCCCAAAAAGTTAAGCTGTTGGTGCCCTGTGTGGGCATTAGGGCATCCACTTAAGAAAAAAAGCTGACTCCTGCTGGTACTCAAATCAGTAAGGCCCCTTGGGTGATTACATCTATGACCCCAGGAGAATTTGCCATATTTTTCAAAAACACTCCTAGCTGAAGCACTATGCTCTTCAGCTAAAGTGCAAGGCCCTCTTATGGTTGTTTTTATGATTGTGTTCTGTGGGCTGCAAAATATTAAAAGAAAGACTCAGAGACATGTTTTTTATATTTTGATAAAAAACAAACATTTCTCTCACTCTTTGTTTTAATGTTTTTCAGCCCACAAATGCAATCATAAAAAGTATGTTGCAGAAAAGACTCACAGACATGTTAACTTTATTTTTTAGCTAAAACTTTATAAAAACATTTTGGACAAAGATAATAGATCTGCTTTATATTTATTGCTATACACACCCATTGATAAAGCCAATAGACCCATTTTTTATGTTTTGGTGTTGTGACTCTTTCACAAAGTCAGTAAGTCTGCCTCAGTGCCTCCAGGACCTGCGAGACCAACTGCATGGTGTGCATTACAGAAGGCTGTGCACTGCGGGTGGGATGGCGCTTGTAGGGGGATGAGCGCAGGGAAACTCATGCCCTAAAGGAACTGGCATGGTGGGGGTGCAAGTTATAGTTATTTTAGGGCACGAGTTATAGTTATTTGAGATGGTGACAGCAGAAAGGCATACTAAGTTTAGAGAGGAGGTGTCTAAGGGATAACTATGAAGAAAATAAATGTGAATTCTTTTTAACTAGTTTTTACAATCTTGTAGGACTCTTGCGGGATAGTGAATAGTAAAAAGGGGTAGATGAGTTCTGAATACACTCCATTAGTGGTAATGCATTTTGTGGTCATTGTTTTTGAGAGAAAGTGTGTAAGAGATTGTAGGAAGGTGTAGTATTATGTGGTGATGTTGGTTAGGCCTCACCATGCAATACTATCACAAACCCCAATGATGGTCCTTGGATTCCCACTAACAAATCCTTACCTCAGTCCTGGTAGTGTGGCAAAGAGCAGGCAGGCTTTACTAGAGGAACATGTGTTAAGCATTTCAGAGTACCAACAAGGATGATAAGTAATCAGCCATGGACCGTGCAGGTAAGAGTGGTGGGGCCCGGTGGGGGTGGATTTCGACAGTCGATGATGAGGGAATATGAATTATTTATTTAATTTTCCCTCGTCATCATCCGTCGAAATCCCCCCCACATCGGGCCCCACTGCTCCACCGCTCTTACCTGCACGGGCCGTGGCTGTAAGTAATTGACACGACTTGAAAGAAATCTGGCACTAATTTATCAAAATAAAGCAGTTTTTAATCTTAATTCAGACACCAAAATAAACGGAATAGCATACATATAACTGGAGTTATAGATTTTAAAGCAAAATAAAATCAGTGCAAAATAATACAGTGCAACTTTATCATTGCGGTCAAAGGGAAAAACCACTAGTGACAATCGGTCACTTGCAGGTTGAATTGCATGGAACCCTTGCAGGGTAAAGGTGATGCGGGTCCCAGGGCCAAGCTACGACTGTCAGTTAAATTTTACCTGGCCCGTGGAGCCCGGGTGCTGAACGAAAGCTGTGGGGAAGCTTCTTTTACCACTTACATGGTGTTGCGGGAGAACAGGGTGTAAAATGTTGACAACCGCGCTGCTGCTGATGTCAGATGAAGGCTTTACAGAGTCTCCTCTAGCTGCAGCATCGAGTGAAGAGGTGAGTTGCTGGACTAGCGACCAACAAGCCTTGGTAGCAGTAAGCTCAGCAGGGAGCTTCTTTGACGTCCAGGGGTCCGGGAGAACATTCTTATGGCCTGAAACTTTGTGGAAGACAGGATTGCAGTAACCAAAATGCACTTGGCCATCTGCTTTTGAGTGATCCCTCGGAGGGCCTGATGACCAGCTATTCTGTGGATTCGGAGAGTTGATTTAACTGCAGTTTGCAGGCATCTAGTCCCACTAGTCCAAGGGAGTCTGAGGTTGCTTCTGGTTCTCGCAGGGGTTCCTATGTCTGGAGTAACTGACCTTTAGTCTAGGATGAATATCATTCATGCAGTTCCAAGAGCATTGCCACAGCTGCAGAGTATCCCTTTTTTGCTTTATGCAAGTCGCAGACATGCGTCTCTTCTTTGTCCTCTTTGATACAAGTTGGATCAGAACTGAGGTTCTGGTGCGAGGGGCGTCCCTTAAATCCTAGATTTAGGGGAGTTAGGTGTGTGGGAGCAAGTAGCCAATAGGCTGCTAGTGTCTGCAGCTAATCCACCCCTGAGGTCACCTTTTCTACCTAGAACCCACTATTTCTACCACTTTCAAAAATGGCAGTAGTCTTCCTTAGGTGTACAGACCAGGCAGCTCACCCTAGAGATGCGGTAACCCTTCAGGGGTGTGCTTCTCCTGATTACTTAATGTTACCACCTGCCCGGATGAAAATATGTCTGGGGCAGGGGGAGGGCTGTTTAGTCCTCTGGGAGACAACCTGGATGCATGTCAGAGGTGGCGCAGCTTTTGAAGCTCACTGCCTTGATGTGCCACTTAGCTAGCCTTCCTGGAGGGAGGAGGTGTGACCTCCTTCCTGCCCATGCCTTTGTCCTGACTCCAGGGAGTGATCACACTTCCTGACATGAGGTCAGAATCCTGTCTTGGCTGTAGCAAGTGCAGGCTGTCAGCTGGAGCATAGGTAAGCTGGGGCAACCAGGTGGGCAACGCCTAAGGTAGCCACTTGGGTGCATGCCACATCGCTCCTGGCACGAGATTTGTGTTATGGGTGAGAAGGCACATTGTTTCATACCAAACATGACATATTTAGGCAGTACCATAATGGAGCTGTCAACCTCGGGTTTGCCTGGGTGCCAGCCCACGTTATCCTTCGGACCGTCTATCAATTATAGTGTCCGTTAATGGTAAAGGGCGCTATAGGGACATATAAGCTTTCATTTACATGCCTACACCTTTAATATACTGCACCATGCCTCCTGAGCTCTATGAGGCTTTCTTTAGGGGTGACTGGCATAAATGAAAGACCGTGCATTGACTTTGCCGCACATGGTGAGGGCAAAGTCAAGGTTGAGCAGTTTGCACTGCTCCTGCAGCCTGCAATGGCGGGCCTGCTGTCAGTAGTTTATTTGGGTCACTAGGGTGGCACAAACAGTGCTGCAAGCCCTAGGGACCCTTTTACTACCCATTTCTTACTACATATATACTAAGAACTTATAAGGGGAGTAAAGTCCTTGCTTATTGGGGTTACCAATTCACACATATCAGTTTTTGAGAAAAGAGCACTGGCACTGGGGCCTGGTTAGCAGGCTCCAGTGAGTCGAAAATCAGCATCTAGCAGTCCAAACGAGGGCAAAAAGTGGGGGCACCTGCAAAGAGACCTGTTTTCTCAGAGAGATAAGTACTGTGATAAGTAGATAGTTAATTCCTATTTAAAAAAAAATATTGCGAACTGAGACACTCTTGCGGGATTGTAAACAGTAGAAAGGAGTAGTTGATCTTCGAATACAATCTGGTACACACACTTGTTACTGTATGAAGGTACCTTTCTGAGATGGTGTTTATTAGAGCCTACTATTTACGCTTATCGGCTTTGTAAGAGTTGTTAGTAGAGTATATTCTTTTCCCACACCGTACTATGCACACCCATTATCAGAGAGAAGGGTGTTAGCAGGGAGGAGAGTCCCTGGACAGAGTACGCTATGCACACCTGTTATCCAAGAGAGAGGTCTCAGCGGAGAGGCTAGTCTTTCTTCACAGCCTACTACGCACATCCTTCATCTGAGACCGAGGTCTGAAAGGAAAGGCCATTCCATGTAAACACCCTTCTATGCACACCTGTCATCTGAGAGAGAGATCAGGGAGGAGAAGTCTGTCACTCCCCACACCTTTCTATACCCATCATCTGAGATGGAGGTCTGGAAGGGGAGTCTAGTCCATGTAGACAACCTACAATGCACACCCGTTATCTGAGAGAGAGGTCTGACAGAAGAAGCAGTCCCTCCCCACACCCTACTACGCACACCCGTCATCTGAGAGAGAGGTCTAAAAGGAGAGGGCACTCCCACTTACTATGCAAACCTGTCATCTGAGAGACCTAGGGGTAGCTATGGATATGTTATATATAATCAGGCAGATGCAGTATTACAATCTTTGATAAGTACTTGTCTTTTTTTAACCTAAATGTGTTTTCGTTGAGTAGCTTTTGTAAAACAATACATATTTCTCATCATGCAACATTTATTTATCCAGAAAAGATTCCCAGCCCAGGGATTGATCTAATCATACCACAGAGATTCCCAGTGCATGAACAGATCCAGCCATGAGGCATCTCTTTAAACACAACAGCAAAGAACCAACTCACTCAATGTCATAAAGCAGCACATGGCATTTCCTGGCTATTTAGTAAACAATGCTTAGAATGCTGAAACATATAATTTTGCTTTTCCATTACAGGCATGAGCAGGCAAACATGCAAACTGTTGTTTAATAGCATAGGACTTTTAGATGGATATATGAGAATAAGGGTGTGGCTCCGAAATATTGCAGAATAGTGTGACCAGAATATTGAGGACCAATATATAGGCAGCTATGTATGTATATATTTTCTATACCTAACTCTACACATATGTTCCTTGATGATACCTATATCTTCAAGGTATGTAGATGCAGAGTTAATAATAGTAAAACAATAGGTCCTCTGTGCATTTTCTTCCTCTATAGTTTTTTTTTTATATCTTGGTCACAATATTGTGGCTACTTGATATTCCTTTCTACATATTCCACATTACAATCAGAATAGTAAAGAGTTTATCCTTTTGGTTAGTGTTGCCTGCTCAACTGTGTAGCTATCCATATTTGATATATACTGAATATGATGTAATTTACAAAAAGCCAATAAAAATGTTTTGTAACAACCCCCCGCTCAGAAAATAAAGGACTGTTATGGTGTTCACACTGAACATTTCACACTCAATCAAAAGGTCCTACAATATAGCCCCTTCTTTCCCAACGAAATAAATACTCCTGCTCTTCTTTGACCTCTTAGACATCATTGACACTGTTGATCAGTAGACCATTCTTTCCATCCTCTATGCCAGAGCAGAGAAGACGTCACACAAACTTTCAAGGTGGCCACATGCATCACGCTGGATTAGTAAAACTCTTACCTTCTCCATGATAAATACAACGAGACACCCCCTTAACTGCCTCTATTGTATTGAGCATAAAAATGGACCACATGGTGGCCATGCAAGGTCTTTCTCTGCACCAGAGTGCTGAAAATGTGCAGCTGTCTCTCAAGTTGTTGTCAGTTAGGGTCATACATTGCCTAAGACACTGCCCAAATATTACCCAATCGCAGATGTGCACAAGATATCCACAGTAGTCTGTCATGCTCTCTCCCAGCAACCAACAAGTCTTTTGCATTCCACATCAAGCCTTATCTTTACTTCCATAAACATTTTTAAAATATGGAAATATCTGAACTCCACTGGGGGTTGAAACACTTGCTCCAGAACATAATTGCAGGTGAAACCTACCAAAATATATCAGGGTAAAAGCCCACAAAAAAGACACATCATGCAGAGTTCGGTGTGTTAAAAACCAACTCCACATCTCATGCCTCATTTGCAAAGTCAAAACACAAAGTTTGAGGTATTTACCACACAAGGTAAATACCTCACCTGGGGTAATAGTATTTACAAGGTGTGGGAAGTACCTCACTCTGTTCTGGCTAGCTTGTAATGATGGACTATGGTGCATATTGACAAACTGCATTTTGTAGTATGTTTAGTAGTACATTAATGTGACTCACATACTACAAAATGCTATGGCAAACCTACATGTGTAGATCAGCGCCTTTGCCTCTCCTTTCATTTATGTGCAAAGATTGACGCCCAACTACTAAGATCTCAGCACATGTACACCTGCATTTTAGAAGTAAATGCGGGAGTGGCTGGAAAATGGAGAATACTTGCTACTAAATGGGAGGGGTCTAGGGAGCAATAAGGAGGAGGTAAGGAAGGGATAGGGAGGGACATGCAACCCCCCAAAAAAATAGTAAGAGCATTCTTATTCACAAACTGCACTTCTAAAGTTAATACAGCCAAAAAGGACCCAAAACAGTTGTAAATGTACTCCAGCTCAGACCTGGAGACTATAGTAAGTCCAGCAACACACATAGCTAACCACTGATAATGCGACACCCTCCTACAAAAAAATAATGTCGGCAAGGACATAAAATAACAATTCATAGGAAATAATGTTAAAATAAACCAATCTTTTTTGACTTCTTAAAAGTATATGCATTTAATTTACTGTTAGATAGATAGATAGATAGATAGATAGAAAATCTAAAATATTTTAATAAACGTTTTTGTAATCTAAAAATTTAATTTACTAATAATTTATTTTAAAATAATTAAATTAATTATTTACCCATTTAGTATTTTTTCACTGCATATTAAATAAATATGAACATTTTACTTTAGGTGTTTTTAAATAAATCTTTAACACATTATTTTAATTTAATATAATTAAATAAAAAGAATTAATTCAAAATTAAGTAAATATTGCTGTAGCATTTTTATTTAGTTCTACATTTAAAATGAAATTTTTAAATAATTGACATTAATATTTAACATAAAAATATTTTTTACCATTTTTTAGGTTTATTTAACTTTTTTGCTTTCCTGTATACTTTACCATAGGTAGGTCTCCATCTACATGTGAAAAGTTACTAATAGGAACTTTACACTTGTAAATTAAGCTACACGCCCTAAATTCAGGGGCTGGAGATGTGTAAGTCTCCACTCATAAATGGTATTTAGCCAAAAATAGTAAATTTACCACAAAGTGTGAGTAATTTTACATGTGTAGATTTACTCACACGTAAATTTACCTTTGTAAATAGGCCCCTAAAGGCCATATTTATGGTCAAGTCAAGCGGTGCAGCACAGCGCAGCAAGTCACCTTGCTGTGCTGCACTGCAAGACACGAAAAGGGGAGGAATGCGCCGTATTTAAGTCAATATGCCGCATTCCTGCCTTTGCCCTGCACTGGTGCCTTTTTGGCTGCTTAGCACCCACACACCTTTACCTACTCTATTACAGTTACCCAAGCCCACAAGGGAGGCTTGGGTTGCCCTTTTGTGTTACATAGCGCCAACGCAGGCACCCTGGGTACCCTCACAGATGATTAGCTGCAATATACAAATTCGGATTCTTTTTTCCCCCCCAGATTTATATAGCGCGAACTCGACCCGAAGGAATTGGAACGCTTTACATGAGCACCAGTTATGCTATGCAAGGACACATTCATTTTTGGTAGGCACGGCGAGTTTAAGTGATTTGCCCAGAATCACAGGATGCTAAGCCGACGCCGAGGCTCGAACCTGGTTCCCCAGCTCCAAAGTCGGCAGCTCTGGCTGTAAGGCCACATCCTTGATTGATTGATGGATTGCACCATTGTGCAAGGGTGATGGCATTGTAAGGATGATTGTTTTTGTGCAGGAAGGGGAACCTTTCTGAACAAAAAAAATTCCCTGGGGCTTTTTCCTGTTCCTATATGTGCTGCAGAATGCAGCACACATAGAAAGAGGAAAAAACGAATAGAAATAAAAATATGATATTTCTCCTCGTTACGCCTCACCTGGGGAGGTGAAGGTTTTTGGCGCATTCCCAGGTCAAGTCAAGTCAGAGGAACTTATTAAGCGTACATATCACCAAAAGGTCTCATGGCGCAAGCGAAGGCTCCGTGAGGACTGACGATTGGATCTAAAGACATTATGGATGGTCAAATAACCAAGTTTTTAGATCCTTACGGAAGAGCTTATGCTCGGAGGTGGAAAGAAGATGAGGCGGAAGCTTGTTCCAGAAAGCTGGTGCAAGAAAGGAGAAGGATCGACCGCCATTCCTTGCAGTGCGGATTCTTCGAGGGGTAAGGAGACATTTAGGGGCCGATTTCGGCCGGAAGGGCACCGAACGATGGTCGGAGCCCTTCCGACCGAATCGGAACGTGCCGGCCAGATTCCTTTCCGACCGAGCCATTCCGATGGGCTCGGTCGGAAAGGAATCCGACACGGATTTCCGGATGGCTTACGACGGGCCCGGTCTTTCCGGCACGAAAAGGCAGTCGGTAACTGTCTTTGGGGGCCCCCAGTAGGGCCCCCATGGGTGCGAGGCCGCCGAATGGCGGCCTGGGGGCAACTATGGTGCCCCTCTGTTGATCCCTGCACCCGGTGGCAGGCACCTTGGGGTGCCGCCCACAGGGTGCAGGGATGAACTGCACCCCTGCTTTTCACTATGCAAGCATGCATTCCGCTCGGAATGCATGCTCCCATTGTGAAGTATACGAGTGCGACCGAACAGGGTTCGGTCGCATCGTACTTGCAGGGCCGTAACCGACGACAGCAGGTCGGTCGGTTACGGCTCCTGGACGATGTCGGACGGACCTGAGTCCGTCCGACATCGGAATCGGCCCCTAAGTCTTGAATGTCTTCATAAATCTGATTTTTAACTTGTGTCGTTCTTGCACCCCATTGCGTGGTGCAAGAGCGACGCAAAGGGGCTCGTAAATATGCCACTAAGGGGCAGATTTACAAGCCCCTTGCGCCACTTTTGCGTCATTTTTAACATGGGAAAAGTGATGCAAAAGTGGCGCAAGGGGCCTTGTAAATCTGCCCCTAAGTGTTTATTCTGATTGCCCTGGAAAGATGATATGGTAATGCAGTCTTTCACATTTTCACTAGGTTTTACCTGACAAAACCTGCATGAAGGAAGCAGCATGGTGCTTGCGATATTACAACACAAGCTATACTCTGAATCGCGATACAGCAGCTCTCTCAGTACGAGGGCTTAAGTCAGGAGCACAATCCATCTACTCACAGCATAAGCTTTCCGAAGCGCTCCTCATATTCTCTTAATGTGTTTATTTTATGACTCTAACGCGCATCAATTAATACATTTCCGATAGCAGCACATGGCAGAAACAGTAAACATTGAGAAAGGCATCATTTATAAACAAGGGGAACACATTAAAGAGCAGCTTTCCGAACAGGTTTGCCATATAAAATCCACTCGATTCAATCTTTCCTCCGACCGGTCTGTTCATACAGGGTGATACAAGTTTAGCGATTTTAGGGGCCCATTACGATACCCGGCGTAAAAAAATCCGCCAGGCATGGAAGCGGCAAAAATCCGCCCGCACACACCGCCTGAACACCGACCACGCCATTATGAGTACACAAACTGAAAACCGCCATCGGCGGAAAAATCATACAAAATACCGCCCGCCATCGTCCGAGTCGGAGTCAAACCGCCCGCCACGGACGGAAACACGCACGACAACACAAAACCGCCCGCCCTCACGGCCGACACACCGCACGTGAAATTACGATCGCACCGCCATGAGCGCGGAAAAACAACAAAAATACCGCCCGCCAGCGCAAACAACGCCGATGAGAATCGACACGGCAGAAGCCATGGCGCCCACGTACCTGCACAGAAACCATCCGCACACAAAACCAATAGCACACAACATGGCCAACAAGTCCACACAGCAAGGCACGCACAAATACACAAGCACAGTACACATCCCGAAAACACCCCCCGGACAAACAAAAAATACAAAGGCCAGAACCCCAGACACAACACACCTGAAAACAACAGACCATGAGGACACACCCACATAGGTGAGTACAAAAGCAGCACTCCCACAGACCACAACCCCTTGCTACATTGCAAACCAGAGAGGAGAGGAGAGGACACAGTGACACAGCAAGGACAGCAGCACACCACAGAAACGCACACATCACAACCACCACCACCACCACCACCACGTCTTCACTGGCACCAGCCCCAGCGCAGGTGGTGGCCCGGCCGACTGGATCCACCCTGGGAGCCACAGCGAGGACCGTGGTGAGCAATGTGGCTAGTGGGCAGGCCGGTGGCAGCAGGACTGGTAGGAGGAGCAGGGTCAGGGAAACGCCAGCCTCCCCTGGGAGCCATGCCCTGCCTCAAATGGACAGAGTCCTTGGGGCCTATGAAGAGGCCCAAGGACAATGGGCCAGGTCTGCTACTGACACGCGGGAGGTGCTGGGGGTGCTGAGGTCCATGGACGCCCATATGGGCCAATTCGTGTCCCGTATGGACCAACTCGTGGACCTCATGGGCCAGCTGGTGGTGGCGGTGGGGTCACAGGCAAGGCCAGCAACACCACCTCCGCCACCACCTGCTAGGGCGCAGGCTCGGGCAGCAGTGTCCACTTCCCCTGCGTCCACAGCCAGTGAGCACACCTCACCCACCACCAGCAGGTCGCCACCACACACCCCCTCCCAAACGTGGAAGGGGCCGTCCGAAGAGGAAACAGATCTCCCGGGAGGACTTCGCACGCTCCAGTCGCAAGTGAGGCAGCCAGCCAGCCTTCCGCCAGCCTTCCTTGACCAGCCACTGCATTGACTTGCTCTACGATCCCACTCCACACAGCCATCTGGATGGCATGTGTGTGTTGGACTATGGACATAGAACCAGTGGGTACACCCTGATCATCACGCAGCCATGACCGACAGCTCATTGTCACTGCACGCACCACTTTTGTCATCACCTTACACACAATCACATGTCACAGTTTGTAATAAATGCACCTTTTTCACTAACTGCTGTTTGTGCCCTGTGTTTTATTTGTACGGAATACAACGGCCACCTTGGGCGGAAAGGCACCTGATGCGTGGCATGGCAATGGAATCCGGAGGACCTGTAGGGACCTAGGGGTGGGAGACAGAACAGGAGCACATTCAATGAGTGTGTCACACACCCATCACACAGTACATGTCAACAACTACAAGCAATGTACACACATCGCACAGAGCAATAGGGCACAATGCCACAGCCACCAACAGTGGCATACTACCCTGGCCATGGAGCGTTGACACACTGCACGCAGTGAACATACGGCCACCCTGACACAGCACACACACACCTGCATAGATACAGACACATCATCCGTCGTACATGGACACTCACCGTCAAGTGAAGTAGCGGGCGATGAGTTGCTGGCGCACATTCCCAGCTTCCTCCTCTCCGCTGTCCACCTCACTCGAGCTGTCCTGGTCTGCGGGCTGGGGCCCTGGTTGATCTCCGTCATCCACAATGAGGGGATCTGCTTCCGAATGGCCAGATTGTGCAGCATGCAGCACGCCACCACTATCTGGCACACCTTCTGTGGGGAGTACGCCAGTGCACCCCCGGTGCGGTCCAGGCACCTGAACCTGGACTTGAGGAGGCCAAAGGTACGCTCGACCACACGTCCGGTCCTCCCATGTGCCTCATTGTATCGATCGTCTGCTGGGGTGCGAGGATTCCTCAATGGACTGAGCAGCCATGCCCCATTCGGATACGCAGAGTCACCTGGGTGTGAGGGACACAGAGAACCGTTGCTATTCCAACTGGACAGGGGACAGCATCGCACAACCAGCACGCTACACCACTCCACATACTCACCGACAATACAGCCACGATCCTGTTGCAGATTGGCCATCAGTCGTGGCAAGATGCTGTTGCGCATTATGTGTGCGTCATGGGCCGAGCCTGGAAACTTTGCACACACGTGGGTGATCACCATGTCCGCAAGGCACACCACTTGCACATTCAGGGAGTGCGTGTGCTTCCTGTTGCGGTACAGGTGCTCAGTGGCCTGTGGTGGAACAAGGCCAACATGAGTGCAGTCAATGGCTCCCACGACGTGTGGGATTCTGCCAAGGGCATAGAATGCATCCTTCACTGCCGCCAATTCACGAGCCCTGGGGAATCTGATGTACCTGTTCCGGTACAGCATCATGGCTGCCAGTACATCCCTCAGCACCTTTCTGAACATGGGCTGGGACATCCCTCCTCCACTGCCCACTGTGTGCTGGAATGACCCAGTGGCGAAGAAATGCATGGCGGCCATCACCTTAGCCGTGGGGGTGACAGCAGTCGGATACACCCTGCGGGGACGGAGATGGGGCTCTAACATGGCATGTGCGCATCTACCCGTCGCACCCACCCACCTGAGCACTGCGTCCATACGACTTCACACGACACATGTGTGTCTTCCACAGTAGTGCTACTCATTTGCGTTGACATCCAATACCAGTGGACTACATGGTCATGTCACGACTGCCGTGTACTTCACATACTCTCATCCTCTCTCATTCGTACTTGTGAAATGAGTCAGCGGAGACAGTTCTGGTTTCAAACATTATATTGAGTCTTCTGTCCTCTGTGATGCAGTATAGTGGACACTACTGGCAGCGGAATACATATTGAGGATATACTGAGCATGATTACAAATGGGATAGGGTGTGGGGTTACATCTGCTTGGCCAAGGCTGTGCTAATGTACATTTACGTATAGCTGCGGAGCTGCGGACTTTGACACAGATGGTATACATGTAGCCTACCAGACCGCTCGGCATCATGGGCACAGTCCATCTCAGTTCCATGTGACAGGTTTGCTGCGGTTGTTCCTCATGCACGCGTGCATGTGAGATGACATCAGGGCATGTGCTTGCGTGCATGCAGCGGCGTGCCACTTGTTGTTGCACTGTGGTGGTTACTGGACATGTCACAGTCACTGGGGTCGTGTTGTTGTTGTATGCACTTGTCGTCCATGCAAAGGTCCTGGTATGGGATTCCCGGGCGGGGGTGGGAGGGGTGCAGCACCCACAGACTCCAGGCGACCTATTCATGTCCACTGAGCGGTGTGTGTGTCCATGTGCGCTGGATCCATGTCGTGTCCTGGTTGTTCGTGCAGTTCCGTCCATGTGGGTGCGATGCACAGAGCCCATGCCACTGCCTCCCACGATGCATGCGGTGTTCCTGGATGTGATGGGGAACAGTGTGCATGTCCCGGTCATATCCGATGTCATGGCGATGTCGTTGATGGTGTGGTTACAGTTGCCGGTCGTTTGGTATGGCTGTTGTGGTGGTGACTGGCCAGTCCGTGCGGAAGCTGAGCATGGGTGCGGGGTTGGACTTCATAGGTCACTCGGGAACCTGCGTTGTGGTCCGACGTATTTACAGGTTGTCAGGTATGCGATGCCGTCCAGCAGGGCTTCCATGTCATTGGTGGTGTACATGTTTGCCAGCCAATGAAGCGGATGGTGGCTGTCAAGGTGTTGTTCGTAGGTTGTCCCTTGGAGGACCATGATGGGGCATGCTGGGTGACATTCGATGTAGCTGTTCTCGATGATCCGTCGTGTGGAGGCACAGTGGTTCCATTTCAGTGCGCGTGCGATGTTGGCCACATACGCCATGCCCCCATAGGCAGAGCAGGCCCTGTCGTGTGCGTCCAGAGGGAGGAGTAGTGGTAGCAGGTCCGCCTTCAGACATGCCGGGTTGGAGAGGCATATCTCGACGGGATGCTGGTAGGGACACCTCCGACAGTAGAAGACGGGCATGACGCAGCTGAACAATGTGATGCGGTAAGTCAGTCGGTAACTTACGTTCAGCAGGGACAGGAGATCGCATCCCAATGTATGTATCGTGCTGGTTTGGTACAGCTTGAGCTCTTCGGCGTAGTTGGGTAGGTGTGTTGCGGTTGCCATTTCGCAGCGGTGCGTTGTGGTGGCGTGCTCCGGCTGTGTGTGCAGTCTGCAATGTGCACACTCCGGGGTTGCTGTGAGCTCTGTGTAGTCGTGGGGAGACAGGACTTGTGTTCTGTTGGCTTGTTTGGAGGACACGGGCCCTCTTCCCACATGCTTCTCAGACAGTTCAAGGTCAGTGATGTGTGACTCCTTCCAATTAACTTGCATGTGGCCGACATGGGGGAGTGTTTTCTTCTTTCTTCCCCGTCCGTTGTGTGCTTCTGTGATATGCGCTATCTGCCCTGTGGTCGGTCTCCTCGGCATGCCTGTGTTGGTCTATTCTTGGACAATGGCTGTATTCACCGGCTTCTGTCGTAGGGCTGTGGTTTCGGTGTTGGAATGGAAGGTCATTCAGTGCTGTCTGCTCTCCCTTGTGTGGGCGGCAGGCTGCCTTTCCGCTCTGCGTTGGGCCTTGTGTGTGGATGTAATTCTTGGGCCACCTGTTGTCGGTCACCGGGCTCTTTGGTGTTCCGTTTCATGTGTCTTGTTCATATGTGCAGGGTGGTATGGGTTTTTGAGTGTGGTACTGGCGTTCCTCTTCCTGAAGGGGCCCTGCTTCTCCTAGTTGGTGTTGCCGCCGCTGTGTGCTTCGCCATGTTTGTTACACTGGGGTGTGTCCTGCTGTTGCGTGACTTCACTGACATGTGTGCGTCGGTTGTGTGGCGTTGGGTGTTGTCCGTGAATTGGGCGTTGGGGACATGTCTGTGGCAGGCCTGTCACGTGTCATGTGCGTTCGGGGTGGGGCTGGTGTGTGTGCTGCTTGGTTGTGTCCCTGTGTCTGTGTGCGACGCATGCATGGCGCTGCGGTTGGCCTCTGCGTTGTGCGCATGGGTGGCGGCGTCATCGGCGCTTTGTGGCCGTGACGGGGTGGTTGGTTCCTAGTCCCAGGTGGTGTGTACACATGTGTTCCGCGATGTTAGGATTTGGCCTGTGTGTCATATGTGGATGCGATGGTGGATGTGTAGTGTGCACGCGCTGGTGGGGGTTGTCCGCTTTTTCCTCCCTTGCACTGTGTGCGCTGTTTGCGTGCACTTGTTGTGTGTGTGCCTACCTGCGTCTCCGCGGTACGTTGCGTCCTTGGTGGTGCATCAGCAGTAGCATGGGAAGGGCCTGCAGTGCTGGATTCATGCCCGGGTGCCGCTTCTTCGTTGTCCGTGCTCTGCGTCCGTGTTTCCGCCTCTCTTTCACGTGCGGTGTCTCTTTGCCGTGGGAGCCGTTTGTTTGCGGCATCGTAATTTATGCGCCGGGCGGGACGTGTTTCGTCGGACGGTGTGTGTCAGTTGTGCTGCGCCGCTACGTGTGCGGGCGCACTTTGATGGGGGACGGTGTTGCTGGCTTGCCGGCGGTGTTTGGCCTGCTTTTCGCATCGTAATTGGGCGGGCGTGTGGACTGCTGCGTGCCGGCGGAAACTGGTGGTTTTTGCATCCGCCAGCACGGCGGTAGTGCTTCCGCCCGCCATCGTAATGGGCCCCTTAGTAAGGTGTCACCTCCAGGCAACCCTATATGTGCAGCTCCCTCACACACTTTCCGACAAGAGGGATACAGCCCGCTCGGTTGCTGAAAAACGTCGGGAGATGAAAGGGATACCTGGGCGAGTTCCCACATCGCCTTGATCTCCCAGCTGGAGCCTGACATGTCTCTCCACCTCACCCCTCTGAGGGCGAACTCTGAAGGATGCTTTCAGCCGGGAAATACCTCAAGGACATGTGAAGGGAGCGAGGAATGCGCAGGCCACCTGCACTTGTTATAAACGCCGCCTTTTGTACAATGCAGCAAACGTTGCTTTTACCATTTTTGCTTGCGGCAAATACACACACGCACAAGTAACCAAGGGACAGGTTTACTTTTCTTTCTTGCAACGCAGCACAGCAAGGCGACTTGTTGCTGTGGGTTCGTGAAAGGGAGAGAACAGAAATGTGCCATACCTACCAATACCTCTCTGCCAGCGCTGGTGCACTGTGTGCCACATAGTGTCAATGCAGACACCCTTGCACCACTAGCGATCTGCATTAAGGGCTAATGTACTAGTCGAACATCAAGTCCACTCATATCAACACAGTATCAATACAATTGATCAATGTAAATGTCCTGAATTTGAGTCTGGAAAAATAGACCTAAGTAGGGAAGTGTTGCAAAAGAACTGCAGAGACGCCTGCACAGTGCACTGAAGCCCCTACAACCACCGTCTATAATCCCAAAGGAGCATGCATTAATACACAAACACACATAGTATATTTCTACCCAAAAGTTGTTTTAATATGAAAGCCTTGGTGCATCTGATGGAGTGAAAGTGGGTGCTCAGGCCAAGCAAATAAGGTGTGCATTTTGCATTTCTTGTGATCTTGTGTTAGGCCTGAATATGAACAGCTTTTGTGACAGGAATACCTTAAGCTATCAATTGTTCAAAAAAGTACCACTTTGGGAGTGTCATCTGGAGCCTTGGAGAGCTTGAGAATGGCTTGGGGCACAAATCTCCGCTAAACAATTTAGCCTCTTTCACTCTAGCAGGAGTAGGCTGAGGGCAATTTGGTCAGGCTGACAATTTTGAATGGTCTTTCACTACTTAACTTACTCATGTATTTGATCATCCGTAGGGACTGTCCCTGTGTTTAAAGCGGTATAACTACTGCTCTTGCTACTTACTTCACCCTTTTTGCATTATTCTACTCATTTGATAGTATCCCTGCCTTGGGCATGATGCCATTTGAATTACTCAGCATTCTGTGATCATCCCTTTATGGTGTAAATGTAACCAGCACTCTGTTGCCCCTCTGGGTAGTTTTGAGTGATGTAGTTGCCTTCATGCTTTAGTCCCCATATGCCACCCAAATTAGATTACCTATTCCCTGGTTGCTTAACTGTGACCTAGTGGTTTGTTTCTAAAGACCTCACCTGGTGCATACACCCTGGTTGCTTAAAATGTGCCTGACGAGGTGAGTCCATTTAAACAACACACATTCTCTCATACTTCTTACCACCACACTATTAAACACTGCGACCCAAGACATGTTAAAAGCACCACTCTAGTTACTCATGACATCAAAACACTTCTCACATAGGCTCACAATACACAACACTCTTTCAACCACACATCCCGCATAGTATACTTTGCTACCCGTCTGAGCAAGCACTTCAAAGTCCCACATAGGGCAGTAAGCTCTATATAAATGTGTCAATACAATACAATAAGAAGTACAGAGTGAGAGAGTGGGCTTTAGGCCCTGCCTCCAAAAGACATCCTGTTTTATATTTTTTTGATGGTTTACTAGGTATGCAGTCATAATATCGATGTTCAAATATCGATATGCCATAATATCGATGTTTAAATATCGATGTGACAGAATATCGACCTGCAAGAATATAGTCGACCAGAATATCGACATGCAGGTAAGAAATATCGTTTTTGTTAATATCGAAGTTAGTAATATCGTTAGTCAAAATATCGTTGTTATTAATATCGAAATTAATTTTAGTGTTTTGTATTTTAGTATATGTGTTAAAAGTATAGCTTATTTTTTTAATGTATGTTTGAAATTTTTAGCATTAATTCATTTATGTTAAGTAATTTTTGCGTATTTTTGTTCCGTAGCGGGTTGTGGGTTTATAGGGGAATAGGGTGGGAAGTAATTTAATTATAATATATTTATTAATACATTTTTAGTAATTATTAATTTTTTAAGAAATTAAATATTGCGTTTTAGTTCCGTAGAGGGTTGTGGGTTTATAGGGGAGTAGGGTGGGAAGTAATTTAATTATAATTAATTAATTAATAATTTAAGTAATTAATATTTATGTATTTAAAATTTTATATTGTTAATTGTGTTAAATATTTTGTTATTAATTAGTTGTTAATTGGATATTAATTATTAATTATTAATTGGTAAATATCTTAATTGTGTTATTTTATATGAGCGGGTTGTGGGTTTATAGGGGAGTAGGGTGGGAAGTAATTTAATTATAATTAATTAATTAATAATTTTTATCCATTAATATTTGTGTATTTAATATTTTATATTGTTAATTGTGTTACATAATTTGTTATTTATTAATTATTAATTGGCTAGTAATTATTAATAATGAATTGATAAATATGTAAATTGTGTCAATTTTTTAGGAGAGAGTTGTGTATTTAGAGGGCAGTAGTGTGGGAAGTAATTAAAAATTAATATAATTTTTAATTTTTTCATATAATATTTATTTATTGTTATTTTATAGTCTTAATAGTATGAATTAATTTAATACTGATTGTTTTTAATTTTATTGTTCATTGTTATTAGTTAATTAATTAATTGTTAAGCAATTATGTTAATTGTGTCATGTTTTACAATAGTGGCGGTGTCATTTATAGGGGTATTTGGTGGGAGGTAAAAAAAATTTTTTTATTTAAGTATTTGTTAATTAATGTTTATTATTTTGCTTGAGTGGGAATAGAAAATTATTCCCCTCCGCTATCCAACACTTTCCCTACTGTTGCACTCTGTGGAGTGGGAATAGTAAATTATTCCCCCCCGCTATCCAACACTTTTCCTACTGTTGCAATTGTTGGAGTGGGAATAGTAATTTTATCCACTCCGCTATCCAATACTTTCCCTACTGTTGCACTCGTTGGAGTTGGAATAGTATATTATTCCCCTCCGCTATCCAACACTTTCCCTACTGTTGCACTTGCTGGAGTGGGAATAGTAATTTTATCCCCTCCGCTATCCAACACTTTCCCTACTGTTGCATTTGTTGGAGTGGGAATAGTAATTTTAACCCCTACGCTATGCAACACTTTCCCTACTGTTGCAGTCCATGGAGTGGGAATAGTAAATTATGCCCCTCCGCTATCCAATACTTTCCCTACTGTTGCAGTTGCTGGAGTGGGAATAGTAAATTATTTGCCTCCGCTATCCAACACTTTCCCTACTGTTGCACTTGCTGGAGTGGGAATAGTAAATTATTCCCCTCTGCTATCCAACACTTTCCCTACTGTTGCATTCTCAGGAGTGGGAATAGTAAATTATTCCCATCCACTATCCAACACTTTCACTACTATTGCACTTGCTGGAGTGGGAATAGTAAATTATTCCCCTCCGCTATCCAACACTTTCCCTACTGTTGCACTCGCTGGAGTGGGAATAGTAATTTTATCCCCTATGCTATCCAACACTTTCCCTACTGTTGCACTCCGTGGAGTGGGAATAGTAAATAATTTCCCTCCGCTATCCAATACTTTCCCTACTGTTGCACTTGCTGGAGTGGGAATAGTTAATTATTCCTCTTTGCTATCCAACATTTTCCCTACCTTTGCCTTTGCTGGAGTTGGAATAGTAAATTATTCCCCTCCGCTATCAAACACTTTCCCTACTGTTGCACTCCCTGGAGTGGGAATAGTAAATTATTCCCATCCGCTAACCAACACTTTCCCTACTGTTGCACTTGCTGGAGTGGGAATAGTAAATTATTCCTCTTCGCTATCCAACACTTTCCCTACTGTTGCACTCGCTGGAGTGGGAATAGTAATTTTATCTCCTCCGCTATCCAACACTTTCACTACTGTTGCACTTGCTGGAGTGGGAATAGTAATTTTATCCCCTACGCTATGCAACACTTTCCCTACTGTTGCAGTCCGTGGAGTGGGAATAGTAAATTATTCCCATCCGCTATCCAACACTTTCCCTACTGTTGCAGTTGCTGGAGTGGGAATAGTAAATTATTTGCCTCCGCTATCCAACACTTTCCCTACTGTTGCACTTGCTGGAGTGGGAATAGCAAATTATTCCCCTCTGCTATCCAACACTTTCCCTACTGTTGCATTCTCAGGAGTGGGAATAGTAAATTATTCCCATCCACTATCCAACACTTTCCCTACTGTTGCACTTGCTGGAGTGGGAATAGTAAATTATTCCCCTCCGCTATCCAACACTTTCCCTACTGTTGCACTCGCTGGAGTGGGAATAGTAATTTTATCCCCTATGCTATCCAACACTTTCCCTACTGTTGCAATCCGTGGAGTTGGAATAGTAAATCATTCCCCTCCGCTATCCAATACATTCCCTACTGTTGCACTTGCTGGAGTGGGAATAGTTAATTATTCCTCTTTGCTATCCAACATTTTCCCTACTGTTGCATTCTCAGGAGTGGGAATAGTACATTATTCCCATCCACTATCCAACACTTTCCCTACTGTTGCACTTGCTGGAGTGGGAATAGTAAATTATTCCCCTCCGCTATCCAACACTTTCCCTACTGTTGCACTCGCTGGAGTGGGAATAGTAATTTTATCCCCTACGCTATCCAACACTTTCCCTACTGTTGCAATACTTGGAGTTGGAATAGTAAATTATTCCCCTCCGCTATCAAACACTTTCCCTACTGTTGCACTCCCTGGAGTGGGAATAGTAAATTATTCCCATCCGCTATCCAACACTTTCCCTACTGTTGCACTTGCTGGAGTGGGAATAGTAAATTATTCCTCTCCGCTATCCAACACTTTCCCTACTGTTGCACTCGCTGGAGTGGGAATAGTAATTTTATCTCCTCCGCTATCCAACACTTTCACTACTGTTGCACTCTGTGGAGTGGGAATAGTAAATTATTCCCCTCTGCTATCCAACACTTTCCTTACTGTTGCACTTGCTGGAGTGGGAATAGTAAATTATTCCTCTCCGCTATTCAACACTTTCCCTACTGTTGCACTCCCCGGAGTGGGAATAGTAATTTTATCCCCTACGCTATCCAACATTTTCCCTACTGTTTCAGTTAATGTAGTGTAAAATGTTGTTTTAAAGATAAATATTTATTTTATTATTTTATTTTATTATATATATAATTTATTTTTATATTTATATTACATGTTTATGTATATATATATGTATTTATAATTTTTATTATGTTTCTAACGTTTTATAATTTAATAAAATAAATATTTATTAATATTATTAAGTAAATATATATTTTAAAAAAATTGTATATGTATGTTTAATTTATTTTTATATTATATTTATTATTCATAATTATTAACATTTTTAAATAGATCTAACTATGGGCATCATTACGATGGCGGACGGAGAAAGTCCGCCCGCCACCGCAGCGGAATGCGGGACCGTCCGCAAGGGGTGCGGCGGTCCCGCACATGATATTAGGATGCCACCGCCACCGTGGCGGTGGCAAGCCCTATTCACAGCATTGTGGCGGGTGGTGCTCACCGCACCGCCCGCCAAAATGCTGTGAATGCACGTCGTGCATTTGCATGCACAACGTGACAGGCACAGCGCGGTGCCTGCCACCTTGTGCATACAAATGCAGGGGGTACCACAGGTACCCCCATGTGCACCCCCCACCCTCAACACCGTGGGGCCCGCAACGGGCCCCCAAATGCAAAGATCGTATGCCTTTCCATGGCGGCAACGCCGCCATGGAAAGGCTGCCCTCCGCAGTCATCATAATATGGATGGCGGTGTCTTGTAGACACCGCCACCATATTATCCTAGCTTCCGCCGGTCGACGAGTCGACCAGCGGAAAAGCGGCGGACGGTCTTTCCGTCTGCCGCGGACCCCCAGCCATCGTAATTTGGCGGGGGGTCTTTGCTGTGTGGATGGCGGGCGGATCGCCCCGCCGGGCTGGTGGTGACTACCGCCGGCCCGGCGGGGGCGATCCGCCCGCCATCCTAATGGGCCCCTATGTTTTTATTAATTATATTTATTATTTAATTTATTTTATATTATTTTTAAGACATTTAAAAACGATATTTTGAACAACGATATTTTAAACAACGATATTTTGGTTTCGATATTTTTGTACTTACTCTGTGTGGTGGGGAGCGACCCCTGACCTTGACTGGTAGGTCGCTCCCCCACCACACAGCTCCGTCTGTGTGCCCTGCTGCTGCCCCTGATTGTGCTCGTTTTTCCTTTCTGTGCCCCCTTGCTGCCCCTGATTGTGCTCGCTTTTTCCTTTCTGTGCCCCCTTGCTGCCCCTGATTGTGCTCGTTTTTCCTTTCTGTGCCCCCTTGCTGCCCCTGATTGTGCTCGTTCTTTCCTTTCTGTGCCCCCTTGCTGCCCCTGATTGTGCTCGTTTTTCCTTTCTGTGCCCCCTTGCTGCCCCTCATTGTGCTAGTTTTTTCCTTTCTGTGCCCCCTTGCTGCCCCTGATTGTGCCTCGCTTTTTTTCCTTTCTGTGCCCCCTTGCTGCCCCTGACTGTGCTCTGTTTTTTCCTTTCTGTGCCCCCTTGCTGCCCCTGATTGTGCTCGTTTTTCTTTTCTGTGCCCCCCTTGCTGCCCCTGATTGTGCTCGTTTTTCCTTTCTGTGCCCCCTTGCTGCCCCTGATTGTGCTCGTTTTTTCCTTTCTGTGCCCCCTTGCTGCCCCTGATTGTGCTCGTTTTTCCTTTCTGTGCCCCCTTGCTGCCCCTGATTGTGCTCGTTTTTTCCTTTCTGTGCCCCCTTGCTGCCCCTGATTGTGCTCGTTTTTTTTCCTTTCTGTGCCCCCTTGATGCCCTGATTGTGCTCGCTTTCCCTTCTGTGCCTGTTTCCCGCCGCTGCGCCCCTGCGGCCCCGCCCCTCACTGCCCATTCGCTGCCCCATTCCCTGCTCCTCCCTCCCACCTCCCCATTTATGGCGGCCGCTGTGCGGTCGCGCCGCTGGCGCGCCAAAGGCGCGCCTAAGGCAAGCCCGTCTGCGCCCGTCCGCGCCGTGACCGCGCCCAGCACCAGACCCCCTGGTCCGGGCATACCCGCGCCCGCCACATCAACAGACGCCGATACGACGCCAGCACCCTCCACGCACTCAACCCCGGAAAAGATCACGCCTGCTACCAGGCCACCCCGAAGCGCACCCAAGGGCCCTTCACCTGCCGGAACTGCAGCTTCGCCAGCACCCGCCCCGCCAAACCACCGCCCAGGAAAGAACCCAACTACCTCAGATGCATCCTCCTCAACACCCGCTCCGCCCGCAAACACGCCATCAAACTCTGGGACCTTCTCGACTCAACCTCCCCAGACTTCGCATTCCTGACGGAGACCTGGCTGAATCCCGCTTCAGCCCCCGACATCGCCATTGCCATCCCGGACGGATACAAGATCACCCGCAGGGACCGCACCAACGGAGTTGGAGGAGGCATCGCCATCGTCCACAGGAACACCCTCAGAGTCTCAACCAACACCGACGACACCCTCAGCACCGCCGAACACATGCACTTCCAGATCCACACCGATCCCAACACCACCCTCAGAGGAACCCTCATCTACAGACCCCCGGACCCCGACCACAGTTCAGCGATTCCATCGCTGACTTCGTCAGCACACACGCCATCGCCTCCACGGACTACATCCTCCTCGGGGACCTGAACTTCCACCTCGAGAACAACAAGGACACCAACTCCACCACCCTGATCGACAACCTCGCCACCCTCGGACTCAGACAGCTCGTGACTACACCCACCCACGCCGCAGGCCACACGCTCGACTCCATCTTTTCCGCAAGCCCACACGTCTCCTTCAACCACACCTCCGAACCCCACTGGACTGACCACCACTGCATCCACTTCACCTACAGGAAGCCCACCACGCACCACCGCACCGAACAAATGCCTCGCCGCTGCTGGAGCAGAGTCACGGAAGACCAGCTAACCACAACCCTCGCCCTGAGCCCACCCGCCGAACCCTCCGACCCCGACACCGCCGCCCGCAACCTCAGACAGTGGATCGACGACTGCGCCAACACCCTCGCCCCGCTCAAGAATCCGCCCAACAGCCACACCAGCAAGAAAGCCACCTGGTTCACCGAAGACCTCCAGGCCTCCAAACGAACATGCCGAAAACTGGAGAAGATCTGGCTCCACGAACGGACAGCGGACAGCTACGCCGCCCACAAGAGCGCCACCCGCAGTCACCATCACCTCATCAGATCCGCCAAAAGGGCCTCACTCAAAGACCGCCTAGACAACAACGCACACAACAGCAAAGAGCTCTTCAACATCGTGAAGGAACTCTCCAACCCCAGCTCCAACACCAACGACATCCAGCCGTCGCGAGACCTGTGCGACTCACTGGCCACCTTCTTCCACCGCAAAATCGCCGACATCCACGACAGCTTCAACACCACGACCGCCCCGGCAACCACCGAGACCACTGCCCCCACAACCACCAACCGCCTGCTCTCCTGGACCAACATCAACGACGAGGACACCAGCGAGATCATGAACACCATCCACTCCGGTTCACCGCTAGACCCGTGCCCTCACCACATCTTCAACAAAGCCAGTACAGCCATCGCGCCCCATCTCCGGAAAATAATCAACATCTCCTTCGAGACAGCAACCTTCCCGGAAAGCTGGAAGCACGCCGAGATCACCGCCTTACTCAAGAAACCCAAGGCAGACCCCAAGGACCTCAAGAACTTCCGACCCATCTCTCTGCTCCCGTTCCCCGCGAAGGTCACCGAGAAAATCGTCAACAAACAACTGACCCGCTACCTCGAGGAGAACAACATCCTGGACCCTTCCCAGTCCGGCTTCCGCAGCAACCACAGCACCGAAACCGCCCTCATCGCCGCCACCGATGACATCAGGACCCTGCTAGACAACGGAGAAACAGCAGCCCTCATCCTCCTGGACCTATCAGCCGACTTCGACACGGTCTGCCACCACACACTACGAACACGCCTTCACGACGCCGGGATCCAAGAGAAGGCCCTGGACTGGACCACATCCTTCCTTTCCGGCAGAACACAAAGCGTCCGCCTCGCCCCTTCCGATCCAAGGCCACCAAGATCATCTGCGGCGTACCCCAAGGCTCCTCCCTCAGCCCAACGCTGTTCAACATCTACATGGCACCCCTCGCCCACGTCGCCCGACAGCACAACCTCAACATCATCTCCTACGCCGACGACACCCAGCTGATCCTCTCCCTCACCAAAGACCCTCACACCGCCAAAGCCCACCTCCACGAAGGAATGAAGGCCGTCGCCGAATGGATGAGGACCAGCCGCCTGAAGCTGAACTCGGACAAGACGGAGGTCCTCATCCTTGGTTCCAACCCTTCAGCCTGGGACGACTCCTGGTGGCCGACATCACTGGGAACAGCCCCGCCACCCACCGACCACGTACGCAACCTAGGGGTCATCCTCGACCCCACCCTCTCCATGACTAAGCAGGTCAACGCCGTTTCCTCATCCTGCTTCAACATCCTCCGAATGCTCCACAGGATCTTCAAGTGGATCCCCACCGAAACAAGAAAAACAGTCACCCAGGCCCTCGTCACCAGCAGGCTGGACTACGGAAACGCCTCTACGCAGGAACGACGGCTAAGCTCCTGAGACGGCTGCAACGCATCCAGAACGCTCTGCACGTCTTATCCTCGACATCCCCCGACGCAGCCACATCACACCCCACCTGAGAGACCTGCACTGGCTCCCTGTCAACAAGAGGATAACCTTCAAGCTCCTCACCCACGCACACAAAGCACTCCACAACTCCGGACCAGCCTACCTCAACAGACGACTCAGCTTCTACACCCCCACCCGCCAGCTCCGCTCGACCAGCCTCGCCTCGCCACAGTCCCCCGCATCCGGAAAACGACCGCCGGCGGCAGATCCTTCTCTCACCTCGCCGCCAAGACCTGGAACACCCTCTCCACCAACCTCCGACAGACCCAAGACCTACTGGCCTTCAGAAGACTCCTCAAGACCTGGCTCTTCGATCAGTAGCAGCACCACCCCCCTCTTCCCCCAGCGCCTTGAGACCCTCGCGGGTATGTAGTGCGCTTTATAAGTGACATGATTGATTGATTGATTGATTGTAGAGATAGGATGTCAATATTCTGGACATCGATATTCTTGACACGATATTCTGGTAGGTCGATATTGTTGTCGTCGATATTATGTCAGTGATACGGTTTACTATTGCTTGGATGTGCTGTCCATCAAGGCCTTGGCATTTCAAGGACAGTTAATATGTTTCATCTGTGTTCCCATTAGAGTTTGGTGATGGGGCCGCAAGTAGTCCTTTTGTTACATTGAAGATATGATTTTAGCTGGCAATTGAGACCCCTGAGGTGGTCTTTGGAGTATTTACTTTGATGACACAATGATATTTTAATTGTTTTTTTTTTAAGTATTTGCTGTTTGAATGCCGTGGCCTGTCAAAAATGCACAGCGATATTCACCAATCATCATTGGGGTTAATTTTTTGCACTTTGCTGTAATGATAACATGTTGACTTATGTTTTTTATTGTTCATAGTCCGCAAACAAAGATTTTCCTAAAGATGCAAGAAAAATACTCACCCCGGTCAAAAGTATCTATTATGCAATATTTTGCGGTGGATGCTTTAGGATTAACCACTTTTATCTTATGGCTTCTTTACATGACACTCTTCTTCCAGGGTTCAGCTTAACTGTGCTAATGCAAGATTTTCAGCAAAGGAACCCTCCCAACATAAATATTTTTGAAGCCTGAAATGTTGCTTTGTTTTGGCATTTCCTTTTTAGGACAGCAGAGAGCCACACACACACATATGCGGCCAACTATTATTAAAAAATCCTCTAACATAATGTGTGATTGTTGGCCTTACCAATTACTGTTGTTCTTGCACTGCTTTATATATCAACGCTTTTGTGTTTTAATCCTTCCAATTAAATGTGTGCATTATATTGTGCAACAGCTTGCACCATTAATACTTTGCAAAACCTATCAATATCATCATTTGGTTTTAATCGTCTGGTGTTAATTTTAGCATTTTCGTTATCTGCTTGACTCTAATGTATAAGTACTTTTTATTTAGCGCTTACCCCTGTGCAAGATGTAGGCTTTTGAAGCATGGCTGGACTATTTGAACCATCCAATAATACCATCCAGTCTGGTTTTCAGGATATTGCCAATGAATATGTATGAGGCTAAGTGACATTTTATGATTTGGACTTGGATATAATAGGAAATTGTTCTATTAGTTGTACAGAATGTGAGGACTGTGCAAGTAATAGGTCCACAATTTCACCTTACTGGGAACCAAACACCCCATTGTAGCATTTGACTCTCTCAGGGTAGCGAAACAGAGCAGTCCAAGGCCCACTCAGGGAAGGTGGTGTGGGCTAGTAATCACCATTCGCTGGCATGCAATGATAACACTCAATAAATGATTGTACAGTCAGTGCTTTTTCTTTAGAAAAAGGAAAAGTCCACTTATTACACACAGACTACTAAAACCTACACATTAATTTACAAATATATACATTAGGCAGATTGAAAATACTATAAATGACATTTTCAGACAAAATAACACATGCTAAAAACACCATCATTTTATTCTGTAAATGCAATCTTCACCAATAACCATTTGTAAAAGCACTTAGCATTGCTAATAAAGCATATCAACCTCGATCAGTAATCACTGTCAACATTATTATATCAATAAATCATTTTACATTAAACATAACACTTGTCTGTGTGTGTTTTAAATACTTGCGGGTTACATGAAATGCAACCCATAAACAGCCCCTAGAGGGCATCACTTTCTGATCACATAAAATGCAAGCATAGATTCAGCCTCTAGAGCACTATACAACATTTACCTTCCTTAAACACTTTCATTTTATATAAAATGCAGCCATACAATTAGCCCCTAGAGGGCACTGCACTCCCCGCTGTAGAGCTAAAGCTCCAGCCTTGGGTATGGTTTAAAAATGAAGTGGAAATTTCAGAGGGCCAGGTATTCCTGGACTCCGCAATCATAGGGTCAGTTGTCCAAACATTACTCCTGGGGGGCTGCTGTAACTCTACAGCTCTTTTCTCCTCTGCTTGCTCCGTGCAGACAGTGAGTGTGTGATGTGGTGGCTACTCTGCTCCCCCAGATACGGGCGCAGGAAGTGGGAGTAAGGCTACCTCTAGTGGGGGCCCAGAGATGAGGTCCCAGGCCCCTTTTATTTTTGTTGGGGGGGGGCCTGATGGCGCTCCCCCAGTCTTTGTCTGAGTCAGCCTCCGGGATGATGGGGGACCCAAGGGGACTTAAGCTGAAACAGGGAGGGGGCCCCTTGCACACCCCTCTCTTCAAATAATTCTTGCACTGAAACCCGCGCCCTGGCCCACCCGAGGGTAATTGATGCAGATGCCAGTCCTTAAATGAGGCCAAAGGCTGACAACCTTTAAACAGTCATAACTCGGGCCCCCTTGGGCCGACTTGGGGGGATCTTGGGCTCATTTTCTCCTGGAGCAGTTTAAGCAGATCTCCTCACCTTCAAGGTGGTGTACGTCGCATGGAGCTGGTTCTACTGGCTCCCTGCGCCAGCTCTCCTCTTAGTCTTTGTTCCTGGGCACAGAAGTGTGGATCTTATCCCAACTAGTCCTCAGGTGGTGTAAGTAGACCAGCCTTTCTGTCCCTTGGAGAGACCCACAGGTACTGGGGTAAACTAGGGGCAGAGTCCTTAGTCCTTTTGGGCATCAGGAGGTTCCTCCTTTCAGTTGGCTGTTACAGTCCCAGAGTCCAGCAACGAAGAGCACAAAAACACCAACCCCCCTTTCTCTCCCTTGAAAGAGTTTTTAAAGGGCGGCGGAAGGTTCTAGAAGCTAGGCTCCCCTGTTAATCCTGGGGTGCCACATCGCCTCTCCAAGCCTGCCCCAACTCTCCTGCACAGCATGCTTGGACAGTTAAGGATGGCATCATCCAGCAGTCACCGGACATTCCTGCTCCTGGGGTCTCAGCTCCGCCTCTCACTGACATTACTGACAGAGCCTTTTCCACCAAAACTTCAAAGAGGAGTCCCTTCCTGTGTTGGCTTCAGTTGTCTGGGCTTCCTCCTGTGTACAGTGAGCCTGAGCTGCCCTAGCCCTAATGCAGTGTGTCGAGTAATAAATAAATGCATTTTTATTCCCACCCTTTCTGCCTCAGGAGCTGAGAGAAGCACTGTTATTCACTCCTTTGTGTGAGGAAGCTTTTGTTCCTGCTGCTGGAGAGAAATGTAATTAACTTAGCCCAGCAGGCTGACAAAATGCCTGGGCGCTGATCCTGAGCTGAGCCAGAGAAATATGACAATTCTGCATAACCCATAAAAATGTACAGATACCTTCTTGGAACTCTCAGATTTGATTTTGGTGCACATGATCCACCATATTTTGATATTCACTGGACTTTGTAGGCCAAAGAGAAGCAAAACTGCACTCCAAGGTAGTTTTCTCTGGTGTGTATAATAAAGTGTCACTGTAGACAAAACAGCAAACCACACCGCCTTTCCCTACGAGTGTGTACTAACATTATAAGGCCTACGCCCAGGTCAATATCTAATCCTGCAGAGCCCTTTCTGCCCCAGGCTAGATGTGCACAGTTACCAGGCTGTGTACAATAGTAGTCTCAAAGGAGCAGCCCTCACAAGTGTGCACCCAGGTGTGTACACGTGTTCATGTGTAACCAGCCAAGTGCCCCTTACCATTGCTGGAACCAGCGGCCTTATGTTAAGTGACTGACACTGGTGGTAAACACGTGCAGTCCATTTTCCATGTGATTATCATGGGTGAGAAACATGTAGTGAATCCAGCCGTACAGAATGGGCTTTATCCAATTGCAACAGATATTATTTACATTTTTTGTGGTCATTCTGAAAACAAAAAAGAATTTTATATTCATTCATTTAAGAAGCCCCGCCCAAGTTCAGATCTTTGTGCAACAAAACAAACCAAGTGTTTAAAGGATATTATTCCAGTTACTGAACACCATTCCTTGACAGACAATCAATCAATCAGCATTTGTAGAGCACAGCACTGTCAGCCTTGGGGGTATCTGGGCGCTAGGGTGTGAGATTCCAGTCGAAAAGCCAGGCCTTGAGGAAACGGTGTGAAGAGAGAAGAAAAAAGCAGAAAGGGCAAAACAGAGGGCAGAAAAACAAGCAGAAAAGGCAAAACAGAGCAGAAGAGGGCAAAACAGGAGGCAGAAAAATTTGCAGAAAAGGGCAAACAGAGCACAGAAAAACAAGCAGAAAAGGCAAAACAGAGCAGAAGAGGGCAAAACAGGGGGCAGAAAAATTTGCAGAAAAGGGCAAACAGAGGGCAGAAGAGGGCAAAACAGAGGGCCGGAAAAACAAGCAGAAAAGGCAAAACGGAGGGCAGAAAAACAGGCAGAAAAAGCAAAACAGAAGGCGGAAAAACTAGCAGAAAAGGCAAAACAGAGCAAGAAATGAAATGTGCAGAGGAGGCACAAATAGAGGGCAGCAGGTAGACGGGCAGCAGAGGGTAGCGGAGTGCGGGCAAGCTGGACAGGAGAACTATTGCAGGGGGAGCTGGCACGAGGACCTGAACAGAAAACAGACACAAAAAGAAAACATGAACTAAAGAGTGCTTTGTAAGACTTTTGGCCTTATTTATAGTTTGCCGGACGGGCTACTCTGTCCTAAACATGGCCCGTCCGCCATATTAGAGGTACATTATAGTGAATGTCACTCTAAATACAGCAGACGGGGCATCTGCCATGATTTGAAGGAGAACCCTGTCTGACAAACTTTAAAAAGAGCGCTTTCCTAGTAGAGTACCTTTTACTTCTCCTCTGTATTGCTTTTTGATGCTGCCTTCTGCTCTGTTAACATACCATTAAAAGAATGTCATGTCAGGTCTATTGAATGATACAGTGTGGTTTAAAAGCTTATCTGACCCTCTTCAATTGAAGCACTTTCGCTTTTTTATGTTGGCTGGAATTAGAATAGTAAACCTGAGCAGAAGGTAGTGTCAAAAAGCAATACAGAAGAGAACTCCAGTCCAACTTACTTTGGGGAAAGTGCATTCAATGGGAGAGCGGTGAGTGGCAGATTTACTCATCTAACTCCAGTCCAGTACACCCTGGAGACAATGCAAAAAATTGACGGTGGACAAATTAACTATCCTAACTCCAGTCCCACAAATACAGAGGAAAGTGCATATATTGGAGTGGTGGTGGGGGTCGGATTCAATATTTTAACCCCAGTGCAACAAAACATAATGGAAAGTGCATATATTGAAAGGGGTCAGAATTATTATTCTAAATATAGTCCCACTTACAGTGGGGAAAATGCATAAATGGGGGGGGTGTTATTATATAAACTCTATTCTAACACACATTAGGGAAAGTGCTATATTGAGGTTGGTCTTTACTATTCTAACTTGATTCCTACAAACAGTGTGGAAAGAACTTATATTGACCGGGGTGGTGGGTGGCAGGGAGCAGATTACCTATTCTAACTCCATACCCACAAACATCAAACATTGAAGAGAAATAGAGGGAGGAGTTATGTTTCAATAGTCTATCTGTAAATAAGCAAAATATAGTAACATTGTATTTCAACATCATATAAGCAATTCTATAACTTAATTAAGGGCCTGATTATGAAGTTGGTTGGAAAGCCTCCGACCACTGGTCGGAGGCTTTCCAACCGACATGGTAGGTTTAAAGTCCGACCGCCGTATTATGATGACGGCGGTTGGAGTTTAAACCGGCGGAGGAATCCGACGCGGTTCCTACAGGTTCAAGGAGCTCGTCTGGCAGTCGGAAAGCACTCATAATCCCTTAAGTACGTCATTTCCGCAGTCGGGATTATGATGTTGGTTTCCGACAGCCAATACATGTCGGCCTTTCTGACATGGATTGGCTGTCGGAAACTGACTTTGGTGGGCCCCTAGCAGGGCCCCTTTGCCCCCTGGCCCTCTGCATTTCGGCGGGGGGGGGGCATCTATGGTGCCCCCTGAATATCCCTGCACCGTGTGGCTGACACCGTTAAAAACTTCAATTTTTCAATGGGAGCTTGAGCTGCAGGCAGTTTCAGGCCACCGCACAAGCTTCAATTGAAAAATGGAAGTTTGCGGCTGCACCATGTGCGGTCACATCCTAATGGGGTTATCCGAACCGCGGACCTATGGTCGGGCGGTTCCTTCCGTGAAATGGTGTCGGTCAGAGGCATCTCCGACCGACATCGTAATTAGGCCCTAAATAGTTCATATAAATTTGATGGCTTATTGTAATTTAATTTACAATTAATTTTTATTCTTTCCATAACAAACAGTCATGTAACCTGTGTTAAATATTTTAATATTTTAAATATTTTATTTCAAGTATATAAAATGTAATAAAATGAAAGCAATATGAACCACAAACAATTGCTATAAATTAAATGAGAATTTTGCTTTAAATATGCAAATATTGGTTAAAATATTGAATCCCAATTTTTAAATAACAATATGCAGATTAATACATTCCAAATAATTAAAACAATGAACACCAAAATAATAATAATAAATACTAATAATCATAATGATAAAATATTTAAAAAACTATTAATCAATAAATACATTCCTAATAAAAATAAAGTAGACAACCAATTCACCTAAAAGTTAGCAAGCCCATTTACTTAAAAGAATGCTCAATCTAAATACATATACTCCAAATTTGCTGAGCCATTTTTTTAATGTCCTAACAAAATAGTATTTTATTTAAAAAATAATGTCATAATAATTACCATATGCTTACAATAAAACAATTCTCACCACATCCTCCAATATACGCTGCAAATCAGAAATAAAATCAATTAAAAAAGCTTTTTGTTTTTAAAAAAACTTTAGAAATCAATTAATAAGAATTACAATGAATTTTAGAATGAAATAAAAAAGAAATATAGCATTAGCTTCTTTTTCAAATACATTAAACACTACCCACTCAATCCCGCATTAAATCCTAAAGCCCAACAAAAATGTTACATTTAAAAAGAAATAATTATTTAAGAAATATTTATGAATAAAATGTACTAAAGAATAAACACAGAACTTAAAAACTAAAATTATATTATATACCATAATATTTTAGTGTATGATATTTCACACATTCTTTCCAAAGGAATATTCCCTCAATATTCTGTTCTACAAAATTTTATTACTTATGATATTTTGAACACATTATGGTCAAACGATATGCAAATAGTTCAACTGACCAACTAAATGGATTATCTCAGCAGTCCCAATAATTTTGTTTATTAATGAAAGCAGAGAGACAAATGGATAATCTAGTTCATTGCACAATGTTCGAACAGAATTCCTTAATATGAACCAATAAAAATACACTCAATTTGAAATTAATTTACTCCAAGATTTACAAGAAAATGAGTCACTGGTATGAAGTCACACCAAAAGACAAGCTTTTCAGCTCCCATCCGAGCTTAGGATATGGGGAATTCCTGTCAAGTTCCTGTGGTGAACTATATGTTTAAGATGCAGCAAACCTACATTACCTTTGAGACTCTACCTCTACTCTACTCTCCGTGGCCCCCTCTTTGGCAGAGCCAATCCCTTCACCTCTTCCAATCAGACCATCATCTTTGTATTCTTCACTGCAGGTGCTCGCTTGGAATTTGCCACTTTACTGTCAGGCCATAATTGGAACTGTTTTTTGATTACAGAAACCTGGCTAAATGAAGCCTCTGGCCATAACCTAGATATCACCATTCCAGAAGGGTCTATAATTTTCTGTAAATATACATTTCAGCAACATGGAGGTGGTGAAGCCTGTCCATCTTTCTCTCTTATTTCTACTTATGCTGGCCTCCTTAAAGAAGTTCCTGCCTTTCAACACCACGTTTTCCAATCCAGTGCATTCTCTTTGTTCTTATCTACCGACCTTCTTCAAGGTTGTGCAACTTGTAGTTAAACTGGTTGATTAATTTTGTTTACTTCAGTGAGACAGTACTGTCGAGACCTGGGGCAGAGGACACTAGGACCCTGCACCCTAGTAAGGGGAAGCCCACCCTGGTCCGCGTGCGGGGAACTGCAGCAACGTCGGGAGCCCACCCCGGCCGCATTGAGTGAAAAAGGTGAGGAAAGAGGAGCGGTGCAACCGACCGTGACTGCAGCCGCCCGCTGACTGAAGAGATAGCCCCGAGCCTACCGCGTGTAGATTTCAAGCTGAAATCTCACGAGAACTCGGCGGCCATCTTAAGGTCAGGCGGGAGAGCCAATAGGATGCTGAAGAAGACCGGGCGGCCATTTTGAAGTCAGGCAATAGAGGAAATAGGAAATCTCGCCCTGCAGAAATCTCGGCGGTCATCTTGAAGTCAGGCAGGAGAGCCAATCAGAGGCTGGAGAAGGCCAGGCGGCCATTTTAAAGTCAGGCAAAGACTGAAAAACATAGGAAAAGAGAAAAAAGGTGAAAATAAAAGGAAATTACAACAAACAAAGTGGAAATAAAGAAATAATACACAGTTAAAAAAGGAAAACTGCACCCAAATAAGAAAGGAAAAGCATACAGAGTCAGGAGAAGTAGGTCTACAGCACAACAGAAATGACAGAAGACGGAAATGACAAGAACAGAGCGAATACAATTTTCCGCAGACCACTACCATTCAGCTTGTCAGAGCCACAGACAGGCATTCGCTGGGAAAGATGGATAAGGCAATTCGAACGCTACATGTGTGACACATGCAAGGACTACACAGACCAGCAAAGCATAGATTTGTTCCTAAATTTCGAAGGTGATGAGGTTGAGGACCTTTTGATAACATTTCCCCCTGAACAGACCTCAACATACAAGGGACTGATGAAGTGCCTCACAGACAAGTTTGACCCTCAAAGAAATGTTGACTTTGAGAGATACACGTTCAACACCACATGCCAACTGGCAAAGGAATCCCTCAACGATTTCGCGACTAGACTACGCAAACTAGTTACATATTGCGAATTCGACAAATTCGACAATGAACAGGCCATACGACTACGCATCATTGAAGGCTGTCAGTCAGTACAGTTCTGTGCACGAATACTAAAGGAACCGTACAAGCTAGAGAAAATACTGACAATGGCCCGAGCGGAGGCCAGAGCTACAGCACATGCCAGGCAAATGGAAAATGGGAAGGCAAGAAGAGTGGAACAAGCAAACCGCGTAGCTGGGAATATCAGGAAACGAGACAATATACCGCCGCCCCAGAAGCAAAAGCAAGAAAGAACATGCTATCGCTGTGGACTTGAATTCCCACATGCTGGCGCCTGCCCGCCGATGGGTCACAAATGCCGGGAATTACACAGAGAAAACCATTTTGCGAGTGCCTGCATGAGTGGACAATTCGAAAGTGAGCGAGGGAGACCAGCAAGACCTCGGACAGCGACAAGCAGATACGCACGGCACATGGACACACAGAATCGCAGTCCCTCAGCTGAATCGGATGGAGCAAACATGCCAGAGGCAGCAGAACGGCTATATCTGATGTCAGATGTATCAACGGAAGATCGCACGCCAGAACACATTCATCTCATAGACAAACAACAGATAAAGAAAACAGCGACGGTGAACATTGAGGTAGGGAGTCACAGCACAAGCTTCATACTAGACAGTGGAGATGCATGCAACATCATGTGCATGTCAGAATACGAGAAGATGAGAGTGAAACCACTGCTATAACAGTCCATGGGGATGTGTTCACCTGGGGCTCAAGAAAACCAGTGGTGAACATGGGGAAATTCATAGAGACACTGACATACAAAGAAAGGTCGGTAAAGGAGGAAGTACATGTACTACGAGGAGACATTCCTGCACCCTGTCTACTAAGCAATGTCACCGCGCAGGTGATGGGTCTCTTAGCAATGACCTACAACATGTCAGAACGACAGAACATCCTGAGGGAACATCCAGCCATACTACAAGGACTGGGCAAACTACGAGACAAGCAAATAACATTACACATCAATGAAGCAGTCAAACCTGTGGCTCAGCATCACCGAAGAGTGCCCATACATCTGCAACCACAGGTGGAAGAAGAAATACAAAGCCTACTGGCGCAAGACATCATAGAGCCAGCTGAAGGACCGACCCCATGGGTATCTCCGATAATAGCAGTCCCAAGGAAGAAGACATCAAAGATTTGCATTTGCGTTGACATGAGAATACCAAACACGGCAATCGAGAGGGAAAGACACCAAGGGCCTCATTTAAATGACATGATCAGCTGTCTTACTGGCGCATGCAGAATTTCAAAGTTAGACCTGTGCAAAGGATACCATCAACTGGAGCTTGATCCGCAATCGCGGTACATCACAACATTCTCCACCCACATGGGTCTCTTTCGCTACAAGCGACTAAGTTTTGGAATATCATCAGCAGCAGAGATATTTCAAGAGATCATAAGGCAAGTGATCTGGCCTGTAAAGAACAGTTTGAATTACAGTGATGACATCCTGGTGTTCGGTCGCTCAGATGAGGAGCACGACAAAGCGCTACGTGAGGTCTGCAACCATTTGGAACAAGCAGGCCTGACCTTAAATGAAGACAAGTATGAACTGGGAAAAAGGGAACTAGTATTCTTTGGACACATCTTTTCAAAAAAAGGAATGAGGCCGGACCCCAGCAAAGTAGAAACACTGGAAAAAGCAAGGCCTCCAACAGAAGTAGCAGAAGTGAGGTCATTCCTTGGGTTAGCAAGCTACTGTGCTCGATACATAAAGGATTTTGCCACAGTGAGCACACCGCTTCTGGACCTAACAAAGCAGGGTCAGAAATTTCTCTGGACACATGAATGTGGCAGGGCATTTGAGGCCATCAGACATGCAGTAATGGCCCTAAATCATCTTGCTTACTTTGACCCATAGCTGTGCACTGAGCTCACTGTTGACGCCGGCCCGGTAAGATTAGGAGCAATCCTAGCACAACACATGCCTGAAAGAGAGTCGCCCAGGCGAATTGTTGCATATGCGAGCAAGAGCTTATCAAACATTGAAAGGGCATAATCACAACCAGAGAGGGAAAGTCTAGCAGTAGTATGGGCGTGTGAACACTACCACATGTTAATCTACGGAAAACCGTTCACCATTGTAACCGACCACCAAGCCCTAGTGACAATATATGGAAACCCGAACGCAAAGATACCACCACGCATTGAAAGGTGGGGAATAAGACTAATGGACTATGACTTCAAGATCGTGCACAAGCCGGGAAAAGAACACAACCCAGCTGACTACATGTCACAGCATCCCCTACCGCAGGCACCAGAAAACACATTGATGGCAGAAGAATACCTAAATTTTGTGTTAAGGCAGAACACTCCCGCACCAATAACAATTGAAGAGCTGGAACTAGAGACAACAAGGGATGCCACAATGCAAGCCGTCAAACTAATGATACGACAGCAAAGAAGGAGACAAGTAAACAACAACAGCCCCATGGGAGAAGGAGAGAGCAGGGAAGAAAGGCTGGCATTCAAAAACATACAAGAGGAACTTTCAGAAACGGAAAGAGGAATCATACTAAGAGGGACAAGAATAGTTATGCCAAAAGCACTGCAGCGACAGACTGTAAACCTGGCACATGAGTCCCACAGAGGCATAGTAGCAACAAAAAAGATGCTACGGGAAAGAGTATGGTTCCCAGGCTTAGATCGATTGGTGGAAGACACCATCCTAAACTGTCACCTATGCCAAATGACGGGACGGCCCGCAAAGCCAGAACAGCTACAGGTGTCGGAGCTTCCAGGGGCAGTGTGGACAACATTGCCAGCTGATTTCTATGGGCCATTGGACACTGGCAACTACTTGCTAGTGGTCATTGATGAGTACTCCAGATTTCCCATAGTACGACACATCTCGTCAACATCAGCCACCGCAACGTTGCAGATACTGGATGACATTTTTGCAGCCTGGGGCTTCTCACAAACAATGACGACAGACAATGGGCCTCCCTTTTCAGGAGAGGAGATTCGCAAATTCATGGCCTACTTGGGCATTCACCACCGGAAAGTAACGCCCCTGTGGCCACAAGCAAACGGCATGGTGGAAAGATTCATGGGAAACATCAACAAAGCAGTCCAAAGAGCAAAACTGGCACAAATATCTGTAGGCCAGGCACTCTGCCAAATATTAAGGGACTACCGAAACACCCCTCGCAGCTCCATGGGACGATGCCCAGCAGAACTGGTGCTAGGACGGACAAGCAGAACAAGATTGCCCCAGCTAGAGGCAAGAGCGCCACCAGAACACAATAGCATTGCAGCGAGAGATCAGGAAGCGAAAAACAAAATGAAACTATATGCGAACGCCAGGAGACATGCCACATCATCACAACTGAAGCAAGGGGACTCAGTGCTAGTGCACCAACGACAGTCAAGAAAATTAGACAGCCCGTTCTCAGATGAACCGCTGACAATAATAAATGTCAACGGGCCAGTGATAACAGCTGCCTCAGGCCCCTACCGGATCACCAGAAATAGCTCACATTTCAAGGGGCTCAAAACATCAGATGAGGACGGAGGAGATACAGCATCCAAGAGCAACACATCACATGACAAAGAGGAAGTTATGGACAGCAGGGGAAGAATGACACATAACAGCGAGAGACAAGAAGAGGTACCAAACGAAGGGACGGAAGGGCTATGCCCAAAGAGAGTGAGCAGAAGGCCAAAGAGACTGATTGAGGAAATGTAATGGTGGGGGTCAGAAAACGAAACACTCTCTCTCTCTCTCTCTCTCTCTCTATCTCTCTTTTTCTCTCTCTCCCGTCGGTTTCTTTCTTTCTTTCCACAAAGGGGGAGATGTCATGACCTGGGGCAGAGGACACTAGGACCCTGCACCCTAGTAATGGGAAAGGACAGCAACCGGACACCACTTCCGGTCAGGGAGTGGGGAAGGGGATTACTGATACGGCGAGGGAAGGGAACAGATGTGCCTGCGAGCACTGGCGAGAAAGCAGAATAAAGAAGACTACAACACATACCTGTCTCTGCATGGTTTATGCGTAGGGACACGACAAGTACAAGCATCCTGACGAACTTTAACTTATGTTATTTGGACACTGTAGTTGCTCTTTTGACTTTAAGCTGATAACTTTAGATACTTTGAGTTAGCTCAGTGTATCTAGGTGGTATCAAGGTTCTTATAAAGAAAAACATTTCTTTGTATAATTTGATATCTTACCTCTAACCCACCCTTCCTCTGCTACCTGGATCATCATTCAAGCAAAGATTTAACTCCGACAGAGGTTAGATGTTGAAGCTACATCATCTCACTTTGTGGACCTAGAGACCCAAGTTGACTATCCTTCAGATCTGTGTCATGTACTGCATGACTTTAACAGTGCCCTTTAATTGACTGTCGAGTGGAGTGCCATACTTCCATGAAGGACCCTCCTCATTACATGGCTAAACACATTGATAGCTTTCCCTGGCCCTGAAGACCTAAAAGCTGATAGATACCAATACGAGGAGACATGACAGTGTTCCTTCTCAGAGGTTGCATGCATAGTGTATAGGTTTCAGGTTAGGCGCTATAAAGCTTACCTCTTCCAACCTAAATCAACATTTGACAGCGACCATATACCACATGCTGCTAACTCTCCTAGGGAACTCTTTAAGTTTTTAGAAATATTCTTTGCCCCGCTCAACTGTTTGTTACAATCATATCTTCGCAAGACTTTGGTAATAGACTGGCCCGTTTCTTTTTTACAAAAATCTGCGTAATTTCTAAAAACAATGGGGCATATTAGCAAGGGCACTATCTCCGCTTTAGCGGCACTTTTTGCCGCTAAAGCGGCGATATTCTTATCGCCCTATCAGCAAACTGTCTCTAACAGCAGTTAGAGACAGTTTTCGGGCATTAGCGCCCGTGTTTTTACCGCTTTGCATGTCAGCGATATTTATCGCTAATGACATGCAAAGTGGGCGTTCCCGACGAACAAACCTGGGAAACACCCGCTAACAGGCCTATCGCCTATTAGCAAGGTGGCCATGGCCCCAGTTAGCGACGTGAAAAGTCGCGCTAACCGGAGTCATCGCCATTTATTTAACACCTGCAATTAGCAGGTGTTAGCCATATCTAACATGGGGGTGGATTATGCTGATACGACCACAGGGTCGTATCAGCAAGGTTATCGCCGTTTTCCATGAAACATCGCTGGAAAACCAGCGATGTTTCATGGAAAACACCGCTATGGCTGGAATAATTATCGCCATAGCGCTAAATGTCGCTAATACAGCGTTAGCATGGCAAATTATTCCGACGATAGCCGGCGATAAAAAGTGCTCGCTAAACACGCTTTGCGATGTTTAGCGCACTTTTAGATAATATGCCCCAATGCCATTACTTTTAGATTATCTGTTCATCATACAGTAATAGAGAATTTGATAGCTTCTTCAGGCATTTGAATCAGGCTTGCCAGTCTTTTCTGTGTTTACTCAGCATTCTCTATCACCTGTAATTGTCCCAGGTCTGACAACTATATTCAATACCTCCAAGCCGAATAATTCGACGTTGGAAAGGAGTTTTACTAAACCATTTATCACAAAAGTGCATCTAGAGGCAATGGATAAATCAAATTATCCTCCTGTTACCGACCTCTAGCAATAGACAAAATGATCAAACAAACATTTATTGCCAAATGACTCTCTAGCCTTCTGGATCCCTCAAACTTCTTCAATTTCACACTCATGCGTTTTCATTTCGGCAGAAGGACTGCCTGGGCACCCGGGCAGGCTCATTCTTTGTGATCTTTCTGCTGCCTTTTATACAGTGGATCATGCCACCTTGATCTACCCTCTGTCAACAGTTGGCCTGGCAGGTACTGCCCTTGCTTAGTTATCCTGTTTTCTGTTGGACCACTGCCAACTCTTAGTCCTGTCTCCCTTTTGCTCAGACTAGTTGCCTGTCCAATTGGGAGCCCCTCGTGGCTCATTGCCTTCCACCTCTTATCAATATATATTTCCATGCTGCTTCTTGTAGTCTGGCCTTTGGGCATTTCACCACCGTAATGTGCTGATGACGCACAACGTTTTCTTTGCTTTGAGCAGCCTACTACTGATATACATTATGATATACATTCTGAGTTCATGACAACTTGATCTACAACTGGAAATAACGTTGCCTAAATATTTTTCATCATTTCGATTCCAATAGGAAAGCTTGAGATGGATGGAGGGTGTGGTGTGGGGCAGGAAATTCAATGAAAATCAATACAGTGGAAACCGAAAAGCTCAAATATTTTCTTGACTTATGAAAGTTATGACAGCAAAACAGCATTTTCCAATGAGAGGAATGTTTCCCAGGCAAAGGAATTGCTAGGTTCACAAAACCACAGTCTGAAAAACAATAGAAGGAATCTGAGCTCAACTTGTTTGTAAAATCCACCAGCAAGCAATGCAGCCACTGTGGGAGTAAATGCGGGAAGTAAAAGAGGCGTGTGACAAAAGTAGTTTCCTTTGGAAATGGGGCTGCGACCTGACAGTGTCTTCATTGTTCTGCCGCATAATGTGCCCTTTAAAGATATTTATTCTGATAAACATCTATGGTGAAAGAGAAGTCAGAGGCACTTCTTACTAAACCTGACCACAGTACGGATCTTGGCATCATCAGTTGTTTTCTTTTCTTGAGTTATTAATTTGCACATCGAGTAAAATCTAATACTCAAGTCGAGTCATGGTACGTGCTGCAACACAGAATTTAAAAGAAAACACAACTCAAAATCCCACAACCTGATCCTTGAATTCGGTAATATTAATAACTATGGGTCAAATGTACCGTAGGAGAGTTGCGATTCACAAAATCTCTTGGTTTGTGATTACAAGATGTCTGTCTCAAATCTTGCAAAACCTAATTTATGAGTTAATATTTTCCAACTCATAAAATGGCTTTTGTGACGCTACTCTCAATTTGGAAGGCGCTTAAAAGGAGCGTTGTTTCCGAACTGCGATTCGGTATTCCATGTATCAATAGTTTGTAACTTCAATCCAGGTCACATAATATTGATCAGTTAAAGACACCTCAATGGAGGTGGTAAGTGATTCGCAAAGGGGATGAGGGTTCATTGGGATCCCTTCCCTTTCGGGAATTGCGTTTGCATCTTCGAGGGGAGTAGGACCAGTGCTTAATTTGAGCCGGTGGTTTCCGGTGCTCGGCACCGGCACTTAATCGTCAACACCGGCACCTTATAGTGCGAACTCGACCCAAAGGTATTGGAGTGCTTTTCATGAGCACCAGTTAAGGACACATTCATTTTTTGTAGTGCATGAGGAGATTACGTTTTTTGCCCAGAATCACAGGATTTTGAGCCTACTCCGAGACTCGAACCTGGTTCCTCAGCTCCAAAGTAGGCAGCTCTGGCCGTTGCGCCACACCTTCTCCCCACTTGTAGGGTTTCATGGTTAGTAGTTAGTTCTGTTATAGGCGGTGCTAATAGGAGCAATGGGCTGGTGCAAGCTGCTTCCTGACATGAGTCCCGGCACTTATTTTTTCACAAATTAACCACTGAGTAGGACTGCCTGCTATCCCTGGTGGTTTTCAAAATAGAAAACTTTTTTTTTTAAAACAGCACCGGTTCCTTTAAGTAACACTGGCTGCTTTAAACAGAAAACTCTTCCATTGGGAAATGCAAACACAGAGTTGGTGGCCTGCCCTTCCTTACAGACAACCATCCCTGTGTTTGCAGCCAATCAGGGGGAGGGTGCAAATTGCCACATGCCTATTTAATGTGCATTGGGGAAGTCGTTCTGAAACCAGCTACAAAAGGTGATTTTGTAACAGAACCTGTTAATACATAGGTCACTTTGCAAAATCAGAGTCCATTTACCAAATAATTTGGTGTGAAATCTGGGGCCACCTTTTGCGAACATACTCTAAGGACATCTTTGCCCTATATACTTGGTATCACAGTAATCCCCGACTTTATTTGATGTAACGAGCATAAGTTTTTTAAAAATAAAAAAGCCTTTTTACATTTTCCTATACCTTTCCGTAAAATGAGAAAATGTAATACACTGACAGTTCTTATTTGAACTGATGGGTTTACTCTTTTCATCTCCCTGCTTGGGCTGTCCCGGAGCGCATACTTTGGATATTGACCTAATGCTCGATTTTATGTTATGTTATCTCTATTTGTATAGTGTACTAATCACTCGTGAGGGGGGTTTGGCACACATTTCTTCGACCAGCGCCCTACCATGATACACTTGATAGGTCCTGCACACTACCTGTAAGGCTCTAGACAAGCGGCACACCATACCTGCAGGAGGTAAGTGGCCCCTCTTACTCTCAAAAGTGACTACTTCTGCTTGTCATGGTTAGGAAGAAAAACTGCTGCAGACTTACCACAATAAAGGAACAAAACTACAATAGAAAACAGTCCATTTATACAAACACTCAAAAGCCCACAAATACACATTGCAGTATAGAGTATAGGATTCAGGACTGACAACTAGGAAGACCAATGACTGAGTAGCTGCAAAATACAATCCTGGTAGTTTGTCAAGTATGTGTTTTGAGTGTGTTGCGTGTGTGTCTCTGTGTGTTGCTTAGAGAAATGTTTCTAATTAAGCACTACACAATTAATTTTTCCTGTAAATGTATTCTTTGTACAAATGCAATCCACATTACTTTTTAGTGTTCATATTCAATTTAGTAATCTCCTGGCAACATTTCACGCACACTTACTTTGTGTGATGGGTTGTCCATGTAGATTGGTTGACATGAGATTAATCCCATGAAAACACATAAGGGTCACATAAAGATCACATCATTTGGTCACGAGTGAAAGCCAATCTTAAAAGACAGCTTGCCTGCTTCCACAGTTGAAAATTTGCATCTAGACTCAAGTTATTCATTTTCCTACTCGAAGAACTCTGCCTAATAGGTAAAAAAGGAAGATTCCTTTCCCTGCTCCATCATTCTGCCTAAAGGAATCCGCTATGGCTCTAGTACAATTCCTACATTTTACCAGCCTTTGGGGGAATGTTTTGGTGAACTGCTGTGAAATCTTGTATTTCACTACACCAGTGTGCCATTGGCACAAAGCTTAACTTAAAGCGTTGAATCAAATCTAACATCTTTCAGCTCTTGAAAACGTTAATCAATTTGCAGACATGAATGGCTCACTACCATCTCAGGTAAATTGGTAAAGGACTGAAACTCTGCTCATTGCTTTAACCCTCTACTCTACCTATCCTAACATGGCTGTCCTCTCTGATGAAGCCTAAAGCTGGTCCTAGAATTTTTGACAGCACCAAGTCCCTGTACATGCTTTATGGGAAGCAATGCCTTCAGCTTCAAGACAGCAATGTATCCAAGAATACTTGTCACTGACAAAGACTCCTCAAGGCGTCAAAAACTTAATCTTCAAATGCTTACTTCCAGAAGATGATACAAGCACTGGATATCTCCAGACTGGATTATGTTAATGCTCTTCTACCCAAGTTACCTAAAGACTGCCTTGCCTCATTGAAAAATGTCGGTCATGCTGCGACTGGACTAGCACCACTTGTTTTGACCAAATTTCCCAGTAATCATCTCCTCACAATTGTTCCATATTGAAGCAGATGTATCTTCATAATTTCCGGCACAATTCAATATATTCTCTACTAGAAGTCAACCAGGTAGGTGTCTGAAAAACTGGTGTCATTTGGTCAGCACTGATCAGTACACAATACAGAATCTTTGAATGTAGAGATCCTCACTATCAAGAAACAAGACACAACCCTCTTCAGTATTCGTCTTTTTTAGAGATCATTGAGAGCAATGAGGCAGGTGGACCTTGTAGTCAAACTTTCATCAAAGGTCTCTTCCCAGGTGTGAGCCTATTTGGTTCCTCTTTCCCCTGGATCATGCCTTCATGGAGCTCTAAATATGACACTACTAAAGAAATGCAAACATAGAGACTAAATGGGTCGGTATGTATGGCATGTTTGAGTATGGTGAATGGAAGTTTCACAATTGAATGCACACAAATAGGATAGTAACAAGATCCTTATGCGGTCCTGACCTGACGAAAGTGAACTAACCCGGTGAGGCATTGGTGTGACGACTGAAACATGTTGACCCAGGGATACAGAAGATACTAATATCCTTAGTGCATCCCCCTTCTGTTTTTAACTCCATCAGGGTGCCCTTTGAAAATAAAACTAACCCTCTGGACACCCTAGCCTATTATTAAATCTAAGATTCCACCTAATAACCAAATATCTCCCTTGGCTACCAAGGTTGAGCCTGTCCAGATACACTAGGGGCCCTATTCCCAAAGGTAAACTTAGATGTTTGGTCTAAACTTAGACCAAACATCTAAGTTCACGACTTTGGAAATTCACAAAGGGCATTTACTAGTACTATCTTTATGTCCACACTTGGGCTGGATCTCTGCTTGAGTGTGGACATAAAGATATTATTCATAAATGCCCTTTGTGAATTCCAAAAGTCGTAAACCTTGACGTTTGGTCAAGTATCAGATTCCTGAACGCTGGCCATCCAGAAGCTTGGATACTTATTGACTTTTTAGTGACTGTAGTGATGTAAATGAGGATCACGTCCACGTAGGTTCTTGTAAGAATAGGTATTTATTGAGTAAGATGGTACAAGGTGGTAATTCATAAATATTAAGATAATAGGATTAAGATAAAACCCCACCAGGAGCTGTCACCTTTCAGCTCAGTCCCAAGCTCCCAACTGACTAGAGCTAAGAACCCAACATTCTAATATGTCATCATGAATAAACACATTCCAAATGATGACAGCAGTGAATAAGCTGGGAAGCCGATACTACACATCTTCCTTTTTATACATTTTGCAATTGCAACTAAAACTAGATGTGAACACAAGCAATTACAAATAATAACAATGAACATATGAAAGAAAAGTAGAAACGGGGTAAGTAATAATATGAAGAAAGGAGAACATAAATATAAGAACAGTTGAACACAAGAGGTGATAAATGAAGAAAGATTTAAACTGAGAAGAGTCAAAAGAAGTAATAAAGGAATTCCAAATGATGACAGCAGTGAATAAGCTGGAAAGCCAACACTACACATCTTCCCCTTTTATACATTTTGCAACTGCAACTAAAACTTAGATGTGAGCAAGGCAATTACAAATAATAACAATGAACATATGAAAGAAGAAAAGAGTCAAGAGAAGTAGTAAAGGAAGGTGAATAAAAGGAAGGAATAAGTCAAAAGACAAAAGGAAGCAAAGCAAGGAGTAGAGATAACAAAAGGAAGCAAAGCAAAGAGTAGAGGAGAGAAGAAGGAAAATAAGAAAGAGAACACATCCTCTCCTTAAAGGACAAAGAGAAAGAGATAAGAGGAAGGTGGACACCGAACACAAACGTTGAAAGTATCGCAAAATACACCAATTGGCCAGACTTTAGAAATTGTGAACCAACAAACGAAGAAGTGAAAGGTAGAACCACATAAAGAATATATAAGAACAAAGGAAGTGCTCCACATGAGAAAACATTTAGTAACTCCAGAAATATTAAACAGAAAGGTGAAAATTAACACCTAACAGGAGCACGACCAGAGGAGAACCTCAGTTGCCAGTAAAAATAATTAATTCTGAATGAAACCTTTTAAAAAAAGGCTGTGAGAATCTGGCATAATAATCACATAAAAGCGTTAAATGCACAGAACATTTAAAACTAAATTTCATGTAGCGTACGTCTACGCATAAGAAAATGTTTAGAAGAATAAAACTTTTGCGCAAAAGGAAAAACAATAACAATCATAGAGCTCATGAAGAATAAGTAAGCAGTACTGAACCTTAAAGGTTGACGTCAGCATTTAACATTTGAAACCGGTAAATGTAGACTAAGAACGTCCACTCATGTAGAATGCAGAAATATGAATTAATTCATTAAGTAAGTTCAAAAACAGAACTGCGTGATGCATCATAAAAATGAAATAAAAACGAAGAATTTATCATTAAAATTAAGCATAAGTAAAGAACTGGTACATATTTATACCTAATGCATATAGCAATCATATAAATGGTATTGAATCATAAAAGGAAATATAATGAGCATTGAATCATAAAGAAAATTATAATCAAGCAATAATACCATGAAAAATTTACGTAATTAAAGAACTGGTAATTATACCTGCTGCAACCCAAAAAATCATATTGCATATAAAATTATAAAAGGCATAACATATAGTGCACACCATAAACATTAGTTCAAATCACAGCGTACCGTACAGCAAATATACTTGGAACAGAAACTGGTGAGAGAATTCTCACCTAATATGTGATAATTGATAGTAGAAAACAATAAACTAAAACAAGTAAAGTGGTCACCGTTGTCAATTGTTAGAAGAAAACAATAAAATAAAATAAATAAAGTTGTCACCGTTGTCAATGTGCTTTGATAAGAATTAAAGGATGTAAAAGGCTGTGCGAATCAGCGCAGGTGATTCGCAGTCAAAAACACAGCAGAATGACATTTATCAATGAACATGTAGTAGGGACATGGCGCTGTAACTTTATAAAATACTGAACTTGCAGTAATATAAATAAATAAATGGTGTGCATGTCACCGAAAGCAGGAAGACATGCGCGGCGTTTGTTATTGCACTGTTAAAATAAGAAGAGAAGACAAAAGAAACAGTACCTGCGTTGAAATACGAAGTTCAATAGAGGCACTCCGCAGTAAAGGATATTGAAGTTGAGGAGAAAAGGCACTGAATTTGAAGGGGCTGCGTTAGTATGAAGAAGGCGCGTCAGAAAACGTGCGGGGAAAGCCTCATATGAAAACTTTATTTAAACTGTAGATGTGACGTGAAGTACTAAGGCTTGAGGAAAAGTGCCAAATCAAAGATGGCGGCACGCTATTGACGTCGTGCCGGGTGGTTATAGGCAAAATAATGCACTCAAAGCTGTGCCACAGCTTTATTGACGTTGAAGGAGCGTCACAGTAAAAGAAGACACATCGAAGGAGCGTCGGGCATCTGCATGGGTGCACGCGCAGAGTGATCACGCTGGATGTCAACTCGAGCCTCATTTGAATCAGAAAGTGCCGGTTCAACTGCCGAGACGGAGAGGCAAGTGGTAGAGACATATTTAAATTGTGGAAATCGCCATAAATCCAATTCATGAGAAATATAAGTTTGAATCCCAAACGCTTGAAAGTAATTAATGATGTTGAATAAAGTAAAGCAGGGTCAGTAGTTTTCATAAGGGTTGAAAGTCTCGTGTGCAACTCTGCATAAAGGAAGCAAGGAATAATAAAACACGGGCAAAATGACATTTGCTTCCTGGCAGTGAAACGGGAGTTAAGTGGCAAGTAGAATGAATCACTGCAGGCGTAGAAATCAATTGCTGCCTTAGTTTGAAGAATAGTACTTAAATAGCAGAAAGTATAGCAGGGACTGGCAGGTCAAGAAGAGGACGACCAGAAGTGGAATGGTCACTGGTGGGGGTTTTTAGCGTTGTAGCGTGCCAGTATGCTTAAGAATACGTAGAATAATCAAAGAAAATTCTTTACCTTGAAGTTCAAAAGTCCATTGGAGTAGTAAGCACAAGTGCCCAAATCGTCGCCAAATCTGTAGTGATGTAAATGAGGATCACGTCCATGTAGGTTCTTGTAAGAATAGGTATTTATTGAGTAAGATGGTACAAGGTGGTAATTCATAAATATTAAGATAATAGGAATAAGATAAAACTCCACCAGGAGCTGTCACCTTTCAGCTCAGTCCCAAGCTCCCAACTGACTAGAGCTAAGAACCCAACATTCTAATATGTCATCATGAATAAACACATTCCAAATGATGACAGCAGTGAATAAGCTGGGAATCCGATACTACAGTGACTTATGATAAAGTGGATCAGGCTAAGCTCTAATCTTTCTAGAGAAGTGAATAGGAGTGCTACGCATCACTCTCTATTGAAACAATTCTTCGACAACCACAGCCAGTTCATTAAAATTGGACCCTTAACCAGTCATTGGACCACAGAAACATGCATCACATTATCATCACTGCTCTTTTGTGTCTATTTTAGATTCCTGGCAAACTTAATTGCATAATATGAAGTATAGTTCCAAATGTATACCAAAAGATATGCAATTCAACACCAGGATGAAAAAAAATCCAAACCACCTTAACAACAACAATAAGCTTTGGACAACCATTGTTTTGGATGAGAGAACACAGATGCTGCCTCAGTGGGACTAAAACTGAAATCATGGTGAGTTGAACTATCCTGATAGCAAACTATTCAGTATATGGCCTTATGAGTTAGGCTCCACCCTGTTTCTATTCAAAAAGGAAAAAAAAACTTGTCATATGGTTTGATTGTGACCTGTCCTTTTCTCACCAAACCACAACGGTCACACAAAACATGAAGGTCAATCTCATAATCATCAGAAACATACTGCCTTTACTGCATGGAAATCATGGAATAGAGTTGATGAGATTCTCAATAATGCTCCGTTTTGACTACTGAATACAGTGTAGAGTGTATTGCATATAAAAGACAGTCTGAAACTCTACAGGATACAAAATCAGACAGCTAGTGTTTACCTCCACTGGAGGAAGCCTGATCACATCACTCCATCACTGAAAGACCTCCAACGGCTTCCAGTGAAGCAATGGATCAAATTTAAAGTTTGTTGTAATACCGACATGGCCTACTGGAGAAATGGACCTAAACACTTTAGAAGACTGGCATCAGAAAGCACTACCCTTGTACTGCGTATCCTTTGGGAGCGATGCACTCTTACATTTCTCACCACCACCACCAATTTTTTTGAAAAACCTTTTACTGGGTTTTTCGGTGTTATAGTAGCATTACAAGCCATTGCCATATGTATCAAAGTGTATTACATAGGAAGTACAGTTGGAGTTCAGAGGCATATCATGTCATTCAAATTTATGCAGAAGGCATCAGGTAGTAACCAATAATGCACCTTAAAGCTTCAAGCTACCCCTGTAATAAGTGCTGCCTCGTGTTATCACACCAGTGAGAGAAACTTAAACTGTTAACTTGGGGAGCAAACACTGGGAGGGGCGACAAGGAGGGGAAGGTGGGGTGACAAGGAGGGGAGGGAGGGGCGGGTGTGTTCTGGTGCTCTGATGGAAGTAGGGAACACATGTCCAGGTGCAGGAAAGTGTGCTATGTCATCTCAGTGTACTAGACAGTGGTGGAAGTAATTATGAATTTGGGAAAGGTAGCCCTCGTAGGGGAGGCTGGTCAATTGTGCGGGGAGGATTGCCCAAACAGATACCTCTTATGGGCCCTATGACTGCAGAACTGTAGCGTCTTTGTCGGTTGTTTGCTGGAAGTGCATGAGCAATATGGCCCACTGAGGGGAGATAGGGCACACCTCTTCATATCGGAGTGCTTCTTCCCATGCAGTGCCCCATTTGTGCACTGCGGCTGTCCATGCCTCCACTGGGGGGCCCACAGGTGCGCGCCAGTGTAATGTGATTGCTCACTTGGCTAAAAGGAGGGTCAGGGCTGCGAAGCGTGTCTGCAACCATGTGTTGCTTCCTACGCTTGAATATGCCAAGCGCGCAGGCCTCACAGGAATTGATGTCCGGGAGTCCTGTAACTTCCCGCAGTGTAGCATGAATGGTGCGCCAGTAGTGTTGCAGAGCCAAGCAACACCACAACATGTGTAACAGCGTTCCGTTAGGGTTTGACATTGGGGAAATCTAATTGTGACTCCGGGAAGTGGCAGTGGAGCTGCGCAGGTATTAGATAGGCCTGGTGTAGTATGAAAAACTGTATGTTTTTGAAACATGAGGTTCGGGAGACCTTCCTCGGAAATTCTAGGGCCCGTTCCCACTCTTTATCATGGAGCACCCTCCCAAACTCCTCCTCTCATTTTTGGAAGAGTGTGGCGAGCAGGGCGGCCAACTATTCTTGCATGGCTTTCTACAACCAGGTGATGAGGTGACGACCAGGATCCATAGTTAACATGGCTTGAAGCACTGGGTGTGTCGCGGGTTCACCTCCGGATAGATCCGAGGGGTGCTGGCAGGTATGTATGAGCTTCCGGTGGAGGAGGAACTGCCCAGGGATAGCCCGCTCTCCTCGGCCAGCTGATCAAAGGGGAGAAGCTGACCCCCAGAAAATAGAGCCTCCACATCAAGAAGTGAGTGATTGGTCCAGACTTGCAGTCTAATTGCCCCTGCCTCGAGGCAAGCTGACCAGTGGCAGCATAGGGGTATGAAGCGGAGTCCTCTGGGAGAGGCGATGTAACCTAGCCATACTAGCCTTCGCTATCAACACTTGTATGGGATGGGTCGAGACGGGCGGGGCTCCCGGCAAAAGCAAGTGGTGAATTGCCAGCATCAAGGGCCCAGACTCCGAGCAAGCCTCCCCGAGATAGCGTCCCGCTGTCCAGCGGGACAGCCATTGGAGCTGCACCGCCAAAAAGTATGCCTCGAAGGATGGGGCCACAAAATCTCCCTGATCCACCGGCAGCTGCAGCTTGGCCAGGGCAACTCGTCGGCATCCAGTTCCCCATATGAGTGAGCAAGAAGTGTGTCCAGTTCTTTAAAAAAGGACTGGGGTGGGATAACTGGAAGGTTTGCAAAGTAGTATAGAAAGGGGGGCAGGATGACCATTTTTGTCAGGGCGATCTTGCCTATGGGGGCTAGGGGGAGTGTCCTCCAAAAGCCTACCTGGGAACGTATGCCCGCCAATGCCCTGCGATGGTTGCCCTCCTAAAGATCGCAGGGTGTATGATATAGGCAGACTCCCAGATAGCGAGGCGCCTGTGCATGCCAGGCAAGACAGGAGTCGTCAATGCGCACCTCTCGTGATGGGAGGTCAGGGCTGAGTGGGTAAACGGTGGATTTCGTTAATTTGACTCACAGTCCAGCCGCAGCAGCAAAGTCCACTAGCGTGGCATGGTCAGGGTCAGGATCAGCATTATGTCCTGTATGTAAAGGAGCAGGTCATCTGAGTACAGGGACACACTGAATGTCTTGCCTGCCAGAAGGATGCCCCATTCTAGCCCCGCCTTCCGGAGGCATATGGCTTAGGGCTCCATAGCCAGCGCAAATAATAGGGGGGAGAGTGGGCATCCCTGATGCATTCCTCAGCCTATTGGGAAAGGAGCCGTGATGTGGTGGCCCAAGCGGAGCCGGCAGGTGGGGTTCGAGTACATTAGCTTCATGTACGCTAACTGTTTTGGTCCCACCCCCATACGGGTGAGTACCGTAAATAGGTAAGGCCAGGTCAGGGTGTCGAACACCTTCTCCAAGTCAAAGACAAGGCAGGCGGCGCAGGGAAACCGCCCCCTCACCTGATCCTGGACATGGAAGAGGCAACGGATATTTTGGGAGGTGCTTCGGCCGGGGACAAAGTTGTTCTGGTCTGAATGCACGAGCTCCGGGAGGACTTGGGAGGAGCAGTCAGCTAGTAGTTTGCATAGAATTTTGTAGTCGGACCAGAGTAGAGAAATTGGCCTATAGGAGGCTAACTGGGTGGGATCTCTGTCTGGTTTTGGGATCGAGATCAAAAGGGACTCGCGAAGAGAGTGGGGAAGCTCGCCATCCTTCAGGGCCGCTTTGTACATTGCCGCCAGCCAAGGTGCCAAGAAAGCTGAAAAAGTGTTGTAGTATTCTAGAGGCAAGCCGTCCAGACCCTGGGTTTTGTATCAGGCCAGATTAAGAATTGCCTGCTTCACGTCAGTTGATGTGATCTCTGTGTCTAGGGAACTCCTCGCGAGAATGGGGATCTGAGGTAGGGTGAGGTCGGCTAGGAACTTGTCTGTTAATTCTGGCTGATTATTCAGCGGCACACGATATATGACGGAGCAATAGTCATAGAAGGCTTGTAAAATGTCAGTTTGGGTACGGACATTGACGCCAGTGTGGGCGATCACTTCTGTAATGGGGCGGGACACTGAGTCCTGGCCGATAACCCATGCCAAGAGTGGGCCAGGTCTATCACCCTCCCTGTGCACATTAGCAGCGTGGGCCTCAGGTTCTCAAGGAATGTGCATAGGCAGTCTTCGCCTCTGGCAATCAGGATGCAAGTGCCGGAGTAGCGTCTGCCACCTTGCTAAGGGTAGCCAGGTTGTGCTCAGCAGCCTTCAAGTCTCTCTCAAGTGTTCTGCGGACCACTGCTATCTGTTGAATGCAGGTTTTCCTAGCCACAACTTTAAAGGTGTCCCATTCCAGTGTCCTGGTGGATGCTGTGTTGTGATTTTCAGAAAAGTAACTGCGGATGCTGATCTCCTGCTCCTTGCAGAACACATGATCCTCGAGAGAATCATGTGGCAGCCTCCAGGGGGTTGGTGGAGGTGAGAGAGGCCTCCACTTAAGGGTCATAATGTGCGTGTCATGATCAGAAATTACCTGACCTAAATAGTCTGTATAGTGGATCAAGGGGACAATCGTGGAAGAGCAGAGAAAGCTGTCAAGATGCACATAAAGGTTATGCGGAATGGAATAGAAAGAATATAGTTTAGACATGGGGTGATGGGATCTCCAAGCATCCGCAAGTGTCCAGTAGTGTATCCAGGCGCGGAAGCGTTCTGCCTGTATGTAGTGTGGGGAGTGGGGAAGGGATGGGTGAGACCTGTCTAGGGATAGGTCAAGAACCCAATTGTATCCCCCCCCCCAGTATCCATGGTGTCGCTGTATAGTGGGCCAATGCACCGGAGAGGGATTCCCAGAATTTTCCCTGGTCAGTGTTGGGTGTATAGATACTACCTAAAAGTACAGGCTGTCCATCCAAATGTCCCTGAAGGAAAGCATACCGATCATCTGTGTCAACCACCCTGCGAGTTTTCTGGAAAGGAACCCTGGGACGAATCCACACCATAGTCTCTCGCGCGTATGCCGAATAGGTAGTGGTGCAGAAAATACCTCTCCAGCGCTTACGCAGGCGGCTCAGCTCCACCGCGGTAAAGTGTGTCTCCTGCAGACAAACTCAATGCGCCTGCTGGCTGTTGATGTAGGAATAGACAGGATAGCATTTTTGAGCAGTGTGCATGCCTCTAATGTTGAGAGTGAGAAGACGATGTCAGCAGAAGAAGCCATGACAAGGTGATAGGAGTGTAAGGAAGACACGGAAGGGGGCCCTTTCCCAGTGGTGATGCGCCTGTCCCCAGAGCCTTGTGTCACCTGCCCGCCATAGTGCTGAGGATGGAGGGATGAGAAGGGTAAGGAGAACCTGCAGTAACTGGGGAGGGAGATATTCCAAAACTGGGGGCCCACCGCAACTGGCGGTATGCCCAAACAGAGCATGTTGCATATGCTCTAGTGTATCGTGGGGGGCGAGCTAAACATGTGCCCAGAACAGGTCAGGTGAACTGCCCTTAAATTTCCAGGGTGAAAGGGCGCCGGTGGTGTTGGGGATTCACCGATTCAATGCTACAACACTGTTTAAACTTTGACATAAGTGAGACATCCTGGGTCAGTTAAGTAGGGGTATCTGCCATCTAAGGAGTCACTGCGGGAGGTGTTGGCGAATCAGCCAGGGAGCTGCCCGAGCAGCTGGGGTCCTCCTCGGAAGTGAAGATGTGGGGGACTTTCTCATTGTCAATGGCCGTGGAGGCAGGCCCTAAGTCTGCTGCAGCTTGTAGGGCTCCCCTGAAGTCTGCAATGATTTGTTTCACATTGGGGGAACTACTCAAGGACCCTCGAGGCAAAGGATTTGTGCATGGTTGAGTCCCCCTCTTGCTTTCTCGCTTGTTCCGGGGTACTCAAGCGGCCAGGGTGAGGTCGGTGTCTGATGGCCTAGGTTCTTTCGAGTGCTAGTCAGTCCAGTCCCATGCCTCAGCCAGGTCAGTGAAGAAGAGAGTCGTACCCTCTGAGATTATCTTGAGGCGTGCTGGGCACAGCAATGAGTATTGTATCCCCCGCTGGCAAAGGGGGCATTTCACCTCCAAGAATGATGAACACTGGCGCTGCACGACGCGGGTGTAGTCGGGGAATAGCATGATATGCTTGTTCTCCACCTGCAGGGGTCCTGCCCACCTGGCGGCACAAGGCACCTGGTCCCTGTCCTTGAAGTGAAGAAGTTTCGCCAGCATTGGATGAGGAGGGAGCCCGGGGGTGGGCGACGTGCCAGGAAGCAATGCCCTCTCTCCAGGGAAAAAATGGGTGTGAGGTCCAAGGTTTGGGTGAATGTTTTGAACCTAGACTCTAGGTAAGCAATGGCTCACCGCCTCCACCAATGAGCAACAACAAGAAAATGATGGGCAATTGTAGGACAAGCCTATGCAAAATCTGTTAGCTTTGTCAATGTTTTTTTACATGTGAGAGCATCGATTTTGGTGTATGCTGTAGTTGTACCTGGTCAGATGTTTCAAATTCAGTGTTGATTGCCTGAAACGGCATGTATGGATTTATTAGGAACAGCAGGTGGTAGGTGTTTTGCGGCAATAAAAGGCAGGGGTTGTCTTGAGTGCACCAGTGTCATGTAGATATGGGTACATGTGTCCCCATAGAGATGCTTGGACCCCAGATGCCACCAATATGAGTGGAGAGCAGGTGTGCCAATATTGCAGACATGGACATGTCCACGGCAATGCAGCATGTAAGGGCAGTGGCTCTGTTCTGAAGAACAACATTATGATGTCTGAGGTGCAGTTCATTAAGAACACTGAAAATTACTTCACAGCTGTGAACAGTTTGTGACATTGAATAGTTAGTGCAAAAGCCCCACAATATGGATAGAATCAGAGACGTATGCTGTAATACACCCTTCGTGTCTGCACGTTTATCCATGTATACAGTGAAGCCATGTGAAGCGTGTTCATGTAAAACCACACATGTCTAACTTGGGCCTGCCCAGAAATTGAGCATGTAAATACAGCCATGTCACATTGTCTGCAAACTTTGAATTCAATTGCTGCACTGACAGATACCAACACCCCTTTGTCTATTCATTGTGAGGGTGCATAACACATGGACGGCTTGCGTGAGAATCAAAAGCATATGCCTTCTGTGCAGAAGCTGAAGATCGACAGGAGTGAGGTGGTGGGAGGGACGGAAAAGCAATGAATGAAATGTGGATGGTGGGAAACACCATTCCTTAGTAAATAATGTAGGTCATGGCTTAAAATATGAACCCATACGAAATAACGGTAAATTACATTAAATTAGTTAAAAAATTTAAAAATATAAATTAATATAATTTAATGTAATATATATGAAAATAAAACATATTTTTATTTAATTATAAAATATTTAAACATTCTTTTTTAATTTAAAAATTTATATAAGATTAAGTCTATTTTAATAATTATTAACGCCTAATGAAATATTTTTAAATTAGATAAATATTTAATTCACAATTAAGTTAATAGTGCTGTAACATTTTTTTCTTTAGTTCTACATTTAAAATAAATATATAAAATTAATTTACAATAATATTTAACATAATAGTTTTACTCACTTTCTTCTAGTTAAATAAAAAAAAATACTATAGGGAGATTCCCTAGTGAGTATAGGGAAAACTAAAAAGTTTATTAAACTTGGAAAAGTTAGTAAAAATATGTTTATGTTAAATATTATTGTAAATATTTCTATATACTTATTATCTCCACTTAATGCTTCGGTCAAGACTAAGCTGCTTGGCCCTCATCAATCTAAAAAACAAAACAAATTGTCACAAGCAAAAACATTTTTGGGTCTCAAAAAGAACACATTACCATAGTAGTCCCTGGCACTTAAGGGCACTTTGAGTGTGGATGTGCTCTGTGTTAAACAGCAGAATGCTGTCACTCACAGTGAAGTTAGCCAATGGCTGAAGTGGATTGCCAAAAAGCCCATCACTGAATGCTCTAGTGAACAGAACTAAAATGTGACTGAAAAAATAACACACCGATGGATGAAGAGGGCTGGTAGAAAGATCCCATATGTAAGTAATTTACACTCATAATGTTAGCAAAAGCAAAAGGTCTTGTCTAACACCAGACCTAAACATGAGTGCAACTGGGTAACAATAAACATCTATTGTTCAGCGCCAAGATGCCCTACAGCATGGACGTGTGCTTCACAAATGCTTATAATATGTTAACACATTGCCTAAGCTTTTGTGAAAGGCTTATGTTACTGTAGTCCGTGAATTGTTTGGTTACATGATCAGTGAGGTTCATGTGACAAATAACGTTACAGAATCAGCCATGTATTTCACAATTGGGCGTGTAAAAAACGATTTCCAAACTGATGTTTTTATTATATCATTAAAATATCATGAGAAGGATCCTTAATAAGGGTGATGAGGTCACAGTGCTATTCATTGTGATATTAATAACATAGGATACACTGAACATTGTTGTACACTCAAGTACAACTTGGATAAGCAAATGTTGAATTCGCAGTTAGAAATGTCAAATCTTTATTAAATGTGTGTATTTTCCGACTGCAAATCCTCTTTACCATGCTAAAGCCGCAAATATAGCAGAGGTTTTCACAGCATTAAGCTTAGCTGCCCAGAGTGCCTAAAAAGTCAGAATTCAGAAATGTTTTCCATAATTATTTCAACTCCAGAAATACATCTAAGTTTACCCTTAAAAGAGGCTGGGGTATGTTTGGACATACTTCCTTGTCTTCACCTGGAGATTTCCAGGAGACTTCCAGGATGACCTCCCGGTCGAAAAACCACACGGATCACCGTAGGAAAACTATAATGATAGTTTTCTGAATTAATTTGTGAATAAGACCCAAATCGATTTAGTAATAGAAACATGACAACTAATTAACGTCTTAGAAAAATAATTGTTTTTTTAATCTTGAATAATCATAATTTTGTTCTCGTTAGTTTACAAAATGTAAAAGGAGGAAATGTTACGTGTAATTGAGGTCAATGTGTCAGTACATGACAAATTATCATTTTCTTCCATCCTGTATATTACAGCATCACTCATTTGTCATTTCCACCCACAAGAAAATTTGATCTATGTTTAAGTCAGACCTACATAAGACTAAAACGTATAGTTCAAATTATAGTTCCTCCCTAAATTTGACAGACATGGAATCAGGGTAAAAGGGACTTTTTTTCTTAAAAGCAAGTAAATTATCCCCACCGTACTTATGACTTTTCCTACTTGGGAATGCTCATAAACTGTAACGAACTTGTCCAGGTGCTATTCACACAAAGGGCCCTCTGTGCCTCCGGCTGCATTAGCATCCACCGCCTTTAAAGTGGCCACCCTGGTCTACTCATAACCCTGTAATGACATATTCCACTTATAAAACGCTTTTGACACCTACACCATATTTTGCTTATAAAACAAAAATCTTTCCGGTTTGCAGACGCTTTTCGTTTTACATTTGGCTCAAATGTTTCCACCCTGCTCCTGACGTCCTGCACTCCTGTTGCCTCTGAAAAGCACACTAACAACTGCTTAATGGGCACAGGCCCTTTGAAAATGAGTTCGGTGTTTATGCTGTACGGATCTATTCATCGCTATGGTAGAAATTTGCGGCGCACATGTTTCTGCAGAAAATGCTAATTTTTACAGGGTACAGATAGAGGAATAAAGTAGAAGAATATGGAAATTTCGAAAGTTTCCCGTGGGCTTTCTGAACTTGTGGACTATCTCTTGGTCTGCACTTCCAGGAGGAAAAAGCATGCAATAGCATCAGGATAGAGCTAGAAACAGAGAGCCAAAGCAATAGGGTGGCAGGAGTGCCATTTCTGACTGGTTAAGATTCTTTTAATGGCAGCTCAGCTGAAGTACAAACTGGGCCCGCACAGCAGTCTTAACAGGAAAGACTCCCAGTGCAATCACTCAATCAGGTTTAGGTTGTTAGTAGTCCAGCCTTCCGGCCCTTCCACACACTAACAAGCATTGGCAATGCCAATGCGTCTCACCTTTATGATGCAAGTGTTCATCTATTGGCTTTGCACATGCTTGATTGTAGGGTGTTGTTCAAAAAAAGTAAAATAATACACTTAAAAATGCTAGAGAAAAATCAAACACATTTTTAAGGTATCTGAAAAATGAACACTCAACTTCATATTTTCAATCTTTATAAATGACATAGTTTATTTTTCAAATTTCACAGAGGAAATTCTGAACAGAATTTAAGAAACCTGTTGCACTTGATCCAGCGTAAAAATAGCATAGAGGACTAGGTGCATGTTCTCCTAATGAGCATAACAGCTGTTGAGGAAGTGTCACAATTTAAAGCAAAATGCTTGCTACTACTTTCCATGGGGCACGGAAATGAAAGCAAAGATCTAGCCATTTGGTGCTCTGCAGATGTCTGGGGAGCAGATTTTTAGGCCTCTGGGAGAAAAGACATCTCTTATTTAGACACTCTAAATAAACCTTCTGTCTCAAATGCAGAGTGAGGGCAACGGCCTGCCCCTCCCCCAAAACTATAACTGGTTCCTTGGTGCGCAAAGGCCTGGGTTTTCATGCAAAAGGCAGGAGAGAAAAAAAAATACACCGGCTGCTGAGCTTTTATGGATGAGCTAAGAGGAGTGGGATGCAACATGGAAAGCTGGGAGTAGATGGGATGATGTCAGGGAGAAGTAGCACATATGGAAAAGAGCAATAAAGCACTTGCACTCTCATGGAGTGCTTAAGCAAGAAAAAAGTAGGCTACCTATGTGAGCGGAGGATGGATACAAGTAATTCAGTCAAAACTATGGTAAACAAGCTATGCTCCAGGGGTGGAGCTAACACAACAACAAGAGGAAGGGAAGTCATTCAAAAAGAACCAAGCAAATGGGATTACCATGAAATGCAACAAATATTCAACAATGGGCTCAATGTATTGTTAATGTACACAATAGATTTTTGACAACAGACCACTAAAAGCTTTCTGTCTGGGGAATCTACAAACTGAGTGCACACTAAAATTGTTATAAATGTAATCCACAAAAAGGTAATACAAGGTAATGTGAGAGCAAATGTGGAAAAATATGAAAATGAAACAGACAAAATGGACACAAATTCGGTTCCCACACAATATTCCTCATTTGTTGCGTAAATCTGTAAATTGGACACAAAAACTCAGAAGGCACTAGAGAGGAAGAGTAACAAATAAACATGATGCAGATCCCAGCAAAGCTAGTAGCCACCAATATGGTACCGGGTTTCAAAGCACTTGATCTTCCATTAACACAGAGGGATGCGAGGTCATATAATGAACACTGGGGGCCCTGGTGTAGGGACAAGAGGAAGAGCCCCGGAATGATGAGGATATGCACATATAACAATCAAAATTAAATGGCAATGGTGTCAATAGGCACTGAGCGGGCTACAATTCAACTTGCCCCCTGCAACATTATTCCATCTTGTAGAAGTGTCCACCCTTCTCTTAATCAATGCACAAGATTGAATCTCTTTGAATGCTTTGGATTTCACTGCCTGTGATTAACTTATTTGGTCACTTGTGTCACTCACTTCTGTTCTACCTTTTAGATTTTTGCAAATTTTTTAAGGAAGCTACCACTGTTTTTATCGCTTCAGGGAACTGGCTGCCTGGCAAGCCATCTCCATGTGTAAACTCATGTTACAATGTTTCATTGTCCTCTTACTTTCATCTTTGATTCTTGAGCAAAAGAATAATACGGGGACTTAGCGTAGGTCAGCGCAGCAAGTCATCTTGCTGCGCTGCCCTATGCCAAAGGGAAGAAGCAGGAATGCATCGTATTTATGCAATACAGTGCATTCCTGTCCTTTCTCCCTGCAATTATGCCATTTCAGCAGCCTTGTGCCAACACGGTCACCCAAGGGTGTCTGGTTTGTCAGCAGGATTGCTTTTGTGCAGGAAAAAGCACCTTCCAGCCCAGAAATAATCCTAAAACGTGTTTTCCACTTTTTATGTCTGCCTCAGAATGCTGCACATATAGAAAGAGTAAATAACGAGGATAAATAAAGACATTTCTCCATGTTATGCCTCAGCTTGGGAGGCGTAAGGATTTGGCGCTTCCCTCAGTTTACATGCTCCTGTAAATCTGGAGCAGCATCAAAATCCATGGGTGTTGCATGGGAAAACCCACCGCAATGCCCATGAAATGCCTCCTAAGCACAGAGTAAAGCAACAACTGCCTACTCCATATCTATGAGGCCATTCAAAGCCACGCATAGTGGCATTGTGTGACCCCATAGAAATGATTATTGATACTCCGATGGCACAGGGGGCTCATAAATAAGCCCCCAAGTGTTTATATATTTCAAGATATGCGCATCCATAAAATAGACAAGAGACTTAACCCCCTAGAATAGCATGAAGCCAGTTTGTGTTACCTTCAAAACCGCCTCCTTCCCCAACGACTGGAAACACGTCGAGATCAACCCTCTCCTGAAAAAACCTCGGCGGACCCCACTGACTTCAAGAGCTTCAGACTGATCTCTCTACTTCCGTACCCAGCGAAAGTCATTGAAAAAGCTGTCAACAGCCAACTCGCCTCTTTCATTGATGAAAACAACATTCTCGACTCCTCCCAAACAGGCTTCAGGAAGAACCACAGCACCAAAACCGCCCTTATCGCCGCGACAGACAACATCCGCTCCCTCCTTGACAGAGGAGAGACTGTGGCCCTCATCCTCCTGGACCTCTCCCCGACCTTCGACACAGTCTCACACCGCACCCTGGCCCGCAGACTCCAAGACGCTGGGTTCCGGAACAAAGCCCTCAACTGGATCCTCTCATTCCTCTCCGGCAGAATGCAGCGAGTCAGACTCCCTCCCTTCCTCTCGGATCCCACACCAACCACCTGCGGAGTCCCCCAAGGAACCTCCATCAGCCCCACCCTGTTTAACGTGTTTATGGCCCCGCTCGCATCCATCATCAGATTACACGGACTCAACATTGTATCATACGCAGACAACACTCAACTCATCCTCTCCCTATCCAACGAGCCCAACATCTCCAAACACAAATTTCAAAAAGGAATGGAAGCAGTCGCCAGGTGGATGAAGAACAGCTGCCTACAACTTAAGATGGACAAAACCGAAGTACTCATCTTAGGCCCTCACCCCAATGCCTGGAACGACACCTGGTGGCCCCCGCCCTCGGGAACCCACCCCCCACCCACGGACCACACATGCAACCTCGGAATCATCCTGGACTCCGAACTCAAAATGGACCGCCAAATCAATGCCATCACCTCATCCTGTTTCCACACCCTCCATCTCCTACAAAAGACCTTCAACTGGATTCCCCTCGAACACAGGAAAAACGTCACCCACGCCCTCATCAGCAGCTGACTGGGCTACGGCAATGCACTCTATGCCGGGATCAACAAGAACCTAACCCGTAAACTCCAGAACATCCAGAACGCCTCCCCCACACTAGTCCTCAACCTACAGCACCACTGCCACATCACCCAACACCTGCAGACACTAAACTGGCTCCCCATCGAGAAGACAATCACCTTCAAGCTTCTCACTCACACCCACAAAGCCCTCCACAACACCGGTCCCGCCTACATAAACCACTGCCTCTTGTTCCACACACCCCAAAGATCCCTCCGCTCAGCCCAGCTCTCCCTTGCGACAGTGCAGCGTATCAAGAAGACCAGAACAAGAGGCCGCTCCTTCTCCTTCCTCACGGCCAACGCATGGAACACCCTCCCTCTCCACCTCCGCCAGACACCGACACTCTCTAAGTTCCTTGAAGGCACTCAAGACCTGGCTCTTCGACGGATCACCGTGAACGTTCAGGAGCTGCGCCCCCCCACAGCGCCTTGAGACCCTTTGGGTGAGTAGTTGCACTTAACAAACCCTTAATTTATTGATTGATTGAGTTGCTAACTCATTTTATTAACAGTCACATCAATGACAAGGTGTGTCAGCAACTAGTAAATATATGTTTTCCTTCTAATTAACGATTTCTTCATTTAGACTCCTATGCTGCAGTAAAGTTTATCGCATATCCTAAATTTGTAATGACCATTTTGGAAGTAAAAATGGTCGCCTGTCCATATTAGCAACTTTTATAAGCATGCTACCTCCCACAAAGTAAATGCTTAAACACCATTTCTACCTAACATCTCCAGATGTCCATAAACAAGACTGAAAAATATCAGCATTGCAAATTATATATTCTTAAAAGTCAGCCTGGAAATGCCAAAATGTTGGGACTTGATTGGCTGGAACCCCGCTTTGAATTGCCCCATCCCCAGAAATGGGAGTGACAGATGTGTCTGTGCTGGACTGAAAACAGCTACATTCCCAACTAACAAACGGGTGGATAATATGTCTAAGCACCTCTATCTTATCATATCTGTCTTGATTATGGCAGAAGAACGAGAACATGATCTGCATAGCTTGTTTGAGTGTAACCTGCAGCGTGAATTGTTTTCACAGCAAAATAAGAAACATAGGCGCTTATGTATTACAACTATTTAATTTAAAGTCCTGTGTCAACCTTTCGGGTCTCGTCCGCACTATATAAAATTGCGAAATAAATAGTTGCAAAGTTAGCATAATATTTTTACATACATTCAATATTTCAACATGCAGATTCAACTACATCAGGAACATTGCATGCTCAAGTATTAGGAACAAACGTGCTAAGTACAAATTTGATGCAAATATGCAATGTCTAGGTAGTCTGTGTATGTTTTGGCCCTCCGTAGTAATAATGTGGCCTTCATTAGGACAAGGGACCTTAAAGTGGCACGTCAAAACATGCACAACCACTATAATGTATAAGAGAGAGTCTGTTTCGAGTCTTGAGGTTCACAGGGACCCTGTCTTTTAAAACTGGCTGTCCTTTTTAAAAAATAGTTTTTTTCCAGAAGGGATTTTGCATCAATTTATGATTTAAAGATGAGGCTCAGTAGAGGCCCTATTATCAAGCACTATCCATATTTTTTTTATTACATCCTATCTAAAAAAGCCTCTCCTGTATTCCCAAAATCCTCCCTGAAAAACCTCCCTTTCCATTTTGGTCAAATGACTCTCTGCTTACTTTCCATCCTCTGCATGCCTCCTCTTTCTGCGCACAGCCTACCTTAAGTTGCATGCATGTTTGCCGTTACCTTTATTATTGCATTTTTGCAAATTACCCTCATTGCATTCCACAAATTAAAAAAAAAACAGTGGGGCATATTAGCAAGACCGGCGATAAAATTATCGCCGTTTTAGCGGCAGGAAACTGCCGCTAAACGGCGATAATGGGCTTGCTAATATGCGTTATGGAATTCCAATAGAAGCCCAGGTTAGATGTCCTGCACATCTAACCTGGGCTTCTATTGGAATTCTATAACGCATATTAGCAAGCCCATTATCACCGTTTTAGCGGCAGTTTCCTTCCGCTAAAACGGCGATAATTTTACCGGCGGTCTTGCTAATATGCCCCAGTGTTCTTTCTTTGAAATCCACAGCTACAACCTAACAATACCTAAGCTCCTCTATCTTTTGAATTAATTCCATCAATCACCTGCATGAACTCACATACCACATCCAGCCCATCTAATAATCACACCTAACTCCTGTTAATTTAATCCACCACAAAAAAACTGGAGTATATGCATGGAATGGCTTTCTTGAGAGCACATTAATACTCCCTGTAACCAACAATAAACAATAACCACTGGGGCTATTCACTAACCTTAGGTTCCATGGCACCATGCTACCTGCCGTAAAGTGCTCCAATGCCTCGTCAGGGGTAGAAAGCGCTTTTTAAACGCAATCACAATACAACAATTAGAGCGGCAGACTTAGAAGAGTGCCTTCAGATGAAACAACCGAGACATAGCAAGGTGTCTAAGCAACAGAGGGTACTGAACGCCCACTTTAAAATAATAAATAAACAATAAATAAACATTTTAAATAAATATAGAATGGCAATTAATTATAATGTCAAGTGTTTCTCCTATAGTGCTTGGCCGCATAACATTGCCAGCATATTCAGAATCATTTCACATAGCTTATTACCCCCAGGTCCCTCCTGTCCTCGTCCCATTCCTGAACATAGTGGAGATGACCATCTCCGCGACAGAAAAAAAGAACAGGAGCATGCTGGGATACCTAACCCACTCCCTCCCACTGGGAGTACATAAACGGTACCAGCCCAGCATGCAGCCTGTTCTTTTTTTCTGTCTTCCGACAGAATGGGACATGTTTGCTGTCTTACCTGATTTTCTTCCCTGGATGTCTCGTCGGGCTGCTGGGCTGTCCTCGACGATCTGTTCCGCGTTCTCCTGGCCTGCCGGGCTTGCTGGGAGTCGCGTTGATGGGCGCCCGGCCCTTTGCGGCTGGGGCGCAGTTTCTCCGGTTTTCTTCCGGGTTACAGCGTGCGTCTTCCTATGGCTTGGCCGGACTGGAAGACGCGCAGATGCGGCTGTTTGGCGGGTCCGGGGGCTGCGCTTGACGGTGCTCCTGGGCTCCCTGCCTGGCTTCTGGAGTCCTGCTGACCTTCTTTCCTCCCTGGCGCCCCTGCTGTTCGTGGTGTCTGTGCAGGGGCGGGCCATGATGGGGCCTCGGTGGCCGGTTGATGCAGTCCTCTCCTCCGCCCGGCGCTGGTGTCCTGGAGGGCGCCTGGGCTGGCTCTTAGGGGCAGAGAGCTTGTGGTGCGCTCTTCCTGCCCCTGTGGTGAGTACCGCGTAGCGGATCCACTTTTCTTTCCTTCGTTGGTTCCTTGAGTTTGTTGCTGGTGCTCTGGGACCCGGCGTCCTCGGGTCTCCCCCTGTGCCGGTTGGGTCCTGTTGGGACCTTTCTGTGCTGGCTTGTGGCGCTCCCTGTCCCTGTGTGCTGGGTTGGGGCTTTGCGTGGCTTTTTGCGCTGTGTCTCTGCCTTGTTTCCCGGTGCTGCAGGGGGGGGGGATCCTTCGGGGGCTTCCTCCGCAGGTTGTGGGTTTCTGGGCCTCCTGGCTTTCCGCTTGCTCGGCGCTTGTTGCTGGTTGGTGTCTGGGCGGGGGTGTTGGGGGACGGTCTCTGTGTGGTGGTGTTGGCCTGTCCTCCTGGTAAGTTCTGCATAGCGGTTTCTTTCTTCCCTGTACTGTGCTCCGCTGCTGTGTCCAGGGCCATGCCACCCTGAACGCTTCTGTTCTCGTGTGTCCTCCGGGGTTTCGCAGCGTCGGGCCTGGGTAGTGTCTGGATGGGTCACTGCCTAGGGTTTTCAGGTGCTGTACGCTTTCTGGCCTGCGGTCTTGGCTCCCTGTTCTCCCCTGCTGGGGGTGTACCAGGGCTGGTCGGGTGCTGTGGGCTTCCGCATACCCCTGTGCACGCGTCTGCTCTAGTGGGCTTTTCCTTTTTGGGCAAGGTCCGGCCTGGTTCGGTCCTCTGGCCTCTGGGCCTCCGGCCGTCATGCCCTGCGTACTTCTGCCTGGTCGGGCCTGGTTGGTGCCTGGTTGGGTGTCCGCCTTGGTTTGCCTGTTGCTCGGCCTTTCTCTTCCTTAGGCCGCCTGCTGCTTGTCCACCCTGTTGGTTCCTGTCCGTTCTTGTGGGTTCGGGCCTGGTGCGTGCCTGTCTGGGTGCCTGCCTGCGGCTCCCGGTGCTGGGTGCTCCTTGCGTCCTTCCGGGGGTGTTTGCTCGGCCCGTGCTTGGGGTGCCTTGTTTCTTCCTGCCCCCTATGCCTATTCGGTGCTCTGGGCTTCGCAGTGTTTGTTTTCCTGGCCTGCGGCCTTTCCTCCCTGCTGGCGCCTGGTCGTGTCTGCTCTCGGTTCCTTGGGTAGGTTCGGGCTTGGTTCGGGCCTGTTTGGCTGCCTGCCTGGGGCTTCCGGTTGCTGTGCGCTCCTTGGGTCGTTCTGGGGGTGTTTGCTTGACCCCTGCTCGGCTGTGGCTGGGTCGCTTCTTGCGTCCTGCGTCGGGGCCCTTGGGGTTTTCGGGCATCCCTGTTTCTTGGGTTCCGTTGTTTTCCGGGGGGTGGGGGGGCTGTTGTGCCCTCCCTCTGTCCTGGCGGGCCCTTGGCCTTGGTTGGCTGTTGGCTCCGGGGCTGTGCTGGTGGGGCTCCTGGTGGGCTTTCTGGCTGGCGTTGCTACTTGCCTCTTGCCTGGTGCTGGGTTGTGTTGCACTTGGTTGGCTGGTGGGGTTTGGTTTCTTGTTGTGGTTTCCTTCTCCCCTCTTGTGTTTCTTTTTGTGGCTTGGTGCGCTTTGGGGTCCTTTGCCTCTCTGCTCCCTTTGCCGCCTGTGGTGGCTGGGTGTTGTGAGTCTTTCTTGGCTTCTGACTGGGTGGCTCCTTGGTTTCTTGGGTGCGCTGCTCCTGTGCCCTGCCCTGTCTGCGGGTTCGGGCTGCCCTGTGCCTTTTTCCCTGCTTTGTGGGTGCCGGTCTCGGTGTCCTTCTCGCCGTGCCTGCTCTTGGTCTTGGCCGGTGGGTTTGTTGGGGGGGCTGCCGGTTGTGGGTCTGGTGTCGGCCTCCCCTGTGTGGGTGGGCCGCGTTGCTGCTTCCCCGCTCCTCTTTGTTGGCCTTGTGCTTGCGGTTGGCTTTGCCTCGGCTCTGGGGCTGTGGCCTTCCCCTTGTGGGCCTGTCCTTGGGCTTGTGCGTTTTTTTCCGCTCCCGTGCGGGATGCTTTTGGCCTGTGGTGTCTCTGGCCATCGCTCTTTGCTGGCTCTGCGGGGTTCATTCTTCCCTTTTTGGGTCTGTTCCCGCGCCCCCGGTGGGTTGTGCGCCTTTGGTTTCTCCAGGCTCCTCTCCTTTGGTTTGGTGGTGCCTGGGACCTTCCGGGGTCGCTGTTGGGGCCTGGGCTTTGCCTCTGTTGGGTTTTGCCCTTGCAGTCCCTGTGTTTGGCCTCCCCTTTGCTTGTGCTTGGGGGTCGCTGGTGCCTTCTCGCCTTGAGTGTGTCGGGTCTGTTTGGCTGTGGGGCCCTTGGTTGCTTCGGGGTCCCCTTTGGGTCCCTGCCTGGGTCCTTTCCTGGCCGCTCATTCTCTGGTGCTTTTTGGGCCTCTTTTTGGGCCTCTTGGTGGCCGGTGGTTCTGGCCCTGGTGGTCTGGTTACTGGGTTGGTCCTGTTTCCTTTCCTGTGCCGCTCCTTTGCGCCTGGCTGGTGCGCTGGCGCCTTTGGGTGGGTTGGCAGTTGTGGGTTGCCGGTCTCCCTCCCTGTCTTCCTGCTACTTCTCCTCTCTTGGTGACATGGCGGTGGCTGGCTCTGGTGCCTTTCCCTGTGCCCCTTCTTGGTTGGGGGTTTTTTGGGGTTGGGTCGGTTGGCCCTTTTCCTCTCCCTCCGGGTTCTGGTGGCGCCATGTTGGGGGTCTCCTGGCTGGCTGACCTGTCGGTTGTCCGGTTGGCTTCTTGGGTGTTTCTGGGCCTCCTGCGTTGTTGGGCTGTTGGCCTCCTTGTTGGTCCTTCCTGTTTTGCCCTTCTTGGGGTTTGCCTTGGGTGGTTCCTTGGTGTCCTCTTTTGTCCTCCTGGCCGGTGGGTCGGCTCTTGGTTGGTGGCGGTTCCTTCCTCCCGGTTCTGGGGTGTTGTTTCCCCGGTTCCATGTTCGGCCCTCGGTTGTTCTCTCTTGGTTGTGCCCTGGTCTTGTGTGGTGTCTGCTGCGGGTTGCACTTTGTTGCTCTCCCTGGCCTCGATTGGGTGGGTTCCTGGGTTCGTGTCCCTGTGTCTCCTGCTTTTGGGGGTTTGCCTCGGGCCTGGCCGCTTGGCGGGTTCCTGTGCCCCGGGTTCTTCTCCCGGTGTGGCCGCCTTTGCTGCAGCTGTCCGGTGTCTCTGCTGGGGTTGGCTGCTTGTCTTTCCTGCCTTTTGGCCTGGGCCTTCTGTGGGGTTTCTGTGCCTCCGGTTCCCTGTTGCTGCTGTTGTCGGCTGTTGGTGGGGGGGGGCGGGCCTTGCTTGTGTTCCTTGGCCCCTTTCTTCCTGGTTGTTGCTCTGGGTCGGTGCCTGTTTTCTTGTCTGGTTCCTCCCTCTTCGGTCTTGCGGCTCTACTGGTGGCTTCCCCTGGTGTGTTGGGGTTGGTCCTGTGGTTGGTCGTGTCATTCGTTGTTCTCTTGCTTGGCGTGCCTCTTCGGTCTCGTCTTCCTTCCCTTCGCCTTTTGGTGTGGTCATTTGTGGGTTGGTCCGGCTGTGGGTCGCCTTCTTCCCTGCTCTGGGGGGTTCGCTCTCTGTCTTGCCCCTGCTGTGTTCCTTCCTGGGCCTTCGGCTGTGTCGCCCTGTGCGGCCTGCTTTCGTGCGCTCTCGGGCGTTGGGCCGGGTTGGCCTGTTTTGTCCCTGGTGGGGCGGCTACTTGGTGGTGCCTGGTGCTGTGGGCTTCGCCCTTGGCGGTTTTTCTCCCTGGTCGGTTGTCCTCCCTGGCTGGGTGGCTCCGTTGGGGCGCTTCCGCTTCTCCGGGGCTCCCTTCCCCTGGTGGTTTGGGGGGGGAGGGGGTCTTTGTTTCTGCCCCTCTGGGTGTTACCTTGGGGCTTGGGTCTGGGTGCGGGGCCTCCTTCGGGCTTGCCTGGGGGGTCTTGTGCTCTTTTGCGGTCCTTTCTTGGTCGTCCCCCGCTTGTTTTGGGGTCTCGGCTCTGTCGGCTTGGTTGGGGGCGTGACTGGTTGTGTGCTCCTGCCTGCGTTTTCTTGTGGGCTCCCTTCTGCTTCGGTTGGGTGCCGTTTTTTTCGGTCTGGTGCCCCTGGCGTTGGTGGGTGTCCGGAAGGCCGGGTTATTTGCTTTGGTATTCTCCACTATGTTCAGGAATGGGACGAGGACAGGAGGGACCTGGGGGTAATGTCCTTTACTTACCGGTAATCTTCATTACTCCTGGTCCCGTTGTCCTCGTCCCATTCCTTACGCCCCTCCCTCCCTCCCGGGCGGCCGGCCGGCCGGCCGGCCTTCCGGTTGTTGGCTTGGTATTTTCAGGCTGCATGCTGGGCTGGTACCGTTTATGTACTCCCAGTGGGAGGGAGTGGGTTAGGTATCCCAGCATGCTCCTGTTCTTTTTTTCTGTCGCGGAGATGGTCATCTCCACTATGTTCAGGAATGGGACGAGGACAACGGGACCAGGAGTAATGAAGATTACCGGTAAGTAATAGGACAGTCATAGACAGTACAGTTATTTTTCCTTGTAAAAATCAACTTCTGCTATCACGTTCGAAAAATGCGGAGGATAATGTAGAAGAATGCAGAATGGGGCCACGGTTTAACTACAAACGTGTTTACAGGTCAGGCAGAGAATGTGGAAAGATGTTTTATATGGTAAAATGTTTGAAAAACCGACTGTAAAAGCCTCACCCTAATCCACACCCACATTTCTTTTCACGTCCCGTCTCGTGCCTATCGTTATAACCTTCGACTCCCGAGAAGAAGCCAGGGCAGCAGTAACAGGTTTCATCGCCGCACAAAAATGCAGTCTGCTGACCCCTAATACACACAGGCGACAGGCAGGCTGACACCAGAAGCAATATATCTCCTGTCAGGGAGGAATGTACAGTGAGTGACGTACAAGCCTCCTTGGTCAGGCACGTTGTGAAGTTTTCAAAGTAAATACTTAGCATTCTATTGCCACTTTCCTGCAACCCACCTTTCTACTTATAAAAAAAATACTCAGCTAAATAGTGAGACAGGCAAAAAGGACTACTAGTTGGAAGAAAAGCATACGCATATGAAAGAAGCAATCCACAGGTGTAGTATTTCTTTTGTTTTTTTCTTAGTTATTCTACCAATGATGTTAGCGCATTCAAAACTTTGGCAGCAAAAATGTGTCCGCCGTGTTTGTATTAGATGTTTTGAAGCATAACACATGCCACGATTTCACAGTTTGGATTCCGATTGGCATCCATCGATTTTGCCGCCAATTCGCACTGTGGCATTCGGGGCTTGGCTATTTCATGGGACAAGTTGAACCATTGAACATTTAGGCAACACAGCACCACACATACATTATTTTTATCATTGTCTTGCCAAGGGGTACTGGGGCACGAGACCACTAAGGCAAACCCCGTGTTCAGCAGCACACTGCAGAAGCACAAACGAAGAGAGCGACGAAAGATGGGTAAGAAGACGACAACAGAATAGAGAATGTTATTGGTTCCACAGCCCTAATCGAAATGTGAATATAGGATGCAAAAATGGTGCACACATCACTAGTTGACAGTACATATTTTCATCATCATCAAATTAACTTTATTCGATTTGACAAAGCAAATCATAAAAGTGCAGATTTCATTAAAAAAGATATTTCATGTCACTTTAGGGATCATAAATTAGCATGATACACACCAGCTAAGAAACATGTGATATAATAACATACATTAGGATTCTCTAAAAACGGCACATATAATAATGTGGCTTAGCTTGTTTCAAATTCAAGGGTAAAAGGAGGGGTCCATATTTTCACAAAAACCTATAAATGCACCACCCAGGAGACACCTTATTTGAGCACACGGTGTAACAAGAATATTTTGAATTCAAAAATGGATTCTGCTTCACAAGCTTTGGAACCTGCTACCTCAGCTGATTCTCTGTGTGATCTCCCTTGGCCAACTTATATGGTGCTCTAATGAATATTTTTGAGAACCTCAGGCTTAGCAGCCATAGTGTTTGTAGTAAGAAGGAACCCTAAACAAATGGGTCTGACAATTTAGCAAACAACACCTCTAAAGAGCAGAGACCTTATCAAAATTGCTTGGCTGATGTGTTTGCTATTTTGCCAAAGAGCTCTTGGCCTCTAGACCACAGGATCAGCACAATCTCAGGATGATACTGATGTTATTCCTAGCCAGGAGTTTCTGAAATAAGGCAGATATGTTCAGCAAGGCTCTCTCCAACAACAAAAACAGCAACATAACTGTTTACCAGTAACACACGTTCTCTTTCACACCTGAATGGCCAAAGACCTATGGAATATGCCAACGAGAAAGGAGCTGCCCAGGGGCATGCAGTTCATGGGCAGTCATCCCAGCAGTGCCGACAGTCTTTCACCCTTCTGCAGAAGGCAAAATGAGTACCACTGAGTAGGGTAAAAATGAGACCTATGATTGAAGTACCTATGGAGAATTTAGGGGTCTATTACGATGGCGGTCGGATGTCCACCGCCGTACCGGCGGAGGCGCCCGCCAGACCGGCGGTGGACATCCGCCCGCGATCGCAACCAAAAAACCGCCGGTCAAATTAGGATGGCGGTGGTGACCGCGGCGGTGGGCCCCCAATGTTTTGGGGGGGTGTGGGTGCACTGGTGGGGTACCCATGGTCCCCCCCTACATTTCCCTGTGCTAGATGGTAGGCACTGTGCAGTGCCTGCCACGCAGTGCAGGGAAATGCAGGACATGCTCCTTTGGCCATCGCGGCGGTGCTGCGGGCAGCAGCAACCGTCGCAATGTTAAGGCCCGCGATCCGACCGCCGAGGTCGGATTTCGACCGCGGGTCATCGTAATTTGACTGGCGGTGATGTCGCGGTCCATGCGGGTGGTCTTTTCCCACTACCGTGGCGGTCAGGGAGGTTTTCCGACCGCCATCGTAATAGGCCCCTTAGTTTGGTGTTAGAGTATTTATAGGATGTTTTGTCTTCCTCCACTTCATCACCTCACTCAATAGACATCTCGGGGATGCGTGGAATGGAAGTTTGATGTCTTCCTCAGTCTCTGTAGCTGCAGCACAGCGCATCATCTAGTTTTCAACTATCTTCGCTGGTATGTCCCCATTCTAAGACAACAACAGGTTATTTAAAGCAATTAGTGCAGCCACAAGCCAGTGTCATAAGCTATTATCAGTCCATTGAGGTCTGCCTTGTTTAATTTTATGTTTCTTCTTTTTATAGTAAATGTTGGCAACTAGTTTTCAAACGTGGCAAGAAGATTAACTATGGCATCTCCTTGATGGGCTTTGTGCATGATGTTCTGTTTAATTTAATTATTTATTTGCCCTCCTCAAAATCACACTTTGGAAGTAGCACCAGACATTCTACATATTCAAAATATTTTACACTTCATTTTACCTGGTGGTGCATTTAAATCCTTTATTTAAAGCAACATGTCATTGTGGGCAGAGGTGCATTCTGGGAATAGCTAGTCATCCGGATACTAATCATTGGCTGGTTATTGGAGATGTGGTAAAGCGGCTATGCTGCTGACTATGGAACCTGAGGACTTGGATTTGAATCCTAGTCTTGGCTCATGTGATTCTGGTCAAGTCACTTAGGGCCTGATGTAGAGTTTAGTGGGCGGGTTGCTTCATCATCAATATGAGGGACACCCCGTCCGCCATATTTCAAGTGCATCATTAACCCTTTAAGTGCGCCCGTCGGCCAACGGCCGTCGCGAGCACTACCTCGGTAGTGCTTCGCACGTCCGTTGGCCGACGCGGCCCCGCCCACATAATGGAACGCCCCGCACTGCGGCAAAATTATCGCCGCGGTAAACGGGTTAACTATGGCACTTGAAATAAGGCGGACAGGGTATTTGCCACGTTTGTGACAGAGCACCTCTCCGCCAACTCTAAATCTTTCCCTTAACCTCCTTGAGCCTAAGATAGGTAAATATGTCTTGCTGTACATTAAAATGTAAAATGTATGTTTGCAGTTCAAAGATGCAAGTCCCCACTTGACCTTAACAATCATGTCTTCCATCAGCCTCATCTCGAGCTGCTCCCCAGGTTGGTTTGTGCTGTATAAATACCAATACATACATGCTGGAAACTTCATAAAACATGGAGGAAACTTCATGAACAAACCCCTAGTTTATACTATAAAGAATTATTTGTAGTTCAACGTTTTTGGCACTTAGATGTCACACCTCCTCATACGAATGAAAAATGTATGTCGATCTATTTGTTTTTATAAATTATAAATGCAAATTCAGTCACCTTCGGAAAGTATTGAGTTTTCAAAATATGCAAATTTTCAGCAAGTATTAACGGGAGTCTCTAGAAACAATGAAGGACAGGAAAAACCATCTCCCTACACAATTTAAAGCAGATAAAGAACAGTGGCACCCTCAGAAAATGGTTTCATCTTGTCAAAGTGCTTCTAAAATAATTCTAGAATCAGTACCAATATCCTTAAGTTGGTCACTCAGTTAATCAAAGAAATATGAATATTGAAGTCAAGGAAGAAGAAACTAGCCTCGATTTTCCTAAGGCACTGAGACAATGGACACGTGATGTTCATGCTCCTGTACTAAACTCCCTTGTGCACGTGCCGCCTGCCCTCTGCTCCCATCGATGGTCAAGTTTAAATATCTTCATGTTGGCCTATTTTGAATGGCTTAAGCCCCTGTGAGTTTTCAAGGGCATCTTTAAGGTCGGCTTTGTCATGTGCGCAGTTTTTGTTCCAGCGTTTGTCTCCAAGTTTGGAAAGTTGTTTTTCATGTTTATCTGTAGCCTCATCATCATCACTGCTGTTTTAAAGGAATAGAGGGGGTGCTTTCCAGCACTCTTACTTAGCTGGGCATGCCTTTGTGGCCGCTCATTGTGTTTTCTTGTCCTATACAGCTTGTATTTACATGTTCACAAGGGCCCTGAGTTTCAAATGTGGGACACTTTTTTTTAGAGATTTGATTCACTAATGGGGACTGCTTTTATTTTGGCGCCTGGCCTATTTTCTGTCCAAAGTCAAGCCCTGATAGAACATAGGGCCTTATTTACTAAATGTTTTCGCTGGTTTATTTATGACTCTCATAAACCAGAGCTGGCAGTCTTAGCAATAGTTTAAGCCAGGGAGGACACACTTCAAGCCAGAACAACCCCTTCCTGAGTCAGGTTATGAGTGCACAGTCTTGTTGGAAACATGCAGGGTCTGCCCGCTCTCCACGCTCCTTCGAGTACTTTTGGAGTTAAGGGTTTTGAGGAGTAGAAGTAGATCCGCATCACACAAGCACCTGTCTCACTTTAGATCTACTTTCAGAGTTGCCATAAATCATGGCTGAAATAGTCCAGTCTCATCAGATTCTGTTTCTCCTAGCAGTGTGGTGTACAGTGTTCTTTTCAAACCTCATAGCAGTATTAGAATTGCTAACAGCATTGCTGGGGGTTTCTGAAATAGTTCACTTCATTTATTTACGAGCAGCAGTCCCAAAAACATTCTTAAATTAGCAGTGGAACCTACTAAAAGAAAGCACACCGTCAGTGTATTTAAGACAGGACACAGAACATTTTAAGTCTGCAGAGAGAGCCAGACGCTCAGTAACATCAACCCAAGTCAAAAACAACAACACTAATAACAATGATAATAAGAATAGTAACAAAAACAGCAGCGGCAACAATAAAATAACCACAACGATAATAATAACATAATAATAACAACAATATAATTATTATAATAATAATGCTTACGTACGTAGAGATATTTACAAATATTGCAAACTCAAAGGTGCTCATTGCATAGCTGTGGAAGAAAGACAATGCATCAATGTAGTAGTTATAGTAAACAACAGAACAATCAATCTACCTGACGAAATAGCAGAATACTCATCATCAAAGAAGCTTTATTCGACTGGACTAGTCATAAAAGCATTGTACGATAAAACAATTTTTAAAAACTATTTTACAAAAGTTAAAACAGATTAAGACATTAATACAAAAGTGCAATCAGAGACATCGTTATGTTACACATGGTGTAAACAAAGTAAAAAAAAAAAAGACAATATTAAAAACAACAATCAAGAGGCAATCTAAAACGCCTTGATGAGCGTGGTATACCCCCCCAAGAGCTGCTTTGTGCAGTCACACACCTGCACAATGAGGGGAGATTGCATCTTAAACATTATCCAGCCCTGATATGTTTGGAACGAATGTGCCACATCCATTTCAGGAATTTGGCCACCGGAATTGCATACCTAGGAGATGGATCAGTGCAGAGGATTCGCAGGGCTATATTATAGGACCTTATACCCATATTCTTACAAAGCTGGGCCAGCCAAGCTTTACGCGGGCCGGCATAGGCAGGACAGGCAAAAAGCACATGCGCGTTTGACTCTGCATGTTTGGCACAGGCAGGACATTTGTTGTCTCCAATGGGAGACCATTTGGATGTAAAACACTTCAGGGGCAAACTGCCTGATCTAAATTGGAAGTAAAGTTTTCGATCCAAAGGTTTCTTAATAGTATCCCAGTATGGCTCAAGCATCGGGCATGGTTTAATCTGAAGGAAGAGCCCCGAGAGGGAAGTCGGGTCATGGCACCTAAACTCATCTTGTGCAACCGTGTCCCAATACATTTCTTTGAGGCTACTTTTTGTTGGAAACACTTCGGTGGAAGGTGAGTCCCACAGGTGTAATAGGCTCATTTTGTTGAGCAGGCTTCTCAGATCACGTAACCAACCAATTTTATGAAAGCGATCCAAGTTTACAGTGTCCCTTAGGCCCTCTGCATACACTGCCAATTCCTGCATGCACCATATTCTGCGCCAGAATAAAATTGGCCGTAATCTGGCTAAGTCCGCCAGGGCATTCCTACCTAAGTCCTTCCTTAGAGGGAGGGTGGGTGTACTCTGGGGCAGGCTAATGATTGCGCACAGGAATGCATTCTCGGCTGTTGCTAACTGGGTCAAGTTATCTAGGCCCCACAGCTCAGCCCCCTATAGGACTGAGCTCAGTACTTTGGTGTTATAGATTTGAAGTACCGGACATAAGGGCTTTGTCAGGGAAGTTTTAAATTCCTTCCTAACAATACCTGCTAACTACCGATGCTTTAACGCCGTAACCTCAATGTGTGGCTTCCACCTCATATCCTTTTGCAGTTTGATGCCCGGATAGACAAAAGCATCAACCTGCTCCAGTGGTAGCCCATCCATCATAATTTTCCCTCTAAACAATCTGTGCTGGTTAAATGCCATAAACTTTGTTATTTGCAGTATTGATTTTAAGACCCCTCAGATGGCAAAACTCTTCAAAACGTGTGAGGGCACGCTGCAATCCACCCGGTGTTTTGGAGATTATTAGCGTGTCGTCCGCAAACATTAAAATGGGGATTTTCCTTCCAGCGAGGACAGGAGCATCAGTGTGAATGGCATCAAGAAAGGTTGCAACTTGGTTTATAAAAAGAGAAAACAATGTGGGTGCCAAAACACATCCTTGGCGGACACCCTTACGCACAGGAAAAGGATCTGTCTTGTTTCTGGCCGCCCCCCAGCGTATTTGTGCATAATTACCCCCATGAAGACGGGCAATCAGGGAGAGTAGATCAAGTGGCATCCCCATCTCCTTCAGGACCACCCACAGTTTATTTCTTGAGACCAGGTCGAAGGCGGATTTGAGGTCCACAAAGGCGGCATACATGCTGCCCTTGCCGAGAATGATTGTCCGCCAGTATGAAAGAACAAAATGAAAGACCTGATCGATAGTGCTAATATGGGCCCTGAAGCCTGCCTGGAGAGTAGTAAGGATGGAATTAGCCTCGATCCAGGCCTGGACCTTGGCCAGAACAAACCTGGCCACCACTTTCTGTATGGAGTCTAAAAGGCTTATAGGCCTATAGTTGCCGGGAATCCCCTTTTTTATGTTTGGGGATTATCTCCGCCCCCGCCAGGTAGCCGGAATAGGTGCACCTTGGGCTATGGCGTTAGCAAGTAATAATATGTAATTAGACCATTTTTGTCTATCATGCAAGAAAATGTCGGCAGGAATACAATCTAGCCCTGGGGCTCTACCACCTGTCAGGGCGCTGAGTGCACCACTGACATTTGCCTCATTAAATGTCCCACCATCAGGGAAAGGGTGAGTCGGGAAGGGTAATTTCCCATCTGCTTCGTCATCATCGTATTGAGTGGCAAAGTGGCAAATCCATGCTTCAGGGTCGACATGATTTTCTGGTGGCTGTGCTATTCCACCCCTACCCCATTTGACCACATTCCAAAACCACTTAGGGGCAGATTTACAAGCCCCCTGCGCCACCAGTACGTCACTTTTCGTGACGTACTGGTGGCGCAGAGGCTCCTCCATATTTACAAGGACAGGAAAAGCCACCCTGCGTGACTTTTCCTCTCCTTGTAAATACGGCCCCTTCACACGCAGCACTCTGCGTTGAAGGGGCGTTCCATGGGTGTTGCTGTGGGTGTTCCCACGCAACACCCATGGAACAAGACACATCTCCAGATTTACGAGAAGTCATAAATCTGGAGATGCGTCTGAATGCTTCGCCACCCTAGAGGTGGCGTAGCGAGGCGCAACGAGGAGAAATGTTTTCATTTCTCCTCGTTTTTCCCTCTTTCAATGCGTGCTGCATTCTACAGCACGCATTGAAAGAGGAAAATGCCTGTAGTGATTGTTTTTGTGCAGGAAGGTGCCCCTTCCTGCACAAAAATAATCTCCCCACGACGCAGGCATCCTTGCACTATGGTGCAAGGGTGCCTGCGCCAGCGCATGGCTGCAGTTTGTGCGCCAGCGCAGGGGGAAGCACAGAGATGCGACATATTCTTGTAAATATGTCGCATCCCTGTGCTTCAGAAGTGCCGCAGCATGGCGCAGCCAAAGGGCTTGCGGTGCCATGCTGCGGCACTTCCTTGTAGATCTGCCCCTCAGAGTTTTTGCTATCGCATGCACATTTTAATTCCTGCCATCTGCTTTCATCTAAGGATTTTTTGGCGTGATGAATAACATTCTTATAGGTAGCCCTTGCCGTACGCACTCTGGACACAATGCCCGCCTTAATTGCCTCCCCGAGGGCATTTCGGGCACACCTGCATTCGTGGTTATACCAATGGTGATTGGGCGGGATAGCTTTTGCATTGGGCTTGTATTGTTTTAAAAAATGGCCTCGGATTTTTAGAAACAGAGAGTTATGATGCTGTGTAAGTTCTGTAGCTGATTCATGGGAAGTAAGAGATGTCTCCATCAGACTTACTGTAAGATCAAGCTCACTACTTATTATGGCTAATGTTTCTGGACTAGCTAAGATCCTGGACCATTTGACTCGACGCATGTTATTTGAGACTAGAAGAACACTAGTGAGGGGTAGACTGGCCGGTTGTACTGGTTCGCTAAAGTCTTTAAATATGAACCGTGAACAGAGTGGATCATGATCACTCTCTAAGCGTGCCTGAATGGCCATGTCCTCAAGAGTATGCCATAAATGCAGACTGACTAATAAATAGTCAATGCGGCTGGAGTGGTAGCCGTTATTGAATGTAGTTAGGCCTAGTCTATCAGAGAAGGAGCGACCATTGGCAGCTCTTAAACCATGTTCCAAACAAAGAGCTTTTAATTGGATAGCGGCCTCAGTCCACCATTTTATCGGATGTAATTCTAATAGTGGGACACCCCAATGTTCATCCTCCTCTCTCCCTAGGTCGTTATCCTCACTGTCGAGCGGCTCGAATGTGGTATTTAGATCTTCAGCAACTATAACTCCGCCATCCCCAGGGAGGGTATCTAAGAGCCCACCTAAGGCATTAATAGTTTCAGATCTCCGCCCCCGCACATACCTCTAGCATATATATTTATAATGGTGGAAGATCTGTATGGTCCAATGGCCACCCTTAATGCAAGGATGTCACTGCTTTTCGGGGGTAGGACCCGGATCTTGATACCGATATTTTGTTTAACCCAGATTGTAAGGCCCCCAAGCGGCCGTCCCCTGGCTCCCTGAGTGGCTGGGATAAAATAATTTGGATATCCCAGATGGTAAAGCGGCTCTATTGACCAGGTTTCCTGAAAAGCACATATATCAAATTTTTCTATGAAATTATTCCAGTCAGGATCGTCGCCCCTATTCCTCAACCCTGCGATATTCCAAGACAATAATGAAATAGTACGCAATGTTTGGTGTTTGTTAATATTCATAGCGGCGATTGGGCCTGCTGGGTCAGGTTCTTGGTTTAATTGGGCTTGGGCGCTGTCAGGGGATCCTAACGCATTCATAGGATTCGATGTTAAAGGTGAGGTTAGATACATTTTGGTGCAATCTGTTTGGACAGCCGACATGCTGTGCAGGAGGGGCGGGGAAAACCGTCAATCAATCTCACTTAGCGTGGACACAGTTTGTTGGGGAGGAGCACAGCTGTTTGGGGTAGATTCGCTCGACCCACCAGGGCGGTTATACTTGAGATGGATAGTTGTTTTAAAAAGATGTTGTGTCCGTAAATCACAGGCTACCAAGTTCTCAACCAGGTCGTGGTGTATTAGGGTGAGAGCTATGGCATCTGTGTCGCCCCCCGGGGTGGAGTACCTTCTAGCCCCAATGATATCCTCCCTAATCCTAGATCGGCAACCCCGCACTTGCCTGATCCAATGAATAGATTTATTGATCAGGGAAACCTCATCCTCTGTTCGTAGACTGGGTGCTGTCTTAGGTACATTGATCAGATAAATTATCCGCTTCCGCGCTGGGGTGGTATCTTTACCATGGGGAGGGATGTGCCTGGGAGCCTGCAAGAGTGAAGTACATGCTTTGGGGGCCTTCACCTGTTGTGGCGTGGATGAGTTACAATACGCCGCCCTATTTATTGTGGGCCCCCTTACCCTGTTGGGTACAGGGTGAGCTCCCTGGGCCCGTCCTTGGTTTAGGCAGCTGGCACTGCTGCTTCCCTCGCCTCTATTGACGTTCCGAGGACCTCCTATCAATGGCTGATGGTTATCCGACCCGCCCGAGTCGGGAGCCAAAGAGGTGACCTTTGATCTTAAACTATCTTTTAGTAAGTGGACGTCATTATGAACCCTATTAAAGGATTCAGAGAGGCTGCCCACTAGAGTCTTGAGAGCCTTAATTTCTTCTGTCAAATTTTGAATTTGGGCGGTTAGTGGGTTTAATCCAGACCGTTCACCACAAGTGGAGTTTGTATGTATATCTTTGTCAACACTATGATAATCTGCAATTCCCCCTGTGCAGACACTATGGTCGGTCAGTGGGTCTGCTCTTCTTTTATTTCGTCTTTTTACCTTGGGCCCCCCTTTTTGTGCTTTAATTTTTGTTTTTATTTTTGTTACAGCAGACTTATCCGGTTCATCTGCCGCATCAAAAAGTGAAGCTGGAAGATTGAGAGATCATCCGTGGGCACCTCCTCCTCTATGACTGAGTTATCAACCACACTCAAACCAGGTCTATAGGCACTGGTTTCGAAGATCTTATCATTCCTTGTGCTAAGAGATATTGGATTGCGGCTATTAAAGATACTGTAAGTGGGGCGTTCATAGGTCTGTGTGCTATGTGCTGGGGTACAGGATATATTAGATTCGAGGATGCCTTCGCACTCAGATAGAAGACTATCAATTCGATCAAATACCACCCTCCCTCTCCCCCTGCTTTATGTCCCTCAGAATTGTTCAGGGCCGTTTTAGACTTCTTTAGTTTGGCTGCTTTCTGGACCTCCTCGCTTGCCTTACGTTTTCCCATTTAGGACTAATATGCGGTACACAGGACTATTACGTGCAAAGGGCCCCAGTAAATAATACAACAATGTCACCACTATACAGGCTTATTGGGAATAGTCCAGCGATTACCTTAGTCCACAAGTCCAAAGTCCTCAGATACTGGCCTGATGGATGAGCGGTCGTGCAAGACGATAATACAAACGTCAGGAGGGTGGCCCAGCCCAGCCTCCTCCGGGCTCTGACGAGCGCAGACGGGCCAGCGCGCCTGTGCACGTCCCGCGCTGTGGGTGGCCTATGATGTATTTATGCGCCTCCAGGCACCCCTGGGACGCGTCAGCGCCTCCGGGCGCGAAGCTTGATGGGGGATGAAGTTCCCTCATGGCAGGTACGGCAGCAGTAGGCAGCAATAGGCAAAAGAGGGCTCCCGCGCTACGGGTGCCCTAAGATGTATTTATGCGTCTCCGGGCGCCCCTGGGTTGCGTCAGCGCCTCCGGGCGCGAAGTTTGATGGGGGATAAAGTCCCCTGATGGCAGGTACGGCAGCAGTAGGCGGCAATAGGCGAAAGAGGGCTCCCGCGCTGCGGGTGCCCTAAGATGTATTTATGCACCTCAGGGCGCCCCTGGGATGCGTCAGCATCTCCGGGCGCGAAGCTTGATGGGGGATGAAGTCCCCTGATTGCAGGTACGGCAGCAGTAGGCAGCAATAGGCGAAAGAGGGCTATAATCTGCACTGAAGAGCAATTAGACTTGTGGAGCTACAAAAAGGTGTACACTTACTGACTCACTCAGTAGTTCGTCAACACAAACAATGTTGACTCAATCAAAGTCCTAAAGAACTATCAAGAACACAACGCCCAGCCCTTATTCACCCCGTCAGTTTTTCCATTGGAGGATAATGTACACCGCCCCTACAGTCACTATGCCAGATTGCCTGTTTTCGAGCGCCTCTCAATGTAATTATTTTCAGAAGCGCTGTACAACCTCAACACTCATGTAGCTCAAAGGCCTTGGTCTTTCATTTCTTTAGGGCTGAAGCATACTCAATAAATCATCACATTGTGAGCTTTAAAGGTACGCAGCCACCGGGCAAGGATCAGAAATTGAATGAATAATTCAAGATAAGAGTCACTCTCTTATCAAATGAGCCAGCTGATTTCTCAACCAAAAACCCTGAGAGTCCACCAAGAACACAAATACAGCTTGACTAGGCAAAAGAGAGGGATTCAGGTATGGCTTAAACACAGGACATCCATGTGTTGGGAAATCTCACGATTTGAGGATGTTTTGAGGGGGGCTGCTTTCAGAGTTGGAGTGAATGTTCTCTCTACTTTACTATGACCGTCTGCTGTCCTCACTCTCCCAGCGCACCGAAGTGCCAGACTAGTAAGCGGGCCTCTGCAGCAGTAGCATAGCCAGACTGTCATGGGCCCTAGTGCAAGTGAGGAAATTGTCTCCTGGCTTCTGTTTGAAATATAACAAAAAGCGATAATCAGGGTTTAGTGGGTCCCTCAGGCCCCTGGTCCTGGTGCCACTGCACCTGCTGCACCAATGGAAGCTACGTCCCTGCTCTGCAGCTCTGTAAGGAAGGGGCAAGAGACTGGAATAGGCAGATATTCAACTGCAAGAGGATGCCCTAATCTATTTGCAAACCTATCTTCTCATTTACTGCTGTGACATCTGGGTCTGCTGGAGTTTAAAGTAATTTTCCAAGTGAAGAACATTCAGCTACCCTTGTTACTTCACCTGTACCTATGAAGGCAGGGAGGTTACAGAAAACAGAGGCCAAAGAGGAATGGTATGGTGAAAGAGGACAATGCAAGAATGTAACTAAGGAGAGAAGGAAAGAAAAACAGCAGAAAGCTAAAAAGAGGTAGGAAAAGTAACTAGATGAAATATGGACGAAAAAGGAGTGAAAGGGCTAAGCAGCACAGAGAGAAAGCAAATAGCAACAAGCATTGGCATAGCCAATAGGTCTCGCCTTTGGGACCTTATAAGTATTTAGTTATGCAGCACAATATCCTTGGTGCAACAACATCAACTGTTGCATGGCTAAACACATAAGGTCCTAAAGGCGAGACCTATTGGCTATGCTAATGCTTGTTTTCCTTTTGACTTCTAAAACATAATTTATGATTTGAAAGCACATAAGAAAACAGATTTAAAGATGCCCAGTTGCAACAAGCTTACGGTAATTTGTACGCAATTACAATGGTTTATGCGACAGAGAGAAGAGTGTGGAATACTGAACATTAACAGTACTTGGGAAGGACCTTTCCTTCTGTAGTATTTATTAGTTTGCATGTAAAGTCAGTTCGTTTCGATGGTAAAGGGCCAGGGTAAGGTCCGATGTGACAGCTGGCTCTCTGCTGGTGTTGATCAGAGCTATTTCCAGCCGCCATTTTGGTTAAGAATGACCTAGAAGCAAATTGTCAACTATGGAAACCAGAAGACCTGGTTTACACTCCTTGCTTCTCTACTTGCTAAACTTGTTAGATCTTGGGCAAATCACTTCATCTCTCCACACCTTCATCAAATTTGGAGCCCTCAGTTGCAGCCTTACCTCTAGCATTGAGAGCTATAGAAAAGATGCAGACATGCAGAACCCCAAAACCACTTCCAAGTAGGTCCTGCTGCACCCGGGTCTTTGCGTATGATGTGATATCATTTGGTGACTTTAGGTTCTCTTGCTCTGTTATCACCACCTAACCACACCTCGATGCTGCCCATGAGGTCCCTGTGATATATTAAATGACCTGCCTTTAACAGTTTTTCTCCCACGGCCTTTGATAAAGCCATTTCATCTTCTCCCAAAGGCAATATGTACTGCCTTTGGGGTGGGCTTTCTATGGAATGGTCGATTTTTATTTACATATCTCACAACTTATAGCAGCTGCAATAAACTCATTTTACATTTCGCTCTGAACCACGTCTAAATCCACTCATGAGTGGACTGGAACAGGGAGAAGGCAGATACCTAAAGTTAAAAAATGACTGTAAATAATAGCTGAACTCACCAACTGAGGGACAGAGGGAAGCTGCAAAAGGTATCATAAAATGGTAGCCCATGATACTTGGGCCCTATCTTCCTGCATCACCTGCCATCAGTTTAGTAGTGGCTGGATAACACAAGCATTGGCATAGCCAATAGGTCTCGCCTTTGGGGCCTTATAAGTGTTTAGCCAGAGCTATTGACTTTGCCAATGTCTTCAAGCTGTGCTGTAGAGAAGTGTGGCTGCTGTGCAGCATGCTGAAAAGTTATAATAAAAAAGTGTCAGAAGCATTTTTGTTACTTTATATATGACCAAGAAGGCATTATGTAAAACTGAACGACCATACTAAAAAAAGTATTTACAATAAAAAATTTCCTCATTTTTCTTTTGTTCTTGCAATGCTGGCAACTTGTTTCTGCCTATTGCAATGGTTGTTTGTTAAAGCTTTTTTTTTGAGGAGGCATAAACAATCGGAGGGTGAAGGTTGGGAACTAGTACATGTATTATAACACTAGCAGCGGCCAGACGCTAGGGGAGAATCAACAGATGCCAGATTCCGAGAGCAGGCTGAGGTGGTGCTGAGTGATGCTGAGGTGGTAGTGGTGGTGGTGGTGACTGTTGCAGAGACGATGCTGAGGTGATGCTGAATGATACTCAGGTCTTGCTGAGTGATACTGCTGTGGTGCTGAGTGATGCTGTGGTGGTGCTGAGTGATATTGTCTTGGCGCTGAGTGATGTGTGGTGGTGCTGAGTGATATTGTGGTGGTGCTGAGTGATGCTGTGGTGGCCCTGAGTGATGCTGTGGTGGCCCTGAGTGAAGCAGTGGTGGCCCTGAGTGATGCTGTGGTGGCCCTGAGTGATGCTGTGGTGGTGCTGAATGATGCTGTGGTGGTGCTGAGCGATGCTGTGGTGGTGCTGAGCGATGCTATGGTGGCCCTGAGCGATGCTGTGGTGAACCCGAGCGATGCTGTGGTGGCCCTGAGCGATGCTGTGGTGGCCCTGAGCGATGCTGTGGTGGCGCTGAGTGATGCTGTGGTGGCGCTGAGCGATGCTGTTGTGCCGCTGAGCGATGCTGTGGTGGCACTGAGCGATGCTGTGGTGGCGCTGAGCGATGCTGTGGTGGTGCTGAGCGATGCTGTGGTGGTGCTGAGTCATCCTGTGGTGGTGCTGAGTCATCCTGTGGTGGTGCTGAGTCATCCTGTGGTGGTGCTGAGTCATCCTGTGGTGGTGCTGAGTGATGCTGTGGTGGCGCGGAGTGATGATGTGGTGGCGCGGAGTGATGATGTTGTGCTGCTGAGTAATGCTGTGGTGGCGCTGAGTGATGCTGTGGTGGCGCTAAGTGATGCTGTGGTTCGCTGAGTGATGCTGTGGTTGCACTGAGTGATGCTGTGATGGCGTTGAGTGATGCTGTGATGGCGTTGAGTGATGCTGTGATGGCGTTGAGTGATGCTGTGATGGCGTTGAGAGATGTGTTGGTGCTGAGTGATGCTGTGCTGGCTCTGATTGATGCTGTGCTGGCTCTGATTGATGCGGTGGTTGCGCTGAGTGATGCTGTGGTGATGCTGAGTGATGCTGTGGTGATGCCGAGTGAGAGATAGAGTGAAGATATGATGCCCAATTAGAGAGGGTGGTGAGAGAGAAAGAGAGAGAAAGGGTGTACATAGAATAAAGAGTGGAGCGGGATAGAGAGAGAGAAAGAAGGGGAGAGAGAGTGAATGAAGGAGTTTGAAAGAGAAACAGATAAAGGGGTGAGAGAGAATGAAAGGCTAAAAAGATAGAGAGGGGAGAGTTAATTAAGTAGAGAGAGAATTAGAGAGGGGAGAGAGAGAGAAGGAGAGAGACAATAAGAGTGGGGGTGTGGAGTTTAAATAGAGTGAAGAAGTGACGCGGAAAAAGTAACCTTAAATATAGCTTTGTGCTTTGCGCGAATAAATATAAAATAAAAAAACAGAGTGAGACAAAAATACTGGTAATTAGGCTGTGACTCCCAATATAAAACAAATAGTGATATAAGGTGAAATCAACCCACCGAAGCAATATTTCTAACTAGACAAAAAAAGCTTGCATTTCAATGCTAATCGCTGTTGTTTTTCATGTGACTGTAGTCCGGGGCCGTCAGTTGGTAATGTGAGCTGCTGCTGCGATTGAAACATCAGAGACCAGAGAGTTAATGAGCCATGACGAGGAAATGAGGAAGAGATAGGAAACCCAGATGGCAGCTGCGCGCGTGCACGCCCATCGTGAACGCAAGCTGGTCGCCAGCCGAAAGCCAATGTTTGCACTTCCAAAACCCACTTACTAAAACTCTCGGCCAGACCAGCGCAAGCGCTGGTGCAGGCCGAGACCTAAAAAGGGCCAAATGGTTGAGGGACAAAGGAGGCAGAGAATGAAATTCACTCTATAAACAATGATTCAGGCGCTTTCCATGTTTAACAAAGTAGTGTTCATTTCATATGTTGGTTCTGTCATGCATAGGGTGACCAGATCTTGAGAACTAAAAACTGGGACATTTTGGAAAAATAGGAGAAGGACTACAATTTTTCCTTCACGGAATGTCCCAGAATGACAGCTCTCATCAACATAGGATGACAGAAGATGCATTAAGAAAATAAATCAAATGTAATTTCTATAACCAACATCATACATATTAAATGAAGTGCTTACTTATGACGGCTGCTAACTAGCACAGCTTCACATCAACCAAAAAAGCGCCTCTCACTGTTTTCAGTCGACCCCCTCTAAAAACCAGGACATGAGCCAAAATTGCCGAAATTTGCCGGGACAGCTGGAGAAAACCCTGGACTGTCCGGGCAAATTCGGGACGTCTGGTCACCCTAGTCATGCAGCACTCTTCCCTCAGCTGTCAAACCACGCAAAGCATGTAGAAGGAATAGCCCAGTGAGTTGAGCATTCATGCTTTGCACCACTTTTGCGTCATTAGGTCGAGCCTCGAGTAGCGCGCAAGCGCTGCTTAGAGGCGAAGACTTATTGTAAGTGAGTTTTCAAAGCAGTCCAAGAAACGCTCGTGCGTCGTGGCTGGCCTTTTTGAGATGGGTACGCGCGGCAAACATGTGTTTCCAATTATCGTGCCCAGACGCGGGCGCGATAAGTGGAAACACATGTCTGCCGCGCGTACTCATCCAAAGGCCAGCCACGACGCACGAGCGTTTTTGGGACTGCTTTGCAGGCTGCCGCGCTCGCTCGCCCCCGCTCCTCCGTGCTTGTTACACCAGACCTTCGCTGGCTTGTTTTTTATCTTATGCATCTAACAGCCATTGACAAAGACAATAGTCCTGGCTTGTTGTAACATAATCAGCACAGCGCCCTTTTACGAGCGCCGCGCTGTTAATGGTTTCTCTCTGCTCTCACACACCCCTCCCTTCTCCCACTCCCTCCCCCCATGCCCAGTGTACGTAGTTTAATCCTACTCAGGAGGTGGCCCCTCCTTCAGTGACACGCGGCAGCCCCCTCTCTTTGCTGTCACGTTAGTGTTAGAAGGGGCCTCCGCTCTCTCTTCCACGAGTCTACGTCACGCTTTCTCCGCCTCTCTGCTCCGTTACTGAAGTTACTTTCCAGGCCTCAGTGCCATGCCGGTCACTGTCTCAGAACCGTCTAGCTCGGGGCACACTCTGCTCTGCTTGTGTTCTTCAGCACACACCGCTCTGCTCTCCGTCTCCTCGGCGCTGCTCTCACATTCCATTCCATGGGCCTCCCTTTCTTGAACCTTAGCTGTCTGATCAGCCCCTCTCTGTGACTGGGACCCCGCGGGAGCTTTGCTGCTGATACCGCCGTCTCCAGGGCCTGTAATCTCGCCAGTCAGCTCCGAGTTCACCTCCTTATCACTACTTTTGTACGGCGGACTTAAGTCGAGCCGTGTGATCCTTGACACAATGGCCGGCCCAGGATCCAATCCCGCTAAGACTCTTAAAAGATGTACCTCGGGCCTGAGCCGCCCCCGCTGAAGTTTAAATTACTGCAAAAAGACTCTGTTAGGCAAAATAAAAAACGAACACACACATAAACATGACCAGCACAAATATTCTCTCAAACAATTAAAACAAGCATTGGCATAGCCAATAGGTCTCGCCTTTGGAACCTTATAAGTTTTTAGCCATGCAACAGTTGATGTTATTGCACCAAGGATATTGTGCTGCATAACTAAATACTTATAAGGTCCCAAAAGCGAGACCTATTGGCTATGCCAATGCTTGTTTTTAACATGGGAAAAGTGACGTAAGGGTGGCGCAAGGGGCTTGTAAGTAAGCCCCTAAGTGTTGATCGGAAAGTCGCCAGTTGGAGTGCAGCAATACCCATATATTCTCCCAGTAAATACAATAACTCGAAAAATAGTAACATCTGTTAGTTATAGTCTGAATATATTGTCATATACAAAGATTGTTAACAGGTGTTGTGGTTTATTATCTGACAACGCATCCCGGAGCCTTCTTGCATACAACGGCAAGGCCGGTGTTGAGCTGAGGGTCCTACTTGAGCAGGTTTAAGACCTAGTACAGGCATTTTTTCTAAGCCCTGTCAAAAATAATAAAGCTCAGTGTGTTTATGAACCTACCACAGAAATGTTTGCATATGTGCATTTCTCAAAGGTTCCAATTGAAATGGGGATGATGGGTGAGTTAATGCACATAGCCTAGAGAGATAGCTCCTCCCACGATTGCAACAATAGTATGTGCACTATTTCAGCAGAGTCCTCCGATTAAAAAGAAGAACTCTAAAAGGCTATGACATTATCACTCTTCAGTCCCCAATGTTTCACCAGAAGCCGATCAAATTCCGACCAGCATGCGGCCAGCTCTTTTTACACAGCACACCCAACCTTTCCTATTGTGTCCTTTCCTTTGACCTTCATCTGGCAGCGGACAGGAAGCAGCTCGGAGCTAGATCTCTGACATCCTGCTGCTTGTGACAAACACATATTAAGCAATCAAAACCGCCAGGGATTTGGCATTTCCCTATATTGAAGTTACTTTTTCATTTTAGCTCCAAAGGGGCTTTTAAGTCCCCAGTAATAGTTTTTCTTATATAGTTTTTTTTGCCTCAAATCAGAAATTGAATATGCACATCAAGCTGACGAAGGGCGGACTGCACTATGCCAGAATTCTAACCTATGATATGCCGTTTATAGGAATGACACGCACTCTTGCCATTAAGCTACTTTACTTATGTTCCCTGGGTATGTTTTCTCTCCCAGTGCACTTTTTCCTCCCCATTCCAAGTTCCACAAATCGGAAGCATGTGAGTGCACGTGAGGGCGGAAGTATCATGCCACTCGGTAAAAGGAAATTAGGATCAAAGCCAATGTGCACCCGATTTCTGATTTTGTACAGACTTCATAAAGATGGGTTGGAGCATCCGCAATTACGGAAGCAACCAAACCTGGAGTGAGAGCAAACTTTGCATCGCAAGTTGGAGTGACCCATTGGTACGTAATGTCTGTGAAATGCTTTGTCATTTCAAAAGTTAGTTTTTCCTGGTGGTGCAAATCTCGATTAAAATTACATGACCACCAGTAAAATTTATGTAACCCTAAAATGTTGGAACGAAACGTGTACCACTGCAATCGAGGTCATCTGGTCACGGATGGTGTATTTATTTCGACCACGACTATGGTCTGTCAAGTGTCTGTCAACTGGTAGCTGTCAGTAGTTCATCAGAGCACTCATGATGCTGCACACATGTAACATACTACTCTACTTGCTCCAGAGATGCATGGTGATGAAACTGTCAAAGATCACTCAATGAATTTTCAGAATGCTGCTCTTGGATTGGTACATCTGCTATGTCACAGCCAATCACGGGCTCTTAGATGATCCAGAGGAGAGATGTTGTTACTTTACAAAACACATAAAATGTGAGGAATACATCAGAACTAAGTTTACTTTGGATGTGCAACCCCCACAATCCACATCTGTGGGTCAAAACCCAGACCCCATTCTCCCGCAATCCCTATTTGTTTTGGACGGCACCTCTTTCTGGTGCTGCCGCCCACTCCTTTCCCTCCAACCCCAACATCCAGATGCATTTTCTTCCTTTTTCGAAGAAATAGAACTGCCTTGAAATAAAAGTAGACATGTTAATGCTATGCAAAAATACCTCGATGCAGATTGTTAAAGAGCACTTCTTACTGCAGTTTGTGCAGTTTATAAGATCCATGTAGTATAGGCATTACTAGAACCCATATTTAACAGTTCTCAATTTATCGACATCAGAAGGAGCAAAGGTTAAGTCGGCTTTGCCCGAATTTGAACTTGTGACAGTCAGGATGTAACAGATGACAGCAGTACATTTCATATGAAACAGGATTGATTTTAATATTCAATTTAGCTGGTCTTGAAGCATGCACAATCCACATATTTTATGCTGTTAAGATAGGAAGGAAAATAAGCATTTGGAGAAAACAGAAAACCGAACTAACTCACACAAAAATCTAGGAAATGCTTTACATAGTTGTATAAGAAATGGCTTTTATTTAAAGTGAACATATAACACTATAAACCATCAAACCTCTTAGTTGTTCCTGTGAAGGGGGGGGGGGGGCATTATGCACAACAGGACCCTTGGCAAGTCATTTTAGTATATTTAAATCCACTGCAATTTTTAGACTCTAGATCTATGTGTTTCAGTATAGGAGTAAAACATGACCTGCTAAATGCTCGAACAATTTGCTAATGATATAGACATCAAAACTTGGGAAAGGTTTTAAGAAGATCTTGTTAGAATCCAGTTATTTTCTAATCCCATCAATTTGCTGCATTTCTTATCCTAAACAGGTGCAGCATTTAAGGGCGACCACATTAATGTAAATGCGCACAATAAAGTGTGTATTTACTGATAAATAGTATCATTATAAGCATTCCTTGAGCAGGAAATCGAGCACAGCAGGATGGCTAGTTTAGCTGATAATTGTTTCCGGGAAAGGTATCTGTTACTTGCCCATGAGAACAGGAGGTTCTAAAACTTTATTCACGTCCCAGAGTACCGAGTATCTAGGTTCTAATGCCATGGAGCAACATCTTAAACAGAGGATGCCCTCCCACCGGTGAGCGCGCAATCACTACGTGGCCTGCGGAAATCGCTGATCAAAATCTATTGACTGATCTGTAGGCCATTCCTCCTGCTGCTGAAGAGGCCAAGAAGTTCAGGACGTGGACAATGTCTGCCCCCATGGGATCCAGACTCCTTTGCAGACAGCAACCCATCCATCGAGACCAGGCTGTACGATATCTCTTGACGGTACCACCTGCCCAAACACAAGAAAGGTGGTCTGCAGCGTCTCACAATAGGCCAAGGACTTGCCATCTTGACCTGTAATCCTCCACGCCATCAGCTGATGGTTGCCGCTCACCACCAGGTAACAAGGGTTCCCTAAGGGGTCGCTCAGAAGATAAGGAGACTGGTGTGGACGGGTTGGAGAAGCCCAAGAAAGTTCTATCAGAACTGGAAACCACGCTTGCGACTTCCTCAGCGGGGTGATCAACACCACGCCCACCTTCTGCCTGAGCTGTTAGCCGCAATATCATGGCGAATGGGGGAAAAGCATAACCTGTTCCATTGACCAATCTTGAAGGAACGCATCGGTCACCACTGCTCCCAGATCTGGTCTCAAACTGAAGTACCTGGGAAGCTGATGGTCTAGACAGGACACAAATAGATCGATTGTGAATGGTCCCCAGAGGCAGGAAAGGGCCTGAAAGATTGCTGGAAGAAGCCTCCACAGGCTTGAATCCCGGAGGTGGCGGGAGTGCCATTCCACTACTTGGTTGGCCGATCCAGGTAGATGTTCCGCCGTCACCGAAACATGGTGCTTGAGGCAATACTCCCAAAAATTCTTGGTCAGATCTGAGAGGGCCTTGGACCGAGTCCCCCTCCCAGTTGATTGCTATAGTAGACCACCACTACAGTGTCCATCTTCAACAGGATGCACGATTTCACTCAGTCCCTGGTCCAACACTTGAGTGCAAAGGAGCCTGCCATCAATTCCAGGCAGTTGATGTGCAGGGACTGTTCTGCAGCAGACCATGCTCTGCCGGAGGTGAATTGTACACAACAAGCCCCCCAACCAGAACCGCTGCCATTGGACTCGATCACCAGGTCCGGTTGCGACCCGAAGATGGTCTTAGTTGGGCGTGAGGGCCACTTTCCTGTCCGAAGCCGGGTGGGGACATTCCCCACAAAGGCGGTTTCCGACTTCCTGATCAAGCGGCTTCCTGAGCCTGCTGGCCACATACTTGGCCACCTTATCATAGGATGTCCACTCCATGCATGAGGTCTTCGGGGTCCAGGAGGTCTGACTGAGGGTGAGTGGGAACCTCAATAATGAGCTGAGACCCAGTGGGAGGGGTGGGAAGAAGGTCGCCAGGACCGGTCATGGTCTGAGTCACCGTCCAAAGGCGGGAACTGGGTCTGGTCTCGCTGAGCTGTGAATAACCGATGGGGTTGGGCAAGTCTTGGGGTGGAGGGGGGTTGGAGCCCAAAAAACACTTTCTTCAACCTGGCAAACGTGTCCAGGTCTACCCCGAGTCATGTTGGTGCTTGCGTGGGTTCTCAGAGTGGGAAGCAGAGGCTGGCTCTGGAGGTTCTGGGGCCCAAGGCACAGGAAGGTCTTCTCTCGGTGCGGGGGTTGTAGGCACCTTTGTGCCAGCTCCATGAGTCTCTTCTCCAGAGGGGCCACTGCATCTGAGACCATTCTAATGATGGAGGTGTCTACCGCGCCGTAGAAATCATCTGTGACCGGAAAGTATTCTATGCCATCCTCCTCCTCATGATGTTGGTATAGGTACCCTGAAACATATATATATATATTTGAGATGTCATCAGTGATGTCATCAGTGATGTCACTGACCATGTCATGAATGATGTAATATGTGACCTCATCAGCAGTGCATTGCGGGGGTGCGAGTTATAGTTAGCTGAACTAACTATAATGGCGGAATTTCTCTGGTTTTGTATGAGTGAAATGTCCAACTAACTATAACGTCCCTGAAACCTATGGTTTTTTCAGTGAATTTCTAAGGTTTTTTCAAATGCTAATTTCTAACTATAACGTACCTGAAACCTATGGTTTTTTCAGTGAATTTTAATGGTTTTTTAAATGCTAATTTCTAACTATAACGTCCCTGAAACCTATGGTTTTTCAGTGAATTTCAAAGGTTTTTTAAATGCTAATTTCTAACTATAACATAGCAGTCTCGTTTTCAGAGTGGTGGAGAAAGGTGAGCGTGGCCTCCAAACACCTTTTAGCAATCCCACTGTGTGGGATTTACTGGAGGTAACAGGAGGGTAGTTAGCCCCCAACGTCAACCTTGGGGGCCAACTACCCTTTTTATTACCTCCAGTAAGTCCCACACAGCAAGATTGCTAACTTGTTATATCAGGCCCGCCCCCTCCCTGCACCACTGTGCAAATGCGCCCCCTGGCGCGTTGTAAGTTAAGGGATTAAGTCCCCTTGAATCCTGAAGGTCCCTGGGGGCCAACTAGCCCACCAGGTACCTCCAGTAAGTGCCACAGAGCTGGATTGCAGAGAGGTGTTCCGAGGCCATGCCCCTTTTTACACCACGCTGCAAACGCGGCTTCTGGCGCACTGCTGCTCGGAGGATGAAGTCCACTTGTGTACTGAGGTTCTCAGGACACAAGAGGACCTCATTGCCCCACCAGCAGTGCACCAGAAGCCGCGTTTGCAGAGTGGTGTAAAAAGGGGCATGGCCTCGGACCACCTCTCTGCAACGCAGCTCTGTGGCACTTACTGGAGGTACCTGGTGGGCTAGTTGGCCCTCAGGGACCCTCAGTATTGAAGGTGACTTAATCTCCCAATTTACAACGCGCCAGGGGGCACATTTGCACACTTGTTTTGTTAGGCCCCGCCCCCTCCCTGCACCAATGTGCAAGCACGCCCCCTGGTGCATTGTAAATTGGGGGATTAATTCCCCTTGAGTCCTGATGGTCCCTGGGGCCCAACTAGCCCAACAGGTACCTCCAGTAAGCGCCACAGGGCTGCGTTGCAGAGAGGTGGTCCGAGGCCACGCCCCTTTTTACACCTCTCTGCAACACAACTCTGTGGCGCTTACTGGAGGTACCTGGTGGGCCAGTTGGCCCCCAGGGACCCTTAGGATTCAAGGGGACTTAATCCCCCAACTTAAAATATACCACGGGGCGTGTTTGCACACTTGTCACATCAGGCCACGCCCCCTCCCTTCACCACTGTGCAAACGTGCCCAGTGGCGCGTTTTAAGTTGTGGGATTAAGTCCCCTTGAATCCTGAGGGTCCCTGGGGTCCAACTAGCCCACCAGGTACCTCCAGTAAGCACCACAGAGCTGCGTTGCAGAGAGGTGTAAAAAGGGGTGTGGCCTCAGACCACCTCTCTGCAAGGCAGCCCTGTGGCGCTTACTGGAGGTACCTGGTGGGCTAGTTGGCCCCCAGGGACCCTCAGGATTGAAGGGGAATTAATTCCCCAATTTAAAACGTGTCACGGGGCGCGTTTGCACAGTGGTGCAGGGAGGGGGCGGGGCCTCCGGCGAGTTGCCGGTTCCTTTTTTTGGTTTTTATTTTTTTTATTTTTTGGGAGGGGTGCTGCGTGGCCCCCCTTCCCTGGGCCACTTTTGGCCCTGGGGACCCCATCTCCCGGGGCCTGGCAGCCTTGTTTTTTTTTTTTTTTTATTATGCAGAGGGGGACCGCGTAGCCCCCCTCCAAAGGCCAATTATACCCCAGGGACCCCATCACCCGGGGCCTGGCCAGCCTTTTCATTTTTGGTAGGGGGGCCGCGTGGTCCCCCTCCTCAGGCCAATTATGGCCCCGGGTACCCCATCCCCCGGGGCCGGCCTGTCCGGTTTTTTTTATTATAAAGGGGAGGGGGGCTACGTTGCCCCCCTCCCAGGCCACTTCTGGCCCCCGGGACCCCATCCCCTGGGGCCTGGCTGCTCCGTTGGGGACTGTGGGGGGAGCCCCAATGCCCCCACGGTCCCGCTGGTTCCCCGCCTCCTACGGGAGCCGGCATTGCTTTTGAGCAAGGGGAGCTGCTGACATGCAGCTCCCCTTGCTCAAAAGCAATTCTGCTTTGCTTCATTGAAGCGAGAGCAGGTTTCCCTGCTCTCGCTTCAAGTAAGCAAAGCAGAGTTTGCTCTGACAGGGCGGGAGCCGCACGGCTCCTGCCCTGCCATAGCAAACAGCAGTGTCCCGGGGGTGGGCACCCCGGGACACTGCAGGAGCTGGCCCTGGGGGGTGGCGGTCCCCAGGGCCATCAAGGGCTCCAGGAGGGGGGCCGCGCGGCCCCCCTCCCAACATTTTAAGCCTCGGGGAGGTGGTGGTCCCCGGGGCCCGGCGGTCCATAACGGACCCCCGCATTTCATTACAAAGTGCCCCGGGGAGGTGGTGGTCCCCGGGGCAGTGTGGGGGGGCTGAAGCCCCCCCACACTAATTATTCATTTCAGCCCCGGGGCGGTGGCGGTCCCCGGGGCTTGGGGGGCCCGCTAGGCCCCCCGCCCTTATTTAATTTAGCCCCCAGGAGGTGGCAGTCCCCGGGGCTGTGGGGGGGCCACGTGCCCCCCGCATTTAATTACTATAGCCCTGGGGAGGTGGCGGTCCCCGGGGCTGTGGGGGCCCCCACGGGCCCCCGCAAATTTAAACCACATTGCCCCCGGGACCTGGCACACCCAGGCGCCTCATTAAAATGAAGCGCGGGAGCCCGCGCTTCATTTAAAAAAAAAAAAAAATCGGCGGGATTCGCGACCGCAACGCGAATTCCGCCAAAATTATTTAAAAAAAAATGCTTTTTTGGGCCCTGGGGGTCCTTGTGGGATCCCCTGAGCAGGCCTAGGGGGTCAGGGTGTTTCTACCCTGCCCCCTTTTCTTGTTTTTAATCTTTGTTTTACTGTTTTCTTGTGACTTGGTTCTACTGAGTCACAAGATGGCTGCCAACACTTCCTGGTTTGGAGTGTTGGCAGCCAATCAGAATGAAGCTCGTGCTCGGGAGGGTTCGCGAACCCACAGCGCCCACAGATATCGAAACTTTTTCTTTTTCTAATTTCTCTGGAACTACTGAACGGATTTACACCAGTTAAAAAAAGGGCTCTTTATGAACCAAGACCTACCTTTTTGCCAAATTTGGTGTAATTCCGTTCAGCAGTTCGGGCTTTAGCTTTGTCTAACGTTTCCTATGGAAATTAACATGGGGAAAACGCGTTTTGGGACCCCCTTTTTCTCGGCACCCGCTTGTTGAATCACCCCGAAACTTTCAAGACAGGAGCTGACCGGAGCGGGCCACTAGTTTTGAAACATTTGCGACGATTCGTCAACCGGCGCCAAAGTTATTGGGAAAAGAACAAACGCTTTTTGAATAGAACCGAGGTCCTAACTATAACTACCCACTGGCGACCGCCAGTAGGTAATATGTATATATATTTATATATATACATATATATTTATATGTATGTGTGTATGTATGTCTGTGGCCTCTCACCAAGTGAGAGGGAGTTAGGTTGAGTGGGGAGGAAACCCCAGGAACATTCAGCAGCTTGCAGGAGGCCCAGTAGGGCCTTTGGAAAGAAGGCTGACTAGCAGCTCCACAACAATGTAATACAAAAATTCCCACTTGACCTGTATTACTTCAGTAATGGTTCACAGTGCCTAATGTTTCAACCACCAGCTATTCCAAAAATACCCATTAAAGATAATGGGGTAACCCTGTGCCCCTCAGTACCTGGGTATTGGTACTATAGTAAACAGTTGGTTCTGTTGGGTAATGTAATTGCTGTGTTCCAAGTAATTCATACGATGCAACAGATAAATTCAGAAAGCATTTAACAAATGAATTTTAGAGAACACTTGTATAGTATGAACACACCAAAGAATAATAAAACATGAGTGGAGAAAACAAAGCTTACTCTTTATCTTGTTCAGGGTATACATATGGCTGTCACAAGCGCATTTTCATTACGGCGAAATAAAATAGTGATTCTTGTGTAAATAAGTGCAAAAAAGTGACAAAGTGAAGTCAATAGTGAGCTATATACATGACATATACAGGTATACAGGTGATATACAAAGATGGATCTAATTTATTGGTTCGGTCCTATATCAAATTACAACGCATGAATTCACAAGAACAAAGGTGAATTTAAGGATCGAGTCAAGGAAACTGCTAGGACATGAACAAAATAGCGTCGACGTTTCGACCCCAAGGTAAGCGCAAATTGTCATGCGTCATGGTGGGTCTTTTTCAGGACTGGGGAAGCAGATATGGACAGCCAAATGGTAGTGAAGTACAGGAATGGGGTATTTGTGATTTCCCAGAATGTGCAGAGATCCAAGTAGGATATCCAGCAACTGTGGGTGATCCAGTGGTCATAAATGGTGGTCATAAATGAATTAAAGGAGTGTGGTCATGCGTCAGTATCCCAAATTCAGAAAAATTATTATTTGGCAACTGTTTGTAGGCAAAGGGAGGATCCACCAGGTCAACATAGGTTGAGCCTGAAAAGAGTTAGCACTTGTCGATAGCAGCTAAACATATCCAAAGCAAGGTAAGGCTCCATACCAGTCACAGTTTTCACCAGTATCGCGTGGCTTACTTTGCTCAGAGCTAATGCGTCACGATCTACTATCATCTTATCTCTAAACACTTGTTTCACCGATGCGTGATCAGGTTTCACAATACGGCTTGGCTCCAAATATAGCTTAGTTCTCCCTAAGGTTTTCAGGGTGGTTAATACATAATTTAACCAAGGGATTTGTGAGGAGTTGTCCAGGGCCATGCAATCGCAAACAATTTATCTGTTGGGTCCCAGCTTACCCTTCGTCCAGATAGAAATCTAGAGCAATAAAGGGTGAAGACATATAAAGTCAGTGATGTAGTCCATGTCCTGCTCTTCATGGACTATTTCAGAGGGTGTGCTTTGTGAGACCCTTAAGAGCCCCCTAAGGAACTTATTTTCAGCAATTTGAATTGGGGCATACAAATTATAAAATTCTGAATCACATTCAAAATGTATTGTATATACAGCACAAAAGAAATGTTTTTATAATTAAAAAAATCTTTTTATCTTTTCAAAAAAATTAATTTAATAAACAAGAATGTAAATGAATAAAACATTGCTGTATCTATTATATTCTCATAGCAAAGGGTAGCCCAGTGAGCTTTTATTAGCCATTGTCAAATAGATACAGGTCGAGTGGGAGTGTTTTCGTAGTTCATATTGTTGTTTTTTCCCCCTTCTCCCAGACCTAAAATTACTTCCAGGGGGTACCTCTTTGTTATTGCTGAAAGGTACTTGCGCAAATCACACAAAAAAGAGACTTGAGCTGGCTCAACCCCACCTGTGCCATCATGGACCACAGCTTAGATCGGTTAACTCTATTGAAGGCTGAACTGAGATCCATGATTGACAGGTGAACTGCACCCCTCTTGGCCTTGGTATGTTTACAGACAAGCAGATAGAGGTTCAGAATTTGCTCAATGGTACCCCGTCCAGGCCTAAAGCCATATTGCAGATCTCACTGAATCTGAGATGTGCTGTCTGCAACGTTTGCAATAATTTGCTCAGTTAATGAGTAACAACATAGTTGAAAAATGGTTCTCTGATATTGCCATTGATGTATAAATGTCCAATATGGCTTAGCATTTGCCGAATTACTTGAATGTTAATAAATGAAACAGGGTCTGAAATACATTGTTTACTACACTATAACCACAAAAACACAATAACACTTGTTTAAACATAATAATTTCTGAAAACATGGGTCCCTGACTGAGAAATGCCTTGCAGAACAAGTCACATAGCTTACGTCTGGATTTGTGCCTGTTTGTAGATGTAATCCTGGTGTGACTCAGGAATAACAAAGTAGTAACTTTTTCAATTATTTCTTGATTTCACTGAAATTATTAAAATGCAAAGCATATACTTCATTATTTAAAATCTCAATTTTTTCACGTCACTATTATGAATTTTCTGACTATGCACTTTGAAGCTAAACATTGGTTTATCTGGCATTAGCCAGGACCTTTTGATGTTTCAAAAAGTATGTGCATAATATACTTACTGATAAGGATTTCAGTCAGCTCTCTTCATCCATTTGTCTGTTGTTGTATCATACACATAATTGGACCAGCCCTGGACTTTACTGCTGGCCTCTCCTGGAATAAGTCTTAACCCCCAAGTCCTGTCCCCAAGGTCCTGGGAACCATGGCTGTGTCAAAAGTGTATTCCAAAATATCCTGCAACATTTTGGCTCCAAAGACCTCCGGAGGACCGGGACCAATCTGCCAAGCCGGTCCAATGGAGGTGCAATGCTGTTGGGCTGAAGATTCAGGTTGCTCCCACTCTGAGCTTTCTTGCAGCAACAAATCTAATTGAGCAAGACCTCAATGGAGCAGGTATCTGGCCTCATCGAGCCCTGTTCAGCTACAGCCAGTAGCCATGCCCACTGGAAGAATCCGTGCTCCAAAAAAGTGACTACGTATGAACAAAGAAATCTTCTTTGGGCAAGGTTCCAGAAGTATCCAGCCAACAAGGGACTTTCTCTCTATTCAAAATTCAAATCTACCTTCTCTGAGCCAAAGTCAATGGCCGAAACTTAGTCCACAGTCTATCCGACAACCTGGAGCCCTCTTCGACCACAGCCTACTGTCTTGCCACCCTGAATATTTTTTACTTCAATTTCAGAGACTAGGTCTGAACGGAAGGCTTCCAACTGGGTCGAACATGATTTCTGTATCCGACCTGCACTCCATCGTGGATAGCCTTAACTGTTGCCTAGGTACCGGTCCAGCGCAATCAGATGACCGCTGTTGGACTTAGCACTTTTTAACACTATTTTGAACTTTAAACTTAAAAAATTCATAACTTTAGCTTCCCTTATTGGATTTGTGTCTCTTCGGTGTCAATATATTTATTAAATATTCTCTATTTTACTAAATTGGTTTGAGATTTGTTTCCTTGTGCTGTGTTTTGACTTTACTACTGTTTTGTTACTGCATAAATACTTTACACATTTTCTCTAAGTCAAGACTGACTGCTCTGTGCAGTACCTAACAGGGGGTTCAGCTCAGGTTAATATAGTGACTTTACTGCTTCACCCTGGTGAGGATAGAGGTTATTCCTTAGGGCCGGTCACCACCCTCCTTAGCTAATACCCCCAATTTCTTACACCCATGCTCTAAACTTGGTGGCTGTTAAAGGCCTGGAACCCTAATGGCCTGAAGGTCCTTATAGATACATGTGTAGGGTTCATGGTTAACCTTAATCTTGACACTAACCTTACAAACACCTATTATATGGCTTGTGGCCCAAGGAAATGCAAGACAAGAGCTATTAACATCAAGGGCATGAACATGGTAAAGGTTGACCATTTCTTCTATTTGGGGGTAACATTTGACTCCTCAAGTTCTTGGCTTCATTGCCTTTCCATAAGGTGCCAAATGTTTGCCTAATTGGTCGGACATTGTTTACTTTTGCCCACAATATTGGCAGGTCCAGTTAGAACTGGTCAGCTGGGCAGTTGGAGGAAAGACCTCTTGTAGCTTGTTGTGTCCCTGTAGCTTAAAGAGGAGGTCAACCATATGACCCATTAAGGAAACATCTTTGTCCTGGGTACAAGACGGCCAGCAGGTCAAGACTTATAAGCTTTTCCCAGGTCTCAGACAGCAGGCTCAGTCCTACTCTGATCTTTCACATGTCCAGTAGTGTTCCGAGGAGGGTACTGTGGGTGCAGTTATGCCTGGCACCAGCCCATGGATCGGGGTGACTCCTGGCTTCTACCTAACCAATGGGATAAAAGTTCCCAGGGGTTGCCCTACCCACTTTTGAAGCCCTTTCTGTGTGGCCTACTGCAAACCATCCCACTGCCCCCCCTCACTAATCCAAAATGGTGAAACTCCTCTCCCCTTGTGCAAAGCCTGTGTGCCTACCCCAGAGGTGTGGCGATGGAAATGGGCAACCCCTCCACTTTGGTAACTCCCAGTCCTGAGGGCAGCTCCTCTCCCACCAGGATTGGTGCCTTCCTGACGGGGGACCAAAGGAAGGGCTTGCCCATGTATCAGTTAACATTGCCTGCAACAGAGTAGGCCTCTTTGAAGTTAATAAAGTTCCTGTGCACAGCACATCCTGCCAAGGCAACCACAATCCCTCCGCACACCCAAGGCCTTTGTATTGGTCTGGGAGAAGCTTTCACACCTCATATTAGGGGCTATTAAGCTGCCACATGACAATTTGAAGCTCATACAAACGGGCCTCCAGAGGCTTAATTATCTAAAAGTACCTTTTCCTTAATAGTTATTAAAATGTCAATTTTTCCATTAAATTGGATAAGTATTAAAAAGAGTCTCTGAATAAAATTGCTATCTGTTTCCTAACCAAAATCAGCATTATTAAGTGCAATAATGTAACTCAGTGTTTTGCTATGGAACAGCTAGGATTGCTATAGTGAAAATAGCTTTTGGGGCTTTTTCACTGTACAAACATACTTAACATTGAACTTTACATCCATACTATTAAATACCATTCACCATGCCTTTTGGGCAATGAGGCCTATTTCGGGGTGACTTATAAATATATCAAAAGAGGTTATTTTAACAGGTCAAATTTGCAGTTTAAAACAGCAGCAGCCATGCCACAAATGACAGGCCTGCAGTCATGATTCCACTGTTGCTGTAGTAGATGGCACAAGAGGTGAAGTCCACTAGTGACATTTAACTTAAAGACCGTTTACAATTTGTATGATATACAAGGGACTTATAGGTAAGTTAAATATGCCAATTAGGTGTAGGCTTATTTCATCAAGTTGGAAGGGGGAGCACAGGCCTTTTACCACTGGTTAGCAGGGGTAAAATGCACAGAGTTCTACATCCAAGCAAAGCAGATATGGCACCAATCTGGGGCTATAGCCCGTAAAAAATTGTCACTTCCTACTGTGGAAAATGGATGAGCCTACTTCAACCATTGACTAAATTCACTGTGAGTGACAGTACTCTGCTCTTTCACAAGAAGCACATCAACTGACAATGTAGTTTCCTGTATACCAGAGGCTAATATAGAAATATGGGCTTTTAAGGCTAATTTTTTTATGTACTGGCAGGAGACCAGCAGCTCCCTAAATATAAAATTTTACAAAAGCAATGACAAAACAATACTGGCATAGGCAAAACTAAAACGCAGGCAGCCAATTCCAGACTGATTGGAGTTGCCACTCTCTTTCAATATGCAATGCTCATTTTTTTCATTCATCACTCAATACTCTGTAGTGTATTGCAAGTTTTGTTTGACAATACACATTCAGCTTTGTGGTCAGTTCTGAATGCGCATCCATTTTGTACAATGGGCCTCCATAACTTCAAAAAATCTTAATTGGCAATTGACATACTTTTTAGGTCTGGCCCAGAGAAAGTTTAATTTGTTTCACCAGCTTTAACTATTTTTTTCCCAGTGGCATTCAGGCTTTTCAGCCCGTATTTGACAGGAGACATCTGCTATCTTTTTTAAATGGAGTTTAAACACATACTAGGGAGATGGTGAGAAGGCCTGCTATTAAATTATGAGCGATGTCCAACATTTTCTCTCATGGGTGCCTATTTTTGCAAGCCCAGTATTTCATCTCCATATGCAATTTGGCTCCCAACCACTGCTTGAACTACTTGGTTGATATGTTGCTATAAGTGGTGGCCATGTGAACTGGCAAGACTGATGATTGCATATAATGAGGTCTCAGATTTTCTCAACTGACTTTAGTGTATGTGAAATCAATTTTAGGATGCTGGTTATTGTCCGGGCAACTAGAATTATGCTGCAGGGGAGGACAAATTATGCAGCAGGATTGACTAAATTATGTGTAGGCTATCCTGTTTTAGGTTTAAACCTATAATAACTGTTGAAAACCCCACCATAAGGGAAACAGACCTCATCAATGTAAACATATAAACACTGATAAACACATGCACAACCACAAACTAAATGGCATTCAAAGAAAGGAAGGTGAGAGAGAATGAGTTATTTGTATTTCTTTCTGAAGGTAACAACAAAATATAACTTTGATATACAAGGTAGCAACAAGAAAAGCTGGTCTTACCTTAAGATTTGGTCTTAAGTTTAACTTTTTGGTCTCAGTTGAACTTAAGACCAAAACTTAAGTTTAACTGAGACAAAAGTCTAACTTTACTACTTGTATATGTCCTTTGTGAATACCAAAAGTCATAAAGTTAAACTTTCGTCTCAGTTTTCCTTTGTGAATCAGGCCCAGAGTACTTGTGTTTTGTTGATTAGGGATGTCACTAAAATACTGTTTCTTCTTCCTTTTGTTTCCTCCAGCTGTGTGTGCTTGGATTAAGGGTGCTGGGTTTAGAAGCATGTTTTAGGTCTGATCTAACTATTTTATACACTGTAGAGAATCTGGGAATATTAAAACCATATTTGATCTTTTTTCAGTGTTTAATTCTTTCACTGATTGGTGAAATGACTGGCTTGTAAGAATGTTGGTCAATATGTACTGTCACATTTACCCACAGACACAGAATGGGTAAAACCCTTTGATACAACAAGCCCCTTTTCTAAGTCAGTATTGATAAAAAGTCAACTACCAAATACCACAGGCTTTACACATTCAATGTAAGGTGTAGTGACAAGTGAAAATAGTGCTGTCAGCATGTCCATAGATAGTGGTGAAAACATGACACAAGACTTTCCCATTGTTATGTGTGATACCTTCTGTTAATTCTGGCTTTTTACTGAACTGTACTTTACTGCTGGGGTTTTTGAGCCCATAGTTACAATGGTAATAGTAAAATGTCAAGTACCAGAATACAATGTGATATCTGTTAAAAGATGAGGACTGACTTAAAGTGAGACATTTGCCATTAGGACACTTGGCAGGTATGCATGTCAACACAACAGTAGCACCACCTTAATGTAGTTAGGCAAAGAGTGCAGAAAAGCAGTTGGGGCATGCTTAAAGCATCTTGTTTCAGGTGCCTTAGAATGCAGGTTTACAAATTAATCTGGTGTAATTCAACATTACAAAAGTTTCATAAGGTATTGTGCTGTTGCCAGGGTTGACCACCACTACAATGTCATAATATTCTGTAAGGAGTAGATGAATGACCCCCATTGTGTTCAGGAATTTGTTTATTAAAACATTTGAATATATTTCTATTAGTTTTAATCCATTAATAGTCCTGTAAACCTGAGAGTCCTGACAGAGTGAGTATGAGAGGTAATGAGAGTGGGAGAGGATAATGAGATGCAAGTGAGAGTGCTGTACACAGACATTCTTTTGTTCAAAACAGTCTAAAACAAGTCATTTGGACACACTGCCAGTTGAAAGACACTTTATGAACTGCATTGGCTCTCATTTAAATATGTGCTTTACAACAAACACTGCAAAACACAGCATGTTTTGTAAACACTGGATAACACAGATTTGTCTATTTGAGGAGTTAGGCAGCTGAATAAAAATTGATAAGCACTGATTTCAAAAGGTTTGGAAAACACTGAGAAAATACATCTGAAATCCACAAAAAATAAACGATGACAACAGGACAGCCCAATTATGTGTCAAGAAAAGGCAAATTATGCAGCATTATGCAGCACATTTTGTATTGTTATTACTTCATTATTTTGTCATTTTTAAGTGTAGCCTGAGACAGAGCATGGGCTGTAGCTTGCAATGATCTACTGTTTCTTTTAAAAAACTTTAAAAAGAGGCTTTTAATCTGCCCATTACTTATCATTGGTTGGCTTCATTGTCACTTTTATTTTCTTCCTTTTCATTGGTGAGTGCATGTCAGCATGTGTGGGCTTCACTTCGTCTCCTTATGTTTGTTTTCGGCCCTGAAGTATGGACCAAGTACAGATTGTTTTCTTCATTTGTGTTCTTCTGCACTGCTTGTGTTCAGATTGTGGTAATTGTTGCACTTTTTTTTTGTTGCTTTTGCTTGCAAGACAACTATCTTAGTTGAAGCTTGCTCGTCCTGGTTTTTCCAAGAACTGAATGCAAACAACTAACAATAACGAAGCTTTGTGCTATGTGACCAATTTTTAAAGCATACATTTTGCCTGTCTTTCGCTTTTATTGATGAAGCTGTAAACATACTACCTTTGATTAAGACTTTTGCCAAACAGTATGTGTTTTTCTGAATTAATGCTTGCTATTTTGTCAAATTTACCTATTTATTGGTTACCTCTTGTGTAATTTAGAGGATGTTTTAGTCATCATCAAACTCGCGGTGATTACAAAAGGTTTATGTTTCACCTTTACCTTTACCCACCCCTAATCTGAAAAACACCCTTACCTCCCTTCACTTCTACCCACCCTGACGTAAAACCCCTAAGGTCCAACTCATCTGACTTTATTTTAGGTAGGCCCCATTGCTATTTTAAATCATGGAGGTCGCATTTTAGATCATGGATGTCACCATCTTAGATCATGGAAGTCGCCATCTTTATCTCGTTCATTGTCATTTCTGCCATTTGACACAGATGTTGTCTGCCCTTATCTTTCTAAGAACTGTGAATGTGTCAGGTCATTTAACTGATGACATTTATATGACACCTGATGTGACATAAGTCTGGGTCAAATGTTTACTTATCACCATGTCTAGGTCATATAATCACAAGTCCAGACATATAGTCAGAATAGTGAAGTTAGAATTGACCTTCTCCTATGTCAGAAATTCCAGTCTCTGATAAGATTTAGTATATACGGACTGACATTTGAGTACTTAATTTAGAGGTCCTTCATCCAGATTATCACCTGGGATGCTGTAAAATGGTCTCACCTGCTGCTGACACACTTCAAAGATGTTAGATCGTGCTCAGTGCTGATAAGGTCAAGTCCTGGAGGAAGGTGACTACCGCAGTGTGTGTGTGCCCTTCGCAGGGAACACTGCCTTCATGCCTCCACAGATAATGACAGCCATTAATGTCAACAAGGTATTCAGTGAGTCGCTCTCCCTAAGAATCTCTAGACTGCAAGTGGCTCTGCTTTCCATGCTCTCTCAGTGTAGCGCATAGAAGTATGTTTTAGGGTGTTAGGTTTTAGAGGACATTTTAACCATGTTAGAAATGTTCATTTTATTCTTGTTGCTCACAAGGTGCCTTCTTTCTGTTTTCATGATATACTGTGTAGTTGTTTTAAATGCACTGAGAAATACGATATTCCTGTCATAATAAATGCTTTTTATTTAAAGTGTCTACTCTTCTTAGTGCACCCAAAAGCAATAACTCTATTTCAACAGACTATTGGATAGGGTTCTGCGGGGCAACAATAGCCTGTCTTTCACATTCAGCGCTGGTGCATTCAACTGAGTTCACTTGTGTCACCTGAGGGTGGGAAAGCAAGCCTTGTAGAACCACGCCAAAGTTGTTCCCTTACTTCCTGTTATGTCTACCCACCCACAAACGCTAAAATCACTTTTACCTCCCTTTACCTCTCCCCACCTCTGAAATTTTAAAATCACCCTTACCTCCCTTTACATCTATGTGGTATCTTCCTGTTGCGTTTATAATGTTCCCTGTTACCTGGTACCTAGCTGCTCAGCCAGTGTGAGTGTTCTGTTTGGAATGTTGGTGTGATGGACATGAGTGGAATGCTTTGGTGCCTGGTGTGAGTGTGTACAGTTGAAGATGGGCTGAGCCGCAGGCAGGCTGCTCCTGGTGCGGCTTCTACCACTGCTGTTATGGACTTAATAAATAACTTACAAAGACACTACTCGGCTACGTCTACTTCATCACATCTACGCATGGTACCTCATTACCACATTTTGGCGACGATCTGGAGACTAACTCATGCTCTACAAGTGATTTATGGAAGTTAAAGGTGACGTGTCAAAGAAATCTTCATGGTGGAAGGAACCTACGGAAGTGACAGTCGCAAACTGCACACAGTACTGTTCCTGGAGGAAGTGGTTCACAAATGACCACACAGACAGAGCGAGCACACTTCCAGGAGGATGTGTTGACACAAAAGAAACAAGATTTTCAAGAAACAAGTGTAACTGGAGTAACACGCCTCTCAGTCCCATCAGTGTCCCTCACACTGGGCAGCCCCAGCCCAGGCGTGCTGTGCTCACAAACATCACATCTGTTGGACTTTAAATAAACAAGAATGTGTGCTACATCAAGCTCTACTTAATACAGATTGCCTCAACACTTTTGGCATGATGTGTGTTCCCGTTTTAATGCTGCGCTCATGAACATTTTATCTTCATGGCAAGTCTTGTTCTTCTCAGCAAGAGAAGAACAGGGTCCTGTTTTACTCAGCAAGCCTGTCCAACTGCGGCTGAAAGTGTCTTCCCGTTTAATATGACTCTCTCTCAATGTTGTTTTAGTGTGACCTACAGCAACAGGCAATGTTTTTACACTTGTTTGGTTTTTATTCCAGTTACCGGCGGACGGAGTGAGACTTTGGTGGTGAGCCAATTTTCGTCTCGTATTTGGGTTTTTTTTGTGAGCCCCCCCGGACTTATGGCAGTTGAACCACTGCGCTGCAGTTTAAAAATAGAGGCACGAGCTGCTCTGTACGCGCGCAGTCTTACCTTCTCCAGGTGGTCGCGTGGCTGTGCGGCTGGGACTTCGGTGTGTTTTCTGTTGCTAGGAAGCACTGCGAGTTGCCCTAGGACGCTGTTCAGCACACTCCCAGCTGCAGCCACCCGGCTCTTTCGTATCTGCGTGCCATCATCTTGGTTAAGGAGGCACTTTCCAAGCTTCAAGTATACGTCGTTTTGACCAGCTTGCTTCAATCAGTACTTCCACTGAGATCTCTGCAGCTGTTTATACTTCTTCGAACTGGATTTGATGTGGAATGTCACCTTGTATGTCCTGCCTTTCGGATAACTGTTGTGGGGGCATTTTATGAAAATGCGGATGAGAATTGATAACAACCTGTCTGGATATGGTTTTGGAAGATGATTACCGGTACACTGTTTTTATTTACAAGGCCTATTTACTGTTTATGTCCAAGATTCTGCAAAGTTTTACTCTGCGCTTTTGGGTTGCCCATTTTTTTGTTTTCGGTGGCACGCACACCGGATTGGGTTATTTACACGTTTATTGGGGTCTGGCTTGTCACTGTCTAGGTGACACACAGACACATGTGATTGTATTATGGATCGTGCAAAGATGAAGGTGGCACTACATTGCTTAGTGCTTCTTCCTTCTGGTAATGTGTCACGTATTAATGCCTTATCTTCTTATCATTTTCTGATTAGGAAATTATTTGTCTGCCCATCTTTCGCACGTTGTTTGTTCGAAAATTTGACACTTACAGGAGGGTGGTCTTTTTGGTTCATGGGTGGTGGTCACTCATTCTTGTGGTTGGTTATACCGCACTCTTTGGATGCAATGTTTTAGGTTGTTTTGGCCTGTTTTTGTATGTCAGTATCCCTTAAGTAAGGGATGGGTATGGGTTTTAGTCCCATTTCCACGCTGTATGCTACTTATCCCTTACACGAGGGTTGGCTTAAGGGGTGTTACTCCCTTTCTCACAGTTAATGGGTTGTAGTCCCATTTAAGGCAATATAGTCATGTCCCTAATGTGTGTAAGTCACCCCGTGCTTCACGTTGGACATAATGTGTGTAAGTCACCTTGTGCTGCACGTTGGTCATGTAGTGTGGGTGTTAGTCCCATTCAACGCAGTTAGTTTTGTCATAAAAAAATGTTTTTACCCTTACATGAGGGAGGTTTGATAAGTCATTTTACCCTGTCTAGAGGGATGACTTAATGGGTGCCAGTCCCATCTACATAGTTTGCGTTATGAGTCACAGTCCCATTTTCGCATGTATGGTCCCTTACATGAATTGAATTGAATTGAATTGGGTATTTGTAAAGCACGGACTGTCACTCCGGAAGGAGCATCCTGGCGCTAAGCAGATGAAGATCAAGCAGAGCAGAGAGGGGCAAGGACCTATATAAGAGATTGACAGAATTCATCTGAAGCTCCAAAAATCCAGGTCTTCAATGCTTTCCTAAACTGTGTTTCTGTTTCCAGAAGCCTCAATTGAGCCGGCATGAGATTCCATGCTTTGGCTCCTAGAAAGGTTACAGATTTCCCTCCCTTGGTTTTATATCTGAACCAGGGGAGTTTGAGGAGGTTAGCCGAGGAAGATCTAAGGGTCCTAGTTGTGGTATATGGGGTGAATCTTGCTGAAAGGTACAATGGACCAAGTTTTCGTACTGCTCTAAAGGTAGTGACGAGGATTTTGAATAGAATTCTCTTGTGTACAGGTAGCCAGTGAAGAAGTTTAAATGCTGCCGAAGCGGATGCCCTACGAGGAAGTTTCAGGACTTAGCGGGCTGCCGCGTGCTGGACCATCTGTAGTCTCTTAAGTGTTGATTTATTAACCCCCGCGAAAAGACTATTGCAGTAGTCCAGGCGCAAGAGAATCAACACCACGGCAACTGTCTTCCTAGCAGACAGGGGAATAAAATCGAAGAATTTTTTTAATGTTTTAATTAGACTAAAGCAGGTCCCTGTCACTTTCAAGGTGTGTGGTTTGAAGGAGAGTAAAGTGTCAAATTGCACTCCCAGATTTTTTGCTACTTCAATGGTAGAAGGGGGGACTATGGCATCTTCAGGCTACCATGCCCTTGGTTGGAAGAGGTTATCTTTCCCTATTGGGAGGATCTCAGTTTTATCCGTGTTACACCTGAGATGGTTGTCCTTCATCCACTGGATGACCTTTGATAGGCAGAGTTTAAAATGTAATTCTGCAGTAGTGGAGTCTCTATCCAGGGATAAAATCAGTTGAGTATCGTCGGCATAGGACGTTACTTCAATCTCAAATGACGAGATCAGGGAGATAAGAGGAGCCATGTATATGTTAAACAGCAGCGGGCTAAGGGAGGAGCCCTGTGGTACTCCTGCTGTGATGGAACGTTCGGCGGAGAGAAAAGTGCCAAGAGAGACCGCTTGCCTACGGTTGGTCAAGAAAGACTTGATCCAAGTTAGCACGATGTTGGAGATGCCGCTGGATTTTAGCCTAGTTAGGAGAATGCTGTGTGAGATGGTGTCAAATGCGGCAGACAAATCAAGCAAGATTAGCACTGCCTTCCTGCCGGTGTCTGCTATGAATTTTAGTGTATCCGATATTTCCAGTAGGGTGGATTCTGTAGAGTGCTTAGGACGGAAGCCTGACTGATGCAGGTGAAGGATCCTAGCGGTTTCCAGGAATTTTGAAAGCTCTTTATTTACTAGTCTTTCCGTAATTTTGCCCAGAATTGGTAAAAGTGAAATTGGGCGAAGATTTGAAAGATTAGATATGTCAACATTTTGCTTTTTTTTAAAGGGTTTCACAATGGCTAGCTTCCATTCATCTGGGACAGTCCCAGTAAGTAATGAAGAGTTTACTATATTGTTAATCACTGGATTGACAATCTTTATAATTTGATGGAGAATCAGTGGGGAGCAAGCGTCTAATGGAGAGCCCGATTTACTGTAACAGGTTCAAAAACTTGGAGAGAGGGGCTACTATTGGTAGGTTCCAGTTTCTGATTAGTGTCAAGTTCGTGTGCGATGGGTGTTGCAAAGTCCTTTTGAATATTCTTGATCTTGTCATCAAAATAGATCGCGATTTCATCGCATAGGGTCTGAGAAAGGGGAATTTCTCTACACAACGCTTTAGGATCGGTAAAGGACTTTACGATTGAGAAGATTGATGACATGAGGGGTGGTGAGTTGGGTTGCTGTCCCTTCCTCACAGTTTGTGTGGTTTTGTTCCTTTTATAAGGAAATTATTCATGGGTGTGATAGGGAAATACTGGCACCCTCCCAGGAGCAAATGAATGAAACTCACCAGACATAGCCGGTTGCTCAGAAACAGAGCAAAAGTTATTTATTGGTACCAAATGCATGCAACATTGTTGATCAACAAGGATGAAGTCAGGTCTCCTGCCTTAGGGACTCTCAGACTGCTTCTTCCCAGAGTGACTGGGTTCTGGGTGCTATATACATTTAGTAATGCCATGTCAGCGGAACTAGAATAAGGCACCAAGCCAAATATGGCTAACAGGGATGTGCAAGATCTGCACCATGCCAATTATAAACAGCTAGATATGGGCAGACCAGAAAGGCTGGCTCGGCACTGTGTAAGCAACTTGCACAACCAGATAAGGAAACTATCATGAAGTCAGGACAAGCAAAGTGACCTCTAAGGGGGTTCAGAATAGCTGTTGAAGCCTGTCCATTCAAGGTCAGATAGGAAGCCCTTTGGAGCTCCTGGCCTCATGTTAGTGTGATATATCTAAGCATGATATCTTTGAAGTGCATACACATGAATTTATATGGGCATATATATATATTTCTCAACAGGGTGCAGTCCACTTTAGTGTTAGAGTTCTGGGGGTGCGGTAGTCCCATGTTTCTCTTCACAGTGTTAGAGTTCTCGGAGTGTGTTTCTCTCGTGTTTCTCTTCACAGTGTTTCATGTGTCTTTTCATGTGGTGTTATCTCACTTTGTGTCAGTGAGCTTAATGTTCTCTATACTTTCCTTTGGTTCTAATATTTAAGGAGGAGGATGTGTGATATTTTGTGTGTATCTTTTCATTCTTCTTTCCTCCTTTGTTTGTTCCCTCTCGTGATGTGGTTTTTTACCATTCATCCCAGGACAAGCAAAGTGACCTCTAAGGGGGTTCAGAATAGCTGTTGAAGCTTGTCCAGTCAAGGTCAGATAGGAAGCCCTTTGGAGTTCCAGGCCTCATGTTAGTGTGATATATCTAAGCATGATATCTTTGAAGTGCATACACATGAATTTATATGGGCATATATATATATTTCTCAACAATCCTCCTTTTAGGATAGTTCTATCCTTCATTAGTGTAAAACCAAAATATATATATATATGTATATATGAAGGAAACATTAGTTACATATCTTTGGATGGCATTACACAGTGTGTGCATAAAATGCATATATTGTCACATTGATACATCCTGATGAGATAATTATTTTTGAACATGAACACAATGATATGCTAGTATTCAATTCATACTACTGCCTATGTGCCTTATTTTATCAGCAGGCTGTGGTGATACCAGCAGCATACTCATAATTGAGTGTCCAACAAATATTGTTTGCTCTATGCAATGCATAGTGCTACAGTGTCACTTAGTCACTCCGTTCCCGGGCACTTTCTGTAAGTGTCAGTAATTTGAAGGCACGCAGTGAGCGGTCATCTGCTTCTCCTCCTGGTCCGCAGTCGTGTTGTTCAGGGGCGGTTTCACGGACCTGCCCTGCGTTGTCCTCTTCAGTCTATTTTTCTGCAGGTGCAGACTATCACCTTTCTTCGAGACTGCGTCGTGTACTTCACTCAACAGCATCAGTTGATGTCATGTCCCTCTGACACTTTATGATGGGCCCTCATGGATCGGTAGAAATGGTCTGGTCTGTCCTCTCCTTGACTGTTGTGTTGCGCAGGTCCTCTGGTGACAGATGGTCATCAATTTCTGGTACTGTCCTCTCAGGCGTTGAGGTGCTGCCCTGCATCTTGTCCCCTTAATCCATTCATGGCGTTGGTTCACCGTCTGTGGTCCAGTCGACCGAGAACTAAGAGAAACAGCTTTTATTTTTCTCATCATGACCATGTCTTCATAGTTGCTTTAGAAGTCTTTGCCCCTATTGCAGGCAGTACTAAAGTCAGAGCATCAGGCCTTTTCAGGCCTGTTCCATCAGTTGCCTTTACTAATAATCTATTTTATTTTTTTATTTTGGAGCTCATTTATTCCTCCTGGCCTCAACGTTGGAGGGTGGTATGGGGTATGCATGTTATACTTTATTCCCAAAAACAACATCTTTTGCATAAATGCACTCACTAATGGATCTCCCTATCGCTATTTATGCCCTAGTGGACCCCTAACCTTGGAGAGATGGCTTTCCTGAAGCACTGTGCCCCAGTTGCTGCATCATTCTTCCCTGTTGGACACACCTCCATTCATTTTGAAAACGTATCCACCCACACCAGCAAATATTTCAATCCATTCACTGGGAAGCAAAATGCATCTGCGCATTCATCCTCCCTTGTGCAATATCAGAGGGTCCCTGCTCCAGTCTTGTAAGGGAAAGGAACATACTGTGTGGGGACTTAGGCATCTCACCCTGGTAGGCCCACACTCTCCTAATTATTCGGCTCACATCCATCATCAATCCATCCTCTATGTTCATCTGGTGTTGCAGACCATTGTTATTTCTTTACATCAGCTTGCAACAATTGTCTCTGAATCCCATCTGCACTGGCTGTAACATGCTCTCTTTTTCTGCTGTGTCAGCGATGGCATTACCTTTGGCTAACTTAGTATTATCTCCTGTGTAGGCTTCACATTTTATTACCGCTATCCTATTGTATAATAGTATTGCTTTTAACAAGATCCTTACTAAAGGACTATTTTCAATAAGGCGCCCTGCTTTTGTTATGAATCCGTGATACTTCCACAGTTGGCCAAAAATTAGAACTGCAAAGCATAATGTGAGTCAGTGTAAATGTTAACAGTTTTACCCTTGACTAGTATTCATGGTTTTGTTACAGTATACATCTCATCTTATTGGGTAGATGTTCCAAGTGGCAGAGCTGCACTTCAGCTATTGCTATAGCATACCCTGCTCTGTAATCAGTGTCTATCAGTCTGCTGGAGGAACCATCAGTGTACCACTGATATAATCTGCCTTTCCTAATAGTTTCTAATCTTGGTGTGGTGCCGGTTTCTACAATCTCAACACCAACATACTCAGGGGTCTCATCTGTCTCTAAGAAAATCGATCTCATCATAATAACCTATTTCAGGTAATACTGTTGCCATATTAACAGGTGGACATCTTATTATGATATTACAGTTATAGAACATGGTGCCATCATAACCTGTGTGCCTGCCAGCAGAAAAATGTTGTGTCACTCCAGATGACAACAACAACTGTACCAAATGTGGCACCTAGACAATACAAGTATAGTCCAACACAATGAGAGCCATCCTCTCCATCACAGCTGCCAACCCCCAATCACTGCTGAATGCAAAATCACATAGTAGTATCCACAGGCCTTTCTTTTCCAGCTGTGTCAGCACACCATTGGCAACTCCACATCATTTGCAATCTCATTTTGCTCTGAAACAGAGATGGAAAGGCAGTTTGTAGTCAGGCAGTCCCCATGATGGTGCAGTACACAATGTCTTGTTCAATTTCTTGAAACAGTTTGCAAATTCATTAGCCATAGCATCTGCATTCAGGGACCCACTGGTGGCAGTATTTCATTATCCCCAGGAAGGACATCATTCCATTCTTGGTGGGCAGGAGCTGAATGCCCTGAATCAATTTTATTCTGTCAGGTGGCATGCGGCGTGTACCTTGGAATATCTCATAACCCAGGTAAGTCACCTCTTTTTTTTGGGCAGCACTGGCATTTTGACAATGAGGCTTTGTGTCTTCTCTCCTGGAGGTAGTTCAGCAGAGCTACAGTGTCTTTTTCACAGACTTTTACAGGCCTCAAGTGATGAAGATGCCACAAGGAGGTCATCAGCATACTGCAAGACGATGCTACCACCTTCCAGGCATAGGTGGTCCAAGTCTCTCTTTAGTGCCTGCGCATTGACATTGGGACTCACAGTGAACGAAGTGTACTGGGTATCATTTAGCGCGACGGCAAAGAGGCTTCACTCTGTGGATGGACTTTAATGCTAAAACCCACTGAGGAGAGAAAAATACTCTGCCTCTACTGGTATAAATGAGAATATAGTATTGGTGTCAGGCACAACAGGCTCTAAGGGAACCACAAGTTCATAAAGTAATCACTTTATGGGGACAGGATGTTTTAACCATCCTCTCTTTTTTTTTTTTTTAAATATGACTTTATGAGGGATGGCTTTTTTCAAACCTCTCAGTTCCCTAGTTCTAGAATCATATTGTTAGTGATTTGTACAGCCATTTCCTTTTCATATTTATGAAACTGCAGTCTAACAGCATCATTCATCATCTCTCAACACATCCATAAGTGCGCTACAGGGGTGCATACAACAGAGAATCCTTACTGAAGCTGCAAGCAGTAAGTGCTCTGTTCTAACCTATCCTTAGGTATTTCTGAGTAATTTACATTTATTCAAAAAATATACTGCTGCAAAATTTGTTTCCAGAGAGGCCATATTCATTTATATTAAAATTGTGAAATGTATCCCTTTATCTCCCACCTTAGTGGAAACATCTCCCACCTTAGTGGAAACATGAGATTCTCCTTGGGCGTGTTTGATACCTTCATCCTGAAACACTGTGCAACAATAACACTGATACCCTACTCTTATGTACTCTCTGGTATCTATGCTGTGCCCCTTGATAATGTTATTCAGTAGGATAAACCCCACCCTGCATAGCTCTTACAAAGGTATTATTTCTCAAGAAAACAGTGATATCCCCATCTGCGCCAAACAGAATATGCAATACTTCCTTTTGCTAATGTTACCTAAAACAGATCTGTAGTTAAATTACTAATGACGATATCCTGAATATTATTAACATGAATTGAGCATTAATTTGACCCTAATTTTCCTAGGCACATGATAGCCTCAGACATCATCAGAGCTAAGTTTATTTTAACATTGAGCAATTTTTTAACTGCTATGATGTTTTTTTCACATTACCCGTAGTGTGTTATCCTACAATGTTATAATCAGGAAATTCAATTAATTAAAAGGAATTAAGTTATTGTTAAACTACTCTTCAACATTACAAGCATGTACTATATATATATCTTTTTCCTATTTAGAACCAGTTGCACTCTAGTGTGCGGTTGCTTAACACGTGAAGTTTTCTACATGAATCATTTGCTGTAGACCAGAATAGAAGCAAAACTGCTGAAAAGGAATATCTTCCCCGTTCAACCAAATACATCCCTGTTTATTTATTTATTTGTATTATTACTACAAGGGCTATAGACTAAATGTACAACTTGCATTTACACAATTATAAGTGTACATGTTTACATCAGGAAATGCTGTGATGCTTTCATAGTCTAATGTAGGCCCCTAAAAGTTGAAATCACACACATTTTGTTTTAAGATACTTTAAAAGTTCTGACTTATTTTATTTCTTATAAATACTGCTTTTAGCGTGCACTAGAGACCTTGTGTGTGTGACTCTCTGAAATCATTTAGATAAAATCAATTTTATCAGTGATCTGCTAACAGCTAGTGTAAAATAAGGACTGTCACAGTAGCTAACCTCAGATAAAAAAATGCTCAAAACCCCCTGCGTCGACATTTTGCTTTCAGCAGTGCTAGTTAGTGCAAAATACAGAACTTGGCCTCTGACCCTTAAACCTGTTGTCCCCTGTCTGAGCAAGGTTATCCCCATGTGGCCATCACAATTCAACGTAACTCTCCAGAAGCATGACTGAGGGTGCCTCTGTGCTAATATTTTAAAGGTAGGATCTAACTTTTGCTGTTTTTATTCCTGTGCAGTGTGCTTTCTAGCACCTAAAGAACTGGCTCAAAATTTTAGTTTTCAGAATGCCATAGTGCGCCCAGAATTCCTGTGCCTAAAGGCATTCAATGTAGTTCACATGTCTCTAGAGCTACTCTCTTTGCATAACTTTTAATAGTCTTTGTATTTGAGTCTGCAGACATTAGGCCAGGCTAGAAATCATATGTTAAGTTTGTCACTAAGAGACAGTAATATTGGCGTGGTTAGGTAAACTAATATTCGCCCTTTTTCTTTAGTACACAACATATTTACCCATTTAGACATTGAAATCTGAATGCGCACTTTGCACATGTTGATTTTTTACATTGCTAAATTTTATTTATTTTTTACAGTAGGGTTATTAGACATTATAAAGATCATAAAAATGCAAAAACGATTTTAGTGCAATGAATTTTAATAATATTTTACATGTAGTCATTATTGAATAATAATCACTAACCCTTTTGTTGTTTCTACATATGCAAAGTGCGTTTTATTCCTTTCATTTTGCCTTTAAATGGATTTATTTATAACATCTACAAAACTTCTTTTAAAACTAAGCACAGAAGCTTTACTGAAACATAGAAAGTTTGTTTTACCCTTTGGAAATAAGGAATTATTTACCATCAGAACCACAAATGTGCTTCTGAGGAAAGAAATAGTAAAGAAAGTCCTGGCTTTCATCCTTTTTCTTTATCCAAAATAATGAAATTATATTTCTAACTTTCAAGACTAGTTGTCTTTAATGCACATGCTTTTATGTGCCACTTCATACTAACTTGCAACCTAGTGCTGCTCCCAGTGTTTATTTGCAGCCTGTGTCTTGGTCTCCCAGCTATCCAATATGACAGCAATGTGCTGTATTCTCATGTCCACACAGAAAACCCAAAAAGGGCGATAAACCACTCACTACCTCTCTCTGTTCACACGTGTCCCTTCGGACAGACAGTTTGAGCAGCTGCTAACTCTCTCTTGCTGGTGCTGGGAACAAGCTCAGTTCATTCTATTAAAAACCAGGCATTCCAAGCCAGTCAAAATCTATCGTTTGCAGTGTGATAAAAAGGAGGAACCTTTTATTTTAGCAGTTCACCCCTACAGCATCCACCAATTACTCATGTAATGTGAATGCTTTTAATATTTAATATCATGTATCTAAGGATAGTCAAATCCATGCCACATCAATGATAAATTCAGCTTAGCTTTCTAAAATTTTTGGGTTTTTTGTATACACTATTGGCATATTGAGTTTACTTGAAATTTCATTATTAAGTGCTATGCCATTAGAGTGCTGCAACATTTTGCACAGGAGCCTTTTGAAACCCTAGGCCTGTGTGCGCGTTTTACTGCTACTTTGACTTGGCATATGAAACTACTTTCCAAGCTCTGAACTCCTATTTTTCTACATATAAGATACCCCTAAGATGCTAGGTAGCTGATAGGCAGTACTAATAAAACGTTGGGCATCTATTTTAAATTTTTGTTATGTCCTAGTTGTGTAAAACACACAAATTCGTTTTTCTCTGTGATGCATACTTTTTTTCTATTGAGTGCCTTTTTTAGGTAAAGTTAGTTTTAACATTACTGTGTTAAAATTATTATTATTTTTAGTATTATATAGCTCTAGCTATACCCAAAGGTATCAGAGCGCTTTATTTGTTATGAGATAACATTTAACAAGAGGTACATAAAACATGAACAATCCTTAATACATCAATTATGTACATAAAAACACAAAATATCTTCTCTGAAACATAGGACAATGTATGCAAAGTCCATTCTCTTTTAATATGGAATGCTTGGCATTTCTGCCTCGATTTTTAATTCTAATTTTTACCATTCTATGAATATAATAATTGAAGTTTCACACATCTATACGTTGTTACAGCTACACTTTCCATAGTAGCGCGCAACTACTTAACATATTTTATATAATTTATATTCTTACCTTTATTTGCAGGGCTATCTGGTGATGATTTGTTTTGAACTTTTCTCTCCTGCCAGTTTTTAAACAACTTTCTAGTGGGCTTACCATGATTTTCTCCAAGATCCACTCTCATTGAATGTGCTTTTTTACTTACAATGTGCACTTACACCCTGAAAGATAAATACAAAAGGTCTCCTACAAGGGAAAAGTTGTTAGGTAGTGGATAGAGGTAGTGAAAAGAGGAACATCAACAGTTATGGACCACTCAGAGACATCACATAAAAACAATTTTGCTTCTCTAATGCATAAATGCTCAATTTTTCTTATAATTCAAAGAAACATTTCAAGGAGACATAGTGGCCCAGTACTGTTGAAGATCGGTACACTATTTAAATGCAGTCATTCATCCATGACATACTACGCATATTTCAAAATAATTTCCCTGTGTTCCGGTGCAACCCGCAAATCAGAAGCTCCACTCACTATATTCTGGGAGGGTTTCTTTTTCTGGGGAAAAACAATACCCCATCCTGGCACAGGCTCTTCTGCAGTGGATTTTATAAGACCCCGAAGGGTCTAGCCACTTGTCAATATTTATTGACATAAAGTAACTTAGTTACTTATCAGTCCCCTGTTTCACTACTTCTTATATGTGTAGGTACACATAAATTATTCTCTAACCCAGGCTCTCCTGCAGTGGAAGCCACATATCAATTAATGTATTGATACAGAGAATATTTTCAAAAACATTCTCTACAGTCCCCTGTATAGTTTAAATGCCAGTTAGTGCCCCTTTTTAGGTCTCGCCTACGCAGCGCGCATGCGCTGCATAGGAAAAAGACCTGTAGCAATCGCTACGGTTTTTGTCCCAAAAACGTGCACGCGTTGCATTGCCTTCAATGGCAACGCGTGCACGTTTGGCGATTCCCTTGCGGGAGCGAGCATCTGGCGCCATATGTTATCAATTATCGCGCCTTGTTGCTCGCTCCCGCAAGGGAATCGCGCAGGCCCCCTCCTCGCCGTGCGCGCTTGTGCTTGTTTTAAATCGCTGATGACTCTCCCCATCGGGATTGCAAGTTCCCTCTGCATTACAAGAGCTGCCACACTGGTTGGTCCCCCCTTTAATTTATAATCCAGTTGCGTTGGATACTGATTCTTCTAAAGCAGTGCTCTGTGATATAAACTTTCTTGTGCACAAATTTAGTACTGTGCTGAACTTCCTTGAATGCATCTGGAATCATGGCCACATCTTGGGAGGGCTCCAGAATCGAGGACTCAACCACCTCTCCTCTGAGTGCATCCTCCACTTTTTATGATAAGATCTAGGATTAAAGAGGTCCTTTTTATCTTGTTTTTCTAACCTTCATCTTGTTTTCCTGGCATGGTGCGCGGGACATAGCAGCTCAGTTTACAGCAGTAGGGTTCCCGTTCCAGGGTGGAAATGTTTTTGGCGCGGGGCTTTGGATTGTACTGGCACGGGCACTGATTCTCTGAGTAATAACTCGAACGTTGGAGAAAGAAGCAACATCGAATTGCCTTTTTGTAAAGTTTTCCATTGATTCTTCCTGTCTGACCGTGGGGCGAGGAACTACAGAACAAGAAGGTAACATTTGTGGTAAACAATGAAGCAGCTTTGCACATAGCCGATAAAAAGCGAGAATGTGTAGTTGATTGTGGGAACCAGTATCACTGTGCTTACTTAGCAATACGTTGTTTCAAGCGATGTATGTTTCTGGAATTTATATGATAAAATGACTGATGCGAAATCTCACTCACGGTGGGTCTCACTCACGGTGGGTGAGGTTCCTTGGTTTAGCCCCGGAACTGGATTTGACAGTGTCTGCAATACCACACACAATGGGGCCGATTCCGATTCGGGCCGGAAATCTCTCCGACCGAGCCGGACCCGGAGAGATTTCCGACCGAATCGGACTATGGCAGTCCGACCGAACGAGTACGATGCGCACGTATGCCATCGGACTCGAGTCGGTCAGACTCCCATTGAAGTCAATGGGAGCCGGTCGTACAACGCGTACGCGGGCTCCCATTGACTCAATGGGTGCGAGGCGGACAAGGGCGCCCCCTACAGCAGGTATGCATCGATGCGCATCGCGGCGTGCATGCACAGGTAGGGGGACCCATGGGTCCCCCTGTGTGCGACTCGCACGCCTACGCGTACAGGGGGTCCGACGCGGACCCCCAAAGTCCGGCTCCGACATCTTTTTCGAGCCGGACGGCGCGAGTCGATCGGACTGCTCGCGGCGCGCATCGTACTTACCCAGCCGGGAAACGTCTCCATAGCGCGGTGCGAGTCGTGTCCATGCGAGTCGGTCGGAGCGTGCTGAAGCCGCGTTCGAGTCGGTCGGAGATTTCGCGGGTGCCTGCATCGTACTCGCTCGGCCGGACCCGCGTACGATTCGGTCGGGAAACAGGGCTCCGAATCGGATCCGGTAAATCCGAATCCGATTCGGAGCACTACCGGCCGAGATCGGAATCGGCCCCAATGTGTTTGATCAGACTGTGAGTGCATGACAGATTGCTGACAATTCCTTGTCAGCGTCTACACAGAATTCATACTGCAAGACATTGAATGGGTTATTCTCTACTCTGGCTCGGGGAAAATAGAAAGAAAGGATGGTTGCTGAGAAGACAGTAACTGACATATGGTCAATGTTTTGTTATGCTAAAATGCGTTTATGAAGCACACTGACATGCACGGGCTTCCTGACACTGAGGTGCAAAACCATGCTGACCGAAAAAGGAACGATTAGTGGAAAAGAGTTTTAATTGCTTTCTGAATAAGTGGTTTTAGCCTTTGGGAGTCACATGGCTTCCTGAGGATACATCTCTAGTTGGTACCACTTTTATTTTATGTTTGGTTGTGTCAGATATTGATTTGTTGAAAGCAATGTTTCCTCTAGGATGTAAACTTTCTCAAGGTCAAGAATGTGACATAACATAGAGCCAGGCACCAAAAGTGAATTAGCAAATTAGATGGTTAAAAAGTTGAAATTGTTTGCAAACATTTGCAGCTTTAAAGAAAAGCTGTATAAATCTGTTGCAAGATATGGATGATAGCATGCATTTGTGCTTGCTGCAGGCAATTATTTGTTTTTATATCAGGAAATCAAAAGTAACAAGCATTGGCATAGCCAAAGATCTCGCCTTTGGGACCTTATAAGTGTTTAGCCATGCAACACTTGATGTTGTTGCACCAAGGATATTGTGCTGGATAACTAAACACTTATAAGGTCCCAAAGGTGAGACCTATTGGCTATGCCAATGCTTGTTATTAATACTATGTGTTAAATACGCATTTGAAAGACTGAAAGGTCACTTGCAGTAAGTTAGTTATTTATCTTATAGCTCACTTACCGACTGGTGACATCACAGTCCTCCAATGTCCCACTTTTTCTGACACCATTCTGATAGGGAAATACTGGCACCCTCCCAGGAGCAAATGAATGAAACTCACCAGACATAGCAGGTTGCTCAGAAACAGAGCGAAATTTATTTATTGGTACCAAATGCATGCATCATTGTTGATCAACAAGGAAGAAGTCAGGTCTCCTGCCTTAGGGGCTCTCAGACTGCTTCTTCCCAGAGTGACTGATTTCTGGGTGCTATATACATTTAGTAATGCCATGTCAGCGGATCTAGAATAAGGCACCAAGCCAAATATGGCTAACAGGGATGTGCAAGATCTGCACCATGCCAATTATAAACAGCTAGATATGGGCAGACCAGAAAGGCTGGCTCGGCACTGTGTAAGCAACTTGCACAACCAGATAAGGAAACTATCATGAAGTCAGGACAAGCAAAGTGACCTCTAAGGGGTTCAGAATAGCTGTTGAAGCCTGTCCATTCAAGGTCAGATAGGAAGCCCTTTGGAGCTCCTGGCCTCATGTTAGTGTGATATATCTAAGCATGATATCTTTGAAGTGCATACACATGAATTTATATGGGCATATATATATATTTCTCAACAGGGTGCAGTCCACTTTAGTGTTAGAGTTCTGGGGTGCGGTAGTCCCATGTTTCTCTTCACAGTGTTAGAGTTCTCGGAGTGTGTTTCTCTCGTGTTTCTCTTCACAGTGTTTCATGTGTCTTTTCATGTGGTGTTATCTCACTTTGTGTCAGTGAGCTTAATGTTCTCTATACTTTCCTTTGGTTCTAATATTTAAGGAGGAGGATGTGTGATATTTTGTGTGTATCTTTTCATTCTTCTTTCCTCCTTTGTTTGTTCCCTCTCGTGATGTGGTTTTTACCATTCATCCCTGGGTTATGGACTATTGACTTCATTGGTACATTGTTGTGTATAGTTGTTTGCATTTTTGTATGGTTTAATTAATTTTCAATTTTAAGGGGAGAAGATATGTGGTATCTTCCTGTTGTGTTTATAATGTTCCCTGTTACCTGGTTCCTAGCTGCTCAGCCAGTGTGAGTGTTCTGTTTGGAATGTTGGTGTGATAGACATGAAAGGAATGCTTGGTTGCCTGGTGTGAGTGTGTGTACAGTTGAAGATGGGCTGAGCAGCAGGCAGGCTGCTCCTGGTGGGGCTGCTACCACTGATGTTATGGACTTAATAAATAACTTACAAAGACACTACTTGGCTACGTCTACTTCATCACATCTACGCATGGTACCTCATTACCACAAACTCCCATGCACAACCCTAAAATCACCCTTAACTCCCTTTACCTTTACCCACCCCCAACCCTAAAATCAACCTTACCTCACCTTTACCTCTACTCATCCCTAAACTCTAAAATCACTTTTTTAAATAATAAGAAAATATATGATATTTTTTTTATTAAAAAAAAAATACCTGTGTGGTAATGTACTGTGTGGTAAAGGTACAACTACTTACCTTCGTGGTACTTACTTGCATGGTAAAAGCTGTGTTCAAAGCCTGTTTTCCTTCAGGAAGGACACATTCCAGTTCCCTCCTTAAATACTCTCCTGACTATACCCTAAAGGCCTTAAATGTTTTGGGGGCACTGTTGGTTGTTTTATGCTCTTCAATATGTTTGGTGTGCACCTTCACCACTTCGCCTCTTCCCTCTGCCCCATGCCCTGTACTTTAGTTCTCGCCTAAGACACATGAGCTGTTGCTTGGTAGATATTTTGTTTACGTACGGGGGCTTAGAGCCCACTCCATTGCCTACCATTGGTTGACTTTATTGTGACTTCCACTAAGCACTGCTTTCAGATGTCCTTTTTCACCTTTTACTTGCTCCCCGTTCTACCCTTCCCCTCCCTCACTGTTACTTACACACCTCTTGCATTTTTGTTTCTCGAGTCTGTCCTGCCCCTTTCCCCATTGTTGCTTGCCCCTTCCACCCCTCCATCTCCTCTTCCTCCCCTTCGTGGCTTGCCCCCTCTCGTCCTGCCTGAAAAGAAAGCACCCAAAAGTCACACCAGGTTTCAAGATGCTACAAAAATGCAGACAATGCTGTGCTGCCTGCTCTGGTTGGTCTCCTTGGTGCTGTCTTCATGCAGGACCAACACAGCAAACTTCAACTCGAAAGTAAGATAATTAAACAAGTGAGTTTTTCCCTGAATGTTTTTATGTATTTGTGAGTTTCAGACATCGCAGCCATGCCGTGATCCTTCTCACTTGTCACAATTCAGACCGCTTTAAGTAGATTAATCTTCTTTGGAATGGGGCCCAAAGGAGTGTGGCACTGGCCAAAGTTAAGAAACCCACTACTCATGGAGGACTTGGTGTCCCTGATTTTGGGCTGCATTTTTGGGCATCCCAATTACAAAGGGCAGTTTGCTGGCTTTCGGTTCACTCTCTTTCTGAAACTGGAAATTCTAGGGGTCTACTTGCCTGGCATAAACTGATGATACTGGGCCTGATTCACAAAGGTAAACTTACACTTTTGTGTAACATTATGATTTTTGCAATTCACAAAGGAATTTTACAAGTAGCATTTTTATGACTGCGGAGTCTCTGCACTCATGGCAGGGAATCCACACATAAAAGGATAGGCAGTAGTAAAGATACCACTCGTAAAATTGCTTTGCAAGTTGCAAAAAATCGTAAACTTACACAAAAGTTTAAGTTTACTTTTGTGAATCAGACCCACAATTTCTCCCTAACTCTGTTCTACCTGCATTCTCTAATAGATTAGTGCACATAGCATGCACCAATTATCGCAAAACATTCCAATTCTCCTAGTCTATCACTTCCGTGCGCCTGCCCTTCTGCCGCTGCAGACTGCAATGTTGGCGATGCGTTCTCCATCACCGTTGGAGCCGCGGCTTCTCGCCAAGCCGATTACGAAAACGCAGTTGTACTGGTGGTCCCCTTGCGGCGGTTCCTCAACGCAGGAGTCTGTCATGGTACACTCCCAGCAAAACACCAGAACAGTGCCCATTGGATGAATACAAACACAACACAGCTGATATCCATTGGCCAAGTGGACACACCTGCAAATCACTCTATAACACACACCCCAACCAAGACCATGAGCCTTTGCTTCTCCACTGCAGCGCAGCAAGTCAGAGCAGCAAGCTTGGTCAGATAAGGCAGCCCCTTTTTCCTTATCCCATTTAACAATCTCCACACACTTTTGTTGCATTTTTTTCTAATAACCCTTGGTATTCTTTTGGTCACTGTCATTCACTTTAACTTGCACTTATGTTACATTTAAGAAAAATCCATGTTTTTCAGAGGCTGAGTTGTCACTCTTGGTGGATGAAATCATAAGAGTAGAGCCACAATTGTTTGGAGCCCAAGTTCAACATACTCTTCTCAGTAAGGAAAGGGAAATATGGGACATGATAGTCAACAGAGTGAATGCTGTAGGTACCACCCTGCACACAAAGGAGGAAATTAGGAAGAGGTGGAATGACCTGACGGGGAAGGTGCATTCCCTGGCCTCCAAGCAACACCTGGAGGCCCAGAGGACTGGTGGTGGTCCTCCCAGCACCCCATTACAACTGCTTCACTGGAAGGAGAAGGTCTTCACCATCCTGCATTCTGAGGGCTTGACAGGAGTAGTTAAGGGAGTGAAGTCTGATAAGTTACACCTCAAACTCTGTCACAATACTTCAATGTCCTGTATGCTCTCATCTCAGCTTTTGCTATTTATTTTTTCTATCTACTTTCCAAATATGCAATACTCAAAGTATCAGAAATGTTTAATTGTTAGTGTCAATGTGTATTGTTGAATATAAGATCACATGTATCAATCTTCATGACATGCCACATGTTTGAATGGTGTCTGTAAGTGTATTACTATTACATCATCATCCCAGGACCTATGATATGTGTCAATATGTAAATGTATGGTCCAAGTGTTGGGAAGTAGAGATTGAAATGACTGCAACTACCAGGAGGCCCTATGTCTGTAACAGAACACAGGATGCAATAATGGTTTGGCCCATTCTCACTTGTCTGACATGTAACAACTGATGTTCATTTCTTATGGAGTTAACCATTTGTCAAGTGTTGGCAAGTAGAGATTGAAATGACTACAACTACCAGAGGCCCTGTTTCTGCAACTCAAAACAAGATGCAATAGTGATTTTGCCCAGTCTCACTTGTCTGCCATTTAACAACTGATATTCATTTCTCATGGACTGAGCAATCTACATACAATTCTCTACTCAGAGACATTTCTGCCTTCTTAGGTTGATGCTTTCCTGGTCTCCTCAACTGAAACTATTGATGCATTAGTGATACCATACCAAGTGTGTACCTCAAATATTTGTATTGCATGAAGGTAGCTCAGCTGATTAGAAGTGGCAGGTGATCCATTGACTCTGCACTGCTCACATGATGACTAATGCTAAATATACAACCAAGTTGTGTGTTCACCTGTATTGTACACAACTAGGCTTGGAATGGTCAAATACACATGTTACTTCTCCACTGTGTTGCCTTAATGTTTGGGAGTTGTAATGTTCATTCCTTAATCCAAAATGCAACTTATCAGCACATTTAATGAGCTGCTCAATTCAAATACATGTATTTCATGTCTCTAAATGTCTTGTTAATGAGTTGAATACCACAGAACTATATCACAATAGTAATCTGTACCTATTTTGTTTTTCCTAGGTCTCTACTTACTGTGACACAAAACATTTGGATGTAGATTCCACACTTCCACCGATAACAATGTTCTCTATTTCACAACAGGTGGATCTGGCACAGCACTTGGGCAGAGTTTGGCCACCGAACAGACTCCCACTCCACCCCCGGATGAAGCCCTTAGTGATGACAACACTTCTGGACATGTGGACATGGATGACCGTCCTAGCACATCTGGTCAGCCTGGGCATATGGCAACAGTGAGTCTCACTGAGCCCATACCAACACTTCCCAACCCAGCTGTAACACCTCAGCCAACCCCAGTCCCCCAACCTGTGTACCCAGCACAGTCATTACCATGTTATGCCCCCAGTCCTGGATCCTGGGTTGACAAACACCAACCCAGTCATAGAGGAACCAGGAACCAGTGGAAGAGTGCACCCTGGACCAGGCCCGTGGGGGTAGGGTTCGTGGACCCAATGAGTGAGGCCACTGGGGCCACTAACACCCAGGCCACCATAGACCAAGTCTTGGGAGCCTATCAGGACTCCCAAGGTGTGATGGGCCAGGTATTGATGTAATCTGGGAGATGGAGCAGCTGCAGAGGGATATGCACCAGGAGCTGGCCACCCACAACACCAACATGGGCCATCTCATTGGAGTGCTGCAGGACATCAACACAACCCTCTGCAGGGCTTTTTCACCACCATCTACCTCTTCCTGTGCTCCAACTACATCCTGCCTATCTACATCTGTGGCAGCCACAGGAAGGGAGGCCCTGTCAGAGGAAGACACTCTCGCAGACACCCCTGTCTCAGCAGCAGTGGATCCCCCAGAGGTCAGAAGTGGGGACATCCATGCAAAAATTCAAGTGGTACGGATGGCAAGACACCCACCACCGCCACCAAAAAACTTCGACCTTAATTTCCTCCAGTGTGTGCAACACATTCTCTCCGCTGACTATTTCTGGACCCTGTTTCCTTTCTGATGGGAGTAATATTTTGGACTTCGGACTTCAGACAACTTGGCTTCTACGATTATGGTTTCATTCACCATGACTGACTACTTTACTTTTTTTCTGTTTGGTATCTCTTCACCTTTACCACTTCAATAAATACAGAAGTCACAAACTCATTGTCTGCTGTAGTAAATCTCACATCTAGCAATGTATATATGTGAACTTTACAAATCCAAAAAAGCTACTTGTGTAAGCATGTATATGTTGCATGTACACAATGTTTAGCTCAGGATCAAAACCATGTCACACCAACACATATATACAAGTGTGTTGTCTTATAACATCTTTATTCCATTGTTCCAATCATAGACAGGCATGATGTCAGAAACATAGCAAATCAAACATGACTCAAATATTCTGTGTCAGTGATCATATTTTCAAGTGCAGACCTTAACAACATGGAAGGCGGGGATACATCAGACAAATTCCTATTGAAGAGGCAAAATAAAATTGGTCTATGTCATCAGATGGAGCCATATCGCCTACCCCACAAAAGAATCCCACATCATTTAAACCAATAGACAGACACATGGCAGTACAACAGTTTCTGATCACAGGGTCATTCCAATCCGCTGTTGCTGCATCTTATGGAATGACACAAACAAATGTCAGTGATGTGCCACAAGCACTTTAACCTGCAATGTGGAGACACATCAACAGCTACATACACAAAGACAATTTAGCCAATGTGAAGGGAGACTAGCATGATTTAGGCCCACACCAACATTTTGTTGGAGCACATGATGGCACACATATTGCATTAGGACCACCACACGACAAGGAACAAGTCTAATGGATTCCTCTTAATTTCCATCGCTGTGCAAGCTGTCTTGGTACAGGTTTTGTACACCCAAAGTCTATGACAGTCATCCCCAGGAACAATGCATGTCCACTATGTACGTCCAAATAGCATCATATACACAACTCTGAAATGTCCCAAATGAAGGTACCATGGTGAAGGTACTTTAAACAGACCAAAACAAAGAGATTAGCTACCAAACCATACATCTGACATCAATTCACATAGTCAATTTCTGGAGAACACAGTCCATTACAGAAATCTAAGCTAAACAAAGCAACACTAACAAAATGAGCATGTGTCAAAACCTTCCTCCACAAACCTCCTTCACCAGGATTTGCCAGAGCTTTAGCTTCCTAATATTTTCCCTAATCATGCTACTCTCATCATCACAACAAAAGTTGCTTTAATAGTCAAAGTCATGACATCTCACAAAATACTTAAACTCATGAGAGAAAGTTGTCGATGAGATCTTGACGCAAGTCAGCACCTTCCTCTTCACCACTATCATCATCATTTGGCATTTCAGATTCCTCACCCGGTAGCACTTTATGGTCTTCATGCTCTGCAATATAAGGGATGTTCCATCGCAGGGTGATGTTTTGGAACATGCAGCAGGCCACAGTGATTTGACACACCTTCCCAGGTGAGTAGAGGAGGCCTCTCCCAGTTTTGCCCAGATATCTGAATGTGGCCTTCAGAAGCCCAAAAGCCCACTATGTTCTTCCATGGGCCTCATTGAAACGGACTTCCCCTGGCGTCGTTGGATTCCTCAGCAGTGTCAACAACCATGGACGGTTGGGATAAGCTGAGTCTCCTAGATGGAAGACAGACATAAGTGCAACAATAAGTAACACACTTTCTGTTCATACTCCCTGACATCACCCACACAAAGATAGGACAGATCAAACTTACCAACAAGCCAGGTCCTCCCCGGTAGTAGTTGTTACATCAGCTGGGATATGGTGCAGTTCTGCAGTGTGAAGGAATCATGGGCTGATCCTGGGAACCAGGCATAGACATTTGTGATGTATAAATCCTGTAAGCAGATAACTTGCACATTGATAGAATGGAAGTGCTTCCTGTTACAATAAACTTGTTCTCTGGCTTACGATGGCACTAAGGCAGTCTGGGTGCCATCAATGGCTCCAACAACATGTGGGATGCGACCAAAACCATAGAAGTCAACCTTCACATTGGCTAAATCCTCCCGTCTTGGGAACTGGATATAGATGTAAATGTGTCTCATCATTGCTGAAAGCACGTCTTGTAGTACACCATTGAACATTGGTTGTGACATACCACCAGATATAGCCACAGTATATTGAAAGTAACTTGTGGCCATAAAATGCAATACTGCCATAAGTCTTACAATTGGTGGGATACATGTGGGATTAGTGTTTTAAGGAAGGAGATCAGGCTCCAACTGATGACATAAATCCTGTATTGTTTGCCAATTCAAACGAAACTTCTTGATGACATCCCTTTCTTCCATGGTCTGAAGGTCTGGAAATGGGTGGTACACCGGAGTCTGTTGTCTCCTCCCAAGATACCTATGTGTGAAGTGACATCAATTTTGAACATTGGTCACAGTGTCCACAGTAACATATATGAATAGTAAGCCAAACGTAATGTGACAACACATAACTGCTTCAGAAAGTATTACACATCATCCACATGATAGTTGTCTACTGTCCAACATCCACCACCAATAATCCCCAGTGTTGTCTTCACATGTGTCTGTAACATAAATTTGTAAATTATACATTCAGAAATGTATTCTTACTACAATAATGTTAATTTTAGGAAATTTTAGATTAAAAACCGTCAACCGTGGTGTATAGTGCACTGCGTACATTTTGCGTTTATGCACAGTAATGCACTACACAGATTATTTGTGTCATGGAAATCACATGGCAATGGAGTAGCTCCTATGTAAACATTAGCCCTCATTTGGAGTGGTGATGACGCACTTAACAGTCACCAATACTGCAGTTCCAACAGCTAAAATGGCAGATGCCTGACCTCTCATATAGGACATTCAGAACCTACCGCTGCCAGTGGAAGTCGACCGTGCGGTGGGCGATTTCATCCACTGCAGACACAGCCATAGGCTAACGTTGGTGATTGTGACGGTCGCGGCCCAATGGCTGTACCCATCTACGCTGATGACCGCGTACATGGCATACATGTACGCCGCGGTTTGAAAAAACTGCCTCCTGACACTGCTGCTATCAACAACTCCTCCACTTTAGCTACTGTTTGCCACCTCTGGGAGCAATCATGCCAGGCCTAGCAGGTGTGAAGGCCCCTGCCTTCTCTCCAGAGGAGCCGGAGAAACTTGTTAAAGAGGTCCTTCCACTGTATGGCCAGCTCTATGGCTCACCAGATGAACAGGTAACTATCTCACATACATATTGTGTATTGTTCAACTCCATCCTTTCCATTTCCACAGGCTACAATGTGCCTCTGAGTCCCAGAGTGAATTCAGATTACTGTTGTAACATTTTGTGGTCCCTACATAGGACAATCATGTAATTGAATGTGTAGCACTGTACTTTGTGTACGTACTTCACATCACCATTGTGATGATGTGATAAGCCCTATTTCCTACTTGTGTTGCATGCACATATCTATGCATGTATACAATTAATGGTGCCTATGATATATTTGATACTCATCTCATGGTACATGTGCAAATAAATATATAGGCTTTGCAGCATGAGATGTGTATGCATATTGTATAGAAGCAGTTGAGGATGATGTTAGGTGTGTGTACAGTCCCATATATCACTCAGCCCAGATCAGAGCTCACCAAACTGTTGTCTGGGAGCTAGCTCTACCTCACATACCCCTTCAGAGTACCACACAACCTTGAGGTCACTTATTGGATGGCCACAAGATGTAATTTTATCTATTGAAGCGGTGGAAATGTGATGTTCATGTGGGATCAGTATGCTCAGCCTTTAGAGAAAGGCCTGACAATGAGTTGTGCACAGTGTGGGCCATGGCACAGGCTGGGGCAGAATTAAAGTGGCAATGCAACTGCTGCACAGAGTAATCACCCTGTAGACCTGCAGATCCTTGGCTGTTACCAAAATTAATTTTCTGAACCAATATTAGCCCTGATTGCTTTTACATGGACTACATTTGGAATGGTGACTGAGGTAACCCCAGGACCTGATACTTCTTTCCATTGACCCACATTGACAATGTGTGTCTTTTACTTATGACAGGCTACTTACTCACCCAGGTCTGTTGTCACTTTTCCATAAGTGATGCTTGCATTGAACAGGCCTATTGAACAGTGACACGTTAACAGTGCAAATAGTTGGAAACTTCTGAAGTGATTTTGATATGTGAATCACCAGTATTGTTACAATCAACCAATCAAACAACACATACAATGGTATGTTGAATGTCATCCCTGTAACAGTGCCACATACGGCAAAAGGTGTGTCCTGTGATGGCAGTACATACCACACAAACTCAATCAGACGTAGTATCAAATCCCCATTAAGTAGTCCACACATCCACACATCCCCAGAGAGGAAGCTTTCAGTGACACACATGCCAGCCCTTTCATTGTGACCTAAGGCTTAGGATATAGTCTATACTATGGTACCAGCCGGCATGGACTGTGTGCATCAAGTCAATGGGCCTGGATGTAAAAGTGTCTGTACAGTCATGCACAAGTAGTTTACCCTTCAGAAGGTCACAAGGGTGTGTTGTGTTTCATAGAAGCTCACATCACAGTACATGTATGATAGCCCTAGGCTACATGAAGTTAGTGGGCTGGCTTAGTCAGTGTAGGTTATGACCTGGGTTGAGGATGGTCAGCAGATGACTACAAAAGTGTGTATTCATGTCTTTTTAGTGCTCAGCATGTGCGACTTAAACATGTAGTATGTTAACTATTGATTAATGCTTGTGCTAGGTGTATACAAAATGTGTGTCAACCAAACAGATATACTATAACTTGCAGTTCTAATCTGTTTCTTCATCTATTGCATCCAAACAGGTCAACGCCCATCAGAAGCAATCCATTTGGAAAGCCATCGTCCGGAAGGTGGGGACCCTGGGGTCTATCGCCGGTGCAGCATCCATTGCAGGAAAAGATGGGAGGACCTGAGGTGCTGGACCCAGAATTTCACAGAGGTCTAGCTGGGGACGTCCTCCTAACGTGGACGGGACGCATGCTGGACCCTGACCACCGCAATTGCCACATACTGGTGGTGGCCTACCTGGAATTTTATGGACAGTTGAGGACCCAACAGCAGCTACAAGGGGGTACGCTTTGTTTAGAGTCATACATGTTACATTGCCAACTTTGTGTGTTACAGGTAGGCTTTTGCCCATCAATATTGGGGGTGGCCCACGTGCGATGCACAAGAAGAGTTATTGGTTGTGTAGGTCTGGTAGTAGGTGCATGCTGGCATGCTGTTCCTATTGTCTTTTCGACTAGGATTGCAGCAGAGTCCAGTCCACTACTAATTTAGTGTCTTGAGCAGACACATGGCCGAGGTAAAGTGACTAATCAGCTCATGGTGTTTGATGTTGTGGATGACAATTGTACCAAACAGGCCACTTGTCTTCTTTGTGTCAGGAGTGATGCTCCCTCACTGCTGTGTCTCATGTGATGGTTGTCCTCTTACATGTGACATGGCATACCGTGCACTTTGGAAGCAATGACTCAGCAATACTTCCCCTTGGTATGTGGGGAATGTACAGTAACATGAGATAGCAAACATCACTGGTGCCATCAGTATTAGTGCCTGCATGTTGGCATGTGTACCTTTCCCTGTTGTAGTATCATCTGCACTACTGCTTCATACCTGATCTACCTATCTTCATAGGTTGATATCTGATTCCATCACAAATGTGTGTGTAGGCCAATCTGTATTGGAAAATAGTTATTTGTGATGGGTATACAGTTAATGTGTTACCACAGACAGGAGTGTGTAGACATTGGTGGGTGGATCACACATACCCTAAGCCATTGCTCAATGCCATTAGTCAGGTCCAATTGATGAAGCAATGAAGAACATGACAGGTAGACTTACAGTAATTTCTCACAGGGTTAATTTCTATGCCATTGATGTGGGAGTATTCAGTTATGTGAATTGCACATGTTGATTTGTCAAGGCTCATTCACTGACTGGTGACATGCATCAGGGAGTAACATGTGGAAATGTAGGGATCATATGTGAGTGTTTACACTCAGTAATCCAAAGGAATTTGTGCTTGCAAGACAAAAAGGTACTGTGATGTGCCTTCCTATTAGGACACAGGTTATACCACTTCTTCATATAATGGAGATTCCCTGAGCCTCAATAACCTTCAATGGTCTATTGGCTTTTAGGTATGCAATGTAAGAATGGTGTCCTCACCAGTGCCAATCTGGACTGGGGATGTCCCTAGGCCTAGCTGATTCATCATGCTGTGGAATATTTATAGACAAATCTTCCAGATATTTGGGCCAGATTTTCTTCAGTTTACTTTTCTGTGCTATACATGATACATAGCGAAGGTACTTAAGTACAGCTTTCATGAGACTATTCTGACTGTGGACATATGAGGATGTTTCTATTAGGAAGTGTCAACAGTGTGAAATGAGCATTTCCATGTCACCATCTTCCTGCTACTGTACATATTGTTGCAACATAGCTGTATAAGTTGCCCATCATTTCATCATGATGTGGGATTAGGTGTATGACCATTTGCTGATTGCAGGGCATTGTGTGGAATATGTAGGAATGAAATTGTCATTGCCATCCTATTTGATGACATCAGGTTACTAAGGTATACTACAAGAGCCAACATATATAAGGTGATGAAGTATCTTACTAGATAAATGAGGTTGGAGATCAGACAACTTCACTCATGCAATTGGAGCTGTGTGTGGTTATGACTTCACCATGAGCAACTGTTTACAGATCATGTAGCATGCATGCATATGCTCATGCTAATGTTGAAGCCTATGTAGTGAATCATGCAGCCGGTGTGATCTGAGCACTTTAGAAATCTTTTGTGTTGATATCTGATGGTCAGGTGTGGTAACGCAGTTGCAATAAACCAATTTTATATCTCATTTCACATTCATCCAGGGCAAGAGAAGGAGAAAGGGCCAACATCGTTGGGGACAGCTGGTCACAGTGGTTCCGGTCGTGAGAGTACAGACACCGAGGGACACAGTTACTGAGAGGGTGTGGGGAGTGCCACGGAGGTTGGAAGCTCGACTTCTTCATCATCAGAGTCATCCTACAGTGGACACTCCCGAGTGGTGGTGGCTCCTACAGGATTTGTTCCACCTTCATCCTTGTCCACCACCCCCTGTTCCATCTCCACCCTCCCGGTTGCTCCCCACCAAGTTGGCCAAGCCCACTCCCCTAAGAGGGGCGCCATCCCCTTTGCTCCAGGCACCTCAGTCCCCCTACCCCTGTTACCCCCGATGCCCTGAGTGAGGAGGCTATTGACCTCCTGAGAAACATCACTGTGTGTCAGACTACACTACTGCATGCCATCCAGGGGCAAGGCAGCCATCTGCAAGAGATGGTGGCCTAGCTGGAAGGCATCCACAGTGCTATGTCTGTCCAACAGAGATCTTTTCAGGTTCTGGCCTCATCCCTCGCGGTAGCTTCCCCCATCCCTAACTTCCACCCCACCTCCTGCCTCTTCCCCATCCAAATTCCCTATTCCCATGCCTGTCCCAAGCACACTCACACATATGCACACATACACTTCAACAGCCCCAAGCAGCACATGCAAACAGAAACACCAGAAAAAATGCAAGCACGTAACCACTCACATGACACTCATACCCCCTCTCCATCACCCAGCCCAAACATACCCCCAGACACCACACCTGCACCCACAAACCCATCCCTAATAACCAGCATTCCCCCAGACTCCACACCCACACCCACAGACCCATCTACCACCACCAGCATTCCCTCAGAGATCACACCCACACTACCAGACCATCAACCACCCCAGCATACCCCCAGAAACTACACCTGCACCACCAGACCCCTCCACAACACCCAGCATACTCAGCACGTCCACATCACAAACCCCAAAAATACAAACGCACCCACACAACAGACACCTACAAAAAACAAACATGATACATCAGAAACATAGACACCTGTACCGACAGCACACCCACCCACACCTGACACTTCCACTCCTTTTATCTCCCAACCTGTACTCCCTCCCAAACATCCTGCCCATTTTCCCTGTGAAAGAGTGTTATTTGCCCTTGCACTTACCCCTGTCAAACCCGACCCCCCCAAACCCAAAAGAACCTCTTTCACACCCCAACCCATCCCTTCCACATCCCAATCAACCCCTGAGAAACCTGCTCCCCCACTACTAAACCCAGCTGTACCCCCACGAAGACCACCCAAAGTCAGGACCACTCCTCTCAAAACCAAACCCACCCATCCCAATACCGACCCTATCCCTCCAAAGTAACATCGTCGAGGGGCCTGCCATGCCCAATGGATGCCCCTTTGTGAGGAGGCCCCCTGGCAATGTCATGAAGGGCATGTTTAGTGGCACAGCAGTGTGCTGGAGCACACATTGTGAACAAGGACTGCCCATTGGCCTTTGGGTTACTCCATCTAGTTCTTTGGGAGAAATACAAATATTTGGTTGGTTTGAACACATTATTCCTGCTGTTACTTTTCTAACTATTTGATGTTATTGGACACTTTGTGATGTGTGACTCCAGTTGTGTTTGTTTCACCCTGATTGCTGATCCATTTGAAGTGGTTAGTATGATCTGACATTGAAACCAGTGTTGGAGTCACACAAGACAATGGGAAATGTTTAATGGATGGATATGTGGGATGAAATCCAATTGGGGCTGGCATTGCATTGGGTGGTATTTCATATGATAACTATTTCAACTTGGCTTGGCCAATGTCAACATCATTTAGCTTGCATTTCTCCCTATGATGTGTTTGATGTGTGCAAGATATATATTTGTTTATCCACACATGGAGGGTGTTAAATTGTCATACCTTTGTAGACATTTTAATAGACATGTGTCCATTTTTTGTGTGTGTACCTTACACCTACTTTATCTAAATGTGTGGCAAATGCTGTTACAGCTGTGTTTGCTTGCACTTACACATTTCCCACATATGCATGGCACTTGGTTATGCTATTGGTTGTCCTTGATATACTTCAATCCACAGGTCCTGTACACATAGAGGTTTTGAGGCATGTGCAAAGTGGACTGTGTCCCAGGGCCCCAGCCTTCCAGGGGTCCCCCTAGTAGAGGCATACATATTCTGCAGAGAGTCTTTACATTGTGACCTTTGACTACTTCTCACACTGATTAATTGGAATCCCATTTATCTGACATTACCTTTTAATGTGAGTGATGTGTGAGAGTCTATTACAGAGATTTAGCAGAGAAGGTGTGTTTCAGTTTTATGAGACGTCCATACAGATGTACAACAGGACCTAGCATGTGAGTAATGTGAGGGTGTCAGAGAGATTAATAGGTGTGATATTGATGAGGAGGTGCTGTTGTGTGACACAATTTAATGCACACATCACTGTCCCTCATTATGAGATGTGAACACATGTCGACTTTAGTAGAGTGTGCCTGTGCAGTGACTTGTCCAAAGAGGGCATCATAGAGCTGTAATTGGATCATACATTGAGAACAATTCCGAACAGGGGCCCACAAAATATGTTTGACCCAGGGAGCCCAAACCCCTTGGCAGGTCAATGGCAGGGCATCTATTTTCTGAGGAGTCAATGGAAATGGGTATGAGTATAGCTTACCGTCAGTTGCGTTCTTGACAGATACGGTTATAGACGTCATGAAGCAGGAACAGCAGCGGCAGGACATGTATGATCGGCTCCATGGTGGCACAGGACATGTTAAGCTGAGTGCAGGTGAGTTTCAGCCTTATATCCCTCCCTTTCCGCCAGATCAGATGTGGTGGTTGGACCACTACAGTCACGTTGGCGGGAAGGCACATCGTAGTTGGGCCAGCTGTAACACTGGCGGTCCACCCTCCAACAGACGCATTAACCTAACCTGCCGTGGTTGAGATTTCAATGTTAAATTCTATAGGTGATAAATTATATGGGGACTAACTATGACCCTCCTTTGGGTCACCTTCCCACCCCATGCCAGGAATACCAGGGCCGTGGGGCGGAAAAAGAGCCTGAGTTATCCTACACAACTGACCGGTGTACTGCTCAGGAGAAACCAGCCTTTCCACTACCATGGTCTGACTGACTACGGTGGCCCTGTGTCTCTCAGAGCAGTGACAGGGATCCCATTTACTTTCACCTTGTGGAAGTGATAACTTCCAACCTCAGGGATCACAATTCACCATCTGAGTCTATCTCCCAGCTAAGGGAGATCATGGCATGGTCTGTGACCTGCTCTTGGGAACAACTTCCCCCTAAGGCCACATTGGCCACCCTCCCTGTAGAGATCCCACCAATGGGTGGCTTCTTTGGACAGAGTCTCCTCACTTGTGTCCTAACTCAGAACAATCAAAGCACCAGGGTTGAAAATGGGGTGCCCTGTGCCACCGCCCACCAGAACCTCCTCCCTGTTTTTCAGGAGGTCTTAACGACATTGTTAAGAAGAGATTGGTAAACATGCCTGTTTTTAGCACACTTCGTGCATTGTGTTGTTGTTGTGACAAGAATAGAATATTGGAAGAAAGACAGCCAGCACCTATAGAAGGTACTCCTAATTATGAAATGTACATTAAATACGGTATTTCTTCCATACTGTTTAGCACATTGTGGAATAAATATACGAAGGCAGATACCAATTTACAGTGGCCACTTAATGGTACCTTTGACTTAAATAGATTACAATATGTAGAAAAACAGCTCTTTAAGAGAAAGAGTAGACAGAGTATGTTTGACGCCTTAGGATTATGGAGAAAACAAATTAAACAGAAGCAGATTAAGGAGGAAAAGGATAGGAAGAACTCCGAAGAACAGATAATTTTACAGAAAATAAGAGAGTTGAAATTAAAAGAACAAGAAGAGAGTATAGAAAGTGAAGAGAGACGATTTAAACTTCAAATGCAAAAGGTATATGTGGCAAAATAGGGGAAGGTTAATCAAATTCCAATGGGAATAATGCGGCCCCGACGGCACCTTTCCTGCCACCTCAAGTACCACAACTGTATCCCCCATTACCTACTACTTCTGCCGCGACCCCCATACTCGACAGAAAGGTTACTACCCCTGTACTTACACCTACTATTCATAGACGACGTCATAAATCCGCCCTTACAGAAAATGACAAATTAGTATTGATGACTCGGGCCCATGATTGGAGTACGAGACGACGATACACGTTTGGATGAGGTTCTCACGTCCTTGACACAACACCCACAAATGACTCAGCAATATATCTTAGGGGAAATGGCCAATGTGATAATAGAGGCCTGGAGAACTACTATTAATGAGGAGGCCCCTAGAGTATTAAGTAGAATATGAAAAGGTCGAATGAAGGTATGTTGACTGCCGTTCCCTTAAAACAAGCGGTGGAGGATATTTTTTCTCATAAGAGGAAGCTCAAGAGGCTTATGTCAGCTTCAACAAAAGCCTTCCCCATGCGGGAAGCGGCTCCTGTGTTTCAGCCAGCCACAGGAGATGGTCAGGGTGTTAATGCGGCCCGATTTCAATTCCAATGGATCTATTCCCCTTGGAAACGATTGGATGTATTGACCCTTAAAGCTTCTTTGCCCGATCCTAGAAAGAATCCCAGTGCATTTTATGAAGAATTGAGTGCTGCATTGACTTCTTGTGTCATGACCTTGGCAGACATTGACATGTTTTCGGACTTACATTGCCCCCGACCTTTGGCGTATGGTTCGTAAACAGGACCATGCGGACTTCGACGTCACCTGGGCACAGCTAGAAGCAGCTGATACTGATAGGAAACCAGGGAGAAACCACCACAGATTATATTAGATCTACCGGATAACATAATTACCTACATGAAGACGGTGGTGCCCCCAAAGAAAATATCATGGGCGAAATTGGCGGCTTGTAAACAGAGGAAAGATGAGCCAGTCCCTGATTTCTTCACCAGGTTTGAGGGGACTTTTCATGATTATAGTGGGCAAGACACAGCTTCGGACACAGGCAAACACCTATTTGTAGATAAATTTGTAGCCAACTTGTTACCCGATATTTCGCAAAAGTTACGAGTGGCCAAGAGTACATGGGCCACTTCCACTCCACCTAAAATTCTGGATATGGCCCAGTATTATGAAAACCAAATTAATGATGAACGAGACAAGAAAGAAGGTAAAAATAAGGAATTGAAAACTAAAATATTGTTTCAACAGGTCTATGGATCGCAGAGAGGTAGGGGTCGAGGGGTTTTCAAGGCTGACCCCCGAGAAGGCTTATGCAAGATTCCTGACGTCTGACCCATTAGGGCCAAACCAATGTGCGTATTGTAAAAAGAAGGACATTGGCGATCCGAATGCCCAGTACTCCGCCAACAAGGTAGAGGAATGGGAAGGGGAATGACAAGGGGTCCACTACAACGGCCTTTTGTTAGCGACAGACGGAATCACTTTGATAACACTGCCCCGACAAAAACTTATTATGCAGACGACTTTAGTGCATCAGATGCCACAGGCATGTATTTTAACTAGGACAGCGAAGGACGAGAGGAGGGATCAGTTTCTATACCGGTAGATCAGACAGGCCCATATGTTACTGCTGAAATATTGGGGACCCTGCAGCAATTTCTGGTAGATACTGGGGCTATACGAAGTGCAATTTCCCAACAACTGATCCCTGGGACTCCCTCGTCCGGCTATAACAACATATCTGTAGGCTTCGCTGGAAAGCCAATTCTTCGTCCTGTGTCTAAGCCCCTGGATCTTACTATTGGTCCGTTCACCACCAACACGCCATTCCTTCTCGCACCAAATTGCCCCAACAATCTGCTGGGATTAGACTTACTCAAACATTTTCATGCACGTATTTATTGTTCACCGGATGGTGTATACATTACGTTTGGTAAGCCTAGTCGTGATAAGCAGTATGTTATCAATTAATTACCACATGAACTGTCCACTGTACCGCCTTCTGTGTGAATTTCTCAAAGGGGCAAGGAAACCCTTTCCTCTCTCCCCCTTAATCTGGGACTTGTCTATATCTTCCCTGACCTCATCCTCACTCTGTCAAGGCGAACCTGAACCACCCTTCTTGGGGTCACTCCCAGGTACCTTCTTGGGCACTCTAGTACTGATCCAGAGGTCTGCCTCCCTTGCAAGCACTCTTGGGTCAGTGAGCTTGCTGTCAACCAATTACCGAATTGTGACTTATAATCCGACTTTACCATTAAAGAGGGTTTTAAATTACAATTCTTTAGACACCATACTCGACATTCCCACCTGCTCCCAATTGAAAGTTAGCACTTATTAAGTGTCATAGGATAACCCAATGTTATCCTAGAGGAGAGGCAGGCCTTGCAGTAGTGAAAAATGAATTTAAGTGTTTTTCAATACCAGGACATATAAAACGTAAAAGTACATGTCCAATTTTTTTAATACAATGCACTGTGCCTCTGGTTGTTTAAGGCCTACCATAGGGGTGACTTATCTGTATTAGGAAAGAAGGTTTAGGCCTGGAAGAAGGTTTATATTGCCAGATCGGAATGGCAGTTAAAAACTGCCAACACAGGCTGCAATAGCAAGCCTGAGACATGTTTGAAAGAGCTATTAAGTGGGTGGCACATTCTGTGCTGCAGGTCCACTTGTAGCATTTAATTTACAGGTGCTGGGTACATGTAGTACCAGTTTACTAGGGGCTTGTAAGTAAATTAAATGTGACAATTAGGTATAAGCCAATTCTACCATGCTTAATGAGAGAGCCCAATCACTTTAGCACTGGCTAGCAGTAGTAAAGTGTGCAGAGTCCTAAAAGCCAACATTAACGAGTTTAGAAAACAGGAGTGTGAAGGCAAAAAGTTTAGGAATGGCCCTGCAGAACGGGCCAACACGTGGCAAATGTGGCAAATCCATAATTACGTGAACACCTTTGCAGCCGCAGAATCACATAATTCCATTGACCCAGGTTATGGTAAATCCCAGGTATGTAAGAGTTTACTTCTTCAAGGCTTTATCACCAATGGTCATGGTCATGTTCTCTCTATAATTTTTCCTGATGCCCATTGTTTTTGTTTATTTATCTTGAGTCTACTTTACAAGCAGTAATTTTCCATTGCAGTTAATTATATCTGGAGAACTTGAGGTGTGTGAGTGAGAGGAGAATGGAGTCATCTTCACATAATAAGGCAGGTATCTAGAAGTCCTTGATTGAAGGAATATCGTAAAAGACTTTTAAAATTTCATGGTAAAGGTCGCTGTTGTAAAGTTAAAACAGTAGCTGATGAGGAGACAACCCTATTTAACTCCAAAAGTAAATGTGTCTGTTGTGGTTTATAATTGAGATGTTGTGTCAAAGTACAGAATTTTATGAGTGCCAGCAGAGCAGGGTCAAGCCTGATATGTGAGAGTGTGTTCTACAGTCTTTGCCTAGGAACAAAGTTGAAGGCCAAGGTGCATCTGGGAAGACAATATACAGCAGTTTATTCTTAGATGTGCTGTAATGGTGGACAATGCAAAGAAATACAAATACTTGGTCTGCCACGAAAAGTCCCCTCCCTAAAACCACCTTGGATTGGATTTAAGATGTTTTTGTTTTGATGTAGTCCTTTAATGATTTCACCAGCAATTTTGAAAACATTTTGCAGCTGTATCAATAAGAATAATGAACCTGAAAAATTTGAGTTTATTTTTGGGGCCCTTGTTGTAGAGAAGAATAACAATGCTGTTTCGTCAAGAAGGGAGACAGGTTTTGGAGGCAAAAATCTTTGAGAAGGTTGCTTTTACAATTTTTGATCTCCATCCGGGAGTTTGTTTAAAACCTTTTGGTGGGATCATGTTTGGCCAGCTGCAGTTTCTTCACGAGGGAGGAGGAGCATCGCCCCCGCCTGCTGCGAGCTGCGCAGGGAAAAATAAAACGGCAATGAAAAGGTATCATTGCCATTTTTATTTTGCCGATGTACACACTGCAGCAGCCAGCATACTAGGCTTAGAGACATGCTTGGCATGTCTCTTCTGCCGATTGGCAGCATGGAGGACTGAAGCAGTGGCTGGCCACACACTTCAAAGTGCCCATGTCACTTTGGCAGGCTGTCTTTGCTGGCAAAAGTGACATGCATACTTCGAAGCTCTCCACAGCAGCTGTCTTAGACAGCTGGGTGGAGACCAAGCACAGGACTCCAGGCAGGCGCGGCCAGTGGTAGGAGTGCCGGTCGGGCGGTGACGTGGGGCAGGGGAGGGGCAGGGTGGGGGGTAGTAAACTACGGATTAAGGCCGAATACAGGTAAGTGAACATTTAAATAAATAAAACGAATTTCGTTGTGAACGCTGCATCGCCAAATGCGATGCAGTGCGCGCCTCATCAGCCAGGCTAGCTTGAATCCAGTGGCAAAGTGAGCAAGGGACCCACGTCTGGGCATATCCTGCCAACTTAGGAACATGTTGACCTGACACAACCCACAGGACGTAAACTTGTATCAGTGTGCTTTAACTATGTGCTTAGGGACCACATATACCTAAAATGGGATTGCCCCTTAGAACACATTTTTTACTTTCATTAGACTGACGGAGTGTAGGATGTCTCTGACAGGGGGCCAGAAAAGACACACAACTAAGCAGAGGTGTGAACTGACTGAGGTTAGATGGATGGCACAACTACGTTGGTCTGACACATGGTCAGATGGACAGCCCCTCACATTAATGATGAGAAGCCTGTGTCAATGAAATCAACATCCAGTGTTGTTGCCTCCGTAGCTTACATGAGGTGTCTCCTATTTTTACAGAAGTAACCGCTGTTTTAATTCCACCACCAGTAGCATCCGCAATGAACCAATTGATGGCAGCTCTTAGATGCCCTTGAAGTATAACTGAAGGACAAAAGGTGATGCTTATGGTGTACAACATTGGGTGCTTGAGCAGGGGTTTATATTTAATTGTTTGACTATATGAGTGGATGGCACGTCTGACTCCTGTTCCCTCTCCCCTCCTTCTTTGACATAATTTCCAGTTCCTCCTTACCCTAGAGCCAAACTCTCATGAACTACTCAGATCCTGAGTGTCCAAAAACTGTTTGAGGACATTGCCTTTAATATCAAGGAGGAGGGTACTGTGATCACGTTCCACTCTCCAGGATAGCCTGCAGTGTTCAATTTTGCCCAGTCCTCATTTCTGAGCAGGATGTAATTGTTGACTGTTATAGCTCCTCATGTGTTATAGGCCTGAATTAGGTCGGCATCGTTTTCAATTGGGTTGCGGATATCATGCCTTTGCACATAAAATGTGTTTAATTATTTATTTTTGGCCTTTGGACAGCACTAAGTACCACCTTGTGGTCACTACATATGACTAGCTCACCAGAAGGGCTCTGTGCAAGTGGGACAATGGGTTGAAGAGTGGAGTGTTCTTCAATTGGTGGGGCTATGTACCTCTCTGGGAGGAGGGAGCAGGGTTCCCAGACTTGTTGTCTATGGGGGTGAGTTGAGTCTCAGATCTCCTGTCTACTCAAAGTTTAGGAGCAGACTGCTTTCAGAATTAAAGGCTAAACAGACTAGGCAATTGCCTTCATTCACTGCAGATGTGAGCAATGTCAGACATTTCATTCCGAAGAAGCATTTCCTTGAGGCAATATGTATTGAACACTTAAACATTCGTTTTCCATTGGTTCAGTGAAATCGTTTATGAGAATGCAGCCTCATTTACATGTTGAGTTGGTTAATAAACCCAAGCTAATTAAACTGGCATCCCTTCTGCCTGCAAACTTCCTGTTTCAGAAACTTGGAGGCCTAATTTCTAATACCAGCGTTTCCACTGAACCAACAAATGTTTGATTCTGGGTCATATCATGTGATCTCTTTTGTTCCTGAAATTGTAGTTAAGCTACAATGCTCTAAATGGGCAGGTAATGCCAGGCTCTGAGTATTTGCACTTCCTTAATTTGAAAGGGAGAGTACCTGCACTTCTCAGCAGGGATGAAATACTTTTAAATAGAAAGTACCAGCACCCATCAGTACCAAATTCTGAGATAGTGTTGTGCGCTGTTATGTTATGTTAACATAAAGTGCACAGTGTGCTGCCTAGGACTATCCCAGTCTCCTGATCCTACCTGTCTTACCAACAAGTCATGCTTTCTGTAATTGCTCCCAACAGGACCCATTGCACCATGGGTACTCGCAAACATTTTCCCTGGGTCTGCAAAGTGTGTACTGTGGTGTGCCCGAGGGCCGCAATGATGCCAGCATGGTGGGAGTGGGGCTTTGTGAGAAGGGGGGTGTAGATCGGTTTTATCACTAGCTTGGGAGATTCAAGTGTAAAAAAGAAATAACTTGATTATTGAATTGTAATGAAATAGAATTGCGTAATGTGAAACCAGAAAACCTGGGATCAGCCCTGGCTTCCCTACTTGACCAAATTGTGTGATCCTAGACAATTGTCTAAATTCACTTTGCCTCTTTTTTTCTTCCTTATGACATGTAAGAGCACCTTGAAAACATAAGTTCAGGATGTGTGATGTACAAAACCTTCTCTTTTGTGTTTGATTGAATAAACTATAATGTTGTTCATGTATAATAACAGCCCAAGTCATCCAGAAGGTTCTGTGTGACAGCTGACTTACCTCTTAGTTCACTATTGGCATTGTTGTCAGAGTGGGCGGAGGTAGGAATGTTTCTACATTCATTTTTGAAAACTATGAGTTTTAAAAATACTTCTGAATGCACTGATATAATCTGATGTACTAAGGTGAAATGCATCTGCATGTTAATGAAATACACTTTTTTTCTATTTTGAAGAGACTTTATCACATTTTTACATTTGTTGCAAAATGTCAAAGAAAATGCTTACCTAAAGTTAAGTATTGCAGGACACCTTATTTGTTTCTTCTCTTTTTCTTTAGTTAATCAGGGCTTTAAGTGGGCCAGGTCCTGCTGGTGCTCAGCACCGGCAGTTCTAAAAAGCAGGTGCTGAGACGGGTCCCTATCAGGCTCTCCATTTTTGACCTCGCCCCCAGGGTGAAAAAAAAATCTTAACTCTGCAGCAGTACTACTCATCACTGCCTTTGATGTAACTTCGAAGAGACACGTTATAGTTCTTTCACAATCTAATTATGTCAGAACTGAAGCATTTTCAGTATTCTATATAACAAAGCCATAGTTGTTGCTTATTTATCTTACCCAACTAAAAACCATCGACAAAGCCAATAGTCCTGGCTTGCTGTAGGTGTCATGGTACTTGTTTTATTATATATCTAGATGCAAAGACAGAAGCAGGAAAATACTAGTCGGTGGCACACTATGCTAAGCACAGATTTTTAGCTTAGGAGTTTTTAAGCCGCCTTTAATTACATCAGCCACGCCCCCTTTAAGAGACCCCCTCCAGTTTTTTCATTCCACTTAAAACCCTGCAGTTAGTGTAAATAAACGCTTGCCGTTTATTTAACATCTTTCTGAATGTTAGTGCTCCATCAAGTAAACAGCAGTACAGTGCAGTCGATCAGCTGGGGACCGCATATGAAGGTCAGGAGGGCTGCATGCGGCCCCGTGCCATACTTTGAGTATCACTGCAATACACCACATAGATATATGTAGAGTCCCTCCCTCCCATACCCCAAACCCCAAATTCGAAATCCTCACCTGCAACAGGCGTTTTCTTTAAAGCGCCTTTTGCTCCATGATGATAGGTTCGGGCAATAAAAAGTTGCCAAAACATCTTTGATTTTACATGTAACAGTGCACTCTATGCAATTTTTTTTACCTAGTTTGCCAAGAAGTGACATAAAAGAGCTGTTGCCCACCTGCAAATCCCAGAACGGGCGTTATTTTAGAACATCTGTGGTTTCCATGCGCCATGTGGAGAGGGGCCTCGCGCATTAGGCGCTGCTGCTAAACATGCTGACAATAAAACCGACATCTGCTCGCGCCCTTTTGTGGTGCACTTCAGCAAACTAAACTTCGCTCGCGCTACACATCTCCCTCTAAACACATTGGTCGAGTTCATAAAAGCTTTGATTTTAGTGCTTCAATGAAGCTGGTCTTGAAGGCTGAATTCCTTCTGTAATGAGCCAAGCATGATTAATCTCCTGCACGACATCTGTTTGGTTTTCTCCTTGCAGATATCTGGTTGATTTAATGCTTTTCCAGATGAACGACCCATCCATTGTCTGGTCTCTCGTTTCCCAAGTGAACGGGGTCAGTACTAATAACTTCCACTCCCTTCACGGCGGAGACTTTGAAAGGAAAGTCTGCTGCCTGCTCCTTTCTCTCTGTTGTTTATGAGCAGGCGACCTTCCCGGGAAGCCATTTTACAAACACGTTTATCAGTTAAAGAAACAGGCTAATGGTTGCATTTGAGATATGGCTCAGTCCTGGGCACTCTGCCCATGTCGCCTGGGGCAGGGGATGACTCCACTTGAAAACAACTCGGACATACACACTTTCTTGCCCGCCCTGATTACAGAGTTGGCGTATTTTTAGATGATAAGGAGAACAAAATCTTCGGTGTATCCGTTTTCATTAGTTCCAAAACGAAATTTTCATTTAGCAAACTCTAAATAAAATCCTAGGTTAGATACCTTGAGCATGTTAGAAACGATTTATGGAAAATCAACATTCATTAATTCGAGCATTGAAACAAAGAACTTGGGGTGAATTTTTACTATATGCAAAATCATGCATCATGAGCTAATATTTTTTTTGTAAAATTACGATTTTCTTTTTGTGTGTGCTTGTACAAACTAAATATCATCATGGAGGTAGTGCAATGAGCTAATCACTCACATAAGATGATTCTTTAAATAAGCAATTTCAAGACTGAAATTATTTTCTCATTTAAAATAAAAATGATTTGTTAAATGGGTCCAGCCTGCTTCATTTTGTTTATAAATGCCATGTAAGAAAAAGATCATATCGATATTATGGTAATCTCTCCTGGGCGTTACAGCCCACATATAAAAAATACTATACACGGGTCATTATATATTATGTATATATAAAGCACAGGCCTGCCCCTTAGGGTTTCTTGGTGTTTAACAACAGATTCAATTTTGACTCAACTCATTTTATCGGCCTCGGAAATATGAAATACTGAGTGGACCCACCAGGATTCAAACCTTTGACCAAGAGGTCAAATACAGATCCTTGTAATAAATGTAGTAAGCAGTTCACTGAGCTGCCTGACCTGGTTACTGTTCACTCCAAGAAAAATAATGTCATGGCTCTTATCCCAATGTTTTACCTTTCATTTTCTTAACACAAATATCTACAATAATTTATACAGAACTTGGATGTTTGAAACACATGTAAAATGATGCAAAAAATACAATAAGATGCAGAAAGACAAAGGGTCAAAATAAAAGCAAAAAAATGAACCTGTTTATATGGTCCAAATAACTTTTCTTACTGTAATATGATGAAAGTGAGAGAACTATGTATTATGCAAGATCAGATAAAATGCCTATGTGTGAACAGAGCAAACGAATACCGACGATTTAGATCTTCATTTAGAGTTCGGTGGACAGGTTACTCCGTCACAAACGTGACGGATTTCCTGTCCGCCGTATTCCAAGTGACATTGGATATAATGCACTTGTAATAGGGCGGACGGCATATACGTCATGTTTGTGACGGAGAGACCCATCGGCCAAACTCTAAATCAGGCTCTTAGGGGCTGATTAGGATGGCGATCGGACTTACGTCCGACCGCCATCCCTTCGAAAACGGGACCACCCGACTTGCTGTCAGCAGTCCCGCCATGTAAATTACAATGCGACCGCCATCAAGGCGGTCGAAAAGTGTTTTTTTTGTATTGCGGCGTGTGCTGCGTGCTGCAGTCCAAAAATGCACATTTTGCATATCCTTGCACTATGTGGCAGGTACCATGCGGTGCCTGTCTCATGGTGCAGGGTTATGTCGGGGGGCACCATAGGTGTCATGTCTGAGGGCCAGGGGGTAATGGGGCCCGCTATGGCCCCCAGTGTCCCTTTCCACCTGCCTTTACATGGCGGGTAAACTGCCATGAAACGGCTGACGGGAAGGGACATCGTGATCCTACGGCGGTGCTTGGCAGGCACCGCCACCATTGTAGGGATTGCGTCTCCTTCCGACGCACCGACGGGCTTCTTGAGCCCATCGGATGCATGGCGGTCAGCCTTTCCGACCGCCAACCATCCACCTGCCATTGTAATATTGTAATATGGCGGGCGGTAACAGGGTTACGATGGCGGTGGGACCGTCACCGACGGGCCGTCGGTGGCGGTCCCACCGTCATCGTAATCAGTCCCTTAGTCCTGTTTTTAATGACGCATACATTTTTAGTACTTTAATTTATCTGATTTTCACATATTGTCTTTAAGAAATGTAAGCATTTCCTTCATAAGCAAAGAGTAATGCATTTGTAAACTCATACCTCTCACAGAAAAATGGGAACTATCGGCTGAACCCAAGGAGCAAATCTACTCTGCTCCACAAAATACATTGCTTTTATAAGATATGCACTATATAATGTACTTGCTCAGGAATTGTCCCAAAATTTGAAATGTCTTTCCCAGTCATTTGGGATGCAAATCCAAGCAGAAGGATCGTTTGATAAACTTGGCCTAACTTATCTACCCCTGACACATTTTATTTCTATATTTCTTTATTAAGGCCCACTGTCTGTAAATCGTCATGAATATTGGAAGATATCATAAAAATGAAAAGGGTGGCACGTGGTGGTGTTCTTTGAATTGAATTAAGCTCACTGCCTTGCCTACGTGTGGGGGCTATATAATGTCCCTTACCCCCACCTTGTTTAAGGTTAGGAGTAGTGTGAGTTCCCCCGCCATCTTACCCATGAGTGTGGGTGGCATACTCCCCACCGCCTTGCCCGAGGGCGGGGGTATACACTTCTTTAGAACATCTTAGTCTTGCCCAAGGTTGGGGGAGGAATGTGTCCTTTTACACCTTGCCTTGCCCAATTGCCAGGGTAAAGAGGGGAGTGCATAATTATTTTTGTTATGAGCAGCTTAGAACTGCTCCACTCCTTCTTTGTGCAATGTAGCATTTGACAGATGCACAGTTGAGCGGTAGCAAATGCTAATTGTGAGCACAATGTTGGAACTACTGTGAACTGCCATGCTCTTCCATGCCCCATAACATTTGGCAGCACATGAAAGAGCAGGTCAGCTGACAGCTACTCCTTCTCTTTTTTTAAAAACCTTTTGCCCTTTGGCTATGCACGGGGGTAGGGAGCAATAATGATTTCTTTACCATTGGGCAAATTGGGAGTCATGTAAACCCTTATGCACTTGGCTGATATAATGCTATGCTAATGCTCTTCTTTACTTGGGCTTATCAAATTATCCAATCAGCCCCCTCAGGTACTTCAAAATACTTATGCTCACTTGGCCAAACTGCACTGGCTGCCTATAGCCAAGCACCTTCGTTTTAAAGCCACATGATTAGAACATTAGGGTGTTAATTCCCTAGGCCCTAAATATCACTGTGTGAGATTTACATACCACTGTAAAACTTCCATTCCTTATCTCTCCATAGTTGAATGTTCTACACTTCAGATGTTGTCAGGTGGGAGACTCTTCTTTTTCCAACCCAACTGCAGTCCTCCGGAACAAGCAGCCTCTCAGCCTATGGCTCACATCTAATTATTTGATGTTTTGAAAGTTCCTAGGTCCTGGGCTACAGTGGAATCTGAATTCAGTGCTGGTACACCTCTGGGTAACTGAGCAGAGCAGAAACTTCTAAATCAAATAAAGGCAGAGATTGGGAGGGCAAATATTTTCCTCCTCATAACTGACCAAGGCAGAGGTTGTAAAGAAATTCTGTTGCGCTCGTCCATGTGAGGGGGGTTAAGAAGAAAGCATTTCCTGCATCTTTGAGAGAACAGTGGTTTGTGTTGAAACTCCCCACTGTCATGTACCCGAGTTAGGCCTGGTAGGAAATAGTGCCAATTTACATGTTCAAGGTTCTTTCCAAAAGTTGCCTTCCCTTTGTTACAGCGACTTTTGACACACATTTGCATTTGTAACACTTGGGTTAGTTTCTTTTTTTAAATTTTTTTTTTTTTTGGTCATCAAATTTGGTCACACATAACCTTGTATTACATATATTGTACATGAGGCAATACACAAAGCAACTAAAAGAAAGGGTAGCATGAGAAAGTACACAATCAATACGGAGGAGGACTAAGAGAGCCCATGGGCAGAAGAAAAGAAAGACATACATGCAGTGGAATTCATGTGAGAAAAGTAGGCTAAAAACAGTCTTTTCATATTAAGAAGAAACCCAAGAGCTATAATTTATAATTTAGGTCACTATTACCCGTTGGATCCATCTAAATTTATTCCATATTCTTTCAAATTTTCTCAGAGAGGTGATACCTCTGGCCTTAGCCAAGGCCAGCTCCGCCTCATAAATCTGACGCACTAGGACCTTCCATTCTATGGCCTTAGGAGCATCTGAGGAGATCCATGCCCTGGCTATACTTAGCCGTGCACACACCAGCATGATCGTTACCAAATATTGAGTACCTCCCTCACAATCATATTTGACCCCCATCATTTTTTCCTTGATTGTTAATGCACTCAAGTGGCCCAGGTCAGATATCATTGCCTGGCTCACCACAGCCCAGAATTCTTGAAGAACAGGACAGAGTGCAAACATATGTATTATGTCAGCAGCCAGAAGTTTACATTTCGGGCATTTAGTCTTATCTGTAAAACCAATTGTTCCCCATTTAAGTATTTTGTCCGGTGTATGATATAACAGACATATGGTGCGCAATTGCTGCAGTTTTAAACTTACTGAGTATACAGAATGATCTGATAATTCAAAGGAGTTATGGATCTCTGAAGCCGAGGTTTCTACTGAAAGCAGTCGACTCCATTTGGCTGACAGTGTCATAGTATCATCTACATTTAAGCAGGAGAGTCCCCGGTAGGCGGTGCTAATTGATGGTTTAATACCTGATTTAAAATAGTATAGCGATAGTTCTGAGCCCTCAATATCCATTGTATATTGGCAGCTTAACTGAATATAGTCCCTCACTTGTAAGTATTTCAAGAAAACATGTCGTGGAAGCCTATATATTTCCTGCAACCCCAAAAAGGACCTAAGGCCAGTTGAATCATAGAGCTGACCCATTGTGTACAACACCGCTCTGCGTCCAAACCCTGCAGGTTGCATCTTGAAAGAACGAGGGGAACGCTGGATTATTCCAGAGTGGTGTTTCTTTGTTTATAAAAGCTATAGAGTATTTAGAACATATTGCCTTCCATATGTGTATGATGTCCCTCAAGACCTTAAACCATACCCTCTTGTAGTAGTTGGGATCTCCTAATCGATATAAGTAAAGCCTGCACTCTGCCCCTGCGGCTAGTCTGTAGAAGTTAGATGCTGAACCGGGATCGTCAGGATCCAATAAGCTGCTTAGACGGCCAGCAAACGCCGCCCAAACATATAGCTTAAAATCTGGGAGTGAGAGTCCCCCCTTCTTAAATGGAAGCTTCAAAAAGCGTATGGCTCTCCTTGCACGCCTATACCCCCATAAGAAGCTGCCGATAATCCCCTCCAGGCGCTTAAAAAAGGAGTCCGGGACCCTTAAAGGGATGGCCTTGAACAAATAAAGGAATTTGGGGAGAATATTCATCTGAATAATATTGGTTCGTCAGATAATTGTCAGAGGGAGTTTGTTCCATGATTTTAAATTAGATTTAACCATAGATAGCAGAGGTTCATAATTCAGTCTGATAATGTTATGTACTTCTGAGCACAACTTGATTCCCAAATAAACCACAGTATTAGTTACCCTGGGGTAGCCGAATCTGGTTTAAAATTCAAAAGAAGCTGAGTTTTAGATATATTGAGTTTATATCCTGCAACCTCACCAAACCTGACCGCCTCTTTAAAAACTTTTGAATTGCCGCTAGAGGATTGGAAAAGAAGACTGCCACGTCGTCAGCATATGCGGTTAATTTCAGCTGTTGCTCTCCGGTAATGAAAGGTTGAATATCTACGTTCCTGCATAATGACTGCAAATATGGCTCTATATAAAGGGCAAATAGAAGAGGGGAAAGCGGGCAACCCTGACAGGTGCCACAGGATATCTGAAATTGGTTAGAGCAGTTTCCTGCGAATATTACTCTTGCCCTAGGTGTCTTATATAAGGCTTGAGTCAGGTTGATGAATCTTTCACTAATTCCGAGAGCCCTCATTGTAGCCCACATAAAATCCCATGCAACCTGGTCGAAGGCCTTTTCGGCATCAAGAAGAATCACGATCATGTTCTTATTGAGCCTTCCAGCCACATCAAAAGCTGTAATTGCCATATTAGTATGGCAAGTAGTATCCCTTCCTGGGACAAAGCCATGTTGATGTGGGGAAACTAAGAGTGAAACACTTGGGTTAGTTTCTAAGAAACACCGACCTTGCTGACACAAAAGAACTTTGTGAGAACACTATAACACTGCCTTGGCATTATGTGCAAGGCCTTCATGTGCGTGGAACAAATGTGTTTGTATTACGTCCATATGGCGATGCAGCTATCTGTGGAATACAAACAATAGGCAGCCTGATCACAATCACGGCCCGAGGCATGGATGCCCTTTTCTATATATATCCTTTTGTTTTCAAATACAATCAGAGGATATGCCTCTGCTGACTTCAAGGGGTCCCTGCATGCTGAAGCTTTCTCTTAGCAGCTCACTGACATTCCCATGAGGGGTGTCCAGTTCGTGACCAAGACATGGTCCTACATTCTTACCCACCAGGTAAAGGGGTTAGAATATCCAGAAGGGGGTTTCTTGGCAGACCATTCACTCCCATCCTAGACGCATAGGTTAGGGTTTGCATCATAGGAGTACTTTAGGTCGTTATAATACTGTATATGTATGCATATATAAGGTGTCTCAACAAGAAGGTGGAACTCTTAGTTTTATTCACTGTTTTGACACTCATTATAACTTTTTTCCGCTTCTGTCTATTAATCATTGCAGCACACATTTTCTGTACAAGAATCACTCCGGTTCAATAATATTTGGAAAATGTCCCTTCATGTATTCTTTATATTTTTCTCTGAGTGAAAGAGAGCACGAGTGACTGAGCGAAAAGTTCTAGGTCTGTCACCACGGTTCCTGAAGGGACACCGTTTGCTTCTGTTTTGTTAAACAGGGTTGTCATGTTCAGTAGTTGCCAGAACTGGCTGCTCCCTGTCTAGGTTTAGGGGGCTAACGGTGGCCCTGTGAGCTAGTAGGTCCAAGGGAGAACATATCCTGTGGGGGTGCATGAATTCAGTCTAGCACCATCGTAAGTATATGTTGATAACAAATGTGCAGTTCCTACTGATTAGTGGAAACCACACAACACCACAGCCTTAAAACAATGCAGGGTGGGGGTATTAGAGTAAAGGCTTACCTCAGATGTGGACCAAGAGAGTATTAGGCAATTGCCCTGTGCTTTGATCATGGAAGCAGAAATTTAGAGGTAAATATTTCTCCCCATCCCTGGGCAAGGGAGGAAGCCGATGTTGAAAGTCCCAAATACAAAAATATATGCTGGCTATGCAGTGCTATTTATACCAGTGTTATAAGTACAAATCAATGATACTTAATTTCCCAAAATTCTGGCATGGATAGGGGTAAACACAGAAGAAAGACCAATCTTTTTGGAAGAGGAAGCCTCACTCATGTAATGTGACATGCTTCATCATTGGCAACCTCTCCCCACCCTAGTAGGACAATATCACTAGGGTAGACTCAACCTCCCAGTGGACCCAATGGAGGGAGTTCTTGGATAAGATAATTTCCTGGACAAAACAGGGATCCAGATAAATGGAAAAGTACCTAGAGGTAGTCGGGTTTTCACCTTAATTAGTGGTGACTTCTGGTGCATCTCAAAACAACTAAATGGTGGAATGAAAGCACAAAAGCTTGGACCATTGTCTTATCACCAACATGTTTCTGCCCTACTCTATGTCACCTCTACTGGTCGGGGGCATTTGTCAGGGCTATGGATCCCTAGAAACCTAGACTAAAAAATAGTCAATAGTAAAAAAATTAAAATCATACATTGGAAGGACCAGAATGAATCCTACCTGGTCACAGTGCTAGTAAACCCTCTCTAAGGGGATACCCCCATCCAGTCTAGGGAGGGACGAAGACCTCTGTATTCACACACCCATCAAAGGGTGCATCGTACCGATACACTTATCATCTGTCCTCACCCAGCTGCAGGTCCCCACACTCTGTCACTGATGGATGGAGGCATTAGGGTTAAATATTGTATGTCTGTAGTTAGGCAATTGGGGTTAACAAATTACAATGTTGATTTGAAAATGTAACATTTTCACATAAATGACAATTTCTTTAAATTATGAGTTGAATAATATCCTCCCACCTTGTCCAAGGGTGGGAAGCTGGCTCAAGAGATTTATTATTTGAATCCTCCCAATGTTAATGAATAATAGAGGAGATAAAAAAATGACATGTGTGTGGGGGTTCATTCACACCTCTGCCTTGCACAATGACAGGAACATTAGGTGCCTTATACAAAGGTGGGAGTGATATGTTAATTTCCCCCCACTCATTGTCCAATAGCAGGGGTGACATTTTTTAGAATACTACTGCCTTATGCAAGTGCTGGGGGAGTAGATGTTTTCCATTCCCCCAATTGCCTTCGTGAAGTGCGATAGGACTTTTTGTGCGGGTGCACTCGAGCTGTCTAACTCTTCATCTGTGTTCCACAGCATTTGGTAGGACCCAAAAGAGGGGGCAGCTGACAACTGAAAATCTTCTTGCATTACGAACATAAGAGCTGGAGTTTAAATATAAAATATTCTGCCCCCAACCTTGGACAAGTTAGGGAAGAGGTGCACGTGAACAATGCGAGTGTGGGAATTAGATCAAATGTAATTGAATTTTTGAGTATTATTCAAATACACATTAATTTTCTAAGCAAAGTTGCTCATTACTTACCTTCACCACATTTTGTAGAGATTTTTGTTTTTTAATCTGATATTGCATTCACCTTCTGCGCACCCAACCCACGCTCCACAGTCTGTGGCCTTTGATTGCCCTCAGCCCCTGCGTGTTCACTTGCTGAGGCACATGGCCATCAACCTATAGCCAGGCCCCGCACCCAACTTCCAGTCATGTTGAGGACAGATTGGCCACTTTACACCAAATGCAGGCTCACGTAGCATGTGGCCAGGCCATTAGCTCAGCTTCCGGTGTCACCAAACACGGAAATTATGTAATTAATGGTATCATTGGTAATGTTGTAAGTGATGGAATTAATATTGTAATCAATAATGTTACTTGACAAATTCCTCTGTGCTTTTTGAGCTAATTTCTGAACATATGTTAATGACTTATAAGCAAAGGTTTTTTCAGTAAATATATGGATATATTAATACCCTTATTTATAACAACCAAACATGGCAAGACAGTGTGGCATAAACTATATATGCAAATCCACATTAATGAGGAAGGGGGCATAATGACCCAATAATGGCCTATACCCACACACAACAATGGTAATAAATAGAAAATTACACTCTGTGCACATGCATATGTTCAAGCCCAATGGACATGGCCTTAGTCACATGCAGTGTGGGTTGACTTCATGGTTTGGCTTCCAGCCTGGGCCTGTGTACAAAACTCACACGTGTCTAGCACTTGCATAGTCCCAACCCCCACACAGGTCCAACCCTGCTGCACACAGTGACATGCAGGCAGGGGTTTGGCCACAGGACCTAGCCCTGGGCCTAACCATTATGTATGAGTAAACCCCACTTAAGTCCTACCCCACATGTGCCTTACTCTATGCAAAATTTGGATTCAGGGCCTGGTCTTCAGCAAGACCCTATGTCCAACCACTCCCCATGTGCCCAATACTTCAGCACATGGCTTTCATTCAAGTGTAGTGTGGAATGGATGCAGGAATTGACATTCAGCCAGTACCTGCTGCCAACCCCTGTGCCTACCCAACCGCTGCATCACACAACATTCGACCATGCAAAGTTGGGGATGGGTACAGGGTCTGATCTTCTGCCAGGTTCGGTATCAAACTCCTGCTTGTGCCTCATCCCTGAGAGCAAGGTCATTGGCTGTGTGTAGAAGGGTTTGACTGAAGGACCTGGCCTGCAGCCACAACCTGGGCCCAACACTGGCTGTGCATGTCCATTAGCCATGCAAATCTGAGGTGTGGCACTTTGATTTTTTTATATTTGTTTCAGTTTTCATGGACCCTGGGATTCCCTAGGAGGATCTTCAAGGTCCCGTATATGTGTATCTTTGGTATTAGATGTAGAAGGTAAGCGTGGGCGGCAAACTCTGCTCCCTCGGATGAGTTCTCTGAGTTTTTGCTACTCCGCGCTCCACTTCCAGTGTGGAATTTGGCAGAAAACCTTGTCTACGCTTCGGCGGAGCGGAGTTTTTTAACACTGCCGTGCTCGCACTCACCAGCCCGTACTGACATGATCCTCGGCTGGGCGCTTCCGCTCTGACATGAGGTCTGACTCTGCAGCAGTAGAGCGCATGCACGCATGCCATTTTGCTTGCCCCCTCTCCATGGATGGCTGCCTGACTGGAGCGGACACACCAACTCAGCTGTGGCGCAGCCACAATTTTATTTTGCAAATGGAGTCTGAGCCTGCCACCCGTGGGCGGGCTGAGGAATGAGGAGGACCCGCTGCCTGTGAAGCACCGACTCCAGTCCAGAGGATTTGCTGATGTTGTGTGCAGCGGATGATATATGGCAGTTGTCTCCTAGGAAGAGCAAGGGCACCAGCGGTGCGGTGTGGCCCCTGGGCTTACTGTGCAGCATAGCCCTCTAAGAGGTGAGAGAGCGCTGGGGGCGATGGAGGGACAGAGTGTAGTATGGGGTGACTGTGACTGCCCTCAGTGCCCTGCAGTGTGACAAAACGTTGCTGAGGTCTGTGCTGCTGTGGGGGGGCTCTGTGAGTGAATTTCAGTGGGCGGGCACAGATGAGGTGCGGGGCTGGGTTATGAATACGATGCATTTTTGAATCTGTATTCCTATCCTGACTGTGTTGTTGTAATTAAATTACAACAACACAGTCAGGATAGGAATACAGGTTCAAAGAGTCTCCAGGCACTGACGGAGTTTAGTAGTGAGATTAGTACATGCGTGCCAGCCGAGGCAGAGACCCGCAAAAACTTCAGCAACAATTTTGAAGACTCCAGGAAGAGAATAAAAAAGCAGGTAGGTGCTAGTTGCAAGGGGAGCACGAAAGCTTTGCATTAAAACACACAACTGTACGAATTCAAAAAAATCATAATACGCCAGGAGCCGGAAGGCAGAGGCGATAGACACTGAAAGGAAGAGTGCAATGGGAAAGAACAGTTTATTTTTTGTGACTTACAAATGTTCCAGAATATATTGTCACAGAAGTTTCATTGGACCCCCACAAATAGCTATGTGGTGGCTAGGAAAATTTTGAAATCATTTGCGATGAATCATATGGTATGGATTTTAGGTAATTAGAAGTTTACTGGACCGTGCATACTAAATGCAGCCATCTGAGAAGAAATATGACTTTATATTTAAAATATTTTTTGAGACTTTTATAATAGTACATTGCCCATACATAAGGGCATATGAAATGCAGCAGAAAATGCACTGGACACCCGTTGGTTTCTACCCGAATTAATAGTACAGAGACTAGAAAAGGCTTCATGTTGCTAGCAACATGATTTTAAAATCAACTCTTTATTTTTCCCAGACGTGTCTCTTATCAATATGAGGTATTAAAAAACCCACCTTTTCGGACCATTTCAAATAGCCTGGTGGAAAAATAATATGTTATATATTTCATACTTCCCTCGGTCATGTCAGACAATAGTCATAGAAAGCCCCTAAGATTCCTTAAATACAGCACACAGCCTGGCATGAACAGAGGAAAGGAGGTTATGTACTGAACCACTCCCAGTTGCTCTGTAACATTGTAGGCCTGGGTGGCATTCCGCCACACACGGAACTCAGCAGAATTTCACAGAGTTTTTAGTTAACTCCCTGGAATTCCGCGTAGTAGAACTCCGCAAACTCCGCCCACCCCTGTGTAGAACTCGGATTCTAGAGTGACCATTCTTCAAAAATAGATATTCTTCAATTTCTGTTAACCCATGTTGAAACTAATCATTGAGTTATGAAAAGCATTTTTGTTTGACTTTCACGTAATCAACTATAGAAATCCATTTGCAACATTTCTCATTTTTCAACTCTCTGAGAGCATTTCCTTTGGCCAGAGAACACAGTTGCTCCCTTTGTCAGTTTGTTTTATAACAATATCTTTATATTTCTTCAATTTGTTAATTTTATATAGATGGGTCCTTTTATTGCTTCCATTCATTGATTGTTTATTTTGTGGTAAGGCAATGAAGAAGAGGGCAATATGTTTGTGGGGAAGTTGAATATCATAATTTAACTTGAAATTTACAAGCACTGTGAGTCAGAGTGAGATTGTTTTCCTTTATGTTAAACTTGAAACAGGAAGAAACATACTTAAGACATGCCTGTATAGAAAGCCCTCTAAAGTGTTATGTTGGAATGGTTTAAGAGAGAGGATATCCTCATGATGCTTCCGATTTGGCTGTCTACAGCATTTCCAAAGAAAAAGTGATAGTCTTCTATAATTAAAGAAAGAAATGAATAAAAATAAAAATATATTGAAATGCAGACTAAGAAAAATATACAGCGAGCAGCATCATATTTTACGTCGTATCATGAGGAGACAAGGGAGATACTTAAAATAGACCCGATAGTTGGCAATTATTTACCAAAAATCCATGCATCACGTTTAGACACTGTAGGTTGATGTGGTGTAAATTTTAATGTCATATTAATATATTTTATTGTACTTTTTAACTTCTAATGTATGTAAATCTTTATTTAATAAGCCTTTTATGCTCTTTAATTATAGCGAAATAAAGAATATTGATGATGATGAATGATGATATGGTGTATACCTAATGATATGCCCCATCCAAAAACTATGTGGGAAGCACCATCCACTCGGTACAGAAAATCTTACAGCATTTACATGTAGTACTTAACTCTAACTTTAATTATTCTGTAGCTAGGCACTTTGATAGCTTTCATGCTAAAGATGAGAGATTACTGTAGTATTATGTTGTGGATAACATCATTAAGATCAAGAAGCACATGTGGAGGAATTAGAAAGGGTGTACTGTGTTCAGAGGTGCGCAATTTAAGGTAATTTGGAGGTGGTCTGTAAATTATAAATTGAAGTTATTATTATAACTTTACAGTTTTTAATGTTTGTTTATTTTAAATTGAGTTTGTCTAGAAAAAATACAGAAGGTATTTCTAACTATAAATTATCCTTAAGCTTTGTTTTTGCATTGTATGTTAATGGTTTTTATTTTTTAATAAAAACTTTGTTTCAAATCTCAGTGTCATTGGAGTGTAGTTAGCGGAGTGTAGTACAGTACAGTGAAGGAGAGTGCCGTAGAGTCTAGTGTCATAGAGTGGAGTATTGTAGTCTGGAATAGAGTGGAGGTGAGTATAGTGGAGTAACATAGCTTACAGTGGAGTAAAGTGTTATAGAGTGGAGTGGCATGGTGTCTTGAATCATTGAGTGGAGTATGTAGAGTGGAGCAGCAAGTATTACAGTGTAGTGACATGTCAAACAGTAGAGCTGCGTGGAGTGTCGTTGACTGGAGTGTCATGAAATGGAGTGTGGTGGAGTGGAGTGTCATCAAGTAGAGTATCATAAAGTGGCATAGAGTGTAGCAGAGTGTTGTAGAGTGTAGTGGCATAGAATGGAGTTCAGTGGAGCAGAGTGTCATATAGTTCAGTGTTGTTGAGTGTAGTGGCATGAAGTAGAGTGGTGAGAGTCTCGTACAGTGTAGTGATGCACAGTGGAGTATCAATATTTGTGAGAACACTGCATGGCAGAGTGGCGAGTTACAGATAGTGTTGTCTGGTTAACTAGCTGAAAAGAGTGTGTCATTCAGTAGAGTGGCATAGAGTGGAGTGTACTGGCGTAGTGTAGGCAGTAAACTCTCATAAATTGAAGTTGGGTCTTGTACACTAGACTAGAGTGCTGTGTCGTATAGGAAAGTGTTGTATAGTGGAATAGAGTGTTGAACATTGGCATGTACGGGCATAGAGTGGAGGAGAATGTTGTAGAGTGCCATTAAATGTGGTAGACTTTTATAGAGTGGAGTTATATAGAGTGGAGCAGAGTGACATACAGTGGAGTGGCATAGAGTGGAGTGGTGTACACTGTAGTGGCGTACACTGTAGTGGCGTAGATTGAATTACCCTAAAGTGGAGGAGCATCCAGTGGAACAGCATGAAGTGGACTACTGTACAGTGTAGTGGCGTAGAATGGAGTAGGGCACAGTGGAATACCGTAGAGTGGGGTGGCATACATTGAAGTGGCGTAGTGTAGAGTCAAGAAAACTGTTATATATTGGAGTGGCGTCTTATACAGTAGAGTGGAGTGCTGTGTTGTACAGTGTTAGAAACTGTCGTAGAGTGGAGTAGAGTAGAGTGTTGTACAATAGAGTGTACGGGCATAGAGTTGAATGCAAATATGGACAGTGGAGTGTACAGGAATAGAGTGGAGTAGAGTCTAGAAGAGTGGCATAGGGTGGCGTCAAGTTTTGTAGAGTGAGTTATATAAAGTGGAGGAGAGTAAACTGGAATGGCATAGAGTAGAGTAGCGTGCAGTGGAGTGGCATTAAGAGAAATAGAGTGGAGTAGCATAGACTGAAATAGCATACAGTGGAGTGGCGTAGAGTGGAGTAGCAAACAGTGGAGGAGTGGCATAAAGTGAAATAGCACAGAGTGGAGTAGCGTAGACGGAAATGGCGTACAGTGGAGTGGCATAGAGTATAATAGCGTACAGTGTAATAGCATACAGTGGAGTAGTGTAATGCTTAATAGCATATCATGCAGTAGCATACAGTGGAGTGGCGTGCAGTGAGGTGGTTTAGACTTGAGTGGTGTATTGTGGGGTAGGGTAGAATGTAATAGCATACAGTGGAGTGGCGTACAGTGGAGTGAGGTAGAGTGGAATACCATACAGTAGAGGTGCAAAGATTGAAGTTGCTTAAAGTGTAATAACGTACAATGGAGTGGTGTACAGTAGAATAGCATAGAGTGGATTACACAGTGGAGAGCGTAGAGTAGAATAGTGTAGATTGGAATAGCATAGAGTAGCATAGCATAGAGTGGAGTGGCGTACAGTGGAGTGGTATAAACTGGAGTAGTCTACAGTGTAGTGGGGTAGATTGAATTAGCATAGAGTGGAGTGGTGCAGAGTAGACTGGAATAGCATAGAGTAGCATAGCATAGAGTGGAGTGGCGTACAGTGGAGTGGTATAAACTGAAGTAGTTTACAGTGTAGTGGGGTAGAGTGAATTATCATAGAGTGGAGTGGCGTTCAATGGACTAGTGTAGAATGGAGTGGTGTAGAGTAGAGTGATGCACACTGGAGTGGCATAGAGTGGGGTAGTGTATAGTGGAGTGGTATACAGTGGAATAGCATAGAGGTAGTGGTGTACAGTAGAGTGGCATAGACTGGAACAGCGTATAGTGGAGTAGCGTACAGTGGAATGATGTACAGTGAAGTGGTGTGGACTGAAGTGGCGTATACTGGAATGGGGTGGAGTGTAATAGCATACAGTGGAGTGGCGTACAGTGGAGTGGTGTCCAATGGAATAGGGTAGAGTGGAGTGGTATGCACTGGAGTAGCATACAGTGGAGTGGCATACAGTGGAATAGAATACAGTGGAGTGGCATACAGTGGAATGGCATAGAGTGGAATAGAATATACTGGAGTAGCGCAGAGCGGAGTGGCATACAGTGAAGTGGTGTACACTGCAGAGGTATAGAGTGGAGCTGCATACAGTGTAATAGCGTAGAATGGACTGGAGTAGAGTGGAGTTCTATACAGTGCAAAAGCTTAGAGTGGAGTGGTATTGAGCGGAGTGTTGTACAGTAGAGTGGCATGGAGTTCAATAGTGTATAGTGGAGTAGCGTGCAGCAGAATGGTGTATAATGGAGTGATATAGGCTGGAGTGGTGAAACAGTGGCTTGGGGTAGAGTGTTATAGCATACAGTGGAGCGCCGTACTTTGGAGTGGGGACCAATCAAAAAGCATCAAATGCAGTTGCGTAGAGTGGAGTGCCATGCACTGGAGTCACATAGAGTGGAGTAGCTTTTTAGTGGTGTCACACAGTGGAATAGCATAGAGTGGAGTAGCATATAGAGTAAGGGCATAGAGTGGGATAGCATATTCTGAAGCAGCTTAGAGTGGAGTTGCATACAGTGTAATAGGGTAGAGTGATATCATCAGTGATGTCACTGACCATGTCATGAGTGATGTAATATGTGAGGTCATAAGCAGTGCATTGCGGGGGAGAGAGTTATAGTTAGCTCAGCTAACTATAACGGCTGAATGTCTCTGGTTTTGTACGAGTGAAATGTCAGCCTAACTATAACGTCCCTGAAACCTGTTTTTTTTCGTGAATTTTTAAGGTTTTTTTAAATGCTAATTTCTAAATATAACGTCCCTGAAACCTGTGTTTTTTTTAGTGAATTTCTAAGGTTTTTTAAATGGTAATTTCTAACTATAAGGTCCCTGAAACATGTGGTTTTTTCAGTGAATTTCTAAGGTTTTTTAACTAGTGCTCGAATTTTCAGAGTGGAACAGAAATGGCGCTGCATGTTCAACAATTGCTGAAGAATTGCATTGTGTACAAGTTACAGTACGTGTTAAGAAGGCTTGTTCAAAATATTTCACATTCATAAAGGTAACGCAATTTTTTAACCACTTTTTATATATATTTATATACTAATTTATATATTTTTTTAGAAGAAAGTGTGAGAATCGTGTACCTATCACGTACCGGTCCCGGTGGGTGCGCAAATCCAATCATCATGCCGCCATATTTGTATGTTCCCATAGAGTGCACGTAGGGTGCGCGATGGGTGCACAGTTCCCAAATTTTTAAATGTTTAAAGTTTAAATACATGATATATACTATATAATTTTGAAATCAATTGTATGTGTTTTATGGAAAGAGTTATAAAAGTGACATTAATATAAATATTTTGAATATTTGACTTCTTCTGATGAAGTTACGGAAGCCGAGACGCTCCTGCGTACCCTCCCGCACATATTTCCGGGTGAGCGATAGGTTTGCGACTCCAGTGCAAATTATGTAGTTCTAAAAAACATATACATCTATATATATAATTTTATATTATACATTATACCAACAGATTTACTTTCAAATTTGTAAATCTACTATATTTGTAACTGGAACAAATATATAATATTGTTTACACATATTTTCCGGATTCACGTCCGGTGCGCAGTGAATACGCATCTGGTACGCGAATCCCATGTGACTTCAAAAGAAAGGATTCTATTGGTTAAGAAGCTTTCTATTCTACTACTTGGAGGACCCCACCCAATTTGTTCTTTCTTTCAGGAGCATCTTTAGAATAAACACCTCTTGTGTTCTCTCTCACTCTGCATTTATTTTTTTGGTGTTTTTACTCAACACTGGAAATGTCATCTGGAAATCCACCCACAGATGTAGTTGAAGATGTGGAGGAGCTGGAGGAACCTGTGAAGAAAAGAAAAGAAAGCATTGTCTGGACTTTTTTCTCTATTCCACCCGGTGAGAAAAAAGTAAATGCACGCCAAGTGACTTGCACAGTGTGTGAAAAAGTATTATCGCGGGGCTCCGAGAAAAAATACTCCTGTGGAACCTCATTAATGATGAAACATCTACAAACAATGCATCCAAACCGTCTGGCAAAAGAACAGCACCAGCGAGAACTGCAACTACAATCACAGGATCCTGAAGTTCCAGGAACCAGTACATCAGCGGGATCTACAGTAACAGGTGATACACCATTGCTCATACCTGAGTTTGTTGGTTTAGAGCAACACTGCATAAAGTGCAAAAACTACTTTGTGCTGGGGAGCAGTCTAATGCAGCAGTTATTGTAGCTGCAAGAAATCATAAATGTTAGTTTTTTGTTGTTTTTGCAATGACGTTTCAATTGCAAAATGTTTTGCTACGTTACTGCAGTTCGTTGCCTTGTTTTTTGGAATCCGATTTTTTTTTAAAAACACCAAAAAAATAAATAAAAGATTTAGAAAAACACAAAAAATTTAAAAAGAAAAGAGAAAAAAATGGTTCTTTTTAGAACCGCCTATTTGGTTAAAGATAGACAAACTTGTATGTGTTGTATGAATGAGTGCAAGGGTAATGCCTGGGTTATTGGATGAGTGTATAGATAATTCCTGGATGATTGGGTGAGAGCATGGATAGTGTCTGGGCGATTGGATGAGTGCACGGGTACTGCCTTGCTCATTTGATGAGTGCACGGGCAGTGTCTGAGTGATTGCATAACTGCATGGGTTGTGCCTCAGTGAATGCATGAGTGGAAAGATAGTGTCTCGGTGATTGGATGAGCGCATGGGTAGTGTGTAACAGAATGCCTGAGTGAATGCATCAGTGCATGGGTACTGCGAGAGTGAATGGTTGTCTTGAAGGATAGTGCCTGACTAATTGGAAGAGTACATGGGTAGTGCTTGAGTGAATAGTTGAGTGCAAGGATAGTGTCTGAGTGAATAGAGGAGTACATGAGTTATACATGAGTGAATGGATGAGTGCATGGCTAGTGTCTGGGTGATTCGATGAGTGCATGGGTAGTGCCTGAGTGAATGGATAGGTGCAAGGATAATGCCTGAGTGACTGGATGAGTGTATGGGTACTGCCTGAGGGAATGGATTAGTGTAATGGTAGTGCCTGGCTCATTGGGTCAGTGCATGGGTAGTGTCTGAGTGATTTGATGAAAGCATGAGTAGTGCCTGGAAAGATTGCATGACTGCTTGGATAGTGCCTGAGTGAATGGATGAGTGCATGGGTAATGTCTGAGTGAATGGATGAGTGCATGGGTAGGGCCTGAGTAAATGAATGAGTGCAAGGGTTGTGTCTGAGTGAATAGATGAGTGCAAGGGTAGTACCTGAGTGATTGGATGAGTGCAAGGTAGTGCCTGGGTAATTGGATGAGTAGAAGGGTAGTCTCTGGGTGATTGGGAGAGTGCATGAATAGTGCCTGGGTGATTGGATAAGTGCATGGGTAGTGTCTGAGAGGTTGGATGAGTGCATGGGTAATGGCTGGATGAATGGGTGAGTGCAAGAGCAGTGCCTGGGTAATTCCATGAGTGCATGGATAGTACCTGAGTGAATGGATCAGTGTAGGGGTAGAGCTTGGGTGATTGGATGAGTGCATGGTTAGTGTGTGGGAGATGGGATGACTGCATAAGTGCTGCCTGAGTGAATGCATGGATACTACATGAGTGAATAGTTGAGTTGAAGGATAGTGCTTCAGTGATTGGATGAGTGCATGGGTAGTGCCTGGGTGATTGGATAAGTGCATGAGTACTGCCTGAGTGAATGGATAAGTGCATGGGAGTGACTGACTGAATTGTTGAGTGCAAGCGTAGTGCCTGCGTGAATGGGTGAGTGCAAGAGCAGTGCCTGGGTGATTCCATGAGTGCATGGATAGTAGCTGGGCTAATGAATGAGTGTATGAGTAGTGCCTGGGTGATTGGATAAGTGCATGCATAGTACCTGTTTGGCGGCAGAGAGTGCATGGGTAGTCCCTGGGTAATTCCATGAGTGCATAGGTAGTGCCTGGGTGAATAAATGAGTGCATGGGTAGTGCCTGGGAGATTGCATGAGTGCATGGGTAGTGCCTGGGTGATTGCATAAGTGCATGGGTAGTACCTGAGTAAATGGATTAGTGTAAGGGTAGTGCCTGGCTCATTTGGTGAGTGCATGGGTAGTGTCTGTGTGATTGCATGAATGCATGGGGATGCCTCGATCACTGCATGACTGCATGGGCAGTGCCTGAATGAATCGATGAATGCATGGGTAGTTACTGGATAAATGGGTGAGTGCAATAGCAGTGCCTGGGTGATTGCATCAGTGCATGAATAGTACATGGGTGAATCAATGAGTGTATGGGTAGGACGTGGATGATTGGATGAGTGTATGCATAGTGCCTGTTGATAGGGAAATACTGGGTACCCTCCCAAGAGCAAATGAATGAAACTCACCAGACACAGCAGGTTGCTCAGAAACAGAGTGAAATTTATTTATTGGTACCGATGCATCATTGCTGATCAGCAAGGAAGAAGTCAGGTCTCCTGCCTTAGGGGCTCTCAGACTGCTTCTTCCCAAAGTGACTAGTTTCTGGGTGTTATATGCATTTTAGTAATGCCATGTCAGCAGAATTAGAATAAGGCACCAAGCCAAATATGGCTAACAGGGATGTGCAAGATCTGCACCATGCCAATTATAAACAGCTAGATATGGGCAGACCATGAAAGGCTGGCTTGGCCCTGTGTAAGCAAAATGCATAACCAGATAAGGAAACTATCATGAAGTCAGGACAAGCAAAGTGACCTCTAAGGTGGTTCAGAATAGCTGTTGAAGCTTGTCCAGTCAAGGTCATATAGGAAGCCCTTTGGAGCTCCAGGCCTCAGGTTAGTGTGATATATCTAAGCAGGATATCTTTGAAGTGCATACACATGAATTTATATGGACATATATATATATTTCTTAACACCTGGGAGATTGGATGAGTGCTAGAGTAGTACCTGGGTTATTGCATGAGTGCATGGATAGTACCTGGATGAATGAATGAGAGTATGAGTAGTGCCTGGGTGATTGGATGAGTGCACGGGTAGTGTCTGGGAGATTGGATGAGTGCAAAAGTACTCCCTAAGTGAATGTATGAGTGCATGGGTACTGTATTAGTGAAAGGTTAAGTTGAAGGATAGTGCCTGAGTGAATGGATGAGTAAATGCGTGGTTGCTGGATGAATGAGCGAGTGCAATAGCAGTGCTTGATTCCATGAGTGCATGGATAGTACCTGAATGAATTCACTGAGTGAATGTATGAGTGCATGGATACTGCATGAGTGAATGGTTCAGTTAAAGGATAGTGTCTGAGTGATTGGATGAGTGCATGGGTAGTGCCTGGGTGATCGGATGAGTGCATGAGTACTGCCTGAGTGAATGCATGAATGCATGCATAGTGACTGAGTGAATGGTTGAGTGCAAGCATAGTGCCTGAGTGATTGGATGACTCCATGGGTAGTGCATGAGTGATTGGATTAGTACAAGGGTAGTGTGTGGCTCATCCAATGAGTACATGGGTTGTGCCTGGGTGATTGGATGTGTGCATGGCTACTGTCTTGATGACTGTATAAGTCCATGCACAGTGTGTGAGTAAATGTATGAGTGCATGGGTAGAGCCTTAATCAATAGTTGAGTACAGGGGAATTGCCAGGGTGATTGTATGAGTGCATGGATAGTACTTGGGTGAATGAATGAGTTTATGGGTAGTCCCTGGGTGATTGGGTGAGTGCATGCATAGTGTGTATTTGGTTACATGAGTGCATGGGTAGTTCCTGGGTAATTCCATGAGTGCATAGCTGGTTCCTGGGTGAATAGAGCAGCGCATGGGTAGTGCTTGGGTGAATAGTTGAGTGTATGGGTACTGCCAGGGTGATTGGAACAGTGCAAGAGTAGTGTCTGGGTGATTGAATGAGTGCATTAGTAGTATCTGGATAACTGGATGGATGTATGCATAGTGCCTGAATGAATGAATTAGTGAAGGATAGTGTTTGAATGATTGGATAAGTGCATGGGTTGAGCCGTATACAGTAGATTCTATCCATTAAAACTTAGTCCTATTAGCTCTATAATATATCTTAAAATACTTCTTCAAATGAGAAGATACATCATACTTTAAAAGTGTCAAATTTTCACATATAATAAAAAACACTTTCAATACCCACCTGTCCTGTATATGTAGGAGAAAGTAATACATACATTTTCTTGTACGCAAATTTCAAAAACATGTGGTGTGAAATAGGCGTATTCTAGTATGTGTAGGTTTCTACATGTATTCTGACATGTGTTGTACATCTGTTGACTCTAACTTCAAAACTATGTAGTTTATCATACAGGTGCACAAATCTTATCAGTTGTACTAGAGTATTGAGTCATAAAAGCGGACATCTATTATCTAAATATGTGTCTGAAAAGGCCTTCAATAGAGATATCAATACACACTTGCCTTGTGTTGGAAACGGGGTTACCGAGTCCGTCACGGTAGCATGGCGCGAGGCGGGAAAGCACGCGAAGGCAATGTGTAAGGCAGTTGTGCAGCACACTCTTACTTTGACTCAGGAATGCGGACGCAATAACAGGACACCACACCAGGCTTGTGTATTTAAAATCAAGATCTTTTATATAAATCAAGGTAGCATCAGATGAGGCAGATTAATTCAGATCTACATTTAAAATCATTGCATTACTCAACTGGTGCACATTCTAATTAAAGCATCATAGCTCATCAACATTGTAGGTTACTAAAAGGCCGCAGGAATCATCTCCTAAACGTAGCACCAATAATGATCACAAGGTGCATTAATAAAACATGGGCCTAAACATGCAGTTCACTTCAAGAATATTCAATTACTTAAAAGAAGGCTTTTCACGTTACATTTCAAACAGGGCCTGTATTAATCTAGGCGCACCCACATTCAGTACAGTGGGCGTCGCAACTCCAGTACACCTGTAACATAAAACACTTCAACTCTTGGCGGTGTACACTTCAGCTCACTTCAATCAATCACCTTCACACTAGGTCAAGACTTTGCAGTTATAAGCATAGGCCTAGGCAGTAATTACAGTAGGCGTCATCATTAAATTAATAAACAATGTGGGGAACCCCTCAACATGTCCTGTATTCTGGGGCTTCTGTGTCCCTCAGGGGTTAATTCAGGCCAGGCCCACTCCTCTCCGGGGCCTCGCCTCATGGGGAAAGTTACACAGGTTAATTCAAGGGTTAATGGCGGCCCCGGCCCCCAGTGGCGTCTCTGCGGGCCCTAGGGGCCTCCTGGGCTCACCTGATGTGTCGGTCGTTGGTCGCGCTTCCTTGCGACTGGCGATCTCCCGGGCCGGCCCGTGTTCTGAAGGGCGGGGCCCGGTCGGGGTGCCTCGGCCTTCTGGCCGGAATTGCGGGTCGTTGCGGGGGCCGGTATCACCCTCCTCCGGCCCCCGGGATCGGGTAAGCGGATTGCGGGATTTGCGGGATTTCGGGAAGGGGAGCGGGAGCCGGCAGTCCTCTCCGGCCGACTGCCCGTCTCCCTCTGCACATCCGGAGCTCTTCCTCGGCCTCCGTCGGCGCTGGGGGCGTGGCGGGAGCCGGTGCCCAATCGCTGCGCGGCCTTCCCGGGGGCGCGGCCGGCGTCCCCGGTTGCCCAGCAACGGCGTCGGCGGGGCCTGGAGGCCTCGCGGGTCGCGCTAGGCCGTGGCTTCTTCACGCGGCCCCTTTGGGCTGCGGCGGTGATTCCTTCGGCCGCGACTTCGGCGGTGGGGCCCCGGGCCCGGCGGTGATCTCTGGGGAGCAATTTGTAGGCTTCGGTGAGGGCGCGGACGGCGCACCTCACCACACTCACTCGAGGGGCCTCCCTCACCACAGCACTTCCTTCGGTGAGGGCGCGGACGGCGCACCTCACCACACGGCCTCGAGGAGGGCTTCCCTCACCGCAGCACTTCCTTCGGTGAGGGCGCGGACGGCGCACCTCACCACACGGCCTCGAGGAGGGTTTCCCTTACCGCAGCACTTCTCCTCACGCGGCCGCGGCGGTGAGTCACTCACGAGGTCAGTGACCTGAGGGGGGGCAGTTTCTCCCTCTTGGAGACATAGCGCGGGGCGCACCAGCCTATGCACCAGACCAGCCTACTGGCCTTCAGAAGACTCTTCAAGACCTGGCTCTTCGATCAGTAGCAGCACCACCCCCCTCTTCCCCCAGCGCCTTGAGACCCTCGCGGGTATGTAGTGCGCTTTATAAGTGACATGATTGATTGATTGAGCAGCCTGTGGGCAGGGCTGACTGGAAAGGTTCTTGGGGGGCAGCCCAGCAGCAGGCAAGAGTGGATAGGGGGTGAAGGTCTAGCGCTTCAGGGCACGGCGCTTTACCTGGTGATCCCCAGTTTGGCAGTTCAGGTTTCAGGCCTTGCTGGACGGTCAGGCCTCCCCAAATTAAGGTTTCTTGCGGCTGTTCCAGATTGGTTGCTTCTTAGGAGTTTCTTGTCAGGAGTTTCTTGTCAGAAGTTTCTTATTATGAGTTTCTTGTCAAAAGTTTCTTGTCAGAAGTTTCTTCTTATGAGGGGGGGAATGAGTTGGTAGGTCTGGGAGTGCTTGATGTTACTTCCCAGCACGCTGAAGGTGTTTCCCTGGGTCCCCTCACGCTGGGCAAGGTCAGTGGGTGGTGGGCGTTCCTCAGCTAACTTACTACAGCAGGGCCTAAGCCTTGTCAGCAGCAGTAGTGTAGGTCTCCCCCCTAGGCCCTAAAGCCTGTACTCCGGCAGAGGTTCTCCCAGGATCAGTGGTGCCCCAACTGACTAAAAGATTTCCCTCCAAGCCTCTTATACCCCTAGGTCAGGTGACCCTCCTAAAGGCGGCAAAACATAACTCCTCCCACAGCCTGGAAGGTTCTGGAACCTTCTACATGTCTGGCTATGTGGCCCAGAGGCGGGGACGGAATGGATACTGTATCCCTATGTCCCAGCCTGACCCTGGCTACTAGTGTGTATGTGTGCAAGGCCCCTCTGCCGTAGCAGGGGCCTGTGGCAGCCATCTTGAGTGAGAGAGCACCTGCACCTCAGCACTGGTTAGCAGTGGCAAGGCGCCCGGAGACCTAGGTCCAGTAAAAATACGGTGGCAAAAATGAGGCGCAAAAGGGGAAAAAAACAGGGCAAGACCACCCTAGGGCTGACAGGTCTAACACGCGTCCCCCCCAGCCGAAAGAGGGGAGAGCTTCCCAACCTCTAGGGAGTTCTCGTCACTAAGGCGGAAAAACCGGGAGAGACCGTCAGCGTTGGCGTGGTCTACACCGGGTCGATGTTCCACCCGAAAGTCCATCCCCTGGAGGGAAATGGACCACCTCAACAATTTGGGGTTTTCGCCTCTCATCTGCATGAGCCAGCGAAGGGGTCTGTGGTCGGTCTGGATCAGGAAGTGACAACCAAAAAGGTATGGCCTCAACTTCTTTACAGCCCAAACCACGGCAAAGGCTTCTCGTTCGATGGTACTCCACCGCTGTTCCCGGGGAGTAGTCTTCGGGAAATGAAGGCCACTGGCTGGTCTTGGCCATCGTCATTCAGCTGCGAGAGCACAGCTCCTATGCCATGCTCAGAAGCGTCTGTCTGCACGATAAATTCCCGTCCAAAGTCTGGAGTCCTGAGCACCGGTGCGGTGCACATTGCACGTTTGAGGGTCTCAAAGGCTTCCTGGCAGGCAGCCGTCCAGATGACTCTGCGTGGCTGCTTTTTTGAAGTCAATTCCGTCAATGGGCCCACGATGGTTCCATATCCCTTGACGAACCGGCGGTAGTATCCCGTGAGGCCGAGAAAAGCTCGGACCTCTGTTTGGGTCTTGGGGGCTCCCAGGCCAAGATGGTCTCGATCTTGGCTTGGAGGGGTTGCACCTTACCTCCGCCCACCAGATGTCCCAGGTACACGACAGATCCCTGTCCAATCTGGCACTTGCTGGCCTTGATGGTTAGACCAGCCCGTTGCAGAGCCTGTAGCACCTCCTGGAGATGCTCCAGATGGTCCTCCCAGCTGCTACTGAAGACAGCTATGTCATCCAGGTAGGCAGCAGAGAAGGCCTCTAGGCCAGACAGCACCTGGTTCACCAACCGCTGGAAAGTGGCTGGAGCATTTTTCAACCCGAAGGGCATCACCTGAAATTGAAAGTGGCCCTCGGGGGTGGAGAACGCAGTCTTCTCCCTTGCTCCTTCCGCCATGGCGATCTGCCAATAGCCTGACGTCAAATCAATGGTACTCAGATACCGGGCTGCTCCCAGCCGGTCAATGAGCTCATCCGCCTGAGGGTTCGGGTGAGCGTCAGTCTTTGTGACTGAGTTGAGTCCGCGGTAATCCACACAGAACCGAAGTTCTGGTGTGGTGCCCGGTGGGGCCGCCTTCGGCACCAACACCACCGGACTAGCCCAAGGGCTACTGGAAGGCTCAATCACTCCCAGTTCTAGCATCTTGGTAACCTCACCCTGGATACTAGCCTTGACCTTATCGGACAGCCGGTAAGACTTGGTTTTTACGGGCGGACTGTCCCCTGTGTCCATATCATGGGTACACAGGTGCGTGATCCCAGGCGTGAGGGAGAACAACGAGGCGTACTGCCCCAAGACCTGGCGGCAGTCCCTCTGTTGCTCTGGGGTCAAGGATGGGGCGAGGACCACTCCCTCTACCGAGCCATCCTTCTCATGGGCCGCCAGAAGGTCTGGAAGAGGCTCACTCTCTTCCTCCTCACTTCCATCTGTTATCATCAGGAGAGTGAGCTCTGAACGCTCCTGGTGTGGCTTCAGGCGGATGACGTGGAACACCCTGTGGGGTTGACGGGGGGTCTTCACATCGACGACATACGTGGTCTGGCCTCTCCTTTCCAAGATCTCAAACGGTCCAGTCCACCGGTCCTGGAGGGCGCTAAGCTCTCCTGGCTCCATGACCCACACCTTCTGTCCAGCGTCTAACTCTACCGTCCAAGCGTTCCGGTCATACCATTTCTTCATGACGGCCTGACTAGCCTCCAGGTTGTCCGAGGCTTCCTTCCACAGCTTGGCCACTTGGCTGCGGAATGCCAGCATATAGCTGACCACATCACGGGGAAGCTTCGAGGAAGACTTCTCCCACCCCTCCTTGACAAGACTGAGGGGCCCCCGAACGGGGTGGCCATAGAGCAGCTCAAAGGGGCTGAAACCGACCCCCTTCTGCGGCACCTCTCGGTAGGAGAAGAGCAGACAGGGTAAGAGGACGTCCCACTTCCTTCTCAAGTCCTCGGGTAGGCTCCTGATCATCCTCTTCAAGGTCTTGTTAAAACGCTCCACGAGCCCATTCGTCTGGGGGTGGTAAGGAGTGGGGAACCGGTAGGTCACTCCATACTCCTTCCACATGGCCTGCATGTAGGCCGACATGAAATTCGTGCCCCTATCTGACACCACGACCTTGGGGAATCCCACTCGGGTAAAAATCCCCATCAGGGCCCGCGCCACCACCGGTGCAATGATGGTCCTCAGAGGGATTGCCTCTGGGTACCGGGTGGCGTGGTCTACCAGCACCAAAATGAACCTATGTCCTGCAGAAGTCGGCGGGTCCAATGGCCCAACAATGTCAATCCCTACCCGCTCAAAAGGGGTATCGACAACTGGGAGAGGTTCTAGAGGGACCTTCACTTTAGTCCCTGTCTTGCCGCTCGCTTGGCAAGTGGTGCAAGTCTTGCAAAAAGTGTCAGAAGTGACGCGCATCCTGGGCCAGTAAAAATGTGGGACCAGACGCGCAAACGTCTTGTCCTGGCCCAGGTGTCCTGCTAGTGGTATTTCGTGTGCCAACTCTAGCAGAAAGGCTCGGTAGCATTGGGGGACCACTAAGGCTCTTGATGACCCATGCACCGGAGCCTTAGGCTCACTGTAGAGGAGACCATCCTCCCAGTAGACATGGTAGTTACCAGTCTCTGTTCCAGTTGCTTGGGCTTCGGCCTGCTGCCGCATGCCTTCAAGCGTAGGGCACTCCTTCTGCGCCCGGCAAAATTCCTCCCGGGTAGGCCCTCCTTCCACCTTCCACTCTGCAGGGGTCGGCAGGTCCCCCACGGGAACACCATCCACCTCAGCGGACTCCGGGGCCACCTCCGCGGGCTCCCCATCCATCTCACCGGGTGTTTCCTCCTGGACATCTCCTCTTCCAGCAGTGGGCTGGGCCATTATTTCAGGCTCCAACCCGAGCTGAGTTCCTTGTCGGGCAGCCATGGACCGCGTGACGACGCAAGTCCATCCTGGTAATCCCAACATCTCAGCATGGGCATTGAACTCTACCTCCCTCCAGGCAGTATGTTCCAAGTCGTTACCCAGCAGACAGTCAACTGGCATGGCAGGGCTCACCGCAACCTTCAACAGGCCTGATACTCCTCCCCACTCAAAGGGAACTTGGGCCACGGGGTAATGACCCAGGCTATTATCAGCCATAACAACCGGGTGGAATACCTCAGGAATCACCTGCTCTGGCGACACCAGCTGACGTCTCACCATCGTCATGCTGGCACCTGTGTCCCTCAGAGCCTCCACCTCCTCCCCGTTCACCAGGACCCTCTGCCGATACTTGGCAGTGTTCGCGGGTACCTGAACCCGTGGGATGATCTCTCTATCCCCCAGGGAAACTAAGGTCAAGCCTGTCCACTCACCTCCCCTACCTAGGGACAACTCCTCCCAAGCGCTACACTGGCCACCCCGGGGCTCTTACCTCCTGTGGGGGCTGGGGTTATCTTGCGACACTGGGGATCCCCCTTGTAGTGTCCAACCTCCCCGCACTCGTAGCACCGGACAGTTCTGGGCTGCTGACTCCTGTCAGGATAAGTGGGTTTCTGGAATCCAGATTGGGATGGGGAACCTACCCCTCTCCCAGGCGGTCTATTTTGGGGGCCTTTAAAGAACTCCCTCTTTTTATCTCCCCCCTCTTTCTTCTGGGGGAACCCCTGTCCACCTTTCGGGGGGTCCGACCCGGCTCCCTTGTGGGACACCCGAGTGCTGACCCACGTGTCTGCCTCCTCTGCAAGCTCCCTAGGATTGGTCAGCTTGCGGTCCACCAAGTACTGGCGCAGCTCCGGAAAACATTTCTCTAAGAGGTGCTCTCTCAAGAACAGGTCGTACAGCCCTTTGTAATTATCAACGTTGCTGCCACGCACCCAACCCTCCAATGCCTTCCGGGCATAATCAAAAAAATCCACCCAGTTTTGTGTGTGAAGCTTGTGGCTGTTGCGGAACTTTTGGCAGTACTTCTCTGGGGTGAGGCCAAACTTCAGGGCCTCCTTCATGATAGGGTAGTTGGTCTGATCCCCCTTATCCAAGGTTAAAAGTGTGTCCCTTACTGGTGGAGGTATGTACCTGTAAAGACCTCCCCCCCAGTAGCTCTCAGGAACTCTATGGGCCACCAAAGCCACCTCGTACGCCGCCAACCACTTATCGATGTCATCTCCTACACTAAAACTGGCTATCACCTATCTTGGTAGATAAAATTTGGGCTCCTGTGGAACCCCAGCAGGTACGCTGCCACCATTCACCTTGCCCTGCATCTCCATCTGCAAGGCTCGGAGCTCTAGTTCCTTCAGGCTAAGCTCATGCGCAAGCTTCCTTTCCTCCATGGCTAGCCTTGCCTGTTCTCCTTCTCTTTCCATCCTAGCAAGTTCTAATGTTAATCGCCTCTCCTCCCTCCTGTCCTCAAATTCCTCTGCCGACAAACTCCCCCTGACGCACTACTGCCTGCCCTGGAACGTCTTCCTGGCAACACATTCTCGCTAACATCAATGTGCAGTAGGTCCAGTTCTCCTGGGTTGTCTGCCTCCCCCTGCTCCTTGTCCCCTCTTCCCTCCGGGTGGGCCATTACACATGCCCTCAAAGCTTTCTGAAGCACCTCCTTTCTGGCGCCTCGCTTGACGGCCACCCCCCTCTCTCGGCAGAACTCCTTGAGCTGTGTCACCGTATACCTTTCTAGGTTGGCCAACTCAAACTCCATCCTCCTAGGTGGGGCCCCAGACAATTTAGGGAAAGGGTTCTAGACTGTAGGTAGCAGGTCTAACGCAGGAATGTACACAATCGGCAATCATAAAAGAATTCCTAGCACTTGCATTTCAATAGGTGTCCAATTGCGGCGCACAATGAGTCACTGTAGGGTGCTGCACAAACACCAGTCCTTATCCCACTGCTGAACACCAATGTTGGAAACGGGGTTACCGAGTCCGTCACGGTAGCATGGCGCGAGGCGGGAAAGCACGCGAAGGCAATGTGTAAGGCAGTTGTGCAGCACACTCTTACTTTGACTCAGGAATGCGGACGCAATAACAGGACACCACACCAGGCTTGTGTATTTAAAATCAAGATCTTTTATATAAATCAAGGTAGCATCAGATGAGGCAGATTAATTCAGATCTACATTTAAAATCATTGCATTACTCAACTGGTGCACATTCTTATTAAAGCATCATAGCTCATCAACATTGTAGGCCACTAAAAGGCCGCAGGAATCATCTCCTAAACGTAGCACCAATAATGATCACAAGGTGCATTAATAAAACATGGGCCTAAACATGCAGTTCACTTCAAGAATATTCAATTACTTAAAAGAAGGCTTTTCACGTTACATTTCAAACAGGGCCTGTATTAATCTAGGCGCACCCACATTCAGTACAGTGGGCGTCGCAACTCCAGTACACCTGTAACATAAAACATTTCAACTCTTGGCGGTGTACACTTCAGCTCACTTCCATCAATCACCTTCACACTAGGTCAAGACTTTGCAGTTATAAGCATAGGCCTAGGCAGTAATTACAGTAGGCGTCATCATTAAATTAATAAACAATGTGGGGAACCCCTCAACATGTCCTGTATTCTGGGGCTTCTGTGTCCCTCAGGGGTTAATTCAGGCCAGGCCCACTCCTCTCCGGGGCCTCGCCTCATGGGGAAAGTTACACAGGTTAATTCAAGGGTTAATGGCGGCCCCCGGCCCCCAGTGGCGTCTCTGCGGGCCCTAGGGGCCTCCTGGGCTCACCTGATGTGTCGGTCGTTGGTCGCGCTTCCTTGCGACTGGCGATCTCCCGGGCCGGCCCGTGTTCTGAAGGGCGGGGCCCGGTCGGGGTGCCTCGGCCTTCTGGCCGGAATTGCGGGTCGTTGCGGGGGCCGGTATCACTCTCCTCCGGCCCCCGGGATCGGGTAAGTGGATTGCGGGATTTGCGGGATTTCGGGAAGGGGAGCGGGAGCCGGCAGTCCTCTCCGGCCGGCTCCCCGTCTCCCTCTGCACGTCCGGAGCTCTTCCTCGGCCTCCGTCGGCGCTGGGGGCGTGGCGGGAGCCGGCGCCCAATCACTGCGCGGCCTTCCCGGGGGCGCGGCCGGCGTCCCCGGTTGCCCAGCAACGGCGTCGGCGGGGCCTGGAGGCCTCGCGGGTCGCGCTAGGCTGCGGCTTCTTCACGCGGCCCCCTTGGGCTGCGGCGGTGATTCCTTCGGCCGCGACTTCCGCGGTGGGGCCCCGGGCCCGGCGGTGATCTCTGGGGGGCAATTTGTAGGCTTCGGTGAGGGCGCGGACGGCGCACCTCACCACACTCACTCGAGGGGCCTCCCTCACCACAGCAGTTCCTTCGGTGAGGGCACGGACGGCGCACCTCACCACACGGCCTCGAGGAGGGCTTCCCTCACCGCAGCACTTCCTTCGGTGAGGGCGCGGACGGCGCACCTCACCACACGGCCTTGAGGAGGTCTTCCCTCACCGCAGCACTTCTCCTCACGCGGCGGCGGCCGCGGCGGTGAGTCACTCACGAGGTCAGTGACCTGAGGAGGGGCAGTTTCTCCCTCTTGGAGACATAGCGCGGGGCGCACCAGCAGCCTGTGGGCAGGGCTGACTGGAAAGGTTCTTGGGGGGCAGCCCAGCAGCAGGCAAGAGTGGATAGGGGGTGAAGGTCTAGCGCTTCAGGGCATGGCGCTTTACCTGGTGATCCCCAGTTTGCCAGTTCAGGTTTCAGGCCTTGCTGGACGGTCAGGCCTCCCCAAATTAAGGTTTCTTGCGGCTGTTCCATATTGGTTGCTTCTTAGGAGTTTCTTGTCAGGAGTTTCTTGTCAGAAGTTTCTTATTATGAGTTTCTTGTCAAAAGTTTCTTGTCAGAAGTTTCTTCTTATGAGGGGGAATGAGTTGGTAGGTCTGGGAGGGCTTGATGTTACTTCCCAGCACGCTGAAGGTGGTTCCTGGGTCCCCTCACGCTGGGCAAGGTCAGTGGGTGGTGGGCGTTCCTCAGCTAACTTACTACAGCAGGGCCTAAGCCTTGTCAGCAGCAGTAGTGTAGGTCTCCCCCTAGGCCCTAAAGCCTGTACTCCGGCAGAGGTTCTCCCAGGATCAGTGGTGCCCCAACTGACTAAAAGATTTCCCTCCAAGCCTCTTATACCCCTAGGTCAGGTGACCCTCCTAAAGGCGGCAAAACATAACTCCTCCCACAGCCTGGAAGGTTCTGGAACCTTCTACATGTCTGGCTATGTGGCCCAGAGGCGGGGACGGAATGGATACTGTATCCCTATGTCCCAGCCTGACCCTGGCTACTAGTGTGTATGTGTGCAAGGCCCCTCTGCAGTAGCAGGGGCCTGTGGCAGCCATCTTGAGTGAGAGAGCACCTGCACCTCAGCACTGGTTAGCAGTGGCAAGGCGCCCGGAGACCTAGGTCCAGTAAAAATACGGTGGCAAAAATGAGGCGCAAAAGGGGAAAAAAACAGGGCAAGACCACCCTAGGGCTGACAGGTCTAACACCTTGTATAAGGAGGAGTAAATAACTATAAAAGCACTTTTATTGGTTTATGCACTTTTGTAAAAAGTAAGTGTGATACTGCTGCTCAGAAATATGATGATAGTTTTCAAATACTGTAAAGGATGAACAATATTTATTTTAGAAAACAAATAAAATATAATTACATTTGAAACATTTTCCCAGGTTATTATGGATATTATATTATGTATTCTTACCTTTCAAGTAATTTAGATACATCATTCAGTAAAAGTATTTTAGAGTAGTATTATCCTAAACATTGTTAAAACAGTTTTCAAACTTCAACAGTAGCTACTATAAAGAACAAAAAGAAAAACTGTTATTTAATGATAACATATTAGAAAAATTACAATATTATATTTTTGAGAACACAACATAAATGTTGAATTACATAACATTCTCACTTTCCCTTTTTTGCTGTTCTCAGATTCCACTTAAGTTCACCATACACAGTGATTTCAATGTAGCATCATTATTGAACAGTGGGGAAAAAAACAATCAAATTGATTGTAGAAAAAAAAAAATCAGCATAGAACATCATTATCAATATGTGTAGCTATGCGTTTTCCTATCTACAGTTTGTTATTCACTTCCTTCATCTACATTAACTGTATTATTTTTCTGAAATATATTTCACAAAATGTATAACCTTGTTTACATCTGGTAAAATATAGACAACAACTATATAAACTATTTGCTTTTAAACACAATTTTCCAAAATTAATATCAATTTGGGCAAATAATAATTTGAACACTAAATGTAAACACTAATACTTTGCAGTGCTCTCTATTTTCTGTTCACATCTTCTATATATACCGAATGATGTAGTCAAAACTTTGGCTGCAGAAATAACATAAGAATTTGGTGGTTGAAAAGGCAATCTAAGTTTGAATTCCAGATGGGCATCATTGCAAAGCGTCCATCCCTTGTTACACTTTAAATAAACAGTATAGTGTCCAAATGTTGTAGTGGGCCCATCATGAAACATAATGGCCAATGTTGTAAAAGTTCTTCCTGAAATAGATACTTGACTTCCTTTTAAATCTGTAATGTTTGTATTTAATTTTCTTCCATTTGCTCTACAACGTTGTAAAATTAAAATGAGGTATTTTCCAAATCTTTCTTTATGTAATGTAGACAACATCTGTGATCTACAATGTGAACAAGTCATATCTCGATTTGCTGTTTTTATCAATTTGTTAAAAGGTACTGATTTGTAGTCTGGTACTGATAAGTATAGGAATCGATCTGCTTGTATTTGAGTGGTAGAAGTAAATGAACACTCTTCACAGTCATGCTCCCATCTGTAACGTTGTCCAAATAAGTTTTCAATGTGTATTCCTTCATGTTCTAATACTCCAAGCATGGGCATTAAAAATTCTTGTGCATCTTGTTGTATGTTGAGAGTAAATGTCAATGAACCAGTACATATATCTAAAAGATGCGGAATGCCAGAAGCAGTATTCATTTTACTTCTGTCACTTACCAACTGTTGAAATACATGATGTAGTGCAGAACAGAATCTTTTTCATGATTTCCCATGATTTCATGATGAAGATCTGGTAGATGGAACACAACATTCAGAATCACATTAGAATAACAGTTGATACCTGAACTGTTTTCCAACTGGTATCCTACAATGTCATCAACACTTTCCATTTTCTTTTTCTTTACACTTTCAACTTTCTCTTCAGTTGTTTTCTTTTTTTGAGCCTCGGTTGCATTTTTGACATGTTTCTCATATATGGGATATTCACCTAAATCAGGAGCATAAAGTCTTCTTAAACGATTGTACTCTCTTACACAATTTGTATCAACCCTAACCTTTTTCTCATCAAATCTATCAAAAACAAACCAGTCAATGTTCTTACTCAAGACAATGCAACATATGCCATTCCCTCTTTGAACACAGTACTTTCAATATTTCCAAAAGCTCTGTCTTTACTTAAACCTTGAAATTTATGAATAGTTACTGCATATGCTAGAGACAGAGGAAACTGTTGTCTGCGAACATACGAGTCATTTACAAGCAAAAAAAGTACAACACAACGCCCAATCTGTCTTACCTCCTCAATCTGATCAAATTTTATAAGCACAAATTCTATTCTATCTCTATTTTGAAAATTTACAAAATCAACAACTTTTCCCATTGCTCCATTTACTAATCCTTCTTCTACATACAAATTACGCGCAAAATTACTCGACAGTTTATGCGTACATGTAAAGTCTTTTCTAATCCTGCAGTTTTAGATACAGACTTTTCCAAAGACTGTAATTTAGCCTGTAGTTTCTCAGTAAAAAGAATTGTCATCCCTGGTGTTCAATTTTGTCAGTAGCTTCAATTTCCACAATTTGTTGTTTTTCCAGTTTACGAAGTTGTTGACTAAATGTCGAACACTCTTGCAGTGTGGGCATTAGACAAATTATAGACTTGTTTTCTGCAAGCCTATTGTATATAACTTCAGCTGCTGTTTTTCCAGTTCTAAACAAGTTCCTTAGTAGCCGACTTTCTAAAAGTTGTTTACCCTGTGTTGTCAAGAGACCAATTCTTATGTCTTTAAGAATATTTCCATAATCTTCATCATTTGCTTGTCCCATATTTTTAACAAGTTCTTTATATTCAAATTTTATCCAAATATTTACATTTCCAATACTTCCCAAACATTTCCTTGTGTCATCATGTAGAAGTGTTGTCCTTTAACAGGAGTAAGTTGTAATAGGTCTCCAAATGCAATTAAATGTTTTCCTCCAAACAGAACATCATAATCTGTTTTTAAAATCTGTTATATTCTCAAGTGTACAAAGGCAAGCATTACGTTTGAGACCATGCTCACTTCATCAATGATTAAAATTTTAATTTTCTTTAGTACTCTTGAGACTTCATAACAAGCTTCTCCACATAGCTTCTGATATTCCAATTTATTATCATGTTCAACAGGTAGCATAAGTAATCGATGTAAAGTAATACCTTTAATGTTGTGTGCTGCTAATCCAGTTGGAGCTGTTATAACACAAAATAAATGTGATTCTGTAGATTTATGTAGATAACTGGTCAAAATTTCAATTAAAAATCTTTTTCCTGTTCCAGCTTGACCACTGATGTACAATAGAATAGGTTTAAATGATGAACATTGGCATTCTTTTTTTTCGTGCAGCAAAGCATGTTGTACCTGCTCTTTGACTTGTAGATATAATTCTTTCTGTTCAATATTTAGTTGTTCTTCGAACTTTTCCAACTTAATAATATTCTGTTGTGCTTGTTGCATTGCAGTTTCTACCTCATTCATGGCTATTGCTGCTTCATTTTCAATAATTGGTTGTCCCAGTGGATCTTGACTCAGTGGACCAGAACTTTGACTGCTTTATGAACTTTCTCTAGCTATTTCAGTTGCAATAGTTGTTTCTTGTTGAATCTCATCATTAAACATTTGTAGATAAGTTGGGAAAATTGTGCACTGAATCCCTCTGCCAACTTGTCTTAAAGCTCACTTTTCTCTTGCAGCTTCATTTTTCACCAGCTACTCAAAATGTTGGGCCTAGCCAAATTTAAATCAGCAACCCTTCTCAAGTCACTGTTGTAAATCTCACCATGTTTCTGAAGGCATGCATGTGTCTGTCTGTGCTTTTTGTTAGTGGCATGAGACATAAAAAGAAACATACAAATACTTGAATACTTGTGTTTCACAGTGCATGCTCTCTATATTTGTGTAGAAGAATGTGTATATATTCCTTTCTGCTCATAAACAGGGCACCTGGGTATTAAACAGTCTATTTGAGAGGCACTATAGCACCTACATACATAAGACATAACTGCCTGTGCAACCAAATGACAGAGCAGAACTGAGAAGATTTGTACAAGAAAGTGTATGTATTCCTTTCTGTTCATAATACAGGGCACATGGGTACAGAGTTATATAGACTGGGATACACTTTAATACATCTGCCAACATGTTTTAAACCTCAGTTTTCTCTACTACTTTCATTAGAGACTCAGGAAGCACACATATTAGTATGCACAACCTATTTCAATATTCATTTCAGTACAATAAAACAAACTGCAATACACGTTTTTACATTTGGTAACATATTTCAAACATCACATTTCTCTAATGTTTTGCTAGCTTTATAAATAATGCATTACAAACATAAAAATATCATTACAAACACTTAAGCACTCCTACGTCATATATAACACACCTTACACATTTGTAACTCACCTCTGAAATACTATTGCAGAATATGATAATGTAAGAAATTCCTAAAAGTTTTTCTTTCCAACACAATAAATATGGTGCACCACTCTCAACAAGGTAAAACCAGTAACTGCAAAGTTTACCTCTCTTTTTCCAAACAACTGAATGTAAGTAACAAATCAAAATGCTCCCTTCATTTTTTCAAATTCTAAAATTCAAATTCAAATTCTAAAACCCACTTCTATTGGATACACATATTAACCCTTAATTACTCCCTTCTAAAAGTGTCCAATCTGCTTCTCTAATTTACAGGTTCGCGTAGGAGTCGCAAATCCTGAAGGGAGTTCAAAAACCTATGTCAAACAATACTAGTATTACTTTTTGAAAACATACCACTTCTAAACATAGTACTGATTTGGGAAAACTTACTTTAAAAGCATATCACTTATATATAACTTACCATTTCATATTTTAAAACCACAGTTAACTTGCAACCCTTCCCCCATTCAGTTTAATCCTAGTTTCTATAGTAGCAGTTTCTGCAACATTCAACTATACTGGCAGGTCACAAGTTCACCATATTTTCAAGTTCAGCACACTAGTTTACAAATGCAAATAGCAGGTGTGATTGAGTCTTTCAAATACTAACTTATCCTGTCCACTGTACCTTTCAAAGTTTTTTCTATAACCAATCAAAAAGATGCTTTTTTTGCAAAGTAAGATGCATCCTATTTTTGAGTACACAATGTTTATGAACAGCCAATCAGTTATCTGCTTTTTCAAAAACAGCATCTTAACCACCATTTTAGATACCTCTCATTGTACCAACTGACTTACTCAGCTACAGACGTTTTTTAATGCCTTCTACTCATCCCTTCAAAATGCTAACAGTATGAATTGTAGGACACAGCTATGTTTTCTGGGGTAAAAGGTATGCTGAACACAGAGGTATTGACAAAGACCAAGGTTTGCAAAATGTGGATATTAAATGGTTTGTACAGAGAGGATTAAAGTGGCACCAATTGCTGCCTTTGGTTAAAACCTTTTTCCATCTCCAACCCCCTGACCTGACCTCATGATTGTGCACTGTGGTGGCAATGACCTAGGCACATTTACTGGGGTAGGATTGGAAATGATAATGAAGGATACCTCTGCACAAATTATGTCGCTTTTCCCTCACACTGTCTTTGTATACTCTAATTTATGCCAAAGACAGAAATGGTAGTGGTCAAATCAATTCTGTCCACAGATTGAGAAGGCTAGGAAGAATGTTAATAAAGCTGTTTCTGCTTCCATCAGAGACCATATGATGGGCTCCATCTATAACAACAATCTACATTTTGATAGGCATGACATCCATAGAAGTGATGGAGTTCACTTCACAGATGAAGGGAACAGAGTGTTTCTCAACAACCATAAGCTGTGCATCCGCACTTACAGGTAACTGCAACAAAGCCATAATGAACACAACAGCTGTTTTTAGAGCCACCCTATAACCCAACAGTGAAAGATATATATTTTTTAACATTTTTACTGTTTTTAAATATTTTCCGGATTCGCGAACCCGTCGCGAATCCGCAAAACAAAAGCTTGAATTCAATGTACTACAACACATTTCACTTTTCAAGTTTAACTTTTAATTTATATTTTTTTATATTATTTCTAACTCTATCAATTTTAATGCGACTATTAACTTCAATCTCACTAACTCTATAAAAAAGTTCACAACTGCAACACTACCTTCTGAATTGTATACTATTTAATTATTTATTTAAGGTGGATCCACGAATCCACCGCTACGTTTAACTGGAGGGCCGCGCTTAGAGCTGCGACAGGGTCGCGACTCCTACCACGAGAGAAAAAAAATTACTTAATGCCTCCCACTTCCATAGGCCGATTTCGGCCCCAGACCCCATCCCCCGAGGCCCGGCCATTTTTTAAAATATTTTTTTTTCTTTAAGGGAGGAAGGCCCCCCTCCCCCAGGCCATTTTCGGCCCCGGCAATTTTTAAGAAAACATTTTAAAAAGGGAGGGGGCCGAGTGGCCCCCCTCCTGTGTCATTTTCAGCCCCAGGGACCCCATCCCAGGGGCATCCGATACAGGGCTTCTTTACATGTAGATCATGTAAAGCATGTAAGCATAGTGTCAATCGGAAGCAAATCGAGTTATCTAAACATCAGAAACCATTTGTAATTAACAAGCACTTGACATGCAAATCTGATTTTTGCGTATATGCGCTGAGCTGTCCGTGTCCATTGATTTATATTGGAAGTACCATTCACCAGGTGAAAAAACGCATCCTGGAACATATGAGAGCCATTGTCAATGAGGATAAGCAATATCCGATAGCAAGGCATTTCGAGGACTTTCATGATAAAAATGTCAATCTTTTAAAATACTGTGCTTTGGACAGAATTCCGGTCTCTGAAAGGGGAGGGAATAGAATTAGAGAACTCAGACGATTAGAATCGAGAATGATCATTAAATATGAAACTATGCACCCATTAGGTTTAAATAAGGATGAGGAATTATCGGTCCATTTGGGTTAACTGTAGAATTGTGATAGAATGTTTATATTGTCTGTTAAATCTGTATGCTTCTCGTTTAGGTTTGTACTTTTAATTTGTGATAGGTAGATCATTGATCATGCACTTGTTTTATTTTATTCTGTAGGATGCGGAGATATCATCATCAAAAGATGTGGAGGAACGCAAAAGACCTGAAATAATCTGATGGAAATCAGTGGTGTTTATATAAAGGCCCACTTGGGCAGGATTGTATATTGCATATAGTATAGGCATTGTGAAAATGATGAATTTGATCAAATTTGTGATATTAGTGACATTAGTTAATACTTGTGCCAATCACAGGGAGGTCATTCGAAATGTATCTGTAGACATCGATTTAAGCCCACTGGGGCTGTGATAAATTGGGTACAGCGGGTGACATTGATATTATTAAAATCAAATGTGAACTTACTGATGAAAATTATCATGTTCAATATTATTGTATAGCTGGAATATGTGAGATAATAACCGGCACCAATGCACTTTGAATTCATTTGATTTGCCATACGTGAATAATATTATGTTGTGTTATAACAGTTGAGTTTGTCACCACTTCAAAATGGATGCTGTTTTTGCGAAGCCTTAGAAGTGATATAGTAATCCTACTTTAAGTTTGGTTTTGATCTGTGCACTATTTGTATTGTGTGATTACAAACGATATTTGACCCGTGAGCAAGGAGCGGCTGCTCCGAAACGCGTCAGGCATTTTGCCACATGAAATAAATTTCTAAATACCACGCTTATATGGATTTGGGCTCTGCTTCATTTGTGTATACACGAAGGATTGTTGGGATATATGTATATATATATATATATAAACTGCAGCCGCTCCTTCCGGACCGCTGGGACCCATAGAGAGTGGCGCGCACACCGGCGGAGCACACCGGTAATTCAATATCCTACAGTTGCAAAGTCAGCGCGCTCTCAGTAACACACACGACTCCGTATAGATGCCCAAACACCGTTTAATCCACAACGCGTTTCGGTTCCAAAGAACCTTGATCACGTGAATTTTACACCAAATCAGAGGGACTCAAATAGTTCATAGTATAAACAGTGAAAAAGGACAAGTGAGCAATAATCATAGCGGACATGTTGGAATGGCACAGAAGTCCTGAAAAGTATACAAAACTTAATACAGTCGAGTTTAAAAATATGTACATCTATGTGTCACATGTTAAATACATTTTACATAGTGTATGAGAAAACAAAAATCATTGTGCCAGAACGAGCCCTAGGTATCAGTACCTGTTATCAGCGCCAAGTAATAATCGGCGTGTCAACAAAACTTTATTGCTGCCCTAATTGCAGACAAAAAGTAAAATTAAGTATACATAATGTTACTGCATATTAAATGAATGCTAATCCAAGTGGACAACATCCTCCTTCTGACACCGCAGCCCCATCAAAACAATCTGTGCCATGTAACAGTGCTAACTCGTAAATGCCAAGATTCATAGGCACATTATCATGGACAAGTGTCCTAGGCAAAGACAACACTACTGATCACATAACGGGCAAGTGCCCGAAAAACTCCAATTTGAATGTGCAAAACATATCAAACACTCCAAACAAAAGTCATACTATACTTGACGGTGGAGACAGAGCCCTGTCTCCATCTTTCCACTGCTCTTATGCCCATTAAAAGTCTCTCTTAAGTGCAGAAGTGCCTCGATAAAATGAGGGAAGAAAGGGTAGGCGGCCCGTGCAGGTGTGTACGGGTGAGTGGGCCCCTTCCTTCTTCCTATCTGAAAACAAGAACAAAGAACACTGAATTAAAAAGAGTGTGGATACACAATTCCACCTCAACATCATCATCTTACACAACAATAACTACAAATTACAAAGTAGAATTCCAGTTACATTGTTCATGGAGAAAAACTCTGAGGTAGAACAATAAGGAAAGCATATATATTAGGGCAAACTGTCATAAGCAGAATTCAGGCACAATCACCATACCCCCAAGAAAATTGATAAACGCCTCTACAAGAAGTTAAAGAAAAAGTGAGTGAAAAAAGGGGGGGGGGGAGTGCAAAAGAAGGAGGAAGACAAATAGGACAGAAGGAGGGGAAAAAATGGGGGGGTAGGGTAGGTGAGGGACGTGAAAAGGAGGGGAAAGAGAGGGCGAAAAAGAAGGGGAGGCGGGAGGGGGGGAAGATGAAAAGGGAAGGGTAAGGGAAAAAGGAACAAAGAGAGGGGGTATAATGTGGAGAATTTAGTATGGTGGGGTTACTATCGGATCTCATGGAGTGTGGAGGACCTTACATGCATACTGATTAATCATTAATCCTTCAAGTGTATGGCTAATTCTTCGTCTTGATTAAGTCCTCCAGGGTTCTTTGTTTGAAAATGAATAATCTGTTTGGACTCAATCTGCCTAAGTTTTAAAACCCTATTCCCTCCCCGGGGTCCTTTGCTCACCTGTTCTAGGATAAGAAAACTGAGACTATTGGCGTTGGAAAAGTGTCTGTCCTGAAAGTGACGTGCTACAGGATATTTCTGATCGCAATGTATGATGGCTCTATAATGCTCCAATACACGTTTTTGGCCATCAAAGTAGTAGACCCAATATACCATAATTTACAGGGACATTCGATGGCATAAGTGACAAAAGTAGTACTGCACGTGAGGAATTGTGTTATTTCCTTCCTCACCCCATTGTATTCCACATGATTACAGAATTTACTGTTTCTGCAGGCCTTGCAGTGCCCGCAAGGAAAAACCCTGCAGGCCATGCAGATTCCTTTCGGGATAGATGGTAATGTCACTGTGCACTAATTGATCTCTCATGCTTTTGCCTCTCCTATAGGTTATATTGGGTCTATTCGGCAGAGTATGACCAATGATGTTATCAGTTTTGAGTATATTCCAATTCTGTGTCAAAATGCGTGTAACATCTTTTGAATCAGAACTGTAAGTCAAGATCATTCTGGTGTTGTCATCTGCACCCCTGGTGTCAGAATCCGATGTATCAGCAATCGTCAATGATCTGTCCATGGCATCAGCCCTCTCTTTGGCTTTTTGAGAACCCACCTAGGATACCCTCTCTCCCTGAAGCGTTCGAACATCAGATCACACTCGAGTTGGTATCCTGCAGTGGTATTGCAGTTCCTTTTCGCCCTCAGCAACTCCCCATAGGGGATACTCCATTTGAGTGCCTCTGGGTGGCTGCTGAGGGCATGAAGCACACTATTCCCTGCTGTCAATTTTCTAAACAGTGATGTGTGTACTTTGTTGTGTACAATTTCTACCTTGACATCTAAGTACCCTGATATTAGACACCTGGATTACTAAGGACGGGGATATTTTGTTTCTCGCTCTTTTACCGCAATTGTCCAGACGTTCCTTAGAATACCCGCGAATGCATTCCAGGTCTGAAGTGGTTTAGCAGAGAGAACCTGACATTTATAGGGGTAACACACGGGCTACGTGTTCCGAGTACGCTTTCACCGTTTATTTAGTGCAACATGGAGGAGGAGGAAGAACGGAGGGAAGCAGCACGGGCCATTTTCACAAGGAAAACAATGCCAATTAGCAGAACTGGCATCACTAATAATCATGCACAACCAGCTGAGGATAAATTACGCAGACTGGAGAAACTTAGGAGGGCAGAAACTTCTAAGTGGTGGGAGGCAATATCACTTCAGAATTATGTGGATCAAGCTATGATACCGAGAGGTCTGAGAATCTTTACGATGCCCACATATGAGACCCCCAATCCTAAAATGCTCGAGGAGTGGTCTGAGAACTCTTCTCTAAGCTCTAAAAGAATGCTGGAAATTTTGATTAAGTACGCGTGGCTAGATCGCGAAAAGATTTTGGAGCAAATCAGAGAACTTACAGAGGACCTTACTAAGCAGGTTGAGAAAGAGACATTGAGTAAATATCTCGTGAGTATGAAGGATCGCCTCAAGAAATACGAGGATGATATTAAGGTTCGCAAGCAAAGAAAGCTCGACCGCGACTATGGTGATTATGATAGTGGCAGAATCTTGACGTTTAGCAGAAAATATGACCATCTCTATACTCAGCATGCCGCAGTGGAGGACACTACCACAGACAATATGGAACCTATGAATACTGAAGGGTCAACAATCAGTGAGAGTGAATCGGATGTGTCACTGAGCAATGTAGGCATGGAAGAACGAGGCACACGCAAAAAGACTTTTTAGACGAATATCGGACCCTTCGACGGGGTCGACAGACCACAAGGGAAACCCCGATCCCAAAAACAAGGGGCCAGAAAGGCCGAGGTCAGGGCAGGGGCCGAAGAAGCGGAGGAACAGACGAGCAAGAATTCGACAACGCTGGCAGAAAAGGCAGGGGACGTGGCGGCATGGGAAACAAGCAAATGCGTGCCAGAAAAGCCTTCTAATGGATATGAATATGGTTAATAGAACTATTATCAATCTCTCCAAAAGACCCATTAGTGATGTTGAAAAACGTACCTTATGCCTTGGTTTCTCGTTTTGTCCCTCTTATCCCTTTGATTATACAGGTGCTAGAATTGACCTTTTTAAGTTTGTACGTAAATTTAAATTGAAAAAGTTTCACTCACTCAAGGGGACCGAAAACAACAGGGCCACCGATACCGGTAACTTAACAGACCAAACTGATCTTGTTATAGGTGATATTGACACCTTGATCACTATGATCGAATTGGAACATGAGGGTGAAGGGCATGACCCCAATATTGGTACTACACAGGGATTAGCTGAGTTTGACATTGTGACGAACGCCTCATCCTCTTCAGGGTTTAAGCCCAAATCCACATTCTTACCCAGTTTACCTCACGACAACATCGATACATTTCAGGAGGTGGTTGGGAGAGAGTTTAACAAATTCAGACATCAGAACAGGAGAAGGGTCAATGACAATTACAATAACCTTGACTTTGAACACAGACAGATATTGAGGTCTCTTTCGGAGGATGACAGCATTGTCATCCGTCCGGCTGATAAGGGTGGCAATGTTGTCATCTTGGACAGAGACATGTACATTGTTGAAGCACATAGACAACTGGAGGATACCAGGTACTATGAGACCATCAGTTCTGCTGAATACGACACCAGCATCAGTACTGTCTGGGATCTTCTATTAATGTGGAGGGAGAAAGGTATTTTAGAGTGGGAGGAATTCCGTTATTTGAAGAAAGATCATCCAGTTCTCCCTGTTCTTTACCTCCTACCGAAGATCCATAAAGACCCCTGTAACCCACCTGGACGCCCCATTGTGTCGTCACGTGGTAGTGTGGCTGAACACATCTCGAAGTATGTAGATCATTTTCTCAGAGATCATGTCAGCACACTCCGTAGTTATATCAGGGATACTAAAGATTTCCTTAAGAGGATAGACAACATGGAGTGGGGGACTGACCATTGGTTTGTCACCCTAGATGTACACAGTCTATATACCATCATAGACCACCAGCAAGGACTCATGGCTTGTGCATACTATCTTGAGACTAGACCACTCAGATTTCGGGAGCACAGCAAAATGATTTTGGAGATGACTGAGTATTGTCTCAAAAACAACATCTTTATGTTTAACGGTATACTTTACCGTCAAACCACTGGGACCGCGATGGGATCTTGCTTTGCTCCCAGCTTCGCAAATCTGTGTATGGGAAGATGGGAGGAGGACATCTTTTCTGACCCTGATTTGCAAGATGATCTCACCCATATCTCGATGTGGCTTCGCTACATCGATGACTTATTCATTATCTGGGTGGGACATCGACATGAAGCCCAGTGTTTTATTGACAAACTCAATGCCAATAACCGGAACATCAAACTGAGTGGCAACATCAGTAATAGTGCAACAGAATACTTAGATGTCAAGGTAGAAATTGTACACAACAAAGTACACACATCACTGTTTAGAAAATTGACAGCAGGGAATAGTGTGCTTCATGCCCTCAGCAGCCACCCAGAGGCACTCAAATGGAGTATCCCCTATGGGGAGTTGCTGAGGGCGAAAAGGAACTGCAATACCACTGCAGGATACCAACTCGAGTGTGATCTGATGTTCGAACGCTTCAGGGAGAGAGGGTATCCTAGGTGGGTTCTCAAAAAGCCAAAGAGAGGGCTGATGCCATGGACAGATCATTGACGATTGCTGATACATCGGATTCTGACACCAGGGGTGCAGATGACAACACCAGAATGATCTTGACTTACAGTTCTGATTCAAAAGATGTTACACGCATTTTGACACAGAATTGGAATATACTCAAAACTGATAACATCATTGGTCATACTCTGCCGAATAGACCCAATATAACCTATAGGAGAGGCAAAAGCATGAGAGATCAATTAGTGCACAGTGACATTACCATCTATCCCGAAAGGAATCTGCATGGCCTGCAGGGTTTTTTTCCTTGCGGGCACTGCAAGGCCTGCAGAAACAGTAAATTCTGTAATCATGTGGAATACAATGGGGTGAGGAAGGAAATAACACAATTCCTCACGTGCAGTACTACTTTTGTCACTTATGCCATCGAATGTCCCTGTAAATTATGGTATATTGGGTCTACTACTTTGATGGCCAAAAAACGTGTATTGGAGCATTATAGAGCCATCATACATTGCGATCAGAAATATCCTGTAGCACGTCACTTTCAGGACAGACACTTTTCCAACGCCAATAGTCTCAGTTTTCTTATCCTAGAACAGGTGAGCAAAGGACCCCGGGGAGGGAATAGGGTTTTAAAACTTAGGCAGATTGAGTCCAAACAGATTATTCATTTTCAAACAAAGAACCCTGGAGGACTTAATCAAGACGAAGAATTAGCCATACACTTGAAGGATTAATGATTAATCAGTATGCATGTAAGGTCCTCCACACTCCATGAGATCCGATAGTAACCCCACCATACTAAATTCTCCACATTATACCCCCTCTCTTTGTTCCTTTTTCCCTTACCCTTCCCTTTTCATCTTCCCCCCCTCCCGCCTCCCCTTCTTTTTCGCCCTCTCTTTCCCCTCCTTTTCACGTCCCTCACCCACCCTACCCCCCCATTTTTTCCCTCCTTCTGTCCTATTTGTCTTCCTCCTTCTTTTGCACTCCCCCCTTTTTTCACTCACTTTTTCTTTAACTTCTTGTAGAGGCGTTTATCAATTTTCTTGGGGGTATGGTGATTGTGCCTGAATTCTGCTTATGACAGTTTGCCCTAATATATATGCTTTCCTTATTGTTCTACCTCAGAGTTTTTCTCCATGAACAATGTAACTGGAATTCTACTTTGTAATTTGTAGTTATTGTTGTGTAAGATGATGATGTTGAGGTGGAATTGTGTATCCACACTCTTTTTAATTCAGTGTTCTTTGTTCTTGTTTTCAGATAGGAAGAAGGAAGGGGCCCACTCACCCGTACACACCTGCACGGGCCGCCTACCCTTTCTTCCCTCATTTTATCGAGGCACTTCTGCACTTAAGAGAGACTTTTAATGGGCATAAGAGCAGTGGAAAGATGGAGACAGGGCTCTGTCTCCACCGTCAAGTATAGTATGACTTTTGTTTGGAGTGTTTGATATGTTTTGCACATTCAAATTGGAGTTTTCGGGCACTTGCCCGTTATGTGATCAGTAGTGTTGTCTTTGCCTAGGACACTTGTCCATGATAATGTGCCTATGAATCTTGGCATTTACGAGTTAGCACTGTTACATGGCACAGATTGTTTTGATGGGGCTGCGGTGTCAGAAGGAGGATGTTGTCCACTTGGATTAGCATTCATTTAATATGCAGTAACATTATGTATACTTAATTTTACTTTTTGTCTGCAATTAGGGCAGCAATAAAGTTTTGTTGACACGCCGATTATTACTTGGCGCTGATAACAGGTACTGATACCTAGGGCTCGTTCTGGCACAATGATTTTTGTTTTCTCATACACTATGTAAAATGTATTTAACATGTGACACATAGATGTACATATTTTTAAACTCGACTGTATTAAGTTTTGTATACTTTTCAGGACTTCTGTGCCATTCCAACATGTCCGCTATGATTATTGCTCACTTGTCCTTTTTCACTGTTTATACTATGAACTATTTGAGTCCCTCTGATTTGGTGTAAAATTCACGTGATCAAGGTTCTTTGGAACCGAAACGCGTTGTGGATTAAACGGTGTTTGGGCATCTATACGGAGTCGTGTGTGTTACTGAGAGCGCGCTGACTTTGCAACTGTAGGATATATATATATATATATATATATATATATATATATATATATATGTATATATATATATATATATATATATATATTTCAAAACAAGCATGTTCCTCCCGGGATTGAGCCCATAGCCAGGTGGTGCGCGGTGCCGGCGGAACCACAGCCGGACAGTAGTTTGCCAAATAATCCAAATAAAGTGCACACTTGACCAGTCCAATGCGAGTGCAAAGAGTTTATTCCTCAGACGTCTGAGGAATAAACTCTTTTTGCACTCGCATTGGACTGGTCAAGTGTGCGCTTTGTTTGGATTATTTGGCATATATATATATATATATATATATATATATATATATATATATATATATGAGACAGTATCTGTGAGTATACTCCATAATAAGGCCCACAGGCATATCGTATAGTACACCCAGATCCTCACAACCATAGTGAGAATTTTACACTGTATTTGGTTTTGTGTCGTAACCAAAACTGCAATTGACCTTTGTGTTTTTTAAGTGACTATCAGAGGTTTTTCTATATATAGATGATCATGTTATGACTAAAATTATCCATTACTTCATAGTTACTTTGCTTTTTTAGATGGAAAGATAAAGGGTGTTACTTGTGGTTGTGTGGTTATATGGTGAATGTAGAGTAGGTGTGGTGGTGAATGATAATGCTTTAGTGAACAGAACATACTCCTTCCTGAATGTATGTCTGCTTTGTGCAGCAGAAGTTAACTTCAGAGCTTGGCAACAGCCATAGACACTGTACCTCTGAAATCCATTCTGGATTTTTAGAACACCACAGAACAGGAGTGTGTCTCATTTTCTCCCTCCTTACCCCATTTTCTCCTTAGCCTTGTCCCAGTCCCAGTGCAAGGGGTTAAGTCGACCTCTAGTTGGAGACAGAGGGATTGGTCTTGGCATCTGTACTCTCGAATTACTGTATCAGTGACACCTACAACTGTTGCATGTAGCCTTCTGTCATTGGCAAACAACCTCCCATGCAGCCAACTGTCTGCTACACAGGCAGTTTGAAAGTTAAACTCAAGTCTTGAATCTCAACATTCGTTCAAATCTATCATATGGTTACAAAGTTATGGGAAATTCAGAGCTTATCTGATCCCCTGTAACTTTACCCCCCTCTTTTTGTCAGATCTGCTTTAAATCTAGCATACCTGTATTGGGCTGAACATATCATGTCAACAGAAAACTAAACATGTAAATTCTCATTGACTTTTGTGTGCATTGTCGAAAGGTGCCAAAGTTATTAGCAAATGTACAGTCTCTCCTTTAACCATCCTCCTTTTATGGATCCGCATGAAACACAAGACAAAAGTAAGTTAAGCAAGCGGTATCTACTACATTTAATGCAGATCTATGAAATGGCACCAAAGTCAGTAGCAAATCAAAGAATGTTTGACCCACACCTTTAACTTGGCCACCCTCATCAGATCTCATTGAAACCTGAAATCCTTGCACAGGGTTTAACTTATAAACTGCCTGCAAAGTTTCATGCTTATTCATCAATGCTAAAGTTATCAGTAAATTAATACTTTTTTGCCGCTCCTTAACTATGTCCTCCCTTGACAGATTTGCGAATAATTAAAAATATTAAAAAATAAGCTATACATGCCAAATGCTATGTGGATCCTGTACCCATGTTATTTTCCAATCAATTATATTTTTACTCCTTTTTGACTTTGCACAACCTTAATCGATCTACGTGAAATTTAGGATTCCTTCACAGGACTTAACTTTCTAAGAGTCCGCCAAATTTCTAGCAGATTTGTTAAACAGCACCAAAGTTGTTAGCAAGTGAAAACATTTTCCACCAAACTTTTTAACAGTGCCCCCAATCAATCTGCACAAAATATGCCATTCCCAAAGAAAGCCTAGACTTGCTCAATGTCTGCCACATTTCATGTGGATTACTCAAAGGATGCCAGAGCTGTAAGATAAATGAACACTTTTTTGAAACCCACCCCCGTTAATTTTTTTATGATTCTAAACAAATGTAAAAATACCAACAGGAGACTCAAAAGTGTGTGCATATATTTTGTAAATTTATAAAGCAATTAAAAGTTATAAGTAAATAAACAATTTAAGGCCCACCTTTCACCTTCTGCCAACACTAATATCTGAAAACAATTTAACTGTTTTATATCCAAATAAAGCAATGGCACTTCTCTCAGTAAATTTGTAGTTTCACACCAAGTTTGTTTGTATCACTGTTATACGTTTTTTTCTTGTGGCTGAAACCTATGGAAATTAAAATGGAAATACAGGTTATGCTCTTTTTAAAAAACATCATGTAAATTATTATTATTATTACTATTTATTTTTTATTTTTTGAAGGTATTTTTAAAAATGTGTTTTCTATTATTATAGTTTTGCACTGAGCAGGGGTTCGTGGACCCTGGTTCCTGGTCCGCAAACCCTAAATGGTGTATTGGGTTTTTGAGCCCATGGTTCTCAAGCCATGCAACAAAAACTATTTTTTCTATTTTGTGCCCTAAAAGAAAGTCCCTTTGGTCCCTCCTTCCACATGATACAGGGGTCAGGAAATGCTCTTGTCACTTAGTAGGTCTTTTAATTTTTTATAGGATGCAAAGACAAAGCATTGCATCATATATTAGTAGCAACAAAAAGAACGTTCTCTTGCAGCTAGCCAATTAGAACTTTAAGATCCACGGACATAAACAACAGGAGTATAATTCTCTCTCATTGAATTACTTTTTTTAATTTGGGTCCACGAATTCTCCTAGAATCTAGGTTTAAGGACAGTTTAAGGTGTGACGGTCTAGACATCTCTAAGATTTACCTCTTAAAAGCACATCAACACATTTTTATAACACACATTTCTCAAAACCTACTGCATGGATTTCCACCAAACCAAGCACATGCATGCCTTTGAGTAAAGTCACAGGTGCAAACCAGCACTGGCGTATTTCCGTTCAGCATTTCTTTCTTTGTAGCAGAGACAATTTTGCTTGTGGTAATTAAAGTGGGAAATGCTACTTTTGTGACTCTCCCTTCATATCACCACCTTCATGGATGTGCAGGAAAGTTGGCATGCCAAACCTAAACCAAATAAACTTTTTGGGGAAATTTCATGCAGATTAATTAAACAGCATCAATGCCATAAGCAAAACAGAAAACAGCCTTTCACTGGAAACTCTGACCCAACCTCAACCTGGAGCCACTATTGCTAACCGTCGACTCTGTCATATATATATATATATATATATATATATATATATATATATATATATATATATATATATATATATATCTATGTGTACAGTATATTCATTTAAACATTTGCTAAATGGAAGTTGTGGTTCTTTGCTCCGAAGAAATTGAATGGACGCTATGATATGAACCAAAACCAAAAAATACATGAAATGCAAAAATTATGGGAAGCAATTTAATGACAAGTCCTCCAATGCACTTCTCAAGACCTCATGCATGATCTCACAAATGATATCACAAACAACATTTGATGACATCTCTAGTGACACAACACATAACATACCACATCACCTTTGTCATCTTCAATTACTTCATAGCAGTTGCTAAGGGAGATAGGGCTACAAGATCAGAGCTTTGCTAAAAGTTTAATGCTGCATCTATATGTAACTGAACGTATTTCAATAAATAGCCCAGTTACATCCTGGGAAAGAAGTGCTGAAGGTAAAGTGTATCACATACTGAACACTTAGCAAAGCCTTTGGACTTTCTCAGTGGCTGATTTCATTACAAGGCCAGAGGCTACCATTATGCAATAACCTTTTACTGCTGCCCCAACATGCAGCCCTTTAAACAACATGAATATATCATAAAACATTAGAATGTCCAGTGAATATAAAAATCCAGTGCACACAGTCATCATCCTCTTTTTATTGGCTGCTCCACTACAGATAAATGCTTCTGATATTGTTATGTTTCTTGTTTGTGTGCTTCTGATATTGTTATTTTCTTTGTTTTACTATTACTGTGTTCCTTAGCGTACTTATGCTTTTAGTTTATTATTTTAAAAGTATGCCCTTCCAATTTGTGGCTGCGCATAGTAAGTAGGTTTTCATTTATTTTACCTTAGGGTGAGAGTGCGGACTGAAATCATGCTTGCTTGTTTCAGTCTAATCGGCTTCCCGATGATATTCAGGACCGTGTTGCTGGTTACAGGAGGCCTTTACGCTTCTTTTTGGTTTTCGCGGCGCCTCCCATTCTGGCCTTAGTTTCGGCAGCCTCAGCGTCTATGTCAGCCTTCCCATGGCGGCACTTATTTGTTGTCGGGGACAGAGGGTGCGATTGCGGAAGCTGCAGCTCTGTGATCGCGCGCCTCCCACTAAAGTGGAAAGAGGACTAGGAGTACTCCATTAAATTTGGGTTTTGTTACCTGACAGTGCCGTGTCATGAGAGCGTGTTACCAGGCAACTTATTAACACTTGAATGCAGCTGCTCTGGGGTACGGCGTCTCTTAGCAAAAGTTGCTTTGTAACTCTAAACAAACGATTGCATAGTCTTTTGAGGTGCATTCAGATAAAGCGCATTATTTAGTGAATCGGAGCCCTTTACTACTGTCCCTTTGAAGGTACAGTTTCAGATACAGATAGAGTGTTGATCTATCCTCTGCCTGATTAGGATCTTTGTAGTCCATTAAAACTGGACTGATTGATTATTAGATCAATTTGAAGTGATTATTACCAAGCAAGGTTATGTTGGCTCTTGCCCTTAGGGATACATCCTTGTCCTTTTTTCACTTAAGCCTGCCTGTTATATCGCTTTGGTACCTACCAACCCCCAGGTTCTTCCTGTGGTTGATCTGGTGGGAGATTCATTAAGGAAGTTTTTGGAAGAGGAACTTAGGTCCTCTCTGAGAGAGGCGGTGGACGCCGTGCTTGCCAAGAAAATAGGGACACCCTCTCAGAGGAGTATTATTTTTCCTTCTCTGACGGGGACTCCCCTTCTACCCCTGATGCTCATAAAAGGTGTAAGGCTTTCAAAAAAAAGAAGCATATTGAGACGATGCAAAGAGTCTTCGGCTCAAGGGCTGTTTTTGGATGGGCTGACAGGAGGGGACTGGCTGTTAGCCGTTGTTCACTCAAATCCTAATATTATACCCAGGATGCCAGAAACAATGGAGGTTACAGTAGGGGCTAGCGCTCCAAAACAAGTTTCTACACTCATACAGGGAGAAATTCAAAATCCCATGGTGGAAGATCGAGACCTCAGGGCACCGGATCTCAAGGTGAGCTCTATTGGTTCTTCCCATGTAAAAGTTGGGGGAAGGTTGAGTTTCTTCATTCACACTTGGGAGAGAATCACAAGAGATGGATGGGTTTTAAAAACTGTCACTGATTTCAAAATAGAGTTCTGGGAGACACCAGTACAAGTCAGACAGCCAAAGGAATTGGCCTTAGATGCAGAGAAGGTGGATCTAATAGAAACAGTGGTATCCCAGATGTTAGAAAAAGGGGCTTTGGTTCGAGTTACTGGCGCAGAGGAGATGAAGGGTCTCATGATTACAGTTTTTCTAGTGAAGAAGTAGGACAAAGGTTGGCGTCCTGTCATAAATTTAAGGAACTTGAAATGATTTCTGGTCTATAGGTACTTCAAGATGGAAAGGATCCATCTATTAAAAGACATTTTGAAGTCAAAAGATTGGTTTGTTATGTTAGACCTAAATGACGCATACTTCATAATACCTATGGCAAGGGACAGTCAGAGATACTTACACTTCAGATGGAGGAGTGTTCTCTACCAGTTCCTCTGTCTCCCTTTTGGGCTGTCCTCAATTCAGTGGTGCTTCACCAAAGTGATGCGCCCAGTAGTAGCCTTCCTCAGAGAAAGGGGCGTCTGGTTAATAGTTTATTTAGATGATATTTTGCTAATGTCCCAGGACAGGTTAGAGCTTCTGAAACACTTGGCTTGGACAATAGAACTTCTATAGAGTTTAGTTTTCATAGTAAATGCAGAAACGTCTGTCTAGAATGCCAGGGATTTCAGGTAGATACTCTTGTCCCAATTGTTTCTCCCACAGAGGAAGGTGTCAAAGATAAGAAAGAAGATACGAGCAGTGTTGTCAAAGGAGGTGATTGTAATACCTGCTGCTCAGCTTGGTGGTGGAATGTTGGTGTGTGAGGATGCTGTGGAATGTTGGTGAGTGAGAGAGGCAGTTGGAGGATGGGCTGAGCAGCAGGAAGGCTGCCCCTGGTGGGGCTCTTCATATCATCTTACTTAATAAATCCTTCTTATACAATCTACCTTGGAACCAGATGCCTTCCTTGTACAACATATTTTGGTGACGATTTAAAGAGGATTAAAGAGAAACCTACGTGTGCAAATAGACTGTAAGAAGAATTTTAAAGGAACTCAAAAGGAACCTAACAGGAATCTACTCGTGTGAACTGGAGTAAAGGGAACATTTTGAAAAATCAAGACTGCGGTGAATAAGAAATTAAAGCTTGGAGACCACTTAAGAGAATACAAGATAATTCAATCGCAATCTGAGGAGACTAGAACTCAGTAACACATAAAACCCTGCAGACCCGCCAGTGACCTGAAGACCGGTCAGCCCAGCAGGGTGTGCTTCTGTCGATTAAGGACTATTATAGCACTACAATTATTTTCAGTTGCTTTATGCCAGTTACCACCTTCTTCAAAGTTTAAAGCAAATTATGTGTGCAGCAGTCGGGGTGTGTCCACTCAAATGGCATGGACTGATGATCAGGGAACTACTCATGTGAGATAAATGAGCACCGGCTAGAACTTTTATTGCAACTTTGGGAGCCGATTGCCTGCACCCACACTGTGTTTGTACTGGTCTCTTGCCGACACCGGTGAGTTACTCAGTGACAGTTTAGGCGGCGGTGTTGGAGTGTCATGTCCGTTTAGAGGTGCGCTGTTTGAATCTGCTCGCGTGCCCTCACCTGGTCATCGGGGCCGTGCCGAGCAGTTCGTAAGCGCAGGTATCAGTGTCCTGCTGAGTGACGTTGTCCAGCCTGTACGTGACCAGAGCCTTCTGGCACCCCTTACGTCTGCGTGCTACCATTTTGAACCCAGTAGTCAAAGCTGCGGTAGTTTTCCGTCTCTGTTCCTAGTTGTCTTCCGGATTTTATTTTAGGGGCAAAGACTGGACTGGAGAGCGTGATGATCTCAATGATAACAGCGTATCCTGGGAAAGCTGGAATGCTGGGAAACGCTCACATTCTTTTCCCAGTCCTCCCGTTGGCAGCAAATATTCTAATGAAGTGCCCGCGTGCTTTGTGGAAGTTGAAGGACACCTTGAGAATGGATAGTGCGGTATCCAGATAGACTCCAGTGAGAGGTTCATGGGGTGAGGACACTGAAATACATAGCCAGCTTGGTTGGATTAGGTACAAAACTTGGCAAGAGGTTCAACTTTCCTTTGGCACAGACCACGGTGACCACTTTATATGTTTTGTTTTCTGGTGGACTGAAAGTATGGCTCAATATGTTTTGTATTGTATTGTGAACTAAGTGGAGTTTCAGGTGAGAACTCGCTCACCGGTGATGTGGGAGTTACTGTTTTTCTTTTATCTCCCTATTTTATGCCTTCATTAATATGCTGCATTGTATTTTTTCGTTAAGGGGGTGTGAGGTATGTCTGATAGATGTTGAGGCTTAGGTGTGAAAGTTCTAAATTTAGGGTCCTAAGGTGGAAGTGAGACCAAGCCCTGGTCCTGACTTGTGTTTGAAGCCAGTTGATGTGTGATTGAAATTTTGTTCCAACCCTGCTATTATCTAAGGGTGAAGGGCAGCGATTTAGCCAACATGTAGCCCACTAGTGAAGTCTGTTAGTGATGACTGTTAGTGGTGATTTGTTTTCTAGGTGAAGTCATTCAGGATTACCACTCCTTTGTGGTTGTGGGATGGTGCAGTAATACCATCCGCTGTTGCCCTTGTGTTGTTGTTTTCCACCTTAATGTCGTTGTGGGATGCTGCAGTAATACGACCCACTGTGGAGTTTGTGGGATGCTGTAGTAATACCACCCACTGTTGCGGTTGGGTTGTTGTCTTCCACTTTCATGTGGTTGTGGGATGGTGCAGTAATACCACCCACTTTGGAGTTTGTGGGATGGTGCAGTAATACCACTCACTGTTGCAGTTGGGTTGTTGTTTTCCACTTTCATGTGGTTGTGGGATGGTGCAGTAATACCACCCACTGTGGAGTTTGTGGGATGGTGCAGTAATACCACCCATTGTGGAGTTCATGGGATGGTGCAGTAATATCACCCACTTTTGATGTTACGTTGGTGATGATTCGTTGTTGAGAGTTTGATGTGTAGTTAGTTTTTTAGTCCACCCTTACTACGGGTTTTGGTGAAGGGCAGTGTAGATGCCAAATGGTTGGTGTGGAGCCGTGTTCCACACTTTCTAAGGTGTTTCACCTTTCCTTTTATTTTTGCTGGGTTTCACCTCTCCTTTTATTTTTGCTGGTTCCCTACCGCGCTATGTGGTCGGTGCTCTACGTGCTGCTTTTTATGTTAGCCTGGCCAGCTGGCATGTTTTGTGGTACCAGGGTTTAGATTGAGGTTTTGTGGTGTGGTAGAGTGTGTGTGTTTTGTTTGGTAAGAAAGGAAGATGGATATGTTATGTTATGGATATTTGTAGAGCGCATGGCTACCCGAAGGCATCCCAGCGCTAGCCGATAGAGAGGCAGGTCACAGCAGCTTAGTAGGAGGGGTTTTGAAAAAAACAAGTTTTCAGACGTTTACGGAAGGGAAGGAGATTTGGTTCCAATCGTAGGTGGGGAGGGAGCGTGTTCCAGAGCTTGGCGGAAGTAAAGCAGAAGGAACGACCACCACTTCTCATCCTGTTGATTTTTGGGACCGCAGCTAGGTAGAGACTGGATGAATGAAGGAGTCTATTAGGGTGGTAAGGGGAGACGATGGCTTGGAGGATGGGGGGGCTTTTCTTCCAGAAAGATTTGTGGGCGATACATAAAGACTTGAATTTTATTCTGTCCCCAACTGGGAGCCAGTGCAGGGTTTTCGGAGCAGGATTTGCGGAGTGGCTGTTGGGAGTCATAAAAAGCATCCGTGCTGCACAATTCTGGATGACTTGCAGTTTATTTGTGGTAGCCCTAGGAGCTCCTAAATACAGAGCATTTCCATAGTCGAGGTGAGAGAGGATTAAAGCCTGGACCATGAGTCTTCTTGCTGAAAAAGGGAGGAGCGGAAGGACTTTACGGAGCATCCGCAGGATGCCATAGAAGGATGCTGCCAGTTTAGTTGCCTGATGATCAAAAGTGAGTGACTGATCCAGCCACATGCCTAGACGTTTGATCTGATTTTTGGGTGTGGGTGGAGGGCCGAGAGAGCTAGGCCAAGCTAGGCCGATGCCAGAGATGGGTGAGTTTCCCAGCATCATAAGCTCTGTTTCATCTCCATTTAGTTTGAGGAAGGAGAGTTCCATCCATTTGGCAACTCTCTCCAGGCAGGGGCCTAGACTGGACGAGGTGGATCCTGGGTGGTTTAGGCCCACCACTAACTGGGTGTCATCGGCGTATGTAACAATGTCTATCCCGAAGGGGAGGACAATCTGTGCCAGTGGGCTCATGTAGACATTGAACAACGTCGGGCTCAGGGATGAGCCCTGAGGGACGCTGCAGCCAAGTGGGATTTGATCTGATGAGCTATCCCCTTCAAATACTTGAAAGATCCTGTCCTTGAGGGAGGACTGTAGCCAGGTGATGACACTACCTGATAGACCAACATTCCTCAATCTGTGGATCAGGATGTCGTAGTTAACAGTGTCGAAGGTGGCACTGAGGTCCAAGAGGATGATGGCCGTCGATCCTCCTTTGTCTAGGATCATTTTGGCCTTTTCAACCACTGCGAGTAAAGCGGTTTCAGTCCGTGTTGGGGGCGAAATCCAGTTTGAGAGGGGTGGAGTATATTATTAGATTCGAGAAAAGCAGAGATAACTGAGTTAACGTGCTTTTCTAGCATTTTGCTGATCCCGGGGAGAAGGGAAATAGGGCGATAATTTCCAAGTGTATCAGGGTCAAGACTGGGTTTCTTCAATAGTGCCCTCACCATGGCATGTTTCCAGGGTGGGGGTACTAATCCAGTTGAAATGGAGGAGTTTATCAGCTTCAGCAACACTGGGAAGATTGTATCCCCAGCTTTACTAAAAAATTGGGGAGGTGCTGGGTCATTGGGAGAGCCAGATTTTACTGAGGCACATATATTCACTAGGGTGAATGTGAGTGTATTCTTATTACCTTTTACTGTGTTTTGTTTGCTAGTATTATTTTATGACATGATGTGCTAATTGCATTCAATATTTTCTATTTGCCTTTGTATGCACTTTTGCAATTATTGTGTTACGACATCATGTGCGTGAAATGTTTTCTACCTATTATTTTCATGCATTCGCATTCGTTCTCATTGCTACATTGTATACATGCTTGCAAGAGTTCTAATGTTATTCTTTCAAGAGTTCTATGTTTTTCTGTGTAAAGAAAGGAGATGTGTAATACCTGCTGCTCAGCCAGTGTGACTGTGGTGGTGGCATGTCGGTGTGTGAGGATGCTGTGGAATGTTGGTGAGTAAGAGAGGCAGTTGGAGGATTTGATTTTAGGGTTTATATAGCGCTCGAATGCCCGGGGGTGTCTTGGCGCTGAAGCAGACAGGAAAAGTAAGACCTGGGCGGAGATAATTCTTAGTTATCAGTGAGAGAACAGCCAGGTTTTAACTTGCTTCCGAAAAATCAGGTAGTCAGATGGGCTGAGCAGCAGGAAGGCAGCTCCTGGTGGGGCTCTTCATATCCTTCTTATACAATCTACCTTGGAACCAGATGTCTTCGTTGTACAACAGTGATCACCTTAAGAGACCTTGCAAGAGATTTGGGTCTACTGTCATCGTCGATTCAGGCCATCTCCCCGGGTCCTTTACATTATAGGGGCCCTCAGAGACTGAAAGCTTTGGGTCTGAAAAAAGACTTGTTGTATCAGGACTCTCTTCCACTGTCAATGGTTGCTTGAGAGGATCTGGAATGGTAATTGAAAAATCTAGAGGCTTGAAATGACAAGGCCATCTTTGCTGGAATTGGATGCCATCAATTTAGGTTGGGAAGCTCATTTGAACAGCTCGGAAACAGGTGGAAGATGGTCCAGGGAGGAATGTTGGCACTCCTGATTGCGTTAAAGAGCTTCAAGGATTTGTTGACGAACACTGTGATACTGATTCGTTTAGACAATTTTACAGCCGTATCATATTTAAATCGCTTAGGCGGATCAAAGTCAAAGGCTCTGGTAGACCTGGTGAAACAAATTTGGTATTTTTGTTGGGATCACAAGATTTTGTTGAGAGCAGAATATATCCTAGGCCTTCAAAATGTAAGGGTGAATTGAAATTCCAGGTACCTCATGGACTTCAGCGATTGGAAATTGAATCCAAAGGTTTTGATTCAGAGGCTATGGGGTCATGTTCAAGTAGACTTGTTTGCAAGCAGGCTGACTTACCAGGTACCCATGTACTACAGTTGGAATCCGGATCCGGCGGCATTGGCAGTAGACACATTTCTGCAGGAGTGGGGAAGAAAGGGAGACTATGCCTTTCCTTCCTTCTCTATTATCCAGAGAGTATTGATGAAAGTAAGGCCAGAAGGTTACAGCATTATTCTGGTGACTCCCTTTTGGAGGTCTCAAGTTTGGTTCCCAGGGGTGATGGAGCTTGCAGTAGCTATACCCTGGCTGGTTCCGGTATCTTTGGGTCTTCTCATGGATTCAGAAGGAGAAGAGCACCCTTTGGTTTTAGAAGGGAAAATGAACCTTCTTGTTTGGAGGATTTCAGGGGTACTAGCCGATGTTCAGGCCTTTCAGGAAAGGCTAAAGAGATATTGGATTAATCTTGGGCTCCGGGAACTAGGATACAAAGGTGTTTGGAAGAAGTGGTGTAGTTCGTGCATGGAGAGGGGTTTCTAACCAGTGGAATCTCCTGTAGCTGAGGTAGCTAACTACCTAGTGGATTTGTACAATTCAGGGCTCACATATAGGACTATTAACTGTTATAGATCAGCTGCTTCTGCTGGTCATGCATTAGTTAATAATTTTGAAATTGGGAGTGACCCTTTGATAAGAAGGGTAATGAAGAGCGTAAGATTAAGGAGACCTCCTAAGGCTTGTTATGAGTCTCTATGGGATGTCAGTTTAATTTTCAAGCTATTTACTTCATGGCTAGGTAACAACTACCTCTCTCTTAGACAAATCTCCTTGAAGCTGGCTACTTTGCTTGATTTGGTTTAGAAGGGTTTCTGATATTAAGGCATTGTTAATGTTGAATAGATTCTATTATCCTGAAGGGGAACACTTTGACATTTGGAAAAGGATAAAAACCATGTCTGAGTCGATCTATTATCCTTATTTTCATGAACATGAAAAGCTATGTGTGGTGACCTGTATGAGAGCCTATGAGCACAAGATCTTGGAATAAAGAGTGCTATTGTCTTCTGTTAAACCTTATAAAGCAGTCTCTATAGCTATGTTAGCTAGATGGGTGTGAGTAGTTATGAATGAAGCAGGTGTGGATCTTATCAGATTTGATGCCCACTCTTCCAGCGATGCCATGGCTAGTAAGGTTTTCTGGGAAGGCGGTTTGCTTCCAGAGATTTTAAAAATAGCAGATTGGTCGAATGCTAATACTTTTGCAAAATTCTACTTGAGACTTGTAGAGCATGCAAGTTGTGTGGCGCTTGATGGCTTTAAGCAGGCATAATGACAGCCTCCGGTCTTGTAATGAAATATTGATTCTCCTATTAACGTGCAAAGATAATCTTGATTTCATTAAAGACAACGGAGGCTAACATTATCCGACACTCCTCAACCAAGGGGAGGAAGAAAAAGAAGTAAAAAAAAAAATGGGAACATTTAAGAAATAAAAATGTATGTTAACTTGTTATCAGATTTTATTGATTTACGTTTTTGGGCATCATGTGCTTGTAGATTAATTTTGAGTCTTTTATTTCAAGACAACTCATTGTAAGGATTGTTTCATCTCAGCCTAAAGAGGATGATGACTATGTGCGCTGGATATTTATATTCACTGGACATTCTAATGTTTTGTGGTGTATTAATGTTCTTTAAAGGGCTGCATGTTGGGCAGTAATAAGCGGTTATTGCAGAATGTTAGTCTCCATTGTCTTTAATGAAATCAAGATTCTCTTTGCTTGTTCATAGGAGAATGGCCATTCTCTGAGCTGACTAGCAAACCTTGAAGACCATGCCCAGTAGGTTATGGGTATGAGATGCTAAGCACTTAGCTTGTACAAGAGCCACTGGGAACAGTTGAAGCTTATGCCCTCTTGGGGTAATGGTCTAGAATGCTGGGTTGGCCAGAGGTCAGAAGATGGACAGAAAGCCAGCTGAGCAGGGCTACAAATCTAATTGGTAAGACCAAAGTGTGTGCCTGTTAGAAATGGAATTTCTGGTTGGCTAGGGCATGTGCCTAAGCCAGGCCGAAGCCACTACTCTAGTCAGGGCAAGAGAGTTACATGCTGAAGATAACCCCATCTCACCCCCTTGGTAGCATGGCAGAGCAGTCAGGCTTATCCCAGAGGCAATGTGTAAAGTGTTTGTGCAACACACTCACCCAGCAGTGACACACTAGGCACACCACAAAAGAAACTCCACACAAGGTTATATAAAAATAGCCTTTGTATTATCCATAAACACATTAGAACATAATCACATATATACACTGTGCCACCAGGCACTTGTCATGACATTACAGAGATTCACATAAATCACTAGGCCAATCGGGCCACTGTCATAAACCTTACATTTAGGCTGACTAGTAACTACTGGTAATATGACACTTAGCACAACATCTTATGCATAACATAATTATCCATAGAACACCCTAACAATAACCAGCACCATCAGCAATAGTGCACACATTAGGGAAAATCATTAGGCAGAACATCATATCAACAGTGCACTATAATAACCCGTTATAAGGTGCACACATCACCTAATTGCATCCTGCCCAACCTAGACATAGGGGTGAACCTCAGGCAGTCTAGCTTCGTCCTCGGGGGCCCCGTCCTGGGCTTTCCCCGCAATGCCCCTTTCAAAAGTAAGGGTTCCCCCAACTGCGTGTGTCCCTTCTGCAGCTGCCCGTGATCCGACGGTGCAGCTGCGGACACTAATCTCGCTCCCAAACTCAGAACAAACTAAAAACGGCCAAGAGCAGTCAGGCCCAGCGTCCCCCGTATCCAATGGACTGGCAACCCCCCGTATCCAATGGACTGGCCCCCATGAGTGCGCAGTCCACAGACAACTGTTGCCAAAGCCGTACCTCTGCCTGTCGAGTGGGGCCTCCTGCGGTCCTCACCGGTTCACTAGGTGGGCAGCCCCTCTGGCTGCACAGAACAGGAAAAAGGTTCCCAATTCCTTCGGGGCAAGGGAACCCCTCGTGGACCCCTCCACACACAGGGGAAATAATCGACGGCTGTGGAGAAATGATCACTGCCGCACACTCCGCTTCCCTTCCAGCAGCAGCCCCGGCTTCCTCAGGGACGGTAGAGCTCACAGCGTCAGGGCCAGTTCTCTTCTTTTCTCCGGTGGCTTCGCTCTTGGAAGGCGGCCCCGCCCACAACCAGGCTTCACCTCTGCCTGGCTTCCGGTCGCTTCTTCCTCCTTCGTGGGAGCCCCGCAGACCACCAGGCGCGGCTCCTCCTCACGGCGCAGACACCTTCTGCGACCGCCGCATGTGGGGGATTGAGCCCGTTTCTTGGACTCAGGAAATAAAGCTGGAAGTGCCAACCACACGCTTCTGGTGAGTAGGCACAGAGGCTATAAAGCGCTCCACACGCTCTTCTGCAGCCGGAGCCCACACTTGGGCCTCAGCCAGCTAGCAGCACATTCCAAGCCCAGGTCCAGGGCCAGGAGCCTCAAGCACTCGGATCTGCCCAGATCAAAGGCACAGCAGCACCCCTGGAAGAGTGCTGGGGACACGCCAGCAGGGAGCAGCCAGGCAGGCCAGCGCCAGGGCCTCAGCGCAGAGGGGCAGTCCTTCTCTCAGCCCCCCTAGAGTAGTCCGGTCCCTAGGCGGTTCCTCCTGCCAGCCCCATGCGGTATCTTCCTTTTCCAAGTAAGCTTCAAAAGTTCAACAGACATGGGGTCACAGCCCCAGTACTTATAGCACTACAGTATTTGTTCTCCCCCTGGCACAGGCTCTGAGCCCAGTCCAAACCTGTTCTGGGGGGCACTTTGCAAGTGCACAACAACCTCCATTGAAAGTGTAAGGCTTGGCTCCAGACACACCACAGGGGGGCGGAGCCATCATTGTGGAAGGCAGGCACAACCCTATTCAGGTGCAGGTGCTACTCCTCCCCCCACTCCAAATGCAGACCACACCTATTAAGCCTAGCGCTGACCCATCCAGACTCTCTGGAGCCAATGCACCTCCCCAGCCCCTGTCACCCCAAAGCCAGACAGTCAATACACAACAGGCAGGCACAAAGACACATAGCACACAGAAATGCCCACTTCTAAAAATGACATTTGTAAAATAGTAATACTAAATCCGCGAACACCGGTAAGCAGCATTTATCACCACTATTCCAAACATACCAAACTTGATCACGCTACCCCACTCAGATCAGGAATTACCACTGAAGCACATATCAGGGAATCCCCAATGCATTCCTATGAGAGGGCAGCGTCACAGCAGTGAGAAACTGTTTGTCACTACCAGGACATGCCACACAGTTAAGGCACATGTCCTGCCTTTTACCTACACCGCACCCTGCCCATAGGGCTAGCTAGGGCCTACCTTAGTGGCAGAGGCCTGAGACAGGTTTGAAAGGCTACTTTGGTGTGTGGCGCAAGCAGCGCTGCAAGCCCACCAGTAGCATTTAATTTACTGGCTCTGAGTATATGAGATACCACTGTACAAGAAACTGACAGCTAAATTAAATATGCCAAACAGGTGTAGACCAATCTTACCAAGTTTACCATAGAGAGCACATGCAGTTTAGCACTGAACAGCAGTGATAAAGTGCCCAGAGTCCTAAAACCACCAACAACAGGTCAGAAAAAATTACTGGAGGAAGGCAAAAAGTTCTGGGATGACCCTGCAAAAAGGACCAAGTCCAACAGGGCCCATAATGGTTGTTGGTCATGTGACCTAGGTTATGGGATACTTCACCCATTGTCATATACTATGTATCATGAGTGACACAAAGGCCCTCATTATGAATTGCCTGTAGGAATATCTCTTTGAGGATACCATTGTGGGCATCTTCGAGTAAGTGTCTGTTCTTGATGCCCTCACACACCCCAAAGGATGTCATGCTTCATAATTGGGCTATTGCTCCTCGTCGGGCAGGTGCTGCAATGCCCTACGGGTCCCCTGAAGGGTCACTTTTTCGGGGATCTTTTAGATAAAGCCGTAATGGTGCGTGGGGGTGAGTGGCAGTGGTGTCCTAACGTGGAGTTAAAAAATGACTGGATGGGTGCTTGGAGAATTTATTGAAGAAAAGAGTTCCTCTGTCATTAGTAAAAACCAAGAAGGTGGTGTGCTGTGAGGGATGTAATGGCCCTCTGTAGCTAGGTTTGTGACACACCCCTAGTGGGTATGTTTCTTAGGTCGACATGTTTCGCGCAATTTAACGGTCTCAGGAGGAGATCCCATGCGCTTCTTCAGGACCAGAAAAGCATGTAGTGATAGATAGATCAGATACGTGGCCTGTAGTGATTAATCTAGTGCCACTTAGGAAGTAAGGAAGTAGTATTCTGGAATGACAAAAGCATAAAATGAAATTGCATTGAGTTTCAATCTTTGAATATTTACAGCAGTAAAAAGGGGCCTGGGTCCCCCACTGGTGGACCAGGTGCTCGTGGTCATCTTTGTTTAATGTTAGTGTACATCATGTGAGGCTATAGTGAGCTATGGAGATAAAAAATAAAAAATAACAATACAGGACGAACAAACATATAGGCTTACGTGTAGTCGTTTTGGCGCCATGGCGAAAGTGCCAAATTTGTGATTGCAGGACAAACAGGACATATAGTACCCAGTATCATTGTCAAGACCGCCATGGTCGGTAGGCAAACTATAGTGCATATGACATATAGATTATGGGAAGCAACCATTACATCGCATGCGTTTCAACGCATGCGATTACAACTCGGTCATTACAACAACCGCGTTGTTACATCGCAGTACATTACAACGTAAGTCGTTACATCGACTTGCTGTCGGGGGCGCGCTAACCTAAGGAATAGTATAATTTACTATTCCAACACCTTCCCTACTGTTGCGCACACTGGAGTTGGAATAGTAAATTATACTATTCCTAAGTCCAGCGCGCCCCCTACAGCAAGTCGATGTAATGACTTGCGTTGTAATGTACTGCGATGTAACAACGTGGTCGTTGTAACGACCGCGTTGTAATCGCATGCGTTGTAAACGCATGCGATATAAGGTGCTATAATAATAGATTATACTAGGTCCCATCATTGATGGCAAACCTCAGGTCACTGTGTACATGAAAGAATAGGTAAGTATTGGTCATAATGCGCTCACCCAAATTAAGGGGGAAGAAATCCCCATGAGAATCTGCTGTGGGTCCCTCGAGACCAGTTGCAAGGATTCGTAAGATTAGGCAATGGTAGCGTGACAAAGGAGAAAACCAATAGGTGGCCGTTCAGGGGGCTGATTAAGCAGACAATGCAGTAAAGAGAAATCTCTTACTTACAGTTCCTCATAGGAAAGGAAGCCCGTACACCTACCCGACCTCACGCCATCTCCGCCGGTACTGGGAGCTTGCCGATGCCGTGTTTATGTAGCGCTCTGCAGACTGGTGTGGGGGCGTGGCAGTTCCGAGTCACGTGTGGAGTCGTCAAGCTAGAGACGTGCTTTGCGGCTGCACGTACGTGCGCGGGTGCCATCTTAGAGTGGTCAACCCGGTACAGAAAGCAATGTGGGAATCGGTATTTCCACATTATACCCATTGTGATCGGTTTCAAAATTAAAAGAAAATGGGCATATTAAGAGTGTGAAACGCATGTGGGGCCAATGAGTAGAAGCGGATAGCATAAATAATACCTACGTGTGTGGGTGCTGAGCCATGGACGTGCTCGGTGATTGTTGGTATATGAGTGGGTGCCATATTGAGATGGTCGACCCTGGTTTAGAAAGAAGTTAGTAAAGGCTATCAACATGGGAGGTGGCTTATTTTAGTGATTTCTCCTAAATCGATCTTGTTTCATGCCAAAGTATGATGGAAATGGGGAATTGAAACCACTGAGTGACATCATTGAACGTCGCAAGCAGGTCTTAATGTGACGAGGGCTTGCCTAGCTTAAATCACGTGTATTATGGGCTGAGCACCCATGTGCAGGTGTTATCTACAGGTGATGTGCCTGGTTCTTGGCTTATACAATGATCACCATATCTCTTTGACACTCGTCATGTATGTAGTGGTTACACAAGGAGCCAAGGGGGTATTTTGTGGGGGTTGCAGAGGGTATTTGCAGCCACACTGGTTCGTTTCCAAGTGTAGTGTTGATATGTTGAGGATCAAGGTATGGAACAGGTGAGCGAACGGTATCACAGGAGTTCTATCCAGGGGATCTCATTGTTAAGACCCCGTGTATTCATCTGTAATCTATGGACCCATCTCTGTTCTTTCTGGAACAGTGTTGTCGTGTTCCACTGAGGGTTGGTCTCTAAAATAGTCCAGTGGAGTTGTTCAGTCGTGTGTCGTTTCTCTATGTAGTGTGTGCTCATTTTTGTAGTGCTGCGGCCGCAGCGTACATTGCTCCTATGCTCATTCATCCTCACCCTCACTTGTCTGGTGGTCATCCCCACATAGAGGAGATAGAGACATAGAGAGTATTGAGCCAATTTTAAATCTCACCTCACCTGAGCACATTGCACTCACTATCTCACCCAAAAGAAAATAACCAGCTCCGCTGTAATCAGGCTTCGAAGCACACCCTGGAAGCATTCGGTGACCAGGGTGGGAACCCAATGATGAAGCATGTCACCTACTAGGTAGGTGAGTGAGGGTTCTTTTACAGAACCTGATGGTTTCCTAGGCAGTACACATCCTCCTAAAAAGTAGGTTGGAGGTGTTTATACGTTTAATGAGCGACCCGCTCTTGCTGTTCATATATGATTTCGTGGGAAGAGGAACGGGTTTCCTGACTTCTCATCTCTCTAAAACTGTTGAGTCTCTGATGAACATGTACTGCATAATGTTTTGCATTCTAATAAGCTCTTTAATAATCTTTTTGCACTTTTGTCTTGTATGTGGCTGCTCTAATTTCTTTAGTACATTAGTATCAGATGCAGTTTTTTAGGTCGAGCCTCGAGTAGCGCGCAAGCGTTGCTCTGCGAGACTTATAGTTAGGGAGTTTCAAAAGCTGACCAGACGCTCGTGCATCATGGCCTTTTACGGGCGGTTACGCGCGCAGGGCCGACATCTGTTTCCCATTATCGTGCCCAGACGCGGGCGCGATAATTGGAAACACATGCCTGCCGTGCGTGTAATAGCAGGCAAAAGGCCATGACGCACGAGCGTCTGGTCAGCTCTGCAGGCTGCCGCGCTCGCTCGCCCCCGCTCCTCTCTTGTTTAGCTTTGAAATTCACTTACGGGGTCACTTTTGTTTGTGGCCCAGGCATATTTAATGTACCAGTCCGAGCCTGAACAGCGACATGGTCATTGACACCAGGGGACGCGACGCGAGTACTTACGCTGTCCCTCATATGCACACTCTTTAACTTGCAGCTTTCTAACGAAGAGGATGAGTCTAAGGACTCGGACTATGAATAGGCGATGGGCCTACTGTGTAGTGGGGCTTCTACCACGGTCCGACAACAACAGACCTAATACCAGCCCTATTGTGATGCGCTAGCCGAAGCACCGTCACGCTCGAAAGCGAGGCCTATCAGAGTTCTCCACCGGCGACGCCCGCCACCATAAACCCCTTCACCGGTTTGACTCCTTAGGTCCCCCCTCCTCTCCTGTGTAAGCACCTCCCTCCCAGTCTGGGCCGCCCCCTGACTGAGCGGGGGGAGACGCTGCACATGAGTGTCGTTGTGACAGGTAGCAGTGCGCATGCGCGGCACAGTCGCCATTTTGGCGGCTGAAGAGTAGGCGGGGCGGATAATAGAGTGGCGGAATCAGGCCCCGCACACTGCACCGGGCGCAACAGCGGCAACCGTGCCATAGCGAGCAGGAGGAGGGGCGAGAGGAGGAGCAGCGCCCGGCTCCAGACATGGCCAACATCGCCGTGCAGAGGATCAAGCGCGAGTTTAAGGAAGTGCTCAAGAGCGAGGAGGTGAGTGCTGACAGCTCGCGACCCCACTGGGAAACAACTTGTGTTCCCCCCCGCGGTGACACCTTACTTGGTTCCTCGGCTAGACCCTCTGGGAGACATTCTCCATGTAACGATACCTTACTTCTCTGGCACCCTGCTTCCACTTCCATGGGAGAGACCTTGCTGTGGAGGAGACACTTGCCGCCCCCCTCCCCCTCCCTTTTAGGTAAACCTTCTAACCTCACCCCGCAGAGATGTTATTTTGTACCATATCAGGTGTGCGTACTTTGTAAGTCGTGGGTTCTCCTTTGCATTTTGGTTCTTGACATCTCACTTTAGGCTTGATAAATCCCCTTCTCCCAGTAGCGCCTTGTTAAAACAAGCATTGGCATAGCCAATAGGTCTCGCTTTTGGGACATTATAAGTGTTTAGCCATGCAACGGTTGATGTTGTTGCACCAAGGATATTGTGCTGCATAACTAAATACTTATAAGGTCCCAAAAGCGAGACCTATTGGCTATGCCAATGCTTATTTTACATTGGAATGAGGTAATTGTTTAGAAAAATTTGTTTTTAATTTATTTTGACTATTGTGAAGCCACGTGGTAAAACACATGATTTTCATATGATTGTTCATCTTCTGCAAGATCAACTGTTAGCCCTTAGTAACAATAGAATTTGGTCGGTGCTATTTGCAAATTAATAAACATAAACATAACAAGACTCCAGAAAGTCCTCACCACAGAACCAAACCTGACTATGCTGCTACACATAACCAAGGTTATCTAACAGTAACATTCAGCTGTGTCTCCTTAAAGAACTCAAACCCACTACACCTCCAGGAGATTTCTAGCCAGTTACCTATGCTTTGGTTCACCCACACGTTGATGTTGTCATTGCTCTCCTTACCAGGCTGCCGAAATCTACTTTGACACTACTGAAAACTCTTCTCTATGCAGTAGCAAGCTTCGTCAAAGGTGCAAAAACATCAGTTCACATCGCTCCCATTATAAGAGATGTTTTGTGCTTCATCTTAAAGGCAGAATTTAAGAAATTGTAGTAATAGTTGAAGGGGGTGAGAACTCACTTTAAATAATATCACAATCTTTGTCAGGGTCAACCTCAGAAGTTGCGTAACCTGTGCTTAACTGTTTGGTAGCTTGGGAGAAATCAGTCAGACTTAACTTAGAGGGCAATGCGTAAAGTATTTTTATAGCACTCAAACAGCAATAAAGTGAAAATACAACACAAGACCAATCCAAACAATTTTAGAAAAATAGAGAATATCTTAATAAATTAAAAGACACCACAACAACAAAAATTGAATATGTAGAACCGGAGGTATGAATTCTTTAAGTTAGTTTGATTTAAAATTAACAGCAAATAGCATAAAGCGCTAACCTCAGGTATCTGGTCGCGCTAGACCAGGTCAAAGTCAAGAGTTAAGGCTGACCTTGATGGATTGCTGGACAGATACAGGGACCAAGTTTGTCCCAGGGGAAAATTTACCTTCTGACTTAGAAATTATTTTGGAGGAAAGCAGTCATCAATGAGTCACTGGAGTGCCAAGCTGCAAGCTGGATCTGATGCGCGGCTCGATGATGGGCTGCTGAAGAGCAGAATCTGAGAGTGGTCGTTGATGAAGGTGGTGCCAGTCCCAGTGAAGCCATCTACATTCGGACTTAGAATCTTTTCTAGAAGTCGGATCTCCTTCAGCGGGGCAAACCAGCAGGTTGAGACTGACCAGTGATTGGACATCGATGGCTATGGCTTCAGTGACCACAGTCTCTGCGGTTCTCCAGGAAGAATGTTGGCAAAACATTTCTAAGTCCCACTTTTTGCAACTTGGGGGCAGGAGGAATACACTCTAACACCAGCCAAGGGTCCAGGACCAGAGGGACACAACATGGGGGTTAGAACTCCAGCAGAGGTCAGCTGCAGGGTTCAGGGCAGGTCCAGTTGGAAGTGGTCACCTGGGCAATTGCTGGGATAGAGGCCTCTGAAAGCTTGTTGTGTCCCTGTAGCTCAAACAGGAGTTCAGCCAACTGGCCCTTGGTGTCATATCAAGGCTCCTGGGTTCAAGGCAAGCAGGTCCAGTCTTCCTTCAGGTTCTTCAGTCCTTCTGATTCTTCACAGGTCCAGGAGTGTTTGAAGTAGAGGTTTGTGGAATCCTCATTTATGCCTAGCACCAGCCTATGAGTGGAGGGCAATACTTTGTCCACATGCTAAACCAGTTCTAGTCAGTTCCTCCCCTTCCTCTGAGTTTGGAGCCAGTCTAACTAGAGAGACAAAAGGGAGGCAGGCTGAGGTGTGAGCTTCATCTGCCAGTGACAGGGTAGGTATCCTATAAAGCTCAGGAGGGGGTGGGGGGCTTCCCCATGCCATCCTGTCAAGGGAAAAGACCCCCTGCTCAAACTCACCTGTGTCCACTCTCTGGGAGCAATTCTCATCTCAAACACAGGGAAGCCATCAGGGGGCAGGTGGCAGCTGGACACTAGCAGAAAAACCCTTTGAATTGGGTTTCGGCAATGACGCTGAACATCCTGTGATTCTGGGCAAATCACTTAATCTCCCTGTGCCTAACAAAAAAATGAATGTGTCCTCATGTAACGCAACTGGTGCTATATAAAGCGCTCTGATACCCAATACCTTCGGGTCACGTTCGCGCTATATAAAACTCCGTAAAAAAAAAAAACAATTATGCAAGAAAATGAAAATTCTCTAAAAGTGTAATTTCCAAAATAGTAATATAAAATCTGACTTGACCATTATTCTGTATTTTAAATAACTGTTAAAATGAGTCCTTGAAATATTCTTCTAGCTATTCTTGAACTGAATTTAGCACTTTGTAAACCAATGTTAGCCTGTGAGACAGCCAGCATTGCCACAATGAAAAAACGACTTTTGGAGGTTTTTCACTGCTAGGACATACAAAACAATAAATATACATGTCTTACTTTTAAATACTATGTGCACTGCCCCATGGACTTTTAAGGCCTACCTTAGGGGTGACTTATGAATATTAAAAAGAAAGGTTTAAGCATGCCGAAAAGGCTTTTGCCAGGTCAAAATGGCAGTTTAAAGCTTATGTGCTTCTGTAGTGGAAGACACGACGAGGGCTGCAGCCCATGGGTAATATTTAGTTTACAGGCCCTGGGTACATGTAGTACCATATATAGGGCTTACAAGTAAGTTACATTTGCCAATCATGGTTTTACTAAATTTAATAGGTTTGAAATGGGGAACACAAGCACTTTACCACTGGTTTACAGGACGAAAGTGCACAGAGGTCTACAGCAAACACAAATACGTTTCAGCAAAAATCCTATGAGACCCTGCAGGAAGGGCAAATTTCCAACACAGACCTAAAGTCAGAACATCTTGCATCATACATGAATTGGTCTGCCCATTTGCCTGATAGACAGAATGCACATTGCTCAGTCTACTTGAAATTCTGAAAGTCAGAAAATCAAAAGACTCAAATCACACCAAACACTAAGGATATGGATTCTCCTTCCCAAATAATTGAGGCTTAATCTAAACCTACTATCCTTCTAGAAATTGACCTCCTGAGATGGGAAGGCTGCATGAGGTGTAGTTAACCCTTCAATGATAAGAATTGTGTATATAAATGTTTTTTTTTTGCACAGGCTTTCTAAACATAACTGTTCTTAGTACTTGAAAAGTGTTAACTGTTGTTCACTGCGGGGTGGTGATACGCATTACATTAGGAAATCTGAGATGTTTCACGATTCTGTTAACTAAATATAGTGAGAAACCCGGGTGGCTGAGCATTGCATTCTAGTTGAGAATGAACAGTGATGAGAAGGATATGGTTGTTCCAAAGCCTGATCAAAGGTTTTGCCCATGCCATCGTGGCAAATCTTACAAGTGGAAAGCCCATTGAAGGCCCCATGAGCGAGAAGACAGCTGAACCATACATTCATCAACAGAGAATTCAAGGAGCTATAGCACTGAAGGTTGAGAGAAACAGCCGTCATTCTCAAGGACCAACACAGATAATAATTGTGAGACAAACGTTGTGTAACTATTTCTATGCTTCGTCTGATCCAGTAGTGTTTTTTCACAGTAGTCCAAGGATCCCATGTTGGGGGCAGTGCTCTGCCACCTCATGAACATTATCTCAAGATTATCTGATATGTAAATAGCTATCTGAATTTAGAGTTGGAAATAGTTCATGTTAAAGTTATTCACATGTTGAATGTTATGCAGTGTGAAGAAAATGTTGGTTTAAGTTTCATCACCAGATGCCAACCAAACCAACAGGCTCTGAGGTGTTCTGTTGAAAGTAAACTGGTGTCTTTGTCCACCCAGATAGTATTTAACTGATAGTGTGGAGGCGCTATACTGAAACTATCATATGAGTGTCACCTGTCCATTATTATGTCTTTGTTTGTAGGCCTGAGTTGGGGGACTGTGTGGAAGAGCAGCAAAATGTCACACATTCAAGATGATTGATTTTAGACGATAACCAGTACTGTAAATAAAATCCCCATCTCCACTGCTGAGGTCCCTGTGGCCACAAGTTGGTTGTAGAATAAAATGAAGACCCATCTCTTAAAATTCTTAGTAACCAATGCTTCACCTGATGGCACATCCTACCACAATTCTCTTATTCTTTGTGTTTACTCTACTATTGTATGTTTGTGTTATACATAAAGGACTTTGCCAGCCATGTGACTAAGTTGGTCCTATACAAGTACTGTCAAGGACAATAACACTAAAATGAGGAGTACTACTACTACTATTACTACTACTACTACTAATAAAAATAAAAATACAAGGACACAAGATCTCACAAAAAATCTCTGTGAATCAATCCCCAAGTCTGTTTCAGTGCTGCACTGTCTACATCAGTGCATGTGCTGCCACCTGAGCTACTTCTTGAAATAGTAAAAAGAAGAACTACATCCTGATAGGGTCCTTGGTTCCTTGGCACAGATCCCCTTAGCCGGGGACCGATGTGCAACGTGCACCCGTCCGCGCATCTGTCTACAAATTGCATGAATGTTTCCCAGTTTGGCGTTCTGGAATGTTTTTACACTTTAACATTGTAACATGTGCCAGTGGTAGGGTATATTCTTTGGATGTGACTGTGTGATTGGCCTACCACTAAAAGGCAACAGAGTACAAAATTCAGAAGTGATTTTGATGTAACATTTGGCCACATGGCTCTTCTGTAACTCGTTGGAGCTTACAGACACGAACATGCCCTCTTCTACAATACTAAAATTCCGCTCATCATTAACCATATTTTTGGTGCCCATTTTTGCACCTGTCACAACTGATGTAAATAGACCAAAGAGTATTGTGTGCAAGATAATACTAAGCTGTTCGCCAAGGGTAAGATTTACTAACCTTTGATGCAGTGTAGCAAGGCAACTTATTGCACAGTGTTGCGTGAAAGGGAGAGAGAGCAGACATGCACCATCTACTAAGATATGGTGCTCTTCTGCTCTCTCATAGCGCTGGAGAACTTCAGGCAGACTAGCGTCAACGCAGGCACCCCTGCACCATGGTGTAAGAGTGCCTGCGTTACAAGGATAATTGTTTTTGTGCAGGAAAGGATACCTTCCTGCACAAAAAGCAATCCCTCAAGTCATTTCCCTCTTCCAATGTGTGCTTCAGAACACATAGAAAGAGGAAATAACGAGGAGGAAAAAGATTTTTCTGCTCGTTACACCATCCTTTGGGAGCCATAGCATTTCACGCAATCTCAGATTTACAAGCCTTTGTAAATCTGAGATTATGTGAAATCCATGGGCGGATGCACGGGAACGCCCATCCTCCACCCATGGAACTCCTCCCACAATGAAATGTAATGTAATGCAGTGCAAGCCACCCCATTGCAACATATTTCTTTAACAAGTCACGCAAGGTGGCGCAAATCGCCCTTTGTGTGGCTTTGTAAATATCTGCTAGCATTTTGCGTTGTGGCTGTGCCACAAAGGTGGTGCAACCACGACGTAAAATGTTAGTAAATCTGGCTCTAAATCTATCTGCAAGCAGGTTACCTGTATCACTTTTTCAAAGAGCACAAAAGCTTGGTTGTAACACAAAGCAATAATCTTGGGTTATGGGGTAGCGTGCTGCCTGGCATAAAGGCACTTTTATGCCTCGTAAAGGGTAGTAAGCGCTATATAGATGGAATTACAATACAGTACAATACTCGGTGTTTCAGAATTCACCTCCAAGGTTTTTGATGTCCTCTCTCCGTTATATTTGTTTGTACTTTGAACTACAATCTAAGGAAACTGACTGGCCGAAGAAAGCAAGGGGCACCAAATGAGCAGAGACCTCTTCATTAAACAATTCTTCTAGGCCTCTTTTCAACTGCACAATGACTGTAACCAGGCAAGCTTTTATATAGAAAGGGATTTTGTGGAATATTTCTGCTACCACAATTAGCAGCATAACATTTTGAATTATTGACATGCATTATCCATTGCCCTCAGCAGCCCTGCATGAGTGAATACTGCCTATTCAACCCAAAGAATAGGCGCTGGGCACTGACCTTCCAGAGGAAAATCTAATAAATAGCTAGACGCCTGCTCACTCTTTCAGCGGACAATATTCCTTATTTCATCTTCTTGAAAAGCTTTCTTGAAAAATTGGAGTAGATTCAGTAATAATGTACACTTTTATCACATATAAATGTTACATGAAGAACTCCAAACGTTAACAGTATTTACATAAGGCCTTTGATATTCAGATTTCCAAGAAGCAAAAGGTTCAATTGCTAAAAGTGGATTTGCGCATTTCACGTGCAAATCAGTATGTATTTGTATTACAATGAACTGTGTTCAGTTGCATTTATAGAGCGCTTCGAGCCACTTAGGATGCGTTGATGCCCATTAGCAGGCAGGGAGCACCTTATATCTTAGGTTTTGTTGGAAGTGTGTTGGATTGCAGTTAGACTTATTTTGGAAGTGTTTTGATGTTGTGAGTGATAACCAGAAGGGTGCTCTGATTCTGTGATCTGTGACTGGGTATGTAGTTAAGTGAAGAGGAAAGAGAGAAGGAATGCTTGAGCTTTATGTTATGTCTGTGTCTGACTGGAATGATACGGTTCGGAGGATGACGTTTGTTGGGAGTCTTTTAGTGTCCCATGTGATATTAGCGGGTTGCACTTCTCATGTTTCTGCAATTAAGTAACTGCACTTAAACCTGGAGTGGAAAGAAGCAGAGTGAGAAGTAGCTGCGAATGTGGTCGTGCCTACCATAGGTCCTGATTCTTGCATAGTGCCTTGAGTCAGCTCATTTTGGGATTCTATTTGACAGCAAGCTGTCTTTCAAAGAACAGATCAATCAAATGACCTCCTCTTCCTTCTATCCACTAAAGCTGAAGAACAGATGAGTCAAATGACCTCCTCTTCCTTCTATCTACTAAAGCTGAAGAACAGATGAGTCAAATCACCTCCTCTTCCTTCTATCTACTAAAGCTGAAGAACAGATGAGTCAAATGACCTCCTCTTCCTTCTATCTACTAAAGCTGAAGAACAGATGAGTCAAATTACCTCCTCTTCCTTCTATCCACTAAAGCTGAAGAACAGATCAATCAAATGACCTCCTATTCCTTCTATCCACTAAGGCTGAAGAACAGATCAATCAAATGACCTCCTCTTCCTTCTATCTACTAAGGCTGAAGAACAGATCAATCAAATGACCTCCTCTTCCTTCTATCCGCTAAAGCTGAAGAACAGATCAGTCAAATGACCTCCTCTTCCTTCTATCCGCTAAAGCTGAAGAACAGATCAGTCAAATGACCTCCTCTTCCTTCTATCCGCTAAAGCTGAAGAACAGATCAGTCAAATGACCTCCTCTTCCTTCTATCCGCTAAAGCTGAAGAACAGATCAGTCAAATGACCTCCTCTTCCTTCTATCCGCTAAAGCTGAAGAACAGATCAGTCAAATGACCTCCTCTTCCTTCTATCCGCTAAAACTGAAGAACAGATCAGTCAAATTACCTCCTCTTCCTTCTATCCGCTAAAGCTGAAGAACAGATCAGTCAAATTACCTCCTCTTCCTTCTATCCACTAAAAGCGATCAATAAAATTACCTCCTCTTCCTTCTATCCGCTAAAGCTGAAGAACAGATGTCAAATTACCTCCTCTTCCTTCTATCCGCTAAAGCTGAAGAACAGATCAGTCAAATTACCTCCTCTTCCTTCTATCCGCTAAGGCTGAAGAACAGATCAATCAAATTACCTCCTCTTCCTTCTATCCGCTAAAGCTGAAGAACAGATCAGTCAAATTACCTCCTCTTTCTTCTATCCGCTAAAGCTGAAGAACAGATCAGTCAAATTACCTCCTCTTCCTTCTATCCGCTAAAGCTGAAGAACAGATCAATCAAATGACCTCCTCTTCCTTCTATCCACTAAGGCTGAAGAACAGATCAGTAAAATGACCTCCTCTTCCTTCTATCCACTAAAGCTGAAGAACAGATCAATCAAATGACCTCCTCTTCCTTCTATCCACTAAAGCTGAAGAACAGATCAGTCAAATGACCTCCTCTTCCTTCTATCCACTAAAGCTGAAGAACAGATCAGTCAAATGACCTCCTCTTCCTTCTATCCACTAAAAGCGATCAATCAAATTACCTCCTCTTCCTTCTATCTACTAAAGCTGAAGAACAGATCAATCAAATTACCTCCTCTTCCTTCTATCCACTAAAGCTGAAGAACAGATCAGTCAAATTACCTTCTCTTCCTTCTATCCACTAAAGCTGCAGAACAGATCAATCAAATAACCTCCTCTTCCTTCTACTGAAGAAGAGATCAGTCAAATTACCTCCTCTTCCTTCTATCCGCTAAAGCTGAAGAACAGATCAGTCAAATTACCTCCTCTTCCTTCTATCCGCTAAAGCTGAAGAACAGATCAGTCAAATTACCTCCTCTTCCTTCTATCCGCTAAGGCTGAAGAACAGATCAATCAAATTACCTCCTCTTCCTTCTATCCACTAAAAGCGATCAATCAAATTACCTCCTCTTCCTTCTATCCACTAAAGCTGAAGAACAGATCAATCAAATTACCTCCTCTTCCTTCTATCTACTAAAGCTGAAGAACAGATCAGTCAAATTACCTCCTCTTCCTTCTATCCACTAAAGCTGAAGAACAAATCAATCAAATTACCTCCTCTTCCTTCTATCCACTAAACGCGATCAATCAAATTACCTCCTCTTCCTTCTATCCACTAAAGCTGAAGAACAGATCAATCAAATTACCTCCTCTTCCTTCTATCCACTAAAGCTGAAGAACAGATCAGTCAAATTACCTTCTCTTCCTTCTATCCACTAAAGCTGAAGAACAGATCAATCAAATAACCTCCTCTTCCTTCTACTGAAGAACAGATCAGTCAAATTACCTCCTCTTCCTTCTATCCACTAAAGCTGAAGAACAGATCAATCAAATGACCTCCTCTTCCTTCTATCTACTAAGGCTGAAGAACAGATCAGTCAAATTACCTCCTCTTCCTTCTATCCACTAAAAGCGATCAATCAAATTACCTCCTCTTCCTTCTATCCACTAAAGCTGAAGAACAGATCAGTCAAATTACCTCCTCTTCCTTCTATCCGCTAAGGCTGAAGAACAGATCAGTCAAATAACCTCCTCTTCCTTCTATCCGCTAAGGCTGAAGAACAGATCAATCAAATAACCTCCTCTTCCTTCTATCCGCTAAAGCTGAAGAACAGATCAGTCAAATTACCTCCTCTTCCTTCTATCCGCTAAAGCTGAAGAACAGATCAATCAAATTACCTCCTCTTCCTTCTATCCGCTAAAGCTGAAGAACAGATCAGTCAAATTACCTCCTCTTCCTTCTATCCACTAAGGCTGAAGAACAGATCAATTAAATTACCTCCTCTTCCTTCTATCCACTAAAGCTGAAGAACAGATCAGTAAAATGACCTCCTCTTCCTTCTATCCACTAAAGCTGAAGAACAGATCAGTCAAATGACCTCCTCTTCCTTCTATCCACTAAAGCTCAAGAACAGATCAATCAAATGACCTCCTCTTCCTTCTATCCACTAAAGCTGAAGAACAGATCAATCAAATTACCTCCTCTTCCTTCTATCCACTAAAAGCGATCAATCAAATTACCTCCTCTTCCTTCTATCTACTAAAGCTGAAGAACAGATCAATCAAATTACCTCCTCTTCCTTCTATCCACTAAAGCTGAAGAACAGATCAATCAAATAACCTCCTCTTCCTTCTACTGAAGAACAGATCAGTCAAATTACCTCCTCTTCCTTCTATCCGCTAAAGCTGAAGAACAGATCAGTCAAATTACCTCCTCTTCCCCTCCTCTTCCTTCTATCCACTAAGGCTAAAGAACAGATCAGTCAAATTACCTCCTCTTCCTTCTATCCGCTAAAGCTGAAGAACAGATCAGTCAAATTACCTCCTCTTCCTTCTATCCGCTAAAGCTGAATAACAGATCAGTCAAATGACCTCCTCTTCCTTCTATCCGCTAAAGCTGAAGAACAGATCAGTCAAATGACCTCCTCTTCCTTCTATCCGCTAAAGCTGAAGAACAGATCAATCAAATGACCTCCTCTTCCTTCTATCCGCTAAAGCTGAAGAACAGATCAAACAAATGACCTCCTCTTCCTTCTATCCGCTAAAGCTGAAGAACAGATCAGTCAAATGACCTCCTCTTCCTTCTATCCGCTAAAGCTGAAGAACAGATCAGTCAAATGACCTCCTCTTCCTTCTATCCGCTAAAGCTGAAGAACAGATCAGTCAAATGACCTCCTCTTCCTTCTATCCGCTAAAGCTGAAGAACAGATCAGTCAAATGACCTCCTCTTCCTTCTTTCCGCTAAAGCTGAAGAACAGATCAGTCAAATGACCTCCTCTTCCTTCTATCCGCTAAAGCTGAAGAACAGATCAGTGAAATGACCTCCTCTTCCTTCTATCCACTAAAGCTGAAGAACAGATCAGTGAAATAACCTCCTCTTCCTCCTATCCACTAAAGCTGAAGAACAGATCAATCAAATGACCTCCTCTTCCTTCTATCTACTAAGGCTGCTCAGAAAAGTCCTCCCCTACATCCCACAGGAGCTACAGAATACTGCAGTGTCCGCTCCTATCACTTCCAAACTCGACTATTGTAACACTCTCCAGAATGCCGCAGCCCATTTGCTTCTCGGCATTCTGAAACACAAATCTGTATCACAAGCCTTAGCACAACTTCATTGGCTCCCTGTTAGGAGGCGCATTGACTTCAAGGCACTTTGTATTGCTTTCAAGTCCTTGCACAAAATAAGTCCTGAATATGTCAAGCAAAAGTTTCAGTGTTATACCCCAGCTAGTCCTCTTCAATCAGCCTCTGCCTACAACCTAGTGATTCCTAAATTTAAGAGATCAATTTGGGGTGACAGGCACTCTGCAGAGTTGGGGGGGCAGGCAATTCTAGGACTGCAATGCAGGGAAGCAGGGAGGGGGGTTCATTCTTAGTCTTTTTGACATTGTACCTAGTGGCCAGATCAGGACGGGGGACGTGGGGGGGGCATGTTAGTTTGCTCCGTTTGTTTGGTTCAGTTGACTGAATGGCAGCAAGTATTTGACATCGCCTCTATGAAGTGGGGAACAAATAAGGGAAATTGATTGCATGGCTAGATAGGCATGAAAGGATGAACCGATGAGTGTCTGACATTCACTCTGAAGACGGAGAGCACTTGAGAGATACGTAAGGCATAGCCGATGCCTTTGCTACCTACTACTCCCATCTCTATTTCCCCGTGGGCACGGCTACTGCAGAAGACTCCTGCATACCTTTAGCTGATATATGGCTCCCAACCCTCTCGAGGACACAATACTCATGGAGAGTGATCCTACTGAGGATGAGGTTGCCCAAGCGATACAGGACTTAAGATTGGGCAAAGCGATGGGCCCTAACGGCCTACCAATAGAGTTCTACAAACTCGCAGCAACCACCATAACGGCGTATCTGTTATGGATGTGCATGGAGAGTCAGCAACGGGGCACACTTCCCAAAGACCAGCGACTAGCTTCTATAGTGGTTTTTCAAAAGGAGGGTAGGCCATCAGAGAATTGTGTCTCATACCGACCTATATCGCTTTTAAACGCAGAAAGCTTCTAGCATGCTGGCGTATTCAAATTATCTCTAAACTAGTACGCCCTGATCAGTTCTGCTTTATGCCTGGACGCAATACGGCTCTCAACCTACGGAGGCTTCATGGAGTGCTGGGTCGAGTTGGTGGAGTCCGAGAGGGTGCAGTAGTCCTCTTCCTGGATGCCCGCATGGCCTTCGATACGGTTGAATGGCCATACCTTTTTGAAGTATTGAAGCGCATGAGCTTTGGCCCCAAGTTTTTGTCCTGGCTGAGACTTCTCTACACTGAGCCCCTAGCCCAAATCATAGTCAATGGGAGGTATCCCGTGTATTTACCTTCCAGCGTGGAACTAGGCAAGGCTGCCCGCTCTCGTCACTTCTCTTCACCCTTGTGCTTGAACCTTTGGTGGCCCATGTTTGAATGGTTCCACTGATCCATCTTTATGATGATGTTGTCCTGTTGTACATCGGGAACCCACAATTCTCCCTTCATAGAATATTAAACATTTTCACTATCTATCTGTTCGGAGTACACAATCAACTGGTCCAAATCCATCATATATGTCCTGTACGGTCGGACGCCCTGCCTTCTTGCAAAGTGTGAGGCCCGAATAGTGGAAGACGGGTTCCGATACCTTGACATATACGTCACAACAGACCCTGTTCTATGCTGCGCTAAAAACCTACATACTCCATTGATGCTCCTTAAGAGTGACATCCAACACTGGAGATCATTACCACTCTCACTGCTCAGGAGAGCGGCGCTGTTCAAAATGATGGCCTTACCACGTTTCCTTTACGTGATACAGAACATGCCGTTCCCAGTTCCTCCAGCTTACTTAAAGGCCATAGATGGGGATGTCAGAACACTGCTCTGTGTTGGGGGGCCCTCATGAATAGCTAATGCCAAATTAAAAAGGGGTTGGTACAATGGGGCGATAGCCCTGCCCGACATTCAAAAATACTATGGGGCTGCACAGCTGGTGGTCATTAGCCAAAAGGTTCACCACCCGAAGATGAGCCAGAGTACCGTATGGACCATCATGTTCTGAACCCGGGGGGATATCTGTGAGCTCTCTACACCAACCCGAGGTACATGACCCTCCAGGGGCCCACAGTACTCATTGTCTAACTCTGGCACATGATGCTCAAAACATTGGGCTGGGGGACAGGATTACCCAAGCTACACCACTGTGGGACTCCGAGAGGTTGGGCACTCTAGGGACTCAATCTGGATTTGACAAATTGGGTCTCATGGGTCTCTCTAAAGTGGGGGACCTCTGGGCCCAAGGCGGGGTGGTCCCTTTTCCTGCTCTGCAGAGGGATTATGAGCTGGCAACCTCGGAGACCTTCCGATACCTCCAGATACGTCACGCTCTCCAAGCGGTTATTCCACAGGGGCTGACCTCCCAGAATCAATGCCCCTTGAGGATAGATTACTCTATGATCACATGATCCGCAAAGCAATCTCCCTTACATACCGGAAGCTGATCAATAACTCACCACACATACTCCTTCACCTGTGGGAACAATGGGATCATGACCTGGGAGGCCTAGCAGATGATGAATGGCCGGAGGCCTTTGCCTCCTCCCGGGAAGTGGCCATCAGGGCGATATTCCAATTGGTGCAGCTTAAAATACTCCATAGATCTTACCTCTATTGCAACACAATGGTCAAAATGGGCAGAGTGTCAGATGTGAGCTGTCGCAGGCAGTGTGGCCAGGAAGGGACCTTCTTCCACATAATTTGGGGTTGTCCAGTGGTTTGACCCTTCTGGGAATCAGTGGTGGCATGCATGCATGAATGACATATGTTCAAGTGACATGCCGATCTCCGCCAAAATGGTGTCTTCTCAATGTGTGGGATGCAACAGACTTGAACCACATGGAACAGATTTGGATTACCTTGGGCATGGTGATTGCCAAATGTAACATAGCACGCCTATGGGGGGCAACATCTGCACCACTCCTGAGGGACTGGAAAAGGGACATGGATTGGTGCATGGCAGCTGAGAAAGTGTTTTATGAAAAGCGGGTCTGCCCCAGAAAGTGGGAGAGAGTCTGGGGCAAGTGGAATGTTTACTGAGGAAGCCCTTGTTCTGCCCTCATTTCAGTTACTCCTGCAGCCACCTTTTTCTCAGGCAGCACCCCAGCGTGTGGGGGGCAGAGGGAGGAATGGGGCGGGGAGTGAGATCATCAACAATTGTAATGCAGTTTGGTTACCCCTAATCTGCATGCATGACTATTTGTGGTGTATTTGTTTCTTTAATGCTTGCTGTAAGCTTAATAAAAAGATGTTTAAAAAAATAGTTTTATGTTAAATATTAATGTGAATTCACTTGCCATACTTTACATTTGGAACAAAATAGAAAAATGCCACAGCAGTATAAAATTAATTTTGAATAAAACTTTAATTAGTGAAATATATTAAATTCAATTAAATCTATTTTTCTGAAGTTTAAATCTAAAAATAAACCCTCACCTAAAGAAAAAAATGAATATGTATTAATAATTATTGAAAGTGATGCATAAAATTAATTAAAATTAATTTAATTATGTCTCACTAAATCAATTGTTCAATTATTTCTTAAATTTAAAATAGGTTATTAAAATATTTTACAATTAAATAATAAATATGCAATGTTTTTATATATATTAACAATAATCTATTCGTTACACTATTTTAAATAATGTAATTCATTCAACATTATTTTTCTGCTGGGTTTTCTTTTAAGTCCATACCTCCATTATTTTGTATGAGAGGGTGTTGCAGTACTAAAGGCTGGCCATGTGTAGTGCTGGACGCACTACTGTTTTTATTTAGTAATATCTTACGCTTGGAGCTTGTGAATACCGAAAAGTTGTAAACGTACTCAAAGTGTAATTTACTCAAAAGTGTAAGTTACTTTTATGAATAAAGAGGGTATCTTAGCAGCAAAGACTACATACTACTCAGAGCACATAAAAGCTGCTTGTGATGCAAATAAAACTCTCTTCTCTGTAATAAAGAAGCTGGTTACTCCAACTAGTGCCAGCCACGTTGGAATAAATCAAGATTTCTGCGACACGTTAGCTAGTTTCTTTCAAGAGAAGGTTGTTAATATCTACAATAAATTTGCGGCAAACAAAGCAGCTAATTATCAGGCTGAGAATACCCCAACTGACTTAGAACACAGAATCAGTTTTTCCACCTTTAAGATCCCTTCGGAGGAACAACTCAGAGACCTAATTCTGTTAATTAAATCTGGTTCTCCATATGACCCCTGCCCGCCCAATATAATGCACTTGATACCTGCCCAAGTGGCAAAAAATCTGGGACAAATCTTTAACGATATGTTCACCAGTGGAACTTTCCCCCCTCAGTGGAAACGTGCCTCAATTCTCCCACTTTTGAAAAAAGATAATTTGGATACAGTAGACCCGAGTAACTATCGTCCTATCTCGAGACTCCCTTTTGCTGCTAAGCTGGCAGAGAAAATTAGGAACCAGCAAATCTCAGAATACATAGAAGCGAACTCGCTGCTAGATGATACACAACACGGATTTAGGAAAAATTATAGTACTGAATCTGTGTTAATTATAGCAACGGAAGAAATAAGGGAAGTTCTCGACAGAGGGGGGATGGCGGCTTGACCTCTCTGTGGCTTTTGATACGGTCAGCCACGAGATCTTGGTTGACCGGCTCTATGATTTGAGGATAAAAGGAACAGCAATAGATCTTCTAAAATCATTCCTAACAAATCGACAACAAAGCGTGGCAATGGGGAAGTTTGTCTCCAGGCAGTTTTCCCTGCCATGCGGAGTCCCACAGGGCTCGGCATTGAGCCCCACACTTTTTAACCTTTATGTTACACCACGGACGTCAATCATTAAAGACGCTGGTTTTACTCTAGCCTCGTATGCAGATGACACCCAAATTGTGGTGTCTCTGACCAACGGTGAAAATAGCCCAGGTGAGGCATTCAGTTCATGTATGAGGAAGGTGAGAGACTGGATGGACTGCAATTGCCTGAAGATGAATGCCTCAAAGACTGAGGTTATCGTCTTTGGTAATAAACCCTCCCTCTGGACGCCGGACTGGTGGCCGCCAGAACTGGACGCACTGCCCATACCTGCAACTAAGGTAAAGAACCTCGGAATCCTGAGAGACAGTGAATTGAAATTTAAAGAGCAAGTTAATAAAATCACATCTGTATCCTTCTGCTCCATAAGGTTGATAAATGAAATAAAAAAATATCTACCTCCGGAACTGCTAAAAACAGTGACCCATGCAATGGTCCTTACACCGATAGACTACTGTAATAGTCTCTATCTCACTCCAACATCAGGCCTTTCTAACAGACTTCAGATCCTGCAAAATGCGGCGGCTCGTCTCATTTTCAGAATTCCAAAATACGAATCAGCTAGAGAAGCCATCAGAAAACTACATTGGTTGCCAGTCAGACAACGATGTAAGTTCAAAGCCCTCTGCCTGGCATTCAAATCTTTGCATGGATTAGGGCCTGACCAGTTTAAGATTAAACTTAAATGGTACATGCCGGCAAGAGCACTACGTTCAGGTTCTGCCAGGAACTTGATGGTTCCCCCATTTAAAAAGGCAACATGGGGAGGTAGGAGCTTTTACAGGACCACGGCAATGCTCTGGAATAAATTGCCACTTATTTTAAAAACAGCTCCGTCTTTACTTAGTTTCAGAAAAGGCTTAAAAACTTGGCTTTTTAGACAGGATGAATCATCTTAGCTCTCCGCCTATCGCAGTGACTCTTTCTGTTGTCCTTGTTCAGAATCCTACAGCACCAAGACGCCCTCGGGCAGGAGTTGCGCTCTGTAAGATTTATTTACATTACATTTACATTACATACAATCAGGCACTAAGGCTCAACAAGGAATGGGTTGCATTACACTACTGCAGCTGAGTTTGCAGAACATCCTAACTTACTGAGACAAGTCTAATTTTGAACATGCTTTATTAGCCCACAGTCAGCAGAGGTAGCTCTACTATCCCTCCCAGGGTTCCTTTTTGACTGCTATCCCTTTAATTAATCATCAGAGGACATTATTCACCTGAAAGTGCCCTTGCAAGTCAGAAACTGAACCCCCAGCACCTTCAGGTCTCAAACCAATCCAGGTTTTAAAAACTACATATTCCATTAGTTGATAGAGTATTAATGATCTGTTTTGTGATAATGTTGACAAAAACAATGTTCTGCTTAATATCCTTCATTCAGATTATAATGTAATCACTCCCTATAACATCAGCAAAATGTAGCTCAGTATTACTCAAGACCCCTGGTGATACATTTCATTAACTGTTTTCTTTGGCACTATGCTTCATGCAACTAAAAGGTAATCAAGCTTCCCCCAAATTTGTTGAGGTGACCACTCTCAATTTTTGTTAGTGATCAATGTTTCAGAAAGATCCTGTGAAGCAATGTATGAAAGGTGACCATAATATGAGGATTATGAGTTGAGCAAGGATGAAAGGAAATACAGACATTGACAATGAAGTATTTGACCTAAGGTGCCTTGAGCATTTTACTCATATTATGAAAGTTCCAATTAAGCTTAGACATAGACTTTTAAGTTTGATTGCACATGGTAAAAAGGAAGAACCTCTCCGAACTCTCAGAAAAATGTTAAGCATCTGAAAGCCATTGAAACAACTTTAGAGGGGAAACTGTAAAACAAACACATGTGGGGACTCTACAGGATTGTTGGAGCTCACCAGCTTTTGTGTGGTATTCCCCCAGATGTTTGCCTCCTTTTGCTAAACCCTTTTTTGCTGGCCACAGGACTCTGTGTACTTTATCCTTGCCAACCAGAGATAAGTGCTTGTGTTCTCCGTTCTAAACTTAATTAAATTGTCACACCCCTATTTGGCACATTTAATTTATTTATAAGTGCCTAGTATATGGTATACTACATGTACCTAAGGCCTGTAAATTAAATGCTACAAGTGGGCTGCAGCACTCATTGTGCCACCCACTACAGTAACAGTAACACTGTAAAATATGCCTCCAGTCCTGCCCCTGCAGCCTGTGTGTGCAGCTTTAAACTGTCATTTCAACCTGGAAAAATAAACATTTTGCCAGGCATAAGTCTTCCTTTTTAATATATATAAGTCACCCCTAAGGTAGACCCTAATTGCCCATAGGTCGCATGGTATTAAAAATGTAGGACATGCACGTTTATTGTTTTACATGTTCTGGCAGTGAAAAACCTCCAAAGTAGTTATTACTGTGGAAGGATGGCCCTCCCATTGGAAAACATTGGGTCACATTAAAATTATTTATAATGTGCAACTTCGCTTTGGGAGCAGCTAGACCCATGATTCAAGGACTCATTGGGCACTCTAGGGAAAAGGCTTTGCTGTGGAGCAGTGTTTTTCTTCCTTGAGCAGGGTGGCCTGAGTGGTTGTGCCCAGCTTCCACCTGAGCTTCAAAGGGTGTCTACCCTGTCACTGGCTCACACCTCGGCCTGACTCCTTTTGTCTTCCTAGTCAGGTTGACTCCAAACCTAGTGGGAGGTTGAAGCTGCACCAAAACTGGTTTGGAATGACCACCAGGGAGGGTTTGCCCATTACTATGACCACACCTCTGGATGGGCACAGGGAACTCTGACTTGGGGAAGAAAGTGGGATAGTATTCAGTAAAACACACAGGAAGTGTTGCTAAAGTGGGTATGGTTACCCCTGGGAACTTTTATTACATTGCTTTGAAGTAGCCAGGAATTTCCCCTACCCACAGGCTAGCACTGGGCATAAATGTGGTGTTCCTGGTACTGTCCTGAGATCATGTCTGGACCTGTGGAAGAACAGAAGAGAACTGGGCCTTCTGGCAATGGCCTGAGAAGAGCCTTGAAGACTGGACCTGCTCTTCTTTTTATACCCAGGACAAAGAAGTGGATTCCAAGGGTCATAAGGCTGACCTCCTGTTTGGGTCACAGGGGCACAACAAATTCTAAGAGGCCTTTTCTTGCATTCCCAGATGACCAGTTCCAACTGGACCTGCCCAGGACCCCGCTTCTGGCCTTTACTGGAGTGAGTCTTAAACCCCAAGTGCTGTCCCCAAAGGTCCTGGACCTTTGGCTGTTGTCAAAGTGTTCTCCTCCTGAAGTTTCCTGAAACATTTTGCCAACGTTTTGCTCTGAGAAGCGACGGGGAGTGGGATCAACCACCAAGCCGATCCAACAAAGGTTCATTGACACTGAGGATAAGATCCTGATTGCTTTTGCTATGTTCCTCTATGAAGCAGCAAATCTGATTCAGCGGGATCTCTGGGAGAATGTGCCCATTCTTGTGGATCCCTCTGCGGCCACAGTCTGCTGCCATGCCCATCTCATGATTTCTGACTTCTATTCCAGAGACTAAGGGGGACATTACGTTTGTCCACCCGCCACCGTAACGGTGAATGGGACCGTCCGCCATAGGAGTGGCGGTCCCGCTGTGGGTATTAGGATGCCACCGCCACGGTGGCGGTGGAATCCCCTATTCCCAGCATTGTGGCGGGCGGTGCTCACAGCACTGCCCACCACAATGCTGGGAATGCACGTTGGGCATTCACATGCACAAGGTGACAGGCACCGCGCGGTGCCTGCCACTTTGTCCATGCCAATGCAGGGGGGTACCATAGGTACCCCCATGTGCACCCCCCACCCCCCCAACATCCTGGGGGCCCGCTACCAGCCCCCAACAGTGAAGTCCACATGCCCATCCATGGCGGCAATGCCGCCATGGAAGGGCTGCTTACCGCCATCATCATAATATGGATGGCGGTGTCTTGCAGACACCGCCACCATATTATGTATGTTTTCCGCCCGGTTGACGAGTCGACCGGCGGAAAAGCGGCGGACGGTCTTTCCGTCCACCGCGGACCTCACAGCCATCATAATATGGCGGGGGGAAATGTTAGGCGGGCGGTGTGAGATAGCGGGCGGATCGCCACCACCATACGGGTGGTGGCGATCCGCCCGCTATCATAATGACCCCCTAAGTTCGAAGGTAAGACTTTCACTGAGAGGAACCTGATCACTATAGCTAAAAATAGCGTTCTACCATGGTTGGCCTTAACTTTTGACTTTGTCCAAGTCAAGAGCAACTAGATGCCCGTGGTTGGCACTTAATGGTTTTTGCTGCTATTTTAAACTTTAAAAATTCATAACTCCGCTTTTACTGATTGGATATTCATCGTTTTGGTGTCATTCTATTTATTAAAATGTAGTCTAAGTTTTTTAATTGGTTTAGGATTGTTCTTGTGTTGTGTTTTCACTTTATTACTATTTAAGTACTGCATAAATACTTTTCACATTCCCTTTAACTGAAGATGGACTGCTTGGTCTCAAATGCCTAAAGGTTTATTTATTGACGTTTTATGGTTCACCCTGACAAGGCTTGTGATTATTATTTGAAATGGGTTCTCAGAAGCCTCAACCAATACCCCAATCTTCTACAAGGATCATGTTAAAATTCACCCAAAGTCAACTGAATTGAATAGGCAGATTAACCACTGCAAGCAAACAGAATGGGGTAAGAACTTGAAAGCAGAAAATAGAAACTACAGGAAAACATGGTAAAGGGAAAATATTATGATGAGTATACCTATAAGCATTTCACTTAATAAGAAACCAGTCCAAAATGTAAGTGATATTAAAAAATTAAAAAGCAACTTTTTTTCCAGATTTTAAGCCAATTAATGAAAAGGGATTTTCTTTATCCATTGAAGCTCATGTGGATCAGTGGACTCTTGCAAGCAAAAACTGCTCAGTTAATTTTAAGGAACACTATGCATCTTACAAACTAAATAAGCATTGGAAAAGTCCAAAATCTCACCTTTGAAACCTATTGACTCTGCCAATGCCTTTTTGTTCATGCTGTACAACATTGGCTGTACAGCATGACCAAAGGTTTTTTAAAAAGGCACAGTGATGTGGCCGCTGGCAACTGTGTCATATTTTAGGTGCACATGTATGTGTTAGGACATATGGCATGGGACATGAGTGCCATATGTTTTTTATTTACTGAATAACAAAAAAATCAAATGAAGTAGTACAGGTATTTAAAAAGTGGAAGGGCCGGCAGCAAGTTACTGCCTGGCCCTCCCCAAAAAAAGAAGTTAAAATAAAAATAAAAAAATTATAGAACTGTGGGGGTGGCGGCAATGGAGTAGCATGTGGGGTGGGAAGCAATAGGGAGTGGGCGAGGAAGGGTAAAAGCAGCACAGGACAGATAGCTACGTGGGGGATGGGGAGACACATTCAAGAAAGAGACAGCAATACGGAGCATGGGTGGAGGGAGAGAAGTATGCAAAGGAGATATCTGAAAAACATATGCACTCTCATGGAGTGCAAAGGCAAAAAGAGAAAGTTCTTCCTAAAAGTCCTCTCGAAGTGAGCAGTAAAAGGACACAAGTAAAGAGGATATGCTCCAGGGAAGGGTAAAACATAAAATGGACAAGGCAAGCCATTGAGTAAGAAGCAAGTAATTGAAAGCAATAATAAAGCCAACAAACGGGTGGGCTTTAAGCCCCCAGTAAGTTCTTTGATAAGCTGACAATATGCAATAGTTGAGCGCTCTCTCTGATAGTGTAGATCTAAAAACATAGATTAGTTGAGGATGTTATCTAATTTTTACTTGAACTTGGAACTTAATGGCATACAGTCAAATGATATTGATTTAATTTTTAGGTGAAGCCTACTAGACAGCACATACACAGGCTGTTGTGATACGTTTTGTGACTAACCAAGAGCACAGAGGGGCTTCGAGCCCAACCCATTGCTTACCATTAGTTGGCTTTCCTTCTCACTCTAATTTGCCTGCTTCTTATTCGTGCCCCAGCTTGTCAGTCCTGTGTTTGTCCATCCCATGGAGCATTGACTCTTTACAACCTCTTTGCTTGGTTGGCATTCCTGCTTCCACTGCTTGCTATTCAAGCACTACATTTGTCTTTTGTGTGAAGCACTCCATTAGAGTGTGTGTGTTTTTGAGCCATCTCCCTCATGTATGTCTCTTCCCAGCACTCCATGTTGCTCACTGCTGCCTGACTTCTTCTCCCTGACCTCTTCTCTCTTGCCTCTGTGCCTCTCCCCACTGCTTCCTCCACTTGCGCCCTCTGTGTTGCTTTCTGCCAACCCTGTGTTGTTTTGTTCCTACCCTCCCCTGTTGCCTTTGCATTCCCTACTGTGTTGCTTTGGCAATCCCATTCCCTCCCCATTTCTTCGATGTTCTGCCTCATCCTCTCATGATGCTTTGCCATCCGACCCACACTCCTCTGTGTTGTTTCTGCACCCCTGCTTGCCCACTTTAAAAAAAATGCTTTTGTGCATTTTGTAAGGCATGGCATCCTTGGCATGGTTCTCCTTCTACTTTTTGCCTTCAACACTCCTGTTTTGCTGACTTTGTTTTTGCTGCCCTTAGGACTCTGTGCACTTTACCACTGCTAACTAGTGCTAAAGGCCTTGTGCCCTCTCCTCAAAACATGTTAGAATTGTCTATTATCAAATTGCCATATTTAATGTATATGTAAGTCCCTAGTAAAGTGGTACTACATGTACCCAAGGCCTGTAAATTAAATGCTACTAGTGGGCCTGCAGCACTGAATGTGCCACCCACTTAAGTAGCCCTTTAAACATGACTCAGGCCTGCCATTGTGTGCAGTTTTAAACTTCTATGTTGACCTGGAAAACTAAACATTTTGTCAGGCCCAAACCTTTCTTTTAAATACATATTAGCCACCCCTAGGTTCGGTCCTGAACAACTTAGAGGGCCTGGTGTAGTATACTTAAAAAGTAGGTCATGCACTTTTTAGTTTTACATGTCCTGGTAGTAAAAAGGTGCTAAATTCATTTTTCACTACTGCGAGGCCTAATTCTCTCATAGGGCAACATTGGATTTACCTTATTGTATTAATTAAGCTGTAACTTCCAATTGGAAGCAGGTTGACCGATTGAGTTTGGTGTCTAAATAGTTGTAATTGAAAGCCCTCTTTAATGGTATAGTCTGATTTTTAATCACAATTCTGAAAATGCCACTTTTAGAAAATTGGCATTTTCCAGTCCTAACCATTAGGTGCTTGCAGCCTGATCTTGGGTCACATGACTAAGTGTAGATGGCAGTTGGTCTTTGTGTATTGCTTCCAGACAGTGAGACAAAGGGGAGATAGGTGTTGGCAAGATGGACCACTCTGAGTAAACGAGGAGAGAAGCTGTCACCTACCACACTTGCATATCACAATGGCTCTGCCTGAGCACTCTCACAAAGGGTTTGTCACTAGTCTTTTGTGTCCCAGACAAGCTGGTACCAGGACAGGGAGGAAGTGGGTGCTTGACACCTCAGGTGGATTGAAACCTCTAGAAATTTCCTCCACTTCAAAGTGGGCACCAGGTATAAATGTTGGACGCGTAGACCCCACTATTCACTACACCTCTGGACCTGTGGACTCTGCAGGAAGAAGGACTGCTGTGCTGCTGGAAGAACTACCACTGTGCTGGACTGCTGCTCTGAAGGGCTGCAGCCCTGCTGTTCTGCCCTACTGCCCTCTTGCCTGGATGAGAAGGATTGGACCTGCATCTCTAAACCCAGAACCCCAGAGTGACTCCAAGGGCTAGTTAACTCGACTCCTGATAAGAAGATGCAAGGACATAACAGTATTCCAACAACCTTGAACCCAGCAACTTGACTCTGCCATCTGTGAGTCTCACCCTGCCAAGTGGTGCCACCCTAGTTCTGGACCCTGGAAGTGGCCCTAAAGGTATCCTGCCACCCTATCTGTGGATCCAGCCTAACTGACGCCTCTCCTCTGCGGCACAACCCTGAGCAGTAAGTTACGCTTACGGAGGCCAAGTACCCCGTGTTGAAACCCCGTTTTGAATTACGAGTAATCTGCTGGACAGATACGGTTTACCCGATATACGGCCCGGAGAGAGAAAAAGCCTTCACTCCTCTTGATGTGCTAAAGACATGGAACTAGTTTGAACTTTTTCTTTATTATTCCTCTTCTTTTAAACAGATTGTTTTTATGCAGATTGGGATTCTATCCATTTAGAACTACTGACACAAGGAAGTGAATCTACAATAAGGAGCCTGGTTGCTTAATACATAAGTGCGAAGGTTTTTAGCCTCATTTTAAGTTGTGTGCGGAGAGGAACGTAGTCCGTATTCCTGAACTATTTATAGTCGGGCAGTATACATTTTTATTTGAAGAAATATTCAAGCAAGGTGGGAAGATATTGGCTTTCCTGAAGAAGGTGGGGGTGATTTCCGTTGGACCCACCGAAACGCGTCGATGCTTTATAATTGAATACATCACTGATTTATGACAAAATGCAACACTATATGGCAATTATTTAACAAGAATTTGTTGCTCCAATTGTGTGTATTTATATCAAAAAGATTTTTGTCTTATTATTGTGATGTTTTCTTGATTTGAAAAAATACATAATCATTTTTTTTTCTTGTTGCTTTCCCACTCGCTGTAGATATACGTTTTTTAATTTGTTTTTCTAAACTTGTTTATATGGATTTGTTATTAGTTAATTTTATTAAATGTTATATTTGAGTATGAAATTGTTCTAACAAATGTTTTTAATACCATTATATGTACATATATATTTTTAATAAATTGAAGAGAGTTAAATAAATAAATTTGCTCTTTCTGATTTGATTTTAGAGTTCATGCAGTTTGCACCTCTGTGTTGGGTTTACTCTGGATGATTGATATTTTGTTTGGTGGTGGATGTGAGAATCAGTTTTTTGTGGCAGTATATTTGTTCCCAAGGGGATTGGTTTTTTGACTTTTTGTCTATAAGTACCCTACCCCTGTGGTGATTAAGGGTCCCTCTCTCTTTTTCTAAATATACAACCCCGAGCAGAACCAACCCATTGCCTCTGCTGCGTGGACTTTCCCGGCACAAGGACTCCGCATCCCCCTTGCAGCCTTCAGCCTCAGAACCGCTGCTGCGTGATGCATCTCAATGCAGGCCTTCAAATTGCAAGCCTCTTGTTGGCAGCTTCCTTTGACGATGACCCAAGACCTCGCATCGCAGCTTTGCAGCTCCTTGGAACCGATGCTGCATGATGCATCTCTGACTTGGACCTCTCATCGCCTCGGGTGCGGGAGGCATCCTTGACGTGGGACTCCACAACTGTTCGCAACCAGGATTTAAGGTACTCTTCTTCAGTGGACCTTACTGGGTCCCTATAGTTGGCCTGCGCTCCATTGCGGTCGGCCTATACTTGTGACTTTGTCCCGGTCTAGCGTGACTAGATATCCACAACTATTACTTTGTGCTTTTTGGCTCTATTTTCACTTACATTTTTAAACTTGCATATCTCCAGTCCTACTCATTGGATTTTTTGTTTTGTTCTTTATTTATTTATTAAAGTTTACTCCATTTTCTAAACTGGTGTGGGATTTTTCTTGTGCTGCATAAATACTTTACACATTGCCTCTAAGTTAAGCCTCGCTGCTTTTGTTTCAAGTTACCAGAGGGTTGAGCACTGTTTAATTTGAGGTTTGCTTGTGCCTCACACTGACAAGTATTGTGGTTCCCGTTTGAGTAGAGTTTCACCCCCTCAACCAGTAACCCAATTTCTTACACTTACAATTTCTTTATCCTAGTTGGATCGGTAACTAAAGAGAAAATAAAAATCGACTTTATTTTGTAGATATGCGCATGAGTGGTTTGTGCCTACAAAAAGATGCATGTGGACATGTCAAAGGCTACTTTTTTTTTTTTACTTTAGCAATGCAGCATAGAATCGCGGATACTGTGCAGTCTGGCTAAAAACCATTGGCAAAGCCAATAGGTCACAGAGGTAAAATCTATTGGTTTGCCAATGATTGGTTATACACTCTCTTACATATTTTTTGCACATTCACCTAGATCATTTTTAATTAAGGGCAATAACAGTCCATAGATGCATTATAGATGTTGTCCATGTTGATTTTTGTGTGAAGAGATGACTGCCAAGATGGTATCAGTTTGCTATCTGTTTAAAATTTAAAGACAACATTGATGCACCAGGAATTAACTGTCTTACTTTTCCAATGATGACGAATGCTGGATATGAATGATGATAGGGTGGCTCGTAGACCACGACTCAAGGGTCAATTGGGTTACGATACTTAGAATGTTTAAATTTGGAAACTAATTAGTTAAGCTATTTTCAAATGGGCACTAATGCATTCTGGTACTCTTTTCATGTATGCATTTATTCGATTTTTAGCACCTGTATCAAAGTTCTATTTCTCTTTAAGATAGGACATGTTAGCAATTTAAAGATTTTATTACCTATTGTCTTTAATGTTGTAAGATAGCAACAGCTTTATATTGTATGTGTGCATTAAGGTTTGTTGTAAAATGTTCTAAAGTTTGCATCAAAATAGATTTCATGGACTTGACACATATAAAATTGACAAATGTCAATCAAACAGATTAAAATATCATTAATTCTGATCCCTTTAGGTCAGGCATTAGCCACAATATATAGAATTTTTTGATTTTACTAAAATTATATATATACATAGTTCAGCTGCTGTGTTGAAAGTTTCAGGGTGATTCAGCAGGCAGGGGATGAGAAAAAAGGGCAGGTCCCAAAACACGTTTTCCCCATGCAATTTCCCATAGGTATTTTGAACATGACTACAGCTTGAAATGCTGAACTAAATTACACCAAATTTGGCAGAAAGCTAGCTCTTGGTCCACAAAGGACCCTTTTTGTGATTTGGTGTAAATACGTTCAGTAGTTTTTGAGTTATTAAAGAAAAAACGAATTTGCATATCTAGGGACGCGAATACTCCGTGGATCCAGTGGCTGCAAACACCTCAACCAGGAAGTATTAGCAGCCATTTTGGGACTTGGACTCAGCCACGTCACAAAAAAAGTTTTAAAAAAAGAGAAGGGGGCAGGGTAGCAATACCCTGGCCCCCTAGGCCTGGTGGTGGGGTCCCACAGGGACTCTGCTGGTAGCCAAAAACAGTTTTGTTTTCAATTTTGCTGTGAAATCACAGTGGATCCATGAACTCACGGAAAAATTGAAAACAAATAACAAGCGCAGTCTCTTGTGCTTTTCTATAGATGAGCTCCCGGGTGGGCCAGGTCCCGGGGGCAGATTTTATTGTTAATTTTGAGGAGAGGGGGTGCATGTGGCCCCCCTCTCCATAGCTGATATTGGGCCCGGGGACTGCCACCTCCCTGGGTTCAGGCCAATGTTAAATGAGGGGGGGGGCGTTTTCAGCCCTCAGGACGACCACCTCCCCAGGGCAGGTCCTATAAAAATGCCTGGCCCCTCCTCTTGGAGCCATTAATGGCCCTGGTGACCGCCACACCCAAGGACCGGCTGTCTATGCCCAAGGTGCCCACCCCTGGGGCATAGTTGTTTGCTTTCGCTTGGCGGGAGTTTTGACAGCTCTGCCAACAAGGAGCAAAGAAGTAAGTTCACTCCCAGAGGGCGGGAGCAGGAAAACTCCCCCCTCCCACTGGGAGTGAAATTTTCATAGGAAAACAGAAGAAAGAATAGCTCCTGCATGCAGGGAGCAGCAATGCCGGCTCCCGCTGGAGCCACGGAACCGGCAGGGATCGCGTGGGCATTGAGGCTCCCCCCATGCCCCATTTTATGGTAAAATGTGGACACTTGTTGGATAAGCGGGCAGGTGAGGTTCTGTTCTGGCCCTGATGCTCATTTCACAGATATTAAACCTCAACGAGACTCACTTAAAAATATAAGCATAGCAGGTGCCACAGTTGAAGCTCCACTTCTGTAAAGGAAACATGATCCTAACTTCTTGGGCCTGGTGAAGGCAAACAAGTCTGTTTTATCTGCAATTCCACATTGAAAAACGATTGATAGTCCTTGATGAAGGTGAATGCATGGTTGATCTATTGGAGTGCAACCTGTAGTGACTGTGACGACCAGCTCACCTGTTTGTCACATCTACCTCAACCAGTGTTGATTACATTTCCCCCAGACTGGCTGGTCGAGATGGGCTTCTTTTGCCTGATATGTCAGGCTGCAAGCACATTCCTTGCCATGCAGTGACCGGCTCGAGCTGGAGCTGTCCGCCCGCTCGCCTGCTAGCTCACTCTCAGCTGCTGTCCATAGACACTGTGCTGCCCTCAGCATGCATTCCACACGCGATGACCTCCAAGAGTTACAGAGAGGTAGAGTTAGCGTGTTCTACAGTCCATCTGTGTGTGATTATCTATACAGTGGTTGTGAGGGGGACACTGCGAGTCACTGTACTGTGAGTCCAGGTGTGATGGTAGCATGTGACGCTATTTAGGATTGTTTACCTATGTGTTGCACACTCAGGAGCGTGTACAGGGGAGCTCTTGCAATAGTTTGTCTCCATTTTTATTGTATGTGAGCTTCATTCGAGAACATGGGGTTCACCCAAAGGCACCGTTCAGTGTTTAAATGAAGCAGTCAGATCCGGCCTTTCGCCAGTATATTTAAATGGAAGTGGTGCCTCTCTCGTGGTGCGGTGTGTGAACCAGCCTCGGATGGGCACGACTGGCAACAGGACACAGACAGAAGGGCTGGCCCTAAAAAGTCAGTGTGTGCATTTTTTGTGCCCGCAATGCCCGGCTTTGTGTCCACGGTGTGTTGGCTCATCAGTGGATAGTGCATTACTACTGCAATGTACCGAACGACAACAGCAGAACCGCTGCAGTGGCTGTAGTGTCAGGAGCAGGCATGTAAGCATGCAGCCGAAGATTTCACTCACACATAGCTAAGAAGAAAAGCATGTATACAGTAAAACAGGTAGTTTGATACTGACAGAAGGAGATAACCAATGAGTCAGAGATATAGTGACAACTGTTATGTATCTAACAGCAACGAAGGTACTTTCTCAGTCAGTAAGGCAGTATTCAGGCACTCATGCAATCACCCAGCCACTACTCAGTCAGTCATTCATTATCCATGAAATGATTAAATTACCCAGACACTACACATGTACTCTTGCAATCAGGCAGGCAGAAATTATGTAGTCATTGAACTATGCAGGCACTACCTATAAATTCATCTAATCACCTAGGTACTAACTATTGACTTATGCAATTAACAAGGGTGTAACTATGCAATCATTATAACATTTGCGCAGAACTTATGCAGCCATCTAAACACCCACTTTCAACCCATGCAGTCATTGAAAGACTGAGGCACACGCGTGCACTGATGAAACTCATGCACTCATGTAATTACGTAGAGAGTACCATTGTAGTAAACCTATAACCCATCCAGTACCTATGCAGTCATATAATTACTGAGCCAAAAGTATTGCACTAATACAGTCACCCCAGAAGTATACTTACTCTCATCCAATTTCTCAAGCTTTAACAATGGAATCATGCAGTCACTAGTCATGCATTCATCTAATTAGCCATGCACTACTGATGCACTTATTCAATTCTCCAGGTACTAGCCATGTAGTTATGTTAGCATCCAGGCACTACCTGTTCAGTCAACCAAAAAGAAATGGGTAGCATCCAATCGCTGAAACACTATTCATCCACTCATCCAATAGGCTAGGTGCTATGCATGGACTTAAACAATCATGTATGCACTATCCATGCACTGCATAAATCACCTATATACTATGTATGCACTCTTGCAATCATCCAGACACTAGAGTTGCACTCATTTAATCATTCTACCAGTATCTATGCATGTATTGAATTATTGAAGCATTAGTCACACACTTGTTGAATAATTCAGGCTCTACTCATGCACTCATCCAAACACCCACATACTAGTGGTATACTCATGCAAACATGCAGTCAGTAAGTATGCAGATATGGAATGACCAATGGAGGTATTGCATAGTCAGGGAATCATCTAGGCACTACTTGTATCCTCAGGGAATCACCTACGTACTACCTATGCACTCATTCAATTATCCAGGGATGTATTGATGTATTCAACCACAAACCCATGTATTTACAAGTTTTACTGAGGAATATGTAGTCTTTAGATAATATGGGTGATAGGTTTACTACAATGGTACTCTCTATGTAATTACATGAGTGCATGAGTAGAGCCTGGATGTTTCAACAGTGCACGTGCGTGCCTATGTATTTTAATGACTGCATGGGTTGTAAGTGGGTGTTTATATGGCTGCATAGGTTCTGCACAAACGTTATAATGATTGCATAGTTACAGCCTTGTAAATTTAGTATTAAATTTAAAAAAGTGTAGAAGAAGGAGATTTGCAGCGAAACAGAAAGCACAAGTTGAGAGAGTAGTTGAAAAGGCCTTTTGCTTTGAAGAGGAAGCTTTTCATTTTGATTCTAAATAGAGTGAAGGCTCTTGACAAAATAGTGTTGTGCATGAGGAGACAAAACCAGTAGAAAAGGTTAGTGAATAGGAATAGTGAATAGGAGTAACTGTTGTACAGTTTGTAGTGGAGAATGGATACATACTTCTTGTACAGAGCCTTTCTTTAATGAAGAAAGCTATCTCCAGGATAACAAATTAGTTCATGCTATTAAATAAAGAGGACGATGTTATGAAATGAAGAATGGTAGTCCTATAGCAAAAGAGGTGATGGTACCTAGAAATGTAGAAGAAGTTATTGCAGAAGTGGTACAAGGAAGGCGTAGTCAGAGTACTGTACACTAATGGAATTGTAGTAGTGTTTCTAGTATTAGACAGCAATCCATTGATATATTAAGAAAAATCCTACGTATCTTTCCAAGGCGAAGTTTAAAACCCACAATAAGTTATACCACTCAACAATATGAACTTTAGGTAGGAGGATGTATTATGTGAAAACTCCTGCTTTATGTTTAGGAGAAATTAATAAAGTACTTTGCATGATAGTGTGGCAGACGTAGAAAAGGTTTGTGGTGATGAGCAGTTTCGTTTCTTTTTTCCTGAGCAGGATTCCAGGGAAAATGAAGAGTTGTTAAGAGGAGGAGTTGCAGAACAAGGCGCATATATTACAGTTGATAGTTTTAAAGAAGAGATTACAAAATTTAACACACTGTTGTCTAAAAAAACCACAGTATGTTTGTATATGTTGTCGATGCACTTACTAGAAGATTTAAACACAGACTGTTGACTTATATTTAAAAAGTGAAAAAGTAAATCATGATAACTGGCAAAAGTTACCCTGTGCATTTATTTGTAGAGGAACGGTTTGACTTTTCTATATGGCAAGTTATATGTAAGTAGTGTTATAATAAATTAGAAGATAATAAAATTAACAACACATAGATATTAGATACCCATTTTGTAAGGTAATAAAATGCCTGCTAATGTAGAAAAACTATGAAGAGCCCAAAAAAAAAAAAAATCAACATTTATTATTCTTTGCAGCATTGTGAATGGCCGTTATGGACTGCTCTCAAGCACTCACTACAACTCCACAATCCATGCAGTATGATGCCATCGGAGAAAACTGTGGAGCCAAATCTTAAAGTTGAGATTGGACTTTTGAATGGACTCTCTGCTTCAGTATTGTTTTGATGCTATTGAAGTTGAGGGTCCTTCAGCTTTGTGTTGCCTTCTTGCTGCTCACTATGAACTCCTCTTCTGAAACGTGGAAAAATATAAAAGGGGGCAAAAAATTACTGTGTATGATTGTTGGCAGCATTGGGAATAGCTGTAAAATACTGCTCACCAGCTGTTATAACAACACTACAGTCCATGCAATACATGGCTATCCTTGGAAACTGTGGAGCCATATCTGTTGTAGTAGTCTGTACCTCTAAAGGGACTTTCTGGCAGGGAATTGTTGCTGCTGCCACTGATGTAGATGGTTCACCGGCTTCCTTCTGCTTGATCGGCAGTTGGAGACGTTTTCTATGATAAGTTTTAAGAGGATATAACATGAACGTCGACCCACATGAGACCAAAAAAAGTCCCCAGCCAAAATCTAACCCCTGCTCACAAAAAACTTCTGGAAAAGAAGTTTCAAGAAGGAGGAGTGGGTGTATACTTCCTATTCATTTTACTGAACAGTATATTATCCAATGATATTCCTTACTTTCACTGTCATGTGATGTTTTCAGATTGGGCATTGCACTAGTTTGGCAACAGTTTTTAATTCCTCATGAGTTTGGGTAACAATGGGTAGTTTGATGGGTGTTTGGAAGTTATGTTCTATTTGAGAGTTCATATGTTGATTTATTTTTTGAAACTGTTCTTTTTTTATAAATGTGTTATTAAAATAAAGTTAAACCAATATGTTACTAAACAGCTAGACTCAAACTTTGTGTAAAATATGTCTGTATATCTGTTTTTTACTTTGTCAGTTGTATTCGCGACTACTGATGTCATTGTGACCTCTGGTGTTGCTGTGAAGAAGGAAAATACATTTTTGATTTAGTTATTTCGACAAATGAAAACAGAGGGAAAAGTTAAATTAGTATCTTACTAAATAGCTACACTGAAACCTTATGTAAAATATGTCTATATATGTGTTTTACACTTTGTTAAAAACAACCGGTATTCGCAGTCTGTCCGTGGCAATGGCACTCACAGAATCATACAGGCACTACCTGTGCAATCATCAAGGACGTCCTTTCTCCATCACTCTGCAAGCGCACCTCCTGACATAGTACTTGTTGGGGGATGAAGTCCCCTTTTCTATTAAGGGTATTTGGAGGCCAAGTATCCCTCTTGTTACCTCCAGCAAGTTCCACACAGTCAGTTTGCTAACAGGTCTTCGCAGGCCACACCCCCTTTCTGCACCACTTTGCAAACACGTCTCCTGGCACACTACTGGTTGGGGAATAAAGTTGTCTTGGAAGCTAATGGACCTTGGGGACCAAGAATCCCTCATGATACTTTCTATAAGTCCTACTCAGCGGGATTTCTGAGCACTGGTCAGAGGCCCTTCTCCTTTCCACACCATTCTGCAAAGACCATTGCTACTTAAAAAAACATGGAAAATCACTGAAAAAACCAAAGGTTACAGGTAAGTTGAAGTTAGGAATTAGCATTTAAAAAACCATAGAAATTCACTGAAAAAATGAAAGGTTACAGGGCTGTTATAGTTAGGAAATAGGATTAAAAAAACCTTAGATATTCACTGAAAAAAACAAAGGTTACAGGGACGTTATAGTTAGGCTGATATCACTCGTACAAAACCAGAGAAATTCAGCTGTTCTAGTTAGCTGAGCTAACTCTAACTCGTGCCCCCACAATGCACTGCTTATGACCTCACATATTACATCACTCATGACATGGTCAGTGACATCACTGGTGACATCACCACTGTTACTGCTCCCTTTCCCTTGTGTTTGCTGTCTATTCCCGCTCTTCCCCACCCTACTCCATCAACTTGCTCCTGCTGGAGTGGAAACAGAGGGATTAAAAATCATGATTTACCAGCATCAGGGCTAACTCCTCCGCCACTCGTTTCTCTTTTGTGCAATGGATCTTTGCTGTTGTTTTAGAGAAGATCAGGAGCTCTGCCTCACATAAATTACAAACACAATCACTAATCTATTTTCAGTCAATAATGAGAGTTTGGTATGAGTTACAGTGTTTTATTAATTAAATCTTTTAGTGGTAATCCTAATCATCAATATACGAACAAAAATCAAAAATCAATATTAGTTCATCAGATCATATAACGAATGCATTATGCATGTTCCATAAGAGAAATAATCCCTATTCTAAGAATATGGTAAAAAAGGAGTCAGTCCCAACCCGTAAAAAGTTCTAGTTCGTGAGAGTGAGATAAGTATGAAGCTTTAGAATGAAAGTCAGCTCAAATAGATAGAAAATATATCTAAGCAGAACTTCCCATAAGGGGAGGTTCAAGAAACGCATTAGAGTCTCAAAGCAGCGTGAATTAAGGTCTGGGTAAATGGGACTGGACAAGTGTCTGGAAAAAGTGTGGTGGTCTACTCTAGGAAGATGCACTAATATAGGCAACACATTTTATCAATGTTGCAGCTTTCAGTCTTCTTCCTCCTTTAGCCAGTCAATCAGCGCTTGACGCTTTCATGGGAACAGGATCACTCCTCATTTTATCACTAGTCGACAGACAGCAATGTTAAATTTGCACATAAGTTGCAACGATTCGAAGTTCATTTGAGTAATTTTGCCATTCAGGTCAATTTTCCCACTTATAGACTACATCCCTAACCTTCCAATATCAAGTTTCTTACCAATAGTCTATGTAGAAGTTGAAACACTAATCTAATAAAAAAGAAAACATTTAACATAACATCCATTTATATTCTTTATAAAGGCTGCATCTTCCTATTTGGGCCTGATTACGACTTTGGCGCAGTTGCACCGGCTCTCCGCCGGTATGGCTGTGCCAAACCGACGCAAGGACCACCAACCTGATTACGAGTTCAACTCATGCAGGCGGACGGTCCTTTTTTCTTTCCCATGGCGGTGCCAGAAAAACAGGCATCGCAGTGGGAACAGCAAAAATGTTCCAGCACGGCATGGACGGTGACGTCCATGCCGTGCTGGAACTGGGGGTGCAAGCAGACAGGGGGGCACATGTTGTGCCCCCCTGAATGCATCCCCATGGCGGGGGGAATGGTGGCCCCATAGGGCCCCTTTGTTCCTCCACCACCAGCCTTTTCATGGCTGGGGAGCCTGCCATGAAATGGCCGGCGGTGTAGGGAATTCGTAATATACTCAGCAGGACTGCGCCAGTCCCGCTTAGCATGTTACTTTGGGCCTCCGCTGCACCAGCGCAAGGGAACGGAGGTTCACTGGCGCAGGGGGAGGTCCACCCCCTATACAACTTTGAAAGTCGTAATTTAGCGGACGGTGGACCTACACTGCTGCGACACCTCATAATCAGGCCCTAAAGTCTAATCAGCGACCTTTGTGTAGAAAAAGTCTGTGGAAATATGTGAAAACATTTATGCACCTTTTATTTATTATGAAAAACATGTTCATGGAAAGGGGAAGAAATAAACATTTTATGTGCATTTAGCTTTCCTAGTCAACTCAGCTTGTCAAGCAATTTTGCTTTAGCCATTTGAGGCCTGGTACGAATAAATGTGATTGCCTACTACTATTTATGCATTTTGAAACACATTATTTTAATTAAAGCTTACACATTAATTCTGCACATTATTATAAACTCTGTTATTTTCTTATTTTTAAAAATCGTGCCTACACTTCCCAGCTTCAAAATTCCATATTTACAGGATAGGCAAATGCGCAAGTGTCAGAAACACATTTGCGCTAACAGAATGTATTTTTTTTAATTTTCACTCTCGATGCAGAAAACAAACTGCACAAAATAAATGGAAACCATGAGAGATGCGGTTTTGCTTTAAACTCTGCCCTCATCTTCTTGACAAACTGTTTTCCATAGAGCATTGACACTCTGCATTGAGAGTAAAGGATGTGGTGTGATGAGCAGAGCTGCCAACTTTGGAGCTGAGGAACCAGTTTCGAATGTTGGCATCAGCTCAACATCCTGTGTGTATGGGCAAATCACTTAGAGCCTGATTTTGATCTTGGCGGATGGAATACTCCATCACAAACTGATGAATATCCCATCCACCATATTACAAGTTCCATAGGATTTAATGGACTTGTAATACGGCGTACGGGATATAGGTCATGTTTGTGACGGAGTAACCCTGTCCACCACGATCATAATGAGGCCCTTAATCTCCCCATGCCTATAAACAAAAAATGAATTTGTCCTTGTGTATTTTAACTTTCGCTCATGTAAAGTGCTCCAATACCTGGTACTCTGGTGGAGTTCGTGCTATATAAAACTGCAAAAAAAATAATCCTTGTCTGTTTTTCAATTTTATATCCCTGCCAGTTCAAGCAGTAACTGCAAGGCTTGCAAATGCCTTTTATGAACTTAAATACGTTTTGAAGTTTACTTGATTTTTAGTGAAGATAAATGACCTTTCTTTTCCTGCAGTAAGAAAAAGTTCGGCTCTTATGGCCTCACACATCCAACACATTTCTGCATCCCAGCTCATGTAAGGCCAGGGAGAATTCGATTTTTAGAAATGGTGTTTGTGTGCTCAGTGATGTAATGAGTTCACCCCAGAACCTGGATCCCTGTTAGAGGCCTCTTGCTGGATCTGTATCAGCAGAGAGTCCTAGGCCTTCAGCTACAAGAAACCAGAGGGGCGAACAAAGATGAGCAACGCGAAGAAAAAAAGGACAAGCATTGGCACATCAATAGGTTTATGCGTACCTATTTTCATTGTCAATGTTTTTCGACATGTTTCAGAGCAACGCGGGCTGCTGTGCAACATTCCATAAAGTGAGCAAAAAAAGCTCTACGATGGGGTCAAGACTGGCCGCACCATAGCACATCATTTTTCATTTACTTTAAGCCATGTTGCACAGCAGCCTGCCTGCTCTGCAAGATATTGAGAAAAAAAAAACATTGACAACGCCAATAGGTCTTGCATAGGAGAAACCTATTGCCGTTGCCAAATGCTTGTTTATTTATATTGGCAAGGGTCCAGCAGCTCCCCCAATACTAACGTTTTACAAAAGCAATGACGAAACTAAGAGCATTACAAAGGCAAAAGGCTGGCAGCCAAAGCCGGAGATATTGGCTTTATCAATGCTTGTTTTATCATCTGGCCCAGGTGTTTTGATGTCACTAACTGGCAAATTAACAGTGTGTATTATATCTCCTAACACGTTATTTAACACTGTTTTATTTCTGTTGGCCTGGCAGTTACAAATATTTTTTCCTTTGGCAATTAGTGAATTGTATTAAAGAGGCTTTTTCCCTGTAGCAAACATGCTCCTTTCTTACACGTATATGGGTATATGTATAGGCACGTTCATGATTTGCTGCAACCTTGAAGTAAGGCTTCTGGGTATTGTACCAGACCATGAGGTGCAGAAATACTTATGACTTCAGCTTTCAACAGTCTGCAAAAAGCATGCGTAAATACCCCTATCTGCATACGTACAAGCACAGATAGATGAAAAATGAATTACTTGGACTCAAGTTTGTAGCCTGTCACCACAAATGCCCCTATAGATCTCAGAATTCAATCGTTTTGCTCCCTTGGTCAATGCAATATAGCGCTGCAAATAGAACATTATACAGGGCTGCTTTTAGCTCCCAGTCCGTATATAACTTGACTTCCTAAGTTGCAAATTTGCTAATGTTCCCATACCACTAACCGAGAGATTATGTAAATATAGAATTAGTTCAAAAAGATTTGCAAATGCATTGCGATCGTGTAAAATGCTTTAGTATCGATACACTTAAAATAAGAAAGGCTGGGGGAGCCAAGGTCTATTTTTGAAATAAAAGTATTAATTTTAGAGAGGCGCTTTGGAAAAGTAAGGAAGATTGTGAGATGTAGGTGAAAATTAATACTATATTTGGGAGAAGGATAATGTAAATATTCTTAAAACGTGTATAATCCGAGGATCTGATATATTTTCGCTTGCCTGCTCTGTCCAATCGGAAAATAGAATCTACTTCTGCATATAAATTATTTTGGGACTTTTAATGGTGAGTAGGGAAAAACACTGTAGGCCAGATTATGATGTTGGGCGGACCGCCACCGACAGGCCGTCAGTGGTGGTTCGCCCAACAGACAGGCCATCGGTCCGACCTCTGCATTACAATGCAGGCGGTCGGACCGCAGAGGTCGGGAGGAAAGACCACTGCCTCCGACAGGATCAAAGATCCCTTCAGGGCGGTGGCCGGAATAGATTTCCTTCCATGGTGGCGGTGCCTGCGCAGGCACCACTGTAGGGATTACGATGTCCCTTTCAGACAGCCTTTTCATGGCGGTCAGACCGCCATGAAAACGCTGTCAGAAACAGACTTTAGGGGCCTGAAGCAAGGCCCCCATTCCCCATGGGCCACTGTAAATTGGGCCTCGGGGCACAAGTAGTGCCCCCATGCGCATCCATGCACCATATGCCAGGCACCACATGGTGCCTGGGACACGGTGCATGGATGTGCACAAAGTGCTCTTTTACACTGTGGCTTGTGCTGCGGTCCTCTTCCTGTAAAAGAGCACTTTTCCAACCGCCAGCACGGTGGTCTCATCCTAATTCGGCAGTCAGACTGCTTGTCAGGCAGTCTCCTGACAGCCACGATAGCGGTCGTCAGTCTGGGCATGATGCCCTATGTTTTGGGGGATTTATTGGAGACAGAAACACATAATTAATTTGGTATACCTTGTAGGAGAGGTATTAAAAGAAAAAGGTGGGTTAACGTGAATTCAGCCCAATAATTTAGTCTAACGGTTCATCCTTGTGCCACTTCAAATAAACTTTATTTCTAGAGTGAGAATATTTCACCAGTAATCACATTTTGATGCATGCTTATAAGGTTAATGGTCTGATAGGTCAAGCATCACGTCAGTAAATTGGGCTACCAAAGCTGGAGTTTTTTCATAAATTTATCAAACTTTGAGGTAACCTAATAAATGTAATTTGATCAAGGTCAACCTTTGAGATAGGAAGGGAAGCAAAAAAGTCCCATGAGCCCTACCACCTAGCAGAAGACACATTTGCTGGCAGCATTGAATTGTGGTGCAAATAAGTCTCTATGTACTATGAGATAATTGCCAAAGATGTATCACAGGTTGCAAACAAGAGGATGTAGGCGACATTTCTGAATGATGATCTAAAAAACAGGAGGAACAATCCACTTTGACTAAGAGTAGGATCTTCATCTCTGAAGTATTATGGCATGGCAAGATGGACTGCACATCATTAATCCAGAGTCGTTCCCCATTGTGACCCATTAAAACACATGGTGAAGTTTCTGGTTTCCCTAATACACCCTCACTGAAGGACAAGTTTAGACCACTAACATCTCAGAAAGGAGATAGCAGCAAACAAAAAACAATTGTTGGCAACCTTCTTGCCAACCCACAGTAGTGAATGGTTCACTAACCAGGAAGAGAAAAGACTTTTAGGTGCGCTTCATATGTCATAGAACTAGAGTTCACAATATTAAAAAGAAAAGAATCAAGAGAAAGAAATAGTAACACTAACAAGAAGACATACATTTATGACTATAAACCTACTATAGAAAGCAAGCAGAGAACACATTAGAAACTTATCACATCATCTATGGCATTGGAAGCTAGCCATCAACTTGACTCTTGACTACAACCGCGTGATGCAATTTTAATGATGTAATCAGGGTGAGAGTTTTGGAATAAAAATGTGCTAGAGACGAGCTCAAATGAAAGATAGGTGAAAACAAGAAATTGTTGCGCAATTGGAAGGAAATACAAATACAAAAGATTAAAGGATAGAAAGAGGGTTTAAAAGAAAGAAGAAAAGGGAAGAAAAGAAGAGATGTGTAAAGTACAGACAAGCCAAGGAGACAGGGTGAGTGGCAAGGAAGTAAGAGAAGTGAAAATACAGGGAGTGGCTGGAAGGGGAGAGAGAACAGAGGGCAAATGAGGGGAGGGAAGGTAAGAGGAGGAGAAAGAAGAGGCAAGGAGAGGAGGTGGGGAGGAGAAGAGAGCAGAGCAGGGACTGAAGGAGAAGAGAAGAGAAAAGAAAAGGGAAGAGGAGAGTAGAGTAGAGGAGGGGAGAAGGAGGAGAGAGGAGAGAGAGGAGAGGGGAGAGGAGAGGAGAGAGGAGAGGAGAGGAGATGTCTTCTGTCGCAGAATGCAATTCCTAAATTCCTAAATAAGCATACAAAATTTCTCCCAAGTGACAGCGTATATGCGTCTTAGGCGAGAACTAAAGTATAGTGTCTGGGTATGATGTGGGGAGGGATGGGGCAAACTGTCAAAGAGGTGAAGGTGCCCGCCAAACATACTGAAGGGCATAAAACAACAAACAGTGTCCCCAAAACATGAATGTTCTGTCTGAGGGGAAACAGACTTTACAACTCAGCCTTTACTACACAAGACCTTTACCACACAGTCTTTACCATGCAGGTAAGTACCGCACAGTTAAGTATTTGTACCTTTACCCCTCAGTACTTTACTTGAGGTGAGGGTGACTGGTGGGTTGGGGGTAGGTAGAGGTAAAGGGAGGTGAGTGTGTATAAGGGTTCATGGGTGGTTAGAGGTAAAAAGGGGTGAGAGTGACTTGAGGGTTAGGGGTGTGTAAAGATAAAGGGAGTTGAGGGTGACTTGAGGGTTTGTAGAGGTAAAGGGAGGTGAGGGTGAGTTGAGGATTCCGGAGGTGGGCAGAGGTAAAAGGAGATGAGCGTAACTTGATTGGATAGTATGATGTGGTACAGCCTGTGGTTGCATAGTATAGTATAGTATGGTACGGTATGGCCTGCCATTTTATAGTATGGTATGGCGTGGGCTGTTATTGTATGGTATGTTATGGTATTGCCTATTATACAGTAAGGTATAATATGGTATGGACTGTCATTCTATTGTATGGTCTGGTATGGTATGACCTCACATTGTATAGTATGATATGGTATTTTATGGTATGGTAGGGTTTATTATTGTATAGTATGGTATGTTATGGTCTGTCATGTCCTGTTATTATATAGTATATTATGGTATGAGTATGGTATAACGTGTTATTGAGGTGTACAACCTATGAACTGCTAACAGCAGATATACACATGCATTTAGGCAAGCACCACTATCACCAGTTGGTACAATTTAAAAACATGCAACTTACGTTGGCTTTACCAACTTGGCTAGGAAGACGGTATAACATAGAATGTGACCCAAAGGAGTATGAGTCATAAAGAAACGCACCCTTAGTGAATGCTGCAACATGTAACTTTATTAAAATTTATAAAACTGAGGGGCCGATTCTGATCTCGGCCGGTAGTGCTCCGAATCGGATTCGGTTTTACCGGATCCGATCCGGAGCCCTATTTTCCGACCGAGTCGTACGCGCGTCCGGGCGAGCGAGTACGATGCGTATTCGCCGACCGACTCGTCCGGGCGACCCGACCGCTCCGACCGACTGGTTCCCGGATCGTACTGCTCCGACCGACTCGCTCGGACCCGATTCGCACCGCGCAATGGAGACGTTTTCCGGCCGGGTAAGTACGATGCGCACCTCGACCGCTCCGACCGACTCGCGCCGTCCGACTCGAACTCGCTGTCGGAGCCGTACTTTGGGGGTCCGTGTCGGACCCCCTGTACGCGTACCCGTGCGAGGCGCACACAGGGGGACCCATGGGTCCCCTCTACCTGTGCGTGTACGCCGCGAGCGCTTTGCGGCGTACTCGCTGTAGGGGGCGCCCTTGTCCGCCTCGCACCCATTGAGGCAATGGGAGCCCGCGTACGCGTTGTACGACCGGCTCCCATTGAGTTCAATGGGAGTCCGACCGAATCGTGTCCGGTGGCATACGAAGGCATCGGACTCGTTCGGTCGGACTGCACGGGTCCGATTCGGTCGGAAATCTCTCCGAGGCCGGCTCGGTCGGAGAAATTACCGACACGAATCGGAATCGGCCCCTATGTTGTTATGCAGCTCCCAAAATACTGACCGGACAAGTTTTGAAAATCTGGAAAGCAAACAACGAGTAAGGAGAGAAGAGGGCCCAACCTGAGAAAAGCAAAAATGAAATGGCATAAAAGGAGCTAAAAACATGAGATAGAGCGGCATAGGAGCGTTTAAACAGGATATACAAACAAACAATACTCACTCACACATATCCAGTACCACAATTCAAGAGCAAACAGCGCGTAAGTACACTAATCAAGAAATCAATCAGTACTTGGCCATTGCTCCAATTAAATAAATATATATAATATTTAAACATTTGTATATTTATTATTTATATTTAAAATTATGTAATCACTTTTCTAGTTTCTCATGATTTTGCAGCTTTTCTGTTGGGGGTGTTCTTATGTGGAGCAGGTGCTTTCTTTTCAGTTGAATGAAAAAAATCATGTTTCACTTTAAATGTTAATTTGTTGTTAGTTTGTAGGCGTTTAGGTTGGTAGGTATATTTTTGCTTGCTGTTTGGGTGAATTTATTAGTTTGTAGTAAATTATGTATACTTACTTTCTTATATCTTTTTGACGGTTTTTGATAGTGTGATTTTCACACAGTTTACCGCTTCTTCTAGGCGTGGCTTTTTCTTTTAGGAAGTCTATGTAAAAAGATCAAAGTTTGATGGTATTTTATTAATTATTTGTCATTTAAAATTTTTAAGTTTAATAACAATTATATTTTAGTGCACATATACGTTTTTCTTACTTGGTTTGGTAGTTGTTGAAATGTGTATATATTATTTGGGTAATGGTTTAATGAGAAAATCCAGCAGAGCTTCCTCATCTTTCAGCGTTTATAATTTTTTTAAGTAATTAGATGTTTAATTTAGCATGCCATTTATATTGCTGATTTAATCGTTTGTTTGATGTTATTGGTTAAAGTTGTTTATAGTTTCATTTCAATGGTTGGTTTAGTTTTAGTTTGAATTTTTTTAATTCGCTTTGTCCTTCTATGGTACATGCTAATTTAGGCATTATTTTTGATGTATAATATATACTTTACTACTTTTGAATATAGGTCTATATATATACATTTAATAATTTTTAGGTTGTAGTTTAAATGGTTTTAGTTTATGCTTATATTTTTTAGGGCTGTATTGTTATAATATTTGTGATATAATTTTTGGGGTTGAAAAGAAAATATAATTTGCTTTTCTTTAACTTAAGTATGTGTATAAAACATTTTACTTTTATTTTGAATAACTGATTTATGTTAAAAGTGTTTTTTAAATATTTATTAGAGAATATTTTTGATTTTGATATAGTTAAAAATCAATATTTTTATCAACAATATTTTTGTTCTCGATATTTGTAGTTTACTAGTTAAGTATAGGAAGTCAATATTTATGTGATCAATATTTCATTTCCGATATTTTTAGGTTTTGATCAATATTATGTCAGTGATCCCCAGTCAGGGTAGAGAGAATTTTAGGATATAGGACACAGCATCCCTAATGCTTATCACAACAAGGTATCCTACTACCTAACACCAACAAAATTATTTGTTGGAATTGTTATATTCCATATAGGTACCCTATATAGGCGCAGGTAACATTGCAACCTTTCACCTATATTCTTCCATACATTACATACATAACGGTTCTTAGGGACTGACCTTTTACCTAGATACGACACTGCATTCAGAACGCGGGTTTCCCCTAGTTCAAATCTCATACATTATGCATGAGGCTTCTTGGAAGCACAGCAGGACGAACATCTCCTGTATAATATCTCTGTATAAAGTTCAGGCCCGACGTTATCCTTTAGGCCGACACAGTAACACAGCAAGGTAGGACCCCGGGGAAGACCTATGGGTATATATACATCACATCTTGCTTAGAAGGACAGAGGAGACTGAGACTTCCCGGCTGACACACTGACCAGAGACGCTGAGGTTCCTGCATGCAGACACTCCAGCTCACAGTGGTCTAACCTCACTCGCGGGATGTCCAACTCGAGACTGTAGGAGAGTAGGATCTGCTTCTTATAGTTACCCCCACTTTTTGCTGATGTTTCACTGTTTTCGACTTAGTCTGACTGGGATCCTGCTATTCAGGACCCCAGTCTATCTGCTTTCTCCTCTAAATTGATTGCATGTACTTTAGGTACACTCCAGATTGGATTCTGGGGTACCCTTATAAGTCCCTAGTATATGTTATACTGTGTACCCAGGGCATAGGTACCCCAGAGGCCACCCATGGGCTGCAGCATGTATTATGCCACCCCTGAGAGGCCATTCAAAATGACACAACAGGTCTGCTACTGCAGCCTGTGTAAGGTGTTGCATGCACCCCTTCCTTAGATATAGGTTCACTATATCTATCCTAATCACTGCACATATAAGCCTATCAGTCACCCCTATGGCAGGCCTTATCAATCCTGGAGGCAGGGTGCTGGATTTTATGTGAGAGGGTGCCCATGCATGAGCAAAGCCCCTCTGCAGCCTTCGGAACCACTATTCTGGGGTTGTTTGTGATGCAGTCAACCATATACTCTTAAGTGCATTATAACCTCGCGGTAAATGCTAACTTTAAAACGGCTGCAAAGAATTATGTCGTGTTTGGTGTCAAACACCTTGGAATCATACCTCCACACCAGCAACTGGTGTGGGAGGTATGATTCCTCCCTCCTAGAGGGTGAAATATGACAACACTGGTACACCCGGTACCAGCTTCACAGAACCCTGGCATCACAAAATGGATGCTGCCAGCCACAGACACGAGTCTGCCCTCCTGCTGCTGGACGAAACTCCGACAGGGAGGCTGGACAATAGGTTTCTTGTCACAGGGAGGTGTGACCACCTCCCACACAGGCTTTAGTGTATTGGGGCTGGGTGGGTGCACTCCAGGAGTGCTTTGATGTCTGCACTGGGGGCACATTTGGTGTCCCTGTGCATACTCCAGCTCAAACCAGTTGCAGGGGCACTCAGCCCCTGCTCTGGTGCGAAACTGGACAAAGGACATGGGTGTAGCCACCCCTCTGTCCTGACCCTCCCATAGGTGCGTCCCCAGAGTTTGTCCCACCCCTTCCTTGGGTATAAAGTAGGAACCCTGACTAAAGGACTTTAAATTTTACCTGGACTAAACTCTGCTACAGAAACCAAGTAACCTTCGACGATCTACACTTTGCTGGACGACTGAAGAATCTCCCTTGGAGGAAAGGAGTTACTCCCCTGCAATGCAGGCACCTCAACGCATCTGACTGGTTTGCATCTATGCAGCTCCCGACGGACTCCGAAGATTTTGCAACACAGGACATGGGTGCCCAAGCTTCCCCGAGGCCGACTAGTGCTCTCAGAAAACCTGAGACCCGCAGCCCTCGTGGGGACCGTGCAACCCGAACCCCTGGACACCGTGCACATTTGCAGCAGCATATGCTTTTAGGCGATCTCTGAGGCTGTACTTTGGGCTACTTGTAGTCCAAGCCCCGAGCAGTGTTTCCACTGAAGATTACTGGCCTACACTCCACGAGTGTTCCGTGGGCTGGTATTGAGTGATTCCTCTCGAGGTCCCTTGGCAATCCCTGGTCCGTTGACCTGTGGGTCCCTGAGAAGGCAACATTAACTTTCAGTGGGCTTCCCTGGTTGATCCAGACGTGCCCTGACTCTCCATTGCTTGGGGAGTCCCCAGGACCTTGCTGGTCCTCACAGAAGCATCATTACTCTGACCGCGTGGGTTGCAGTTGGCAAGGCTTGTTGGTCTCCAATCCGGAAACTGACCCCTCAGCACTCGACATCCTTTGTGGGACAGCTCGCCTGCGGATCCTGGTCATCATCGACATCTCCTGGTCCCCGTGGCTGCAGAGTCAAGCTTCACCTCTTCGCACCTGAAGCACCCGACATCGGTGGGCATTCGATTGCTCCGCTCCTGGTCACGTGAAGTGACCCAGACTTTGTCCCCTCTGCTTTCAGGTTCTTCTCATCCCCGATCCAGGCTTGGGTCACACCGGACACTTTTCTTCTCCACGGCAGCAGCACTTCTTCGCATCACGCCATTGAAAACGACAAGGGTTTCCGACACCACTTGACCCCTATGCACCCGGCTTCCCTGGGCTAGGTAACACGGGTACCTCGGTACTCACAAGGGTGCTGGCCTTAGAACCTTCTAAGTTTAACTGGGTTTGCTTGAAGTCCTCTCCGAAGTGTCCTTAAACTCTAAATTTCCAACCGCGACTTTCCCATAGAGTTGTACGGAGCTCGCGTCTGTGTTCCCACACTGCAACCGTCCTCCGTGGGTCCCCTGTGTCACTACCTTGGGTGGTTCCTTGGTGTCCCATCGATTCTACATGCTCTAGGCACTGTGTCTAGTCAAGTCGTGGTTGTTATACCACTTTCTTAATATATGGTTTGGTCTCCCCCTGGAGCCCACTGTGTATTTTGCTATTTACTGTCGTTCTAGTACTGTAATATTGTGTGCCTTGTTCTCTAATCTCATAAAGAGGTTAGTAGAGAGTGTTTAGTAATAAATACATATATTTTATATATACCTTGTGTGGTTCTCCTTTCATTTGGTCATTCAAGAGGTTATATACTGGTAAAACAAGCTGCTTTACATTCCTTCAAGACTTAGCCTGAAGGCTGCTCTCCACAGCTACCACTAGGATAGCTTTCTATAAAGGTTGTCTTTAACCTAATCATCAATAAGGGTCGTTTGGACTGGTGCAAGGTGCCCACTTTAATTAGTGGACAGCATATACCAGGCCAACTTCTCACATTGGTGTGCAGCGGTTGGGATTCAAGCTTGCTATTGTTTTACCAGATAATCTCAGTGAGTGACTAACTGAAAACCACTAAAGGTACTTAGGTACATATAAATCAAGTCTAGAATAAAGTAAGTTCTACTGAACTTAGAGTTGGGTGTCAAGGGCCTAGCACACCCTTTCTCCAACTCAAGAGAGTTTAGTAGTTCCCACTAGAGTAGGTAGGTGCATACACCACACCACACTATAATGTCTTGAAGGCCGGAAGTCAGTGACTCCTTGCCAACTAAGTATGACCATCTCACATTCCAAGAATTGAGAAACATGTGTACATCAAGGAAACTGAAGACGGGGAAAAATCCAAACACCCAAAGACTCATAGTGACTTTGCTTTTAGATGACCTCAGAAAGACCCCAGGGTCTGATGAGGTAGGCAAAGAGGGTGGGACAGGAGAAGAGGAAAGGCCAGGAAGTGAAAACCTCAAGGACCTGGACTCTGATGCTGGCCAGGAGGATCAAAATGATTCTAACCTGGAACAGCCAATCCTTCCTGAAGGTGAGGAAGGAGGCCCCAGTGGGCCTCTCTTTACCCCACCTGGAAGGGTTAACAGTTTACCAAGAAGATCCAGATCTCCTTCTCAGGAATCTGATCATTCTGGTACTTCTGTAGGGACCTCTGCTTCTCATAAAAGGGAATCCTCTTATGAGAAGAAATGCCAACTGCTTGAGTTTGAGAGAGCTAAGCTCAGAATCAAGAGAGAGCAATTGGCCTTAGATAGGGAATCCCTGGAGCTTCAGAGAGCTTCTCAGAAGCTGGGACTAGAGTCCCATGGTGGCAGCCACAGTGTCCCTAGAGGTAGAGATCATACTCATGACCATAGGAACCTGAACAAGATTGTCCCTCCCTACCAGAGTGGGGATGACATCCACAAATGGATAACTGCACTTGAGAGGGCCTGTAAGGTACAGAGGGTCCCTCAGGAGCAGTGGGCAGCAATCTTGTGGCTCTCCTTTGCAGACAAAGGTAGAGACAAGCTCCTCACTGTAAGAGAAGAGGATGCTGATAATTACAAAGTCCTGAAGAGTGCTCTGATTGATGGGTTTGGCCTAACCACTGAACAATACAGGTTAAAGTTCAGAGATACCCAAAAGGCACAGACTCAGGACTGGGTTGACTTTGTTGATTGTGCTACTAAGGCTCTGAAAGGCTGGTTACTTGGCAGTAAGGTGTGTGATTTCAAAGGATTGTATAATTTAATCATGAGAGAGCAGATCCTAAATAACTGTCAAAATCAACTGTTGCATCATACCTGGTGGACTCTGATCTGACCTCTCCCCAAGAATTGGGCCAGAAGGCAGACAAATGGGTCAGAACCAGGGTGAAGCAGAAGGTTCAGAACCAAGGTGGTGACTCAAAGAAGCGAGATTCTAAAAACTCTGATAAGGGTGGGGAGAAGGGTAAAGACCAGAAGTCTTCTCAAGGGCCCCAAAAATCTGCATCTGGTGGGGAGTCACAATCCAACAAGGGAAAAGGCAAGAAGAAACCATGGTGTCAAATCTGTAAACAGAAGACCCATTGGACAAGTGATTGTACCAAGTCCAAGGACTCAACTCCAACCACCACTGCCCCTAAGGCAACTGTTCCCCCTAGTTCAGCTCCAAGTGGTGGTGTTCCAAATAAGGGTGTAGTAGGGTTAACCCTGGGATCTGAGATGGACTCTGGCCTAGTCAGAGTTCCAACTCAGGCTATGTTGATCTGTGATGGAGGCATGGATATGGCCTCCTTATTTGTAAGCCCCAGTAATCTGGGCAAATACAGACAACAGCCTATAATAAATGGAAAAGAGGCCTTGGCATTCAGGGACACAGGAGCAAGTGTCACAATGGTGACAAAAGATCTTGTGGCTCCTGAGCAAATCATTCTTGGTGAGATGTACCAAGTGACCAATGCTAGCAATGTCAGGACAGACCATTCCTTGGCAGTTGTTAATTTCTCCTGGGGAGGGGTAACTGGCCCTAAGAAGGTTGTGGTAAGTGCAGACCTCCCTGTTGAATGCTTGTTGGGCAATGATTTAGAAACTTCAGCTTGGGCTGAAGTGGAACTCAGGACTCATGCAGAAATGTTGGGTATCCCTGCGGATGTGTTTGCTATGACCAGGTCACAGGCAAACATGTCTAACACTGAACAGGTCCTGGATCCTGGAAAAATGAACCAGGCACCTTCCAAGAGGAGGAGCAGTAGGGTTAAGGCAGTGTCTTCCCCCCTGCCTCAGAATCCAGATCAGTCTCTTGAGGGAGCTGATCTTAGTCCTGAAGAAGTAACTGTCCTAGATGAGCTTGAACCTGATCAGGTTGAGTTCTTGAGGACAGGGGGCCCTTCCAGGGCAGATCTGAGCCAGGAGCAACTGAGCTGCCGCTCTCTTGAACCCCTCAGACAGCAAGCTGCTGCTGAGGCTGCTGGGAATGCTAGTGAGTCCCATAGGATCTACTGGGATGATGGACTCCTTTACTCAGAGTGTAGAGACCCCAAGCCTGGAGCCACCAGGAGGTTGGTTATACCTCTGAAGTTTAGGAGCTTCCTATTGACACTAGCACATGATATCCCATTAGCAGGTCACCTAGGCCAAAACAAGACTTGGGACAGAATTGTCCCTCACTTTCATTGGCCTCATATGTCTGAAGACACCAAGGAGTTTTGTCGCTCCTGTGTCACCTGTCAAGCCAGTGGTAAGGCAGATAGCACTACAAAGGCCCCCCTGATACCACTACCTGTGGTGGGGGTTCCCTTTGAGAGGGTAGGGATTGACATTGTTGGTCCCCTAGATCCTCAAACTGCCTCTGGGCACAGATTTATACTGGTGGTGGTGGACCATGCCACTCGGTATCCAGAGGCAATTCCCCTCAGGACCACCACAGCTCCTGTGGTGGCAAGGGCCCTCCTGGGAATCTTTTCCAGGGTGGGTTTTCCTAAGGAGGTAGTATCAGACAGAGATGCAAACTTCATGTCTAGTTACTTAACTGCTATGTGGAAGGAGTGTGGTGTAAATTATAAATTTACCACCCCTTATCACCCACAATGCAATGGTTTAGTTGAAAGGTTCAACAAAACCCTAAAGGGCATGATTAAAGGTCTCCCAGAAAAGCTTAGGCACAGATGGGACATACTTTTGCCCTGCCTTCTCTTTGCCTACAGAGAGGTTCCACAGAAGGGGGTTGGTTACAGCCCATTTGAGCTTCTGTTTGGACATCCAGTTAGGGGTCCATTGTGTCTAGTGAAGGAGGGATGGGAGATACCTCTAAAACCCCTAAACAGGATATTGTGGACTATGTACTTGGTCTCCGCTCCAGGATGGCTGAGTACATGAAGAAGGCAACTAAAAACCTTGAGGCTAGCCAGGAATTACAAAAGGCCTGGCATGACCAAAGGCTGTGTTGACTGTTTATCAGCCAGGACAGATAGTATGGGTGTTGGAGCCTGTGGCCCCAGCAGCCCTCCAAGACAAGTGGAGTGGCCCCCATACCATAATTGAGCAAAAGGGAGAGGTTACCTACCTGGTGGACCTAGGAACTCCCAGGAGCCCCCATAGGGTGCTCCATGTCAACAGGCTCAAACCATATGTTGACAGGGCAGACATGGGCTTGCTCATGGCTACTGATGAGGGACAGGAGGAAGAGAGTGATCCACTCCCTGACCTGCTCTCACAGAACCCTGATGATGGTTCAGTGAATGGTGTAGCCTTGGCAGGCAGCCTCACTGACCAGCAGCAAACTGATTGCAGAAAAGTTCTCAACCAGTTTAGACATATGTTCTCACTGACTCCAAGTCAGACTACCTGGTGCACTCATGAAGTGGACACTGGGGACAGTCTGCCTGTTAAAAATAAGATTTACAGGCAACCTGACCATGTCAGGGACTGCATCAGGACTGAAGTCCAGAAGATGTTGGATTTGGGTGTGATTGAACCCTCAGATAGCCCTTGGGCTAGTCCAGTAGTCTTGGTACCTAAACCTCACACCCAGGGTGGTAAGAGAGAGATGAGGTTTTGTGTTGACTACAGAGGTCTCAATGCAGTCACTAGGACAGATGCCCATCCAATCCCTAGGGCAGGTGAGCTTATAGACACTTTGGCCTCAGCCAAGTTTCTCAGCACATTTGACCTGACAGCTGGCTACTGGCAAATCAGACTAGCTGAGGATGCAAAAGCCAAAACAGCATTCTCAACCCCTAGTGGACACTATCACTTTGTGGTGATGCCCTTTGGTTTGAAGAATGCACCTGCCACTTTTCAAAGGTTGGTGAACAAAGTCCTTACAGGCCTGGAAGCCTATAGTGCAGCATATCTAGATGATTTTCCTGTCTTAAGCTCCACCTGGGAGGATCACCTGGTCCACCTGAGAAATGTTTTGGAGGCCCTGCAGAAAGCAGGCCTCACTATCAAGGCCACTAAGTGCCAGATAGGGCAGAGCCAAGTTGTATACCTGGGCCAATTTGTGGGTGGAGGCCAGGTTCAACCATTGCAGAGCAAAATCCAGACCATCATGGACTGGGTTGCTCCGACCACCCAGACTCAGGTCAGAACTTTCTTGGGCCTGACTGGGTACTATAGGAGGTTTGTCAAAGGGTATGGATCCATAGTGACCCCTTTGAATGACTTAAATTCCAAGAGAATGCCAAAGAAAGTTCAGTGGACAGTCAGCTGTCAAAAGGCATTTGATGACCTGAAGCAGGCCATGTGCACTGCTCCCATTCTGCAAAGTCCTGACTACTCCAAACAATTCATTGTCCAAACAGATGCATCTGAGTTGGGGGTAGGGGCTGTGTTATCACAATTGAATGATGAAGGTCAGGGGATGGACTATACAGTGGAACATAGACCTGGGAGTAACCATGCCAATGCAGATGGACTCTCCAGATATTTCCACTTAGAACATGAAGACTCAACTGGTCAAGGTTAGTTTAATGTCCTGACGTTTGGGGGGGGGGTTGTGTAGGAGAGTAGGATCTGCTTCTTATAGTTACCCCCACTTTTTGCTGATGTTTCACTGTTTTCGACTTAGTCTGACTGGGATCCTGCTATTCAGGACCCCAGTCTATCTGCTTTCTCCTCTAAATTGATTGCATGTACTTTAGGTACACTCCAGATTGGATTCTGGGGTACCCTTATAAGTCCCTAGTATATGGTATACTATGTACCCAGGGCATAGGTACCCCAGAGGCCATCCAGGGGCTGCAGCATGTATTATGCCACCCCTGAGAGGCCATTCAAAATGACACAACAGGTCTGCTACTGCAGCCTGTGTAAGGTGGTGCATGCACCCCTTCCTTAGATATAGGTTCACTAAATCTATCCTAATCACTGTACATATAAGCCTATCAGTCACCCCTATGGCAGGCCTTATCAATCCTGGAGGCAGGGTGCTGGGTTTTATGTGAGAGGGTGCCCATGCATGAGCAGAGCCCCTCTGCAGCCTTCGGAACCACTATTCTGGGTTTGTTTGTGATGCAGCCAACCATATACTCTTAAGTGCATTATAACCTCGCGGTAAATGCTAACTTTAAAACGGCTGCAAGGAATTATGTCGTGTTTGGTGTCAAACACCTTGGAATCATACCTCCACAGCAGTAACTGGTGTGGGAGGTATGATTCCTCCCTCCTAGAGGGTGAAATATGACAACACTGGTACACCCGGTACCAGCTTCACAGAACCCTGGCATCACAAAATGGATGCTGCCAGCCACAGACACGAGTCTGCCCTCCTGCTGCTGGACGAAACTCTGGCAGGGGAGGCTGGACAATAGGTTTCCTGTCACAGGGAGGTGTGACCACCTCCCAGACAGGCTTTAGTGTATTGGGGCTGGGTGGGTGCACTCCAAGAGTGCTTTGATGTCTGCACTGGGGGCACATTTGCTGTCCCTGTGCATAGTCCAGCTCAAACCGGTTGCAGGGGCACTCAGCCCCTGCTCTGGCGTGAAACTGGACAAAGGACATGGGTGTAGCCACCCCTCTGTCCTGACCCTCCCATAGGTGGGTCCCCAGAGTTTGTCCCACCCCTTCCTTGGGTATAAAGTAGGAACCCTGACTACAGGACTTTAGATTTTACCTGGACTAAACTCTGCTACAGAAACCAAGTAACCTTCGATGATCTACGCTTTGCTGGACGACTGAAGAATCTCCCTTGGAGTAAAGGAGTTACTCCCCTGCAACGCAGGCACCTCAACGCATCTGACCGGTTTGCATCTACGCAGCTCCGGACGGACTCCGAAGATTTTGCAACACAGGAGGTGGGTTCCCTAGCTTCCCCAAGGCCGACTAGTGCTCTCAGCAAACCTGAGACCCGCAGCCCTTGTGGGGACCGTGCAACCCGAACCCCTGGACACTGTGCACATTTGAAGCAGCATATGCTTTTAGGCAATCCCTGAGGCTGTGTTTTGGGCTGCTTGTAGTCCAAGCCCCGAGCAATGTTTCCACCGAAGATTACTGGCCTACACTCCACAAATGTTCCGTGGGCTGGTATTGAGTGATTCCTCTTGAGGTCCCTTCGCGATCCCTGGTCTGTTGACCTGTGGGTCCCTGAAAAGGCAACATTAACTTTCAGTAGGCTTCCCTGGTTGCTCCAGATGTGCCCTGACTCTCCATTGCTTGGGGAGTCCCCAGGACCTTGCTGGTCCTCACAGAAGCATCATTACTCTGACCACGTGGGTTGCAGTTGCCAAGGCTTGTTGGTCTCCAATCCGGAAACTGACCCCTCAGCACTCGACATCCTTTGTGGGACAGCTCGCCTGCGGATCCTGGTCATCGTCGACATCTCCTGGTCCCCGTGGCTGCAGAGTCAAGCTTCACCTCTTCGCACCTGAAGCACCCGACATCGGTGGGCATTCGATTGCTCCGCTCCTGGTCACGTGAAGTGACCCAGACTTTGTCCCCTCTGCTTTCAGGTTCTTCTCATCTCTGATCCAGGCTTGGGTCACACCGGACACTTTTCTTCTCCACGGCAGCAGCACTTCTTCGCATCACGCCATTGAAAACGATGAGGGTTTCCGACACCACTTGACCCCTATGCACCCGACTTCCCTGGGCTAGGTAACATGGGTACCTCGGTACTCACAAGGGTGCTGGCCTTAGAACCTTCTAAGTTTAACTGGGTTTGCTTGAAGTCCTCTCCAAAGTGTCCTTAAACTCTAAATTTCCAACCGCGACTTTCCCATAGAGTTGTACGGAGCTCGCGTCTGTGTTCCCACACTGCACCCGTCCTCCGTGGGTCCCCTGTGTCACTACCTTGGGTGGTTCCTTGGTGTCCCAGCGATTCTACGTGCTCTAGGCACTGTGTCTAGTCAAGTCGTGGTTGTTATACCACTTTCTTAATATATGGTTTGGTCTCCCCCTGGAGCCCACTGTGTATTTTGCTATTTACTGTCGTTCTAGTACTGTAATATTGTGTGCCTTGTTCTCTAATCTCATAAAAGGTTAGTAGAGAGTGTTTAGTAATAAATACATATATTTTATATATACCTTGTGTGGTTCGCCTTTCATTTGGTCATTCAAGAGGTTATATACTGGTAAAACAAGCTGCTTTACATTCCTTCAAGACTTAGCCTGAAGGCTGCTCTCCACAGCTACCACTAGGATAGCTTTCTATAAAGGTTGTCTTTAACCTAATCATCAATAAGGGTCATTTGGACTAGTGCAAGGTGCCCACTTTAATTAGTGGACAGCATATACCAGGCCAACTTCTCACAGAGACCAGGACGGGGTCCCATATTCTCTCAGTCTCAGGTAATGGGGTTGACTAGATCCTAGAGGGATTCTTGGCATAACACCTACACAGATGCTAGGTACATTTAGGTACATCTAGTTAGGAAGGCATTGTAGGAGTACGCACTCCTTATCATGTGTTTTATGTACTTGTATATATTCATGATTTCTGCAAGATGGTAGAACTATACCATCCCTTTACTTTCGTAATATTGCTAATCATATATCTCTGCTACTGTCTAATGGTTGTTGCAGCTCATCTATTCTACACTAGAATAACAACTGTTCAATAAATACTTATTGAAAACGCCCAGCTGGTTTATTCTGTGTACCTCTCTGAGACAAACTAAGTGAGCACGAGTGACTGAGCGAAAGGTAGTATATTGTTTCCATGATTCTGAGGGATCAGGGTTGTCATGTTCTGAGGTTGCCAGAATCTATTCTCTCCTTGGTAAGAGGAGATTATAGTGGCACTGTGAGCTAGCTAATACAGACAGGCTAACGTATCCGGTGGGGGTGCACGGAATCAGTCTGCCACCAGTCCCACAGTTTATGTTATCCAAACGCCCAGATCCTGTATAGGTTATATAGGAACTACACAACAGAATTAAGAAAGAAAGAATGAAATGCAACCTACAGGAAACTTATTTAGGTTTTTAAATGACCCTCTCCCACTCTATTAGTGGAATGCTTCATCATTAGGTCGATCCTGGTCCTTAAAAACCAGGGTTGGGCTCGACCATATTCCAGGAAGCACTTTAAGATATCATTTTTTGCCAGGGTCTATGGTAAATTAAAAATACCTAGTGAACATCAAGGTATCCCTTTAATAGCAAGCATCCACGATATATATAAAAACAAAGTTAGGCTGTATGCGGGGGTGTAATGGCCCTACACCCTTCCAAGTGTCGACATGTTTCAGTCTCTACTCTACGGCTAACTATGGGTCCATGCTTTCATCAGGGCTAGAATAAGTAGCTACAGAAATAGTATTGGTGTAGTAATCACCTTCTATCGGCCTTTCCCTATTGTTACTGGGCAAACAGCAAATGATATAGAACATGAAGCGTGTCTACTCACCCTTAACTATTTGCATTTGTTCCTGTAAAACATATCACAGAAATTACTTGTGGGATTATATCATCCTTACCAGCATAGATTCCATGTTTTTGTATTCAAATCAACATATATAGCACAACACACAAACATGCATGGAAATGCAGTGTTAAATCCCAATAGCATTATACACGCATTTCATATTTAACAACCTATACACATACATTGTGAACACTGGTTGTGCTTCATTGCACACATCACAGCAAGTCGTGAAGGTGGAAAACACTTTCAGACATTTTTGTCTTACTCTATTTTAAGGGAACCTTTGAGTGACATAAGAAGAGGGGCATGCAAGTAGAATCCTACTGGGAAATTCAGCTGTTAGTGGATTAAAATTCTGCTGGAAGTTAGAAGGGTTGTGCTTAACGCCCGCTGAAATTCGGGTGTCAGATTTGTACAGGTCATTACTGGTTTGACGTTGATTGCCCTGTTGGAATGGATTGGCAACATGGAAGTCTTTTTATTATTCTGCTTTTTTCAATTAGCTTTTTTAAAATTTTCTTTAGCTTCAAGAGAAGTTTAGGTAACAGAGCTTTATTAGCCAATGACCTCATTCACCGCTGCCTCCGCCAACCGTCCCATCTCGGAACTCCCGCTTTGAATCCCCCCAACATTCCATCCCTAATAGAACAATCCAAGACACAACACTTTCTTTATCTCCTTTGATTTTTGATTTATTACCTCTTTTTCTTCAAGCCCTGGTTGAACTAATGGAAATTGAGGAGCACATTTTTGTGTTTCGTAGAGATCGGAAAGAAGAGCAAAGAAAAGGCCGATTGCTGCAATGTTTGCTCTTCCAACCCTCATGATGATTCTGAGAATAGTTCGTGCAAAGAAAATATAGTCTCAGGATTCTCTTTCTTAGGCTTTTAGTACTCTTTAAATTAGTCATCCTGCTTTGACCGCTACATTTTTCCTGCTAAAATTCCTAAATCTTTTCTATGTTTCTGTATCTTTTGCTCACAAATCATAGGTTGTTGGATCAATAACAATCTGGGGACAAAGCCCAGATATGGAATAGAGCCCTGATATTTTTTTCTGGAAAATTAGAACGTCCCTAAGGCACAGCAGAATTGATGATGGGTCACTTTCCCCGTTAGTCTTGGCATAGTTCTTTTAGGAGAATTCATGTTTGCACTGTTCCACTGCTCATCTTCCTGAACACTATGTCATTGTGCACATTTGCTCCATTACTGATCCAGCTTGTGACCAATTGTGCCTCCTTTAACTTGGGAAAGAATTCAGGGAGAGCCCACATGTTGAGATCCTTATCCCCTTTGTACCAGGAATTGGTATTTGTCTTTTAACAAAATGGTCAGATTGCAAACTTTCTTGATGGTCATTGTACTTTAAATAGACTAGGAGTAACAGAGAAAGTTATACTAAAAGGGTCCTTTTGTTATACTTTATGTGAAACAATTGTTTATTACTCCTTTTGTTGTCATGGCAACCACTTTTTTCAATTTAGAGACTGGTTACGTGGAGTCACAGCATATGGAGGTGAACATCCTCATTCGCCCACCCAATGCCCAGCTGCACGGTAAACAGACATAATATCGAATTTTTAATATCGAATTGCCAAAATATCGAGTTGTAAATATAGAATGGACAGAATATCGAATTGCCAAAATATAGTGGTTAAGAATATCGAAATTCAGGTAAGAAATATCTATTGTCAAAATATCGACAGTCATAATATAGTTGTTAAAAATATCGAATTTTTTTATAGTGTTTTAAGTGTTAGTATATGTGTTAAAAGTATGTATTATTTTTGTAATGTATGTTTTAATTTTTTTAAGTAATGAATTTTATGTTATTTAATTTTTGCGTAATTTAATTCTGTAGCGGGTTGTGGGTTTATAGGGGAATAGGGTGGGAAGTAATTTAATTATAGTAAATTAAATATTAATTTTTAGGAATTATTAATTATATTTAATTTAATTTTGCGTTTTAGTTCTGTAGCGGGTTGTGGGTTTATAGGGGAATAGGGTGGGAAGTAATTTAAATTTAATTAAGTAATTATTAAATTTTATTTATTGGTATTGATAAATAATTCATTGTTAATTAATTATTAATTGGTAATTAATTTTTATTAATTGGTAATTAATTTGTATTAATTGGTAATTAATTTTTTAATTGATAATTATATTAATTGTATTAATTTATTATTCAGAGCGGGTTGTGGGTTTATAGGGGAATAGGGTGGGAAGTAATTTAATTGTAATTCAGTAATTATTTATTTTTATTTATTGGTATTGATTATTAATTTATTGTTAATTAATTCTTATTTGGTAATTAATTTATATTAATTGGTAATTAATTTTTATTAATTGGTAATTAATTTTTAAGAAATAATATTTATTGGTATTTAGAATTAATTATTAAATATTTTGTAATTGGTAAGTCATTTTAATTAATTTTTTATTGGTATTGATAATTATTTTATTTTTATTAAAATATTAAATCATTATTTTCCCTACTGTTGCACTCTTTGGAGTGGGATAGTAATTTTTACCCCTACGCTATCCAACGCTTTCCCTACTGTTGCACTCATTGGAGTGGGAATAGTAATTTTTACCCCTACGCTATCCAACTCTTTCCCTACTGTTGCACTCTCTGGAGTGGGAATAGTAATTTATACCCCTACGCTATCCAACGCTTTCCCTACTGTTGCACTCTCTGGAGTGGGAATAGTAATTTTTACCCCTACGCTATCCAACGCTTTCCCTACTGTTGCACTCTCTGGAGTGGGAATAGTAATTTTTACCCTCCTGCTATCCAACGCTTTCCATACTGTTGCACTCACTGGAGTGGGAATAGTAATTTTTACCCTCCTGCTATCCAACGCTTTCCCTACGGTTGCACTCACTGGAGTGGGAATAGTAATTTTTACCCTCCCGCTATCCAATGCTTTCCCTACTGTTGCACTCACTGGAGTGGTAATAGTAAATTTTACCCTCCCGCTATCCTACGCTAAAAATATTGAATATTTTTTATAAATATTACGTTAATATATGTATTAAAAAATAAAAATGTATGTTTATTTTTTTTTACTTACATTAATTATTTATTAATATTAAAGTTATTTAAGTATTTTTAAGTATGTTTTAGTTAATTATATATATTGTTTCATTAATTTTACATTACTTTTAAGATATTTAAAAAATTCGATATTTTGACTATATTTTTTACAACTATATTCTGGATTCGATATTTTTGTACTTACCTGTTTGTAGATAGGGATTCGATATTTTGGCATTCTATATTTTTACTTCGATATTGTTGTAGGTCGATATTCTTGTAATCGATATTCTGTCAGTGATCCCAGCTGCACACCTGTTCAAACTAAGGGGCATATCTACGAGGACGGCGATAAGTCAACGCAAAGCGCGCTTAGCGCTTTTCTACTTATCGCCGTCTATCGCTTGATTATATCACCCTGGTAGCGCGTTATCTACAACGCTTTTCCCCAGGGCGATATAATTACCAGCGATAGCGGGGAAATCGCCGTTTTGCAGGGAACATCGCTGGTTTTCCAGCGATGTTCCCTGAAACGGCGATAACCTGCTGATACGACCCTGTGGTCGTATCAGCACAATCCACCCCCATAATAGGTATGCCTGAGTCTGCATTTTAGCAGACGTTAGTTTTCGGCGAAAACAGCGGTTTTCGCCCAAAACTAACGTCTGCTAAAATGCGTTAACAACCTGTAAATATCGCGATGTGCACATCAGCGATATTTACAAGGTTGTACTGCCCAGTGACGCCCACTTTGCATCTCATTAGAGATGCAAAGGGAGACGTCTGGTAAAGGAGTGCTAACATGCGCCAATGCATGTTAGCACCCTCTTGTTAATAGGGCGATAATTTTATCTCAGCTTTTTTGGCTTTAAAAGCCAAAAAAGCGGAGATAAAGCCCTTGTAGATATGCCCCTTGATGCTTAGCATGAACTGACACAGTGAAGCATAGGGACTCCAGGGGTCGTAGTAAAAGTAGATCTCTGTAAATGGAGCAATAGCACCCGCTTTGTATCATATTTACAAGGAGATTGCGCCACCAGAACGTCACTTTTTATGACATTCTGGTGGCATAATGCCCTGCATCATATTTACAAAGTGGTGTTAAGCCACCTTTTGTGGCTTGAACGCCACTTTGTAAGTATGGTACCTTTTCACACATGTATCTGAGTGAAAGGGGCGTGCAATGGGTGTTGCTGTGGGCATTCCACCACAACACCCATTGCTTTTTGACGCTGCCCCACATTTAAAAGGAGATGTAAATCTGAGGCAGCGCCAAAAACTAATGTCATGCATTAGCAGGCGTGAGAATGGCACAACGAGGAGAAATACTTTTATTTCTCCTCGTTTTTGCATTTTCTATGTGTGCTTCATTCTGCAGCACATATAGAAAAAGCAAAATGCCATTAATGATTGTTTACGTGCAGAAAGGTGTTGCTTCCTGCAAATAAACAATCATTAAATAATGGAGATTTGCTACTTCTGTGTGTGCTGCAGAATGCAGCACACATAGAAGTAACAAATCGCCATTATTGATTGTTTATGTGCAGGAAGCAACACCTTACTGCACATAAACAAGCATTCCCTGCAACACAGGCACCCTTGCACTATGGCGCAAGGGTGTCTGCGTTGGCGCTAGGCAATTATTGTTCTTGAAAACACAGGGGTCCACCATATTGTTGTAAATACGGTGCATCTCTGCATTTTGGAAATGGCAGAGCATGGCCATGCAAAATTTGCTGCAGCTCCATGCTCCATCATTTCTTTCAAATATGCCCCTATGTATACTGCTGCAGGGCAAAGGGCAGGGAGTTATTCAAAGCCTGGAGCAGAAAACATTTGCAAACTTAACAAATCAAAAACAATGTGTTAACATGCAGGAAAGAGTAACAATTCCTTTGTTTCAAGTGTGTTGAAATCTTTGTATCTGTGATGTGGCACATATCACAAATCCCAGACCATACGTAAGCATAAAAATAATCCAAGGAAAAAGCTAGGGACACACCATTTATATAAGATGAGGGAGCCCTCTCAAGACCCTCCAGAGCACCCCACTAAACAAAGCCTCAAAGTTCTGCTCCCTCCAAGTCCACTGCCTAGGCACCACCAAGAGACTGCCTTCCTCTCCTTTTGTCTCCCATGTCCCTTTATGGGCACCAACAGCTGGCTCATACATTCTATCAAACCTTTTACCTCTAATGGCTTCCTTTCAGCCTCCTTCATTTAAAGTTCCAATGTGGAGGGTCTCAGGTGAGCTATGGCAGACTGATAGGCCACAGTGGGCTATATCGGGCTGTAGTGGGTCGATGGTCCCAACAGGATGATGGTCACAAGCCGCAACCTTTTCCGCATTCATGCCAGCCATGATCCCGCCGGTGGTACGGCCCTTGACCAAATGTCAGCCCCAATAGGCACTCCTACTGTCAGCTACCTGGAAATTAGAGATTCACAGCAGGCGTTTTGGTCTCTGGTAGCTTCTGGGTAAGGGTGGGCGGCAAATTCCGTTCCGCTCGCGGAACTTGCGAAATTTCGGCATTTCCGCGTTCCACGCGGAACGCGGAAATGTCGAAACTTCCGCGATCCGCGGCGGAACGGAATTCGGGTGCATGAAGCACTTACAGATTTCAATAAAGCAGGTGCCCGAGTTGAAGCTCAAATTCTGTAACGCATTAATCAGCACAAAAAATTTGTGAGCAAGGGCGAGGCTCAGCAGGAGTGCTTTCTGCCCAGATTTACCGCCAAACATTAGCTGTAATCCCTGATGGAGGTCTTTGTATCCTTGATTTTCCCGAGCGCAATCCTCGTGCAGAATTCGTGAGCGTGGTTAAGCAGACGTGCCTTCTCTCCATTTCCAACGTGAAAAGTTAGCTGTAATCCTTGTGTAGTTCCTGTGACCAGGAGGTTCCTTCTCCTCGTCTGCCGCTGATGGGCAGCTTAATCAAAGGACCCCGGTGCTTTCGGGCGGTGGCAAAGTTACAGACACACAGGTCACTGGGGAAAATTCTTCAGGTCCTGTACGCAGCTGTAGTGTAGGAAAGGCACTATACATTTACCCAACGAGGTAGAACTTACTGATTAGCCAGTAGAAAGTACTCCAGCTGAGTAGAGGTATTGCACAAAACGGAGGCATCTTCGTGGATAAATATGCAGGGCAGGTGTGCAGAATTCGTGAGCGTTGTTAAGCAGATGTGCCGTCTCTCCATTTCCAACGTGAAAAGTTAGCTGTAATCCTTGATGGGGGCTGGCACGATGCTCCTGTCACAAAAATTAAACCTCAACAGGAAGCACCCACAGATATAAAGGGGCGCAGCAAAATCTCCGCGAGCACGCGAAATTCCGCGTGCTCGCTGAGATTTTTTGCCGTTTTGCGGAATTTTGCGGAACGCAATTCCGCAAATTCCGCCCACCCTTACTTCTGGGGCTAGATGGTCCGAGGCTTGAGGGTGTGGACAGAGACCAGTAGGAAAAACAAGGTGTGGTGGGCCATCAGCACGAATGGCATCTTCAGTGGTGAGCAAGAATGCTCCAACGGCGTCATTGACCAAAGTCTGTCCTTCAGCATTTAATTTCTCAGGGATGCCTAAAGTGAAATTTTAGGTGTCAAAGGCTTCCTTGAAGAGTTTACTTTTAGCGCTCATATACACATATGTACACACATATATACACACACATTCACACACACACACGTATATACATATACAAAGACACAGTGCTTAATTTGAACTGGTAGTTATTTGTAGGGCCAGCTGGCACTAATTTTTGGAGACCAGGACTTTTTTTTCCATTCATGAGACTTTAACCCAGAACAAGAGAGAGAAAGTCAGAAAATTGGGAAAGAAAGAGGTAGAGAATGATGTAAAAACATTGAGAAATGGAAAAGCAGGGATGGAAAAATAACCAGCAGGAGGGAAATAAAAGGGCAGGGAGTGTAGAGTGGGGGAAGAAAGAGGCATGAGATGGAGTCAAGACTAAACAGCATTGGTATTTGCCATCTCAAGCATTCAGCAGCACTGCCAGCGGGCTTCTGAGAAAACTTTGGGTACCAGAACTTATCATTTTGCAAATTAAGCACTCTATATACATATACATATACAACTATATTACAGTTCCCATTACATGTAAGGACTCCCCAAGTCTGTCAAACTGTGCAAAAATATTTTCATATTTCTAGCATTACATAACATTTCAAACACTTGTATGTTTCACTTCTGTTTTTGCTCATGGAGAAGAAATGTCATGTCAACATTTGCCATATGAAACTGGCATCCTAAAGACTGATCATATGTACGTCTTTTGCTATTAACAAGATTTTTGTTTCCTTAATAACTGGATCATCCATGAATAAACACTTGTCAGAAAAAAGTAAGAAGCACACTGCATTATTTCTGGACTTTATCAAAAAGTGCATAAATATTAAACAGATTTTTCCAGAAGGGATATGACTAGTCTGAGTTTCCCATAGCAATTCACAATCAAAGGACTAGTAGGTACCTTGTACAATATCTTAATTGTTGCATACAGCACAGGATGGATGTTTAGGGTTCAGAAGTCACTGAAATATGAAACCTGTAAAGCAACTCATAGCAGCCAGCTAATGTAAACTGCACGCACTCTGTCGCACTAGTCTTTCCTCTATGTTGCTGTTAAGCACCATGACCTAAGACGATAAGAGCACCACTCTGGTCACTCACGCACAACACTTGTTGCATAGGCCTAATTTCAAATACAATACTCTTCCATTCAAGCACTCCCCACAGTGTAGCATGCTATGCATCTGATAATGCTTTTCGGCTCCTTGCAATGGGGTATGAAATGCTATACAGATGCAACTAAAGTACAATACATCTAGGGAGTGCCGACGGTGGGAGCCTATGAAAAACTGCTGTATGTGATTTCAAATAAAAACTATTTTGATGGAATACCATTACTAAGAAACCATTTCATCTAAACGGTTTAACAGAAATTTTTTGGATGAATTGCATTTACCATTTCATGGAAATCAATTAATAGAATTATTTTTTTCGAAATTGGCTTCTACATACTTATTTTTTAAGCTATAAATGAAATGGATGCACGTCTTACTTTTTGTTGAAGGTATTTATTTCAATCCTTCACGTCAAGGGATGTTTTTTCAAATTTATATGTATAACATTGTCAAACAATGACTTTGGATGCTTTTAAATCACTGAACCCTCACCACCCCTAAACCCCATCCATCTCTGCCCTCTAAAAATGCCTCCCTATGCATAAAATACACCTGTATCTGACCCCTGAACTACACCCATCCCTGAACCCTTAAAGCCCTTTCTACTCCTAAACTCTACCCATCTCTTAACCTAAAACCCCTCACTACCACTAAACTCCATCTTTTCCTGAACCCTAAAAATCCCTGTCTATGCCTAAACTCCACCCATCCCCAATTGCTTAAGATCCACTCTACTCATCCCTGAACCCCCCAATAAACCCTCATCACCCCTGAAAAGAAAAACATTCATAACCCCTAAAACCCCTCACCACCCTAAAACTCCAGCATCCATTTCTACATATAAACTCCACTTCCCCATAACCCTTAAAACTCCACATCATCCCAAAGTCCACCCATTCCCAAACACTAAAAACCCTTCACCAGCTCAAAACTCTACCAATCACTGAACCTTAAAAACACTCCCCAGCCCTCAACTCCATCCATCCGTAAAACCCTCAACACCCCTACACACCACCCATCCCTGAACCCAAAAAATTCCTCACACCCTAACCTCCACCCATGCCCGATCCCTAAAAAAACCCTCACCACCCCAAAACTCCACCCATCTGTTGTGTCCTGCTGGTTACAGTCTATTGTTTTACCAGCCTCTCCCACAAGGGTTGGCCCATACACCCACACCACACCCATCCAACACAGGCATCACCAGTCAGGTGACCCTGCCAATAAAAGGGCCCGAGATCACGTGCTCGCAGCGAATTCTAAGTACAATACCCAAGTGTGTGGGTGTCTCTTATTTACAAAGTATGTGGGCCTAGAGCCCACAACTTTACATTGGCGACGAGTGGTGTAGAACCCCCATGCCGTGCTGCCTGCAGCCATCTGCCGTGAAGGTGGAGGGGATATAGCACCATAAGTACTGCTGCTGCTCCCTGCCCGGAGGAAGAGGTTGCGTCACCCCAAGAAGAGGGGAACCCTCTACTTGCCGTGAAGGGGGAGAGGAAAGAGACTGCTTCACCTCCGACCACTCGCAGAGAGCTGTCATCCGGTAAGAGTGCCAAAAGAGTGAATAGCGCTATCAGCAAAATGCCGGTGAAGTATGCGCCCTGCCCCGCCAGGCATGGTCAGGCACACATGACCTGCAATGCTCTGCCTGCTGCGGTGCCCACAAGCTGCCCCTGCCTGCCGCCTTTCAGTCCAGGTGAGGAGGGGAGTGGAGCACCTTCCCAATAAGGCGCATATAAAACACGAGTGGCCACAGTATGTAAGGAGAAGCACCCCGGTAGTTTAATGCCAGGACCCTGCCAGCAGGGGAGAAGATTGAGGCCGCATCAGCCTTGTCGCTCTGGTATATGCAGCACCAGCAGTGAGGAACCAGAGCCCCGTAGCATAAGGGAATGAAGGTCTGCCTGCCCAAGTCGGCCTTCAGTCCTAAAGAGACGGCTCAGAGAGCTGAGAGACTGTGCAAGGTGGCGGACAGTGCAGAAACAAAGACAGCACTATCAGCAAGTCGCTGAGACCGTCCACACACAGGCCCAAGGTGAGGCAGGTAGTGCTGGGGATATTGTCTTTTGACTGCGGGGTAAGAGGCTCGCCGCACAGCGCTAGCTTAGGAACACCCTGCAGAGCTCCCTACAATCCCCGCATGACAATGCCAGCAGTGCCTCTGGCTGTAAGAAGGAGGGAGGAAACGAAAAAGGAGCTGCGGCGTCCTGCGGCAGCTGGCCGGCACCACATGTCCCTACCTGAGCTCAATGGTTAGAGCGGCAGACCCTGATGCAGAGATCTGGCCCGGGACCAGGGTTCAATTCCCGCCTCGGCGGGTCTTGGGCTCAATTTCCTCGGACCTGATAATTCTCGCCTCGGTGCCTATTCTAATCATGGGTCCCACTCTGCAACTCTGGGCAATAGCTTGCTTAATCTCCACAACGGCCCCAACAGCGCTGGGATGCCTGGCTTCACCCTGGGGGTGCCCAGGAGTGGACATTTCACAGGGAAAAGCCAGGAAGGGTTCCACAGCGGTATGCGTACAGCACCTGGACACCCCTTTGGGGGTATGGGTGCGCTTTACAATTACAAATTTCAAATTTCATTTACCTGCGGGTGAGAGGGCATACATCCCTTCAAGCTGCCAGCTCCACGGCCACCTATGGAAACTCCTGCATCGACCGCGTTCCTCTGTGCCGATTTCCGAGTTTTTTCCCTCTGCAAAGCAGTTTGCCCCAGTGTGGTGTGCATCCACAACGCCACCTAGTGATAAATCATCATACCGCATCCAGTAAGTGACAAGAAATAAGGTGGCCCGACCGGGTGCACATTATATGAATGACAAGCCGCCCTACCACATTTTGCATGAATTCAAACCCTCTCACCAGCATGGAAAAAAGCCCCCGGCACCTGCATCCCCAGCATTGTAGCATCAGTGAAGCTGCCAGCACCAGTACAACTGGCTGCAGTGCCACCTAGTGATTGCCTGTTGCACCGCACTCAGCATTGGCACATACGAGCCTGCCCGACGGGATTACGTTTTTAAATAAAGACAAGCCACCCTGTGTCACAAGCTCCTGCAGTGCCCTACATACCTGAGTATAGGGGGCAAGAGCGGACTCATTCATCGGAGCTCTGCTGAAATGAAACAGACATGCGCAGTATGCACAGCATGCCCCCAGGTGGTAGTAAGCGCTACTGCTGCCCAGTAAGAAATAGCCTGCAGACCCCAGTGACCTTGCCCTACACCATAAAGGCAGAAAGGGCCCATAGGTTCAGTACCGCTGCCGCAGGACAAAGAAAATCAGCTGCAATGCGCGTCAGCCCAGTGCATCACTCAGTGACTGCAAACAAGGAGGCCACCACAAAAGGCTGCAGCTGCAAATAAAAGAGACTAAGTGAGGCCACCCCCATAATCACTACAGCAAAGAAGGCCCCCGAAAACAGTGAAGCACGTACAAGAAATCCCACTGTGCTTATACAAGCTGCCTCAGCGCAGAATCAGTGGGTGGGAGCATGACTCTCCAGGCTCATGTCTCCACCCAAATTACGTTGCAAACAAGGGCCATGAGCAGCACACTGAAGCAGTGAGTGCTGCACCATTCTCCCCTACCAGGACTACTTACCTGCAGTGCTGGGAGCAGTTTTCCCCCAGGGAAAAGACAGTCAGCTATGGAAAGAAGAGCTTCACGTGTCCCCAGGTGGCAGGACAGCGCCACTGCAAGAGAGGAGCAGGAGCAGCCACAGAGACTGACCCAGAGAAAAGACTGTACCTGTCCCCATAGCAGCCCAAGTATCTGCATGAACAACTCCCTGTCTCCCATGTACCAGCGGAGACTGCGACTGCCAAGGAGCACCCAGACCGATGCACGCTGAGCTAGGCAGGAGGCTGACCTGGGGCACTGAAGGTGAGATGTTGTACCAGGCCCATGGCACAACATAACATAACATAACATGTGTATTTGTAAAGCGCATGTTCACCCCAGCAACGGGGCATCTTGGCGCTGAATAACAGATGTTTATTGTTACCCAACTCAATGGTACTCATTTTATCGACCTTAAATGGATGAAAGGCTGAGTGGACCCGCCGGGATTCGAACCTGTGACCATGAGGTCGAACACAGGCCCCTGCAGTGGATGCATTAGTCCACTGAGCCACCAGACCCAGTGGCCGCCTGAAGAGACCACGTGCTTCTAACAGCAGTCATGCTGCATTGGCCAGCACCATTACACCCACCACTACACAAGCTCTGCCACAGACTGGAGCCATTACATTAAAAGGAGAGTTGCGGAGGAGCACCTCCTGGTCGTCAGTGACAGGAAGCACAAGAGAGGAGCAGCCAACGTGTGAAAGGTATGAGACAGACTGAGCATTTATTCACTTGGGCGAATAGACAATGATTGACTGCACAAAGGAGTCTGTGCCAGCCAGCTGCCCCAGCACCGTATGCACTCTGTTGGCCCATCAAGGAGAATGTCACACAGTGACCAACCCTGCCAAGCATGAACCTAGGCAGGACACAGCGCCATGATGGTGCAGCCTCAAGGTGTAAGCACTGTGCCCTCGAGCAAAGAGGAGGCAGTAGGGAGGTTACCCGCCGTCAATGAAGGGAATCACTAAGGAGATCCCACAGAAGATCTCGAAGGAGGAGCCCTGTGAGGCTCGAACGCAGGAAGGAATCATGTTCACCCTAACTGCACTTACACCGCCCCACAGTGGACCAGGGACTGTTCAGGGAGTGCCCCCAATACTACTTTAAGACTGTGTAGTGTATCGGCCCATTACAGGCACAGAGAGAGTCACACGTCCCCTAGTGGCATGCTGCCATCACTGTAAAAGAAAGAAGACCCTCACCTAACACAGCGAATCTGAGTTGCACTCGGAATACCTTGTAGAGAAAAAGAAAGGTATGGAAGAGGTTGCAGATGGGATCCATCAAGGCACACCTACCTCCACTGCCATCCACATAATGGCTGACGCACCTGAGAAGACACCCAGTCCTACAGACAGGACTGGACCTGCGAGTGGTCCATGACAGGAGAAGATGTGCTGTCCAACGGACACAACGCAGATGGCAGGAGGTCCCAGGGAGAAGAGTTGACAGCACGTGGCCTGTCGGCATTTCGCGGCATGTGCAAAGAAGACATGTGGCCAGACGTCACATTAAACAGCAAGCAAGAACCGAGGAAGAAGAGAGCGTAGCACGTTGCCACATTTTGAAGAAGAAAAGGAGTGAAGAGAAAGGAGTGTGACAATCCTGTCACACTGAAGAACGGACAACCATGGGCGCACAGGAGAAACTAACAAGGGGACAACAATGAGGACTCGTACCACTACCTGAGTGCACCTACTAACACAAGCCAGCCATCAGGGTGTGGTGATGTCACGGGAGACAGCTCAACCAGAGGACCGAACATAAGCCGCCTGCATGCACGAACTGTGTATCTGTCCGACGCGTCACAGTGTGACCGTCCAGCCACCTGTCACTGGCTGCTTAGAGCAAATGGCATCCCTGCTTGCAAATGCACATGCCAAAGAAGGAGAGCTGCACCAAGTATACAATGAGCTACGTGGCTGTAGAGTGCCTCCAGCCACCCTTCTTCCATACCAGTCATCGCCACCTGTCGTACAAGTCATTTAATGGCAACCACTCCATCATTGCCATGCGCATTACCACCACCCTGGAGCATCAAGTAAAAAGATTGGAGTTCTGCACCATCGCCATACAAAATGACAAGAAGCACCAGTGACGATCTGAAGAACCAGTGACCACCTGCTCACTGGCTTACATCCTGATCCCGGTAGCGAGAGCAGGTTCTGACCAGGACACATCAACCCCTGAGGTTGCACAAGTGATGAGGTAGTGGCTCCGAGGTGGTTTTGCGTCTGTCCAGATGTGGACACATATGGAGCACCCAGTGCAGCCCACAGGCAGTTACGTGGCAACTCAACCAAGGGGCCTCCCCAAGCGTGAGAGATGGACTTGACTTTGCCACACCGATGGACTCCAGGAGGTAGCCAGGCTGTGTAACAGAGACTTCAACAGGTCACATCACATTACGACTGTCTTCAGCGAATCAAGCAACACTATTGTCAAGCGTTCTCAATGGACGCCACCAACATTCCTGATGCACCAGGGTTGAACTGTAAATCACCAACTGCATCACAGTAAGAGCACACTGGAATGATCAACATCACTTAGGTGGACTGACACCCACTGTCATGATGCGAGGGATTCGGACTTCATCAGCACCTTGTTCATCTCCAGAGGTACCTGGTTAAATTATGGATACATGCTGAGATACCCGGGTGCTCACAGCTGCCCCTGTCCACCCCAGTCCTGCGGACTGCCTCTCGAAGCTGTGAGACCTAATTTGTTTTTGTTGTTTTTAATTCCTTCCCATAGGTTGGACCTTTGTTTTTTGTTTTTGCTTTTAAGAAAATTTGGGAGGAATGTTGTGTCCTGCTGGACACAGCCTAGTGTTTTACCAGCCTCTCCCATGAGGGCTGGCCCATACACCCATCCAACGCAGATGTCACCAGTCAGGTGACCCTGCCAATAAAAGGGCCTGATTACACGTGCTCATGGCCAATTCTAAGTACAATACCTAAATGTGTGGGTGTCTCATATTTACAAAGTATGTGGGCCTTGAGCCCACAACTTTACACCATCAATGAACCCTAAAAAGTCCTCATTGCCCCTAAACATCACCCATCCCTGAACCCAAACAACCCTCACTACCCTCAACCTTGCCCCAAGGGTGTGAATTTGGTGTTTCCTTAAAAAAACTATCTTTACTTTAAAGTGTTTCCTTTAAATTTACAATTTATTTGTATTTCCTTAAACTTGTCTTTCCTTAAAATTGGTTTTCCATGATTTGTTTTCCTCCAATGTGGATTCTCAATTTTATTTTTTTCCATTAATTCACAAACATCAAAGAAAAACTTACTTACCAGTGCTTAATTTGAACTGGGGTTTGCCAGTAGGGCCCATCCGCAATCGTTTTTGGGGGACAAAAGTTATTTTTCCTCATCAGGGTTTGACCCAGAGCAAGAGACTGAAAAAACAAAAGAGCAAAAAAGGAGAGAGAAGAAGCAATGGAAAGACAGAAAAACTGTGACAAAGAAAGAAAGCCTGGTTGAAAGGGACATGAGGTGGAAATAAGATTATGCACCCGTGATTTTCGGCACCCTGAAGTTCCTTTACACTTGCCTCGGTCAGAACTTTTGGCTCCGACACTTAGGGGCCGATTCCGATTCGTGTCGGTAATTTCACCGACCGAGCCGGCCTCGGAGAGATTTCCGACCGAATCGGACCCGTGCAGTCCGACCGAACGAGTCCGATGCATTCGTATGCCACCGGACACGAGTCGGTCGGACTCCCATTGAACTCAATGGGAGCCGGTCGTACAACGCGTACGCGGGCTCCCATTGCCTCAATGGGTGCGAGGCAGACAAGGGCGCCCCCTACAGCGAGTACGCCGCGAGCGCCGCGGCGTACACGCACAGGTAGGGGGACCCATGGGTCCCCCCTGTGTGCGCCTCGCACGGGTAGCGCGTACAGGGGGGTCCGACACGGACCCCCAAAGTGCGGCTCCGACAGCGAGTTCGAGTCGGACGGCGCGAGTCGGTCGGAGCGGTCGAGGTGCGCATCGTACTTACCCGGCCGGAAAACGTCTCCATTGCGCGGTGCGAATCGGGTCCGAGCGAGTCGGTCGGAGCGGTACGATCCGGGAACCAGTCGGTCGGAGCGGTCGGGTCGCCCGGACGAGTCGGTCGGCGAATACGCATCGTACTCGCTCGCCCGGACGCGCGTACGACTCGGTCGGAAAATAGGGCTCCGGATCGGATCCGGTAAAACCGAATCCGATTCGGAGCACTACCGGCCGAGATCGGAATCGGCCCCATATTCTTTTACAAGTTAAGCACTGCACTGGCCCTAACACTTACTTTTGTTAAATTAAGTACTGTTACCAATTAAATTTAAATACAGGTACCCAGTGCTTAATTTGAGCCGGGGCTTTCCGGTGCAAAGCACCGGCACTTAATTGGTTTCGGGTGCTCGGCACCTAATTGTCAACAGCATACTTAGAACAGTCTACCACATGGTGGCGCTGCTCATCTTATTTAGAGATGAGCAGAACAACGGTAGTTTAGGAATACAATATACATTAAAATTGCTAATACCTGCCTCCCCAGCCATTCCTTTAGCTTTGGGGACCTGGAATAATCGGAACTGTCGCATTTACATGCGAGAGAGATGGTTAGTAGTTGTTTTGGCAGCGATGACAAGGGCGATAGGTGGTGCAAGCTGCAGTGACCTCCTGGTCAGAGCCCTGGCACTTAATATTTGACAAATTAAGCACTGCAGGTACCTATGGGAAGCTGATTTTGAACCAGCACAGATTGAATGTCGCTGCCTGGACTGGTGAATAGTGTTCAGACTTGCCGAGTAGAGTGTCCTTGGTGAAGGCAGAATACTTTGCAGACATCTTTCACGGAGCTTTCAGCACATGGCAATAGGTGGAAATTGGCTGTTGAAAACAAGCACTGCACAAAACCGGATCATGTTTGTATTGTCGCTTCCTTTTATGCTCCCCTCATTTGTTCTTCCAAACATTGCACATCCTTGTGCTATATACAAACACGGATTCTTATTATAAAGAATGTTTAACAGAGATTTTTTTTTAATATAAACGGCAAACACTCGTGAGCACCTAACACATGAGTAACGCTTTCCCCGTGGAAACTTTTCGAATTGGAAATATTCTGTTTATTTAATACTGGGACACATTTTACTTCAAACATCCTGTTTGGCAGCAGTAATGCAGCCAGTGAAAAGCAAATCCTCCTCGTGTGCGTCTCCTTCCTGGAGTGCTGTTACATGGAGGTTACATGTTGACATGCTTTTTTTAGCATATAATGTGCTTGCTCGGGCGGTTTCCAGAGAAGAAGCGTTATATAACCAGTTCATGAACATGACAAAACAGTAATTGGCAAATGTTGCCAACACTGGAATAAATAACAATATCCATATTTTATGAATGAACCGTGTCCTTTTCGACGCTGTATCAGACCTCTGGTCAAACATCTTGATGTCCGGCTGAAATCAGAGCCAGTGGTTACCGCCAATCACTGACCAGTGGTCGTGACTTTTGTGTAGTTAGAGCAGTGCTTAATTTGTGCAGGTGGTTTCCGGTGCTCGACACCGACACTTACTTGTTAGCACCGCCTCTAGTGACAGTTTATGACGTGGTGGTGCTGTCTTTTCAATTTTGAGATGGACACGTCAACCGTGTTTATTAAGTCAATATACATTGAAAATGAATAATACCAGCCTCTCATTCCATTATTATACTTTTGTGTGACCTGAAATAGTCTGAATTGTTACACTTGTGGGAGAGCGATGGTTAGGTGTTATGTTGGTACTATCATTGGCAGCGCTGGCAGGGTATGGGTGCTGCAGGTTGCAGTGGCATCGGAGAAGGGCCCTGGCACTTAATTTTTGACAAATTAATCACTGAGTTAGAGGTCTTTGGTGTCGCAGTAACGATGTCTTAGTAAAGTCCAATTTATATTTTACAAACAAGTGGGAGGAAAATTCAGTACATATTTACTAGGGGTATGATAAGAAAAAATCCTACTCACAGCTTCAGGCAGTGAATCTGTCTGAAGGTTGGCACAGGTGCCTTCACCAACTATCAGACAGATTGTCCAGACCTGGCAAAGTCCCTCCTAAGTCTGCGATCTCGGGGGCCTGACACACCCAGGTGCCCCTCGATGTGTGATGTGCTCAGCATCACCTATACAGGTAGGCCAGGTGCTGTATGCATACGCCCTCCATTGCCCAGGGCTATCTATCAGTCATCTCATCCGCTCCCGTTAAGTTACAGGGTGGGGTCAGGACACTCACTGAACCCACTCCCACCCTCAGATGAGATGGGAGATGTTGAGGGGAAAAAAGCAAGAGGGTGAAAGCTGAAACTTGCTAAGTGCCTGCTTATGTACTGTGCTGGCTTGAGCTTTCAGTTTCCTGATTTGTTCCTCAGCTATGTACTTGTCCCGAGGGCCCATGCACAAGCAGCTGAAGACCAGAAGTGGGCCGGTGTAGGCAGCTGATGGTAAGAAGTAAAAAAAATGTCAAATGTTGTGTGCAGGCATGCATGTGTGTGAGAAAGCACCTGTGCATGTGTGTGTGTATATGAGCATACGAGCATGTATGTGAGCAAGTATATGTGAGTGTGAATGAAAGTGAATGAGTGAGAGTGAGAGTGAGTGATGTGGAAGTGAGTGAGAATAAGTAAGAAAGAGGGAAACAGTGAGCGAGAATGAGTGAGTCACAGAGAGAATAAATGAGACTGAATGAGAGTCAATTTGAGACTGTGAGAAAGTGACGGTATGAGTGAGTGCAAGTGAGCATGAGTGAGTGAGGTGGAATCACAATGAAAGATTGTGAGGTAATGAGATGGAATGAGTGTGAGAGAAAGTGAGGTAGTGAGAATGGAGTGTGAGTGAGAATACGTATGAGAGAGAACAAGTGTAAATGTGAATGAGTGAGGTGTGTTAGTGAGTGAGAATGAGTGTGCGTGAGAATGATTGTTAGTGAGGGAGCAAAGTAAGTGAGCATGAGCAAGTGAGAGTGTGTGTGAGTAAGTTATGCTTGTGAGTCTGCCGAAGGTACCCAAGCCGAAATGCTGGTGCTAGCATATTAGAACTAGTTCATGGCAGAAAGGGCACCCATGCCAAAATATTGGCACATTTACAATGTTCTTGCCATTTTTGACACATGTTGTAAAATACTGACATTGGCATAGTGGATGAACCGTAAAGGCTTCCCACTTTGTATGTCAATAGTGCTTTGCTTCTCCATAAGAGGCTCTCCTGCATAGGTTAATTAACTAGCCATTCAGGTGGCTCTGTCAGTACCATGTGATGTACACTCACTTTATCTCTTGCCTTGTTTTACTGATCACAGGAGGCACTCATAGACCCGAGGTAGGATAGAAGCTACAGACAAGCAAAGAGCTCAAGACGGAATAAATGTTGTGAAAGACAGGATGTAGAAAGTGATGATGGAAGTGCACAAGAGAAGGCCTAAAAGAAAAGGAGGAGACTAATAGGAAATTAAGATCGAGAGCAAGAAGGAGAAAATGAGATGGAAAGTAATATGAGGAAGATAAAACTAAATTATTTTTATGTCACAATTCTGTTATTTATTAGCACTGGTGGTAACAGATGCTACTCAAAACCACTTCATGGAACACAATTTATCAATCACAGCACTGAAGAATGAATTTGCTTTTCCTAGACTCAAATTCGTGACCTTCATATCCCAGCATATTTCAGAAGCAATTGTTCAGTTCAGTGACTCATTCTTCTGGCAACTAGACAAAGGGACTATGCAGAAAACAGAGTAAAAGGAGGAGCAGGACACGGGAGTGCAGATGAACTTAAAAAAGAGAGGCGGTAGAGCAGGAGAGAGTGAAAGGAGAGAGTGACAGAGGAGAGAGCAAAAGAAACGGAATCAGAAGGTCAATGTAAGAGAATGAGAACGAGGAAGATGAGGAGGGACAGGATTGCTTGCAAGGTTTGAGGAAAAAATGGAAAAAGACGACAGGGAGGAGGAGAGCAGCAATAAGGAAAGGTCAAAGGGGATGGGAGGATAGAGAGGGTTGAAGAGTAAGTTAAAACTAGAGCAAGGTTGGGAAATTGGAGAGAACAAACATGGAGAAGAAAAAGAAGGAAATGAGAGCTAAGGTGGTAAAAGAGGAAAGACAGGCAAAACTATCAAGTGAGTGGCAATAGTTTGAAACCGAGAACCAGACAGACACAGAGAGCTGCAGCAATAAAAGGCCAGATTTATTTAGTGATCAATAGACATACAGAAAACATATAAACAAAAATGGGGGGAGATGGAGGTAGACGTTAGGTTCATCCTCCAGACCTTTGGTTAGGTTCTCTGATCTGTCATTTACAGATTCGTTAATAACTATACAGAAAACATAGACATAGAATTTCATGCACTAGTCGTTTGTGTATCTTTTTCATCATCACTGGTCAATGCAGGGGGCGGTATATTCATTGAGACTGTTCCCAGCTCGCACAAGTAAGCTTTATTTATATATTTATTTATGTACATTCTACACTGAATTTCCGCAAATATCTACTGATACTTTCTGTTCAGATTTTTACCCTGAAGATTGTTTTTTGAATTTGTTGACCCGAACTGTGAAGTTTCAAAACATCTAAGCATGTCATTTCAAAATCTACAGTGCCCAAGACTTCAACGCCATTTATGTCTGATGACTGTTTTAATCCTTTATTGTCACATTCATTGAATGAATGCTCAGTGCTCTGAAAGGCAAGAACAGGGTTCTGGCACAAATGATAAGGGAGGGAAAACATGATGGAAGCAGCAATCTTGAAGGAAAGTTTTGAAATATCAACATCGTTAAGTGACACATTAACAATATAAAAGAGTCAACAATAGGTACTTGAGTTTAGCCTTCAGATTTTGCAGTAATAGATTACAAAACGAACTCGATAAGCATTATTGTAGCTCTTTGAGATTCAGACAATTCACAGCAAAAAAACAGATAAAAATGCTCCTCAGTTCCCATATATTAAGCGCTGAGAAATTACAACTAACAGTTCTTGCTTAGGTAGACTACCGCTATCGCAGAGCATGCCAGAGGGCAATCCATGGTGTAATTTTGCGTTGGATTTTGCACTTAGCTATTCAACGCAAGTTGCAGCAATCTTTTTAAGTTATAGATAGCAGGCGTACTTCTTTCTTGGATTGTAAGCCATCAATTGGACAGGGAGGTTCTCAGGCATAGTGGTATTGGTGGATCTGACATGTGAGAGTGGAGGTTGACTGTCTGAGCCTCTCTTGGTCTTGGTCAGATGTCCCAGGGGGCGTGTAATAATAGATGCTGCAGGATGTAGCATGGGAGAAGGAGTTGAAAGTAGCTGTTTGACATCAGGAATTTTTTCTTGACTAGAAACATTTTTCCATGGCGTAGGAAAAGACGTGCTGACTTGCAAAGTCTTGTAAATGTGTGGTTGATCTGTGTATTTAAGTGGATAAAAAAGCATCAACCAAGAAAAAGAAATACGTGAAGAATGCAAAACTACAGATTTTACTCATTGTAACCACTGCAACTGAGATCTTTTTAAAGTATTATGAGACACGCATCTATAGTGCCTTTTTAGAAAGGGGTCTCATATTCCTCCTGGGGCAAAGCATCCCCGCTCTTGGGTGGACAGAGAGCCACAAATAAGAACGGTGTTTCCTAATCTTCTGGGGGGCACAGTATCAACTGCTCGGACTACCATCTAATTTTGTTCCATCTAAAGGCTTAACCCAGATCTGTCCCAGTTCCATCCAACAGACTCACTCACTGGGCATGGAACACCAAACAAATCTCTCTAACTGAGCTTGAATCCAAGATCAGCACCCAATTACATCCTCAACTTCTCCCTCACACCATAGATGATCTCACTGCCCACTATAGCTCAGCAATGACAGATGTTCTTGACCAAGTAACCTGCTCAAACTAATGAGATCTAGAAAAACCCAATCTAGATCATAGTTCAACTAGGACCTTAACAAAGAGAGGCGACAACTATGACTTACCAAAAGGTTATGGAAACAAGAAACACATCTTTAAGAAAAAAAGCCACTTTCTTTCGCAGTCAACTCGACCGTGTGAAGAACAGACCAAGGGAGCTCTTCAACATAATAAAAAAACAAACTTCCCTGAAATCCCAACATGAAGCAATAGCCACCAATGAACGACGTGAAGAAATAGCCAACTTCTGCACTGACAAAGTTTAAAAAATTGAACAATTCATTATCCTTGACACAGGTCTGACTTCCCAGCCAACCTGCCCCTTTGGCACCCAAACTACCACAATAACTCCCCCACAAGACTCAACTAAGGAACTGAGTGCCGAAAGAAAAACTAAAGACACTAATAATCTCCTACAACTGAAAAACAATGCTAAGTGGACTGAATTCAAACTGATGACAGAAAGAGAAGTCTTCAAAATAATTGAGAATCTGAAGCCTACATTCCACACTTCTGACCCCTCCCCTCCAGACTAGTACAGAACCTTAATCACATCATCTCTCTATTTTTGACCAAATTCAATAATGCCTCTCTCTTGTCAGGCCGTGTACCCAACTCCCTCCAACTAGGCCAAATCACACCCATTCTCAAAAAACTAGGGACGGCCCCAAACGACCTTAATAACCTCAGACCTATCACCAACCTTCCCTTCCTAGCTAAGACTATTGAGAAGTGTGTCCTACTACAACTCAACCAACACATAGAGGAATTCAACCTCCACAACACATCCCAATCAGGATTCAGGAAAGGCTGTATCACTGAAACTGCTATGCTCAATATATCAGATGACATTCACAGATCCTTAGATTAAGGCGACTCCTGCCTCCTAATCCTACTCGACCGACTGGCGGCATTTGATACAGTAAATCATCAAGCTTTACTTGAGATACTCAAGGACGGGAAGCAGCCTTTACGACGCAACCGTTACAACGCATGCAGTTACATCGCATGCCGTTGCAACGAAAAGGTGTGCAGCAGTGGGTAGAAGGTGTTGGATTTAACTCCAACACCTTCCCTACTGTTGCTACACACTGGAGATTGGAATAGAAAATTAATCTATTCCAACTTCCAGCGCTCCCCCGACAGAAAGTCGGGGTAAAGATTGGTGTTGCAATGGCATGCGATGTAATGGCATGCGTTGTAACATCACATATCCTCAAGAACCACACTGGTATCAATGGCACAGTCCTAGGATAATTTACCTCCAATCTGTAACAAATTAAAATCAGCCCTACTTATTCTCTTCATGGAACCCCTCACAGTTATTCTAAACTAATCAGGGGTTAAATATCAACTGTATGCTGATGACACACAACTCTGCTACAAAATAACATCACCCAGAGACATCTGTCATCTAAATTCCACACTAAATAAAATGTAAACCTGGCTAAAGTACAACCACCTAAATCTGAACCCCAACAAGACTGAGCGACTACTCCTCTTCCCAAAAAATAAACCTCTACCAATCCAAGAATAGGTCAAGAATTTGAACGCACTAAACTGCTCTCTTTCACTTTTGGACTCAGTAAAGTCCTTAGGTATCACCCTGGAGAAAAATATGTCAATGAAGGAACACATTAACAACTCAGCCTAACGAGCGCTCTACACACTAAAACATCTCAAGAAAACAAAATTATTTATTCCCCTTGACGTTCTCAAGACAGTAGTGAAATTACTAGTCATCTCACAACTTGACTACGGCAATGCTATCATCACTGGAACTCCGAAAGTCACCTTCGCACCTAAGAGCAATTCTCAATGCGGCTGCCAGACTCCTCACAAGGATCAAATGGTTTGATCACATCTCACCTGCCCTCAAAAGTCTCAATTGGCTTCCCTTTCAAGGGAGATGCATCTTCAAAGCAGCTTGCATCACTCACAAAGCCCTTCATACAAAGATCTCCAAATATCTAGAAGCTAAACTATTGAGAGCAGGTAGAGGTCGGGCCCTGAGAAGATCCAGCTCACTTTTGTTCATACCTCCAAAGCTGAAGAAGAAATCAGCCCAGGTGTGTTCTTTCTCAGGAAATGCTCCTAGGATTTGGAACTCACTACCTAAGGATCTCGGCTGCAACTCTTCCTTCGCTTGCTTCAGATGAGACCTAAAGTCTCTACTGCTTAACAACTACCACAACACGCTCCCAAACTGAACTATGCCAACCCCCATCAACTGGACACTTTGATGTGTTTGCCTGACTAGCTCTGTCTCTAATCTGGCATTAACGCTGTTACCTTAGTGCTATATACCTTTGTGACTCTTTTGTATACCTTAATGCTGTATTGTTCTATACTGCTTTGTTGACTGTTTTGATCCACACAAATTCGTGCATGTACTTCGAGTAAACTTATTCACCTAACATGTAAAGGGCTCTGATACCATTGGGTCTAGCTATCGATATATATAACCCAAAATAAATAAATAAATGGACAAAAGTCGGATTTTGAGTCACAATTCTGAAAACGCCAGTTTCAGAAAGTTGAAATTTTCTTTCCCTAACCATTTGGTGCCTGCTGCCAGTATCCTGCATCACAAGACTGTGAATAGCTTAGCTGTTGGCCTTTGTGTATTCCTCCCAGAAAGTGAGACAAAGGGGGAGTTGGTGTTGACAGGAAAGTTATGGCAGAGCTGTTCCTTGCCCCACTTACATTTATAAGGGCTGCCTCCATCACAGACACAAAGGAACCTGACACTAGCTCTTTTTTTCCCCAGACATCTTGGAACTTTGGCAGAGGAAGGGAGGAGCAATTTAGAACCAGATATGGGGGTACCCAGGATGACCCATGACTTCAAAGGCTGGCACCCGGTATAAATATTGGACCTCCTGAGCCACCCTTCAATACACTTCTGGACCTGTGGAAGACTTCAGAAGGCCCGCCTTGTGCTCCAGAGAACTTTCCTGGCTACTTAAGATCTGCCTTGCTCCTTAAAGGACTGCCCTGTTGCTAGAGGATTGCGTTGCTGCTTCAACCCAGGACTACCAGACTGACTTCAAGGGCTTGTTGGCTAGCCTCCTGTTGGGGCTACAGGGACATAACACACTCCAGAGACCTTGAACCTTGAAGCTGGTCTCTGCTAGAGTAAGCCCTAACCCCCAAGTGGTACACCCCTGGACCTGGACCACTGGAAGTGGTGTTGGAGGTGCTGCTCCTGCTTAACCCTAAAAGTTGGGACTTACAGAAATGTTCACCAAAAAGCGCCAGAAGAACTGACAGAAGACCGGAACCTTCCTGCCAGCCGATCAGCCCAAGCTGCATCGCCAGTCAGTCTGACTTTGGGGTAGCTAACGCTACATTCTTTTCCGCAGACTAAATCCTGTTCAACGGGACCTCCCAACAATGGCACCGGTCTTATGGAGCCCTCTTCAGCTGCGGCTTGTCCCACTGGAGGTTTTTCACTTCCGAAAAGTTGTCTACGTCTGAAGGTAAAAATCTTCACCGGGCCCAACATCGACAGGATTTCCATCCATGTTGGTGACCTCCTCGGCCTGGAAATCCAGTTTCTCCTGCCCAGAGCTTTTTCCCACCATCTTGATGGCTTCACTGAGACCTCGTCCAGTCGCTCCCTGACTACCACCAGACCTCCTTGGGTCCAGCCTGCTATTATGCCCAGCTGAACTCTACCTTCTCCTGGACTTTTCTTTAGAATTTTTTCCAAGCCTGAAGGTGAGCTAAGACCAAGCCCGATCCACTTTGTGTATCCTACCTGTGCTTCATTGCAGTCAGCCTTAACTTTTCACTTTGCCGGGTCTCCCTTGACCAGATACTCACAGTTGGCGCTTTGATCATTTAGGTGTGAGATTTCACTAAAAACTTTAAAAATTCATAACTCCAGTTCTACTGATTTGATTTAAATTTGTTTTGGTGTCATTTTCTTCATGACGTTTTTCTCTATTCTTCTAAATTGGTGTAGGATTTTTCTTGTGTTGTGTTATTGTTTGAGTGCTGCATAAATACTTAACACAGTGTCTCTAAGTTAAGTCTGATTGCTTTTGTGCCAAGCTACCAGAAGGTTAAGCACAGGTTACGTTAGTGACTTTTGTCATTCATCCCAACAAGAATTGTGGTTGTTGTTTGAGGAGAGTGTACACCCCCATCAATCAATAAACCAATTTCTTACAGCCATTTATAGTTGCTGAATCAGAACTCCTGCCTCCAAGTGGGCCCAGCTAACTATAGAGGTTTGGACTTCAAAGGAGACCTGGCTGGAGAAAGACTTGGTGCAGAGAAGTCTGCCCTGCAATACTTACCAAGAGGAAATATTCCAGCACTTGGAATTTTTTTTAACTGAGTATTTTTTCAACCACTGGAGAAATAGCGGTGCTGAGGCTTGTCAAGAAGAACACATCCAAGGTGGACAAGAAAACTAGGTTTGTCATGCTCTGAGATTTTTGCCTTGCTGAAAACTGGTTCAAGGGGACTTGTGATGATGGTATTCAGCCTCATGGAGGCCTTTCAAGCTATTGCGTCCTGCCATGACCAAATTGAAGACTTTGACTTCCAAAAAGTTGACTGAGTGGAAAGGTCAAACTTTGAACCAGGGCGAGGAGGTAAATCTATCTGATTTGCAAAGTGACTTTGGCAGCTACAAAATCTATGTTTGTTCTACTTGGATTTTTGGGTGCCAAATCCAACGTCCTCAGTGGGAACTTGCTTACTACATATGCAACACTGAGGCACCCTCGCTGGCTACAGCCTTGAACTTTGCCTTTCTGGAATATTTTAACTTCCATTCCGGATACTTAGGGGCATATTTATGTAGATTGTGGTGTAGGGCAGCTCAGCAAGTCACCTTGCTGCGCTGCCCTGAGTTATAGGGAAAGGGTAGGAATGCACTGCATTTAAGGCATACGCTGCATTCCTGTACTCTCCCCCTGCACCCACACCCATTTGGCAGCCTAACTCCAACGCAGGCACCCTTGCACCAAGGTGCAAGGGTGCCTGCGTTGCATGCACAATTGTTTTCGTGCAGGAAGGAGCTCCTTCTTGCACAAAAACAATCCTCAGAGGCATATTCCTCTGTTCAGATGTGGTGCATAATGCGGCACACATAGAAAGAGGACGTAACGAGGAGAAATAAAGATATTTTTTCATGTTATACCTCTCCTGGGGAGGGGTATCTTTTTGGTGCAATCGCAGGTTTAACAGGTTTAGTAAATCTGGAAATGCATCAAAAACCCATGGGAGATGAGTGGGAATACCCACGCAAAGTCCATCGAATGCCTCCCTTGCGAAGAGTAATGCAAAGCACCGATTTGCACTGCGTTGCATTACTCCAGATTTATGACCCCATTCAAAGCCACGCTAAGTGGCTTTGCGTGGCTTCATGAATATGACTTAGAGGTTTGCGTCACACATGTACCATGTTGCGTGGTGCAAGCATGACACTAACCTCTGTTAAGTCTGAAGGTAAAACTTTGACCAGGATGACCTGCTTGATGTATCCAATCTCTACTCCATCAGAGTAGGTCTGAAATCACACACAGTCCTGGTCAACCATTACTTTTGATTGGTGTTTTACTTTTTCTTGGTGCTTTTTACTCTAAAACCTTAGTCTTGGTGCAAATATATTAAAAGACTTTGCCCAAAAAGTGATAAAAAATGAAGCACTGACTTTTTGCAAATAGTCTTTGATATTATGAAGCAAATTATGTGCTAATAGGTCACATCACAAATTGACCATTCCCAAGGAGTCACTGAAGGAACTGCCTAATGAATATTAATTAGACAGATTGCAATTTGTGATACTCCTGTGATTTGCTAAAAACACAAGAATGGTGACCTGCAAAAGACAGAATACAACCATCCCTGGGGTGGCATCCCCAAATGGAAAACGTTTTTAAAAAAACATACGCAGCCCGTATTGCATAAAGGATCACCCGCTGTTTTAGAAACATTTAACATTTTCATTTGGGGAATAATCCCCCAGACCACTGCGTGTTCCCCTTTAGGCTGCAAACACAGTTTCCAAAGGAGAAGGGGTCCCAGTGGACCGGAATAGCAGCCTTAAACCATAGATAGATGCATTGCACATCAAATCACAATTTAGAACGGATGTCGCAAAACCCATTTTACGAGTTTGAAAAACCTTTCTGATTCCTAAACTGTGCCTTAGAAATGTAATTTGCAGTTACAAACCCAGTGATTTTGCACAAGATCCGTTTTTACATTTGGCCCACGGTTTCTTTTGTTCATTACATGTTTCTCTATTTTTCTAAATTGCTTGGGCAATTTTATTGTGTTGTGTTCTATCTTTGAAATTGTTGGTAGAGACTGAATTTAACACACAATTCTCTGTGGATTGCAGAGTGGTTTTTTGAGTTTCCAAATTTATAACCCCATTCTGAACAGCAGGCTCAGTCAGGTCCATTTCTTCCCACTGGAAGTAAGCCAAAGAAGCCTGTCAAGTAACCTTGTTGATCAATGCCCGTTGCTAAGGTTGTGGCAATGGAATAACAATCGAAAATGCTGAGCTATTCTGTCTCTTGAAATTATATCTACTTTTAAAGACCTCAGGCCCTATTTTCTTTCAAGTTAGGAAACTGAACTTTATTTGTTTATCGAATTCCTGCGAGCCAATTGCGCTCGTAATTCACACTATCATATAAACAGTGCAGACGGCTATATTTCCTATCAAGTCTTAGTCTATTTATTGAAGTTGTTTATACTTTTCATGGGAATGATCAGAGGCATCGCATGGAGCGGTGGCGTTGCTGAAACTGGAACCCCATCTCTGCAGAGCTTGCCCACATATAAATATGTTGGGGCCTATTAGCAATAACCGGCGATAATTATCGCTGAGCGCAGTTAGCGCTTGGATAATTATCGCCGGCTATCGCAGGTTTCTATCGCGGAGATAGCGTGCTATCAGCAACGCTTATCTCCTAAGCGATAGAAACCCTGGAGAACAGTGTGAATATCGCTTGAAAACAAGCGATATTCACACTGTGACCAGTGTTAGCTAGGTGATAGGGCGAGGGGGATTTAGCCATGTAATCCACCTCCCATTGGATTACATGGCTAAGTCAGGTCTGGACCAGGCGTTAACAAACCAGCGCTAAACGTGTTTAGCGCTGGTTCGTTAATCACCTCCCCTGCCTCGCTAATAGGCGATAGCGAGCTTAGCGACTGTTTCCAGTCGCTTTTAGGTTGGGAACGCCTACTTTGCATGCAATTAGCGATAAATATCGCTGGCATGCAAAGCGGCACCCAACCCGGTCGCTATCGCCTAGAAGCTGTCGCTAACAGCAGTTAGCGACAGCTTGCTAATAGGGCGTTAGAATTATCGCCGCTTTAGCGGGAAAAAGTCCCGCTAAAGCGGCGATAGAGCCCTTGATAATATGCCCCGTTGTTTTAAAGCACATACAAAGCAGCAGAAACTTTTGCTGTTATTCGGGAGGGAAACTACTCAATAAAGCTGATCATTAAAAGGTTTTCTGAATGTGGTGCTTTTGAGGAGACCACAGCCTTGTTAGGTAGTCCTAAAAAAGAGATATGGTCTTGTAGAAGATTTAGTGAACTGAAATTTTGGCTTCACTTGAAGGAAACATTTCTTGTTATTCTGAGCAATTCATTTAATTTCCTATACTTGGAATGATGTGTGAAATGTACTGCAAACTATTTTTGCATTTTCTAAAACGAGGTAATATGCCGAAAGTAAGAAAAAGTATGGTACCGATTGCATGTGTTCATCCCTTTTCCATATTGAATTCCCATTTGTGTAATCCACTATCAAGCAAGTACTTTGTGCTCCTGATTGGTTCGGTTACAGGAAAAACAACTAAAACAAAGTGATGCAGACCTACGGGCTTTACTTAGGAACTGCTGTGACTATTAATGATATGCCTCAGAGCGTCATGCACAGGAGATTCAACAGAGGTCACAGACATATAAAGGCAAGTCTAGAACCATTGTTTCTTTCTGGGCTTTTTTCTGTGTTATTTACATATAAGGTGGCGTCTGTTTCTGAGAATAACGCTGCTGTGTCTCGCAGTATAAGCAATGTGGGCTTAGGTAAAGGTGTCTGAAAAAGCAATGGCCTGCATTTTTGTACTGAAATAATTGCCTAAGAAAAGCAATGCCACCATTTTTTAAAAACATTTTTTCTCTAAAAATATGCATGTAGATCCATGTTTAGCCAACTTTTTTTGCTAGACTTGAATTTGCCATGCCATTAAACACAACCCAAGATCCGCAAGAAATGAGTAGTCTGTCTGGATGCACAAGCGGGGGCATCAGGGCCTGATGCATTTTTCTGAGACCAACATGCAGTCACTGTTTTTGCACAGGGGATAATCCATTACAGTGCAAAAATTATCAATAAATGACAGACTACAAATGGCCACTTAAATTGTGATCCTGTTTACGCAAGGGTTCGATGAAGTTTGCACCCCTCATCAATTTTCGGTAGGTCAAACCTGAGGAATTTGTAATATTTCCCAAAAAGTTGAGAAAAGTGATAATCACATCGATAAATTCCAAATACCTCGTTGTCAGATTTTGTCAGGTGCAATAATTATTGCATCCCATAGGGACCACCCAGGGCCTGTGTAGGATTAGCAGAATCCTGCCCAGCTAATATTAATGAAGTCGTTTTCTGTTTACAGATCCTAACGAAAAGTCCAGGAATAGAGAATGAAGACTGCAAGGGACTGCAGACCTTCATCCATGCATTGACATTCACAAAATGCAGTTTTTATTTTAAATTGCAGAACCAGTCATGCAAAGGGACATATGATGCAAGAAATGAGGCACAAGAAATCAGAGAAACAAGTGCGCAAAACGCAAAAAGGGGGCAGGGTAGAAACACCCTGACCCCCTAGGCCTGCTTAGGGGGTCCCACAAGGACCCCCGGGCCCAAAAAAGCATTTAAAAAAAAAAAAACGGCAAGATTTGCGCACCCAGCGCGAATTTCGGCCGCAAAAAAAAAAAAAAAAAGCGCGGGCACCCACGCTTCGTATTCAAAAAGCCCAAGGGTGGGCCAAGTCCCGGGGGCACTGAAAAAATGTGTGGGGGGGCCCCAATTCCCCCCACACTGCCCCGGGGACTGCCACCTCCCCGGGGCTTGATTTATGAGTTGCGGGGGGCACGCAGCCCCCCCGCAGCCCCGGGGACCGCCACCCCCGGGGCTAATTTTTAAATGTGTGGGGGGGCCTCCAAGGCCCGCCCAAGCCCCGGGGACCGCCACCCCCGGGGCTTTCATTAATTATTTGGTGGGGGCACACGGCCCCCCCGCAGCCCCGGGGACCGCCACCTCCCCGGGGCACTAAAAATGTAAATTTGGGGGTCCGTTACGGACCCCGAGCCCGGGACCACCCCTCCCGGGGCTGTGCACAGGATGGGAGGGGGCCGTGCGGCCCCCTCCTGGAGCCTGTGATGGCCCTGGGGACCGCCACCCCCAGGGCCGGCTCCTGCAGTGTCCCGGGGTGCCCACCGCCGGGACACTGCTGTTTGCATGACAGGGCGGGAGCCTCGCGGCTCCCGCCCTGTCATTGCAAACTGCTTTGCTTCATTGAAGCAAGGGCAGGAAACCTGCTCTCGCTTCAATGAAGCAAAGCAGATTGCTTTCCACATGGGGAGCTGCATGTTAGCAGCTCCCCATCTGGAAAAGCAATGCCGGCTCCCGCAGGGCGCGGGGAGCCGGCGGGACTGTGGGGGCATTGGGGCTCCCCCCACGGTCCCCAACGAGAGGCTAGGCCCTGGGGGATGGGGTCCCTGGGGCTGGAAGTGGCCCGGGAGGGGGGCCACGCGGCCCCCCTTCCCAAAAAAATAAAGAAATAAATAAAGGCCGGCTCCGGGGGATGGGGCAAATAGAGGCCTCAGGAGGGGGGCCACGCAGCCCCCCTCCTTTACAAATAATGAAAATAGGTGGCCATGCCCCGGGGGATGGGGTCCCCGGGGCCGGAGTGGCCACGGGAGGGGGCCCACGCGGCCCCCTTCCCGTTCACATTTATTTTTTTTTGTTAAAAGGGGTCAGGCCCTGGGGGATGGGGTCCCCAGGGCCCAAGAGGAAAAGAAGGGGGCCACACAGCCCCCTTCTAAAAAAAAAAAAAAGACGCGATCGTGCCTGAGGCCCCGCCCCCCCCTTCACCACTCTGCAAACGCGCCCAGTGGCACGTTTTAAATTGGGGAATTAATTCCCCTTCAATACTGGGGGTCCCTGGGGGCCAACTAGCCCACCAGGTACCTCCAGGAAGCGCCACAGGGCTGAGTTGCAGAGAGGTGGTCCAGGCCACGCCCCTTTTTACACCTCTCTGCAATGCAGCTCTGTGGCGCTTACTGGAGGTACCTGGTGGGCTAGTTGGCCCCCAGGGACCCTCAGGACTCAAGGGGAATTAATCCCGCAATTTACAACGCGCCACGGGGCGCGTTTGCACAGTGGTGCAGGGAGGGGGCGGGGCCTGAGGTGACATGTGTGCAAACACGCCCTGTGGCGTGTTTTAAGTTGGGGGATTAAGTCCCCTTGAATCCTGAGGGTCCCTGGGGTCCAACTAGCCCACCAGGTACCTCCAGTAAGCGCCACAGATCTGCGTTGCAGAGAGGTGTAAAAAGGGGCGTGGCCACGGACCGCCTCTCTGCAACGCAGGCCTGTGGTGCTTACTGGAAGTACCTCGTGGGCTAGTTGGGCCCCAGGGACCCTCAGGATTCAAGGTGACCTAATCCCCCAACTTAAAACGCACCACGGGGCGCGTTTGCACAGTGGTGAAGGGAGGGGCGGGGCCTCAGGTGACATGTGTGCAAACACGCCCTGTGGTGCGTTTTAAGTTGGGAATTAATTCCCCTTGAATCCTGAGGGACCCTAGGGGCCAACTAGCCCACCAGGTACCTTCAGTAAGCACAACAGAGTTGCGTTGCAGAGAGGTGAAAAAAGGTGCGTGGCCTCGGAACGCCTCTCTGCAACTCAGCTCTGTGGTGCTAACTGTAGGTACCTGGTGGGCTAGTTGGGCCCCAGGGACCCTCAGGATTCAAAGGGACTTAATCCTGCAACTTAAAATGCGCCGCGGGGCGCGTTTGCACACATGTCACCTCAGGCCCCCCCTCCCTTCACCACTGTGCAAACGCGCCCCGTAGCGCGTTTTAAGAGGTAGTTTTAATCCCCCTGCCCTATTATGTACTAGGGACTTACAGAGGAGGTCATCCTAATCACAGGGGTACCCCAACGCATAGTGTTCCCTAGTGTATGTAGGCGTTTTCACTGTATTCTAAGTTTCTTTTAACATAGCATTGGCTCTGGTTAGTCAGAGTCAGTTACCACCAGTACCCGTCTGAAAAAGTTGTGGGCACAGGATGATTTTGCAACAAGGCCTCTTTCTGCTCCTCTGTTGGTTCTTTCTGCACATCTTTTGCTTCTTCCTGCACTTTTCTTCATCTTTGTGGACTTCTGTTGCTTCTTTCTGCATTTCTTTTGCTTCTTCCTGTGCGTTTTTTCTTCTTTCTTCACATGTCCTACCTCTGTAGGCATAATTAGAAACTAGCATTTAAAAAATCTTTGAAATTCACTTAAAAAACCATAGGTTTCAGGCACGTTATAGTTAGAAATTAGCATTTTAAAAACCTTTAAAATTCACTGGAAAAAACATAGGTTTCAGACACGTTATAGTTAGAAATTAGCATTTAAAAAACCTTTGAAATTCACTGAAAAAACCATAGGTTTTAGGGACAGTTATAGTTAGTTGGACATTTCACTCGTACAAAACCATAGAAATTCCCCCTTTATAGTTAGTTCAGCTAACTATAACTCGCGCCCCCGCAATGCACTGCTGATGACGTCACATATTACATTACTCATGACATGGTCAGTGACATCACTGAATCACTGATGACATCTCAAATGACATCACTGATGACATCACTGATGACATCATCTAGTGACTGTGTTTCTGTAAAGTTTAAATATGTTTAATATATATAGGGAAAGGCGTATTGAAGAATGAGTGGGTGTATAAGTGTCTGAATGGATGATTTAGTTCGTGCGTGACTGACTCTACAAGTGAGTGATTAAACGTATTTTACTGAATGCATGGGTTAGTGACTAAACTGTGTGAATGTCTGTATCCGTCTGTCTGTTGGTGTGTAAGTGGATGCATGGATTTGCGAATAGCTACATGAGTGTCTATATGGGTTATTGATTGGTTCTCTGAGTATCTGTATGGGTGCCTGAGTGTTTGTGTGGGTGGGGTGTGTGTGACTCTGTACATAGATGTGTGAGTGGATGATTCACTGGGTGCATGATTTCAAGAGTGCATCTGTGATGGACTGCTTGGGTGGGTGAGTGTGTGTATGGGTGTGTTAGTGAGTGAATGTATATCTCAGTGGTACATGTGCGAGTAACTACATATGTAAAAGGCAATATATATGTGTGTTAGAGTATTTAAATGGCTATAAGTGAGAGTGTGTGATTGTGAGAGTGGCTGTATGGATGCGTGTGTGCTTGTATCAGTTATTGTATAAGAGCGTAAGAATGTGCTAGTATTTGTATGAGTAAGTGAGCTGGTGTGTGTATAACTGTATAGGTGAGTAAATGGGTGTGTGATTAATTTTTGCATGACTGACTAGGTGTGTGAGTACCTCTATGGATGAGTGGCGGTGTGTGAGTGTTTATATAGGTGCATGAGTGCATATGATAGTCCTGTACTGAGTGACTGTAAGTATGAGTGACTGTACGGGTGAGTGAGTAGATGTGTGTGTGTAGACCTAAGAATCAGTGAGTGGGTATGTAGTTATTGGTATTGGAGTGTGTATGGTTTTGAGAATGGCAGTCTGTAATTTAAAGTGGGTGTATCAAAAGTTATATTAGGGTGTGAGAAGATGCATGAAATTATCACATGGATGATGTCATCAGTGATGTCATCAGTGATGTCATTTGAGATGTCATCAGTGATGTCATCAGTGATGTCACTGACCATGTCATGAGTGATGTAATATGTGACGTCATCAGCAGTGCATTGCGGGGGCGCGAGTTATAGTTAGCTGAACTAACTATAACGGGGGAATTTCTATGGTTTTGTACGAGTGAAATGTCCAACTAACTATAACTGTCCCTAAAACCTAAGGTTTTTTCAGTGAATATATATATATATATATATATTTATATTTATAGAGAGAGAGAGAGAGAGAGAGAGAGAGAGAAACATTACATAAATAGTAAAATACTTTTACTACGGTGTTGGATCACATTAGCAGCCCTAAAACGACCATGTCTTGACAGATGCTGCTGTTTATTTGCACCACTTGATAACTGTGCATGTGATTCGCGTACAGTGATACCCTGCTGCAGCACTAATTCCTATGTCATCAAGATACTTGCAAAATTAATCAAATACTCATTCGATTTCATGTGATTCAGATCTTGACAGCCTGCAAGGCTTTTAAAATCATCAATCACACTAGAATATAATGGAGTCTGTAGAGTGCCACAGACAGAAGGAGCTATGAGCCAATTATGTGGTAACTTAAAAATCACCAACATATGTTAAAAAGACCGTGCGCCTTACATTTTCAGGAAGAGTTAGCTCGAAACGACGTTCTTTCTTAGAAAGAATTAAGTATCCCAGAAAGAGAGAACAAAGGCTTCTTAGGCTGAAAGCTCAGAATTAGATTAAGATAATGCCCCTGAATTAACTGGTGAGATTGGACATCAAAGGAGCCCGGTTCACTTCCTGAAGTTTTTCTGTCGAAGCCTTAGTAAGTCTGTAATTTGTACAACTCAATTTTAACTCAATATTCCTGATACTCAAACTAAAATTACTTTTGCAATCACCAGCTTTTGTGGAGATGTGTTCAGGTGAGTCCTAATTTTTGGGCATCCCTTAGTGATCCAATATAAAATATTTTAAATTGTTTCAAGTAATGTTTGCCCATAGGTTTATTATACATCCTAGGGAGGTTATTTACTAAGGGAACACACAGGCTTTTAAATAGTAAGTAAATTGACGCAATGCTTTTAGATGCTCTGCACTGATTTGCACCCACCAAGCGTCCGCAAAAGAGTTTTTGGCACGCTTAAGAGATTGTAAGAAAGATTTACTGGTCATTGGGATGCAGTATCCAGTATTTGATTATGGATTCAAGTAACATCTTAAACGCATGGAGTCCAATTTGCAAACTGCTTTTGTACCATGTAAAGTAGTACTACAGTACCATTCCATCCTATTCCTTCCCATCCCATCCCATGCCATGCCATGCCATACCATACCATACCATACCATACCATACCATACCATACCATACCATATAGTACTACAGGACCATTCCATCCTATTCCTTCCCATCTCATGCCATACCATATCATACCATACCATACATACCATATAGTACTACAGTACCATTCCATCCTATTCCTTCCCATCCCATGCCATGCCATGCCATACCATACCATACCATACCATACCATATAGTACTACAGGACCATTCCATCCTATTCCTTCCCATCTCGTGCCATACCATACATACCATACCAAACCATATAGTACTACAGTACCATTACATCCTATTCCTTCCCATGCCATGCCATACCATACCATACCATACCATACCATACCATACCATACCATACCATATAGTACTACAGTACCATTCCATCCTGTTCCTTCCCATCCCATGCCATGGCATACCATACCATACCATATAGTACTACAGTACCATTCCATCCTGTTCCTTCCCATCCCATGCCATGCCATACCATTCCATACCATACCATACATACCATACCATACCATATAGTACTACAGTACCATTCCATCCTATTCCTTCCCATCCCATGCCATGCCATACCATACCATTCCATACCATACCATACCATACCATACCATACCATATCATACCATACCATACCATACCATATAGTACTACAGTACCATTCCAACCTACTCCTTCCCATCCCATGCCATGCCATACCATACCATACCATACCATATAGTACTACAGTACCATTCCATCCTGTTCCTTCCCATCCCATGCCATGGCATACCATACTATACCATATAGTACTACAGTACCATTCCATCCTATTCCTTCCCATCCCATGCCATGCCATACCATTCCATACCATACCATACCATACCATACCATACCATATAGTACTACAGTACCATTCCATCCTATTCCTTCCCATCCCATGCCATGCCATACCATACCATTCCATACCATACCATACCATACCATACCATATAGTACTACAGTACCATTCCATCCTACTCCTTCCCATCCCATGCCATGCCATACCATACCATTCCATACCATACCATACCATATCATACCATACCATACCATACCATACCATACTATAATACCACTTTAACCTTTGTTTTTTTCACTGAATTTAATTGCTTTAGTTTAACATAAAATAATATTTTACTATTACACCTTACTATACCAACCCAGTGGCTGCAACCAGGCCCTAAGCTCAACCCCTTGCGGTGGCCAATCCTGCGCCGAGCACAACTTTTACTCAGGCAATTCACCCAAACATCCCGGTGGGTGCTCCCCCCCGCCCCCCATTGCTGACCAACTTGCATGATTGTGCAATACCCCAAGGCACCACAAAAATAAATATTTTTTATGTGATCCAGGGTTATTGTCTGTGCCCCACAAGGCCCAGGGGAAGCTTAATATTTATTAGATCTTTTTACCTATGATATGTGTTTCTAACCACTATTCAACTGTATATATGTATATATAAAAGTGGAGTACCTGTTATACATTGACATGTTTTTGTCTGAAACAAGTTCAAAGATGGCCGGTATGTATTCCACATTTAGTAGTAACTAGATTAAGCCATCTTCTGTGTTCATGGTTTTAATTCACGTAACGCACGTATGCACTTTAAAATGGTGTTTTTCACTTGGTTTCACTGACATGGAGAAAGGCAGATTGCCGAAACGCGTCTGTCAGTGTGGGGGGGGGGGTTTTAGCACAAATAAAATTACATCTTGAGCAAGGACCTGCGAGTGCTCTCCTTTTTACGCCGACCGGATGGTTTGGATGTGTGGAGAAATGTAAAGCGGCTCACCACCGTGGAGATTGCACCCGAGGAAGGAGGAGCGGCGACGGTGAACTTGTGTGTGCCTGTACTTCGTACTTTTGGTCGCCAGCCCCGACGTTGCCAATTTCAATTATTCGCTGCCTAAACGCAACAGATTTGGATGAGAAAAACGGGAGAATTACTTCTGGAGGCTTCGCATCGCCGTGTGGTACGATCGAGTGACTATGGGCTCGTGGTTCCGATATCGTCTTACCGGTGAGTGCCTTGTTATCCAAAGATAAGCTCCAAGTTATGAATGTTTCCAACGTCTGCCTCGAATGTTCTGTCTGATTAAATCTAAGTGCTTACCCCCTCTGTCAAGTTGGTTAACACCAACGTGCTTCCTAGACTAACCATGTCTTCAATAACGGAGAGTGAAGAGGCCCGTATGGACATGATAACGCAGATTCTTATCTAATTATCTATAAGAACCTTCTGGTCGCCATGATCTTTTTATCTGTTGAATAGTGTAAAGGAGAGAATCTCATCTGGTTATATAACAGTACTCATTTTGTCTGAAAGGACCACTGACTCCGAATTCAAGTTTATGAATTTATTATCGCCAAAAATAACTGGACATGCAAACACCTCAACACGAGGTTAAAGAAATAGATGGGCACTAATACAAATAATAACCTACGCAGGAGTCTCATCCGACTCAGAATAAAGAGGATCGATAGTTCTAGAAGGATCAACCAAGCTATGATTGCTCCAATTTCTACGTTGCTCTTCATTTATCTAAGCAAGCCTTAAATCAATTGCTGTCCCTACACTAGCACTTAGTGACATCCCTACATAACGATTTTCCCAGGCAAGAGTGAATAAAAGGTGTCAGCTGTGAAGACTTCCTCAGAAGTGCAATCACATAGTACCTATGCTCAGCTCTGTCCTCCTCTCTGGTCTCCCCTACCTCTTCTCTGGCCTCCTCCCTCGTGGCACTATCCCTAATACAAAACCCTAATACAATTGTACACGCCTTGTTCACGCCTCCTTGGCCAGGTCTTCTTTCTTGTACTTTTCCATCGAAACGGTTACTTCATCCTGGACGGTTGCGATGACCTTGAGTCCCAGGCACCTTCTCCGCTGAAAGTATCATCCCTAAATTCCATTTCACTCCTCGTACCATGCCTCCCATCTCTCTAACTTTTGAAAACAAAGAGTTAGTCTTTTACTAACGAGGCATGTGTCCTTGCACCTGCAACAAAAGATACGTTCAACAGAAACCTTCTACTGTGCTAATTAAATCTACCGTTTGTGCCCAGAGAGCCTTACCAAGAGAAACTTTTCTCTGCCTACAAAATAAGCTAACATAAGAATAAACCAGGCCTTCCCTAAGCATATATGTAGTCAGGCCTTCACATATGACTTTTAAACACACATCTTACTTTTCCCTATAAGCATTTTCATTACAATTCATATAAAATGAATTACATGTGCAACTTTAATATGGTGCACGTTTAACTATTACAACTGAATTACACACGAACTAATTTCTCTATGCATTATTTTTCACACAATTCAATAAACGTTACATTGCATAATTATCATAACACAATTATACTGCTGCGTTCACTTAATATTAGTGAACTATTCACTCTTACTAAACATGCATGAATACACAACTGAATATATGCGAATATATGTCTGATTACATGCGGGTGCGAACTACCAGTGATTATGATGCACCCCTACAATTCACAAGAACATTTCGCTCTATCAGTTCCCCCCTTTGATGACTCCTGTCATCATATTTCATTCTACTTTCTTGGAGAAAGAACCGACCTAAACAGAACTCGTTGCCATTTTCCCGGATCTTAGTTTCTCCATGCTCTTGAGCCTCTGATATTGACTGTCCTGCAGTCTTGCCAATCTCATCTCATTTTCCCTCAAAGCTCTCTTGACTCGGCCTGCTCGATACCACTTGTAGGCCTTGATCGAAATCCACAGACAAACCACACAAACCACCACGATAAGGAGGGGTCTCAGAACATACCCAAGGAATCCTTTTCCCAGATTTGCAAACCAACTTCCCACTTGACCAAATCCCTTGCCAACTTTTTCCCAAACCCCTCTTCGGTCAAATCCGCTAATTTTGTGTGGATGGTAGTGATATTACTTATATATTTCTCCAGATCTTTGCTACGGTCTGGTATATAAGTGCAGCACTCTTGAACCTTCAACAATTTACAGACTCCGCCCTCTTTTGCCAATAAGACATCCAAAGCAAGGCGATTCTGCAAAACCATTGCCCTTATTGACAACATCTCTCCTTCCATCAGCACCAATGACTTTGCTGTATTCATTGAAAATTCATCTACCACAGTCGCTAATCTCCGGATTTTCATATCATTCAGGACTACTCCCAGACTGGGTATCATAGCTCCAAAGATATCCCCCACAACGATTCCTGCACTTGCAGCTCTTCTCGTTCTTGAATGCTTCCCACTTTCTAGAAGTTCCAAATCCTCTGTATGGTAAATCTTTGGAAATATTATTGCCAAATAACATGTTCCATACCAATTTGCAGGCAACCTCACATAAGCATTCTTCCCACACACAAAATACACCGTTGGTATCACTTGTACAGGACCTTGAAGAAAATCTTTTGCCACATCTGCCATGGTGAAAACGTGATCACAAGTGCTTTGTCCCACTGCAACCTTTTCGTAGTAAGTCTGATAACGCCTTATACACAGCTTACCCCTCTGCTCTTTGTCTAACGCTATAGGACCATAGCTTCCCTTTGTCTTATGCAACTTTTCCTCATCTGTCCAATCTGGTCTGTTATGCCCCATGTCTCGTGACTGGGTCAGCTTTCTGTACCTGTCCTCTACCTTATCTACAAACTTTTTCTCTACATCTGACAACGAACAGGTCAGATTGTGTCTGTGAGCGAAAGCTGTATCCAATTCCAAACTCGGTATGAAGAACTTCCTGAGTCTATCCTCGGTCTTATAATAGTCATACTTATTCAAATGCTTGTAAGCTGGGACTTCAGGAAGCACCGCGTCGAAATTGGAAAAGAAATACTCAAACTGATCTCTCTCATAAAATATACTAAGCAAAAGACTACATGATATTCCATAAGTCAGTGGAAGATGATGATACCTAATACCCTCGTCCACTGAAGCAGGCAACTGCATACACACATAACAATCTTTCACATCCATTACGTCAACATACTCATATAGCAGCTTAGCATATGCATTAAGCTTAAAATCACTCCTAGACAAATCTATATGTAACCTACGACTTTCTTCTAATAGCAAAGCTCTGTCAGCTCCCATGTTTACCCCCTTTTGGCTAGGTGTAGTAGGTGTAGGTGTCCCTGGCACCCCCTTCACTTCTAGCTCATGCGAACCAGTATATGAGACTATGATTACTATGATTATAGAAACTATCACACTACTTATAAATATGCCTACAATCCACTTAGATCTACGATTGGGATCTCCCGGCTCCATGGTTTCGAAAGTTCTCAAAAGTTCTTGGTTATAGCAATGAACCCTGAAAAAGTCTCTGTGTCCTTTACTCGTGACTTGCTTAACCAGCTCGAGCAACCATGAAATCTCCGGATTTTCCCTTTCCGATCACAATCTTATTTACACAGTCCAGAAAAAGACTTCCCTAGTTTTCGTTCCTCTTCTGTGGAAAGTCCCTAAATTTATTCTTCTTCCACTCGGACCTAGGTTATCTTCTTCTTTTAGACTTTTATTTACAGTTTATAGTTGATCCACAATAAGATCCTCATTGAGTAGTTCCAGAACGTGATACAAAAGTTCAACACGCAAAATTACCATTTCATGTGAAGACGGCTCAAACCCAAAAGACGGAAATTCGAGTCGATGCAGAACCAAGTTTCGAACTTCACTCAGAAGCGGGGGATTCGGAACTGTGAGGGTCAGTATTCCTTCTACTTCGAGCCCCGGCAACTGCAGCACCACCTTCACCACCACATTCGGGCTTCGACGGACCACCAGCACTGACCTCAGCCTTCCCGTACTCACTACCCCCTGCATCAAACACTGTGTAAGTCCACTCAGGGGTAGAGTATCTGCGACAAGGTACTCTGGTACTTTTCGACCTTCGCCGACTATCTTGAGCTTGGTCTCCGTCACTTGCCTCTGTTTCAGACGCTTCAGACACTGGAGCAAGGTCTCTTTCAGGTGCTAACCTCAGATTCCGTCGCCTCTGTCCTTCAGGCCAACTCTCCTTACTTCTGTTCGTTCGTCTGCCTTCCCCTGCTATACCCAATGCACTACTTCCTCTTTCTGCTGAATCTGACTCTTCTCCGCCCACTGCACCGTTTCTGTCTTCGGTGTCTGAGTCAGGGTTCGAACAGTTGAAACCCTCTTCGGCCATGCTCTAGTGCACCACCAGCTGTGTCAGCAACCCTTACAGCTTGACTTGTCCTCTCATGTGGCCCTGCCACATCAGCTGGATTTTCATTTACGAGAGGAGCTGTTTCTTCCAAGGGTGCTGAAACTCTGCGGGTATGGGAGGCATGCACCCAGTTCGGCAATCCTCCACACTTTACTGCTGTGTTCGTGATAAGTATCACCTGGTACGGGCCACGCCAGCGGGCATCCAAGCAACTCTTCCTCACGTGTTTCCGGACAAGCACCCAATCTCCGGGGCACAGGTCGTGGCACAGATCACTCGAGGCTGGGACCACTGCAGCTTGCACCTGCTGGGATACAGAACGGACCACATCAGATAGTCCTTTACAATAATCGAGAATCAAGTCATCAGTGATGCTTATCAAAGCTGTAGCTGGTACTGCCGGCAACCTCATTGCCCTTCCCATTAGTATCTCGTGGGGGACAACCCGGTTTTCCTGTCTGGGACACTTCGCATGCTCATCAACACAAGCGGCAAAGCGTCGGGCCATTTCAGGGATGTCGAAGAACACATTTTTGCCATCCGGGCCTTCAAAGTTCCATTAACTTGTTCCACCATCCCAGAAGCCTCTGGTCTGTAACTACAGTGGAGTCTCTGGTCAATATTCAATGCAGCACAAAGTAACTTCATGATTTCACTGTGGAAGTGCCTTCCTCTATCAGATTCCAAAGCGGTTGGGATCCCGAACCTAGGGATGAGCTCCCTCAACAATAACTTAGCCACTGTGAGAGTGTCACACCTGCGTGTTGGGTATGCCTCCACCCAACGTGAGAATACACATACCAGCACTAAAATGTACCTCAACCCATTACACTTAGGCATTTCCACGAAGTCTAGCTGTATCCTGTTGAAAGGCCCACCTGACCTCCCAATGTGACTCAATGTAACTACAGTTTTCTTTCCAGCGTTCATCTGCTGACACGTAACACACCTTTGACACACTGTTTCAGCCATTGCCCGAAATCGTGGGTTGTACCACGTCTGTCTAAACACCCTCATCATTGCATCTCTACCAAGGTGTGCCTGTCCATGTATCAGCCTTGCCATCGGACTCAACAGCTCTTCTGGTAATACGGCTCTCCCATCACTGGAGACCCACACATCCACGTCTCCTCTCTCACAACAAGCTTTGATCCATCCCTCTCTCTCCTGGTCTGAGACTTCGTCCTGCAGTCGCTTGAGCTCTTCCCAAGTGTCTGCCATGGCCAACATTAAGTTGAGCTCGGTTATTTCTTGGCTCTCCCCTGCATATCTATCTGTGAATATGCATCCTTGTTCTGCACAGAACCGGGCAACCTCGTCTGCGTATTTATTGCCCAATGACACAAAGTCTTCCCCTTTCCCATGCGCAGAACATTTAACAACAGCAACTTCCTTCGGATGCTGTAATGCATCCAACAGTTGTCTTACATAATCTCCATTCCTAATGGGTGAGCCAGATGATGTCAAAAATCCCCTCTGAGACCATAACTGCCCGAAGTCATGCACCACACCAAACCCATATTGGCTGTCGGTGTAAATCGTGATTCGAATTTGATCAGCGGCCAAACAGGCACGGGTCAAGGCAATGATCTCAGCTACCTGCGCGGAGCGTACTCCTTCTAGGCAAGCAGCCTCAACCACTCCCGAAATGGTACACACAGCAAACGCTGCTCTCAATTGCCCAACACTGTCCCTTAAGCATGAACCATCGACAAAGAAAATTTCATCTGGGTCAGCCAGTGGTTCATCGACAATGTCAGGTCTCGGTTTGATGCAAAGTTCCGTCACATCGAGACAATCATGGTCCGCACAATCTTCATCATCCGTGTTTGGTGTAGGCATCAATGTCGCAGGATTCAAGACAGAGCACCTTTTCAGAGTCACATTCTCTGCGGCAAGTATGACTTGCTCGTACCTCGTTAACCTATTGTTCGTTAGGTGCTGAGTCTTGGTCCTGGTCATCAAAAACTCAACCGAGTGTGGCACATGTACAGTCAGTGGATGTCCCATTACAATACTTTCACATCTTTCAATGCTGACACCTGTTGCAGCAACGGATCTTAGACATCCGGGCAACGCAGAAGCTACTGGATCTAGAGTAGCTGAGAAATAGGCAACTGGTCTGCGGACACTTCCATGGTTCTGAGCTAAGACTGCTAATGCACATCCTTCCCTCTCACAACAGAATAATGAAAAGGCCTTGTTGTAATCAGGCATCCCCAGTGCCGGAGCACTGCACAATTCCTCTCTCAGTTTCAGGAATGACATCAAGCACTCCTCGTCCCATGGTACCGGATCACTCACATCCTTGTGCGTAAGCCTCTGCAAAGGCTTTGCTCTCAAGGAGAAACTAGGAATCCACTGTCGACAGTAGCCGACCATTCCCAGGAACATCCTAACCTCTCTCTGTGTGGTGGGTACTGCCATACTCATTATTGCCTCAATTCGATCTGGTGACACCTTCCTCTTGCCTTTTTCCAATCTGTGTCCCAAGTACTGTACCTCATTCAAACAGTACTGCAGCTTGTTCGGGGACACCTTATGTCCATTCTCTGCTAAGTGGTTCAACAAGGCTACCGTGTCAATTCTACAAGCATCTTCTGTTTCTGAGGCAATGAGTAAATCGTCTATGTATTGCACGAGGACTGAGTTCTGCGGCAACACAAGACTCTCAAGATTCTTTTTCAGGATCTGGTTAAAGATCGATGGACTTTCTGTATACCCTTGAGGGATACGACACCATATTAACACACGATTCTCCAGCCTGAATGCAAAAAGAAATTGGCTTTCCTCATGGAGCGGTATCGAAAAGAAAGCTTGACACAAGTCGATGACCGTAAACCACTCGGCTTCGCATGGGATCTGGAACAGTATTACTGAAGGATTCGGTACCACTGGACAACAAGGGACAACTATCGTGTTGACCTTTCGCAGGTCTTGCACGATCCTGTATTTCCCGCTCGGTTTCTGTAGTCCCATAATAGGTGAATTACAGGGGCTACCTCTGATCTCTTTCAGAATGCCTTTCTCAATGAAAGTCTCGATCACAGGTTTTATCCCTGCAATCGTTTCAGGCGACAAGTTGTAGTGAGGTGTCCTGGGGAAATCAACATTCTGCTTCACCTCAATCCGCACTGGTTCAACCCCTCTGATTAGACCTATTTCATCGCCTGCGAAATCCCACACCACAGATGACACCGCGTCTCTCAAATCAGGTGGAAGTTCTTCCACAGTCACCATTGGGTACAGATCTATGCATAGGTGCTGATTTGTAACCTTAAAGTCAGCATCGTCATCCCTCGTCTGGACCTCCACTCCCTGAGGGGTACAATAAATCGTGCAGTTCAACTTGCACAGCAAATCTCTTCCCAAAAGGCAAACTGGACTCGTATAACACACTACAAACTGATGTCTAGTTTGGAAAGAACCTATCTTTACTAAGATCGGTTCTGTCAACGGGCTGCTTATTCTTTTATTCGCTACTCCAACGACCTGGATTGATTGTCCCGAGAGGGGTAGGTTAGGGACCACTGCTGATCTTACAGTAGACCGGGTAGCACCAGTATCGACCAAAAGCGTGGCAGGATGACCCTCAATGTCTGCCTCCACAAAAGGTCCTCTCTGGTCTACCTCCAAGACCGCTCCAAGGGTGCAGTCTTCCTCCCCCTCAGGCACCGTCAGGATAAAGGGTCTAAGCTACTCTCGTCATAGTCTTCGAACAAGGGCATCTGTTGGTAAGTTCGTATTCCTTGTGAAATCCTTGGAGCCTGGGGAACCTGGGCGTGAGAGCTGTATATCCCCCCTTTCATCGCCCTATGCCTCGTCACTGTGTTAACTACCTCCGACGCGGGTGCCTGAACCCCCTCTTCCTCCTCCTGCAATTGATTAGCTGGGTTCAAGGGACACTCGCGTTTCCAATGTCCGACCTGACGACAAAGATGACACGCAGTGGTCTTCTTCAGCGTGGCGACATCCACTCCCGTCTTGGGGTCTATTGGTTTTCCCTTTCCCTGTCCTTGCCCATTCTGGTTCCCCTGGAAATTTCCTTGTTTTCTTCCTAAGGTCCCTCCATTAGACTGACCCTGTGCTGTCTGCATCTGGACGAGCATCAATTTGTCTTTTTGCTTCCGATGTTTCGATTCCACCTCATCACTACAGTACCTTGCATACCTCAAAATTTCATCTACCGGCTTGTTCTGCCAGCAGATCAGATGGTGCTGTATCATGAGACTGACTTCTGATCTCAGACCCAGTACAAACTTTGAGACAAACTGTCCCATATCCTTGGGGTCTAACGTATCTAATCCACTATACTGTTTAAAAGCTTGCAGAAGTCTTTCGTAATATTCATGCACCGTTTCTTTGGGTTCCTGTACAGTCCGATCTATCTTAACCCAATCTATATCTTGAGGTGAAATCTTCAGTTTTAGCCATGTAATCACCTGCTCATATTTTTTCATTACAAGGGGTGATGGGCCATTTGTAACCGCCTCCCTTTCAGGTTCCGAAGTCGGCCACTCGACAGCGACTTTACAAGCTGTCCACAAATCTCCCGGCACCACTATGTCAAACAAAGTGTTCAAATCAATCCACAATACTTTTGAAATTTTAACAAACCGCTCAACCTGCTTGTACCACTCTACTGGTTTCTCCCTCAGCCGAGGAAAATCATTTGTAAATGCAGCCAAGTCACCTCTATTCCACGGCACATGCACATACCCTCCATTCTGTACTTCCCGTAAAGGAAAATTTCCAACACCCGTCGCCCCCCCTCCTGGAGGCGGCGTTTCCCCCTCAGCTTTCTTTGCTATTTTCTTCTTGGACCACCTTTCTTCCCATTTGTCCAACAAAATCCATATCCGCATTCCTACAATCAGATCTCTAGTGTGTGTCCTTAATCCTGTGATTCTTTTCTCCTCCAGCTCCTGGTCACTGTATTGTAATCTATGCGGTCCTTGCAACGTTTTAGTTTTATTCAGGTCTACCTCATATCTTTTGGCCAACGCCGTTAAGTTTTCATGTGCTATTCTAGCTTTTCGAGTCACATCTTTTGCTACGAACAGCAGCTCGTGTGATCCATAAATTTCTATCCTTTCCAAAGGCAGACTCCCGCTAATCATCTCGTCTACCTCTGCTTTCAACCTTACTACGTCTAGCAACCTTGCCTGTACTGCACTCCTCAGTACTTCTCGACAAGTTGAGCCGTCCCGCTCATCACATTCACTATTCTGTCCTTGTGACCTATTCCCTTCCATCGTATTCCTGGAACTTGGTCTGTCTTCCGAAATGTTTTGTTCCCTATCTCCTGGCATCCTATCACTTTGATTTCTCATCGTTGGTGTCCACATCCTCAAAGCTGACTTGGATTCGTGCAAAGACCTCGGTCTGACTGGTCTATCATCCTCCTGTCTAAAGGAAGAATCTGCAGTAGCCGGTAACGGCGTACTTGTCTCCAATGGTCTTGGGAAATGAACCACCCGTACTCCTAACCCATTCCCACTTTCACTGGTTACTTCTTCCCTTTCCATTTGTACGGAACTCCCTTCTCTCACTCGGTCTGGGTCATATACCGGTACTATAGGGCCAATGGTAACCGGTACTGTCAAGGAGTCCGGTAACCTTGCGTTCCCAACAGGAGGCTGTGTTATCATAGACGTCGTTGCCCCTTCCGTTCCTCTGGAAATCCTTCCCACAACTCTCATGCTAGTCTGATTCTGTCTCTCATCAATTGTTACTGCTGGAGTCGGCTTTCCCTCTTCTGAGTCTGGATTAAATGGTGGTGGCCTCTCTGCCAACAGCCTATCTAACAGGCTGTCGTCTGTATCACTGTCGTCCTCATCGATTCTTGTAATCTTTCCATTTTGTATTAGCAGTGGGTATAACTTATCTCCCTCAATCGTTTCCACTCTCCACCTTTTCTCCAGTGCATCCCACCTTGCATCTTGAAATGCCCTGACCGATTTCTTCACCCTTTCCTGGCTCTTGTCTTTCCTCCTATCGTACGCTGCTCTAATCCACGCATGTAGCGCCTCAAACTGTGTTGGTCTAGGTAGTGGTCGTAAAGAAGCCATTATACTTTTTAGCTGGTACAATACCTCTAACCTGAAAGTACCATAGCGTGGGAAAGTCAATTCTCCTTCTCCTTCTGTCATTTTATGCCAATTCTCATGCCAAATTATAGTATGCAATCCTACATTCTTTGCCATATAATGTGCTGGCGTATCCTCGGGAGGAGCTTCCTCTCCTTCCCGAGTTACCACATGTCTATCACCTCTACAAAGTTCCCGTAAAACTTTAAAACATTTCATGATGAATCAACTTTTTATTTGCACTCCAAATGTCAGCTTTTACTTCCTGATTTCAATCCACCAATGCCAGCGCGGCGCACACCAACCGACCTATCTCAGCGCGGCACTTGTCTGACGTCACTTTTCCTCCGCTCGCAGCAGTTCCCCTCCTTCCTAATTCACTCGTTCTCGCTCGCACCTGTCCCAATCATACTCTGAAATAATGTCCGTCCTACCGAACAATTACCTCTCTGACTGTCAGTCCACCAATGACCGATCAGCCTCTTGAGCTTGTTGACCTCAATCTGGCAACCGTCTGTCCGCGAAACGATCGGACAATCGCCTCTAACACACTCAATAGGATTCGATCACTCGATGTTCTGCACACAATAACCTACGACCTGCGTTGGTTATTCACACACTCACACATATGTTCCCTATCTTCAGTGGGTCTGTCAATGACGTCTCGTGACCCCCACAACCTCTGGTCAATGCTCTCAACTCTGGGTGTGTTCTACACCACAATAATTCTCCCGGTCCCGCGCGCGCTCACGGTCCGGTCCTCAATCACACAACTCTCGTTCCCACTCCGCAAGACATCACACGACAATAAAACACCGCAATCTACCAAACACCATTCTTTTCATACTCACTCTACCACGAACTGCTACTTCCGCCGCACCGTCACTCTCTGTCAGTTTTCAACGACCTCCGACATCCTTCTCCTACGGTCCTCTGGATCTGCGTCACTCGGGCTCTATGGGGCAACTTAATCTCCTATCTTGCTCTAGATCTCCCCTTACCATCAAAGGTAACCATCCTACTCTGCTACCAACTGATAACGCCGATTCTTATCTAATTATCTATAAGAACCTTCTGGTCGCCATGATCTTTTTACCTGTTGAATAGTGTAAAGGAGAGAATCTCATCTGGTTATATAACAGTACTCATTTTGTCTGAAAGGACCACTGACTCCGAATTCAAGTTTATGAATTTATTATCGCCAAAAATAACTGGACATGCAAACACCTCAACACGAGGTTAAAGAAATAGATGGGCACTAATACAAATAATAACTTACGCAGGAGTCTCATCCGACTCAGAATAAAGAGGATCGATAGTTCTAGAAGGATCAACCAAGCTATGATTGCTCCAATTTCTACGTTGCTCTTCATTTATCTAAGCAAGCCTTAAATCAATTGCTGTCCCTACACTAGCACTTAGTGACATCCCTACATAACGATTTTCCCAGGCAAGAGTGAATAAAAGGTGTCAGCTGTGAAGACTTCCTCAGAAGTGCAATCACATAGTACCTATGCTCAGCTCTGTCCTCCTCTCTGGTCTCCCCTACCTCTTCTCTGGCCTCCTCCCTCGGGGCACTATCCCTAATACAAAACCCTAATACAATTGTACACGCCTTGTTCACGCCTCCTTGGCCAGGTCTTCTTTCTTGTACTTTTCCATCGAAACGGTTACTTCATCCTGGACGGTTGCGATGACCTTGAGTCCCAGGCACCTTCTCCGCTGAAAGTATCATCCCTAAATTCCATTTCACTCCTCGTACCATGCCTCCCATCTCTCTAACTTTTGAAAACAAAGAGTTAGTCTTTTACTAACGAGGCATGTGTCCTTGCACCTGCAACAAAAGATACGTTCAACAGAAACCTTCTACTGTGCTAATTAAATCTACCGTTTGTGCCCAGAGAGCCTTACCAAGAGAAACTTTTCTCTGCCTACAAAATAAGCTAACATAAGAATAAACCAGGCCTTCCCTAAGCATATATGTAGTCAGGCCTTCACATATGACTTTTAAACACACATCTTACTTTTCCCTATAAGCATTTTCATTACAATTCATATAAAATGAATTACATGTGCAACTTTAATATGGTACACGTTTAACTATTACAACTGAATTACACACGAACTAATTTCTCTATGCATTATTTTTCACACAATTCAATAAACGTTACATTGCATAATTATCATAACACAATTATACTGCTGCGTTCACTTAATATTAGTGAACTATTCACTCTTACTAAACATGCATGAATACACAACTGAATATATGCGAATATATGTCTGATTACATGCGGGTGCGAACTACCAGTGATTATGATGCACCCCTACAATTCACAAGAACATTTCGCTCTATCAGACATATTTAAACAGGGGACAGGACGACCTGGAAAGGATTCTAGAGAATCCAATGCTCCTGCCAATCCTTCTAGCAATTTGAAAATATTATACCAAAGTCTAGAAAAGACGCACGAAAAAGAAATCCGGAAGTGGTGGGAGGCTACATCCCTGGAAAGATATTTGCAAGTTGACTGCATTCCAAGGGGTTTACGTATTTTTATAGTCCCCTCTTAAGAAAATCCGGATCCAGAATTGCTCAAGGACTGGTCTGCTCATACAACCGAGTCCGCCAAAGGAATGGTCAGGATTTTGATCAAGTATGCCTGGAGTGACCAAGCCAAGCTTCTTGAGGAGATTAAAAGGCTGGAAGAAATGATAAGCAAAGACAAAGACACAAAACAAAGCGACGACTTGAAAACCGCAATGATGAAGAGGCTCAAGGAGTATGAAAGCGGTATCCAAAAACGCAAACAAACAAAGTTCCAGCGTGATGAACAGGACTATATCTCTGGGCATGCCCTGACATTTGCCCGCAAGTATGATATCCCTAGGAAAAAACTTAACCAACATAAAATGGGGGCAACAAGCAACAGAGACACCTCGGAGTCAGAGGTAGAAATCTCTGAAGAGGAACAAACGGCCGCAGAAGATAGGGATCCGAATACAGGGTCTACTTATTTTCAAGAGTACAGGCTTATCCGGGAAAACCGCCAAAGACCGGCACAGCGAACACATCCACCAGCCCAGCAGCAAAAAAGAAACGGAAAACAAGAAGGGGCAAGAAAAGAAGGGGAAGAGGCACCATCTCCCAGAATCACTCGCAGCAAGGGGAAGCGAGGCAGATGGTAACAACCAAAACTGTTATCAATCTCTCAGAGTCCTTAGCGATGCAGAAACGCAAGTACTACAACTGGGATTAACTTTCTGCCCCACTGCTGATTTTGATTTCGTTGAAACAAGAATAGACCTGTTCAAGTACATTCGAAAATTGAAGTTACAACAAATTCATTTACTACACCCACAAACAACTTTAAATCAACATACCGGCATTGCCAATGAAACTGATTTACTAGTTGGTTCCGACTTAGACACTCTTTTGACATTGCAACTGTTAGAGTCCTCGGAGTCAAACACTGACATCTTCTAGCAGCCAGTTAATGAGAACCCTCTGGAAATAGCGAGGATTGCACAAACGGGTGGCAAGAGCGGGCTGAAAAGAAAATCAAGAAGGATGCCTCAAACAATCTTTGACGCCATTGATGTCTTCAGCGACGCAGTTATTGCGGACTTGAAGAACCTAAGGAATGACAACTTCAAAAAGAACAAAGATTATAACATTCCATTCAAACAATGGCAGGCCATCCAATCATTGAGAAACGACGATTCAATAATAATAAAGCCCTCCGATAAGGGTGGAAATATTGTTGTCTTTTCTCATGAACATTATGTTGCAGAAGCCCTGAGCCAACTCGAAGATAAAGAGTGCTATTTGCCAACAAATAAAGCGGTCTATGCAAATTGTATTAAGACTTTCCATCAATTGTTAATGTCTTGGAGGGAGGAGGGTATGATTGACACAGATGAATACAACGTCCTACACTGTGAATATCCTGTAATCCCCACTTTTTATCATCTCCCCAAAATTCATAAAAATGCCAGTAGACCACCAGGGAGACCTATTGTTGCTTCCATCAATAGTTTGCTAGAGAACTGTTCTATTTACATAGACTCCTTTCTGGCACCTTGGGTCAGAGATCTTAGTTCCTACATTAAGGACACCGGCGATTTTTTGAGAATCATTGAAGGTGTAAGCTGGGAGGAAGACATGCTTCTCATCACATTAGACATCACCAGCCTCTACACCTGTTTTAATCATAAGGATGGTGTGGAGGCTGTAAAATGGTTTCTCAACAAGCGACCCCTGAAATACATGAAACACAATGAGATGTTGTTGACAATTGTTAGATTTGGGGGTCTCTAGTTGGCAGAGGTAGGTACCTTTGTCCAAATAGGGACCCTTGAGTCTAGTCAGGGAAAGTAGGTACACTCCCGAAATAACCCCTGCTCACCCTCTTGGTAGCTTGGCACGAGCAGACAGGCTTAGTTCAGAGGCAGTGTGTAAAGCATTTGTGAACACATACAGTAATCAAGTGACAACACTACAAATGGACACCACACAGGTTATATATTTATAAAAATAGGTATACTTTATATAGATTTATCACAAGACCATAAACGACAAAAATAATCCACAATACTGTCAAGAATACTTAGTTCTGATCAAAAAGGCTTAATTCAAGGTTCTGTGCGAGTCGGTAGCCTCCTCCGGCTACGGCGGTGTCGAGAACAAACAGAGTCTAACAGATCCAGCTGACCGCGTCGAGACGGGCCAACACAGCGTAGACAGACTCGGTCACAGTACCTTTTACTTGAAGCGGCAGGCACGGGCGTGCGAGCCGGATGGCTGTTCGTCGCGGTCGCGATGCAAAAATGGAAGCGTTGCAGGACGCGTTGTCCCTCGATGCGGTGCAGGCAGCGGCTCGTTGACGTCGTCGAGACGGAGTCGGTGAGACCAGGGCCGTGCGTTGCAGGGCGAGACGGTGCTTCGATGCGGTGCTGGCAGGTTGCGGTGCGGCGATGGAGCCGGATTCAGGAGCTGGCGTTGATCAGTCCGGACAGCGGTGCGAGTCGGGCGGTGCGTCGCAAAGCGTGCGAGCGGTGCCCAACTCCGGTGCGGTCACAGGACTCGAACTCAGCAGCAGTGACCGTGTCGGTCGGACCAGTTCGATTCGGCGTAGCGAAGCGTTGCAGGACGCGTTGTCCCTCGATGCGGTGCAGGCAGCGGCTCGTTGACGGAGTCGGTGAGGCCAGGGCCGTGCGTTGCAGGGCGAGACGGTGCTTCGATGCGGTGCTTACAGGACACTGAGTCGGTCGTGAGAGTCGGTCACAGCTCCCTTCCTCTGTAGCCACTGAAACAGAGTTTCCAGCAGCAATTCACAAAGGGGGTGAAGTCCAATGGTCCTGGGACTTCGGTCAGGGGGCAAGCTCTCTTCCAAGCCCTTGGAGATCCTTCACAAGTTGATGAAAGTCACAGCAAAGCAAAAGTTCCTTTCTCCTTTCTTTGGCAGTCAGGCAAACCACTGCAGGCCAATCCCCCAAGCAGCACTTCAGCTTAGGGATAGTCTCTCCTCAGTTTCTTCTTGGTTCCGCTCCTCAGCAAAGGTTTCTTCTTGTTCCCAAAAGTGATCTAATTTTCCTGGGGTCTGGGTGCCCCTCTTATACCCTGATTCTCTTTGTTCTCTGGAGGCAGAGAGGCCTCTGCCTAGTCCAAAACCAGTTCTGGTCAGTTCTGGAGCACTTTGTTTTTCTGACTCCTTCTTTCCTTTCAGAATGTGGGGCAGAGTGCTCAGCCGCCCGGCAGGAGGTGGAGCCAGCATTGTGGAAGGCAGGCACAGCCCTATTCAGGCCCAGGTGCAACTCCTCCCTCCACTCTGGATGCAGATCTTTCTATTCAGCCCTGCGCTGACTCACCCTGTCTCCTGTAGCCACCCCCAGCCCCTGTCACTCAATCTCCAGACAAGGAATACACAACCTAGCAGAGGCAGGCTTGGATAGTTAGGCAAGAAAATACCCACTTTCTAAAAGTGGTATTTTCAAACACAGAATGTTAAAACCAACTTCACTAAAAGATGTATTTTATCATCCTGAGTTCAGGCATACTAAATTCGTTTTTCTACCATGTTCCCTGGGTCAGTTCTGACTATAAGGTGTAATAGTCAGTCTGCCCATTCTGGCCTATGGGGAGCAGGTAGCCTTGCAATAGTGAAAAACGAAAATGGCTGTAATTCACTATTAGGACATGCCACACACACCAGGGCATGTCCTACCTTATACTTACAATGCACCCTGCCCTAGGGCCTACTTTAGGGGTGACCAACATGCAGTAAAGGGAAGGTTTTAGGGACTGGTAAGTGGGTGTACTCACCAAGTCGACATGGCAGCCCTAGGCTGCACACAGGCTCTGCGATGGCAGGCCTGAGACACATTTTACAAGCCGCTTCTGTGGGTGGCACAACCAGTGCTGCAAGCCCACCAGCGGCATTGGATTTACAAGCCCTGGGCACACTGAGTGCACTGTACTAGGGACTCACAAGTAAACCAATCATCCAATCATGGAGTCACTAATACATATATCAATTGACGATAGGGAGCACTTGCACTTTGGCACTGATTAGCAGCGGCAAAGTGCCCATGAGCATCTAGTCCAGCAAAAACATATCGGCAACAGTGGAGGCATTACGAAAAAATGGAAGGGAGACCCACGCCAAGGATGCCAGGTCTAACACGTGTCCCCTCCAGCTGAAATGTGGGGAGAACTATCCTACCCCTAGGGAGTTCTCATTGCTAAGGCGGAAAAATCTGGACAGTCCATCAGCATTGGCGTGTTCTGTACCAGGGCGGTGTTCCACCGTAAAGTCCATCCCCTGTATCGAAATGGACCACCTCAACAGCTTTGGATTCTCACCCCTCATCTGCATCAACCATCTGAGGGGCCTGTGGTCTGTCTGAACCCGGAAGTGAGTCCCAAACAGGTATGGTCTCAGCTTCTTCAGAGCCCAGACCACAGCAAATGCCTCACGCTCAATAGCACTCCATCTCTGTTCCCGGGGAAGTAACCTCCTACTGATGAAGGCTACAGGTTGGTCTAGGCCCTCCTCATTGATCTGTGATAGAACAGCCCCTACACCATGCTCTGAAGCGTCGGTCTGAACAATGAACTCATTGGAGAAGTTGGGTGCCTGGAGCACAGGCGCCGTGCACATGGCAGTCTTCAAGGTGTCAAAAGCTTTTTGACAGGCGTCAGTCCAAATCACTTTCCTGGGCTGCTTCTTGGAAGTCAGCTCGGTCAAGGGGGCAACAATGCTGCCATACCCCTTGACGAATCTCCGGTAATACCCGGTGAGTCCTAGGAAGGCTCTCACCTCTGTCTGGGTTTTGGGGGCTCCCAAGCCAGAATGGTATCAATTTTCGGTTGGAGGGCGCCACCTGGCCGCTCCCAACCTGGTGTCCCAAGTACACTACAGAACCCTGCCCAATCTGGCACTTACTCGCCTTGATTGTGAGGCCTGCCCTCTGCAGCGCCATCAACACTTCCCAGAGGTGACGCAGATGTTCTTCCCAACTGGAACTGAACACTGCGATGTCATCCAGGTAGGCGGCACTGAAATCCTCCAGTCCAACCAACACCTGGTTGAGCAACCTCTGAAAGGTGGCAGGGGCATTCTTCATCCCAAAGGGCATCACCCGGAACTGGTAGTGCCCATCTGGTGTGGAGAATGCTGACCTCTCTTTTGCCCCATCAGTCAAGGCGATCTGCCAGTACCCAGACGTTAAGTCAAACGTGCTGAGGTACCGCGCAGCCCCTAACCGATCTATGAGCTCATCAGCTCTGGGGATGGGGTGGGCGTCAGTCCTGGTGACGGAATTGAGTCCCCTGTAGTCCACACAGAACCGGAGTTCTGGTGTGGCACCAGGCAAGGCAGCCTTTGGAACCAAGACCACTGGGCTGGCCCAAGGGCTGTTAGAGGACTCAATCACCCCTAGCGCAAACATCTTGGAGACCTCCTCCTTGATGCAGGCTCTGACCCTGTCAGTCACCCTGTAAGCCTTGTGCTTCACAGGAAGACTGTCCCCAGTGTCCACATCATGGACGCACCAATGAGTGACACTGGGAACCAGGGAGAACAGGTCAGGGAACTGTCCCAACAGTTGGCGACAGTCACCCTGCTGCTCAGGTGTCAGGGAGGTAGAGAGGTTTACTCCCTCCACTGATCCATCTTGCTCTCGGGCTGACAGGAGGTCAGGAAGAGGCTCGGTCTCCTCCTCCATTCCATCATCTGTAGCTAAGAGCATGCCCACTTGGGACCTCTCCAAGTGGGGCTTCAGAGCGGTTCACATGTAGGACCCGCAAGGGGTTCCTGGGAGACTGCAAGTCCACCAAATAGGTAACTGGACTCTTGCGCTCCACCACCGTAAAAGGGCCGGTCCACCTGTCCTGGAGCGCACAGGGCTCCACAGGGGCCATGACCCACACTTTCTGACCAGGTTGAAGCTCTACCAGAGTGGCATTCTGGTCGTACCACCGCTTCATCTCCTCCTGGCTGGCTTCCAGATTTGCCTCAGCAAGTTCTCTGAAACGCCTAGTCTGGTTCCTGAAGGCCAGCATGTAACTGAATACCTCCTGGGGAGGTTTCCTGGGAGATTGCTCCCAGCCTTCCTTGACCAAACTCAGAGGTCCTCGCACCGGGTGTCCATAGAGGAGCTCAAAGGGGCTGAACCCTAGAGACTTCTGTGGCACCTCCCGGTATGCAAACAACAGGCATGGTAAGAGGACGTCCCATTTACGCCTCATGGGTTCTTCCAGACCCATAATCATGCCCTTGAGGGTCCGGTTGAATCTCTCAACCAGCCCATTTCCTTGAGGGTGGTAAGGAGTGGTGAACTTGTAAGTTACACCGCACTCCTGCCACAGGGACTTCATGTACTTGGACACGAAGTTGGTACCTCTGTCAGACACCACCTCTTGAGGGAATCCCACACGTGAGAAAATTCCCATCAGTGCCCGTCCCACCACGGGGGCCGTCACTGTCCTCAGAGGGATGGCTTCAGGGTACCGGGTGGCATGGTCCACCAAGACCAGGATAAACCTGTTGCCCATGGCTGTCTTGGGGTCCAGGGGCCCCACAATGTCAATACCCACCCGTTCAAAGGGGGTGCTGACCACAGGGAATGGCTGGAGAGGAGCCTTGTGCTTCCTCCCACTCTTTCCACTTGCCTGGAAAGTCTGGCATGTCCTGCAGTGAGTGGCGGCACTCCTGCGCATCTGGGGCCAATAGAAATGGGTAACAAGCCTGTCAAAGGTCTTGTCCTGCCCCAGATGTCCTGCTAACGGTACATCATGAGCCAACCCCAGTAGGAAGGCTCTGAAGCGCTGGGGTACCACCAGCACACGGGCTGACCCAGGCTCAGCAACCTTAGGCTCTGAATACAGGAGACCATTCTCCCAGTAAATCCAATGTGATCCAGACTGATCACCTGCTGCCTGGTCTGTGGCCTGTTGCCTCAGACCCACGAGAGAGGGGCATGTGTTCTGCTCCTCGCAGAACTCTTCCCTGGAGGGTCCTCCTTCTTGCTGCCAATGGGTCAGCTCAGGTAGGTCCCCCAGTTCAGCTACCTGTTCCCCTGTAGGCTCCAGGGCATCCCCCTCAGGGTCTGCCTCCTCCTGGACCGTGGGAACTTCGGGGGCCGGTTTCCCGCGCCCCTGCCTCCTCTCTCTCCGGCAGGCACCTGGGCCTCCCTCTCAGGCTCCAGGTCCTCTTGAACACCTTTAGCTGCCATTGACCGGGTGGTCACACATGCCCAATCAGGCAAGCCCAACATTTCTAAATGCGCACTCCGCTCCACCTTAGCCCAAGGTGAGCTCTCCAAATCGTTCCCTAACAAACAGTCAACAGGCATGGCTGGCCTCACAGCTACTTGAAGAGTACCCGAGACCCCCCACTCAAAGGGAACCTGAGCCACTTGGCAGTGACTCTCTGTGTTGTCAGCGGCAACAACCGGATAGAATGCATCAGGGATAACCTGCTCCTTAGACACCAGGTGACACTTGACAGCTGTCACACTGGCTCCTGTGTCTCTCAGAGCCTCCACCCTATGGCCATTGATGGTCTCCCACTGCCTGTATTTCTTAGTGTTCTCAGGCAGCGGGGTCCTAGGGACCATCTCAGAGTCTCCTAATGAGACAAGGGAAAACACTGTGTGATCCCCCACCTTGGGCACCCAACTCCTCCCCCAGGGCTACACTAGCCAACTGCCGGGGGACTGCACTGGTGGGTGCTGGTTTTCCATGCAAAGGGCAACGAGGATCGTTTGCCTTGTGGCCAGGGGCGCCACACTTGTAACATACCAGTGGTCCCTGGTGAACAGGGGGCCTGTCAGGGCCACTGGCTTCTTCTCAGGGGAGGCTGGGAACCTTTCCCTTGGTTCCCTTGGGGTCTACTTTGGGGCCCTTTCTGGAACTCCTTCTGTTTACCCTTGTCCCCCCCACTCTTCTGCTGGGGACCCTGCCCACCCTTGGCGGAGTCTCCCACGTGCCCCTTGCGGAACCGGGTACTCACCCAGCGGTCCGCCTCCTCAGCAAGCTGCCTAGGGTTAGTCAGCTTACTATCAATCAGGTGCTGGCGTAGCTCAGGAAAACAATTACCGGACAAGTGCTCCCAGGCAATCAAATCCAAGAGCGCCTGAAAATCAGTCGCTTTGCTACCCTTTACCCAACCATCCAAGGCTCTGCAAAAGAAGGTCACATATTCAACCCAGGTACTGCTTTCAATCTTACTACAGTTCCTGAACCTTTGCCTATAAAGCTCAGGGGTCAAACCATACCTAGTCATTAAGGCATCCTTCATGTGGCTGTACGAATTATAGACTTCAGAGGGCAAATCTAACAAGGTATCCCGCCCTTCACTGAGGAACCGTCCCCACAACCCCGCTCCCCAATCCTTCTCAGGGACCCGGTGGGAAGACATGGCTACCTCATAGGCTTTGAACCACTGCCCAATGTCATCATTTTTAAAAAATTCCTTAACCACATCTTTTGGAATATACACCCTATCTTCAACAGGCACAGGCGGTACACTGCCACCAGAGGGAGTAATCTCTAAGCTCTTGGCCTTCAATTCCAACTCCCTCAAAACTTTCTCATGTTCAAACTGCATTTTCTTTTCCTCTAGGCCTAATTTCCTAGTTTGCATTTCGAATTCTAACTGCCCATTCAGCTTGAGCTTGGTCAGCTCCATTTCGTGCATCCTACTCTCTTTCCTGTCCTCCAACTCCTCTGGAGACAGTCCTCTGGCAGAAACACTGCTACCTACTGGGGAAGGTGGTCTTCTAGCCCCTAGACCCAATAGCCCCTCCAGCTGCCCTTCTGCATTCTCAGCCCCCTCCACAGGGGCACTCCTTGATTCGACCCAGGCCCTCAGCGCCTTTTGGAGGTCCTCCTTCCTGGAGAGTCCGGTCATGGACACTTTAAACTTTTTGCAGAATTGCCTGAGCTGCTTAAGGGTGTAGCATTCTAGCCTCTCTTCTTCCCAATCACACTCAACAGAGGCTACTGATGCTGGTTTCTCCATAGTGACTGAACTTGGCATTTGCAAAAATAGGAAATCCCAGAAAAATGCTATAAAAGTATGTGGTTGCGTTTTGGTCTGCACTCACTAAGTAGTGTTCACCAATCACTGTACATGAGTCACAAATGCAAGTCCAGAATCCTCACCGCTGACCACCAATGTTAGATTTGGGGGTCTCTAGTTGGCAGAGGTAGGTACCTTTGTCCAAATAGGGACCCTTGAGTCTAGTCAGGGAAAGTAGGTACACTCCCGAAATAACCCCTGCTCACCCTCTTGGTAGCTTGGCACGAGCAGACAGGCTTAGTTCAGAGGCAGTGTGTAAAGCATTTGTGAACACATACAGTAATCAAGTGACAACACTACAAATGGACACCACACAGGTTATATATTTATAAAAGTAGGTATACTTTATATAGATTTATCACAAGACCATAAACGACAAAAATAATCCACAATACTGTCAAGAATACTTAGTTCTGATCAAAAAGGCTTAATTCAAGGTTCTGTGCGAGTCGGTAGCCTCCTCCGGCTACGGCGGTGTCGAGAACAAACAGAGTCTAACAGATCCAGCTGACCGCGTCGAGACGGGCCAACACAGCGTAGACAGACTCGGTCACAGTACCTTTTACTTGAAGCGGCAGGCACGGGCGTGCGAGCCGGATGGCTGTTCGTCGCGGTCGCGATGCAAAAATGGAAGCGTTGCAGGACGCGTTGTCCCTCGATGCGGTGCAGGCAGCGGCTCGTTGACGTCGTCGAGACGGAGTCGGTGAGACCAGGGCCGTGCGTTGCAGGGCGAGACGGTGCTTCGATGCGGTGCTGGCAGGTTGCGGTGCGGCGACGGAGCCGGATTCAGGAGCTGGTGTCGATCAGTCCGGACAGTGGTGCGAGTCGGGCGGTGCGTCGCAAAGCGTGCGAGCGGTGCCCAATTCCGGTGCGGTCACAGGACTCGAACTCAGCAGCAGTGACCGTGTCGGTCGGACCAGTTCGATTCGGCGTAGCGAAGCATTGCAGGACGCGTTGTCCCTCGATGCGGTGCAGGCAGCGGCTCGTTGACGGAGTCGGTGAGGCCAGGGCCGTGCGTTGCAGGGCGAGACGGTGCTTCGATGCGGTGCTTACAGGACACCGAGTCGGTCGTGAGAGTCGGTCACAGCTCCCTACCTCTGTAGCCACTGAAACAGAGTTTCCAGCAGCAATTCACAAAGGGGTGAAGTCCAATGGTCCTGGGACTTCGGTCAGGGGGCAAGCTCTCTTCCAAGCCCTTGGAGATCCTTCACAAGTTGATGAAAGTCACAGCAAAGCAAAAGTTCCTTTCTCCTTTCTTTGGCAGTCAGGCAAACCACTGCAGGCCAATCCCCCAAGCAGCACTTCAGCTTAGGGATAGTCTCTCCTCAGTTTCTTCTTGGTTCCGCTCCTCAGCAAAGGTTTCTTCTTGTTCCCAAAAGTGATCTAATTTTCCTGGGGTCTGGGTGCCCCTCTTATACCCTGATTCTCTTTGTTCTCTGGAGGCAGAGAGGCCTCTGCCTAGTCCAAAACCAGTTCTGGTCAGTTCTGGAGCACTTTGTTTTTCTGACTCCTTCTTTCCTTTCAGAATGTGGGGCAGAGTGCTCAGCCGCCCGGCAGGAGGTGGAGCCAGCATTGTGGAAGGCAGGCACAGCCCTATTCAGGCCCAGGTGCAACTCCTCCCTCCACTCTGGATGCAGATCTTTCTATTCAGCCCTGCGCTGACTCACCCTGTCTCCTGTAGCCACCCCCAGCCCCTGTCACTCAATCTCCAGACAAGGAATACACAACCTAGCAGAGGCAGGCTTGGATAGTTAGGCAAGAAAATACCCACTTTCTAAAAGTGGTATTTTCAAACACAGAATGTTAAAACCAACTTCACTAAAAGATGTATTTTATCATCCTGAGTTCAGGCATACTAAATTCGTTTTTCTACCATGTTCCCTGGGTCAGTTCTGACTATAAGGTGTAATAGTCAGTCTGCCCATTCTGGCCTATGGGGAGCAGGTAGCCTTGCAATAGTGAAAAACGAAAATGGCTGTAATTCACTATTAGGACATGCCACACACACCAGGGCATGTCCTACCTTATACTTACAATGCACCCTGCCCTAGGGCCTACTTTAGGGGTGACCAACATGCAGTAAAGGGAAGGTTTTAGGGACTGGTAAGTGGGTGTACTCACCAAGTCGACATGGCAGCCCTAGGCTGCACACAGGCTCTGCGATGGCAGGCCTGAGACACATTTTACAAGCCGCTTCTGTGGGTGGCACAACCAGTGCTGCAAGCCCACCAGCGGCATTGGATTTACAAGCCCTGGGCACACTGAGTGCACTGTACTAGGGACTCACAAGTAAACCAATCATCCAATCATGGAGTCACTAATACATATATCAATTGACGATAGGGAGCACTTGCACTTTGGCACTGATTAGCAGCGGCAAAGTGCCCATGAGCATCTAGTCCAGCAAAAACATATCGGCAACAGTGGAGGCATTACGAAAAAATGGAAGGGAGACCCACGCCAAGGATGCCAGGTCTAACAACAATGCTGACTTTCTGCCTTGAAAACAACATCTTCATTTTCTCAGGCCAACTCTACAAGCAGCAGCGCGGGACGGCGATGGGCATGTGCTTCGCCCCCAGCTATGCGAATCTTTTCGTTGGCTGGTGGGAGAAGCACGTGGCCTGGAGAGATGTACCCGAACGATGGATGAATCACGTCGTATTATGGGCCCGCTACATCGATGACCTGTTCATCGTGTGGAAGGGCAGCGGTCTTGCTGCAGAGGAATATGTAGCTTTTCTCAATCACAACAGCCTAAATTTAAAATTCAGCGGTATTATCAGCAATACCAGTGTCTACTATCTAGATGTAGAAGTCTATATAGAGGACTCCAGAATCCTCACCCGCTTATATAGAAAACCAACAGCGGGAAATGCTGTTCTTCATGCCAGGAATTCGCATCCGAGGAGTATGGTTAATAACATCCCCTACGGGGAACTCCTCCGTCTAAAAAGGAACTGTACAACCTCGAAAGAGTATGAAAAAGCAATGGAAGAGGCCTTTCAAAGGTTTAAGAATAGAGGGTATTCCCTTAACATCTTATATCAGGCTTCTGACAACACTGAACAAATAGACAGACTTCAACTCCTGATACCCAAGATCTCTAACCCTGAAACTGAATCAACGGTCACCCCGGCTAGAATGATTACCCACTATAATACTAAATCATCAGAAGTGGTCCAAATATTCAAGAAGAATTGGCATATTCTTCAAACTGACACCATTCTTCAAAAGGTTGTTCCAGTGTATCCACTGATAACGTACAGACGTAGTAAATCTGTAGTCGACCACCTAGTGCAAAGTCATTTCAGGTCAACTGTACACCTAACAGCGAAGGGGAGAGGGTTTTACCCGTGCCTGAAATGTAAGGTGTGTAAACATAGCCAGAAAGTAATAGATTACAATACTTTAGAAAGCGGCACGGCAATAAGAAAAATAAGAAACATCAATCGACTTCTTAATTGCAACTCTGAATTTACTGTGTACGTCCTGGAATGTCCCTGCCCCAAAGGATACGTGGGCAGTACCATCCATCCAGCCAAAAAGTGCATACTGGAACATATGTGAGCCATTACAAAAAAAGACCTTACCTATTCAGTGGCTCGTCATTTCGAGAAAATGCATAATAGCGACTGTAATCTATTAAAGTTCTTCTGTATTGACCAGGTCCCCAAGAATGAGAGAAGGGGGGACAGGACTAGATCATTGAGGGCTCTGGAATCTAAACACATTATAGATCTGCAAACCAGAGCCCCTCTAGGCCTTAATATTGATGAGGAACTATGGGCTCACTTAGAATGATTTTCTAGGATTATAGTAATCCATTTTGCCCCTTTGTTTCCTTTTACTGACCCTCTTAGAGTGATAGTTATCCCTGCAGAGTCGTCCATTCCTCAGTAATTATGTTTATCTATTCCAATTAGGCCTTAATTATTTTTCTTCACAAATTCCGTTGTACAGGTTTGCCCATTCAGGGCGCAATTGTGCTAACCTGTAAGTACTCCAAGTGGTTTAAGAAGCAGCAATTGATTTATGGAAAAAAAAGAAATAGTTACAAGCTGGCTTTTGCAATAATTTTTGCATAGGATAAATATTTGTATAATAAGTTTAATATTTATTAGATCTTTTTACCTATGATATGTGTTTCTAACCACTATTCAACTGTATATATGTATATATAAAAGTGGAGTACCTGTTATACATTGACATGTTTTTGTCTGAAATAAGTTCAAAGATGGCCGCTATGTATTCTACATTTAGTAGTAACCAGATTAAGCCATCTTCTATGTTCATGGTTTTAATTCACGTAAAGCACGTATGCACTTTAAAATGCTGTTTTTCACTTGGTTTCACTGACATCGAGAAAGGCAGATTGCCGAAACGTGTCTGTCAGTGCGGGGGGGGGGGTGTTTAGCACAAATAAAATTACATCTTGAGCAAGGACCTGCGAGTGCTCTCCTTTTTACGCCGACGGGACGGTTTGGATGTGTGGAGAAATATATATATATATATATATATTAACACCAATCCCGCTTTTTGCCATAAAAACGGGTCTGACACAGCTTGCGTCGCTTCCCAGCAAGGTTTTTAATGCCACCACTTAGTACATCTTAATAACGCGTTTATCACCATCTTAGCACCTGGCAGACGCGTTTCGGCGAATGCCTTCTTCAATGCCAGTCCTGTGCCTGATGATTCAACAGTGAGTGTTCGCGGGGCTTGTTTAAATGCTTGGGAAAGGAGCCTTATTGGATCGCTGATGCAGACACAAAGAGAGGACAAGGAAAGTTCCACGAGTAAGTACTCTCCTCAATTTGTTTTTCTCCAGGGCTCCTGCCATTAAGCCACATGTACCGATCCTGCCACGGAAACAAAACAGTCCAAGTTTGCGAGCATAATACAGTGACAAGCTCGTGCACACGATGATATATATATATATATATTTATAATGTCCTATGGAGCACAGGGACAGAGTCCCCAGGTCATAATCTGGCAGCTGTAAAATTTTGTTCAGGTTGCGGCCAGCCAATCGGATCACATGCTTTCTGCTCATGGTACTCCACCGTAGTACCATGAAGGTACAGCGTCCCTATGTATACATAAACTGTGAACCTTAAATTCTCAAAAACTACTGAACAGATGTACACCAAATCACAAAACAAGCACACTTTCTGGATTAAAATCTGCTTTTCTGCCAAATTTGGTGGAATTGCATTCAGCCATTTTGACTGTAGAAATGTTCAAAAACCTTATGGAAATGGAATGGAAAAAACATGTTTTGTGACACCTCTTTTTCTTGGCCCCTCTTGCTGGATCACCCCGAAACCTTTCTTTCCAGGAGGAAGCTGAGTTGGATTAACCTTTTTGGTAGAAAGTTTTTTGAAAGTTCCTCAAATGGCGCCAAAGTTATTAGCAAACCAAATAATCAATTTCTTATGGAAACACAATCCGTAACTACACAGTGGTGATAGATACAAAAACACTCAAATTCACTAGTTATGGTTTACTGAGCTAACTAAAATTTGCGCCCCCTCCATGCACTGCTTATGATCTCACATATTACATCACACATGACATGTTAAACGACATAATTGATAACTACACTGATGACATCTCAAATGACATTGACAAGGGTTGGAAGAGGTACCACTCATGGTGGTTAAATGGCTGACCAATGTGTTTTTAATTTAGGGGAAGACCAGCTTGCATGGATGTGTCACAGTCAGGGTGGTGGCATCTTTAGCACAGTGAGTTTAGACTAAGGTTCTCTTTCTGTAAAAATGTGAGTGTCCAGCCTCCAGTTATGTAATATTTTAAAGAAACTGAATTTGATTCTGGTCTTCTCTCTAATGTCCTTGTCATGTGTCCTTAAGAGACTCAATAAATCAATGACCTGAATCATGCACAAGTGACTTTTGTGGGCATGAAGTAGGACATGAATGTTTAGGGAAGAGTACGCAGTTTGCTTCTCAGACTGTGGACCGGCGGCCAGTTGATCCAAGCTGAAGTCATCCTGCAGCATATGAGAGCTTTCAATCTGGCTGTCATTTATCAAGTCTTGGAGTTTTTAAATCTCTTTCGAGGGCCATTTAACATAGTGTAAAGTCTTACTTTCTATTGCTATTATAGCAATATTCCATAGGGGTGCAATGAGACAGAGAAGCCTACAGATCTTCAACTGCATCTGAGATGAAATCTGCATACCCTGCATCAAATGCATGCCTGCGTTAACTGACACTAGTGCACACTTCTATCTGTAAAGCATGTTCATGTCTTCAGAACATCCATTCAGTGATAACTAAGAGGATGCCTATTGTCTCTTTGGAAATAAGTCGGGCACCAAAGACAAGTGATGTGTTTTATAGGAAAGTTCCATATTTGGGAAGCATAAATCCCTAGAAAATGTGGCTATTTGGCGTATTGAGGCCTTCAGGCTCTGTCTCGAGTTTTCCCAATGGAATTCCTTGATGCATCTGCAGATGTTCTGAAAGAGCAGTCTGGCCTCCCAAAGAGGTGTCATCCTAAAGATATAATTACATCTCGCAGCAACCACCATATTAAAGACCATATCCCAAAGAGAAAATTGTATTTGAAAACATGGACTATGTTGGCATTCATTTTATTGATCAGCAGCTTTAGGTTATTCAATACTATATTCTCTAGACTCTTTGCCCCCAACATACTTAGGTATTTGAGATTATAGGGGACTCAAGTTAATCCATAGCCAGATATGGCAGCTGCATACTATATCTCTTCATTGGCAATGTCTTGTTGTTCAAACACTTGATTATGCCTCCTAAGAATTTGCAAAAATTATCTATCAGTTTTATCAGCCCAAGAATAGAAACAGCTGAGTCAGCGGTCATAAGAAGGACATCGTTAGCTTATAACATTATCTCCTGCTCTTCTGTGTCTATGCCTTTCAGCTATGTGGTCTATTGTACAGTGGATGTGAAAGTTTCCTATCCAAGAAGGAAAATCCTTGGTAAATGCACAACAAGGCTGTACCAAGAGAGGCGTGCTCATTAAACTGCCACACAATAGATTGTGAGCAGTTAACCCGTTGGCTTGCTTCCCGGTACTATAAGGACCTTTCCTAACATTGGAAAGTACATATCTTTGCGTAGCGCTCCGGAGCACAGCTGGTATTTGAATAGATACTGCGATCCTTGGTTTCCTCCTAATTGTGCCCTCGTATGGACCAGACATTAGACTGAGGCCTTCTAATTCCAGTGGCCCATTTGATCTTCTCTATGGCCTCATGGCTTTTGTCCTTGAATGATGTAACGGCTTCTTGATGAAGGCATTCCCACCGAACCGCGTGTAAAGTCACTCACACCAAGAGTTAAACATGCAATGAATCATGATTTTATGAAATAATGCTTTCTATCTTCAGACATATGTATTCATTTTTTTGTAAACTGAATAGCAACAACTACTTCGTCAAATGTCTTTATAATTTATTCCAAGAAAGTATCATTATCTAGGGCACTGTATATGTAAATAATATAACATGATGATTATTTCTCTACAGTTTTACATATTGTATTCAAAATGTATACAAAAAAATTGAAAATATATTTTGTGATATAATAACAGATGCTTTTCAATTATTATATGAACTGATGCTAATTTGTTGATCACATGCTAGTTGCATTGTTGTACGCCTACACCTGTATTTTATTCTTTTCTTGCTCAATTTTGTTTCTAAATATTTAAATGCACAACCTGTCCTTGTGCCTCTGTTAACTTGATACATATCAGATAAATAGCCTCCACCATTAAGTTGGGCCACAAGGTTTACGACTAGCCACTTCACCCTTGTGAGAAATCTAAGATGCAGCCCAGCCAGAGAAAGTTTTCTGAAAAGGTACCCATGCTAGACACAGTTGAAGGTCTTTTATGCGTTGAGTCTGGCAGCAATCTTCTCAGTTTAGGTTTGAACATGCCACCATAAGGTCAGTAGGATACAAAGGTTGCTCCTGAATGAATAGCCTTTGTTCAAGCCCATCTGCATATCATGGACTAGGCATGGTATCACTTCGTGGAGCCATTCAGACTTTGCTTTGGCCAGTATCTTCCAATCCTTGTTAATAAGTGATATTCAATGATAGCTAGCAGGGCCGGACTGGGAACCGAAACCGGCCCTGGGAAACTGCTCGGCCAACTCCCCTGTGGGGGCTGAGGGGGTGCGGCCGAGCTGTTTGCAAGGGCCGGTTTTGGCCGATTTTGTTACCGGGGGCCGATATTGCAGGCCCCGCTAACAAAAACGGCCCCCCCAGGGGCCCAAAACCGGCCCCCACCCTGGCGGCCCACCGGGGAAACGCCCAGTGCCCGCTACGGCCAGTCCGGCCCTGATAGCTAGCAGATTACAATGGGACTTTTCCATCCTTTGGAATGAGAGAAATTAAGGCTTCATTAAATTGAGAAAGATTATATTAGAGTTTTTTTACATCTTTAAAAAACGTAAAATAGTAGGAAGGAGTCTTTTCCCATCAATTTCATATAGTTTTATGGAGAATCAGTCCTCTTTCGGGACTTTCCCCGGATATATGGTTTTAATGAGTTTGGCATTCTTTTCTTCCCATCCTAAAAATGTGGAAAAGATTACCCCCAACTCCAAAAGACTGTTGACTAGAAACCTATATAAATGTATCCTTCTATCAATGAATAAATTCAAAAATATTTCAATCAATGATTCCAGAGCTTTTGCCTTAATATTGGCACTCTCATTTTTGTCATCCCAAAACTTGTACAGCATATTATTTCCTTACAAAAGACAGAATTACAAATGTGTTCATACCATAGATTATATCTTCTTAATTTGGAAAGACCACATGAATTAGTGATGTGCCTCTCATGTATACATAAATAGCAGATCCTGCCACTTAAAGTTCACATTGATTTTTGATAAGAGTCAATTGAATTTTCTCAATCTGTTGTTACGACATGAAGACAACAAATTTTACATTGGATTATATACAAAACCCAACTGACCACAACACGCTATTACACTTTACAAGCTATCATCCAAAAACATCTTAGAGATAAACTACTATATGGACAGTTTCTTCATATTCACCGAAACTGCACCAGAAAGAGGAAACATCCTAATTCAATTGAGCATGGGTAAGCCAGAAGGTTAGTTTCGAATACAATAATGAAAGCATGGTTTACACCTAGAAAGATGCTCCTGATAGCACACGAGTGTACAGTTGACTTTCCTCTAGCAGGTGTGCCTACTTTCACCCCATCATCTAACAAGATTAAAATAAGCATTAAGAGAAATTGACATATTTTGCCACAAATTAAATTAGTGGAACCTCATGTCCACCCTGTGATTAGAGATGTATAACCTGCAAGCACACCGGAATAAAAGAGGAATACTTTAAGATGTAATGATTCATAGCTCTCCATCCAATTTATAACGTCTTGCAGTGAATTCCTGCTGCAATGCTACTGACAGCAGTTTCAATGCTAAGTGGATTAATTATAGCCCCCTCCTCCATCAGATTCCTTTAGTCTTACCATCATTTTAGCCTTACCAATTTACCATTATAGAATAACCAATAACTCTGGCAAAGGTATCTTGCAATCCAATCTTTTTTTCTGGAAAGAGTTGGCATAGATTAAGGCAAGAATACAATAGAATTCATTGCAAGCATTTCTAATTATCCCCAGTAGGGATAAATTATATAACTGTCCCATGCCTGGCATAATTGCTCAGTCAGGCAGGTTAATTTCACATAAGTAAGATGAGCCAATTCATACTCTGTGTATCCTCTTCAGCAGAATGGTATAACAACCAAAGATGGTGAATGCATTTGCAACCTACAATGGATGTTTCAGCAGTTGGCAGTTGTTTATTGGCAGGAATGCTGTCATGGCTTCCAATTACCCTAGAGTTTACCTTCAGACGGTGTGTAGGCTAAAGGGTGGGTAGTGCGAGGGAGATAAAAAATGAGGAGACAGAGGCGATGTAGGAATAGGCCCGAAAAGGAGACTTGAGAAGTAGGGATACAGTCCTACACCTGCTATAAGGTGAGTTTGTAGAGTTGACAACATCTGTAAGGGGGAATAAGAACAGCAAAAGGTATATTTTATATGTCACATGACAGTGTGGGGGTTTTGACAGGCAAGCTGAGCCCTCTGCTTCCATACTTAGTTGCACCACACTCAACTGGGAAAGGCAATCAACGTGCATTTGTGGGATACACAAAAGGGAATGCATGAGGAGAAATGCACTACATTGATTCCAAATACATCACAAGGTAAGGGAGAAAAAGTGTGGAATGCAAGACAAGTGTGCATAATAATGACTGCCCGAAGCACTGTAACCAATACCGTTGCAAAGTGGCTCCCTATCCCAGCTTTCACTACTGATAGGAAACCAGAGGTTTTTCACACTGTTCATGCCCACAGTCCCCCAGCTGTCATTAACGTTTACCCAACACCACAGCTAATTGAAAACCCAGAAAATTATTTAAGTAGTAGGTTAAGAAAGAAGAAATGAAAAGTTTTGCTTGTTCTCTGGTGAGGGTCTCTGGTCAGCATCACTCCTGAATTCTGATTCACACAACTGTGTCCAAAACTAGCATATCAAAATCGAGCACTTCCAAAAATGAAAACTTGGGATCAAAAGAAAACCATCATACTGGTCATTCACACATATTAACCAGGGCTACTCCCTTGGGTTGGTCCTATCTCCGGAAAATGTGTGGTCAATCAATGGCTGGCTTTTGTTGGCACTGACAGAGGGCACTACATGTGGCATAGAGTACCCACCTCTCCTCATGATCCTCAGTTGCCCCACTGCAAATGATATCTCCTGGCTGCGTTGACATGAGGTTAAATTTACTATTCCCGCTCCAGTCTAAGCAACAATAAAAAAATGCGTTAGACTTTGGAAGGGCTACATTTATTATTCCGACTCCAAACAGTGAAACAGTAGAGAAAGTGTTGTACTTCATATGGGTTAGATTTACTATTCCCACTCCAGTCTATGCAACATCAGGGAAAGTGTTGGACTTCGGAAGTTACATTTACTATTCTTACTCCACTCTGTGCAACCGTAGGGAAAGCGTTGGACTTTGGAGGGGTTACATTTACTATTTCCACTCCAAACATCACAACAGTAGGGAAAGTGTTGGACTTCGGAAGGCTTACATTTACTACTCCCTCTCCAAACAGTGCAATAGTAGGGAAATTGTTGGACTTCGGAGGGATAAATCCATCAACAGCCAACTCACGGAACATCTGGTGAAAAATAATCTTCTGGACACCTCTCAATCGATATTCCACAACAACCACAGCAGAGAAACCACCCTGCTCGCCACCACCAACAACATCAGAACCCTCCTTCATTGGGGAGAAACAGCAGCCCTGATCCTCCTCGACCTCTCAGCAGTGTTCCATGCAGTATCCCACCACACCCTCATTAAGAGACTTTACCACATTGGAATTCAAGAGACGCCCTCAGATAGATCACCTACTTCCTCACTAGAAGAACCCAGAGGATCCACCTACCACCTTTCACCTCGGAACCCAAGAGCATTATTTGTGGCATCCCTTAAGGCTTGTCTATTAGTCTCACCCTTTTTAACACCTATATGATTGCACTGGCCAACATCGTCAGGACCCATTAACTACACATCACATCCTACGCTAACTCCCAGTTCATCTTTTTGCTATCAGCAGCTCCCTCCACCACAATGACCAACCTCCACACGTGCATGACGAGCATCGCCGAATGGATGAAAGACAATTGTCTACAGCTCAACAGTGACAAATCAGAAGTGCTGATCTTTGAAAACAACACCTCCCCGTAGAAGAACTCCTGGCGGCCTTCTGAACTAGGACCCTTGCCCACCCTGACTGATCATGCCTGCAAACACGGCATTATCATGGACAGCAAGCTCACCATGAAAAACCAGATCACTGCAGTCCCCTCCGCCTGTTTCTTCACTCTTCACATGCTCTGTAAGATCTTCAGATAGCTCCCTGTCAACACATAGTAGCGGATTGTTGGGTTACTATTAACACTTAAATAAAAAATTCTAGATCACTTAAAATTACAAACTATATTAAAAAAATTATACAAACAGTAGTAACACATAAAATTAATATATGAACTAAACACATTAAAGTAATTAAAAAAACAATATTTTTTGCAACTGTATTGCTGAAAACGATGTTAAAAACAGCGATATTCTTAAAAACAATATTACTTACCTAAAGAAACGATATTCTTGCCAACGATATTTTTGCAACACAAGATTTAATATTTTTGTGTTACAACATATTTATTTCTGATATTTCTATCTCCCGATATTTACAACTCAATATTTTGTTCAAGCACCACTGGGAGATTAAATTTTAAGTTAAAAATAAATATATGCAGAAGTGAGATGTGCACTCTTTATAATACAAAATTAAATTAAACTAATTTACAAAGTACACATTTTTATACATTATTTTAACAGTACATTATTTTGAATATGTATTAAAAAAAGTTTTGGACTGAACCGTCACTTCTGTGCTCGTCAAGTGTGATAGCTCCTTACAAGCGATGAGGTAACTACTTATTAACAAAAAAAGGAGTAAATCAAGCCAACAACAGAGTTCATATGCAAATATAGTCCCTATGAATTAGTGCTACTGGGCCTGGCCACTACTGTTTTTTTTTTTATTTCTTTGTTTGTGCATCTCCCTGTGATTTAGCTGTACTTTTTCGCTTCGCGGTATACAGTAGGCTGCAGTGACGTTAATTATTATGATAAGGATAACAGACGTGTAGCATAATATCCTGGGATTCAGAGTCAAAGGTCATATGATGTCACTTCCTTTGATTTCACTGAGGTCAAAAAGAGTGTGTGAGGTTGCTTCCTGTACCCCTGGCATTTTGGTGAATCGATGCTCATGGTTTAATATGCGAAGGACCATAACATTACTTTTTTCAGTGTAGAGTAGCAGTGTGAAATGTCAGCTGCACGTTTAAAGCGCACTAAGCCTTAAACTATGAAAACAGCTTGGTTCTTCTCTGTTTTCTGTCTTTCATAATTAATACCTAGTAGCTAATAATCTTTCATTTAGATTATGCAAAATATTTCTTTAGAAGCAGCAGCAAAAAATCCCTTTAGTACCTAGTACCTAAAACACTACCAACCCCTCTAAACACCCCCCCAAAGGAAAGATGTCACAGCAACCTTATTAACCTCACTAGCGACCAACGAAACGTCCCAGTAATGCACAATAAAATGTTCAATACACAAATGCAGATCAGCAAACTCTCACGGTTCATAAATAAATAAAAATAAATCCAGTATTTGTAAAGCGCAAACAATTATCCGAAGGCGTCAAGGCACTGGGAGCCGTCAGGAAGATTAAGCAAGCTACTGCCCAAAGTCACATGGTGCTGGGCTGACCTGCCGCCGGGGATCGAACCGTGAGCCCCCGTGCTCCGGCGTCAGTCATCCTGGCCGCTGCGCCACACCTCTTCCCTCATACCAAAAACTACCAATGAATCTGACTTACAGATGTTATTTATCATCAACACCTGTCTCAAATATTAATCCACGGGAGATCATTAACATTTCGGTTCCACAAGGTTATGGCATCATCAGATCCAATAGAGAGATTGGGTTTGGAGAATAAATTGCTTTGTTTCACTACAAAAACTTCACATTAACTATTTGGTTGATGATATGGTGTTCCAATATATATAGACTAGCTGCCACCCAAAGGCTAAGGTTAGAGGTGCCTAAAATCTAGCTTGGTACAAATCCTTTATTTTCCATCACATTTGCGGTGCCACAGATTACATCCAAGGAAGTGAAATGGTTATGCCCTTTAATCTGAAAAAGTACATGCACACATATTTTGATGGATTCTCTCATATTTTTACCCCTGGTATGGAAGATTTTATAACTCTTGTAAGTGAAATGTGACATAAAACTAATCTATCTGCTATGTGTAAGGGGCCTAGTTACTGTGGTTGACGGCTCTTATCAACGCTGCTCACCTGCACAGATAGGCAACGCCAGACTGGATGTGGTTGGTACTTTGGTCTGAACTGCGAGTGGTCCCAGCTCCTTTTATGTATATCTTTCAGCAGCGCCTGGCCGTCAATTGCGTGCGTTGTTCACGGCTTATGTGGTGGCTGGGATGGCTCACTACATCCCATCCAACCTTTGGACAAATACAATACATTGTTCACACTAGAGATTTGAAAACATCTAACATAGGTTCTAACTGGGTTCTAATAATAACATGTCAAACAATTCACACTATTTCAAAAGGGATATATAGAGAGAGAGAGATGTATATGTATACCAGATTTATAACATAACAGCATATCACCAAGTCCAGTTGGAGCATCTCTGACGAGATACTGCATGTTCATTCTTCTCACTTAGCCCCCTGTCACTCACAGCAGACATAGTCTCTGAGTCTTTGATTGGGCCAGGGCTTGACCCACAGATTGTAGGGACTGCCCTGGCTACCTCTTTCTCCAGACGGTGTGGCCACACCAATCACGACTCGATGCTCCTCTCTGTGTCGGCAGGAATCGCTCCCACTACTTTCCTCTAGCGCAGGAGAGCCAATGTCCTAAAGTCTTTGCTCCACACCACTGGCATCCAGTTCGGGCCAGGAGCTATTCTCTAAGGCCTCCCTTTGAACCTCCTGATTGACTCTCCTGAACCAAGATGTGTTTCTGGTTACTTCGGTGTTTCCCCTTCTGGCGGTCACCATGGTTCCTTTTACGGTTATGACCTCCCGAGGCTCTCTCTCAAATGGGATTCTGAACTTCCACCCCAGGTGGCGATCTCTAATCACCACGTGGTCTCCTGTTCTTAACGTCGGTTCCACCGAACTCCTGTCTTGACTAGCCCTGTCGTTTGTAACCTTTCTTTTCTCTCGGTCCGCATTCTCGTAGATGACCGCTGGCTGCCAGGACTCACTTGCTGGTAGCATATCCTGAGTGTGCCTTTTCATTATCATGTCACTTGGAGGACTTCCTGTTGTACTATGAGGTGTCTGTCGGTAGGCCCTTAAAAACAGGTGTAAGCAACATTCAAGATCCACTTTCTGATCTACTCTGATCCAAACCACTTTATTAAGTGTCCAAATAAATCTTTCCACCTCCCCATTTGCTTGAGGCCATTGGGGGGTGATGCGGTGATGCTGAGCATTGAGCTGTCGGAGGTACTCTCGAAACTCTTGACCCTGAAAGGGTGGCCCATTATCCATTTTGATTTCTTCAGGTATTCCCAGCAGGGCAAATACTCTTTCGTGTGCAGATTTGACACATTGAAAAGCTGTGGACTGTATTAGTTCAACCGCCGGAAATTTGGTATAGCTATCCATTAGGACCATCATCAGGTGGTTGTCCGACTGCTGCCAAATCAAGGCTCACAGATGACCAAGGCTGCGTGGGGGCATTTTCAGTGATAATCGGTGCTACAGGTGGTTCTGGTCCTGTGATGATGCAGGCCCAACAGTTCTTTACTCGTTCTTTCACCATCCTATCCAACCCCGGAAACCACACCTTCCTTCATAGACATGCTTTCGTTTTGGCTACGCCTTGGTGCCCTTGGTGTTCTAGCTCAATCGTGTGGTTCTATAGTTTTGTCGGTATGACTATATGATGGCCTCTCAACACCAGCCCTTCCACTCTCTGACTAAGCTCGTCTCTGCAACGCCATAGGTGTGTGCGGTTGCTACATTCCTCCACTGTCAGCTCTCTCGCTCCATCAAGGAACCTTTTCCATCTATGACTTTTGAGGATCTCAGCCACACGCATTAGACCTATCTTCCTTGGTGGCTTCGACATCGTGTGCCACGGACAAAGCTTTTGGGCATGCCATTTCAGTGATCATTCGGATTAGACCTTCCGATCATGGATCGACTTCCTTTGAATTGCCATGATCTTCAGCCAGAGGGTGGCATGACAAATAGTTGGCAGGGTAGTTCACTCCGGGCCCAATGGCACATCTCTCAATTCTCGGTAGACCACTGTGAGCAGCCCCTGCAAATAGCGTCACTAGAGTCTTGTGATCTGTTATTACTTTGAAGTGGTGTCCACGAGTATAGATGGAAATGCTTGCAGGCCCACCTAATGGGCAACGCTTCCCTTTCAATGTGGGCATAGCGAGTCTCCGTTGCTGACTGCACTCTGCTTGCGTGCACGACTGGACTGGCGCCAATGATTAGTTCACTTTTCCGAGATGAATCAAAGTAGGCCATCATGGCACCTTGTAAGAGCGCATTCTTGACTCCTTGAACGCCTCAGTCGCCTTGCTGTTCCACTTCCAATTGTCATCTTTACGAGTTAGGGCCCTCAGTGGTTCAGCGAGCGTGGCAAGATTCAGGATAAACCTCCCGCAATTGTTGGCCATTCCCATGAAACTGTGGACTTCAGGGGGATTGTGAGGAACTGCTGCTGCCTTGATTGCTTCAGTCTCTTTCGGATCTACTTGCAAACCCTTACCGGAGAATTTGTTTCCACAATAATCTATTTCATTTGCATAAAATATACATTACCTGCATGGTGGCCCTTAACCTCACATGATGTTTTTCCAGTGTTGTGGAGAATATCAAGATGTCATGGCGGACATTGAGTACTCCAATTTGCCCTGAGAGCACATTCCTTATTGCTTAATGGAACACTTCAGCCGCTGAGGACACACCAAAACTGAGGCGCTTGAACCTCCCGAGCCCCCACGTGAATTAGAAAACGTGGTGATATACCTGCGGTGGGCAGTCAAAATATCGAAAATTAAATATCGACCTACACTAATATCGAGGTGACAATATCGAAGGGATAGAATATCGATGTTAAGAATATCGATGGACAGAATATCGACCCTAAGGTAAGTAATATCGAATTTTTTTATATCGATGTAAGTAATATCGAAGTTAGTAATATCGATATCAAATATATCGATGTTACTAATATCGATATTTATATTATTGTTATGTATTTTGTTATGTATTTAATATGTATGTGTTGTATGTGTTTTTGTTAAGTGTTCTACTTGTCTAAAAATATATGTATACAATTTTTATATGTTAATAATGTTTTTATAAGTTATTTTTGTTTCTTAGTACTGTAGCGGGTTGTGGGTTTATAGGGGAATAGGGTGGGAAGTAATTTAATTATACTAAATTAATTATTAATTTTTAGGAATTATAGATTAATTTTAATTATTTTTTGCGTTTAAGTTCTGTAGCGGGTTGTGGGTTTATAGGGGAATAGGGTGGGAAGTAATTTAATTGTAATGAAGTAATAATGTATTTTAATTAATTGGTATTGATAATTATATTATTGTTAATTAATTAATAATTGGTAATTAATTTTTATTAATTGGTTATTAATTTTTATTACTTGATTAATTGATCATTATGTTAAGTGTATTATTTTATTATTTGATTGTGTTGTGCGTTTATAGGGGAATAGTGTTGGAAGTAATTGAAATCTAATTAAGTAATTATTAAATTTATTGTTGGGTATTGATAATTAATTTATTGGACATTAATTATTAATTGGTAATTTTTGTAAATTATAATTTTTTTGTTATGAAAATTAATTTATTGTTGTTTTATCATTAATTGGTAATTAAATATTATTAAATATTATTTATTGATTATTATTATTATTATTATTATTAGCAGATTTATACAGCGCATAGCTGCCCCAGCAACGGGGCGTCCCAGCGCTACCCCTACAATGCCCATGAGTAATAACAGCTCGGGAGAAGGGAAGAAAGTTATGCTGGGAAAAGCCAGGTCTTTATGGCTTTCCGAAAGGCTAGGTGATCTTGGAGCCTTCTAATAGCAATCGGGAGGGAGTTCCAGAGTCTGGCAGCCAGGACTTTATAAGAACGACCACCAGCCCTGGCTCTTAGAGCTCTGGGGATGCATGCCAGCCCTTGAGCAGCTGACCGCAGGCAGCGACTCGGAGCATACGGTGTTAACAGGTCAGATAAAACCGGGGGGGCTTGTTGAGTCAGGATTTTATGAGCGACGCATATCGTCTTGAACTGAATTCTTTTCTCTACCGGTAACCAGTGTAGTTTAGGTAGAGACCTGGACACAGAGCATGTTCTCGAAAGCGCCAATAGAGTGCGGGCTGCTGCGTTTTGTATCCTCTGTAGGCGTTGAATACAGGATTTATTGGCACCTAGGTAAAGGGAATTGCCATAGTCCAATCTAGATAGGATTGTGGCTTGTATTATAGTCTGCCGGACTTTAGGCTCAAAGAAGCCAAGAAGGGGTTTTAGTCCTCTTAGGAGCCCAAAGCAAGTCCCTGCAACTACCTTGGATTGGGCATCAAAAGAGAGCCCTCTATCAATCCAAAATCCCAGGTTCTTAACCACCTCCTTTGGTGTTGGTGCTGGTTTTAGTTGATCTGGCCACTATTGTTCTGACCATATATCGCTGTCTCTACCAAACAGCAAGATTTCCGACTTACTGGCATTTAGCTGTAAGCAGTTTGTTGTCAGCCAATTGGCGACTGCCAACAAGTCCTCCTTAAATTTAATAAGATTGTTATTGCAATTCTTGGAGAAGGCGATGACTAGTTGGGTATCGTCGGCATAAGAAACCAACGATAGCCCTCTGCTTCTTGCCATCACTGCCAGGGGTTGTACATAGATGTTAAAGAGCACGGGGCTCAGTATCGATCCTTCTGGAACCCCGTGTTTAATCACCAATTCCTGGGAGTGATATGGTGGCACTAAGACCGGAAAGTTCTGCCCTCTAAAAAGGAGCGAAACCAGGCCAAGGCCAAACCCTCAATCCCTATCTCCTGTAGCCTGCACAGTAATATCTCGTGCGAGACAGTGTCGAAAGCGGCACTTAAATCTAACAGAATTAAGGCCGCAGACTTTCCGTCATCTAAGCTATTACGAATTTCCTCCGTCACTGCCAACAAAGCCGATTCCGTACTATGGTGGGCTCTAAAACCATTTTGCGAGGAATCCAGGATGGTATGTTCCTCTATAAACTTTGTCAGAGTCGTATTGACATGGGATTCAGTGACCTTAGCTAAAAAAGGGAGCTGAGAAATGGGGCGGTAGTTACCCGGTTCATATGGGTCTAATGATGCTTTCTTCAAGAGAGGTGTTACTTTCGCGTGCTTCCAAGCTAATGGTAGGCACGCTGATGTCAAAGATAAATTAATCAGTTCCCTGGCCACTGGGAGAATGGGGTTACAGAATTGGCGGAATTGGGCAGGTCTCAAGAGATCAGCTGGAGAGCCTGATTTAATTTTCAGGCAGAGATGTTCAGTCTCCGATAAATTTAATTAATATATTAATAAGTAATTATTAATTGGTAATTAATGTTTAGTAATTATTATTATTGGTATAAAAAAGCATTTAATTGTTCAATATTTGTTCATTGGTAAATACGTTTTAATAATTAATGTTTTTGTTATTAAAAATATTTTATTGTTCAATATTTATTATTTGGTAATTAATATTTATTAATTGTTATTTATTGGTATTTATTATTAATTTATTGTTAAAAAATATTTCATTGGTAATTATGTTTTTAATAATTATTTATTGGTATTTGTAAATAGTTTAGAGTTATTTATTAATTCATTCATTAATTATTTTAAAAAATTATTTTATTTATAAGTATGTTATTTTTAACTTCTACGCTATCCAACACTTTCCCTACTGTTGCACTCTCTGGAGTTGGAATAGTAATTTTTACCTCTACGCTATCCAACACTTTCCCTACTGTTGCACTCACTGGAGTGGGAATAGTAATTTTTACCCTTACGCTATCCAACACTTTCCCTACTATTGCACTCACTGGAGTGGGAATAGTAATTTTTACCCTCTCGCTATCCGACGCTTTCCCTACTGTTGCACTCCCTGGAGTGGGAATAGTAATTTTTACCCCTACGCTATCCAACACTTTCTCTACTGCTGCACTCTCTGGAGTGGGAATAGTAATTTTAAGCTCTACGCTATCCAATATTTTTCTTACTGTTGTTTTTTTTGGAGTTGGAATAGTAGTTTTATTCCCTCCGCTATTTAATATTTTTTGTATTATTTTAGTTAATGTAGTATATAATTAATTTAAAAAATATTAAAAGTAAATTTAAATTTTTTAATTTGTTATACATAATTATTTAGGGGCCCATTACGATACCCGGCGTAAAAAAATCCGCCAGGCATGGAAGCGGCAAAAATCCACCCGCACACACCGCCTGAACACCGACCACGCCATTATGAGTACACAAACTGAAAACCGCCATCGGCGGAAAAATCATACAAAATACCGCCCGCCATCGTCCGAGTCGGAGTCAAACCGCCCGCCACGGACGGAAACACGCACGACAACACAAAACCGCCCGCCCACACGGCCGACACACCGCACGTGAAATTACGATCGCACCGCCATGAGCGCGGAAAAACAACAAAAATACCGCCCGCCAGCGCAAACAACGCCGATGAGAATCGACACGGCAGAAGCCATGGCGCCCACGTACCTGCACAGAAACCATCCGCACACAAAACCAATAGCACACAACATGGCCAACAAGTCCACACAGCAAGGCACGCACAAATACACAAGCACAGTACACATCCCGAAAACACCCCCCGGACAAACAAAAAATACAAAGGCCAGAACCCCAGACACAACACACCTGAAAACAACAGACCATGAGGACACACCCACATAGGTGAGTACAAAAGCAGCACTCCCACAGACCACAACCCCTTGCTACATTGCAAACCAGAGAGGAGAGGAGAGGACACAGTGACACAGCAAGGACAGCAGCACACCACAGAAACGCACACATCACAACCACCACCACCACCACCACCAAACACCGGCACCACAAACCCCCTGCACATTACACAACACACACCGCACCAGCACCACAAACACCATGGCACCACAAAGGATGCCCAAGTTCACGCCCATGGAGCTGACGGTCATGGTCGACGAGATCATCAAGGTGTATCCACAAATCTAAGGGAACATGGTCCAGCACACACCACTAGCCACCAGAAACAGAATGTGGACCCGGATCGTAGACCAGGTCAATGCAGTCGGGACCCTGCCCAGGAACAGAACCGAGATAAACAAACGTTGGAATGACGTAAAGAGCCTGGTCAAGAAGAAGGAGGGCAAAAACAGAGAGCTGGCTGCCGTCACTGGCGGAGGGAATCCCGCGCTCTTTAAGACCTTCAAAGCGTGGGAGGAGAAGGTGCGAGTCGTAATACATCCGGAGATCCTCGCCGGATTAGCAGGGGAGTGGAGGCTGGTAAGTACAAACTAATGTATACCAGCACACCGCTATGTACACACATGCGCAACCACCATGCCACAGCTCCCAGGGACAAACACCCCCATGTCCAGCACACAATACACAACACATCACACGCACATGCAACAGACACCACCACACACAGGCCAAACCGAACAACTGTAAGATGCGTGGGGACATGTGTACACTAAGCCAGCCACGTAACCACCAACAGGTCCCCAAATATGCCAGAAGCGCCACAACGAGCACCCACCACACCCATGTGTCCGCCACAGCTGCACCAACTGACAAGCAACAGGTAAGTGGCAGGAACACAAAGTGCAGTGGGTCGGAGGGGGACAGCTGAAGTACAACACCCACCAGGCCCCCACTCCCACAGACCAGCAAGGTGGAGCACTCCCCACACCCATGTGTCAGGCACAGCTGCACCAACCGACAAGTAACAGGTAAGTGGCAGGAACACAAAGTGCAGTGGGTCGGAGGGGGACAGCTGAAGTACAACACCCACCAGGCCCCCACTCCCACAGACCAGCAAGGTGGAGCACTCCCCACACCCATGTGTCAGGCACAGCTGCACCAACCGACAAGTAACAGGTAAGTGGCAGGAACACAAAGTGCAGTGGGTGGGACGGTGGACAGCCCAAGTACAACACACACCAGGCCCCAGTCCCACAGCACAGCAAGGAGGAGCATCCCCCACACCCCACACCCACGTGTCAGCCACCGCAGTGCACAACGACAGCCGAAAGGCAGACATCACGGTCCACAGCAATCGGTGTCAGTGGGTGTACAGCCACCCCCACGACCCACTACACCCCCCCACCCCCACAGACCTGCAACATGGAGCACCCCCCGCTAAGAGCCATGTGGCATCCAGTACAGTGCACGCACGAACAACTTGCAGGTGGGAAACTGGACAGGGCTGGATTACTGGAGGCATGAGGACCATAACACCACCAACACATGGGACATGTCACGTAGCACACGAACACGCAGCACCGCCCACCATCACGAACAAGTGAACAATGTGCACACGGACATGAACAGCAGACTCACACCCCACATGACCCATCACAGACATAGCAACACCCAAGGAGCCACGTCTGCATGCACAAGCCACACTGAATATAGTCCCACACGGCAGCCACTGTGCAACTCATCACACACAACCGAAACACCATTGAAGTCCTGTCCATGTAGCCCCTACTGCCTGTCAACCACACACCCCACAACTACGCCTATGTAAGACAAACAACACTAGACGCAACAGAGCGGAACAACATAAATGCACACGAACACCACTGAACCCATCAAACACACAGACACACCATGCACATACAACATACCATCCATCCCATCCGTCAGCCCCAGTCTCATGAAAGGCATGTCATCCGCACAGCTGCCACACATACAGCAGTCACGCTAAGACACATGCCCATGACCAACCATGTGCCAGAAGTCAATTAAGCGCACGACACACTGTGAGCAACAACACACAACATGGGCCACACCCCCCGAGCACTGCAGTGATGCACATGGCACAGGGCAGCACGCACACCAAGGAGATGGGACAACTGCAATACGTTGGCTGGCACACAACTATCACTCACTCATAACGATGCGTCCAATGCCATGTCCAGTAACCACAACAGACAGCAAATATGCAGGGCATGTCAGGCATGCACACACCTCAGACCATGCACTGTCATGCTGCCACAACACATGTCACATTCGGCACCCATGGCTCACAGCATGTACCCCAAAAGCATATACCCTCCCAAATGCGAATCTGGGGCATGGCCCCCATGTTGCCATATGCGTTCCTAAGCGTTCCATTTGAACCCCAAAAGCATATTCCCTCCCAAATGCGAATCTGGGGCATGGCCCCCATGTTGCCATATGCGTTCCTAAGCGTTCCATTTGAACCCCAAAAGCATATTCCCTCCCAAATGCGAATCTGGGGCATGGCCCCCATGTTGCCATATGCGTTCCTAAGCGTTCCATTTGAACCCCAAAAGCAAAGTACAAACCAGACCCAGGATGGGCCAGGAGCCCGCATACACCAGAGTCACAATGAGTAGGGGCAAAGCAACACACCCATCGGCATGGCCAATCCGTCCCATGCCACATGTGCACAGCACACAGTCCCATTGCCTAGCACACACACCTACAGATGCCACAGCCACACACTCGCCTCCGGGAAACCCATGTACGAGATTGCACGAACTGCCAATGTCAGACGACTAATACATACTTCGCCAGGTGCAACACAATAACAAATCTCATTCTCTCCACAGGTGACGAACTGCTGGACGCTGGGGATGGAGACAGCAGCCAGCACAGCCAGCCTACAAGCCCCCAACGAGGACTCACGGATCTGGAGGATCTGTCCACCTCTTCGGACACGGACCACCAAGCTGGCCCATCTGGCGTGGCAGGGCCCATCCGCTCCCCAGGACCCCTCCTACCCACCAACCCATCATCCAGGGATGCTGAACAGTCCCAGTCCCCTGCTGCCACTGTCGTTGCGGCCACACCCACGGTCATTGCGGCCACTACCACTGCCGCAACCGCCACCATCGCCGCACCGACCACCACCGCCTCCACCACCACCACGTCTTCGCTGGCACCAGCCCCAGCGCAGGTGGTGGCCCGGCCGACTGGATCCACCCTGGGAGCCACAGCGAGGACCGTGGTGAGCAATGTGGCTAGTGGGCAGGCCGGTGGCAGCAGGACTGGTAGGAGGAGCAGGGTCAGGGAAACGCCAGCCTCCCCTGGGAGCCATGCCCTGCCTCAAATGGCCAGAGTCCTTGGGGCCTATGAAGAGGCCCAAGGACAATGGGCCAGGTCTGCTACTGACACGCGGGAGGTGCTGGGGGTGCTGAGGTCCATGGACGCCCATATGGGCCAATTCGTGTCCCGTATGGACCAACTCGTGGACCTCATGGGCCAGCTGGTGGTGGCGGTGGGGTCACAGGCAAGGCCAGCAACACCACCTCCGCCACCACCTGCTAGGGCGCAGGCTCGGGCAGCAGTGTCCACTTCCCCTGCGTCCACAGCCAGTGAGCACACCTCACCCACCACCAGCAGTTCGCCACCACACACCCCCCCTCCCAAACGTGGAAGGGGCCGTCCGAAGAGGAAACAGATCTCCCGGGAGGACTTCGCACGCTCCAGTCGCAAGTGAGGCAGCCAGCCAGCCTTCCGCCAGTTTTCCTTGACCAGCCACTGCATTGACTTGCTCTACGATCCCACTCCACACAGCCATCTGGATGGCATGTGTGTGTTGGACTATGGACATAGAACCAGTGGGTACACCCTGATCATCACGCAGCCATGACCGACAGCTCATTGTCACTGCACGCACCACTTTTGTCATCACCTTACACACAATCACATGTCACAGTTTGTAATAAATGCACCTTTTTCACTAACTGCTGTTTGTGCCCTGTGTCTTTATTGTACGGAATACAACGGCCACCTTGGGCGGAAAGGCACCTGATGCGTGGCATGGAAATGGAATCCGGAGGGCCTGTAGGGACCTAGGGGTGGGAGACAGAACAGGAGCACATTCAATGAGTGTGTCACACACCCATCACACAGTACATGTCAACAACTACAAGCAATGTACACACATCGCACAGAGCAATAGGGCACAATGCCACAGTCACCAACAGTGGCATACTACCCTGGCCATGGAGCGTTGACACATTGCACGCAGTGAACATACGGCCACCCTGACACAGCACACACACACCTGCATAGATACAGACACATCATCCGTCGTACATGGACACTCACCGTCAAGTGAAGTAGCGGGCGATGAGCTGCTGGCGCACATTCCCAGCTTCCTCCTCTCCGCTGTCCACCTCACTCGAGCTGTCCTGGTCTGCGGGCTGGGGCCCTGGTTGATCTCCGTCATCCACAATGAGGGGGATCTGCTTCCGAATGGCCAGATTGTGCAGCATGCAGCACGCCACCACTATCTGGCACACCTTCTGTGGGGAGTACGCCAGCGCACCCCCGGTGCGGTCCAGGCACCTGAACCTGGACTTGAGGAGGCCAAAGGTACGCTCGACCACACGTCTGGTCCTCCCATGTGCCTCATTGTATCGATCGTCTGCTGGGGTGCGAGGATTCCTCAATGGACTGAGCAGCCATGCCCCATTCGGATACGCAGAGTCACCTGGGTGTGAGGGACACAGAGAACCGTTGCTATTCCAACTGGACAGGGGACAGCATCGCACAACCAGCACGCTACACCACTCCACATACTCACCGACAATACAGCCACGATCCTGTTGCAGATTGGCCATCAGTCGTGGCAAGATGCTGTTGCGCATTATGTGTGCGTCATGGGCCGAGCCTGGAAACTTTGCACACACGTGGGTGATCACCATGTCCGCAAGGCACACCACTTGCACATTCAGGGAGTGCGTGTGCTTCCTGTTGCGGTACAGGTGCTCAGTGGCCTGTGGTGGAACAAGGCCAACATGAGTGCAGTCAATGGCTCCCACGACGTGTGGGATTCTGCCAAGGGCATAGAATGCACCCTTCACTGCCGCCAATTCACGAGCCCTGGGGAATCTGATGTACCTGTTCCGGTACAGCATCATGGCTGCCAGTACATCCCTCAGCACCTTGCTGAACATGGGCTGGGACATCCCTCCTCCACTGCCCACTGTGTGCTGGAATGACCCAGTGGCGAAGAAATGCATGGCGGCCATCACCTTAGCCGTGGGGGTGACAGCAGTCGGATACACCCTGCGGGGACGGAGATGGGGCTCTAACATGGCACACAGTCGATGCAGAGTTGGCCTGTCCAGCCGAAACTTCCTGATTACCTCTGTATCGTCCATGTCCGCCAGCAATTGGTATGGGCGGTCAATGTTCGGTCTCCGCCTGGGTTAAATGGCAGAGGACACATGTCAAAGCAACACGGCACATAGCAATTTCGCATACACATCACTGACATGACTGAGCAAGCACATGGGCCACAGCCCAGCTGTCAAGCTGGGACGGCACGGCCACAATACACTTACACAGGTCTCCCAACAATGGCAATGGCAAGTGAGACATACCACTGCCATGTGCATGCACATGGGGATCTAGGCCCCAATGACTTGCGGGGCGTGCTGATGGGGACTGACTGCATATTCGTCAAGCGGCAACGCCACGGCAACATGAGTGTCTGCTGAGCATGGTACTGCTTCCGAGGCTGGATGAGTATGGCACACGACGACGACGATGTGGGCACGGGCTGAGCGGCCAATACAAGTGGGACCTGTGGCACGAGGGGATATGAGACAGTAGTAGGTGTCAGCACTGCACCCTATGTACAGCACTGTACGGATCACAGCTCCCGAAACATTGACTGGTGTCCACATTGACAGCCCCATGCCAAGACGGCTGTGTGCTTGCAGTCACACGTCACAGGTGAGAGGTTACATTGCACGTGCCAGGTGGCAGTCGTACATAGTGGGAGCTGGCATGTGTGTGCATGTGTCTCCTGTTCAGGATCCACCAGATGGGCGCTGACTCTGTACTGACCATTGGACACAGCATGTTCCGTGGAAGGCTTGTGTGTGTGGGATGGTGGCACTGGATGTGCCTCCGTTGGGTGGGGGGCCATGCACAGGGCGGGTACGTCGATGATTGCGCATTGTTGGTCACGGTGGGTGCACCAGCTAAGATGTGTTGCCCTGTGTTCAATTCCTATGTCCGCATGATGATGGACTGTGGATGTGGGCAGACTACACATTGGTCGATGTGCTGTCTATATGCATGTGCCTTCACACCAGGCACAGCTGCCCCTGCACATGTGACCCCTGCTGGACTCGCTGCTGGGTCTGTGGAGCTGATGCACCTTCTGCGCGTGGGGCGGACAGCTCTCCTCACTTCCCTCATTGCGCATGTCATGTCTTTGCCGCAGGTGACATGGATCATGGAGGGCCCAAATGTACGCGTGGGTAGGCTACACATGATTGTTCACTGGTCGCCACCCCCAGTCAGTGTTTCGAATGGGAAGGTTGTCGTGCTGGTGGTATGTTCGATGTGGCGGATGGGCGGGCCTAGGTGCGGGCTTACATTCCGGACATGGGGGGTAGTTGGATTGGCGACTAGTTGCAGTACACACGGGACACGTCTCTTCCTTTCCACATCTGGGTCATCCCTTGTACTAACTGACAGTGATACAGTCATCTTCGCCCCAGCCCTCATGTCCTCCCTCGCCCCCCAATATGCATGCTCACCTGCGAGGCTAGCGCTTGCACAGGCAGCCCCAAGCTCGCACCAGAGAGGGCAAGGAGTGTATGTGTGGGTCCAGTTGCACGAGTGGGCTGTCTCAGGGTATGATGTGTGGCGGGACGCCGTCCACCTGCGTGGTGCCCCAAATGGAGACCCGGCCTGCATGGACTATGCATCACAGTCTTCGCCTTCCGGATCCGCCACCTGCGACACCCAGTGGCTGTGGCTGCCCTTGCGGCCATGCCGCGTCCGTCTGTGGCTGATGGCCCACACATTCACTCTTTGGCCTCTCTGGGGAGGGCTCAGGGGTGGTGGCGCACGCGCTTGCACTTAGTCGCAATGGCATGTGGCGTGGTTGGTATGATGGGCAATGGATGGGATGGTGCGAGCCACCTCCCGTGACGTCAGTGCTGCTCGTGCTGTGGTGCGTCCCCCCTACACTTCCATTTGACTTTTTGCCATGCTGGACGTTGAGGTTCTATTGCCTGCGTGATATGACCAGGAGGAGCGCGAGGAGACCTGTCACACACCATGCTCCACTGCCATCCCGTGCCCTGTATCGCCTGTGCGGATTGACTATGTTGGGGTTACACCTGGTCGACTGGGGCTGTGTGTGCCTTGTCAAGGGGCATGGCGGGCGCACAACAGGATCCAGCTTGTCCACAGAGGGTGGGCTGAGGTGCGCCTGGTACCGCTTTGTACGTGTGCCCGGCTGCTGTGCACACACGTGTTCACTCCCCCCGACAGGTGTCCTCTCACAATGCCCAGGGAAGCGGTGGTGTACTGTTCATGAGCCCTCCCAACACGGCGTGCTCCAACTTGGCATGTGCGCATCTACCCGTCGCACCCACCCACCTGAGCACTGCGTCCATACGACTTCACACGACACATGTGTGTCTTCCACAGTAGTGCTACTCATTTGCGTTGACATCCAATACCAGTGGACTACATGGTCATGTCACGACTGCCGTGTACTTCACATACTCTCATCCTCTCTCATTCGTACTTGTGAAATGAGTCAGCGGAGACAGTTCTGGTTTCAAACATTATATTGAGTCTTCTGTCCTCTGTGATGCAGTATAGTGGACACTACTGGCAGCGGAATACATGTTGAGGATATACTGAGCATGATTACAAATGGGATAGGGTGTGGGGTTACATCTGCTTGGCCAAGGCTGTGCTAATGTACATTTACGTATAGCTGCGGAGCTGCGGACTTTGACACAGACGGTATACATGTAGCCTACCAGACCGCTCGGCATCATGGGCACAGTCCATCTCAGTTCCATGTGACAGGTTTGCTGCGGTTGTTCCTCATGCACGCGTGCATGTGAGATGACATCAGGGCATGTGCTTGCGTGCATGCAGCGGCGTGCCACTTGTTGTTGCACTGTGGTGGTTACTGGACATGTCACAGTCACTGGGGTCGTGTTGTTGTTGTATGCACTTGTCGTCCATGCAAAGGTCCTGGTATGGGATTCCCGGGGCGGGGGTGGGAGGGGTGCAGCACCCACAGACTCCAGGCGACCTATTCATGTCCACTGAGCGGTGTGTGTGTCCATGGGCGCTGGATCCATGTCGTGTCCTGGTTGTTCGTGCAGTTCCGTCCATGTGGGTGCGATACACAGAGCCCATGCCACTGCCTCCCACGATGCATGCGGTGTTCCTGGATGTGATGGGGAACAGTGTGCATGTCCCGGTCATATCCGATGTCATGGCGATGTCGTTGATGGTGTGGTTACAGTTGCCGGTCGTTTGGTATGGCTGTTGTGGTGGTGACTGGCCAGTCCGTGCGGAAGCTGAGCATGGGTGCGGGGTTGGACTTCATAGGTCACTCGGGGAACCTGCGTTGTGGTCCGACGTATTTACAGGTTGACAGGTATGCGATGCCGTCCAGCAGGGCTTCCATGTCATTGGTGGTGTACATGTTTGCCAGCCAATGAAGCGGATGGTGGCTGTCAAGGTGTTGTTCGTAGGTTGTCCCTTGGAGGACCATGATGGGGCATGCTGGGTGACATTCGATGTAGCTGTTCTCGATGATCCGTCGTGTGGAGGCACAGTGGTTCCATTTCAGTGCGCGTGCGATGTTGGCCACATACGCCATGCCCCCATAGGCAGAGCAGGCCCTGTCGTGTGCGTCCAGAGGGAGGAGTAGTGGTAGCAGGTCCGCCTTCAGACATGCCGGGTTGGAGAGGCATATCTCGACGGGATGCTGGTAGGGACACCTCCGACAGTAGAAGACGGGCATGACGCAGCTGAACAATGTGATGCGGTAAGTCAGTCGGTAACTTACGTTCAGCAGGGACAGGAGATCGCATCCCAATGTATGTATCGTGCTGGTTTGGTACAGCTTGAGCTGTTCGGCGTAGTTGGGTAGGTGTGTTGCGGTTGCCATTTCTCAGCGGTTCGTAGAGGTGGCGTGCTCCGGCTGTGTGTGCAGTCTGCAATGTGCACGCTCCGGGGTTGCTGTGAGCTCTGTGTAGTCGTGGGGAGACAGGACTTGTGTTCTGTTGGCTTGTTTGGAGGACACGGGCCCTCTTCCCACATGCTTCTCAGACAGTTCAAGGTCGGTGCTGTGTGACTCCTTCCAATTAACTTGCATGTGGCCGACATGGGGGAGTGTTTTCTTCTTTCCTCCCCGTCCGTTGTGTGCTTCTGTGATATGCGCTATCTGCCGTGTGGTCGGTCTCCTCGGCATGCCTGTGTTGGTCTATTCTTGGACAATGGCTGTATTCACCGGCTTCTGTCGTAGGGCTGTGGTTTCGGTGTTGGAATGGAAGGTCATTCAGTGCTGTCTGCTCTCCCTTGTGTGGGCGGCAGGCTGCCTTTCCGCTCTGCGTTGGGCCTTGTGTGTGGATGTAATTCTTGGGCCACCTGTTGTCGGTCCCCGGGCTCTTTGGTGTTCCGTTTCATGTGTCTTGTTCATATGTGCAGGGTGGTATGGGTTTTTCAGTGTGGTACTGGCGTTCCTCTTCCCGAAGGGGCCCTGCTTCTCCTAGTTGGTGTTGCCGCCGCTGTGTGCTACGCCATGTTTGTTACACTGGGGTGTGTCCTGCTGTTGCGTGACTTCACTGACATGTGTGCGTCGGTTGTGTGGCGTTGGGTGTTGTCCGTGAATTGGGCGTTGGGGACATGTCTGTGGCAGGCCTGTCACGTGTCATGTGCGTTCGGGGTGGGGCTGATGTGTGTGCTGCTTGGTTGTGTCCCTGTGTCTGTGTGCGACGCATGCATGGCGCTGCGGTTGGCCTCTGTGTTGTGCGCATGTGTGGCGGCGTCATCGGCGCTTTGGGGCCGTGACGGGGTGGTTGGTTCCTAGTCCCAGGTGGTGTGTACACATGTGTTCCGCGATGTTAGGATTTGGCCTGTGTGTCATATGTGGATGCAATGGTGGATGTGTAGTGTGCACGCGCTGGTGGGGGGTTGTCCGCTTTTTCCGCCCTTGCACTGTGTGCGCTGTTTGCGTGCACTTGTTGTGTGTGTGCCTACCTGCGTCTCCGCGGTACGTTGCGTCCTTGGTGGTGCATCAGCAGAAGCATGGGAAGGGCCTGCAGTGCTGGATTCATGCCCGGGGTGCCGCTTCTTCGTTGTCCGTGCTCTGCGTCCGTGTTTCCGCCTCTCTTTCACGTGCGGTGTCTCTTTGCCGTGGGAGCCGTTTGTTTGCGGCATCGTAATTTATGCGCCGGGCGGGACGTGTTTCGTCGGACGGTGTGTGTCAGTTGTGCTGCGCCGCTACGTGTGCGGGCGCACTTTGATGGCGGACGGTGTTGCTGGCTTGCCGGCGGTGTTTGGCCTGCTTTTCGCATCGTAATTGGGCGGGCGTGTGGACTGCTGCGTGCCGGCGGTAACTGGTGGTTTTTGCATCCGCCAGCACGGCGGTAGTGCTTCCGCCCGCCATCGTAATGGGCCCCTTAATTTTTATTTATGTTATTGTTTTATGTATATAGATGTATTTGTAATTTATAATATTTTTTAATAATTTATAATTTATTAAAATAATTATTAAAACTGATTATTAAGTATATATATTATCTATTAGATGTATATGTTTAATTAATGTTTTATTAAATTATATATATTACTTATTAATTTTAAACATTATAAAATATTTTTAACTATGTTTATTTTATTTATAAGTATTATTTAGTTTATTTTACATATTTTTTTTAACAAAAAAACCACGATATTTTTAATAACGATATTTTTGACATTGATATTTTTTTTCCGATATTTTTGTACTTACCATGTTGTAGATAGGATATCGATATTCTTGACATCGATATTCTTGCTCCGATATTTTTGTAGGTCGATTTTTTGACCTTCGATATTTTGTCAGTGATCCATACCTGCTCGACTCCTCCAACATGAGATGGTGATATCCAGAATTGGGGTCCAGTTTAGAGAACCATTTTACCTCATTCAAATCAGCCACTGTTTCATCGATTTTGAGGGAGACATGGAACACGCTGCAGCACGGTCTAAGGAACCAGCTGGACAAGCGCCACGGAGCAAGCACCGCTTGATGTTTGAATTACGCTCAGGGTTTCCCAGTAACAACGGGACTGGTGCGGTAGATGGAGCTATAACGAGGCCCCCCGGGCGGAAACCATGAATATTGTACTTACCATGGAGACTGAGCAACATGGCCGATGCCCAGTGGAGCTGTTTAGGCAGCTATAGAGGAGTTTGGCTCTGGTTCACCCACTCGGCCGTCACCTACCCAGCCGGACATTGGACATAGTTTTTTTTCATCTCCCCATTGTGTTTCCTTCCCTCCACCACCTCCTCCCTCCGTGATCCTGTGGCTACCTCCCCTTTCCAGCTGATACATTAATATCTCTTGTTGGCTCCTGTAACTGATGTAATTTTGTAACCTGTAACTCGCTGATCCTCATGTAAAGTCGCGGTGCCCGAGCAACTTTGACTGATGCCCGGTGGAGCTGTCATATGCAGCTATAGAGGAGTTTGTCTCTGGTTCACCCCTCGGCCGGCACCTACCCAGCCGGCCATCGGACATCGTTTTCCTCGCCTCCCCGTTGTGTTTTCCTACCTGCATTCCCTACCCCCATTTACCATTCCCCCTCTACCTCTTCACTCCCCATAAGACGTGTGTACGCGCTAATAATCTCACATTATTGTGTAATCCCATGTTTCTTCTTTTCTCCTTTGTCTATACTTGTCTATGTAATTATGGAACCTGTAACTCACTGATCCTCATGTAAAGCGCTCTGATACCTCCGGGTCTAGCCAACACTATATAAAACTTTGCAAATAAATAAATAAATAAAACTTTGCAAATAAAATCGATAGTTGGCGTGATGTGCCGTTCTCTGTGTATGGCCTTGTTTGGCAGCCTCATGTCAGCACATAGCCGTAGTGAGTCAGGCTATTTTGGTTTAGGAGCAATCGTGAGTGGGGACACTTACGGAGTTGGCCCTGTCACTGCTTCAATCACCCCTGTGCTCTCCAGTTGTTCAAGTTCCCTTTCCTCTTGGGGGTGCAGATGAAAAGGCACCCTTATGTGCCGCAGTGCCACGGAACGTATTGTGTCCTCAATATGCAGTTTAACCTGGAAACCTTTCAGGCACCCCAGGCCTCGAAACAGTTCAGGAAACTCCTGTAGAATGTTATCTGCATGAGATTGATGGACTTGTTTCGCGAACACCACCAGTCCCAAGTCCTCGGCAGTGTGACAGCCTAACAGTGTCCCAGTATTATCCTTGGTTACCTTAAATTTGGCCTTTGTCTTGTCATCTCCACTGACCACCTCCCCTCTATGACTCCGATTAGGGGAATGGGAACTGTGCCCCCATATGTGTATATTCTGGCCTTTGATGGCATTATCGTGGGCCAGGGGCTCAATTTCTGAAACTGCTCCAAGTCGATAACCTTTACTGATGCCCCTGTGTCAATGAGGGCCGAGATCTTCACACCATCAACCTCAGTTTGTCACATTGGTGGTGGCTGCAGTCTCTGATTGGCCCATCCCGTGAAGGATATTGTCAAAACATAGTCATCCTCCTCGTCTTCTAGTTGGCCTCCACTGACTTCAACAGCGGGCTTGCCAACACCTTCACCGTTGCAGATTTAGAGTTGACGGATGTTTATGGGCCATTTCGACATGGCTCCTGGGCCTGTCCCAACAGTTGAACTGCGACACACTTTTGAGAAGTGATTGGGTCTCCCACACTTTAGACATATTTTTCCTTGAGCTGGGCACCCTCTTGAATGATGTCGAGCCATGCCGCAATTCCCACAAGCCTTGTCAGTGGATTGAGAAGTAGCACTTGCCTTGGATCTTGCAGGTTGTCACTGTATCGCCTCTATGTGCTCCTCCTTAATCCGCACACCACCTGCTGCAGGAGCTGATTCCATGGCTCCTGCCCTGCTATCCGCAAGCTCATGGGACCTGGCAAGAATTAGGATCTCATTGAGCGATATGCTAGGTTGATGCAGAATCAATTTGCAAAGATTGGACGATTGGCAGCCCTGAATCAGTTGCGCTCGAATTTCATCCTGCTTGTCTATCCCTGTGCATGTGCTCGCCTGCTTGCAAAGCCTTGCAAAATAAGTGGCCAAAGACTTCCCCTCCATCTGATACACCTGGCATAGTTTAAATCTCTTGTAGTGAGGGTTCATTTGTGGATCAAAATGTCTATTTAACGCAGCTACCGCTGCATCGAAGTCCTCAGGCACCCCTGTGCTCATTCAGTTTGGAACAGGTCATATAGTTCGTCCCCTCACATATGTAGCATCAGGGAGCGCTTCACTGTGCCGCCTGTTTCGCGCTTTGCACAGAACAACTTTGCAACTGTCCTACCCAGTGTCGCTATCTGGGTGCAGCAGTCGCCCGATCTTCCAACTAGCTGAACGGTGGCAGTGCGGCCACTGGGGCGTGAGCACTCTGATGCTGTGTACGTGGCTCAGGAGCTGGTGGTGCAGCTGCTTGCCCTGGATCAGACATCATGGCCCAGTATTGCAACTGTAAATGTAAGTTGAATATTTTTGCCCTTTGCCACTTCGTGCCCCCGTGTGTTGGTGTGTCACCTCCTGCTTGTGCTTGAGAGTGCTCAAGTTGGTGATCTGTTGCTTCTGTGTGGCCTCCTTTCCAACTGGGCACCCCTGGGAAGAGGGGGAGAACATTCCTCCTGCAGGGAGAGCATGGCTGGCTCACTGTGGCAGGCTCTGATCACACACGCTCACCTGCATGCGTTACTGGTCTGCTGCCCGATTTTCTTGCACGCACTTTCACAGAGTGGTGCTGCTAGGGGCCAACGTCGCTTCCCCATCTTGCAGCCATGTGTTCCAGAGTAGACGGGCCAGCCCACTTCACCTGTTCGTGGGCATTCGTGTGCAGCTTCTTGCTGGTGCCGACCTCACAGCGGCCAGCACGTCACCTGCGGATGCTTTATGGGGTGATCCCCTGCTCATCGCCAATGTAAGGGGTCTAGTTACGGGGGTTGACAGCCATTGTTAATGCTGTGCACCTTTTATTTATATCTTTCGTCCCTGCCTGGCCTTCAGATTGCGTGTGTTGTTCACAGTTTATGTAGTGGCCGGGTGCCTCACTACACTATGTGGTTTTTAGTCAATATACGATTTTTGGATGTGCTACTGGTCTTCGTTGATTTTTACTCTCAGTGAAAAAGTGCTGTCTTATTAATTCATGAACTGTGTCACTATTTATGTATGATATTTTGTAGTCGTTTGACAGACTTTATTGTCTAAATAAACTTTTTATTGACTGATTGACACCACATCTCTCTTAAATGCAAAATGGTGTGTCAATACCCCTTTTAAAGGGCCACAGGGCACACAGGGACTACTGGACCCAATCGTGGTCGTTGAGCTTTTTTACTCCTGATGTCCTGGGGCCAGAACTACTATGGATCCTGAGCAACTGGGCCAAGTATCCCTTCTGCAGTTGACTCTCAGTTGAAGCTGTTGACGACCAGTCAAAGGCTCCCTCGGGGGCGGGGTGGAGTGTAGATACTGGTTAGTGTACACTATTCATAACTCAAAGTGCATTCAGCAATGTCAGTAAATCAATGTCCAGTCAAGTATTTGTTTTTCTATGAAAAAGAAGTGTTTTATTTCTAACTCTATATATTCGAAGAAATAATGACATTCATAAGCAGCAACATAATCCCATTGAGGTCGGGGCTCTAGTGTTTGTCTGGCAAATCTGTGTCCCACCCTCTTCCTTGCAAAGTGGTTGGGGTTATTACCCATTCATTTGTGGCTGCAACCAGGGAATGTTCACTAGAACACTTTACTCAAGTCACCTTTGACTCTTAGGAAGTAGTCAAAAGTGTCCATGGTGCCGCAGCACCTTCAGCAACGAGTCCCCTGGGGTCCAACAGGTCTGATTTAAGTCTTACCCTCTCCTGCAGCGTGGAAGCATTCATCGTTTCCACGGGTGCCTGACCGCGAGCATTTGCAAGTTCTGTTCCTGTTCAGAGAAGTCAGGCTGCTCGTGGTACACGCGGAAGCACCCAGCAGGTTCAGGATCTCTCCTGAGCAATGCTGTCGGCATCCCCAGTGATCGGAGATGCTCCCAGCTTCTGTAGGCGTGGTAAGTCAGTCTTCCCCGTGCAAGGGGAGAGAGGTTCATCTTCAAGCTCCCAACTGGAGTCCAAAAATGGTACGATGTTCTCCTTGGCGTCATCCAAAGTCCTCAGGGTCAGTTAGGGGCAGATCTCGAAGCACGGGCTTGACCCGCAGGGCGCAGCTTCTATCTTTCCTTGACAATGGCCTGAAATTTTGGCAAACTTAGTACCGGCAGTCCCTTATGGCATACAGGGTTGCCACGGTATTTGCGGGCAAAGCGCAGACTCCTCCGAAGCAATCACCCACACATGGCGGTCGCTCCTGGCATACAGGGTTGCTGCTAAGACATACACAAGTCTTGATGCGCTTGTCTGCAAAATCACTTCAACAGTGGCCCTCTCTGGCATATGGGGTCATAGCGACAAGGCAGTATGGGCTTGGCACACCCCGCATGGCGCTCAATGCATGGCTCACTCCGCGGTGGCCCTCTTTTGGCATGCAGGGGTCACTGAATCACTCCTGCACACGGGCAATGACCCGATTGGTGCTCAACTGTTCTTCACCTCTCACAGTGAGTCCTCTCAGCAAGGCTCCCCACTGGACCTCGCTCCCTCCAACGCTCTCCTCTTCCCCACATTGCACATTGGTCTTGGCAAGCATACAGGCGCTGGTGCTCCAGGCTCAAGAGCAGATGATCTTAGTTTCCCTGGGTGACTTCCATTTACCCAGCAGGGAGACTAGCAGGCCTTGGCCCCCAGTCCTGGTCACACGCAGAAGTCTTGCAGAGCTTCCTTTCTCACACAGGCCCTCTGGCTGCTTGTCAGATGACAAATGTTGGGGTCTCAACCTCCCCTTCTTACAGTCCATTTCCAGACACCAAATGTGATTTAGGGTCTGAGTTTTTGATGTTTTATGTTTGGATTCTGCTTCTTTTGGAGTGTACACTTTTCTTTCTCTTCTTTCCTCTTAAAAAGGCTGTCTAGCGCAGCATGAGAGACTCCAAAGTTGATAGTCCCACAACACAGGACATGGGAGTGACTAGAGTTCACACCTGTATGTCAGCCACAGAAATATGCGCCTCAAAGGGTTATTCCCAGGCTCCCAGTCCAACTCTTTATGATTCCCTTATCAGCCCCATTTCCTTCCTGAGAGGTCCAGGCCCCTTCCTTGTGATCTACCACTGAATAAAAAAGAGCACCCTTTTGAAGTGTACAGGGTGGAATTTCTCTCTCTCTGTCTCTCTGACTCTCTCTCTCCAGTGTGTTTGTCCCACCCAGCTCACAGGAATGCAGCAATACACAAATTTGTCCGGGGGGATTCTTCCAATCCTCATGTCTTCACAAGACAGGTCTGAGCTTTCCAAAATGAAACCAAGGGTCCTCCATGTATTGTACCATTACAGGCACACTTGCACTCAATGTACTTACGTAGCACACATACTGTTCAGTACTGTCACCTCCACGTAGTGTGCCTTCCTAGGCGCACATACATCGAGCACACACAATCACTCCATGCACACTGTTCAGTACTGTACCCTTTCTTATTGTGCCATGGTGTGCTATTTGCAAACACACACACTGCCAGCACACACACTCACCATGCACTGTACAACACTTCACCCTTCATGTATTGCACTTCTCGCAAGCACACATATACCCAGCACATGCTTCTATTGCGCATGCACTGCACAGCACTATATCTCTCATGTAATGTATTCCTCACAGACATACACACAATCAATGTATGCACTAACTATACATGTACTACACAGTACTGCTCAATCCCTATACTGTAGCCTCCCCAGGCACACATACGTCCAGTGCAGAGTCACCACTCCTGCCCTGAGCAGCACTCAACATCTAGCTGATTCAGGCCAAGGTTGAGTTAAGCACACATCAGCAAGACTTTTAAAAAGGCGAGAGAGCCTGTAGGCCTCACTCCAGTGACACAGGGTCAGAAGAACCTGTTCACTCCTACTGATCACTACATGGTAGCTGCCACCTCCGCGCTCATGCAGCGCAACTCTTGGTGAAGGCAGTCGCCTTCCACCACTATGAGTGTAGCGCTTTGGGTGCCCTCTCCCAGTCCAACAAGACCTCAATCCATGGGACAGGCCTATGTCATGGTGCACACGCATGATCCATGTTTGCTTATGACAACAAAAATGAGCATTAGGGATCCAGACAACAGTACAGTTGGGCACTCAGGGCAGGGGTACACGTCTTTTACAATGCAGAGGACTTTTTTTTTTATCCCAACAAGGGGAAAACACAATCTTATTCTTTCAAATGCCTACTCCATCACCTCTCAACAAGTTCTCACAGCAAAGAATATGTAAGTTGGTGACTTTAAATTTAACTGAGGGAACATCAATAATCACCTCACAGGTCACTCCCAGAAAGATCAAATCAACCTAACCCAGAGTGAGTTCCACTATTTCTTCACATGTTAAAGGCACAATCCTAGTTTTGATAATCATCAACCTCATAAATACTGAGGGCTAGATTTTCAAAGATTTTCCATCAGATTTGCACCACTGTTTTGAAGTAGACCTGATGCCAAAACCTTTGTGGTAATTACAAAGAAACACAAATGGCTATTTGCAGTTTAAAAAAAAAAAAAAGTAACCCAATGGAGCGCACTACGTTGCCTTGTGCTATTTTGCTTAAAGTGGGCATTCCATGGGTGGTGCATGGGAGTTACCATGCATCCATCAATGAATTTTGACACAAACCTACATCTACAAAGATTTGGATACATGGCTTGAGCTAAAATAGTGCATCTGCCTATTTTTCCTCATTATTCTGTCTGTGTATGTGTTATGCATTCTGCAGCACACATCCTAAGAGGAGTTAGCCTCAAAGCCTCAAAAGATAGTTTTTCCCTAGCTTAAAGTAGACACCCTTTCACTATGGCTCAAAGGTGCCTGTCTGCACTAGGCCCTCACAAGTGTGCCAGGGCTAGAGAGAGCAGGACTGCACTATTGCTTTGAAGATATGGCACAGTTCTGCTCTCTCCCATTATCGCAATGCAGCACAGCAACTTCACTTGCTGTGCTGCGTTGCATGACCTCTTTGAAAAAAGACCTCACAATGTCTCAAACCTCTTGCAATAGAGTGGATTGACCACTTTATCTTTACAGCGGTAGTGTGGAGGTAAACACTACCTTTGTAAATCACAATGAAGCAATCAGAACTACTATAGATATGATAATTCCACCTTTTAACTATAAAAGTAACACAGAACATTAATAATACCTGGTTCTCTGATGATTTTCATGAAAAGATGAGAAAGCTACTTAAATTAGAACGCATGTGGAGGTCTAACCAAAGTACAACAGTGCTATCTATATGCCCTTTGAGCATACAAAAGATAGTGCAAAAAAATGTACCACAATGTCCAAGTTTCTTGTGGAAAGAATTCGCACCACCAATATAACTAGTCCAGAGGACTCTTTCATAACAGACACATAAATACCAAGACCACAACGCAGTCATACTCATGTCCAAGAGTTTAAAATCTTCTTTGACAGAATCCCCTGAAATAATTAATTAATTGATAAGCTCTATAACCGCATAATCAAAAAGCCACATTTATCCCTTTCTTACAACATAGCTTGGATATTTTTCTCCCTACTTCAGAGGTGCAACTAACAACGTTAGTTATAGAGTTAATGCCAACATTCTTATATGACAACATGATCCCTGCCACAAAGATCTGTAAGGCATGGGGACAACTATTCTGCCTCTTTCTCTGAAATTACATCATCCATGAAGCCTTAAAAACAAGCCGGATCATGTTAACTCTTTTTGGTTAAAAGTTTTTTAAAACAATTTCTTCTAATTGTTCTACTAGTTTTCCCTTTAAAATTAACTCCATATTCTTGGGAAGTACTTCCTCGGTCTGGTTTGGTGCCCGTAAACTTGGACAATTTGTGGATCTTTTATTGGCGATTTCCTTCCAGGTTATTACTTCTAATTGGAAAGATGCCTACAAGTTAACCTACTCCGCCTGGTGGAACCTTTTCTGTCATCACCACAGATTGGACAGGGCCTTTGTCACCTTTTCTCACCAACTTCTCCGAAAAGAGGCTTTCTGGTCTCCACTCACTAATTTTTTATCTTCCCATGCTACTCAGATCCAGGATAGTACTACTTTTGTTTTTCAACTGCCATGAGCCTTACAGCCTTACAGTCTTAAGTTCCTTATACTGGGGCCGATTCCGATTCGGGCCGGAAATCTCTCCGACCGAGCCGGACCCGGAGAGATTTCCGACCGAATCGGACCCTAGCAGTCCGACCGAACGAGTACGATGCGCACGCATGCTATCGGACTCGATTCGGTCGGACTCCCATTGAAGTCAATGGGAGCCGGTCGTATAACACGTACGCGGGCTCCCATTGACTCAATGGGTGCGAGGCGAACAAGGGCGAACCCTACACCGGGTACGCGTTGAAGCGGGTCGCGCCGTACATGCACAGGTAGGGGGACCCATGGGTCCCCTGTGTGCGACTCGCGCGGCTAGGCATACAGGGGGTCCGACACGGACCCCCAAAGTACGGCTCCGACTGCTCTTTCGAGCCGGATGGCGCGAGTCGGTCGGACTGCTCGCAGCGTGCATCGTACTTACCCGGCCGGGGAACGTCTCCTTGCGCGGTGCGAGTTGTGTCCGTGCGAGTCGTTCGGTGCGGTTGGGTCTCGCGAACGAGTCGGTCGGAGATTTCGCATCGTACTCGCTCGCCCGGACGCACGTACGAATCGGTCGGGAAACAGGGCTCCGAATCGGATCCGGTAAAGCCGAATCCGATTCGGAGCCCTACCGGCCGAGATCGGAATCGGCCCCACTGTATATATTAGGAAATTAACTGTTACCTTTGTATTATTGTTTATTCACTGTGTAATTATTGGAGTTAAATATGATTATTTCTAAATAGAGTGCTAGCTTTTTCTTTTGTTTGTTCTGTTCTTTTCTTTTCTTCCTCCCTTCCTTTTATATATTTATCAAAAATGCTACGTTCATAAGGTACATTTTGCATATAGTCTCTTATACTCCGTTGTTAACTTTTTTTAATTGTAACATATCACATTCATATTACAATTTTCATGCATTTGTATTATGTTTCTTTAATTGCTTTTAACTAATGTTGTAAAGTACCCCTGTTTCTTATATATTTCAATAAAGCTACTTTAAACTAATAAAACAAGCCGGATCACTTTCCAAATAGAAAGCTCCAAGAAAATCAAAATTAACTCAGAAATTATTGAATCATCATAAACATCCCTTGGTTATTCAAAGAGACTGAACAATGGTCTCTGTATGACCTAAAACAATAATTGATAGTAATCTTCTAGCATGATATCAGTGTGTATTCCACAAAACGTGCAGCCCACTAAATGCCAACTTGAGAATACTTGATGATATCCACTGCATACTGAACAATGATATCACAAGCAGCTCTGTCATGAAGAGCTGTGCTGGCTCAGCACAGAGACGCGTGCCTGTGTTTCTTGTGTTTGAGGACTACAAATTTGTAACTATAACTCAGAAATTCTCTGAGGTAATGCATGAACTTTACTCAGCATAAGTCAAAAACAGAGAAAGGCAGTAACTGCTCACTGTCAGGACCGGACAGGCCGCAGCGCGCCCCAGGCATTTACACAATGGGTCGGAGGGGTGGGGGCCGGTTTTGTGCCTGTGGGGGCCAGTTTTGCAGCAATGCTGCAATATCGGCCCCCTGTAACAAAAGCGGGAGCGGTGCTTCTTGCTAGCACCCCCCGCTCCCAGGGCAGGTCAAGCAGCAATCTACCAGAGCTGGTCCAGCCCTGCTCACTGTTTCTAATATGTGCTGCCTACATATCACAGATGAATTCAGAGAAATTACGAGCCATTTGGGTCAGATGTACTAACACTATTAGTAGTGATTACCAAATAGCGATTTTTTCCAAAAACGCTATTTGAAAATCGCAATTAGTAATGTACAAATTTTATATCTGGCCCTTATTTCCTTATTAGTGATTCGTAGCGGGTCGCAAATAGGAGAACCTCATGAATATAAATGAGGTAGGTCACAATTTACGACCCACTAGGATTCGCTGCCTTCACAGGGAAGGTTCGGTGCTGGGTCAGCAGACCACCATGTCTTTGATTGCTTTTAAATAAAGCAATCTTTTTTTTTTTAAATGCAGGCCATTTTCCTTAAACAAAATGGGATGCGTTTAAAAAAAAATGAAACATTTCATTTTTAACATTCTCAAAGGGAAAGGCATTCGAAGGGGATCCCTTCACATTTGCCAATGGGCTGCCACCAACTTTGAGTTTGTCGCAAAACATTAGTACCTACTATTCAGATTCCCTGTCAGAAAGGGACGCCCTGAACACGCCCCTTCCAAATACCGATTCAGTTTTTGGTCGCAAACCCAAACTGCGATTTGCTAGAATCGCAGTTTGGTGTTTGTGCATTAAATAAAGTATTTTTTCAGTAGCAAGCTTGCCTAATTCTGCAAACCAAATGCTTTGTACTTCTGGCCCTGTATGAATTGTCTTTAGACACCTCAATCTTACATTTTAAAAAATCGCCAGCTCATCGCAGCTCTTTATGATAAGGCATATGATCTTTTTTGTGAGGTTGAAGTCAAAACAAAAGGTTTCTCTCATCCTACCAAAGACAATTGTTGCCAAGGTCAGTTTAAGAATTATCCAATACAGAGTTGTTCCCGAACTCGTCCTTTTGGCATTGTCAGTAATCTAGTTTACTACAGGAACAAATTAACTTTTTTTTTTTTGTTTAAATCTCTTTTATTAAAGTTATACACAACAAAAAAAGAAAATCAACACAGCAGTTACCAGACAATAGTCATCATGAGGCATTACAGAGTGAGCAAAGTATATCATGTACTTCGATGGTTCAGGAGAGGTGGGCCACAAGAGTCACCATACAAGACCCAGCAACAGGATATATTGCAGAAGATCGGGCGTTCATATCGCATCAGGACTTGGTTTAGAAGTGGTAAGTCAGTGCCCTAATTGTAAGAGTGGTCAGGCGCAATACCTCGTGTAAGTGTCTGCGGCTGGATTTGAGCCAGGGTGGCTTCATGACTTAGTTAGGGAGACCTTGTATAGCTAGGTACGCAGGGTGGGAGCAAGTACACAACACTCAGGAGGCCCTAAGATGCAAGCTTATTAAGTTTGGCAGGGTGACCTGCGGGGCACTTCCCATTGTGCCCGCTGGGGCCGCTCAAGTCTCGTGCCAGTCTGGAAACCCAGGTAGAGTGCGGTTCTTTGCTAGGGGGGTGTTTAGGAATAGCATATGCCGACTACACTTGTCTTGCCTAAAGCCATCGATGCATAATGGTGACTGTGTCATCTGCAATTAATGGTCATGGGAAACCTCAGTACTGCTGGTCTACAGAAATCAGAAAAAAGAAAGAGAAAGAAAAGAATAACAGAGGGAATAATACTCCACCAATAGTGGACGGGGGGGGAAGAGTAGGGAGAGAAGATGGAGAGGAGGGAAGGGGAGAGAGCGTAATGTGTCAGCTTCTCGGACCGGTGGGGGCTCGGGAAAGGGGGAAGAGGCCCAGACACTATGAAGCTGTGGCTGTATCATAGTGAGCTACATAAGGGGCATGAATTCCCCACCACCTCAGCCCGTTTCGTCCTCATAGGTTTCCCCTCTTGGCAATAAAGGATCAGCAAAACGTTGAAGGGCTCTCAAGCGTGGGGGAACAGATCGAGCGTGTTCCAGTTTAGAGAGATATGAGACCAGGGGTTGCCAAGTGCATTCAAATTTAGCGTCAGTACGTGCCAATCTGTGGGAAAGGAGTTCCATCGCCATGACATGCCAGAGACGTGTAAGCCAGAGCAAGGGCGGGGGAGTGCAAGCTTTTTTCCAATGAAGTGCAATGACCTGTTTTGCAGCAGTGAGCATGTGAAAGATCAAGCGCCAATCCGTGTGCGCCATTGCTTTAAGTGATATTGGACGGAGCCCCAGAATGACTACCCCCGGGTCATTTGGTAGGGGGAACCCCACCACCTCCTTAATGTGGCTCAGCACCTCACTCCAGAAAGTGCTGACGAGTGGGCATGTCCACCATACGTGGAGAAAGGAACCCTGGGCTGCCTGACATCGCCAGCAGAGAGGGGCGAAACCAGGGTACATCCTCTGGAGTCTAAGGGGGGTGTAGTACCAGCGGGTCATGATTTTATATGCTGACTCCTGCTGCGTTATGCTTTTGAGGATGCGTGGGATATCCCTCCATAACTGCTCCCAGTGGTCAGGGAGAATGTCACCCTCGAGGTCTAGTTGCCACTGGCGTTGGTAGGTATGTGGAGGCACTGTGTGTGAATGTTGGAGCACCTTATATGTCCGGGAGATCAGCCCTCGGGTCCCATCAAAGGAGCGGACCAGGGACTCAAACGGTGTGAGCTGGTGCGTGGCCCCCTCCATGTATGAGGGAGCATGGAGCACGGAGCCAGTGGCGAATTTGGAAGTATTCCAGGCGCATGGTTTTGGGGAGGTTAAAGTCCTTCCTGCATTGATCAAATGATTTAAAACTTCCTTTCTCGAAGAGTTGCTCTATGATACGGCACTCACCAGTTGACCACGCCAGGAAAGATGCTGGGTGCAATGCCGGCGGGAAGTCCGGGTTAAGCGCTAATGATGTATTGAGAGAGGGGAATGAAGTAAGGCCGCGGGGCACTGCGATTCTATCCCAAATCTCCAGTACCGTCTTTGTTGGGGTGGCAATATAAGCACTACGATGTCTAGCGCTTCTCTGTATCCAGGCCAGGTCCCACAGTGGACGGCAAGCCACTGCCCTGTCCATATGGAACCAGTGTTTTTCGCTTTCGCGAACCGCCCATTCCGATATGTAGCGTAGATGTGATGCCCAGTAATAGACGAGCAAGTCGGGGCAAGCCAGACCGCCCGTTCGCGCGGCAATAGTAGAACCGTTGTGGAGAAACGCGGTCTTCCTCCTCCCCAAATGAAAGCGGTTATCTCCCGTTGGAGGCCCAGGATATCCCTTTGGGGAATCGGTGTAGGGAGCGCCTGAAAAAGATACAGAACTTTCAGTAGAATTGTCATTTTGACTGCATTAAGGCGACCTAGCCAAGAAATGGGGAGCGATTTCCAGCGGCGGAGCTCAGTTCGTACAGAGGTTTTGCAGGCCGGCCAATTCGCCTGCGTCCAGGTGTCTAGAGAGGCCGTCACGTTAATACCGAGGTAGCGGATTGAGTGTGGGGCCCATTGGAAGGGATTAACACCCCCCAGGTCGTCCAATTGCTGGGGGGGGGAGGTTGAGGTTGAGTGCCTGTGATTTAGGGAGATTGATCTTTAGGCCCGACACCAATTCAAATTGGGAGAGTATATCCAAGAGTGCGGGGAGGGAGCTCGCAGGGTCTGTGAGTGACAGGAGAAGATCATCAGCAAAGAGAGTGATCCGGCGCGGCTAATATAAATTTCTCCTCAGGACACGAATCCAGGTAAATCATTCACATCTATTAAACCATATGACGGTGGGGCCCATAACACCGCATATCATACATTCATTCGTTCACTGGATTACATACCAAGGAGAAATGTGTTGCTGTAGGGACGGGATACCTTGTTAATTCTGACAGAATAATACCTCGGACATCATATACATTAGCTTTTGATCCTGTCGGTTCAAAACATCAAGGTATTCCGCTCTTTGGTCGATGGACCAACTAGTAGAATAAGTTGATGGTGATTAAGACCAGCTCAATCACTTTAAAACCTGTTAAACTTTAAACTTATTAATGAACTAAAGAACCACAGACTCATTTTTAATTAGAATGAAATGTTATCTAATTTCTCAATTGCACGGGTGAGATTCTTAGTTTATCAATCACTTTTAATACATTAATAAAATTTTTATGAAAAGTTCTAATAAAGAATTGAAAATTATGCATTACCCATTTAGATGCAGATAGGAATGGTTCACCAAAAGAAGATAAACCGTAGATCACAGAATAGACTCCCAAACTGACTGACTGTCCCGCTAAATGCCTCCTCGATCGGACCTCCCTTACAGATGTCCCGCAACGGTCTCGTTCCTTCCCCAGTCAAGTTCGAAGTCCAAAATGACAGAGTCCTCTCGTAGTATTGAGGTGGAAAAATGGAAATTAGGAAAAATGGTATGGCAAGAAATACCAACGGCAGCAGTAGCATCAATAGCAGTGGCCACAGCAGCAGCAAAAAGGCAACCCAAAGAAGCAGCCTATAGAAGCAACCCCTCCCACATAAGAGTAGTCCCTCTTATACCCTACTTCTAGCTTACTACACAAAAGTTGCAATCCTTAGGGGCAAGAATCACGCTAATTGGTCCATTTGAGGGGTGGTGATAATCACCTCATCGCCTTCCTTGTTCAAACTGGTTTTGGGGACAGTTAAGGGTACAATGATTCTCATGACCTTTGGGTAAAAGCAGTCCAATTTGTCCATTCATTTTGTTGCAATCCCGATGGTCACAATTTAGTTAGTCCATTGTCGCTCAGTACTTTTCTCATTTATTCCCACGAATACGTGCTGAGTCTTTCTTGGCACCCTCCTTATGGCAGGTCAATGCGACCTTGACATCTCTCACTCCGTGCACGGGCCGTACCCACGTGGTTCATCTCCTCTATTTCTTCCGCTTAGAGGCCATCTTTGATTTTTCACGTGACCTCATCTGTCTTGGTAGCCATTTTCGCAGCATGGCCTAACAGGCCCGAATGAACTATCTTAAGAACAAACACAACCAAAATTAAAACAAAGAAAATAAGCCTTTCGGGTTTACCACCCGCCATTCTAAAGACCTGTGTTAGGTGTTACCTAGCAGAAGCAACATTTAAAGCCATTTTACTTACCATCCGCATTCTTTGCCACAATACAATTCTACTACATAGCATAAATCATGCGATTTTACTCTAATTAGTACGCAAATCACAATTTTAGTGTTAATCAACTTCACAATTGTAAATAAATTAGATTTTGCACAAATTGCGGGTTACCCTTATGTAGTGTTTACTAAAGGTGCATTTGTTGATTACCTCATGCTCCATCAAACAATTAGTATCGTTAATTTATTAAAGCTCATTAATTTTCCAAGGGGTACACATTATTTTATTTACCCTGCTCCATCAATTCCCCCTTTGGTGATTTTTAATATCACCACAAAAACCTATCCTACAATTTATCAGATAAATGTTTCTTGTCCACTTGCTTTTGTTAGTTCATACAACGGTGTTTTTCTCATCTTGTCTTTTAGACCTTGTGTATATGTTCTCTTTCAATTCTTCCAATTCTATTTCTCCCATTTCCCGTTCTCTTTCTTTATTTTTCTCATTTTCTCTTTTTATTCTATTTTGTCTTTTTCTCCTTTTAATACATACATATGCTAACTTTGCTGACAACATTACTAATATTATCACTGTTGCTGATATTAGTATTTTCCCAATAAGAGAACCACCTATCTCTGTGAACCATTTTTGCATTGAGGAAAAACTCTTACCAAGCCTCTCCCAAACACCTTCAACCTCCAGTGGAGCAATTTCTTTGTGCAAATCAGTAATATTCTTTATATACTTCTGTATATTCTCACTTTTATCTGGAATGTAAGTGCAACAATGTTGGACTTTCAGCATTCCACAGACTCCACCCTCTTTTGCCAAAAGAATGTCAAGGGCAATTCTATTTTGCATTACCATAGCTCTCATTGCAATCATTTCGGTATTTACCATCAAGAACCCTCCAGCAGTATTCGTTGAAAAACGATCTACTACTGTGGACAATTTCCGAATCTTGAATGCATTCAAAGATATACCCACTGCTGGTATCAATGCTCCAAAAATGTCACCTACTATTTCTGAAAAGCTTTCCCTCCTCCTACGTGGTAATATTGTACCTATCTCGTGTATTCCTTTTGTTCCTCTCTCCACATGAAAAATCTTTGGAAAGACCAGGCCTAAATAACACGTTCCATACCAATGGTCCGGCAACCTATAATAAGCTCTATTTCCGCAAATATAATAGATCCCTGGAAATACTGGATCTTTTCCTCCTTTAAATCCCCATCCTCCTAAAATTTTATATGTATCTCGGCATTCACTGGAACCCACGAAATAGTTATCATACATTGGGGCTGATTCCGATTCGGGCCGGAAAATGGACCGACCGACTCGGAGCCGGTGCAGCCCGACCCGCAAAGTACGATGAGAAGCGTGCAAAATACGACCGACGCATACGGAACACAAGCCGAACGACCGAACCGCGCGGAAAACAGCCATCCGGCCGGAAAAGCACGCGAATCGAACCGTCCGACACGCACCAGGAAGAATCCCGAACGAAACGTACCCGCGAACTCCTACCCGCCAAGTACGATGCAACACGTGGAAAACACGACCCGAGTCGCACGGGGCCCAAGCCGCACGACCGACACGCATTCAAAACTGCGAGCCGAAGCAACCCAAAACCCCGCGACCGATACGTACGCAGCACAGAAAACAGCACAAACACAGCGTGAACGAATCTGAGAGGCTCGCACGAGACAACTGGAGGGTCCGACTCGGTCACAAGAACGTCTCCTACATGCACAAAAAGAACCAAGGAAAAAAACCCACTAAAAAAGGCCAAACAAGCAATCACAAAGCAAATAAATACTGGGGGAAACAGGGAACAAAGACACACCCACAACTCCACCCATATAAAGGACACAAATCCCTACCATGATCCTTTGCAAATTCAAATTACCTGCCAGCACTCAACACCAACAGACAGCAACCACACACACACTCACAGCTCATCCATCACACAAGCCACACACCAGCAGCACCACAACAAATAGCACCCTCACATACACTCAGCAAAACACACACTCACACACCCTCACTTGCACACCAACACACACATCACACACCAGCACCACCCAACACCATGCCCCCAAAGAAGAATCACAAGTTCCTAGATAGTGAATTGGAAGTCCTGGTAGATGAGATCCTCAGGGTAGAGCCACAGCTGTTTGGTACATTGGTCCAACAGACACCCATGTCGCAGAAAACCAAGATGTGGGAGAGGATCGTCGACAGGGTGAACGCACAATCACCATGTTTGCGCACAAAGGTAGACATCCAGAACAGGTGGTATGACGTGCGCAGGAGGGTCAAGGAGCTGTTGAAGAAGGACTACATCGTGAGCCAACACACCGGCAGTGGCCCTCCTGCCAAACCAGTATACCTCAGGCCCTGGGAGGAGAAGGTGCGGGCCATCCTACCACCAGTGAGCGTCTATGGACTAAAAAACATCCCAGAGCCTGGTGAGTACACAACAAATGTACACAATATTGTGCCACAATACACACACATCACTGTCAAGGGGAGAGTCAAACCATGCACCCTTAGCAAATACACACCAACCAAAACAGATCATCCCAAAATGTGTATGTTAGCCAGATAAACACAATACATGCCAGCTCATAGTGAAATGTAACTGTGTCATGACATGTACAAACCTAACAACAAATAGAGCTAGGCAGTGGCACAAATATAACCAACAAACACAGTCAGACATGTAGCCACCACCACAACACCACCTCACAGGGAAGCTCACTGAAAGGAAGGAATACTGTGTATGCTGGGCAAGTCAGTGTAGCCAATAGCATCATGGGAGTCGTAGTCACAGAAATTGCCCACCCTCACAATGCGCACATCAACACCACCATGAACGATGCCCACATCACAGGGAGTGCAAAACAACTGACAAGATGGCTGACACTGGCTACTGCTGTGGGGAGCACAAGGCCCTGCTGGCAACTGTGCACCAACCAACAGCAGGACACCACTGACTGACATCCTGAAAGACAACTTGCACTCCCTGCAATGGAAGCACGTTCCATGGTGGGATATCTGGCTGGGTGGGAAGGAGGATTCACAGCACTGACCATAGTCACCAGCAGCTCCACCCACACACCGCCCTAACACAAACTACACAACTCACCTGGGAGAAAGCATTGCCTCACACACCAATCAAATATCCCACAAAGAACTACAACCCTGGGTCATGCAGTGTGAAGCACAGGGACACACATGGGACTTGTAGCAAAACAAACCCCAGGATAACACTGTCAGCCATCTTGTCAGCACAGGCACACAACCCCACAGGGAAGCTGAGTCAAAAGGAAGGAAGCATGGGCATGCTGGGAAGGGGGGTGGAGGCAAAAGCATGATGGGAGTGGTAGTCACAGCCCAACATCCCCCACCCACATGGCCCAGCAAGAACACACCCAAGCATGCACACCTCACAGATGCTCTGTCGTGGGGAGCACAAGGCCATGCTGGGAACTGGCCAACAACCAACAGCAGGACACCACTGTCAGCCATCTTGCCATTGCTGTCACACCCACACACAGTGAAGTACACTCAAAAGGAAGGAAGTATGGGCATGCTGGGAAGGGGGGTGGAGGCAATAGCATGATGGGAGTGGTAGTCACAGATATTGGTCAGCCCCACAATTGGCCCATCAACACCACCCTGAACCATGCACACATCACAGGGAGTGGAAAACAACTGACAAGATGGCTGACACTGGCTACTGCTGTGGGGAGCACAAGGCCCTGCTGGGAACTGTGCACCAACCAACAGCAGGACACCACTGTCAGCCATCTTGCCATTGCTGTCACACCCACACACAGTGAAGTACACTCAAAAGGAAGGAAGTATGGGCATGCTGGGAAGGGGGGGAGGCAATAGCATGATGGGAGTGGTAGTCACAGATATTGCTCACCCTCACAATGCGCACCTCAACACAACCATGAACCATGCCCACATCACAGGGAGTGGAAAACAACTGACAAGATGGCTGACACTGGCAACTGCTGTGGGGAGCACAAGGCCCTGCTGGCAACTGTGCACCAACCAACAGCAGGACACCACTGACTGACATCCTGAAAGACAACTTGCACTCCCTGCAATGGAAGCACGTTCCATGGTGGGATATCTGGCTGGGTGGGAAGGAGGGCCGGATGTCAACCAAATACAACCAATGCAGACCATGTACACACCCCAACATTCACATAGAAATGCCCAAATAATGCAGGACAATGTGCTACACCAATATCAACCCCTGACTGTGACAACTTAGGACAATGCAATGTACAGGCCCGCATCCAGAGGCACAGTCACAACTGTCAGGTGTGTCAACCATTGATGCCTGCAGAAACATAACATACATTGTGTGTGTCTCCCAAAAACAGGTGATGATGGGGACACAGCAGCAGACGCTGAGGAGTCCCCGTCCCAGGCTCAAGAGGATACGGAGCTCACTGGTGTGGAACAGCCTCTGCCCTCCTCGGATGAAGAAGACCAACCTGGCACCTCCGGAGCAAGTCATCATGCAGCACCAGCAGGACCACCAGCTGCACCCCCTGCACCCACCCCTCCAATGACTGTTAACACACATACCACCCCTGCCGACATGGAAAGACCAAGGAGCACCACCACCACCAGCACAGGGACCCTGGACCAACGTGGGGCCATGGACACCAACACCACCAACAACCCCCAAGGGGGCCCAGGGTCACCTGTGCGTGCCACCTCAGGTACTGCACGTGTCGCCAGGGGTGGTGGGAGGGGTGGGAGACATAGGTCGCTGCTTGCAGAGGGGTCTGGACTGCATGATGACCCACAACTGGCATGCATAGCCGATGCGTACCAGTCCAGCACCGGAGAGCTCAGCCAGGTAGTGGGGCTCCTCAGGGACATTAAACAGCAGCAGGCTGCCCATCATGCCCGCTTGGACTCACACATGTCCCGCGTGGAGTCCAAGTGGGACACACTGCAAGAGATGACGGCGGTGCATAGGGACATATTACAATGCCTCCGCCAGATGAGCAGCAACCAGTCAACACCTCCCTGTGTGCCCACAACATCTGCTGCTGAAACAACTGCAACTGCCACAGGGAGGGCGGATGACTCTGGCGAAGAGTCCCCTGCAACGCAGCAGCCTGCACTTGAGGGTCCCCCCAAAGAAGAGGGGCCGTCCGAGGAGGGGCAAGTGAGAGGCCGATGGCCATGTGCAACCCCCAGGAAGCCAAAACCTGTTCTGGATAATCACCTTTGTGCGCAAACTGTTCACCCTGTTGACTGCAACACAACTAGCCCACATGACATGGGGAGCTCAAGTTGGACCAATGTCTCAGATGACTGTGGACTTTACTCTGGACATTTCTGCTACCAGGACTTCCAAATCATCTAGGAACTTTGGATTACAATCACAATGTACAGCACCCACCATCCTGTGCACTATACTCACACATGTATGTCAATAAACTCACTAATACACCATACTTGCCTCTGTTGTGATTCCTACGTTGTCTCTGAAGTGGCGATGATGATCTGGGAAATGACACTGTGCATGCTAACTGCTACAGCAAGTACAACACCGGCATGTGAGTCATGGCGACGTCACACATATGAGGGAGGCACACCACCAGGGCTACACAACACATACACACCATGGCCATCTGACTCATCGCCTACACTGATGTTGCCAGGAAATACGTTGCATTGCACAGACCCAACACCTATTCACAGTCTGTGTTAACTAGCCCACTGGTGCAGTAAGCAAATGTCAGTCAGATGTGTGACCACAGACAACGCACATCACAAAGTGAAGCACAGGTTTATTACACATTTGCAACATGTTGTAACCACCACAGATGCAAGGTAATCCCACCTGGCAGCGGGCACACAGTCAACAAGTGTAGAAGGAAGGAAGTCCATGGGTGTGGTGCACATCACCTGTAGGGACACGACAGCTACCACCCTGGAAGTCGAATCACGGTGTCGGGGATCACAGTTGACCAAACGACTCTGAAAGTACCCTGTGAAGGACAGAAATGACACACAGTCAAAAGCACTGAAGAACAGGACATAACTGCAATACTCATGCCCAATACATGTCACAAGATACCCACCCAGAACCAAGTTAGCATGTCAACACTGTTGGGGAGTACAGACTACCTGTAAGGACACATCGCTACACGCATACAGTCATGTAGCACATGGACACACTCAAACAGCACCAGAGCACCACCAACACATACCATGCAAACTCACATCAGTTACATGACATCTCTGGATACTTACATTCAGCTGAAGAAGTTGGTGATGAGCTGTGTGCGGACATCACCATCATCATCATCATCATCACTGGCATCGTGGTCCAGGCCAGGATCCTCCACAGGTGGCGGACGTTGGTCATCGTCATCCAGGATGAGAGGCAACTCCTTCCGCACTGCCAGGTTGTGTAGCATGCAGCAGACGATGACAATCTTGCACACCTTTGCCGGGGCATATGGGAGGGACCCTCCTGTCTTGTCCAGGCAGCGGAAGCGGCTCTTCAGGAGACCAAATGTCCGCTCAATCACTCTCCTCGTCCGACCATGTGCCTCATTGTAGCGCATCTGGGCTGGTGTCACAGGGTTCCTGAGGGCGTCAGCAACCACGGCATGTTGGGATATCCGGAGTCACCTACATACAGACAATTGCACATTAGCTGAGTTGGAAAAGAGGGTGGAACACTACATTGCAGAACACACACAATGGTACAAAGTCAGTACACACCAACAAGCCAGGCACGCTGGTTCCGCATCTGTGACATCATCCTCGGGATGCGACTACTCCTCATCACGTAGGCATTGTGTGCAGAACCGGGGAAACGGGCACACACGTGTGAGATGGTCATATCTGCAAGACAGACCACCAGTGCATTGACCGAGTGGTAGTGCTTGCGGTTCCTGTATGCCTGCTCCTGGGCCTGTGGTGGTACCAAAGCCACATGTGTCCCATCAATGGAGCCAATGACATGCAGCATCCTCCCCAGGGCATAGAAGTCACTCTTCACGTCAGTGAGTTGCTGGAGTCTAGGGAAATAGATGTACTGGTTCAGGTATATCAACATAGCCTCCAATACATCGCGGAGCACACGGCTGAACATGGTCTGTGACATCCCACCAGCAGTCGCCAGAGTGTGTTGAAAGGTACCGGTGGCAAAGAAGTGTAGGGCTGCCATCACCTTCACCTTTGGGGTCAGCGCTGTAGGGTACGGCCGGCCAGGTTGCAGGTGTGGTGCCAAGCGCACTGCCAAATCATCAATCAGCTGCCTGGTGAAGCGGTACCGTCGGATGCTGTCACGTTCCACCATCGTTGCCAGGTCAGGGAATGGTCTATGGACAGCTGGTGCCCTGCAGTGCATAGGTGAAGAAAGAAAGATTGTCACTCACCCCACATATGTGGCATTGTACACACTCAATATCACACGATACATTATGAGGCACAAGTACATGATGTGTGCAGTTCCGTAAGGACATGTATGGCACATACATGGCCAACATCCAACATCACAGTTCAACAAGTGGCATCAATAAGTCCCAGGTTGTGCCTTTGGGTATCATGAGGACGTGTCACATTTCCCATCTCCTGCTGCCACGTTACAAACACACCCCACAGTGACATGTGAGGACAGATGTGCCCCAGGCATCACAGCTCAACGACAGGTAGATTCCCAGGGACCCTGTATTGCCACATGGACACTGGCATGACATGGCGTATCATGTATACACCACAGCAAAACAACCATGACCCCCACAGGTAGTGGTGGTCCCTGTTGCCTCGGCAGGACAGACATGGACGTCTGTGACACACACACGCACAACATCAAAGTCCATGCACAAACAACGTGGATGTGGAGACTGTCTCCCATTGAGCACATGAAATCCGAGACATTGTAAACACAACATGCACACAGACTGTGGAGCACCATCACTATTGTGCCAATGGGTCACCCTGGGTTAAACATACCGTCCCACATGGGACTCAGGGGGCATGTGACATGACATACACATACACCACCGTGAAATGTGACCATGCCACATGCTCAGATATGAACAGTTGCACATCACAGTGGTCATGTACACGAAACACCAAGGATACTGTCCCCATGAACACGTGCACAGCCTGGGGGTGGCTGCCTCAAGTGACACCCACAAAACAACATGTTCACCCCCATACACGGAATAGGTAATGCAGCCTTACATGCCTTAGGATACAGTTTGGACAGGCTGTGGTGTTGTAGGTGTGCCCCTCACTCCCTGGGAAGTATATGTGGCTGGCATATGTTCACCTGTGACAGGCATGGTGACATATGCCAGTGACATGTACAGGGACGCGTTGGACAGCAATGGACCGATCGGTGCGCACACATTGGCCATTGCATTCAATGTGTGCTGGTACGCGTTGTATTTGCAATACGCGTTGAACAGCAATGGACTGATCGGTGCGCACCCATTGGCTATGGCCTGGCCTGGCAACGGACGCGTTTTCAAATCTTGAACGAGTCTGATGCTGGAAATTCAGTTGGTCACCCACAACAATGTTGCAAATTCATGGGTGTCATGAAGTCGAACTTTTGAAGGATGCTGTGGGCGTGTGTAAGTGGTGCAATTCCATGGATTGGCCAGATTCAGAAGATGCTAACGACTTGGACCTATCACTTTGGACACATGGGACAGTAACTGCCTCTGCAGCACACATATAATGCTGGCTGTTCCCCTGAGAGCTCACTTGCCTGCACTACATGCTCCAGGACGACATCTGCCACCACCACTGCTGCTGTATCTGCACCCTCTGGACCCTGCAATGGCACGTACTGTGGAGAGATCCCCAGCCTTCAGCACTGAGGAGAACCAGGCCCTGCTGGACAGCCTCCTTCCACAGTACAGCAAGCTGTATGGGAAAGCAGGGGAGCAGGTGAGTGTTCTGTCCACTGCCTTCCTAAATGTGCATGTTGTCTGACTAGCAAGGCTAACAGTCTGCACGCCACTGGCTAGCAGGCTCACTGAGTAGTTGTCACCCCCATAGTGTGTAGTTACATGCACTGGACAGGTATAGTGCAGTGACAGTGCATTTAAACAAGGTTTTACTTCCCAGGCAATGATACCATGTAGTAACTGCTGGCATACTGTCCATGGCCATCATTGCACTGCCTGTGTACATCATGTGCCCCTGTGATTGAGACATGTATACACAACTGTGTAATGCACGGATATGTTGCATGTGTAGTAATTGCATTCTCACTTTGTCATCCTCACAGGTTGATGCCCACCAGAAGCAGAAGATATGGCTGACCATCGTCCGGGCAGTGAGATCCATGGGGGACTACAAGCGCCGGATCCGCAACTGCCAGAAGAGGTGGCAGGACCTTCGGGGCTGGACCCGGAGGATCGCACGGGTCCAGCTGAAGCTGTCGCCTCCTCGCAGGAGGGGTGGACACCGGACCCTGACCCCCCACATGCTCAGGATCCTGGCGGTGGTCTTCCCTGATCTGGATGGGCAGCTGAAGGACAGACAGCAGCAAGGAGGGGGTGAGTCCATGACTGCATTGTGTACTTTGTCTGCCATGCTATGTGCCCTCCTCTGGCCTGGTTAAACTTCCACAGCACATCAGTCATGTGGTCCAGGACCCATGTCCCTCGATTGTGCACTGCCCACTCCTCATCTGATACTCAGGTGTGGCCCTTGCAGTCAGGGAATTGTGTCACTTGGGTACTGTGTCCTTGCAGTTTGCTTGACTCAAGGTGGGGGACAGCATCTGTTCCCCTAACTGTGAGTGGGCATCATGGGTGGGTCCATTGCTTACACAATGCCTGTGTTCTGACATGTAATCTGCGTGTTACTTTGATATGTGGTCCAATTGCTGAGCTGATCCACCACATGTGCCTGGGGTAACTGGCACACACCCAAGCTGCGGGTGGGAACAATGTTTGGGCCCCAGGAGTATGCATATTACGTGTGTCACACATACTTAGCCAGCTGCCTACTGTCCAGGGTTCATCCCTCATTCATGTGGGGCAGGACAGTCATGCCTACTCCAGGCCATGCAATGCACTCTGTACTCCCACTCCCGTGTATCAGCTGACACGTTGTGCTCAGTGATATGTCCCCTCAGGTGTCAGCCTCTGTGTCAGTGGGCTGTGGCTTCGATGTCAGGACTGCTGGGGTGTTTATTGGTTGGGGCTCAGCATGCCACCGGAGATGTGACCATAGGAGACGATACTTGTGTGACACATAGGTGTTTGAACACCTGACCGTGCAGACTGGGGTATGCGAATGTGAAGTCCATGCAGCTGTTTCCCATTCACAGCAGATTGTGAGGTGCTCAGGTTCAGAGGCTTGTGTTACAGGTCACCCATATGTCCAATCAGTATGACCTGGACAGATAAGGGTTCAGATGATGTGGTGTGTGGGGGATGTACATGTGCACTTGTTCAGCTCCAGGACTTGCATTCCCCATGACCTACTATTGTGACACAGTGCAGACTGTTGTTGTGTGGCTGCCCTGCCCATGTGACTGGAGACAGTGATGTATGACTTAGCAGGCATGCCTGTGCCATGGCATGTGACTTCCTATGAGTGATCCTGCAGGGGAGTGACATGTGCTACATGCACACCATAGTGGCAATGGCTATCAGCACATGGGTGCATCATGGTGTCTGTCGCTGGTATGCATCACATGCATTTCATATATCTGACTCTGGGCATCACTTTCATCCGGACACCTGTACTGACTCAGTGGCAAGAGTTGTGATGTGTGCATGTTCACATGCTTCACCGTGTTCTCTGCACCGTCCAACTACTGTGTAGGTGGTGCATGTGTCCACACTGGGGTATTGCCAGCCAACGGACGCCAGACAGATGGGTGCAAGGCCAGGTGGGATGTGAGTGCCATGGTTGACGATCAGACTGACAATTGGCTTCTCCTACTCTGTTTGGGCAATTTTAGCAATGTTCAACTAAGGATGCCAGGCCTTGCTCTGTATTGTGCTGTACTTACTGTGGTGTGTGCGTTCGGTGCAGGTGACTGATGTCTGTCTGTTTCCCTATTGTTTGCAGATACATCCACGGCCACAGGAGGGGACAGCTCCACGGACCAGGAGGAGCCGCAGAGCCAGACTGGGTCAGCAGCTGAGGAGTGGTCGGAGGGACCCAGTGGCACGGAGGGCGAGGGGAGCCACACCGAGGAGTCCTCAGCACCATCCACCTCAGCTGAGGACCACAGCAGCTCGGAGGATGACTCCCTTATGGAGGCGGGTGTCAGCAGCCACCACACCCTAGCTAGTGTTGCTGTCCCCGCCACCACCACCACCACCGCCCTCCCATCGGCTCCCATTCCCGAGGTCCGTGGAGGCTCCCATGTTCGGGAGCGTGTCTCCTTTGGGCCAGGCAACGCACCCCCTGCCCCTGTGTCCCCTGCTGCCCTGAGTGAGGAGTCTGTGTACCTCCTTCGCCAGCTCCATGTAGGGCAGACAGAGATGCTAAGTGTCCTCCATGCACACACCACTCTGTTGACTCAGCTGGTGTCGTTCATGGAGGGCATCTCATCGGGCATGTCTGCCCTACAGAGGGGCAATAGGTCCATGGACTCCTCCCTGACGTCAGCAGTGTCCCTCCTCCAACAGTCCCTCACCCCTCCTGTCTCTGCCCCATCCACACTCCCCAGCACCTTACCTGTCCCAAGCACACACACACCGGCACAGGCACACACCAGCACAGACACGAGCAGCACACACACACACACGCCACAGACAAGACGCACACGCACGCACAGTCAGGGGACTGAAACCACACTCACAGGGGATAGGGCCCAGTCACACACACACGCATCCACGAGCACTGCGCAGTCCACAGTTGCCTCTCCCTCCAAAGCCCCCTCCGTTGCCTCACCTGCAACCCCAAAGACCCAGCGGCTCTTCCTCAGTGACCTCGGCCTCTTCCCCTCCGATCCAGCTGGTACAGCATTCAGGTGGAAGAGGAAGCCCACCCACACGGAGCGGAGTGCCCCTCGCCACCGGACACCCTCCCCCAGGCGCAGACCGACTGACGTCCCCATCCGCAAGTCCCCCCCGACCCGGAAGAGCAAGACCCCGCCGCCGCCCTGTAGCTCAGGCACCAAGTCTCCTTCCTCCATCCCTCAGCCCCCACTCCACAGGTGCCCCCACCACACCCTGCCCCAGGTTCCCCCACCCACAGATACACCATCGCCAAAAGGATCAGGCCTTCTCCCCCTGCCACTTGCTCTTCCGGCCCCACACCTCCCGCTGCGCTTGTCTGTGCCACTGGTGTGGAGACGGTGTCCTCCCCCTCTGTCCTGCCCACCTTACCTGATCCCCATTCTCCTCCCCTGGAGGTAGGCACTGCAGTGGAGTCCACTACCACCCTGTCTGACTTGGGCACTGCAGTGGGGAACCTGTCCACTCCATCTGCACGGTCCCCTGCAGTCTTGCCGGCACCCACACCATCAGAGTCATGCCCCCAGTTGTGCCGGCACACACCATGTCAGACACCTCCACTGCAGTTGTCAGTGGCTCTCCAGCACCCACCACCCCTTCCCTGCCTCCTTCTGGTGAGCCATGATCCTGTACCTGCGGTGCCTGGCCTGCCCCCGTATGCCCCTCCGAGGGATTGTCCCTGGTTTTCATCAGTGCAGGCATGCGTAGGGTGACATCTGCCACTGACACCCTGTTTTGACTTTCATGTTGGACTGGCCATTGGCCTTTGTTAATTTTTTGCTGGACATCAACTGTTAGACCCACATATGCTGAATAAAGCACCTTTCTGTTCTCTAGTGCTTTTGCTTCTGATGTACATGTTGTTGATGATGCTAACCATGCCCTTGCTGCAGTGATGGTGATATTTGGTCTCATGATAATGAAGTGTTACTGTGCAGGAACACGTGGTCCAGGGGGAATGTGTCCTATCCTGTGGTGTATCCATGTCATCCTTAGCAGCATCTGAGGGTGTCATGTGTTCAATATTTGGCAATGGGATTTCCTACTTACATTAGCAATTTCACATCTGTGGCTTCCACCCCTGCACATCTGTTGTGCCTGCCATTGTTCAATTAGTCTACTTCCCTGACCGTGTGGCCATCTCCACTGGACATGCAGGTTTGGGTATCAATGGGGAAGGACTCATCTGTGTTGTCAGTGCAACATTGCTATACAAGTGTGTTGGATCTGTGCTGATGATTTCGTTGGCACTCCCATGACCAGGCTGATGTGACGGGAGCCTTCATTTGGTGCTAATTGTTGACTGTGTGACCAAGTGCTCAGCTGACATGATGGAGCCCTACTGAGGCAACATATGGCACAGCTTTCCTCACACAGGAGTGGAGTCCCCTCATGGCAGTGTGTACTCCTGTGACATTGCCTGCGCCCAAGGTGTGTGTTGTATGAGCATGTCTGTGTGTTCACTTCCGTTTTGCTGTGCATGCTGGGATCCCTAGTGTTGTACCTGTTTGTGATGCTTGCTGAGTTGACCTATGTTCCCCCAAGTCTTCTCCCTGGATTCTCTGTGATGTGGGTGCATGGCACATTACTGGTCATCAGGGTGTCACCCATAGGTGTGTTTGCTGTCCGGGCTGAGTTTGTGTGCAGACGCAGATGGGTCACAGTCAGGATTCCCCTTGGCACTTGTTGTTTACACCTGTCATGTGATTTCCAGTTTGTGTTATCTTTCAGTGATTGTGACACGTTGTGTGTGTGACTGCTGGCACTCCTCAGGGTCCGGGCTGCAATGTTGGTAGTTGTCTATGTGTGTTCTTTGTGGGTGACCTTGGCTTCTTCATTGGTGTGTGACTGTGGCTGGGATCCCATTGGTTGGTGTGGTATTGCCGTCATGTCCATGTACAGCATAGTGTGCAGTGTGTCAGACATTCAGGAGTTTTGTTGAGTGGCCATGTGTGATGTGTTTCTGCACCTTGGTTCCCACCCACCACCCTGGGATTGTCATGGGTGCATGTGCAATGTCACCAGTGCATGTGTGCTTCACTGCTGCACATTGTTGGAGGTCGAGGTGTGTGGTGTTGAGTGTGTACAGATGAGAGTTGTTGCCCGGCTAGACCCCTGCCTCCATGTTGGCCTTGGCTTACTGGCCGTGCTGATTGATTTGTGCTTGTGTAGGTGTGATGGTAGTTTGTTGCTCAGGACACATGACTGTGGTTCACAGTGTGAACGACATTTAGCTTTGTCATCATAGTGGGATTGTAATGCAGCCCAGGGTCACCACATTGTGGGGGCCCTGGGGGTAGTGCTGTGGTGTGTCTGTGTCTTGCTGTGTCAGTTGCTGTTCCTACATGCTTGTGTGACATGTGTGATTTGTGCTCCCTCTCATCTGACAATGCCTGATTGCCCACATAGGGGATTTGGATCCATGAGTTACCTTTGTGTGGCACTGTATGCACATCTGTGTAATTGGTATTCAGGCCTCCTCATGTGTTGTGTGGTTGCCTGGGGACACTGGCACCCCCCTCACCTGTTGTGTTTGATGTGCAGTGTGGGTCTGCCTGTTTGTGTTTGTGCATCTGCACCACTGCATTGGCATATCTTTGGTGTGCCATTGGCTGTATGTTGTTTGGTGGGTTTCCCCTGCTGTCCCTGGGACTCCTAGGTCATCGGTCAGCACAATGATCATGGTTTGTGTGTCCCATTGCTGCCATGGTATGGTATCTGTTCACCTCACATCTACAGTCTCCACAGGGTATCTGCATTTGTGTGCCCTTTGGTGCAAATATGTGGGTCTGCATTCTGATGGTCACTTCTGTCATTGTGTCATTGATGAATGTTGACAGTGTCAGCCCCCATGGGTGATGTTTGTCTGCACATGGCCAAAGGTATGTCTTATTTGCACTGCAGTATTTGCCTCCCCCAATCTATGTTGCAATGGGACACATGCACTACTTTGCCACTGATGTGTTTTATGTTCTGTGACCAGGAATCATCCATGCAGTTTGGCAGTTGCAGCTTTTCTTTGTCAACACTTGCATTTTGGTCACTGTGATGTTGGGGGTTTGGACCCCATTGCCACAATGTTCAAAATGTGCTTCAGCTATGGACCCCACACTTACCTTTTGGTCACTGTGATGATGGGGGTTTAGACCCCATTGCCACAATGTTCTGAATGTGCTTCAGCTATGGGCCCCCACACTTACATTTTGCTCACTGTGATGATGGGGTTTTGATCCCCATTGCCACAATGGTCATGGCCTGCTTGCATTGTTGTGGCCACACACATATATGTGTGGCACATGTGATAGGGGGTCACATTGTATGTTCAAAGTCATGTTCAGTGTTGTAGGCCTTTGACACAGTCTACACACGCTTGTCATGGTGTTGGGGGGATGTCTTTTTCTTGCATTCCCTAGGTTGTAGTGTGCTGGTTGTGTCATGCATTGTCCATCCTATGAGTGGGGGTGGTGTTGGTGGTAGGCATCCAGCCCCCATGGGTAGAGGTGGTAGTAGTGACAGGCATCCAGCCCCCCATGGGTAGAGGTGGTAGTAGTGGTAGGCATCTGGCACCCCTGGGTAAGGGTGGTAGTAGTGGTAGGCATCTGGCACCCCTGGGTAAGGGTGGTAGTAGTGGTAGGCATCTGGCACCCCCTGGGTAAGGGTGGTAGTAGTGGTAGGCATAGTAGTGACAGGCATCCAGCCCCCCATGGGTAGAGGTGGTAGTAGTGACAGGCATCCAGCCCCCCATGGGTAGGGGTGGTAGTAGTGACAGGCATCCAGCGCCCCATGGGTAGAGGTGGTAGTAGTGGTAGGCATCTGGCACCCCTGGGAAAGGGTGGTAGTGGTGGTAGGCATCCAGCCCCCATGGGTAGAGGTGGTAGTAGTGGTAGGCATCTGGCACCCCTGGGTAGGGGTGGTAGTGGTGGTAGGCATCCAGCCCCCCATGGGTAGAGGTGGTAGTAGTGACAGGCATCCAGCCCCCATGGGTAGAGGTGGTAGTAGTGACAGGCATCCAGCCCCCATGGGTATGGGTGGTGGTAGTGACAGGCATCCAGCCCCCCATGGGTAGAGGTGGTAGTAGTGGTAGGCATCTGGCACCCCTGGGTAAGGGTGGTAGTAGTGGTAGGCATCTGGCACCCCTGGGTAAGGGTGGTAGTAGTGGTAGGCATCTGGCACCCCCTGGGTAAGGGTGGTAGTAGTGACAGGCATCCAGCCCCCCATGGGTAGAGGTGGTAGTAGTGACAGGCATCCCGCCCCCCATGGGTAGGGGTGGTAGTAGTGACAGGCATCCAGCCCCCCATGGGTAGAGGTGGTAGTAGTGGTAGGCATCTGGCACCCCCTGGGTAAGGGTGGTAGTAGTGGTAGGCATCTGGCACCCCCTGGGTAAGGGTGGTAGTAGTGGTAGGCATCTGGCACCCCCTGGGTAAGGGTGGTAGTAGTGACAGGCATCCAGCCCCCATGGGTAGAGGTGGTAGTAGTGACAGGCATCCAGCCCCCATGGGTAGGGGTGGTAGTAGTGACAGGCATCCAGCCCCCATGGGTAGAGGTGGTAGTAGTGGTAGGCATCTGGCACCCCCTGGGTAAGGGTGGTAGTAGTGGTAGGCATCTGGCACCCCCTGGGTAAGGGTGGTAGTGGTGGTAGGCATCCAGCCCCCATGGGTAGAGGTGGTAGTAGTGGTAGGCATCTGGCACCCCCTGGGTAAGGGTGGTAGTGGTGGTAGGCATCCAGCCCCCATGGGTAGAGGTGGTAGTAGTGACAGGCATCCAGCCCACCCTGGGTAGGGGTGGTAGTAGTGGTAGGCATACAGGCCCCTATGTGTATGTGTGGCATTGGTGAGGGCCATCCCGCCCCTATGGTGCTGCTGTTGCTGGTGTAGGTATTTCTGCATCCCTCTGTGTGTGATGTGTCGGGTACGTGTAGTTTGTTTTTGTTGTTGGTGTCTGACTTACCTTCTGCGCCGTACGCGTCCGTGCCTGTTCCGGTAATAGAGGTAGAATATTGGTAGGATCGGCACGAAGGGATTCATGGTTGGTTCGTCTCGTTCGTCTTTCTCTTTGCTTCGCCTTGTCCTCGTCGCTGGCGTGTTCGTCTCGTAGCCGTGGATCATGTTGTGGCGCGAATCGGAGCTTATGTGCGCCTCGACCGGATGCTTTGACGTGCCGTGCGTAGCGACGGGTTCGGCGCGTACGGGAAGCGCATCGTACTTGTCCGGCCGGACGGGGCTGCATTTTTGCTTCCGTGCGGCTCGATTCTACGATTCTGGATCCGCCTCGGTCTGAGTTCAGGTCCTGTATTGGGTGAGTACGACTGGGTCGGGATTTGGGCAGTTGTGCGCATCGTACTTGCTCGTTCGGACGTATGTGCGGATCGGTCGGGAAACAGGCATTCACCTGGATTTTTTCCCGACCGAATGGTATTAGGTGCGCCTCCGACCGGGATCGGAATCGACCCCATAGTCTTACTTCTACTAATACACAATTTTCCCTGTTGGGGCCAATCCAGAACCATAGCTGCATTTGTTTCTCCTTTGTCATGATTTTTCTCTTCAAACGCCCAAAGTGGTGTTTTTGTCTTTTCTTCTACTACCTTTCTTTGGAACTTAACTCTTCTGTTTTCTACCATATCCAAGAAAATCTTTTCCTCTTTCTTTATTTCACAGGTAAGATTGTGTCTAACTATATACTCTAACGTTAAATCTTTATTTTCTAAGAAAAATTCTCCAAACATTTTTGCATTTTTCACCTTATTTAGTTCAGGGATTACGGGAACTTTCGCAAAAACAGTGTCTATGTCAGTGTAATAATATTCTAATCTACCTGTTTTATAAAATAAACTAGCTAGAACGCTACAAGTTATCCCATACATCAAAGGAAGGTGATGATAGGTCACACCTTCTGTGACAGACGCAGGTAACTGCAAACAGACATAACAATCCCTCACATCCATTGTCTCCACATATTCATACAACAGTTTCGTGAAGACATTCTTGGAGAAATCAGTTATAGACTTATCCTTATGTAAATCAGTACTATCTACTAATGCTGCAGTGTTTTGTGTGATAGCTTCTTTGTCCTTTTTCGTGTTATTCCCTATTACGGATGTTTCTTCTACAACTAACCTAAGTGGAATTATTATTGCTAAAATAAGCCAAATAAACATTAGCAATCCTGTACAAAAGAAACACATTCTACACCACCTACGTAGAAACTCACATCTAGATCTTCTATTCTCAGTGTCTACCATGTTATACTATTATCTAGCTATATATATATATATATATATATATATATATATATATATATATATATATATACAGAACATGTGTCACCACACCTCAGAATGACTTTTCAGCCACTCTACCCTTTACTTTGTCTCGTTTCGGTGCTTTCTTCAGCTCTTTTCAGAACTCTTTCTTGTCTTGTTCGGTTTTTGTGTCCAGTCCGGGTTTCTTTCTTTGTCTTTTCAGTTTTGGTGCAATTCACTTTCACCCATTGGTTTACAGCTTTCGTCTGGGCTTTCGTGACTGTTATCTTCTTCTTTAATGTCGGTCAATGCGATGTATAGCCACTCAGGTGACTTATATTTCAAGTTAGGTTTCTTCACTCTTTTTGTTTTCTGTAATTGTTTTCCACTTTGTTTTCCTTGTCCCTTTTGACTGGTTATTTCATTTACTTGTTCCGCATCATCTCTGTTCAAATTTATTATCTTATATCTCAGTCTTTTAACTTCGTGGGGCCAATTGTCTCCTTTTCTTGGCCTTTTTAGTTCGTTTTCCTCTTCCTCTCGTTCAGCTCTCCAAGTTCTCTTTCTTGGTCCTAGTCTTTGCTTTCTTTCTTCTTCACTTTCTTCTGATTCCGTCTCAGACCTTACTTCACTTCCTGTAACCTTGAACCTTATGATCTCAGTTTCGTTGTCTGAATCTGAACCTTCTTGTGTCTCTTCTGCTGGGACATTTGATTCTATCCCTCCTCGATTGTCTTCCGCATTTGTTTTAATCTTTCTATCTGAATCTAAATTTCCCTGTGTTTCTTCTATTTGTTGGTCTGTCCCTACTACTCCTCGGGTTTCTTCCGCTTCTTCCCCTATCTCTCTGTCTGAATCTAAGTCTCCCTCAGTTAACTCAACTATCTCTGGAGGAATTCTTCCATAACTTGTACTTGGTTCTTCGCTGTCACTGTCTCTTGGTTCAGTTTCTTCTTTTATAATGTCAGTTCTTGTTTTTCTCTTTTGTCTTTCATCAGATTCAGGTTGGTCTGTTTCAGATTCTGAACTGGTATCCGATATTTCCAGATGTCGACTTACAGGTCGAACTTCAAGATCTGGAACTCTGATCGTTTCAGGTTCTTCTTCAGTTGTCAAACTTGTACCTGGTTCTTCCAGATGTCGATTTACAGGTCGAGCTTCAGGATCTGGAACTCTGCTTGTTTCAGGTTCTGCTTTGGATAATGAGCTGGTATCAGATATCTCCAGATGTCGACTTACAGGTCAAGCTTCAGGATCTGGAACTCTGATGGTATGACTGGCATGAACCCAATTTTTCACACCTGCACATTTTACAGCAGTCGTTGTCACCAGGATCACTTGACGTGGCTTATCCCAGCGAGGAACCAAACAGTTTCTTCTTCTGTGGACTTTTATGCGGACCCAGTCTCCTGGACTCAAATCATGAGCTGGTTTTCTTTCAAGAGTGGTCGCATCCGGTCCAACCTGATGAAACACAGAATGTACCACATCAGCCAATCCTTTGCAATAGTCCAATACGAGATCATAAGTTATAGTCAGCAGTTTGTTAACAGGTACATGTGCTTGTCTCATTGCTCGTCCCATGATTATTTCATGAGGGCTCAGACCTGTTTTTCTGTCAGGTATGCTTCTGATAGTCATCAGCACCAATGGCAGGGCATCGGGCCATTTGAGTCCTGTGGCTTGACACATTTTCCCTAACCAATTCTTTATTGTTCCATTTACTTGTTCTACCACTCCAGAAGCCTCTGGTCTGTAGGCACAGTGCAATTTCTGTTGAATGTCAAGTGCTTCACATATCAATTGGATTAGTTCATTTTGGAAATGTGTTCCTCTATCTGTTTCGATCGTTACTGGAAAACCATATCTCGGAATGAATTCTCTCAGTAGGAGCTTAGCCACAGTAACTCCATCATTCCTTCTTGTCGGATAGGCTTCCACCCAACGAGAAAACAAACAAATGCCCACAAGGACATATTTCAATCTATTGCTCGGGGGCATTTCAATAAAATCTAGTTGCATTCTGGTAAAAGGACCTCCTTCACGTCCTATTGTTCCTAAACTCACTACTGTTTTCCTTCCTGGATTTATCTGTTGGCATGTAAGACATCTTTGACAGAGACTCTCAGCTATAGCTCTAAATTTTGGGTTGTACCAAGTCTGTCTGAAAAGTCTGATCATGGCATCCCTACCAATGTGAGCTTGTCCATGGTACATCCGTGCCATATTAGAAATCATGCTATCAGGCATAACTGGTCTTTCGTCTCTATAAACCCAAACGTCATCTTCCTCTCTTTGTCTGCAACCTGCTTTTATCCAACCATCTTTCTCCTCTTCATTTGCTTCTTCCTGCAATTGCCTTACCTCATCCCAGGTTTCGACCATGTTAGTAAACAGCAAGGGACATGAAACATTCTCTTTTTCTCTCCTCCTATTCAGCGAGACCATATTTCTTGCACAATATTGAGCTATTTCATCTGCGTATTGATTTCCCACTGTAATATAGTCAGTTCCATTTTTGTGTGCAGCGCACTTCACCACTGCAATCTGTTTAGGCTGCTGTATCGCCTCAAGCAATTTCTTCACAAACTCACCGTTCCTAATAGGAGTTCCTGCAGATATCAAGAAACCTCTCTGGGACCAGATCTGTCCAAAATCGTGGACCACTCCGAAGCCATACTGCCTATCTGTGATCACCGTAATTCGGACGTTCTTTCCCAGTTTGCACGCCTGAATCAGAGCAATCAGCTCAGCCACTTGGGCTGAACGTATCCCTCTTAAACAAGATGCTTCCATTATGGCTGCTACTGTACACACAGCATACGCAGCACTAAAAACTCCTTCACTCGTTCTCAGACATGACCCGTCCACAAACATCACATAATCTGATTCTTTTAAGGGCTCATCTTTAATATCTGGGCGAGGCTTTGTGCAAAATTCAAGCACATCCAGACACTTATGATCAACTTCATCCTTGACTCCTACATTTTCTTCATCTGGCAGTGAAGTTGAAGGATTCACACTTGTGCATCTATCAATGGTTACAGTGTCTGCACTCAAAATCACTTTCTCGTACCTAGTCAGCCGACTATGTGTCATGAATTGGGTTTTGGTTCTAGTCAGAAGAATTTCAACAGAGTGTGGAACATATACTCTCAGTGGATATCCCATCACAATGCCTTCACTCTGTTCCAGACTCACACAAGTAGCAGCTACTGCTTTCAGACATCCAGGCAATGCCTTTGCTACTGGGTCTAAAACAGCTGAAAAATAAGCAATTGGTCTTTTCATTTTTCCATGCCTTTGCACTAACACTGAAAGTGCACATCCATCTCTCTCACTACAATACAGCTCAAATTCTTTTTCATAATCAGGCATTCCCAATGCCGGTGCCTCACACAACTTTGTTTTCAGTTCTTTGAAAGTCTTCATTTCCTCCTCATTCAACTCAATCGGATCTCTGACATCTCTTTTTGTCAATCGCTGTAAAGGTTTTGCAATTAATGAAAATCCACTTATCCACTGTCGGCAATATCCAACCATTCCAAGGAACATTCTCACCTGTCTCTGTGTCATCGGAGCTCTCATTCCTCGGATAATCCTTATTCTTTCTGTCGTTACCTTTCACATCCCTTTCTCAATCTTATGACCTAGGTATTGTACCTCCTGTTGACAAAATTGCAGTTTTGACGGGGACACTTTGTGCCCTCCTTCTGCCAAATGATTCAGTAAAGCAATTGTGTCCGTAACACATGCTTCTTTGGTCTTTGATGCCACTAATAGGTCATCAATATATTGGACCATCACAGATTTTTCAGGCATTTTTAAATCTTCCAATGATTTCTTTAGGATCTGATTAAAGATTGAGGGACTTTCTGTATACCCTTGAGGAATTCTGCACCATGCCAAAATACGCTCTCCGAACCGGAATGCAAATAATGGCTGGCTGTCTGGGTGTAACGAAATAGAGAAAAATGCATGGCACAAATCAATAACTGTGTACCATTCTGCATCATGTGGAATCTGATACAGTATTACAGCGGGGTTTGGCACAATTGGACAACAAGGAATAACAATTTTATTTACCTTCCTCAAATCCTGCACTATCCTATATGTCCCATTCGGCTTTTTCAATCCCATTATAGGTGAATTACATGGGCTACTCATTAATTCTTTCAAAATTCCTTGTTCGATCATTTTATTAACTGAAGGTATTATTCCTTCAATAATTTCTGGCGTTAATTTGTACTGTGGAGTATTTGGGTAATTTGTTCCTTCTCTTACAGTAATTTTTACAGGGTCTACTCCTCTCATTAACCCAATATCTTCGCCTGTGAAATCCCATAAATCAGATCTGACTATTCCTTTCAATTCAATTGGGATTTTCTCTGCATCAAACACAGGAAACATGTCATTTACTCCTGGTTCTAGTTCTGCCATTGTCATTTTATACAGGACATCTTCATCTGGTATCTGGAAAGCAATACCATCCGGGGTACAATAGATGGTACAATTCATTTTACAAAGCAGATCGCGTCCTAGCAAATTTACAGGCCTGCAATCCCATACCACAAACCGATGCATCTCTTTGAATGGTCCAACTTTCACCTCTACTGGTTTGGTAAGAGGCGCTTTGATCTGTTGGTTTGAAACACCTACAACTTGGATATATTCTCCTGAGAGAGGAAGGTTTGGAATTTCCACTGATCTAACAGTAGAACGGGTAGCTCCAGTGTCCACAAGGAATGTAACATTTACACCATTCACTTCTCCATCCACAAATGGACCTGACTGATCTACCTCTAGAGTTGCGCCAAGCACGCACTCTTCTTCCTCTCCTAGGTACCGTCATAAACTTTCATCCGATTCATTTCTATCCTGCCGTAACCAATACTGCGATACTGCAGCTGCGCGCGGCAATTTTGTTACCTGCTCTCCTCCATAGAATCCTGCCTCTGCACTGTATCTCTGGGGGTTTACACTCTTTGGAAGAGGTGGTTGTGGCACCTGACTCTGTTGAGTAACTACCTGCGGTTGTTGCAGCTGTTGGTAACTCACCTCATTCTGCACCTGTGGATTTAATGGTTGATTTTCCGTATTAGCTTTTGGAGGAAATTTACACTCGTTTCTCCAATGCCCTAACTTTCTGCAATTATGGCATGGCCATTTCTTTTTAGCCTCTTCTATACTCATTTGACCTTTTCCCTTACCTATATTCGGTTTGGATTTAGTCTGTCCTGCATCACCAGACTGATTATTCATTTGAGCCTCTTGTTTTTCTGCAACCTTTACTTGTGCCCACATCGCTTTTTCTTTTAGTTTACGCTGTCTACACTCGATGTCATCACTACAATATTTGGCATACCTTAGTACCTCATCTACAGGGCTATTCTGCCAACACAACATATGCTGCTTAATCATTTCACTTATTTCAGGTTTCAATCCATATACAAATCTATATACGAAATGACTCATGTCCTTTTCACTCAAAGTCTCATAACCACTATACTGTTTGAAAACCAAAAGCAACCTTTCATAATAGGCGTGTACAGATTCCTTACTTTCCTGAGTTGTTCTATCAATCTTTACCCAATCTGTCTCTTTCGGTGGAATCTTATTTTTCAAAAACGTGACGGCTTGTTCATACTTTCTCATCACTTCTGGACCTGGGGCTCCAGTTTTTGCATCTCTTGGATATTCTTCCTTCGGCCAATCAATTGTAATCTTACATTCTGTCCATAAATCTGCTGGCACTACAATTTCAAACAATCCATCCAGATCTTCACACAACACCTTTGAAACTTTGACAAATCTTTCCACCTATCTATACCATTCTACAGGTTTCTCTCTCAATCTTGGGAAGTCATTTGTAAATGACAATATATCTTGTCTGGACCATGGAACGTGTACATAGCTACCCTCCTTGGATATTCCAGTACTATTGGTTCCTTTTCTTTCACCGGAAAAGCCAATGATGCTTTATCGGTCGTTCCCTCCTTTCTTCTTATCCACATCTCCCCATTTTCTCAATAACACAATCAGTTCCTTTATCTGGGTTAATCGTCCTGATGTGTTCAGATTTTCTATATCCTTTTCACTAAAATCTACCCTGTACGGTTTCTGCAATCCTTTAATTTTTCCAAACTCTATTCCTAGTTCATTCGCTGTTTCTTCCAATTTTTCATGCAAATTCCTAGCTCTCCAAGTAACACTCTTACACATGAACATGAGTTCGTCATCTTGATAGGATTTCAATCTATCTGTACCAATAGTCCCTAAAATCAACTCTTCCATGTCTATCTTTAATCTGATTACATCCAATGGTTGCGGTTCTACATCTTTCTTCTGTAAATTCCTCATCCACTCATTTAATTCTTCTGGAGTCGGACCCACAGGGGTACTATTTATTTCTATCCAATTTGTACTTCTCTCTGGGGTCTCAGTTGTTGACTCGGTTCCCATAGGAATCCTATTTATCTGACTCTCATTAACCGTCAAATTTGTAGGTGGACTCGATCTATATGAGCCAACCAGATCTCTTGTCTCTCTAGTTTCTGGAATTATCCCTTCTCTCATTCTTTGCATATTCAAGTTCATTGGAATTGCCAAGGAATGCTCATCTATTCTTTGGTTTTCAAATACCGGTATTACTGGTCCTATTGTCACTGGCACAGTCATGGCTTCCATGTTCATGGTTAATTCTCTTATTTTCTCAGTCAATTCTCTTGTGGTTCTTGCTAATTCAGCTGTATTACCACTATCAGGCTTCGCATTCTGTGGAGTTTCTGATTTTTCATAGGACCTATTTATTTCATAATTTCGTTCAGGGCTTTGATTCCTCACAGTTTCCATTGGTGGTGCATTTGGAGTCACCACCGCAGAATTCTGTTGATATGGAGGTGGTTTTCTATTTAAAATGTCTTCCAGCAACTCATCCTCTGTATCGCTACCTCCATACCCATACCTCTCTGTTACTGCATGTTTATTTTTCTCCGTACACTTTCTCCCTGTAACTTCTTCAACTGTTCTGACAGGAAACAACCCATCCGTCATATTAGCATACCTCCATCGTCTCATCCTATCTTCATGATTCACTCCCCATACTCTTCCATGAACTAAACTATAATTCTTTGCACCTCTGTGTCTTTCTCTTTCATACATCTCATCTTCCCATTCACCTAACGCTTCAAACTGTGTTGGTCTAGGTCTCGGTTCAAGTTTCATCATTTTCTCTCTCAAATTTCGAAGTACAGCTGTGCTAAATGAACCGTTTTCTGGAAACGCCAATACTCCATCGTTCTGAGTATATTTTGTCCAATTTTCCAACCAAATGCAAGTATGATAACCATATTTCAACATCATATGAGAAGCTGGCGTTTTCGGCGGAGGAAGTACTTCTCCTTCCCTAGTCACTACCTTTTTGTCCTTCTTGAAAAAGTTTTTAATCTTCGCCATCCATGACGGTTTCTCTCTACCATACTCATAATAAGCCATATTGCACGATTCTTTCTCTCCAGCAAACTCACGAAAATTCTTCACTACTCTGTTCTTTCTACTGTTTGGCTATTCGGACCTATCCCAGCGCGTCTCACACCAACGCACCAATCCGAAAACTCTACGTCACTCCCAACTGACCAATACCAGCGGGTCTTCACACCAACGCACCAATCAGGAAGCTCTTCGTTTTCCCCCAACTGGCCAATACCAGCGCGGTCTTTGTTGACGTCAGTACTACTCCTGTCTTTTCTGACCCCTCCTTTACAATAATTATCGGCAGTTTTCTTACCTTCTTTTCTCGACTGAATTTTATTAGTTACAACGTAAAACACATTACTATTGTCTATTTTCGCTAAACAAAAGAAATAGTTTGCTCTATCTTGCAAGAATACTGTTTCGTTCGATAAGTGTAGCACTTCTCTCTACCTTACCCTTCTCTCAAGCAAGGGGTAAACCCGTTTCTCTGGGGATAAACCACATGTGGAGACTACACTGCTCCTGAGAATTAAGGCCAGAGTTTCACAAGAAAACCTGTTGCTATTTCACTCATACGCGTTTTTATACATGAAATGTCCCTATCATAACACAATTCTGTGTTATCACCAATTTTGAAAAATCAGACAATGCACAATTCCATGTGACTTCTCTTGCCACATGTGTCCACTTCCTACTTCCCGGAAGCTTCAAAGTTTCGACTTACACATAACATAATACAATTCGACACGAAGTGTTAGACATGAATAATCAATAGATCAATAATCAATAATCACCAAACTAATCTATAGTAACCATAACTCTGCTACCAAGAAATCGGATCCAGCGCGGCTAATATAAATTTCTCCTCAGGACACGAATCCAGGTAAATCATTCACATCTATTAAACCATATGACGGTGGGGCCCATAACACCGCATATCATACATTCATTCGTTCACTGGATTACATACCAAGGAGAAATGTGTTGCTGGAGGAACGGGATACCTTGTTAATTCTGACAGAATAATACCTCGGACATCATATACATTAGCTTTTGATCCTGTCGGTTCCAAACATCAAGGTATTCCGCTCTTTGGTCGATGGACCAACTAGTAGAATAAGTTGATGGTGATTAAGACCAGCTCAATCACTTTAAAACCTGTTAAACTTTAAACTTATTAATGAACTAAAGAACCACAGACTCATTTTTAATTAGAATGAAATTTTATCTAATTTCTCAATTGCATGGGTGAGATTCTTAGTTTATCAATCACTTTTAATACATTAATAACATTTTTATGAAAAGTTCAAATAAAGAATTGAAAATTATGCATTACCCATTTAGATGCAGATAGGAATGGTTCACCAAAAGAAGATAAACCGTAGATCACAGAATAGACTCCCAAACTGACTGACTGTCCCGCTAAATGCCTCCTCGATCGGACCTCCCTTACAGATGTCCCGCAACGGTCTTGTTCCTTCCCCAGTCAAGTTCGTAGTCCAAAATGACAGAGTCCTCTCGTAATATTGAGGTGGAAAAATGGAAATTAGGAAAAATGGTATGGCAAGAAATACCAACGGCACCAGTAGCATCAATAGCAGTGGCCACAGCAGCAGCAAAAAGGCAACCCAAAGAAGCAGCCTATAGAAGCAACCCCTCCCACATAAGAGTAGTCCCTCTTATACCCTAATTCTAGCTTACTACACAAAAAGTTGCAATCCTTAGGGGCAAGAATCACGCTAATTGGTCCATTTGAGGGGTGGTGATCGCCTTCCTTGTTCAAACTGGTTTTGGGGACAGTTAAGGGTACAATGATTCTCATGACCTTTGGGTAAAAGCAGTCCAATTTGTCCATTCATTTTGTTGCAATCCCGATGGTCACAATTTAGTTAGTCCATTGTCGCTCAGTACTTTTCTCATTTATTCCCACGAATATGTGCTGAGTCTTTCTTGGCACCCTCCTTATGGCAGGTCAATGCGACCTTGACATCTCTCACTCCGTGCACGGGCCGTACCCATGTGGTTCATCTCCTCTATTTCTTCCGCTTAGAGGCCATCTTTGATTTTTCACGTGACCTCATCTGTCTCTGCAGCCATTTTCGCAGCATGGTCTAACAGGCCCGAATTAACTATCATAAGAACAAACACAACCAAAATTAAAACAAAGAAAATAAGCCTTTCTGTTTACCACCCGCCATTCTAAAGACCCGTGTTAGGTGTTACCTAGCAGAAGCAACATTTAAAGCCATTTTACTTACCATCCGCATTCTTTGCCACAATACAATTCTACTACATAGCATAAATCATGCCATTTTACTCTAATTAGTACGCAAATCACAATTTTAGTGTTAATCAACTTCACAATTGTAAATAAATTAGATTTTGCACAAATTGCGGGTTACCCTTATGTAGTGTTTACTAAAGGTGCATTTGTTGATTACCTCATGCTCCATCAAACAATTAGTATCGTTAATTTATTAAAGCTCATTAATTTTCCAAGGGGGTACACATTATTTTATTTACCCTGCTCCATCAAGAGCAATCTTATGTTCAACACCCCCCAATCGAAGTCCCCGGATGTTTGTCGACCGTCGGATGGCAATCGCCAGTGGCTCCACAGCAAGAGCGAAAAGCAGGGGTGAGAGCGGGTACCCTTGGCGAGTGCCCCTGCGGACGGAGAAGGATGGAGTAAGGAGACCATTAACACGAATTCACGCCGAGGGCGCCGCGTATGGGGCCATGACTCGTGCGATCATAGTCGGCCCAAGACCTATACGATGGAGGACCGCCCGGAGAAAGGACCAGTCAACCCGGTCAAAGGCCTTCTCAGCATCAAGGGAGAGGAGGAAGGCTGGTATTTGGCGGTGTTGGGCATTTTGCACTAAATGGGCCACGCGGCGAATATTATCGGCTCCCTGACGTTCCCGTATGAAGCCTACTTGGTCAGGCTCGATTAGGCCTGGGAGATGGGGAGCAAGTCGTTGGGCGAGGATTTTAGTATATAGCTTAACATCCACATTTAATAGGGAGATAGGCCTGTATGAAGCGCATATAGTGGGGTCCTTCCCTGGCTTGGGGATGAGTGCAATCTCTACCTCGGCCATCGTCGGAGTTACAGCCCCATCCTCCGCAAAAGAATTGAAGAGGCGTAGTAGAGGGGCCTGGAGCTCCGGAATAAAAAGGCGGTAGAAGGCCAATGTTAGGCCGTCGGGACCCAGTGACTTTCCCACAGGCATGCTTTTCAATGCTTTTTGGAGTTCCGCCGCTGTGATGGGCTCCTCCAGCTGTTCCTTAAAGAAGGGGGTTAATGGCGTCCAGGGGCAAGATGCCAGAAAAGGGTCTATCTGATCCACACAAGCATCTCCCTGGTTATACAGATTGGAGAAGAAGGTGCTAAATTCCCGCTGCTTTGCTTCTTCTGAAATAGCCCATCCCCCTTCCGGCAAGGCAATTTTAGAGATACCACGGGACACCTGGAGGCGGAGGCGACGTGCCAGCATAGAGCCCACCCTGTTACCCCCCCATAACATTTTTGTTTGAAGGCCAAGAGGGAATGTTCTGCTTTATTCACTCGGAGGGCTCTAAGCTGGCCTCGAAGCGAGGCAAGCTTCTTTCGCGTTAGGAGAGAGGGCGTCCCATGGCTTTGTTGCTCCAGTGTTTTAATGTCGCGGGAGAGGTTATCTTCCACTAAGCGGTATTCCCGCCTGTGGGCTATAGAGATGGAGGTGATAGTGCCCCGGATCGTGGCCTTAAAAGCGTCCACAAAGTGTGTTGATGAGTCTCCGGGAGATTATTAGTAGCGAAATATGATTGTATGGCCTGTCTTATTTCAGCCACGTCCGCCTGGTCGCGGAGGACAAGTGGAGGAAGGCGCCACCGAGGGATGAAGCTCGGATGCCTACCCACACCGGACAGGGTGATTTCTAATTGGGCATGATCTGAGATGGATATGTTCGAAATCACTGCAGATTTCAAGGAGCGAATGAGCGATTGGGATATGAAGAAATAATCGATACGAGAGGAAGAGTGGTGGACATGCGAATAGAAAGTATAATCCTGTGTTTCCGGCTCCCGATAGCGCCAGGCATCTATGAGGCCTAAAGCTTCTATGTCGCGTTTAAGCACCGCAGACATGGCCCCTGCTCCCTGGAAGGAGGAGGTGGTGCGGTCCACACTGGGGTTCCATACTAAATTGAAGTCGCCCCCCAAAATGACGGGGTTAGATTCCCGAGAGAGTGAGTTCCGGAGTAGATCGCGGAGAAAGGCATCTTGTGCTTGATTGGGTGCGTATACGTTAAGCAAGGAAAGGGGTTTACCCTGCATTAAGAGCACAAGCTTAAGGAACCGACCTTCCTTGTCTCGTACGGTACGTGTGATCTGCACGGGAAGGCCTGCTTTAAAAAGAATAGCTATCCCTGCTGTCTTGGTGTGTGCGGAGGCCCAGGATTGTATAGGGAATTTAGGATGAGACATGCGTAGAGTGTCAGTGCGTAAAATATGGGTTTCTTGGAGAAAGATGATGTCTGGGTCCTGTAATAGGAGGTAGCGCCAAATTTGCCTCCTCTTGTTCGGGGCGTTTAGGCCTTTGACATTAAGGGAAAGACATTTAAGATGTGCCATAGGGCAGTACAGGTAATGACATGCGTTGGCAGGAATGAAGATCATCACATCTCTCTCTCGCTGGGCTCTGGGTCTGGGGCATAAGCGATCATTGTAGTAGGGTGCGGGGGGAGCTTGGGGGCTTGTCCAGGCAAGGAGTAAGATGGGTGTTCCCATTGATGCCCAGAAGTGCTGGCCAGGGAGCTGGGTCGTGTTGTCGAGTGCGGGCTCTCTCCTCACGAGTCCCGGTGGAGAAGGGGAGGAAATGGGAAAGGACAGCAAGGAGACAGACAGAAAGAGAAAGAAGTATCAAACAACGAGAAGGCCAACTGGGCCAAGAAGAGCCATTCCAGTCCAGGAGCGGCCCAATGGTAGGTACCAGAGCGGCTCTGAGGAAGTCACTCCTCTTGAGGACTAAGGAAATGGTGGGGTGGGCCATAGAAATTCCACGGGGCAGCCTTCGTCCACCCCCCAGTGGTCGGCGTGCGGGACTAGCAATGGGGAGGTACCGGGGCCTTCTCATAGATGTTTTCAAAGTCCCTCTACATGGTATCAAGTGAGCCTTTGAGGGATAAGCGAGGCCGTGAAGTGAGGGACACAAAACCGTTAGAAGGAGGTAGAAGGACATATGCCGCATGAGAGTCGTGCTAAGTGAGAAGTTTCTATATTAGCATGTGGCAGTTTAAGCATACATCACAGTTAATCAGAGTGGCCTGACGTTATTTCTCCAGAACGGCTATCTGTGTACGAAATCGGGAGTAGGTCAACAGGACGAAGACGGGGTTCCCCTTTATGCCAATAAGAGCACATCAGATTGTGGGTCACTCCCCAGCGCCCAAACCAGCAAGAGAGGAGGGGCCCGTCTGCAGACCCCCCCCTCCGAGGATTGCGAGGCATCCATTGCTTTCAGGTGGTGGATGATGTCCTGTTTGGTTTGGAGGGCCGCTGTACTGGCGTTGGAGGATTCAGCGCGGGGGGACCGCACCCTCGACAACTCTGGGCGGAGTTAGATCTGGGAGGCCGAGTCGGCATGTGTGGGGGAGGAGGGTCGAGATCCGGGCGATATGTGCAGCAATTGGCAGGCTTCCTTAAAGGATCTCAGGGATCTACGCTTTCCCTCCCAGTGGAAGATCAGAGCAAAAGGGTGGCCCCACTGATATTTGACATTGGAGTCCTTTAGTTTAGCAGTCACTGGCTTGAAATCCCTGCGACGGCGTAGAGTGAGGGGGGATAGATCTTGAAAGATTTGGATGTTGTGTCCCTCATATACCAACTTCTCCGTTGCCCGGGCTGCCCGTAGGATTGCCTCCTTCTCCGTAAAAAAGTGAACTCTGGTCAGGATGTCAGGGACCAGGTTGGCGTTTCCGTGTGGGGGGGCAACCCAGTGGGCGCGATCTAACGTTGGGGGAGAGGAGTCTTCGTCCCCCCTGACTGTTTGGAGGAGGTCTGCAACATAGGTCATTATGTCCTGCCCCTCCGCTCCCCGTGGCACCCCCCTTATGCAGAGGTTGTTCCGGCGGCTCCTATTTTCTAAGTCCTCCTGCTTAATTTGAAGCTCCACATTTTGCTCTTCGAGTGCTAAGACACGACGCCCGAGCTCCTCCTGGTCCTCTGTGCGCGAGTCGAGGATGCGTTCCAGATCATCCACTCTGGCGCCGATTTCAGTGATGTCTCGCCGGATGTCTGTAAGGTAGGTTTTGACCTCCTGCTTGAGGGATGAGATCTCGGATTTTATTTCTTGGAGGAAATTGGACATAAATGGATGCGTAATGGCTCCTTCATCGGGCGCCGCCATTTTGGAGGCCATCACGGGGCCCTCCTGCATTGGCGCCGGGGTGTGCTTATTCCACAAGTCTGTCACTGATGCGTCCTTAGATGCTGACTGTGCCGCAGTTTTCCCTGTTCTGGGTTTAGTCATGGTTCTGGGGAAGGGGGTGCAATTCCCGCGAGCGTTCGCCTGCGTCTAGCCAGGGGGCTCCGCTGCCGTTGAGAGTTTGCTCTGCTAGAGCAGGCCTGTGGGGGAGGGAGCAAGAAGGAGCAATTCCAGGTGTCAGAAATAGCACCCCCCGCCACGCGGGTCGGGATATCCAGCAGGGCAAGATTCGCGACCACACCCGAGCCCTTCGTCACTCCAGGCCCTGGTGGGTGCGCAGTCTCGGTGGTCTCCTTCCTGGGGGTCGAAACCCCTCCACGTTCCGGCCTCAGGCGCGTGTGTTGCAAGGCTCCAGTGGGATGGGGTCCCACGGGTGCCCGAGCCCCTCGTCACCCCGGGCCCAGGCAGAGCCGGCCAGGTCTGTTGCTTGCCGATGTGCCTTCTCCCCCCCACCTCAGAGAGAGGCCATAGACAGCAGTGTGAGGTCTGGGCCCACACCAGGGCAGGTTCCCGGGTCAGCTCCTCGAGTGTCCCAATCGCAGAGGAGCCGAGGCGAGTTATGGGTGCTGCCGTAACAATGTCAGGGGCCGGACTCTGCAAGCAAGGCCTCTGCCTCCTGTCGCCCAAGAGGAGCACGTCACGGTAGCCCACGCGTAGCCCGGGCCCTTCGTCACTCCAGGCCCAGGCTGAGTGCGCAGGCCGCACTCCAAGGTCACCGTTCCGCCGACAGGAAGGCCCCCAAAAGTACAAGGCCAGCGGCTAGGGGGCGAGGACCTCCATGCCCATCACCAGTCCAGAGCTCAAGCAGGGGGTGCGGGCTCCGCTCGGCCGCGGAGGGAGACAGGCCGTTGTGGCGCAGCGAAGCAGGGGTCACAGGCCTATTCAGGCCTCCGTGCCGGCGGATTCCCCAGAGGCGGCAGTCCAATTTCCCCCCCGCACTATCTCGACTGTCCATGGGGGGGGAAGGGATCAATGGAGCGCTACCGGGTGCGATAGGATGCGGTGCCCCGGGGGGGTCCAACGTCGTGCACGGCACCAGATTGATGTCTCTCGCCCCCCTAGGGGCGCGTCTCCACCCCCGGGGTCAGCGCCAAGTTCTCCTTACCTCTGTTCTCCCCGATGGGCGGTGTGGGGGTGTCGCAGGTCCCGGGCTGATATCCGGCCCCGGGCCTCACAGATGTCGCCTCGCGGGGCCGCCGCCGGACCCGCAGAGTCACCCAGGGCCCTCAGCGCGGCTCACTAGCAGGAGCGGGGGCGGCGGGGCAGGAAGATGCACACCAGCGCCGTCCGCAGCCCCGTCGCTCGATGTAGGGCTGGTATCAGGCTCACGGGCTGGCAGGGATCGCTCTCGCGGCCTCTGGCAAGATGGCGGGCGGGATCGCCGCAGTGGATCGCCTCCGTTGTCTCGGGACGGGTTTCAGCTGCAGGGCCCCCGTGTACAGTCCGGAATCTGCAGCGGGCTAAGAGTGGCTGAGGGGGGGTCACGGACTGTGCCCCCCATGCGTTTATATGCTTAAACAGGGCCCCAGGCCGACCCCGGAGGACGGAGCTCAAGCTGCGCACGTCCTACTCCATCGAGGTCCAGGCCACGCCCCACAAACAAATTAACTTTTTAATCAGTTGCCCCCTGGATAGTGTAGGGGATCTGTTGAATAACCCCAGATGAACAGGAAGTTCAGCCCAAGCATATTGTATTACTGGTAATTAATGGAAAGACATCACCGCTCACAAAGTTTAAATTGAGAATATGCCTTCAAAACCTAGACACAGACCTAGGTGTCGTCAAACTTGCTTAGACTCAGACAAGATAACATGCTTCCTTCTAGCCAGGCAGTACAAGTCTATCCTCAAGAAAGAATGGCTTACTGAACTCAACGCGAATGGCTCCTTACCTAATTTCTACACCGAAAGAAGTAATTCGGCTTTTGAATTAATTAATATTTTTCCATTTGCTCCTATGAGGATCATTCACTAAAAATGACAAAGGTCCATTCTATTTTATAAAAACAACTACAATTGTTTTAAATTCTTAACACTTCTGCTCAGTGGTGCAATAATTTAGTACGCTTTTGAAATGAACTTAGAGCTTCGGTCCCTGACTAGACTTTCTAAACCTTATTAGCACCAATCAAAACAATGCTTCATCCAGCAGGAAGACTACTATCTAGAAAGGAGAAAGTTTGATCACATCACCCTGGTACTGAAATATCTCTGGTGGCTCCCGATAGAAACCCAAATTAGTTTCAAATTGACTAGCATCATTTTCAATAAGCTTCATTGCCAACAGGAAGAAAGACAATTCCTCACAATCTTTTCAGGGCCGCTGTAAAGCTCATGAAGTCTGCCCCAAAGACCTTATGTATCTAGATTATCTTTTTCAGTTCAGGAAAAAAATAAATCTCTTTTGTTCATATGCTTTTTTGTTTTCATGCTTAGCACTCCCACCTTCCTGTTCTATTTGAAGTTTGTCCCTACCCAACTTTCTCTGAGGTAATCTTCAAATTCACCACTAGAAACAATTAATCTTCAAGGCTTCTCTTCCTTTCTCCCTCCCATAAATCCTTTCCTTTGTCTCTCAAGCGGCCCCTATTTAGTCACAGTTGTTGTTTCTCAATGTATATGTAAAGAAAGGTAGTTCTCCACAGTTATTATTATGCTAAACGTGAAAATACCTATCTTGGGTAGAGCTTCACTATATTAAAATGATGAATAAATAAACAAACAAATGACACTGCATTAAGCAATAGAACAGGGCCACCTAGGACGAGTGTGCATGATGAGCACCTTAAGCCATAGTGATCTAGATGTGTTCTCTTCCCTATGGTCCTGCTACATAAACATGAGCATCATTGTCACTCTGGTGGGAAGCCTTGTCATGGGGATTAAAAGACTGGTCCAATTCTCATCGCTCCTCCAAGCAATCATTTCCCCCCCTTGGGTGGAGTGATGTTGCTTCAGAAATGTTCATGTCAGAGAGTCACAAATTCCCTCCAATTCACCAAGGTTATAGTATTCCGTAGTCTTCCCATCCATTGTGACGATTATTGCGGTTGGTTCAAGAAAGTAAAAGCGTACATCACATTTTCTAAGTAGATGCTATTTGTGTCATGGGAAATGCCAGCACAGATGTACATTTTACATTCCACACAGATGTTATGGACATGCTCCTTGGTGGTGTTTATCTGTTGACGACTTTGGTGCCACAGGAAGCAGGCAAGGATAGGACATGGAGAGACACTTCTCGGAGTATCTTGTGTTCCAACTATGTGGACCAGCTTGAATTCCAGTCGTGGACGGAAGTCAATCTTCAGTAGCTAAAACAAGAAACATATGAGGAAAGAAAGGGTGATGTTATTTTCTAAATTTTCTGGAATCCCTACAATTATACATTACCCCTTTTCCTCCTGTCCTGCAGCTCAATGTTGTACTTCTGAATGTTCCACAACACTAGACCCCAATCTTGTGTATGATTGATCCTCCACTCCCTTAAGCCTCTTTTCCATGGAGTCAAGTCTGCTCTGGAATGCTGAATTGTATGTGTGCATGAATTTCTCTTCATTGGAGAAATCTGTGGTATATTATCTTCTACTGAGCTTATGGAGGATTTGATGGATCTGAAGTCCTTCATCAGCAACTCAAGTGTGACCATAGCCATCTTCGCCATGTTAGGGGTGCAAGAACTATGGCTGCCAGTCAAAAAGGAGCTCCGTGGAAGGCTTACTCATGGACATTCACTTTAAGATGAACACAGCATTGCATACGGTTGAGGGAAAGCAATGCCAGAGAGTTACAAGGCCTTGCATAAAAAAATTACCTGCATCTATTTAAAGCTATCATGACTGTAATAGAATGAGTTGTACCATCAGTTCATGCCTAGGTATTCTAAGAAATGACAAAAGCTGCACATTAGGTGCACATTAGGTATATTTGCAGTTAGAGGTCAGGGACAGATAGACAACCTGGCACAGAGAAGATCATAGTAAAAACAGCACCAACAACAAAAAACAGGAGCTGGCTAGTGATCACCAAGCCAGCAGGGCCTTCACCACAATGTTCCAAGGGCCACTGATACAAAGTGGTGGGGAATGGGTGATACAACCACCTCCAAAGCAAAACCGAGAATCAGTCCAGCCAGCCTGGGAACATAAATCGTTGAAATGATCTTCCCTCTATGTGCATGTTGAGCAAGCGTGTTGTGTGGACAATACAGAGAGCAGCTAACCAGGAAAGCAGTATCTCGGGCCGGAAACCTATTGCCACAAGAGTTGCTCCCAGAATAGCATGGCGTCTCCCCAGGGCAGGGATAATAGACGAGACCAGGATTAATACACAAGAGGCACGCACTATAATCAAGAATCTTTTTGAATTTTTATTACATTTATAATCCTCTTGAGCTCCCATAAAAGCAGCAGGTTCAGCGTAAGTGCTTTGGAGAAGACCATCGTTAATGCGGACCACATGACCCCCCCAAATTGATAAGCTTATCCCAGATCAGCTCCTCGTTTCACAGCCAGTGCAGGAGGAGCTATCCAGCAGACACAGAGAAGCACAAAGCCTAGGGGGTTTTCAGCCTTCTTGTGCTCTAGACTTCCTGTCTCCTTATCTAACCCTTATGGGGTTACTTTTATTCCTGCTTTCTACCTTTTTTCTATTTGTTCTTCTTTCTCCCTTTTCTGCCTTTATCACTGAACGAGTCTGAGTCAAAGACGATGATGAAATATAAGTCCTGACCCCCCCAAAATGAGCAATGGCACGCACCACCTGCAACCCAAGCCATATATTAAGTCATGTTTTCTTGGGGTCAGTGCTTGATGCTTAAGGTTGCGTTGATAGGCAATTGGGGGATATGGGCGCTGTAGTGCTTTGTCTATGTAACACATACCCTTACTGGTATATCCGTTAAGTGCAGGTATATCAGGAAGGGATAGGAAGAGCCTTTCAAAGACAGTCCCTCCTGCTTCCTGTGGGAGTCAGTCCTAAAAAACAAAAACAAAGCAAAACTGACAATTTCCTTGATGACCTGACTTAAATGTCCCCTATAAGCCAATTCCATCTCTGACTTCTTTGTGCACCTTTGTTCAGATGGCTAATAGCAGAGTTAGATGCAGGCCAGACAGTGCGCTTTGAGGTTTTATTGGGATAATCAATGAACGTGGAAAGGACACGTAGGAGGCACAAGCAGGGTCATCCCGGGTTCAGCCATACTGGTATTTGTCTCTTTTGTTCCTCGTTCTTTCTTGTCCTTCTCTGTGTGTTATTCAACCCCAGTTCCCTGCCGTCCTGGTGTTGTTTTTTGTTGTTAAGCATATCATCCAAGTTCTGCTGGTGCCAAATCGTGCAGCTGGAAAGTGAGAAATTCAGAGTTTTCTCCTGCCTCGGAAGAACATCTGCTGGGGATGTTTGAGATGCTTGAGCTTGTAACTTCATGCTTCCTTTGAACATTTCAGACTTAACAAGATTTCTTTAAAGCACAGTAACAGCTCGATATAACTGACCAGGAAACGTGAACCACTCAGCTGTGGCTCCACTCTGCTATTATACTGCTTTACACTCTGGATGAATAAAAAAGATTTTCAGAAGAAAGAAAAGTTATGTTCCCTGTGATTTTAAATTCTAACTTCCCTTCCCCCCTTCTACATTATATTCCTCTCTTGGGCTTTTTTTAGAATAGATGATAGAAAGAGGGACCTGACTCCCTGGGAGAGAAACCGAGGGTGAAAGGTCATTTGGACTTGAGAAACTGAAATGAAAGTATACTTTAGTCAAGAAGAAACTTTTTGTACGTTTCATCAAGAAATATTGCGCTATAAACCTATGGCCACAGCAGTTTCAATTTCTCAAAATCATAATTTTATTTTCTATAAATGCGAGTCTTGGGTTGTCATTTATTTTATAGTCCAGATTGAGGAGGACATTGTAACTCAATGGCCTTTTATTTAGGCATGCCCAATCTGCATCTATTGCCCCTACACCCAGCGCGGACCAGCATCATGATGAGGGCATAATGTCCCTTCTGTAATACACAATCCAGGGGCGCACTTGATAAAACAATGGAGCAGTGTGAGGGACGCTGCATAATTTACACTATGAAGGGCGCAATGCATGGTTCAGTGTTGAAGTATGTCATCTTTAAATCACCCATAGCATTGTCTAACAAGCATTGGAGCATAAACAAGATGAGGGATAGAAGCAGCAGGGGCAGATGCAACACGGGAGGCGCGGGGAGGGGATGGGCACACAAGCATGCAGGCAACGGGAGGAGGACGTGGGTGGGGAGGAGAAGAAGCAGGTTAGAGAGGAGGGTGGGGGTTGAGTAAGCAACACGGAGGCCGAGCGTGGGGAGAAGAATCAATTGAGAGTGATGCTGTGCAGCGGATGAGAAGCGCACAGGTGAAAAAGCAACAGGGGAAGTACACAAGTGCGAGAGCAACCAGGGCCAGCTTTAGGGCTGGTGGGTCTGGTGCGAGAATCTTCTTTGGCGAGCTCCCCATCGGATTCCCTCACTACTATCCGCCAAAAGTGCCCTTTATCTCTCCATAGCTCCTCTCTCACATACATTTAATTTGTTTTACAGCACTGGTAAAGGCTGACTTTACTAATCCACATAGCTATCCACATAGAACACAGATCTGTCCTTTGCAGCAAGCAAATTAACCTTCTGCTCTACTTTATGGCGAGTCAAAACTGCCACTAGACAAAACTCAATCTCTCTTTCTAGCAGGGACATTAATCACAAGAGTTATCTTGACATTTTTATTGCTGCCTGAAAACTGGATGCACAAGGAACTCTGCAGCAAGTGGTTTTAAATTGTGAGTAATCGCACCCCACCCCTCAAGTTAATGCCCCCTTAGGTCAGTGCCCAGTGCAGCTGCACCTGTCGCCCGCCCAAAAGCCAGCCCTGAGCGCAGCATGCAGAGGGCAAGGAGAAGCACATGGATGACAGAAAGCAACACGGAGTGCAGGGGGAGAGAAGTACAAAAGAGTGACAGCTGGAAAAAATTTGCACATTCATGGAGTGCTTAACCAAAAAGAAAAAATTCATGCTTGAAAAGCAAGCAGTGGAAGCGTAGAAGCCAGTCAATCAAAGTGAGGGTAAAGAGGCAATGCTCCTTGGGATGGGCAAATAGAAGATTTACAAGCTGGAACACAAATAAGAAACAGACAAAGGAGAGTGACAGCAATGCCAACCAGTAGTAAGGAATGGGCAGGGTCCAAGCCACTGCATGTTCTTGGTAAGCCCACAATACATTTCACAACACAAAGTGCATATGCTGCCTAGTAGGTGAGGCCCAAAAATCATCATCAGTGACTTTAATTTAACATGCGGAATCGGAAGAGCCCCATCTACTTTTTGCATGCTCAGTCACAAAAGGGACCTTGAGACTCACTCTTAGGGGGATGCATACAAATTCAGAAGTGCAGCCTGCTGTATTTGTCAGCAGAACTACGCCTCTGCAAAGGTGGCAGCTCCCTGAGTTGTGGCCCCCTTTCTTATTCGTGAATCTACACCCCCAAGGGGACCCCAGGAGGACTGACATGGTACAGAGTTGGTGCATTTGTTAAGACTGCCTCATCACAATTGTGTGGCAGGGAAGATGCAGGCAGGTTAATCCAAAGACAGTTTGCACCTGATCACAAGCACCCCTAACATAATTCAAAATATAACACAATCAATATTTAAGCACTTGGTGCAAATGTAACTAGCGCTACCACTCACAATTATGGTAAAAATCGTTTTATGCACTATTGTCAAATATTTGAACTCATTAGTACACTGAAGTTACCGAAAGACAACATGTGGAAGTATACAAAACTCCTTTACACAAAGCCTAATGAATACAAAAATAAGAAAATAGGAAATATTGCAGCCCCTAAGTGAGAAATTTAAACCTAGCGCCGGACTAGGAGGACCGTTATTCATAACCATCTTGTGAGTGTTTTATCATCTATGTCAAATGAGTTAGTATTATGGGCCAGATTTATCAAGGGTTTGCACTGTTGCGGTGTCAGAAACAGTGACACAAACTGGTACAAAGTCTTGAATTGGGATTCACTTTCCAATGCAAATCTTGATTTCTGCTGGAAAGTAGCATTTTGCGTTTCTCTATGTCTAGGGGCGTCCCGTGTGTGGCACAGTTGAAACCACCCAGGTTTTGTACCAAAAATTTACCCCTCCTTGAGGCAGGAATAAAATTTAAGAAACGTTTTCTTTTCACAAAACCTTTATAACTTTGCATGTGCCCTGTACTGTACAGCACACATACAAACTTGGAAAAGTGTTTAACTACGTCTAAGCATAGCATTTTGTACTGGAAGGGTAACCATCCAGTACAAAACCTATGCCAGACATCATGCACGCAGACTTGAACTGTTGCACAAGGATGCATGCATAGGGAAAGGCAGCCTAAAGTATACCAGTGCAGGGAGCAATAGAAAAAGCTCTATAACTTAGTAAAAATAGCGTTGTTATGTTGGCTCTCTTTTTTTGCAGTGCAGCTCAGCAACTTTGGTAGTCGTGCTGCGTTGTGTGAATTGTAAGTAAATCTGACTCCTTATGTGCAATTGTAAAGTGTGGAGCCGTCACTGTACAGCGTTACACTCAGTGGCGGCTGGTGACATTTGAAAGTGGTGCGGCATAAAACAATTGTCGCACTTCACTGCGGCGAGCGAGCGTAGCGAGCGAACCTGAACCACCTAATGGGGGTTCGGGGGGGTTCTTCCCCCAAGAAAATTTTGAAAAAAGAGTAGGCAAATGGCGCATTTTCAAGCAAATTTGAGAGTGCAATCCCACTATTCGGACTCCTGCCTCATATTCTCCACACGTCCAACTCGGAAGCTGTATGTAACAACACAAGATGGCCACCACCTATTGCATGGGTCAGTTTATGGGCAGTGTTTCTTAGAGAAATGACACCGTCCTTTAATCAACACAGCCCAGAAAAACAGCAACCTACCACACACTGACACAAACCTCCAGCCTCTAGTATTCGGCAGTGCCTAATTTGTGCCTTTGCTTGTAGGTGCTGGCCAACGGCAGTCATTTCTGGGGACCAAGAGTTAATTATTTCATCATCATACGTTGACCCTGGGAAAGAAAAACTGATGGAGAAAGGGAGTGAATGAGGGGGAGAAAGACAATGAAACGGCAATATAGAGAGAAAGCAGGCCACGCGAGTGAGATAAAGGCACAGAAAGTGGAGGTGGAAGAAGGGGGCATCAGGTGGAATCGGGTCTAGGCAGCCCTGGTACTAGGAAATCACAGCATACGTATTACCCGTTACCACAAATGGCATTTCTGCAGGAAAATGACCACGCCTACTGTCCTTGAACATGCGATTCAGTAAAGCCCACTAGTGTCACTCATAAAACAGTCACAGGTCACTGAAGTTCACAAATTCACCTAACGCAGCAATGTTAATATAAAGGTTCACGCTACTGTGACTGTCGCACACGTTCACAAATTGAATCAGCCATTGGAAACCTTGGCACTGTGTGGGTGGGCAGTCCTGCAATGCCGGTAGCGTTGTCATGCCATACTTGAGACAAATATTGCAGAATATCAAGAGAACATAACATATCAATGGGCATGCCAAAATACACATTTTAGAACAAATTTATAAACGCACGCTGACCTACTTTGAAAGAAACAAGGCAAGTCTAAAAACGAATAAAGAAACATTTGTAAAACATGCAATTTCTGCCTTTGCCAGAGCTTGCGGTAATGTGAATAAACTCGGCTGACTCGGCGAACCCAAATAAAGGAATGACCGATAACTCGAGTGTGAGGGAGCTGCTGGTATAAGTCGATGACAAATTCCGTAGGGAGCGAGAGAAAAATAGAAAGGGAAAGCGAGGAGACCTAAAGTACGAGACAGAGAATGACAGAGAAAGTGAGACACAGGAAGGACGGTGGCAACACGCCCTGGTATACTTTGAAGTTAAGGCACATAATGCAAAATCGATTCGTTCTTGACGCTAGCAGCATGTTGCAAGAATAATTAGAAAAGGCACAGGTTATACAATAAAATGAAATTCTGGACAGCTGTTCGGCGTGCTGGGGGCATTCAACATACGTACTACTTGTTATTTCACATCTAAAATAGGTGCGCACATGCATGCAGAGGCGCGTGCTCGCACACAAATGTTTGGCTTTTGTTGTTGCACAAAAACAACACCCGTATTTCAAGAGAATGATGTATTTCCATATATGTCGTAAATTACATTGCACCCATAAATTGAGAATTTCATCCAGTGGGAAGCTGGCAAGTTAGTTTAGCTCTCCAAATTCCTTCTTGCCAGCTAATCAGTTTTCACGCATGGCAGTGCTTAAAATAAGGAAAACATCACAACACACCACACAGCTTCCTCTTTGCCATTTTTTAAATCAGCGTTCTCTTGAAAGTAAATAAAGTCAGAATCTGCAGTGATTGATCGACCCATTGTTACCTAAACATCCGAAGAGCATTTTCTAAACGTTTAACTTCTACAGATAACATGCATCTCTTTGTTAGGAAACAATGTCCGTAAAACCCCACTAATTGGAAAAAAAAAGAAAAAAAATCCAAAAAAACCCATATCAGGTAGTGTGTGGTCCAACAAACGAAACTCTTCTCAGAATTAGGGCGCTATTTCCAAAGTACTTAGCCTGTGGCATTGTTTGCAAGTGGGTGGGTTTGCAGGACAGAGGGAGAGGCATGACACGGTTGTGAAGGGTTCTAAAAGTTGCATATCAATTTCAGATTCCCTTATGGATTTTTTCTCAGCGACACACCAAATTTATATCAGTCGTGGCAGGACGTGGACGTATGGGCGGGGTCATCATAAGGGGTGGACAATAACAAAACAAAAGGAACTGCTCTAACTGGGGTATACCAGCAAAACCGTGTGTTCTGAACAAGCACGACTGAAAACAGAAGTGATATGCGCTTAAAGGTGACGAGTTACCGATATTGCAGAAGGTGATCGATCCAGGCACTTTTAGGGTGCGTATGTGGCTGGCGTACAGATAGGGGAGAGAATCCAGGAAGCGAGCGTCCTCTCAACTCAGCTCCCTAAAATGAGGAACTGTTCTGGGAGCGGCCCTCCTTCCATACAACTGCACTGATGTTTCTAGAGCGCTTCTTCGTGTGTGTGCGCCCCTGGGATCACGAGCTCTCACTGGTGTTTCTTGAGAAAAGTTTGTTGTAATACCCGAACACACAGTGAGTGGTCTTTCGCCATTTCTAGAACAGGACCTCTTGTGTATTCAATTCGCCCAATGGGCTGTCCTGGAGTTTCTGGAGCAGATGGTCTAATGTGCCAACATCAAATACAAAATATCAGTAAAATCTCAATGATATTTCTAGATCACAGTCGCGGCCGGTAAAACGGGCGGGTGGGTTCGCGCGCGCGGGAGGGGGGGAGGGATGTGGGATGGTCACGGACGGTAATCTTATCTATAAAATAAAAAAACTTACCTTCCTCCGAGACCGCATCACGCAGCGCCGCCACCTCAGCTCCTGCTTGCTCTGGAGTCCTGGCGCATTTTAGGCAGCCTCCCTCCTCCTGCTCCCCTAAGCCAATCACAACGCTGCAATGGCAGCGTTGTGATTGGTGAGGTGCAGCGGAGAGCGCCCCAGCCGAGCCATTTTCTTTATGTAGGCTGCATGCAGCAGCCTACATAGAGAAAAAGGGAGAGTGCGCATGACTGGGTTGGTTGGCCCTGGGGCCGACCAAACAGTCAGTACCCACAACAGTGGGTAAGCCACTCCCCCCTGCCCTCGAGCAGGACCGCCCACCCGCCCCCAACCAGGCACTTCTGCTTTCTCGCAGTGCGAGAAGCAGAAACATAAATGGTAGTTTTTACCGTTTATGTTTCTGCCTTCTTGCACTGCGAGAAAAGCAGTGGGGCGATGCCCCCACGCCCCAATGGGGGAGCCGCCACTGGTTACACTTCACAGAGCCAGACTGTCTGCTTAACTTTGAATGTTCTTTATGGTTTTGGCAACCCACATACACCAGAGAACCCTGGTTAGTGGGCCACCTTCTGAATGTTCATAGGGTGGGTGCGGCACTGTAGGAACTGTGTGCCGGCGCTTCCCTACAGGGATGGAGGACCAAATGGAACATCAGACATGTGTCACTTGAGTTGCAAGGCAGAACTTCTAATATGTTAGCCTTCTTTGCAAAAAAAGTCCTTGCTTACGATAGCACATGCTCTTCATGCACTTTCACTTGTGAGGCAGATTGTTTACGATAAAGGGCTTGGAGCCCACCCATTGCTTACTATTAATTGGCTTCATTGTCACTCTTCTTTGCTGCCTCCTAATTGGCAAGCACGTCAGGTGTCACTTGCTTTTCTTATTGTGGAGCATGGACAAAGCACTGATTAATTCATTCTTAATTAATGTCTGCCTGCTGCTCACATTGTGATAGAGGTTCCTGTTCCAGGACACGTCCTATGTTTCCAGTTCTCGTGCTGCTTTACCACATAGAACGCATGTTTGGACATTGTTTATCTACGCCTGCCTCTTTTGGCATACTCGTACAACTAAAATAAAATAGCATTTTACGTGGGTTAGATTAAACTGTTATAATGTCTAAATGCCACACTAACATCACATTTACACCTTCATGAAGCTTGCCACTGCACACCTATTTTCGTTGCCATATAGTCAGCCATCCATCCCCTTTATGCCTTATACCTTTGCGTTGATTTTAAGTTTGGTTCCTTGTTTAAGTTACTTACACCCACAACTGTTCTACTCTATGCCACTCTTTGCAACTTTAATCTGTGCCACGGGACTCTATGCCACTCCACTCTATGCCATGTTCTTCCGCACCATGCCTCTACACGCCACTCTATGCCACTCCATGCCACTCTACTACACGCTACTCCACTTCACTCTACTCCATTGTATGCTACTCCACTCCCCTCCACTCCACTCTACGCCACTCCACCCCACACCCCTCCATCCCACACGATGCCACAGCACTTCACACAATGTCATTTTACAACACTCTACTCTGCTCTATGCCACTCTACTCCACTCTATGCCACTCCACTTTGTACTACTCCACGCTACAGCACTCCATGTCACTCTACACCATTCTACCTTACTCCATTCTACACTACTGTTCCCCACTCCACTCTACTGTACACCAATCCACTCTACTCTACGCCACTCAACTCTACTCTATGCCACTCCACTCTGCACTACTCACTCTACTCTATGCCACTCCATACCACTCAACACCACTTTACTCTATGCCACTCCACGCCACTATGCACCATTCTACACTACTCTACATAACAGTATGCCATGTCACTTCACTCTACGGCACCTTACACAACTTTACTCTATGCCACTTCATACTCCACCACTCTACTTTACGCCACTCCACTCTACGCCACTACACTCTATGCCGCCCTACACCTCTCAACTATATGCCACTCCACTCTATGCCACTCCACGCCACTCCACTTTACTCTACGCCACTCTATACCACACCTCTCTACTCTACGACACTCCATTCTACACCACTTTATTCTATGCCACTCCACTCAATGCCACTTCATGCATGCCACTCCACTGCACTCTTCCCCACTCTCTGCCACTCCACTCTACTCTACTCCACTCTACTCTAGTAGAGTGGAGTAGAGTAGAGGGCTGCTACCGATTGGGGGTGGTGGGCAGGGGAGGGGAAGGAATGAAAAAAAAAAGAGCACTTACCTGGGTACGGCCGCCGCCTCTCCTCCGTCCTCTTCTTTTCTCCCGGCAGCACGGAAGCACACTGGCTCCCAGACACCCTAGCCAATCACGAGGCTGCTGTCACCAGCATGACAGCAGCGTTGTGATTGGTCTGTACGGCCTGGTTTGGCGCTCAGACAGGGAGTGGGAGCCTGTGCATGTTCTCAAACGGGCCCTGCAGTACAGCTGGATGGAGAACATGCTAAATGCACATGACGGTTTGTCCGGCCCAAGACGACCGGCCAAACCATCATGCGCACTTAGAGAGTGCCCATCACTCCTCCCCCTGCACTGGGCAGTCCAGCCCCGCCCCCAACCAACTAAGCCAGTACGGAAAAATAAAATGATAATAACATTGCGTTATTAGCATTTTATTTTTCCTTTTTGAACTGCTCAGAGAGCAGTGGGGCGATGCTCCTCCGCCTTAGAGGAGTAGCCGCCGCAGGCAAAACCCTTGGCTAATAATCTAATGGTATAGCACGGTACTAACCCTATACGTGGGGTTCATGGACAAGTAAATGAAGTGTAACTTGTTACACATTGTTAGGATACATTTTTCCGCATTTATTTTCAGATTGTTTCCACCAGGTGTATGCTGGTGACACCCGCTCACACAATTCCTATAGTGTGATGTGGCATTACTAAAACATACAAAATCTGAATCTGTGTCAAGGACAAGATCTAAAGTAACCAAATTGCTGCACCTTTCTGTCATTACCACATGACTCTGAATAACCACATTGGGCAGTGCAGTTGTAAACATGTCTACTGTGCTGACATTACATTGTCACAACAAAAATGATTTGTTAGCCTTTGTATCAAACACACAAAGGTAGTGAGAGGAATGCTTGCACTAAGTCTAACCACTGGCAAAAACTCGGGGTAGCAATCCAACCCATCGCACTTTTGACCACCATGCCATCTCAGTCTGGACTCAGCCACATGCAAATCAGTGTTGACCCTGCTCCAATAGGAATAGTCCAACCTGAACTACCAGGCCAGGTCCTTCCTGAACCAGAACACAAGCACCCCAATGGCACAGTGATCAAGGGACACACGTCTGGACATACTATTGGCTACTTAGACATTTATATCAAACATACAAAAGGTGATAGGAAGAATGGTTGCAATATGTCTAACCACTGGCAATAACTCGAGGTAGCATTCCAACCCATTGTTCTTTTGCCCTAAATGGCAGGTTTCCTTTCACCAGGGCCGTTTCTATCATTAGGCAAGACTAGGTGGCAGCCTAGGGCGGCAAAAGGGCTAGGGTGGCAAAAGGGGGAGTTTCTTTTGAATTTGAACCTACGAAAGTAAAGCTAGGCGGCCGCCTAGTTTTGCCTAATGGTAGAAACTGCCCTGCACCAGCAGCACCTGCCCCCGCGGACCCCTCTGCGGCCCTGCAGCCCCAGGGGAGCTGCGCAGCAGGGCCTGCTGAGCCCGCCATCCGCCCGCATGGAGCCGCCTGCCTCGTCGAAGCCCAAGAAGCTGTGCGCCGGCCTGCGGCGGCCGGAGAAGCCGCCCTACTCCTACATCGCGCTGATCGTCATGGCCATCCAGAGCGCGCCGGCGCGGCACCTGACGCTGAGCGAGATCTACCAGTTTATGCAGGCGCGCTTCCCCTTCTTCCGCGGGGCCTACCAGGGCTGGAAGAACTCGGTGCGCCACAACCTCTCCCTCAACAAGTGTTTCATCAAGCTGCCCAAGGGCCTGGGCCGGCCGCTGAAGCCCGCCATGTACCACATGGTCAACGGCCTGGGTTTCGGGGCCATCGACTTCCAGGCGCCCCCGGCCCCGCTGGGCTGCCACTCGGGGGGCTACGGCTCCTTGGGCCTGGAGGGGCTCGGTGGCGCTCACCACATGCCCCCTAGCCCTGGCTCCAGCTACATGGCCAGCTGCCCCTCTGGGGTGGACTACCTGCCAGAGAGCGGTGGCAGCAGCAGGCCCCTGCCCTCCTCGCCTGCCCTGGCCAGCGCAATGGACTGCCACCCGCCTTATGCCAGCCCTCCGGCGCACTGGAGCTCCTCGGGGGCCGGAGCCTACATGAAGCAGCAGCCCTTGCCGCCTGGTGGCGCTCCAACGACGAGGGTGCTCTCGGGGGTGGCCCCTTACTCCCTGGACCAGGGCTACCTGCACCAGAACACAAGGGATGAGCTCTCAGGAGAGCGCTGCCGTTAGCTAAGCGGGTTACAGCTGGAGGTGGGTGGAGGAGTCTTGTTTAGAAATAGAGTTTTGCACAATGTTTTTTTATCTACAGGGTCTCATCTTTAGCAACCAGACTATGGTGCACAGCACGTGCCATCAAATTCCTTCGCGCATGCATTCATTGTATTGTTAATTCACACATCCATGTATTCATTCCTGCTCCCATTTGTTAATGCATTCACAACATAGCCATGCAATCACTTCTCGTTTAAATGATTATTTTTCCATGAATTAATTTATCTGCACAGTTTATTCTTCACTTCTAACATTCCTCTGTTCACTCACAGAATAATCCATCTATCCAGCCATTCATGAATCCATCTAATCATTCATCGATTTCTATCATGAAAAATTCGGATGTGAGGAGGAGATATAGACCAAATTTAGCACTCGGACTAAAGATTGTTTCTTTACAGTGTGACCTGCCCTCATATACATTTGTATGCTTTGATTCTAAACGGATACCCATTTATAATCCCAGTACCCCTGTTCCTTCATCCGCCATATGCTGAGCTCTTAAAATACTCCTCACATGCACTCCCCTACATCAAGTGTACTTCTTTATAGTAGTCTGGTCTGTTACAGTGAGCGGATGCGGTAAAATCGCAGCTGCTGAGCAGGAGACCCCGATTTGTAATCCCGGCTCCTCATTTAGCCAAATGTGTGGCACCCCGAGCAATGGTAGATGATAACTATTTCAGGTGCCTCAGTGAAAAAAAACAAGTGTTGGCAAAACCACTAGGTCTGGCCTTGGAAGATTGTGTAAGTTACTATTTTTGTTGTTTCTGGCTTTCAAAACGAGGTGCACTTGACGCCTCGGTGGTATTTAAACACAAGGCTCTATTGGGCATCCGTGTACATAGTTCTGTGAGTGTATGGCTACCGTAACGGTCTGGCCCGGGCCTTTCGTTGAGGTCGTTTGCAGGACTTACTGTTGTGATCGTGTTTCCTGATAGTAAATGAGAGTAACATAGAAGGGTTCGGCAGTAGAGGGTGTGCCTCTCTAGCCTGGATGACAGGAGTGATGGTAGTAAAAGGGAGGGGGCGGCATTTTTCAATTCTCGCCTAGGGCGGCAAAACACCTAGAAACGGCCCTGCCTTTCACAGTACTTTTCATCATAACAGCAAGTAAATCACACACATATTATTTTAAAAAAAGGTTCAGAGATAGTGTGTATCAAAAGAGCTTTCGATCTAGTACAGGTCTTATCTTTCTGGGAGTGGTTAAGGCACTCCCTGGCAAAGAGTTTGTTTTCAGAATGTGCTGGTTAATCCCTGGAGGAACCAGCGGCCTGTGTTTACACCTTTCTAACAAACAGCAGCAAAGGCCTACAATGCAATACAACAATTCTATGGACATAGGAATATTTTTATCCTATCTTTCCATTAGTGATATGTGATTATTTTTTACTTTACTCCAGTCACTTGGAAATGGAATACAAGGAGCCATGTTAGCTATAGAGCTCACTGTCTTGGTCTGGGCACTTGCACGCTCTCAATTGGGTGTGCTTGTCCCAGGCAATATCACTGTACCCAATTATTTTTAGAACTAGGCACAGACTTTGATAGAAACTGCCAGAGAAAGACAGCTGTGGTTTGAAACTACATCTCTGTATTTTACTGACAGAGCACCCAGCCTTATTTTCAACAGGGGCTGGGGATCCCATTCAGGCAGATACAATATGTGACTGCACCCAGCTGTGGGGAGATGCCTGGGCATTCCCACCGACACCATTAGGCCACTTTTAAGGGGTGCCTTGGGGGGGGGCAATATCTGTGCATAAATTGATATGTGGCATTCAATCAGTGCAAATCTGGATGCTCTATTTGCCCATCTGCCACATCAACTCTATTGTGCTAGGGCAGGGGCAAAGGCCTCATAATTTGTATGGAGCCAGACCCAATATTATTATATTTATAAAAAGTGTAATATTAATATTTTAGTAGGTTTTTTTCTCACATAATATTATTTCGTTATATTTTGATCTTTAATAGGTAATACATTTTGGATGTTTTTCAATGAATATTTATTTTTGTATTTTTTTCCTTTTTTTGTTTAATGTTGTGTAGTTTGGAGTGGGAATGATACATTTTATCCCTCCAGAATCCAATGTTTTACCCAATGTTGCTTAATTTAGAGTAGGAATAGTGCATGTGACCCTCCCCCCAGAGTCCCACATTTTTCCCGATGTCACTTAGTGTGTAGTGGGACTAGTAAATCTGATCCCCAGAGTGCAACACTTTCCTCAAAGTTATTTAATGTGGATTGGGAATAGTAAAACTGCCCCGGACCCAATTCCACCGCTTTGTCTGATGTTGCTTAGTTTGGAGTGAGAATAGCATATTATACCCTTTCAGAGTCTAACACTTTCACCAGTGTTGCTTACTTTGGAGTGGGAATAGTAAATTTCATGCCTCCAGAGCCAAAGCTTTCCCCATTTTTGTTTTGTTTGGAGTAGGAATAATAAGACTAACACCTCCAGAGTCAATGCTATCCCCAATTCGCTTAGATTAGAGAGAAAATAGTAAATCTGTCACCCTCTCCCCAAGTGTTTAACAACTTCCTAAATGTTGCTTAGTTTCATGTGGAAATAGTAAATCTGGCCCGCCTCCCCAACAGTCCAATGCTTTCCCTGATGTTGCTTAAAGGCCCATTACGATACCCGGCGTAAAAAAATCCGCCACGCATGAAAGCGGCAAAAATCCGCCCGCACACACCGTCTGAACACCGACCACGCCATTACGATGACACAAACCGAAAACCGCCATCGGCGGAAAAATCACACAAGATACCGCCCGCCCTCGTCCGAGTCGGAGTCAAACCGCCCGCCACGGACGGAAACACGCACGACAACACAAAACCGCCCGCCCTCACGGCCGACACACCGCACGTGAAATTACGATCGCACCGCCATGAGCGCGGGAAAACTACAAATATACCGCCCGCCAGCGCAAACAACGCCGATGAAAATTGACACGGCAGAAGCCATGGCGGCCACGTCCCTGCACAGAAACCATCCGCTGACAAAAACAATCGCACACAACATGGCCAACAAGTCCACACAGCAAGGCACGCACAAATACACAAGCACAGTACACATCCCGAAAACACACCCCCTGGACAAACAAAAACCACAAAGGCCAGAACACCAGACACAACACACCTGAAAACAACAGACCATGAGGACACACCCACATAGGTAAGTACAAAAGCAGCACTCCCACAGACCACAACCCCTTGCAACATTGCAAACCAGAGAGGAGAGGAGAGGACACAGTGACACAGCAAGGACAGCAGCACACCACAGAAACGCACACATCACAACCACCACCACCACCACCACCACCAAACACCGGCACCACAAACCCCTGCACATTACACAACACACACCGCACCAGCACCACAAACACCATGGCACCACAAAGAATGCCCAAGTTCACGCCCATTGAGCTGACGGTCATGGTCGACGAGATCATCAAGGTGCACCCACAAATCTATGGAAACCTGGTCCAGCACACACCACTAGCCACCAGAAACAGAATGTGGAACCGGATCGTAGACCAGGTCAATGCAGTCGGGACCCTGCCCAGGAACAGAGGAGAAATCAACAAACGGTGGAATGACGTCAAAAGCCTGGTCAAGAAGAAGGAAAACAAAAACAGAGAGCTGGCTGCCGTCACTGGCGGAGGGAATCCCGCGCTTTTCAAGACCTTCAAAGCGTGGGAGGAGAAGGTGCGAGTCATCATCCATCCGGAGATCCTCACCGGATTAGCAGGGGAGTGGAGGCTGGTAAGTACAAACTAATGTATACCAGCACACCGCTATGTACTCACATGCACTACCACCATGCCACAGCTCCCAGGGACAAACACCCCCATGTCCAGCACACAATACACAACACATCACACACACATGCAACAGACACCACCACACACAGCCCAAACCTAACAACTGAAAGATACGTGGGGGCATGTGTACACTCAGCCAGCCACGTAACCACCAACAGGTCCCCAAGTATGCCAGAAGCGCCACAACGAGCACCCACCACACCCATGTGTCCGCCATAGCTGCACTAACCGACAAGTAACAGGTAAGTGGCAGGAACACAAAGTGCAGTGGGTGGGAGGGTGGACAGCTCAAGTACAACACACACCAGGCCCCTAGTCCCACAGCACAGCAAGGAGGAGCATCCCCCACACCCCACAGCCACGTGTCAGCCACCGCAGTGCACACCGACAGCCGAAAGGTAGACATCACGGTCCACAACAATCGGTGTCAGTGGGTGTCCAGCCATCACCACGACCCACAACACCGCCCCCACCCCCACAGACCTGCAACATGGAGCACCCCCGCTTAGAACCATGTGGCATCCAGTACAGTGCACGCCCGAACAACCTGCAGGTGGGAAACTGGACAGGGCTGGATTACTGGAGGCATGAGGACCGTAACACGACCAACACATGGGACATGTCACGTAGCAGACGAACACGCAGCACCGCCCACTGTCACGAACAAGTGAACAATGTGCACACGGACATGAACCACAGACTCACACCCCACATGACCCATCACAGACACAGCAACACCCAAGGAGCCACGTCTGCATGCACAAGCCACACTGAATATAGTACCACACGGCAGCCACTGTGCAACCCATCACACACAACCGAAACACCATTGAAGTCCTGTCCATGTAGCCCCTACTGCCTGTCAACCACACACCCCACAACTACGCCTATGTAAGACAAACAACACTAGACGCAACAGAGCGGAACAACATAAATGCACACGAACACCACTGAACCCATCAAACACACAGACACACCATGCACATACAACATCCCATCCATCCCATCCGTCAGCCCCAGTCTCATGAAAGGCATGTCATCCGAACAGCTGCCACACATACAGCAGTCACGCTAAGATACATGCCCATGACCAACCATGTGCCAGAAGTCAATGAAGCGCACGCCACACTGTGAGCAACAACACACAACATGGGCCACCCCCCCGAGCACTGCAGTGATGCACATGGCACAGGGCAGCACGCACACCAAGGAGATGGGACAACTGCAATACGTCGGGTGGCACACAACCATCACACACTCATAACGATGCGTCCAATGCCATGTCCAGTAATCACAACAGACAGCAAATATGCAGGGCATGTCAGGCATGCACACACCTCAGACCATGCACTGTCATGCTGCCACAACACATGTCACGTTCGGCACCCATGGCTCACAGCATGTAGCCCAAAAGCATATTCCATCCCAAATGCGTTTCTGGGGCATGGCCCCCATGTTGCCATATGCGTTCCTAAGCGTCCCATTTGAACCCCAAAAGCAAAGTACAAACCAGACACAGGATGGGCCAGGAGCCCGCATACACCAGAGTCACAATAAGTAGGAGCACAGCAACACACCCATCGGCATGGCCAATCCGTCCCATGCCACATGTGCACAGCACACAGTCCCATTGCCAAGCACACACAACTACAAATGGTACAGCCACACACACGCCTCCGGGAAACCCATGTATGAGATTGCACGAACTGTGAATGTCAGACGACAAATACATACTTCGCCAGGTGCAACACATTAACAAATCTCATTCTCCCCACAGGTGACGAAGTGCCGGATGCTGGGGATGGAGACAGCAGCCAGCACAGCCAGCCTGCAAGCCCCCAACAAGGACACACGGATGTGGAGGATCTGTCCTCCTCCTCGGACACGGACCACCCAGCAGGCCCATCCGGTGTGGCAGGGCCCAGCCGCTCCCCAGGCCCCCACCTACCCACCAACCCATCATCCAGGGCTGTTGTACATTCACAGCCCCCTGCAGCCACGGTCATTGCGGACACACCCACGGTCATTGCGGACACACCCACGGTCATTGCGGCCACACCCATGGTCATTGCGGCCACTACCACTGCCGCAACCGCTACCACGTCTTCGCTGGCCCCAGCACCAGCGCAGGTGGTGGCCCGGCCCACTGGATCCACCCTGGGAGCCAGGGCGAGGACCGTGGTGAGCAATGTGGATAGTGGGCAGGCCGGTGGCAGCAGGACTGGTAGGAGGAGCAGGGTCAAGGAAACGCCAGTCTCCCCTGGGAACCATGCCCTGCCAGCAAATTGCCAGGGTCCTTGGGGCCTATGAAGAGGCCCAAGGACAATGGGCCAGGTCTGCTACAGACACGCGTGAGGTGCTGGGGGTGCTGAGGTCCATGGACGCCCGTATGGGCCAACTCGTGGACCTCATGGGCCAGCTGGTGGTGGCGGTGAGGTCACAGCCAGGGACAGCAGCTCCCCTCCGCCACCACCTGCCGGGGCGCAGGCTCGAGCAGCAGTGTCCAGTTCCCCTGCGTCCACAGCCAGTGAGCACACCTCAACCACCAGCAGGTCGCAAGCAGGCACCCCCCTCGCAAACGTGGAAGGGGCCGTCCGAAGTGGAAACAGATCTCCCGGGAGGACTTCGCACGCTCCAGACGCAAGTGAGGCAGCCAGCCAGCCTTCCTTGACCACCCACTGCATTGACTTGGACTACGATCCCACTCCACACAGCCATCTGGATGGCATGTGTGTGTTGGACTATGGACATAGAACCAGTGGGTACACCCTGAGCATCACGCAGCCATGACCGACAGCTCATTGTCACTGCACGCACCACTTTTGTCATCACCTTACACACAATCACATGTCACAGTTTGAAATAAATGCACCTCTTCCACAAACTGCTGTCTGTGCCCTGTGTATTAATTGTACGGAATACAACGGCCACCTTGAGCGGAACGGCACCTGATGCGTGGCATGGCAATGGAACCGGAGGGCCTGTAGGGACCTAGGGGTGGGAGACAGAACAGGAGCACATTCAATGAGTGTGTCACACACCCATCACACAGTACATGTCAACAACTACAAGCAATGTACACACATCGCACAGAGCAATAGGGCACAATGCCACAGCCACCATCAGTGGCATACTAACCTGGGCATGGAGCGTTGACACACAGCACGCAGTGAACAAAAGGCCACCCTGACACAGCACACACACACCTGCACAAATACAGACACATCAGCCGTCGTACATGGACACTCACCGTCAAGTGAAGTAGCGGGCGATGAGCTGCTGGCGCACATTCCCAGCTTCTTCCTCTCCGCTGTCCTCCTCACTCGAGCTGTCCTGGTCTGCGGGCTGGGGCCCTGGTTGATCTCCGTCATCCACAATGAGGGGGATCTGCTTCCGAATGGCCAGATTGTGCAGCATGCAGCACGCCACCACTATCTGGCACACCTTCTGTGGGGAGTACGCCAGCGCACCCCTGTGCGGTCCAGGCACCTGTACCTGGACTTGAGGAGGCCAAAGGTACGCTCGACCACACGTCTGGTCCTCCCATGTGCCTCATTGTAGCGAACGTCTGCTGGGGTGCGAGGATTTCTCAATGGACTGAGCAGCCATGCCCCATTCGGGTACGCAGAGTCACCTGGGTGTGAGGGACACAGAGAACCGTTGCTATTCCAACTGGACAGGGGACAGCATCGCACAGCCAGCACGCTACACCACTCCACATACTCACCGACAATACAGCCACGATCCTGTTGCAGATTGGATATCAGTCGTGGCAAGATGCTGTTGCGCATTATGTGTGCGTCATGGGCCGAGCCTGGGAACTTTGCACACACGTGGGTTATCACCATGTCCGCAAGGCACACCACTTGCACCTTCAGGGAGTGCGTGTGCTTCCTGTTGCGGTACAGGTGCTCAGTGGCCTGTGGTGGAACAAGGCCAACATGTGTGCAATCAATGGCACCAACGACGTGTGGGATCCTGCCAAGGGCATAGAATGCACCCTTCACTGCCGCCAATTCACGAGCCCTGGGGAATCTGATGTACCTGTTTCGGTACAGCATCATGGCTGCCAGTACATCCCTCAGCACCTTGCTGAACATGGGCTGGGACATCCCTCCTCCACTGCCCACTGTGTGCTGGAATGACCCAGTGGCGAAGAAATGCATGGCGGCCATCACCTTAGCTGTGGGGGTGAATGCTGTCGGATACACCCTGCGGGGACGGAGATGGGGTTCCAACATGGCACACAGTCGATGCAGGGTTGGCCTGTCCAGCCGAATCTTCCTTATGACCTCAGTATCGTCCATGTCCGCCAGCAATTGGTATGGGCGGTCAATGTTCGGTTTCCGCCTAGGGAAGATGGCAGTGGACACATGTCAAAGCAACACAACACATAGCAATTTCGCATTCACATCACTGACATGACTGAGCAAGCACATGAGTCACAGCCCAGCTGTCAAGCAGGGACGGCACGGCCACAATACACTTACACAGGTCTCCCACCAATGGCAATGGCTAGTGATACAAACCACTGCCATGAGCATGCACATGGGGATCTAGGCCCCAATGACTTGCGGGGCGTGCTGATGAGGACTGACTGCATATTCGTCAAGCGGCAACGCCACGGCAACATGAATGTCTGCTGAGCATGGCACTGCTTCCGAGGCTGGATGAGTATGGCACACGACGACGACGATGTGGGCACAGGCTGAGCGGCCAAAACAAGTGGAACCTGTGGCACTAGGGGATATGAGACAGTAGTAGGTGTCAGCACTGCACCCTATGTACAGCACTGTACGGATCACACCTCCCGAAACATTGACAGGTGTCCACATTGACAGCCCCATGCCAAAACGGCTGTGTGCTTGCAGACACACGTCACAGGTGAGAGGTTACATTGCACGTGCCAGGTGGCAGACGTACATAGTGGGAGCTGGCATGTGTGTGCATGTGTCTCCTGTTCAGGATCCACCAGATGGGCGCTGACTCTGTACTGACCATTGGACACAGCATGTTTCGTGGAAGGCTTGTGTGTGTGGGATGGTGGCACTGGATGTGCCTCCGTTGGGTGGGGGGCCATGCACAGGGCGGGTACGTCGATAATTGCGCATTGTTGGTCACGGTGGGTGCACCCACTCAGATGTGTTGCCCTGTGTTCAATTCCTATGTCCGCATGATGATGGACTGTAGATGTGGGCAGACTACACATTGGTCGATGTGCTGTCTATATGCATGTGCCTTTACACCAGGCACAGCTGCCCCTGCACATGTGACCCCTGCTGGACTCGCTGCTGGGTCTGTGGAGCTGATGCACCTTCTGTGCGTGGGGCGGACAGCTCTCCTCACTTCCCTCATTGCGCATGTCATGACTTTGCCGCAGGTGACATGGATCATGGAGGGCCCACATGTACGCGTGGGTAGGCTACACATGATTGTTCACTGGTCGCCACCCCCAGTCAGTGTTTCGAATGGGAAGGTTGTTGTGCTGGTGGTATATTCGATGTGGCGGATGGGCGGGCCTAGGTGCGGGCTTACATTCCGGACATGGGGGGTAGTTGGATTGGCGACTAGTTGCAGTACACACGGGACACGTCTCTTCCTGTCCACATCTGGCTCATCCCTTGTACTCACTGACAGTGATACAGTCATCTTCGCCCCAGCCCTCATGTCCTCCCCTCGCTCCCCCAATATGCATGTGCACCTGCGAGGCTAGCGCTTGCACAGGCAGCCCCAAGCTCGCACCAGAGAGGGCAAGGAGTGTATGTGTGGGTCCAGTTGCACGAGTGGGCTGTCTCAGGGTATGATGTGTGGCGGGACGCCGTCCACCTGCGTGGTGCCCCAAATGGAGACCCGGCCTGCATGGACTATGCATCACAGTCTTCGCCTTCCGGATCCGCCACCTGCAACACCCAGAGGCTGTGGCTGCCCTTGCGGCCAGGCCGCGTCCGTCTGTAGCTGATGGCCCACACATTCACTCTTTGGCCTCTCTGGGGAGGGCTCGGGGGTGGTGGCGCACGCGCTTGCACTTTGTCGCAATGGCATGTGGCGTGGTTGGAATAATGGGCAATGGATGGGATGGTGCGAGCCACCTCCCGTGACGTCAGTGCTGCTCATGCTGTGGTGCGTCCCCCTACACTTCCATTTGACTTGTGCCATGCTACACGTTGAGGTTCTATTGCCTGCGTGATATGACCAGGAGGAGCGCGAGGAGACCTCTCACACACCATGCTCCACTGCCATCCCGTGCCCTGTATCGCCTGTGCGGATTGACTATGTTGGGGTTACACCTGGTCGACTGGGGCTGTGTGTGCCTTGTCAAGGGGCATGGCGGGCGCACAACAGGATCCAGCTTGTCCACAGAGGGTGGGCTGACGTGTGCGCCTGGTACCGCATTGTTCATGTGCCCGGCTGCTGTGCACACACGTGTTCACTTCCCCCCGACAGGTGTCCTCTCACAATGCCCAGGGAAGCGGTGGTGTACTGTTCATGACCCCTCCCAACACGGCGTGCTCCAACTTGGCATGTGCGCATCTACCCGTCACACCCACCCACCTGTGCACTGCGTCCATACGACTTCACACGACACATGTGTGTCTTCCACAGTTGTGCTACTCATTTGCGTTGACATCCAATGCCAGTGGACTACATGGTCATGTCACGACTGCCGTGTACTTCACATACTCTCATCCTCTCTCATTCGTACTTGTGAATTGAATCAGCGGAGACAGTTTTGGTTTCAAACATTATATTGAGTCTTCTGTCCTCTGTGATGCAGTATAGTGGACACTACTGGCAGCGGAATACATGTTGAGGATATACTGAGCATGATTACAAATGGGATAGGGTGTAGGGTTACATGTGATTAGCTGTTGCATGTGGGATGTGGGCTTCAGAGTTACATCTGCTTGGCCAAGGCTGTGCTAATGTACATTTACGTATAGCTGCGGAGCTGCGGACTTTGACACAGACGGTATACAAGTAGCCTACCAGACCGCTTGGCATCATGGGCACAGTCCATCTCAGTTCCATGTGACAGGTTTGCTGCGGTTGTTCCTCATGCACGCGTGCATGTGAGATGACATCAGGGCATGGGCTTGCGTGCATGCAGCGGCGTGCCACTTGTTGTTGCAATGTGGTGGTTACTGGACATGTCACAGTCACTGGGGTCGTGTTGTTGTTGTATGCACTTGTCGTCCATGCAAAGGTCCTGGTATGGGATTCCCGGGGCGGGGGTGGGAGGGGTGCAGCACCCACAGACTCCAGGCGACCTATTCATGTCCACTGAGCGGTGTGTGTGTCCATGGGCGTTGGATCCATGTCGTGTCCTGGTTGTTCGTGCAGTTCCGTCCATGTGGGTGCGATACACAGACCCCATGCCACTGCCTCCCACGATGCATGCGGTGTTCCTGGATGTGATGGGGAACAGTGTGCATGTCCCGGTCATATCCGATGTCATGGCGATGTCGTTGATGGTGTGGTAACAGTTGCCGGTTGTTTGGCATGGCTGTTGTGGTGGTGACTGGCCAGTCCGTGCGGAAGCTAAGCATGGGTGCGGGGTTGGACATCATAGGTCAATTGGGGGACTTGCGTTGGGGTCCGACGAATTGACAGGTTGTCAGGTATGCGATGCCGTCCAGCAGGGCTTCCATGTCATTGGTGGTATACATGTTTGCCAGCCAATGTAGCGGATGGTGGCTGTCAAGGTGTTGTTCGTAAGTTGTCCCTTGGAGGAGCATGATGGGGCATGCTGGGTGACATTCGATGTAGCTGTGCTCGATGATCCGTCGTGTGGAGGCACAGTGGTCCCATTTTAGTGCGGGTGCGATGTTGGCCACATACGCCATGCCCCCATAGGCAGAGCAGGCCCTGTCGTGTGCGTCCAGAGGGAGGAATAGTTGTAGCAGGTCCGCCTTTAGACATGCCGGGTTGGAGAGACACAACTCCACAGGATGCTGGTAGGGACACCTCCGACAGTAGAAGACGGGTATGACGCAGCTGAACAATGTAATGCGGTAAGTCAGTCGGGAACTTACGTTCAGCAGGGACAGGGGTTCGCATCCCAATATCTGTATCAGGTTGTGTTTGTACAGCTTGACCTGTCCGGCGTAGTTGGGTAGGTGTGTTGAGAGTGCCATTTTGCAGCGGTGCGTTGTGGTGGCGTGCTCCGGCTGTGTGTGCAGTCTGCAATGTGCACGCTCCGAGGTTGCTGTGAGCTCTGTGTAGTCGTAGGGAGACAGGACTTGTGTTCTGTTGGCTTGTGCGGAGGACACGGGCCCTCATCCCACATGCTTCTCAGACTGTTCAAGGTCAGTGATGTGTGACTCCTTCCAGATAACTTGCATGGGGCCGACATGGGGGAGTGTTTTCTTTTTTCTTTCCCGTCCGTAGTGTTCTTCGGTGATATGCGCTATCTGCCCTGTGGTCGGTCTCCTCTGCATGCCTGTGTTGGTCTTTTTTTGGACAATGGCTGTATTCACCGGCTTCTTTCGTAGGGCTGTGGTTTCGGAGTTGGAATGGAAGGTCATTCAGTGCTGTCTGCTCTCCCTTGTGTGGGCGGCAGGCTGCCTTTCCGCTCTGCGTTGGGCCTTGTGTGTGGATGTTATTCTTGGGCCACCTGTTGTCGGTCCCCGGGCTCTTTGGTGTTCCGTTTTGTATGTCTTGTTCATGTGTGCAGGGTGGTATGGGTGTTTCAGTGTGGTACTGGCGTTCCTCTTCCCGAAGGGGCCCTGCTTCTCCTGGTTGGTGTTGCCGCCGCTGTGTGCTTCGCCATGTTTGTTACACTGGGGTGTGTCCTGCTGTTGCGTGACTTCACTGACATGTGTGCGTCGGTTGTGTGACGTTGGGTGTTGACCGTGAATTGGGCGTTGGGGACATGTCTGTGGCAGGCCTGTCACGTGTCATGTGCGTTCGGGGTGGGGCTGGTGTGTGTGCTGCTTGGTTGTGTCCCTGTGTCTGTGTGCGACGCATGCATGGTGCTGCGGTTGGCCTCTGCGTTGTGCGCATGTGTGGCAGCGTCATCGCCGCTTTGGGGCCGTGACGGGGTCGTTGGTTCCTAGTCCCAGATGGTGTGTACACATGTGTTACGAGATGTTACAATTTGGCCTGTGTGTCATATGTGGATGCAATGGTGGATGTGTCGTGTACACGCGGGGGTGGGGGGTTGTCCGCTTTTTCCGCCCTTGCACTGTGTGCGCTGTTTGCGTGCACTTGTTGTGTGTGCCTACCTGCGTCTTCGCGGTACGTTGCGTCCTTGGTGGTGCATCAGATAGAGCATAGGGAGGGCCTGCAGTGCTGGATTCATGCTCGGGGGTGCCGCTTCTTCGATGTCTGTGCTCGGCGTTCGTGTTACCGCTTCGGTTTGACGTACGGTGTCTCTTAGCCGTGGGATCCGTTTGTTTGCGGCATCGTAATTTGTACGCCGGGCGGTACATGTTTCGTCGGACAGTGTGTGTCAATTGGGCTGCGCCGCTACGTGTACGGGCGCACTTTGATGGCGGACGGTGTCGCTGGCTTGCCGGCGGTGTTTGGCTGACTTTTCGCATCGTAATCGGGCGGGCGTGTGGACTGCTGCGTGCGGGCGGTAACTGGTGGTTTTTGCATCCGCCAGCACGGCGGTAGTGCTTCCGCCCGACATCGTAATGGGCCCCTTAGTTTGGAGAGGGAATAGTAAATCTTACCCTTTCCAGCGTCCCACATTTTTCCAGTGTTGCAGTAAATCTGACCCCACTGAGTCCCACAGTTTCTCCAATGCTATTTAGTTTTGAGTAGTACATATGACTTTCCTACAAAAATAAATACATTTTTCAAGATTTAAATATTGAATACTTGTTTTTTATGTTGGTAGATTTATATGTGATTATTTTAAATTAATTACATCAAAAAAAATTGTATGTGTCTAGATATTTAATTTTAACGTCATTTTCAGATGGATTGATTTTTATAAAATATGTTTTAATTCATTTAAATTGATTTATGCTTTTTGCATTAAATATTTTTGAATCTAGAAGTAAAATAACTTTTCATTAATTGCAAATTAAAGTATATTTTCAAAGATTAATTAGAATATACATTTATATCAATTACATAAAATACATTTTCCTAAACATATTGCAACTTCTAACATTTTGCAAATAATTTTAATTAAATACTTTTAGCATTTTAACAATAAAAATATATTTAATATTTTTTAACTCTATGTCTTGATTTTCAATATTTTTGTTATTTTTAATGTTAATTTTAAAAGTCTATTGTAGGAGGGTGGAGTATTATGTGGTGACGCTAGTTAGGCTTCATCATGCAATACTGTCACAAACCCCAAAGATGGTCCTTGGATTCACACTGATAAATCCTTAGCTCAGTCCTGGTAGTGTGACAAAGAGCAGTCAAGATTTACTAGAGGGACATGTGTTAAGCATTTCAGAGTGCCAACATGGACGATAAGTAATTGACATGACTCAATAAAAATCTGACACCAATTTATAAAAATAAAATGTATTTTTATCTTAATTTAGACACCAAAATGAATGGAATAGCATACATATAACCGGAGTTATAGATTTTTGAAGCAATCTAAAATCAGTGCAAAATAATACAGTCAAACTTTATCATTGTGGGTAATGGGAAAAATCACTAGTGACAATCAGTCACCCTTGAAGAGTAAAGGTGATGCAGGTTCCAGGACCAGACCACAACCATCAGTTAAATTTTTCCTAGCTGGTGGAGCCTAGGTGCAGTGTTGTCCTGGCTGTCCCTGGTGCGGAATGGGAGTCACGGGGAAGCTGCTTTTACCACTTACACGGTGCTGTGGGAGAACAGGGAGCAAAATGTTGACAACCACATTGCTGCTGAAAGTTGGATGAAGATTTTACAGAGTGTCCTCTAGACATAGAGTCTAGTGAAGGGGTTAATTGCCAGACTGGCGACCGACAAGCCTTGTCAGCGGTAAGCTCAGCAGGGAGCATCTTCAACATCCAGAGGTCTGGGGGTACACGGTAGTGGCCTGAATGTTCATGGGAGGCAGGACTACAGTTCCCAAAATGCACTGGACCATCTGCTTCTGGGTGATTCCTCGGAGGGCCAAATGGCCAGCGATTCTTTGGATTTGGAGCATTGATGTACCTGCAGTTTGCAGGGGACTAGACCCACTAGTCCAAGGGAGTCTGAGGCTGTGTCTGGTTCTCACAGGGGTCTCTCTGTGTGGGGTAATCGACCTTTAGCTTAGGACGAGTCTCGTTCATGCAGAGTATCTCTCTTTTGCTTTGTGAAAGTCCTGTTGTCACAGACACGGATCTCTTCTTTGTCCTCTTTGATGCAAGTTGGATCAGAAATGAGCTTCTGGTATCAGGGGTGTCCCTTAAATACTAGATTTAGGGGTGTTAGGGGTGTGGGAGCAAGTAGCCATAGGCTGATGTCCCTGCAGTTAATGCGCCCCTGAGGTGACCACATCCGGGGGTGTAGGTCACCTTTGCTACCCAGGACCCATTATTTCTCCCACTTTTAAAAATGGCAGATGCCTACAGGTATGGCAAGCCTTCTGGGGAGTTAGCCCTCCGATTACCTAATTTTCCCACCTGCTTAGGGGCAAATGTGCCTGGGGCAGGAGGAGGGCTGTTTCCTCATATGGGAGACAGCCTGGATGCATGAGTTGGTACAGCCTTTGAAGCTCACTGGCTTGATGTGCCACTTCACTAGCCTTCCTGGTAGGGAGGAGGTGTGACCTTCTTCCTGACCAGGCCTTTTTTCCTGACTTCTGGGAGTGATTACACTGCCTGGCAGGAGGTCAGAATCCTGTCTTGGTGGCAGCAAGCACGGGCTGTCAGCCAGAGCACAGGAAAGCTGGGGCAACCAGGTGGGCAACCTCTAAGGTAGTCACCTGAGTGCATGCCACATTGCTCCTGGCACGGGATTCATGTCAGGGTTGAGAAGGTATATTCTTTGATACCAAACATGACATATTTAGGCAGTACCATAATAGAGCTGCCAACCACAGGTTTGCCCAGGTTCCAGCCCATGTTATGCTATGTACCGTCTATCACATATAATGTCCTCTAATGATACAGGCTACTATGGGAACATATAAGCTATAACTTACATGTCCACACCTTTAGTATAATGCACTCTGCCTCCTGGGCTTTAGGAGTCTTTCCTTGGGGTGACTGACATATATAAGAGCTAGTGCAGTGACTTTGCCACACATGGTGAGGGCAAAGATGAGTTCGAGCGTTCGCATTGCTCCTGCAGTCTTCCATGGCAGGCCTGCTGTCAGTAGTTTACTTGGGTCACTCAGGGTGCCACAAACAGTGTTGCAAGCCTTGGGGACCCTCTTACCACCCATGCAATGGGTGCCACTGATACCGTATACTAGGAACTTATAAGGGGAGTGCCAGTTGGGGTTGCCAATTAACATATAACAGTTTTGGGTAAAGAGCACCTGCATTGGGACCTGGTGCACTGTCAGAGTCAAAAGCCAGCATCTAGTGATCCAACTGGAGGCAAAAAGTGGGGGGCATCTGCAAAAAGGTCTGTTTTCTTACATCTATTTTGTTGTGATCTATAATTTTGCATCAGGTATTTGTTGATGTAGATGTGTTTGTAGGGTGATCTTTTGTAATTCAATATTTTTGTTTTAATTAAAAGTATAGGGTTGTCGTTGTTATGTTTTTCTATATTGTAACTAAAATATTCTTCTACGGTTGATATGTTTTATTCAGTATTCAATACTGCAATCGTAGACCACACGGTTGTAATATCACCTGTGTGAAGGTCGATGGTGTTTTGTATGAAGTCTTGAGCGGTGCTCCAAACCTGTTGATTTGTCTTGATGATACTCACATGAAAGCTTACAACATGAAACAAGTTTGGTAAAGACAAACACAAAACGGTTCCATCCTTGTATTTTATGTAGCACTGTGTAGCATTGGTCCGATCTGGTGCCCATCAGAGGATGCAATCATGGATGCCTTGTCTGACGTAGTGCAAGCCAGCATTTTGGTGTGTGGTTTCTTTGTCCAATTTGAGGGAACCTGGAGTTTGCACATGAGAAGGATGTGTATTATTTGCAGCAAGCAGAACCTATGAGCACCGTTTTGTCCTTAGTGAGGTGGAATGCTCCAGAGAGTGCTGAGCATTTAAGATCAAGCCGATTGTATCACTGTGTCTCCTGAGTCATTCTGTATGTCAAGGGATCCACTGAAAAAATCCAATTGGTCGTATTCCAACTAAATACAGTGTGTTGCCCAGCATAGTGTGAAGTGAGTGAAAAACAAATCTCGGAAATTCAGTCATAACAATGAAGATTGTGCACAATAGACATGACAAATAACAGTAACATGTGTAACAATACATATTTACTGGTTCTCGATCTGATGAATGCAACATAGAAAGAATAAAGGCCCAATTACGAGTCTTGCGGCCGACGGACTGCCGGCCTCGTGGGTGTGTGGCGGTTTCCTGATTGCCCTAATACGAGTTGGGCGGTCTGACTGCCACAGCCCCACTGCAGCCGCCAGGGAACCGTCATTCCCTGGTAAGGATGCGGCGGTCAGGAGGCCGTAATATGCTTGGCTGGAACGCTGCGGTCCCGCCAAGCATATTACAAGTTTCCTCTCCGCCAGCAGTGTCATGGAGGATCCTCTTCCATGAACACCGCTGTGGAGAGAAAACAAAGGGCCCCCTGTACCTCCTTCGCATGAGGATGCATGTAGAGGGGCACAGCATGTGCCCCCTGTGTGCATGCTCCCCAGTTCCTGCACGGCATGGACTTTTAAGTCCATGCCATGCAGGAACTGTTTTTGGTGTCCCCATTGCTGCACCCAAATTATTAGGCACTGCCATGGGAACGTCAAAAACCAGCCCTCCAGACAGGAGGAATCTCAGCACGGCTTTGGTGGTGTAGCGGCGGGGTGGGCCCAGCGCCGCACCGCCAAAGTTGTAATCAGGCCCTAAGTGTGTGCCCAGATGCATATCAATGCCATAGTCTAACTAGGATAGCACAAAGGTAAAGGTTGTCTGTAATGCTGTGGGCACCAGAGGAAGGTGGATTCACACTTTAGGATCCTAAGCGAGTGTAAAGAAGACTTGACTAACTGGTTAACTCACTATCAGTGAGGGCTCGGTTTTAATGATGACTGCAAGTTTCCTGATGTTGCTGTCCTTGGTCGATGGGCCTCTAAGTTGATTTAGCAATTGGGCATGTGGCAGGACCGTTGACCAGTCCTATCTTGTAAAGATTTCAGTTTTATGTATTGTTAAGTTATATTACGTTATTTGTATTTAAAAAGCACAATATCACCCACAAGGGTATACTGGCACTGAGCAGGTGTATGTAACTAGCCCTACAACGGGTGCAAGCTGATGTGCATCAGTGATTAATTGAGTTTGAGGTGGTTATCTTTCATCCATTTTTCAACTAAGTTTGAGGTGGTTCTCTTTCATTCACTTTTCAATTACCAATAGACTAGGGCAAAGGGTGCCAAGGTCAAAGTAGGTTGGTTTTTCCAGCTTTGGAGGAACCATGGTACCTTTAGCGTGACAGGGTCTCATATTGTTCTGCGGGAAAAACATGTTCTTCTTGTTGATTGCCCAGTGCATGATGCATATTTCTTTGAATGAGATACATACATTTAGAAGGCCCTCAAGGATAAATGTTTGCCTTGAATTTATGAATGTCCCTACTGAAATATTAGTAAAGAATTCAATAAAAAAACATTTAACATTAAACTACTTCTTATCTTGAGAGAAACTGAGCTTTAAAATGGGCCATGTTAGAGTGTTTTTCATGCAGAAACTGTGTTACTCACGCTCGCTAAATCTGAGTCTTGTTTGAGCCTAACCTGTTAAGTATTTCTTTTTGTAGTTTTATATAGTGCGAACTCAACCCAAAGGTATCAGAGCACTTTACATGAGCACCAGTTACATTACAGAGAGACACATTCATTTTTAGGCATGGGGAGATTAAGTGATTTGCTCAGAATCACAGGATGTTTGAGCCTCCCGTCAGACTTGAACATGGGTCCCCAGCGTCAAAGTTGGCTGCTCTAGCCATTAATCTTTAGTTGAGCATTGGTTTGAAGCAGTTCTTAACTTTGAGCACTCAGCTAGATTAAGCATTTCATTGTCCCATAGTGGGGCGAGTGTGCGGTAGTAGTGATAATTAGACCTGGGCAGAAGCTCTGCCTCGACATAAGTTAAATTGAGGTCAGAGCTCTAAAAAGTCAAGCGTTTACTTAGTTATTATTATTATTAAAACATGAGCTGTATGGGAGGTGGTCAGGGTGGTCTTAATGAAATAAAACTCTGATTTACATTCAAAGCAAGAACAATGTACATTTTGGTCGCTTTTCGGTGGAAGGCGTGATTCAAATGTGGAAAGGAGAGAAAATAATTCCACATAGCATAATCCACAACAAGCAATTCTTCCCATCCCCTTCGTTTAATATTCATGTTTAGATAAAATCTCTATCTTGGTTGGTAATAGGAGCTTGTTGTCCAGAATGTTTTTGAGGTTTCTTGCTTGTTCGCTTACACAGCGAAATCTCCTTTCCAATAACCACTACTTCGGTCTTGTCTGTGTTGAGTTCGAAGCAGTTGCACTTCATCCAGGTCACCACTTTGTTCATGCAGATGTAGAAGTTGATTTTTGTTCTGGGTGTCTAGTCCGAGAAGCACAGAATCAGTTGCGTGTCACATGCGTTTGTGAGTATGTTGATGCCATGTGTGCAGATGACATCGGCCAGTGGGGTCATGTAGATGGTTGAAGAAGGTCAGGTTGACTGAAGATCTCTGGGGAACTCCACAGATCTTGGCTTCTGACGTGTACAGGGCATGAGAACTGCCTGGGTTCTTGCAGTAGGAAAGGAGCAGATCCATTGGCGGTGGGTCCTTGAAAGTTGGTCTTGTGCAGTCTTATGATCAGGGTGGAGAGGGAGACTGTGGGAGATTGTGTTTAAATACCTTTAAGAGGTCATGCAGGATGAGGATAGCGTTTTCTCTTCGGTCAAGGATCAACTGGATGTTGTCGTTTACTGTGATGAAGGCAGTCCAAGTGCTGTGATTAGGTCAGAATACTGACTGTGCGGCTTCTAGAAGCTGGTGTTCAGCGAGGTGGTCAGCAAGACGCTTGTTGATGGCTTTTTCGATGACCTTGGATGTTAGATTGTGAGCTGGGTTGGTCCAGCAGAGGGTTTCTTTAGGAGTACGTTGACTGCTGCATGTGTCCAGGTTTCTAGGACAAGGGAGGTGTTGAGGAGGTGAGTGCTTCGCTGATTGGGAAAGATTCCTTGTTGTAGACATGGGGCATGGGTCCACTGGGGCACCAGAGTATATGGTCTTCATGATGGTTGCTGTCTCCTTCGTGGTATGGCTTTCCATGTGGTCAGGGAGTTTCCTGTGTTCTCAATCTGCAGGCTGGTGGCAAGGCTACTAGGGTCTCACTGAGAGTCAAAATTGTTGTATATGGTTGTAATTTTGCTGCAGAAGAAGTCTGAGAGGTCTTGCGTTGGACTTGAGTGGGGGTGACGCTGTTGTGGTGGCTATGTTTGCGATGAAGTTCTTGAAGATTGTGAAGATCTCCTTGCTGCTGTCGGAGTGAGCTCTCCTCTATGAGTTCAGCAATGCCTTCTTCTTGGTATGTCTGATTTGTTGGTGGTAGCATGTCAGATTGGATTTGTACATGTTCTTGTGCAATTCCTCCTGGTTAACTCTCCATCTCATTTCTAGTTGTTTGCAGTACCTTCCATAAACCAGTTCGCCTGCTTTGTTTTCATGTTCTTACCGGCTGGTTTTGTTTCTGTGAGGGAGCCAGCACAATCTGAGATCCAGTTGTTGAAGCAGGCAATGTCCCTGACTAGGTTTCCTGTGTATTGTTCTGTTGTGGTGTCTCTTTGTGGTGGGAGATGTTAATTTTGAAGCCGCTGCCGACGTGGTTGGTCCAGATTATTGATGTTGATGCATCGACCTTGATGTCCTTGAACGAGGCAAAGATGGAGTCCAGGGTATGTCTGGCAGCGTGGGTAGTTCTGGTGACTTGTGGGTTCAGCCCGAGATTCCCGAGGCAGTTGAGGAATGAGGCTGAGTTGGGGTCCGTCTGGTCTTCTAGGTGGAAGATGAGGTCTCCAAGGAGGAGGTAGGCTTAGGAGTCGATGGCAAGTGGGGGGATGAGGTCTACAAAGTTGTTGGTGAAATTTACTCGAGGTCCAGATGGGTGGTAGATCAGGGTTCCATCCAAGGTGAAAATTCTCTGATATTTGTAGTTTGAAGTGTAGGTGCTCCATGTCGGTGGGTTTTGGTATCGGTGGTTGTTGTGCAGCGGATGATTTCTTTGAAGATTATCATCATCATCATCAACAACTTTATTGCGGTCAATAGACCATAAAAGTACAAGATAAACAACAATACAATAAAAACATGCTCAGGGGCATGGACTCAAGACACCAGGGTCCACGTTTACAGCTGCAAATTGTTACTATTACCCATTCCCCTATAAATAGACAATATTCATAGCAGCATATACAAAAAGACCATATAGTAAAAAAAACATACACAATGATTAAGGGTAAGAGGATGATGATAAATTTCATAAACTACAGTCTTAAAAGAAGATCTCACTAAAATCACATATATAAAAGTTAAATTTGAATAGAGAAGGAAAAAGGGAGCCAAGCCCACTAAAAATAGGGGATGTTTTATCAGCTATGCCCTATACAGGTTTTTCTTTTAAAAGCGACCTGCGCACACACCACATAGATAGTAAAAAACGTGACACTGCAAATACAATAGGGGATAAGGTGTTGTACTTCAGTAGCCTAAATACCTCTACACAATGTCTGGTTCCCAAATTTCTACAGAGCTGCTTCAACCAGCTGTGCCTAGATTTTCTATAGCCAGGGCAAAAGAAGAAAACATGCAACTCTGATTCATCTGCATGGTTACAAGCAGCACAGCCTAGAGCAAATGTACCTGCCCATTTATTGGAAAAAGCGCATAGTGGGAGGGCCCCATGTCTAAATTGAACGTATAATTTCCTCGCTAACGCAGATTGGATCTCATCCAGGACAGGCTCTAGGCAATACTGATCTTTTATCTTCATAAACGTTAACTGTTAGTGGACCTGTTGCTGAACACCCCTGTATTCGGGTGAGATTGTCCTCCCTGTAGCTCTGTACCAGTTCCTTTCGGGAAACTGTGACACAGGCTTCCTCAGGGAAATTCCATAGGCTCTCTCTGCCCATGTTCTGAAAGGTGTCCCTAACATAGGCTAGCCACGGTAATTTCCCGACACCATGCATGGCCAGAACCTCCTTGAGCCGGTAAACGGCCAATTCCGGGGTTACCCATAGTCGACGCCAATAGAGTAGGGGTCTGAGAGCAATTTCATCAGCAATAGGCCTTATCCCCATATCTAAACGCAGCGGTATAAGAGGGGTACTCGGGAGAAGACTGAAGAGCTGCCTAGAAAATGAGATCTCGGTCTTTGTGTTGTTTCTCAGTGAGCTATACCCCCAAAGTTCGGCCCCATACATAGCAGAACACCTAGTTTGTGTTTTGTAAATTTCCACTATTGGTCCACTGGGTTTAAAAGAAAAGTTCCCGATTAGCTTAATTAACCCTCCTATACTCTGTGCTAGCTTCAAACTAGTTTTATTAATTTGAGGTCCCCAGTCCATTTTTTCGGTTAGGGTGACCCCAAGGTATTCAAAGACAGAAACCCTCTCCAAAGGAGTGCCGTGCAGGCTGGGATTGGGGCGGGTAGTGCTGGTTGGATTGAAGACCATGTACTTGGTCTTCAAACAGTTAATCTTGAGTCCCCTACTATCACAGAAGGCCTTGAAGTTGTCAAGAATCCTCCATATGCCCATTGGTGACTTTGAGAGCAACAGAGTATCATCGGCAAACATCATTGCCGGTATTTTCCTACTTGCTGTCTTGGGTGCATCGTTATCCTTCTCCGCATTCAGTGCATCTATGAGTGCATTTATAAACAGGCAGAAGAGGGTGTTAACGCCGGATTCCACTGTATAACTTACTCAGAACCCTCGGCCGACTGGACCTTTATTACCTGCTGAAAAGTGTAAAGGGGAGAAACAATACTTTCATTCCAATCTTGACATAAACAATTTAATTCTCGGAAAAGATCACTGACTCCGAATTCCAAGTTTAGGGGTTTATTACAACACCAAAAATAACTGAACATACAGACACCTCAGAACGAGGTTGTAATAATACAAAGGCACTAATACAAAGTCCATTCTACGCACCAATCTAATTCGATATCGCATAAAGAGAATGAGTAATTCTAGTAACACAAGACAAGCAATGATTGCACCAACATCTATATTAGCCTTCATTAAACCTATAAAGAAATCCGTTAGTCTATCCCTACACTATTCTAAAGGGGCATCCCTACTTAACTTCTATTCCAGCCCGATCATGGAAAAGTGTCAGCTCGTGAAGACTTCCTCAGAAGTGCACTCACGTTGTAAAAGACCGTCTAAGCCTCCATCCTAAGAATCGATCCCTTCCTTTAATCTCGTCGCTCTTCTACCTCTCCTCAATCAGGTCCTGCCCAATCTGCCCTCTCTGCTGACTGCTGCCTCCTCCCTCGGGGCACTGTCCCTAATACAAAATGGACCTTCCATAGGCCCGCCCAGGTAACACCTCTCCTCGCCAAACACCTCGTCTAAGTAGTTTTCCATTAAAAGTTGAACTCGATCCAACGACAGTTGAAGTGTCCTTGGGCCCCAGGCTTCTTCAGCGCAGTTCTCAATTATCGGCATTCCTGGAGACTTTGTAGCGGATCTCCTCCATACCTAACTCCTAAAACAAAAGCATTATTCTAACTAACGAAGACGATGTCCTTGCACCTGCAACCAATGCATGAGAACGAAACAACCTTGCACGCAGATGAATTTCGCTGACCATCTCTAAATGAGAGCCTCACCAGGGGAAAATACATTTCGGGCCTACATAAACCAGCTAACATAAGGAACGACTAGGCCTTCTTAACGCGAAGGAGCAGACACTCCATCTAGGCCTTTAACAGCATTTTAAACACATTTAAAATGTTACATCTGTAAGCACTACATTTCATCACGATTAAACACAATTAATCATCTATGCGTGTGCAACTTCGGTATGATGCACGTTTAAATCTACTGCTTTACATTTCATAGCTACTTCATTAAACACTTACAATGCACATTCAAAGTTACATAATTCCTTCTAAATGCCACTTTACGGTTCTTGAATGGCACACTCATCGTAATGATTCATTTACTACTAATTATTACATCACGAATTCTAGCTAAGATAGACGCACACCTACGAATATATGCGGGTACAGACTACCTATGAATATGAGGTACCCCTACAATTTTCAGAATATCTTTGCGCTCTATCAGTTCCCCCCCTCTGATGACTAGTGTCATCAATAAAATCACAATTCCCTGGAGAGAGAACCCACCTAAACAGAGCTCGTAGCCATTCTTCCCTGTCGGAACCTTTCCAGATTCTTTATATTCTCATAATGACTGTCCTGCAGTCTAGTCATCCTTACTTCTCTTGCCCTAAGGGACCTTTCGGCCTGATTCACCTGGTACCACTTATAAGCCCTCACAAAACCCCATAGGCAAATCACACAGACCACGATTATAAGGATAGGTCTCAGAATGTAACCAAGAATACCTTTTCCCAAGCTCGCAAACCAACTCCCCACTTTACCAAATCCCTTTCCAACTTTCTCCCAAACCCCCTCTTTGGTCAAATCCTGAATCTCATGATGAATCTCAGTGATGTTACTTATATACTTCTTCAGATCTTTACTATTATCTGGTATATAAGTACAGCACTCTTGCACTTTCAGCATTTTACAGACTCCGCCCTCTTTTGCTAATAAGACATCTAAAGCAAGACGGTTCTGCATCACCATTTTCCTTATCGACAACATCTCTCCATCCACGAGCAATAGTGATTTAGCTGTATTCGTCGACAATCTGTCCACAACAATCGCCAGCTTTCTAATCTTCACATCATTTAAAATCACTCCTAAACCTGGTATTACAGCTCCAAAAATGTCTCCAATCACTCCTCCTGCACTTGCATCTCTCCTTACCCTCGAATGGATTCCTCCCTCGAGGAGTCCTAGCTCCTCCACATGATAAATCTTGGGGAAAACGGCTGCCAGGTAACAAGTACCATACCAGTTGGCAGGCAATCTCACATAAGCATTTTTCCCACACACAAAATATGCTGTTGGCACCACTTGTACCGGATCCTGCAAAAAGTTATTTGCTGTCTCTTCCATGGTGAAAACGTGATCACACGCACTCTGTCCCACATAAACCTTATCATAATAGGTCTGGACACGTTTCACACATAGCTTTCCTTTCTGCACCAGATCTAATGCTATAGGGCCATAGCTCCCTTTTGCTCTGTGAGCTAACTCCTCCTTCATCCAATCCAATGGACTTTCTCCAGTGTTACGTGTTTGTGTTAGTTGTCTATACATATCCTCTACTTGGTCTACAAACTTCTTTTCTATCTCTGTTAGTGAACAAGTTAAGTTATGTCTATGTGCATAAGCTGTATCTAGTGATACGGTCGGTAGGAAATACTTCCCAATTCTATCTTCTTGCTTGTAATAATCATACTTGTTCAGGTGCTTATATGCTGGAACCTCTGAAAGCACCGCGTCATAATTGGAAAAGAAGTATTCATAATGACCCCTCCCATAAAACATGCTAAGCAACAAACTACATGAAATCCCATAAGTCAACGGAAGATGATGATATCTAATACCCTCATCCACTGACGCAGGCAATTGCATACACACATAACAATCACTCACATCCATCGTTTCGATGTACTCGTATAGCAGCTTGGCATACGCATTAAGCTTAAAATCACTTCTAGACAAATCTACATGCAACCTACGACTGTTTTGATCTAGCATAGCCTTTTCAGCTCCTAAGGTGTCCCCTTTCTTGCTAGAAGTACTAGGTGTAGGTGTCCCTTTCACCTCCACGACTTCTGGCTCATGTGAACTAATAATTGACACTACAATAACTATAACTATTGAAACTATCACTCCCACTATGGAAGTACCTATCACCCACTTTGACCTTCGGTTCGGATTTCCAGACTCTATTTTCTTGTCAGTCGTTCAATATAGAGGATACAGAAAAGTCTCTTCTTTCCACCTCAATTTGTTGCTCAAAAGTTCAAACAAAGTTCGTTGGAATTCTGGAAATTCGTTCAAAGTTCAGTTTTTCTGGATTTATGCACACAGTTCAAAAAGACTTCCCTAGCCCTCTTTCTTCTTCTATTGAAAAAGCCCTAATTTATTCTTCTTCCACTCGGGCCTAGGTTATCTTCTTTGAAACACCTATTTACAACGCACAGTTCATTTGCAATCTACGATAAGTTCAGATCCGATTGCAGCTAAAACATGTCGCAAAATCTCAAGACGAACATCTACCAGTTCATGAGGTGACGCTTCAAATGGGAAAACTAATTTATGCAATATCAAAATTCGCACCTTACTCAAGACTGGAGGTTTTGGGACCGTGATTGTCAGCACTCCTTCAACTTCGAGTCCTGGAACTATCAGTCCCACATCAATTTTCAGTAGAGGATTCCTGCTGATCACTGGCACGGACCTCAGCCTCCCGGAACTCACTACTCCCGGCATCAGTTACTGCATAAGTCCATTCCGGGGCAGCGTATCTCTGGCAAGGCACTCTTGTCCTTCTTGACCACCTTGGACCTTCTTGGTCTTGTTCTTCTTCGCTTACTTCGGATTCTGATGTCTCGGGCACAGGGGCGAGATCTCTCTCAGGGCCCAACCTCAGATTCAGCCTTCTTTGTCTTTCAGGCCACGATTCTTCTCGATCAGCCCTTTTGCCTTTCTCTCGAACCCTCTGCACACCACCTCCTGCGGCTGAGTCTGACTCTATATTACCCGCAACGTTACCTTCTTCCTCAGAGTCAATACCTGGGTTGGGTGTAGCGTAACCCTCCTCAGCCTGGTCTGGTGAGCAACCAGCTTCGTCAGCAACCCTCACAGCTTGGCTTGTCCTCTCTCGTGGCCCTGCCGCCACAGCTGGATTTTCATTCACGAGAGGAGCTGTTTCTTCCAAGGGTTCTGAAACTCAACGAGTATGGGAAGCATATATCCAATTTGGCAATCCTCCGCACTTCACCGCTGTGTTCGTTACCAGTATCACCTGGTAGGGGCCTCGCCACCGAGCATCCAGACAGCTCTTCCTCACGTGCTTCCGGACCAGCACCCAATCTCCCGGGCACAAGTCATGGCAAAGATCCCTTGAAGCCGGAACAGCAGCAGCTTCCACCTGCTGAGACATAGAACGGACCACATCAGCTAGTCCTTTGCAGTAATCAAGGATTAAGTCATCAGTGATGTTTATCAAGGCTGAATACGGTATTGCTGGCAATCGCATCGCCCTCCCCATAAAGATTTCGTGCGGGGAAAGACCGGTCCTCCTATCTGGAACACTGCGAACACTCATCAACACTAGAGGCAACGCATCAGGCCACTTCAGGGACGTAGACGAACACACTTTCGCCATCCGTGCTTTCAAAGTTCCATTGATCTGCTCCACTATCCCAGAAGCCTCTGGTCGATAGCTACAATGAAGTCTCTGATCAACATTTAAAGCCACGCAAAGCAATTTCATAATTTCACTGTGGAAGTGTGTTCCTCTATCCGACTCCAACGAAGTTGGAAAACCGAACCTAGGAATCAACTCTCTCAACAAGAGCTTCGCTACTGTAAGGGTGTCACACCTTCGTGTTGGATAGGCTTCCACCCAACGTGAAAAGACACACACTACCACTAATATGTATCTCAATCTGTTACACCTAGGCATCTCAATAAAGTGAAGCTGTATTCAATCAATCAATCAATCATGTCACTTATAAAGCGCACTACATACCCGCGAGGGTCTCAAGGCGCTGGGGAAGAGGGGGGTGGTGCTGCTACTGATCGAAGAGCCAGGTCTTGAGGAGTCTTCTGAAGGCCAGTAGGTCTTGGGTCTGCCGAAGGTTGGTGGGGAGGGTGTTCCAGGTCTTGGCGGCGAGGTGGGAGAAGGATCTGCCGCCGGCGGTCGTTTTCCGGATGTGGGGGACTGTGGCGAGGCGAGGCTGGTGGAGCGGAGCTGGCGGGTGGGGGTGTAGAAGCTGAGTCGTCTGTTGAGGTAGGCTGGTCCGGAGTTGTGGAGTGCTTTGTGTGCGTGGGTGAGGAGCTTGAAGGTTATCCTCTTGTTGACAGGGAGCCAGTGCAGGTCTCTCAGGTGGGGTGTGATGTGGCTGCGTCGGGGGATGTCGAGGATAAGACGTGCAGAGGCGTTCTGGATGCGTTGCAGCCGTCTCAGGAGCTTAGCCGTCGTTCCTGCGTAGAGGGCGTTTCCGTAGTCCAGCCTGCTGGTGACGAGGGCCTGGGTGACTGTTTTTCTTGTTTCGGTGGGGATCCACTTGAAGATCCTCGCGGAGCATTCGGAGGGTGTTGAAGCAGGATGAGGAAACGGCGTTGACCTGCTTAGTCATGGAGAGGGTGGGGTCGAGGATGACCCCTAGGTTGCGTGCGTGGTCGGTGGGTGTCGGGGCTGTTCCCAGTGATGTTGGCCACCAGGAGTCGTCCCATGCTGAAGGGTTGGAACCAAGGATGAGGACCTCCGTCTTGTCCGAGTTCAGCTTCAGGCGGCTGGTACTCATCCATTCGGCGACGGCCTTCATTCCTTCGTGGAGGTGGGCTTTGGCGGTGTGAGGGTCTTTGGTGAGGAGAGGATCAGCTGGGTGTCGTCGGCGTAGGAGATGATGTTGAGGTTGTGCTGTCGGGCGATGTGGGCGAGGGGTGCCATGTAGATGTTGAACAGCGTTGGGCTGAGGGAGGAGCCTTGGGGTACGCCGCAGATGATCTTGGTGGCTTTGGATCGGAAGGGGCGAGGCGGACGCTTTGTGTTCTGCCGGAGAGGAAGGATGTGGTCCATTCCAGGGCCTTCTCTTGGATCCCGGCGTCGTGAAGGCGTGTTCGTAGTGTGTGGTGGCAGACCGTGTCGAAGGCGGCTGATAGGTCCAGGAGGATGAGGGCTGCTGTTTCTCCGTTGTCTAGCAGGGTCCTGATGTCATCGGTGGCGGCGATGAGGGCGGTTTCGGTGCTGTGGTTGCTGCGGAAGCCGGACTGGGAAGGGTCCAGGATGTTGTTCTCCTCAAGGTAGCGGGTCAGTTGTTTGTTGACGATTTTCTCGGTGACCTTCGCGGGGAACGGGAGCAGAGAGATGGGTCGGAAGTTCTTGAGGTCCTTGGGGTCTGCCTTGGGTTTCTTGAGTAAGGCGGTGATCTCGGCGTGCTTCCAGCTTTCCGGGAAGGTTGCTGTCTCGAAGGAGATGTTAATTATTTTCCGGAGATGGGGCGCGATGGCTGTACTGGCTTTGTTGAAGACGTGGTGAGGGCACGGGTCTAGCGGTGAGCCGGAGTGGATGGTGTTCATGATCTCGCTGGTGTCCTCGTCGTTGATGTTGGTCCAGGAGAGCAGGCAGTTGGTGGTTGTGGGGGCAGTGGTCTCGGTGGTTGCCGGGCGGTCGTGGTGTTGAAGCTGTCGTGGATGTCGGCGATTTTGCGGTGGAAGAAGGTGGCCAGTGAGTCGCACAGGTCTCGCGACGGCGGGATGTCGTTGGTGTTGGAGCTGGGGTTGGAGAGTTCCTTCACGATGTTGAAGAGCTCTTTGCTGTTGTGTGCGTTGTTGTCTAGGTGGTCTTTGAGTGAGGCCCTTTTGGCGGATCTGATGAGGTGATGGTGACTGCGGGTGGCGCTCTTGTGGGCGGCGTAGCTGTCCGCTGTCCGTTCGTGGAGCCAGATCTTCTCCAGTTTTCGGCATGTTCGTTTGGAGGCCTGGAGGTCTTCGGTGAACCAGGTGGCTTTCTTGCTGGTGTGGCTGTTGGGCGGATTCTTGAGCGGGGCGAGGGTGTTGGCGCAGTCGTCGATCCACTGTCTGAGGTTGCGGGCGGCGGTGTCGGGGTCGGAGGGTTCGGCGGGTGGGCTCAGGGCGAGGGTTGTGGTTAGCTGGTCTTCGGTGACTCTGCTCCAGCAGCGGCGAGGCATTTGTTCGGTGCGGTGGTGTGTGGTGGGCTTCCTGTAGGTGAAGTGGATGCAGTGGTGGTCAGTCCAGTGGGGTTCGGAGGTGTGGTTGAAGGAGACGTGTGGGCTTGCGGAAAAGATGGAGTCTAGCGTGTGGCCGGCGGCGTGGGTGGGTGTAGTCACCTGTATTCTGTTGAAAGGTCCTCCTGACCTTCCAATGTGACTCAATGCAACCACAGTTTTCTTTCCAGCATTCATTTGTTGACAGGTAACACACCTATTGCACACCGCTTCAGCAAACGCACGAAACCGTGGATTGTACCACGTTTGTCTGAACACTTGCACCATCGCATCTCTTCCTATATGTACAGCACCATGAATTTGCCTTGCCATCGGGCTCAATAGGTCATCTGGTAACACTGCTCGACCATCACTTGAAACCCAAATTCCATCATCTCCCTTCTCACATCCTGATCTGACCCATACATCCCTTTCCTGACCTGGAGCTCCTTCCTGCAGGCTCTTGAGTTCCTCCCAAGTGTCTGCTATGGCTAACATCATGTTGAGCTCGGTTCCCTCTTGGCTCTCTCCAGTGTAGTCTCCCGTAAATATGCAACCTTGTTCAGCGCAGAAACGTGCAATTTCATCCGCATACTTATTGCCCACAGAAACAAAGTCCGTCCCCCTCCCATGTGCAGCGCACTTTACCACTGCAATTTCCCTGGGACATTGCAACTCTTCTAACAGTCATCTCACATAGTCTCCATTTCTGATCGGCGATCCAGATGATGTCAAGAAACCCCTCTGAGACCATAGCTGTCCGAAGTCATGAACCACACCGAACCCATACTGGCTGTTGCTATAGATGGTGATTCGGATCTGATCAGCTGCCAAACAGGCGCGAGTCAAAGCAATGATTTCAGCCACTTGGGCGGAGTATACTCCTTCCAGGCAAGCAGCTTCAACCACTCCAGTAATGGTACATACAGCAAATGCTGCTCTCAAATGCCCCACATTGTCTCTTAAGCATGAACCATCGACAAAGAAAATTTCATCAGGATCAGACAGAGGTTCATCAACAATGTCGGGTCTCGGTTTGGTGCAAATTTCAGTCACATCAAGACAGTCATGGTCTTCACAATCTTCATCATCTGCATTTGGCAATGGTATCAATGTAGCGGGATTTAAAACAGAACACCTCTTCAGAGTCACATTCTCCGCGGCAAGTATAACTTGCTCGTAGCGTGTGAGTCTATTGTTCGTCAGGTGCTGTGTTTTAGTCCTTGTCATCAACAATTCAACAGAATGCGGAACATAGGCAGTCAGAGGATGCCCCATAACAATGCTTTCACACCTTTCAATGCTGACACCTGTTGCAGCAACGGATTTGAGACATCCGGGCAACGCTGAAGCTACTGGATCTAAAGTAGCTGAAAAGTAGGCAACTGGTCTACGGACACCTCCATGACTCTGAGTCAGGACTGACAATGCACAACCTTCTCGATCATAACAGAACAGTGAAAAAGACTTGTTGTAGTCAGGCATTCCCAGAGCACGACATAAGCCCTCTCTCAACTCCAAGAACGCAATCAGACAGTCATTGTCCCATGGTACTGGATCGCTCACATCCTTATGTGTCAGTCTCTGCAGAGGCTTCGCCTTCAATGTGAAGTTGGGAATCCATTGGCGAAAGTAACCAATCATTCCCAAGAGCATTCTGACTTCCTTCTGAGTGGTAGGCACAGTCATGTTCATGATCGCCTCAATTCGATCTGGCGACACTTTTCTCTTGCCTTTCTCAATTTGATGGCCTAAGTACTGAACCTCACTCAGACAGTACTGTAACTTGTTCGGGGACACCTTGTGTCCGTTTTCTCCTAAGTGATTCAGTAAGGCAATCGTGTCGATCCTGGAAGCATCCTCCGTTTCAGACGCGATAAGGAGATCGTCAATGTACTGCACGAGAACAGAATTCTGTGGCAATACAAGACTCTCAAGATTCTTTTTCAAGATCTGGTTAAAGATTGATGGACTCTCTGTATACCTTTGAGGGATACAACACCACGTTAACACACGATCTCCCAGACGGAAAGCAAATAAGAATTGGCTCTCCTCGTGTAACGGTATCGAAAATAATGCTTGGCACAAGTCAATCACCGTGAACCACTCGGCTTCACACGGAATCTGAAATAGTATCACTGATGGATTCGGTACCACTGGACAGCATGGAACCACAATCGTGTTGACCTTTCGCAGATCTTGCACGATTCTGTATTTCCCACTTGGTTTCTGCAATCCCGTAATGGGTGAGTTACATGGACTGCCCATTATCTCCTTGAGAATTCCCTGCTGAATCATGGATTCGATGACAGGCTTTATCCCTGCAATCGTTTCAGGCGACAGATTATACTGAGGTGTTCTCGGGAACTGAGCATTTTGCTTGACCTGGATCTTAACTGGCTCAACACCTCTGATCAATACGATCTCCTCCCCTGTAAAGTCCCACACATCCAATGAAACAGAGTCTCTTAGGTCAAGTGGAAGCTCTTCCACTGTCAACATAGGATACATCTCTATACAGAAATGCTGATTCGCAACCTTGAAGGTGGCATCATCATCATTCGTCTGTAGTTCCACTCCCTTTGGGGTGCAATAGATGGTACAATTCAGTTTGCACAACAGATCACGTCCTAGCAAACAGACTGGACTCGAGTTGCACACAACAAATTGGTGTCGATCTCGAAAAGTTCCTATTCTCACAGGAATCGGCTCGGTCAAAGGGCTATTCATCTTCTTATTTGCCACACCTACTACTTGGATTGATTGTCCCGAGAGGGGTAGGTTGGGAACTACTGCAGATCTCACGGTAGAACGGGTAGCACCAGTATCAACCAAAAAGGTGGTGGGATGACCGCCAACATCCGCCTCGACAAACGGTCCCCTCTGGTCTACCTCTAAGACTGCCCAAAGAGCACAGTCTTCCTCCCCCTCAGGCACCGTCATGCCAAAGGGTCTGAGCTGTAATCATCATAATCCTCGAAAAGGGGCATCTGCTGGTACGTTCGATTTCCCTGTGGAATTCTCGGAGGTTGCGGAACTTGCGCCTGCGGGCACAATGTCCCCCCTTGCATGGACCTGGGTCTCGTCACTGTATTGACGACCTCAGATGCCTGCACTGTCTCTTCCTCTTGTTGCACTTGGTTCGCTGGATTCGATCTACACTCGCGTTTCCAATGCCCAATCTTGTGACAAAAATGACAAGCAGTTGTCTTTTTCAGTGTTGCAACATCCATCCCTGTCTTAGGGTCTATAGGTTTCCCTCTTCCTGGACCCTGGCCATTCTGGATCCCTCCTTGATTGTTTCCCTGTCTTCTCCCTAATGTCCCTCCACTTGGCTGTGTCTGAACTTCCCTGTCACCATTTTGCATCTGGACTAGCATTAGCTTATCTTTAAGCTTCCTATGTTTCGAGTCCACTTCATCGCTGCAGTACCTGGCATACCGCAATATCTCGTCCACTGACTTGTTCTGCCAGCAGATCAAATGCTGCTGAATCATGCAGCTGATCTCTGATCTTAGACCCAAGACAAACTTAGAAACAAACTGTCCCATGTCTTTGGGGTCTAACGTGTCTAGCTCACTGTACTGCTTAAAGGCTTGTAAGAGCCTTTCATAATATTCATGTACGGACTCTTTTGGTTCCTGAACAGTTCGATCTATCTTAACCCAATCTATGTCTTGTGGTGAGATTTTGGATTTCAGCCATGTAATTACTAGTTCAAACTTCTTCATAACAATTGGTGAAGGACCATTGGTAAGCAAATCCCTGTCTGGTTCGGAAATTGGCCAATCAACTGCAACTTTACAAGCTGCCCACAAATCACTTGGTACCACAATATCAAACAGTGTATTCAAGTCAACCCACAACACCTTTGAGATTTTAACAAAATGATCGACCTGTTGTACCACTCGACAGGCTTCTCCCTCAGCCGAGGAAATTCGTTTGTAAACGCTGCCAAATCACCTCTACTCCAAGGCACATGCACATACCCTCCGTTCTGTACCTCTCGTAAAGGATAATTCCCTACTCCTGTCATCCCCCCTCCTGGAGGTGGTGTCTCTCCTATACTCTTTTCAGTGGTTTTCTTTTTGGACCACCTTCCTTCCCACTTGTCAAGCATGCTCCATGCACGTATCCCTACAATCAGTTCTCGAATGTGTGTCCTCAGCCCTATCACTCTTTTCTCTTCCAGTTCCTGGTCACTGTACTGTAACCTATGGCTTCCCTGCAGTGTCTTAGTCTTGGATAAATCCCCCTCGTGTCTTTTCGCCAACTCTGTCAGTTTCTCATGTGCTAACCTCGCCTTGCAAGTTACATCCTTTGCTACAAACAGCAACTCGTCTGGTCCATAAAGCTCTACTCTTTCCAATGGCAGGTTCCCACTAATTATCTCATCTACCTCAGCTTTTAATCTCATCACGTCCAGCATCTTTGCTCTTATAGCAGTTTTAAGCATCCCTCGACTTGATGTACCACTTGATTCTCCATTCTCATTGTCTTGATCCTCACACCGGTTCCCTTCCGCTATATTCCCTAGGACTGGTCGACTTCCTGTATTCCCGCGATCCCAGTCTCCTGTCGTTCTATCATTAGGGTTTCTCACTGGTGGTTCCCACATCCTGATGTCCGATCTTGAATCGGCCAAGGACCTTGGTCTCACCGTTCTTACTTCTCCCTGTCTTCTAGAGGAGTCTGCCGTGGCTGGCAACGGAGTACTTGATTCCATGGGCCTCGGAAGGTGACCTATTCCACTCACTATGCCATTCCCTCCAGAGCCAGTCCCTTCTCCTACTACTGATCGTGCTAGATTACCATTTCCTGCCTGATCTGGGTCATATACTGACACTATGGGGCCAATGGTAACCGGTACTGTAAGAGCATCCGGTAGCCTTGTAACAACTGTAATTCTATTAGCTTCGATGCTTGTTGGTGTGTGTGTTCCCATCCCTTCTGTTCCAGTTGATATTCTTCCGACTACTCTCGCTCTAGGCTGAGTCTGTGGTTCTCCAGTTCCCTCTGTTGATACTGCCTTTCCCTCTTCAGAATCTGGATTATATGGAGGTGGTCTTTCTGATAGCAATCTATTTAGCAAGCTGTCATCTGTGTCACTATCGTCTTCCTCACCCCATTTCTTCTGGGCCTCTCCTATGTTTATCAGCAACGGGAATAGCCTATCCCCTTCAATAGTTTCCACCCTCCATCTCTTCTCCAATGCGTCCCATCGCGCATCCTGAAATTCCCTGATTGACTTTTTCTCTCTTTCCTGGCTTCTGTCTCTTTTCCTATCATGCGCTGCTCTTATCCATGCATGTAGCGCCTCAAACTGTGTTGGTCTGGGTAACGGTCGCAATGAGGACATCACCATTTTCAATTGGTACAACGCTTCCAACCTGAAAGTGCCGTAACGCGGAAAAGTCAATTCTCCCTCATGTTCAGTCTTTTTATGCCAATTTTCAAGCCAAATTATAGTATGCAATCCCACATTCGAAGCCATGTAGTGGGCTGGGGTATCCTTGGGTGGAGCTTCTTCTCCTCCCCGAGTAATCACTCGTTTGTCTCCTCTGCACATATCTCGTAATACTTTAAAACATTTCATGATAATCAATGTTTTCTTCACTTGTTTTCACTCAACTTCCTGATGACAATCCACCAATACCAGCGCGACACACACCAACCGACCTATCACAGCGCGACACTCTCTGACGTCACTCTTCCTCCTCAAGCAGCAGTTCCCCTCCTTTACAATTCGTCTCTCGCACACTCATGCATCTCTCTTATGCTCTGAAATAACTGTTTGTCCACCAACGACCGAACAGTTACTTCTCTGACTGTCTGTCCACCAAACGACCGGACAGTCTCGTAATTGTCGCCCTCAACTCTGGCAACCGTCTGTCCGCGAACGGCCGGACAATTGCCCCAGACTATCTGCCCACGAACGGCCGGACAGTCATGTACTTAATCGATAGGATCCAATCACTCGATGTTCCACATACCGTAACCCACGACCTGCGTCAGTTACTCACGCACTCACACACACGTTTCCGTATCACCGGTGGGTTAGTCAACGACGTCTCATGATTCCCACAATCTCTGGTCAGACAATTTCAACTCTGGGTGTCTTCTACACCACAATCTCTTATCCCGGGATATCAATAAATCAAGTCTTATGGACCGCACGCGTTCGGTCCGAAACCACAATCACTCAACTCTCATTCCAACTCCGCAAGACATCACACAATCAAAACAACACCGCAATCTAACAGACACACATCCCTGTTCATACTCACTCCACCACGAACTGCTGTTTCCGCCGCACCGTCACTCTCCGTCGGTTTCCATCAACGCCGTCGTCCTCCGCTCACAATCCACTGGATAACCATCACTTGGGCTCTATGGGGATTCAATGACTACCCTTCTCTACTTCTCCCTTACTACAGAGGTAACCATCCTACTCTGCTACCAACTGTTAACGCCGGATTCCACTGTATAACTTACTTGGAACCCTCGGCCGACTGGACCTTTATTACCTGCTGAAAAGTGTAAAGGGGAGAAACAATACTTTTTTTCCAATCTTGACATAAACAATTTAATTCTCGGAAAAGATCACTGACTCCGAATTCCAAGTTTAGGGGTTTATTACAACACCAAAAATAACTGAACATACAGAGACCTCAGAACGAGGTTGTAAAAATACAAAGGCACTAATACAAAGTCCATTCTACGCACCAATCTAATTCGATATAGCATAAAGAGAATGAGTAATTCTAGTAACACAAGACAAGCAATGATTGCACCAACATCTATATTAGCCTTCATTAAACCTATAAAGAAATCTGTTAGTCTATCCCTACACTATTCTAAAGGGGCATCCCTACTTAACTTCTATTCCAGCCCGATCATGGAAAAGGTGTCAGCTCGTGAAGACTTTCTCAGAAGTGCACTCACGTTGTAAAAGACCGTCTAAGCCTCCATCCTAAGAATCGATCCCTTCCTTTAATCTCTTCGCTCTTCTACCTCTCCTCAATCAGCTCCTGCCCAATCTGCCCTCTCTGCAGACTGCTGCCTCCTCCCTCGGGGCACTGTCCCTAATACAAAATGGATCTTCCATAGGCCCGCCCAGGTTACACCTCTCCTCGCCAAACACCTCGTCTAGGTAGTTTTCCATTAAAAGTTTAACTTGATCCAACGACAGTTGAAGTGTCCTTGGGTCCCAGGCTTCTTCAGCGCAGTTCTCAATTATCGGCATTCCTGGAGACTTTGTAGCGGATCTCCTCCATACCTAACTCCTAAAACAAAAGCATTATTCTAACTAACGAAGACGATGTCCTTGCACCTGCAACGAATGCATGCGAACGAAACAACCTTGCACGCAGATGAATTTCGCTGACCATCTCCAAATGAGAGCCTCACCAGGGGAAAATACATTTCGGGCCTACATAAACCAGCTAACATAAGGAACGACTAGGCCTTCTTAACGCGAAGGAGCAGACACTCCATCTAGGCCTTTAACACCATTTTAAACACATTTAAAATGTTACATCTGTAAGCACTACATTTCATCACGATTAAACACAATTAATCATCTATGCGTGTGCAACTTCGGTATGATGCACGTTTAAATCTACTGCGTTACATTTCATAGCTACTTCAATAAACACTTACAATGCATATTCAAAGTTACATAACTCCTTCTAAATGCCACTTTACGGTTCTTGAATGGCACACTCATCGTAATGATTCATTTACCACTAATTATTACATCACGAATTCTAGCTAAGATTAACGCACACCTACGAATATATGCGGGTACAGACTACCTATGAATATGAGGCACCCCTACAATTTTCAGAATGTCTTTGCGCTCTATCAAGGGTAGGTGCGAGCACACACCCCTGTCTTACCCTTCTATCTGTAGGTATAGGTGCGATGAGTTCCCCACATTTGCCGAATCTGATTTGGGCATAATTGCCTTCATGCAAACGCCTGAGCATATGGCAGAGATAAAAAGGCACTCCCAGATCACTTAGAACGGGCCACAGTTTGTCTCTTGGTACTAGATCAATTGCGGATTTTAAATCCACGAAAACCAAATAGAGGCTGCCACCCTCCATTGTCACCGTTTTCCATTACAAGAGTTGAAGCCTGAAAATTTGGTCAGTGGTGGACGTGTTTTCCCTAAAACCAGCTTGTAATGGGCTTAATATTTTGTGTTCGTCCTTCCAAGTTTGAAGACAAGCCAATAATACCCTGGCAAAAATGTTCTGACTTACGTCAATTAAACGTATGGGCCTATAGTTAGAGGGGAGGAGCGATGAACCCTTTCTGTAAACTGGGTGGATTTCCGCACCTGCCATGTAGGTGGAATACATTTACACTAAAGATGTTTTTACTGAATTGCAGATCATTCCCTAAACATGCCACTGAAATCGCCATGTTACTGGAGGAGGAAAACCCAGATGCTCTCTTCCTGACAGAAACTTGGCTCAACAACAAGTCTGATCCAGTCCTCACTCAAACCCTCCCTCACGGCTATCTTATACAACGGGTGGATCGTAAGAGTGGCAGAGGGGGGGGTTTAGCAATTATTTTTAAAGACCTGTTCAATTGTCGCGTCACCGCAGACCTTTTACCGGACTGCGAGAATCTCGCCTTCTCCATAGACTTCTCACCTACTACCACCTTTTCTGGCCTATTAATATATCGCCCACCTGGGGCCCACGGACAATTCCTCAATACCCTCCCTGAAACCGTTGCTAACCTAGCCAGCTCCCCGTCCAACTTTACAGTATTAGGTGATCTCAATATACACTTAGACAACCCCTTGGACCCGATCGCGACAGAGCTGACTGTGAATCTTTCCGCGCTTCAGTTAAAACAGAAAGTACTTGAACCAACCCACATTAAAGGTCACCTACTTGATCCCATCTTCAGCAATTGTAATGAACTTACAGTACGAGCACCGTCTCCGCTACCCTGGTCAGATCACTTCCTGATCCCCCTATCTTGGGAGATTACTGGCCCCACTTCCTCCTCCAACTTAGTCAGTTGCAAGGAACGTACCTGGTCTAAGCTTCCTATAGAACAATGGAGTTCAGTTCTGGAAGCCACTAGGCCAGCTAGTGATCCGAATCCTATCTCGGCCAATGATAAATTTAACAACTGGATCCAAAGCTCCTTAGATGACGTTCTTCCTAAGAGATCCACTCACAAAAAATGTAGGCTGAGGATCTCCCCATGGTACTCCCCGAAGTTACGGGAACTTAAACAAATCTGTAAAAGGTTAGAGAGGAAGTGGAGAAAAGACTATGCAGAATCCAGTAAATTAAAATATAGGGAGGCAATAAGAACCTATAAAGTCGGAATTAAAGCTGCACAAGCTTCCTTCTACGAGGAATAAATTAATCTAGCCTCTAACTCCCCCAAGGAAATCTTCCGGATCGCTAAAACCCTTTTAAAACTGCCCCAGAAACAACCAACCATGGACGGTGCCCTTGCCCGCTGCAACAATTTGGCTGAGTTCTTCCACCAGAAAATACAAAATATATACTCAACTTTCCCTTCTACTCACAACCAACAAAATTTGGCTCCTATCACTGTACCAGTGTATGGCACCCAAACTGTACTGGAGCACATTCCCCTATTGGACCTTGTAACATTAGACGCCATCATGGCTCGGGTAAAATCGGGCTCCCCAAGAGACCCTGCACCTCCCCGTGCTCTGACCTCTGTCACCGGAAACATCCTTCCAGTAGTCCTTGATCTGGTCAATGCTTCCATCTCCTCTGGAGTGGTCCCCCCTGCATGGAAATGCGCAATGGTGAAGGCTCTTCTAAAAAAACCTAACCTTGACCAGGACAACTTGGGGAATTATCGCCCCATTTCCCTCCTCCCAAGGCTGAGTAAGATCTTAGAGAGGCACGTCAACTCAGTTCTGGTAGAGTTTTTAGAATCCAACAATCTACTTCACCCCTCGCAGACTGGCTTCCGTCCCCAACATGGGACTGAAACCGCCCTATTAGCAGTAACTGAGGAGTCCAGGAGTATTCTGGATCAAGGGGGTACAGCAGCGATCATTCTCCTGGACCTCAGCGCTGCATTCGACACCGTTAACCACAAAACATATCCGGTCTCTACGTGCTCCCGGGAGCCTTTTGAATCAGGACTGTAGCGTACTCGCTTTAAGATTTGGTGCCAATAACTCATAACAAGTATTGGAGCGTGTCAATTGACCTACCGGTCTGGATTTTTAACCGGCTTTTAGAATAACCTGGTCTCACGTATAAAGATTCCAATAACATCTCGCATGACCGGCCAGGTTGGAATTATCACCGGCTTCTAGGTCTCAGCCTTTTCTCTTGTCATATTAGCCCTGAAGAAGTCCTGGGTCACTTCCCCTTTGGACGAAACACGTGTTGGCTGGACCTCGTGTTTGATGTTCGAATAAATAACACATAAAAGTTTTTTTTCGCTTTTTCATATATGTACTCACTTGAACCATCAAATGAATATTGTAGCGTGTGCATAGGCATTGTGTAACCACGATACACTGATCCTCAGACTTAGGAGTCTGGGAGTGACAGGTGGTGTCATCACTTGAATGCAGTCTTTCCTAGGAGAACGATCCTTCCAGGTCTTTGAAGGAGACGTTGTATCCAAACGTATGTCCCTCAGTCCGTGGTGTGCCTCAGGGATCTTCCCTGAGCCCCACACTGTTTAATGTCTATATGAGTCCTTTGGCAGAGATTGTCCGTCCATTTGGCATTAAAATTGTTACCTACGCTGATGACACGCAGCTCGTGTTGGCATTAAACCATCCCGAGAAGTCATCCAGCGACCTAGGAAGCTGCCTAGAGGAGGTAGCCAAATGGATGGAACTCTCTTGCCTAAAACTCAATGGGGACAAGACGGAGCTTATGCTCCTTGGTAACTCGCCATCTTTTAATTCCGAGCTGCTTTGGCCCAACTGTCTAGGCCCTGCCCCAGAACCAAAAAACCAGATCAAAAGCCTAGGCTTTTGGCTGGACCGCTCCCTGAGCTTTAACTACCAGGCGGCAAAACTATCGGCCACTTGTTATGGTCTGCTGAGGATGTTACGTAAAATACTCCCTCTCCTCCCATTTCAGGCAAGAAGAATTATGGTCCAGGCTCTCATTCTATCTCGCCTAGACTATGGGAACGCCCTTTATTTAGGGGCCCCCCAATCCACTACCTACAAGCTCCAGATCCTCCAAAACTGTGCAGCTCGCCTGCTCCTCCAGATCCCTTACCGGCAATCCGCAAAACCTGCACTGAGGAGCCTTCACTGGTTGCCTGTCAGGGAAAGAATCAAATTTAAAGCTATGTGTATTGCACATAAGTCCTTTTGGGGGAATGGACCAGCAATCAGCCGATCTATGATCATTCCATACCAACCAAGCAGAAACCTCCGCTCGGCGTCCCTCTCTCTTGCCATACTCCCAAAAATAAAGAGAGCTAGATGTGGCAGGCGCTCCTTTTCTTATAACTCCGCCAGACTATGGAACGCTCTCCCTCCCATATACGGGGAGAGCCTAACCTGCTGCCCTTCCGTAAACTCCTAAAAACTTGTCTCTTTAAAAACTGCACTTAATTATGGGCCTTCTCTGTCTGTCCGCGTCCGATTTCAGCGCTAGGATGCCTCAGGGTAGCTATCGCGCTATATAAAAGTTTTTTTCATTTCATTTCATTTCAATAGCCATTCCCTGCAATATGGCATTACCAGGATCCAGAGATCCAGGATCCAGAGATAAGGGGCCCAGATGGTTGGCTCAGAGCGAAAAAGGTCCCCAGGGATCTTGTCAAGACCAGGTGCTTGGGAAGGGGCAATTTTGTTTAAGGCACTTGTTATCTCTGTAAGAATTATCTGCGGGGCCTCAGTACAGATGTTATGCGGTGGAGCGTTGTCAATGATTACATTATTACCTGCATCCTCCAACCTTTGATATAGGGCCTCGAAATGTTCTTTCCATTTATCGGCAGCGATGTTTGGTACAATAGCAGTCTTCCCTCCCCTGCTGCCTGTGTTCACTTACACCAGAAAGCCTTCATGTCATGAGCAGATAGGGCCTGCTTTAAAGATTCCCACTTATCCAACTCCCATGCTTTTTTGGCTTCGATAATACTAGCTCTATAAAGCACCCTTTTTGCTTTCATTAGGGGTCTATCTTTGGATTTATTTGCCTCAATCAAAGCTAACTTAGCCCTCCGGCAACTATTCTTGAACCAAGGATGTTTTTCCTTTTTATAACCACTGGGGCGTGATGGTGGGAAAAAAAGTCAGCTAGGGTAGATGTCAGCAGTTTATGGGTCTCTGCAATTTGCACATGGGAGCTGAAAAAACCATCACCGGAGATGGACTTTTCCGCTGTCACTAGACAAGGGATGACTGCATTATGCAAAGAGGCCATCTTAACACATGATTGCTGAATGGCTGTCCACCGGACACTTCTCCTATCATTAGTCAAAACTAGTCTATCATCTGGCAGCATATTTGAACCAGCAGCTTCTTCACTGATCGGCAGTTCTAACTCCACAATTAGGGCATTATGATCGCTATCATGTCGGGTGGAGACAACGAAGTCAACCACCCGATGCCAAATCCTGATATCAATTAGGATATAATCTATGACGGAGGAGTGTCCTGGGCACTGTTCCCTCCAAGGTGCGCGCATGCGCAGGCGCGCACCTATATCTCCTGGAGAGCACATTGTAAATTACAAAGCGCGCACAGGCAACTGAGGATCGTCGCGCCGCCCGCTTATAAAATGCGTGCGGCGCGAAAACGGTCAGATTGTGTCCCTTTTTGTAAGTAATCATGTTAATCGCAGAGCCTGTCAAACGCTGCAATTAACATGATTACTTTAACAAAGGCACACAATCTGCCCTGCTGTTGTGCCCTATTAACAAATGAAAGGCAGCAAGTCTACAAGCACGTCGTGCTTGTAGACTTGCTGCATTTCATTTGTGAAAGGCAGACCGAGCAAGCAGGGGACAGAGAGCTGGAATGGGTGTCTCGAAGCAGAGGGTCGTTAGGGTGAAAGCGTGGTTGCGGGCCCATAGGAGGCCTGTAGATGGTGGCCTCAGTAAAGATGGTTTTGGTAGCTGCAAAGACTTAAGTTGTTAAGTGGCGGTGTTTAGAAGACGCGGGAGGGCCCTGTAAAATGACAAGACCTGAGGAGATGACTAGACTGGGATGTTGGGAAACCGATGGGAGAGGCCCTGGCGGGGGTCGGGGCATGCTTGTCTGCCTAGCCTAGCGAAGCAGGAGACATAAATAGATAAAATTGAATGTCCGAAGAAGACGAAGGAATTGTATTACAGTACGTTGGGAAGAGAACTACTATGAGAACGAGGACAATGCATTAGGTGGTCCGTGACAGGAGGGTTGGTTCAGGGGTTTGATCGGGTAAGATTTCCATAAAGGTTTGGAATGGCATAACGATAACGGGCAAGCGGGTGTTATAGCGAAAAATTGACATTTGGTGGGGGCTGATGCGTGGAGACAGTGGAGCAGGGTAAAGGGGATATTATGAGGTTAGACTTGGGCTGAGGTGGTTTGGCACTTTAATGATGCATGCCTTGTGACATATTAACGTCGCTTATACGACAAAGCTTTGTATCACGTTATCACTCATAGGTGTGCGTCCGATTAACTATTTCCGAAACTACTACGAACACAATTTAGGTCTGTGGACACCCCAGGATCCCAGACAGTGCGCGGCATCTTTAGAGCTTAACTGTAGAACCTTTTATAAAACACCTACACCCTAAATTAAAAGATTGTCTTCCCATTCCAGGTCCTTTTTGACGACTCAGCTTTGTAACAAATCAGACACGCTGAAGACGTTATTCATGTCCCCTATATAACCCCTGTGAGATCATCCTCGTTACAGTTTCCTGAATAAAGTAATGGCATGCATTACATTCCTGCACGTCATTACAATCCTAACTCGCCATACCAATCGGAGACCAGCGTCCCACCCTCAGCTTCACGCTGACGTGTTGGGTTTCCTCTGAGTTGTATCCTCTGTTCTGTTGGAACCTTTTTTTGTGTGTTAGGCATGCCAGATGACAACAAAAGGAAGGCAGGCATGGTGGGATTTCATGCACATTTTCACCCAGAGTGCCCCTTCAAGACGGCCAGTGATTTCATCTTCACTTGTAATAGTGTGTCTATGCACATGGGTCCTTCTTTCCGATTACCTACTTCACACCAAAGACAGCACCTACCAATTATCTGGTTACTACTCTACCCTAACTCACACTCTTAGTTCTTGCAAGAAGAGAGAGTAGTAGTCTCTTTGCTCCTGCTCACCTCATTCATTGGTGCAGTACTTCGTGCTGCCGGGTTTCTATATCCGCTTCACAGGTCTGTGCCTCCCTGTCTTGGCTCTCTGGGTATCTGAGGATCTCTGTAGTTCACTACAGCGAAGAACACCCCATTAAGAGGCACCGATGACCATCAAGGTGAGCCCTTCAATAGAGCTCTGTACATCTTCTTTATCTTGGCTGTGATTTTGGCCACACCACCGGTAACGTTCAAATTGAGGTTTATTACATTAATCTGTGAGCCAGGCATGACGATCCCTGCCTTGTTCAGTTGCAGTCACCTAAGATTCATTCAACCATCTATATTTGTAAGAAAGAAACACATATTGCTTTATTGGTTCTGTGAACCGTATACTTATGCAGCTATTTGTGTTGTTGGTGTGTGACTTGAAATTCATACTCTATCTGCCAATGATGTCACTGGAGAATACATTACCACTTAGAAGTGGGTTACTTAAGCAGAATTTCTCTGTACTTTATATCAATGCTTCAGTGATATATATTAGAACCGCATGTTTATTTGGACTAAATAGTCACCCGTTACTTTACTTCAGTTAAAAGGCACGCACTTTGATAAAACAAAAGATTTATAGCTTACACATTATAAAATAGCTTCTTTGTACTCTAAAGGAAAAGAGGAACGTTAAACACACCGAGGCCTCCTAAATAAACAATGACATTTTAAACCAACTGAAACACAGGCCTATTTAGTATTACATTCCTGCTGACTGAGGAGTCCACAGATTTTTACTAACGTTGTGCCGGTGCAGCCAGAAAAGTGCAGCACCCCACTATCATTTCCGCCCCTAATGATTGACAAGCCCAGAGACTTTACCAGCATGTATTCCTGATAGGTCTGAATCGATTGTGAAACTTAGTATCAGCAGTAATTCAGCATAGAAACCACAGATGTTCGTCACAAAATCTTACCATTGAGCTACATCAGAATTTGGACTGCAAGTTTGACCTTTCCTCATCCCACCTAGAGAGAGGTCACTGTTAGAGACAAGTGGCCCCCCTTTTTTCTATTTGTCACCCAAACTGAACCGTCAATACTTCCAAACTCTAAGAAAGGATATTTTGAATAGACTGTTTCTACACAAACTGGGGACCATTGCTAACCTGAACACTGCAACAGCCCATGAACAGGCTTGACCTCTGCCAAGCAGGCTTTCTTTCGGCCCACTCTACAGAAGCTGCCATCCTCTCGTTTGTGGATGACATGCAGGAGGAGGTGGACAGAGGCATTACTTGAGCCCTCGTCTTCCTTGACCCAGCAGCGGCCAGCATGATGCACGGGTAGGGGGATTGTGATTGCGGTAGAGAGGGAAAAAAATTAGATTAAAAAATAATCTCTTTAGAGATACTCTAAAGGGGCATCTCGCCTCAAAATACCAAGATACAAGAAAAAAAACATGGGTGTCACATCCTTCTCTGTTCAAGCAGCCAAACTATGGAACTCTTTACCCCCCAACATAAGATCCACCGACAACCACCTTATCTTCAGAAAACTACTCAAGAATTGGCTCTTCCCCACATAAGCACCATACGCAAACAGAAATTTACAGTATATCCCTCTGTATATGAGCATTTATTTTCACTATAGATATGTACCTATCTTTGTGTATTGCTTTGTATAAACATGTAGAATAATTATGTTGATTTAAAAAAAAAAAAATCATCTTTGGTCTACATGTACTTGTTTCCATTGTGCATCTATGTATCTCCATGTACTTGGATCTGTGTGTCTGTTACTTTTCTCCTGAAAAAGGATATCCAATGCACTACCCTTTTTCTCATCCTGTACCTCTATCAATATCTTTAATCTACATATACTTACCTCCTTTATGCATCTATATACTTTCAATGTACTTATGGATCTATATATTTATCACTTTCTTCTAATTTGGCATTTCCAATGCACTACCCTATTTCTCAGCCTATACTTCTCTCAATATATCTGCTAGCCCAACTTTCTGACTCATCTCAAACTACTTTCTACTACTCTTTCCAATGCACTACCCTATCTCTCATCCTATACATCTATCAATATATCCTCTACATCCACTCTCTCATTTATCCCAAACCCCATACCACTACTATGATCCCCAAAATAACCCTTTCTAGACTCTCTCCTACTCTACCCCTCCTTGCATCATCTGACACCTCTTTTTTACTATACCGATCCCCCAAAACAAACCTCTCTAAACTCTTCCCTCTGACTCTTCCCCTCCAAAAAACCTTTTTACTCATCCAAAAGCCTCCTCCTACTGCTATGACCTAAAAAAAAAAATCCTTCACTCTTCTATCCCTCCACCATCCTTTTCAATCAAAATAACAGACTATCATATTCCATATTCCACTATACTAACTCACCACTAATCCTTTATGGGTTCCAGAGTAGCGTGCTACTCGCCAATAAAGCGTTTCAACACCCCATCAGGGTTACAAGCGCTATATAAATGCAAACCTTTTTTCCCTTTTACACCCCTCCCCAACCCTTCTCAATCCAAAAAATTGACTAACATATCCACCACTCAAATTAATTTCATGTTTCACCATACTAATTCAACACTAATCCTTATGGGTTCCAGAGTAGCGTGCTACTCGCCAAAAAAGCGCTTCAAAACCCCATCAGGGGTAGCAAGCGCTATATAAATACAAACCTCTTTCCCTCTTCTATCCCGCCACCTACCCTTCTCTATCCAAATAACTGAATAACATATCCACCACTCAAATTACTTCATATTTCACTATACCCGACATTTCCCCACCCTATGAACAGAGCTCTAGTTGAGAATCTTTAGTGAAATCTTATATTGGTACCACTGTTGGAGTCCGGTGTTTTTCTAAAGCCGAAGTGTACTTGCCTGTGTAACCAATTCATGTCATGGTGTGTGTATGTAAATTGCAAACCTGCCTTAAGAGCCATCATGTGGCGCTGTATGTGTGGAATGCACCGTATTTTCATTTTTTAAGCAAAAGTTTGGAGTGATGTTTGCACTGATATTTGTCACTGCACCCATATGCGCGGTCCGGTTCTTGGCGCACATAGCATTGGCTGCAGCGCACAGAGACCCAACACTGCTGCACACAGAGGAAAAAAATTAGAGGGAACATTGGTCCTGGGCGATTAAAAGTGTGTTTCCCTGGCGTATCCAATTTGGTTCGGCTTTTACATGCCCTTAGGGAGTGGTTCAGGGTAAGGGATTTAATCTGGAGCACCAATGGTGTCCAGGCCCTAGTTGGCGGGATGTTTGCCTCTGGCACACCCCAGTGTAGATCTTCTTCACTGGGTATTCCTCCATTAAAATCTCACAGGGGCTCAAACTGGCAATTAAAATCCCCACCAATGACCATGTAACAGTTACTGGATGGTAGATATAGAGGCTGCTAGCTGATCAAAGGTCGGTGATTCATGGCTGTTACTAACAGGCCTCGAGTAGACGTTACCAGAGCAATTCGGACCTTAGATGTAAATGTCAGAAGAATGCACTGGATGTCGTTAGAGAAAAACTCTTGTGGTTTAACTAAACAGTCACACACTGAGAAGTAAGAGAGTATTTACTAAACAGCCCAGATGTGACCCGACCCATATGCAGAGACCACCTGAGGGCCTACCCTTGTCCCTGAAGGTTGCAGACATGCTATAGGATGCAAAACCCAACCGCTGTGCCACCTCCCTGCCCCACGTTTCTTAAAACATACAGATGTCATATTGATCCACAAAATCCACCCAGTCACTGTTATCAAGCTTATTTCTAAGACCCGCGACATTCCAGGATAAAATCCTTAACTTTGTAGGGTCTCTAGAGTTAACAGACATATATACCCTAGGTTTAGCGTTAAAAGACCTGATTTCACTAGGTTGGCCACTTAATCCAACTGCCAGGGTTCTGATTATAACCTCAGTGCTATCAGCTACAAACACTGGGGAATTGGAGTCTAAAGGGGATACAGGGGCTATGGCCTGGGGCACAGTTTGTGCAAGTCCAATGTTTTGGCTTACGAGAGACTCAAAGGACGATTGCCACACAATGGTAGGGCCATCACCACTTGCCTGTCTGCCCCCACCTAGAATAATTATAACATGGGGGTCCATTGGGGCTCCTACCCCTGATCCTGACATTATGCTTGTGGGACAAGATTCCCTATTAGGGATAACTCTCTCCCTGGTTTCCTGCTGGAAATTGGTTGCCTGTTCAGGATACGGCACTACTGTGAGTCAATCTACCTCTTCCAGGACCCCAAATCTATTTGCTGTGGGTATGTTGTATAGAAGGGGTCTGGGGAGATGGTAACACTGTCTTACATAATGGTGATTCTGCTTCCACAGCCCCTTCCCATGTCTCAAGTGCGTGCTAGAATCTAGTACTTGCGGGATGTAGAAATACCCTAGTGGCTATAGTGGTTTGGGCCTAAGAGGTTTTGAGCGATCATGGGGTTTTTGAAATTGATCACTATGCAGCCCCTTTGCACATCTTTTGGTCTATTTCCCACCCACCTAACTCTACGGGTCATAAGGATCTCTCCAGCATTTTCATAAGAGAATTGCCTCTGCCTAGCTAACTAAAACATGCATTTGTTCTTCAGTTCATGATGCGTTTCCCACTGTCCTTGTTTAAGCTCTGGTAAACCTGATAAAACAATAACATATGGGGATGAGGCAGGGGGTAGATTAAAGGAAGGTAGATCACTACACTCTTCCCTGGCCCCATCACAGGGCTTTCTACTACCCCACTCCCCTCTGTACCTAGACCCAGGCCGATTTACATAGTGTTGTTTGTTTACCATGCTAGGGTGTGTCAAATCTCTGCTCCTTGTCTCGCAACTGGCCATATTAGGGAAAATAGTAGATGCTGGATTTTGGGCATGTGGGGGTTCTAGCCTTGTTTCAGATACTTGGTCGGGTGCTTGATCAAATACTTGAGCATCAGTGTCCACCTGGCAGCTAACATATATTCCTTTCCCTGGTGCTGACGTTGACCTGCCCACCCAGGTTTCCAAAGTTTCTGCCAGTTTATCTACCCGTACTAATAGAGAGGTAAGCTCTTCTTTTACAATCGATCTAACTTGTGCCTGGAGGTCCACCACCAAGTTCTTTACCCACAATGGGTAGTTCAGAGATACTTGAGTGTTATCTATAGAGCCCAGGTTCATATCTGGGTCATCCTGGTATCTTCCAGTATCGGGCATGCCATTGTTGCGCTTCTTTCTTTTTGTACCCATTCTACTAGGTTGTTTGGGTTTCCCATTTTTGGCGGGTCCGAAGTCAGTAGCCTCTTTGCGTCGGCCAATTGTTTGTAGTTCCCTCTCCTTTGCAGTGGCATTAGACTGTGGCGCTTGAGAGACGAGTTCTGGCTCAGGGATGATTTGGGATTAGACCATATCAGGCGCGGGACAATAAAGGTCGGGTGTTAAAGATAATCGCTTCTCAGTAAGTTCAATTTCTGTTGCCACCACACCAATGGCCCTCTGCAACATTTTATCAATTGAGGTGGGAGGCTCTATGGGAGCACGCTGCTGGGGCAGAGTTTGCTGATTTACGGGGCAAGCCCGTTTCCCCATTGTTATGTTATGTTATGTTATGTTACTAAGGCTTGTAAAGCGCACTGCTACCCTAAGGTGTCCTGGCGCTAGGAGTTGCCAACTTGGTTGCTGGATGAGGGATGGATTCAAGGGAAAAGCCAGGTTTTCAGCCCCCTTCTAAAGGAAAGGAGCTCGGTGGCACTTCTGAGGTGGAGGGGAAGGCTGTTCCATGCTTTTGCAGCACAGCTGAAAAAACTCCTACCCCCCCAACTGGCTGTCTTTGCCTGTGGAATTTTTATAAGTTTTGCCTCGGCAGAGCGCAATGCTCTGCCGGGAACGTACCATTGAAGATGTTGTCTCATATAGGCCGGGCCAGAACCTGTAAGGGCTTAAAAGACCGTGCAGAGGGCCTTAAAATCCACCCGTTGTTTCACCGGGAGCCAGTGAAGCTTCCCAAGTCCCTTCTTGACCGAGACAAACCTTGGGATGCCCAAGAGAAGCCTGGCTGCTGCATTCTGCATGACCTGCAATCGGCTAAGATGTCTTTTTTGGATGTTAAGATAAAGGCCGTTGCAATAATCCAGGCAAGAAAAAATGAGAGCAGTGATTACTGTCCTGAGGCTGTCTTCGGGCAATAGGAACTTAATTTTCCTCAGTATCCTCAAAAGATGGAAGCAAGAGGAGACAACTCGGCTGATCTGATCCCCGAAGGATAGTTTGACGTCAATGATCACCCCCAGGTTCTTCACCTTGACGGTGGGAACTGGTTGCGGACCCAAAATTACAGGCCACCAATCGGGTGACCAAAGGTTCGAGGAATTACCGAAGATGATCACCTCAGTTTTCCCAGCGTTCAACTTAAGACAGTTTGCTGTCATCCAGCTTGCGATGGCCTGCATACAATTTTGGCAATCGCGCCCTGTCTTAACCTCTTTGCCCTTCTGGATTGACAACACAATTTGTGTGTCATCGGCATAGGAGGTCAGCTGGAGCCCAAATGATCGAATAAGGACTGCCAGCGGGGATACATACACGTTAAATAGTGTAGGGCTAAGTGCCGATCCTTGTGGGACCCCACAGGGCAGAGAAAAAGGTTTCGATTGATCCTTTCCCAAGTCCACTGTTTGGATTCTATCAGTAAAAAAAGATTTTAAAAGGGTATGGGCATTGCCGGAAACCCCCCTTTCGGCTAACTGTTCTAACAGCACTTCGTGGTGGACCGTGTCGTAGGCCGCGAACAGATCCAACATAATCAGAATTGCAGCTCCTCCCTGATCTAATGCCTCTCTGATTTCTTCAGTTGATTTAATCAGAGCCAGCTCGGTGCTGTGATCAGCACGAAAGCCAAATTGTGTTGGATCTAGCAGGCCATTAGTTTTGAGAAAGGAGCTTAGTTGGGAATTCATTTCCTTTTCAATCAACTTGGCCGGCAGGGGGAGGCGAGAGATGGGTCTGTAATTGCTTGGCTCATTCGAGTCCAGATTAGCTTTCTTCAGGAGAGGGAGAATTGAGGCTTTTTTCCACGCCTTGGGAAATCGACCTGACTTAAAGATGATATTAAAAACCGGGGCAAGGGCCGCCCCAATGGTGTTTGGGACAAGTTTGGCCACTGAGGCTGGGCATGTTACAGTTACCAAAGGGTTAAAAAGGGGCCACTGGATGCAAGCAATGCTCAATTATAGGCAGACAACCCTCAGTAATGCCACCCTGAATGTTGGGACCCAACAGGAACCTGGTAGATTAATGTCCCCCTTTACTTGTAATAACAGATAAAAGCGCGGAGCGTGGATGCCGTACCTTGTGTCTTGTTCCAGTCCTCGCTTTCTGGGAACAGATCCTCCTAGGGCAGATGTCAGGGGGGTGGCCCAGTCCAGCCTCTTCCAAAAGATGACGGGCGCAGACGGGCCCGCCCTTGGCCCGGGCGCATCCACACATGTCCTGCACTGCGGGAGCCCTGAACTGCATAAACTTACATTTTTATCAATTTAACATGTCCAATTACTGCCCTGGTAAAATGTTCTGGCTTTCAAACAGATGTTTTGTTTTCGGCAGTGAGCACATAAGTTTCAAATCAAATAGCATATTCACATTCCAGTAATTTGAGGTCCATCATATCGAATTGGCCCCACTGACAAGTCATCCACAATTCCAGGTCAATACATTCATGTTAAAATGAAACAAGTTTGTTTCAGGTTTGCTGTTAATCTTATACCCCCAATTTATCAATATTTCTACATCATTTTAAGGGCAAATTCAAAGTGTTTATAGATCACCACTAAGAATAAGTCGGTGTTCTCCGTGTATAGTGCAATATTTGCCAAGCATGGTACCAAAGGATCAATACAAAATGCAGAATGCATGCATATTGATGATGTGCCAATTACCAATGGAAAACAAGCATTGACAATACCAATAGGTCATGCCAATGCAAGAGCTATTGGCTTTGCCAATGTTTTTTAGCCATGTAGTACACCAGTGTGGCTGCTACTCAGCATGGCTATGTTAGTGGCGTAGACAAGAGTGGTGTAGAGTGGAATGGAGTGGCAAAAAGTGGAGTAGAGTGTTGTACGGAGGAGTGGAGTGTCGTCGAGTGTCGTGGACTGTTATGGACTTTAATTTTTCTTGTGGAGTGTCATCGAGTGGAGTACAGTGGAGGGGCATAGAGTGGAGGAGCATAGAGTGGAGGAGTATAAAGTGGAATAAAGTGCCATAGAATGGAGTGGCATAGAGTCAAGTGGCATAGAGTGGCAATGAGTAGAGTATCATGCAGTGGAGTACAGTGATGAAGTGGATGTTGCGTAGAGTGGAGTAGAGTCATAGAGAGGAGTGGCATAGAGTGGAGTAGAGTCGTAGAGTGGAGTGGCATAGAGTGGAGTAGCATAGAGTGGAGTGGCTTATAGTGGGCTAGAGTGAAGTGGCATAGAGTGGAGTGGCATATAGTGGCATAGAGTCGGGTAGAGTGGAGTGGAGTAGAGTGTCGTAGAGTGAAGTGGAGTGGCATAGAGTGGGGTAAAGTAGAGTGGCTTAGAGTGGACGGGCATAGATTTGAGGGGAGTAGAGTGGAATAAAGTGCTGCAGAGTGGAGTGGTGTAAAGTGGAATGGAGTGGTGTAGAGTGGATTGGCGCAGTGTAGAGTCCAGTAAAGTGTCATAGAGTGAAGTGGAGTGGCGAAGAGTGGAGTAAAGTGGCATGGAGTGTCATAGAGGGCAGTTGCAGGGAGTGTCGTAGAGAGGAGTGTCATAGAATGGCCTAGAGTAAAGTGGCATAGAGTGGCATGAGTGGAGTGGAGTTTGGTGGGGTATAGCGTCATGTTGTATTGTGGCATATAGTGTCATGAAGTAGAGTGTTGTGTTGTGGAGTCGAGTGCTGTAGAGTGTAGTGGCTTAGAGTAGAGTGGTGCAGAATGGAGTGGCGCAGTGTGGGGTATGCATGGTGTGGTAGTGCACTGCCATTAAAGACAACACATTTTCAATTGAAATGACTATAACATTTGCACATAGAGTTTTACTGATAAACCTATACAAACGATTTGTGTGGAAATGGCATCACTTAAGGTACTTATTTGTTGTTCCTCCATTTCTTCTCTAGTCATCTGTAGGTGCGTCCGGACTCGTGGAGGGCGGGAGTGAACCAGTTGGCTTTCTTAGAGTGTTGCTTGCCGGGTGCCTTCTTGAGTGGTGCCAGAGTTTTGGATCAGCTGGAGATCCATTGGTGGAGGTTGCATGCTGCGATATTGGCATCGGCGGCTGTCAGTGGTTTGGTGGTGCTGAGGGAGGTGGTGAGCTGTTCTTCGGTGACCTTGTTCCAGCTATGTCCAGGGGGGTGGTGAGGGTGTTGATGTACAGTGGGTTTGGTGAAGGCGAAGTGCACGCAGTGGTGGTCGGTCCAGAGGAGTTTGGTGGTGTGACTGTAGGTGACGTTTCCACTGGCCGAGAAGACAGGGTCGAGCGTGTGTCCTGCCGCATGGATTGAAGCGGTGACTAGCTGCTTGAGTCCTACATTGGCAAGGTTCTCCAGAAGAGATGCGGTGTTCTAGTGGTTGTGGTTGTCCAGGTGAAAGTTGAGGTCACCGAGTAGGATGTAATCGGTGGATGTGAGAGCTTGGGAGCGATGCCGTCGATGATGGCTTTGATGAAGGACCAGTGGGGGCCAGGTGGTCTGTAGACGAGGGTGCCGCGGAGGGTGGTGTTGAGGTTGGTCTGCATCTGGAAGTGGAGGTGTTCCATTGTTGTCGTTGGGTCATCCGAGTGCGTGGTCAGGCGGAGTGTGTTTTTGTGGACGATGGTGATGCCTCCTCCTAGTCGGCTGGCGCAGTCGTTGTTGGTGATCTTGTGTCCATCAGGGATGGCGGTGGCAATGTCTGGGCCAGGGCTGGGATTTGTCCAGGTTTCCGTGAGGAAGGCGATGTTGGGAGGGATGGAGTAGAGGAGGTCCCAGATTTCTGTGCCATGTTTATGGAGGGAGAGCACGTTGAGGAGAATGCAGCTGAGCCGGTCGGGTCCGTTGTTGGTCAGTTGGGTGGTGGGAGGAGCTGGAGTGTGGAGGTGGGAAAGGGTGCAGCTGCAGTTTCGACAGAAGAAGGGTTCCTTGGGTGTCCTTCAGCGATGCGAGGTAGCAGGCGGCGTGGAGTCTGGAGTTGCGGGTGAGCAGGGTGCTGGCATCGTAACGGTGGAAGGTCTGAGGACCAGGGTCCATGGCACAGGGTTCAGTCCAGGCACAGACGGACGCAGATGGCGCTTGCCTTTGGTTCACCGGCTGCTCATGGCCTCACAGTGGTCCCATTAAGTAGTGTGCGGGGGCTGGACAGCTGGGAGGCGGGGAATGCGGGGAGCAGAAAAGTGGCACTGGAGGGGGGCGGGGCTGCTGGGAATCGCAGCAGCAGGGGTAAGAGCGGCAAAGGGCACAAAGAACAAAATGAGGAAAAAGTGCAAAGAAGTGCAAGAAGGGTCGAAGGGATAGAAAGAAACGAAAGAAAGAGCCAGAAAATGCTGAAAAAAGAGAGACAGAGGGCAGTCCAGCAGCAGAGCATTGACGCGCTACCACTAGACCACCAGGGATAAGGGGAAAAAAGCAGTAAAGGCAGATGAAAGCAGAGAGAACGGCAGAAAGAAAAGAGACAGAGGGCAGTCCAGCAGCAGAGCAGTGATGCTCTACCATTAGACCACCAGGGATGAGGTGCAGGCAAGTGCCTGCGGATGAAGGAGGGCCTCGAATAACTGACCCGAGGGTTAGTAGATCAGCAGCAGGGAGCTCAGGCAGCAGCTACAGGCGGAGCTGTGTAATGAAGGGAGCAATCCACTAAAGGTCAGTGGATTGCCATTAGGATTAGCAAAGCGAATAGGTTTTGCCTATGCAAGACCAATTGGCGTTGCCAATTTTTTTTAAGATGTTGCACAGGAGCGAGAGTTGCTGTGCACCATGACTCAAAGTAAATAACAACAAAACGATATGGTGAGGCCAGCGTTGACCGTGTCATTGGGCTTTTTTTGTTTACTTTAAGTCATGTTGCACTGCAGACTGTGCCACTGTGCAACATCTTTACAAAACAATTAGCAAAGCCAAATAGCTCTGAATGAGCTATTTGGCTTTGTTAATGTCTGCGGAACTAGGGAACCAGGTTCAAGTCTCGGCTCAACATCCTGTGAATCAGGGCAAATCACTGAAACCCCCCAGGCCAAAAAAACCCAAAAATGAGTGTGTTCTTGTGTAAAGTAAATGGTGCTCATGTAAAGCACTCCATTAACTTCTGGTCAAGTTGGCACTATAAACCTGGGCAAAATGTTTTTTTAAAAGCTATAAGAGAGAGGAGGGTGGTAAACAAAGGGGGCGGGTGAGTGGGTTATGGAGAATGACGGGGTGCCAACAAGTAAATAAATATAAAAACAAGTACCTTAAGCAGCCTATGGCCATTGGAAGGACATTGGCCACAGAAAGCAGTACTTGGTCCATGCTCCATGGCAAGGACACAAAGGGATAAAGACTGCAACCCAATAGGAAGCCAGAGGTGAGGAGGAGGCTGACCAATAACAAGCAAGGAAACAAGAGTGGGTGGGAGCCAACCAATGATAGGTAAAGGTATGTAATTGACAGTCACTAAGCTCCTTTTAATCTTTTTTTATTTTTAGAACAATAGCTTTTGCTTACAGCACAAGTGTGCTGTAAGAAAAATCTAAAAACGAGCATCAGTGCTCAGGAGATTTGGCCCAAAGGACTGATCTGCTGACTTAAGACATGGGGATACAGGTTTGAGTCCTGGCATTGGCTCAACATCCTGTGATTCTAGACCAAATCTCTTAATCTCCCCAGGCCTAAAACATTAATCTGGCCTTGTGTAATGTAATCAAGTGCCCCATGCTCTCAGGTCAAGCTCGCACTACATAAAACTGCAATAAAAAAATAATAAGCAATGGCTTTTGCTACAGTATTGTTTGCTTGACTGCTTGTTTATTCCCTTCACTTCCTGACCATTTCCTTGTGCAAAAAGTGTTCTGAGTGTCCTGGGAGGGATGCGTGACATTAGTGTAGTGCCCTTATCAGAGAATGGCTGTATCCTAAACATCTCGCTAAATTGGATGCATAGAGTACTTCACAAAGGGATAAGAGCTTGTTTAGAATGTCTAAATAAGTATTAGCATTTTGTAGAAAATAATAGAAAGTTGCAGATTGACAATAAGGACCGCATTTAATAAAAGTATTGGAAAATACCACAAAGTGGACAAGTCAGTATCCATTTTTGGGAAGGATACAGATGCTTTACATCGTGCCTCCTGAAAACAGTAATCTGATGAGATTTTTAGGTCGAAGCCTACTAGACAGTGCAGCTGTCTGGTTTACTTATGACTTCTTGTGGGCATTCTGAAAGCTTCCCTGGGAATGCATTTAGCCCATTTCTTACTATTGGCGTTGTGGTTTGTAACTCACATTTGTTTGATGGCTCTATTTGTTTAAGGCTGTCCAGCTTGAGTTTGTCCCTCCCATGAGCATCCCTTGCTTACTGTATCCTTCTGAGTACCCGCTTTTTTTCTAATTCTGAGCATGGTGGAAACAAATACATTAATATGATCAAAACACATCAATACACTAGGTGATGACATTTCTACACATTATCATTTGTGGGCAGCAAAACTGTATGTCTGTGCAAATGTAATGATCATTTCAATTGGAAGTGTGTTGTCTGCAACGGTACTGCGCTACCACACCATGCATACTCCACTATACACTACCACTCCACTCTACTCTACACCACTCTACTCTATGCCATTCCACTCTTTGCCATGCCATTCCATTCCACAACACTCAACTCTACTCTATGACATGCCCCTCCACTCTACACCCCTCCACTCTAAGACAGTTTACGAAACGTCACACCACTCCTCTCATCCACTCTATGCCCATCCTACCTACTTCTCACCACTCTTTGCCCTTCTACTCTATGCCACTTACCAACTCCAGTACAATCTGCCCCAACCAAATATACCCTACTCCACTACAATCTACCCCAATCCACTCCATTCACCCCAAACTACTCCACTCCACTCAATCTGCCCCACTCCACTCCAATATACTCCATTCCACTCCACTCAATCTACTCCATGCCATTCTACCCCAATCTACCCTATTCCACTCCAATCTACCCCATGCCACTCTATCACATTCATCCCACTCCATTCCAATCTACACCACCCTACTCCAATCTACCCACCCCATCCCAATCTACCACACCATCCCAATCTACCCTACCCCAATCTACTCTGCTCCAATCTACTCCACTCCAAACTACCCCAATCCAATCTATCCCACTCCAATCTACCCCACTCCACTCCAATCTACCCCAATCCACTCCAGTCTAACCCACTCCATTCCAATCTACCCTACTTTAATCTACCTCACTCCAATCTACCCACTCCAATATACCCTACTCCATTCCAATCTACCCAATCCATCCACTCCACTCTTCCCCACTCTACCCCACTCCACTACACTCCAATTATTACATCTCCACTCCAATCTACCCCACTCCACTCTACTCTAATCTACCCCACTCCAATCTAGCACAATTCACCCAAATCTACCCCACTCCACTGCAATCTACTCCACTCTACCCCAGTCTACCACACTCCATCTACCCCAGTCTACCACACTCCATTCTCCCCAATCTACCACATTCCACTCTATCGCAATCTACCCCACTCCATCTACCACTTTCCCCTCAAATCTACACCACTGCAATCCAATCCACCCCACTCCATCCACTCAAATCTAGCCCACCCCAATCTACACTACTCCAATCTACCCTATTCCAATCTACCCCACTCCTATCTACCTAAATCTTCTCCACTCCAATCTACCCTAATCTACCCCACTCCAATCTACTCCACTGCTATCTATCCCACTCCTATGTACTCCACTCCAATCGACCCCACTCCACCCCAATCTACCCTACTCCAATGTACTCCACCCCAATCTACTCCAATGTACCTGACTCCAATCTACCCCACTCCAATCTACCACACTCCCTCACTCCACACCACTCCACTCCAGTCTACCCCCTCCACTCCAATCTGCCCCACTCAACTCCACTCCAATTTATCTCACTCTATTCCACTACAATCTACCCCCTCCAGTCTACCTCACTCTACCCCAATCTGCCCCAATACAATCTACCTCAATCCCACCTCACTCCACGCTACTCCAATTTATCCCATTCCACTCTAGCCCAATCTAGCCCATTCCAATGTACTCCAATAAACCCCACCCCACACCATTCCGCTAACTTTTAGACATGCTGAACAGCAGCCGCATTAGTGTACAACATGGCTCAAACACATTGCCAAAGCCAATAGCTCTTGCATAGGCGAGACCTATTGGCTTTGCCAATGCTTGTTCTAGTAGCAGTTGCAAGGCAATGGTGAGAGGAGGACCAACACTTTACAGACTAAACTTATGGTTCTTAAAATGATAACCTTGAAAACAAGGAGAGGGGGCTCTATATACCAAAGAGATGGAGCTCCCAATAACCATAAAGTTAGAAAAAGGGTTCCCTTTGGTCAGGACCTATATCACACCATTCGTGCCTCAGAAGTACTCATGCTCACCAACACACATCATTCCTCACGCTGAATGTATTAAAGCACTTATATAACACCAAATTATACAAAATATATATGTCTTTAATCAATAAAAGCCATACTAAATGTACAATTTATATCATGACAATATATAAAATACACCTTAAAAAAACATATATCAAAAACACAATAGACAATAATTACAATATCGCTATAGGAGAATAGACACAGACAATCTACTTTGTCATGTAAGCGTTAATTTGAATCCGTTATAAACAGCAGAGAACATGGGTCTTGATTCCCTGTCTCTGTTAGACTGCTGAGTTCTCCAAATTTAACAAAAAAACTGGGCATCGACGCGTTTCAGTGGTATGTTCTCAATACGACCACCTTCATCAGGACATTTAAAACTGTTTTCTCCTTAAGGTAGCGTTATACATTGGTCTATGATCTCACCAGTGCATCTGCACTTCAGTGAGAGAAACTCCCAATTCGTTGTGGAGAAAGTGATCCTATTACTGGGATCTATTTAATTAAATTTAATTAAAACAGGGAGAAAGCCAACTCTCCACGATAACGAAACGACCCTGTCTTCTCTTTACTTCTCAGGTCATATGACTCTGCTCCCTAAAGATTTATGGTGGGATGTTACAATCGGGGTCTCTCTCAGTGTAACTCCCCCGTAATTTTTCTTGGAGGTCTCAAGTTTCCTTATTTCGTTTACTTATCAGAAGTACGTATCACCAATCACGTCCTTCTGATAGCAGGGTGGCGTTATTCGTGGCTATTTGCTTCAACGACTCGCTACCCCTGATGTGTGACCTGGATCTCGGTGGATGCGATTAAAATGATAAACCAGTAGAAATGTGCTACTGTTATTAGTCTTTTAGGTGCGTGTGTGTGCATGTGGGGCATTCTCTTGTTTTAAAAAAAAATCTTTATTTATAGTTTTCAAAGAGATACGAATGCAGGCAATCTCCAATACCATACCAACCACGTGGCATGGCCACATACTAAAACATCAGACAAGTACTATTCTAAATAACAAAAACAAACCCCCTGTACCAGGTGGAAGGGCAGGTGTCAGGGTCTAAATCCCTTTTGCTGTCTGAACCACACAGGAGCAGAATGACGCTAGGTCCCAATACCCTTCTCAGAACCAACCCTGCTAGGTCTTTTAGTATTCCATTGCAGGTAAGTTCTAAGGGGGGAAAAGGGGTTGGGGACAGAGAAGAGACTGCTCCAATATTCTGCCTGTTCAGCTACGTCTTCTTCTTCTTACTGGACTGCAACATTAACATGTAAAAAACCTTTATTTATTGTGCCTTTTAACTTACTGTTTTTTCTATGGTGTATAAATAACTTATCTTACCAGAATGTTTACTGAAGCTTACTTCTCTTCTACTTCTCATGTATTGTTTGCTAGGTTGTATGAGAAGTCTTCACTCAGATCTCTTTCCTTTTCGTTCTCAGGTACAATCTGCACTTGATCCTGCTATTCCTTAATGTAAGAAAGATAAGGTAAGTATTTATTTCTGTATTCCTAATTTATGTATTATTTGGGTTTCTCTTTCTTTCTATTAACTCACTGTTAAGAGACTGGAGTGGGCCTTGAACTGGGGTTTCTGTAGTAGGATGACTGGTTTTCTCTCTTTAATTAGTTTTTTAAACAATGCTTCAGAACTTAGGTTAAATGTTAAAAGGAAGCGTTCCTTTTATTCAGGCCTTTGGTTTTAATGTTTGCTGGAAGCACTGCCATACGTGAGGAGAACATTACTGGAGTTCTTTAACACATGGCATGAGAAAGAAACATGCCGGGCCTTTGACCCTGACTTCACCTTTTAATTAATTCTCAGAAGAGTGAACAAGTTTCAGTCTAAGAAGACACTGCGTGTTGAAAGGTCACGCCTGCGTCTGACAGATTCTGGAACAGCTGAAAAAGACAGCTGATTCAAAAAGCTTTTTATTTAATCTTCTCAGCTAAGGAAAGCAATTACTGAAAAAAGTATTTCCAGTTTTCAAACGAAGGAAAATATATTCTGACTTGTTTCCTTTTTTTCTCTTTAAATAGAAATTTACCTCTGACACAATAACCTTTTCTCACAGAATGTTTTATATTAGCTACAAGTTTAACACTAACCTGATTAGTGAGGGAATGTAGTTCCGACGAAGCTAACCCCGATTTTATCGCAACTACCCTAACTGACTTCCACGACGCTGGGAAAACAGGTGCTCTTCAAATTATTTCTTCAGTGAAGTGCACAGTGGAATGTTGAAGCACACTTCACCTGATGTCATGAAGCCTAAAAGACTAGACTGCTAACAGTGGTGTGCTGTCGCAGTATGTGCATGTTGGCAGCCATCTTGGAGTTCCATCGGTGCCAACAAGCACTCCAGCTTGAGGGATTATCTGACTTTTGGTAAGTTTGTAGGGGGAAAATGGTAGCCAGCATACAGTTAGAAGGAGGAAACCTCCCGTGAGTCCTGACAGTACCCCCTCCCAACGGGGTTTCCTCCGGTCGTGGTTTGGCAGGGAATTTGGCATGAAAGGCTCTAATTAAACGGGGGGCATGGACATTAGTACTCTTTTCCCAGGAACGTTCATCAGGTCCATAACCTTGCCAATCAATGAGGTAGAAAATTTCATTGCGGATGAGTTTTGAATCCAAAATTCGTTTAACTTCGTACTCCGCCTCACCATTAACCATCAGAGGATCAGGAGGGGAAACCCTACGCAACCCCGGTTGAATTGGTTTAAGGAGAGAAACATGAAATACTGGATGAATTTTGGTAGAACCAGGAAGAGATAGTTGATAAGTGACTGGATTTATGACCTTCTCAATTGGATAAGGACCCATAAAACGAGGCTGAAATTTACGGGGACCTTTGAGTCTGAGATTTTTTGTACTCAACCAGACTAAGTCTCCTACATGAAGCTCAGGTTCTTTTTTACGTTTTCGGTCAGCGAAGTGTTTGTAACGATCCTTCGCGATCGACAAATTCTGGGTTACTGAGTGATGAATTTTAGTTAACTGTCGGGCAATATCTTGAACAGCAGGAACATTAATATCATCAAAATTAGCATGAGAATTGGGATGTCTGCCTGAGTTTATAAAGAAAGGGGAGTGGCCAGTGGATACATTTAGAGCATTATTGTGAGCATACTCCGCAGTCCATAAGTGGTCAGGCCAGTCACCCTCCTCATCTAACAAATAAAGTCTGAGGTGTTGTTCTAGGTCTTGGTTAATGCGTTCAGTCTGACCATCAGTTTCTGGGTGAAAACTGGTGGAATAACGATGGTCAATATTAAGGCCTTTGATGTAAGCCTTCCAAAATCGTGATAGGAACTGAGAGCCCCTGTCTGAAACGAGGACCCTAGGAATCCCATGAAGGCGAATAACATGTTGATTGAAAAGTTGGGACAATTGTTTAGCAGTGGGTGTACCTTTGAAGGGTATATAATGTGCCATCTTACTAAAAGTGTCGACAACTACAAGAATGGTATCATACCCATGGGAAGAAGGTAGATCAACAATCAAATCTAAGGAGACTGTGTGCCAAGGATATGGGGGTTGGCATGGGTTGTAGGAGACCTTTAGGAGCTTGTCTGTCCGATTTTCCCCGTGCACAAATTTCACAGCCTAACACATATTGACGGACGTCTCGGCACATGTATGGCCACCAGAAACGACGTTTGAGTAATTCTTCGGTTTTCACAACACCTTTGTGGCCAGCCAGAGGGTTGTCGTGACATTCCTGCATTGCCTTCAGCTGAAGCTCCTTGGTGGGTAAATACAGGGTGGTACCTAAATAGGGGAGGCCATTGCGAATGAAACGTTGTGGATCTTCTGTGGCCCAGTTCTCCATTTCAAGGTCGGTCATCAAATTTCGAACGTGATGTTCAAAAGGTTCTAAGGAGATAGTTCCAATGAATTTTCCATCAGGTATGATTTGCTGGTTTTCAATGACTGAAGTTTGATTTTCTGTGTCGAGTCTAGAGAGGACATCAGCCTTTCCATTCTTGGATCCGGGACGAAAAGTGATAACAAAATCAAAGTCCGCGAAGTAAAGAGACCAACGCAGCTGACGTGGTGTGAGAGTTCGAGCAGATCGCAAAAATTTTAGGTTGCGGTGGTCCGTAAACACCGTTACAGTGTGTTTTGCCCCCATTAAGTAATGCCTCCAATCTTTGAAGGCATCTTTGATTGCCAAGAGTTCTTTTTCTGTAATCGTATAGTTGCATTCCGCAGGGTTGAGTTTGCGGGACCGATATGCCACCGGGTGTAACTGTCCCGTGTCCTTGTGCCTCTGAGAAAGTATTCCCCCGATGGCTAGGTCCGATGCGTCTGTCTCCAAATAAAAAGGCTCAGAGGGATCTGCATGAAGCAGCACCGGTGCTGTGGTGAAACTGTCCTTCATCAACTGAAAAGCTTCTTCTGCTTCTTCTGACCATTGGAACGGAACTCCTTTCTTCAGAAGACGAGTCAGCGGAAGTATCTTATTGGAGAATCCATTAATGAATCGTCTGTAAAAATTAGAGAATCCGATAAAGCTTTGAACCTCTTTGATACTGGTAGGAGATTTCCAGTCTGTTATCGCCTTCACTTTTTGCTCATCCATTCGAACTCCTGCAGGTGATAACACAAAACCTAGGAATTCTACTGTATCTGTGTTGAAGAGGCATTTCTCCAATTTAACGTATAGAGAGTTCTCTCGTAGACGTTGTAAAACTGCTCTGACCTGGTTGTGATGTTCTTCAACCGTGTTGGAATAAATCAGGATGTCATCTATGTATACTATAGCGCATCGGTCAATGAATTCACTTAAAACATCATTGATAAAGTACTGGAAGGCCGCTGGTGCGTTACAGAGACCATATGGCATCACAAGATACTCATAAAGGCCAAATTTGGTCCTGAACGCAGTCTTCCACTCGTCGCCTTCCCGGAGTCTAATCAAGTGGTACGCTCCTCGTAGGTCTAGGCGAGTGTATATCTTTGCTTCCTTCACTTGATCAATTAGTACTGAAATGAGAGGCAATGGATAACGATTCTTCACAGTTATCCTGTTAATCGCTCTAAAGTCAATACAAGTCCTGAGATCTCCCCCTTTTTCGGCACGAAAAAAAGTGGGGAAGAGACAGGGGACTGCGACGGTCGGATAAATCCGTTCTCCAGATTCTTAGCTAGGTATTCCTTCAAATGGATGTTTTCCTTCTCCGTTAATGCGTAAACTCTGCTGCATGGTAGATTAGCCCCTGGTTCTAGATCAATTTTGCAGTCATAGGGCCTGTGGGGGGTAACGTCTCTGCCTTTTTCTCATCAAAGACGTCTGCAAAGTCTTGGTATTCATCTGGTATCATGGTAGTTTGGATCGCACATACCGAACCTCCACCTTCACACAATTGGGTGGCAGCGCAGATTACAGAAGAATGTGTCTGGTCGTCGAAACAATTTTTGGTGCAGTAGTCTGAATTTAATTGAATAGTTCGGGCTCCCCAATCAATTAACGGGTTGTGTTCCGTTAGCCATGGTAGACCTAGAATCAGTTGAAATTGGGGGCGTCTATTAAATTAAATTGCAAGGTCTCTTGGTGTCCTTCGACAGTAGTCATGTGTACCAATTCAGTATGACTGGTTATGGGCCCTGAAGTTAAATCCGTACCATCCACCGCTCTGACCTTCTCACTTTTCTCCTTCTTGATAGCTTGTAAACCGATCAGGCTAGCGAATTTGTGGTCGGAGAAATTACCTGTTGCCCCAGAATCTACCATGACGATGATTCCTGTCAAAACCACATCTCTAAACCTTAAGGTCACAGTCATAACCAAATGGGGAGAGGAGACTTGTAGTGTGTTTGCCAATTGGTGATTTGTTGGAGTCGTTTTTCCATTCGCATCCACAGGTCCAACTCCCCTTACCTGTGGTGCCTCTAGTTTTCCTTCTCCTTAGCAGGCAACTTTGGTCTTTTTAAGCAATTCTTGACAAAATGTCCACTTCTTCCACAATATAGGCACAGTTTGTTCAGCCTTCTCTTTTCTTTTTCTTCTTTAGAGAGTGGACCTCTGACTACACCGATTTGCATGGGTTCAATTCCCGAAGAACTCTCTACTGTCCGTGTGGATTCTGTTTTGACACGGTCAAAACGAGGAACACTTGGTCTAAGCTCCTTCCGCCGTTCTCCTTTCCGCTCACTTTGCCGATAATCGATCTCTAAGGTTAAATCCACTAAGGCAGAGATGTCGGTGGGTCGATTAGGGATTTGAGATAGAGCGTCCTTCAATTCCTCTCGCAATCCTCTATAGAATACTGCTGCTCTTTTATCCTCGGGCCAGTTGGTCTCGACCACTAGTTTATTAAATTGGGCTAGGTAAGACACGAGTTCTCGGTTTCCTTGCTTTAATTCCAACAGTTCGTTGTCTGAAGCTTGAGATGCTGTTCTTCTATCAAAAATTCGGAGAAATTCCTTCTTGAAGTCATCTAAACTGTACAAAATTGGGTCATCCTTGGTTACTAGTGGCATGGACCATGAGGCGGCGTCCCCACTAAGGTAGGACAAGATAAACGCCACTCGGGATTGAGCATCGGGGAAGATCGTTGGACGGCACATAAAATGCAGAGAGCATTGGGTCAAAAAATTTGCGCTTTCTGCGGGTCTCCATTAAATCGCTCTGGAGGGGCAAGAGGAATTACTGGGGATAATGAGTGGATTACTTGTGTGGGGGCAAAGGATGAAGTGCTGATGTTAGGACTCTGGGTTTCAAAGGATGCGGTGCTTGGCCTAGATCCCAAAGCTGGTGTTCCCGTTTTAAAGGTTATTATCTCCTGTCTTAGTATTTTATTTTCCTCTCTGACTGCCTCCAAGTCCCTTTGTATATTACTCAAAATCTCGCCCAAATTTTTTAAATCAAGTCCTTCTGCCATTCTGCTCAGGTGCTTGTACCAACGTGGGCACTTCACTCTGTCAGGGTCTAAATCCCTTTTGCTGTCTGAACCACACAGGAGCAGAATGACGCTAGGTCCCAATACCCTTCTCAGAACCAACCCTGCTAGGTCTTTTAGTATTCCATTGCAGGTAAGTTCTAAGGGGGGAAAAGGGGTTGGGGACAGAGAAGAGACTGCTCCAATATTCTGCCTGTTCAGCTACGTCTTCTTCTTCTTACTGGACTGCAACATTAACATGTAAAAAACCTTTATTTATTGTGCCTTTTAACTTACTGTTTTTTCTATGGTGTATAAATAACTTATCTTACCAGAATGTTTACTGAAGCTTACTTCTCTTCTACTTCTCATGTATTGTTTGCTAGGTTGTATGAGAAGTCTTCACTCAGATCTCTTTCCTTTTCGTTCTCAGGTACAATCTGCACTTGATCCTGCTATTCCTTAATGTAAGAAAGATAAGGTAAGTATTTATTTCTGTATTCCTAATTTATGTATTATTTGGGTTTCTCTTTCTTTCTATTAACTCACTGTTAAGAGACTGGAGTGGGCCTTGAACTGGGGTTTCTGTAGTAGGATGACTGGTTTTCTCTCTTTAATTAGTTTTTTAAACAATGCTTCAGAACTTAGGTTAAATGTTAAAAGGAAGCGTTCCTTTTATTCAGGCCTTTGGTTTTAATGTTTGCTGGAAGCACTGCCATACGTGAGGAGAACATTACTGGAGTTCTTTAACACATGGCATGAGAAAGAAACATGCCGGGCCTTTGACCCTGACTTCACCTTTTAATTAATTCTCAGAAGAGTGAACAAGTTTCAGTCTAAGAAGACACTGCGTGTTGAAAGGTCACGCCTGCGTCTGACAGATTCTGGAACAGCTGAAAAAGACAGCTGATTCAAAAAGCTTTTTATTTAATCTTCTCAGCTAAGGAAAGCAATTACTGAAAAAAGTATTTCCAGTTTTCAAACGAAGGAAAATATATTCTGACTTGTTTCCTTTTTTTCTCTTTAAATAGAAATTTACCTCTGACACAATAACCTTTTCTCACAGAATGTTTTATATTAGCTACAAGTTTAACACTAACCTGATTAGTGAGGGAATGTAGTTCCGACGAAGCTAACCCCGATTTTATCGCAACTACCCTAACTGACTTCCACGACGCTGGGAAAACAGGTGCTCTTCAAATTATTTCTTCAGTGAAGTGCACAGTGGAATGTTGAAGCACACTTCACCTGATGTCATGAAGCCTAAAAGACTAGACTGCTAACAGTGGTGTGCTGTCGCAGTATGTGCATGTTGGCAGCCATCTTGGAGTTCCATCGGTGCCAACAAGCACTCCAGCTTGAGGGATTATCTGACTTTTGGTAAGTTTGTAGGGGGAAAATGGTAGCCAGCATACAGTTAGAAGGAGGAAACCTCCCGTGAGTCCTGACAGCAGGTGAAAGTGGCTCAGGTTATGCCGATCCGAAAGAAGGTGTACCTGTCACCTATGAACCTCACTAATTATCGACCGATTTCATTGTTTCCCTTATTGGGTAAGCTGTTAGAAGGTCAAATTAATAAGCAACTCACAGATTACCTTGAGGTAGTAAGATTCTGGACCCGTCACAATTTGGGTTTCGACATTTCCATAACACAGAGTCAACCTTGGCAGCTGTCACTGACCATATCAGATGTTCACTTGATGCCAACATTCCTTCCCTGCTCGTGCTGCTGGATTTACCAGCAGAATTTGATACTGTTTATCATCCCAGGATGATCCATAGGTTTCAGGAGATCGGAATCCATGGCTTAGCATTACAATGGCTCAATGATTTTCTCACCAACAGAACCCAAACCATTACTTTGGGCTCTTATAAATCCCGCACCATGTTATTGGATATGGGGGTGCCACAGGGCTCCTGTCTGAGCCTTACCTTATTCAACATCTATGTGGTCCCCCTTGCCAAGATCATTAAAGCCTTTGGATTTGAGGTAATACCTTATTCTGATGATACGCAACTATGAATCTCCTTTGAAGAAAAGCTGGCCAAAGCTAAAGAATGTTTTTCAGTCAGGATGAAAGCAATTACTGACTAGATGACAAAAAACTGTCTTCAGTTGAATGCTGGTAAAACTGAATTCTTGTTGTTTGGCAAGGCCCAAGAACTTGGCACAGCTCTGAGTGCCAAACAAGTAGTCAAAAACCTTGGTGTTCATTTGGACCAAACTCTCTGTATGAAGGAACATGTCTTGTCTACTATTGGCATTTTCTTCTACACTATGTGCCTGTTGAGGAGAGCTTTCACCTTTCTCCCTCTTTCTGTAAGGAAAGCTCTGGTACAGGCACTGGTTATTAGTCGTTTGGATTACAGCAATGCCTTATTGGCCTCTACAAATGAGACATTATTATCAAAAATCCAAGTGGTGCAAAACACCGCCGCCTGTCTCATCTACGGTCTTCCATCTGCAGCGGCATCCTCATCTCTTTTGCATTCTCTGCATTGATTACCAGTCGAAAAAGGATTATTTTAAAACTCTGTTGCTTAACACATAACTCCCTGAATGGGAAAGGCCCAAGCTACTTATCTTCTACGCTCTTTCTTTATCGCCCATCTAGACTTCTTAGATATAGTGACAAAGCATTGCTGAGAGTTCCACGGGTCAGAAGGACCTGTACAGGGGGCAGATCTCTCTCTTATCTAGCCCCTCTGTATTGAAATAGGTTACCTCTGCTTATTAGAATGTGTAGAGAACATCTCAAATTTCGAAAATTAATCATAACAGTGCTCTTCTAACGTAGCAGTATCTGCTTTGCCTGTGTTTTTGCTTAGTGCTGAGATACCCCTCCCAAGGTGATTTGTGCATATTATAAATTATACTAACATAACATAAGAAGGGAGGGGGGCACCATGACGAAGAAACAAAGGCATGGCTAACATCCACTCAGTATGTTAGGGTGGAATGAGTCAAACGACTTAAACAATGTGAGATGAAACAACCGGAATGAGCATAAGAAAGGAAATAAGAGGGAAAAATTGAAATTGAAATTGGGGAAAATGGGGGTGGAAGGGTACGCAAACTCATTCAAAGTCCCAGCTCCTTTTGCGGAGCCTCGAGGAGGGCATTTCCAATACTGTAGATCCAGGTATCTATACAAAACAGGGTGGAGATGGAGGATCAGTCTGGGTGATAGGGTTATGCTGGCGCTTTAGCCGGGATCCAGTTTGATACAGAAAAAGTGGTTCCAACAGGAGTTATATAGATATGGCAACACTACTAGCCAGGCTAGACTCCAAAAAGTTAGCCAATTAACCCCTATTTCAAAATTCAGGAGGATAATGCATTAATCAACAATGCATTGAGTGTACCCGAGAAAACCACAACAAAGAAAAGCAAGTCAAGTTGAAATAAATTCAAAGAATGTAATGACATTTGAACATATACATATATTATACTTTTTATATATATCAGTCATTCCAAAAAAGTGAATAGCAAGTGCTTGAAAAACTGTTCATGTATAAGTGAGGGAAGATAAAGGAATATAGTACATTATATACAATCAGGTGGTATTTGTGCCTGTCTGATTTTATTTTTCAAATATTTTCACATCCATAATGCATAGGTACAGTATACAATTCAATGTTATCCTTCTATGGAGAGTGATTTCAGTACAGGCCACATGAAAAAGGATTGTCGACATTTCGACCCCAAAAAGGAGGAATCACCAATTAAGCCTTATTGCAGGGTCTTCATCAGGACAGTTAGGAGCAACCTCAAAGTTAGGGAGGAGAGCACCAATCAGGAAACTAATGAGGGTGTTTGTGATATGGGTAAACTCATGCACGGTGGTTAAGCTCACCTGAATTCCACCGTATTCCAGTCACTAAGATTAGATATTACCAATGTGGGCCAACCAGCTCCTTATCTATGGACAAATGTAATTTCCCCTTCTTAATTGTCTGGATAGATCCATTATGTGATTGTGCTGAAATTAAATAGCATGGAGATCTAGTTAATACAATGTAACAAACAATAGCAGTAACACTGACTGCCTACAAGCACTAATACTCACCCTAGATGTAAGGGGCTTCTTAATGTGAAAAGCGTGTTCCAATTGCAATTAATTGTAAATATGTATGTATAAAGAGTCGTCCAGATTAATCAGGGTATGGACTCTGAAAAAAGAGAATTGAGCATATGTTAAAACTAGCTCAAAGTCATTCTTTTGCAAGTTGAAATAAGGGAAAGAAAAGTCATCCGGCAGCATGGCAATCTGACCCGGTATATTACCTTGGGATACAATGTATCCAGGGAACATCTCGTGTCCACGCGAGCGCTCAGAGACTGAACTCTTGAAATACACTTTCATTGAGGTCAGCGTGCATGTGGCTGGCCTCACGTCAGGAATGCAGTCACTAGCTGCATACTGGGATGCATCACAGTGTGATCCACGCCAATGGACCTGCAGAGGAGATCAGTCTGTTCAGTAGAATTCAAAGGGTGCACACGTTCCATCTGGGTGTACGGCCTAATTAAAATACTGTGCACGGGGAGCTAAGGAGGAGGACCTGGCCATTACCGCAATATGATATGTGGTCAAGTACAATGTATTATTAAATGTCCACAGATGTGAAGCAATTAAGTGTGTGGTAAAGTCTAATGTATTATAAAGCATCCAAGAATGTGTATCAAAACAACAGGTTAATAATATTATGCTGCATGATCCTAATTCAACAGAAAGACATATGATTAATCACAACAACATGCATTTCAAATGGCCATCGCATGTTCTCGTGAATTAAAGGGTTAATGTTGGAGACCTGAAAGGGTAACAGAGTAAATGAATAGTCATACACAACAGGGAAAACACACAGTACAAGGGGTGACAATTTCCGGTTACACATATAATGTGAATTTGTCGTGGTTCTGAGAAGACTTATGTGGTCATAGTGTCAAACAATATTTAATAGGAACACTTGTCATGTGATCTCTTCATGTTCGTTCAACCCATGGGGTACAGTATCCAGGATGTGCATCCATTTGCATTCCTGCATCTGATTCGGCTACAGTGTTGAAGTATACTTGCTTTCACTTTTTGGCGAGTCTGGCCAATGTATAAGAACCCACATGGGCCAGTGATATGAGGTAAATTCCACAAAGAGCGTATGGAGGGTTTAGGAGGACATCCTAAGTAGGAACACACTACATGATCCCTAATGCTCTTCCCTATCCTGTATCCATGCATAGGTGGTTCCGTCATGTCAATCTCATCTGCCACTAATGCCCAATACCTGTTAACTGCAAAAACAACAATTGATGGACAGAATGCAGAACAATGTCATACATTCACCCCAGTACAGAGATCTGGGCCTAAATCCATCGTTTTTTTGCTCACCATGCCATAACAGTTTGAACCCAGCCATATGCAAATCAGTCTTGACCCTGTGCCCAATGGGAACAGTCCAGCCCGAACTGCCAGGCCAGGTCCTCCCTGGACTGGAAACAAGCATCCTAGGACCGGTTTCGGGGTTTCACCCCTCTTCAGCCAGGATAGCTTGATTCCAGTGGCATGGAGAGCACGGGACCCACGTCTGGGCATACCCGTCCCACACGGGGTGACAAATGCAAAAACAACAATTGATGGACAGAATGCAGAACAATGTCATACATTCACCCCAGTACAGAGATCTGGGCCTAAATCCATCGTTTTTTGCTCACCATGCCATTCCAGTTTGAACCCAGCCATATGCAAATCAGTCTTGACCCTGTGCCCAATGGGAACAGTCCAGCCCGAACTGCCAGGCCAGGTCCTCCCTGGACTGGAAACAAGCATCCTAGGACCGGTTTCGGGGTTTCACCCCTCTTCAGCCAGGATAGCTTGATTCCAGTGGCATGGAGAGCACGGGACCCACGTCTGGGCATACCCGTCCCACTCAGGGTGACAAATGCAAAAACAACAATTGATGGACAGAATGCAGAACAATGTCATACATTCACCCCAGTACAGAGATCTGGGCCTAAATCCATCGTTTTTTGCTCACCATGCCATTCCAGTTTGAACCCAGCCATATGCAAATCAGTCTTGACCCTGTGCCCAATGGGAACAGTCCAGCCCGAACTGCCAGGCCAGGTCCTCCCTGGACTGGAAACAAGCATCCTAGGACCGGTTTCGGGGTTTCACCCCTCTTCAGCCAGGATAGCTTGATTCCAGTGGCATGGAGAGCACTCACTGTGCCACTGGATTCAAGCTAGCCTGGCTGAAGAAGGGTGACATACCCTGAAACCGGTCCCAGGATGCTTGTTTCCGGTTCAGGGAGGACCTGGCCTGGCAGTTCGTTCTGGACTGTTCCCATGGGGCACAGGGTCAAGACTGATTTGCATATGGCTGGGTCCAAACTGGGGTGGCGTAGTGGGCAAAAGAACGATGGATTTAACCCAGATCTTTTGACTGGGGGAGAATGTTTGCATTGTCAGCTTTCCGTCCATCATTTGTTTGCTGTAACACTTTTTGCCCCAAGTGGGATGGGTATGCCCAGACGTGGGTCCCTTGCTCACTGTGCCACTGGATTCAAGCTAGCCTGGCTGAAGAAGGGTGACATACTCTGAAACCGGTCCCAGGATGCTTGTTTCCGGTCCAGGGAGGACCTGGCCTGACAGTTCGTTCTGGACTGTTCCCATGGGGCACAGGGTCAAGACTGATTTGCATATGGCTGGGTCCAAACTGGGGTGGCGTAGTGGGCAAAAGAACGATGGATTTAACCCAGATCTTTTGACTGGGGGAGAATGTTTGCATTGTCAGCATTCCGTCCATCATTTGTTTGCTGTAACACTTTTTGCCCTAAGTGGGATGGGTATGCCCAGACGTGGGTCCCTTGCTCACTGTGCCACTGGATTCAAGCTAGCCTGGCTGAAGAAGGGTGACATACCCTGAAACTGGTCCCAGGATTGTTTCCGGTCCAGGGAGGACCTGGCCTGGCACTTCGTTCTGGACTGTTCCCATGGGGCACAGGGTCAAGACTGATTTGCATATGGCTGGGTCCAAACTGGGGTGGTGTAGTGGGCAAAAGAACAATGGATTTAACCCAGATCTTTTGACTGGGGGAGAATGTTTGCATTGTCAGCATTCCGTCCATCATTTGTTTGCTGTAACACAATACCTGTTAACAGATTGTCTTATCTCATTGCTCCGAGTGCTGTAGGTAGTGATACAGATCATTCTATCCTGTGTGTCACCCGTCCATAGTTTGGGTTCAAGCAGGGCTCCTCTTAGTAGGTCCTCTGACGAAACAGATTAGTAGAGAGAGGATACACAAAGAGTCTACTCAAGAAGGCCCGTAAGAGGGCTTGGTTTAATCCAAGAGAAGCACTGCTTGAACCTGTGTTCCTTCTTAGGATGTCCTCCTAAACCCTCCATACGCTCTTTATGGAATTTACCTCAGATCACTGGACACTTTAGATGCGGCAATTGCCAAGCATGTGATTTGACAACAGAGACCAAAACTTTCAGCCACAATGAACACACATTTACACTGAAAGGACACACTACTGTAATAGTATAGATGTGATGTATGCTATCATATGCCCATGTGGATTCTTATACACTGGCCAGACTCGCCAAAAAGTGAAAGCATATTTACTTCAACACTGTAGCCGAACCAGATGCAAGGTTCAAGGGGCACCTTTAGTGGAACATTTCAATACCTTCAATCACTCAGCTGAAAGTCTGAAATGGACAGTATTGGAAAAGATCACTCTGGACCCCAGGGGCAGCAGTTTGGTGGACATTCCCAATTTGTGGGAATGCCAATGGATGCACATCCTGGATACTGTAACCCATGGGTTGAATGAACATGAAGAGATCACAAGACAAGTGTCCCTATTAAATACTGATTGACACTATGACCACATAGGTCTTCTCAGAACCACGACAAATTCACATTACACGTGTAACTGTAAATTGTCACCCCTTGTTCTGTGTGTTTTCCCTGTTGTGCATAACTATTCATTTAGTCTGTTACCCTTTCAAGTCTCCAACATTAACCCTTTCATTCATGAGGACATACATTGGCCATTTGAAATGCATGTTGTGATTAATCATATGTCTTTCTGTTGAATTAGGATCATGCAGCATAATATTATTAACTTGCTGTTTTGATGCACATTCTTGGGTGCCTTATAATACACTAGACTTTACCACACACTTAATTGCTTCACATCTGTGGACATTTTATAATACATTGTACTTGACCACAGATCATATTGTGGTAATGACCAGGTCCCCCTCCTTAGCTGCCCGTGCGCAGGATTTTAATTAGGCCGTACACCCAGATGGATTGTGTGCACCCTTTTAATTCTCCTGAGCGGACTGATCTCCTCGGCAGGTCCACTGACGTGGATCACGCCATGACGCTGACCTCACTGAAAGTGTATTTCAAGAGTTCAGTCTCGGAGTGCTCCCGTAGATGTGAGACGTTCTCCGGATACATTGTATCCCAAGGAAATAGACCGGGCCAGGCTGAGTTGAGCATCTAAATGTCTGCTGGCTTTTTCCCTCTGTTCCTAATGCTACTCACACAATTTAAAGAGCATGATTCTGCCTTGGATGTTTACAGGTGTTTGATTTCTGCCTTTGTAACCTCTAACTGCCACCTGAGAGGTGGTGTGGGATGTCTCGTGTAGGCTTGTGATTTGGATTTATGTCTGCCTCTAAAAGGGCCTGCCGTTCTCTCCACCTTTTGTTAGCAAGAGATGCGTTGCGCATAATCTAGCCATGAACATTGGCCTGAGCCGCTGCGCACAGGCTTTGTGTGGAGGTTACAGATCACTTAGTCTCCTCATAGTATGTGGTTACATGGGATTTCGGAAGGCGTTTTCCATTGGGCATTTTGTAATATGAGGTGTTAAGGCACCAAGGTTTATGGATCCGTTTTGTTAGGGCCCAGTCTATATCAAGCCCAACTGGCGCATGGCCAGAGAGAGATTCCTCCAATATCTCGCAACTCATCACCAATGGCGTCACCTGGTGGTAGGATAGAAAATAGTCCAGCTGTGATTGCCTCTTATGGACCGGCGACATGTATGACAATTCCTTGTCGGACGGGTGAAGCAGATGCCAGATGTCAAGCAACCGCTGGTCTCCCATGACGCCCTGGAGGGTTGCTCTGTCCCCATTATTGGGTACATCAACTGGGCCGGTGCAGTCCAGTATGGCATCCGGGCTAAGCTGAAGTCTCCTCCCAGAATACTGTGTGGAGCCCAATTCTGAGAAGAGTCAGTTGAGTATCAGAAAGAAACTGTGTATTGATCCAGTAGGGGCGTAGATAGAACCCAAACCAAGAACCCTGTCTCCTATGTGTAGTTTAGCGAACACATACCTACCCTCATCATCAGTCCAGCACTGTGGAAAATAGTGTTCTTCATAAGAGGAGCGCTTTCCCAACATTTCCTAGGGCACTTGGTGGACTGGGGGCCAGTAGAGCCTGGGAGAGGAGATCTGCAACAGTGGATAACCGTGCTCACCCAATCTTGCTTCAGTTTGTCCACTTCAAGGTTGGAAAGGTGAGTTTCCTGCAAAAGGGCTATATCAGTGTGCATGGATGCCAAATATGAAAGGAGTTTCTTCCTCTTCACACAGTGCATTAGTCCATTACCTTCAGGGATGTGGTCCGAAGGTTTGCATTCGCCATCGCAAAGAAGGCCAAGACGCAGTCATGGGCAACCTTGCGATGTGCCTTGGGGAAATAATCGCCGCTCTATGCCCCTAAATCAGTGATAACAAATGGCCAGCTAAGGGTGACTGAAATGAACAGCAATAGAGTAAGAAAAGAAGGTGGCTCGAAGCCATGCAGAGGAAGGGAGATTCCAAGGTGCTCCAAGACATCAAGACGGGACCAGCCTGTGGGCGCTTGTGGCAGATGTGGAGATAGGTGGAATGGGCAACAGGCGAAGAAGGGCAAACAGGCGGGGGGGGTTGACCAGTAGGGGTGGGAGGATTAGGTTGGGGAGGGGAGGGGAGGAGATCAAACGGATGGCTTATGGAGACAAAAACAAGCGCTGTGCAGGGGCGCAGAATGCGGATCCGCAATCGTGTGGAGAGTACGCAAGCTTTCTTTGGGGGGTCCAATACCTCCGCCGCTTACATCGAAGTCGGCAGTTGCACAAGATGGGAGGGAGGGGGAGGCCAATGAGGAGGTCCCATATGCAGGAATAAGAACGCATGTATGCCTTAATGAGGGTTGTCCATTGTTAAAGTCGTTTTAAGTGGCATCATCATTATTATTATTATTACTATTATTATTATTATTATTATTATTATTATTATAATTGTTGTTGTTGTTGTTGTTATTGTTATTGTTGTTATTATTAATATTGTTTGGCCCCAGAGAGTGTAGGTAGGGGTGGTGGGAGGGGCGGGGGAAGGGGGGGTGCGGCAGTGTGCAAGGATGGAAATTAGGTACAACCACCCATCAGAGGGTCTCCTATTTGAGAGGGAGAGAGTGGCATGCTGCTAACAGGTGGTGCTCAATGGAGGGTGGGTCGAGGGAACACCGGGGGCCCTGCACGAGACGGGGAAGAGGGGAAGGGGATAGGGGTGAGGGAGAAAATTGCATGACAACCAGAGGCACAGTGTCGGAAAGACAGGGAGCATGGGGCTTCAGGGGCAATGCAACGAAGGCCACTGAGGACAGCCAGGTTATGGCTACAAGAATGTGCCCTGTGTTGCATGGGGAGGGAGGGAGGTGGGAGGAGGTGGGTGAAGTGGGGGTTGGGGACCCCACAGCACAGGGGGTAAGACACATAAGAAGCATAGAACATCAGAATCCAAAATGCAATACAGGGCAGCAAAGTTGTGACAAGACAATAAAAACGTTTGGAACCATGATAAAATATAGGGCCAATCCAAGAATACACACAACATCATGTACAGTCTATCACAAAATGAAATGAAATACTGGCAGTTGAGGCATTACTGGATATAAAAGAACAGTACCTGTCGAGAAAAGAGAGTAGCAGAGGCATACAAGAGACGATAATACCAGAAATAGCATTAAAATCGGTTTCTAGTCCCTGGAAGTGCTGGTGGCAGGGGCAGTGGTCAGGGTAGGGATAGGATCAGTGTAAATGTTCCCTGGGTAGTGTTGAGGGACAACATGACAGGCAGGGATTAGAGCATCCACAATACCGTTGTGCACCCCGAGTGGCAGATCCAGGGAGAGGAGGAGGGCAAGGGCGGGGGAGAAGTGGAATGGGGGGACGTTGGTGGAGTCAGGGATGGGCAGGGGTGGTGGGGATGGGGGAAACCAAGGGACAGGGTTACCGGGAGAGGGCAGCTACCTCATAGGACCTGCGTTTGGCAATTTCCAGGGGTGAGGACATGTCAAAGACATGCAGTGGGCAAAATGGCGCTGGGGCAGTGAGCTGATGACAGAGAAGTGGAAGAAAATGAAATGTGAGACTTGGGTGAGTTCAGCAACTTTCTGGACTACTTTCTCTCAGCTCGACTGTTTCTTGAAGAGTCTATCCTACATCCTGCCCTGCCAAGCGTGTTTGTCGTGGTTCTTGGAAGAAAGATGAGGGGATCTCCAGGACGGGCGAATCAGTGCCCATACCGGCTTCACTAAAGCCCTCCAGGAAGCACTGCAGGTCTCTGGGTTCATGGAAAATTTTTGAGTATCCGTCTTTGGTGTTCCACATTCTAGCGGGCTCGAGCAGGCTATATTTGATGTCCAGTTTCCGTAGTTGAGGCCTCGTGAACAGGAAGACCTTCCATTTTATGCTGGTTTCCTAGGGAAAAATCTGAGGTCTTTTGGATTTTGTGAGAATCCCAGTCATAAGGTCTGTGTCGACGCGCTACCAGCAGAATCTGACGGGTATGCTCATGGCTAAGGAGGCAAGCGATTATTGGTTGGGCCCGGCTCTTGGCGGTAGATGATGGGTTGTGAATCAGTGAGCTTGCTGGAATTCTACAGGTGGGTCAAAGGTGAGGACGATAAGACAGGGTATCAGGTCCGAGAGGAATTTTTTCATGTCTCTCCCCTCCATGATCTCGGGGATACTGTAAAATCGGATGCTGTCCCATCGGGCCCTGTCCACTTAATCCATCACTTTGTTGTGGAGGTACCATATGTCGGTGTCCCAGAAGTCAGAGTGTTCTAACCTACTCTCCAAAGCGGACACCTTTTTTTTCCAAGCCCTCTCCATACGGCCATGGAAAAGTTCAGTCTTGGAGCGAATGGTCTTCTTGACCTCAGTTGAGAGGTCCGAGATTTTAGAGTCCATGATGCCCTGTATTTTCCCCACTGCTATAATTTTTTGCTGGAAGGTCTTTATGGTGGGGTCAGGGGGTATCACTGGCACCGTAGGCTTGGTCCCTCCCACCTCTTCCATAAAGAGTAGTTGGCACGCCGCCTTTCCAGTGGCCATCGCCCAGTGTGTGTCGAGGGAGGGGGGAGTGAGGTGCCAGGTTCTGGTTGTGCAGTACGGATAGGTACAGGGGAGATAGGATGGAGTAAGTGCTGTACCGGGTGGTGCTTGTCGGCCTGTGGAGATCAGTGGTTAACCCCCAGAGCTCAGGCACTGTACCCCATCGGTCGTCGGCCACCTGCTCTTTGAGATGTAGGGGGATGCGGGTGGCTCCAGCTCAACAATGGGTACAAGTGGCAGAATCGCCCCCGGGTGCCGATGGGGGGGTATTCTAGAGGTAAGGTCCACGATTGAGAGACTAGGGAGCAAGGGCAAGAAGTGCAAGGAACCTGTGTCCTGGTTGCAGGAGAACAACGTGGGCCCCGGCTGAAGCCGGGAGATGGGTGCAGCACCTTATGAGGTAATAAGACTGCAGACATGCATTTCGGCACAGGAACCAAGGGCCAGTGTCCAACAAGGCAGCAGAGCATCCCGTCAGTGCAGCCCCAATGACCAAGTCTTCTTCACTCATGTTCCGGGGCCCGTCCCGTGAAGTGATGCTCAAGGTAAGAGGGTCGCTCATTCCCACATAACACTACAATGGCCAATGCAGCTAGTCACTGATGGGGCGATGCAGGCTGGAAGTCTGGAGATGCAGGAGGTATGTCCCCATTCTGCGAGGGACAAAGAGAGGCAGCTCAGTAGGGGCCACTCCGGGCTGAGCGGCAAAGATATGGGCATACAATGTATCTCTCTGCTACAGCCTTGGGGTGTGGTCACCCACAAGAAGGCCCGGTCAGGAGGCAGCAAGAGCATATAGAAGCCTACGACCCTTCTCCAGGCTCTACAGCCTTCTGTGCGGCCGATGCCGACGAGATCATCCATTACATGATCAGCAGTATCGGTCCTTGGGTGATGGGGTGAGAGATCTGCGGTGATTAAACAAGGGATCTGTCATTGTGAAGCTCAGCAGCTGCGTGGATAAGCAGCGCAGGCTATTGCAGCAGCCCCGGGATGTCGACGTGCGGGCTCCAAACATGGTCTGCGGGTCAGAACAAGGTCCCACCGCCCTCCGACAGCAACCCCGTGGTCCTCATGCTCTCCTCTCATTGGTGCACTGTTTAGCGGATGGAGTGTGCTATAGGGAACTCAGGGGACCTCCAGAAGGCCTTCGTCCATGCAGCTTTTACACAGAGGCAACCATCTTTGTCAGTGGCCAGACCATGCCCCCCTCATTGGGCAATCTCATCTGTGTGTGTCTCAGTGTGACTGTGCCTGTGTATATCTGTGTATGGTTCCCTGCACAGCTACTTTTATGCTAATTGTCAGAATAAAAAGCTGCAGAGAAACAGTGAATGTGTGTTCATGTCTGTGCTTTCATGTGCATGCGTGACTGTTCATATATGTGCGGGCATTCTCATCTCTGTGTGCCTGAGTGTGTCTGTGTATATATCTGTGTGTTTCTGGGTTTATGTACCTGCACGACTACTTTTATGCTACTATTTCAGAAGATAAAACTGCAGAGAAAGGTTGAGTGAGTGTTCATGTTTGTGCTCTCATGTGTATGTGTGCCTATTCATGTATGAACACATGTGGGCATTCTCATCTGTATGTGTCTGTCTGTGTATCTGTGTGTTTCTGGTCATGTGCTATTTTTATGCTAATATTTCAGAATATAAAACTTAAGACACTATGGGGGAGATTTACCAAATCTCCATGCAAAGCAGGGCAGCCTCCTGCGAGGCTGCGCTGCGTTGTGCGACAGGGAAGGAGGAGGGGAGTGCCATATTTTCAAAGATATGGCTTTCTCCTCCCCTTTCCCTTGCGCCGGCGCTGATGACAGCTGCCGTGCGCCACGCACAACCTTAGCGCCATAGCGCTAGGGTGTGTGTGTGTGTGAGTCTAGCATAGGTTTTGTACAGGAAGGGTACTCTTCCTGTACAAAACACTATGCCTAGACACGAGGGAAAGCTTTACCCACTTTGTATGCGTGCTGCACAGTGCAGCACGCATGCAAAGTCGGAAAAGGAAGGAGAAATGAAAGCATTTCTCCTTCCTTGTGCCTAGTTTAAAAGGGCACAGTTTTCTCACGCTAAACCCAATCTACTGTATTTAGTAAATTGGGTTTAGCGTGAGAAACCTTGGTTGGTTGCATGGGAACGCCCATGCACCACCCTTGGCACGCCCCCATGGCGCAAAGTAATGCGACGTAGCGCTTCCCCCTGTGAGTCTACATTTATATATGTGCTCTCGTGTATGCGGGCCTGTTCTTCAGCGTGTGTGTGTGTGTGTGTGTGTGTGTGTGTCTATGTGCGCATTTGGGGGCATTCTCGTCTGTGTGTTTGTGTCTGAACATGCCTGAGTGAGTATATCTGTGCATTTCTGTGTATCTATCCCAGCACGGTTCTTTGTATACTAATACTAATAATAGAATATAAAACTGTAGATGTGGTGAATGCTTACTTGAGATTATTTGTTTTCTTATTTTCCTTTAGCTTTCAAATATATTATACATGTTTATATGAAAGTATTTTTGGGGTACTTTACTAATGAAATAAAGATAAGATAAAACTGCATATTGAAGGATAGATGCAGGCTCATGAAAGGAATACAATTCCTTTGATGTGTCAATGTATGCGAGACCCAGTTCTTGCTTAGCATGTGTCCAAGACGACCGTTATCAGCTCCCACAACACCCTGCCGCTAATTATTGTGTCCCTCTTCCTGTTTCCTTCCTGCATTAGGGCAAACCTACTACTTTTTCATATTTCGATTTTGCAAGAGGATAGCATGATATGACTGTATTTTATTTTGGTATATACGAGCAAAGCATTTCATTTAGACACATTTTTTTATGGGTAAACACAATCCAATAAAGTATGTTGTGATTTAAGGGCCTCTAAGGGGTTCAAACATATTTAAATAGAACTTTAAAATGTCGTATTGTTTTTGTTGTCACTTTAAACTAATTTGAATTCACTTGTTTTTTGTTCATAAGTACATTGTTTAACGTTATAAAAAAACAAAAATGGTTAAAAGTTCTAAAGCTCTTCAGAACATTTTTATTTGTCCATGCGTGCTGCTACATAACCGCCTTTCAAAATGTTATGGAGATATGACCCCTTACTGCAACAACAGAAACATCCCCACTGAAAAGCAATTCTAATCCCACACAGGCAGGCATACAAGAGTGGCGCTAATTGTTGCTGCATCATAAATTGCGCAGCAGTTTTATTGTGCTAAAGTTACTGCAATTTTTAATGTCTGCTGTGCACATTTTCTCCTTGCTAATTAGCAGATGTGCAGTAGTTGCACCTAAAACGTTTTCAAAGGTGATTTTGTGCATTGCAAAAGGGGATGCAGTTTCGCAAACAAATACCAAACTGTATCCCCAAATGTGGCTGCTTTTGGAAAATACAGAGCAAAACGTATAGTAGAAAAAAGTAACATATTTGAAAGGTATTATTTGTGCAAAATATATTAGCACTGACAAATTATGCACTACACTTCAATATCTTACAAGAAGAGGACAAGTATAACACTTGCTAAATTTGGACTGCAAAAAGTAACTCGAAGCATTCCCATTACATGACCCTTAAGGGGAAAAGGAAAAAAGAAGGTTCCAGAATATCATTGTCAAAATATTATCTGATATAAATTTTGTGTACTAAATGTCATCTACAAAAATAGAAATGTATGTAAAAATACAGAACTTCTACACCCAATGGGACTACGTGTTTGTAAACGATATTAAGACCGATATTAAGACCACTATATCAGGCAATAGTTCTGTATATGATTTTCTGAAATTCAACCCATAAAAACCTTGCAGATGATTGACCAATAGCAAAAATTGAAGATAGATCTTCAGGAACATAATTTGTACCTGTAGGTACTAAATTGGAGATTACAAAGGTGTAGTAATGATGACTAAATCTTGCAGAACTCAGTCTAAAGAACTGGAGCTTGCCGAAGTGCACAATTTTAGCTATGGGGATTACAGAACGGAAGATAGAATTCCAAGGGCTTCCTGCACCTGAGCTTGCAGGCTGGCATAGGACTGAATAACCTGATCATTCAAGTGACACGCTGGACAACATGCAACACAATGAAGCAGAGATCCAGGAAAACCGGAAGCAGTTGTAACAAGCATTGCCAAAGCCAATATGTCTCGCTTTTGTGACCGATTGGCTTTGCCACTTGCTGTAACTATACTGGGAGGCGCTAGAGAGCCCGGTCGTAAGATGGCTGCAACTCTGTGAGGCTCTGCCGACTGGAGCGCTTTGCCCACAATTTATCCAGCATATATTGAGGCATCTCGGTGAAAACATCTATGGACTGCACCTCTGATGTCCCGCTGGGCAATTGAGCTTGGTTTGGCCCTGACTGCATGTGAGGAGAGTAAAATCTGCTGAGCTGGACAGTGGGACCTGGACGCGTGACCACACTGCTGCCGCTGGGGGATTCGCAGACTGGCAGCCTGGCTCACTCACCCCAATTGAAGCAAAACTGTTCCTAACTGCTCCCCCGATGTGATCCCGCTGTAGTCGTGGGGTGGGCCAGGCAGCACCCGACTGTCTCGCCGTCCCAGGGCTGTCGGCCTGGGGGACTGCAGAGCCGGCTGGAAATGTGTTGGAGGTGGGCTTGGGCGGGATCCGCCTGAGGCCCATTGCTGCGCTTAAAGGGGCCGCCCTGCTGATGCAGAGAGGAGAAGGCTTTGGCCACTGATGCTGCTGGGGCTGGTGAGGAGCACAGCTTGTGGTCGGGGGCCATGTGATCGAGACCGAGCCTGGTGAAATCGCCAGCTGTGGAGCGGGAGGCCCTCCGTTTGGGGCCTCTGCTCGGTAAGACGGGCTGCCTTTCGTGGCCCGTACTGTTTGCGGGCCTCTTGGAGCGTTCTCACGGGCGAGGCGGCGAGCAGAGTGGGGAGCTCACCCCATCTGTGAGCTGGACTACGAGTTGGTCCCCAGCAGCCCTGGCAGGGAACTGCGGGCCTGACTGGAGGCGAATCACAGTGAGTACATGTGCTGCCTATAACATGTAGATGGATCAGGCCTAGACTTCAAGTAATTTTCACATCAGCTGCACCAAATTTGTTTTTCAACCCTTGAAGAGTGCAGACAACCGCTTGCAGGGTACACAGATGAACCTACCTGATTGACGGCTTTTATGGATTGGCCCGGCAATGCTGTCTTGCCCACATTCCTGAGCCATACCGGAGTTCTGGATTGTTACACTATTAGAAACCGGAGGCACGGAAGTTGCGCTTTGCGACTGCGGATGTGCTCTGGTTAGCACACGCCTCGGTGCCACAGGGAGCTTAAGAGCTGCATTGTGGGCGATCCCAACTCATGCCCATGTTGATGGGCACATGCAGCTGTTGTCATTGAAGGGTGCCCACCTACTGCAGTCGACCCTTGTGCCTGCTCCAGTTGGAATTTGATACCCTTGCACCCCTGACAAAGTGAACTCTGGCACTGCCTGGTATCACCTGCCAAAGAGTGTGCACTGCACGCGGTGTGGGTTCTGCACTATGCCCAGAGACTTAATAATATTCAGACATAGGGCCCTCGACCTGCTTGTGCCGCCTGGGTGACGGGGTGAGGCGGGGTCGCCTGGTTGGAGGCGCTTCCCCCCAGCAGACATAATTTACTTGAGACACATCAAGGGCGGTGGACAAACGCAGTCTAGCTGTGAGTGCAGCCGTTGTGGTGCCAAGGGTCTGCTCATGCCCCCCTAATGATTAGCGGCTGGGTAGTGGTGGGACCCAAGTGGCGGCTGGAGCTGACCGGTGCTTGGGCTTTCCACCCAGCGGGCGACCCGGAACAGCGCCGACATCATCGTTTGGTTGACTGAACGATGGGCAAAGCTGATGCAAAACAAGCTAAGCTCTCATTTGAGAACCGGAGGCAGACGCGCACAATGGATCCCCCTGCAGTTGACCTGTCACAGAGTCGAGGGAGTGAGCCCCTCCTAGCTCTGGAGTCAGATATACGATCCATGTTCCTGGAGTTAAAACAAAGCATCACGACTACCCACACACAAATGGACCTCTTAGCAGACAGGTTTGACCACCTCAAAGAAAAAGTGGACAAGCACAATGACCGGATCCAGCAGCTGGAGCATTGTGCCTCCAAAGTTGAAGACGGTCACCGAGTGGACCGCGAGAAACTGCTCCGCATGGAGAAGGTGTTAGAGGTCATACGTAAAAAAATTAAGATCTTGAGGCGAGATCGAGAAGGAACAACCTTCGGATTCTCAGAGTGCCCGAATCCACGGCTATGGGCAAAATGGAGGACTATGATGTGGAGGGTATGCTACGAGCTCTATTTGGAGAGGCACTCTCTGCTATGTTCTCAGTGGAGTGTGCACACCACTCCCTCGGTTAGAGTCCCCAGCCTGGGACACCTGCCTGGCCCATCATTGCCCGCTTGTTAAATTATAGGGATTGCAATGTGGTCTTACGCCTGGCTGGTGAATGACGCCCGCTGCAGTACCACGGAAAACAAGTTTCAATCTTTTCGGACTTTTCTATGACAGTGCAGGCCGCTAGAAGGGACGTCTTGCCAGTGAAACTCATCCTTCAGCGCACTGACGCTAAATAGTCCCTGCTACATCATGCCAAGCTGAGAGTTCTCCACCAGGGTAAGACCCACTATTTCACTTATTCCAAGATGGCGCTAAAGTTTGTCAAGACTATCTCGGTAAAGGTGGTGAGTGCCTCGCAGGCTTCTCGGGAGGCGAATACAGAACACCTCAGCGACAACGACTAACCCCATGATTCCTACAAGAGTGCTGAGCTGATGCTGATATGCAGACAATGTTCGCACCTGGATGGGGCTTGCTCATGGGTAGTAGCTGGCCCTCACTCAGGCGTGAGTGCCTATGAAGGAGAGGCTCATCTGGTTACACTACTCTTGGTAAGAGGGTATAAACCCAAGATAAATGTTGCCCTGCTGGTTGCAGGTTATGCTTGAACAGAGTGGGGTGTGGCTGTGTAACTCCCATTATGAACCTGTTATTTACTGGTGCAGCTATGCCTCCTTGACTCTCTTTCCTCCGACCCCAGCTCGTTGTGGCTGGGAGTTCACCGTAACGTTGGAACGCCACCGCGGGATAAACCCCTGGACATTTACTACACTGTATTGTTGGGTGTTGCAGAGAGGGTGAGTTAGTAGCATTTGGCCAGATTGGGGGGGGTCAAAGTGGGTGGTGGGTGGAATGCATGTGGGTTAAGGATGGTTGCAGCCAGTTGGCTGCCCTATGATCTTTCCTTTCCCCTCTTTCCCTTTAGTCTACCCAGTACAGTAGTACTATATGTGACATGGCGAATGCTGCCTATGTGGTTGCGACACCTGATCGGCCATGAGGTACTCTATATGCAATCAGTTAAGATTATCACCTGGAAAATCAGTGGTCTCAATGACTGCCATAAAGCGCGACAAGTGCTGGCGTACTTTCAGAGACACTCAGTGGATATCTGTTTTTTACAGTAACTACACCTTACGGAGGGTATCCAGGTGCAACTGTGGGTAGGCTGGGTAGGTGAGCAGCATGTGGCATACTATTCAAGCTATGCTTGTGGTGAAGCCATACTTATGCACAATGGAGTGGCAAGGCGGCTGCAATGCACAATTTGGAACAAGCACTGGAGATACGCTATGCTGGCTGGAGTTTTGTATGGTCACCCGATTAAGCTCATTGCTGTTTATGGGCCAAACACAGATGATCCCCATTTCGTTGCTAAGGTGCGGCAGAGAGGCTCTCTTGGCCTTTGCATGACACTGTGGGGTGGGGATTATAATGTTATACTTGACTCGGAGGCGGACACATCCAGTGACTCCAAGCATCCACACCTGAGGACAGCGCCACAGCTGCGCTTAATAATTGCTAACTGATCGCAGGGATCTTTGGTGCACTAGACACCTAAATGACACAGAGGGAACTTGCTTTACAGCGGCACATGTTACATGGTCGCGAATTAATTATTGGTTAGCATCACATGATGTAGATGCATGGACTAGGGATATTTCACACCTGCCACGGACACTGTCCGATCATGCCACGGTTCTATTTGAACTTGGACTCCCTGGTGGTACCCCGTGAGCATTCGTGTAGAAACTGCAGGCAGGGGCACTTCGTGACCAAGTATTTTGTGAAGAAATTTGATATGCGGCTGCAGAATACTTAGAACACAATGTTAGGCCACAGATATTGTGATGCACCTTATGGGAGGCCTTTAAAGTTGTCATCAGAGACGCATACATTGCAAAACAGGCTTGGGTGCTGCACTTGCTGCGCTGAGAGGTGGCGCATTTGGAGAGGGAGATCAGAGTGCTGGAACTTCAATAATCTAACAATAGTAGCACAGTAGTGATGACATCCATTAGAAGCAAGCCTAGATGGCTTAACAGCCGCTTTGTATAAAGAATATGCTCACTTGTTAGCGCCTCACTTCGTCGCTATGTATGAGGAATCCCTCTCTGCAGGTTTCCTGCCACCGTCATTGCATAAAGCACTTGTCGTGACGATTCTTAAGCCGGGCAAGAATTCCCAACGCTGTGAATCTTATCGATCGACATCCATGATTAACATGGGTGATAAAATTTTAGCCAAGCTCATCGCTTTGCGACTGCTGCCACGTCTACTGACCATTGTGAGGCCTGACCAATCAGGATTTGTGCTGGGTCGATCTACCTCACACAACCTGCGCACCTTTTTCACCCTTCTCGATACAATTAAGTCGAACCTAAGTGTGGCGGCGGTTTTCATTGACACCACCAAGATGTTTGATTCACTTGAGTGGTCATATCTCTTTGCCCTGTTGTTGCGCCTGGGTATTACCCAACGCTTCATACGCTTAATTGGGATTTTGTATAGCCAAACTGTTGTTCGCCTGCGGGTCAACTGTAGGATCACAGCCCCCTTTGCGGTGACACGGGGGACCCATCAAGGGTTCTCCCGCTACCCCATTTTGTTCGCTATGGAACAGCTTGCAGCTCGGCTTCTCCAGCTCCACGCGCATCGAGGCCTGGCATTTTGACCACACAGTATCGTAGTGTCAATGTATGCAGATGATGTCACCTTGTATGTCAGGGATCCCCAGACCCATCTGGACCCCCTGATAAGGGAATTCACCCGTTTCGGGGGCCTCACTAGGATTTGCATCAGTTGGGCTAAATCTGTTTTGTTCCCGCTGACAGAAGCGATAGCAGTGTTGACCTCAGAACACCAACTTGAGTGGGTGGATGGACCGGTTAAATACCTCCGGGTATGGCTGAGTAAAGATGTTGATGCTCTATGGAGAGACAACTATGGGCGGCTGATGATGTGGCTAGATGAGCATGTGGAGAGCTGGCAGAGGCTCTCACTCTCTTTGACTGGCAAGATTGCCATAGCGAAGATGGTGGTCCTCTCTAAGTTTCTTCATCTGTTCATAAACCTGTTGATCCAGCTGTCGCAGGCTTCACTCAGGCCTGGTATCCCTTGCATGGGTGGGTAAGCAGCCCATAGTCGCCTGGGAAATACTCATGCTCCCCTTCAAGCAGGGGGGACTCTGGACTCCATATATGGACTTCTATTATTATAGCGCTCCGGAGCAATTTCGCACCATTGGCTTTTCCCAACACAGTATCAGTCCACACTGCGATGAGCATGACCATGCATGGCATTGTCCTCTTCAAATGGCGCCCTTCTGCCCCCACGATGTCCACGAGCACAAATAGACACGGTGGAGTGTACCATGTGGGTGTGGTAGGTTCTTTGGCAGCGTGCCCACCTGGAGCACCTGTACACCCCATTCGTGCCACTTATTGGACACCCAGACTACCGCATCACCGCCGATGCCAGCACCCGAACCAGATTGCGGTCATTGGGGTTGACCTCAATGTGCTCAATATACCTGGATATTTACAAGCAAACATAATGGCCAGGTAGGCTTATTACTAATCAGTTGAATGGAACTTTAGACAAACAGTTCTAAAGTGTCAGTGTTTTATTTCACTTAGATTTGTAATTTTTTTCAGAGCAAAAATTATGGCATTCATTTCATGTCATAAGCTGAACGACACATCCTTAGAACATACTATGTGAAAAACATTTACATGAATATTGCACCAAAACACATTAAAATAACACAAACGTGATGTGACCTACTGTGAAAAGTTCAAGACATAAATGCACATACATAAACACTAATACACACTACAAATGACCAGTCCTTATTTACATGATAGCACAAGGCGGACACTGTTTTTGTTCAACAATATGGCATGCGCCTACTGTCCTTTCTGTGTCAAGAGTAACAGGATTACACAATTAAAATTAAAACAGGTGTGGGCCGAATAGAGGGAACGACGATTCAAGCTGATTCCCTCGGGGCACACCCTGTGACACTTAGCCCGTACTCAAAAGCCAACGCGTTTCGAACCCCGGGTGGTTGGGGGGTTCTTCTCTGGACTAGGACTGGGTCTCTTGCGGTTGGCGTTGCCTCAATCACGAGGTTGTAACTACCATGGAGTAGTGATGCCACTGTTCAAACGATGAGGCTTTAGAGCGCTTACAGGCAGTCTCAGTGAACTGTAGACGTGCACCCGGTTGTGTGTACAAGCGGATTCTATTTCTTTTTTGTGTATACAGGCCTTTTAGTGGTCGGCCGCTTTTAAAGTTCAAAGGGAGGAACCGCTTCGTCACTTTCGTTCCCAAGGGGGTTCTGAATTCCAGAAAGAATCAGACCTCGTCGTTCCTGCTTCCACACTCGGCCGAGTGGAATCAACCATACCTGGATGGCACCTTCAAAATGGTGCAGCAGGCCCTGCAGGGCCCTGACATCACCCTCCTAGACACCTTCACGTAATATCAACTCCGAGCCGCTGTTAGAGTGACACAACACTCCTTCCTGAGTGCTCCGCCCTCCCTCCCTGTCCTAGAGGAAATTTTGACCTCCCCTCCACGTGTAATTACATGGATATACACTGGAATGCAGGATGCTGTACTGATTCGCACACCTAGGGGCCGAAGCGCACGGGATAGCGACCTTGATCCTCCTTTATCAGATGAACAATGGCGATACTGCTGGACTCAGTCATGTGCGCTCTCCCCTAACTATAGACTGCGACTGGTGCACTTTATGTACCTACACAGGTGTCACAGACTTGAAGGGTCCAACGCACCGAAGATCGAGGCCGGTTCATTTTTTCTTGCCTGTCCCGGAAGTCAGGCAGAGAGGAGGAGTCACGTCTCTCCCCACAAGGAAGTGCTGGAGAACGGCGTCTCGAAGGACGCACACAAGAACAGGAAGAACAGCGTCTCGGCGGGTGTGAGTGAGGAAAAGACGGAGAGGGCGAAAGAGCGGCAGAACAAGGAGTGAGCACTGACCCAGTTCCTGGGGAACCTGACAACCCGAGGGAGGAGCTGAAAGGACCGGCAGAAGTGGCATCTCCTACCTGCCGGCTGTCTCTAAAAAAAAAAATAGAAAAGAAAACCTTAACAGTGCAAAGAAAAAAGGCACTAGGACCCAGTATCAGATGGGTTGAAATAAAGTATAAGGAATTAACGCATACCCTGAGTGGTTGATTAAACGCTAAGACATACGGATGGTCACAAGTGGTGGAGAATGCGGGCACATTCCTTCCATTGATACAGAATGGATGCCTTAATAGAACATCTTGTCCAGGGTCAATGAAAACTCGAATGGGCTCTAGAACGCCAGATGTCTTCCGTGAAGGCTGACCGAGAACTGTTTTGCGATGCGTTAAAAAGACAGACAGAACAGTTGACCAAACTAGCCCAAGAAAAACTACAGGTGACTTCTGGATTAGCGAATTATTAAAGCGATCCCATCTAGTGCCCCTATGGTGACTTTACAAAAACTACCACCCGGGGATGACCTTGATGCTTCTCTAACAAACTTCGAACGCACGGCAAGGGCATGTGCTTGGCCCCTCGAGAGATGGCCCTTTTATTTAGCACCTTTGTGGTCTGGGGACGCCCAAGCAGCATATCAAACCGAAAAAAATATTCTAGAACAGTTCATAGAGACTCTTCCTCACCAAACCCAATGATGGCTACGTCAACATTCGGAACTCAGTAGTAAACAGGCTGTCAAAATGGCCACGATCTTTTCACAGGTCCAACCTCGGTTTTCCTCTCAAGAGACGGACAGACACACCAATTCCTCCAAAGCTGTTAAACTTCATACCGATCGAAAACAAAGCAAAGCAACTAGCGACAGTAGGAAAACCATCCAAACTAAACCGGGCTTTCAGGTCCCCTCTGGTCCTCAATGTTTTGAATGTGGCGAATGGGGTCACATAGCCCGTTTTTGAAAAAACAAGAAAGTCACAGATGAACAAATGAAGGTTAATTATTCCCCAAGTTTCGTTTACTTCACCCAAGAGTTGGGACCTGTATTTCCTGTAGGTGTGCAGATCAATAGAAAATGGACAATTGCCTTGTTGGACTCCGGCTGTACGAGCAGAACTTGTTTTACCCTACCAAGTCCTACCCGAGAAATTTGTACAAAATAGATGTGTACATGGGGACGTCAAGAAGTACCCCGTTGCCAGACTGGTTCTTTCCACGTCCAACAGGACAACGGATGTAGAAGTAGGGGTACTTCCTAATTTACCTTAAGATATCATCCTAGGAACTGACAATCCACATTTTATAGAGATGTTTTATACGATGCTTACTCGAATAAAGGAAGCCCAAGACTCCACTCCTAAAAATGCCTTACTAGCTCCCGAACCATGGATGATAGACCGTAGTTTCCATTTCACTCAGATGAACGATGTGCTCCTAAAACCCATTTGGGAGAAGGCCCCGACAGAATAACACCCAAGTTTTTTACCATTTCCAAATAAAAAACTGACTTCTATATACGGTACCAGGGCCCACCGACCCCCCCCCCAACTATTGGTACCAAAGGATTTTCAGGACCAGATTATGTTTTATGCTCACTCACATTTGTTGGCTGGACACTTAGGACCTGAGAAAACGACTATAGAAATCCTTGCAAATTTCTATTGGCCTGGTATCTTCGCCCACATAACACAAATATTGTCTAGAGTGTGAGGTTTGTCAGAAAAAAATCCCAACTTACCTCCTAAAGCACCCCTCCAACCCTTGCCTATAATAGGCACCCCATTTGAGAGAATCAGGATGGACTTGATAGGCCCTTTACCAAAAACTACTAAAGGATGTCAATTTGCCCTTGTTATAGTTGATTATGCTACCTGGAAGCCTTCTATCTTCGTAGCCCTGATACTAAATCCATTGCAGGACATCTTATAGAATTCTTTTCCCGTGTTAGTTTTCCTAAAGAAATCATTACGGATCAGGGCACCCCCTTCGTGTCCCGACTCATGACTCAGATACGTAAGCAGTTGAATATTAGACATCTAAAAAACTCAGTATATCATCCCCAGACCGATGAGCTAGTTGAGAGATATAACAGTTCACTCAAACTCCTTCTAAAAAAAATGTTACCTGGAGAAGGAAGACATTGGGACCAAATGCTTCCACTGGCCCTCTTCGTGTTGAGAAGTCAGGTCCAAAGTAGTTTGGGGTGTTCCTCCTTTGAATTACTCTATGGACAAAAACCCCAAACCCTCCTAGAAATAACTCGAGAGGCATGGGAGAAAGACATAAAGCCCGAAGCGGATAACCTCTTAGAGTACACCCAACAATTAAAAGCCCGTATCGGAAAACTCCGGGAATTAGCTACTAAAAACTTAGAGAAAAGCCAAAACAAACAAAAACAAATATACGACAAAGGGAAGAAATTAAGAGTATACCAACCAGGCAATTGGGTTCTGGTAATGCTACCAGGCTCTTCTCATAAGATGAAATCTGAATGGAGGGGCCCCTTTAAAATTATAGCAAGGATTGGTAATCTTTCATATAAACTAAAAATGGGGAGACATAGAGAACAGACCTTTCATATAAATCTCTTTAAAAAATGGCTAGGACCCTTACCTCAAGACGTACATACGGTACGTCTAGAAAATAATATTCCAACCACCGTAGAACAGCTATATATTAATGAAGAATAGTCTGGGGAGCAAAAGGAAGAGCTGAAGAGAATACTACAACCCTTCACTTCAGTTTTTTCTGACATCCCAGGGAAAACACACCTAGCCCAACACTCTATTCCCACTCCCGAAGAAAGTGTGATAAAGCAAAAACCATATCGAATTCCCGCAGCAAGAAGGCAAGCAGTGCTTGCAGAAATAGAGCAAATGTTGAAGATGAATGTTATCGAACCCTCACGAAGAAACTAGTCTTCTCCCATAGTGTTAGTTCCCAAACCCGATGGGAGCATAAGATTTTGTATAGACTTTTGTGCGGTAAACAAGATCTCTAAATTAGATGCGTACCCTCTTCCTAGGGTTGATGAATTAATAGAAAGAATAAGAGATGCCAAATATATCACCACAATAGATCTCACGAAGGCATACTGGCAGGTCCCCTTAAAAACTGAAGACAAAGAAAAAACGGCTTTTTCCACACCTTTTGGCCTATTTCACTTCACAGTACTCCCTTTCAGACTCCATGGAGCCCCTGCTACTTTTCAAAGATTAATGAATATTGTTCTCAAAAACCATCTTGAATACTCTTCTGCCTACTTAGATGATATCATTATATTTAGTCGTTCATGGGATGATCTTTTGAAACATTTACACTCAATCCTGAATGACTTGGAAAAAGCCGACCTTCACATAAAGGCAAAAAAATCTACAGTGGGCTTTAACAAAGTTAAATACCTAAGGTTTTTTTTAGGTAATGGACTGATTGAGCCCCAAACTGAGAAATTCAGAGCAATCACTGAAATTCCCTTTCCAACCAATAAAAAAGCACTACAGTCTTTCCTGGGATTGGTATGGTATTATCGTAGGTTCATTCCAGGATACTTCATCATAGCTGCACCCCTGACCGATCTGTTAAAGAAAGGAACACCTAATGCCAGGTTCCAAAATCCCACAAAAGAAGCAATAAAAGCATTCCAGACTCTAAAAGAGAGTATCACCTCTGCCCAATACTCATCACCCCAGACTTTAAGAAAGTCTTTATCCTACAAACAGACGATTCTGACGTTGGCATAGAAACTGTCCTCGCTCAGAAGGACGACGAAGGTGTCGAAAAACCTATCCTATATATTAGCAGAAAATTATTTCCCCATGAGACTGCTTATTCCACATTAGAAAAAGAATGCTTGGCCATTAAGTGGGCAATTGAGAAACTCGTTATTACCTTGAGGGTAAACCTTCTGTCCTATGTACAGACCACGCACCCTTAACCTGGTTAAGCAGAAATAAAGGGAACAATCCCAGGGTTCTTAGATGGTTCCTTTCACTGCAACCCTTTCGATTTGATGTGTTCTATAAATCAGGTAAAGACCTAACAGGGCCAGACTTCCTATCATGTTTTCCCCTTTTTCCCAATCAGGAAAACCAGGGATGGGTATATGTCACCGACCTGACGGGTCCAACGCGCCGGAGATCGAGGCCGGTTCATTTTTTCTTGCCTGTCCCGGAAGTCAGGCAGAGAGGAGGAGTCACATCTCTCCACACAACCCGGAAGAAGGAAGTGCTGGAGAACGGCCATTTCCTGGGTAACCTGACACCCCGGTTGAGGAGCTGAAAGGTCCAGAAGAAGTGGAGTCTCCTACCCGCCGGCCAGGAGGGACGTGGCTTCACCAGGTGCTTGCCTGGCTCTTAGTTAAGAGCCAAAAGGTCTCAAAAGAGCGGGAAAAGGAGGGAACAGGACTAGAAATAAAAAGAGAAGGCAGAAGGGAAGGAAAATTCTAAAAAACAAACAGAAAAGAAAACCTTAACAGTGTATAGAAAAAAGGTGCTAGGACCTGGAATCAGATGGGTTCATCTTCACACTACTGGTGCACTCAATATTTCTTTTGGGCTATATAATTTTCTTTGTATCCCTTATTTTTAACTTTGCTAACAATCACTCTTCTTACCAGAAGGTATAAAAAGAAAACACCCCACTAATCCAATTCATATTGAGTGAATTATAAGGGCAGACTCTTACCTGCTTCTTGATTTCTGTCGAGGGTGCTGGCGGAGAGGAACTCCCAAGGACCTGGAAAAGAAGAAGACGCAATTAAGTAAAAGAGTGGGACTTTTGTTTCATTTCATCACACAAACTGTTCTTTTTAAATAAAGTATAAGGAATTAACGCATACCCTGAGTGGTTGATTAAACGCTAAGACCTACGGATGGTCACAACAGGCTATATCGCTCCTGACAAATTACATAGAATGGGCCTCTTGAGGATGAGTGCTGCATGTGCTGTGTGGCGTCATGTGCTACCTTCTTACATCTGGCCTGGGAGTGCATCAATATTGGAGTGAAGTGTTTGCTGCGCTTGAGTTAAGCTACTGGGATATGACAAGGATGCACCTTCAGGGGGCCGCAGGTTAGCGGCACTCCTGCTCTTGCTGGCTAAACTTCGTATTGCCAAGAACAATTGAATGCCTACTGGTAACTAATGCAGATCAGCACCCATCCCAAAGACATCTGGCGCCCATTAGAGATGTATCTTTCTGCTCTCCTGCAACCGCGAGGCTCAGGGGTGGCGGAGGTAGTGGCGGCCTCCTCTGAGCTTGGCACCACAGAGCATTCATCCACATGAGGAAACATGCTGGCGCTGTACATCATATATCTGGCTGCCATATGATAGTCCATGTCTTGCACATTATTATGGCAACAGTTTGCCTGACTGCTGACTGAGTAGCCCTTCTTCCCTACTCGCCTTCCCCTTGTTTTACTATGTTTTTTTCTTCATGTACGGATCAGAACAGCACCTCTTGTTTGTAATAACGATAAATGCAGACCTGTACTCATGCTGACTTGAAATGACTGTGTACCGTACATATCTGTACTATTTGAAAACCAATTAAAAGATTTTTTTTAATAACAAAAAAACTATACTGTACAGTATCCCTGATCCTGTGCAGCGTGGCTAAGAAAGAGAAAAAAAGGTCTATTACGTGGCCATCCATGTAATTTTTTATGCGCGTGCAAAAAGCATGCATGCACCAACAAAATGTTGCAAGTACTATTTTTGTTTTTGTTTACTGATACAAGTTTGACCAGTAATAAAAATGAAAAAGAGCACAAGTGGGTGGGTGGAACAAATGCGTGTAGGGAGAAGCAACATGGAGGATTCAGGGACAAGCAGCACGGGACGGGGGAGGTAAAGCAACATAGAGGATGTGGTGGGATGAAGCAACATAAAGGGTGCTGGTGGAGAGAAGAAACACAGGGGCATGAGTAGGGGATGCAAATGAAGAGAAAGCAATGTGGAGCAGGGAAACCAAATGGATGAAAGAGCCCCATGAAGCAGGGGAGTGGAAAACAAAATAGGTGAGAGAGCAACATGTAAGTGGGGGAGAAGCACACGGGCGAGAAAACAAAGTGGAGTGGGGAGAAGAACCCAACTGTAAATGCATTCTGGAGGAGTGGGAAGAAGTACACAGACAGAGAAAACTAAACATGAGCACAGTGGACGGGCAAAAGTACACATGGGAGACAGCTGGAAAACACATGCACTCTCATGGAGTGGTTAATTAAAAAGAAAAAAGTACTGCCTGAAATTTGAGCCATGGAAGTATACAAGTAATATGCCTATGCTGTAGGGGAGGGACAAGCACAAGAAGAGGAAGTAAAGCCCACGCAAGCTAGTGAATGAAAATCAAGCAAATGAGAGTGACAATAAAGCCAAACAATGAAAAGTAAGGGATGGATTCTGTAGAGTCCTCCCCAGCCTGGGTACTCGTCAATGACTACGCCACACATGGAGCTTAGTATAACACGCCTTTATTTAACTGTGTGTAACTGTGAACTCAACATTCTAAACCTGCATTTAACTTCGCTATGCTCCAACGCTTACATCACAGTTCTACAGAGTCCATCAGGGTTCCGTCATTGCTAACTCACACGACACTACAGGTTCATAGGCAAGTTTTAAAAATGGGACAGTCTTGTATTGGCCATGATGGGATGGTGAAAAGCAAAGCCTTCTTTGGCAGAGAGCATCTACAGGTCACCAATCACTAACTTACGGGCCTATACGTAAACCGACAATTATTCTCCAAGTGCCATGACTCAGACTAAGTAATCCAAATCACTATGCTACTAAATGCATGCAAAAGAAATGCAACCAGCAAATAGTACTGCCTTGTACCTAACCACAGCTGCTCCTGGTGATACAGAGGAAACTCTATGCCAAAGCACAAGTGCTCTGTGCATCAGTGTTAGGTCTCCGGGTTTAACCGGGAGTGCTTTAAGTAGAAACATGATAGTAAAGAATTGCAGTGTAGTGAAAGTGAGCATACAAACTTTCTACAACTGCAAGACTAAAAATTGAGACAGAGAGGTGGAAAAAGCAAAGATAAATTCTAGAAAAGATAGGTAGGTGGTCATAAGGTGGAAGCGGTTAGTGGAGTCTCCACTCGTGAAAGTTAAAAAGAAAAGAAACAAGAATGGCAGCAAAGAAAGGGTGTGGGGAGTGAAAGGAACAGGGGATAGTGGATAGGGGATTCTCCCTCTTGAAGAATAGAAGAAAGAAAACATATGACAATAGAAAAGATGATGAGGGAATGGGAACAAAGACATAAAAGCTATATTTGATCCTTTATGAAAAGCAATTTCTTTCTTTTAATTATTTTATTTATAAAGAACAAGAATTGAAATAACACAAGAGGACCACCATAGTGTCAAGCTAAATAAATACCTATTCGTATCCTAGTACATTGAAGCATATCCTATTAATTATAGAAAGAAATCATCTTAAAAACCTCTGCCTCACCACCTACAAAGCCTTACCTTTTCTTAAATTTAAAGTAGGAGGAAACCCACAACTACACATAGGACAAAGGAAAAGAGTAGAAGGGAAGGGGAAAATACAGATTAGGAGACAAAATAAATGACAATGTACATTTAGAATATATAACATTACACAAGGAACATTGTAAACACTTTTATTAATCATATGTAAAAGTCTTCAAAATCACCCTGGGTGGATTCATATTTGCTTGCACTGTTCCTGCTGAGAATCATAGATTTCTTTACGGTTGCTAATTTACATAAGTCTTGGATTCAGTCCTCCACTAAATGTTAATTGGGAAGTATCCAGAGGCTCAACAACCCTCTTTTGGCCTCAAGGAGAATACAGGTAAGAACTGCACTATAGGCATCATAATTTAAAGAAACTGGTGGAGGCAATTACTGGCAGACATACTTGCAGCCGACAAACCCACATGCGGTAATTCCCCACACCTATCTTTGCAGGCACTCCTTGAATTACCGGCCACATAATACCAAACCCTGGATGGACTCTTAATGCGGGTTCTGGAAGATGTCTATCTACACAACACATTGTTAGTGATTTCCCCCAAGTTGCTGGTCACTTCCACTGATCCGCAGGCAGTGGCGTAGCTTGGGGGGCAGTCCGCCCCGGTGGCACTGTTTTTGGGGGCAGCGGAGGTGAGCAAGTTATGTCTGTCAACTACTACCATCCCCCCCGATAACAAGTCATCCGTCGGCCGCCAGACAACCCCCCCCACCCCAGGAATAAGTCGTCCATCAGCCGCCCCCCCCCCTTACCTGCACAGTGCAGCAAACTTAGGATCCGCCCCAGGTTGCAGTAGGCCTAGCTATGCCACTGTACGCAGGTGACAGAATTCGGGCTGTGGAACCCGTAGTAATGTTCGTTCACTGAAATAGTAATCCAAGGCAATGCTTCAGGGTGGAATATCTAGTTTATTCACAATTTCGGCATCAACGCATACACACCACATTGTACACTTTTGAAGACATCAGAGAGGAATACGGGATCGTTCCAGGCCAGTTTTTGACGTACACTACTCTGACAAATGCACTGAGGCATATTTGGGGCCAAGAGCAGGGTGAGCGACAGCACTCTGAGGCATTGCAACCGAATCTCTGCCATGGCCAAAGAAGCAAGGCAGTCAGTCACTCTAGTGTACGGGACCTTGTTGGCACAGACTGTGACACACTACCCGTCCCTTAGGGAGAAATGGTCTGTTAATATCAGTCAGAAAAGCAGTGGATGTGATGTCCTCTCTGGAACACGTTGAAGGGTGTTGAGGAACCCACAGCTTAAGTTCACACTGTTTAGTTATTTGCATCAAACATATCTCGCACCATGTCGTATTGGCTGCATCTTCCCGGGTGCATCACAGGCATGCCCCAGATATGTATGTCCCAAGGCTGACTTATAGCACATCGTATGAAAGTGCCCCAAAATAGCAAAGTTTTGGCAAACAGTGACTGCAGTACTGGCTGAACGAATGGATATCCCGCTCACAATGGAACCCACTACATGCTTGTTGGGGGTTATGCCACAAACAACAAAATATATATATATAGCAAACCTTCTCTGTTTTGCCTATGTCTTGTTAAAAAGACGGTCAGCAATGGTATGGAAATCATCAGACCATGCCTGGACATGTGATATCGAGAAATGGCCAGTTGAGGAGACAGAGGTGTTTCAGTTGCTATTCGCTAAAGGTGTGAAGGGTCCTCCGGTGGGACCATGGGACACACACATTGCAGGACTTGAGGCCAAGTTTGATGTCCGCCCCCCCTGCGCAGTCTACATAATAACAAGGTATAGACAACACATGAAGGGGCTTTGGGAAAGAGAGACGAGCTAGGCATCTTAACAAAGAATATAAACCCAATGGTATTGAGGGTACGCATACACATTCTATGTGCCATATTTCCACTGTGTCTCCCTCCCTGCGCACAGTCACTCTATTGTCATACTCCCCTTACCGATTTGGCTATATTGGAACTGATAAAGTGAGGGCATCGCTGGAGTCAGGTACACCCAGGAGGGATTTAGGAGAAAGGCTGTGACACTGCCACACAGTCTTGAATGTTGCAAGGGTTGTAAAATGTTGAACTTTATAAGCACCAATTATTTCCTAAAATGCTACCGAATACATCAGCATTATACACCTCACAACACAGATGCAGAATGTACCCTGGGTTCATATGTCTCTGAACATGAAACCACACTGCTGCAAAGTTTATATGTATGTGTACAAGACTTTCAAGTTTTTGAAAAACCAATAAATAAATACTTGGAAAAAGGAGAATACAAGTAAGAAATTCCTTTTGCCCCCTCTGAGACTCTGCATGGAGTCATCTTGGTTGATAACTATATGTGATTGCATGTTTTAATGTTATTTGAAGAGTAGCCCAATTCTCAGGAAAAACGCTATCTATGTATGATTTGATGTCAAAAGGAACTTTTTAAAAGTGCCATGCAATCTTCAGAAGACTTATCAAATACCTTCTTTAGGCCCAAGTGATGTAAATGAATTGGACTGTGATTTTTAGAAACAATAACGTGTTGAGAATACTTCTACCTCAAGTGTAAAGAATAGCAATTGCAAGTGTTTGAAAGTACATGCCATTGTTTCTTTGGTGGATCAATGGCACTTTCTTCAGCCCAGGCCTCCCAAATTTACCACTAAATTCTTCTCTTACATTGTTGAATATATTTATGGATAAAATTGGGACACCCACAAACCATCTGGGAAAATTATAGAAAACCAAGATAAAGGAGCACATCTGTCCACGTCATCATTTTAGAGGATTCGTGTAATTTTATGTAAAATGATGTAACAAACGCACTCGCTCTCCAACAGATCACATTCAGAATGTAAAGTTTCAAAGTAGGCAAGAGAATTACCATGAAAAATTTGCCTTATCTAGTGAATGCCAGCCCACATCCATGATTTCCAATAAAGCATTGTCTCCGAATGACTTATGCGTATTACCTGACAACAATGAAGGACTGTGATCCGATCTTGATTTTTACAGCACTTATGCCTTTTTAAAGGAACAATTGGAGGCGATTTTAATTTTCAGCCAGTAAACAAATGGATAATGAACAGCCCCTAGAAATCAGGTTGCGAAATAAGGAGTGGGGCGGATCCAAATCATGATGAAAGCCAAATTTGATCTCTGGCAGTATATCCCAGAGTAGGACAGCGATGGCTATCAACAGCCACGTTATCACATTCGTAGAGCTATGAAATGTAAGGCCCACCATGAGATGAAGATTGGATCGTTGCTGCAAAAAAGAAGCAGCAGCACAAACCATGTTCTCAGGGAGAAGGGCTCAGGTCCAGGCGCGGTCGGTGGTAGGAGTGCCGGTCGGGCGGTGACGTGGGGCGGGGAGGGGCAGGGTGGGGGTTAGTAAACTACGGATTAAGGCCTAATACAGGTAAGTAAACATTTAAATAAATAAAACGAATTTCGTTGTGAGCGCTGCATCGCCAAATGCGATGCAGTGCGCGCAACGAAATTCGTTTTATTTATTTTAATGTTTACTTACCTGTATTCGGCCTTAATCCGTAGTTTACTACCCCCACCCTGCCCCTCCCCCGCCCCACGTCACCGCCCGACCGGCACTCCTACCACCGACCGCGCCTGCTCAGGTCTAGACACAGACAAAGACCTTCTTAAAATCTGCCTGCTATTCAGTTACTGTCTGAGTCCTATAAGCCCATTTTTGATAATGCCCAGTAGATCTTTAAAAACAAGTTTAGTATGCCACCCACCAAGGTAATCAAAGTCTACAATAATGGCACATTAGCGACCAAATCCAATCTTCAGATTGGTGTAGATATGCAACCCTTTCAGGAATTTAAGATATGACCTATATAAAGATGCTAAAGCTTAAATCCCATGCGACACGTCATTTCCACAACTGTGTTTGATACTCTACCCTTCTCCTTTGTTTTAAAGCTTAGTTAATAGTCTTTTTTACATGCGATTGCTAGAAACCTCAAAGTGAATGGTACCTTCAATGGTACTATCTCTCTTCTATTGCTGATTCAAAATGGTCAACTGAGTTTTGAAAATTGAAAACTCTTTCTAGGCAATTGCCGACAGGGGCCATACTATGAAGAGGACTCATCACCTTCATCTATGTCGGGTGCACATTTAAATATGTGCTTCACAGACACGGTGAATGCAACCTATTACAATTACATTGCTTCCCCGGGGCAACTGCAAACCTGTGTCTTCCCTAGGAGCAGCATGTTAGTGAAAGGTGGACCAGCTGTTTGTGAAGCAGCTGGCTTTACCTTTCCAGCCAGCGATGAGGGCTGCCTTTCAAAGGGTGACAGAGGTCCACCTGCAGGCAGGTGCCGTCACTCTCTACACACTGGGAGACCTGAGGGGTCCTTTCAAGGGGTATCTTCAGGGGACGCACTGGCTGTGCACAGTCAGTGTGCCCTCTGGCAGCTTCTTTGCCTCTGTGTCCACATCTGCAAGATGGTGCTGGCACAGTAGCAAAGTGTTCACTCATTTGCAATGGGGCCACTCCCCCATCCACACAAGGGAACGCTTCCTTGAGATCACACCTACACACATACAGTGCCAACGCAATCTGTACTGCAGAAGGGGCATCTGCAGCCCTTCTTTAATATCTAAGTGTCCTGGAAGGGCAGAAATCGGAGCACGTGCCCATTGTACCCAATGGCACTCTGTAATACGGGCAAGGACCTACATTCACCCTCTTACAGAACTGAGCTAGGCCTTTATTATGCCTGCAATATCTGAAATTCATTTTGGTCAATCACTGCATAGTCATGCATTTATATTATTGTAAATTGTAAATTTACCAATATAAATACAATTTACAATTTATCTTGTCAAGTAATGTTTTGGATCAAGTAATGAGCAGTTTATATCTGATACAGCATAAGCATGCTTACGAAACTTTATTTTTATATTTTCTACTTAATCTACTCTCATACTTCTCCTCTAACCGTACTGGGCCCTTTACAATTAGAGGATCAATTCAATTCATTTACCACAGAGGCAATGATCCTCTGGTGAATCTTTCTCCACCAATAGGAAGGGGGGAAATTTGGATGACTAAAACTTGCCATTAGCTGTCCAATGAGGACCATTAATTGACAGCCAACTCCCAGGTTAACTATCAAATTTAGATGAACCACTCCCAAGACCATACCATAAATATAAAGAATAGCAACTGGAAATCCCAACCTCCTAAAGAAGTTAAGACGTGTAAGGATTATACAAACTAATAACTGCAGTCGCTGCACAGAGTAAGAGAAGCAAAACCTGACGTTCAGTCAGGGCTTGCTGATTGTTCCTACCAGGGCCGGACTGGGAACCGAAACCGAACCTGGCAAACTACTCGGCCGGCCCCCAGGAGGGGGCAGAGGGGGTGCGGCCGAGCTGTTTGCTACGGCCGGTTTCGGACGATTTTGTTACAGGGGGCCGATATTGCCGGCCCCCGGTAACAATAACGGCCCCCAGGGGGCCCAAAACCGGCCCCCACCCTAGCGGCCCACCGGGGAAATGCCCGGTGCCCGCTACGGCCAGTCCAACCCTGGTTCCTACAATGCATTTAAATCATTAATCACAATCCATTGACGAATCAACTAGACTCAATAATAGGCTCAGACAAATTTGAATTAATTGATTATTGTAGTAGAGAGCAAAAGTCATCATAATCAGCAATTTCTTAAGAAGCTCAGTTAGAAATGTAACAGTTTTAATAATAGTGGCAAGCATTTAAGCAGGCATTCAAATCAGTAATATGCAACACAAAAAGATAATGGACGGAATGTTGAACATTGTCAAACATTCACTCCCAGTCACAGATCTAGGTATAATCCATCGTTATTTTACTCAACACGCCATTCCAGTTTGGACCCAGCCACATGCAAATCAGCCTTGCCCCTGCTCTCCCTGGGACCAGTCCAGCCCGAACTGCCAGGCCAGGTCCTCCCTGAACCGGAAAACAAGCATCCTAGGACCGGTTTTGGGGTATCAATCCTTATCAGAGAAGCTAGCTTGAAACCGGTGGCGTACCGAGCAAGGGACCCACGTCTGGCCATACCCTTCCCACTTAGGGCAAAAATGCAACACAAAAAGATAATGGACGGAATGTTGAACATTGTCAAACATTTACCCCCAGTCACAGATCTGGGTTTAATCCATTGTTATTTTGCTCACCACGCCATTCCAACTTAGACCCAGCAATATGCAAATCAGCCTTGATCCTGCTACCCCTGGGAACAGTCCAGCCCAAACTTCCAGGCCAGGTCCTCTCTGGACCGGAAAACAAGCATCCTAGGACTGGTTTTGGGGTATCACCCCTCATCAGCCAAGCTAGCTTGAAACCAGTGGCATAGCGAGCAAGTGACCCACGTCTGGGCATAACCTTCCCGCTTAGGGCAAAAATGCAACACAAAAAGATAATGGACGGAATGTTGAACATTGTCAAACATTGTCGAACATTCACCCCCACTCACAGATCTAGGTTTAATCCTTCGTTATTTTGCTCACCGCGCTAATCCTGTTTGGAACCAGCCATATGCAAATCAGCCTTTACCCTGCTCCCCTTGGGAACAGTCCAGCCCAAACTGCCAGGCCAGGTCCTCCCTGACCCGGAAACAAGCATCCTAGGACCGGTTTCGGGGTATCACCCCTCATGAGCCAGGCTAGCTTGAAACCGGTGGCATAATCAGTAATAGCCACAGAATTACAGAGTCCAACCACCTAATAGGCAGAAGTATAGTTTGTAGACTAACAGCTCAAATTCTAAGGGGATAAAAAGGTTCAATTAGAGTCCAATAAGGGCGAGTTCATTAGCATAATCAGAATGAGAAATAAGAAAAGTTTGGCAAACAGGCCCAATCCATATGCTACTGACGGTAGCATGGACCAGGCAGTCCAAAGTTAGTAAAGAGTTCAAAAATCGAATAGCATCCAAGTCCGTAATGCAATGTGGTGTGCTTCTTGCCTGTGCTATGTGCATCTGTGTCTGAGCCCTGTGTCAATCTGTGTGCGTCTAGTAAAGTCTTAGTGTCGTAGCACCACACCACCATCGAAAGACCATCACATGGCTATGGTCACATCATGTCACCTATGATAACTGAAACAATGAGCTGGTTTCCCATACCTGTCATGAGAAGCAAAACTTTGCTACTCCACACAGGCCTAACATTGCTAGAAAAGAAATTCAAAGTTGTAGCTTACGGTCATAGCTAAAATTCTATTCCCACAGGAACATTTTGCTGTGAACATTTGAAAAAGTAATGAAATATGTCAAGAGACAGTAGTGTTCAGAACAAACAAGTTACATTACATTTTGCAACTAACAATCCATTGCATTAAATCTGGGTAAAGGTCAACACCGGAGAAAAAGCATCTCGAAAAGAAGGTCTTTAAGTTAGCATTGCACAGTTAAATGAAATTATCTTTTTAACTCTACCTCAATTATAATGAAATTAAATAATTTCACATAAAAATATATAAACTTCACAAAATTATTACATGGAAATAACTAACGTTAGAATTATCGTACTACCACAAATTTTCGCATTAATCATATAAGTGCATGTTTTTCAAAAAACATATTTCTAATATTCTTTGAAAGTTTTCATAAACTATAATATCTCTAATATCATTCTGTAAAATATCGAGTTTATACTTCGTTGTTTACACATTTTTGCACTGCATCAAAACACTGGCCCACTTTATTTAGCATAAACTCCATTAATACGCATAAGTATTATTAGTGCGTCTTCTTTTATATGTATTAATATTACCCTAAGTATATTTTCTTCATCTCACATTTTAAAGCATACTTTTACGGTGCTTCTACTACACTTGTCTTATGTTTCATATATCACTACATCTGACGTGTGCAACGTCACTTTCAACTTTTCGTGTTCTCTATTTATAAATGTGTCATGTATTATGATTTTCAAAATCTCACTGGATCACTGTGCATATGCTAAACGCATGTTTGCTGGACAGTGCAATAGCTTGCATTCAATATTGACCCAAGCTGGTACACTCTGTGAGTCTGGTAAGGCACAGGCGAGTTGTGGCAAGTAATGGAGCAGATAGTACGAGGACATATGAGGAGGTCGGATTCCCCCTGTGGGAGAATGCGCCAATAGATTTTGTATTTTCTAAGTTTCCACCGAATATGTATGTTTTAATTTCTTTGAGCTATTAGCATTTCGTAAATATAGGTATTAGGACCATTTGTAAGCTGACCCAAAGGGACATGTTCAGATGTAACCACTTTGCACAGTTGGTTTCAGTTTGAGACATCAGAGGCAATAAGTTATCCTCCACCATTTCTTTGAGGCCTCCATTTATGTGAAAAACAAAAAATTTAAGTTCTTTAGGTATTCACCACATATCGGTTCCCCATATTATGTGTTTGTTGGTGATGCAGGACAGCAGAAGCGCATCATAATTGCCCTAGTTAATCTTATATCCAGAGAATTTGGAAAAGAATGAATGAGTGACTTGACAGCAGAGAATCAGGATTCATGTTTAGTTATGGTTAATAGGACATCATCTGTACCTGAAAAGCATTGACCTGGCCTGCCTGTATACTTATACCCTGGATGTCCTCTAAGCAATTGATCATAGTGAACAGAGGCTCTAGTGTCAAGAGGAGGTGGAGGGGCAACAATGGACAGTTAGTAGCTGGAGCAGTCCAGTAGGTTTATCCCCACATTAGGTACCAGAGAAATGGTTGCCCTGTTGGAAATGGGACGCAGCGTCCCTTTTGTTTCTGCCTGTTTGAACAATTCATGTCAGAGAGGTATGATAAGTGACTTACTTCCTTCATAAAATTCACCCAGGAAACAATTGTCACTGAGTGATTAGCAGATGAATTCTGCTACTTCCCCAACAGTCATTTCCCACTGCAGAAGTGCACTGCCCTTGTCTGACAAGGTGGACAAATGGAGAGTATGGATGAAGTCTTCCTCCCTTGGAAGGGTATCAGGTCTCGCTGATCTATATAGGTTCTCATAAAAAGAGGTAAAGAGCTATGGCTATGCAACATCCAGGGGGTGGGTGAGAAAAAGTCCATTGTTACTGCGGATAGTGGCTATAGACATCTGGGATTTGCTTTGCTGAAGTCGGGCCTCCAACAGCATGTCTGCCTTCTCCCTGTGTTCATGGTGCCTTTATTCCAGTTTTACAAGAATATAGCATGCTACAACGCATGCTTTTACATCGCGTTCCATTACAACACAGTCATTACAACAACCGCGTTGTTAGAACGTGATACCTTTACAACGCAAGTCATTAGATCGACTTGCACTAGATGGCGCTCCAACCTTAGGAATAGTATAATTTACTATTCCAACTCCACCCTGCGCACCAGTAGGGAAGGTGTTGGAATAGTAAATCATACTATTCCTTAGGTTGGAGCGCCATCTAGAGCAAGTCGAACTAATGACTTGCGATGTAATGGCATTGCGTTGTAACAACGCGGTCGTTGTAACGACCACGTTGTAAAGGTAACGCGATGCAACAACCGCTTGTAAAGGTTGTTTCCCATTTTACAAGTGCTCATTCTGCCTGTTGTGTAAAGAGGGAGTTAATATTAAATGTGGCCATTTCTAGTCTGTTTCTATGGGTGTGGTAATAGAGTGGTGCAAAGTGCATTGGTGTAGAGTAAAGTGGTGCAGAGTGGAATGGTGCAGGGTAGATTGAAGTGGTGGAGAGTGGAGTAGCATAGAGTAAAATGACACAGAGTGGAATAGGATGGCGGACAGTGCAGTGGCGTAGGGTAGATTGTTTCAGAGTAGTGTGAAGTGGCCTAGAGTGCAGTGGCATAGAGTAGAGTGTCGTAGAGTGCAGTCGTACAGAGTAGATTAGAGTGACTTAGAGTGGAGCGATGCAGAGTTGAGTGGTGTAGAGTGTAGTGGTGTACAGTGCATTGGCGTAGAGTGTAGTAGGGTGGCATTGAGTGGTGCAGACTAGAGCGCAGTGGCATAGAGTGCAGTGATACAGAGTAGAGTGGCATAGAGTTCAGTGGTGGAGAGTGCAGTGTTGCATAGTTGAGTAGCACAGCTTGAAGTGCCATAGAGTTGAGTGGTGCATGGTAGAGTGTAGTAGTGTAGAGTGATAGTGGTGTGGTAGTGGTGTAGTGTGTAGTGATTCGGAGTAGAGTGTAGTGGCATATAGTGCATTGGCACAGAGTGATGTAGAGTAGGGTGATGCAGAGTAGAGTGCAGTGGTGTAGAGTTCAGTGGCATAGAGTGCAGTGCTGCAGAGTAGACTATCGTAGAGTGCAGTGGTGTAGAGTAGAGTGGTGCAGAACAGAGTGGCGCAGCGAGCAGTGGTGTAGAGTGCATTGGCATAGAATGCAGTGGCGTAGAGTGTTGCAGAGTAGAGTAGAGTGGCGTAGAGTGCAGTGGTGAAGAGTAGATTGGCGTAGAGTGCAGTGATGTAGAGTGCATTGGTTTTGAATAAAGTGGTGTAGAGTGCAGTGGTTAGAGTAGAGTGTAGTGGTTAGAATAGAGTGGTGCAGAGTTGAGTGGTGTAGAGTGGAGTGGTGCAGCATAGATTGCAGTGGTTTAGAGCCAATGCACTGCACTCTGTACTACTTTATTCTATGCAAGTGCACTCTATTCCTATCCACTCTAAGCCTCTCTTATCTACTCTGCACCACCTCACTCTATGCCACTGTACCATGCACCACTTCAATCTACACCACTTCACTCTACTCTGAAACAATCTACTCAATGCCACTGCACTCAGCGCCACTGTACTCTGTGCCACTGCATTCTGCGCCACTCTACTCTAGTGGAGTAGTATACAGTCAATGGTAGAGAGCCTAAGTTGGCTCTTTTCGCCGAAGATATCCTCTGTTTCATTACTGACCCAGACACTACTATCCCAGCATTGATGAGGGAGTTAGACTCCTTCTCTTAGGCGTAGGGCTTCAAGACTAACTTCTCCAAATAGCAGGGCATGAGAGTGGCGGACCCACTACATAGCTAAAAGGACCCCATCCAGAGAAGTGGTTTCTAATGCGAGGCATCAGCTGTTACCCACCTGGGGATTCATCTCCCACCTTATACTAGAGTCATCTACGCTAGCAACATCACCTCCTCTTTACTTCACTCTTTAAGGACCTCTACCGCTGGGGTAAGCTAGACATCTCTTGAATAGGCAGGCTTAATAGCTAGAAGGCAAACGTTATGCCTCATCTTTTATACGTCCTACAGATCTTCCCTCTAGCCATTCCCCAAGCGACCCGCTTACAGATTTGCGCTAAAATGCTCAACTTTGTGTGGGGTGGTGAGTCTCCGAGAGTAGCAAAAGCGTTCCTGTGCAAACCAGTAATGGAGGGTGGCTTGGGTTTCCCAGATGTTTCAACTTAGATTTAAGCTGCACAATTCCATCCTTTCCTTATTTGTAATCAGGACCCGATGGCAAACCCTGGGTCCAGGTGAAGCAGGCTTTCTCCCCCTCACCTCTATCGGGGCTATTATGGCTCCCAATCTCAGCAAGGACTGAGGCTCCCCAACTACTGCAGTTGAAAGCTACACTGCTAGCTTACTGGAGAGAGGTGTGACAGGGTAGTGCATTTCCATGCTATCCATTCCAGTTAACCCCCCTAACACACAGCCCAGACTTCCCCCCAGGTGAGGCCAATCCAGGCTCCTTTAATTGGCTACAGGATCGATTTCCTGCACTACGTGATTTTTATGATTTTTATGATGATGACGACCTACGTTCACGGGGTGACTTGGCCACTAAGTTTACATTGATGAGGCAAGACACCTATAGGTTGAGCCAGGCTCTTCACTGGGCTGGAAGGTCCCCAACACAACTGGCCCTCCAGGAAGAGGCTACACCTATCGAGCCCCTCTATCTTAATAATTTTTGCCATAGAGGCATATCGTGGCTGTACCAATACATCTTACAATTGATTGCTCCACAAAAACACGAATATGTCCTACAATGGTTCTAAAAAAATCGGCCACATCTCACCACATCTGAAAGCTCTGAACTGGCTCCCTCTTGAAGCCAGAATCCAACTTAAACTGGCATGTATCACTAACAAGGCTCTATACACTAAATCCCCTGCATTTTTCGCCCAGAAACTCCCGGTCCTCCAGAGACCTCTTGCTCCAGCTTCCGCGCTTTCAAAAGGAAAAAACCTATAACCGTTCGTTTTCTGGGGCCACACCAAGAATATGGAACTCATTCCCACCTGCCATTAGAAGAATTCCGTCTCTGGCACGTTTTAAAAAGGAAGCCAAAACCTTCCTAATGGGCAAATTCCTCTCCTAATTCTTGCATTGGACTCACCTCAGCGACTTTGTTTTTATTCTATTGTTACTACACCTTGGACTGACCAGATGCTATCTACCCGGCACCTCTGGGCACTCCACCCTTATACTTCTTGGACCTTTGCTCTTGTAAAATGTTTGTACTTGTTTTTATCCCAAATGTTCCACCCCCCTACCTAAGTCTTATTTGTGTACAACCTGTTAACTCTGTAAAGCGCTCTGATACCCTAACGGGTCAAGTCCACGCTCTATAAAACACAAATAAATGAATAAAAAATAAAAAAAATAAAAATGGGAAAAGGAACTTGATATCAAGATTTCTGATGATACATGGCGTGCCATATGGTAGAGATCTGCTAAAACCTCGATTTACATTTGTTACAAGGAATATGCTTATAAGATACTAACTCGTTCGTACCTCACACCCGTCAGACTTGCACAGATGTTTGGAGGTTCTGATCTATATTGGAAGAGGTGTGGTGAACGAGGTACATTTCTGCACAATTGGTGGTCCTGCCCACTGATCCACTTTTTGGGTGGAGATCCAAACCATAATACAGGCCATCACAAATGGCTAACTATGCTTGATCCACTCATGATCCTTTTAGGGGACTCTGGTCCAGATAGGCTCATTCCTTTAACAACCCCACAAGGCTGCCTGTTTACCCATTTACTGTTGGCACCGCGATTGTGTGTGGCCCAGATGTGGAAACAGCCCCTGCCCCCCTCTCTGAATATGTGGTGGGGAAAGATATGGTCACTTTATGCCATAGAAAAATTAAGCAAGGGTGAAAGCAAGAGTTAAGTTTAAGGCCCTGGTAACGGCCCATGCTGCTCTTTATGACTACGGCCCTGCCTATCTTAGGAAGCGCTTTCAGTTCTACATCCCCAGTAGGCACTTGCGCTCTTCTAATATGTTAAGGGCAATTACCCCCAGATTCCGCCTGAAAAGGAAAGGTGGCAATTCTCTGGCCTACTTGGCCGCTGTGGCTTGGAACTCTCTCCCTTTTGACCTACGCAGCCTGCAGAATCCCATCCAATTTAGAAAGAAACTTTAAATATTCCTTTTCATCTGAACTGTTCACCTTTTTTGTCTATTTCTCTTCTGTCTCTTGCTCTTGGGCTTGCGCCGGGACACTCTCATGAGTAGCTGTGTGCGTTATAAACTCTGTTAACATAACATAACATAACAAGTGCCATTACAAGAAATCGAGTGGCCAAGTTTGATGTCATATGGCGCCCCTTCACTACTTATATACGACGCATGCAACAGGCAGAGGGGCTCCACATGACCATGTCTAAAACTCTAAGGGTGTGTGATATACACATTTTGTCCCCATCTGACATCAAAGAGGGCTCATCGGGAACATACCTTCCAAATGCCTGGCAATGTCTTATTGGGGTTTTCTGAAGGGAGCAATGTTTTTCTATATACGCCCTGTGTGAGAATGTAATTCATAAGTTCAAACTGCCTTGGGCGGGAGGCTCAGGCCGTGTTTTCCATTTCATGTAATTCACACAGCTTCATTTGGAAAGGTACTATGTGTCTTTTTCCTTTTCTGAAAAGGCAAAATAAAACTGTTAAAAAAAAAGTAGGATATGTATTTTTAAGTTTTACATATCCTGGTAGTAAAAAACTCTTACATTTGTTTTTCACTACTGCAATGCCTATATCTCCCATTGTGAACATTGGGATTACCTTATTACACTTTATAAATGTAATATCCAATTAGGAAAAGTTTGGTGGCTCTGGACTCACAATTTAAAATCACAACTTACAGTGAACTTGGATTTTAAACTGTAAAACTAAAAATGCCACTTTAAGAAAGTTCTCTTCTGACTGTCGCTCTGCAAGGGTCGGGAACTTATCCCGCCAAAGTATCCAAAACATACCGTTGTACGAAGCCCAGAACGGCATACAGTTGGTATTTGAAATGTTTAATAAAGTTGATGGATTGATCCACGCTGTCTCCGTTGTGATGATGAGTATTAAGAAAAAGTCTGAAATATGCATGGTGAAAGCTGGTGAATACAGGAGTACTTTGGAATACCAGGATGATTTGGATACTTTGGCGGGATAAGTTCCCGACCCTTGCAGTGCGACAGTCACAAGCACGAGAAGAGTGCTTTGTTAGACTATATTTGTATTTCCAGTGGTGGGGGCGATCCACTGCACTGTTCGCACGCACCTTCTGATTAAGTTTGAAAGTTTGGCGTCTCATCAAGGGAAGGAGTGCATTCTCAATCTATGTTTGACTTTAAGAAAGTTGACATTTTCTTACTTTAACCATTCTGTGTCTTCTGCCTGTCTATGAATAAACATCTGGGGTGGGTGACAGCTGGGCTTTGTGCATTCCCTCCAGACAGCCACAGCCAAAGGGAGCTTAGGTGTGACTGACGGACCATCCACATCCTGATGGGCTGTTCTGGGCAGGATGGGTAGGAGGAGCTGACAATTACACCTGAATAGGCTGTGCCTGTCCTCACACAAAGGGCTGCATACCCCCTGTAGTGAGTCTGGACTCTGGAGCCAGGGCAGGAAAGGCAAGAACCCTGAGCACTTCAAAGGCCTCTCTTTGAAGTCTACCCCATTTCAAAGCACAAATGAGTATAAGTACTGGACCTCAGACACCAACACTTTAGCGCACTTCTGGACCTGAGGATACTCTTCCAAGAAGAAGGACTGGTGTGCTGCTGCAAGGACTGTCACTCTGCTGGACTCTGCTAGACTTTGCTGGACTCCTGGTTTGCTGTGCCTGCCCTGCTGCCCTCCTTGCCTGGGAGTCAGAAGGACCAGATCTGCATCTCTACACCCCAGAATCAAAGTGACTCCAAGGGCTTGCTGGCTTGCCTCCTGTCTCAGGGACATCAAAGACTTCCAACAACCCTGCTAAAGCACTTGGACTCTCCCATCTGTGGTGCCAAGTGGTGCCAATCAATTTATGGGCCCTTGGATGTGGGTTTTCTGAGCTGTTCTCATCAAAATCCATGCATCGCCGTCATTGTGCCGGTCGGAACTGACGCATCTCACCTCGACATGTCGGCGCTGCCGCCGTGGACGAAGACATCGCATCTCCGGCTGCGCGGCTTGACGATGATGCATCGCCTAAATATGAAGAAGTCGACCATTAAGCATCTCGATTTGTCCAGCTCGGAATCAACCCATTGCTTACATCCAGAGGGATTGACGCACACACATTGCCTCCTCTGCTCCATGCATTGGGGCCTGTTGAAGGAGCAACAAGGTACTTGTTGTGGGCTATGTTATTGTTCATGTCTTTCTATGCAAGTGCTCACTTGTCCCTGTTGCCGGGCAGCACCTTACTGTTCTACTTGTCATCCATTGCAGCCCAATGGTCTGCTCTGGGTTAGAGGGTCTAACACAGTTTGGTGGCAGTTGGATTTGAGCAGCTGCATGGGCTGGTGGTCCGTTGATCTCCTACTTAAATATATACTTCAAAAGGACTTATTTGTGTTTATCATCACAATTTATCACTGGTGACGAGTTGTACCTGCGAGGGGACAGGTATTCTAGGACCACTGGTTTCAACACGGACCCACGAGGACTGTGGCAATTTTTGGACTGCCTACATTTTACCTCCAAGGACTCGTGGAGAATCAGGTACCTTGTGAAGTGTGCCTCAACCTACGTGTGCTATTCGATTTACCTGTCTGTTACTTTGGTGTATACATCCTTTATCGTGATTCTAACGGGCGCATTTTTAAAAACAGAAGGAAAGGCCTGCTTGTGGTGTGCGCTCGTGTGGAGGGGAATAGCTTTGTGACGTCCTTTACCTTCGAGGACCTCCATCGTCACTTCGTCAAGCTTCGCTGTGGTCACGTGAGTTGCTCTCGCCACGCGCATCTGGTCTCCTGAACAACGAAGGCCATTGTGTTCGCGTGTGTCAGCTTCTCCATGTGTCTTCGGATCTGCGGCTCTACAGAATATTCCGGCTTTCCTAATGTGCGCGGTGGTGCACTCACGTGTTTCCGGATTAGCTGTTCTTTGTAAAATCCCACCTTCTCTGCTGGTCATTTCCGGTTTCCAGAGTGTGTGCGGTGGTGCGCTCACTTCTACAATTTCTTCCATGTCAATTTCTTCACTTTGGGCATGCGCGGTGATGCGCACACCTTTTTAAAATCCCGGAGTTTATTGGAGCGTACACAGTGACGTGCTCACTTTTCTTTTTTGTTTATATTACCTGTGGTTTCAACGACATCGCCACACAGACATCTGGAGGTACTGCTCTATTTACTGTTGTAGCGCGGTGACGCGCACACCAAGAAGTACTGTATGTTTCCTTAGTGTTCAGAATCATCTTCTTTTCTCATGGTTGTGTTTTTCTGATTTTTCATTTTTTTTATTATTAATTATTATTACTATATTCAACTGTTTTATGATTGTTCATGTACCATTATGGCAGCTTCCAGCATGTCTCAACCTCCCCAATTCCTTTCTGACAAGGGTGACCCAATTTTGCCTTGGAATAGATGGAAACCTTTATTTGATTCCTATTTACTTGCCATTGGGGGTGAAAAATTCTCTGCGTTAAGAAAGCAAGCTGTGCTGTTACATAATCTGGGGGTTGAAGGGAGACATGTGTATGACAGCTTAGATGAAATTGTTTTGGGACGTGGTGAAGGTGAACCTGACAATGTTTTTGACATGTCTGTTATGATGCTAGAGAGACATTTTGGATCGAAAATTAACGTAGTTTTGGAATGACATAAATTTTTCTCAAGGATTCAAGGCAAACAAGAAGAAATTGGTAGCTATGTTGCAACTTTAAAAACACTAGCACGTACTTGTGAATTTAAACAACTTACAGATTCTCTTGTGAGAGATCAGATTGTCAGGTGCACAAATGATGTAAGAGTTCAGCAAAAACTTCTTGCAAAAAATGCCGATTTGAAAGAGACTTTAGCTATTGTTGAGGGTATGGAGAACACCAACATGTGGGTGCGAGAAATGAGGGTGGACAAAAGCAATGATACTCCCCCGGAGGAGAAAGTAGTTCATGAGGTCAAGAAAGAGGGCAGTAAGGGGGGTGAATAAAAAAAGGTGGTTCATGGTGAGGTGGATAAAGGAATATCTGACAGTGAGCATGTGAGTTCTAGGAGTAGCAGGACTGGTTTTAAATGCTTCAAGTGTGGGAGTGAAAGCCACTTGTCCAATAGCCCCAATTGTTTTGCGAGGTTTGTCACGTGCAATACGTGTGGCAAAAAGGGGCATTACACACATGTATGTCATGGTGTTAAAGGGCAAGTTGTGCATTGTGTGGAAGAAGAGAAGTATTTGTTGAGTGTGAGAGAGGATGGCGTTGTTGATGGGGATAAGTTGGAGATGCCAGAGTCCGAAGTTTTGATTGATGGCAAACAGTTCTCTGTTCTTGCTAATTCTGGTTCTCCTTATACTATGGTTGGGGACATGAATTTGGAGGTTGAGTTTGGTCAAGATAAGGTGGAGTTATCTCCACCTGACATCAATCCAGTTGGTTATGGTGGTGTTAAGATTGATGTTTTGGGTTATGTGGTCAAGAGAATACAATTCAGAGACAGAGAAACTGTAGGGAAAGTGTATGTGGCAAAAAGAGGTGACAACCTCCTAGGTTGGAGGCACCAGAGGGATATGGGGATCACCATAAATCCCAACTCGCCGGAAAAAGTCTTACTTTTGTCTAGTGGTCAATTGCCTGTGGATGTGTGCTCACAGTTTCCAAAGGTCTTTAGTGATGATTTAGGTTTGCTCAAAAATTTTGAACATAAAATCATTCTGAAGCATGGTACCCAACCTTTCGTTAGCAAAGTGAGGAAGGTACCTCACATGATGATGGAGCCTTTAAGTCATGAGTTAAAGAGACTATTGGGAGCTGGCATTATTGAAGAGATTGAGCGTTCGGAGTGGTTGGCCCCGATTGTTTTGGCATCCAAGGATGGGGGTAAAGGGATCCGCATGTGTGTGGACTTGCGTGGACTTAATAAGCATATTTGGGTAGATAGACAACCCCTACCAAACATCTCAGAGACTCTTGCTCTTATCATGGATGCAACATGTTTCAGTGTTATGGATTTGTCCTTCTCTTACCACCAGGTTTTGCTTCATCCAGATTCAAGACATTTAACATTGTTCGTGACCCCTTTGGGAGCTTTCAGATTTATCTGCATGCCTTTCGGACTAGCATCGTCGGCTGATTGTTTTGAAAGGGTTATGAACAAAGTGCTGGATGGGTTGCTTAAAGTTCTTATCTTTCAGGATGATATCTTGGTCTACGGAAAAGATCAACAAGAGCATGATGAGCAGTTATGGAAGGTCTTGCAGCGACTCCAGGATGCAGGTTTGGTGATAAAGAAGGAAAAATGCAAATTACGGGTATCGTCTGTGAACTATTTGGGGCACACGATTTCCGGAGAAGGGATTAGTCCAAAGTTAGATTTGGCTGAAGGCATCGTGAATGCACCTACACCTGTGAACAGAGACCAAATGCGATCCTTTTTGGGGTTGGCTGAGTTCTGCTCTAAGTGTGTTCCTAATTTTGTCAGTTTATCTTCACCACTAAGACTGTTACTCAAGAAGGGTGCTAAATTCACCTGGTCTGATGAGTGCTCTGTCGCATTCAACAGTATTAAAGAAGTTATTGGTGCTATGCCTACTTTGGGACATTTTGATGCCTGTAAAAAGACAGTGTTGTCTACTGATGCTAGCATGCAAGGGTTGGGAGCTGTGCTCTCACAGGTTGTAGATGGTGAACCCAAGATTGTTGCTTTTGCTTCTCGTTCACTCAAGGGAGCAGAGGAACGTTACTCTGTGATTGAGCGAGAAGCATTAGCTGTTTTCTGGGCAATTCATCATTTTAAGTTTTACCTTTGGGGCATACCTGTGGTGGTTAGATCTGATCACCGTCCTCTCTGTCAGGTCTTTACATGCAGAGAGATTGAGAATTTGTCTCCAAGAATTAAACGTTGGATGGAGGGTTTAACTGAGTTCAATTTTAGAGTTGAATATGTACCTGGCCCGAAGAATATAGTTGCTGATTGTCTATCTAGAATGCCTTTGAATCAGTGGGGTGGAGAAGTTGAAAATTCTCTTGTGGCGTGGGTACATGAATCTGTGGTTAATGGGGAGGAATGGTCTGTGGCTTCTCAAGGTGATAAGGATTTAGAGATGGTTAAGGAGCACACTGTGAAAGGTTGGCCAGTGGATAAGGAGGTGCCAGAGTCTGTGAAGTGTTTTTTGAATGTGAAGGATGACTTGTGTATGATTGATGGAAAGTTGTTGAGAGGCAACCGGGTAATACCTCCTGGTGGATTGAGGTATAAGCTTTTTAATTTGGCCCATGAAGGACATCTTGGGAGGAATTTAACTAAAGCAGGAGTTCGAGAATGGTATTGGTGGCCAGCTATGGATCGGCAGATTGAGGAAGTGGTGAAGGATTGCTGGGAGTGTGCTAATAGTGACAAGAGCAAAAAGACACATACGGCTCCTCTGTCACCTGTGGAGGTTCCCACAGAGCCTTGGTCCAAGTTGGGCCTGGACATCGCTGGTTATTTTGAACTGTTTGCACATGATGAGCGATATGTTTTGCTGTTAGTAGACTATACCTCCAAGTGGGTTGTGACCAAATGCGTGTCTGCAGTCAATACTAGAACAGTTATTGAATTTCTTTCTGAGGAGTTTTCTAGAGAAGGCATTTTCAAGCATCTTATCACGGACAATGGAGTTCAGTTTGTCTCCCATGAAATTAGTCTTTTTCTTAAGGAATTGTCCATTACACATTACAAGACAGCTTTGTATTCTCTGCAAGCCAATGGTTTGGCTGAAAGCATGAATAAGCTGGAGAAACGTTGTGCTCAAAGGGCTTTGTAAACTAAGTCTTCTCTGAAGAGTATGCTCAGAGAGACATGGTGGGCTCATCATAACACACCTAACTGTTTGACTTTGGTTTCTCCTTTTACTGTTTTGAGGGATAGGAAGCCACATGATAAGTTAAGTCCTGCCTGGTTGAGATTGGGTGTGATTCATGAGAGTAGGGATGAGCAACTTTTGTCTAGAAGGAAGTTTCACCAGGAGAAATATAAGGACAGGTTTGACAAAAGGAACTGTGCTCAAGGCAGAATTTGGAGAGTGGGAGATGAGGTGTTGATCAGGGATCCTGGACTCTTGAAGAAGGGTCGTTCCAGATTTATGAGCCCTTTTGTCATCACGGAAGTGAGGAAGAATGTTGTTGTACTGAGTTCTGGCGATGTGTGGAGTATGTCCAGATTGGTCAAGTGGAATGGAAGCTCTCATGTGTCTGAATGATCTGCATGCGATTTGGGTTCCACTGATGATGTGGTACCTAGTGATCTTCCCAGTTCTGGGGTGTCTGATGCTATGAACTCTAGGAGGTTGAGGTTCAGACCTACATGGCACCATGATTATGATATGTCTTGAAATGTTCTTTTGTTGTTCTTCATTGTTCTTGGCATTGTACTCATGCTTATGGTTGTTTTTTCCCCTGCTCTTTGTTTTTTTTCTTTTCTTTTTAATATTGTATGGGGGGAAGATGTGTTATGGGCTATGTTATTGTTCATGTCTTTCTATGCAAATGCTCACTTGTGCCTGTTGCCGGGCAGCACCCTACTGTTCTGTCATCCATGACAGCACAATGGTCTGCTCTGGGTTGGAGGATCTAACACAGTTTGGTGGCAGTTGGATTTGAGCTGCTGCATGGGCTGGTGGTCCGTTGATCTCTTACTTAAATAAATACTTCAAAAGGACTTATTTGTGTTTGTCATCACAATTTATCAGTACTCTTTCAGTGAGACAAGGTTGGGGTCTGTATCCAAGCCATGCTCCATCGCGGTCGGCCTGAACTTTTGGATTTGACCCGGTCAAGCGCGGCCAGATAGCCCTGGTTGGCGTGCTATACTTTTAAGCTTTAAATATTCATAACTCCTGTTCTACTTATTGGACTTTTGTCATTTTGATCTTGTTTTGTTCATTAAATTAAGCTCTACATTTTTCTACCCTGGTATGGAATATTTTTGTGTGGTGTTTCCTCTGTTTTACTGTTTAAGTGTTGAATAAATACTTTACACATTGCCTCTTAAGTTAAGCCTGACTGCTCTGTGTCAAGCTACCAGAGGGTGAGCACGGGTTAATTTAGGTGTGTATCTGGCTTACCCTGACTAGGATTGTGGTCCCTACTTGGACAGGGTGGATACCTCTGCCAACCAGAGACCCAATTTCTGAAAGCGCCCAAATGATAATGTGTGGAAATGTCAACACCTAATGTATTTATTTGTTCTGATTGTACTAAAATATTTGTTTCCACCACACTTCTGAATTACCAAAAATGTGCTTCATTTGTGCTTTTCTAATTCTGATATATTTTGAAATAACTGCAAAGTTCAATTACAGACATTTTTTGTTCTATGCTAGAAAAAAATAGCATTGTACAGCCTTCCCCCAGCACACCCCCAGGAGCCAGCATGATTATCACAGCACTTCACTTTGAAGTCAGAGAAAGAAAAGTAAACACCAGGCTCCCTTGGAAGACACAGTCTGACATTTGACCCCTGTCTTTGAATGCACAGCAACTGTGACAAGATTTAAAGGCCTGTTTACAGAAATCGAACCCTGATAAAAGAACACTGCAAATAGGGTATGAGCCATGGATAGGAAGAACTCAAGCTGGACAGCCTAAAACAAATAAAGCCAGCAAGTAGAAAACAAGGAAATGTGAGTTGCAAACCATAACGCCAGTAGTAAGCAATGGATGGAAGGCATTCCCAGGGAAGCTTTGAGAATGTCCCCAAGATGTCGTTAACAAACCAGATAGCTGTGCTGTCTGGTAGGCTTCGGCCTAAAAATGCTGCCTGATAATATTATATTATTGTGCCAGAGAGAAACGTGTTTTTAGGGACAGTCATTACTAGTTACCAGGTAATTTATGTGAAATGTTATTGCACATGATAAAATCTGACTCTGCTGAGTCAGAATTTGCTGAGTCAGAATGTATTACGTGCAATAATACCACCCAACTACAATTACAAGTATTGGGGGCATAACATGCACATTTTGTTGCTTACTGCATCAAAATACTCATATTCTAGTAAATACCGTGCATTTATCGTCTGATAAATATTGGCAGGGTTGACCCAATTGCTGCACATATCACAATTAAACCACTCCCCTAATGAGGACATTAGAGGGCAGTCTCATAGCCTCTTGATGAGTACCCCGGTGTCATGTCCAATAATTATCCTACACAATAAAATCCGACACCGATGTGCTCGGGTGTTATCTTGCATGGAAATGATGGCATGGTACAAGATTTGCCTGAAAAATGGGGCATAACTCACGAATTTTGGTGATTACAGCACCAGAATCCGAATGTCCTGGTGTTTTCTGTGTTATATTTCCACACATACATTTTGACAGGCTTAACCTGCTGAAATGTATTCGTGAATGCGGATGTCATCACACCCAGTATTTACCCAGTGCAATACAATTTCCACGACTCAAAATTCCGATATGTGCGGGAGAGGAGTTACTGCACATATGGAAATTATACGCGCCTCTGGTAATGAGGCCCTAATGTCCTAACTAGAAGCATTCCTGTAAATAGCTCTGCAAAGACGTGCAGTGGTAATTCAAAAATTACCTTCAGGAATTTCTAGGATATAGAAAATGTTCATTAAACATATGGAAAGCGTGTGTTAAAAAGGTTTCACCTTTGTTTGCATTATGGATTTTTCTTTGCTTATTCAGGCTACCTCTAACTGCCAATGATCACCGCTGGAGATTAGGTAACGTGTCACAGTAATTTATTGACAATGTCAAAATGCAGCAAAGTGATAAGGCTATCTGGTTGCCTGATTTAGGGCACCGAAAAGGTTCTGGCACGTCACCTTCAAGATGTAAAAGAGAGGGTTAACCTGACTATTGGAAGGGGTAAAGACAGGAAGGTTTTTTGATCAATGCATTGCAGAGATAGTTATATACGCAAAACGTAAAATATATTCTTAAGTCACATTCCTGTAAAAGCTCTACCATGAAATGCTTGTAGAACATGTTCTCACGAACCAGCATATGAGCCACTTATTGTTTGAATACTCTGTTTACTCGAGTTTCTATTTTGCACCTACATCTTGGAGAGGATATTATAGTTCACACTAAAGAAAATAAATGCAATGGGCTCGTGCCATAATCTCACACACCTCATCACCACGGCGGAATAATGATGCAGACGCATTCTTTTACGGTTTTGGTTTTAGCACCTTATAGAAAACTTTATTCCCCGCTGAGTGATTAGGAAATATTTAGAATGTTGGGGCATATTAGCAAGACCGGCGATAAAATTATCGCCGTTTTAGCGGCAGGAAACTGCCGCTAAAACGGCGATAATGGGCTTGCTAATATGCGTTATAGAATTCCAATAGAAGCCCATGTTAGATGTGCAGGACATCTAACCTGGGCTTCTATTGGAATTCTATAACGCATATTAGCAAGCCCATTATCGCCGTTTTAGCGGCAGTTTCCTGCCGCTAAAACGGCGATAATTTTATCGCCGGTCTTGCTAATATGCCCCTGTGTTTTTTAACCATGCAAACCTCTCCCACTGGCACCACCATCAAGTAGATCACATTTAGCTTCAAAGCGTCGGAGGCTCATTGTAGAATAAACCAAAGCCGTATAAGAGTGCAGTCTTGCAGAGGAAAATGTAACTGCGCGCGCGGAGGCCACCGTGCAGAGACGCTGAAGAGCGCATGCGCGGCGGCAGCACCGGGCCCGCAACAGTAGAGGCTGCGTGACGGCTCCCTCCTGTTCATTTTGTACTGGTAGTGCAGTGCAGCTCGCGGGGGAGGGTGTGGGGGTGGGTGGTAGTCCTTTGAAGTCCTTTGTGGTGGCTGTCTAATCTAGGGAAGAGGATTACTTTCATTCTGCCAGAAGCACATGACAGTTTGATAATTAATGAGCGTCATAAAATTCTCTTTTCCTATTAGATACCCATTAGTAAACCTGGGACGGCTGTCATCCTAGACAAAACCATGCCTGGCGTCATTTTATCCCCACTTCAAAGGGGATCTCCCACTGTCTCCCCTTGAATGCTCTAATTGTGTTGCATTCAGTCGTTGCCACGGATCTGCATCTGTAACAAGGCCCGCTGTAAGTACAGCCTCGCTGATTGGGCGCAATGCCAGAGCTTGCAAAGGATGAAACAGGTTGAATTAGTAATGGGTATTGAAATGTCATTTTAAATGCTCTTCTGTTCCTCTGCTGTCTCTTCTTCGTGGTTCCTTGTAATTCTGTTGTGTTTTGTTCCCGTGGCGGTGAACAGGACCGAAGGAGTGTTAAGGCCGTTGTAAACTTTATGTGAGGGTTTTCAACAGGTACTCGGCAATCATAAACGAGAAAGGAGTAAAGAGTTGGCGTGGCTGCCTTGCAATTTTCTCACTGGCTATTTTTGAAAGAAATACAGGCGAGTTCACTGGTCCATGCGTATTGAACGTTTATTCGGTGGGTGATGGTATGAGGGGAACATTCCTTTTAACCTATGGACCCCCCCCTTTCCAACTATCTCTTTAATTGTGGCTGACAATTTATCCATAACATATATTTATTTGAAGAGTTTTATATAGCGCTGGCTAGACCGGGAGGTATCAGAGCGCTTTACATGAGGATCAGCGAGTTACAGGTTACATAATTACATGGCTAAGTATAGACATAGGAGAAAAACATGAGATTACACAATAATATATGAGTTATTAGCGCGTACACACGTCTTATGGGGAGTGAAAGGTCGAGGGGAATGGTAAAACAGGGGAAACACAACGGGAGACGAGGAAAACAATGTCCGATGTCCGGCTGGGTAGGTGACGGCTGAGGGGTGAACCAGAGCCAAACTCCTCTATAGCTGCATAGGACAGCTCCACCGGGCATCAGCCAAGGTTGCTCGGGCACCGCGGTAAGTACAGAACAGTTATGGTTTCCGCCCAGGGGGCATCGTCAAAGTTCCATCGAGAGCATCAGTCACGGTGTTACAGGGAAGCGCCGTCCGCCTCATCCTCCAGCTCGCCCCCAGGTCAAGAGTGGTGAGAGGAGAGGAGGAAGGGACAGTTCCAAAGTCTGCAGATCATCCCCATTCCCAGCAGCAGTAGTGAGTGTTGGGCATTTAAAATTTGGGCATTTCTTAATGGGTGAAACAACTCTGCCCCTGTGATCAACTCACTGGTTGCACAGCCCCAGCAAGGGTGTCAATCCTATCCCACTCTATACAATCCGAACTCAGCAGCCTCATGCCGCCGGCTAGAACATACTGTCAATATAGTGCACAGGGGAGCAATATGCCGCTAGCTCCGATATCTCACACTGCCACGAAGTCCTGTATCTCCAGGCTTGGCATCAACGGTGCAGAACATCTTTCAGGTAGGGTGGCAGGCAAAAAGATTTATCCTCGGGTAGCAGGCCTCAGACACTCGCCCACACTTCAATGCATCAGTCCCGAATCACCGCACCTTCTCAGGGCGCGCAGCCTGCTGTGTGCATCAGTCAGAGCGATGTGGTGAATTAAGGTCGTCTTTCTAGAAATTACGCTCATCCGCCATATTAGGGTCAGGCATGGGGTCAGGCAGTCGTACTTTGTATGTTCCACTGTGTACCACCAATCTAACAGTGATGGCAGTTCCCCTTGAGCAACCTGGTCGCCAAAAGATGTGGAATTAATTTACTCATCGTATTTAGCTCATCCATGTCCCAATGATGTTCACATTATGTAGCAAGTAAAGTGCTTTGAAGAGTGACTGTCATTGAAATAGTGAACGCCTTCAAGGATATCTGTCCATAAAGTACCAGGTTATCGATTGGAAATATTCCGTATTGTCTTGCATCCCATGAACATGCTATCATCCAATTACATTTGTGAAAGGGATTTAAATGGCAGAAGGATCTCTGACATTGTCTTTGTATTACGTTTGAGATAGGAGCTAGTTTGCTTTTTATTTCGAGGTTCTTTGTACATGTACTGTTGAAACGCTTAGGTGCTTCTTCGTTCTGCTGAGAAAAGACCTCTGACATCTAAATGTAAATTCTTAAAGTTGATACAAACAATTTAGTTGCATCTTGTCTCCTTTCAAAAGGAAGAAAATAGTTTTTAAGTGTTGTACATCAAATGTTCATGGAACTTGCATGGATTTCAAATAGGAAACGCCAAAAAAGTAAAGATAGGATTTTAGTCCATCTAGATGATTCACTGCAAAGTTTACTGGTAGTGCCAAAATACATCGTCCATATATCAAGAGGCCACAAAAACTCTTAATGAGTTAACAACAATTATATAATGTTGCCTACGAAAAGAATGGAAATAATTGTGATGTAATCTTCCACTTTGTAATTAGACATTACCATGTCCAATGAAAAATAGATCATTCTACTAGGACATTTAAAGTCCATGCCAAACAGTAGCAGCACTGGTAGAGCACCATATAGTACAGACCTATGCAAAGAATAGGGGTGGGTGGAATTCTCGGAGTGCGCGGTGTTCCACAAAAACTTCACAAGATTCCACGGAATTTCGTGAGCGGGCGGAGTTCGGCACATCACGCTGATTTTTAGCACCAGGATCTTATCCAGCGCAAAACATCAATGTGGATGGCACCACGCGGCGCTCTAGAAGGCGCTGTTATTTTCTGCTGCTCAAGCGAACGGTCGCAACCGCCCTTGTTGAGAAAATCTTGCCGGGTGGCAATCTAGCAGCCAAAATTCATGCTAGGGGATGCAAATTCTCACTCATGCTCACCAACTTAACGTTGGCGAGCCACGCGTAATAAAAAGCTCTGCCATTCGGCAGTTGGCCGAGTTTTGCCAGAACTCCTCTTTACAAGCGTAACGCAGAGTGAGCAAAACTCAGCGAACTTCTCCAGTGGAGCGGAGTTTATTGCCCACTCCTAGCGAAGACCAAGGTGACTGAACACTGCCAGAAACAGTGCTCAATGCCATACTGAGAAGGGTTAACAGGACATGCCTTCTCCTCTTTTGCATTCAAAGTAAATTCATACACCCCGAACCAGGAAAGCATGCAAAGTAATATGGGTTTAAAAAACATACACAATACACATTGAACAAAATTCACCACAATTTGTATACATATTAACAGCAACTTATTACTAACATAACTTTCAACATAACTTCCAAGACAACAATATTGAATTCAGTCAGAAATTCAGAATTCTCCCTTTGTATGACTACATTGTCATTTATCTTCACAAAAATACAGATCCTGTTACATATACATCAATGCACAGCAGTAAACATCGTATTCATCCAATTAGAATTTTGCATTGTGTAAACAGTAATCTTCACAAAATTTGTCTATGCGCCGTTTTGATAGTATTGTTCTATCCTCTCCACTTTTCCTCAGGACTAACCATTTCATGGATTTATGATGACAATTCTCCAGTCAAATTTCAGAATTAGATTTTGTAACAGCCAAAAACACATAAAATATTATGACCATAAAATAAAGTGACAGGCGTGCAGTGGACAAGTAGCAGTAGCTAGAAATTCTATATCTAGTTGTATATTAACCTATTTATCAAAACCTACATTATATTGTAATAAAAAAATTTAAATGACAGGCGTATTGTGGAAGTAACTTCAAATTTCATATTGCATATATTTGAAAAAGAGAATTCTTGTGTAAAATTCATTTATTTTTAATTTTCACGGGGGCTTTTAGTTATCAATTTCCCAAGGTAAGAAAACCCTCACTATCCTCAGGATACTCAAAGCCAACAAAAACTCATATTACTAGCACCTACTTACTAAAATATTCAGAACAAACAAAGGAATACGTTGTAAATGCAACCACAACCAACTTTTTAAATGGACAGATCACTTAAAAATGGTCCTCTGTGGAAGCAGGCCCGAATCTCCTGAAGCAGGTGCACTCGAGGGTGACAGAGGCTATGGAAAAGATGAACCAGCTAACAGATGAAGTAACAGGCCCAAGTTTAACAATAAAAATGCACAAGGATCTGTTTGCTGGGTTGAGAGACTTGCTCTCTAGAGAGCCAATGAGAGGTGGGAGGGATCGTCCCAACCGACACCCGTGGTACAATGCACAGTGCAGGTTTGCCAAATCACAACTGTTAGGCCTGATAAAAGGGACAGACCATGACAACATCCCTTAGGCCCGCAAGAAATATAAAGAAGTGCTTGCATGAGCCAAAGCTGACTGGTTAGTGGAGGTCTGGGCTGACCTGACTCAAGCAGCCAAAGCAGGGGACTCCAAGGCATTTTGGCATATTTTAGCACATGGCAGCCGCTTCTTAACCTCTTCAGTAGCATTTCATGTTCAACTGCAAAATTGGGTCGATCATTTTGGAAAAATGTACTCAATAAGTAAGGAAGGGGGAGATGTTCTCGATATTTTTAGTCTAGGACATACCAATCCTCCAACCCTCATAGAACCCCTTGTGGTATCTAGCCTAGAATCCCATAGGGCCCTAGATTCAATCATTGCTAACAAAGCACCAGGCCTGGACTGTATTCCGGCTGATCTTTATGCAGCTGAACTCGAAATCTGGACAGACTCTCTCAATGTTCTCACAAAGCCTATATTAAAAGGAGGCCTGCTGCCTAAATCCTGGCGCAATGCTGAGATTGTGCCAATCTACAAGAAGGGGTCACGGGACGACCCAGGGAATTATAGGCCCATCAGTCTCTTAGATGGGCTTCAGACGATCTTTTGCCGCCAAGTGCTAGGCAAATTGACTGACTGGGTCCAATCGAATGATATCCTTGTTGACCTTCAAGTGGGCTTTAGGCAAAAAATAAGTACCCTAGATCAAATGTAAAAATTCTTGACCCTATACTGGAAAAGCAGAAGTGCTGGGTAAGGGCAATCTCTACATAATCTTTGTAGATTTAAAATCTGCGTTTGACATGGTTCCCCAAAGGAAGCTATGGGATGATCTAGATAGAATGGGAGTCCGAGTTAATATCCTAGATATCCTAGACATCATTATAAGGATTCACGAGAATAACACTGTTAAAGTTAGATATAGGACTGACGGAAGCATTTGGGCTAGAGAAGGGCATGCACCAGGGGTGGGTACTAGCCCTGACACTCTTTGCACTGTATGTCAATGACCTGGCTGAAGCTCTAAACTTTGAAAACAACAACGCTCCATAAATTGGCCCCACAAAAATCCCTACCCTGTTATTTGTAGGCAATACTTTGCTAATTTCTAAAACTCCAAGTGGTCTGCAAGCAATTCTAAACCATTTTCTGCTGTTCTGTCCTGATCGAGGTCTTGAGTTGAAGAATCTTAAAACAATATTTATAACATTGAATTTTTGTAGGCCTCCTCACATAAGAATTGTGGCTAATAACTTCCCCCTTGAGCGTGTGCTTGACTTTGCTTATTTTGGGGTGAATCTGCCCCATAATTCCAGTTGGGAGGCGGAGGTCAGTAAGAGTGCACTTAAACTCCAGCAAGAGTCGGGGGAAATCCTCAAATTGGCCCAAAAAATGAAATCTAGAAATTTAACCTCAGCTCTTAAACTTTATAAAACAAATGCAAAAAGCGCCACTTTATATGGGGCGGAATTGTGGAGTCATTCATGTGTTAAGGCGTTATCTTTGGCAGAGAATCACTTCCTTAGACAACTGCTCAACCTCCCACAAAGTACTCCAACACTTCCCTTAGTGCAGGATATGGGCTTGTTCCCAATATCCTTCACAATCCAGTCCAGACCTCGTTTGTTCTGGTACAGGCTCTGGACGACACCTGAATTAGAGTCCTACAGGTCTTCCATTAGAGAACTACTAACCTCTTCAGAGCATCTGAGAATCCCTTGGTTCTCATACTTAAAGAGGATGTTTAAAGCTCTTGCCCTGGAAGCCTTGTGGGATTATCTTTGGGGTGAGCAGATCCGAAAATGTTTTTCAGGAAGCCTAACTGACCAGTTCTTAGATCATAAGATTATCCCCTTTTATGAAGATTCCTTAAACTACATACTAGGCTCCTTCCCCAGACAGCTTTGCCTGAAGTTTCGTTATGGAACACTTCCATTGGCTGAATTCACAGGGAGATGGGGGAATCCTAGCAACCCTAGTTATCTTTGTCCAACGTGCAATATTGGTCGCGATACCACCTCTCATTTTGTTTTTATGTGCCCTGCCCTTAGATTACCACACAAGAAATGGATCCTCCCTCTGTGTTGATTGCTGGGTTTAAAATCCCCCCAGCTAGCTTTAAGGATATTGAAATCTAACACCAGGGAAGTGGTTGGGATTAGTATAGCCAAGTACCTACAAGCAGCTTGGATAATACGTAATCGTGTAGGATCAGTGGCAGAACCAGCACTTGTATGTGCCCAAATTCCTTGGATGCCCATCCGATCAACTGTAATTGGGATCCTTGCTGGCTACTGGGCAGGAAATGTGGTTGTAATTACTGTTGTAGTCTTAAACAATTTTTTATACGATTTTAACCCCTGTTTATAACCTATCTATTCTATTTTGGGATTATTGTGTTTATTGAACTGTTGATTCGATGAATGTGTTTTATGGATTTGTAATCCAAAATAAACAACTTTTGATGATGATGATGACAGATCACTACAAAATACAAATATCAACCTAGAGGAAAATGCCACACACTCATCACAAAATACCATGCCACATAAGGCAAAACCACAGGTGAACTCAACAGTATTTAGTGACCAATATAAAAAAAACAAAGCCACATATATAACATTTAACACTAATGGTACTGGTGTTATTTATAGTTGGGCAGATGTGGACATCTGCCAAATAGTGGTGGATATCCTAAGCACCTGCATAATGGCCATAGTGGCCATAGACAAGCTATAAAGGATACACTGAACATCTGTCACTTTTTTGGTGGATGTCCTATATTCCCTAAATTCTAAATAAGGCTCTAGGAATCAAATATATTTGATTGGAATCACATAAGGAACAACAACCAATATAAGAGAAAGTATTAAAACACCACTGAAACAGAAGGAGCGCACCCACCAAAAATACACAGACAACACACAATAGACACCACTACAGGAAAACTTAAACAAAAATACACATCTTCGTTCCATGCTTGTGCATCTACTGCTAAATGTCCACACAAAATTTAAGTCCACTTATCCTATCCACCAATGAAACAAATAAAACAAATAAGCCAACATAACATTAGTTAGTAGGTAAACATAAAAACACACAAAAAATATTAAACATGGTACTTAACAATGATGTTATCAGGGTTGCCACTGATGATGACATATCTGTTGTCATCAATGATGTCATGTATGAAGTCATGAGCAACGCATGGCAGGAGGGTGAGTTATTGGTTGGTCTGCAAACTATAACTGGTGTATGTGAGGGGTTTTGAAGTTTTAAATCCTGAGACATAATGTTACTTTACCTTTTTCAATGAATTTCTGAGGGTTATTTTCTGTTTGCTACTTTTTCTCTAACTTACTCTCTGTACCAAAACTTCACTTTTATTTTGTGCTTGTTATATATATAAATAGAGAGAAAGATAGAGATAGTGTGGTCAGTCAGTCAGATTGGTACAGGTGTTTTGATGTATATATCAAAACAGCACTCACTCACTCACAAAGCCACACACACATTCACTTACTCACCCATACAGCCACTCACACACCAACACAGCCCCTCACTCACCCACACAGCCACACATACATACACTCACTCTCCCATACAACCACTCACACACTCACTTACACACCAGTACAGCCTCTCACTCACCCATACAACCACTCACAAACCCATAGAGCCACTCAGACACCTACTCACACATGGATACACACAGTCCACAGCCACTCACATAATATGTGTTGGAATAGATAAAAACGATGTCAATGAATACTGGAATACGTGCAAGCCCGACAATGGCAATACCAATAAATGCAATATCAACGTGTGCCATCACCTGAGCCCCCACAACCGTGCTAATACCGACAGTAACAATATCAAAGTATGCCATAATCCATGTACAAATGACAATGTTGTTACCAGTAAAAGCACTGTCAATGTACGTCATGATCTAGGAATGCATAACTATGTCAATATCAGTAAAGACAATATGTACGCTATGACAACCATGCACGCAATGTTGAGAATGTTGATAAAAATGACACCAGTGACTACCATATTATTTTCAGGAGTTCCAGTTAACTCGCATCATAGCTGTCGGATTCACTCAAGGTGACCTCCCCATCCCTTGCTTACTTTGCCACTGGATTCAAGCTAGCCTGGCTTATGAGGGGTGTCACCCCAAACCCGGTCCCAGGATGCTTGTTTCCGGTCCAGAGAAGACCTGGCTTGGCAGTTCGGGCTGGACTCTTCCCATGAGGAACAGGTTCAAAACTGATTTGCATATGGCTGGGTCTGAACTGGGGTGGCGAAGTGAGCTAAAGGGCGATGATGGATTCAACCCAGATCTAATAGGGACTGGGGGTGAGCGTCTGAAAAGTTTCAGCGCTCCGTCCATCATCTCCTTGTGTGTGCTTTGTTCATCCTAAGTTTGCAGGGTATGCCCAGACGTGGGTCCCTTGCTCACTTTGTCACTGGATTCAAGCTAGCCTGGCTGAAGAGGGGTGTTACCCCGAAACTGGTCTCAGGATGCTTGTTTCCAGTCCAGGGAAGACCTGGCATGACAGTTCGGGCTGGACTGTTCCCATGAGGAACAGGGGCAAGACTGATTTGCATATGACTGGGTCTGAACTGGGGTGGCGAAGTGAGTTAAAGAATGATGATGGATTCAACCCAGATCTAATAGTAACTGGGGTGAGTGTCTGAACAGTTTCAGCGCTCTGTCCAGCATCTCCTAGTGTTTGCTCTGGCCTCCCCATCACCCCCAAGTCAGTGATAAGTGTTCAGACAAGCCCTGTGACCCACACCCTTGCCTATCGAATAACAGGTAAAGGTGGAGTCTCTCCCTTAACCCAAAGACAAAGGCTAGCCTAGGGAAAACCCTAAAGTTGTATTGTTGGGATCTTGTCGGAAGCCCCACCCCCTTCCTCAACCACTCTGCAAACACGCCTCTTGGGGCACTACTGGTTTGTGGATGAAGTCCCCTTCACTGATGAGGATCATTGGGGGCCTCTTTTTGCTTGTTTCTGATCCCTATTTAGCCTCTTTCTGATCGTTTCTGACCTTTATTTTGCCTCTTTCTGCTCGTTTCTGACCTTATTTTGCCTCTTTCTGCTCATTTCTGATCTTTATTTTGCCTATTTCTGCTGGTTTTTGACCTTTATTTTGCTTCTTTCTGCTGGTGTCTGATCGCTATTTTGCCTCTTCCTGTTTGTTTCTGTCCTTTAGTTTGCTTCTTTCTCCTCTTCCCCCCCCCCAGGACCGAGGGAGGAGCCTCAAGGCCCTGTAGTCTCAGCCGCCTTCCCGCCTACTGCAGGAGCCGGCATTGCTCTCACAGACAGGGAGCTGCTAAACATGCAGCTCCCTGTCTGTGAAAGCAATCTTTTTGTCTGTTTCCCTTGCCGCTTGACAGCGGGCAGGGAAACAGACGAAAACTGTGCTCTCACCAAGTGGGAGTAGTTTCACTTCTCTCACTTGCTGAGAGCGGAGTTCGTGTTTGCTATGACTTGGCAGGAGCTGTCAAAGTTCCTGCCAAGTCAGAGCAAACAGCTATGTCCCAGGGTGGGCACCCTGGGACATAGCAGGAGCCGGCCTTGGGGGATGGCGTTCCCAGGACCATGTCTGTGCCGACAGATGGAGGGATTTGTAATTGACTTTCCATAACCTGGGGTCATGTTTGTATGGGTACGTTGAGAGTAATATACCTGACCCACCTGTTTCATCCACACACGTGCAATAGGAGGGAAGAGATAATTGTATAATTTCTTGCTTTTATAAAGGACGCCCACATATCCCAAGTAGGGATTGGCTTTCCCACTTTTGGAAGCTCAGGTGATCCATCTGACTCGCTGGGCAGGCATCCAACATAGTAAGAAGGTAGGACAAATAGGGGTCTGTTATTGCACATATATCACGTGGCATGAGTCCTCACTAAGTTAGTTATATACCAGCACCTTCACTCTTTTTCCTCTTCGATATTGAGTTAAGTGTATCCTCACTCCTCCTGGAGGGGAATGGTAGGAATCGACACAACAGATCCCTTGCCCAAAATGCATGAGATACATGGGGTCACTCCTCCATTGCATGTTGGGATACAACTGTCTGCACAATCTGAACCTCATGGGTGCTGCAATGCTTGGAGCATGAAGAGTTCATGACAACAACTTTAAAAACAAAAATCTAACAAGTCGCACAAACACAATATATATTTTCACATCTTAAAATTTGAACGTGTAAATATACCAGTGCTAGTTTTGACAATAACTGCATACTCTGAAAGAGTATTTTATTTTATTTTATCCCAATTTATGGTTTCAAATGAAGATTTTACTCACCTTGTACAGTCTTGAGGAGGCCGGAAGCAACTGAGCCAAAATGCGTCAACTTTTTCATAATAGGAGTTCACAATAGATGGAATGAAAAAGTTGGAAAAGGAGCACTAGTAGGATTACACCACATACATATAAATCTATGAATACGAGACTAGCGTGCTGATTGGATACATTAGTGGACTACTTAAAAGGCGGACCCAGTACAGAAAACAAGACATGGGCCAACCCCTTGTTTGACAAAAAGAGCAAACAAGAAATGAGAGTGGAATTCTGAAATTTATCACATATTGTATATTTTTGTATTATATGCAATATTGGAATCACATTGAAAGATTGAAATAAAGAACTTATCTACAGGTATCTTGGGTAGTGTTTGACAGCAATCGAGTATACCACTAGTTCAAACAAAGTCCAAAGTGAAGTAATAGACTATTGTCGATAAAGAAATATGATAGAATTTATTCCTCGAAGGCCAGTTGTGTTGTTGCAAGTAATTAATTGGTCTAAGGCCTAGAGGGTTACTTAGAATCCCCCCGGTTTTTCACTCTCAATAAATCAACAACAAGATGCACAAGAATTCTGTATAGCTATTCTCGGAATTATAGCGAATGAGACTTTGCCACACACAGATCTTTTTGTTGTTAGGTACTATTGGCAACATGAATGTTTCCAGTGCTTTAATGCTTTCTCAACAGTTACGGAATTTGAAAGATTTGTATACCTTACTATTCCTGATTGTAAATCCATATCATTTAAAAATTTAATATTTCAAGCTGTGCACTCTAACTTTTGTTCAAGTTGTGCATTGAAGGTTGTGTCAACACTTTGGCTAACTATGGTAAATAAGTATTAAGAGCCTGATTACGATGCGGGTTGGACTCTCGTAGTGGAAGCAGAACCGCCCACTAGAAGTCGGCGGTCCCGCTGCTCTTATTACGATGCGACCGCCTTTACGGCAGTCGCAATGTGTATATTTTCTATTGCGGCGTGTGCTGCAGGCTACAGCACACGCCCCAATAGAAAATAAACACATTAAATACATCCCTGCACCATGTGGTAAGCACCATGCGATGCCTGCCACATGGTGCAGGGATGTTTAGGGGGCACCATAGGTGCCCTCCTGGCCCCATAGTGGAGGGCCAGGGGGAAAGGGGCCCCCAAAGTCACTTTCCACCTGCCTTTTCATGGCGGGTAAAATGCCATGAAAGGACAGGCAGAAAGGGACATTGCAATCCCTACAGCGGTGCCTGAGAAGGCACCGCCCTCAATGTAGGGATTATTGACCCTCTGATGCACCGACGGGCTCCTTGAGCCCGTCGGAAGCGCAGCGAATGGTCCCTCCGCCAGATGCCTCCACCCGCTGCATTGTAATGCGGTGGGTGGACAGCAGGGGCAGATGTCGGTGATTCTGACACCGACGAGCCGTTGGTGTCGGACCCACCGACATAGTAATCAGGCCCTTAGTTTTAATGATACAAAGAATCGCTCCAGATAATATCAAAATTAATACCTTAATTACTGATTTCATTGCTACCCAAATTTCCATTTCTGGATGCCCTTTCACTTGTACTGCCATTATTTTCCATCATGGAGAAACCAGTATTTCGGGACATTATACTATATTTTAAAGGAACAATACAGGATGAACTGAATGTGATGGCACTAAGTTAACCTTTAAACACAAATTACCTAAAAATTTGCAAAACTTTCACCTGCTTAGTCTAACTCCAAAGTTTAAATTTAGGGTGCAACTGTATAACAAACCAGGAATATTGACTGGACGTGGTAGATAATAGCAATCAGTAGATATGCCATTATGTGTCCTAGCATGGTTGATGACTTTAGAAGAAATCTACAAGCTTAGGTAAGAAATTGTGTTACTTACTATTAATTTGTTTTGTACTTTTTCAAAAAATGACAGTTGTACTAGCACAGCATTTATACAGGCTTTTTCACAATCCATTTGATTTGTGTTTTTACGCAGTTTTTCATGATGAGCACAATATAATGCTTATATGCACCTTATTAAGTGCTGAGTGATTTCATATGTTTATAACAGTATTGTTACACCTATCTGAGAAACACTAAATAAAACTACTTGCATTTATACAGTATATATTTTAAAAAATGGGAGCATGATATTTCACTAACTTTTTTTTAAGTGTCAATAAAATATTACCTACAAAATACATGATCCATTTTATTTTGCTTCCTTATATGTACTTATACAATAAAACTTCCATTCACCTACCTTCTCTTTTACTGTTTTTTCACATAAAGAGTTTACTGCACCTGTGTGGGAAAATGTTACGATTGCAACCAGCTCTTTTTTAAATTAAAATGAAAATAATTCTGAACAGAACAGTAATATTTTTCCCACACTACTGGCCAACCAGAACAGCAATAAAAAAAATGTGCAACACACAAAACTGTGCAGGACAAAACATCCTGCCAACCCAATAAAAGCCATAGGGATTTGGGGAAGGGCACCAGTGAGAAATTATTAGCTCCCTATGAATGTTTAAATCACTCTCCCCTGTAACTATTACTGTCGGGCAGAATAAGCAGTACATAGTTGGACTGGCATACGGCTCGACTACATGGCAGCCTTTCCTTAGCTGATGCACTGGCACCACTGAGCTAGGTGGTGGAATAGAGGGTGCTGAAGAGCCAGTAGATGTGCCTGCAACAGAAGTCTGGACAGCCGAAGTGGATAGTGCCAGATTGGTGTCTTCAGCAGTTGGTGCGGATGCAGCGTCTTCAAGTCCTGCCAACTCTAACTGTCTTTTGCGCTCAGCCTGGGCCAAAGGTGTTGAGTACATAGGTTTAAGATGCGCCCGCATGCCTGTAGTACCCAGGGAGTACTGCTGACCACTCCCCTGCGAAATCACCATGTGTCATAAGGTGCATGTCACATGCCGTGTATTAACCTTCTTTTGACCAGCAAATAAGGTAAAAACATTCCACACTACCAACTCCTTAAGGCACTTTCTTCTTTCCACCTCCTGCTCCTTCTGGGCAATGACCTCCTCTTCCGCCTTCTTTGCAGCCTCATGGACACCCAGGAGCGGCCGGTGCATGTAAGTGTGGTCCGGTGGGGGATGTGGTGGGGAGGGATTCAACAGACGACATTGAGGGAAAAACACTTACTTGCGCTCGCTGCATCGCTGAGTCGGTGATGCGGCAAGTGCAAGGTAAGTGGTTTTCTTTTTTTTATGTTATTTTCCCTCGTCATTGTCTGTCGACACCCTCCACCCAGCCCCACCACGATAACCTGTAACGGCTGCTCCTGCAGACACTAGAAGCCTCTCCTGCTTCTGCCATGTCTTTAGAAAAAGATGTAAATCTTCTAAAGAATCCCAAGCAGAAAGCAAAATCAGCTCCCAAACTATTATGCTTCTGCTCCCAACACAACTGCAAGAAAGATAGCCAAACATAAATTAGAGTTTTCTATTGGTCCAATACAAAAGTGTTTCTAGCCTATGAGATGTTTTCTTACAATCGCGAAATACCGCAGTACTACCAAGGTAGTACAGCTGTAGCTCTGATAACCCCCCCAAAAGAAAACACATACAACAAAACACTTTCACTACTGACAGTCCTCCCCCACTATCAAATATGTTTTTATAGTTATATTCACGTTTACACTTGCACAAGAGTGACCAGCACACACAATTTTACTTCCATGTACATATGGTATACATCTTTTTAAGAAATGGGTTGCACAAAATTCGTCCACAAGTTCTTTGTATTTCAAAAAACGTCTTTTTTCAAATCTTCATAAAATCAAATTCTTCAAGTAGCCAACTGCTTGAAAACTACTTGAAAAATTAGATTTTATGAAGATTTGAATAAAGAATCTTTTTAAAATACAAAGAATTTGTAGACGAATTTGTGCAACCCATGTTTTAAAAAGATGTACACCATGTGTACATGGAAGTAAAATTGTTTGTGCTAGTCACTCTTGTGCAATATTATTAGGAGGAATACTCCTGTGCGGAAGATTAGGAGACTGTTCTTCCTGATCAGAGCACCACATCAGATTAACTAAATTCACTATTTGTGATAGGTGCGATTTCTCGTGCCTCGGTCTCACTATATGTAAATCACTCACGTTTACACTTGTAGGTGTTTACATATACTATATATACTTATGTTAAACTAGGCTACAATATTGTAACCGAATATTAAAAAAAAAAAAATCCAACACTTTTTATAATAATATAAAATATTTCCGATATATTAGTAAACATAGTCCTATGTTATCATTTTTAATTTAGTAAGAAAGGAACTATGTGTAAAATTGTATGTACTGCATTTCCTGTCGTTTGAAATTTATGGATGGCTGCTGCTGCCGTCGCTGGCACCGGCATCGCAGGCTGTGGATTGGCTGATTGCAGTGAGTTTCAAGAGTCAAGAATACGTGCCGTTCCCGCCGCTCCGATCCTAAAGCAACAGTGATTTCACTTCCAGGTAAGCGGGTAAGCGGGCGAAGTGGGGGTGGGTCTAGGGGTCTGTTCTGGATTCCCAGTCGGAGGGCAGGGGTCTGGTACAGTATCCCATTCCTCCTGTCCACATAACCGCGTACGCTACCTTGGATTGGGACCTGGAACCCGGAGCAGATGCAACGCCGCAGTTTAAACTAAGCCGCTGGTGTCTAAGGACGAAGATTATTTATTTTTACCCACATTGAGTATGACGAGTGAATGGGAATCGGAAAGGAGAGCAGCTGCGTGTTCCCTCTTCGATGAAGAACTAGAACCTGGACACAAGCATTCGGGTCCCAGTGGTGTGCAGGGCACTATCGAGCCATCATTAAAGCAAAAGCTTGCTCAGTTGGAAAAACTGTCAAAACGGGAACTTAATAAATGGTGGGAGGTTACATCGCTCACCAACTACATCGAGGTAAACAGAGTTCCCAGAGGCTTGAGAATATCCATTATCCCTACCTATTGTCGTGTAGTTCCTATATTACCCATACAGGACCTGCGCGTTCGGATAACATAAACTGTGGGTTTGGTGGCAGACGGATTCTGAGCACCCCCACTGAGAAATGTTAGCCTGTTTGTATAAGCTAGCTCACAGTGCCACTAGTGTCTCCTCTTATCGGGGAGAGAATAGTTTCTGGCAACCTTAGAACATGACAACCCTGATCCCTCAGGATCGTGGAAACAATGTACTACTTTTCACTCAGACACTCGTGCTTACTTATCTTGTCTTAGAGATACACAGAATAAACAGCCTGGGCGTTTCAATAAGGGTTTATTGAACAGTCGTTATTCTTGTGTAGAATATATGAGCTGCAACAACCATTAGACAATAGCAGAGATATATGATTAGAAGTACAATGAATATAAATGGATAGTACAGTTCTACCATCTGGCAATACGCATGAAAAAATACATGAATATAAAATGCATTGTTAAAAGAAAGCGTGTACTCCTACGATGCCTATCTAGAGGTACCTAAGTGTACCTAGCATGTGAGTAGGTGTGAAGCCAAGAATCCCTCTAGGATTTAGTCGAACCCCATTACCTGAAGTGTGAGAATGTCGGAGCTCTTCTTGGTCACGAGTTGGGCACCCCGCGAGGGATGTTCAGACCACTGTCAGCTGGAGCGTCTGCATGAAGGAGCCTCAGCGACTCTGGTCAGTGTGTCGGCCTGGAAGTCTCGGTTCCCTCTAACTAACACTAGCAAGATGTGCTGTATTTATACAGAAAGTATCTAGGGTTCCTTTGTCCCTTGTTGCTTGTATTAGCCATTGTTAGATGTGAGGATGATGTATGGGATGAACCGTGTACGTAGATATGGGGAGGAAGGTGGTGTAGCCCCAGCCTGGTTTCTAAGAACTCTTATGAATATTCATTCATACTGTGTGAGTCTATTGTTGGAGTTATAGGACTCTATTTTTAGAAGAAACCCTCCTTCTGCACCCAGGACTAGAACTAGGTAAAGGTTCAATCCTAAAAGGCCCGTTACAGTGTAGTGTAGGGGAGACAATGTAGGTGAAAGGGTATGATGTTACCCGGGCCTATATTAGGGTACCTATATGGAACATAACACTATGAGAACCCCAATCCTGAATTGTTAAAGGAATGGGCTACCTATATGGCCAAAACTTGCAAAGGCATGCTGGAGATGCTGGTAAAATATGCCAAACTTGATCTTGACGCCACACGAAAGGAGCTAGCCGAATTGAGACAAGATCTGGAAAAATCTAAAAATGAAAAATCAGTAGTGGAATTTCTGAAACTCCTAGAGGGCAAGTTAAAACGTACGAAGACGCAATTAAGTGATGAATTTATCGCTTCATTGGGATTTTATCCAGCGCATCTACCATGAAGTATTTCTTCGCTGTCTATGATCATTTGATTTATGAGTTATCAATTCATTTAGACAGAAGGTTGTTTTAACCATCATGTAATTTGCCAATATGATTTGCCTCTGTATTTATTTACATTTATTTACATTCAATGACAAACGACACTTGTATTTAAGCTACTACTGACTTCCATGTCAGCTTGAAACAAACAGTATGTTTACACTGTCTATGAACTTGAAACTGTATTTCTGGGGGAGTTTGAGCACAATTCCTCAACTTGAAAAAGGCATCGCCGAAACGCGTTGTGTGTGTGCACAATAAAGTTTTTGTGTACCGTCCTCTGGTGTGCAGCTGGATTTGTGTCGGATTTCCTGCATTTCCTTTTGTTTTGAAATATATATATATATATATATCACATACATATTTGTGCTATTTGCTGATGATACTCTATTAGTTTCCAAGGGCCAGATGTATGACGCTTGCATTTAGCGATTCCCAATGGGGTTGCAAATTGCATGCCTCATTAATATTCATGAGGCAAGCGCAATTTGCGTCCCCATTGGGAATGGCTAGCACTCCCAGGGATGGTGGACTGCTGGAGTCAGCAGACCACCATGTCTTGGACTGCTTTTTAAATAAAGCAGTTTTTAAAAAAAAATGTAGCCTGTTTTCCTTAGAGGAAAACGGAATGCATTTAAAAAAGAAAAATGAAACTTTTCAGTTTCATTTTTTATGGCAGGCAGTGGTCCCTGGGACCACTGCCTGCTCTTAAAAAATATTTACTCACCCATTCACAAAGTGGAAGGGGTCCGCTGGGGACCCCTTCCCATTTGCGAGTGGTTTACCACCTAATTGTAGTAGGTGGTAAACTGCGAGTGTTTTGCAGCCGCAAAACAATGGTAAATGGCATTGAGTCTCGCTATTTGGAAGGGACGCCCCTTCCTAATAGCGTGAGTCGCAAACGCTATTTTGCGAGTCAGTGACTCGCTAAATAGCATTTGTAAATGCCATGGCCCTTTTTTCCGGTCTCAAACGGGCCGATCTCCCGTTTGCGAGCGCAATAAAGGGTCGTTCATCTGGCCCCAAATCCTCTATGAGGCTACAAAACTAACTTGATCGATTTCTACTTTCTTGTGAGAAACTTGGGTTGTAAGTATGTTTAGCCAAAATGAAATGTATGACTTTCAACCCCCATAGATCCTTTAGAGGTAAGGTCAAGTTGGGCAATATCTGTTTGGATCAAGTGAAGCAACTCGATAATTTGAGGGTTAGGTTTAGAAACACACTATCATGGACACCACAAATAGCAAAGAGTCAGTTGACTCTTCAACATGTAAGTTTTGCCATATCTAAAAAGCATTGTACGGTGTCGAATTATGGGGTTTGAATAATATAGAAGATATCGAAAGAACTGAGAACATCCTTATGAGATCTGTGCTTGCACTCCCTCGAAATGCTTCCTTAACCCCCATAAGATTGGATCTTGGTTTAAAAAATATAGCACACGTGGCTGCGTTTCACCCCTTAGCATTTTGGATTCGAATATGGACAAATGATTCACCACTCTTGTTGTGACAATCATTCTGTGAGTTAATTGCACTTGACTCCAAAGGAATCATACCTTGGCTTAAGTATGTTAAAAAAGGGTTTATTAGACTAGGGATGTCCGAACTATGATTGAACCCTGAACGTATACAGAAAAAATTCCCTAGTTTGTGTAAAAAAGAGGTACTGGAACCACAATAACGAACAGTGGCTATGCCGTACTACTGTAGGGGATTTAACTGGTAGATTCTTGAACGTTAAGGACAAAATGAATTGTGAGGAGTTCTTAAACCGAATTGAGCCCCCGCAGGCCAAAACCTTGTATTTGGAATTTAGATATGGCATTTTACCACTCAATGATTTCCGAAGTAAATGGACGGGCTGTAATATTTCCCCATCATGTCCTGTCCCCGTCAGTTGCATCTTATCCACAAGACATTTAAAGGATATTGTAAGAATCCTCAACAGCAATAGTACGGAGTCTTGTCTAGGTACTTGTTATACGCTTGGTGGCTGAGATGCAAATATAGGGACCAAGTTGTAAGGTTTTGACTCTGATTTTGTTGAATTGCATCTCAAATGCTTAACCTAAGGGAATTATAAAATCTATAAGAAACTGGTAAAGTTCAGAGGGTTCATACTTATTTTATGGACATAACTTCTATTCTCGGGTAATGTGATACATTTTTACGAATACATATAATTTATATTTTATTTCTGCTAAATAAACTGCACATGCACTTTATGGATCCAGAGTGATAATATAGAGGGTCCAATTGCAAATGCTTGTTTTGTCAATTGTGGTGGTTGAGATGCATCTATTGGAAACAATTGTATAACCAGGAAACGTGATCTGTTTGCAAAGATGTATGCACTTTAGGCTTTTTTTCGAGGACAACCAAGAACATAGGGAAATTGATAGCCCCTGGGAGTTGTCTACAACTTGGTTCTCAGTTTAAATATTAGCATACATGCACTTTAGAGATGAAGAGATGGTTGTTATTTTAACCCTAAACAAAATGCATGTTTTAAGCAATTTTTTTGGATTTTATGGCTTTTATATATATATATATATATGTATGTATATTAATATATATATATATATATATGCAATTTCCTTCTCCACTGATTAGGCAGAAAAAGCTCAGACTCCCAGGCACGGTGCAAAAAATAGAATTTAATGGCTCCAGAAAACAACGCGTTTCAGCTTTCGCCTTGATCACGCTCTCAGCAAGCACATTTCATTGACGCCATTATAAACAGTGCAAGAAAAACAGAAAAGGGACTGATTCAACCCAAAGTAAGTACACCAGTATACTAGTACAATACTGTGGCGGCCATCTTAGCACGGTCTCTCAATCATTATTTCCAATGCATGTATAATACAAAATAAGTGCACCTAATTTGATCAATGGTCTAATTTATAACCAAATATTCATCTAAGCAGCACAATAGGCGTAATTCAAAGAAAAATAATTGACATAATGTATATCAAACAAATGCATATTGTTAGACTTGGCATCTTTTGGCGTGTTTCCCCTGACTTTTTGCTTTCTGACCTCCCGGTTTTGACTCTGTTTTTGCTGGTGTAATGATTCTGCGCACTTTCCTCCCTGCTGTCCAGTGGGAAAGTGCAAGTGCTCCTGTATAAAATGCGTTATGGATTGGTGTTTCCATGATTGGCCTATTTGGTTTATGTGTCAGTCCCTTGTAAAGTGCACTGCGAGTGCCAGGGCCTATAGACCAAATGCTGTTGGTGGGCTGCAGCACTGGATTGTGCCACCCACGCAAACAGCCCGTAAAATGTAAATCGGGCCTGCCACCGCAGAGCCTGTGCGCAGCCTGGGGCTGCCATGTCGACTTGGCAAGTGCACACACTTGCAAGTCCCTAAACCTTCCCTTTGCTACATGTTAGTCACCCCTAAGGTAGGCCCAAGGTACCCCTGTGGGCAGGGTGCGGTGTATGCGAAAGGTAGGACATGCCCGGGTGTGTGCGGCATGTCCTGATAGTCAATTACAGCCTAGTTCGTTTTTCACTATTGCAAGGCTACCTGTTCCCCCTAGGCCAGAACGGGCAGTTTTGATTATTACAGCTTATAATCCTAACTGACCCTGGGAACATGGTAGAAATTCGAGTTTAGTATGCCTGGACTCAGAATGATAAAATGCAGCTTTTAGTGAAGTTGGTTTTAACATTCTGTGTTTGAAAATACCACTTTTAGAAAGTGGGTATTTTCTTGTCTAACCATCCAAGCCTGCCTCTGCGAGGTTGTGTATTCCTTGTCTGGAATGTGAGTGACAGGGGCTGGGGGATGCCAGGAGACAGGGTGAGTCAGCACAGGGCTGGATAGCAAGATCTACATGTAGATGGGTGGGAGGGGTCGCACCTGGGCCCTTAATAGGACAGTGCCTTCCCTCCACAATGCTGGCTCCACCTCCTGTGGTGCGTCTGATGTCCCTGGCCTGCTCACTGAAAGAAGGGACGGAGACTTGTCAACAAAGTGCTCCAGAACTGGTTTGGACTAGGCAAAGGCCTCTCTGCCTTCAGAGAACAAAGGAATTTGGGATATAAATATTGGGGCCCTGACCCCATGAATTTAGATCTCGCTGGAATCAAGGAACCTGCCAAGACGAAGAGCTGGAAGAGCTGCCAGGAGGAGTACTGCCCCTTTGCTGTGTTGTTGCTTTGTTGGGTTGGCCTGCAGCTGCTGCTTATGCCTTGGGCAGTGAAAGGACTGGACTGAACTTTCTACAAACTTGTGCTGAGTATCTCCAAGGGCCTGGAACCGAGCTGGCCTCCTGTTAAGACGTCTCAGGGACTGCAAAGACTTCACAAGCCTCTGGGTACCGCTTCTGGAACGATGTTTCAGTTGCCACAGAGGAAGGGAACTGCAACCGACTCCGTCAACCGAATCCATCCCTGGCCGGTGACCTGTTTGCACCGCAGACCGCATCGCCCCGCTTCGCATCGCAACCCTGGTCTCACCGTGGGCGACGTCCGACGCCGCCAACATCGAGCCGCTGCTTGCACCGTGACCTGTGGGCACCGCAGTTCGCATCGCATCGCTTCACTGAACCAGCCGGACCCGACCGACGCGGTCGCTGCAACTGGCTCAAGAGTCGTGACCGCACCGCATTTGGGGCACCGCTCGCACGTCTGCGGCACGCACCGCTCCGACTCGCACCGCTGTCCGACGCCAGCTCCCGCACTCCGGCTAGGTCGCCTGCATCGCAACCTGTCAGCACCGCATCGAGCATCGTCTCACCCTGCATCGCACGCCTTGGACTCACCGACTCCGTCTGAACGACGCTCATCGAGCCGCTGCCTGCACCGCATCGAGGGACACCGCACCTTGCACCGCTCCGTCTTGCACCGCAACCGCGACGAACGCCGACCGGCTCGTACACTCCGTACCAGCCACAACGAGAAAGGTACTGTGACCGAGTCTGTTCATGACTCTGCTGGCCCGTATCGACGCGGTCGGCTGGAACTGTTAGACTCTGTGGTTTTCAGCATCACGGTAGGCTCGGACGGAGCTACCGACTCGTACGAACTTTGCTTTTGTGCTATTCCTGCAAAGAAGAAGTTACCGTATCAAGCATTCATTCGTAAAGTATAGTATTGTGGATTTTTGTCGTAATTGCTCTTGTCTTGAGTATATAAAATATTGGTTATTTTTCTAAACTGGTGTGGTGTCCGTTTGTAGTGCTGACACTGTATTACTGTTGGTTATGTGCAAATGCTTTACACACTGCCTCTGAATTAAGCCTGACTGCTCGTGCCAAGCTACCACGAGGGTGAGCAGGGGTTACTTCACGAGTGTAACACCCTTACCCTGACTAGGAAGAAGGGTCCCTACTTGGACAAAGGTGCAAGCCCTTGCCAACTAGAGATCCCATTTCTAACATTGGTTGTCAGCGGTGAGGATAGGACTTGTGTTTGCACTTGACTTACAGTGATTGGTGTTCACTACTACCATATCGCAGACCATTACGTACCACATACTGGTTCTTTTTCTTTTGGCCTATTTTTGATCTTGCCAGTTTCAACTCACTACTTTTGTCATGCCTGAATCAATTGCATCATCCGTTGCATCTCTGGAAGTTATCTTTGAGGAGGATAGGTTGGAATCCTACGCCGTAAAGGAGTTACGAGCGATTTGTAAAAACCTGAAAGTCCAAATTAAAGGCCTCACAAGGAAGGAGGAGCTACAGTACGCGCTGAGGGCCTGGGTAGCAGCCAGACATGCCAATGGGCAGCCTGGTAATCTCAGTGAGGAGGTGGAGGAGCCTATTTCCAGGGTGGATGTGCTTTTGGGTAGGGGGGAACCCGCCAGGTCAGGCAGCAGCAGTCTGTCCCCAGAGGAGCTGGAGGACAGGCGGGAGGCAGTTTGAGCTGCAGAAGCTCAGGCTGGAGAGTGAGCGGGAGGAGAAGAGATTGGCCATAGAGGAGAGGAAGATGCTCTTAGAGCATGAGAGAGAACTGAAGGAGCTAGAACTTAGGAGTAAGTCAGGCTCAGATGGTGGCAGCAATTCGTCCAGAAAGGCAGACAGGATTGTGCACATTCCCAAGAACGTAGGCAAGGAATTCAAGAAGGGGGATGACATACAAAGGTGGTTTCAGGGTTATGAGGCAGCCATACACATGAATGGGGTCCCTGAGGAGAGTTGGGGAGCAGGATTGTGGCCACTTTTCCCGGAAGAAGCAAGGGATGCTCTGATAGCTTTGGGTAAGGGGTATCACCTCACCTATGCTGACATGAAGGATGCCCTTCTCACGAAGTATGGTCTTACTCCTGAAAAGTACAGGGATCAGTTCAGGTCCAGTAAGAAGTCTGATGCCAACACTTGGTTGGAATGTGTGGATGTGTTCTGCAGGTCTCTGGATGGTTGGGTGAAGGGCAGTAGCGTAACAGATTTTCAGGGGCTCTACAACTTGATTGCATGGGAGCACTTGTCTAGTCTATGTTTTGCAGATCTGCGCCATCACCTAGTGGATAGTAAGCTAACTGACCCCAGGAAGCTTGCTATGGAAGCGGACCGCTGGGTGAGTACCAGGGTCCACAAGAAAGCTTTTGGTTGAGACTCAGCCAAAGGTGGGCAGGGTCCCCAGCAGAAAGGTGGGGGGGACAAGGGTAAAGCACAGGAGTTCTCTAAAGGGCCCCAAACTAGTACCCAGGGGAAAGGTTCCCAGCCCCCCGGTGATAAGAAGAAAGGGGTCTCCACAGGGAAGCCTGTTGAGACCGGCCCCGCAAGTGTTATGCATGTGACCAGGTAGGTCACTTTAAGGGGGACCCCAAGTGCCCGAAGGGGACACAGCCACCCACCGGTGGACAGTCCAAAGTGTTGGCTAGTGTAGCGCTTGGGGAGGAGGGGTGCCCACAGGAGGGTGGGGATCCCGCAGAAATGACCCTTGTCTCACTAGGGGACAGTGAGATGGTCCCAGGAAACCAGGTGCCCCCTAACACAAAGAAATATAGCACCTGGGTGACCATTAATGGGAACAGGGTAGAGGCTCTCAGAGACACTGGAGCCAGTGTGACCTCAGTCCGGTGTCACCTGGTGTCTGAGAAGCAAGTAGTCCCCGGGGCATTCCACCAAGTAGTTGCTGTAGACAACTCAGAGCGCCAATGTATGGTGGCGCAGGTTCCCTTTGAATGGGGGGGTCTCAGGTCCCTTGAGGGTGGTTGTGAGCCCTACCATGCCTGTAGATTGTCTGCTAGGAAACGACCTGGAGCAGTCCTCATGGAAGGAGGTTGAGCTCAGGTCTCACTTGGAGATGCTTGGGTTGCCAGAGTGGGCATGCGTGTCTACTCGGTCAATGGCAGCCAGGAAGGGTGATCAAGAGGACTTGGAGCCTGAAACAGGGGCCCAAGTCCCTGCCAAGAGAAAGGGCAGGGGCGCGGGAAACCGGCCCCCGAAGTTCCCACGGACCGGGAGGAGGCGGACCTCGAGGGGACGCCCCGGTGCCTACAGGGGAGCAGGTAGCCGAACTGTGAGACATCTCTGAGCTGACCCATTGGCAGCAAGAAGGGGGTCCCACCAGGGAGGAGTTCTGCAGGGAGCAGAGCGAGTGCCCTACTCTGGAGGGTCTGCGGCGGCAGGCTGCAGACCAGGCAGCTGGCAATCAGTCCGGGTCACATCTGATCTACTGGGAGAGTGGTCTCCTATACAGTGAGCCTAAGGTTGCTGAGCCTGGGTCAGCCCGTGTGCTGGTGGTACCCCAGCGCTTCAGGACCTTCCTACTGGGTCTGGCTCATGACGTGCCTTTGGCAGGACATTTGGGGCAGGACAAGACCTTTGACAGGCTTGTCACCCACTTCTTTTGGCCCCAAATGCGAAGGCAGTCAGATGCATACTGTAGGTCTTGCCAAACTTGCCAGGCAAGTGGTAAGAGTGGGAGGAAGGTCAAAGCTCCTCTCCAACCTTTTCCTGTTGTTGGAACACCCTTTGAAAGGGTAGGGATGGATATTGTGGGGCCACTGGATCCCAAGACAGCCATGGGCAACAGGTACATCCTGGTCTTGGTGGACCATGCCACCCGGTACCCAGAGGGAATCCCTCTCAGGACAACGACGGCGCCAGTGGTGGGCCGGGCATTAATGGGGATCTTTTCCCGTGTGGGATTCCCCAGAGAGGTGGTTTCTGATAGGGGGACCAATTTCATATCCAAGTATATGACATCCCTGTGGAAGGAGTGTGGTGTAACCTACAAGTTCACCACTCCTTACCACCCACAAGGAAATGGTCTGGTGGAGAGATTCAACCAGACCTTGAAAGGCATGATCAAGGGTCTAACAGAACCCATGAGGCGTAAGTGGGACGTCCTCTTGCCATGCCTACTCTTTGCATACAGGGAGGTGCCTCAGAAGTCTCTTGGGTACAGCCCCTTTTAGCTCCTGTATGGCCACCCTGTCAGAGGACCTCTGAGTTTGGTAAAGGAAGGCTGGGAGGCGGCTCCCAGGAAAACTCCCCAGGATGTATTTAGCTACATGCTGGCCTTTAGAAACCAAACTGCCCGCTTCAGGAAACTCGCTCAGGCGAACCTAGAAGCCAGCCAGGAAGAAATGAAGAGATGGTATGACCAGAACGCCACTCTGGTCGAATTTCAACCTGGGCAAAAAGTGTGGGTCATGGCCCCAGTGGCACCTTGTGCCTTGCAGGACAAGTGGACTGGGCCATATGAGGTAAAGGAGCGCAAAAGTGACGTCACCTACCTGGTGGATTTGCAGGCTCCAAGGAACCCTTTGAGGGTCCTTCACGTGAACCGCCTCAAGCCCCACTTCGAGAGGTCCGAAGTGAGTATGCTCTTGGCGACAGATGATGGGGTGGAAGAGGAGAGTGAGCCTCTCCCTGACCTCCTGTCTACCAAGGAGCATGATGGGTCAGTAGAGGGTGTGATCCTCTCCCCTACTCTGACTCAGGAGCAGCAGGGGGACTGTCGCCAGTTGTTGGGACAGTTCGCCCCACTGTTCTCTCTGACCCCCGGTGTTACTCACTGGTGTACCCATGACGTGGACACTGGTGACAGCCCTCCTGAAGCACAAGATTTACAGGTTGACTGACCGGGTCAGAGCCAGCATCAAGGAGGAGGTCTCTAAGATGTTGGCGTTAGGGGTGATTGAGCCCTCCCACAGTGCTTGGGCCAGCCCAGTGGTCTTGGTCCCAAAGGCTGCGGCGCCCGGTGCCATTCCAGAACTCCGGTTTTGTGTGGACTACCGTGGGCTCAATTCCGTCACCAGGACTGACGTGCACCCCATCCCCAGAGCTGATGAGCTCATTGATCGGTTGGGAGCTGCCCGGTTCCTCAGCACGTTTGATTTGACGTCTGGGTACTGGCAGATGGCCTTAACCGATGTGGCCAAGGAGAGGTCAGCATTCTCAACCCCAGAAGGTCATTACCAATTCTGGGTGATGCCATTTGGGTTGAAGAATGCCCCTGCCACCTTTCAGAGGTTGGTCAATCAGGTGTTGGCCGGGCTGGAGGATTTCAGTGCCGCCTACCTGGATGACATTGCTGTGTTCAGTTCCAGCTGGGAAGAACATTTACAGCACCTTGAGAAAGTGTTGAGGGCTCTGCAAGGTGCAGGCCTCACGATCAAGGCCAGTAAGTGCCAGATCGGGCAGGGTTCTGTGGTGTACTTGGGGCACCAGGTAGGAAGCGGCCAGGTGGCGCCCCTACAACCCAAGATTGACACCATTCTGGCTTGGGAACCCCCAAGACCCAGACAGAGGTGAGAGCCTTCTTAGGTCTCACTGGTTACTATAGGAGATTTGTTAAGGGCTATGGCACCATCGTTGCCCCCTTAACAGAGCTGACCTCTAAGAGGCAGCCCAGGAAAGTGATCTGGACTGAGTCCTGCCAGAAAGCTTTTGATGCCCTGAAGGCAGCCATGTGCACGGCGCCCGTGCTCAAGGCACCTGACTTCTCCAAAGAATTTGTCGTGCAGACTGACGCTTCAGAGCATGGTGTGGGAGCGGTGCTCTCACAACTGAACGAAGAGGGCCTGGATCAGCCTGTAGTCTTCCTTAGCAGGAGACTACTTCCCAGGGAACAGAGGTGGAGTGCCATAGAAAGGGAAGCTTTTGCTGTGGTCTGGGCGCTGAAGAAGTTGAGACCATACCTGTTTGGGACTCACTTCCAGGTTCAGACAGACCACAGGCCCCTCAGATGGTTGATGCAAATGAGGGTGAGAATCCAAAACTGCTGAGGTGGTCCATCTCCCTACAGGGAATGGACTTTACGGTGGAACACCGTCCTGGTACAGAACACGCCAACGCAGATGGTCTGTCCAGGTTCTTCCGCCTTAGTGAAGAGAACTCCAATGGGGTTGGGTAGTTCTCCCTACTTTCAGCTGGAGGGGACATGTGTTAGACTTGGCATCTTTTGGCGTGTTTCCCCTGACTTTTTGCTTTCTGACCTCCCGGTTTTGACTCTGTTTTTGCTGGTGTAATGATTCTGCGCACTTTCCTCCCTGCTGTCCAGTGGGAAAGTGCAAGTGCTCCTGTATAAAATGCGTTATGGATTGGTGTTTCCATGATTGGCCTATTTGGTTTATGTGTCAGTCCCTTGTAAAGTGCACTGCGAGTGCCAGGGCCTATAGACCAAATGCTGTTGGTGGGCTGCAGCACTGGATTGTGCCACCCACGCAAACAGCCCGTAAAATGTAACTCGGGCCTGCCACCGCAGAGCCTGTGCGCAGCCTGGGGCTGCCATGTCGACTTGGCAAGTGCACACACTTGCAAGTCCCTAAACCTTCCCTTTGCTACATGTTAGTCACCCCTAAGGTAGGCCCAAGGTACCCCTGTGGGCAGGGTGCGGTGTATGCGAAAGGTAGGACATGCCCGGGTGTGTGCGGCATGTCCTGATAGTGAATTACAGCCTAGTTCGTTTTTCACTATTGCAAGGCTACCTGTTCCCCTAGGCCAGAATGGGCAGTTTTGATTATTACAGCTTATAATCCTAACTGACCCCGGGAACATGGTAGAAATTCGAGTTTAGTATGCCTGGACTCAGAATGATAAAATGCAGCTTTTAGTGAAGTTGGTTTTAACATTCTGTGTTTGAAAATACCACTTTTAGAAAGTGGGTATTTTCTTGTCTAACCATCCAAGCCTGCCTCTGCGAGGTTGTGTATTCCTTGTCTGGAATGTGAGTGACAGGGGCTGGGGGATGCCAGGAGACAGGGTGAGTCAGCACAGGGCTGGATAGCAAGATCTACATGTAGATGGGTGGGAGGGGTCGCACCTGGGCCCTGAATAGGACAGTGCCTTCCCTCCACAATGCTGGCTCCACCTCCTGTGGTGCGTCTGATGTCCCTGGCCTGCTCACTGAAAGAAGGGACGGAGACTTGTCAACAAAGTGCTCCAGAACTGGTTTGGACTAGGCAAAGGCCTCTCTGCCTTCAGAGAACAAAGGAATTTGGGATATAAATATTGGGGCCCTGACCCCATGAATTTAGATCTCGCTGGAATCAAGGAACCTGCCAAGACGAAGAGCTGGAAGAGCTGCCAGGAGGAGTACTGCCCCTTTGCTGTGTTGTTGCTTTGTTGGGTTGGCCTGCAGCTGCTGCTTCTGCCTTGGGCAGTGAAAGGACTGGACTGAACTTTCTACAAACTTGTGCTGAGTATCTCCAAGGGCCTGGAACCGAGCTGGCCTCCTGTTAAGAAGTCTCAGGGACTGCAAAGACTTCACAAGCCTCTGGGTACTGCTTCTGGAACGCTGTTTCAGTTGCCACAGAGGAAGGGAACTGCAACCGACTCCGTCAACCGAATCCATCCCTGGCCGGTGACCTGTTTGCACCGCAGACCGCATCGCCCCGCTTCGCATCGCAACCCTGGTCTCACCGTGGGCGACATCCGACGCCGCCAACATCGAGCCGCTGCTTGCACCGTGACCTGTGGGCACCGCAGTTCGCATCGCATCGCTTCACTGAACCAGCCGGACCCGACCGACGCGGTCGCTGCAACTGGCTCAAGAGTCGTGACCGCACCGCATTTGGGGCACCGCTCGCACGTCTGCGACGCACCGCTCCGACTCGCACCGCTGTCCGACGCCAGCTCCCGCACTCCGGCTAGGTCGCCTGCATCGCAACCTGTCAGCACCGCATCGAGCATCGTCTCACCCTGCATCGCACGCCTTGGACTCACCGACTCCGTCTGAACGATGCTCATCGAGCCGCTGCCTGCACCGCATCGAGGGACACCGCACCTTGCACCGCTCCGTCTTGCACCGCAACCGCGACGAACGCCGACCGGCTCGTACACTCCGTACCAGCCACAACGAGAAAGGTACTGTGACCGAGTCTGTTCATGACTCTGCTGGCCCGTATCGACGCGGTCGGCTGGAACTGTTAGACTCTGTGGTTTTCAGCATCACGGTAGGCTCGGACGGAGCTACCGACTCGTACGAACTTTGCTTTTGTGCTATTCCTGCAAAGAAGAAGTTACCGTATCAAGCATTCATTCGTAAAGTATAGTATTGTGGATTTTTGTCGTAATTGGTCTTGTCTTGAGTATATAAAATATTGGTTATTTTTCTAAACTGGTGTGGTGTCCGTTTGTAGTGCTGACACTGTATTACTGTTGGTTATGTGCAAATGCTTTCACACTGCCTCTGAATTAAGCCTGACTGCTCGTGCCAAGCTACCACGAGGGTGAGCAGGGGTTACTTCACGAGTGTAACACCCTTACCCTGACTAGGAAGAAGGGTCCCTACTTGGACAAAGGTGCAAGCCCTTGCCAACTAGAGATCCCATTTCTAACACATATACACAAGTGGTGCTATAAAAATAGTATCCAGATTGACCTTATACACCCGAAATAATGCCCAAGTGGGCATATTATAGTCAGTTGATCCAGTGCACATAATATCCCACTTTGATACATTTCAAAATAATGTCCTTAATCCTGCCCAAGTGGGCCAAGTGATCACAAGATAACCTGCCAATTCGACAACCATTGGGCATAATGATGGACTGCCAGAAGTTCAAAGAAAACAGTACCTTCTCCTAAAAATAAAGTGAAGAATAGATTAAAATCTGTATTGTAAAATTTAAAAGAAAAGAAAAAACAGCTGTAAATACTAAAGTAATCAAATCACACATGATGTTAATATTTAGTTTTGCAGATGAACAGCCAATTCCTCACTTGAATTCAAGCCTTTCGGCACCATGGTTTCAAAGTCTATGATATATTTTGACTCCAGCTTGCGCAATGTGAGTTCGCGATTCCCTCCCCTCACATTGTCTGGCACTGCATCGATTACTACCATTCTGAGTTGTTTCTCATCCTGAAGATGGTAATCAAAGAAGTGCCTTGCTACAGGATACTGTTTGTTATTGTGCCGTATGGCCCGAACATGTTCCAATACTCTTTTCTTGGCACGATGAATAGAAGGACATGCCAGATGTTAGAAGGACATGCCAGTGTTTATCAAGTATCCTACGCAAATCGTGGGCCTGACCTGAGAATGTAGTTATAAACCTCAAGGTGTCAGACTCAATTTCTTGCCTAACTGGGTGTAGCAATTCAATCCTGGCAAGAAATTGAGTCTGACACCTTGAGGTTTATAACTACATTCTCAGGTCAGGCCCACGATTTGCGTAGGATACTTGATAAACACTGGCATGTCCATCTAACAGATGAGAATTTGAAGAAAAATCTGACCCCTTACCCTCAGATAACCTTTAAAAAGAGTCGTTCTTTACGGGATGAGCTAAGTAAAACTTAGTCACCAGTAATACGAAGGCAGGGGGTATTGGTCGTCCGGGCTTTCGCTGTTGTAGAAACTGCAAAGCCTGCAGTAACAGCATAGATTGCACTAGACTTGAAGTAGCTAGCTCACAAAGAGAATATGAGATCAAGAAAGCATTTACATGCAACACTGTATATTGCGTATATGCTCTTGTCTGTCCCTGCAGAAAACTGTACATTGGCAGCACTATTCATCGTGCCAAGAAAAGAGTATTGGAACATGTTCGGGCCATACGGCACAATAACAAACAGTACCCTGTAGCAAGGCACTTCTTTGATTACCATCTTCAGGATGAGAAACAACTCAGAATGGTAGTAATCGATGTGTAGTGTAGTTCCTATTTCCCTAATAGGCTCTGCGCATTGGAATAATATACCCTATAGGTTTGACATAGGACTAAGGTCGATATGTCCCTATAGAGTATATTAAACTTAATTACTTGTGCCAGCTAGCTCAGAGGCCACTAGAAACTCCTTGAATAACAAGAAGGAGTAGTTTCTGGCAGCCGCAAAACATGACCACTTTGTTTCCCTTTAGAATCGGAACATGTCCCAGAGTCGTGGAAACAATAGATAACCGTTTCACTCAGCTCAATTGTGCATGCTTAGTTTTCCTCAAAGTTACACAGAAAGAATAGACGGGCGTTTCAATAAAAGATTTATTGAACAGTCTTGTTTCTCGTCTAAGTAATATGTGCTGTTACGATCACAAGACAGTATGCAGGATAAATAATGTACACCGTAAGCAGTAGAAATAAATAATACTGCACTAGCATTATCTTTTTGTAGATATTTACACACATAAATAACATGAACTAAAAAGCGAGTACTCATACGATGCGTACCTACGCTAGTTCTACCCCAATGTACCTAACCTAACCTAGGTGTAGGGAAAGGTAGGAAGTAGGTGAAGTATTCCTTACTACGGTATACTAAGAGTATGTTAAGCCTAGTATGCCAAGTATGCCAAGAGTCCCTCTAGGTTCTAGTCAGCTCCATACCTTAAGAATGAGAGAGGTGGGAATCTCTTTCCGGACTCGAACTCTAACACCCCGCGAGGGAAGTCAGATCACTGGAAGCGGGACTCTCTGCGAGCAGGGATGACAGCGTCTTCTCAGTGCGTCAGGCCGGGATACAGGCTCCTCTGAAGTCGAGGTCTCCTCCAACTTGCTTGGGCAAGGGAAGGTATATTTATACCTGGTAGGTACTTTGGAATGTTAGCATTGACATGAAGTCGGACAGAGGAAGACGTCAGGAATGAACCCTTAAGGTATAACGGTTCATACATAATAGATGAGTTCTTGGAGAAATCAATAGTCCTGTGCTAGGGAAACTCCCGAAGCTTAAGGGTCTGGTTTCTAAGAACTCATTGTGACGTTAGGGTGGACGGATGTCGGTGACCATGCCTGTATTTGGAGTGCACGGTTAATGCCTAAATAAGGACAGGGATTCTATGCCTATAGAAGGGCAATGCGAATTGTGCCTATATAAGGACATGATTCAGGAAAACCTATATACGGACACCTAAAGCGGAATACAACACCCACTCCACTTTCGAATGAACGATAATACTAAATGCTAAACATTTAAATGCTAAACATAAAATTGAGTACCACATATTGCTAAAAACATTTCTAAAAGCATATTAAAAGAAGCTCAAAACTGTAGAAATGCAATAAGTACTGTACATTTAAAGCATCGTTATCATTCTAAGCATATAATGGAAGTAAATGGAACATGAATGAATAAACAGAAATATATACATATGATGAAATGGTCGATAAGTTTTCAAAAATCAAAGCCATTGCATATCATGGAGTTAAATGAAATGTTAGACAAGTAAGGTGACAATGTGTCCCTGGAAGTATTCAAAGAAGTCCGTTTTATAAGACTAGTTCTACTGTAAGCAGATATTTGCCATGTCATTTCAAAAGAAAAAAATTTTAAAAGAAAAAAGTTCAATTTCTGGGAAAAGCTCCAAGTTTTGAAAATATGAAGGCCAAATTTCATAATTGCCCTGGTACACTGTGAGCCGAATCAAAGTCAGTGTATGGCTCTGGCGTAAACATTAGATCATCTATTTCCGTAGCCAAAATATCGTCCACCGAATGGTGACATTTGGAACACCTCGTTCAGAATGTTAATTGCATAGAGATGAGAAACATCGCCTTCAGCAGAAGATGCAATTTTCGCGTCCGTTGCTACCTGTGTGCCTGTTGATCCATCTCGTACCTCAGCAGCAGCCGGAAGCGTCTGTGAGATCTCAATGAATGCCGCCATCAGGATTGGAAGCCTCTGGGGACAACACAGAGCATGGGCCGTTATCGGGTCCAGCAGAGTATCGATATCCGTTGGCATGACTGATGGGAGTGTTAGACAGGTGTCTAGCACGCATTCTTCACCGCAAAACAGGCAGCGTAGAACAGGTAAGATGCAATCTTGCCAGATTGGTCTGAATGACAGGAACCATGTTGTATTAAGCTCCCGTAGACGAGGTAGGCCCAAAAGTTGTACTATTCGCTCACGGCACTTTCGTTCAAGTAGAGCTTTCTCCACTTCGCTCGGAGTGATGTCGGCGAACAGGCCATAGCGTAATAGCAGGAATAGAAACAGGATTCCTGCAACAAGTGCTAGAATTAATGGCACACCACCAAACACTGAATGTGCGAAGTTTGGGATGATTCCGAGGACCGCCTGGAAAGGTGCTAATAGTCCGGAACAGATGGTCTTAAATACATGTACAATTCCGCTTGTATCTGACATGTTAAAGATACGTCCTATCATTTCTACGAAATGTATAGGGCAGTTTGTACGAATTAATGCCTGTATCTCTGCCGAAGTCCTTGCAACTTGTAGATCATAGGTTTCTTTGGCCGAGGTCAAAGGCACTGTTTGTTGTATAAGCATGGCTTTCATTCTACTTAAAGTATCAAATCTTGTAAAAGAGACATTCAATGAAGGCCACAAAGGCGACTCCCTGACTGTGTCTATTGGGGCAAACAATACTTGCATACAGCAAGTGACCCTGGAGTTGACCGTTACTAGATATGGGATGCCTGGCAACATGCCACAGCAACTCTGATCATTCAACATGAGGTAACTCCCATTAGAAAGTTGTCCAAACGTTGGATTAATCACAGCAGCTGGTGTACCCTGCTGATGGCAGGACAAATTTGCCACAGAACCATTACAAGCCCCGTGTAAAGAAATGTCCTGACAAGTTAGTGAACCGCTTAGTGCACTTTTACAGTGTGTACCGCTCAAAAACACTTCTCGATCCTCCCTCCTACATCTATATGTGTACGGCAAAGTCCAGGATGTCTTAATGTATTCCTTACCCAACCTTTCATATTTGCCTGCTTGCATTTGTTTGAGGCAATACTGAAACTAAAAAGTAGTCACAGGTAGAGTGATTTTGCCATGAATAAGCCATTCTGTAGCTGGTTTTTCTGCCACAGTGAATGGTAATTTTTCCAGTTTTTCAATGCTCAGCACTGTATACTTCACTCCCCTTTGTGCCAGTTCGATCTGTTTATCAGTTAGATTGTATTCTGCAAACAGAGCCGACGTGTTGCTAAAACGCCAAGGCACATAGCCCGCACGCAAAGATTGCAGCGTCCAGCTTAACAACACAATAGAACGTAATTGAGATTGGCTTTGTTGTAACATGGCTAAATCTTGTTCTAGTATGTCGATAGCAGAGGATACAATGTTGTCCAATGAATAGATTCTGGATGACAAAGTTGTTAACCCGTTATCGACCACAGTGAGAGTTTTCTCTAAGTTAATACGATCAATTTCACGTATTCGTTCTGCGGCCTCCATCTGTGACACCTTCCATGCTTCATTATAAGCAGCATAAATGCCGGCATATATGAAACGTTTTTGACGCGGTTTTCTTGGTCCAAGCAAGAATTCCCTAAGGTCTGCGTCTTCTTTAAGTAAGGATAAGTGTTGTTTCACATCCTTAAGTGTAGATTTCTGCAGTCAATCGAGGCATAATTTTCCTACACTGTATGTTGTTACTACCCCTGGATGTTGTCTTTGGACGTATCGTGGGTCTGGCATGTGAATAGTAAAGCCCTGTGTTTTATTCAGGAATCTCTCTTGACAGGTGTTTGTGTCTGTGGGCCAGATCAACCATTTTCTCCAATCAGGATTTGTTCTGTTGATTTGTAGTATTTTGTCAACTGTAACCGCTGCCTGTGTATTGTTATCACTTGCAGGTGTTGGTGCAGAAGGTGTTTTCATGTCTTTGATCTTGGCTAACCCAAGGCAAGACGTTTGTTGGACAGTGTCATTCAAAAACATTATTTGCTGAGGGATGATACATGCTCTAAATAAAGCTTCTGTCCCCTGCACTTGCCATTCTTTAGTACCCCAGACCGATTTTGTGTCTATTGAGTCTTTCCAAAGGTTGTATCCCTGTCTAGACAATTGGGCACTAAATGCTGCAGAGTAAATCTGTTTTGTATTTGTTAACATAATTTTCAGTCCTGTTTTGTTTACATTTTTATAGTAAAATGTTTCTGGGTCAGATGTATTGTATCCTGAAAAATATGGAAACTTTTTAGCAAATGTTTTTGAACCACCTTTTGGAGGTGTAGGACAATGCTCCCATTGGTTAAACATAAACACATTTCTAGGTATTGCAGATTTATGCAAAAAATGATGACCATAGTGGTTATAGCAATACAGCTGTTCATAGTCTGATGAACCATCTAAATATTCATTATTAGAAAATGCAGCAGACCTCTCTAGATCAAACATTATGTCATTTACAGTCTCAAAGTCCCAATCATCAGAATAGGTACTGGACGAAATAAGATCGCTTAGTGAAATTTTAAATAAATGTGGAATGTTCAATTGTTCCGTCGGGCCGAAGATATTGAAATCAGTTTTGTCCCACACTATACCATCCTGTATAGGAACGGCTGTGATGTTCACTGCTGACAAGTCTCTTGCTTCACGATGGGAAGATTTGTGAGGTTTCAAAAGTAAGTTCACATCTTTTCTGTCAGTGTTCACATGGATGTATCTGCCATTTATAAGCACACTTATAGTCATAACCAAAGCTATCCAAAGCAGGAAGAAAAATATTCCAGAAATAATCCATAGTTCAATCCATGGTGAAACCAGATAAGTTTTTTTCAAAAAATGAAGAAAGTCTTGTACTTGCTGTTTGAATTTTAATGATGCTGGCGACGTCTCAGGCTCACTCGGATCCTCAGAAAACGTATCAAAGTTAATGAAGTAGCCAGAAGCAGTTCTGTCAATTGTTGGAATTGCATCAGGATTTGTTGAAATCGCTGGAACCAGTTGATCACATGTTACATTGGTGTAGACAGGTGTATTTGGACGAACTGCTACTTGAGTTTCAAGAGGGATGAGTTCCATAGCATTGTTGCTCAGTCCTTAATCTGTTACTGCTGAATTCTCGATGGTTATCAGTCTTTCAGTCTGAACCTCTTGGATAGTAGCGAGAGGAGTGTGTCTGCTACTAGGTCGGAGTCCACGAGGCCTACTATTTAGTATTGGCCACATACTGTGGTTTGATGAGGTCGATGGACACAAATCTTTTCTCCTTTTTTTCCAGCAAGGGGCGGCAGAAGTACTGTTCTTGTTCCGTGGATAGCTAGGACAGGTACTGGTTGTCTATAAGAAGGTCCAAATTCCTTCTTATCCGCAATCTTCTCTCTGACTAGATCCCCAACATTTGGAATCCAGACAGGCCTTGCTGGGACTGCCGGTTTTTCCCCAGTGGTGGTTGGCTGCAGGAATACGTTGCTTTGTTTCGATCTTAGTTCATTTAGATCCTGTAAAACAGCCAAACGATCTTTGATATCAAAAGGTTTATTTTCCACCACTGTGCCTACGTGTTCGAGGTCAGGTACCCACATTCTTGTCCCAAATAGGACCTCATATGGAGTGACCCCCCTAGAGAACTTCTTGGCAAATTATTTAATGAGCGTTGGACCCCATAAAGATGTTTGACCCACCCATCACCCGAACCTAATACCCTAGCTGTTATAGACTGCTTTATGTCCCGGTTTTCCTTTCCACAACAGAATTTCCCTCAGGATGAAACGGAGAGGAGTACCGCAATGCAATGCCCAGACTGGCCATGGCTTCTTTGTAAGCCCGAGAGCTAAACGCAGGACCCTGGTCAGAATGTAGCGTGCCTATTGCGTATGTGCCGATAAAGACTCGCAAATCTTTTATAACAGTTTGAGTGTCAGCCGAGCGCTGAGGCCATATCCATAGGAACCTTGAGCATGAATCCACTGCGACCATTATATATTTATAGTTACCGTCCCTTTGCAAGGGACCGCAGTGGTCCAGGTAAACACAAGCTAATGGTTTGTCTGAATTAACAGGGGTGTCTGCGCAGGACGTTTCATCTGTTGGCATATGTCACATTCTAAAACATAGTTCTTGGTTTGTTTCCTAATGCCAGGCCACCAATATCTTTGCTTGAGTAAAGATACTGTTGCAGAAACACCTGCATGGGCAGAAGCTATCCCTTCATGTGCTGCTAGGATTAGTCCTAATCTACGTTCCTTGTTAGGAATTACCCTATCCCCCACTCCAGGGATTCGAGCAAAAGGAACGTTGTTCGCATCAATTACATAAGAGTACTTGAGTGTAAACATTTTTGGTAACGCTGCACCACTGCCTTTGCTCGTAGCATTGACAGCCAACATTATCTCACTGCCTATTCTCGTTTTTGAACGAGTGATCGCAGCTACGGAAGCCGTTTGAACAGCCCCCTTTGCGGCTTCATCAGCCAATGAATTCCCTGCAACGTGAACGCCATCACGTTGATGACTCAGTGTATGGATCACGTGAGCCTTTGGTAGTTCATTTTTTAACTGAACTACTTGTTCCCAAAGCGTTTTATGCTTTATTGTGCCACCTTTTGCATCTTTGAACCCATTTTCAAGCCAATTTTGTATATATTCATTATACGACTGAACACAGTAAAAAGAATCGCACACTATTAGTGTGGGGAATTCGCGATCTGTACTTTCAAGTGCCAGTTTGAATGCTTGTAGTTCAGCTCGCTGAGCTGTACAATCTCCTAGAGATTGAGTTTTTGTGACCATAGGTCTGAAGATACCATCTCGCATGCGACCTTTAACGATTGCACACGCTGCACTGTAAGCTTGCTTACTCCCTGTAGCAGGTTGTGCTGATCCGTCAGTGTAAATTATGAATTCGTACTGATCGAGAGGCAGAATTTCAGTGGGCAGAGGACATTCATGTTCATATTGCAGGAACGCTTGTGTTTTTAAATCAGGATCAAAAACATATTCAACATCTGTTGCAGCAAGAGAGTTAACCCATTGTATCCATCTAGGATGTAAAGCTTTTGCATTCGGGATGCTCGCTTTTGTGACCGCTTCTAAAGCTGGTACCGGGGTTACGACAATAATGCGTTTCCCTTGGGCTAGGGCTCTTTCTTTTGCTACAGCGGTTTGAACTGCTGTCAGAATTTTTTCTGTTGAAGTGAAGCGCATTTCTGCTTGTGTATACAAATGAGATTTGTATGCAATTGGTACTTTTTCACCCTCATTAAATGTTAAGTAGGTGAATCCGCATTGACCCGAAATTATTCGGATCACTAAGTTGCGTTGATTTACACGTGTTTGTAAGTGATTTGTTGCTAACATGTTAGCTTGGAGTGAACGCAAGATTTCTGTGTGTTCTTATGTCCAATTTTTGATTGAAAAATCAGGTTTGATTAATTCGTAGAGAGGTTTAACCCTTTCTGCGTAATTTAGAATGTAAGTTCTTCCAAAATTTAGGAAACCCAGGATGGATTGTAAGTTTTTCAGCGTTTTTGGAGGTTGGAGCAGCGCACACTTTTCTAAAAAGTTAGCTGCCAAGCTCTTCCCTTCACTTGAAAGCTCGTATCCTAGAAAAAGGACATTGAGATGGGCAATTCTGGATTTTTGAAGTTAAATTTGTAGCCCTCAGAGGCGAAGCCCAATATAATGGTATTCACCCTGTTCAAGTGTTTGTTTAGGTCATCGTCTGTCAGGTAGATGTCATCGACATATGACAATGCCTCATTATCATAAATTTGTAGTAACTCTGTTACCCTCACTGAGAATAACCCCGGGCTATTCTTGAACCCTTGTGGGAGTCGACAAAATTGACGCTGGGTCCCCATTATTGAGAAAGCTGTTAAATACCTGCTTTCAGGTGCTATGTTTTGACAAAAGAAACCATTCGAGATGTCTAATGTGGTTTTATGTTTTTTGCGCACAATGTTATTCATTAATGCTGTGCTATGTGCATTTTGCACTGCAAATGTTTTTGAACAAGTGTTTAATTGTCTGTAATCCAAAACTAGACGATATGTATTGTCTGGTTTGGAGACAGGAAACAAAGGATTGTTCATCGAGGAGGTGCATGTTTCAATCACCCCTTGGTATTCAAGTTGATCTAGGATCTCCCTGACCTGCTTTTTAGCTTCTTGTTTTATTGGGTACTGCCTTTGTGCAGTAGGTTCATTTTTTAGATGTATTTTATGGTGAGGTGAGTCCTCATCCCATCCTACATGATTTTTATATAATGCTGGGGCCTGGGCTAGTGCCCATTTCCTTGCATATGTATATTTTAGGTGAATTGGAATATGGTTGGAGAAGGCAGGCATAATAATGTCCTCGCCATGTGGGCATTCCCTGACAAATTGTGGTGGCCAGTCTTTTTCTGCTAGAAGTATGTCATAGCCCCTTGAAAGTTTTTCCCAAAAGAGTGCTTTCACCTTTCATGGTATGTCTCCCTCCATCCGGAGTGTTATTTCATATAACGTTTGTGGAGTACTAACCCTGGTGTCTACAATCTCAACTGTAATGTACTCATTCAAGTCCACTATCTCCAGAAGTTCCTTCAGGTTCTGGCGAGCTATTGTGATTTCTGCTGCACTGTCCAGCATTGTCTGAGCCCATTCTCCGTTCTTGAGTTGTGTTCTCAGTATCCTCGGCATGTCTGACCTTCAGACCTGCTACCTTCTTTTTGGAGAATTGAGGTTTTGTTTTATTTTTCTGAGCGTGTTTATCTTCTTTGGATTTCACGCGTTCTTCTTCTATGTTCTGACCGTCCTCTTCTTTCCGATGTCTGTGACGAGATCTGAAAGGTACGAGAGGAACGTGTATCAGTATCTTGATACCTGTCAGGCTTTTTCAAATTATCCCTATTCCTGAGGTTATACCTCCTTTCAGAGGGCTCCTTTTGAGGAGACCTACCTCGGGATTGAGAACGTTTCTCATTTGAATTATGTTTATTAGTTTCCCACTTCTTTTTAGAAGATGTAGGAGTTTGTTTAATAGAGTCCTTCTCAGGACTTTCAGATAGTTTTGGCTTCAGTGGTCTTCCACCCAAACTATCTCTGCCTAATTCTGCGTAAGATTGTTCTATTATTCTGGGTAGTTCTGTTTGATGTTTTGTAACATCGAATTCTCTTAATCGTTGGCGGATCGCCACTGCTGCTGCCTCCCCTTTAATATTAGATAATATTATTGTTGAGACCTGGTCGAAGTTTTTCAGTAGTTTCATACCTAAATTCAGAGCAGGCTCTGCCCCATATTCGTTTTGAATTTGTTTCAGGACATCTGGTATTACTGCAATTGACGGAACACCATGTGTTTTAGTATAGATGGCAGCAAAGACTGAGCCCCAAGTGGTGCAGTCTTCCAGTTGTGGTGTGATCCCCATTGGTAAACATATTGTTAGGATTCTGTGTTTCTCATAAGGGCTAGTATTTGGAAATACTGCTTCTATTTGAGTAATTTTTTGAGCTATCCAGAACGGAATTTGCTCACGTTTTGTGGGCATTTTACCCATGACTGCGTATAAAGTCTGTGGTGTAATTTTTAGTGTATTCCCCGGTTGAGGGGCCTGAGTTGGAATGGTCAATGGTGGTTGGACTATGAAAGTCCGCATGACATATTGGACCAATTGTTTGTAAATTTTTATTAACTCTGTAAGTTGAGTACGTAATTCCTCATCTGTCATTATATCCAGTTCAGGATGAGGAGTGTAGCCGGCTAGAATCGGCCCTGTTGCTCCTGGTCTACCTAGTGGACCGAGCCTGGTAATGTTTCTGTGATGTTTTAGGGCGCCTTTAAACCAGAGCTGATGCTCCTGGTATGTTAGTGGAATTTCAGTATCCTCGAAAGGAATATATTCCTCTGGTGGATCATCTTCTTTGTAGAAGTGAAACAGTTTTGTTACTGAATTTGATTCAGGGAATATTATCCATGAATAGAATACCTCTGTCTGAAAGGATTCGTGTGCCTCTATCACGAAAACTGCTCTACCGCCTCTTGGTGGTAGGCCGTGTTTTATAAGTTTTAGAGTGATGGCTCTTCTTAAGTTTGGATGAATGTCTATAACACCCTCCTCAGTTTCATTAAAACCGGTTAAGTTAAAAGCTGTTACGACTGGGTCAGCCGCAGCTCCACCGTTTTCGGAGTCAGGCATTTGTTTTTTGAAAAATGTAGATCAAGTTTCAAGGAAACAAAAGATAAGGTGCACAATATTTTGGAACACTGTATCCTTCAACGTTGAACAAGCCAAACAGCTAATATATAGGGTGCTTCCCTATGTAGCTTTGGCGGATACTTAACCCTGCCCACTCCAGACGTCTTATGGAGTATATGGGTAGGGATCTCTGAGAGAAAAAGTACGTCTGAGTTACTCAGTATCTAGCGTTAAATTACCGCCTTACCAAACGTTGGGCGCCATGTAGTGTAGCTCCTATTTCCCTAATAGGCTCTGCGCATTGGAATAATATACCCTATAGGTTTGACATAGCACTAAGGTCGATATGTCCCTATCGAGTATATTAAACTTAATTACTTGTGCCAGCTAGCTCAGAGGCCACTAGAAACTCCTTGAATAACAAGAAGGGAGTAGTTTCTGGCAGCCGCAAAACATGACCCCTTTGTTTCCCTTTAGAATCGGAACATGTCCCAGAGTCGTGGAAACAATAGATAACCGTTTCACTCAGCTCAATTGTGCATGCTTAGTTTTCCTCAAAGTTACACAGAAAGAATAGACGGGCGTTTCAATAAAAGATATATTGAACAGTCTTGTTTCTCGTGTAAGTAATATGTGCTGTTACGATCACAAGACAGTATGCAAGATAAATAATGTACAGCGTAAGCAGTAGAAATAAATAATACTGCACTAGCATTATCTTTTTGTAGATATTTACACACATAAATAACATGAACTAAAAATGCGAGTACTTATACGATGCGTACCTACGCTAGTTCTACCCCAATGTACCTAACCTAACCTAGGTGTAGGGAAAGGTAGGAAGTAGGTGAAGTATTCCTTACTACGGTATACTAAGATTATGTTAAGCCTAGTATGCCAAGAGTCCCTCTAGGCTCTAGTCAGCTCCATACCTTAAGAATGAGAGAGGTGGGAATCTCTTTCCGGACTCGAACTCTAACACCCTGCGAGGGAAGTCAGATCACTGGAAGCGGGACTCTCTGCGAGCAGGGATGACAGCGTCTTCTCAGTGCGTCAGGCCGGGATACGGGCTCCTCTGAAGTCGAGGTCTCCTCCAACTTGCTTGGGCAAGGGAAGGTATATTTATACCTGGTAGGTACTTTGGAATGTTAGCATTGACGTGAAGTCGGACAGAGGAAGACGTCAGGAATGAACCCTTAAGGTATAACGGTTCATACATAATAGATGAGTTCTTGGAGAAATCAATAGTCCTGTGCTAGGGGAACTCCCGAAGCTTAAGGGTCTGGTTTCTAAGAACTCGTTGTGACGATTAGGGTGGACGGATGTCGGTGACCATGCCTGTATTTGGAGTGCACGGTTAATGCCTAAATAAGGACAGGGATTCTATGCCTATATAAGGGCAATGCGAATTGTGCCTATATAAGGACATGATTCAGGAAAACCTATATACGGACACCTAAAGCGGAATACAACAGATGCAGTGCCAGACAATGTGAGGGGAGGGAATCGCGAACTCACATTGCGCAAGCTGGAGTCAAAATATATCATAGACTTTGAAACCATGGTGCCGAAAGGCTTGAATTCAAGTGAGGAATTGGCTGTTCATCTGCAAAACTAAATATTAACATCATGTGTGATTTGATTACTTTAGTATTTACAGCTATTTTTTCTTTTCTTTTAAATTTCACAATACAGATTTTAATCTATTCTTCACTTTATTTTTAGGAGAAGGTACTGTTTTCTTTGAACTTCTGGCAGTCCAACTGTTAAAAGCAAATCGACAATCGTGAACATTACCTGCGCCATCTTGTCTGGTGGAATTCTATGTGCACATAAGTTGCAGTCATTTTAATCTATCACAGCCATTTTGTACTCTGTTGGTCACCTTTGTTTCATCCTGCCCTTACTAGCATCCCTCTGACCCTCTGACCGACCTGGTACGTGTGCTGGGGGGCTATAAACTCTATTTGCCGCAACAAACCTCAGTGCCACTTGCTGCCACAAACTCGTTTTCCTCTCATCTCTGTTTTCAGGCAAACCTTTGGACACTCTACCCCTCACTGCACCTAGTTACACAAACAGGTTCCAAACACCAAAAAGACTCTTGCAACATGGAGAGGTGTGGTGCAGCGGCCAGGGCAGCTGACTTCGGAGCACAGGGTTCACGGTTCGATCCCCGGCTCCGGCGGCAGCTCAGCTCAGCACCATGTGACTCTGGGCAATAGCTCACTTAATTTCCACTACGGCCCCCAGCGCCTTGAGACCCGTAAGGGTGAGTAGCTGCGCTATATAAAAACGGACTTACTCTTACTTACATTTATTGCACTGCAAACAGCAAGACTTGTTGTTAGCAACAATGGGACCTGTTTTTATCAACAGAACGGGCTCTTAGATCTGGCCGGTCTCACATGTTTTAGACCCTGAAGCAAGGTCCAGCTGCAAGATAAGATTGTCTGTTTGACCTGGGTGGGAAGAGAATTACTGTTGGGCTTGTGTGACAACCTGCCCGGGGCGGGGACCCCAAGCTTGTGTAACCATGTTGATGAAACTAATGCATTGTGTCAAACCTGTATAAAAGGAAGAGCCAAAGGAGTTATCAGCAGAACACCTCCCTCAGACATCCCGGTGTCTGCAGTTGACGTGATCTCCTCATGAGAAATAAACCTTTTTCTTGTCTTCCAGTTTCCAGCGCTTGCCTCATTATTTTGATAGCGAACCCAAAGTGAATTAGAGGTGGAACCCTGCACCGGGCAGCATTGAGGGTCTTAGAAGACTCGCTGCCTTTCACAAATTGGCGCCCAAACTTGGGGGCCCATCAGCGACGCGTGGGTCCGGTAGAGAGGTCCTAACGACGGAGTGAACGACTAAACGATTGGGGTATACCTGCCTGAGAAGACCCTTGTCTGGCTGCCGATCGACTGAACTTCACCGGTTCCGAACGGACCTCTCTCGAGTGACCTGCAGTCCTGACTGGGACCTTAGAGGAACGCCGCATTGATTGTTGGCGTGAGAGGACAACCAGGCGCTGAAAGGGGAAGACGAAGAACCGTCCATACGGTCCGGGTAAGGTCGTGAAAAAACGACTTAAATTGATTGATTGATTGAATAGTTTGATTGAAATACTAGTATTCCTTTTTTGATATTGAGTTATTTGCGACATTTCCCTGCTTGCAAACAACGAAGAATAGGAATATTATCTCTCTTTGCAGGCAGCGAAGGACAGGTAGTGCAGACTTTTTGTCTAAATTGATTGATTGAGATATTCATTTTTGACCGATAAATACGTCATGCCTGTTTTCTCTAGATTGTTTGATTGTAATTGTTTTGGACCAGACCGTTCGTTAGAGGTCAGTCTGCCGGCACCGCCGGGAGGCACCCCTAACAAGGACATGTACGTAAAGTTTGGATTAGCCACCATAGCTTATAGCAAACTATGGCATAAATACACTAGGAAGGACCGGGTAAATCAGTGGCCACTGACAGGATCTTTCGATCCTGCTAAAATAGAAACGTTAGAATTAGCTCTCCACAAAAAGAAAACTATACCAGCCATGTTTGACAGTTTTGGTTTATGGCGAAAAGAGGCAGCTCAAAGAAAGAAAAGGGACGAAGCTAGACAAGATAAAGAAACGCGAAAATCAGCTTACCAAGCCTGTAAAAGATTAGAAGAAAAACTCAAAGAAAAGGAAATCGATAAAAAGGAACAGGAATCAAAAATATCAGGTCAATGCCCTGTTAGAACGCCCTCGACTCTTTACCCCAAGTTACCAGCAAAACAAAGGGTAGATGATGATTTATTGTTAGGTCCCCCAATCATATACATGCCACCCCCTTACGCCCCTACTCATCCCGTAGTATAACGCCAGGACCACCAAAGTATAGCCGGAGATGGCACGTTCGCCTCAGTCTCCACCGCCTCTGCTCCCACCGAGTCACCCACACCAAATGCCTCATCAAAGGATACAGTAGTAGAGGTAGGATCAAAAGAAAAAGGAGCGCCCAGGGTCCCGCGATTAAGTAAAAATGAGCGAGCAGGCATTGATAAAATAGTTAAATCCCTCATAGATAGGAAGGAGACAGAAGAGTATGTAACTGACATATGCAACTCCTATGTTGAAAACCGCAAACGATACTTTATTGTACGTCTCTGTTACCACACTCTTACTGCATATGAAGAGAAGTACCAAGATGTAGGGCCCGAGCGGCTAGTGGCTCTCTATAGGAAGGTAGACACCGGAGATGAAGGCGACAACGATGTTACAGAACTCTTTTCATCCACACTGGAGGTATTCCGTCACCTCGTGGAACAAGGACGGATAGATAAGGACAGGACATCTAAGATAGCAGGACCCCGGTGGAAAAACCAGATAGCATGATGCCGATAAAAGAAGCTGCCCCTTATTGGGTACCTCCTAGAGGACAAGGGACTCATGACGATATGAACCATCAAGACGCTAGAGGAAGGGTGGTCTACAATTGGGTGTATCAACCATGGGACAGACAGGACATTTTGACGTTCCGTAAATCTTTACCGGATTCTGAAAGAACCCCACCGCCTTTACACCGAGCTAGGTACCGCTCTGGGATCAACAATAATGACACTTGCCGACATAGACTTGTTCTTCGGGTTATGTTTGCCAGCAGATGTGTGGAAACAGATTAGGAAAATAGACCATACCGAACTGCTTGGTCATACCTGGGAACAACTCAACACACTAGATAAACAGCGGAACCCTGGTCAAAAACCGGTTAAAGCAATATTGGACCTCCCTGACAAAATAGTGCAGAAAGTGAAAACACTGATCCCAGAGAAAAGATAGACTGGTCCATAGTAACCGCGTGCCGTCAGAAACCACAAGAGGATTTCTCAGAGTATTTCTCCAGATTTGAAACGGTGTTCTCCGATTACAGTGGACAAGACATGTCCACCGCAACCGGACACCACTTATTTGTGCAGAACTATGTCAAAGGTCTACTGCCAGATGTATCCCAGAAATTACAAGCCAGCGAAAGTAGTTGGGCAGCATCTAAACCGGCGGCCATTCTCCAAATGGCCCAGTACTATGAGCATCAGAGAAACGAAAATGACAGGGCTACAGAAAGGAAAAAGAAGGACTTGAAGGAAAGGGTAATGGTAGCACAACTCCAGGGGGCGAATACAGGAAGGGAGCAATATAGGGGAGGATACCAGCAGAATACCCCTAGAGTACAGCCACCTAGAAACAATTCATCTACATCATATGTAGGACGCCAAGACCTAGGACAGGATCAATGTGCATTTTGCAAAGGATATGGACACTGGAAAACCCAATGCCCGGCTTTGTTAGGAGCTGGTAGGGGCAGAGGGCGAGGAAATAGCAAGTGGACAGAGAGGAAGAGGACGTGGGAGAGGAGTGCGCGAGTGAAGCAAGCGAGGAAAGGCCAGGAAGAGTGAACACATTCGACCATCCCAAACAAAATCAGTACCAACAGACAGATTATGACAATATGTACGACTTTGCATAGGACAGCCAGGGGCAAGGGAGGGATCCAGTCGAGCTCTATGTTGATCAGCAAGGCCCTTATGTTACCGCTGAGGTCCTGGGCACAAAGTCGCCATTTCTGGTAGACACGGGAGCAACACGTAGTGCACTATCCAAACGACTGATTCCAAGGGCACCCTTGTCAGGCTCACATGTGACCTCAATAGGATTTGACGGTACGCCCTCCACCAACCCTTTGTCCCGACTGATCCCTTTTAACCTTGACAACAATAGCGTCAAAACGACATTCCTCCTCTCTTCCAACACCCCAGACGCCATTATGGGTCTCGACCTTTTGAAACACTTCCATGCGACTATCAGATGCTCACCAGACGGAGTGCGTGTCGTCCTGTATGACAACCCCCAGCGCCATAGAGAGAACCCTTCTCAGCACATGTTTCCCATCTCCGAGACTGACGCATCCCTACTGGACACTTTGCCATCACACTTATGGGCGAGGGCTGATTCAGACGTAGGACGAATGATGATTGACCCAGTACACGTAACAATACGACAGGACGCAACCCTACCGAAAGTACCACAGTACAAAATATCGCCAGAGGGTGAGAAGGCACTGACAGAGATCATACACTCTTTGGTAGAGGCAGGGGTGGTAGAGGAAGTAGTGAGCAATGTTTGTAACAGTCCCATACTACCGATTGTAAAGAGACAGGGAGAGGGAGACGGAAAAGCCTACCACTTCATCATTGACCTGCGGGAGATAAACAAAATCGTAGTGCCACAATACCCAGTAGTTTCCGACATCACGACAATTTTGACTTTAATCCCCTCCACTGCCACCACCTTCACTGTAATTGACCTCAAAAACGCATTCTTTTCCATACCTATACACAAGGACAGCCGCTATCTATTTGGATTCACCCTAAACTCCCGTTCGTACAGATTTTGCAGAGCACCTCAGGGGTACACTGAGAGCCCAAGCATCTATAGCCAGGCGCTTAAAAGACAGTTGGACACCATACAATTGCCAGATGGAGTGGCACTAATACAATATGTAGACGACATCCTTCTAGCAGCGGACACCATACCAATAGCCGTCACAGCCACCATCAAACTACTCCATTTTCTTGCTGAGAATGGTCACAAGGTCTCCGAAAGAAATTGCAGTTCTGTAAATCACAAGTGACCTATTTGGGTCACCTTTTATCCAAAGAAGGGAGGAAACTCACGCCTGACAGGATCCAGACAATTCTAGACACCCCTGTCCCCAAAGATCAGAAACAAGTCCGCTCTTTGATAGGTCTCACTTCATTTTGCCGACAGTGGTTACCGAACTTTAGCCTCATTGTCAAACCCCTTCTCTCCCTCCTAGCTAAAGACATCCCCTTACCTCTCCCCTGGACCCCCGAATGCCAGTCAGCCTTTAAAGAACTACGCAATGCCCTTTGTTCAGCGCCTGTCCTAGGAACCCCGGATTACTCCAAACCATTCTTCCTCTACACGCACAAGAGGGAAGGATGTGCATTGTCTGTCCTAACACAATCAATTGGTCACAAACAACGCCCTTGTGCATATTTCTCTGCCACCCTCGATCCAGTAGCCAGAGCGCTGCCAGCGTGCCTGCGCACTGTGGCAGCTGCAGCAGTATCGATACGCCAGATAGAAGGAATAGTACTCTCCAATCCAGTCACTGTTTTAGTACCCCATGCAGTCAACACACTACTAAACCAGACCAAAACCCAAAACTTGACTAGCGCCCGACTGACAGGATATGAGTTGACCCTGCTAGCACCGCACATTACCCTAAAGTGATGCACCACCCTCAATCCAGCCACACTGTTACCCCTACCCGAAAATGATCCTAGCGTGACTCCACTACACGACTGTGTGACACTAACCGATGAACAAACAAAGAGTAGAATAGATCTCAGAGACACCGCCTTTCTAGAACCAGATGGAGAACTATGGGTGGATGGTTCGTGCATCAAACTCCCGACGGCACCACCTCAGCTGCATACGCTGTCACCACAGCCCGAACCGTTCTGGAAACAGCCCGTATTCCCCAACGTTCAGCCCAGGCTGCAGAACTCATTGCCCTCACACGAGCATGTATCTTAGCGACTGACACGACAGTTAACATATACACCGACAGCCAATATGCCTTCGGGGTGGTTCACCATTTTGGGATCTTATGGAAAGAAAGAGGGTTCCTGACTTCACACGGTACACACATCCTGCATGGAGATTTAGTCTCCGCCTTGACGCAAGCAGTCCTCCTCCCCAAGAAGTTATCAGTGATAAAATGCCAAGCACATAGGAAAGTGACTGATCTCATTGGACAGGGAAATGCACTAGCAGACGTTACTGCCCGAGCCACGGCAGGAGACAGAACTACGACACGAATGTATGTGACCAGGTCACAAGCTGAACGATGGACTGACGCTAGGACCACTGTAAGGGACATACAGACTACAGGCACACAAGACGAATTGACCGAGTGGGAAAAGGTGGGACTAAAGACGAGGAAGATTGCTGGAGAACTAAAGACGGAATTAAATGGCTGTTACCCAATGCCTACCTCATCCCCATATTGACCATGGCACATTTACCAGCACACATAGGCTCCACCCCCATGATTGAACTAATCACCAGAGTATGGCATAACGTCAAGATAGCAGAATCTGCAAAACGCCTAGTACAACAATGTATAGTCTGCCTACAACACAACCCAGGGAAGGGGACAGTAGTACCACAGGGAGGGTTTTTAGTCCCTGACCACCCCTTTGAAATCCTTCAAATGGATTACATTCAACTAGAGAGATGCCTTGGTCTAAAATATGTCCTGGTGGTTGTGTGCGCTTTTAGCAAATGGGTGGAGGCATATCCCACCCGCGACAATACCGCCTTAGCCACTGCAAAAGTATTGCTGAAAGAATTCTTCCCCGATACGGCCTTTGCAGAATTTTATGGAGCGATAACGGCCCCCACTTCGTAGCCGAGGTGATACAGAACATACTGAGAGGGTTGGGGGTAAAACAAAAGTTCCATGCCGTCTTCCACCCCCAATCAGCGGGCCTGGTAGAGAGACACAATGCAACATTGAAACTAAAACTAGCCAAAATAGTTGCCACGACCGGGTTGAAATGGCCCGACGCCCTCCCATTGGCATTGTTATTGTTGCGCTCCACCCCAACCAAACACCGACTGACCCCGTATGAGGTGGTCTTCGGCAGGCCTATGAGCATTTGGGCGGCACCAAGACCCACCTCCATTAACGATGTCCCGAACATATTAATGTCGGATTACTTGCATAAATTGACAAACGAGCTAACAATTATCCACCAACAGGTGCAGCAAGCCTTGCCTGATGTATCCAGGGGCCCGGGACATGAAATAAAGCCAGGCGACCATGTATTGATTCGCAACTTCCAAAGAACGAAGAATCTGGAGCCTAGGTGGACGGGCCCCTGGCAAGTCCTGATCACCACCCGAACTGCCCTCCGAGTGGAAGGAAAACGAAACTGGCTGCACGCTCATCATTGCAAGCGAGTCCCTCCAACCCTGGCAACCTGTGAAGGGGTGGAGGTGCAGAGGAAGTACTCGCGAGAGACCAACCAGCTCTGAGTTGCTACCCACAAGAAGACACCCTCGAACTATCAGAATTTCCCGACCCCACGGTGCCATCCAGGAAAGGGTACAACCTAAGATCGACGAAAGGAGGGAGCTCCAACGACCAGGCCACTAACTAAGTCAGGTCTCAGATCAGTAGCACAGTCAAACAACGCTACCAGGAAAGCGCCAGACAAATGTCTGTGGTCCTAACAGTTGTTGAGCTCCTCGAAGATGATGGAAGAAACTGAACACCTGCAAAACCACCGCAAAGACACCAAGACTGCTAACCTGCACAGCACAAAGACAATTGCACTTGTAGCCGCATTTCTCACCTGTCTCCTGCTAATGGTCGCACTCTGGATCATTGAAGAGAATGCACCTGCATACAGAACATTGTCACCCACCATGCAACCAACCACCAAGAAAGAACACTACCTGGTATCACTACCGCCACATCTCCGAGAACGACGCAAAGAATTCTGGAATAATTCTTTCGTGCAGATGTTGCACCAGCACAATCTTGCCACCAATGCTACCAACTGTTGGGTCTGTGGGCTGTTACCACATGCCACTGAACATTCCATCCCTTTCATCCCTTCTCCCTTTTCTATTCACGGATCTTGCCTTGCCTGGATGCTGCTCCTACAAGAAAGTTACAAAGACAATGCCACTTCCGACGGAACAATCGCCCAGTTCTACAACGAGTTCTGGCGAAACAAAACAGGAAGGACAGCCGCCCCCTTCTGCCCTCACACCTTCAATGCGACATTCCAGATTAATGTCCCCTCCAAAGAACAGTGGAAATGCAAGTGTTCAATAATCCTAACAGAGCCACATTTTCCTACCTGAAGAAAAGAACTGCTGCAACACTGACTGTGGCCCTATCTGTGGTGAACGTCTCTGGCCTTGTATGCATTGAAGGCCGTGGGACTAAGAATGTGGGTCACAGCACCTGTAGCATTGTAAGGACTTTGAACACTGCCAACCCCCCAGCGCTTGTTGCATCGCCCAATATGTACTTTGTTTGTGGAACCAAAGCCTACACCTGGCTCCCAAGAAACTGGGGGGGCACGTGCTACTTCGCCTTTGTTTTGCCACCAACCTACACAGCCCCTGCAGAGCATCATCGAGAAAAGCGTTCTAAAGACATTGATCAAGCAGACTCTGCCTCATCACAGTTCCTCGACGCAGCAAAAGGGCTCGTCCCGCTATGGGGTCCTATGGCAAACAGCCGAGCCATCAGACATCTGTCCCAAGCGGTAGAGACCGCCCTGAACGTCACTGCTGGCATCCTCACCAACACCACTGCTGAGCTCCAAGCGATCCATCTGGTTACCCTGCAAAATCGCATGGTCCTGGACGTGGTACTAGCGGACCATGGAGGAGCATGCCGCATCATCGGTGCCAGCTGCTGTGTATACATTCCTGATAATTCACCTTCTGTCTATGAAGCAATCGAACATCTCCATAGACTATCTTCAGAAATTCATCAAGGATCAGAGACTTGGACAATTGGAAGTTGGCTTTGGGGCATCTTGAAGGAGTGGGGTTGGAAAATATCAATGATTCTCTTGGTCCCAGTATTGACAATATGTGGTTGTTGTTTAGGTATACACTGTATACCACCTTTGTGTTCTCTTTGCATAACTACCTTGCACCCTAAGACTATGGACACTCAGCTAACAAAAACGAGAGTAATGTATGATCAAGAGATACAGGACATTATGGAGATCGAAATAGACTGACAAGCTGGCTAGTTATGTTCAAAGGGGCCACTGTTAAAAGCAAAACGACAATCGTGAACATTACCTGCGCCATCTTGTCTGGTGGAATTCTATGTGCACATAAGTTGCAGTCATTTTAATCTATCACAGCCATTTTGTACTCTGTTGGTCACCTTTGTTTCACCCTGCCCTTACTAGCATCCCTCTGACCCTCTGACCGACCTGGTACGTGTGCTGGGGGCTATAAACTCTATTTGCCGCAACAAACCTCAGCGCCACTTGCTGCCACAAACTCGTTTTTCCTCTCATCTCTGTTTTCAGGCAAACCTTTGGACACTCTACCCCTCACTGCACCTAGTTACACAAACAGGTTCCAAACACCAAAAAGACTCTTGCAACATGATTTATTGCACTGCAAACAGCAAGACTTGTTGTTACCAACAATGGGACCTGTTTTTATCAACAGAACGGACTCTTAGATCTGGCCGGTCTCACATGTTTTAGACCCTGAAGCAAGGTCCAGCTGCAAGATAAGATTGTCTGTTTGACCTGGGTGGGAAGAGAATTACTGTTGGGCTTGTGTGACAACCTGCCCGGGCGGGGACCCCAAGCTTGTGTAACCATGTTGATGAAACCAATGCATTGTGTCAAACCTGTATAAAAGGAAGAGCCAAAGGAGTTATCAGCAGAACACCTCCCTCAGACATCCCGGTGTCTGCAGTTGACGTGATCTCCTCATGAGAAATAAACCTTTTTCTTGTCTTCCAGTTTCCAGCGCTTGCCTCATTATTTTGATAGCGAACCCAAAGTGAATTAGAGGTGGAACCCTGCACCGGGCAGCATTGAGGGTCTTAGAAGACTCGCTGCCTTTCACACATCATTATGCACAATGGTTGTCGAATTGGCAGGTTATCTTGTGATCACTTGGCCCACTTGGACAGGATTAAGGACATTATTTTGAAATGTATCAAAGTGGGATATTATGTGCACTGGATCAACTGACTATAATATGCCCACTTGGGCATTATTTTGTGTGTATAAGGTCAATCTGGATACTATTTTTATAGCACCACTTGTGTATATACATTTGTTTGATATACATTATGTCAATTATTTTTCTTTGAATTACGCCAATTGTGCTGCTTAGATGAATATTTGGTTATAAATTAGACCATTGATCAAATTAGGTGCACTTATTCTGTATTATACATGCATTGGAAATAATGATTGAGAGACCGTGCTAAGATGGCCGCCACAGTATTGTACTAGTATACTGGTGTACTTACTTTGGGTTGAATCAGTCCCTTTTCTGTTTTTCTTGCACTGTTTATAATGGCGTCAATGAAATGTGCTTGCTGAGAGTGTGATCAAGGCGAAAGCTGAAACGCGTTGTTTTCTGGAGCCATTAAATTTTATTTTTTGCACCGTGCCTGGGAGTCTGAGCTTTTTCTGCCTAATCAGTGGAGAAGGAAATTGCAAGTGTGGGGTTGCCGGCAACCCGTGCTCTGACCGCCCCAGCAGACAGCCTTACCCAGCCGGGATTGTTGCAATATATATATATATATATATATATATGCTCCAAGAACTAACACGAGCACTCGCGGGGGTATAATCCAGGTCAGGATTTATTGGCACACAAAATAAACAAACAAACGCGTTTCAGCATTACGCCTTCGTCAGTGTTTTTACGGATTTTATAGCTTTATATGTATGTATATTAATATATATATATATATATATATATATATATATATATACACCTACTTATATATGTAAGATTCTTTATTCAGGTTTTGAAAGGAAACCATATATATATATATATATATATATATATATATATATATATATATATCAAAAAAACTAAAAGAAGTGCTAGGGGCCAGATGTACAAAAAGTAGGAATTGCGATTTCCAAATTGCGATTCTTACCTTATCGCAATTAGAAAATCACAATTCCCTGTGTAAGAAAACTGACAACTTCTAATTTGCGATACCTAGTGGGTCAAAAATTGACCTAACTCATGAATATTAAGGAGGTAGATCGCAATTTTTGACCCTTTAGGAATTGCAGCCATCACACGGATGGTAGCCTGCTGGGGTCAGCAGACCACCATGTCTGTGATTGCTTTTAAATAAAGCTATCTTCTTTTGTTTTAAATGCAGCCCTTTTTCCTAAAAGGAAAATGGGATACATTTATAAAGAAAAAATGTAAACTGCTTGCCCTTAAAAATATTTTCTCATCATTCTCAAAGAGGAAGGGGTCCCAAGGGGACCCTTTCCCATTTGAGAATGGTTTACCACCAGTTTTAAAAAGGTGGTAAATTATTACTGTTTTGTGACCGAAATGCAGAAAACAGCAATACATACCATGCAGATTTCGTATTTTGAAGGGACGCCCAAAGCACGACCCTTCTAAATACTGAATCGCAAATGCAAATTGTGATTCGGTAGCAAGCTATTGAATAGCATTTTGCATTATGTACATTAGAAAAAGCATTTTACCGGCCATTTGCAACAGGAAAAATGATTTGTACATCTGTCTTAAGTGCCTTGCAGGGCAACCTGAATAACCAGTTGCAAGTCCTCTGAACCACAACTTGTGTTCTATGCTAAGCCTACAAAGGGGGGGGTGTAAACGGCATTAGCTGGCTTTTCTTACTTTGAGAAACTCATTGGTGTAATCGAACTTTGCAAATAAATCATAGGTGGAGAGATTGAGTACCCTGGAAAGAGAAGTCTTGAGGCTGGTTACTCATCTTGAAGCAACTACCGCAAAGAGTTGGCTGATGTACCCCCCCCCCCCAGTAACACCTGCTTTACGCCACCCATCTCCTCCAACACATGTTGTAAATTCCACCCAGTTAATTGGGAATGCAATGCTTACAATACGCAATTTTACCAATACAGCGTAGCAAGGAACTCATGTGAAACATACATATGGAAGGAGGGATTTTAGTCCCAAGCCAACACCATCTGGATGTGACTCTCACACCAGACAGAGTCCACAGGTAATATGCCCTTGCTATAATCTTCCCCCTGAGTGCTGTTCATTTGTGGTTATTATGGCCTACGTTCCAGCACTATTACCCTTTACTGTGGAATCCTCTGCCCATCTAAAAAAAAGACGTGCCACTGGTTTGAAAATCACACCAGTTTTAACATCACAGAGCATGTACATAATTTATTCATGAAAAGAGTGGACTGGATAGGAGAACCACAAACAATATTGAGTGGATTGTGTAGTCCTCAACAGTAAATACTCAGCCTTAGCACACTACCTTATTTCCAAAACGCTTTAGGCACACATGGATAAACTCATCAGCCTACTACTTTTGGGATTTTTCTATAAACACTTGTAATGCGGGCCTACCCCACCCAACTTACCCATCCAAAAACCATGCTGTGCCTGAAAGGGCTAATATCTTGATTCAAAACTGTTAGACCTGACATCCTTGGTGTGGGTTCCCCTGTCTTTTTACCTCTACCTCCTGTATTTTTAGTAAAGTACACTGTGTGTGCCCAGGGTCTGAAATATCAAATACTACTAGTGGGCCTGCAGCACTGGTTCTGCCACCCACATGAGTAACCCTGTAAGCTTGTCTCTGACCTGCCATTGCAGTGTCTGTGAGTTCAGTTTTAAACTGCCATGTCGACCTGGCAAGTGCACCCACTTGCCAGACCCAAACCTTCTCTTTTACTACATGTACGGCACCCCTAAGGTAGGCCTAGGTAGCCCTATGGGCATGGTGCAGTGTATGTGAAAGGTAGGACATGTACTGGTGTGTTTTACATGTCCTGATAGTGAAATACTGCCAATGTTGTTTTTCACTATTGCAAAGACTAGCTCTCCCATTGGTTATCATTGGAACTGTCTTGTAATATCTTACAAGTGTAACTTTCAATTGGGAAGAGCTAGAGATTTGGAGTTTGGGCTCCCTGAGCTCAGGATTTTAAAATGCATCTTTTAGTAAAGGTGGTTTTTAAGGTGTGTGTTTGAAAATGCCACTTTTAGGAAGTGTGCATTTTCTTGCTTTACCATCGCTTGCCTCTGCCTGCCTCTGGAATCAACGTCTGGTTTAGACTGACAGCTGGGTTGTTTGTGCATTCACTCTGGACAGTCACAGAAAGTGAGCCGGATGTGTGCCCTGCACATCCTGATTGCCCATCACCAGGCTGATGGGCCTTTCTGAGCTTGAGTCGTGGGAAGAGTTGTTACTTTCACCTGAATAGGGCTGTGCCCGGCATCTCACAATAGCTGTCTCCACCCCCCTGTAGTGTGTATGGAGCCAGGACAGGGCAAGGCAGGATCTGTGCACTACAAAGACTATCCTTTGAAGCATGCCTACTTCAAAGGCCAAATGGGGAATAAGTATTGGACCTGTAACCCCAGACTTTTAGAACATTTCTGGATCAAGATGAGACTCTGCCAAGAGGAAGAGCAGGAGTGCTGTTAGGAGGATTACTGCCCCTTTGATGTGTTGCTTTGCTGGGTTGGTGGCCTGCAGTGGCTGTCTCTGCCTTGGAAGAGTACAAAGATTGGACTTTGCTGTTTCGTATCCTGCTTGAGAAGATTCTCCAAGGGCTTGTGTGTGCTTGCCTCCTGTTAAGAAGTCTCAGGGCCATCAAAGACTTCACATGCAGAATCCCTGAACTCCACTGCTTGGAGTTCTGAATTGTCATGTGGTGCCAATTCCACAATTCCAGTTCTGTGCCCTTGGGAGTGGTTCTGCTGCTTCAAGACTTGAAAATCTACGCATCGCCCTTCCAGCACCATTTTTCCCATTGCAAGCTTGCTGTGCGGTTGAAAAACCAATGCATAACTGTGGCTGAAAAATCGACACAGCACCTGTTTGTGGCCTGAAGAACTGCCAGCGCCCAAGTCCAGAGCACCGTGTCCACAACATCCTAGACCCCTGCTCTAACTACGACGCAGGCCCTGCTGTGCAGCTGAAGGAATCAATGCATCACCCATCTGCAGCTGGAATAATCGACACAACGCCTGTTTTGCTGCCACTGCATCGACTCCAGCTTGCCCGGATTTCCACTCATCGCACCTGTGTGCCAAGTTTCCAACATATCACCCCACAGACCTGAACCATCTTCGGATTTCGATGCATCGCTTCTGCTTGCAGTAAGGAATCATGCGTGCAGCAGAACTGATGCCTCACTTCCCCTGGGACTCCAGAATCAATATATCGCTATGTTTTCCGATGCTTCTCTCCTTTGCGGCTGTTTTTTTACTTGGATTTTGACGCATCAAAGGTACTTTATGCTAAAATAACCGCATCCATAGAGTTCTATGGGCAGAATTCCTTACACCTTTAAAAAGTAATATTTTGAGTTCTGTGTGTTGGATTTTTGTTGTTTTGATCTTGTTTACTTTAGATAAAGATTGTTTATTTTTTTAAACTGGTGTGGTGTCCATTTGTAGTGTTTTCACTGTGTTACTGTGTGTTATGTACAAATGCTTTACACATTGCCTCTGAGATAAGTCTGACTGCTCATGCCAGGCTACCAATGGGGTGAGCAGGGGTTATCTTGGGTGTGTAACTCCCTTACTCTGACTAGAAGGAAGGGTCCCTACTTGAGCAGGGTGCATATCACTGCCAACTACAGACCCCCATTTCTAACAAAAACCATTTTCACCCCCTCTGAGATATGAGTGAGTTGGATTGGCAGCCAAGAGGAAAGATTACAAATCAGGCATCTGCACTGTTAACTGCCAATAAGATTGGTCTATCCCAGATGAGATTCCTCAGGAACAGTTTTCTCCCGCTATGGATGAATGTAATTTGCTGGAAAAACTCTGGCATTACACCCAAGCAATCTGATGGGTACTGGATGGATTACGCTCAGAAATTTGATTTCAATATGCTACAGGGAATATGTGCTTCCTAAAACGTTATATGGCATGGTTACCACAGCTATTGTGTGCCACCAATCCTCTATGCCTCAGGAAGACCCAGGGGCAGTCTAGTAACTTTATTCCGGATGTATAAGAAATAAAAAAAAAGTGCTTAGAGAGGAAACCTGGGAAACTTTAATGAGAACCTTGAAACCAAAGAGAGGGGCTCTAACACCCAAAGGGATGGAGCTCCCAATAACCTTCAGCGTTAAAAATAAGTGTTCCCTTTGGTACAGACTCTCAAAGATAAGTTACACAGGGTAAGAACCACATTCATACTGGATACATTCTACATTCCACTCATGATGTTTTTAGCACTTATATTCACACAGGCACGTATATATACAAAAAGTTCCTTTAATCAATACACAAAATATACACAAGCTTTCTGTTTCCAAATGCATAAAAACATTAAAACATATATAAAATGAAATACTAAATAAAAACAGTTATTCTTTGAAAATTAAAAAGGAGAATTCATTTAGACAGTGCAATTTCTCTTATACATGTCAATTTGGACCCCTTATAGACAGCACATAGCATAGGTATATATTCCCTGTCTTTAATTAATTGCTGACTTTGCCAAATTTAACATCAAAAACCAGGCGTCGACGCGTTTCGGTGGTATAGATACAATAGGACCACCTTCTTCAGGACAAAGCTATTTTCTCCTTATACAACGGATCTCTTATCGGTCACAAATTAACCTGAACAGAAACAAGAAAATATATGTATATACAAATGATTTATAGAAAATAAATCTTCATCAACATAAACAAACTCATGCATATCCTGCTGCCTATAATAATGCAACACATCTTGTCTGTCAATGAATGACATAATAATCAACCAATAAGTGCTCTAAACATCATATATCGCACCTACATACACCATTTATCATGGACAGCATCATGCTTCTCCCACACCATTATATTTAAACGTCACTTGACATCCAGTCTCTTCATGTACCCATTCACTATTTAGACTTACCACCGAAACGCGTCGACGCCTGATTTTGTATGTTAAATTTGGCAAAGTCAGCAATTAATTAAAGACAGGGAATATATACCTATGCTATGTGCTGTCTATAAGGGGTCCAAATTGACATGTATAAGACAAATTGCACTGTCTAAATGAATTCTCCTTTTTAATTTGCAAAGAATAACTGTTTTTATTTAGTATTTCATTTTATATATGTTTTAATGTTTTTATGCATTTGGAAACAGAAAGCTTGTGTATATTTTGTGTATTGATTAAAGGAACTTTTTGTATATATACGTGCCTGTGTGAATATAAGTGCTAAAAACATCATGAGTGGAATGTATCCAGTATGAATGTGGTTCTTACCCTGTGTAACTTATCTTTGAGAGTCTGTACCAAAGGGAACACTTATTTTTAACGCTGAAACTTTAATGAGAACCTGCATTGATAAAGACACAAAAGGCTATTGGAAAATTGTCAATTCAAACAAATCTTATCCATGTGAGTCAGATGGCCTGGGTATGAATATCAAAGCTGATACGTGGGTGGACCATTTTAGAACAATATATTGCCTTGGAACAGAACAGGAGGCCATACCAGCAAAGGGCCTTCATAAAGTAGCCATTACTCATAGTTCATCACGTAAAGCCCCTGGCCCAGACGGCATTCCCATGAATTTATACAAGGATAACATTGTGTTTTGGGCACTTATTTCACCAAAGTGCGGAATTCAGCAGTTAGCTCTAAGCTACCCAGTTTATGGCACACAGCAGTTATAGTACCTGTGCACAAAAAGGGAAATAAACACAACCCCCGTTATCAGCCAATTTGTCACCTAGATTCAGTTGTTAAAGTACTGGGACATATAATTCTATATAGAATTGAAGGATGGGAAACCAAGAACATAACAGCGGTCCAATATGGCTTAAAGGAGGGGCTTGGAATGCAGGAACAGTGTCTAAATTTACATTTAATAAAAAATAAATACACATTGGCCAAGAAGGGTGTACTCTATCTTTCCTTCATGGATCTTAGAAGTGCCTTTGACTGGGTTAACAAGTCTAAGATATGGAACATTCTCTCAAACATGGGTTTGGAACAGGATCTCATAGTTTTTCTATGTGCTTTACATTGTGGGATCATTGCATTGGTAAAATACAGGAAAGAGGGTGAATGCACCAAGGCCTTTGAGCAAGAGCAGAGAGTTCATCAAGGCTGCATTTTGGCTCCTATATTGTTCTTTCTAATATATTAATGGTTTGAATGCCTCTTTACTCTCATTGAGTAAGGACATGCCAAGGCTCAACCTAACTCCTATCCCAGCCTTACTATATGCTGATGACGCCATTCTGATCCCACGAAGCCCAAAGGTCTGAGGGGTCTAATCTACAGCTTTGTTAAATTTATGGTCAACTTAGGCCTTGATACCATCTTCTCAAAAACCCTTGGTATGTGGCCCACAAACATGCACAATTAGACCAATTTCTATTGAGGGAAATTGCATTCTGAAGGTAAATCACTGCTCATATCTAGAGGTCTCAGTTGACAATCAACAGAGATGCCTCAGGTTTACCACTCTGTTGGACCCTATTTGATTTGATTTTGCAAAGCACACAGGAGCAAACCTCACCTTTATTAGAAAGAATTATGCACAGATACCTACTGATATTGCGCTAGTGACTGCTATTTGGGGATATCAAGATACTAAAACATTTGAGTTGGAAGAGAATCGATTTTGTAGGCATTTTTTATGCTTAACCCCTTGCAGGCCCTTCTATTTCCTCCATGAGGTATTAGGCCTGAATCACAACATTATAGTTGACTGCCTAGCATGCGATCTGGGAAACATGATCCCTTGGCTCAAACACATTTAGAGAACTGCGGATATCCTTGGTATACCTGAGTTGTTTTCGCTATGCCATCAGATCACCAACACTGTAAGGGTGAAAAAGATGTATGTTATTTCCCAAAGCGATTAGAGTGGAGAATGAAATGGAAACAACAACTCTGAGTGAATACACCATTATACAGACAGCAATTTGATTCGAGCCTTACCAGACCAGGTTCAATAATCCATGATAAAGATCACTTTCGGCTAGATCCCACTTGGGTAGCATAGAAGTCACCTCTGCTTTCCACTGGGCCAATATGATCCTTCAAAAGTATTGATTTGCCCCTCTGACAAAACCTCTGTCCAGACACTGATGCATTTAGTTTTTTTTTGTAGATTTTATAAACTTTTTTCACAGTGATATCTATTACCTGACCTTAAGGCACATGGATTTTATAAGTGTAAATCAGCTTTTTACTATTTATGACTATACAGTAATTCATTGATCTTTTGAATTGTACCTCATTTTTTTTGTAAACAAATTTTATTAGGCATTTATAATACAATAATCACTATGGCATATTCTCTTGATCTAGGCATGTAGGGAAATATCTAGTCATTTGTAGCAGTCATGTAAATGGGCCCTGCTGCGCAGTTCTTTATATCCAGGCATCAGGTTCCCATTAGGTTCAATTACAATCAAATTCAAAGCCCTCATTGATATGTCATACAATTACAAACAAATAATCGCCCCCCTCCCCAACTTTAGGAACAACCCCACCCACCCTACCACCCCTTCCGTTAGCCATAACTTACCCTTCCCTTCCCCTCCCCCTATACAACTCCCCCACCCTCCAGGCATGTCGCTCGGTCATCAATAGCTCTGCGAAGAATCGTACCCAGTCATATAAGCCAACAGATACAGTAATTCCAATAGAGAGGCAACTAGCAAGGGGATGCCGCTACGTATTATATGGTTTCATTCCCCCATAGATCACAACCCAATAGGACAACACTGCAGCTCTCTCTCACAGATCCACTCACTCAGGGGGGTTCGGGATCGTCCGCCGGGTGCCTGAGCAACTCAACTAATGCCTCCCATGCCCTCGCCGCATCTAGCATTTGTCCATTATCCATTCTCCGGGCCATTTGCAGCCTAAGAATCCCCTCGCAATCTGCCCATTTTATAAATTCCCTCCGCCACCTCGAGCCACTAGGAGCACTGGTCGCCTTCCAGTGGCTGGTGATTTCTCGTTTAGCCAGGACTAACCCCAGGTCTATAAATTTGCTGGTAACCTTATTCCGGGCAGTGTGGGGAAACCAATGCAGCAGGCAATATCCCGGGGTCAGTGTAGTGTCTCTTTCCGTTATGTCGCCCAGCATAGTCAGTATCTCCCTCCAGAACCCCTCTAGTAGTGGGCACTCCCAAAACATATGTAAAAATGCGGCGTTGTCTAATTTACATCGCAGGCAAACTGATCGGGCCCCAAAATACTCATTAATCTTGTGCTGGGTGAGGTATGCTCTGTGGAGGACAAAAAACTGGATTAGCTGGAATCGTGCATTTCTAGAACTTTTCCATGCCCTCTCTACTAATGCCTCCCACGGCTTCTCAGCTATGGGCATCCCAAGGTCTGTTTCCCATTTGAGCCGCAGGTTCTCCAAGGGCCGCCGCATCTCCTGGGTGAGCCGCCCATAGAGGCAAGTGACTGCCTTGATCGTCCCAGCCGCTGATACTACATATTGGCATGGTGTCGAGATCGGCGGTTCCACCATTCCTTTCTTCCAATGTTTACGGATAGCCATCGTCAGGGAGGCATGTAACAAGAAGTCTCTCCTGGGAAGCCCGTGTCGCTCCATCAGGTCATTAAAGGGTAACAGGGTATCGTTTTCGTAGAGGTCTCCAATAGTGGAGACCCCCGCCCCCTCCCAGGTCCGCAATCCCTGCCAGTCTCCCCCATGGGGTAGTGCCTCGCACAGCAGCAGCGGGATCTCAGGGGCATATGGGGGTATCTGCTGGGTTCTCCTACTAACCCGGTTCCAGCATTGACGCATCGCCCACAGGTCTCTCGTAACGTCCCTTTCGCTCAATGGGAGCCCTAGTAACACTTGAGAGAGCTGTCTCAGATCCGGATCGGAGCCCCCGTTCTTCCCCAGTGTGAAGTCTTCCCGCCATCCATTTCGTGAACCACTGCAGCTGTGCTGCATGGTAGTAGGCCTCAAAATCCGGCACTGCAAAGCCCCCATCTCGTCTAGGCCTCATCATGGTGGCGAGCGCTACTCTGCGTCTCCCGGAACCCCATAAAAAGCCCGTGATCATGGTATTAAGCTGGGTAAAGAATCTTCGCGGAATCCATAGCGGTAGCGTCCCAAAATAATAGAGTAATCGCGGTAGCGTGACCATTTTTAGAAGCGCCACCCGTCCCGCCATTGAAAGCGGGAGAGTCCCCCAAAATTCAAAATTATTCTTGGTGGCCCTTATCGCCCGTCCGACATTACCTTCCAGTAAATCGGCAGTCGTATGATAAATACGTACTCCCAGATAAGTCAAACAGCTGCTTTCCCATTCAACATCTAGCCCATCCGGCGGGTCATTCCTTCCACTTAAAACAGGGAACAGGCACGTCTTGCTCCAATTGACCTTAAGGCCCGCCACCCTTCCCAGTCTGGCCAATAGGTTTTTGGCACCTTGTAGCTCTTCCGTAGTGTTGGCGAGGAACATTAGAAGATCATCAGCATATAATGCAATAAATTGGGACTGACCCACCCCGTCCAGCCCCCGGTAATACCGCCCCGAACGCGCATGTACAGCTAGAGGTTCCATCGCCAGCGCGAACAAGAGGGGAGACAACGGGCACCCTTGTCTCGTTCCCCTGCCCACTACGCAGGCCTCTGATATCACACTTCCCGTGCGCACCCTGGCAGTGGAGCTCTTATACAGTATTGCCGTCCAGGCCACAAAACCCTCCCCGAGGCCAAAGGCCCTCAAGACTCTGAAAAGATATGGCCATTCAAGGCTGTCGAATGCTTTTTCAATATCAATCGATAGGATGCACGCCTCTCTGTTTTCTTGGATGGGGGCGTCCAGCACTCGAAGTAACCGCCTGATATTCATGGCCGTATTCCGGGATGGAATGAAACCCGCCTGGTCTGCGTGCACAAGCGCCGTCATGTGCGTCATCAAACGGCTGGCTAAAATGCGGCTCAAGATCTTATAATCAAGGTTGAGCATGGCGAGTGGCCGGTACGCAGTGCGATCCCAGGGCGGCTTACCTGGTTTTAAGAGCGGTATAATTACCGCTTCCCTCGTTGACACGGGCAGACACCCGTCCCGCCTCGACCTATTGTACAGGGCCACCAAGCGAGGAGCCAACGCATCCACATATGTGGCATAGAACTCGACCGGGAGCCCGTCCGTGCCAGGTGTTTTATTTCTGGCCATGCATTTAATGGCCCCTCTGACCTCACCCAACTCTACGTCATGACCCAGGGCCTCCGCAGCGTCTGCATCAATTTGGGGAAGTTCAATATCCTCCAAAAATCCCTCATCCTCCAACACCATAGGGTCCAATTGGCTCTGGTATAAAGTAGTATAATATTCCAAGAACTGTGCGTTGATGTCTTGTTGTCCGTAATGAGTCACGTCACCCCTCCCCTTAATTCTAGGATCGTCGTCCCTCTTCTCGCTGGATTGGCCAGCCAAGCCAGTAACGCCCAGACTTATCCCTCTCAGCGTGGGCCCGGGTTGCATAGGCCCTATAGTCAAAGCATCTCAACCGTTCCACCTGTAATGCTAGTGTTTCCCTGGCCTCTAGTAGCTCTGCTTGTTTGTCTACCCTTTCTGGTCTATCCTTTTCAACATCTCGGAGCCGGTCTTCGGCTGTCTGTACATCGTTTAAAAGAACCCTCCGTACGCCTACCGCTTCACCAATACTTTGAATTGTACCTCATGTAATTATTTATTCAAGATGTTTGCAAATTGCAAGTTGTTTTTAACTTGTGATTTTATCATTATTTGATAATAATTGAAAAAAAAGTTTATTGATTTCATTTGATTATATGTATATCATTTAAGATGTGATCAGTGATGTTATAAATCCTGTCATAGAACATGTCATGAGTGATGTAATATGTGAGGTCATAAGCAGTGCATGGTGGGGGTGCAAGTTATAGATTGTGAATCTCTGTGGTTTTTTTGTTAAAAAAAATAATTGTTGTCAGTGACATATTCACCAAATTAAACCGTTATTTTAATGTTTGGTTTTTCAGTGAATATATATATATATTAGCAACCAGGTTACATAGGCGTATCACAAACACATTGACCTTAATTAGCATGAAACTCATGCTCTCATCTCACATACCAAACTCTCACTTCAACAAATAATCAGAGTACCTACATAGACTTTTGCCAAACCTTCTGAATTAAATCTTTTCCTGAGGATTCTTTACAAAATCTGCAGTCTCAAGTGTGGCAATAAGTACATGAGTGCTTCTCAGTATTCAAGAAAAATAAAATCTTTCTCTTGTGCTTGTAATCAGTCTTTTTAATCTTTGATTCTCAAGATTCGCTTTTCAGGGTTATCTTCTGATCCTCAAACTGTTTTCACTTTTTCCCCCTAAAACATCCTGCATGCTTTTAAAATAAGTCTTTGTCTTCCTAAGAATTCACAAACAAAGTCTCAGATTCTCAGCCCATGTAGTTGCATTCACTACCTTAAACAATGTCATTTCCTTTTCTCCAGGAAAGTTCAAACAAAGTATTTTTGTCTCTATAAGAAATCTCACTAAGTCTTGGTCTTATGAGTTTTTTGTCTTTTAAGAAAACATGTTTTTCTTTAATAGAGGCTTACGTTGATACCTTTAAATCTTGTGTCTCTTCTTTCGAGGAGTGCTGCTGCTTTGTTGGATAGAGATTCAATAATTGGCAGTTGAAGCAGAGTGTGGCCCCCTTCAACTGTGGAGCCATGCCCAGATGCACTGGCAGCTGAAGCAGGACGTGTTCCCCTTTTATTGTGGGGCCACGCCCAGATCCAAAATGACTGCCAGTGTTCCTAAAGGCGGGACAAAGTTTAAACAGGCCTCTGCAATGGGCCTGAAAATGTTGTAAACTGCATGTGGCCTTTAGCAGGGATGGTGGGTCAGAGCCCCGGTCCTCATTACGACTCTCTCTCGAGCCATGTCACTGGCTGTGGCATGACACAGGGAGGAATGAGGGTGGGTCTTGACAATCAGTGATGTAATATGTGCAGTCATAAGCAATAACCTCATAGCAGTGCAAGTTATGTATAACTGGTGAATTTCAGTGGGTTTTTTTGTTTTAAAACAGTAGTTTTTTTTTAGCAGACCTACGTATAACTCCACTTTAATTTGTGTTTTTTTGTGTGAATTTCTAAGGTTTTACTTAACATAAGTTAAAATCTTACTACCTTACTTGCGTATAACTCCATTTTAACCTTTGATTGTTCAGTGAATTTCTATATTTTCTCAAGGTAAAGTGATATGTTATTAGGATACGTTTGTGGCCAGGCCCTGCCAACAGCCCCCATGGATGGCCAACCACCCTCTGCCCATGGCCTTCACCATGCCTGCCGTGGGGTTGGCCGCAGGGCCTGTGCCCAACCGTTGTGGGTGGCCACCCCAGTGCAGGCAAACGTTGGTTGCAGACCCTGCTCCTGAACCCCCCACAGGTAGTCAACACTGCCACAAGCAGCCAATCCAACGTAAGACTCCACTCCTCATTTTCTTTTTTTGTCATGTTGTGTGTTGGTCCCGCAAGACTCCTGCGGGTGTCCCATGACACCTCAACAGGGGTGCTGGTCTGGGTACACCACAAAGAACTCCAATTTAATTTTTTTGTATTTTGGCCCTACCTTGCCACTTATGTCATTTTTAATTTTATTTTTTCACCAAGGTGGATGAAGTTTTGTTTGGAAAGTTTCAGAATGATATGTCAAATAGCACCAAAGTTATTAGCAAAATAAAAACCCGCTCTTCCTATGGAAACTCCGACTCAAGTATAACTACTACTGCCACTATGTAATATATATATATATATATGTGTGTGTGTATCTATGTATACACACACACCCACATACATACAGAGAGACAGAGAGAGAGGGGAGATACATAACGGGTGGCTGTGTAATATGGGTCAATATTGCCATTGAGGGGTTCTGATGACATCATAAACCACAAGGCCTAAACCTGAATATTTTGTAAATGCCACCAAAAGTGCGAGATAGCAATACAGTGCCATATTGCACTTGGGACTATTATGTATTTTTAAATTGCATGTTTATTTAGGTAGTTTGCTTAGTTAGCTTTCATAAGCTTTTTTCTTCAAAGTGCAGTTAACAATGGACACTGACAGGAATTGCAGTGTCTAGATTTTATTTACCTTTCTTGAAAAACCTGTTAATAAAACTATGGACAGTGGTGAGGATCAATAGATTTAGCTGATTCAGAGGCTGCAGCATATACTACATGATTATGGATTCACTATATTTGCCACATAATTTGCAATATAATTTGCAATATAATTTTCAGATTTCACTAAAATGTTGTTTCTCTTTGAAAGGGATGAAAATAATATTGTCAGAAAATGTTCAGCATATTTCCATCCTTTGCAGCATAATTTGGATAACCTTGCTGCATATTTTGGTCCTCCATGCCTCATAATCCTAGTAGCCCTGTCAATGTTAAATCTCTGCGGAGCGGTTTGGGGGCTGTCATTATGATGATGAAATGTATATTTCCACAAGTAACCTGGAAATATTTTCTAAACTTCACAGTTCCCGGTGAAATATGGGTTTTCATATCTGGTGGTGTCTGGTGGTGGTCACCAATCCCTAAAAATCGACAAATTTCCTAAAGGAAAAAGAGGGATAGCTCTTCACATAGGTACCATTCACTAAGGGCCAGATGTACGACCCTAAATTGCATGCGCAAACGGGTTTGCGACCCGTTTGTGCATGCAAAAGTACTCAGGGCCATGTACAATTCCTAAATAGCGAGTCCCAATTTATTTGCGACTCGCTATTTAGGAACTGCGAGTCGCTATTAGGAAGGGGCGTTCCCTTCCTAATAGTGACCACAAAGCCATGTATGAATGTTTTGCGACTGCATTTGCGGTCGCAAAACACTCGTAAATTACCACCCTCTTCAAGAGGGTGGTAATGGAGTTGCAAATGGGAAGGGGTCCCCAGGGGCCCCCTTCCCCTTTGTGACTGGCCCCCAAAATATTTTTTAAGGGCAGGCAGTGTTTCCAGGGACCACTACCTGCCCTTACAAAATGAAACGAAAACGTTTCATTTTATTTGTTTTCAAATGCATCCCGTTTTCCTTTAAGGAAAACAAGCTGCATTTAAAAAAAAACCTGCTGTATTTAAAAGCAGTCCCAGACATGGAGGTCTGCTGAGCCAGCAGGCCACCATCCCCGGGAGTGCACGCCATTCCCAATGGGGTCGCAAATTGCGAGTGGCTCATAAATATTCATGAATATTCATGAGCTTCGCAATTTGCGACCCCATTGGGAATTGCATGCCAATTTGCGAGTCGCAAATTGCGAGTCGCAAATGCAACGCAATTTGCGACTAGGAAATTGGCGGGTCGACATCTGGCCCTAAATGTTGTAAAAGTGAGGTTGCCCATATCAGGTTGAAATATATTTGCTTGTTGTTTTGCACCTGCAGTGATATCATCAATGATGTAATTTGAGACGTCATGAATGATGTAATCAGTGATGTCATTCAACATGTCATAAGTGAAGTAATATGTGAGGTCTTAAGAAGTGCATGACCAGGGTGCAAGTTATAGTTAGTTTATTGAAATGTAACAGGCGAATTCAATGTTTTTTAGGTTTGGTTTGATCTTGTAACCATAACTGCACTATAACTGTGCTTTTTCAGTAAACTTTACAGACTTTTTAAATGTGCATTATGGTGTTATAAGCAATACTAACCTTAACATCACTTCAAATTTTATTTGTTTTCAGTGAATTTCTGGGGGTTTTAGAAAATAATCCACATGGAATGTTTTTTGAACCACACATCTGTTTGCAGTTACCCCCCAGCCAGGCCCTGCATCCCATCCTCTGAAGGAGGCCAACATCCATTGGGCACGGCGATGGGCAGTGGTGGTGGACCACAAGGCCTGGCCAGCACCTAACCCTCCAATGGAGTCCTACCCCTCTACATGCACAGCCTTAGGCCTTGTGCAGTGGATGTGAGCTGCACAGCCTGACCTATGGCCAGACCTTGCTCTCCACTCTCCATGGTCTTCGAACTCCCTCTGTACAAGGCTTTTCAGACACGTGCATTGCGAGTGGATCGCGTGGCCTTGCTGCTAGCCAGACCCTGCGCCCCACCATCTGAGGTCATCTATGCACATTTGGAGTGGGGTGTATGACCTTTTCTGTGCACAGTGTTCACCATGTCCAAGAAGGGGTGGGATGCAGGGCCTGGCCTCCGGCCATTTCCTGTGAGCTGTCAAGCAGGGGGTTCCAAAACGTTGATTACCCATGTTAATTCCAATAGGAAACTTCCATCCTCGATATGGAAAAAAGCTGCTGAACGGAACTACATCAAATTTGTCAGAAAGTTAGAACTTTTACTTAGAAAACATGCCTTTTGTGATTTGGTGTGAATCCATTCAGCCGTTTTCAATAAATTTGCATGTAAAGAGGTTTTCAGGGTGGTCATGAAGAGGTTAAAAAAATAGGTATACCTGGACGGTTCTTCCTGCTGGAATCCTGTGGTACCAAAATTGATTGACCAAGGGAGCCTTTTCTCTAAGCACCCATTTCGGTATGGTCCAGAGGTACCAAGAGATCTGATTGGCTGACCACACAACCCAGAGAAAAATGCAGGAGCTGCCATTACATGAATTAGGGACCTGGTCTCTGCGTCCTGAATTTGTTTTGAAAACTAATATAAGAGGGCAGGGTATGACCTTGTGGAACCCTCGGAGGCAAAAAAAAAAAGAAAATGTATGGCTCGGGTACCACAGTTCTCCCATGGGACCCAGTACAGCCCTCCCATGAGGTACTGCGGTACACCTGGAGGAGCAGCCACACAAGCTTCACGTCCACAGTACTGCAGTAGTGTGCAAGCTTCTCCAGGGAAGTTTGATTAGTACCACTTACTGTGGGGTGAAGATGGAGCACCGGTACTGCTGGAGTACCACAGTACTGGTGAAAAAAAAACAACACAACACAATGTGGGTTGGATGTCTGCAGGGGGGTGGCTCCATGTGGGTGGTGGGATCAAGGCCTGGCCAGAGGCCATGCCCTTCTTCTAACACTCTGCTGCACACGGCTGAAAGCCATGCACAGTGGCGTGTTGGCCACCCACAGAGAGGTTGGATGTAGGCCTGACAAGAGTCAGACCCTGTGGCAAACCCCCCACTGTGCACAACCAAAGGCTGCACAGTGGGAGATTAGCCTCCATAGGAGGTTGAGCCAACATCTTGCTGCACACAGCTAAAGGTTGTGTGCATAGGGGGATTGGCTGCTCTCGGGGGAGTATGAAGCAAGGCCTCGCTGGAGGCCAGGCCCTGTGGCCAACCCCCCTCTACACAAGTCTATGGAGGAAATTGAAGGGGGAACTCTACTTAACTCCTTTATCCCTTACATTTGCCAAATTCCAAAACAGTTTTGCAGAGACCAAGGTGAAACAGCCTGACTGGTGCCCAGTTTCAGAACTCTTGCTATGTGTGCACATGCTAGTAACTGCCAGGCATACACAGCAAGAGCTGTGAAAGGCATTCAAATCTCAGAGGCTTGAGGTGTTGTAAAACCTTTCATCTCCCAAGAAGCTAGGAGGCTGTTTTTATTTCAATGAAGACATTCAGTCCTGATGAGAAAGAAGGTTCTAATAACTTTATAGTGTGGTATGGGGGACTATACCTGCCAGTAAAGTCCCATTTCATTGTTATTGACCTTTTGATTTAGCTTGGGCCTATAACACTAGAGTGGGTCCTTAATGGCAAGTATATTCTGCTATTGCCGGCTGTGAGTCTATATTTATATTAAGAGAAAGACAAGACAAATAGTATAACTTTTATCCAAAAAAGGTGAGTCTAAGAAAAACAACATCACAATTTAAATGAAAAAATATTGTTTGCAAATGGCTTCATGAACAGCCACCTGCTTGTCAGAACCTTCAACACTTTGTTCACCCACAGAAAGTAGTTTTCTACAGTTCATGCACAACAGTGAAATCTCTGTTTAGGAGCAGTTTATGTCCCTCTGTTGTGCATCAAGAACATCCGCAGGTACAGCTTAGATACTCTGGAGATCCGTAGAAGATATGGAAGGACCCTCCTCTTCATCACACCTCTGATTTGCTATGTTCAACTCGTGGGAATGCCAATCTTTTAGATGTTTGAGCATTCCAGAGGTGCCAAATTAATATTTCTGATTGTTGTATGTTTAAAGTCTCATTTGCACACGTTGCAAGTCATGATTTTCATGGATACCTGCTACTCATGCAGGGCCGTTTCTAGGTGTTTTGCCGCCCTAGGCGAGAATTGAAAAATGCCGCCCCCTCCCTTTTACTTCCATCACTCTCTCCCCCTGTCATCCAGGCTAGAGAGGCACACCCTCTACTGCCGAACCCTTCTATGTTACTCTCATTTACTATCAGGAAACACGATCACAACAGTAAGTCCTGCAAACGACCTCACCGAAAGGCCTGGGCCAGACCGTTACGGTAGCCATACACTCATAGAACTATGTACACGGATGCCCAATAGAGCCTTGTGTTTAAATACCACCGAGGCGTCAAGTGCACCTCGTTTTGAAAACCAGAAACAACAAAAATAGTAACTTACACAATCTTCCAAGGCCAGACCTAGTGGTTTTGCCAACGCTTGTTTTTTTTCACTGAGGCACCTGAAATAGTTATCATCTACCATTGCTCGGGGTGCCACACATTTGGCTAAATGAGGAGCCGGGATTACAAATCGGGGTCTCCTGCTCAGCAGCTGCGATTTTACCGCATCCGCTCTCTGTAACAGACCAGACTACTATAAAGAAGCTAATGTTCCGTTTCTTGTAAAAGCCCATTTTTACACGACACTTGATGTAGGGGAGTGCATGTGAGGAGTATTTTAAGAGCTCAGCAGTTTGGCGGATGAAGGAACAGGGGTACTGGGATTATAAATGGGTATCCGTTTAGAATCAAAGCATACAAATGTATATGAGGGCAGGTCACACTGTAAAGAAACAATCTTTAGTCCGAGTGCTAAATTTGGTCTATATCTCCTCCTCACATCCGAATTTTTCATGATAGAAATCGATGAATGATTAGATGGATTCATGAATGGCTGGATAGATGGATTATTCTGTGAGTGAACAGAGGAATGTTAGAAGTGAAGAATAAACTGTGCAGATAAATTAATTCATGGAAAAATAATCATTTAAACGAGAAGTGATTGCATGGCTATGTTGTGAATGCATTAACAAATGGGTGCAGGAATGAATACATGGATGTGTGAATTAACAATACAATGAATGCATGCGCGAAGGAATATGATGGCACGCGCTGTGCACCATAGTCTGGTTGCTAAAGATGAGACCCTGTAGATAAAAAAACATTGTGCAAAACTCTATTTCTAAACAAGACTCCTCCACCCACCTCCAGCTGTAACCCGCTTAGCTAACGGCAGCGCTCACCTGAGAGCTCATCCCTTGTGTTCTGGTGCAGGTAGCCCTGGTCCAGGGAGTAAGTGGCCACCCCCGAGAGCACCCCCGTCGTTGGAGCGCCACCAGGCGGCAAGGGCTGCTGCTTCATGTAGGCTCCGGCCCCGAGGAGCTCCAGTGCGCCGGAGGGCTGGCATAAGGCGGGTGGCAGTCCATTTCGCTGGCCAGGGCAGGCGAGGAGGGCAGGGGGCTGCTGCTGCCACCGCTCTCTGGCAGGTAGTCCACCCCAGAGGGGCAGCTGGCCATGTAGCTGGAGCCAGGGCTAGGGGGCATGTGGTGAGCGCCACCGAGCCCCTCCAGGCCCAAGCAGCCGTAGCCCCCCGAGTGGCAGCCCAGCGGGGCCGGGGGCACCTGGAAGTCGAAGGCCCCGAAACCCAGGCCGTTGACCATGTGGTACATGGTGGGCTTCAGCGATGGTCCAGTAGTGGCCCTTGCAGGGCCGGCCCAGGCCCTTGGGCAGCTTGATGAAACACTCGTTGAGGGAGAGGTTGTGGCGCACCGAGTTCGTCCAGCCCTGGTAGGCCCCGCGGAAGAAGGGGAAGCGCGCCTGCAGAAACTGGTAGATCTCGCTCAGCGTCATGCGCCGCGCCGGCGCACTCTGGATGGCCATGACGATCAGCGCGATGTAGGAGTAGGGCGGCTCCTCCGGCCGCCGCAGGCCGGCGCACGGCTTCTTGGGCTTCGACGAGGCAGGCGGCTCCATAGGGGCGGATGGCGGGCTCAGCAGGCCCTGCTGCGCAGCTCCCCTAGGGCTGCAGGGCCGCAGAGGGGTCCGCGGGGGCAGGTGCTGCTGGTGCAGGGCCGTTTCTACCATTAGGCAAAACTAGGCGGCCGCCTAGCTTTACTTTCGTAGGTTCAAATTCAAAAGAAACTCCCCCTTCTGCCGCCCTAGCCCTTTTGCCGCCCTAGGCGGCCGCCTAGTCTTGCCTAATGGTAGAAACGGCCCTGCTGAAAGGCATAAGCAGTGCATGGCGAGGGCGCAAGTTATAGGTAGCTCAGTAAACTATAACTGGTGATAAGGGTTTAATTTCATGTAAAACAGTTTGTTGCCCGATGGCGATCGATTACATTCGAATTAGAGTTATATGTGATGGTACTACACCTCTGGTGAACATGAATACAATGATGCCAGAAAGACCCTACTAATCATGCCAGCCAACTCCTATTTATTGAACTTATCACAAAAGAAACTGAAGTAAAGGCATGAATGCTTTCCCTGAGAGCACAAGACTAAACCTACTAACCAATTAGTCACGGGAGCGTAACCACTAACCTTGGGTTTCAAAGTGCTCCTCGCCGGTAAAGCTCTTTAGCGTCTCGTCAGTGGTAGTAAGCACTACATTAATGCAATTACGATATAATGCAAATAGTGTGAAAGGTATGAAAAAAAGTTTAATGGAAGATTCTAGAATTCCCTGCCATGAATTAATCAGCAGTTCAGTATGTCGTAGAAACGTTCCGTAAATATTTCGAAAATATAGAGCAGAACTATTTTTTTCCTTTGGGCCATGAATCACTATTTGCACTACAAAGGTTACAATTTAAGATTTCAAAGCTTTTTCTATTACTTTATGTCTAATTTGTATTTACATCGAATGTCACCTTTATTATTTGAAGTAGTGAGAAGTGAACGCGTGCCCTGCGCAATCTTTGTGTGTCTATAAAAGACTGTTTTATAAGCTGTTTATATGTGATTTTTTTTTGTTAAATATAAAAAATATGAATATGTGATTGCGTTCACAGTGAAAATATTAGTGTCTTCTGAGGTTTTGTTTTTTATTTTGTTTGTCCAGGCAGATTCTTCCTTTAACGAGGCAATAAGACTGTGTCTGGAATGTTTAAATCCACAAATGCTTTCTGTGTTCACTCAATGCCAAATACAAAAACCCACAAGGGCACTGAAGTGCAAGATTACTCAATTTATGGCCAACTGCTGTTTCTGCTGCAGAGATGCATTATTTAGTTGAATTGTGTTTTATTTTAAGGAGGGATTGCCTAGCATAGTTAGGCGAGGTTACAGGGAATTGGGTCCATGTGTGATAGCTAACAATAATTTATGTATTTTTCTTAGTTACATAAATTACTATAAGTAGGTTCAATCTCGGTTGTCATGGGCTCGACACATAATAAGGAAACTATTCTGGTCTGATTTGTTTTTTTTTGTATTTGATCTCCTGGAGCACAAGTTTCCGCTCAACTCACTATTGTTAACATTTAAGGTCCAGTTGTACTAAGGGCCATATTTACAGAAAATAGCAATTGCGATTTCCTAATTGCGATTCTTACCGAATCCCTATTAGGAATTCATAATTCCTAATGTACAAAAAGAAGATTTTCAAAAATAGCGTTTCCAATGGGTTCGCAAATAGACCTACCTCGTAAATATTAATGAGGCAGGTCGCAATTTGCAGCCCAAAAGGAATGGCAGGCATCACAGGGATGGTGGCCTGTTGAGGTCAGCAGATCACCATGTCTGTGATAGCTTTTTTAATAAAGCAATATTTAAAATAAAAAAAAAAATTAAATGCAGTCAGTTTACCTTAAAGGAAAACGGGATGCGTTTGAAAAAAAATTAAAGTTTCATTTTTTAAGAGTAGCCAGTGGTCCATGGGATCACTGCCTCCTCTTAAAAAATATTTGTTTCAACATTCACAAAGGGGAAGGGGTCGCTTGGGGGGCCTCTTCCCATTTGCAACTGGTTACCACCTCCTTTGATGTGTTGATAAAAAATGAATGGTTTGCTACCAAATTCGGTTGTAAAACATTCATACATATCACTACGATTCTGTATTTGGAAGGGACGCCTTTAACATGCCCCTTCCAAATACCGAATCACAAACACAAATTGCGATTCGGTTACATGTCACTGAATCACAATTTTTGATTCGTGCATATGTAAAAGTATTTTCACGGTCAGAAAATGCCTTATTTTGTAAATCAGTCTGTTTCTGCCCGCAAAAATGATTTGTACTTATGGACCTAAGTTTCTGCTTGCAAAAAGCAGTCGCAATTTGCAATCAGTCTTTATGCGAACATCAGCTTATTTTGCGAACCAACCCATGTACAAATAGGTCTATTATCAAAATAAGGAATCAGAGCAGGTTGCAATCTGACCTACCTAATTAATATTCATTAGGTAGGTCGCAAGTGCGACTCACTCCAATTGGTCACAATCACAGGTGGTTTGCAATGGTCAGCAGACCACTACATCTGTGAGTGTCTGTAAATAAGAAATCTTTTTTTAGCAACCCAGGGAGACAGGATTGCTTGACTTAAAATAAAACAACTTTTTATTCAAATTTCACTTAGAGCTGGTAGTGATCCCCTGGAACACTGCCTACTCCCTTGAAACTTTAATAAATTGCATAAAAGGAAGGGGCCCAAAGGGGACCCTTTACTCTCTGCAAATCAGTTATCACTCCAGATCAGGACCCAGTAAATTTTAAATGATTTTCAACCTGAGTTAAGGTCACAAACCACTTAAACATTAAATACATATTCAGTATTGGAAGGGACACCTACAAAATGCCTTTCCCAAATACCGAATCGGTATCCAATTCAATTTTAGGAGTCAATAAAAGTTAACGGACTAGTAAAATAAAATTGGTACATAAGAATTTTTTTTTTTTTTTGCAGTAGCAAAATTCCAATTTACACCTTTTGGAAGCATAAAGAAGGTTTACAGATGGCCCTTGATACTGTGAACAGGGGTAAATTATGGGCACTAATGACAGACATGGGCTTTGAAAGAGCTCTAATCCTGCTCCTCAAAAGGTTACATACCAACACATCTGTTTCCATAAGATTTGGTTCACAGGGGGAAAGACGAGGCCCATTGCCTCAACAGAAGGAGTCCGGCAGGGGTGCATTTTAGCCCCTTTTCTTTTTTTAATATATACGAACGGCCTGGAAGCCTTTTTATTAGGTAAGAAAATTGATTTCCCACGCATCAAAGGACAGCCAGTTCCGCTACTTTCGTATGCGGACGTCACTGTACTCATGGCCTTGACGGCTAACAGCCTCCAAACTGCCCTGGACGCCTTTACAAACTTCATGGCAGCACTAGACTTGAGGGTTAATTTCTCAAAGTCTTACATAATGGTTTGCGGCCCAAAAAAGACTAAAACTAGAAGTTTTAACGTAAGGGGCAAGCCCATAGAATGGGTGGAACAGTTTACATATCTGGGTAACACGTTTAGTAAGGATATGAAATGGGATCCGCTGATCATGGCTAGAGCACAGCAAACAAGCAGAGTAGTAGAGGGGCTTTTTAGGTTTGCCTGTAAGTCAGGCCACAAACCAGTGCCTGAGCTTGTTACCTTATACAAGGCAAAATGCATGTCGGTTGCATTGTATGGGGCGGGGGTGTGGGGTCACCAAAGAAGCCGCCCGTTGCAAGTGGTGGAGAACAAGTTTATAAAACGCCTGTTGATGATTCCTAGCAGTGCTGCCACCTCATTTTCTCATCGAGAAGTGGGGATGGAATATATAGAAGATCACATCGGCGCTGCCCCCTTGCTTCTGTGGGCCAAAATTTGGGCCTCAGAAGAGTTACAGTTTTCAAGGGAGATCATCGAAGACTGTATTAACTTGGACAAGTCTATGAGGATACCTTGGTTTCGGTATGTAAGGGATAGGTTATTCCAGATCGGGCTGGGTGAGTACTTTGTTACCCCGTCAAGCATCCCCACTAATGCAAAGGGCAAAATTAAAGAGGAGTATGGTGTCTGGGCAAAAATGCGTCATTTACAATTGGAGGCACCTGGCCCCAGTTGCCCTTTCATGCATAAACAGCAGTATTACCTTTCCTTTACTACGAACAGCCAGTTGCGTTTTCTTTTAACAAGATTCCATCTTAGCACGTTGCACTTTCTGGTAGGGTTCCCTAAACAATCCGGGTGGACAGACAACCTTACTCTTTGCCCATGCAACAATAGTACTACCCAGAGCACTTTGCACTTTATTCTTTTTTGTGCACTTTACAAAGATCCAAGGAGCAGATTTTTGGTGCCCTTGTTAAAGAACATTCGCCCATGTACATATTTAGAGGGCTTCAGACATTTGCAATCATTGACTAATCCTGTTATTTGCACTGCGGTATTAAATTTTATCAAATCAGCAATGGGCATTAGGAAACGATATGAAGTACAGTAACTAAAGGGGAATGAGGAAATGAATCATGTTAAATAGGAACTAAACTCGACGGTGATTACTTCATCTATGTACAATCATGTTTTTAGCTTGCATATGAACTTTTATCTCTTTTATAATATTTTTAACGGAGCAAAGAATGTATTTTAAACTTGAATTGTGTATTTTAAACTTGGACTGTCTTTTTGGTTGAAACCTTTATGGATGTGTGCCGAATAAAGTTAAAGTTAATTTGAAATTTGGCCCATACTCTGGCTCTAAATGATAATGTCTACTACAAAAATGTTAAGAAACAAAAATGTTGACTTTGATCATCTCTAGCCATACTCGGTATAGACCTAGCAAAATATCTACTCTTTACAATGTATAAATCTCAGTAAAAATGATCTCCCTCTTGTTGTGTCTTTGGGTTCATTACTATTACAGCTTAGATACAGCATAATTGGTTAGTTATTTTCATGCCATAGAGGCAGGTCTAAATTGAAAGAACGCAGACATTATTTCAACGGTTATATCTGTTTTTGAGATGTGTGTTGTGTGCCATGCTATGGTATTGACATTTGAATAGTGCACAGTCTACAATTACTATGGTCTCATAGCATTTTCATTTGTTCACTAGTGCCATTCCACATCAGTTTCATTATCCCACTGATATGTTTCAGATACTGTGCTCTGGTCTAGCTATGGATGTGTAGTTTAACCGGCCATATGAAAGTGCCGAGCTGCGAGTGTGTGGCACTGGTGTCAGATGAGGCTGGAGGGGGGATCTGAATGTCTTAAGTCAATAAGTGCCCTATCCCTAAAGAAAGCAAGTGGTATTTGCTGTTTACATGGAATGCCAGAGCTGTGCTTGGAGTGTGTCTTTAATGTTCTGACTAGTGTGTTCTTTGTGTTCATGATACAGTTTTTTTCTTAGTGATTAGTGTCTGAGTTAATGTCTGTCTAATGTGTTCTATCATATGTTTGTGAGTAGTATAGCTTGTCTGTAAGTGTGGTAGAGACACAATGACAGCACCCTTAGGGGATGTCTCTGTTGTATTGGATGTAAGTGAGGTGTCTTTTATAACATGCCCTGTTGCATGTTTGTGTGTAATGTGTCTAGACTTGGGTACCGGGATCACTGTGCCACTGGATTCAAGCTAGCCTGGCTGATGAGGGGTGATGCCACGAAACCGGTCCTAGGTTGCTTGTTTCCAGTCCAGGGAGGACCTGACTTGGTAATTCGGGCTGGACTGTTCCCATGAGGCACAGGTTCAAGACTGATTTGCATATGGCTGGGTCTAAACGGGTGGCATGGTGACCAAAAGAGTGATGAATTTAACCCAGATCTTTTGACTGGTGGTGAATGTTTGATTTGATCTGCATTCCGTCCATCATCTGTGTGTCGTCTGCTTTCTCACCCTAAGTGCGTCGGGTATGCCCAGACATGGGTCCCGGGCTTACTGTGCCACTGGATTCAAGCTAGCCTGGTTGATGAGGGGTGATGCCCCGAAACCGGTCACAGGTTGCTTGTTTCCGGTCAAGGGAGGACCTGGCTTGTCAGTTTGGGCTGGACTGTTCCCATGAGGCACAGGGTCAAGACTGATTTGCATATGGCTGGGTCTAAACTGGGGTGGCATAGTGAGCAAAGGAACAATGATTTTAACCCAGATCTTTTGACTGGGGGTGAATGTTTGATTTGCTCTGCATTCCGTCAATCATCTGTGTGTCTTTTGCTTTCTCGCCCTAAGTGCACTGGTTATGCCCAGACGTGGGTCCCAGGCTCACTGTGCCACTGGATTCAAGCTAGCCTGGCTGATGAGGGGTGATGCCCCAAAACCAGTCCCAGGTTGCTTGTTTCCATTCCAGGGAGGACCTGGCTTGGCAGTTCGGGCTGGACTGTTCCCATGAGGCACAGGGTCAAGACTGATTTGCATATGGCTTGGTCTAAACTTGGGTGGCATGGTGAGCAAAAGAACAATGGATTTAACCCAGATCTTTTGACTGGGGGTGAATGTTTGATTTGCTCTGCATTCCGTCCATCATCTGTCTGTCTTTTGCTTCCTTGCCCTTAGTGCACCGGGTATGCCCAGATGTGGGTCCCGGGCTCACTGTGCCACTGGATTCAAGCTAGCCTGGCTGATGAGTGGTGATGCCCCGAAACCGGTCCCAGGTTGCTTGTTTCCGGTCCAGGGATGACCTGGCTTGGCAGTTCGGGCTGGACTGTTCCCATAAGGCACAGGGTCAAGACTGATTTGCATATGGCTGGGTCTAAACTTGGGTGGCATGGTGAGCAAAAGAACGATGGATTTAACCCAGATCTTTTGACTGGGGTGAATGTTTGATTTGCTCTGCATTCCGCCCATCATCTGTGTGTCTTTTGCTTTCTCGCCCTAAGTTATGTTATGTTATGTTATCTAGGTACTTGTAAAGCACGCAGCTACTCAATTGAGTATGCCCAGACGTGGGTCCCAGGCTCACTGTGCCACTGGATTCAAGCTAGCCTGGCTGAAGAGGGGTGATGTCCCGAAACTGGTGCCAGGTTGCTTGTTTCGGTCCAGGGATGACCTGGCTTGGCAGTTCCGGCTGGACTGTTCCCATGAGGCACAGGGTCAAGACAGATTTCCAAATGGCTGGGTCTAAACTGGGGTGGCATGGTGAGCAAAAGAACGATGGATTTAACCCATATCTTTTGCCTGGGGATGGATGATTGATTTGCTCTCCGTTCCGTCCATCATCTGTGTGTCTTTTGCCCTGGTAATTATGGCACAGAGCAGACTGGCATAACTTAGAGCAATTTGAAAAGTATGTATGCAGTACCAAAACAGTAATAAAGTCAAAATGCAAAACAAAATCTCAAACCAAATTAGAAAAAACAGTGTAAAATGTAATAAACAAAATGACACCAAAATAGCAAAAATCCAAAAAGGGGAAATAAAGATATGGATTTTTTAAATTTTAAGTAGAACTAGTGGCAAGAAGCATAAAGTTCCAAAAATAGTCAATTGTCATGCTAGACCAAACCTAGGCAGAATTTGCAGCTGACTGTCATGGAATGCAGATTAGATACACCAACCAGGTTCGTCCTAATCAAAATTTCACCTTCTAAATTTCGGCCTTTAAGTCCCTATCCACCACAGATGTGCATTTCCAAAGCCCCCCAGGACCTGAGGGGAGGCACTAAGGGACTCATGGAGACTCATTCAGGTCAGCCACTTGTTTTCTCTTGGGGTGCTCTTCACACCCTTTTCACACCTATTCAAATGATAATTACTGGCTGGCAAAAGTGGGCGAGCAAATGCACATTTTGCCTCCAGGAACTTCAGACAGGGAAAAGGTAACTTTCTAAAGTTTACTTTTCCTTAATATATATTAGACATCCAACTTTGCAATTGAATTAGATTGAAATAACTTTTAAAAATAGATGTTTAATTATTTTTCTAGCAATTTCCATCACTGAGATACAGTCTTAGGATTTGTAATCTGTATTCTGGTTTTCTACATAGGATAGCTAGGCCTCCCACATTGCAACATAGCTTTTGGGCGCTAGTCACTGAAGGCCATGTTAATATTACGTTTCTACATATCCTACTTTTAAGTACCATGCACCCTGCCTTGTGGGCATCAAGGTTTGGACAGGGGTGACTAATTCATATTTAAAAACTAGACTATGACCTGCCAAAAGGATTTATTTTGACAGGTTGAATTGCAGTATTTACACTGCCACAGTCAAGCTAAAATAGGAGTATTGAAGCTATGTTTTACATGGTCACTTTAGTGGATGGCACCATAGGTCCTGCAGTCCACTGGCGAAATTGAACGTACAAGCACTGGGTACATTTTATGCCACATACAGGGACTTATAGGTAAGTTAAACATACCAGTTAGTATTATGACAATTCAACCATATTTAAAGGGGGAGCACACTCACTTTACTACTGGTTAGCAGGGATAAAGTGCACAGAGTTTTAACCAACAAAAATATACAGTCCAACAAAGGTGAAAAATATGAGATGAACACGCAGAAAAGGCGAACTTCCTACACTGTGGATAACTCAGTCCAGTCCATATGATGAGTCATCATAGGAGAAGAAAATGAAAGTTAAGCTGGATGGGTGCAATGGTAAAGGGATTCGCATGGGTGGTTTTGGCAAACTCTACACAGAGCATCTTACCTGGGAGCTATCTTAGAATAATGTATTGGCGGGCCATAGGTACTGCACCTCACTTCACGTTTCAGCAAATCAGAGTCCCGTGCACTACTGTTCTGGTACCTGCTGTTGTTTGGTACCACTGTCCACAGAAATATTGTAATAATACAAATGGAAAGGTGCACTGGCTAAAGTGTTCTCATCCAACAGCTTCCATGCAATATTTCTAAGAAGTCTTTTTAATTTCTTTTTGCTTTACTTCAAAATCATAAATGTACATATAACATCCAGCCAACGCGTTTCGTTCAAAACATCTCTTTTGAACTTCATCAGGGCTGTGAACAACATACAAAAAACTGAAATATATCACATCACAACTGGCACAAAGACACGACTGACACATTTAAAGCAACAATATGATACCAAATATATAACAAGCAAACACTGCAGTACAACATGGACAATGACACCGCCTAATCTGTAAAAATACATACTGACCCTATATCACATTGACTGAAGGCACAACAATACAAACATCCTTTATCTCTATACAAAGCAAAAATTATAAAGAAAAACATATTACAACATATTAACAAAGCACCGAAAGGAATACCACAGATGTAACATAACTGGGACAACAACCATTGTTTTGTCCGTTGGTATAGTGTTGCTGAACCAGTAGTTGCCATTAGTTTACAATGCCTAGAATTAATATGTTCAGAGCGTCAAATATAAAGGTCATTTCATAGGGCTTGCAATAGCAATTAGTAAATACATTATTAGAAAGAGTAAGTAGTAAAACACTAAAATATTTCATATTCAAGATCACTTAAATAATATATATCTTAAAATTTGTATTGTTCGGTGATCCAATTCATACTCCTCACCCTTAAGGTAAAAGTGTAAAACACCTAAACATACCTCATATGTGTCGTGTTCAAGGATATTCACATCCCTTATTGAAAAAAGAAACTCAAATGTTTTTCCAATAAATACAGAAATTAGTACTTGATTCAATTCCTCCTAGACATTGGTCATATTGAATCCAAATGTAATCTCCAAAACTTTAACCGTCATTACGGAAACAGGAATTATTGTCCCGTGATTGATACCTATCAAAAATTATAAAAAATGAAAGCTATACTGTGTGAAGTAGTAATACAAGAAAGAGAAGTAGGGGAGACATAAAGTATCATCGTGAACAAAAATGTCTAAAGTAAAATGTTATAACACATATTTTCCATCACTAGAGCAAGGGATGATAGTGCTCATAAACGTTAAATTGGTAGGGAGACTAATAATATCCTTCAGTCTAATCCGAAATCAGATACTGGATAGAAACACACTGCATCTGTATTTCTCGATCCCATAGAGACTAAAATACCATACCTGATGCAACATAGATAATGCGTTTTGTACCAATCACATGTATTCCATACACCATACATTGACGGTCAACACTTAAAACCAGTGAGACCGTGAAAAAACAAGCAGGATAGTATCACATTTATACCAAAATCCTCTCATAGACCTGTGCACCGTGGAGAGGGGTTGCGGCCCAATATATAAACTGATAACCTCAACTAAACACGGCATATATTCATCGCCCCATACGGTGGCGGTCAACAACTTACAATCAACCGAGAAAAGATACACCACGCAGGATAACACAGTGTTAGTCATGAAGCCCTCTTCGTTAAAGTTTATACCATGGGGGAAATGACATCATGACAAAGCCGAAACAGCAAATTAATAAAACCCGCATTAGCACACATCCTCGTAAAGGGGTAGTGTGTTCAACAGTATCAGTATAGATATAAATAGAAGCCCGTCTTCCCACACCAAAGGACCAATGCCAAATACATGGTAGTGCCACCCCCGTCAGAAATCCTTCCGACTCGATTTACCTTGATACGTATTATGTCCCTCCTTGGGCGGGCTCCAACCAGCAAAAGCGTATGCCCATCCATACTGCACCTGGCTATCTTAGAATAGAAAGTTTTCAACACTATCACTGGCTATAGCAAAACAGTTTTGTTCTATATGGTAAACATTGTGGTCCATTGGGAGTTTGTGAGGTACACATCAGCCTTTCTCATTAAATTATTGCCTACTAACCATTCCTATCGTTAGAGATTATGGTTTTGACTACAGTGATATGCCTGCCACAATCTCATGTAAGCATGTTTGTTTTCAAGAGTATTTTGTTCAAGGTAGTCTATTTATTGTTGCTATTGCAAATTCACCATGTGATTTCGGGGTGGCTTTAAAGAAAAGTTTATCTTCAAAAAAATGAAAAACATTCCAGGTGTTCATATCTATCATTGGACTGCCTGAAAATAAAATGAAGCAATGGTACAATGCATTAGCTTTTGCCACCCACCGCCTCATTTATAAGTATTACTGCTATCTGAAAAAAAATCACAGTTTTTAATGCATTATACCATGGTTTCATTGTAGTTTTACTTAGTAGAACAAAAGTTATTACAGCATTCAAGGCCTCATTTAGATTGTAGGACATCCACCATGATCCTCTAGATGTTGTGCTCCTCCAGGCTTGTCGTTTCACCTGGCTATACTGTCAGAAACTCTTCACTGTAAGCAAAGAGAATGAGAAGAGGAAAAAGCTGAAATTACTCTGATGCACAGGGTCAGAGACACAGGGTCTGATTTTCAAACAGAAATGTCCAGGCAGAAATCTCAATACAAATGGAATTCTGGCTACACTTGAGCATAAATTGTCACCTCATTGCAATTCAGTACATCTTTGCAGATATTGACACATGGAGCTTGGGTTACATGTCCCTTCCCCCTTACATTAGGAGGTGGAGACAGGTAAGATTAAAAATGCAACCATAAAGTTGCTAAAAGTTACTTTACATCCATATTTTGGGTTTATGACAGTAAAAGGTTGTTCTACAGATCTTAGACGGAAATCCCCACCCACGCTATGTAGAACTATGCATAAAAAATAGAAATAAAGTGCCTGAGGAAAAAACACACCTAACAAGCATTATCATTTAAAATACATAAATATAGCCCTTGCCCTCTTCCCTGTGTGCTGCAAGAACTGAAGCCACACTTTAACTAGCAGCCACCTTGGTGGGGCCCTCACATTCAAAAAGGGAAAACATCATTAAGGAAGAGACAGAATGTGTAGTTGTGAATCACTACACAGGACTACATAGTCTGCTTCCACATGCCTTCAGGAAAGCATATGACAGCCATGTGTCGGGAGCTCACAAGCAATGTGGGGATATCAAAATAAACTGCAGGATGAGAGGAGGCAGGTGAGGGATATTCCTTTGCCAGGATAGAAGTGGCAACTGGCTCTGTCTGGTAATGAACTTACATCCCACCTGGATCTCACTGCCAACATGCAGCCTGAACTGCTGATGTTTTACCTGTCCCAGGGAATCCCAACACCAGGAGGCCATGAAAGAATAATACACCTCCACATCTCAATCAGCTCCTCATTTCAAAATTATGTCTCACTGTCCTTAAAAAGTAGTCATATATTGCTTCACATAAAGGCATGCATGCCACACGTGATTCACACACAGCCTGCTCCCATTAAGTGAAGACTGAATATATTGTTGTTGGCAAGGGTGTGTCTGTGATGTCAACATAGGTTTTGTACTGTAAGATTACCTTTCAGTGCATAATACCATGCTGATAGATAGTGTAACACTTTTCCCACGCTGCATGTGTGCTGCAAAGCACCTGTTTTATAAGGGTGACTAGTTAAAAGCCATTTTCTGGATGCAAACAAAAGTCAGGAATGGCTTGCTGCTTTTCAGGGTGGACTTGTCAAATGCAAAACATGTGGAGATAGCAAGATTTCTAAAACATCAAAGAAATACGAGATAAAAGCAATCAGAAGAATCCAATTAACAAAACAAACATCTGTGTCTCACAGTATGTGGTATACATTTTGGAATGTAGTTGTGGACTAAAATATGTGGGAAGTATGAACACAACCAAACATATGCCATGGCCAGGCATTACATGAAACATCAGAGTGAAAATTGGCAGTCATGACTTACTAAGGCATAGATATGATAGTAAAAAATGAAAGAAAAGGTGACAGTACACATCTTCTACTTGAACTGGAGTCAAAATACATTATTAGGTTACATACAAGGGTGCCCTTTAGACTAAATAATGACAAGGAATTTTATACTCACCTATGCTTCTACTAGCTTTAGTAAACCATATAAATGAACTGACAAACTGATCATAAAACCCATATAATGAAATTAATCTCACTCAAAGAAAACACAAGGGTGGTGCAAAAGTGATTGAGCATGCATAGCAAGTGACAGAAAATGGTGGCATGCATGTGCATGAAGAACTAACAGCTGAATTATAATTGTAAAGTTGTGACACTAACCATGATGTCTTCAAAATTAAAAGACAAAGTGCTATATTATATAATCAAAGTTGCTACAATCAAGAATTTACCAATTAGACCCAGATTGGATAGAAATACAGAGATGAACTGCAAAGCCTAGAATACATCACTCTTGTGAAAAGAAGCAAATTTGAGCCAATTGTAAAACCTCATGACCCTCACACAAAGATAGATGAAAACCTTCAACAAAAAAAAAGAAAGAATCTTTGAAATGAAATGAAGCACATTAATATGGTTTATATTATCTGTGAGAGTTTCTGCTCACAAAGGGATTAATTCTATTGTAGCATAATAGAAGAAACAAAAGCAATGAAATTACATTATATTATTGAAATTGTGTTGAGTTGACAACATGTACAATTCCGTGCAGGACATTTGCACGTACACATGGGCTCACACAATGTAAACTTTATGATTCTTGTATAATGCACACACAGTGCAAATGAATACAGTTGTGATTTGTATTACAAAACTCCATTTCCCAGAATACCACCTAGTTGCCGATTTGGAAAAGATATGTATTAAAACAATAGTAAGACTAATCAGCCCTGACCAAGACCTGCGCCTGCCGAAACGCATCAGCATTTTTTTCCCGCTCTCTCATGAATTAAAGTTAAGTTAAGTTTGCCTTCAACACTAACTCTTGGAGTGTCACTTTCATTGTTCTTTCTGGATAATAGAGGTTGTGGTCTGGCTTGAGCGAGTATCAACTGCCAGCACGCCACACACCATGAGATGAGTATATAAGCCCATACTAGGCAGTTACCCATTATGATATACATATATTTGATTGAAGTAGAAAAGAATGGATGCACGTATATTAATTTATGGGCAAAAGGGATCTCGCTGACCTGTTGAGGTATCTTAAGAACTAAATGAGCCCCACAATGGCAAGAGTTAAAGTCATCTCTGAATCACAGTGTATTGCACTTGCAAAATCTATACACAGTTAAAACTGCGCCCGATGAGGACACAGAGCCTCAGAACAACTGCCCTGAAATCTAGCATCCGGAGTCAATGTTTTTGAAAAATGATATTTCCAAAATTCTGAAGAAGATTAGAACAACTGGGGCTCCTGGTCCAAATGGCATACCTGCACAGGTCCTTACAGGCGATCCTGACCTGTGGTCTGCAATATTGTTTCCCCTCTATCAAACCATTCTACTGAACATGCTGGTTCCAGAAAACTTGAGAGTTTCCCTTTTGAACCCCATATATAAGAAAGGTGACAGGAGAGAACCGTCCAACTATCGCCTCATTGCCCTCTTGGCCATTGAAGCCAAGGCCTATGCGTTCGTCCTCTTGAAAGAACTGGAGTGCTGGGCGGCAGTAAATGACACAATTCCATTCACCAAAACAGGTTTTAGGGCAAACTCTTCTACATAAGATAACATCGTGGCCCTTTCCTAACTAACCCATCGGGCAAAGAGAAAGAAGCAACTGCCGCTCTTTGCCTATTTGGTAGAATATTCAGCAGCCTTTGACCTGGTAGACGGTAATAGCTTATGGAGAAAGCTTAGAGGCTGGGGCATCCCGAATAACCTGCTCTTGGCCACCATATCTCTACATACCTAAACCTGGGTAGGAGTCAAGCTAACTCCAACAACGCTTTCTAGGAAGATCAAGACAGACAACATCCTCAAGCAAGGATGTGTGCTTGCGCCCCTGATATTCAATCTGTTCACTGCGGACATGGGCTCAGCGCTGAAACAAGCGAACCTCATCACCCCAAAAATTTGAAGGACTGAGGTTACAATACTACAATACACCAATGATATTGTCCTCTTGGACCCTTCTAGAATAGACCTACAGAGAGCTATTAATGCCCTGCACAACTACAACTTGGTCAACAAAATGGTGGTAAACGGTTCCAAGACTAAAGTTCTAGTCTTATGTAACCCAATTAAAAAACAGACTTCAGCTGGAGCCTGGGGCCTCTATAAATCGAAATAGCCAACGTTTACAATCACTTGGGCGTCTGGATACCACCAAAAGGAGGACCCAAAAAGCAATTGAGGCACGCCGCTACGAAGGCCGAGTGAATAATAATCCGTGCGTGCAAATTGAATAACTCTCTGGAAAGCCCGTCTACCGGCCCAATAAGGTGTGTACTGGCCGCAACCCTGTTGCCAATGATTAAATATGGGTAGGATGCATACCTGGGTCCGCTAGTTCTTATCATGGACAAATATTAAGTTGAGGCATTTAAAAGGGTTTTTAGACTTCCATCGTACCTTCGGGGCTGCCGGATAAGGATGGAAGATGGACTGGAGGCCCAAACATGGGCGAGCATGGCGTCCTTCATAAATTATTACTATTGGGTAATTAAAGTGCCCTCTAACACCATGAAAGCCGTCCTCCAGCCCATCTTCACTCAAGAATGGAATTCCTGGTAGCAATATATACAGTGCTCAAATGACACCCTTCAAATCGATCAGACTGTATTAAATAAACTACAGATCACTTGTGTCATGCTCAAAACTACACAAAAAAAAAGAAATTTTATTGAAGGCAAGCAGCATGGACAAGCTTAAAAATTCAAGAATACTGCAAGCGGTGGGGCTATCATATGTTAGTGCACAGCTGAATTGCCTCAGGCCACAACTGTATCTCTCAAGTGTACTATGTAAAGACTGCCTTAAACAAATCATGTTTGCAAGGCTAATGGGCTTACAAACTAAGGAAGTAAATTTGAGAGGGCTGTCATTCACAAAAACTGTAAATTGTAGGCTCTGGAACTATAAGTTTGAGTCTTTCAAGCACCTACTCAGCTGTTGCCCATCACGTTTGCTACCACACCGTAGACTGTTAAAACCACTTTTTCCCACCCATGGCACTCGAACACGTAATGAGGCCACAAATCTGGTGTTCACCACCACCGAGCTGATGGAATTGGCAACAATCAGCAAATACATCAGCACTATGAAACAATGCATAGAAGTGGTGAACAATGGCAGCAATCTTACCCCTAGAGACGGCCGGCATAGGAACTGGCTATTCATCGACAAATAACTGTGAACCGACCTGCTTGGCCAAGATACTATCTTCAAGCACCTTATAGCCGTGCGGACAAAAGACTCTAAGGGGCTCATTACGATGGCGGGCGGATCGCCGGCCCGGCGGTGGCGATCCGCCCGCCATCGTCATGAGATTTACCCCACCACATTATGATGGCGGTGGGTACCGCGGCGGACGGAAAGTCCGTCTGCCGCTTTTCCGCCGGTAGCAATCGTCACGATTGCCTGGCGGAGCGGTCAGCATGCTCACAATGGCGGCGGAGCCCAGCAGGCTCCGCCGGCACAATTATGATGCCGGCAGAAGCCAGCCTTTCCGTGGCGGTTGAACCGCCATTGAAAGGCTGGCGGAGAATGCCTTCAGGGGCCTGTTGTGGGCCCCCCTTGTGTTGGGGGGAGGTGTGGGTGCACTGGGGGGCTACATTTCACTGCACCAAGCGGCAGGCACAGTGTAGTGCCTGCCACGTAGTGCAGTGAAATGCACAACATGCTCCTTTCAACATTGCGGCGGTGATGCTGTCAGCAGCCACCGCCGCAATGTTAAAGGTGCGGAATCCAACCGCAGCGGTGGCGGTCCCATCATAATTGTATAGGTGGGACCACCGCACGCATGGCGGTCGGACCCAATCACCGCTACGGTGGCGGGCGGACCAAATCCGCCCACCATCGTAATGAGCCCCCTAAGCTGCTACGCATGGGCCTCTGATGCTCTTTTCAGGCATTATAGCAGCCAATCATCTTAACCTGGTTGCGAGAGATGAACATTGGAAGATGATTAAGCATTTAAGGTACTGTTTTCACTTACTCAACAATGCCTATTTCCTCTTTCCTCCAAGTCCATCATGTGAGAAGTTGGCCTGGCATATGCTGTCCACTAGTTATAGTGGGCACCTTGCACCAGTCCAAACGATCTTTATTGATGGTAGGTTAAAAGACAACCTTAAATGAAAGCTATCCTAGTGGTAGCTGTGGAGAGCAGCCTTCAGGCTACGTCTTGAAGGAGTGTTAAGCTGTTTGTTTTACCAGTCTATAATCTCATGAATGACCAAATGAAAGGAGAACCACACCAGGTATATATATAAAATATATGTATTTATTACTAAACACTACCCACTAGTCTCTTTATGAGGCTAGAGGTCGAAATACACAAGTTACAAGTCAAATAACACAGTAAATTAGCACAATATACGATTAGCCCTAGGGGCGTACCAAACCATATATTAAGAAAGTGGCATAAGAACCACGACTTGACTAGACACAAGGCCTAGAGCCTGTAGAATCGCTGGGACCCCAAGGAACCACCCAAGGTAGTGACACAGGGGACCCACGGGGGACGTGTGCAGTGTGTGAACACAGCCGCGAGCTCCATTAGCGTCTATGGGGAAAGTCGCGGTTAGAGTTTTAAAGTTTAGGGACACTTCGGAGTGGACTAGGGACAAACCCTTTTGGACTTAGAGGGTTCTAGGGCCAACACCCATGGGAGCACCGTAGTACTCGTGTTACGTCACCCAGGGAAGCCGGGTGCACAGGTGTCAAATGGTGTCGGGCCGCGCCGTCGTTTTCAATGGCCGCTGGCTGACAAGTGCTGCTGCCGGGAAGCTGCGAAGTGTCCGAATAGATCCAAGCCTGGATCAAGGATGAGAAGAACCTGAAAGCAGAGGGGACAGAGTCTAGGTCACTAGCCAGTGACCAGGGGCACGATAGTCGAATGCCCACCGATGTCGGGTGCTTCAAGTTCGAAGAGGTGAAGATTGTCTCTGCAGCCACGAGGACCAGGAGGCGTCGACGACAACCAGGAGCTGGAATCGAGCTGTCCCACGAAGGTAGAAGCTGACTGCGGTATCGGTGCCCAGATTGAAGCCAACAAGCCTTGGTAACAGCAACCCACGCAGAAAGAGAACAAAGGCTTCGGAGTAGACCAGCGAGGTCCGAGGGACTCCCCAAGCAAGGGAGAGTCAGGGCAGGCTTGGAGCAACCAGGGAGGCCCGTTGAAATCAAAGATGTCCTTCTGAGGGACCCACAAGTCAATGGACAAGGGATCGTGAAGGGACCTGGGGTGGAATCACAAAATGGCAGCCCACGGGTCATTCGGAGTGGCCAGGCCAGCTATCTTCGGTGGATTCACTGCTCGGGGTCAGGGCTACAAATAACCCAAAGCACAGCCTCTAGGATTGACCAGAAGCTTATGCACTTGCAAATGTGCACGGTGTCCAGGGGTTCCGGTTCCACGGTACCCACGAGGGCTACGGGTCTCAGCTTTGCTGGGGACTCGGGTAAACCTCTGGGAAGTCTGGAAATCAACCCTCTGGGTTGCAGGGCCGTCGGCGTCCAGCGGGAGCTTCGGAGATGCAGACCGGACAGATGCGTCTTTGGTGCCTGCCAAGCAGGGGAGTAACTCCTTTGCTCCAAGGGAGATTCTTCAGTCATCTGGCGTTTAACAGATAGTCGAAGGTCCAAGATTCAGTTTCAGAGTTTCGTCCAGGGATATCTAAAGTCCTGTTGCCAGGGGTTCCTTTCTTATACCCAAGGAAGGGGTTGGACTAACTCAGGGGACCCACCTATGGGAGGGTTTGGAAAGAGGGGTGGCTACACCCATTTCCTTTGTCCAGTTTCGCGCCAGAGCAGGGGCTGGCAGCCCCTGCAACCGGTTTGAACTGGGGTATGCACAGGGACACCAAATGTGCCCCCAGTGCAGGACTTCAAAGCACTCAGAGAGTGCACCCACCCAGCCCCAATACACTAAAGCCTGTCTGGGAGCTGGTAACACCTCCCTGTGACAGGAAACCTATTGTCCAGGCCTCCCCTGCCGGAGTTTCGGTCAGCAGTAGGAGGCCAGACTCGTGTCTGTGGCTGCAGCATCCATTTTGTGATGCTAGGGCTCTGTTTAGCTGGTACCGGGTATACCGGTGCTGTCATGTCTCTCCCTCTAGAAGGGTGGGATCATACTCCCACACCAGGGACTGGTGTGGGGGGTATGATTCCAAGGTGTTTGACACCAAACACGACATGTTTCCGTGCAGCCATCCCAAAGTTAGCATTTACCATTTAAGATATAATGCACTTAAGAGTATATGGTCAGGCTGTACTCACAGACAACCCTGGAGGATAGATTCCGAAGGCTGCAGAGGGGCTCTGCTCATGCATGGGCACCCTCTCACATAAAACCAGGCACCCTGCCTTCAGGATTGATAAGGCCTGCCATAGGGGTGACTGATAGGTTTATATGTGCAGTGATATAGTGAGATATAGTGAACCTATATCTCAGTAAGGGGTGCATGCACCACCTCACTCAGGCTGCTGTAGCAGTCCTGTGGTGTAATTTTGGAGGGCCTTCCAGGGGTGGCATAATACATGCTGCAGCCCCTGGTAGGCCTCTGGGGTACCTATGCCCTGGGTACATAGTATACCATATACTAGGGACTTATAAGGGCACCCCAGAATCCAATCTGAAGTGTACCTAAGGTACATGGAATCACTTTTAGAGAGGAAGCAGCTAGGCTGGGGTCCTGGATAGCAGGGCCCCAGCCAGACTAAAGTCGAAAAACAGTGAGATATCAGCAAAAAGTGGGGGTAACCATAAGAAGCAGATCCTACTCTCTTACACATCAAACTTTAAATACTGCACTTTAATACTTGCTCTAATGAGACTTTTTGCCAATTGTACGTTTTATCCTTAAATGAGTTTTGGGTTCTATTGATTTTATGTACCAGTGGTTTACTACTTGGATTATTGTAACATCCCATATTGTAAAGATTTTTAATAACCATACGATAAAAGAATTATTATTATTAATATTTCTTTGATTGAATACAAATATATTTTCACTGAAAAAAACTAAGGTTAAAGTGAAGTCATAATTAGGAGAACATAACCCTTTTAAACTAAAGAAATACTGAAATTTACCCATTTTAGTTATCGGAGCTAACTATAACTTGTGCCCCTACCATGCACTGCTTATTACCTCACATATTACAACACTCATGGCATGGCATGTTAAATGACATCATTGATGACGTCGCTGCTGACATCTCAATTGTCATAACTGATGGGGTGCTTAAGTATAAAAACCAAATTATCCTAGCCGCGCTGCTTCACTATTGAAGCAGCATGGCCAAGCATTATGTTTTCACTGCTCCCTCTGCGGAACCCAATAATGCCCTTTATGGGCTTGATGTTTATAGATTATAGTTGCAGTGGTGACTCAAGGAGAGGCAGAGACACCCCCAATAATGAAGAAAAGTGTTGTAGGGGGCTGCAAGGAGAGCAGCAGTCCCCTAGGAAGATAAAATAAAAGAAAGTGTAAGTCTCCCAGGTCATTGAATGCATGACCCCAGGAGAGCTTAGCATTATTTTTAAAGAACTAGAGCATGGGTACTTGCAAACATTTTCCATGGTGCCACAAAGTTTGGTCTGTGATGTGACTGAGGGCCGCAATGATGCCAGCAGGGTGGCGGTCTTGGGGGGGCGGCGGTAAGGTGGTTATAGGGGAAGCAAAGCATGTACATCTAGTGGCTGATTTGCACAATGTTAAACCAGAAAAACTGGGATTAATCCCAGCTTCAAAACTTTACAAAATTGTGTGACCAAAAAGTGACTTTATAGTTAGGTCTGGTAATAATATCTTATGCCACATTAAAAAAGTAGTACACAGGGTTTTTGAGAGGCAACACATATATCTCATTTAAAACACAGTTAGTAATACATATTCCACATTAAGTTAGTACTCCTAGTTCTTCTTTGCTGAAATCAATCTTGAGCTTTATTTTATGTTTGTTCAGCGGAGCGCAGCCAACGCGTTTCACCTAACAAGGCTTCATCAGGGCAAAGAGATATAATATATGTCAAAGGAACGTAGTAGGAAGAATAATTCTTCAGAGTAGGTAGTAGTAGTCGGCTGTATCGTCATCAATTATTCTTGGAAATAGTACTTCCACTTTGTGTCATCCGTAAGTCCAACAGCGAGTATTATCAATCTTGGCACCATTGTCACATGAGTACGAGTGCACCATACGCCTTATACATATGATCCCCTCCTGATGTCTCAAAGAGAGTATGTGCCAAGGACACCAGGCCATCCTAGAGGGGTTAACTAGGTGCGGCGCCTGCCGTTTCTGTTCGGTACTCTCAACATAAGTCTACTATCTCTTATTGGATGGCCAACAGGCAGCTGACCATTGTGGTGGGCAGCACCCCTTTCCAAATTTATTGAAGTGACTATTTCAGGCAGTGCAGCTTTAAATTCCCTGGCTGCTTTTTCTTTTGATTCTAGTTACATTAAAAAAGTCTTAGAAATTCACTGAAAAAACAAATGTTAAAGTGACGTTATAGTTAGGTTATAATGTAAATTAAACCATTTTGTTTTAAGCTAAAAAAACACTGAAATTCTCCAGTTACATTAAACTGAAGTAATTATAACTCACTCCCTCATCATGCACTGCCTCACCTCACATGTTTCATCACTCATGACATGTTCTATGACATCATTGATAACACCACTGATGACATCTGAAATAATATCATTGATAACAACACATGGCGGGGGGCAATCCCGCATACAAGTATCTGTGAAAAGTGTTCAATTCTATCACAGACTGGCATCTGAAGCAAGATGCTTTGATCACATCACCCCTGTGCTGATCACTCTCAATTGGCTCCCGATTAAAGCCAGAAGTATTTTCAAAATGGCTTCCATCACTCACAAAATAATACATCAGGAAACCCCGAAATAATTTGCTCAAAATTTCATCCTATAAGGGGGCAGCCGTTCTCTCAGAAGTGATGCATTCCTCCAGCTGGAATCACCCAGGCTCAAGAAAGAAAGATCAATTTCCAGGTCCTTCTCTTGTTGTGCCCACAGATTTTGGAACTCTGTACCTCCAGCAATACACCCAGTCCCTCATTTAAAACCTCTAAAAAGAACTTAAAACTCCAACTCACACAGAAATACTTATTAAACTAACCTTTATTTGTCACTGTTATTCATTAACGATAAACATGCCTCTCTTCTCTCCCTTAATTACTTATTGTCTATCCTTTTTTCTTGATCTGTCCTAATGTTATTATACTTCATGTGCTTACTGTAAGGTGCTCTGATGCCTTTGGTTTTTGTAACACTGAAAATAAATAGATAACTAAATAAATAAGTTATCTCTACTTCCTCAGTGCCACTCTTGATGTAAACAATGATTGGTTCATCTTCCTAAGTGCAAACAAGGCTTTCTGGAACTTTCTTTTGTCTTGTCTCCCATTACGAGGATCGAGAGTCCACTCCTCATCAACTTCTTATGAAGAGGGCTTGGAGAAGATAGGGGAGTGGTCTTTCTTTTCCCCAGATGAGAAGGTGAAGATCATGGGTCTAATGTAAAAGTAGCGACAACACCCTGCTGTGCAGTAGGCTCAACTTCCTTCTCTGCTCCTACTTCAAGACGATCAGGTGTAGCAAACCCTTGTTACTTTTGATTTACCTGAGAGGATTTGGTTTGCTCAGGCAGTACCCTTTTGGACTTGGTGTGCTCAGCCATGACTGCAGTCACTGCAGCGCTGATAGACATCTGCTTTGGGTTTGGAGGAGGTTATACTATTGTAGATTTAGAAATGTCTTCCTGCCCAGAAGAAGGAGCAGCTGACATATACCTTGGTGGCAAAAGTAAAAGGGCTTCATGCTAGTGTTGGTAACAGACGTCTTCTCCCCACTGTCCACTTTCTTGGCAGGAGCCTGTTTTGTAAGTGGCATATTCTTCTTATTTTTCAGCACACGCAGTAGCACTTAGCAGAGCAGTCACTGCACTCCGGTGTGTGCTAATTAACAGATTTTTCTCTACCTCAATCTCGTCCACCAGCAAGCACTAAATAAATAAGAAGAGCAGCAGCTAGAAAGACAGTCATTCTTTGCCATTCTAGTCAATAAAATACAAGTTGTCATGACAATAGTATACCCATGTATAGGCTTTTAAGTTTTGTTAGAGCAGACATTAGTTAAAGAACAATCATTGAAAAAGTACATGATTTATATATATCTATTTCCTTCCAGGGCCCATGGGACTCCTATGGGAACCATCAGGAAGCTGGCAAAAATCAACTAAATTGATTAAAAAATATCAATAACCATGGCCCAAATGACCAGATGCATGGGGTAAACATTCATAAAAAATTGAATATAATATGGGGTATCTCTCCAGGGTCTATGGACACCCCATTAGAAACAGAGGGACACCAGCAAAAAACATTTAAATCAGCTAAAAATAATAATGCCCCAGGACTACAGACTAACACAACCAGATCGCAAGCACTATAAAATAGCAGGAAATATATATAAAACTAAGGAAAATGAACAGAAATACCTGTGGGCTTCTAGATGGCCATATCACACAATTCTCCAAGCAGATCACTTTACTAGTGGCATAGAAAGGTTATCAGATTCACATTCTGAACTTACAAAACAGTCGCCTTGGCCAGGAAGAAGGCAAAGTGAACAAAGACAAGATGGCCACCTATGAGACACACTTGATTCGCAAAATATTGGAGAAGCACATAGCTTACCAAGATGGAAGACAAGGAGAAGCAAGACAAAATGACTGTAGGTTAGGCACATACTGGTTTCACAAAATAGTGGATGAGCACATGGCAAGCAAGTTGGAGTCATGAAAGGCAAAGATGCCTGCCCTGGTTGGAGGGACTCAAGCCCCTAACAATAAACACTTGCAGCACTGAAGGAAATAATTGCACAAATATATATCCTGGATCCACCCACAGGCCTAAGCACCACTAGTAAAGCAAAAGTTAGAATGTAAACCAAGATAAAAACAGCACTGCAACATTGAAAATGACAAAAATGTTTCTATGAACTTTAAAAATGACCCAAAAATAAACAGCCCTAGGCAACAATTACCCCACCAATGACATATAAATGTTGCAGAAAGCATACATTAATCAACCATTTCTCACTTGCACACACACACACACACACAATGGTGGGCATGCACATGGGCAAGTACATGAGCCTGGACTCCTAAAGCCGCCTCCTGCTTAGCCGACCCATGCCGGCAAAAATAAACTAAATTTGTCATGAATTAAAAGCCATCCATAGGTCCCTAAATTATCTCTGGTATATCAGCATTTCCCTGCACTTCCACTATGTAACTTACTGTTTTCTGCAATTGGCACAGAACTCCATGTAGTGGAGAAATGTGCCTCAGTTATACAGAGCTGAACACATTGAAGTAAAAACCAGTGAAAGAAGAGAGGTACAAAATATGAGGACATAGGTGTTTTCAGTGTATTTCTCCACCTACAACATGTGGGGTTCCCTGATTTTAGGGAAGATTAGAAGTGTGTGTGTGTGTGTGTGCGTGTGTGGCATAAATAATTGAGCGATGCATGTGCTGATGCATTTACATTTACATATTACATTTATAAGAGTAAGCTTGGTTGTGGCATCATGGTAGTGCAACAGTGGTGTCTCAGGATGGATAGTATGTGTGGATGGTCCACCTTTCCTCATTAAATCAACAGAACCCTACCACTATTATGTAGCCACCAAACTGACAGCTCAGGTGAAATATGAAAACACCAGTTGGTCATTCACCATGTAGACCCTGACCTTTGGGCTGTGACCTACCACAGGACCGGGGATGAGGGCATAGTTCAGGGTTAAGATCTACATGTACACTCTGCCGCATGGTAATGTTTTGCAATATGCACAATACTTCTGGGGAGTACTAGAGTACCCCTACCCCAGCTAATGATCAGAGAATCTGAACTTAATGGTGCTAAATGTGCTTTCAATGATGGATCATCTGTCCAAGGACTCACCAAGGTGGTTCAATCAATATTAGGGGTCCCTGCAGCACATTGGATAGGCAAAACACCACACATCTCACCAGCACAACAACACACATACACACCCCCACACCCCTCACAACTGCACCTCAAAACATTTGCACAGCACACACCATGGCGCAAAAGAAAATGCCCAAATTCACAGAGAGTGAGTTGTCAGTCATGGTAGATGAGATAATCAGAGTAGAACCACAATTGTTTGGTACCCTGGTCCAACAGACACCATTATCCACAAGAGCACAAATGTGGGAAAGGATAGTCAACAAGGTCAATGCAGTAGGGACCACCCCACGCTCCAAGCAGGAAATCATTAAGCGGTGGCATGACCTGAAGAGGGTGGTGAAAGAGAAGAAGAACAAGAACCGTCAGCTGGCTCAGATGACTGGCGGTGGCCCTCCCATTCCACCAAGAACATTCACTGTATGGGAGGAGAAGGTGCTTGCCATACTGCTTCCAGAGAGTCTTACAGGAGTAGCCGGGGGAGTGCAGGCTGGTAAGAACAAACAAATGTATACCATTACACTGCTATGTACTGTCTTGCACAACCACAAAGCTACACCTCCTAGGCCCAAGTCCATTCATCTGCACCACAATACCCAACACAGGTCTCACAGATGTAAGATCCACTCCATCAAAATCACCACAAAGGTAGCCTGCAACATTCCCAGGGTTGCATGTGTACAGGCAGCCAGCACTACAACTCCCACCAGGCACCCCTGTCCCACCCCTGAGCGGGATGTAGCACTCCCCCCCACCCAGAAGCATGTGTCAGCCATTGCAATGTTCACCTTCATCTAACAGGTAGGTAGCCATCTTCACAGGGAAGGCTGTTTGGGGGTGGGAGGCCTGCACTACAACTCCCACCAGGCACCCCTGTCCCACCCCTGAGCAGGATGTAGCACTCCCCCCACCCAGAAACATGTGTCAGCCATTGCAATGTTCACCTTCATCTAACAGGTAGGTAGCCATCTTCCCAGGGAGGGCTGTTTGGGGGTGGGAGGCCTGCACTACAACTCCCACCAGGCACCCCTGTCCCACCCCTGAGCAGGATGTAGCACACCCCCGACCCAGAAGCATGTGTCAGCCATTGCAATGTTCACCTCCATCTCACAGGTAGGAAGCCATCTTCCCAGGGAGGGCTGTTTGGGGGTGGGAGGCCTGCACTACAACTCCCACCAGGCACCCCTGTCCCACCCCTGAGCAGGATGTAGCACTCCCCCCACCCAGAAGCATGTGTCAGCCATTGCAATGTTCACCTTCATCTAACAGGTAGGTAGCCATCTTCCCAGGGAGGGCAGTTTGGGGGTGGGAGGCTTGCACTACCACTCCCACCAGGCCCCCTGTCCCACCCCTGAGCAGGATGGAGCACCTAAACACACACCCAGAGAGATGTATCAGGAAGTCCACCCCAATGTGACAACAGAACAGGTAAGTAGACAGTGCATGCACCCCACCATTCCTCTCAAAAAGCATGGAGCCATATGACAACACCAGCCCTCACATCCCACCAAAAATTGACACAGATACAATATCAAATTACAGTGTGCAGACAGCTAGCGTATGTAACTGTCACAGAAACAAAAGTGTGACTCACCAAATTCCATGTTGAAGTAAATCAGGGAACAAACATGCACAGCACTGAATGCTATCTGTAAGTTCCATGGGGGCTGAGCATGAAGGACCATATGAAAACAAAGCAAGCATGGTCTGTAGAACAAATAAATCACAGGACATGACAAAGGTATGCATGAGATGGCAATGGCTAGTTCATGCGCAGATGTAACGCCTGCCAGGCAGAGTAATCAGCAAAGATGCTTCACATCAAGTCGTATTGCCGCCAGTTGTCAGATGACAACATGTCCTTGTAATCACAAAATCTGCACGTGGGGCATGGTATCCATTGACATGTCACACAATGGAAAATTAATGTATGTACCTCCACATCATGTCATGATGCACATTACTGTGCAGACATACAATGTGAGAGCTAGTAAACTGTGTGTTGCATAACCTGTAAATAAGATACATCGAACACCAAGCTTGAGGGGTGCATGTCAATGACCATTTCCACTCTGTCCCACAGGTGACCAACAACTGACTGCAGAGGATGACAACACCAACCTGCAGAGCCAGTCTCCACCCCCGGAACATGGACTCCCTGATGATGACTCCCTGGATTTCGAGGAAGCGGAGCTTGAAGCCGGCCCATCTGGCATGCCAGGGTGCAACAGGTCCCAGGACCCCACTGTCCCCCCGCCACCACATCAGTAACAACAACAACTACGCTGACCCCTGCTGGAACGACCTGTGCGGCCTCCACCACCACCACCAGTGCTGCCTGCAACACTCTCCCTGCCCCAGAGGATGACCACCCCACCCCACCAACTGAGGAGGGCAGGAGAATAGGCGGGTACATACAGTGGTGAAGCAACAGGTCCGTGACAGCAGGGCAGGTGGGAGGGCAGGGGGGAGTCTAAGCCAACCGGACACTGGGACCGAAGCCCTGGACAACATCACCAGAGTCCTTGGGGCCTATGAACAGGCCCAGGGACAAACGGGCCAGGCTCTGGAAGATTCCTGTGAGCTCCGCCTGCTGCTGAGGTCCATAGACACCCGCATGGGCCAAATCGTGGACCTTGGGCCAGCTAGTGGCGGTTCTGAGGGACAGGCCTGCGGCACAAACAACACCTCCACCTCTCTCCGGTGGCCCGCAGGATGACATTTCCACATCCTCCCCTGCAGCCATGGAGAGGGGGGACTCCTCAGACCCCACTGGCCCTGCAGCAGAGGCCACCCCTGCCAAACGACCAAGGGGCCGTCCAAAGAAATCCAAGGGAGGATCCTGTGGCAAAGCACCTGCCAAACGCCAGTGAAGGAGCCAGCCATGATGGCACCCCTCTTCACCTTGCCATTGACTTTGTTGACTGTCCTTCCCCACACTGCCATGTTAATGGCATCCGTTTGTTGGACTGGGTCACCACATCAATGTGGTGACTACTCGATTGTCTCATCTTACATCACTGACAACTCATTGCTTCACTATTCACCTTTTTGTAAATATTCACTCCCCTGTCACATGTACCCATTGTAAATAAACACTCTACACACCTATGTCGTTGTGTCTGCTCCGTGTTTTAATCACAGGATGTGCAATGTTCACCATGATTACAATGTACCAGGAGCACGGATTGTTTGTAGGCAAGGAGAGGCTGATGGGACCTAGGAAAACACAACATAACAATAATCACTAGTCAGGCGGTGGCATCACAGCCATCACACAACACTTGTCATCAAGGTACTCCAATCTGCACACATTACAATGAGCAACAGTACCGACATAGACATCCTGTATCTGTGCCAAACTACCCTGTCCCAGAAACATTGGCAGCCAGCACTGAGTCAACAACAGGCTGCAGTCACAAAGCTCACATCGACCTTTTCACCAACAACGACATCAGCAGACAATGGCCCCGTTGTACATTGTCACTCACCTTCAAGTGAAGTAGCGGTTGATGAGCTGTTGACGCAGGTTGACACCTTCCTCCTCTCCACTATCCTCGTCACTGGACATGGGTTGGTTTGCAGGCGGGGGCCTCGGCTGCTCACCAGCATCCAGGAGCAGGGGTATCTCTTGCGCAAGGCCAGGTTGTGGAGTATGCAGCATGCTACTACAATCTGACACACCTTTTTGGGCGAGTACATCAGTGCACCTCCGGTCTTGTCCAGGCAGCGAAACCGTGACTTCAGGAGACCAAACGTACGCTCCACCACACGACGTGTCCTCCCATGGGCATCATTGTAGCGGACTTCACTTGGGGTCCTGGGATTCCGCAGTGGGCTCAGCAACCAAGGATGGTTGGGATATGCAGAATCACCTAGGTGGGAGATACACAGACCAACTTTGTAATATAACTGTGGCAGAGGACAGCATGTCACACACACAGCACGCTACTTGACTCTGCGTACTCACCCACAATCCATGCACGCTCCGGAAGCAGATTATCCATCAGCTGTGGCACAATGCTGTTACGCATGATGTACAATTCATGGGCCGAGCCAGGAAATTTGGCACAGAATGTGTGATATGATCATATCCGCCTGGCACACCACTTGCACATTGATGGAATGGAAATGTTTCCTATTCCTGTAGATGTGCTCACGTGCCTGTGGTGGAACCAGGCCAACATGTGTGCAGTCAATGACACCATCAACATTAGGGATGTGGCCAAGGGCATAAAAATCAGCCTTCACATCCGCCAATTCATGCCTCCTGGGAAAATGGATGTATCTGTCCTTGTAGGTCATCATAGCGGACAGGACATCACGTAGCACCATGCTGAACATAGGTAGCGACATCCCACCTGCGCTGGACACCGTGTACTGGAATGATCCAGTAGCAAAAAAATGCAGGGCCGCCATCACCTTAGACGTTGGTGTGAAAGCAGTCGGATATGTTCTGCGAGGCCGCAGGTGGGGCTCCAACATAGCACATAGGTCTTGTAGGGTGAGTCGATCCAGACAGAATTTCCGTATGACCTCCTCATCCTCCATGTCTGCCAGCACTGTGAAGGGACGATGCACATTTGGTCTCCTCCTAGGTGAGATGAAAGGGGACACATGTCAATGCAATCCAAAAAGAGATGTGTCTGACATCTTACGTTTTGACTGACACAACGCCAACAATGACTTTCATCACAGTTCAGATTACAGCCCAACTTACATGTAGGGACACCTTCAGCTACACTAGTCGTACACTTGTCCACTTTTCACACAGCGAGTACCTCCAAAACAATATCTGACTATGTGAATGCCCAAAGGGATATGGCCACATCTTGCATGAGCAGCCCTGAGAGTAGTTCATACAGCATATGTGTGAAACAGCAACACTACTGTCTCCTACCTAGCTGCTGTACCTGCCACACCTACTTGCATAAGTCGAACAGGGCACACATCAACAACACAATGAGCACAGTCTGTGTGTAAACAACAAGTATGTGCATGAGCCAAGCAAAGTAGACAGTGATAGATGCACATTGTGTAGTCAGACATTCATCACTGTGAGTTGCTCAGCCCCATCACACATTGACATGTGTACCCATTGGAGAGTCCATCACAGCACTGTTCTGTGTACATGCCCAGCAATATCACAAGTGACATGTGAGGGAGTACATGCCAATGTTTTCAATCATATACACCAACATGGCATGTGTAGTCAGCAGTGGGGTAAAGGTTACATTGGCATTGTGTGCACAATCTTGTGCCATGATTCATGTGTCTACTGTGCACTGTTGAGAACTGGCCATTGGCCATTCACACAGCATGATGTGTCCATAGGTGCTGTCAAAGTGCTCCGCTACACAAATCACGGTCACTGGCTCCAATGTATAGCAGCCATATCGCGGTAGCGACCGCCTGGCCCCTGCGGTGTGTCATTGCCAATGCCAAAGCCACACTCGCGGTAGTGATACATATATGTTTATGGACAAATGGTGGTTGGCATGCTCCGCCAGCCCAATCACGGTCACTGGCTCCAATGTATGGCAGCCATATCGCGGTGGCGACCGCCTGGTCCCTGCGGTGTGTCACCGCCAATGCCAAAGCCAGACTCACGGTAGTGATATACATATAGTACAATGTCGGTTGGCATGCTCCGCCACACAAATCACGGTCACTGGCTCCAATGTATAGCAGCCATATCGCGGTAGCGACCGCCTGGCCCCTGCGGTGTGTCACTGCCAATGCCAAAGCCACACTCGCGGTAGTGATACATATATGTTTATGGACAAATGGCGGTTGGCATGCTCCGCCACCCCAATCACGGTCACTGGCTCCAACGTATGGCAGCCATATCGTGGTGGTGACCGCCTGGTCCCTGCGGTATGTCACCGCCAATGCCAAAGCCAGACTCGCGGTAGTGATATACATATAGTACAATGGCGATTGGCATGCTCTGCCACACAAATCATGGTCACTGGCTCCAATGTATAGCAGCCATATCGCGGTAGCGACTGCCTGGCCCCTGCGGTGTGTCACTGCCAATGCCAAAGCCACACTCGCAGTAGTGATACATATATGTTTATGGACAAATGGCGGTTGGCATGCTCCGCCACCCCAATCACGGTCACTGGCTCCAATGTATGGCAGCCATATCGCGGTGGTGACCGCCTGGCCGCTGCGGTGTGTCACCGCCAATGCCCAAGCCCTTACAGCCAATGGGAACCGCAATCTCGGTAGCCTAATGCAATTTTGAAAATTGCGGTAGGCGTGCTCCGCCACTGCGGGGCCGGTCATTGGATGCACTTGAAAGATGCACGACCGCGGTAGCGAGCGCCTGGCCCCTGCGGTGTGCCACCGCCATGCCCAAGCCCTTACAGCCAATGGGAACCGCAATCGCGGTAGCCTAATGCAATTTTGAAAATCGCGGTAGGTGTGCTCCGCCACCGCGAGGCCAGTCATTGGATGCAATTGAAAGATGCACGACCGCGGTAGCGAGCGCCTGGCCCCTGCGGTGTGCCACTGCTAATGCCCAAGCCCTTACAGCCAATGGGAACCGTAATTGCGGTAGCCTAATGCAAGTTTTCAAAATCTCGGTAGGCGTGCTCCGCCACCCCGGAGCCGGTCATTGGATGCATTTGAAAAAAGCGGACATGGAACACCAATTGCAGCAGCTTAGAACCACTGAAACTACCCCGGGGGGCTAAATATGTGTGGGAGAGAGCCTCACATTTCCACTGCTTCCAGACACTGCTGCCTGATACCCCTCACCACCAACTGCTGCTGCTCCTGCCTCCAGACACTGCTGCCTGACACCCCTCACCACCAACTGCTGCTGCTCCTGTCTCCAGACACTGCTGCCTGACACCCCTCACCACCAACTGCTGCTGCTCCTGTCGCCAGACACTGCTGCCTGACAGCCCTCACCACCAACTGCTGCTGCTCCTGCCTCCAGACACTGCTGCCTGACACCCCTCACCACCAACTGCTGCTTCTCCTGTCTCCTGGACCCAGTGATGGCGAGGACTGAGAAGATCAGGGCCCGTCCCTTCACCACCGAGGAGCTGGAGGTCATGGTGGACGAGGTGCTCACACAGTATGGGAGGCTATATGGTGCTCCAGATGTCATGGTAAATGTTTCAGAGTGGAAGTGAGAGTGCAGGGAGTGCACACATGAGGTTGATCTGCTGCAGTATGTGCCTGAGAGTGTGGGGTTGTGTCATACACTGCCTAGCATGCTGACTCCAGGGGTGTGTAGCCTATTTTCCACGTTTCCCTGGCTGCACATCAGAATGGGATGGACATGCATTGTTTTTTCTGCCATACAGTGACACAGCAAGTTGGTCAAGTGGAGTCAGGACAGAAATTGCCTGTGTGAAGGGCCTCCCTTGATCTAAAAGTTAATGAATCCAAATCATTTATAATTGTGGCCGGAGCGAATAGAGGCGAGAAACACCCCCACTTTCAGCTGGCAGGTAAAAAAAATCGAGGTGGTTGACTCCTTTTCATATCTTGGAGTGCTCTTTGATAAGGATCACTCGTGGTCTAAATTAGTGAAAACAAGAGGCCAGGGTATGCAGAGGAGCCTTAATGCTGTTAAAAGATTTGCAAAAAAGCTGGGAGGTAGCCCACTGGATGTAATGAAAAATATTTATTTAGCTAAAACAAAGTCGGCCGTAACATATGGGGCAGGTGTCTGGGGGATGGTTAAGGCTGCTTTGTTACAGCAAATGGAAGATTCCTTTTTTAAAAATCGTGTGTCTTTACCCCAATCAGCCCCAAATTATATTTTACATTTAGAATTGGGGCTTCCCTATGTCAGTGACACCATAAGGTTGGCCCCAGTTCTTCTGTGGCTTTCTATATGGCGAAGAACTATGGTGGACCTGACTCAAACTATCATTAGGAATTGTTGTAACCTAGATCATTACAAAAGGATCGGGTGGCTAAATTACGTAGAGACTGAATTGAAAGCTCTAGGGCTGGGAAAGCTTTTTCAGGATCCCGATTGCTGTAAAGAGGTCACGAAGAAACGGATAACGGATTTATATACCCAAAGATTAAATTATGCTCGAAGGGAAAAAAAACATATCCATCACTCCTCTATTGTATATGATCTAGTTCCATCAATACCAGGAGAAGGTTTCCATTATTTATCTCGTATAAATAATGCGCAGCATAGATTTATTTTATTGCGCTTTAGACTGAATATGATTCCGTTACTCCTGGGTTACCCACAAAATAAATACAGACTAGCAGATCTGGCTTGCTGCCCTTGAAATAACCAGGCCGTGCCGGTCAGATTTACATATTGTATTATTTTGCAAAAATTATTCTGAGGAAAGGAAAACATTTATACTCCAAATCCTGAGGCATCATTATTTTAGGCAATGCCAGGTCGCCATGTACTTTCTAAAGGCCTTGTCGGACCCATATGTATGTTTTTGTGTCGCTTCAGTTTTATGGGCCTGTTTTAGGAAAAGGAAAAAGGCGGGCTCACATCCTACTAGTATTGTGCAATTTTAATCATTAATTGTTTTATTTAAAGGTTAAAGGTATTTTAAGGTTCTTATTTGAATCACAGTGAATTTGTTTAATACTCATTTTAACCCTGTATATATGTATATTTATTGGTCCGGAAATTTTATATGTACTTATGTGCTTTTATGGTCTGTTTATAAAAGATCGAATAAAGCTGTGTGACTGACTGGCCTGTGTGAATGGATGTGTGGGTCCATGATGTTCTTCACAGGCTCATCTGTGACATTACCAAGGGTATACGTCCAGAGGGTACTGATGGAAGTGTGTCTGACTCAAAATTGCCACCATGTATAGGTCATCACTATGCACAGGACTTAAATGCCAGAGGGTGACACTCTTGGTGGTAATTCACCTATGACACAGCAGATTGTTGTACTTTTGTACAGAGCCCCTTCCATTTTCATCAGCATGTGTACTGACTCGCATGTGTAGGCACTGTTTACGATCTCATATTGTCCCTGCATGTGACATTTCTGAAGCCCCACGTTGGACCTCAGTGTGAGCCCATCTGTCCTGCACAGTCACTGCCCAATCTGACAAGGACACATCACTGAATGTACAGAGTGAAACATATGGGTTGTCTGCTAGACTATACATCAAAGAGCTATCTCAGCCCTGTAGATTACACACGACAGACCTTGTGAGAAGGGTGTGAGATTGTAAGATCATGTCCATAAATGTAACCTCCATGACACAGTGAGCCATTCACAGGGCAAGGACATTGAGGGCTGAGCAGTGTTGGACACAGTGAGTCTGCCCCGAAACATATTTTCCAATGTAGTGTATGTCTTGCTCACCCACAAACTGGATAGCAGATGTGGGCCCCCTACACATAGCTTTCTGTGCTGGCATCCTGCATGTGTATGAGATGGGCAGGTACTGTGTCCACCCTCATACCTGCATGCAGTTTTTGTATGATTCTCCCATGCTTATGTACTATGTGAGATGCTGTATTGTCTCTGCTAGACATATCTGTGAAGTAGTGCTGAGTTAGTATCATGCTCCTGTACTGAGAGGTAGTGGTACATAACCCAGTGTCACTGAAATGTCCCCCTCTTGTCTCCCATGCCTGCAGCTCAAAGTCCACCAGCGTAAGGCCGTGTGGAGGGCCATTGCACGCAAGGTGCGGGCTCTGGGTGTCTCCAACCGACGGCGCACACACTGTCACAAGAGGTGGGATGACATCTGCCGGCTGAGCAAAAACGTGGCAGAGATGACGCTGGGGCTGCTCCCTCGGACTGGAAGGTTGGCGCGCAGGAGCATGACACCACTAATGGCCCGCATCTTAGCTGTGACACAGCCTGAGCTGGATGCACGTTTGAAGGAGCAGCAGCAGCAAGCTAGGGGTGAGTATTCTGGGAAGGGTGACTTTGGTTGTGAGTGACTGCATGTGTCCCAAGCCTGAGTCAGTGCTGAGCTCTGTGATGTTGCTAGTGTGATGCAATGGCTTGTAAGTGGCCTCTGTGTTGGGTGCAGCTGTCATGCATTTTCCCTACCTGTACTTTCTCATGTCATTGAAGTAATGGCCCAAGACATTGCATTCTGAGTTGTGGCCTTCTGGCATCGTCTGCATTTGGGAAGTCAGGGACATCCCATGGAAGGGAACGGCAGTGTGCCTCATCTGAGTGTGCTTACATCAATGTGTGCATTGCCTGACATCAGAATTGTGAGGACTACACATCTGACACCAATGTGCAACTGTAGTTGTGCCCCAAAGTACGACATGGTGGATGGCATGAGCTCATGGCCATTGTGGACTGATATTTAGGAGTCTGTATCTGTGTTGTCCCCTTCTGCTGCCTCCAGATGTGACTGTGGCAACATGTTGGAAGGTACATCTTTTCCCCCCTCAGGGCCCTAGGTATGCTCAGAGGGATCTGTATGTCTGGGTACACGGAGCCATGGGCAGTCTATTTGGCTGTGTGGTCATCACATGGGTCACTTATGCCAAGTTTGCATGACAACACGCAAAATTCGAGTTTGGAATTGAGGTTGCACAATGTTACTGCACAGGGTGGTGTGCAACATGGGGATATCATCATCTTGTTTAGTGCTTTGCTTGCATATGATGTTTGTGTTAATGCCACTGAACTGACCCTACGTCTCTGTCTCTTGCAGCATCTACCGTGGGCACAGATGGACAGGGGACGGACACCAGTGGTGAGGCATCAAACACGACTGCTACACACGAGCACACTGACACTGATGTGACCAGCGCCTCGGAGGGGTACAGGAGTCTGCTTGAGGAATCACAGCCAGAGACACCAACCTCAACGTCATCTGACGCCAGCGATGACACATCTATGTTGGCAGGCACAGGGAGCGGGGACTCTGCCTCCTCTTCCACCACACATCGTCCAGTGCCCACCCTCCCAACTACTTCCACTAGTGCTGCACGTGCTCGCACCAGTAAGAAGGGAAGAGTGTCCTTCACCCCAGGCACCGCTGCCCCTGCCCCTGTCTCCCCTGCTGCCCTCAGTGTTGAGGCTGTGGACCTTTTGTGCCAGCTGTGTGTGGGTCAGACAACTCTCCTCAATGCCTTCCTAGACCATGACAAAAAGTTGGCACAGGTTGTTGCCTTCATGGAGGGCATTCATTCAGACGTGGGTGGGCTACACCGGACTGTCCAGTCTTTGTCCTCCACAGTGACGGCAGCCATTCAGCTGTCACAGGCTCAGAGTCCAGATCCAGTCCCTTTGGCCACCCCCCTGCCAGTGGCTACATCTGACGATAGTGGCCACACACCATAGACCTCAGGCTCAAGATACAGCACACGCAGCACACAACAGCAACAGCCCAAGCGGGCCAGAGCGCAGACACCATCCCCCCAAAAATCAAAAGCCACCCCAGAGCGCAAAGGCAAAAGCCCTTTAAGTCACACTCAGGGGCATAAAGCCAAGAAGCAGGCCTCAGGCTCACATGCCTCAGAGGCATCCCCAGCCAAGGTCTCTCCTGTCCCAAAAGCGTCCCGCAAAGAAAAGCAGTCAGTTCCCGTTCCTGCTGTGAAGCTGGTGCCTGCTAAGGGTCCACAGAAAAAGCCCGCTAAGGCAGATTCACCCACAACCTCTACTCCCATCCAGACCCCTGTGAAGCAGGGAAAGGAGGTCAGTGTAGGGGGTTCACCTGGTAAACAGGTGGTGGAGGGGAAAAGGCAAGGCCAGGCCAAGCGTACCTCCGGATCCAGCAGGTCCCCAGAGGGAGGCCCACCGGCTGCACCTGAGGCAGCTTTGGTGGAGAGTGAGCCTGTTGTGCCCGTCCCACTTACCACTCCGCCCAAGACAATAATTCCCTATCGACTACCCAAGAAGTGGAAAGGCACCCCTCCACATTCTCCCTCCCACACTGTCTCACAGCAGCATGACTCCACCTCCACGTGCCACCACACCACCCGGTCCAGCAAGCCCTCCGGCTCCCAAAGCCACTGATGCCTCTACCTCAGCTGGTCCTCTCTCTCCCAGGTCCAGTCCTCCAACTGGCCTCGACACTCAGCCACCTCCCAGTCAGACTGACAGCCAAGTCTGAGCCAAAGTCCCCCTCACACACCTGTCTCTCCCACAGCGGTGCCTGGACTCCCCATTGTTATCCCCCTAACTGTGTTGCTGACCATGGCATTGTACAGTCCCACCCATTCCCTGTGCAGGTTCTCATGCACACATGTGCCTACTTTTCACTTTGGACTGGCCACTGGCCTTGCTGTTTATTACTGTGTTTGCCCATTCCATGTGCAGGTTCTCATGTACCTACTCTGCACTTTGTACTGGCCACTGGCCTTGCTGTTCATTACTGTGTTTGCCCATTCCCTGTGCAGGTTCTCATGTACCTACTCTGCACTTTGGACTGGCCACTGGCCTTGCTGTTTATTACTGAGTTTGCCCATTCCCTGTGCAGGTTCTCATGTACCTACTCTGCACTTTGTACTGGCCACTTGCCTTGTTGTTCATTATTGTGTTTGCCCATTCCCTGTGCAGGTTCTCATGTATCTACTCTGCAATTTGGACTGGCCACTGGCCTTGCTGTTTATTACTGTGTTTGCCCATTCCCTGTGCAGGTACTCATGTACCTACTCTGCACTTTGTACTGGCCACTGGCCTTGCTGTTCATTTCTGTGTTTGCCTATTCCCTGTGCAGGTTCTCATGTACCGACTCTGCACTTTGGACTGGCCACTGGCCTTGATGCTCATTACTGTGTTTGCCCATTCCCTGTGCAGGTTCTCATGTACCTACTTTGCACTTTGGACTGGCCACTGGTCTTGCTCTTGTCTACTTTTGATGCCTATCTGTGTAATATGTGAATAAAGACAGTTACTCCAGTTGTCTGCTTTGTTAGTGTCCTTGCTAAATAAAGGGTTTTATGTGTGGCTATGCTTTAATGTGAAACATGCTCTGTATGCCACTTTAACATTGCCAATGGCTGATTTCACTTTTTCAGGGTTTTGCAGAGGTGACAGGCACTTCAGTTCTTCTTGACTCTGAGGCTTGGGGGTGCAATGATGGTTGTTTGTGATGAACTACTGTTATCATAATCAATCTATGGTGATGTTAGCTAAATAGTACACATGTCATGTTTGGATGCACTGCCAGCACAGAGTGGGATTCTATCCACAGGATTGCAGGCAGGCTGGCCAGTGTCCATCATGTCTGTGTGATCTTTCTTGATGTGTGAACAGCAGTGTTGGTGAATGGTCATCTTGTGATGGCCAGTCATCCTAGTCACATGTGTAAATTACAATGTGTGCACTTGGGTGGTCATGAAGTGTGCAGTGTGAAGGGGGTAACTTTGTCAGTAGTGTTGATGTGTGTGTGCCCCTGCGATGGCAACTGCACACGTGTCAACCTGGATTTAAGTGCCTGTTGGTTGGATTGGTCAGCCCTGTGCTTGTGATTGTGTGCACATGTGGGAGTTGTAGGTTGTGCACTGTGCAGTGTGTTGGTGTGTCCTTGCACTTCTGGTGGACACCTACTTGTTGTTGTTGCCAATTGTGAGTATGCAGAGTGTTTGACTGGCAAGTCAGTGTTGTGTTTTGTTGATCAGCCATGTGTCTTGATACTGTTTGTGCTCACTGTGCAGACCTGCTCAGCCACACTGACATTGTGGTTGTGTTTTCTCATGCATTGCTGTCACTTGAGCAATTTTTTGCTGCAGTATGGCATGTGGGATGTGGAGTTGTACCATCCCCTATCTGTGCTTATGTTAACTTCCCATTGTGAGTGAGCACTCCATCTATTTGTGTATGGTGCACTCCTGCCATGTCCACTGCTGACGTACACACCACTTCACTCTCATTTCAGCTATCCCCTTGGGTTGCCAGTGTGTGTCCCTCCCCATCACTTCATTTGTTACACTATGCTTTGTGGTGCTGATCTGTGTACAGGACCAATGTGCCACTCAGGACAGTTTCCCAATTGGTTATGTATGATTTTCTTGTACTGCTTTGCGGTCATGGTTGGTCATGTGCATTGCAACTGTTTGTGCTGCACAGTCCTCTGGTCATGTTGTTTGCACCTGGGTGTCCCAGACTTGTGCAACTGTGGGTGATGGGTAAGCTGTATGTGTGTTTGCTGTGGTACTGCTACCCTTCCTGAGTGTGATGTTGTCTGTGTGCTGTGGTGATTTGTGTTGTGGGGGTTCATGTTGTGGCACTCAGATATGTGTGCTACTGGTTTGGTTGGTGTGCACACACTGCTTGTTGTGCATGCAGTGCTGTGAGTCTATGTTGCCTTGTAATTGCCTGGTGTGCAGCCCCTGATGTACAGCTGTGTTTGCAATGTGAAGGATTGGCATGTGCATCTGTTGTGTGTTTGCTGTAGATGTGTGCAGTGTTTGGCCTGTGTTGTCTCTTTCAGCTGACAGATGCTCTGTGTGTGATGTTCTCTTTGCATGTCATTGTGTGTGAGTTGTTTGTGCATTGTGATACATTCAGATGTGTGTTGCAAGTGTAGTGTGCATTACTTGTGTGTCTGTCACATGCACTTCGGAGTATTCTTGTTCCTGAGCTTGTTTTGAGTGCACCTTGGTGGTTTCTCCTCTCATATTTGACCTGTCACTTGTCAGTATTGTGCATGTGCATGCATGTGGTACACTATTACACCATTTTGACTTGATGGGTGGTGTGGTATGTCTGTCTGTGTTTTCTTATTGGACCATTGCTCCCAGTTTGTGTCCATGATTGTTTTGAGATGATGCACTTCTTGTCTGTGTTGGGGTATGGTGTCTGGTCATTGGTCCTGAGTGATGGTGTTGTGTACTCCTGTTCTGTCTGTGATCTCATTGCCTTTCCACTGTTTGTCTGCACATGTCTGGGCTTGTTGTACGTCTGTGTCTGTTGTTTGTGAAGTTTGTGTTTGACTATTGTATTTGTGCCAGCATTGCTTCAGGCATCCCTGAGTGTGTGTGATGTTTGTGGATGCACCCCAGGGAGTGGGATTCTTTGTCAGTGTATTCACAGGACATTATTTGCACCATTCTGTGTGTTTGACACTAGTGTTGAGTGGTGCAGGTGTGAGGTGGGTGGAGGAGGGGTATGTGTGAAGGGTCCAAGTTGTGGTTGACAGTCATGGAGTGTGTCACTGGGCCCTGTGTGTTGTGCTGATGACATACACATGTCAAGTAAGTAGGTACAGATGTGTGGCTGATCACTATTTGACTTCAGACACTTCCTATCATCCCTGTGCCTATGAATGGCTTGCATTACTGTCTCCCTGAGTTGTTGCACAGCGATCACTGTGGTTTGATTTCACTCACTGTGCCAGCCATGTGTTATTGGTTGGCCTAAGGGTGTTGTGATCTGTTCCTTCTCTTGCATGTGATGTACAGATGCTTTGTGGCTAGCTCCTTGTGTTCCCATCACTGTCCACCTCACTCTTGTCTTGACCATTTCTTGTCCTCCATTGCTGCTGCCATCTGGTTTGTGTATGTGGCTGTGTGTCAGTGTGGGGTGTGTCTGGGTGGCTTGACAGGCATTGTGTACAGTTAGGGTATTGTTCATATTCAGTGTGAACAATGTGGAGAAGTGTGGCTCAATGGTTAGAGCGGCAGACCCTGATGCAGAGATCTGGCCCGGGACAAGGGTTCAATTCCCGCCTCGGCGGGTCTTGGGCTCAATTTCCTCGGACCTGATAATTCTCGCCTCGGTGCCTATTCTAATCATGGGTCCCACTCTGCAACTCTGGGCAATAGCTTGCTTAATCTCCACAACGGCCCCAACAGCGCTGGGATGCCTGGCTTCACCTTGGGGGTGCCCAGGAGTGGACATTTCACAGGGAAAAGCCAGGAAGGGTTCCACAGCGGTATGCGTACAGCGCCAGGACACCCCTTTGGGGGTATAAGTGCGCTTTACAAGTACAAATTTCATTTCAGTGTGAGTGTTGATTTTGTAATTGGACTCAGTTTGCTTGACATGAGTGGAGTGTGGGGAGGAGGGTTGCCCTGGCCCTGTGCTTCTGTGCTGTGTGTTCCTCTTTAGACCCACCTTCTGGGACTGTCTCCCTGGTTGTTTGGTGTGTGTGGTGCAAGGTCTGGGTTCACCTGGCTGGATATTGTGCAGGGGGTGCACAGGAGGAGCACACAGCATGTACCCTAATGTGGGGGGGGCCTAGTGTGTGGAGGGTGGAGGTGTGGACCTATGATCTTTGTGGACTGCCCATGCCTGGCGCTGGCCCTGCCTACTACATTGTGCACATGTTTTCTCACGTCTTCACCGCTGCGGTGACGTGACCGGGACATTGCATTGATTTCGCGTTTGGTGGGTGACCTGGATGCGGAGGGGTGATTTAGTGACAGGTAGGACATGTGTGGGTACACTTGGGGATGTGTTCCTGTCCCCACCAGAGTGTCTGATGTGGACAGGAACCGTATGTCAGCCCAGAAGTTGTGTGTTGTGGTTGTGTGCGGAGTTGTGTGATTGCATACCTGCGGCGTTGTCTGCGACGGGCCATTATTTGCTGGTGGTGGAGCAGGTACAGCACCAGAAAGGCGTGTAGAGCTGGATCCATTGCGGTCGGGACCAGGTGGAGGGGACCGGGAGTCTGGTTTCGCGCTCCGCTGTCATGCTTCCGCTGTCTCTGGTTGGGTGGTTTCTCCGCTGCGGTGTGACTGGCTGTTTGGGGCATCCTGATTTGTACGACGGTCGGGACATCATTCCGCACGGCGGTGGGTCTCTATTGGCTCCCACCGCCGCGGTGGCGAGCGCATTTTAATGGCGGTTCACTTCGCTCCGCGGCGGATGGCAAATAGGCTATGTTTGCCCATTGTAATATGGCGGGCGTGAGGACCGCTGCTGGCGTGCGGAAAATGGCATCCTAATGGGCCCCTTAGTTTAGTGTCCAGCACCTACCCTAATTTAATACTGACTGGAGTGGGAATAGTAAATTAATTAAGTTCAGTGTCCACCACCTACTCCAATTTAATATTGACTGGAGTGGGAATAGTAAATTAATTAAGTTTAGTGTCCAGCATCTACTCCAATTTAATACTGATTGGAGTGGGAATAGTAAATTAATTAAGTTTAGTGTCCAGCACCTACCCCAATTTAATACTGAGTGCAGTGGGAATAGTAAATTAATTAAGTTTAGTGTCCAGCACATACCCCAATTTAATACTGACTGGAGTGGGAATAGTAAATTAATTAAGTTTAGTGTCCAGCACCTACCCCAATTTAATACTGACTGGAGTGGGAATAGTAAAATAATTAAGTTCAGAGTCCAGCACCAACCCCAATTTATTACTGAATGGTGTGGGAATAGTAAATTAATTAAGTTTAGTGTCCAGCACCCACCCCAATTTAATACTTATTGGAGTGGGAATAGTAAATTAATTAAGTTTAATGTCCAGCAACTACGCCAATTTAATACTGAGTGGAGTGGGAATAGTAAATTAATTAAGTTTAGTGTCCAACACCTACCCCAATTTAATACTGACTGGAGTGGGAATAGTACATTAATTAAGTTCAGTGTCCAGCACCAACCCCAATTTATTATTGACTGGTGTGGGAATAGTAAATTAATTAAGTTTAGTGTCCAACACCTACCAATTTTATACTTATTGGAGTGGGAATAGTAAATTAATTAAGCTTAGTGTCCAGCACCTATCCCAATTTAATACTGACTGGAGTGGGAATAGTAAATTAATTAAGTTTAGCGTCCAGCACCTACCCCAATTTAATACTGAGTGGATTGGGAATAGCAAATTAATTAACTTTAGTGTCCAGCACATACCCCAATTTAATACTGACTGGAGTGGGAATAGTAAATTAATTAAGTTTAGTGTCCAGCACCTACCCCAATTTAATACTGACTGGAGTGGGAATAGTAAAATAATTAAGTTCAGTGTCCAGCACCAACCACAATTTATTATTGACTGGTGTGGGAATAGTAAATTAATTAGGTTTAGTGTCCAGCACCCACCCCAATGTAATACTTATTGGAGTGGGAATAGTAAATTAATTAAGTTTAGTGTCCAGCACCTACCCCAATTTAATACTGACTGGAGTGGGAATAGTAAAATAATTAAGTTCAGTGTCCAGCACCAACCCCAATTTATTATTGACTGGTGTGGGAATAGTAAATTAATTAGGTTTAGTGTCCAGCACCTACCCCAATGTAATACATATTGGAGTGGGAATAGTAAATTAATTAAGTTTAGTGTCCAGCACCTACCCCAATTTAATACTGAGTGGAGTGGGAATAGTAAATTAATTATGTTTAGTGTCCAGCACCTACTCCAATTTAATATTGACTGGAGTGGGAATAGTAAATTAATTAAGTCTAGTGTCCAGCACCTACCCGAATTTAATACTGACTGGAGTGGGAATATTACATTAATTAAGTTTAGTGTCCAGCACCTACCCCAATTTAGTACTGACTGGAGTGGGAATAGTAAATTAATTAAGTTTAGTGTCCAGCATCTATTCCAATGTAATACTGACTGGAGTGGGAATAGTAAATTAATTAAGTTTAGTGTCCAGCACCCACCCCAATTTAATACTTATTGGAGTGGGCATAGTAAATTAATTAAGTTTAGTGTCCAGCACCTATCCCAATTTAATACTGACTGGAGTGGGAATAGTAAATTAATTAAGTTTAGTGTCCAGCATCTACTCCAATTTAATACTGACTGGAGTGGGAATAGTAAATTAATTAAGTTTAGCATCCAGCACCTACCCCAATATAATACTGAGTGGAGTGGGAATAGTAAATTAATTAACTTTAGTGTCCAGCACATACCCCAATTTAATACTGACTGGAGTGGGAAGAATAAATTAATTAACTTTAGTGTCCAGCACCTACCCCAATTTAATACTGACTGGAGTGGGAATAGTAAATTAATTAAGTTTAGTGTCCAGCACCTACCCCAATTTAATACTGACTGGAGTGGGAATAGTAAAATAATTAAGTTCAGAGTCCAGCACCAACCCCAGTTTATTACTGAGTGGTGTGGGAATAGTAAATTAATTAAGTTTAGTGTCCAGCACCCACCCCAATTTAATACTTATTGGAGTGGGAATAGTAAATTAATTAAGTTTAGTGTCCAGCAACTACGCCAATTTAATACTGAGTGAGTGGGAATAGTAAATTAATTAAGTTTAGTGTCCAACACCTACCCCAATTTAATACTGACTGGAGTGGGAATAGTAAATTAATTAAGTTCAGTGTCCAGCACCAACCCCAATTTATTATTGACTGGTGTGGGAATAGTAAATTAATTAAGTTTAGTGTCCAACACCTGCCAATTTTATACTTATTGGAGTGGGAATAGTAAATTAATTAAGCTTAGTGTCCAGCACCTATCCCAATTTAATACTGACTGGAGTGGGAATAGTAAATTAATTAAGTTTAGCGTCCAGCACCTACCCCAATTTAATACTGAGTGAGTGGGAATAGCAAATTAATTAACTTTAGTGTCCAGCACATACCCCAATTTAATACTGACTGGAGTGGGAATAGTAAATTAATTAAGTTTAGTGTCCAGCACCTACCCCAATTTAATACTGACTGGAGTGGGAATAGTAAAATAATTAAGTTCAGTGTCCAGCACCAACCACAATTTATTATTGACTGGTGTGGGAATAGTAAATTAATTAGGTTTAGTAGTCCAGCACCCACCCCAATGTAATACTTATTGGAGTGGGAATAGTAAATTAATTAAGTTTAGTGTCCAGCACCTACCCCAATTTAATACTGACTGGAGTGGGAATAGTAAAATAATTAAGTTCAGTGTCCAGCACCAACCCCAATTTATTATTGACTGGTGTGGGAATAGTAAATTAATTAGGTTTAGTGTCCAGCACGTACCCCAATGTAATACATATTGGAGTGGGAATAGTAAATTAATTAAATTTAGTGTCCAGCACCTACCCCAATTTAATACTGAGTGGAGTGGGAATAGTAAATTAATTATGTTTAGTGTCCAGCACCTACTCCAATTTAATATTGACTGGAGTGGGAATAGTAAATTAATTAAGTTTAGTGTCCAGCACCTACCCCAATTTAATACTGACTGGAGTGGGAATAGTAAATTAATTAAGTTTAGTGTCCAGCACCTACTCCAATTTAATACTGACTGGAGTGGGAATATTAAATTAATTAAGTTTAGTGTCCAGCACCTACCCCAATTTAGTACTGACTGGAGTGGGAATAGTAAATTAATTAAGTTTAGTGTCCAGCATCTATTCCAATGTAATACTGACTGGAGTGGGAATAGTACATTAATTATGTTTAGTGTCCAGCACCTATTCCAATTTAATATTGACTGGAGTGGGAATAGTAAATTAATTAAGTTTAGTGTCCAGCACCCACCCCAATTTAATACTTATTGGAGTGGGCATAGTAAATTAATTAAGTTTAGTGTCCAGCACCTATCCCAATTTAATACTGACTGGAGTGGGAATAGTAAATTAATTAAGTTTAGTGTCCAGCACCTACTCCAATTTAATACTGACTGGAGTGGGCATAGTAAATTAATTAAGTTTAGCATCCAGCACCTACCCCAATATAATACTGAGTGGAGTGGGAATAGTAAATTAATTAACTTTAGTGTCCAGCACATACCCCAATTTAATACTGACTGGAGTGGGAAGAGTAAATTAATTAAGTTTAGTGTCCAGCACCTACCCCAATTTAATACTGACTGGAGTGGGAATAGTAAAATAATTAAGTTCAGTGTCCAGCACCAACCCCAATTTATTATTGACTGGTGTGGGAATAGTAAATTAATTAGGTTTAGTGTCCAGCACCCACCCCAATTTAATACTTATTGGAGTGGGAATAGTAAATTAATTAAGTTTAGTGTCCAGCACCTACTCCAATTTAATACTGAGTGGAGTGGGAATAGTAAATTAATTAAGTTTAGTGTCCAGCACCTACCCCAATTTAATACTGAGTGGAGTGGGAATAGTAAATTAATTATGTTTAGTGTCCAGCACCTACTCCAATTTAATATTGACTGGAGTGGGAATAGTAAATTAATTAAGTTTAATGTCCAGCACCTACCCCAATTTAATACTAACTGGAGTGGGAATAGGAAATTAATTAAGTTTAGTGTCCAGCACCTACTCCAATTTAATATTGACTGGAGTGGGAATAGTAAATTAATTAAGTTTAGTGTCCAGCACCTACTCCAATTTAATACTGACTGGAGTGGGAATATTAAATTAATTAAGTTTAGTGTCCAGCACCTAACCCAATTTAGTACTGACTGGAGTGGGAATAGTAAATTAATTAAGTTTAGTGTCCAGCACCTACCAATTTTATACTTATTGGAGTGGGAATAGTAAATTAATTAAGTTTAGTTTCCAGCACCTATCCCAATTTAATACTGACTGGAGTGGGAATAGTAAATTAATCAAGTTTAGCGTCCAGCAACTTCCCCAATTTAATACTCAGTGGAGTGGGAATAGTAAATTAATTAAGTTTAGTGTCCAACACCTTCCCCAATTTAATACTGACTGGAGTGGGAATAGTAAATTAATTAAGTTCAGTGTCCAGCACCAACCCCAATTTATTATTGACTGGTGTGGGAATAGTAAATTAATTAAGTTTAGTGTCCAGCACCTACCAATTTTATACTTATTGGAGTGGGAATAGTAAATTAATTAAGTTTAGTGTCCAGCAACTTCCCCAATTTAATACTGAGTGGAGTGGGAATAGTAAATTAATTAAGTTTAGTGTCCAACACCTACCCCAATTTAATACTGACTGGAGTGGGAATAGTAAATTAATTAAGTTCAGTGTCCAGCACCAACCCCAATTTATTATTGACTGGTGTGGGAATAGTAAATTAATTAAGTTTAGTGTCCAGCACCTACCAATTTTATACTTATTGGAGTGGGAATAGTAAATTAATTAAGTTTAGTGTCCAGCACCTATCCCAATTTAATACTGAGTGGAGTGGGAATAGCAAATTAATTAACTTTAGTGTCCAGCACATACCCCAATTTATTACTGACTGGAGTGGGAATAGTAAATTAATTAAGTTTAGTGTCCAGCACATACCCCAATTTATTATTGACTGGTGTGGGAATAGTAAATTAATTAGGTTTAGTGTCCAGCACCTACCCCAATGTAATACATATTGGAGTGGGAATAGTAAATTAATTAAGTTTAGTGTCCAGCACTTACCCCAATTTAATACTGAGTGGAGTGGGAATAGTAAATTAATTATGTTTAGTGTCCAGCACCTACTCCAAATTAATATTGACTGGAGTGGGAATAGTAAATTAATTAAGTTTAGTGTCCAGCACCTACTCCAATTTAATACTGACTGGAGTGGGAATATTAAATTAATTAAGTTTAGTGTCCAGCACCTACCCCAATTTAGTACTGACTGGAGTGGGAATAGTAAATTAATTAAGTTTAGTGTCCAGCATCTATTCCAATGTAATACTGACTGGAGTGGGAATAGTAAATTAATTATGTTTAGTGTCCAGCACCTACTCCAATTTAATATTGACTGGAGTGGGAATAGTAAATTAATTAAGTTTAGTGTCCAGCACCCACCCCAATTTAATACTTATTGGAGTGGGTATAGTAAATTAATTAAGTTTAGTGTCCAGCACCTACCCCAATTTAATACTTATTGGAGTGGGAATAGTAAATTAATTAAGCTTAGTGTCCAGCACCTATCCAATTTTATACTTATTTGAGTGGGAATAGTAAATTAATTAAGTTTAGTGTCCAGCACCTATCCCAATTTAATACTGACTGGAGTGGGAATAGTACATTAATTAAGTTTAGTGTCCAGCATCTACTCCAATTTAATACTGACTGGAGTGGGAATAGTAAATTAATTAAGTTTAGCATCCAGCACCTACCCCAATATAATACTGAGTGGAGTGGGAATAGTAAATTAATTAACTTTAGTGTCCAGCACATACCCCAATTTAATACTGACTGGAGTGGGAAGAGTAAATTAATTAAGTTTAGTGTCCTGCACCTACCCCAATTTAATACTGACTGGAGTGGGAATAGTAAAATAATTAAGTTCAGTGTCCAGCACCAACCCCAATTTATTATTGACTGGTGTGGGAATAGTAAATTAATTAGGTTTAGTGTCCAGCACCCACCCCAATGTAATACTTATTGGAGTGGGAATAGTAAATTAATTAACTTTAGTGTCCAACAACTACTCCAATTTAATACTGAGTGGAGTGGGAATAGTAAATTAATTATGTTTAGTGTCCAGCACCTACTCCAATTTAATACTTATTGGAGTGGGAATAGTAAATTAATCAAGTTTAGCGTCCAGCACCTACCCCAATTTAATACTGAGTGGAGTGGGAATAGCAAATTAATTAACTTTAGTGGCCAGCACATACCCCAATTTATTACTGACTGGAGTGGGAATAGTAAAATAATTAAGTTCAGTGTCCAGCACCAACCCCAATTTATTATTGACTGGTGTGGAAATAGTAAATTAATTAGGTTTAGTGTCCAGCACCTACCCAAATGTAATACATATTGGAGTGGGAATAGTAAATTAATTAAGTTTAGTGTCCAGCACCTACCCCAATTTAATACTGAGTGGAGTGGGAATAGTACATTAATTATGTTTAGTGTCCAGCACCTACTCCAATTTAATATTGACTGGAGTGGGAATAGTAAATTAATTAAGTTTAGTGTCCAGCACCTACCCCAATTTAATACTGACTGGAGTGGGAATAGTAAATTAATTAAGTTTAGTGTCCATCACCTACTCCAATTTAATACTGACTGGAATGGGAATATTAAATTTATTAAGTTTAGTGTCCAGCACCTACCCCAATTTAGTACTGACTGGAGTGGGAATAGTAAATTAATTAAGTTTAGTGTCCAGCATCTATTCCAATGTAATACTGACTGGAGTGGGAATAGTAAATTAATTATGTTTAGTGTCCAGCACCTACTCCAATTTAATATTGACTGGAGTGGGAATAGTAAATTAATTAAGTTTAGTAGTCCAGCACCCACCCCAATTTAATACTTATTGGAGTGGGTATAGTAAATTAATTAAGTTTAGTGTCCAGCACCTACCCCAATTTAATACTTATTGGAGTGGGAATAGTAAATTAATTAAGCTTAGTGTCCAGCACCTACCCAATTTTATACTTATTTGAGTGGGAATAGTAAATTAATTAAGTTTAGTGTCCAGCACCTATCCCAATTTAATACTGACTGGAGTGGGAATAGTAAATTAATTAAGTTTAGTGTCCAGCATCTACTCCAATTTAATACTGACTGGAGTGGGAATAGTAAATTAATTAAGTTTAGCATCCAGCACCTACCCCAATATAATACTGAGTGGAGTGGGAATAGTAAATTAATTAACTTTAGTGTCCAGCACATACCTCAATTTAATACTGACTGGAGTGGGAAGAGTAAATTAATTAAGTTTAGTGTCCTGCACCTACCCCAATTTAATACTGACTGGAGTGGGAATAGTAAAATAATTAAGTTCAGTGTCCAGCACCAACCCCAATTTATTATTGACTGGTGTGGGAATAGTAAATTAATTAGGTTTAGTGTCCAGCACCCACCCCAATTTAATACTTATGGGAGTGGGAATAGTAAATTAATTAAGTTTAGTGTCCAACATCTACCCCAATTTAATACTGAGTGGAGTGGGAATAGTACATTAATTATGTTTAGTGTCCAGCACCTACTCCAATTTAATATTGACTGGAGTGGGAATAGTAAATTAATTAAGTTTAGTGTCCAGCACCTACCCCAATTTAATACTGACTGGAGTGGGAATAGTAAATTAATTAAGTTTAGTGTCCAGCACCTACTCCAATTTAATACTGACTGGAGTGGGAATATTAAATTAATTAATTTTAGTGTCCAGCACCTACCACAATTTAGTACTGACTGGAGTGGGAATAGTAAATTAATTAAGTTTAGTGTCCAGCATCTATTCCAATGTAATACTGACTGGAGTGGGAATAGTAAATTAATTATGTTTAGTGTCCAGCACCTACTCCAATTTAATATTGACTGGAGTGGGAATAGTAAATTAATTAAGTTTAGTGTCCAGCACCTACCCCAATTTAATACTTATTGGAGTGGGAATAGTAAATTAATTAAGCTTAGTGTCCAGCACCTACCCAATTTTATACTTATTTGAGTGGGAATAGTAAATTAATTAAGTTTAGTGTCCAGCACCTATCCCAATTTAATACTGACTGGAGTGGGAATAGTAAATTAATTAAGTTTAGTGTCCAGCATCTACTCCAATTTAATACTGACTGGAGTGGGAATAGTAAATTAATTAAGTTTAGCATCCAGCACCTACCCCAATATAATACTGAGTGGAGTGGGAATAGTAAATTAATTAACTTTAGTGTCCAGCACATACCCCAATTTAATACTGACTGGAGTGAGAAGAGTAAATTAATTAAGTTTAGTGTCCAGCACCTACCCCAATTTAATACTGACTGGAGTGGGAATAGTAAAATAATTAAGTTCAGTATCCAGCACCAACCCCAATTTATTATTGACTGGTGTGGGAATAGTAAATTAATTAGGTTTAGTGTCCAGCACCCACCCCAATTTAATACTTATTGGAGTGGGAATAGTAAATTAATTAAGTTTAGTGTCCAACACCTACTCCAATTTAATACTGAGTGGAGTGGGAATAGTAAATTAATTAAGTTTAGTGTCCAGCACCTACTCCAATTTAATACTTATTGGAGTGGGAATAGTAAATTAATTATGTTTAGTGTCCAGCACCTACTCCAATTTAATATTGACTGGAGTGGGAATAGTAAATTAATTAAGTTTAGGGTCCAGCACCTACCCCAATTTAATACTGACTGAAGTGGGAATAGTACATTAATTAAGTTTAGTGTCCAGCACCTACTCCAATTTAATACTGACTGGAGGGGGAATATGAAATTAATTAAGTTTAGTGTCCAACATCTACCCTAAATTAATACTGAGTGGAGTGGGAATAGTACATTAATTAAGTTTAGTGTTTAGCACCTACAATGTATTTATGTAAAGTGGAGTTGGAAGAGTAATTCGGCTAAATGTAATTTAAAATATTTTAAAACAATATTAATACTGTTTAAAGTAGTATAAAAATATAAATAAAATATAGTTGTGTAGGAAAAAAATAAACATTGTATATATATTTTATTATAACATATTATTTAATATAGTACAATTAATATAAATACATTTATTATGAAACATTGAATTAAATAATAATGAAATGGTAGACAATAAATTAGACATTTAAATTTTTTAACAAGTTTATTCAAAAAATATATAGAGTGTAAATGTAAAGATCATGTTGTATTAAATATAGGGAAAAAAACAATACATGAATATAGGAAATAATATTTATTTGAGAAACAATAAAACAGTTTGTTTATTTGTAATTGTTTACGTGTTATAATTACAGAAATTTTATTTAATACATTAGTACATTGCTTTACACATTTGTGCACAATTTTGTAATATCAGATACTGTAATTTCACTATTTTTTGGATACACTTGAATTTATAATATATATTTTAAACAATTGCTAATCATTGTTTGGTGTTATTAACATTTTTTAATTTGTTACATATATTGGTAATATTTCAATACAATGAAAGTGTAAACATTTTTTAATACATTTGAGAAATATAAACATAGTTTTATTTTTATACAAAAATATAATGCATTTTAATTAGTAATATTAAAAATATAAAATATTAATATTAATAATTATTACATATTTTTTATATTGTACATTTTATTTAGAAAGTAGATATTTGTTAAAGAAAAAAAATTAGTACAATGTTTAAATTGTTTATTGTAACATGTAAATTTATGGAATTATAATATTAAATATTATATGTGTAATAATATTTATTATTATAATTTTACGTCTTAAAATATATAATGTATTTAAACAAATAATCTGCAAATTGTAGTATTTTAATTAAATACAATAGTAATTTTTATATCACATTATAACATTTTAATAATTAAAATGGTTTTATTTTATATGTTTAAAGCTGCCATATTTGTTTGGGGCTTGTATTTTGTAACCGCTCGCTGTTATTTTGGGTTATTTTGAAGGGGACAAGCTTGCGGTTGGTAGCTGCTTTACGTCGAGCAAGGTAAGAATACTTTTTTCTATTTAAACTATATTTTTAATATATTTTGAAGGTAGTTAGATTGTATTTAGTGTGTTTTGAGTTAGGTTTATGAAGTTATGGCGTTTTTTATGAGTTAGCTAGGTATCGACGGTTTATCTAGTGTTTCGTTTTTGAGGCCTAGTTAGAAACTTTAAATTGGAGTCGTATATGTGTTACTATTGTGTGTATAATGTTTGTAATATTGTGATTTGGTATATTATGTGTACATTTGTGTGGGTGGGAATGTTTGTGTTTTTGTTTTCTAGGTTTTATTCGAAAGAAGTTGCGGGTGCCGGAAAATTGCATTTTTTTAAATTAAGGAAGTGTATATTAGTTTTAGTAACTAATAATTATTTACCACTTTCCTAATTTTTCGGGTTTCACGGAGCGTTTCTTTTTAAAACTTTTTTTCAGGTTTTTGATGGTTTCGGGATTGTGGATTTACGGACGGAGGATTTATTTTTGGTACAGTTGTATTATTACATTTTTTGGGGGGGAACTTTTTATGGTATTTGAATAATGAACTACCTGGATTAATTTAGAAGATGTGGGATTTTCAGTCTACTACAAAGGAAACAGTAAGTTTTTGAAATCTTTTTAATTGTGGGAGGGAAATAATTTAAATTTTATTGTTGTTGCTGTTTATTTTCTCACATATTTAATTAATGTGTCTATATATATAATTATTTATTAATAAAAATATATTAGACAAATTAATTCTTTTTGTGAAGAAATAAAATTGTTTTGTATGTATAGCTATAATTTAACTGAAAAGTATTATACATTTACATTGTTTTGAGAGTTTAGAGTAGGCTTTTGGCAATCATTCCTAAGTATTCTAGGCCTCTTGTAGTAGGGTATAGTTTAACTTGCTGTTGAAGGTATTGGTACATTTGCTTAGTTTGTTTAGATATTTTAGGCCTGAGTTGTGTGACAGATTGCTCCATTCTGAGTTCCTGGTAGCTTTGTTCTTTTTGCAGGGAGATTATTAGTTTGTGTAGGGTAGGTGTGCCTCGTCCTGTTGATGATTGGAAGGCATTATGCCATCCTTCAACAGCGTTATTGGTTTTGGCTTCTTGGTTAAGTGTGGTAAGCTAGACATTCCACCAGGGAATTTGGTATTTTGGTTGTCTCCTATGGCCTGATCTATGGAGTCTTCCCACCCAGGTGTCTTCAAAATAGTCTAGGGGGGGGACTTAATTTTTGCTCATGTTGCTGGTAGTAAGGGCTTTCTAGTAAAAGGTTGTAATGTTCAGCCACGTCAGTTACTGGCATGTAGGCTAGTGCAATCAGTTTTTTAATTTGGTATGCGAATGAACTGTTTGTCGCATACCCTACACTTAGGTGCCGATTCCGATGTCGCTCGGACAGCCCTCCGAGGGCTGTCCGTAACGTTACCTTATGACCTACTCGTTCCGGGAGCCGGTCTGTCCAAACGATGAAGTACGATGCGCAAATGTGTCCAAATCCTGAGCGACACGTACGCTCCGATTCCAGCTACATTTCCCATACGAGCCGGATCCGCAAATGCTGAATAGAGTCGCCCGGAAGCAATTTTCACAGCAGTTTCCGGCCGGCCAAGTACGATGCGTACGTCCTACGCGCCGAACAGGTCGCCACCTCCAGCACGTCACAGCATCCGGAAGAGCAGTATTTCAGGAACGATTCGCGCCTCAACACGATCTACGCCTACGAGACGAACCACCGATCTACGCCTACGAGATGAACCAACCATGAATCCGCTCGAGCAGGTCATCTCTGTACTGTACATCTATGACCGGGTCAACAACAGGAACCGACGCGTACGTCGCAGATGGTAAGTCAGACACCCACCACACAAACAAACGTCACGAACCAGCGCAATGCAACACACACATAGGGGGTGGATATCCCTCTCCACCAGCATTGCCCAACCCATAGGGGTTGGATGGCTACCACCACCAACATTGTCCAGCCCATAGGGGGGTGGATGGCTATCACTACCAGCAGTCACTACTCATAGGGGGAATGGCTATCACTACCAGTAGTCCCTAACCATAGGGTGGGGGATGGCTATCACTACCAGCATTGTCCAGCCCATAGGGGGCTGTATGGCTACCACCACCACCATTGTCCAGCCCATAGGGGGCTTGATGGCTATCACTAACAGCAGTCCCTACTCATAGGGTGGGGGATGGCTATCACTACCAGTAGTCCCCACCCATAGGGGATGGAGGAGGAGGAGCCTCGGGGAGCACGGACGCGTGAGCCCGGAGCTCCGCGCTGGTCCCGAGTCTATCGTCATGAATTGCTGGCGGCTGGGACCTGTGAGCGGGCTGAATCTGGTCCGGTGACTCTGCTGACGAGCGGGGCTGCTTCGGACAGCTCAGGCACCCACAGGAGCGACGGGGGCAGGCTCTGCCCCGGGGAGCCGGCGGAGTTCGATCGCCCTCAAGATGGCGCTTCGGAAGTGATCGACGGCCTTGGAACGTCCCGCGAGGCCCGGGACCTGCGAGGAAGCTGAGGCCGAGCACAGAGGGGCCGCGGGGAAGTGGAGAGGCCGGCGAGTCGGATGCTGTGACCTCCACATACCTGGCGTACCCTGGACAGTAGGGAGTGGAGGGAACGGATAGAGGCCAGGACCCAGAGATATGAGGGCGGTGAGCTGGTCCAGTCTCCAGTCTGATCATCACTTGGTGGGGCCCCGTTTGGCGGAAATGCTGGTTTTGCCATGGTCGGTCAGTGATTTTGGTGTATTTGGGACTTAGATTGAGCCGCCGTGAGCTTGCGATGGACTGCCTGAACTTTGTGCCTGACCCTGACATGGCGGCTGCTCTCAGTCTCTTAGCCAGCCTAATACTGCGTGCGGAGAGTGAGTCTAGAGAAAGTGCCATGGTATGCCAATCTCAATCTCCACAGCGGACACGCTTCAGAGGCGCCTGGGCCACATTCCACGCAACAGACTGCCTGGAGATTCCCCTCCAGTGCAGTGAGCAGGCGAGAATACACTTGTGGAGGCGGATTACTGACTCCAACATGGGGGCCGTGCGAGCCACGAAAGATCTCTACTAATGCAGGTACCGACGGGGCCAGTTGAATCTACAGGGGCTAATAAGCAGTTTACCCTGGCTTCTGGAAGCATCTGGAGGCAGCGGACAAGGGATCTCAGAATACCTAGAATACCTCAGAATACGGACTCCTACCTACCATGTCACACTCTCGGTGCCCTCCCCCCCATCTCGCTCCACCGGACTGCAGCAAATAGAGAAGCCCTTCTAGCCACACTGGACTCCATGGACTGGCTCATCGAGCTTAGACCAGCGAGGCCAGGGGTGCTCCCCCACCCTCCACCCCCATCCGGCTCACCCATCAGGACATAGAATCTGTGAACTGACCACCGACCGTTGAGACCTAGCACTTTGGCCGATGCCCGGTGGAGCTACCTTGATAGCTATAGAGGAGATGGGCTGTGGACTTCCCCCTCGGCCGTCACCTACCCAGCCGGACTTTGGGCAGACTTTCCTTCGTCTCTCCGCCGCATCTCCCTCCTATCCTTTTTACCTGACCCCCCTTACCCTTCTACGAGCCATTTATCTCGTCTTCTATGCTCTTTTAATGTTTCTAGCAACTTATGTAACTTGTAATTGATGTAACTTTTGTAACAATGTGGAACCTTCTTGTAAAGCGCTCTGATACCTCCGGGTCTAGCCAGCGCTATATAAAACTCAAATAAATAAAAAAAGAAAAAAATAGGGGGTGGATGGCTACCACTACCAGCATTGGCCAGCCCATAGGTTGGTGGATGGCCATCACTACCAGCAGTCCCAACTCATAGGTGGGGGGGATGGCTAACACTACCAGTAGTCCCTACTCATAGGGTGGGGGATGGCTATCACTACCAGCATTGTCCAGCCCATAGCGGGCTGTATGGCTACCACCACCAGCATTGCCCATAGGGGGCTTGATGGCTATCACTAACAGCATTGTCCAGCCCATAGGGGGCTTGATGGCTATCACTACCAGCAGTCCCTACTCATAGGGTGGGGGATGGCTATCACTACCAGTAGTCCCCACCCATAGGGGGTGGATGGCTACCACTACCAGCATTGTCCAGCCCATAGGGGGTGGATGGCTATCACTACCAGCATTGTCCAGCCCATAGGGGGCTGTATGGCTACCACCACCACCATTGTCCAGCCCATAGGGGGCTGTATGGCTACCACCACAACCATTGTCCAGCCCATAGGGGGCTTGATGGCTATCACTAACAGCAGTCCCTACTCATAGGGTGGGGGATGGCTATCACTGCCAGTAGTCCCCACCCATAGGGGGTGGATGGCTATCACTACCTGTAGTCCCTACTCATAGGGGGGGATGGCTATCACTACCAGTAGTCCCTACTCATAGGGGGTGGATGGCTATCACTACCAGTAGTCCCTACTCATAGGGTTGGTGGATACCTATCACCACCAGTAGTCCCTACTCATAGGGTGGGGGATGGCTATCACTACCAGTAGTCCCTACTCATAGGGGGGATGGCTAACACCACTAGCATTCCCACCCATAGGGGTTGTAGGCCAAACACCCCCCCCTACCATCATGGCAAGATTGTGTATTGTGTGGAAACTGCCTGCAACAGTGACACTGAATGGGAACACATACTGTAACTCCCATCACAGTTGTGACCAAAAGGTGAATGTGGGGCCCAAACCCCAAGCATTTTGAGGAACATTGTGGGAATGGGGTTTAACCCCCCTTCACTACAGTGACCAAAAGGTGAGTGTGGGGTCCAAAACACCAGCATATAAGGAACATTGTGGTAATGGGGTTAAACCCCCCCCCTCACCACAGTGACCAAAAAGTGAATGTGGGGTCCAAAACTCAAGCAAATCTGGAACATTGTGGTAATGGGGTTTAACCCCCCCTCACCACAGTGACCAAAAGGTGAGTGCTGGCTTAAAAATACCAGCATCTGCAAACCAGCATGTATGATTCCTGGTCCTAACACCACAAGCAATGTAGTGGCAAAGTAGTAGTTGTGTTGCAAACAAACATAGATCTGTTGAGTGAAAGATTTTAGTGTCGTCTAAAAAACCCTCTGCCATGTGCAGAAAAGAATCACACATGGGGGCTGACAATGCCTCCAATGTCCAATTAGACAATGTAAGAAGTGACTATCATAATGCATACACACATATGTTCAGTAATAGACACACATACTAAGGAATCCTGTGTAGACTGCAGCTTTTAGGTGATCAAGTCCCATACCATGGCAGCAATGGGACATACTAACCATGATGAATGTGCAGACTGATGAGGTAGGAGTCCCAGGGACAGTAGGAAAAAACCTACAACCAACATCCAGCCAATGGCCCACAAAAGCTATACCAATGCATGGGTGCAGATACACAAACACAACCAGCCAGCCTCACACTGCATATCGGACACAACATGTGTGTGTGTGTCTCAGTGTACCCAGGCTAGTACGACACACATGATGTGGGGCTGAACTCCAATGAGACATATGTGTACACAGTGCAATACAGAAGTATCACATGAATTGGGTACCTCTCTGTGGGCAATCAGGCATTGTAAGATGAGTGGGTTCACAACAGACTCATATGACATAAGCTGGGCGGAACAGCAACCAACAAGGCAAGAGACAGACCCACTCCATCAGTACCTACAAGGAGCCTACATTGTGGTGACAGTAGCCTGTATGATGATCCCTCTGTGATGACAAATTTGGATGTTGCCCATACTGTGGAGCCCAGTCACAGTCACATGTCGTGACAGACCAACTTCCATCACACTCACACACAGACAACTCACAGGTCAGGGCCTGTAATTTAAGGCCACTATGTAGGTAGGGGCCCAGACATGAGACAACTCACATTTTCCCACTCTCAATACCACACACCTTGATCTGCACCAATGTGCATCAGCTAAGCCCACATGGACTGGTGACATTGCACATGCACCTATGACAATCCCAGGGGTGGAGGTGGGATCTAAGGTGTACAAACTCATCACACATGGCCAGTCAACAACCCTTGTGAATGTCTTCCACACTGCATAGCATGAGGTACATGTGCATGACGTGAAACGTATCAGACACATTGGGATCCCTGTCACAGTCCCAGACCAATGAAGAGCCCTAGGAGAGCCACAAAGAACACATGTTGACATCATCCAACATTGAAGGCTAGGATCTGATGAGTGTGAGCAGTCACACACACATACAAGTGACCCAGTCACAGAAAGACACCACATAGTCAAAACAACCTGATGTTGGAAACACAAAAGTGCCTTGGGCAATCCTGAATATGTCCCATGTGCGTTTGCGCACATTCCAGGCCCTTTCATCAAACACACCCACGGATGACACCCGAATGACCTGTATTTTTCCATGCACCTACATCCCAGAAACCTAGGTCAAAGATGTTGGATAAACACAGGACAACTCAGCAAGCGTCACAAACAGGAACATCTGCAGGGAATATAGGCTGTGTAGAAAAAGGGAAGGGAACCCACAGAGACATGCTCACAGAACACACAACATGGCCTCAGTCAATGTCACGGAATAACACACTGCCATGAGGTGACTCCACTCATGTGTAAGGTCAGCTGTGCCAAATGTTGTCTGTGTAGGGCTCTGTCATGTCAGCGTAAAACTTGGTCAGTGAGCCACCAATTACAACACCCTGAAAGCTCTGGTCACATCAGCCTGTGTACAGGAGTGATTCTTAAGTCATCTGCACAACATCAAAACACATGTATAGCAAGTTGCACTGATGACACAGATGACTTGTTCATCATTGATGCGCTAATCTGCATGTCTAGTGGAGATGGGCCCACAGTCAGGAAAAAGTACAATGTGCACAAATCTGAGCCCAACATATGTGCAGCAGTGTAAGCCAAAGATGTGAAGTTGTGAAAAGAAGGTGACACTCCCTGTGCCAAGTTATTGGGATCATGACTACCTCAATTTGCAGCAAAGGATGACATGGCTACATACTGTAATAGGACACATATACCATGGACCACATGCAGTCCATCCCATCACCAAATCACTTATTTACAACAAACACAATAGCAACAGCAACTTAATGACACTCATCAGCAACATCATGTACATTAAATGAAAAACTAGCAAATAACAAAAATTAGCTTTATTCAGCCTGCAAAAATAAACATTTTGATACCATGATCAATCCAAAGGCCAATGGCCAGTCCATTGCAATTGTCCGTTTCATGTGACATATGACTACTCGTCACACATTGCTTGCCTGCACTGCTACAGCCAGGGGACATCTCCCCTTGGAGGGGCCTACATAGGGGCAGGACAGGCACCACAGGGACAGGATCAGGGGATAGCAGTATGGGGCAGGGGAGGTGTGGTGGGTGCAGGAGTGTCAGTGGCAACTGCAGTGGATGTGTCTGGTACAGTGGGCGCCATCACCACTGCAGTGCCCAAGTCAGACGGAGTGGACGGGGTCCCCACTGCAGTGCCAATGTCCAAAGGTGTTGTTTGGGGCTCAGATGAAGTGTGTAGGTCAGATGTGGGGGCACGGTCTCCACGGCAGTCGTAGGAACAGGCTGAGGGTGTGAGGTTGTGGTGGAAGTGCATGTGGAAGGGGGAGGGCCTAATCATTTTGGGGATGGTGTACCTGTGTGTGGGGGAACCTGGGGCAGGGTGTGGCATGGGAACCCTAGGAGTGGTGGCCTGGGGGCTGGAGGACGGAGACTGTGTGGTGGGAGTGCGGGATTGTGGTGGGGTCTTGCTCTTCCTGATCCTGGGGGATTTGCGGGTGGGGGCCTCAGTGTTCCTGCTCCTGGAGGAGGGTGTGCATGGGGGGGTCTACCCTCTGTGTGTGGTGACTTCCTCTTCCCCTTGTGAGTTGAACCTGATGGATCTGTGTGGAAGAGGCCAAGGTCTCAGAGGAAGACCTTCTAGGAAGGGGGGGGTTGCAGGTGAGCCAAGGGAAGGGGTTTTGGTGGGAGAGGTATCTGAGGACTGCGGAGTGGTTGTGGTTGTGGATGCCTGTCTGTGTGTCTGTACCCTATCCCCTGTGTGTGTGCCATCAGTCCCCTGAGTGTGCGTGCTTGTGCGTTTTGCCTTGGACTGACATTGCTGTGTGCTGCTTGTGTCTGTTGTTGTGCGTGCATGTGCCTGTGTCAGTGTGCGTTGGGCAGGTAGGGTAGTGGGGATTGTGGATGGGGCAGAGGTAGGAGGGGTGAGGGACTGTTGGAGGAGGGACACTGCTGCCGTCAGTGAGGAGGCCATGGACTGATTGGTCCGGTGTCGGGCAGACATGTTTGCTGAGATGCCCTCCATGAATGACACCAATTGTGTCAATAGACCGGTGTGAGCATGGAGGACACTCAGCATCGATGTCTGCCCCACATGGATCTGCTTCAGCAAGTCCACAGACTCCACACTCAGGGCAGCAGGGGAGACAGAGGCAGGGGGTGCGGTGCCTGGACTGAAGAAGACATGCTCCTTAACACGGGAGGCTCCACGGACATCTGGGATGGGAGCAGCTGGGAGGGTGGATATGGTGGTGGTGGCAGGGACAGACTCGCTAGTTGTGGCCTGTGGTCCTGTAACACCCGCCTCCACAAGGGAGTCCTCACTGGAGCTGGAGTGTTCCTCAGCTGAGGTGGTTGTTGCTGAGTGTCCCTCAGTGTGGCTCCCCTCACCCTCCGTGCCACTGGGTCCCTCCGCCTCATCCACAGCAGACCTAGTCTGGCTCTGCGCCTCCTTTTGGTCCGTGGAACTGTCTCCTCCAGTAGCCGAAGATGATGCTGTAAACAAGGAGGAAAACCAGAATCACATTAGTCACCTGTATTGACTTGACACATGACTGTAATTGCAGCACATATCAGAGCAAGCCCTGGCATTATCAGAAAAACATTGCTTAAAAGAATTACACAAATGTGAACCAGGCACTTGTCAGTCTGCCAGTCAACCATGCTCCTCGTACCCATCCTGGAAATGGACCCATCTGTCTGGTGCGTGTATGATGTCACTAATGATATGTGCAAACATGCACCACATTGCCAGTTTACTTATCTGCAAGGATTGTGAGTGTGATGTGTCATTACACACATATCCCACCTCCTGCCAGTGACTCAGTACTTGTGTCAGCAAATGGGCTGGCCGTAGTCATTGTTGATATGATGGATATGCTTCCATCCCCAGACACCATGATGGCCTCATGTCTTGATAGTCAATGCTACAATGGAGTTCATGCCAGACAACTGACAATGCTGCAGGCTGCAGATTGGCATGTGGTACACCATGCCACAGGCCTGTCTGGCCAATGAGTCATTACTGGCTCCTGTCACAGGGGCAGTGCATCCAAAAACAACAGTCTGCACCGTGTCACACTCATGTTTTTGCGGGGACTGCAAGCTCTGTAGTGGTCAAGTACACATGTACACCCCATGCTACCCACATTAGAAAGAATCTGATGATCACACGTTATCCAAATGAGACATTTGAGTGTGTGATAACACAAATCAGCATACATGAACACATCACAGGATGACGAGAACAAAGTAAAGCTGCTTGCACATTAATGTGGAATACCCCATTAGGCACAGTCCAGTGATTACACACATATGTTTTACCCTATGTGCAGATCCAACTGCCACAAATCAGATGTCAGTACATTATAAACATTTTACCACTCCTGAAGTCCAAAAAGCTATGCCACTCCACAATGACACAGAGTCAGACACCTGATTGCACATTTCGCAATGGTCATGATGTTGGATGACACCCAGGATTAGGAGGACTGAGTGTCTCGGATGGCTGGAGTTGCCATACCTGTCCTGGACCATGTGCAACATGGGATTACAGGTGGCTATGCATCAGTTACACGCATGTATTTCATTCCTCTGAGGCCCCAACATTGGTCTTACCTGCAGCATGGGTGTGTGGTAAATACCTCAGGCACCTATGGTGACCCAGGTCAGCAATTAGAACATTTATGTATGGCCCACACAGAGTACAGGTCAGATTTATGTCAATGTGCTGACACACGTCAGACAATAGCCCCACTCATGAAGCCCAAATCAATGCACCTGTAGCAGATGCTGTTCCCAACATCAACCTTGGACAACAGCAAGAACACACAACCCAAGGGACACAAGTCACAGACCGAAAGGGACACACCTGGTTATCAGATGAGAATGGGGCATCACCAAATTTAGACACATGAGTCTTGTCTCAGCAGACAGATGAACTGTGGGAGTGTTACCAGGCTGAAGGGGTGCAAATTGCATGTTAGACATGGTTCACCAAAAAGGCAGGAACTTACCCCCTCCTTGCTGCTGTCTGTCCTTCAACTGCCCATCCAGGTCAGGGAAGACCACCGTCAGTATCCGGAGCATGTGGGGGTCAGTGTCCGTCGTACGCCCCGTCTGCATGGAGGCGACAGCTTCAGCTGGACTCTGGCTATCCTCCTGGTCCAGCCACCCAGGTCCTGCCACCTCTTCTGGCAGTGGTGGATGCGGCGTTTGAAGACCCCCACAGATCTTACTGCCCGGACAATGGTCTGCCAAATCTCCTGCCTCTGATGGGCATCAACCTGCATGGATGACAAAGTTAGACACCATTGCCACACATGCAACATGTCTGTTCATCACACAGTTGGACATACATGTCATTTGCTGAAGGGCATATGATGTAAACAGGGAGTGCAACTATGGACATGGGCAGTTGTCCTGTGTGCAAGCCAGCATTGACAGCATGATAACAGTGCATGTTAATCCAAAGCAAATACAAAATGCCATTTCTTAGGAACTGCACCTGTACATTACTTGTTTCTACACACTTGGAGACTTACAATTACTCAGTGAGCATGCTTGCCCTTGATGAACACAATGCTAGTAGTGCTAGTCAGACAACATGCACAATTAGAAAGGCAGTGGACTGCACACTCACCTGCTCCCCTGGTTTCCCATACAGCTTGCTGTACTCTGGCAGGAGGCTGTCCAGCAGGGCCTGGTTCTCCTCCTCAGTGAATGCTGGGGCCCTCTCCACAGTCCGTGCCATTGTAGTAGCCAGAGGATGCAGAGACAGCAGCAGTGGTAGTGGTAGATGTAGTCCTGTAGCATGTAGTGCAGGCAAGTGAAGTCTCTGGGGAACAGACAGCCTTATATCTGTGCTGCAGAGGCAGAATCTGTCCCATGCGTCCAAAGCGATAGGTCAGAGACGTTTGCTTTTTTATGAAATTGGCCAATCCATTGCATTGCACGCTTCGTACACGTCTTCCGCATCGTTCAAATATTCCCCATCATGACACCATTGACTTTGATACATTGTTGTTGGCTGCCAACGGAATTTTTTGAACGTGATTCGTACAAGTATCAAAACCGAGTCAGTCTCCATGACAGTCAAGAGCCAATGCGGGCGCCCGGCTCGGCCCGTAAATGTACGTCGCGTCTTTTGAAAACTCACATGCGTCAGTCTCCATGACAGTCAAGAGCCAATGCGTGCGCCCGGCTCGGCCCGTAAATGTATGCTGCGTCTGTTGAAAACTCACACGCGTCTGTCACCATTACAGTCAAGAGCCAATGCGTGCACCCGGCTCGGCCTGTAAATGTACTCCGCGTCTTTTGAAAACTCACACGCGTCTGTCACCATTACATTCAAGAGCCAATGCGTGTGCCCGGCTCGGCCCGTAAATGTACATTGCGTCTTTTGAAAACTCACACGCGTCTGTCACCATTACAGTCAGGAGCCAATGCGTGCGCCCAGCTCGGCCCGTAAATGTACGCCGCGTCTTTTGGAAACTCACACGCGTCTGTCACCATTACAGTCAAGAGCCAATGCGTGCGCCCGGCTCGGCCCGTAAATGTACGTCGCGTCTTGTGAAAACTCACACACGTCTGTCACCATTACAGTCAGGAGCCAATGCTTGCGCCCGGCTCAGCCCGTAAATGTATGACGCGTCTTTTGGAAACTCACACGCGTCTGTCACCATTACAATCAAGAGCCAAAGGATGCCACACACAATATCTTGGCAGGGATTCCGGTGCTCTACAACAAACATACAGCCTGTCACACAGTATATGGAATAACATCTCAGGTTTCATGACATGTGTGGGTATATGGCTCCACATGTCATATTGGACGTGGAACTTAGTGGCACACACTCCCAGGATATGCCATGTTTAATGTGGACAAAAACCATTGTGTGTGAGGCACATCACTACTGTGAGTGACAACTTTGCCGATCAAACCCCGAGGCCTGTACACAGTTCAAGGTGCACATTGTGTGATGACATGTTACATACACCCTGACTCACAGGTGAAATGGACTGTGTGTCACAGGGTGTCCCAGAGCTACCATTGTCTGGTTAATCCAGAGTATGTGCGTATTGTGCTACACACATGTCTCTGATTGTATGTGGTAGATGTCAATTGTTTACAACATCCATGCGATTTGGCCATGTGAGTTGCTGTTGTGTCTGTGTGTCACAGACATCCATGTATGCCCTGAGTACAAATCTGGTAGCACATCATGTGGATTTCATGGGTGTGCTGGTACGTGTACATCAGACGCTACATCATGACAGTGTCCTTGTGGCACGACAAGATCCTTGTGTGTGTGACTGAAATAGCACCTGTCATGTGGGGAACACATATATCCTTACTAGTCACTGAGGTGTGTGTTTGGTATGTGACATTTGTGCAGATGTACTGTGACAGACCCCATAGATTGTTCACAGCGCAGCATTGCACTTGTTGTGTAACCATGTTGAGCTGGGATGTCAGGTGAGGGGCACATAGCTGATATATGTGTCCATGCCCAACAGCACACACATCAAGTAATTGTGTCTTGCTATGATGTAGCATGTGATATTTAGCATGGTCATTGCCACATATGTAGGGGAACTGACAATCTTTCTTTTCTCACCTATGTACTGCAGGAGACCAGCTGTCCATAGACCGTTCCCAGACCTTGCAACCATGGCTGAACGTGACTGCATCTGATGGTACTGCTTCACAAGACCACTAATTGAGGTGTTGGTGGAGCAGTTGGCCCCACATTTACAACCTGGCCGGACATATCCATCAGCGCTGACCCCCAAGGTGAAGGTGATGGCAGCCCTACACTTCTTTGCCACCGGTACCTTCCAGCACACTGTGGCTTCTGCTGGTGGGATGTCACATACAATGTTCAGCCGTGTGCTTCGCGATGTTCTGGAGGCGATGTTGCATTTCCTGAACCGGTACATACAATTCCCAACCCCAGGACAATTCACTGACATAAAGAGTGACTTTTATGCACTGGGAAGGATGCCACATGTCATAGGCTCCATAGATGGAACACATGTGGCTTTGGTACCACCACAAGCACATGAGCAGACATACCGGAACAGAAAACATTTTCACTCCATTAATGCCCTGGTGGTATGTCTGCCGGACATGACAATATCACATGTGTGTGCACGTTTCCCTGGTTCAGCACACAACGCTTACATCATGCGGACTAGTCGGATCCCAACAATGATGTCACAGCTGCAGAACCAGCGTGCCTGGCTTGTCGGTGTGTAATATCTGTTTCCCTTGTGTGTTTTTGGTAAAAAGTTTCTTTAAACCTCTTTTCAGACCCATGAAATGTTTGTTTGTTTGTATGTAGGTGACTCCGGATACCCAAACATGCCGTGGTTGCTGACACCCCTCAGGAACCCTGTGACACCGGCGGAGATACGTTATAATGAGGCACATGGGCGGACCAGGAGAGTGATAGAGCGGACATTTGGTCTACTGAAAAGCAGATTCCGCTGCCTGGACAGGACAGGAGGGGCCCTCCCATATGCCCCTGAGAAGGTGTGCAAAATCATAATTGTGTGCTGCATGCTACACAACCTGGCAGTGAGGGAGGAGTTGGCTCTCATCCAGGATGATGATGACCGACAGCCGCCAGCCGTGGAGGATCCTGCTCTGGGTCATGTTGCCAGTGATGATGAGGGTGAGGGGGATGTTCGGACACAGCTCATCAACAACTTTTTCACATAATTGTGAGTATACAGTGATGTGTTGTCTGCGTTTTGTCATGGCCTGATATGTGTAGGTGGTGCAATGTTGCTGCATATGTGTGGCTGTGTGCTACTTGACAGGATGCTTGCAGTGATGTGTCCCTTAAGTTAGTATGTACTCACAAACAGTGTTGACATGATTACTAGGTTGTGTTCACGTATCTTAAGATTTTTGTTTGGCATGTGTATTGGAGATGTATGCTGTTATTTTATGATATTAATAGTGTTGTATGTCTGTCCTTCACAGGGTCCTTTGGCTGTTGTTTGGTCACATGTGACCCCCGAAACAAGGATTCCTGTGACAGAGTGCAAGTTGTCGTTGTCAAACCGATGATGTGCCACACACCCCTGGACTTTCATTGTTTACCACTTGGTTACTTTGTGCTCACTGTCACGTGAGGTTACCTTCCATCTGTTGTGGAGTTCACATGTAGTGATTGTGTAATAAACCTGTGCGTCACTTTGGACTGTGCTTTGTCTGTGTCCACACATCCGACAATCATTTGCATACTGTACCTGTGGGCTGATTGCCACTGACTCAGGATGGGTGTTGTGTATGTGCATTCCACTGTATTTTCAGTTCACTAAAGTGTAGGCGATAAGTTAGATGGCCATGGTAAGTATGTGTTGTGTTGACGTAGTGCTGTGTCTCCCTCATATGTGTCACATCACCATGACTCACATAACTGTGTTTACATTGCTGTAGTAGTTTTCATGCACAGTATTATTTTAGCAGGTCATCATCTCTATGACACAAACCAAGTTTAAGTCACAACAGAAGCAATTTTTGTGTGATTGTGAATTTATTGACATGCATGTGTTTGAATAGTATACGTAAATGAAAGTGCTGTACAGTGCGATAGGAATCCAAAGTTCACAGAGGAGTTGGTAGTGTTGGTAGATGAAATTTCAAGAGTAAAGTCCACAGTCATTTGAAACATTGGTCCAACTTAGACCCTCCATCACATGTGTGGGAGTTTAGCGACAGTCAACAAGGTGAACGCTTTGCACACAATGGAGGATGTCTGGAACAGGTATTCACTTCCTGGGGGGTATGCATGGCCATCTGCCTCTCACTTGTCCTTCTTCGGATGACCCCTCTTCTTCTTTTCAGGGGGACCGTCAGATGCAGGCTGCTGCGTTGCCGGGGACTCTCCACAAGAGTCCTCATCCCTCCCTGTGGCAGCTGCAGATGTAGTGGCAACAGATATAGTGGGCACACAGGGAGGTGTGGTCATGTTGTCAGCTATCTTGCGGGTGCATGTGAGTATGTCCCTATGCACTGCCGTGAGTTCATCGATTTTGTCCATTTTGGACTCCATTCGGGACATGTGGGAGTCCAATCTGGCATGATGGGCAGCCTGCTGTTGTTTTATGTCCCTGAGGATCCCCACTACCTGGCCAAAGCCTCCGGTGCTTTCCTGGTAAGCATCTATGATGCGTCCCAACTGTGGATCATCCTGCAGTGCAGCCCCATCTGCAGGCCGTGGCCTCAGCCTGCCCACCCTCACACCAACCCTGCCCACACGGGCAGGACCTGCCGTGGCAGGCACAGACGACACTGAGCCCCCTTCTGTGTTGGCACTGGTGGTGTTGTCCGTCACCTCCAGGGTGCCCTGTGTAGCTGTGCCGTCGGTGTTCTGTTGCCTTGCTCTGTCTGTGTCGGCAGAGGTCATTGGTGTGTTTGCAGATGTGGCAGGAGTGGTGGCAGGGGGTGCTGATGTTACAGCTGCTGGGGCTGGACGCGGAGCCACACCGGAGGTGCCAGGTCGTTCGTCGTCGTCCGAGGAGGACTGCGAGAAATCCACACCGGAGAGCTCAGGGTCAACCTGAGTCTGGGACTGGGATCCTTCTTCAGTCCCTGCAGTGTCCCCAGCATCCCCTGTAGGTGGAAGAGACACACAATGTATGTTGGGGTTCAACACACGTCAACAGATCACACACATGACAGTTGCTACTGTACTTCATGATGAGTGTATGTACATTGCATTGTCCTCCATTGTCACAGACAGAGGTCTATATTGGTTAAGCACATTGTCATGGCAACCTGAAGCGTTTTGATGGGCATTTGGAGCTGTGTGCGTGGTCAGCTCATGTAATGATTCAAGTACTGTACATGGCCATTGCTGCTCAAGTGCTATCCCGTGCCTGACACAGGTGTGTTTTCCTTGTCATAATTTGTGGTTTAACAAGGACATACGTGCACTTCCTCTTATGATGTGTTGCAAGATTGGGGCATGTGTGCTGGCCTTTGTGCATGTTTATTTGAGTCACATTGGTGTGTTGGAACAACATGGTCACAGTCCGGTATGTCCGAGATCTCTTGTGGGCTACCATATTGATGTCGGCGTTCCTTGTTTACATCTCATTGCACACATGTGATGGTGTTACCGTAGCAAATGATGTTGCTGCTGAGCTTTGTATGTGATAACGTCATTTATCTTGTCAATGTCCTCCATGGAAAGAGGAGTTAACCAAGGCAGCTCTCTTGATTTTCAATGCTCATGACAGTGAGGGCCAGAGGTTTGTGTGTTTGAGTTATGCTGCTGTAAGTTGTATGCCCCCTCCTCCCCAGTCCAGGTTACTCCTTGTGTTGCAAGTGTCAATGACAGTGAGGGGAGTGTTGTGTCAAGGATGCAGACAACGCTGCATGATGTAGGAGTGGAATGCAGCTCACAACAGCACCTTGTGTACATGACACCATGCAAGTGTCAGCTATCTTGCTGTGGCCATTCCATTCACTGTCATATGTCCCCTGTCAATGATGTTTATGTAGCTTTGTGTGTGTGTTTTGATATGTGCTATGTCTGCATCTCCCCAATTGTCATGTAACCCACACACCTTCACAGCCAGGCCAGGAGGCACCCCTGGGACACTGCTTCCCCAGACAGTGAGTGGAAACATACAGTTGCGATGGCTGTGGGTGTGATCGTGTTTGGGGGGGCCAGTGCCTAGGTGTGACTTGCAGCCAAATCATACAACAGGCCCATGCATCAGCCATCTTGCCAGGGCATTTACTTTCAGGGTGACTAGTCCCAAGGGTGCTATTTGTTCTGGCTGAGAAGGTGTGTGTTGAGCCGGACTTGATAGTATTTGGAGTCATTGCAGTTCCTCCTTCACCACAGAGCCCAGGTCATCCCCCCGAAGCATGCCTCCATTGTAGGGAGTCAAAGTTGACATTCGGGATGTCAGGCAGTGGTGTCCTGTTGTTTGTTGGTGCACAACCCCCACCAGGGCCTAGTGTTCCCCACAGCAGAGCCCAGTGTCAGCCATCTTGTCAGTCTCTTTCCACTCCCTGTGAGGTGAGCATGGTTCAGGGTGGGCTTGATGGGCCATGTGGGAGGGGACTGTTGGCTGTGACTGCGACTCCCATCATGCTTTTGGCTACGCCCACCTTCCCATCATACCCAACCTTCCTTCCTGTGAATCAGCTTCCTGTGAGGTAGTGTAACAGTGGTGGCAGGATGGCTGACAGTGGTGGCCTGGTGTTTGTTTGTGCACAGTTCCCAGCAAGGCCTTGTGCTCCCCACAGCAGAGCCCAGTGACAGACATCTTGGAAGTGGGTTTTGACTCACTCTCTTGGAGAGCATATTCCCAGGTGTGTTGTTTGGTGTTGGTGGGAGGTGTGTCTGTGTGTGTCAGGGCCTGCTGGTAGATGTAGTCAGAGCTAGCACTCCTCCTCCCCCCCAGGCCAGATGGGCCACCATGAAGCATGCTTCCACTGCAGGGAGTCACTGTTGACGTTCAGGATGTCAGGCAGTGGTGTCCTGTCGTTTGTTGGAGCACAATCCCCATCAGGGCCTAGTGCTCCCCACAGCAGAGCCCAGTGTCAGCCATCTTGTCAGTCTCTTTCCACTCCCTATGAGGTGAGCATGGTTCAGGGTGGGCTTGATGGGCCATGTGGGAGGAGGACTGTTGGCTGTGACTACGACTCACATCATGCTATTGGCTACACCCACCTTCCCAGGATACCAAGACTTCCTTCCTGTGACTCAGCTTCCCTGTGAGGTGGTGTAACACTGCTGGCAAGATGGCTGACAGTGCTGTCCTGTTGTTTGTTTGAGCAGTACTCCCACCAGGGCCTAGTGCTCCCCACAGCAGAGCCCAGTGTCAGCCATCTTGTCAGTCTCTTTCCACTCCCTGTGAGGTGAGCATGGTTCAGGGTGGGCTTGATGGGCCAAGTGGGAGGGGGACTATTGGCTGTGACTGTGACTCCCATCATGCTTTTGGCTATGCCCACCTTCCCAGCATACCCAACCTTCCTTCCTGTGACTCAGCTTCTCTGTGAGGTAGTGTAACAGTGGTGGCAGGATGGCTGACAGTGGTGGCTTGGTGTTTGTTTGAGCAGTACTCCCACCAGGGCCTAGTGCTCCCCACAACAGAGCCCAGTGTCAGCCATCTTGTCAGTCTCTTTCCACTCCCTGTGAGGTGAGCATGGTTCAGGGTGGGCTTGATGGGCCATGTGGGAGGGGGACTGTTGGCTGTGACTGCGACTCCCATCATGCTTTTGGCTATGCCCAGCCTTCCCAGCATACCCAACCTTCCTTCCTGTGAATCAGCTTCCCTGTGAGGTAGTGTAACAGTGGTGGCAGGATGGCTGACAGTGGTGGCCTGGTGTTTGTTTGTGCACAGTTCCCAGCAGGGCCTTGTGCTCCCCACAGCAGAGCCCAGTGACAGACATCTTGGAAGTGGGTTTTGACTCACTCTCTTGGAGAGCATATTCCCAGGTGTGTTGTTTGGGATTGGTGGGAGGTGTGTGTGTGTGTCAGGGCCTGCTGGTAGATGTAGTCAGAGCTAGCACTCCTCCTCCCCCAGGCCAGATGGGCCACCATGAAGCATGCTTCCATTGCAGGGAGTCACAGTTGACGTTCAGGATGTCAGGCAGTGGTGCCCTGTTGTTTGTTGGAGCACAACCCCCACCAGGGCCTAGTGCTCCCCACAGCAGAGCCCAGTGTCAGCCATCTTGTCAGTCTCTTTCCACTCCCTGTGAGGTGAGCATGGTTCAGGGTGGGCTTGATGGGCCATGTGGGAGGAGGACTGTTGGCAGTGACTACGACTCCCATCATGCTTTTGGCTACACCCACCTTCCCAGCATACCCAACCTTCCTTCCTTTTGACTCTGCTTCCCTGTGAGTGGGTGAAATAGTGCTGGCAAAATGGCTGACAGTGTTTGTTGGTGTTTTGGGTCAATGCCTTGCTGTATTTGTTAGTAAGTTTGTACATGTTATGACATAGTTTCATATTACTCTGAGATTGCAGGTATTGTGTTTATCTAAGTGGCATACACATTGCAGGGTAATTAGCTTTCGGTTGCTATGGCTTTGCTAACAGTGATTGGTTTCACTGTCCCCTTGACAGTGATGTCTGTGTGTGTATTGCCTCACAATATTGGCTAGTTGGTTATGTACTCACCAGGCTCTGGTATTCCTGTTAATCCATGGATGCCCTCCGTTGGAAGGATGGCCCGCACCTTCTCCTCCCAAGAAGTGAAGTGTGTTGCTTTTGCAGGAGGGCCACCGCCGGTCCGCTGGCTCAGGGCATGGTCTCTGGCAATCAGCTTCTTGACCCTCCTTCGCACATCGTAGTACCTGTTCTTGATATCCTCCATTGTGCGCATGCAAGGTGCTTGTGCGTTCACCTTGTCGACAATCCTCTCCCACATCTTTGTTTTCTGTGACATGGGGGTCTGTTGGAGCAATGTGCCAAATAAATGTGGCTCTACTCTGAGGATTTCATCAACCAAGACTTCCAACTCCGTATCTGTGAACTTTGGATTCTTCTTTGGGGGCATGGTGATGGGCGGTTGTGGAGATTGATGTGTGTGTGAGGGTGAAAGTGAGGGTGAGTGGGTGTCAGTTTATCTGGGTGTTTGTGAGTGTGTTTTTGAGAGGTGCAAATGGTGTGAAGGTTGTGTGGTGGGTGAGTTGTGAGTGTGTCTCTGAGTGCAGGGTGGTGGTGTTCTCTGCTTTCATATGTGTGGAATTTGCAAAGGATCATGGTAGTCATTTTGGCCCTTTATGTAGGTGGAGTTGTGGGTGTGTCTTTGTCCATTTTTTTATTTATTTTTATTTATTGACTTTGGCAATGCTTGTTTGGTCTTTTTCCGTTTGTTTCTATGTCATTTTGGTGTGCATGACGGACACGTTCAGTTGTCCGGGACGGACGCTTACAGCGGCAATTGCGGCCTAATCCGAGTCTGTCACACTCACATTATGCTATGTTGCAGCATTCGCATACGCGTCGATCGCGACGGGCTCTTTTACGTGGCAGTCAGTATGTCCCGTACGTTTCGGTCTTGCGGAATGTGCTCCGTGCGAGTCGTTAGTATTTCACACGCATTGCATCGTGACTTCGGCCAGACGCATACAGCACGTAGTACGTGTTGGTCGGACCCATTCCCGGTCCGTGTCATTCGGAATGTTTCACGGTCAGTTTCCGGCCGAATCACGATTTTCCGTATGTTTCGGTCGTGCGGATTGTGCTCCGTGCGAGTCGTTAGTATTTCACACACATTGCATCGTACTTGGCCGGTCGTACGGCGCGTGTACGTGTCGGTCGGACTCCAGTCCCGGTCAGTGTCGGTCAGTACGGTTTCCAACCTGGATCGGAATCGGGCCCTTAGTGTAGATTTCTGTAGGTGTCTCCATAGACACTGATTGAAATGGTAGTAACACCCTTGTATTGATGTGTGTGGGTATGTTTTTAGTATAGCAGTTATCATAGCTTGCTCAAAATCTATAATTATTTTTGGTGGAAAATAATTATTTGTCTCTTGTTTAATTTTATTTAGTATTTCCATATATGTTGAATTCTGTGTATTTGGTAGCAAGGCGTAAATAAAGGGGATGTTACTGTTCTGATGTAGGCCATGGATAGTGTATAATTGGTAGAATGGTTTGGGACAGATTTTAAAAGTCCCATCCATCATCCATGTTTCTGCTTGTTGAAGCTTTATTAAATTGTTTGCAGTACCAAACATAATTATTCTCTTTTATTTGCATTTGTTATCATAGAGAATAAAGGGTTCCTCATTGTGAATAAGCTAGTTCTGGGGGAATTATCACCTCTTCAAAAGTTTTAGGAGTAGGTGTGGTAGTTGTTGTAGCCTTTTTTGTGCGAGCTATGGTTCTTTTTAATGAAGCAATGGAGGGCATTTGTCCAGTTGCTTCTTTGGGTACCCTAGGCAGCTGTTCTTTAAGTATTACACTGGTAGGTGTTTGTGAGCTAGTGCTAGCTTCTTTTATGTTATCAAGGGCATTCCTAACTTCAATTTCTGTAACATTAGGAGGATGGTTATGTTGCCTTGTATACATTACAGTTGTTTCTCTAGTAGCTGCACGACCATAACATTTATTTGAATAGTACTTGGAACATTTCCAATTGACTTTTAGTCCAGTTTGTTTTTCCTGGGTGTACACATACCAAAAATGTTCCTTTTTGGGATGTTATAAATTGTGCGCCTTCTGTCATTGTGATGTGGTAAATTCTATAACAAATGTATATAAAAATTATTGAAAAGAATATTATACATGTTAACGTTTTAATAAATACATTTTTTAACAATATACTTACAAAGTTCGTATTTAGATGCTTTAAAATGGTAATGTTATTTCTTTCTTTGTTGAATCTTGTTAAGTCGTTGATTTTTCTGTAATAAAAGTAAAACAGATATTAATATTTGTTTTATTACATTTGTACATGGGGTGGGGTGGGTGTTTGGGATGGATTTAGGGTTTGGATGGATCTTTTGATATTTTTAAAAGGCGTTTTGAACAATACTTACTTTATTAGTTAGATGGTTTTAGGAGGTGCTCTGTTATTTTATGGTTGTATTGAGAATTATCTGTAGTGGAAACATAAAATGGAATAAAATATAAATTAATTATTTGAGTACGAAAGTTATTAGTTTTTGAACATTAGTTTAACTGTTATTTTATAAATGGTAATTTACTTACTTTTTGAAGAGTGCAATAGCTTTTGGTTTGATGAAGTCCTTGCTTCTGGTAGAAATCTGGCAGAGTTTCAGCTTCCTTATTGTTTTTGGTTTAAGGTGTAAAATAAGAGTAAGCTTTCTTGGTTTATATAGTGTTTATTTAATTGTTTGTTTGATCTTATTGGTTGTTTTTAATATTGTGTGTTTTTATTGGTTAGTTTTAATTGTTTTGGTAGTTGTTTTCCTTGTATGGAAAACGCTAATTAAGAGTCAGTTATTTTTTTTCTGCTCACATGTAGAATTATCTTACTGTGTGTTATAATATATATGATATGCAAAAATGTGTTGATATGATGCAAGTTTATATTTACAATTGTTATTAATAGTGTGTTTATTATGTAATGTTTTAATTATGTTTTACTACTTCCCAAAAATTATATGTTTGATTTTATTTTATATGCAATGTATGTTTATGTATTTAACTATAATTATTGTGTTTAATTTTGTGTGTTTTCTCTATTTTTGAATTGTCGATAATTATTAAAAACGATAATTTTGCTGTTGATATCTTTGTTATCGATATATTGGACATGTATTTGTTTAAAGCTTGTTCGATAATTTGTATAACGATAATTATGTGTTCGATATTTTTGTTATCGATATTTTTGAATGACGATATTGTTGTGTCGATAATAGTGTATTTTTTAATTAAGTATATAGTATCGATATTATGGTTATCGATATTTTTGTGTCGATAAAAATGTAGGTCGATAATGTGTCTCTCGATATTATGTCAGTGATTCCTAAAATCCCTAGATTTTTTTAAACCCTTGACTGTCAATCTGCACAGCTATAGGTCTGGCAGTCATGATTGAGGGCATTTAGAATCACTCATAAACAACCCAATTTCCGTTTTTATCCACATTTAAAAATAAATACAGGCAGGAAAATAAAAGGTTTTCTGTCTGTATTTATCTGTAAAAATCAGTAAAACGGAAAACAGGGAGCCTTAATCTTAATATACACCTACTTACAAATCCCGCCATGGAGAACCCTTGCGGCTCCGGAGAGGTCGACGGACCTTTTTCCACTGTATGCAAATTAGAGCTCTTTCAAAATAATCAAAACATCGATGACATTTAGATGTTGGCAATTAGTCAATGATGAGAGGTTGGTGAAGGTTTCAAACCTTTATTTATCATAAGGTTTGAATCTCTATATATCTTTATATCTTTATTCAGTAGTAGGTTAACAGAAATATAAAAATAGATTTGGTTAGAAGTCAGCATTAGACAAATACACAGTGTTCCATAAAGAAACCCAGTAAACTAACTAAAAGACCTATTCTAAAATACAACCCATGAAGAGTTCCTCAGGAGAAGAGCAAGAAATGAACTTCTCATAAAGAGTAGTTCTGGAAACTGAGCTGAGTTCGCTACAGCTGCAGTACCAACTGTAAATAGAAGTGCGATCCTTGCAGTAGCATTGATCACTAATAATCCAAAAGTCATCACCTCAGAGAAATAGCTAAGGAAAATCAACTCTTCATAAAGAAGAGTCTCAAGACAAGGAAAGATCCAGTGGGAGGACCACTGGAAAAGTCAAGAGTAAATAGGTAAGGGAAAGTCTCAGAAAATGAGGATGAGGTAAAGGATGTGCTAACTACCTAGGAACACTCATTAATATAGATTCATACTTTTGTAGCAATTAGGAGTCCTTCATCGATATCCAATGAGACTAGTTCATGGGGTAGTGTCATCAGTCATCCGATGCTTCTTCTTCCGATTCCCACAGTCTGTACCCTTGTCGCCATTGATCAATCCAATTGTTACAGCATTTGTTACATGAGGGAAGGTTCTCATACCTAAGCTGAAGGATGCACTATGAGCTCAATGTGTGAACAACGGCTAGTCAGTAATATGAAAACATCTATCAATGTTATTCGGAAACAGCATTCATAAAAGTCTCTAAGTCATCAGTTAACATAAGCAGTTTCAATAAGCTTATGCTCTAACACGGGGTGAGGAGCTGGATGAACACGATGTTACACTCAGCACATTTCTTTTTTCTTTAGAAAACCTCTTTTTATTAAAACGAAACAGTTGATACATTACATTGCACCACTACAAGTCATACCATTAGACAGCAAGGCCATACCATCGCCAGTTATGATCTATTCTATTTTATCTCGATGCATTGTGTATTTATCACCACTTCTAGACAACCCCTTTATCCATTAACGTCATTCAACACAGCCTGTCGCGCTTGGACCCCAGGGGCGGAGCATGGGTGGCCTCTGTATTCATTCCATTTATTCCACACTCTACCCCAATTTTGGGGGCAACATCTGTATTGGTAAATAGTCTTTTCGGCCTCCATACACCAGTCCATGTCCTTCCTCCAGTCGTTCAGAGATGGTGCTGCATCAACCCCCCAATTATGCGCAATGTTTCTCTTTGCAATCATCAGTGCCAGTGTTACCCCAATTTGTTCTCCCATCTCCAAATCTGTCGCTCCCCAAACATTAAGCAGGCAACACTTGGCAGATATTGGCAGCTCCATCCCGTAGAGCTTGCTCAAACACTGTGTTATTGAGACCCAGTAGGATTGAATTTTGGGGCCGGCCCATACTATATAAAAGAATGTTCCCTCTTGTCCGCATCCTCTATGACATAGTGAGTCTGATCGCCTACCCATCTTTTTGTCTTCCCAATCTGCTGTCCAGCGGAGGCCATGGCTCAATGGGTCACCCCGGATCCAGGCCGCCAATGTCTCAAGTACCAATGCAAATAGCAGAGGAGAGATGGGGCAGCCTTGTCTGGTTCCTCGCTGGAGCGGAGAGACCCGTGACACTCTGCCATTCACTACCACCTGCCCCAGTGGAGCTGTGTATAAAAGCCGTATCCAGGCCAAGAACCGGAGTCGGACGCCCAGATGTTCAAAAACTGCAAATTGATATGGCCATTCGATCGTGCCGAAGGCCATACGGGCGTCGAGAGATACAACCATTGCATCTTCTCGGATTTTATTCATGCGACCCAAGACCCCATGTAGGCGTCGCAGATTGAGGGCTGTGTTTCAGCCCGGCATGAACCTGTATTGATCCAGGTGTATTAACTTGGTAATGATTGGAATAAGATGAAAGGCCTGGAGTTTGGCCGAATTTTTACCTCTGCATTTATCAATGATATAGGCCGAAACGATCCACATTGGTCAATCGGTTCTCCTTCCATATGGATTACCACCATCGAGGGAAGCCACTGGTCTCGAGGGAGAGTACCAGTCTCCTCAATCTCTTCGTACATCTTGAGCAGGTGTGGTACTATATGTGTCACTGCGTTTTTGTATAATTCAGTTGGTAACCCATTGGGACCCAGTGCCTTACCCGATTTAACCGCTTTGATTGCTTGCACCACCTCCTCGCATGTCAGGTCACCATCTAACGTGTGTATGTCTACAGGTGTGAGTGGAGGGAGCGGTCGGTCTTTGAGGAGATCAAGAGCGTCTTGAGTAGTGGTGTCATCTCCGACGTATAAATACACTCAGAATTGGCCGCAAACTCATCTGCTTTATCTTGGGGGTATGTGAGGCTTTCGCCTACAGCTGGTTGGATGGCAGCCACCCAGCGGCTGGCTGTTTCTCGTTTGTCGAGCCATGCGAGGAGTTTGCCTGCTTTGTCTCCTTGCTCATATACTAGGTGCTCGGTCACTGGCCGCTTCTGTCCTTATGTCTTTATATTCTTGTTGTTTCAGGCTCAACGAATGTCTTGTGTCCTCATTGTTTAGTCTTATAAATCGTGCTTCTAAGTCTAAAATGTTGCGTTCCAATCCCTCCACCTCTTTCCTCTTGTCTCTCCTATGTCCTACCATCAGAGAGAGGGCTTGCCTCTTACTACTGTTTTGTATGCCTCCCAAAGTGTCCCTGCTGAGTCTACTGAGTGTTCATTTTCTTTAAAGTATTGGTCAGTTGCTCTTGTAAGGTCTTCCCTAATCTAAGGGATTTTGAGGTATGAGGTACTGATGGCAACTGTGTTACTGGTCCGCTGCTTGCCGACACTATATCAAGCCCAGTTAGGGGAGCGGTCCGATATTCCCAGAGGGAAATGTTTTCCATCTCTAAAACAGGGGAGTTGGGATGAGAGCGTGATCAGAAGTTCAATCTGTGAGAGGCTTCTGTGCACACTAGAAAGAAATGTGAATTCCCAAGTGGTGAGGTTGAGGGTTCTCCAAGTGTCGATCAGGGCCGAGGGTGCTGAGGAACTCAGCCAAGCGTGTTTATGACACATGAGTCTTCCTCACAGGTCTGTCTACTGCATCATTTAATGTCATATTGAAATCCCCACCTAGGAGGAGGTGCCCTATTGGCAGTTCCCGTATAAGTGTCACTAGCTCTGGAAGTGTCGCATTATGCAGTGTTGGTGGTACATACAGTGAGAGTATGTTAATCGTTTCCTCCTCCCATCTCCCAGAGAGAGCGGCATATCTCCCCGCCTTGTCCATCCATGTTTTCTCTACTATCAGTGGGAACCGCTTCTTAAGGAGGATCCCGTGCCTCTGGATCCAGAGGTGAACCCTGCGTGAACCGCCATTTTGTAACCCCAGCGGTCTAACCCATTGCATGTATTGCCCAAAAGATGGGTTTCCTGCAGGTAGCCCACATCTGGAGAGTGTCATTTTAGGAATTGAAGGACAATGTCACGTCTAATTTTGTCCCCCAGGCCATTCACATTCCACGTCACTAGATGGATCTCAGGTATATTCTTGTTACTCATAGGGAATAGAGACTACGAAGTGAGCTTCTTTTGGTCCCAGGAAAGATTAGCCCTTCTCAAACTGGATGGTGTCGCTCTCTTGATGTGTGGTTCTAATGCGCGTGGTGTTGCGGGGTGATTTGCAAGTGGTGACGTAGTATAAAAGTGTATCTTGAACAGTGCAAAGTATGAACCCAACGGGGCATCAAGAACCCATTCTAACCCCTTGAACAATCCCCCTCCCAGCATCCCTGCCTGACTGACCCATTACTGCAAGCCTCCCCAACTCAGCAGAGCGCCTGTCATCCCTCACCAAATTAGAAAGAATTAGGAGACCGTGGGCCCCGCGTTTCCAGCCCTCCACCCCAAAAAAGCGAAATGTCTGTCCACCCTGACCCTTATAATTATAGAGCAGAGCAATGGTTAGGTGGGATTTAGAGCCTCACGGGTGCCACCTCCATCCAATCTCTGGTCTAGTCAGTTGGCAATTCTCTTTTTGTGAAAAGGCTGGTAGCTTCTGCTCAGGCCCGAGAGGACGTCTAATCGTACAGTGCGCTGCCCAAAGTGTTCTGTGGCCTAGAGGCCCAAGTCAGTTCTATAACTCGGTCTCATCAGTGATTTGTGGAGGGGTCCTCTCCCTGCGGCAGTTCCACTGCAGCCTTTCCGGATGGGGCTGATGTTCCACTTTGCCTTTTCCCTCGGTGTGACTTGAATGGGGAGCCGCCAACTGTACGCCATCCATCGAGCCATGCCCACGCTGCCTCCAGCGAGTCAAAGAACCATGTTTTCCCGAAGATCATTGACTATTTCACTCCCTTTTCCCTTAGCGCTTGTTTCACAGTTAGGAAGCTCCATCTCTGTCTTTGCACTTCCAGGGTAAAATCTGGAAAGAAGGTTATTTGGGCATTTTCATAGTGGACTGGTGGGGCCACATGGGCGTCTGTAACACCACGTCTCGGTCCCTGAAATTGAAGAGGCAAGCAAGGATAGGCCTGGGCAGTTCGCCAGGATGGAGTCTTCCTACCGGCACTCTGTGTGCTCTCTCCACCAAGAAGAATTTTGAGAGCACGAGGGGCTGTAGGTGTTTGAGGATGAGATCCTCTGCTAATAGGTCTGGTGGGCCCTTCTGCCCATTCAGGGACCCCTGAAATGTGAACATTATTATGCCTTGTTCTGCCCTTGTAATCTTCAAGTCTGGCTTCCAGGTTTGCCGTGGTTGCTTGGAGTTCACTAATTTGGTCCTGAAGTGCCTTGGTGTATTGAAGGAGAGCTGCCGTTGTGTCCTCAACTTCCTGGAGTCTAGTACCCATGTTCCGGATGTCAGCCCGTATCAGGGACACTTCTGTTGTGATATTGTCTATACGTCCCTCCAAGGCTGTTCCAACCCCTGTATTGCCGCCATTATATCCTGTAGGGACAAGGAATCTCCTGCTGCTGGCTGTGGGGGTGCATTGGACATTTGATACCGGGGGATTTCTGCACCCTCCAAGCCCCTGGGGAGGGCGAATTTGTCCAGTTTCATCTGATGCGTTCTTTTAATGTTTTTTCCCCCTGTCATGTCCTCCGGGCAATAGGGCGTTAGTTGGAAGGGAGGGGCAAGCACCCAGGTACTCCCTGCCGCCTGTCACAGGGGAATAAGGGCTCCTGTGCAGCCTGTCAGGTTTCTCCTGGTCTTCCCAGCCCCTCCCCAGCACTTAATCACTTTGGGAATCAGGCCCTGGGCGCAATAGTTTACTTTTCAGGACGCCGGGCAGTAGAGGAAGCTATCTGTCATTGCTGTTTGGTGGATTTTGGCACTGATCTCAAAGTCCAGTGCTGTGTTGCTCAATAGGTAACTCCCTTGCCCTTTCACTCGCCGGAGTCGCGGGTCTGACTCACCGCCTGGCCCACAGCTGGTCTTCATCGGCATCCGATATCCCCCAGCACACAGTCTCTTTCCCTCTAGGAATCGGAGTGTGGGGAGGGGAGCCAGATGTTCACTCACCCCGCCCCTATCTCTCGGGCGTCTCGATCGTTGGCCCTTTTGCTTGCGCGGGCAGCTGCTCGTGGTCACCACTTTAGCCGCTACTCACGGTTGTTGCTGTTGGCCCTTATGCTCTGCAGTCTCCGGCCCTGACTTGGCAAGGCAGCACCCCCTGCCAGCACTGGATCTCCGCACGCCTCTTGAGTCTGGCCCTACACCTCCTGCTACTCATGGCATCAGGCCGTAACATGCATCACCGCGGCGACTCACCTCAGGACGGGGCTCCACTACCGCTAGGCGGCCTCACCTCCTCTGTCTCGGCTGGCGGACGCTTTGCTACGCTGCAAATGGTCCAGCAGCTACCCATGGCGTCCACCAACTTCAGATCTCATTGGCCGGGGTCAAATACTCGGATGACTGTCCGGATATTAATGGGGAAGAGTGCTAGGCGCGGAGCCGCTTTAAGAAGCAGCCATCTTTTCTGGCGGTTGGTCATGCCCCCGACACTCAGCACATTTCTAGAAGATGTCACTAATGCTAAGCACCTTTGCTAAATATCTCATTCATATTACTGTGAGCAAGAGTCGAGTGGAAAGACTTTTGGGCCTTTTAATATACACGTTAAGAAGTGGTTGCCTACTGCAACATTTTTTGAAACACTCATTAATTTACAAACATTTTAAGAACATTTCCGATCCTACATGTGATCTAACTAATGTATTTTCACAGTTTATTTACTAGGGTTATGCATTTACTCTTTTTCCTATGAATCATTTTCTAACATAAACATTTCTATAGCATTTAAAGCATTTTTAAAAGTGCAATTCTAACATAGTGAGTACGTCGGTTTTCTAAATTTGTTCTCATTTGTCTCAAACTCCTTCCCTTTTGATGATGTAAATCATCACCACAATTTGGTTTTCACTTTCAAATTTCTAAAAGGTGGTATCATTAGTATAGGCATTAATATAGCTTTTATTATTCCCTTTCAAGCCATCGAGAACCAGTTACCATTTGTCTTTAGTTCTTTTCCCAAACTTTTCTTTCAGACTTGGTGTTTCCAATTCCTGCAATTTTGGTGTCAGATTTGATATGTTTCCTGCAAACTCTTCAATCTTTCTACTCTCATCTGGTATGTACGAACAGCAGAGCTTCAGCATGTGGCAGACCTCTCCTTTCTCTGCAAGAAGGATGTCTAAAGCCAGACGATCTTTTAAAACCATAAACCGTATAGCAATTCATTCTGTGTTAATTTAGAGTAAAGCTCCAGAAGTTCTAGGTTCCATTTTATCCACTACCGTAGCTAGCTTCCTGATCTTTTCATCATTAAGTATTACTCCCACTGGTGGTATCACTGCTCCGAATATATCTCCCACTCAGGAAGCTTCATTTTTTTGTATTGCATTTATGTCTGTGTGACGGTGCTAAAGGTAAAGCTTCTATGCTAGTAACATGATACATTTTTGGAATTAGTATACCTATGTATCATGTTCCCTCCCAATCAGCGGGTAGCAAAAAGTAAGCATTTTGTCCACAAATGTAGTATACCCCAGGAATCACATTTTCATCTCCCTGTAAAATTTGCCATGTTCCCCCTAATAATTCAAAAGTGTGTTCACAACTGCTAGTCCTTACATGTCTTGTTCAATTTTGTGCTCGTCTTTTATAGAAACAAACTTTCCCTTTATGTCAGCTGACCAATCTAAGTTTGGGATAAATCAATTTCTTCCTAAATTCGTTCTCCTCCTTCTTCCATGCATTTTCCAACACATTTCCCTTTTGGTCTGCATTCTTGGTTATGTTCATGTACCTTTCCTCTAGGGCCATAATATAAGCTTTCTCGTCTGGATGCATTAAGCATGTCAAATTATTTTTATAAGCTTTCACACTATTTATAGGTAAGTGCGGGAAGAAATAATACCAAGCTGTGTCCATTGTTTTTCTTTGCAGGTGTAAATTCATGTTCTCTTTTAGGGGCACTTGTGACAACACTAAATCGTAGTTTGAGTAAAAATATTCAAAATGTCCTCGCCTATATACTAGTGAAAGCAAAATACTAACAGGAGATTGCATAAGACATAGGAAGGTGATAGTAGGTGACCTCTTCTGAAACTGAAGATGGTAAATGTGCACAAACATAGCAATCCTTAACATTTAAAGCATTTGTGTATTCTTGTACTAATCTGGAATAAACGTATGTAGAATAATCTTCCTTTCTAAAATTTGTGAAAGTTCTGGTAAATGTGTCATCTCTAGATTTTGAGCATATAAATTTGTAACGTTAATTCTAGAAGTATCTAGATCTGGTGTTAGATAAAAACCTACTAATACTATAGAAATCACAAACATAATGCATTTACAATGCCTTCTAATGCAACACATCTTTCTGAGTCAGAAGTTAGCTTATGAGGAAACTGTTTGCTTGTTTTTTCTTCTAAAGGTTCTTCTTTGGAAATTCCCTAGTAGGCAGTCCTTAACTTTACTCCGTGTTCTTCTAAAAGGTAATCTCTATCTCTTCTGTAACTTTCTTCTCAGGTTTAGTTCAGTCCTCTGTAAAACAACTGACTAAGGTAACAACCACTAATAGTCACAGCTCATAACTGTCTTCTTTATCCTCGTTTTTCACCACTTTTTTTTTCAATGTAAACTGTAAACCGCAATGAATTCTTTTGTTTTCAGGGAGGTTCTAATAGTTCAGGAGTCATCTTGCAAAGTCACATTAGGTGTAGTGTTCACGTAGTAGAACCATTCAGGTACAGAATATCTTCTACTAGGTACTTAAGTTCTTTTAGATCTTCTCATGACGTAATGATTTGGATCGAGTTAGTTTTCTTCATGTGTCTCACTTTCTTCAGGCACAACTTCTGGAATTCATGCTATTGACAGACTTCTTTTTGGTCTTTCTTCATTTGGACTTTTTGGGCACTCAGTTTGTCGACATTGTCTTTTTGTTCTGGAACTTGTTCCTTCAGTTGGATTTTGTTCTTCTCCTTGTTCTAGAAACTCAGTCTTTCCTTCTTCCTCACTGGAAACGTCAATCCCACATTGCGTTATTTGAGGTACTTGCCCTTGTCTTTCGTCTTCACCCCTCAATTCTCCTAATGCTTCTGCTGATATTCCTGCTTGCTCTCCTGCAGGTGCTACAGGTCGGACTGGTCTCACCACTGGTGGTGCAACCACTAGTGCTCTTCTTTCAGGATCATGGACCAGTGACACTTCCAGATTGCTCACTCTTCTGGTGTGTGAGGCATGATTCCAGTTTGGAACTCTAGTACATTTAACAGCAGTGTTTGTCATGAGCAGAATTAGATAGGAGCCTTTCCATCTGGGTTCAAGACAAGTCTTCTAAACGTGCTTCTTGACAGTGACCTAATCTCCAGGGTTGAGGTTGTGACACTGTTTGTGATGAGGATCTGGTGTAGAAGCTGACACCTAATGAGAGACAGAACAAACCACATCAGTGAGAGCCTTGTAGTAGTACATAATAATAGCATCAGTGATATTAACTAAGGCATTGACTGGAACAGCAGGTAACTTCATGGCTCTCCCCAAGAGTATTTTATGTGGGGATAATCCTGTCTTCCTATCTGGAATGCATCAAACAACAATCAGTATGAATAGTAATGCATCTGGCCATTTCAGTGATGTCAAAGCACATACTTTTGCCAACCTGGACTTTATTGTTCCGTTCATTTGTTCAACAATGCCTGACACTTCTAGTATGTAACTGCAGTGTAACTTTTGTTCGAATTGTAATGCAGAACATAGCATGCTCATCACTTCGTTATGGAAGTGTGTTCCTCTATCTAACTCAAGAAGGACTGGCATTCTGAACCTAGGTGTGATTTCTCGCAATAACAGTTTTGCTACAGTGAGACTGTCATTTGTCCTTGTTGGGTAGCCTTCCACCCATCAGGAGAATACACAGATAATCACGAGGATATATCTCAGCCAATTTTGAACAGGCATCTCGATAATATCCATCTGTAGTCTGTTGAAAGGACCACCTGATCTTCCTAAGTGTGTGCTTCTGACTGGTGTATTTTTCCCTACATTCAGTTGTTGACATGTGACACATCTCCAGAAGTTTTAGGTTCCATTTTATCCACTACCGTAGCTAGCTTCCTGATCTTTTCATCATTAAGTATTACTCCCACTGGTGGTATCACTGCTCCGAATATATCTCCCACTCAGGAAGCTTCATTTTTTTGTATTGCATTTATGTCTGTGTGACGGTGCTAAAGGTAAAGCTTCTATGCTAGTAACATGATACATTTTTGGAATTAGTATACCTAAGTATCATGTTCCCTCCCAATCAGCGGGTAGCAAAAAGTAAGCGTTTGTCCACAAATGTAGTATACCCCAGGAATCACATTTTCATCTCCCTGTAAATTTTGCCATGTTCCCCTAATAATTCAAAAGTGTGTTCACAACTGCTAGTCCTTACATGTCTTGTTCAATTTTGTGCTCGTCTTTTATAGAAACAAACTTTCCCTTTATGTCAGCTGTCCAATCTAAGTTTGGGATAAATCAATTTCTTCCTAAATTCGTTCTCCTCCTTCTTCCATGCATTTTCCAACACATTTCCCTTTTGGTCTGCAGTCTTGGTTATGTTCATGTACCTTTCCTCTAGGGCCATAATATAAGCTTTCTCTTCTGGGTGCATTAAGCATGTCAAATTAATTTTATAAGCTTTCACACTATTTATAGGTAAGTGTGGTAAGAAATAATACAAAGCTGTGTCCATTGTTTTTCTTTGCAGGTGTAAATTGATGTTCTCTCTTAGGGGCACTTGTGACAACACTAAATCGTAGTTTGAGTAAAAATATTCAAAATGTCCTCGCCTATATACTAGTGAAAGCAAAATACTAACAGGAGATTGCATAAGACATAGGAAGGTGATAGTAGGTGACCTCTTCTGAAACTGAAGATGGTAAATGTGCACAAACATAGCAATCCTTAACATTTAAAGCATTTGTGTATTCTTGTACTAATCTGGAATAAATGTATGTAGAATAATCTTCCTTTCTAAAATTTGTGAAAGTTCTAGTAAATGTGTCATCTCTAGATTTTGAGCATATACATTTGTAACATTAATTCTAGAAGTATCTAGATCTGGTGTTAGATAAAAACCTACTAATACTATAGAAATCACAAACATAATGCATTTACAATGCCTTCTAATGCAACACATCTTTCTGAGTCAGAAGTTAGCTTATGAGGAAACTGTTTGCTTGTTTTTTCTTCTAAAGGTTCTTCTTTGGAAATTCCCTAGTAGGCAGTCCTTAACTCTACTCCATGTTCTTCTAAAAGGTAATCTCTATCTCTTCTGTAACTTTCTTCTCAGGCCTAGTTTAGTCTTCCGTAAAACAACTGACTAAGGTAACAACCACTAATAGTCACAGCTCATAACTGTCTTCTTTATCCTCGTTTTTCACCACTTTTCTTTTTCAATGTAAACTGTAAACCGCAATGAATTCTTTTGTTTTCAGGGAGGTTCTAATAGTTCAGGAGTCACCTTGCACAAATCTTCCAAAGTCACATTAGGTGCAGTGTTCACGTAGTAGAACCATTCAGGTACAGAATATCTTCTACAAGGTACTTAAGTTCTTTTAGATCTTCTCAGGACGTAATGATTTGGATCGAGTTAGTTTTCTTCTTGTGTCTCACTTTCTTCAGGCACAACTTCTGGAATTCATGCTATTGACAGACTTTTCTTTGGTCTTTCTTCATTTGGACTTTTTGGGCACTCAGTTTGTCGACATTGTCTTTTTGTTCTGGAACTTGTTCCTTCAGTTGGATTTTGTTCTTCTCCTTGTTCTAGAAACTCAGTCTTTCCTTCTTCCTCACTGGAAACGTCAATCCCACATTGCGTTATTTGAGGTACTTGCCCTTGTCTTTCGTCTCCACCCCTTAATTCTCCTAATGCTTCTGCTGATATTCCTGCTTGCTCTCCTGCAGGTGCTACAGGTCGGACTGGTCTCACCACTGGTGGTGCAACCACTAGGGCTCTTCTTTCAGGATCATGGACCAGTGACACTTCCATATTACTCACTCTTCTGGTGTGTGAGGCATGATTCCAGTTTGGAACTCTAGCACATTTAACAGCAGTGTTTGTCATGAGCAGAATTAGATAGGAGCCTTTCCATCTGGGTTCAAGACAAGTCTTCTAAACGTGCTTCTTGACAGTGACCTAATCTCCAGGGTTGAGGTTGTGACACTGTTCGTGATGAGGATCTGGTGTAGCAGCTGACACCTAATGAGAGACAGAACAAACCACGTCAGTGAGAGCCTTGCAGTAGTACATAATAATATCATCAGTGATATTAACTAAGGCATTGACTGGAACAGCAGGTAACTTCATGACTCTCCCCATGAGTATTTCATGTGGGGATAATCCTGTCTTCCTATCTGGAATGCATCAAACAACAATCAGTATCAATAGTAATGCATCTGGCCATTTCAGTGATGTCAAAGCGCATACTTTTGCCAACCTGGACTTTATTGTTCCGTTCATTTGTTCAACAATGCCTGACACTTCTAGTATGTAACTGCAGGGTAACTTTTGTTCGAATTGTAATGCAGAACATAGCATGTTCATCACTTTGTTATGGAAGTGTGTTCCTCTATCTAACTCAAGAAGGACTGGCATTCTGAACCTAGGTGTGATTTCTCGCAATAACAGTTTTGCTACAGTGAGACGGTCATTTGTCCTTGTTGGGTAGCCTTCCACCCATCAGGAGAATAGACAGATAATCACGAGGATATATCTCAGCCAATTTTGAACAGGCATCTCGATAATATCCATCTGTAGTCTGTTGAAAGGACCACCTGATCTTCCTAAGTGTGTGCTTCTGACTGGTGTCTTTTTCCCTACATTCAGTTGTTGACATGTGACACATCTACAGTTCTCATCAGCAATCATTCGAAATCTTGGATTAAACCAACTCTGTCTGAAAAGCCTCACCATCGCATCTCTCCCTAAATGTGTGTATCCATGGTAGTGCCTAGCAATTGGAAACAACAAGCTGTTTGGTAACACTGGTCTCGCATCCCCTGACATCCAAATGTCATTTGCATTTTTCGTGCAACCAGATAATGTGTGTGGTGGAGTCACAATTGTTGAATCCCCCACTCCCTTGCATTGGCAGGTATGTTGAATGGAAATGTACCTTTCCTGCTATATGTGTAGTCCATTCAGTGTGAAGGGATTACATTGTGTCTATGTTTCATGTTGTGTGTTTGTGTGGGCATGTGATGTGATTTTTTTAAGTCTCGCTTACCAAACAGTGCAAACTGCCTGTTGGTGAAAATACCTATTGCTTGCCTACAGTGGCCTTAGAGTACAACCTTTGCCGAAAATTGGTTGGTTTTATTGTCACTCTAATTTGCTTGCTTGTTTGCATTATTTTGCATGGTATTTACTTCCTCTTCTTATATTTGTCCCTCCCCAGGAGCTTGGATGCATTGCTTGTGTCCTTCCACTGCTCACTTTTGAGGCACTAGTATTTTTTTCTTTTTTGATTAAGCACTCCAGAAGGGTGCATATGTTTTCCTTTTTTCTCCCTTGTTTACTGTTTGTACAGGCTCTCTCTGGCCCATGAGCTTCTACCTTGCCCTTCAGTGTTGTGCTCACCCTTTTGTGCCTCTCTCCACCTCTGTGCTTTTTGCCCATATGCTTCCTCAACAGCTCAGCATTCCACTCCCTAACCCGGGTGTGTCTCTGCCTCCTTCGCTCCATGTTCCTATTTCTCATCTCTGTTACTTCATATTGCTTTCACACCCAAGTTCACTGCATTGCTTTTACCCGCCCTCTGTGTTGCTTCAGCCCCGTGTGGCATCGCCCCCCCATTTTGCTTCCTTTCCTACCTGTGCCCTCTGTGTTGCTTCCCCCCCACACACCTTCTGAGTTGCTTTCCACCACCTCTGGGTCACAAATAGGAAGCAAACACTTTTTTGCGACTTCATAATTTGTTTAATTTACCCATAAATACACACTGGGTAAGCCCAGTGACCCTCAGAATGTGGGTCTGTTACACATATAATTGCAAGATAGTTCTGTATGGGTATTTTCTTTACAGCAAATTTTCAATTCTTGGAGGGGTTCCCTTCAAACGTAAAGCATTGACTTGATAATAGTGGAAGGTGGTGGTGGCAACTACTTACCACCCACTGATGTAGGTATCCGGGTAAATGGACCTCTAAGATACACTGTGGAGGTAAAAGAGGCTACATTAGTGAATGAGCAGTTGTAAACATTATAAAGAGAATGTAAATTCTCATTTTTAGCACTTCAGGTTGCAGTACCTCATAAAGTGCATAACAGCGGTTGTGTAAACTTTTAACCATTAAATAAAAATAAAATGTTGCATATCAGAGTACTGAAATCATATTTTATAGCCTTTAAAAACATGTGTGTTCAAAAATTACATACTACAGGTGGACTTGCAAGCCCCAAACCCAGCTCAGGTCCAAACATACTGAAAGCTCTGCGTCTCTGGAGGGAGAACACAGCTCACGATTCATAACACTTAGTTCTAAAGCCCTGGAGAAATTCAAATGAAGATGCACCCTGCCTCTTATTTGCGCTCAACTTAATGGAGCTGCAAATGCTTGTTTATACTGTACTACTACTTACGCAGGTATGTATGTGCGTTTGTGTTTTTGCTCTTTAATCTATTTTATCTTTCCCTTTCTGATGGTGGTGTTATTCTCTGCCTCCATTGGATTGCATGTGATTTGTTTGTAGCACTCGTGAGTGGCCAAGACTTTGCTACAGCAGAAACAAGCCTCTTTGGGCTGTAGTACTACTGGAGTGTATATTGGGTTTAACTTGTGAATTGTAAGTGACTTACACTTTTGTAGATGTGTTATTGTATGCGCATTTTTGTCCCTGTGCCCCAACATAAATTTCCTTCGCTCCCCTCACTTTGTAGTAAATATTCCCACTTTCAAGCCACCCACAATTGCCACTCAAACAATTACACCAAAAATATACCTTTTTCTGCAGAGTTCTTTGCATTTATGGTTGAGAACTCTTAACGTAAAAGATAGGACAGGAGTAGGTGATTTCCACCCATACCTTAGTGAATTGCATTTGTATGTAAAGTGCTACTACAGATGTACGTATTTAAGCACTAACAAATGCATTTATGAATAGCTCCCACAATTTTTTGTTTTGCAGGAAGAATTCCCTGCGTGATATTTGGGTTTTTTTCCACACACAAAAACAAGCATTGAGCAAAGCCAATAAGTCTTGCCTTTGTGAGATCTATTGGCTTTGCCAATGTTTCTTAGCCATGTTGCAACATGGCTGAAAGTAAAGAAAAAAATCTCTATAACACAGCCAGCGTTGACCGCATCATAGCACTTTTTTTATTTACTTTCAGCCATGCTGCACTGAAGCCAGCGCTGCTGTACAATATAGCTAAAAAATTGACAAAGCCATTAGATTTCACATAGGCAAGACCTATTGGCTTTGTTAATGCTTGTTTCTTCTTGGTGTCCATGACTGTGCTGTCCATGCTTTAGAAATATCTCCTCCTCATCCAGTCGCTTATGAACGTGCAGGTCTGGGGAGGGAGAGAGGTTTTACTCTCTGCTGGCTCCTTGCCCTTGAAGGGAACATGGAAGGAGGGGTCGTGTGATAAACTCACCCTGAGCTCAAATCAGCTCAAGTGAGCTCCTGTTGCAGCTTCTTGCAGTTAATAAAGGCTGTGGCAGGTGGAGGTTAACAATATCAGCTCCATTCCTGCTGAATGCACGGATCGCTACAGCAGTTCCTGCAGCTTCCTGACACACAGTATCCAAAGAAATCAGGCACTGGATGCTGGAGACGTTCCTGCAGCCGTGGGGCATGCAGTGATCTGGTAGAGGTGATGTGGGGCTTACATTACCACAGCAGTTCCTGCTCTGTCCAGGAAATGTCATCAAACCACAGCAGATCATGCGGTTTTCAGGTAGGCAGGCCACAATGCCACAGCAGTCCCTAATGTGTCCAGACGGATAGTTGGGTCCTAATGTGTCCAGACGGATGGTTGGGGCACAGGGTAATGTGAAAGCGAATGCACCATGGCACAGCAGTCCCTGCAGCTCTTGCAAATACAGTGACTGTGACTTCCCTACTCCATGGGGAGAGCAATCTGCATGCTGGCCATAAACGCTCTCACTTTGAAGACAGCCAAAAGCATATTAAACACCAGGATCCCTCAAAGACACAGCCTGACATTTGAACTCAGTCTTTGAATGCACAGTAGATGTGATGCAATAAGAACAAGATTTACAGACATGTTTACCGATAGGGAGCTCTCGGAAGGATACTGGTAAATAAATGTTTGGCATGGAAGGGATGAAGTGAACCTGGGGAGCCTAAACCAGCAAATGAAAAAGCAAGAACATGTGAGTTACAAACCACAAAGCCAATGGAAAGCAACGGGTAAAAGGCATTCTCAGATTAACTTCTGAAACTCCTCAACATGTCTTTTGCATACCACACAGCTGTGCTGTCTGGTAGGCTGCGCCCCAAAAGTTTAGCAGGCCAGAATGATCTGACGCAAGACCAGCATTTCATTTTCGCCAAAATTGCTCCAATTCTGTTTGTGGCAGCACTTTTGGCAAAGGGGAGGGTGAGAGTGTTACAGAGGTCCGAGCACTTTGGTTGCGAGGACGTTTAGCTCAAAATTATTCCCCTACATCTGGAGTTTATGAAGCACAATTTGAGCTAGGTTTGGATGAGTTGCCTACAGCTAATATGGTAAATCAACTCCACTGAACTGCTTTTATACCACAATTATTTATTTATTAGCTTATTTATTTATTTACTATTTATTTTGCAGTTGAGGTATCAGAGCACTTTACCTAGAAACCGCTCTCCACTACAATGACTATTAGCATGCTTCATAAAGAAATTGATTGCAAGACCGGAGGCTCTTGTTATGCTCCTCTGATCTTGGATGTATTTAAATAGCAGCAGTCAAGAGAACTGTAAAAACTACAAATCCCATGAGGCTTTAGACAACTAGCCAATTGGAAACTAAAATGAGGTACAAAGAACAGCCAATGAGTTAACAGCATAACCTATAACACTTATCTTGACTGTGAATAGTCCTGTTTTCTTGCTGCTCCCAGTCAAGATAAGTATTATACCTTTTCGCTGCTTATTTCATTTTACAATTTTAAGGTTTTATTAGTGCATTAGTATTTATACATTCCATTTGGTTCCATTTACTTGCAGTTTCTATTGTTTTCCTCTGGTCTTGTGGTCGCCAGCACTCCATTCCTCGCGTGCCACCCAATGCGTCCCTGGCTGCATCACCCATTTTCTTGTGGCACAGCACTGGAGACGCTTCAACACTATATCCTGCCCGTCACCTCATAAAGCTTTTTTACAGGCCTTTTCTTTGGCCCGTATGCTTCTGTAACATCCTTGTCAGAGCTCCGGTCTGCGTCTGCTGGTTTTCCCATGCAGAGCTCAAACATGCCCAGGGGCACGGCCTGGCTTCCTGCCCCTTTGTTGCTCCTTCTAGTTTCCCTCAACATGCCCACATCCAATTGGGAGGAGACATTGTCCCTTCTAAAATTTAACCAATTTTTTGCCTAATTTATTGCATTATTTCCCTTTTCTCATTCTACACATTGCTTTACCAGTATCAAACATGGAATTAGATAGTTCCTCTATATTTAATGAAAATGATGAGGATGGGGAGACTTTAAAAATAATTTTAATGGATTTATTCAATCCTTTGTGGAACAGGCTGTTGCAGCCTCGATGGATAAAGTAAAAAGATTATTGAAAATTCAATCATTATTCTGGTGTCTAAGAGTAGTTTGGCCTATTCTACGGGGGAAAGCACAAAGCACAAAGCCAGGGTGAGTCTCTAACAATACACAATCAACGGTTTCCAAACCTAAGATTGAGCTTGTGACCAGTGAGGTTTCCTCATATGACTGAGGACGTGGTTCCTCCCAGGCCTCCTTCTAAGGAGGGGAGTAGTCTGATGACTGTCAAAAGCAAATCTAAACTAAAAATATTTCTAATGAAACATCAAAAATAGTAATTTCACAAAAACCTAACACAGATGTTGACATGGGTGATCCGGATACGGATGAAGACATAGATTCATTAGGGGATACAGACCCTTTTTCAGCCCCTCCTGCTAGGAAGCGTAAGATGGTTTTGCCCTCTTGCTATCCCTTTGTGGCTAAAACAGTTTTGGATGCAGAAGTATGGCCATGTTTGACCCCAAAACTATCCACCACCCAAATTCTACCAAATGGTTCCCTGCCGATCCCGCAGGTGATATATTGCCTCTAGACTTAGTTTGTCACTGGACCAACAATGCAGGGCCAAATTGAAATCGGAATGCCCTAGACCCTCTTTACCTTCTAATATCACATCCACTCCCATTATTGACCCTAACATGCTTACGTTTTTCTTCAAATTCGGTATAGATCCTCGTAAAGGAGAGGACGAAGCCCGGCCTACCTGCCAGGACAAGGTACTGGACATTATAGGTCCACTTTAATGAGAAAGACTTCAAAAACAAAATGTCACAGACTTGAAAGAAAATGGAGATTAGACTTTAAGCCAAGTGATAAAGAACTATATAAGGCATCTATACAGATTTATAAAACACTGATCGATGATGAACAATCTAAATACTTTATTGCCAAAATAGAAGCCTTAAAAATTCCTCCCAAAATTGTTTACCACTGTAAAAAAAAACTGTCCAAACTGCCCGAGGAAAAAAACTTATCGACCAGCCAACAGTTATGTGACACCCTGGCAGATGCATTCCAGGCCAAGGTCAAAACTGTATATGACTCCTTCTCTACCGCTAGTATTATAGGCCACCATATAACCAACCATATGTTTGGAAACAATGTCTCCCCTAAGAATGGATCAAATACTTTGCCAGGAAAGTCGATGCTGACTACCTTCCTAAGCATCTTAGAGAATAACCCCCTTAAGGGACCTGATGAGGGACCAACTTACACCTTGTCCAGTATTCTATCCCTAATGGAGGACAAAATCCTAACACTTATTAAACAAGTTAAATCAGGGTCACCATGGGATCCTTGTCCTCCAAGGATCCTACATATGGCACAGGAAGCAATAACCAGTTACCTTACGCCCTTATTTAATTAAATCTTTCGCTTAGGCTATTTTCCTAAAGAGTTTAAAAAAGCGCATATTACCCCACTCCTGAAAAAAGCCAATCTAGATGCCAATGACCCGAACAATTATAGGCCGATATCACACTTACCATTTCCAGCTAAAGCAGTGGAGAAGGCCATAAATCAAGAACTTACGGCTGTTATCTGCAAGAATCACATCCTTGACTCCTCCCAGTTCGGGTTCCATGCTCAGCATAATACAGAACTAGCCTTAATTACAGCTATGGAAGAATTGAGGCAGACGCTAGATCAGGGAGGGAATGTGGCCCTGATCCTATTGGATCTGTTGGCAACATTTGATACAGTCAATCACCTCATTAGATCCTATGGATTCTCTTTCGTATCATATGCCGACGATACTCAAATCGTTGTGTCAGTAACAAGCAATCCCGATGCCACAGCAACTCAATTCCATAACTGTATGCTACACATCTGATCCTGGATGAGGGACAACTGCTTAAAGCTTAATTCATCAAAAAAGGAAACCCTACTCTTTGTTAATAAACCATCTTTCTGGTCCACTAAGTGGTGGCCATCTGAACTTGGACCTCTCCTGATTCCAAGCGTTAAAGCAAAAAATCTTAGTACAAACTTTGACACAAAACTATCTTTTAATGGACATATTAATCATACAACCTCCTCATGTTACTTTATTCTAAGAGTTCTATGGAAGATCCTGCCGTATATACCATCGGCTCTGCTAAAATCTATAGTCACAGCACTTATATCCTCAAGACTGGACTACTGCAATTCCCTCTTTACTAGTATCCACAAAAGAGGTTTAAGAAAGCTGCAGGTTCTTCAGAATACAGCTGCCCATCTCCTCCTAGGCATCCCAAGACACAAGTCGGCAACCTAGGCACTAATCCACCTACATTGGTTACAAGTTGAAAAACGTATCAAATTCAAAGCCCTGTGCATTGTTTTTAAATGCTTACATGGCCTTGGCCCAGCTCAACTCTTTCAATCTTTTCTTCCCTATGTCCCATCCAGATCTCTTTACTGTTCATCTAGTGACAACCTGGTCGTCCCCAAGGTCAAAACTGTCCGATGGTGTGAGAAAAGTTTCATCTTCAGCACTTCCATGTTGTGGAATTTCTTACCATCCATGGTTAAAAGCAATCAGAACCTCAGGGACTTCAGAAAAAGTCTAAAAACCTGGCTGTTTATTCAGTAAATGCTATAAGGGTCTCACCGTTCTCCGTGGTTACTCTAGTAGATAGCGCCTAGACACCTCCGTGTATTAGCCGTGCTTAATAAATACTGTTTTCATTTAATTTAATTTCATTTCACTGGCTCATATTTTCGATTTAGCTGAAGCCGCCAGGCTAGACAACTTCCCTGTTGATCCTGAAAATCTGTCAATGTGGATCCAAAGAGTGTTTTGTTTGTTGGGAAATGAAAACTCTGCCATTACACACAAATGGAGGAAACGTCTCTTGGTGAAACTAGATTCCAAGCTGACAAATCTGGTTATCTGGACCCCGGTATTAAGGCGGAAGGTCTCGTATTCGGGCTTCCTTTATTAAAGAACTCAGCAAGTACATCACTACATTTGCCTCCATAGACAAGGCTCAAAAAAGTATTTTCCCAACGGGTTTTTGCCAGGGCTGGTAAAGGCAGGAGTCACTTTAATGGCCATAACTTCTGGAATCAAGGTTTCCGAGGCTCCTACAACTCAAGCTACCAGGAATACCAGCCTCAATTCTACCCCCAGAGAGGCAAGTGTTTCCGTGGACTAGGACAAAAAAGCTACACATACACCACATACACCACCCACGAAGGTAAGTTTCTTTCTGGCCATCCTCCTGTAGGAGGCCCAGCTTGATTCTCTCTAACAAAATGGCAATCAATAACTTCATATCCCTGGTTACTAAATACCATACAAGGTTATGCTATAGAGCTCTACACAATGCCTTTTCAAACTGTGTTCCCTCTTTCTCCAAAATTCTCATCTGAAATGTCCAGCCTAATATCTCTAGAAATACTCAAAAAAGCAATACAGCTTTCTTTTCCCGACCCCTCAGGTTTCTCTTCTTAGTACAAAAGAAAAACAAAAAGGTGAGACTGGTTATCAATCTCAGATATTTCAAACAGTTTGTCATTTACCGGCATTTCAAGATGGAGATGATCATCCATCTCAGAGATTTGTTACTTCAACATGATTGGATGGTGCGGTTGGATCTACAGGATGCATACCTTACAGTTCCCATCCATCATGATAACAGAAAATTTCTTCAGTTCCAATAGCAGGGAAAAACATAAAAAAATTCTTCCCTTCCTTTAGGGCTTCATTCGGCACTGTGGTGCTTTGCAAAAATAATGAAGCAGGTCGTAGGTTATCTCAGGGCTCAAGGCATCAGACTTATCATCTAACTAGATACTATTCCTTTAATCTGCCAAAGCTTACATACCCTCCAATCACAGGTTCAAATTACTTGTTCTCTTCTTTCAGATCTGGGCTTTTTCATCAATGCAGAAAAATCAATCCTAGTTCCTTTCACTCAGATGGAAATCTTAGGTTTTGTCTCATAAATTCCACCACTGCACTTGCCCCTGTCTAAAGTCAAGGCCATCAAATCAGATTTTCTCCAGACTCTTCGAAGTTCTATAATTTCTCAATAGCCGGTCTTCTTTCTTCCTCGATCGAGGCCATTTTTCCAGGTCCCCTCCAATATCGAGCACTCCAAAGGCCAAAGATCTGCCACTTGCACAGGGGTCTCGCTTACTCCGACTCCATCAGTTAAGATTCAGAATCCCAGCTAGAACTCCAAAGGTGGATAGACTATTTAGATGCCTGGAACAGCAGAATCACCTTTATGTCAGGCCCAATCTTGTATTAGAATCCAATGCAAGTTGGACAGGTTGGAGAACACGATGGGGTCCCTTCACGACTGGGGGTATATGGTATCATTAGGAGTCAAAATTGCACATAAATGTTTTGGGATGCTTGCAAGCTCCTTTTTAGTCAGAAGCCAAGCAAAAAACAGAGCACATTGCTCCCTCCTTCTCCGAATGGACAACATTACAGTGGTTCGGTGCATTCAATCATCTCGGCGGTATCAGATGCAGGCCTCGGGCAGAGCTGGCAAAGAGTTTTTAGGAATGTTGACTTCTCCACAAAATATTCGTTCGCGCAGAATATCTACCAGGAGATCTCAACAACATAGCCAACAGGCATTCTCGTTATCTTCACGACTCAAGCGATTGGAGGCTTTGGTTCGCAAATGGGGACCATTCCACATAGATCTCTTCATGACCAGGCTCAATTCTCACCTTCCCCTTTTCTTCAGCTGGCTCCCAGACCCATTAACTTTGGCTTCAGATGCCATCTTGCAAGACTGGTCCCAAGCTGATCAGCTACGCATTACCTCCTTTTCTTATGACCAACAGGGTTTTGGCTGAAGTCAGATGACAACAAGCAACCTTAGTCATTGTAGTTCCGGTCTGGAAATCATATGTTTGGTTCCCACCTCTCCTGGAACTAACAATAGCTTTCTCAGTCCTGCTACCATCTTTCCTCAAACTCCTTCTGGACCCACAGTGTTTTCCCCACAACCTAGTGTTCGACAACTCCCTTTCTCTCTCTGCCTTGAAAATAGCAGGTACTCACAGTCTCTCCCTTTCATTTTGCCAGAAGCTACAGAGTACATCAATAAATACTGGGCTCCAGGTACAACCAAGGCTTACAAATCAGACTGGTCTTTATGGACAAGCTGGTGTTTGGGAAACTCTTTCAATCCCTTCTCAGCAGCTATAACTTAAATTGTCAATTTCCTTGCAACTGAAGCTAGTGGAGGGAAGACTTATCAGACTATAAATCTTTACAGGTCAGCTATTTCCATGAACCACCCTTATATCAGTGGAAAACCTGTAGGAGAGCATCCACGCGTCTATCGTCTTTTTTAAAGGAGTAAAATTTTGCAACCCTCCTATTCCAAAATACAATCAATGTTAATGTTGTTTTGAAGTTATTTCCTGGCCTGATAATGGTGATCTTTAGCTCAAAATGTTGTCTGCAAAACTTACAATGCTGTTATGTTTGATTTCAATAAAACATCTGTCTGAAGTTAAAGCATTAGACATTTCTTCTTGTCATTTTACTCCCACATGTTTTCTTTTTCAGTAAGCAAACGCACAAAAACAGACCTAACTACTGTGCTTTACCCTTATTTACCTGACCAACCTAAACTTTGTGTTGGAAAATGTCTTAAGGTTTATGAACAAAACACTATACATCCCAGACCATCCTCCAACACCCAACTCCTCATTTCCTTCAGAAAACCCCACAAACTGCCCATTGGGTCAAGTGGGTCATGTCTCTTGCGAAGATTGATACCTCAATCTTTAATGCTTATTCTTCCAGGGGAGGTATGGCATCCAAAGCCCTCTGGGTAGGCTCCCGTCTTGAAGACATTCTGAGATATACTGATTGGTCTAATAATAATGTTTTTCTCACATTTTATTGTAAACCTATACATACTGCATCTTCTGTTGTATTTAACATACTTTAAACAAGTATAATAAGAGCCTCCGGTCTTTCCATAAAATGTAGATTCTCCTAGTAATTTATGAAGGAAAGTCTTAATTTTATTAAAGACATGGAGGAGAATATTATCCCACCTCAACACTGTATTAATTGTGTTTTTTCCCACCCTGACAGTTACTTCTGCTCTACCATCTTCATCCACCTAAGGACAATCCAACAGGCTACCGGTTTTTTCCTTCAAACCCTTCAGATGTGGATTTTCCTGGTGCCTCCAATTATGCCAAGTTGCTGACTTCTCCTTTGGGACGCAACTTTGTGAGCTTTTTCCAAGAAATGTTTACTTGTACTTTGGCTAGTTCCAAAGTGTTTTCTATTTTTCCTTTCTTTAATAATTATCTTTAAATTCTTGCTAAAAAAAAGAGAACTGTTCACAGTCAAGATAGGTGTTATAGGTTATGTTATTACCGCATTGTCTGTTCTTTGTACTACGTTTTAGTTTTCCATTGGCTAGTTGTCTCAATGCCTCATGGGATTTGAAGTTTTGTACAGTTCACTTGACTGCTGCTTTGAAAATAAATGCAAGATCAGAGAAGCAGAATACTCGCCTCCATGTCTTCAATAAAATTTGGACTTTCCTTCATAAGTTACTAGGAAAATCTACATTACATATGATAATAACAATTTATGGCATTGACGATGATAATAGTACTAAAGGTAGGACAGCCTGATTTAAACAATGATTTTTCTGAGTGTTATAATCTTAATTTGGAGCTCCACATAGATTTAAGATAGTCCAATAAAGATAAATCCAATTTCCAAATATGGAACATGAAATTTGGCATTGCAATAGCTGCTGGAGCCTATATTTTTACTGACATTGTGGAATATACATGTCTGTTCACTGACAGAATATCGACGATAAAATTATAGATGTAAAAAATATCAACATAAAAATATGGAATGCAAAAATATCGACTCCTAAACTTAAACAGGTAAGTACATAAATATTTAAAAAAATATCGATGTCAAAATTATAGTTGTACAAAACATCGATTTGTATATATATATATGTATATATATATATATATATATATATATATATGATAAAATAATAAATATTAAGTATATTAATTAAGAAAATTAATTAAAAAATAAAGTAGATTTAATATACATTTTAACAAATAAAGTAATTGGAAATAAATTAAACACACATACATAATAATTAATATATATATATATATATATATATATACTTTAAAACAATTAATAAACTATTAATTTTACCTTATTTTATCATTTTAAAATTATATAAAAAAATTCAAATATATATGGTGACCAAAGAGACTATAAAAGATGGATGCACAGATGCACTTTGTTGACTGCTTCCTGTCCGTGAGCAAGGCTGTAGTGCCGAAACATGTAGGACCGAGGGAAGCTATGTGCTACATGTCCTGGATTAAAGGCAATTGTCTCCGGAAATGGGCCTCTGTTTTGTGTTCATTGAAGGTGAAGTGACGGGCTTCTCCGTGCCCGTGTGAGAGGCCGCCCTGAAGGGTTGGAGGCCCCCTGCTCGGAGGTTGTGTTTGGATATATATATATATATATATACCAGTAACATGACATCGAATAAAAAAAACATTCTATTATAAATTAAAGCATTAAACGATTTAAAAATCTTTAAACTTAAATTTCCCACTCCAGTGAATGCAACAATAGGGAAAGTTTTGGATAGCGAAGGGGTAAAAATTACTATTCCCACTCCAATGAGTGCAACAGTAGGGAAAGTGTTGGATAGCGGAGGGGTAAAAATTACTATTCCCACTCCAATAAGTGTAACAGTAGGGAAAGTGTTGGATAGCGGAGGGGTAACATTACTATTCTCATTCCAGTGAGTGCAACAGTAGGGAAAGTGTTGGATAGCAAAGGGGTAAAATTACTATTCCCACTCTAGTGAGTGTAACAGTAGGGAAAGTGTTGGATACCAGAGGGGTACAAATTACTATCCCCACTCCAATAAATGTAAAAGTAGGGAAAGTGTTGGATAGTGGAGGGGTAAAAATTACTATTTCCACTCCAGTCAGTGCAACAGTAGGGAAAGTGTTGGATAGCGGAGGGGTAAAAATTACTACTCCCACTCCAATGAGTGCAACAATAGGGAAAGTGTTGGATAGCGGAGGGGTAAAATTACTTTTCCCTCTCCAGTGAGTGTAACAGTAGGGAAAGTGTTGGATAGCTAAGGGGTAAAAATTACTATTCCCACTCCAATGAGTGCAACAGTAAGGAAAGTGGTGGATAGTGGAGGGGTAAAATTACTATTCCCACTGCAATCAGTGCAACAGTAGGGAAAGTGTTGGATTGCGGAGGGGTAAAAATTACTATTCTCACTCCAGTGAGTGCAACAGTAGGGAAAGTGTTGGATTGTGGCGGGATAAAATGTACTATTCCCACTCCAATCAGTGCAACAGTAGGGAAAGTGTTGGATTGCGGAGGGGTAAAATTACTATTCCCACTCGAGTGAGTGCAACAATAGGGAAAGTGTTGGATAGAGGAGGGGTAAAATTACTATTCCCACTCTAGTGAGTGTAACAGTAGGGAAAGTGTTGGATAGCGAAGGGGTAAAAATTACTATTCCCACTCCAATGAGTGCAACAGTAGGGAAAGTGTTGGATACCGGAGGGGTAAATATTACTATTCCCACTCCAATGAGTGCAACAGAAGGGAAAATGTTGGATAGCGGAGGGGTAAAAATTACTATTCCCACTACAGTGAGTGCAACAGTAGAGAAAGTGTTGGATAGTGGCAGGATAAAATATACTATTCCCACTCCAATCAGTGCAACAGTAGGGAAAGTGTTGGATTGCGGAGTGGTCACAATTAATTTTCTTACTCCAGTCAGTTCAAAATTAAAAACAAACAAAATATTAACAACAAAAATATTTAAAAATCAAAATAAATAAAAAATATATAAATGTGCTAAAAATTTAAATACAAATATATTCAATATTAATAAAATTAAAAAAACATATTATAATGTTAAATACATATGACAAATACCTACAAATATTATATTAAATAAAATTAAAAATAATTTTCAAACAAATAAATATTTTTAATTAGAAATTATAAAGGGGCCCATTAGGATGTCGGGCGGAAGCACTACCGCCGTGCTGGCGGATGCAAAAACCACCAGTCACCGCCTGCACGCAGCAGTCCACACGCCCGCCCGATTACGATGCGAAAAGTCAGCCAAACACCGCCGGCAAGCCAGCGACACCGTCCGCCATCAAAGTGCGCCCGTACACGTAGCAGCGCAGCACAATTGACACACACCGTCCGACGAAACACGCACCGCCCGGCGTACAAATTACGATGCCGCACACAAACTGAACCCACGGCTAAGAGACACCGTACGTCAAACCGAAGCGGTAACACGAACGCCGAGCACGGACACCGAAGAAGCGGCACCCCGAGCATGAATCCAGCACTGCAGGCCCTCCCTATGCTCTATCTGATGCACCACCAAGGACGCAACGTACCGCGAAGACGCAGGTAGGCACACATACAACAAGTGCACGCAAACAGCGCACACAGTGCAAGGGTGGAAAAAGCGGACAACCCCCCACCCCTCGTGTACACGACACATCTACCATAGCACCCACATATGACACACAGGCCAAATTGTAACATCTCGTAACACATGTGTACACACCACCTCGTCACGGCCCCAAAGCGGCGATGACGCTGCCACACATGCGCACAACGCAGAGGCCAACCGCAGCGCCATGCATGCGTCGCACACAGACACAGGGACACAACCAAGCAGCACACACACCAGCCCCACCCCGAACGCACATGACACGTGACAGGCCTGCCACAGACATGTCCCCAACGCCCAATTCACGGACAACACCCAACGTCACACAACCGACGCACACATGTCAGTGAAGTCACGCAACAGCAGGACACACCCCAGTGCAACAAACATGGCGAAGCACACAGCGGCGGCAACACCAACTAGGAGAAGCAGGGCTCCTTCGGGAAGAGGAACGCCAGTACCACACTGAAACACCCATACCACCCTGCACATATGAACAAGACATACAAAACGGAACACCAAAGAGCCCGGGGACCGACAACAGGTGGCCCAAGAATAACACTCACACACAAGGCCCAACGCAGAGCGGAAAGGCAGCCTGCCGCCCACACAAGGGAGAGCAGACAGCACTGAATGACCTTCCATTCCAACTCCGAAACCACAGCCCTACGAAAGAAGCCGGTGAATACAGCCATTGTCCAATAAAAGACCAACACAGGCATGCAGAGGAGACCGACCACAGGGCAGATAGCGCATATCACAGAAGAACACAACGGACGGGAAAGAATAAAGAAAACACTCCCCCATGTCGGCCCCATGCAAGTTAATTGGAAGGAGTCACACATCACTGACCTTGAACTGTCTGAGAAGCATGTGGGATGAGGGCCCGTGTCCTCCGCACAAGCCAACAGAACACAAGTCCTGTCTCCCTACGACTACACAGAGCTCACAGCAACCTCGGAGCGTGCACATTGCAGACTGCACACACAGCCGGAGCACGCCACCACAACGCACCGCTGCAAAATGGCAACCGCAACACACCTACCCAACTACGCCGGACAGGTCAAGCTGTACAAAACCAACCTGATACATATATTGGGATGCGAACTCCTGTCCCTGCTGAACGTCAGTTACCGACTGACTTACCGCATCACATTGTTCAGCTGCGTCATACCCGTCTTCTACTGTCGGAGGTGTCCCTACCAGCATCCCGTGGAGATGTGTCTCTCCAACCCGGCATGTCTAAAGGCGGACCTGCTAGCACTATTCCTCCCTCTGGACGCACACGACAGGGCCTGCTCTGCCTATGGGGGCATGGCGTATGTGGCCAACATCGCACCCGCACTGAAATGGGACCACTGTGCCTCCACACGACGGATCATCGAGCACAGCTACATCGAATGTCACCCAGCATGCCCCATCATGGTCCTCCAAGGGACAACTTACGAACAACACCTTGACAGCCACCATCCGCTACATTGGCTGGCAAACATAAACACCACCAATGACATGGAAGCCCTGCTGGACGGCATCGCATACCTGACAACCTGTAAATTCGCCGGACCCCAACGCAGGTTCCCCGATTGACCTATGATGTCCAACCCCGCACCCATGCTTAGCTTCCGCACGGACTGGCCAGTCACCACCACAACAGCCATACCAAACGACCGGCAACAATTACCACACCATCAACGACATCGCCATGACATCGGATATGACCGGGACATGCACACTGTTCCCCATCACATCCAGGAACACCGCATGCATCGTGGGAGGCAGTGGCATGGGGTCTGTGTATCGCACCCACATGGACGGAACTGCACGAACAACCAGGACACGACATGGATCCAGCGCCCATGGACACACACACCGCTCAGTGGACATGAATAGGTCGCCTGGAGTCTGTGGGTGCTGCACCCCTCCCACCCCCGCCCCGGAAATCCCATACCAGGACCTTTGCACGGACGACAAGTGCAAACAACAACAACACGACCCCAGTGACTGTGACATGTCCAGTAACCACCACATTGCAACAACAAGTGGCACGCCGCTGCATGCACGCAAGCACATGCCCTGATGTCATCTCACATGCACGCGTGCATGAGGAACAACCGCAGCAAACCTGTCACATGGAACTGAGATGGACTGTGCCCATGATGCCAAGCGGTCTGGTAGGCTACTTGTATACCGTCTGTGTCAAAGTCCGCAGCTCCGCAGCTATACGTAAATGTACATTAGCACAGCCTTGGCCAAGCAGATGTAACTCTGAAGCCCACATCCCACATGCAACAGCCAATCACATGTAACCCCACACCCTATCCCATTTGTAATCATGCTCAGTATATCCTCAACATGTATTCCGCTGCCAGTAGTGTCCACTATACTGCATCACAGAGGACAGAAGACTCAATATAATGTTTGAAACCAAAACTGTCTCCGCTGACTCATTTCACAAGTACGAATGAGAGAGGATGAGAGTATGTGAAGTACACGGCAGTCGTGACATGACCATGTAGTCCACTGGTATTGGATGTCAACGCAAATGAGTAGCACTACTGTGGAAGACACACATGTGTCGTGTGAAGTCGTATGGACGCAGTGCTCAGGTGGGTGGGTGCGACGGGTAGATGCGCACATGCCAAGTTGGAGCACGCCGTGTTGGGAGGGGTCATGAACAGTACACCACCGCTTCCCTGGGCATTGTGAGAGGACACCTGTCGGGGGGAAGTGAACACGTGTGTGCACAGCAGCCGGGCACACGAACAATGCGGAACCAGGCGCACACGTCAGCCCACCCTCCGTGGACTAGCTGGATCCTGTTGTGCGCCCGCCATGCCCCTTGACAAGGCACACACAGCCCCAGTCGACCAGGTGTAACCCCAACATAGTCAATCCGCACAGGCGATACAGGGCACGGGATGGCAGTGGAGCATGGTGTGTGAGAGGTCTCCTCGCGCTCCTCCTGGTCATATCACGCAGGCAATAGAACCTCAACGTGTAGCATGGCACAAGTCAAATGGAAGTGTAGGGGGACGCACCTCAGCACGAGCAGCACTGACGTCACGGGAGGTGGCTCGCACCATCCCATCCATTGCCCATTATACCAACCACGCCACATGCCATTGCGACTAAGTGCAAGCGCGTGCGCCACCACCCCCGAGCCCTCCCCAGAGAGGCCAAAGAGTGAATGTGTGGGCCATCAGTCACAGACGGACGCGGCCTGGCCGCAAGGGCAGCCACTGCCACTGGGTGTCGCAGGTGGCGGATCCGGAAGGCGAAGACTGTGATGCATAGTCCATGCAGGCCGGGTCTCCATTTGGGGCACCACGCAGGTGGACGGCGTCCCGCCACACATCATACCCTGAGACAGCCCACTCGTGCAACTGGACCCACACATACACTCCTTGCCCTCTCTGGTGCGAGCTTGGGGCTGCCTGTGCAAGCGCTAGCCTCGCAGGTGCACATGCATATTGGGGGAGCGAGGGGAGGACATGAGGGCTGGGGCGAAGATGACTGTATCACTGTCAGTGAGTACAAGGGATGACCCAGATGTGGAAAGGAAGAGACGTGTCCCGTGTGTACTGCAACTAGTCGCCAATCCAACTACCCCCCATGTCCGGAATGTAAGCCCGCACCTAGGCCCGCCCATCCGCCACATCGAATATACCACCAGCACAACAACCTTCCCATTCGAAACACTGACTGGGGGTGGCGACCAGTGAACAAACATGTGTAGCCTACCCACGCGTACATGTGGGCCCTCCATGATCCATGTCACCTGCGGCAAAGTCATGACATGCGCAATGAGGGAAGTGAGGTGAGCTGTCCGCCCCACGCACAGAAGGTGCATCAGCTCCACAGACCCAGCAGCGAGTCCAGCAGGGGTCACATGTGCAGGGGCAGCTGTGCCCGGTGTGAAGGCACATGCACATGGACAGCACATCGACCAATGTGTAGTCTGCCCACATCTACAGTCCATCACCATGCGGACATAGGAATTGTACACAGGGCAACACATCTTAGTGGGTGCACCCACCGTGACCAACAATGCGCAATCATCGACGTACCCGCCCTGTGCATGGCCCCCCACCCAACGGAGGCACATCCAGTGCCTCCATCCCACACACACAAGCCTTCCACGGAACATGCTGTGTCCAATGGTCAGTACAGAGTCAGCGCCCATCTGGTGGATCCTGAACAGGAGACACATGCACACACATGATAGCTCCCACTATGTACGTCTGCCACCTGGCACGTGCAATGTAACCTCTCACCTGTGACGTGTGACTGCAAGCACACAGCCGTCTTGGCATGGGGCTGTCAATGTGGACACCTGTCAATGTTTCGGGAGGTGTGATCCGTACAGTGCTGTACATAGGGTGCAGTGCTGACACCTACTACTGTCTCATATCCCCTCGTGCCACAGGTCCCACTTGTTTTGGCCGCTCAGCCTGTGCCCACATCGTCGTCGTCGTGTGCCATACTCATCCAGCCTCGGAAGCAGTGCCATGCTCAGCAGACATTCATGTTGCCGTGGCGTTGCCGCTTGACGAATATGCAGTCAGTCCCCATCAGCACGCCCGCAAGTCATTGGGGCCTAGATCCCCATGTGCATGACCATGGCAGTGGTTTGCATCACTAGCCATTGCCATTGGTGGGAGACCTGTGTAAGTGTATTGTGGCCGTGCCGTCCCTGCTTGACAGCTGGGCTGTGACTCATGTGCTTGCTCAGTCATGTCAGTGATGTGAATGCGAAATTGCTATGTGTTGTGTTGCTCTGACATGTGTCCACTGCCATCTTCCCTAGGCGGAGACCGAACATTGACCGCCCATACCAATTGCTGGCGGACATGGAGGATACTGAGGTCATAAGGAAGTTTCGGCTGGACAGGCCAACCCTGCATCGACTGTGTGCCATGTTGGAACCCCATCTCCGTCCCCGCAGGGTGTATCCGACAGCATTCACCCCCACGGCTAAGGTGATGGCCGCCATGCATTTCTTCGCCACTGGGTCATTCCAGCACACAGTGGGCAGTGGAGGAGGGATGTCCCAGCCCATGTTCAGCAAGGTGCTGAGGGATGTACTGGCAGCCATGATGCTGTACCGAAACAGGTACATCAGATTCCCCAGGGCTCGTGAATTGGCGGCAGTGAAGGGTGCATTCTATGCCCTTGGCAGGATCCCACACGTCGTTGGTGCCATTGATTGCACACATGTTGGCCTTGTTCCACCACAGGCCACTGAGCACCTGTACCGCAACAGGAAGCACACGCACTCCCTGAATGTGCAAGTGGTGTGCCTTGCGGACATGGTGATAACCCACGTGTGTGCAAAGTTCCCAGGCTCGGCCCATGACGCACACGTAATGCGCAACAGCATCTTGCCACGACTGATGTCCAATCTGCAACAGGATCGTGGCTGTATTGTCGGTGAGTATGTGGAGTGGTGTAGCGTGCTGGTTGTGCGATGCTGTCCCCTGTCCAGTTGGAATAGCAACGGTTCTCTGTGTCCCTCACACCCAGGTGACTCTGCGTACCCGAATGGGGCATGGCTGCTCAGTCCATTGAGGAATCCTCGCACCCCAGCAGACGATCGCTACAATGAGGCACATGGGAGGACCAGACGTGTGGTCGAGCGTACCTTTGGCCTCCTCAAGTCCAGGTTCAGGTGCCTGGACCGCACCGGGGTGCGCTGGCGTACTCCCCACAGAAGGTGTGCCAGATAGTGGTGGCGTGCTGCATGCTGCACAATCTGGCCATTCGGAAGCAGATCCCCCTCATTGTGGATGACGGAGATCAACCAGGGCCCCAGCCCGCAGACCAGGACAGCTCGAGTGAGGAGGACAGCGGAGAGGAGGAAGCTGGGAATGTGCGCCAGCAGCTCATCGCCCGCTACTTCACTTAACGGTGAGTGTCCATGTACGACGGCTGATGTGTCTGTATTTGTGCAGGTGTGTGTGTGCTGTGTCAGGGTGGCCTTTTGTTCACTGCGTGCTGTGTGTCAACGCTCCATGCCCAGGTTAGTATGCCACTGATGGTGGCTGTGGCATTGTGCCCTATTGCTCTGTGCGATGTGTGTACATTGCTTGTAGTTGTTGACATGTACTGTGTGATGGGTGTGTGACACACTCATTGAATGTGCTCCTGTTCTGTCTCCCACCCCTAGGTCCCTACAGGCCCTCCGGTTCCATTGCCATGCCACGCATCAGGTGCCGTTCCGCTCAAGGTGGCCGTTGTATTCCGTACAATTAAAACACAGGGCACAGACAGCAGTTAGTGGAAGAGGTGCATTTATTTCAAACTGTGACATGTGATTGTGTGTAAGGTGATGACAAAAGTGGTGCGTGCAGTGACAATGAGCTGTCGGTCATGGCTGCGTGATGCTCAGGGTGTACCCACTGGTTCTATGTCCATAGTCCAACACACACATGCCATCCAGATGGCTGTGTGGAGTGGGATCGTAGTCCAAGTCAATGCAGTGGGTGGTCAAGGAAGGCTGGCTGGCTGCCTCACTTGCGTCTGGAGCGTGCGAAGTCCTCCCGGGAGATCTGTTTCCACTCTCGGACGGCCCCTTCCACGTTTGCGAGGGGGTGCCTGCTTGCGACCTGCTGGTGGTTGAGGTGTGCTCACTGGCTGTGGACGCAGGGGAACTGGACACTGCTGCTCGACCCTGCGCCCCGGCAGGTGGTGGCGGAGGGGAGCTGCTGTCCCTGGCTGTGACCTCACCGCCACCACCAGCTGGCCCATGAGGTCCACGATTTGGCCCATACGGGCGTCCATGGACCTCAGCACCCCCAGCACCTCACGCGTGTCTGTAGCTGACCTGGCCCATTGTCCTTGGGCCTCTTCATAGGCCCCAAGGACTCTGGCCATTTGAGGCAGGGCATGGCTCCCAGGGGAGGCTGGCGTTTCCCTGACCCTGCTCCTCCTACCAGTCCTGCTGCCACCGGCCTGCCCACTAGCCACATTGCTCACCACGGTCCTCACCCTGGCTCCCAGGGTGGATCCAGTCGTCCGGGCCACCACCTGCGCTGGGGCTGGGGCCAGCGAAGACGTGGTGGCGGTTGCGGCAGTGGTAGTGGCCGCAATGACCGTGGGTGTGGCCGCAATGACCGTGGGTGTGGCCGCAATGCCCGTGGGTGTGGCCGCAATGACCGTGGGTGTGGCCGCAACGACAGTGGCAGCAGGGGGCTGGGAATGTTCAGCAGCCCTGGATGATGGGTTGGTGGGTAGGAGGGGTCCTGGGGAGCGGCTGGGCCCTGCCACACTAGATGGGCCTGCTTGGTGGTCCGTGTCCGAAGAGGAGGACAGATCCTCCACATCCGTGTGTCCTCGTTGGGGGCTTGTAGGCTGGCTGTGCTGGCTGCTGTCTCCATCCCCAGCATCCAGCAGTTCGTCACCTGTGGAGAGAATGAGATTTGTTATTGTGTTGCACCTGGCGAAGTCTGTATTGGTTGTCTGACATTCTCCGTTCGTGCACTCTCGTGCACGTGTGTCCCGGAGGCGGGTGTGTGGCTGTACAATCTGTTGTTGTGTGTGCTTGGCAATGGGACTGTGTGCTGTGCACATGTGGCATGGGACGGATTGGCCATGCCGATGGGTGTGTTGCTGTGCCCCTACTTATTGTGACTCTGGTGTATGCGGGCTCCTGGCCCATCCTGGGTCTGGTTTGTACTTTGCTTTTGGGGTTCAAATGGGACGCTTAGGAACGCATATGGCAACATGGGGGTCATGCCCCAGGAACGCATTTGGGATGGAATATGCTTTTGGGCTACATGCTGTGAGCCATGGGTGCCGAACGTGACATGTGTTGTGGCAGCATGACAGTGCATGGTCTGAGGTGTGTGCATGCCTGACATACCCTGCATATTTGCTGTCTGTTGTGATTACTGGACATGGCATTGGACGCATCGTTATGAGTGTGTGATGGTTGTGTGCCACCCGACGTATTGCAGTTGTCCCATCTCCTTGGTGTGCGTGCTGCCCTGTGCCATGTGCATCACTGCAGTGCTCGGGGGGTGTGGCCCATGTTGTGTGTTGTTGCTCACAGTGTGGCGTGCGCTTCATTGACTTCTGGCACATGGTTGGTCATGGGCATGTATCTTAGCGTGACTGCTGTATGTGTGGCAGCTGTTCGGATGACATGCCTTTCATGAGACTGGGGCTGACGGATGGGATGGATGGTATGTTGTATGTGCATGGTGTGTCTGTGTGTTTGATGGGTTCAGTGGTGTTCGTGTGCATTTATGTTGTTCCGCTCTGTTGCGTCTAGTGTTGTTTGTCTTACATAGGCGTAGTTGTGGGGTGTGTGGTTGACAGGCAGTAGGGGCTACATGGACAGGACTTCAATGGTGTTTCGGTTGTGTGTGATGGGTTGCACAGTGGCTGCCGTGTGGTACTATATTCAGTGTGGCTTGTGCATGCAGACGTGGCTCCTTGGGTGTTGCTGTGTCTGTGATGGGTCATGTGGGGTGTGAGTCTGTGGTTCATGTCCGTGTGCACATTGTTCACTTGTTCGTGACGGTGGGCGGTGCTGCGTGTTCGTCTGCTACGTGACATGTCCCATGTGTTGGTCGTGTTACGGTCCTCATGCCTCCAGTAATCCAGCCCTGTCCAGTTTCCCACCTGCAGGTTGTTCGTGCGTGCACTGTACTGGATGCCACATGGTTCTAAGCGGGGGTGCTCCATGTTGCAGGTCTGTGGGGGTGGGGGCGGTGTTGTGGGTCGTGGTGATGGCTGGACACCCACTGACACCGATTGTTGTGGACCGTGATGTCTACCTTTCGGCTGTCGGTGTGCACTGCGGTGGCTGACACGTGGGTGTGGGGTGTGGGGATGCTCCTCCTTGCTGTGCTGTGGGACTAGGGGCCTGGTGTGATGTTGTACTTGAGCTGTCCACCCTCCCACCCACTGCACTTTGTGTTCCTGCCACTTACCTGTTACTTGTCGGTTAGTGCAGCTATGGCGGACACATGGGTGTGGTGGGTGCTCGTTGTGGCGCTTCTGGCATACTTGGGGACCTGTTGGTGGTTACGTGGCTGGCTGAGTGTACACATGCCCCCACGTATCTTACAGTTGTTAGGTTTGGGCTGTGTGTGGTGGTGTCTGTTGCATGTGTGTGTGATGTGTTGTGTATTGTGTGCTGGACATGGGGGTGTTTGTCCCTGGGAGCTGTGGCATGGTGGTAGTGCATGTGAGTACATAGCGGTGTGCTGGTATACATTAGTTTGTACTTACCAGCCTCCACTCCCCTGCTAATCCGGCGAGGATCTCCGGATGTATAATGACTCGCACCTTCTCCTCCCACGCTTTGAAGGTCTTGAAGAGCGCGGGATTCCCTCCGCCAGTGACGGCAGCCAGCTCTCTGTTCTTGCTCTCCTTCTTCTTGACCAGGCTCTTGACGTCATTCCACCGTTTGTTTATTTCAACTCTGTTCCTGGGCAGGGTCCCGACTGCATTGACCTGGTCTACGATCCGGTTCCACATTCTGTTTCTGGTGGCTAGTGGTGTGTGCTGGACCAGGTTCCCATAGATTTGTGGGTGCACCTTGATGATCTCGTCGACCATGACCGTCAGCTCAATGGGCGTGAACTTGGGCATTCTTTGTGGTGCCATGGTGTTTGTGGTGCTGGTGCGGTGTGTGTTGTGTAATGTGCAGGGGGTTTGTGGTGCCGGTGTTTGGTGGTGGTGGTGGTGGTGGTGGTTGTGATGTGTGCGTTTCTGTGGTGTGCTGCTGTCCTTGCTGTGTCACTGTGTCCTCTCCTCTCCTCTCTAGTTTGCAATGTTGCAAGGGGTTGTGGTCTGTGGGAGTGCTGCTTTTGTACTTACCTATGTGGGTGTGTCCTCATGGTCTGTTGTTTTCAGGTGTGTTGTGTCTGGTGTTCTGGCCTTTGTATTTTTTGTTTGTCCAGGGGGGTGTTTTCGGGATGTGTACTGTGCTTGTGTATTTGTGCGTGCCTTGCTGTGTGGACTTGTTGGCCATGTTGTGTGCGATTGTTTTTGTCAGCGGATGGTTTCTGTGCAGGGACGTGGGCGCCATGGCTTCTGCCGTGTCAATTCTCATCGGCGTTGTTTGCGCTGGCGGGCGGTATATTTGTGGTTTACCCGCGCTCATGGCGGTGCGATCGTAATTTCACGTGCGGTGTGTCGGCCGTGAGGGCGGGCGGTTTTGTGTTGTCGTGCGTGTTTCCGTCCGTGGCGGGCGGTTTGACTCCGACTCGGACGAGGGCGGGCGGTATCTTGTGGGGTTTTTCGCCGATGGCGGTTTTCGGTTTGTGTATTCGTAATGGCGTGGTCGGTGTTCAGACGGTGTGTGCGGGCGGATTTTTGCCGCTTTCATGCCTGGCGGATTTTTCCACGCCCGGTATCGTAATGGGCCTTTTAGAAACAAAAACATTAATTATTACATAAATTTAGTTTTTTTATTTACTACCCTATAACACCACACAATTCACAACCCACATCCAAATTTTAAAGAAAATGCACTTCCATAATTAACATAATTAATTACCAATTAAAGAAATATTATTAATAATAACAATTTAAAACTCATAAAAATTAATTACCTTTCCACACTTTACCCCTATAATCCCCACAACCCACAGCTAAACTTAAACTGTGAAAAAATAATTACACAATTAAAACTTATTTTCAATTAAAAACTAATAGTATTTAACAACTAATTATAAAGTAAGTAAAATCAATTTACTCCCCACCCTTTACCCCTATAAAAGTAAAACCCACACACACAAAAATAAACAATTACCCTAAATAAATATCAATTAATTATTTAATATTAATGATCAACTAATTATTAATTAATTAAACATAAATTACTTCCCACCCTTAACCCTATAAACCCCACAACCCACACCCAAAATTAATTACACAATTTCCATATTTAATTTTCAATTAATTAATTGATATTAATTAACAACTAATTATTAATTAATTAAACAAATTACTTCCCACTCTTTACCCCTATAAACCCCACAATCTGCACCTTAAAATTATTGCACAATTTCCATTATTAATTTTCAATCAATTAATTAATATAAATTAACAACTAATTAATAATTAATCAAAAATAACTTACTTCCCGCTCGTTTACCCCTATAAACCCCACAACCCACACTAAAATTAATTACACAAGTTCAAATTTAATTTTCAATTAATTAGTTAATATTAATTAACAACTTATTAATTAATTAAAAATAAATTACTTCCCACCCTTTACCCCTATAAACCCCACAACCCACACCTAAAAGAATTACACATTTACCATAATTTATTACCAGTTAATTAATTAATATTAATTAACAACCAATTAATAATTAATTACAAATAAATTACTTCCCACAATTAACACTATAAAGTCTCAATTAAATAAATATTATTAAATACAAAATAATCATTAATTTGTTATAATTAAATTACTTCCCACCCTATTCCCCTATAAACCCACAACCCGCTACGGAACTAAAAAACGCAAAATGTAATTAAAATAGAATTGATAACTACTAAAAATGTAACACTTATATTAAAAAACATAAACAATACTTATACAAAAAAACATATATCACATACATGTAAAATATAAACTAAAATACATAACACTATTTAAAAAATCGATATTCTAAACAACTATCGGTCATTACGATGGCGGAGGGCCCGCCACAGCAAGCCATGCAGTGGAGGGCCCTCCGCCATCGTACTGCTGTTTCCCTCCTGCCATATTACGATGGCGGGGGAATCGTTGGTGAAGCGTGGCGGTGGTAAAGACAGCCGCCACGGGTGCGCCACAGGCAATCGTTCCGATTGCCTGGCGGTCCTGGCCACCAAATTACATCCGCCACTTTACTATGCTGCTGAAAACCAGCCTTTCCATGGCGGTGAAACCGCCATGGAAAGGCTGGCGGAGATTGGATTCGGGGGCCCGTTGCGGCCCCCCTTGTTTTGGGGGGAGGTGGTTGTGCACTGGGAGGGTACCCATGGTACCCCCCTATCTTTCCCTGCACCAGGTGGCAGGCACCGCGTGGGAAACACATGACATGGGTTTTTGACATTGAGGCATGTGCTGCAGCCAGCAGCACCCACTGCAATGTTAAGGTTGCAGGATGCGACCGCCATGGTGGCGGTCGCATCATAATCGGGGGTCCGGGACCACCGCCTTACAGGCGGGCGGTCCCAGTCCCCGCATCGATAGCCGGCAGACTCACGTCCGCCCGCCATCGTAATGAGCCCCTATGTTTTTGCAAATGATATTATGACTTCTATATTTTTGAAAAAGATATTTCTTACCTTAAATTCGATATTGTTGACCACGATATTCTTGCTGTCGATATTTCTGTGTCATGATATTTACAACTCGATATTTGTGTATGTCGACATTTCCAACTCGATATTCTGTCTGAATACCGTACATGTCTCAGATGAAGCTGTTTATTTTTTTCAAAAAGTGAATTCCAGTATTTCCACTATGTTTTGTGTTTTTTGGGCTTCTTGTGCAATCAATATTTTTGATTTCTAGAAGCAGCCACAGTTTACAAGAAACTTATGAATTGCGCTTGTCCCTGCTGCTGGTGCTGACTACTCCTTTACTTATTAGGACCCTCGACTCTGAAGTTACCCTCTGAGTTTACTCCAAAATATAGAGTGTGAAGTATTGTCCATTAAAAATATTGTTAGAATATTGACTGTCAAATAATTTGAAGGTTGATATATAAATATATATGGAAGTATCAGTTTACTACACTTAACTTCGTATCTACATACCTTGATGATGTATGTATCTTTAAGGTGCGTAGATGTGGTGTTATGAATAGCAAATCTATTCTTACCTGCATATACTTACTTTCCCAATATTTTCATAATCGATATTCTGGCTATGCTATTTTGTAGCACAATGTTTGTGCTCAATATTCTGACAGACAACTTTTCCAAGCATTGCATTATTTATTGCTTTGTCTAAATTAATTTCCATGAATTCTGTTGAACTGTCTCGTCGTCTCTATTTATAAATGAAGGGTTCGATTATCAAATTACGTTAAACTGATTAAAATGAGTTAGAGTTCATGATGGCTCTGGGTTATTGCATTACTGAACCTTCCATCAAGGCATCTTACAAATCACATTTCCTCTCATTTCAGGAGTGCCAAGGTCGAGTTAATGTATCAAAATATGGAAGCTGCTCACTCGCCTCTCTACAAAAACAGGAAGAAACATGTACCAAGTCCTTCTCCCTGGATCCGGCTTGGCAGAAAGTGTGTGTCAATATAACAACTATAAAATATAAAAGCCAACAAGAGCATTTGTGTACAAGGATGCCATGGGCCTGCTGGGCAAGCAAGGACAATGGCCCCTTTGACTGCTGTGGAAGTAGCAAAATACAGCAATTATCAAGGCTCAATGGTCCCCTCATGGCTCTGGGCCTCGGTGCCACTGAACCTGCTGCACCAATAGTAGCTACGCACCTGAACAAGAGCGGTATATACTGTACTTTGCATGTTGAGGCTGCTGGGGAATTTGTCAATATATCAGCTATTTTCCCATGAGTGCCAGAGTGCAAGAATTGGAGCGCTGCTAATTTGCATAGTGTGTATTTCCCCACCATATGTGTTTTCTACTTATTATCCCGTGAAAAGCTGCTCTGTTCCTACTAATTTATTCATTCTTCGCATGTCGTATTACTTTAGCATCTCCTGCTAATGACTGAAACAGAATTTCCAAGAAACAGGCCCCCTGTTGCTCTGTACATTGTTGTAAAAATAGCAATAACAATGATATATAACTGGCATTAAGCGTTTGACTAATAGAGTCTCTTTCACAGAGGGTACAATGTGCTGTCGCCTATTGTACAAAGCTAATGTTGGTGCTTTTTGTTTACTCCCTCCTAGAAAGAGGCAATAGACGCATAGCTTGCCAAATGTGCGTTTTATCATTTATTCTGAACGTAAATGCTGTAAAAAATGAATTAAAAAAACATAAATGTTTACATGAAACTACATTATAAATTATAGCAGAGAAATGTTTCTCTGCGCTAATATCCTCTTTATGCACGAAAGAACACATGCACTTTTAGCACGCGACGTTCCTGCACAGCAGTGTCAGTTCTCTTGTGAGAAGTGACTATGCACAATGAAATAAAGTTTTACTAAATAAAACCCTCCAGGTCCCTGCTGAACCCTCGCCCTCCTCTAAACATAGGCTGCAGGGACGGGATTATGGGATACATATATATTTCTGTTAATGCTCATGCTAGTGCTATTGTAAAGTGGGTCCTGCTCAGGTACAGGGGGTCCCAGGCTCTGAAAATGTTTGTGTTTGTTCATTGTAGTCTGACAAAGTCCAACCCTTTGATGACCCCCTTAACATGACCTACCCTCTGTGCTGTGAAGTAATAATTATGTTACTGTAGCCTAGTGGCTAGAGCTTCCAACTTTGGACCTGGGGAGCCAAGGGCCAGATGTGGGATGATTAGGAATAGCGATTTCCTAATTGTGATTCCCTATTCCTAATGTATACAACTCTTTTGAGATTCATTTGCGGTTCGTAGTGGGTCGCAAATCGACCTACCTCATGCATATTAATGAATATTAATATTGCGAATGGGTTGCCACCAACTTTCAATTGGCGGTAAAATGCAAATGTTTTGTGACCACATTTTGGTCGCAAAACATTTGGACGTACCGTTCCAATTCGGTATTAGGAAGGGATGTCCTCAACACGCCCCTTCCTAATACTGAATCACAAAACCCATATTGCGATTCAGAAACAAGTTACTGAAACGCAATGTGGGCTTTGAACATCCCAAAAAGCGTTTTTGCGGTCGCAAACGGCTCGATTCTGCAAATCGGGCCGTTTGCAACCTAAAACTACTTTATGCATGTAGCCCTTAGTTCAAATCCTGGCCTGTGATTTTGGGCAAATCAGTACTGTGTCAAAAAATATATATTTGGTTCTCTTGCATAGTGTTTTAAGTGAAGGCTCAGCCAACTCCTGAAAGTAAATGGTAGGCACAATGAGTTATGATTGATAATTAGTCAGAGGGATGCCTCTACATGCTGAGTTTGTATTTCAGATTTAACTATGTTCTAGTTCCGCCAGTACGTGACCACCCTTAGGTGCAGAATATGCTGTTAATATGTCAAAACTACTCCGTTGTCATTAAATTAGACCCTCTTTGCTACCTTTCTGCACTTTAAATAGGTCCACCAGCCTCTTCTGTTCGAGCACTGCAAATGTACTGGAATGCCAAAAAATATTAGCAAAATTCACAATGTATATAAATTAAACAGAGTGAGCAGCATGGTTTAACATATCAACTCTCTTGATTTACATAGCTTTAAAAAACAAAATGTTTTTATAAAAAGACCATTATGTTCCTCTAGTGCATTTTCCATGCTGTTAGAGTATTTATGTAACTTTAGCCTAAAACTAAATATGGATATTTCACTGACAATAACAGGGTCCATGGATCAAGCAGAGACATGCAGTATTATTCCAAGGCCATTACTCTCAGACCTCTAGCGTGAGCCTGAATTGTTTGCAGTTTCTGGGCCAAAACTCTAGTGGTGATCACTTTGCAGTGGTGCGTCTGAAGAGTGCATCACGGAAAAGTCTGATTTGGAACCATTATAGAAATCAGCCTCGGTGTCCATCTTGGAGTGGGGTTTTTGGCCTTTATGTAGCACTCTAAGAGTGAGGAGTCACACTTCTACAGGGCATATTTGAATGAGGTTTTGCAGCATGGTGTTTTTGAATTGGGTGTCAAAAGGTAAATAAAGAACAACAAATAACACAAATTCGCTGAAAGGAAACAGGAACTTTACACATGAAAGTAACTGCAAAGGAAAGCACAAAGTGAAAAATCCATAAAAGTGTAGAATATACAAAGAATTAAAGCTGCAAAAACAGTAACAAAACTGGGAGAAATACTCACTAGCAATGAAAATTAACGTGTACATCATTTCTGCTCATAAAATGTGTATGGTTACAAGACCCTTCTATTAAGAATGTACACAAAATTTATATAAAAGCCTCAGAGGCAAGAGGTAGCCATGCATCAATAGCCTTAACAATGATCTATTTGCATTGTTTGGTTTCCCTACAAGATTTTGGGACACTGAATTTGGGACGCTGTAGGTTATGGTCACTGTGAATAGGCCAGCAGATTGGAGAAGAGATTGCAGTGGATCTGATCAAATCCTGCCTAGCTGCTGTTTTCATTGGATGGCCCTCAACCTATTGAAATGTAACGCAGATAAAACCGAAGTTTTGTTCTTCGGCCACAATACCTCCGCTGCTTGGCAGACCTTCTGGCTGGATGGGTCTCCTCCTCTGGGTCTGCAGTCAGGAGTTGTCAAGAACCTGGGGGTCAAGTTCGACAACCTCCTGTCCTTCCAGCAGCAAGTCAACTCTGTGGTGGGTTTCTGTTTGGCCTACTTCGAATATTGTAAAATGTTCTTCACTTCCTCTACTTCTCAGTCAGGAAAACAGTTGTTCAGGCGCTCATCACAAAGGGGCGGCTCCTCCATTAGGGCGTAGGAGCGTCGCCCCACTGATTTCTCGCAGTGCGAGAAGCAGAAACATAAAATGGTATTTTAAATACCAATTTATGTTTCTGCTTCTCGCGCTGCGAGAAAGCAGAACGGTATGCCTGGTTGGGGGCAGGCGGGAGGGTTTGCCTGGTTGGGGGCGGGTGGGTGGGCGGGTAGGGGAGGAGTGGCTTGCTCACTGTTGTGGGCCCTGACTGTTTGGTCGGCCCTCTGGGGCCGACCAAACCAGTCATGTGCACTCTCCATTTTCTCTATGTAGGCTGCATGCAGCCTACATAGAGAAAATGGCCTCCCTACAGGCGCCCGGCTGGGCGCCGCCCGCACCAATCACAACGCTGCCCTTGCAAAATTGTAATTGGCTTAGGGGAGGGGAGGGAGGATGCCCACTTCCTGTTCTCCTGAAGCAGCAGGAAAACGTGGGACCCGGCCAGCAGCGGAGGCGGCGCGGGACCCGGTGAGGTAAGTTTTATTTTTAAATTAATCCCCCCCACGCGACCCCTCTGCGTGACCCCCACCCCCCGCGAGTCATGCGAGCCGCAACTGTCATCACATCCAGGTTGGACTATGTAAATGCCCTGTACTTGGGCCTGCCTGTCTACCTGGTTAACAGACTCCAGGTGGTTCAGAACGCAGCAGCCCGTCTACTCCTCAATCACCTGATGAGAACGCATGTGTCCCCTCACCTCCTTTCTCTTCACTGGCTTCCGATGAGGAAGAGCATTCTATTCAAAGCTCTGGTTCTCACTCACAAAGCGCTTCATCAAACTGGGCCTGGCTATCTGGTCTCCAGAATTAGACCCTATCCTCACACCAGGAATCTGCATTCTTCAAACAAGATCTGGCGAGGGTTCCCAAGATCTGCCACACCTGAGCTGGAGGGCGCACTTTTTCCTAACTGGGCCTATTAGCCTGGAATATGCTCCCTCAAGATCTTCACTCAGTCGAATCAGTCTCTATCTTTAAAAAGAGGCTGAAAAAAATTATTTTTGTTCAAAACTAAATGGTCCTGCCTGTGAGTTCAGTGCAGGGACACTCTTCATCATTTGGCTGTACTCTGAATTACCTACATCTTTGCATAACTATTAACTCTTAGCCAATTTGCCAGAGGTTTATGTGCAAAAAGCTTCAGGATATGTGTTATTTGTAAGCATTGAAGGGAGACTAGTGTGCCCTTCATATATTCATTTATATTTCACACTTGTCCATTTTTAGAAAACATTATTGATTTTCAGTCCTATATTTCTATTTCATAAATGTATGGCTTTCCATTTTCTTCATAAAAATCTATTTTATAGACTGTTGGAAGGCACATTTTCACATGTAGGTGAGTGTACTTGTGGACTTTGTAGCTTATTAATTGCTCACATGCTCCTGTGACCTAGCTGCCAATTTGAAAAATGCCTCCAAAACATGTTTCAGCCACCCACCTTGTTATGACTTTCTGGTAATAGTAATATGATTTAAACTGGATGTCACTTGTAGAATACTATTTAGTGCAAAGGACCTCAGGTTTAATCTGCCCCCACCATGCACAATCTTGTCATCAATTATGTCATTTCAGATATTGCAGTGATATCATCAATGGTGTCATAGAACCTCATGACTGATGTAATATGTGGGTTGCTTAGCAGTGCTTGGGGTGGGTGAGAGTTATAGTTACATTAGTGCACAAGTTATAATAAATAGAGATAACTGTAACTGGTGAATTTCAGTGTTTTTTTAGTTTAAAACTTTATGTTGTCACTAAAATGTTCACCTAACTATATTACCATATAAAAAGCCAACCCCATGCTGTGCGTGGCATGGGGCTGGCTGCAGGGCCTGGCCTGTGGCCAGGCCAGGCCCTACCAATCCTACCTCCAACCACTCACCAGCAAGCATGTGCGGTTGGTCTCGCAGAACCTGGCCGTACTCAAGCAGACTTACTGACTTTGTCAGAGTCACAACACCAAAATATAAAAAGTGGGCCTATTGGCTTTATCAAGAGGTGAGCATATCAATATATTTAAAGCAGATCTATCATCTTTCCCTGAGTCTCCTGGGGTCAGATGTACATAGCTTTGTGTTTGTGATTACCTAATAGCAAATGTTTGCTATTTGCTAGTATGTAATCGCAAACTGCTATATACTACAGTGTATTTAACACTGTTTGTGAATCCCAGTGGGTTGCAACTAGACCTACCTCATTAATATTCATGAGGTAGGTCGCAATTTGCGACCCATTTGGAATCGCCAATATCACAGGGATGGTGGCCTGCTGGGGTCAGCAGGCCACCATGTCTGTGATTGTTTTTTTTTTTTTAATGCAGCCCATTTTCCTTAAAGGAAAGCGGGATGCGTTTTAAAAACAAAAATTCAACGTTTTCTTTTCATTTTTGAAGAAGGCGGTAAAATGTGAATGTTTTGCGACCCAATTTCAGTCGCAAAACATTTACACATACCACTGAGAGTCACTATTAGGAAGGGACGCCCTTAACACGCCTCTTCCTAATACCAAATCGCTAACCCATTTTGTGATTCGGTAATAGGTTAACAAATCACAAAATAGGGTTTGGTACATAGGAAAATGCTTTTTTCTGGTCACAAATGGACCAATTCTGCAAATAGGGCTGTTTGCGACCTAAAGAAAGCATTGTACATCTGGCCCCTGGTCTTTCTTTTAACGTTTTTCAGCCCAGAAAATGCAATCATAAAAACAACCACAAAAGGGCCTTGTTCTCCAGCTGAGGAGCATAAAGCTACAGCTTAAAAAATATATGGTAAGTTCTCCTCAGGTCATGGATTTAATGACCCAGGAAACTTAATGTATTTTTAATGTTGCTGGGGGGCTGCTGGACTCCCTTCAGCCCCTAGCAACATTAAAAACTAAGACTTGATGGTGCCCCTCCCTATTCTAGGGGCACCTCCAAGCTCATAAATTATTTTTAAAAACCCTTGCAGTCCTCACAGCCCTCGCAGGGCATTATTGAGCTCTCCTTCCAGGAGCAGTGAATAATGAATATTGTTTTGGGTGTCCCAGTGCCCAACCGGCACAGCCTTTTTTTAATATTTATTCGGGAGGGGAGCATGCGGCCCTTCACCCTGTGCCTACACTGCTCCGGAGACCCCATCCCCTGGTGCCTTTCTTTTTTAAGTGGAGGGGGCATGTGGCAAGTTTTGTGAAGATTTGTCAATGGTGCCAAAATTATTAACATACCAGAAAATACATCTCCTATTGATATATATATAAGTGTATATATATATATATATCCTAACACCTCGCTGTCACTCCAACTTTTCAGGAAAAACGAGCGCGGACCCAAGTACGTGCAAATTTAATTTATTTGCCAAAGTCTGCCATAACGCGTTTCAGCCGAACAAGCGGCCTTGATCACATGACAATGCTTGGACATTAACACCGCTTTTTAAAGTGCAAGTGCATCTAAATAACAATGGACATAGAAGACACATTTCTGTGTTAATCAGTTTAAAAGCATGAATGCCTGAAAGGAAAATAACATTTTAGATACTATGGGGCCGATTCCGATTCAGGCCGGAAAACGTACCGACCGACTCGGTACGGGAATGTAGTCCGACCGACACGTACCGGCGCTGTCAGATCCGCTTAGTACGATGCAATGCATGTGAATTACGACCGACTCGTACGGAACACAAGCCGAATGAACGAACCGCACGGAAAGCAGCCATCCGGCCGGAAAATCTACGCGAATCGAACCGACCGACACGCACCAGGAATGAACCCGACAGATACGTACCCACGAACTCCGACCCGCGCAGTACGATGCAATGCGTGTAAAACCAGACTGAGTCGCACGGAGCTCGAGCCGTACTACTGACACGCATAGAAAACAGGTAGCCGAAGCAACCCAATACTCCGCGACCAAAGCGTACGCCGCACATGAAACCCAGCAGAAAGACAGCGTGAAAGACTCGGAGAAGCTCGCACGAGACAACTGCAGCGTCCGACTCGGTCAGAAGAACGTCTCCTACATGCCCAAAAAATACTAAGGAAAAAATACAAAAAAAGGGCCAAACAAGCAATGACAAAGTCAATAAATACTGGGGGAAAAACATGGAACAAAGACACACCCACAACTCCACCCATATAAAGGCCACAAATCCCTACCATGATCCTTTGCAAATTCAACTGACCTGCCAGCACAGAACACCATCAGACAGCAACCACAGACACACTCACAACTCATCCATCACACAAGCCACACACCATTAGCACTTCCCTAATAGCACCCTCACATACACCCAGCAAAACTGACACTCACCCACCCTCACTTGCACACTCACACACACATCAATCCCCACCACCACCCATCACCATGCCCCCAAAGAAGAATCCAAAGTTCCTAGACAGTGAATTGGAAGTCCTGGTAGATGAAATCCTAAGAGTAGAGCCACAGTTGTTTGGTACATTGGTCCAACAGACCCCCATGTCGCAGAAAACCAAGATGTGGGAGAGGATCGTCGACAGGGTGAACGCACAATCACCATGTTTGCGCACAAAGGAAGACATCCAGAACAGGTGGTATGACGTGCGCCGGAGGGTCAAGGACCTACTCAAGAAGGAATACGCCTTGAGTCATCGCACCGGCAGTGGCCCTCCTGCCAAACCAGTATACCTCAGGTCCTGGGAGGAGAAGGTGCGGGCCATCCTACCACCAGAGAGCGTACATGGACTATCAGACATCCCAGAGCCTGGTGAGTACACAACCAATATACCCAATATTGTGTGACAATACACACACATCACTGTCAAGGGGATAGTGAAACCATGCACCGTTAGCAAAGCCACAGTAACCAAAAGATAATCATCCCAAGATGTGTATGCTAGTCAGACAAACACAATACCTGCCATCTCATAGTGATATGTAACTGTGTCATGACATGTACAAACCTAACAACAAATAGAGCAAGGCAGTGGCACAAATCTAACCAACAAACACTGTCAGACATTTTGCCACCACTAGAACACCACCTCACAGGGAAGCTGACTGAAAGGAAGGAATTGTGTGTATGCTGGTGAAGTGAGTGTAGCCAATAGCATGATGGGAGTTGTAGTCACAGATATTGGTCACCCTCACAATTGGCCCATCAACACCACTCTGAACCATGCTCACATCACAGGGAGTGGAAAAGAACTGACAAGATGGCTGACACTGGGTACTGCTGTGGGGAGAACAAGCCCCTGCTGGGTGTTGTGCTCAAAACAACAGCAGGACACCACTGACTGACATCCTGAAAGCCAACTTGCACTCCCTGCAATGGAAGCATGTTCTATGGTGGGATATCTGGCTGGGTGGGAAGGAGGACTGACAGCTCTGACCATAGTTACCAGCAGGTTTTCTCAAACAACCCCTTAACACAAACTCCACACAACTCACCTGGGAGAATGCATTGCCTCACACTCTAATTAAATATCCCACAAAGAACTACCACACTGGGTTATGCTGTGTGAAGCACAGGGACACTTTTGGGACTTGTAGCCAAACAAACGCCAGGACAACACTGTCAGCCATCCTGTCAGCACAGGCACACTACCCCACAGGGAAGCAGAGTCAAAAGGAAGGAAGTATGGGCATGCTGGGAAGGGGGGTGTAGGCAATAGCATGATGGGAGTGGTAGTCACAGCTCAACATCCCCCACCCGCATGGCCCGGCAAGCTCACACTGAAGCATGCACACCTCACAGGGAGTGAAAAGCCACTTCCAAGATGTCTGACAATGGTGCTCAGCTGTGGGGAGCACAAGGCCCTGCTGGGAACTGTGCACCAACCAACAGCAGGACACCACTGACTGACATCCTGACAACCAACTTGCACTCCCTGCAATGGAAGCACGTTTCATGGTGGGATGTCTGGCCTGGGGGAGGAGGAGTGCCAGCTCCGACTACAGCTACCAGCAGGCCCTTACACACACACCACTTCCACTAACTCCAAACAACACACCTGGGACCGTGCTCCACAAGAGAGTGAGTGAAAAGCCACTTCCAAGATGTCTGACACTGGCCTCAGCTGTGGGGAGCACAAGGCCCTGCTGTGAACTGTGCACCAACAAACAACAGGACCACACTGTCAGCCATCTTGCCATTGCTGTCACACTCACACACAGTGAAGTCGACTCAAAAGGAAGGAAGTATGGGCATGCTGGGAAGGGGGTGTAGGCAATAGCATGATGGGAGTGGTAGTCACAGCTCAACATCCCCCACCCGCATGGCCCGGCAAGCTCACACTGAAGCATGCACACCTCACAGGGAGTGAAAAGCCACTTCAAAGATGTCTGACAATGGTGCTCTGTTGTGGGGAGCACAAGGCCCTGCTGGGAACTGTGCACCAACCAACAGCAGGACACCACTGACTGACATCCTGACAACCAACTTGCACTCCCTGCAATGGAAGCACGTTTCATGGTGGGATGTCTGGCCTGGGGGAGGAGGAGTGCCAGCTCCGACTACAGCTACCAGCAGGCCCTTACACACACACCACTTCCACTAACTCCAAACAACACACCTGGGACCGTGCTCCACAAGAGAGTGAGTGAAAAGCCACTTCCAAGATGTCTGACACTGGCCTCAGCTGTGGGGAGCACAAGGCCCTGCTGTGAACTGTGCACCAACAAACAACAGGACCACACTGTCAGCCATCTTGCCATTGCTGTCACACTCACACACAGTGAAGTCGACTCAAAAGGAAGGAAGTATGGGCATGCTGGGAAGGGGGTGTAGGCAATAGCATGATGGGAGTGGTAGTCACAGCTCAACATCTCCCACCCGCATGGCCCGGCAAGCTCACACTGAAGCATGCACACCTCACAGGGAGTGAAAAGCCACTTCAAAGATGTCTGACAATGGTGCTCAGCTGTGGGGAGCACAAGGCCCTGCTGGGAACTGTGCACCAACCAACAGCAGGACACCACTGACTGACATCCTGAGAGTTAGCCTGCACCCACTGCAAGGGTGGCATGCTTCATGGTGGGATAACTGGGCTGGGGGAGAAGGAGGTCCGGATGTCAACCAAATACCACCAATGCTGGCCATACACACACCTACTCTGCAAAAACACATTGCACACGTGGGACCAGTCACTCCCAAAGTAAAAGCCCTGGCAAGATGGCTGACACATGGGCATGAGAAATGATGTGCCTGCAATTCACACCCATGCACTGGCCAACCCAAACACGTACACACTCACAGCCATTGCAACTCTATGTTTACACACACTGTCAGGGGATGCAGTGTCCATGGGTGCCCCCTGGCCTGGCTGTGAAGGTGTGACTTGCAGATGACAACTGTGGAGAATCAGACAAACTACATAGCACAAAACACACAGGAAGTCACAGAGACATCATTGACAGGGGACACCTGACAGTGAATGCAATGGACACACCAATATACCGGACACTGTACCATGGTGTCAGTCACACAAGTTGCGGTTGTGATCTGCATTCCACTCCCACATCGTTCGGCAACATATGCATCCTTCACACAACACACCACTCACTGTCATAGACACTGTAGACACAAGCACCAAGCTGGACTGCATTTGAGGAGACATGCTACTCACAGCAGCAGAACTGCAACACACACCACTGGCCATCACTGTCATGACAATGGAAAAGCCAGAGAGCTGCCGTGCCCAATCCTTATCACCATGGAGGACATTGACAAGATTAATCACGTTTGCACGTACAAAACTCAGCAACAACATCATTAGCTACGTTAACAACATCACTTGTATGAAATGAGACGTGAACTAGGAACCCAGACAACAACACAGATACTCCCAAGAGATCCCAGGCATACCGGACTGTGACCATGTTGTCCAGACACACCAATGTGACGCACAAAGACTGGCAAAAACTGCCACCACACATGTCCCAATCTTGAAAGATATCCTAAGTGGAATTGCACGTATGTCCCTGTTAAAGGACAAATGTGGACAAGGATGACACACCTGTGTCAGGCACGTGATGGCCCTTGAGTAGCAATGGCCATGTACAGCCAATCAATACATGAGCTGGTCATGCACACACCTCAACATTCACATTGAAATGCTTCAGGTTGGCAGGACAATGTGCTACAACAATATCAACCTCTGGCTGTGACAACTTAGGACAATGCAATGTACAGGCACGCATCCAGATGTACAGTCACAACTGTCATGTGTTTGAACCATTGATGCCTGTAGAAACATAACATACATTGTGTGTCTCTTCCAAACACAGGTGATGATGGGGACACAGCAGCAGATGATGAGGAGTCCCTGTCCCAGGCTCCGGTGGCCCCTGAGCTCTCTGGTGTGGAACAGCCTCTGCCCTCCTCGGATGGCGAAGATCTACCTGGCCCCTCCGGTGTGAGTCATCATGCAGCACCAGCAGGACCACCATCTGCACCCCTTGCACCCACTCCTCCAACATCTGCCAACACACAGACCACCCCCGCCGACACGGACAGACCAAGGACACTGAATGACAACAGCACAGGGACCCCGGCCCCCCGGGAAGCAACGGACAACAACCCCAGTACCAACCCCCAAGGGGGCCTAGGGTCACCTGTGTGTGCCACCACAGGTCCCGCACATGTGGCCAGGGGTGGTGGGAGGGGTGGTATGCAGAGGTCGCTGTTTGCAGAGGGGTCTGGACTGCATGATGATCCACAACTGGTACGCATTGCAGATGCGTACCAGAATAGCACCGGAGAGGTCAGCCAGGTAGTGGGGATCCTCAAGGACATTCAACAGCAGCAGGCTGCCCATCATGCCCGCTTGACTCCCACATGTCCCGTGTGGAGACACACATGTCTGGCATGGAGTCCAAGTGGGACACATTGGAAGAACTGACAGCGGTGCAGAGGGACATATTGACATGCCTCCGCCAGATTAGCACCAACATGTCCACACCTCCCTGTGTGCCCACAACATCTGGTGCCGCAACAACTGCAACTGCCACAGGGAGGGAGGATGACTCTGGTGGAGAGTCCTCTGCACCGCAGTGGCCTGCACGTGAGGGTCCCCCAGAAAGAAGAGGGGTCGTCCGAGGAAGGACAACTGAGAGGCAGATGGCCATGTACATCCCCCAGGAACCCAACACCTGTTCTGGAAATTCTCCTTTGTGTGCAAACTGTTCACCCTGTCGAATGCAACCCAACTCTCCCACATGACATGGGGAGTTTAAGTTGGACTAATGTATCAGATGACTGTGGACTTTACTCAGGACATTTCTGCTACCAACACTTCCAACTCATCTGGGAACTTTGGATTCCAATCCCAATGTACAGCACCCACCATCCTGTGCACTATCCTCACACATGTATGTAAATTAACTCACTAATACACCATACTTGCCTCTGTTGTGATTCCAACGCGGTATTTTGTCATGGAGATGATGATCTGCTAAATGACACTGTGCATGCTAACTGCTACAGCAATTCCAACACCGTCATGTGAGTCATGGCGACGTGACACATATGAGGGAGACACACCACTAGGGCAACACAACACATACACACCAGGGCCATCTGACTCATCGCCTACACTGATGTTGCCAGGAAATACAGTGGAATGCACAGACACCACACCTATTCAGAGTCTGTGTTAACTAGCCGACAGGTGCAGTAAGCAAATGTCAGTCAGATGTGTGACCACAGACAACACACATCCCAAAGTGAAGCACAGGTTTATTACACATTTGCAACATGTTGTTTCCACTACAGATGCAGGGTAATCCCAGTTGGCAGTGGCCACACAGTCAACAAGTGTTGAAGAAATAAAGTCCAGGGGTGTGTGGCACATCACCTGTAGGGAAACGACTGCTTCCACCCTGGAAGTTGAATCATGGTGTCGGGGGATCACAGTTGACCAAACAACTCTGAAAGTACCCTGTGAAGGACAGACATGACACACAGTTAAAAGCACTGAAGAACAGGACAGAACTGAAATACTCATGCCCAATACATGTCACAAGATACCTACACAAAACCAAGTTAGCATGTCAACACTGTTGGGGAGTACAGACTACCTGTAAGGACACATCGCTGCACGCATCCAGTCAAGTAGCACATGGCCACACTCAAACGGCAACAGAGCACCACCAACACATATCATGCAAACTCAAATCATTGACATAACATCTCTGTATACTCACATTCAGCTGAAGAAGTCATCATCATTATCACTGGCATCGTGGCCCAGGCCAGGATCCTCCACAGGTGGCGGATGTTGGTCATCGTCATCCAGGATGAGAGGCAACTCCTTCCGCACTGCCAGGTTGTGTAGCATGCAGCAGACGATGAAAATCTTGCACACCTTTGCAGGGGCATATGGGAGGGCCCCTCCTGTCTTGTCCAGGCAGCGAAAGCGGCTCTTCAGGACACCAAATGTCCGCTCGATCACTCTCCTGGTCCGACCATGTGCCTCATTGTAGCGCATCTGGGCTGGTGTCACAGGGTTCCTGAGGGGTGTCAGCAACCACGGCATGTTGGGGTATCCGGAGTCACCTACATACAGACAATTGCACATTAGCTGAGTTGGAAAAGAGGGTGGAATACAACATTGCAGAACACACCCAATGGTACAAAGTCAGTACACACCGACAAGCCAGGCACGCTGGTTCTGCATCTGTGACATCATCCTCGGGATGCGACTACTCCTCATCACGTAGGCATCGTGTGCAGAACCGGGGAAACGTGCACACACATGTGAGATGCTCATATCTGCAAGACATACCACCAGAGCATTGATAGAATGGAAAATTTTCCTGTTCTTGTATGCCTGCTCATGTGCCTGTGGTGGTACCAAAGCCACATGTGTCCCATCAATGGAGCCGATGACATGTGGCATCCTCCCCAGGGCATTGAAGTCACTCTTGACGTCAGTGAGTTGTTGACGTTTAGGGAAATAGATGTACTGGTTCAAGTATGTTAACATTGCCTCCAAAACATCGCGTAGCACACGGCTGAACATGGTCTGTGACATCCCACCAGCAGACGCCACAGTGTGTTGAAAGGTACCGGTGGCAAAGAAGTGTAGGGCTGCCATCACCTTCACCTTGGGGGTCAGCGCTGTAGGGTGTGGCCGGCCAGCTAGCAAATGTGGGGCCAACCGCCCCGCCAATTCCTCAATCAGCGGCCTGTTGAAGCGGTACCGTCGGATGCAGTCACGTTCAACCATGGTTGCAAGGTCAGGGAATGGTCTATGGACAGCTGGTGCCCTGCAGTACATAGGTGAACAAAGAAAGATTGTCAGTCACCCCACATATGTGGCATTGACCATACTCAATATCACATGATACATCATTACGAAACACAAGTACTTGATGTGTGTGCCGTTCGGTATGGACATAAATGGCACCTATCTGGCCATCATCTAACATCTCAGTTCAACATGTGTTGACAACAAGTCCCAGGTTGTGCTATGGGAAATCATTAGGCTGGGTCACAGTACCCATGTACTGCTGTCACGTTCCAAACACACACCACAGTGACAAGTGAGGACAGATGTGCCCCAGGCATCACAGCTCTTTGACAGGTAGATTCCCAGGGACCCTATATTGCCACATGGACACTGGCATGACATGGCGTATCATGTACACGCCAGCAAAACAACCATGACTCCCACAGGTAGTGGCCCCTGTTGCCTCTGCAGGACAGACATGGACGTCTGTGACACAGACACGCACAACATCAAAGTCGATGCACAAACAACGTGGATCTGGAGACTGTCTCCCATTGTGCACATGGAATCAGAGACATCTGAAACACAACATGCACACAGACCGTGGAGGGCCATCACAATTGTGGCAATGGGTCACCCTGTGACGTACATACCATCCCACATGGGACTCAGGGTGTATGTGACATAACATACACATATACAACCTGGAAATGTGACCATGCCACATGCTCTGAACTGAACAGTTGCACATCACAGTGGTCATGTGCACAACACACAAAGGATTCTGTCCCCATGAACACGTGCACAGCCTGGGAGTGGCTGCCCCCAAGTGCCACCCAACAAACCACATGTTGACCCCCATACACACACAGGTAATGCAGCCTTACATGCCTTAGGATACAGTGTGGACAGGCTGTGGTGTTGTAGGTGTGCCCCTGAGTCCCTGGCAAGTAATTGTGGCTGGCATACGTTCACCTGTGACAACCATGGTGACATATGCGAGTGACTTGTACAGGGACGCGTCATACAGCAATGGACCGATCCGTGCGCACGCATTGGCCATTGCATATGATGTTTGTGTAGTTTTCTTGCCTAATTTTAACCTTGTTTTAATCTATTTTTATTTATGATCAAAGCTGCTGTGAAATGTATGTAGAATGGTTTTAATAATATGATGAATAAAATTTGATTTTATACATTTTCTATGACATTGTTTGTTGGCATTATTATATTGGGTCCTGTAAGACTAGCATAAAAAATAGTGTGTTGCCCTGCACAAATTGATATACGTTATGTTAATTGCTGCTGTGTCTAACTAAATGTGCTTTACAACCCCACTAAGAGTGTACATGTTGACAGAACAACACTGCATCCACATTTTAGCTAGGGACTCTCTTCTTTCTCTAGTGTTGTAGGTGTGCCCCTGAGTCCCTGGCAAGTAATTGTGGCTGGCATACGTTCACCTGTGACAACTATGGTGACATATGCGAGTGACTTGTACAGGGACGCGTCGTACAGCAATGGACTGATCCGTGCACACGCATTGGCCATTGCATATGATGTTGACGGATGCGTGTTGTGTTTCGAAATACGCGTCGTACAGCAATGGACCGATCCGTGCGCACGCATTGGCCATTGCATATGATGTTGACGGATGCGTGTTGTGTTTCGAAATACGCGTTGTACAGCAATGGACCGATCCGTGCGCACGCATTGGCCATTGCATATGATGTTGACGGATGCGTGTTGTGTTTCGAAATACGCGTCGTACAGCAATGGACCGATCCGTGCGCACACATTGGCCATTGCATATGATGTTGACGGATGCGTGTTGTGTTTCGAAATACGCGTCGTACAGCAATGGACCGATCCGTGCGCAGGCATTGGCCATTGCATATGATGTTGACGGATGCGTGTTGTGTTTCGAAATACGCGTCGTACAGCAATGGACCGATCCGTGCGCACGCATTGGCCATTGCATATGATGTTGACGGATGCGTGTTGTGTGACGAAATACGCGTCGTACAGCAATGGAACGATCCGTGCGCACGCATTGGCTATGGACTGACATGGTAACGGACGCATATTCAAAGCTTTTACGAGTCGGATGCAGTGAATTCAGTTGGCCACCCACAACAATGTTGCAAATTCATGGGTGTCATCAAGTTGAAATTTTGAAGGATGCTGTAGGCGTGTATAAGTGGTGCAATTCCATGGATTGGCCAGATTCAGAAGATGCAAACGACTTGGACCTATCACTTTGGACACATGGGACAGTATCTGCCTCTGCAGCACACATATAATGCTGCCTGTTCCCCTGAGAGCTCACTTGCCTGCACTACATGCTCCAGGACGACATCTGCCACGACCACTGCTGCTGTCTCTGCATCCTCTGGCTACTGCAATGGCACGTACTGTGGAGAGAGCCCCAGCCTTCAGCACTGAGGAGAACCAGGCCCTGCTGGACAGCCTCCTTCCACAGTACAGCAAGCTGTATGGGAAACCAGGGGAGCAGGTGAGTGTGCTGTCCACTGCCTTACTAATTGTGCATGTTGTCTGACTAGCAAGACTTACAGTGTGTACACCAGTGGCTAGCATGCTCACTGAGTAGTTGTCACCCCCAAAAGTGTGTAGTTACATGCACTGAACAGGTATAGTGCAGTAACAGTGCATTCCAACAAGGTTTTACTTCCCAGGCAATGATACCATTTAGTAACTGCTGGACAACTGTTCATAGCCATAGTTGCACTACCTGTGTACATCATATGCCCCTGTGATTGAGACGTATATCCAACTGTGTGATGCACGGATATGTTGCATGTGTAGTAATGGCCTTTTCACTTTGTCATCCTCACAGGTTGATGCCCACCAGAAGCAGGAGATTTGGCTGACCATCGCCCGGGCAGTACGATCTGTGGGGGTCTACAGGCGCAGGATCCGCAACTGCCAGAAGAGGTGGCAGGACCTTCGTGGCTGGACCCGGAGGATCGCAAGGGTCCAGCTGAAGCTGTCGCCTCCTCGCAGGAGGGGCGCACACCGGACCCTGACCCCCCACATGCTCCAGATTCTGGCGGTGGTCTTCCCTGACCTGGATGGGCAGCTGAAGGCCAGACAGCAGCAAGGAGGGGGTAAGTGCTAGCCTTTTCTGGGTACTATGACTAACATGCTCTATGCACTCCTTTAGCCTGGTTCCACTTCCACAGTGCGACTGTCTTGTCGTCCTGGACTCATGTCCCTCACTTGTGTCATGCCCCCTCCTCATCTGATACACAGGTGTGGCCCTTAAAGTCTGTGACTTAGGTCACTTGGGTACTGTGTACTTGCAGTTACCTGTGGTTCAAGTTGGGGACAGCATCAGTTACAGGAACCTTGTTGTGGGCTGCATGGGTGGTACAATTGCTCACACAATGCCTGTGATCTGACATGTACTCTGGGTATGGCTTTAATATGTGTTCCAATTGCTGCTCTGACTCACCACATGTCTGGGGTATGTGCCACGCACCCATGCTGCAGCAGAGACCAAGGTAGGAGCCTCAGAAGTATGTACATCATGTGTGTGACACATGCATAGCCACCTGCCTAGTGTTCAGGGTAATACCATGTTGCACATGTACCAGGACTGTAATGCCTACTCCGGACATCGAAGGCACTCTGTTCTCCCACTCCCGTGTGTCAGCATACATATTGGGCATTGTGAAGAGTGCACTCAGGTGTCTGCCTCTGTGTCACCGTGGTGTGGCCTTGCTTTTTGGACTCCTGGAGTGTTTAACAATTTGGGGTGGCCAGCCATCTGAGTTGTAACTATAGGATCTGCACATTGGTTAATGCATAGGTCTCTGATCCCTTACAGAAAAAGAATTTGAAAGCAGCCGGGTCATAGAGGACTGCACCACCAGGACTAGTCACTGACAGTATGCGATATTGCCCACCTCAAATGATCTGCTGCTTGTAGATCACAAAAATAACTATAGAAACTGGTTTGGATGAGAGGCAATATGTAGACAAATTAAATTGGATATGCAGCAATATACCAATAAAAAGCATTAGCACATGAATATTTTCTGGTCTTTTATTCTCTGTTGTATTTCATAAGAAACAGCCAGCCAACGCGTTTCGCCCAAACATGGGCTTCTTCAGGGCAAAATATTGTAGACAAAGAACGTGTCCTCTGGCATGTGTGTCAGAAGACAAAATTAAAATTGAAAACGGTATTAGCCGCAACCAAAAGCTGGGAGCCGTGTCCGTAAGCAACGTCCTAGAGTCAGCACGATTGCTCCCAGCTTTTGGTTGCGGCTAATACCGTTTTCAAATAATACTGCCAACAAACATACCTGATGATCTACGCTCTACCATGAGCTTCATCAATGCATTTTAGGATTCGTTTTAATTTTGTCTTCTGACACACATGCCAGAGGACACGTTCTTTGTCTACAATATTTTGCCCTGAAGAAGCCCATGTTTGGGCGAAACGCATTGGCTGGCTGTTTCTTATGAAATACAACAGAGAATAAAAGACCAGAAAATATTCATGTGCTAATGCTTTTTATTGGTATATTGCTGCATATCCAATTTAATTTGTCTACATATTGCCTCTCATCCAAACCAGTTTCTATAGTTATTTTTGTCTCTGATCCCTTGACTGTGCACAATGGTGTATGAAACATTGAGGTGCAGGCAGCTTTGGTTCATTCTCATCAGACGGTGAAGTGCTCATGTGTATGGATTTGTGTTTGCAGTCACTCAAATGTCTCATTTGAATGACGTGGGATCATCTTAGTCCTCATGATGTGGGTGGCCAGGGGTGCACATGTGCACCTGTCAGCTACAGGGCTTGCATTCCCAAAACTTCCATGAATGTGACACAGTGCAGACTGGTGTTGTGTGTATGCACTGCCCCTGTGACAGGAGACAGTTATGACTGACTTGCCAGACAGGCCTGTGCCATGACATTCAACTTGCAAAGGGTGATCCAGCAGTAGTGTGATATGTCCTGCATGTACACCATTGTTGCATTGTCTATCAGGACATGAGAACATCATTGTGTCTGGTGATGGAACCAAAACCCGCATATCGACAGAGACTCTGCCCATCACTTTTCCTGACACATGTACTGAGTCAGTGGCAGGAGATGGCATGTGTTTGGAGTGACACATTTCCATATGTTCTCTTGGATGTCCAACAACTGTGTATGTGGTGCATGTGTGCACATATGATTAGTCGCATACAACAGGCACTAGACAGATGGGTGCATGGACAGGTAGGATATGAGTGGCATGAATGACTGCCAGGCAGACAATGGGCTTCTTCAAATCAGTGTCAGCACTTATTGCAATGTCTAGCACATGATGGCAGGGTTTGCTCTGTGATGTGCTGTACTTACTGTGGTGTGTGTGGTCAGTACAGGTGACTAATGTTGCTCTGTTTATCCTGATTGTTTGCAGATACATCCACGACCACAGGAGGAGACAGCTCCACGGACCAAGAGGAGCGGCAGAGCCAGACTGGGTCCACTGCAGAGGAGACCGAGGGACCCAGTGGCACGGAGGGTGAGGGGAGCCCCACTGAGGAGACCTCAGCTACGACCACCTCGGCTGAGGAACACAGCGCTTCCAGTGAGGACTCCCTTGTGGAGGCAGGTGTCAGCAGACCACAGACAAAATCGAGCAAGTCTGTCCCCGCCACCACCACCATCTCCACCCTCCCATCTGCTCCCATCCCACATGTCCGTGGAGGCTCCCGTGTAGGGGAGCGTGTCTCCTTCATGCCAGGCACCGCACCCCTGCCTCTGTCTCCCCTGCTGCCCTGAGTGTGGAGTCTGTGGACTTGCTGAAACAGATCCATGTAGGGCAGACATCAATGCTGAGTGTCCTCCATGCACACACGGGTCTGTTGACACAACTGGTGTCATTCATGGAGGGCATGTCATCTGGCATGTCTGCCCTACATCGGACCAATCAGTCCATGGCCTCCTCACTGATGGCAGCAGTGTCCCTCCTGCAACAGTCCCTCACCCCTCCTACCTCTGCCCCATCCACAATCCCCAGCACCCTACTTGTCCCAAGCACACACACACCGGCACAGGCACGCACCAGCACAGACACAAGCAGCACACAGACACACATGCCAAAATCCAGACGCACACGCACGCACAGTCAGGGGACTGATACCTCACTCATAGGGGATGGGGCCCAGACACACACACACGCATCCACGAGCACTCCGCAGTCCTCAGATACCTCTCCCTCCAAAACCCCTTCCCTTGCCTCACCTGCAACCCCCCCTCCCAGAAGCTCTTCCTCTGTGAGCTTGGCCTCTTCCCCACAGATCCATCTGAGCCAATGTACAGGCGGAAGAGGCCACCACCACCACACACAGAGGGGAGTGCCCCTCATACCCAGATACCCTCCCCCAGGCACAGGCAGACTGAGGACCCCATTAGGATGTCCCCCCGGACCAGGAAGGGCAAGACCCCACCACCACCACCACGCAGCTCCACCACACAGTCTCTCTCCTCCATCCCCCAGGCCACCACTCCACAGGTTCCCCCGCCACACCCTGCCCCAGGTTCCCCCACACACCGATACCGCATCCCCAAACTGCTTAGGCACTCCCCCCTACCACTTGCTCTTCCATCCCCAACCCAGACGCTCGGCCTGTTTGTGCCACTGGTGTGGAGACCGGGCCCCCCCCTCTGTCCTGCCCACCTCATCTGCCCCCCCTTCCACTCCCTTGGAGTTACACACTGCAGTGGAGTCCACAACCACCCCGTCTGACTTGGGCACTGCAGTGGGGACCCAGTCCACTCCATCTGACCGGCCCACTGCAGTGGTGCCAGCACCTACACCATCTGACTTGTCCCCTACAGTGTTGCCAGCCCCCACTGAGTCAGACACCTCCACTGCAGTTGCCGGTGACACTCCTGCACCCACCACTCCTTCACTGCCTCCTTCTGGCATCCCCTGATCCTGTCCCTGCGGTGCCTGGCCTGCCCCTTGTATGCCCCTCCGAGGTGGATGTCCCCTGTCCGTACCAGTGCAGGCAAGCAATGGGTGACAAGTTGTCACATGTCACCCTGTTCGGACTGTGAATGTGGACTGGCCATTGGCCTTAGTTTCTTTTGTACTTCCAATTTTTCTTTCACATTGGCTGAATAAAGCGTCTTTTTGTTTACTAGTGGTTTTGCTTTTGTTGTACATGATGTAGATGAGTATCATCATGCATTTGCTGTTGTAATAGTGTTCAGATCAGGAAAATGAAGTGTTGCTGTGATGGACTCCATGTGGTCCATGGGATATGTGTCCTAATCTAGTCTGGATCCATAGCATCCTTTGCTGCAGTCTGAGGGTGTAATGTTCAGCATTTGACACAGGGATGTACGTTTTGCATTTGTAATTTAACATCTGTGGCTTACACTCATGCACATCTGGTGGGCTTACCACTGTTCAATGTTTCTATTTCCCTGACTGTGTGCCCATCTCCACTGGGCATGCAGTTTAGCACATCAATGTTGAAGGACTCATCTGTGTATACAGTGCAACTTGCTTGACATGTGTTTTGGGTATATGCAGATGACTGAAGTGACACTCCCGTACCCAGGCTGATGTGAGCAGAGCCTTCAGTGTGTTGTAATTGTTGACTCACTGACCGAGTGTTCTGCTGGCCCGTGTTGTGTGTTGTGTAAGCATGTCTGTGTGTGTTCCCTTCCCTTTTCCTACACAGGCTGTGTCCCTACGGATGTTCCTGTTTGTGATGCTTGCTGAGTTGTCCTGTGTTAGAACTTAATCCCCCAACTTAAAACTTAAAACGCGCCACGGGGCGCGTTTGCACAGTGGTGAAGGGAGGGGGAGGGGCACGTTATAGTTAGAAATTAGCATTTAAAAAACCTTTGAAATTCACTTAAAAAACCATAGGTTTCAGGCACAGCGGACCTTCCACAGGAGTGGAGTGCCCTCATGGCAGTGTGTAATCCCGTGACATTGCCTGGGCCCGTGTTGTGTGTTGTGTAAGCATGTCTGTGTGTGTTCCCTTCCCTTTTCCTACACAGGCTGTGTCCCTACGGATGTTCCTGTTTGTGATGCTTGCTGAGTTGTCCTGTGTTAGAAATTAGCATTTAAAAAACCTTTGAAATTCACTTAAAAAACCATAGGTTTCAGGCACAGCGGACCTTCCACAGGAGTGGAGTGCCCTCATGGCAGTGTGTAATCCCGTGACATTGCCTGGGCCCGTGTTGTGTGTTGTGTAAGCATGTCTGTGTGTGTTCCCTTCCCTTTTCCTACACAGGCTGTGTCCCTACGGATGTTCCTGTTTGTGATGCTTGCTGAGTTGTCCTGTGTTCATCCAGCATCTTGGACCTGGTTTCTCCGTGATGTGGGTGCATGGCAAACTAATGTTCATCAGGTTGTCATCCCTAGTTGTCTTTGTTGTCAGGGCTGGGGATGTGGGCAAACGCAGATGGGACACAGTCAGGATTCCCCTTGGCACTTGTTGGTTACACAAGTCATGTAATTTACAGTTTGTGGTAGCTTTCAGTGATTGTGACATGTTGTGTGTGTGACTGCTGCCACTCCTCAGGGGCATGGCTGCAATGTTGGAAGTTGTCTACGTGTGTTCTTTGTGGGTCACCTTGGCTTCTTCATTGATGTGTGACTGTGGCCGGGATCCCATTGATTGGGGTGGATTTCACGTCATGCCCATGTACCGCGTACTGTGCAGTGTGTCAGACATTCACGAGTCTTGTTGAATGGCCAGGTGTGATGGGTTTCTGCACCTTAGTTCCCACAACCACCCCTGGGATTGTCATGGGTGCATGTGCAATATCACCAGTCCATGTGAGCTTCACTGCTGCACATTGGTGGAGATCAAGGTGTGTGGTGTTGAGTGTGTGCAAATGTGAGTTGTTGCACGGCTAGACCCCTATCTCCATATTGGCCTTGGCTGACAGGCCGTGCTGATTGATTTGTGCTTGTGTAGGTGTGATGGTAGTTTGTTGCTCAGGACACATGGCTGTGGTTCACAGTGTGAACGACATCTACCTTTGTCATCACAGTGGGATTATCATGCAGGCTAGTGTCACCACAATGTGGGGTCACTGGGGGTAGTGCTGTGGTGGGTCTGTCTCTTGCTGTGTTAGTTGCTGTTCCTACAAGCTTGTGTGACATGTGTAATTTGGGCTCCCTCTCATCTAACAATGCCTGATTGCCCACATAGGGGAATCCGATCCATGAGTTACTTTTGTATGGCACTGTATACACATCTGTGTGATTGGAATTCAGGCCTCCTCATGTGTTGTGTGGTTGCCTGGGGACACTGGCACACCCCACATCACCTGTTGTGTTTGATATGCAGTGTGAGGCTGCCTGTTTGTATTTGTGCATCTGCACCACTGCATTGGCATATCTTTAGTGTGCCATTGCCTGTATGTTGTTTGGAGGATTTCCCATGCTGTCCCTGGGACTCCTAGGTCATCAGTCAGCACAATAATCATGGTTTGTATGTCCCATTGCTGCCATGGTATGGTATTTGTTCACCTCACATCTACAGTCTCCACAGGATATCTACATTTGTGTGTCCATTAGTGCAGATATGTGGGTCTGCATTATGATGGTCACTTCTGGCATTGTGTAATTGATAAATGGAGACAATGTCAGTCCCCATGGGTGATGTTTGTCTGCACATGGCCAAAGGTATGTTTTATTTGCACTGCACTGTTTGCCTCACCCAATCTATGTTGCTATGGGACACAACCACTACTTTGCCACTGATGTGTTTGTTGTTCTGTGACCAGGAATCATCCATGCTGTTTGGCAGTTGCAGCTTTTTCCATGACAACACTTACCTTTTGGTCACTGTGATGATGGGGGTTTAGACCCCATTGCCACAATGTTCAAAATGTGCTTCAGCTATGGACCCCACACTTACCTTTTGGTCACTGTGATGATGGGGGTTTAGACCCCATTCCCACAGTGGTCATGGTCTGCTTGCATTGTGAAGGCCACACACATTTTTGGGTGACACATGTGATAGGGGGTCACATTGTATGTTCAATGTCATGTTCAGTGTTGTAGGCATTTGACACAGACTACACACTCTTGTCATGATGTTGGGGGGATGTCTTTTGCTGACATTCCTTATGTTGGAGTATGCTGGTTGTGTCATGCATTACCCGTCCTATGAGTGGGGATGGTAGTAGTGGTAGGCATCCAGCCCCCCATGAGTAGGGGTGGTGGTAGTGGTAGGCATCCATCCCCCTATGAGTGGGGATGGTGGTAGTGACAGGCATCCAGCCCCCCATGAGTAGGGGTGGTGGTAGTGGTAGGCATCCAGGCCCCCATGAGTAGGGGTGGTGGTAGTGGTAGGCATCCAGCCCCCCATGAGTAAGGGTGGTGGTAGTGGTAGGCATCCATCCCCCTATGAGTGGGAAAGGTAGTAGTGCTAGGCATCCATCCCCCCATGAGTAGGGGTGGTGGTAGTGGTAGGCATCCAGGCCCCCATGAGTAGGGGTGGTGGTAGTGGTAGGCATCCATCCCCCTATGAGTGGGGATGGTGGTAGTGGTAGGCATCCATCCCCCTATGAGTGGGGATGGTAGTAGTGCTAGGCATCCATCCCCCCATGAGTAGGGGTGGTGATAGTGACAGGCATCCATCCCCCTATGAGTGGGGATGGTGGTAGTGACAGGCATCCAGCCCCCCCTGAGTAGGGGTGGTGGTAGTGGTAGGCATCCATCCCTCTATGAGTGGGGGGTGGTGGTAGTGGTAGGCATCCATCCCCCTAGGAGTGGGGATGGTGGTAGTGGTAGGCATCCATCCCCCTATGAGTGGGGATGGTAGTAGTGCTAGGCATCCATCCCCTCATGAGTAGGGGTGGTGATAGTGACAGGCATCCATCCCCCTATGAGTGGGGATGGTGGTAGTGACAGGCATCCAGCCCCCCTGCGTAGGGGTGGTGGTAGTGGTAGACATCCAGCCCCCCATGAGTAGGGGTGGTGGTAGTGGTAGGCATCCATACCCCTATGAGTGGGGATGGTAGTAGTGCTAGGCATCCAGCCCCCCATGAGTAGGGGTGGTGGTAGTGGTAGGCATCCATCCCCCTATGACTGGGGATGGTAGTAGTGACAGGCATCCAGGCCCCCATGAGTAGGGGTGGTGGTAGTGGTAGGCATCCAGCCCCCCATGAGTAGGGGTGGTGGTAGTGGTAGGCATCCATCCCCATATGAGTGGGGATGGTAGTAGTGCTAGGCATCCAGCCCCCCATGAGTAGGGGTGGTGGTAGTGGTAGCCATCAGGCTCCTATGGGTGTTTATGGCATTGGTGATAGCCATCCCGCCCCTATGGTTCTGCTGTTGCTAGTGTACGTCATTTCTGCATCCCTATGTGTGTGTGACATATGTCGGGTACGTGTCGTTTGTTTGTGTAGTGGGTGTCTGACTTACCGTCTGCGCCGTACGCGTCCGTACCGGTTCCGGTAATAGATGTACAGTATTGGTAGGACCTGCGCGATGGGATTCATGGTTGGTTCGTCTCGTTCGGGTTTCTCGTGGCTTCGACTCGTACTCGTAGCTGGCTTGTTCGTCTCGTAGCCGTGGATCGTCTTGTGGCGCGAATCGGAGCTTATGTGCAGCTCTCCCGGATGCTCTGATGTGCCGGACGTAGCGACCCCCCCACACGCCCCGGGGACCGCCACCTCCCCGGGGCACTAACAATTGGAATGTGGGGGTTCGTTTTGGACCCCCGAGCCTCGGGGATCACCACCTCCCCGGGGCTGTGCAATTGTCGGGAGGGGGGCCGCGCGGCCCCCCTCCTGGAGCATGTGGTGGCCCTGGGGACCGCCACCCCCCAGGGCCGGCTCCTGCAGTGTCCCAGGGTGCCTACCCCCGGGACACTGCTGTTTGCAATGGCAGGACGGGAGCCTCGCGGCTCCCGCCCTGTCATTACAAACTCTGTTTTGCTTCATCGAAGCGAGAGCAGGGAAACCTGCTCTCGCTTCAATGAAGCAAAGCAGATTGCTTTTCCATAAAGGGAGCTGCATGTCAGCAGCTCCCCTTATGGAAAAGCAATGCCGGCTCCCGCAGGACGCGGGGAGCCGGCGGGACCGTGCGGGGATTGGGGACCGCCCCACGGTCCCCAACGAGTGGCCAGGCCCCGGGGGATGGGGTCCCCGGGGCCATTAGTGGCCCGGGAGGGGGGCCACCCAACGCCCCTCCCCAAGAAGAAATTAAAAAAAAAAAAACATAAAGGCCGGCCCCGGGGGATGGGGTCCCCAGGGCCTTAAATGGCCTGAGGAGGGGGGCCCCGGGGCAAATAGAGGCCATGGGAAGGGGGGCCACGCGGCCCCTTCCCGTTTTTTTTTTATTTAAAAAAAAAAAAAAATCCTCAGGCCCCGGGGGATGGGGTCCCCGGGGCCAAAAGTGGCCGAGGGAAGGGGGGCCACGCAGCCCCCCTCCCATAAAAAAAAAAGCTCCCTGCAGCAGTCTGCAAACGCGCCCCCTGGTACGTTGTAAGAAGGGGAAGTAATTCCCCTTGAATACTGGGGGTCCCTGGAGGCCAACTAGCCCACCAGGAACCTCCAGTATGCGCCAGGGAGCTGCGTTGCAGAGAGGTGTTCAGAGGCCATGCCCCTTTTTACACCTCTCTGCAACGCATCTCTGTGGCGCTTTTTGGAGGTACATGGTGGGCTAGTTGGACTCCAGGATCCCTCAGGATTCAAGGGGACTTAATCCCCCAACCTAAAACGCGCCACGGGGCGCGTTTGCACAGTGGTGAAGGGAGGGGCGGGGCTTCAGGAGACATGTGTGCAAACAGGCCCCGTGGCGCGTTTTAAGATGGGGAATTAAATCCCCTTCAATCCTGAGGGTCCCTGGGGCAAACTAGCCCACCAGGTACGTCCAGAAAGCGCCACAGAGCTGCGTTGCAGAGAGGTGTAAAAAGGGGCGTGGCCTCTGAACACCTCTCTGCAACGCAGCTCCCTGGCGCATACTGGAGGTACAGGGTGGGCTAGTTGGACCTCAGGGACCCTCATGATTCAAGGGGACTTAATCCCCCAACTTAAAACGCGCCACGGGGCGCGTTTGCACAGTGGTGAAGGGAGGGGGAGGGGCACGTTATAGTTACAAATTAGCATTTAAAAAACCTTTGAAATTCACTTAAAAAACCATAGGTTTCAGGCACGTTATAGTTAGAAATTAGCATTTAAAAAACCTTTGAAATTCACTGAAAAAACCATAGGTTTCAGACACGTTATAGTTAGAAATTAGCATTTAAAAAACGTTTGAAATTCACTGAAAAAACCATAGGTTTTAGGGACAGTTATAGTTAGTTGGACATTGCACTCGTACAAAACCCGTGAAATTCCCCCGTTATAGTTAGTTCAGCTAACTATAACTCGCGCCCCCGCAATGCACTTCTGATGACGTCAGATATTACATCACTCATGACATGGTCAGTGACATCACTGATGACATAACTGATGACATCATCCAGTGACTGTGTGTTTCTGTAAAGTTTAAATATGTTTAATATATATAGGCAAAGGCGTATTGAAGAATGAGTGGGTGTATAAGTGTCTGAATGGATGATTTAGTAGGTGCGTGACTAACTCTATAAGTGAGTGATTAAACGTATCTTACTGAATGCATGGGTTAGTGACTAAACTGGGTGAATGTCTGTATCCGTCTGTCTGTTGGTGTGTAAGTGGATGCATGGATTTGCGAATAGCTACATGAGTGTCTATATGGGTTATTGATTGGTTCTCTGAGTATCTGTATGGGTGCCTGAGTGTTTGTGTGGGTGGGGTGTGTGTGACTCTGTACATAGATGTGTGAGTGGGTGATTCACTGGGTGCATGATTTGAAGAGTGCATCTGTGATGGACTGCTTGGGTGGGTGAGTGTGTGTATGGGTGTGTTAGTAAGTGAATGTATATCTCAGTGGTACATGTGCGAGTAACTACATATGTAAAAGGCAGTATATATGTGTGTTAGAGTATTTAAAAGGCTATAAGTGAGAGTGTGTGATTGTGAGAGTGGCTGTATGGATGCGTGTGTGCTTATATCAGTTATTGTATAAGAGCGTAAGAATGTGCTAGTATTTGTATGCGTAAGTGAGTTGGTGTGTGTATAACTGTATAGGTGAGTAAATGGGTGTGTGATTAATTTTTTGCATGACTGACTAGGTGTGTGAGTACCTCTATGGATGAGTGGCGGTGTGTGAGTGTTTATATAGGTGTATGAGTGCATATGATAGTCCTGTACTGAGTGACTGTAAGTATGAGTGACTGTACGGGTGAGTGAGTAGATGTGTGTGTGTAGACCTAAGAATCAGTGAGTGGGTATGTAGTTATTGGTATTGGAGTGTGTATGGTTTTGAGAATGGCAGTCTGTAATTTAGAGTGGGTGTATCAAAGGTTATATTAGGGTGTGAGAAGAGGCATGAAATTATCACATGGATGATGTCATCAGTGATTTCATCAGTGATGTCATTTGAGATGTCATCAGTGATGTCATCAGTGATGTCACTGACCATGTCATGAGTGATGTAATATGTGACGTCATCAGCAGTGCATTGCGGGGCGCGAGTTATAGTTAGCTGAACTAACTATAACGGGGGAATTTCACGGGTTTTGTACGAGTGCAATGTCCAACTAACTATAACTGTCCCTAAAACCTATGGTTTTTTCAGTGAATATATATATATATATATATATATATATATATATATATATATATATATATATATATATATATATATATATATATATAGTAAGAATCTCACCATAAAGGAAAGGGGACATAACTGAACCCCAAAAAACTAGTAGGATGACCTAAATTATAGTCACCCAAAACAGCATATCTTACATAACATCAGCAAAGATGGAATTCCAGGTTGCACATGGAAATGAGAATGATGAAAATCTGTACCCATTGCACTCAAGCTACGGATACTATGAACAGCACCAAAGAAACTCCGACAATTCTCAGCAAACTTATAAAACTGAAAGGTACACCTTTCTTAATTAAAAATAAACACCATCAAAAATATTCCTACAGTCTTGTACTTATTGCATGACACCACATATAAACGTTTCCCAAAATGCACATAAATCTTAGAGAAGACTTGAATCTGTGTCTGTCCATATCTTCTCTGAGATATCATTTTTTTAGTATGTGTACTTATTGCATAACACTACATGTGAGCCACCCCACATATCTGCTTGAATTACATGACAGACATGTTCCTATTCCAACACCTACTAATCAGATCTCTCTTCTGCCCATATCTCCTCTGTCCTGTAATTCCTAACTTTTCTGCCTTTATCTTAGATGAGGATGACAACTCACAGCCACTGAGACACAACACACCTGATATGAACCCATAGCTATACAGTCATATTATGTATATAGAGATTATGTTGCACTTCTTTAAATAAACATTAATAATAAAACATAGGACTTCATGATTTTTATGACCTCAGAAAGTATGCAAGTGAACAAACATGCTAGATGATGTTCGGTGGAGTAAACATAGCCTGAAAGTTCTAGTTTGCGGATGTGGAGCAGCGTGGCGCCGCTACCAGCTCTGGCTTGTCACACTCCTGCTGGGGGAGCCGGCACTGACGGCAAGCGCGACGCATCCGCGCATCCAGCGCTGAGGGGGTGCGCCGAGCTAGTCTCCTCAGATGCTGCCTCCTCCTGATCTCCTTCATTAGAAATAGACTCCAATACCATACTTTGTTGTTTGAACTGAATCTTCAAAGGACTTTGAGAATAGCTGAGAAGAAACAAAAAAACCTTCTCCCCAAAAAAAGGCTGATTCCCTTCTCCAAACGCCGGCTGTAAGATTTATTTTAAAAGAAACAAAATCTAGCCATGATTTATGGTTGACCAGACATAACTCCCCCTTGAAAGGGACCATGTTTGCTGTCAGTGGTGAGGCTATTTGCGGCCATCAAAGAGGCCTGCGGATTTTACAGTCGCTTGTTTACTGTAGTTTATGTTTCTGAATACAGTTTAAGTATCATATTACGTTTGTGAGGAGTCTTCTTTTCATTCGGCTGTGGCAGGCACTCAATAGAAAAGCCTGGGAGCATTGTTTTTGGACACAAACGTACGCAAGTTATTAGAACACAAGATCAAAGACAGCGTCCTGCTGCCTTCCTTTCAATGTTTCTATTGTGCTTGAACGCTGAAGGCTGCTGGAGAGAGGGAGCTGAAAAAACCTTTTGTACAACGGAGAATGTGACTGAAAGGAACCCACAAAACACGATGTGAGAAAAACACCAGCTAATGGTACGGAGAAATGCACGCCAAAAACACAGAAGCCGCAATATTGTCTTAAGCCTGCACGTGGACCAGGCTGTGTAAACTTTGCTCCCGTACGAATAAGGAGCACAGCAGTCGCATGTTTTAACCATTTTACTGAATAAGGAATAGGGAATTAAGTATATATTGGAAACAATTGTTTACGCTAGGGCAATACGATGAAAACGGAATATGTCCAATTTATTTTTTCTTTGTTCAGGTTAGAAGGGCTGAACCAAATGTAGTTTTCACCTCTTTCAAAACGTGAAAGTGTGGTGTGCGAGTATGTAAGATTTCTTTGCCCCATATTGGAGAAACAGAGGAAATAGTGCAAATCAGTTTAATGCATAATTGTAACAAAGGTTGGGCATGAATGCGATACGAAGCACATACTTAAACACCAAAATCTTAGTCTGCGCAAAAAAAAAAAATGCTATATTAAACAGACTAGGGCAACTATGTTTGCCCATATTCTATTGTGAAATCAGAAAAATGGTCAAAGAGTATTCACTTCATTATTGCGCAATTGCGAAGTTTATGTATCTGGCCAATGAGCAACCAGTATGCCTCTTTTCAGATGCCATAAGTGATGTTATCAATTATGTCATAGAACATGTCTTGAGTGATGTGAAGTCATAAGTAGTGCATGGCAAAGACGTGATTTTCAATTTTTTTTGTTTAAAATGCTACATTTAAACCAACATTTTCACCTAAATATAACGTCACTTTAACCTTTGTTTTTTTAGTGAATTTCTAAGTTTTTTTAATGTTAAGATATTATTACCTCCCTTTATGGGGCCGAAATTTGGGGGCCTTATTGCAAAAAGAATTTTGAATTGGGAGAAAATAAATTTTTTAGAAAAATATTAAGCCTCCCTATAAGAACTCCTCTGATTCCAATCACCATGGACCTGAATGTTAAACCCACTGACCATGTCGCTCTATTAAGACCACTCCTATTCTGGGTAAGATTATGGATAACCCCGGAACTGAAACATTATAGGGAAGGTCTAGAGGAGATATTAAAGAACGATAGGAGTAGGGATATTCCACGGTTGAAGCATATTTCTTCTTGGTTCTTAAAGTTGGGTATACCGCATCTCTGGGAAGATCCGACCCAGCTGACATCAATATCAAAGAAACTGCTAAAAATAACTTTTTGGGTTTATATCCAAAATAGCATGTTACACAGCTCTAATAATGGGTCACTTACAACCAAGTTTCTTCTCTTTAAAGATGTACCAAGTTTTGAGCCATTTATGGATGAGGTGCGCCCACAATTAGCTAAGTCCTTATATGTAAAGTTTAGATATGGGGTGCTACAAACAAATGTTAATAGATCCAGATGGCGTAGTAACCCTGGAAGCTAAAGTAACGAATTGTGTGTTCTGTGTCAAAGTGGAGCCAAAGAAAATGATCTGCATGTACTATTTTTCTGCCCGTCGTATAGCACACCGAGGAAGAAATGGATCATACCCATTTGCAAAAACTTAAACATCAGGGTTTGCAAAGAGGCAGAGAGAATTTTGAAAACTGATACATTGCAAGTAATTGTCTTTGGCGTAAGCAGGTACCTATTCAATGTAAATCTTATAAGAGCCAAAGCAGGACTAAAGCTTTAATTGTGGACACTTTGGTAAACAATAGCATAATAGAGGTAAATTGCACACGCACCTTAATTTTGCATATAGCATTGTATGTTTTATTATAGCTCTGGGAAGTTGAAATATGCAAATCTATGACAGTATTTGACGGAATTTGAGGTACCATGAAGTGAAAAGGGACCCTGTGAGGAAGTACAATAAATAGACAAGTGTCATTGGATTAGAACAAAATGTTTTTATGAATATAAATGCATGTATTTTAGATATTTATTAGATATTATATAGTTTTATTGGCTGTAGTAGGGACAGGTTGCGCTTTACAAATTCGTCCTAAAAGCCCTTATTGCGATGTATAGTATTTATATCTTTTACAAATTGATTTGAATTATTGGAATACGATTTTATGTGTATCTTTTATGGTTCTAAATGAATCAAAATAAAGAATTTGAATTGAATTGAACGTCACTTTAACCTTTGTTTTTTTAGTGAATTTCTAAGTTTTTTTAATGTTAAGTAAGATATTATTACCTAACTGTAACTACACAGTTGCAAACACCACTCTCTAATATATATACATATGCTTTAAACAATCTTGTTTTCATACAAATTGTGCCTCCATACAAGTACCATCACAAGCAAAATAAGCATTGACAAGGGAAAAGGTCATCTATCAACCTATTGGTTTTCTCAAAGCTTGTTTGTTTTGATGTTGGCACGTCCCCGAGGCGGCTTTGTATGCATAGAACAATACTGCAGTATAGAATACCAGTTCAAATGTGCAATAGCATAGTTTATCCTATTTTCAGAGAAACAATTTTTTCACTCTGGTGGAATCCCTTTCCCCACTCACCCATGAAGTATGGTGATATTCCATTCCCTTCCTACCCAGATTTACTCCACCATTTGACTGGTACAAATCGCCAATCATTTCCTGGATGGGAAAGGGTTGAATAAGAGTTTGTGAAGGTGTTGAGGTTTATGGAGGTTCACAAACTCAAGACTAGCCAGGCATTGAAAAGTTTATTGCTCGCCCCGTCCGTGGGATTTACTTGTGCATAATATTTCACACTCATGGTAATTATTCAGGTGAAGAAATTATTTAAAGTTGCAAGGTAACCTTTTGTGAATTCCTTACAATCATAAATCCATATATTTGCACTCATAAATTAGATATGCTACACCTGTAAATGGTTTGTCCCGTATGTTTCCTCCTTTGTTTGCTCTTTAATTAAAATACAATAAAATGCTGTAGTACTTTCCTGAGAGTACACTTTTCTGGAACTTCAGACACTACCCTATCCTGACAACAAGCCAGTGGGTGCAAGAAGCCTCAAAGACGAGAATCCAATACTGTAGAATATGAGAAGATCTGAACTACTATTGCCCATTGTCAGGCTCAGCTCAAGTCCTAAAATTATTTAGAATATCTCAGTTTTGGAAGCAAATTTACTTTTCCAAGTTGACCCCAGCAACTCTTTGTTATTTGATATCAAGGACTGGATTTTAAGAGAATTCATTAAGAGAGCAATGGGAAAGGAAACACAAAAGCTTGAAATAACAAGCATTGGTCATGGTAATATTTTTGACTCTTGTGTAGTAGAATAGTTTATTATCAGGCTTCAGTAATACAGCAGAGACACAGCAGGAACAGTGCTAGCTGCCATAACACAAATGGTAAAGGGCAGATGGTGGAAGCATTGCATGGTTCGCTCACACACGTAGATCAGGAAATAACAGTAGCTTATTCTGCCTGTCACCCGGAATAGGTACAGTACGTTAAGTATAAGTGTAACCTTCCCTCATTGTGTATGTAATGATGTGTGTTTAACAAGCAATTGCAGTGTGTTATGGCATATGTTGATGTGACGGGACAGATGAGCTGGTGTGGACAGAGGAACAGTAGAGAATGTCACAGAAGAGATGTGAAACACAACTGCTCTTCACTCAGTGTGAGCATTCCCAGTAGGAAGGTGATATGAATAGATAACAAGATGGGTTAATCTGGAATAGAGAGCAAATTGCATTCTGCTTGTTTCCACAAGATGTAAATTGCTTTTCCACAGTGGTGACACGTGATGTTGAGATTTTGGACTTTGCAGATGCAGCTTTTGGAGAAGCCAAGGAATCAATGCTCATTACATGGCACAGAGCATAATTTAACTCACACTTGTTAAATACAATTTTGAGAAAACAAAGTCTGACACATTGATGCTTATGTGGTGCATACCTATGGCATGCATGTGCAACTTTCTTGATGGATGCTTTGTCAATTGTGAGCCCTAAGAATACTTTCATGGGTATGAAGGCGGACTCATCCCTTACTGATGGATGAGAGTTGCATAATGTCTCACCTGCAGTGGTTCCTCTGACACCCAAGATGGGTGGACTCAACTAAAGGGTTCATTTAGAGTTTGGTGGAGAGGGTACTCCATCACAAAGGCAACGGAGTACCCTCTCCACCAAACTGAATGTCCCCGCTTCATTTACAGTATGTCGACAGTGGAGAATTCTCCAGCTCCGCTGCTGACATACACCTCCGACGGCCTGACAGAGTAAGGGCAGGCAGAGGTTTTGCCATTTGTCTGCCTGCCTTATTTAGAGTGGGTGGGTGGGCAAATGGCATGTTTTCACTGGATTCGCAAAGAAAGCTGCAAAATAACCCCCAAGTCTTGGGAGAAAACTCCCATGGTGCGAAGATGATTGCTTTTTTATTTTCAAAAACAAAATCCCACTTTGGGACTTTGTTAATGAGAATAAATAAAAAATGTTGAAAGTTGACATACCGGTCTGTCATGTTGATGGAGCCATCTATCAAAATGTCAATTCATTTACAGGAACCGCAGTGACGGTGGTTCCTGGAAATGCAAGAGTTGTCCACTGGGCCAATGGGCCTCTCTAAATTTGATGGGCAAAGTACCATCGCCATAGCAAGAGTAAAGTACTCCACCAGGGCATTGGTACATACTCCATCTGTGAAACTCTAAATCAGGCCCTAAGTCTCCAAGGGACTTTGAGTAACTGCAGCTGCAAATGCACACAAATGGAAACATGCCTTGTGTGCATTTGCAGCACGCCCTTTGAAAAGAATATGTATTTTAGATGGGACTACAACGTAGACTGAGTCTAGGGTATGTTGAGTGTTGCAGTTGGGTTCCGCCCATTGAATACGCCCAGATTCTTAGCTTTTTTGGACTACCCGGTTTTGCACTTTTTACTGTGGGTGAGCCTCACTACGTGCTTCTCTCACCCACGATAATCACATGGCAAATAGACTGCAGGTGTTTACAGCCAGTGTCTGCCTTTTAAGATAAGGCTGCTGAGATGCAGCAAGGGTAAGTGGCACGTGGCTTGTTACACGTGAACACTTGTGCAAACTCATGTGCACATGTAAGCAGACTGCTTGTGGGAGACTGCTGTCATGCACAGCCCGGAATCTGCAAACAGGTAGCATGGCGCAGAGGGGAGTCTGCAGCCTGCAGGATTAGATATTGACCAGGGGTAGGTCTTCTAATGTTAGTGTACACTAATGGGGAAAGTCAGTGTGATTTACTGTTTTGTCTGTAGTGACACTTTATTATACACATTAGGGAGAAACTGCCTTAGAGTGCAGTTTCGCTTTCATTTGGCCTACGGAAACCAGTGATGTATCTAATTGGGGTGTAACCTGTGCAGGAAAATCAATTCTGCAAGTTCCAAAAAGATACCTGTACAATTTATAGGTCATCAAGAATTGTCCTATTTCTCTGGCTCAGCTCAGGATCAGGTCTTTTGTCACCCTGCTGTGCCAGGTTAATTACATTTATTTCCAGCAGCAGGAACAAAAGCCTCCCCACACAAAGGGAGCAATTAACAGTGTCGGCATCAGCTCCTGAGGAGGAAAGGGGTGGGGTGGAATGATCTGCATCAATCAATCAGCTGTCACACTGTACCAGGGATGGGCCTGCCCGAGTCCATTGAACAAAGTAGGGAGCCCAGAAATCTGGAGCCAACACAGGTTGGGCCAGGCAGTGATGCCAGTGAGGGGTGGAGCTGAGGCTCCCAGAAGAGATGTGACTAGTGACTCCTGGATGACCCCATATTGAACTGTCCCAGCAAGCTGTACAGGAGGGTTGGTACAGGGGTGAAGAGATGATGTAGCACCCTAGGATTGGCCTGGGGTGTCTAGCTTCTGGAACCTTCCTCTCCCCTCTAAAAACTCTTGCACAAGAGGGAGACTCTCTCTTGCATGATGATTTCTCCGTGCTTCACTGCTGGACCCTGGGACCGCCATGGAGAACTGAAAGGAGGAACACCCTGATGCCCAGAAAGCACTCTGCCCAGTTGACCGCAGGACCAGTGGGTCTCCCCAGCAGCTAGTGAGTCTGGCCCCCTTGTAACCCCTGAGTACTTCTCTGCCCAGAGACCAAGAGGAAGACTTTCGCAGGGAGTCCAGGAGAACCAGATCCCTGAGGACTGCACCATGTTGAGGTGAGGAGCCCTGCTGCAACTGCCCCTGGTGGGTAGATCTCGCCACCAGGAGTAAAATGAGCCCAGGATCATCAAAACGGCCCAACAGGGCCCAATGTATGGCATTTTAAAGGATGGCGTCCTTTGACCTCTTTTTACCGATCGAGCGCCTGGGGCTCCACTGTAATTTTCAGCAATTATCCCCAGGGTGGGCCTGGGCCCGGGGGTTAGCACAAGGAATATTTATGTATTTACACCCAGGGAGGGTAAGTGCGTGGTGCCCCATCCCCAGACTCATTCTTGCCCCTGTGGTGCCCATCTCCCCGGGGGCCTGCGCTTTTAATTTTTCTGGTGAGGGACATGTCTGGGCCCCTATCAAGACTCGCCCTTGGCCCGGTAACCTCATCCCCTGGGTCTCATTCACAAGGCATGGGGCCGGGACCTCATCCCCAACCCCTGTGGCAAGGAGGATAGGGGGAGCTCTGTCGCACCCTCCCCCCAATGGTGGTGGATTAATCGCTTCTCCCTGTGCTCATGTCTGGAGGGAGCGGGGTGGCCACCGCAGAAGACTCAGAAGTGCGGACCACGCGGGAGCTGGTGCGGCAGCGAGGGGTGGGCTCCCATGACTGCCTCCAATGTATGGAGGCATAGAGGTGCCCAGGTGGGACCGGACACCCCCCAAAAATGAAAGAAACAAAAGGAGAACCTCTGCGAGGCCAATCAGCAAAAGCAAAGCAGCAGCTCTCCTCGGCAAGCGGGAGAGCCGCTCATTCAGTATTCACTGCTCCCAGAGGAGCGCCTCTTTATGCCCTGTGGGGCTTTGTTATTTGCATATTTTTCTGCTTGTGGTGGCCCCCAAAGTAGGCAGGGGGCACCACCAGCTTTAAGAAGAAAGTATGAGGGGACTGCAGAAGTGCAGCCGCACCCCCCCTCAAGAAGTTTCTACGGTAATGACTCTATGTTTGCGGGGGTCAGAAAACCAGAACCCCTCTGAAATGTTCTTAATGTTTTAAGCACTCCAAGCCTGGAGCTTTTGCTCTATAGCTGGGAGTGATGTGTCCTCTAGGGGCTGATGGTATGGTTGCAGGTATTGTAGCCTCAGTATGTCTAAGAAAGGTATAGGCCTTGAAGCACCCTCGAGGGGCTAAGTCTACGGTTGCATGTAATGCAGTCAAAATGTGATGCCCTCTAGGGGCTGCTTTTATGATTTCATTTGTAAAGTTTATAAAAAATACACAGACACATGTTTTGCTAATTGTAAATGCTTTATTGAGATAATAATGTTGACAATGATTATTGATCAAAGTGAATATGCTATATTAACAGTAATGAGTGCATTTACACCTGATTATTATTATTAATGATTGTATTTATGCACAAAGTGATGTCTTTTACATATGGTTTGTTTATCTTGTACCTCTGACCAAGCCAATATACTTACCTTATATGTGTACATGACCCTCAAAAGTGATTACATAATGTCATCTATGGTATTTCTGATCTGCCAATGTTTATATTTGTAAATTACTGCATAGTATTTAGTAGTGCGTATGTGTGTAATAAATGTACTTCTAAAGAAAAAGTACTGACTGAACAATCATTTATTGAGTGCTATTATTGAATGCTAGCAAACTGACATTACTAACCCACACCACCTCCCCTGCGTAGGCCTTGGACTGCTCTACCTCACTACCCTGAGAGAGTCAAGAGCTACAATTAGATGCTTGGTTCTCAGTAAGGAGAATTGTAACCCTATTACTTGTAGAGGGCACAGAACTAATACCCCAATTTCCTACATTTAGGCTATCCTTTTTTAGGTTTAAACCTATAATAACTGATAAAAACCCACCAAAAAGGAAACAACCATCATCAGTTTAAACATATAAACACTGCTAAACATTTGGTGTTGGTGGGCTAGTCTAATATTATTCTGCCTAGGTTTTGTTAATTCAGGGATGTCATTAAAATATTGTTTCTTCTACCCTTAGTTTTCTCCAGTTTTTTGCGCTTAAAATAAAGGTGCAGGGTTTAGAGGCATGTTTTAGGTCTGATCTACTTATCTGGGAATACCACAATTGTATTTGATCTTTTGGCAATGTTTAATTCAGTCACTGATTGGTGAAATGGCTAGCTCATAATAATCTTGGCCAATACGTTCTATCACATGTACCCACAAATATGTATTGGGTAAAACCCTTGCATAAATCAGCCCACTTATCAAACAAGTCTGTATTGATAGCAGACCAACTGCCAAACACCCCAGGCTTTAATCTTTCAATGCAAGGTGTAGGGACACCTGTGAAAAGAGTGCTGTCACCATGCATATGGGATAGTGCTAGAAACATGACACAAGATTTTCCACATACCAACAAAATTCATAGATGCAAGGTGTCCATTTCTTATATACAATAGCATTAGATAAATGTGGCTTTTTACCTAACTTTACTGCTGGTTTATTTTGGTATGTAGTACAATGTTAACAATAAAATTTCAATTCCCAAAATATAATGTGATGTCTGTTAAAAGGTCAGGACTGATGGCTTGAAGTGCGACATTTGCCTTGGGGATATTTAGCAGGTATAAATGTCCACACAACAGCAGTACCCCCTTAATGTAGTGAGGCAAAGAGTGTGGCAAAACACTGGTGAGCATGCCGAAAGCATCATGTTTTAGGTGCGTTATAATGCAGGGCTAGAAATCAATCTAGTATAATTTAAATGCTTACAGGTTTCACAAGGTACTATGCTGTTGGCAGGGTTGATCGCCACTACAGTGTCATAATATTCAGCTAGGATTAGGTGAATGACCCCCAACTGTGTCCAGGAATTTATTAAAACATTTGTGCATAGCACTCTTACTTTTTAATCAATTAATAGTCTTGTAAACCAGACAGGAGTCCTGACAGAGTGAGTAATAGAGGTAATGATAAATGGGAGAGGGTATTGAGATGTGAGTGTGAGTGAGAATGCAATACTCAGACTTGCAATGCTTAAAATAGTGTAACTTTTGTCCATTGGGCACACTGCCAATGGAAACACACTACATGTCCTGCATTACATCTTTAAATTAAATATGTGCCTTAGAAAAATCACTTAAAAAAACAATGTCTGTTGTGAACACTGGAAAGGTAGCTGAATAAAAACAACATTGTTTGTAAACACTGCAAAACACATTTTTTGTCTAGTTTTGGGGGTTAGGCAGCTGAATAAAGACTAATAAGCACTGATTGCAAAACGTTTGGAAATCCCCTAAAAAAACACCATTGAAAGCCGCCAAAAATAAACACTGAAAACAAGACAGTCTAGCTATGCTTTGCTTTCATATGTAGGTGTCCCCGCTGCCATTTATTGCACAGTAATGCCATTTTACCTACTTTGGCGGTACAGTATTGCATATCAAAGTGTTTCACTGGTAAACAATACCTCATTAAGTTCAACAAAATGTACCTAGGCATTAGATTTCATCTACAATATATGGATATTGGTGACGTCTAATCACTGGACATCCCCAGTCTCTGACAATATATTTGGAAATGGCACACATCTATGTGAACACATGACCAGATTGATATGTACTTTGATGTGGTTATCATAGGGTTCCAATGGGTACATCATGACATATACAAAGTTGTGATCTCACCATTCATTATGCAGCTCTTCTAGGACATAATCGAATACAAGGAACTGTCCTTGACATCCTATGAAGGTGCAATTTGAACAAGAAGTGGTTTTAGCTTGCTTGATAATTTCCAGTTCTGTGGCTTGGAAAGAAAGCACTAACTGGGCTGTTAGCCAGGAATATTTGGTTTGGGGGGCATTGCCAGAGGAATGATAACATGAAGAGAAGGACAACACAGAGACGGTGACGTTGTGATTCCACAGCCATGGAACTAGAAATTATCATATAAGCTAAACGTAGTGGTATTGGCGCAGATCCTCTAGCATTTCTTCCACTAAGTGGGATGCCTAGAAAAAACTGAAATGGTGTTTAAAAGTTTTTGAATTGGTGTTTGAAGTTTTCCCAAATAAAATAGTCTTTATTTTGAGAAATACTGCCTTTCACAAATCTGACTAAATACATTAGGCCTGGGAATGCATGCTGGAGAATTTGTTTGTCTGTGACATCACTAGTGAAATCACATGCATATTGGAAAGACCATAGACGGATGTCATAGCCCTTCGTAGGTTTTTTGTGGGCTAGTGGGAGGGGCTGTGGGGGGAGTTAGGGAAGCTATCACTACTCCCAGCTCCTTCTTAGCCATGCCCGCTAGCCTGATCCACTTTTTCTGCAAGTGGGGAGACAGAGCATTGGAGGAGAAGATGATAGGAGCAGCCTACCTCCTACCCCAACCCTCCCACCTCACCAACAGAAGAAATGACCCATTCAGTAGGGTTTGGCACAGGAGGAAGTAGGATGTTCCTAGTTCCTCCCCTTGTAATCTCCACTTCTTGGTTCATTATGCAAGCTCCCTCTGTTTACAAGGCTTCTAATGCACAGAAAAGGTTTGTGAGAGGAAAGAGCTGAGTGTCTCTGATCTGGCAAGGAGCAAGAGGATTTATGGATTTTTATTAGCCCAAAACAAAAAGTGTATGGCTCCCTCTGGGACACAGATGTGCAAGTCTTTGCTTCAACAAGGAGCCAGAAACTGTTTGTTTTTGTTTTAGCCTAAGAAAAAGTTCAAGCAGCATCTGGTTCCTTTCTAGAGCATGGGCACTCAAGTCTGTGCCCCCACAAGGAGCCATACCCTGCTTGGATTTTTTTAGCCTATTAAAATATCCAGGCAAAGTTTTGATTCTTCCTGAGGCATAGATACACAGCTATAAAAAAAAATCACAACAGTGTCTGGCTTCTTGCTGTGACAAGACATACAGCTCCTTTCTCTCACAATGCGAAGTCAGACACTGTTTTAATTTTTTTTGTAGCCTAAGAAATCAGATATTTCTTATTTTTGTGCTTTATATCTTCTTGAATGTTGTGGGGGGGAATAAGAGTGAAATCCCCGTTGGAGATCACAGAAAGGTATAGATTGCTTAAAGTTTTCATAACTCAGCAAAGGATCATTTATGTAGATTGGTCAATGATATCAAAAGGAACTAAACATTGAAATAAAAAAAATAGTAACTACAAGTGGAACAAGCATTGGCAAAGCCAATAGGTCTCGTCTATGAGAGCTATTGGCTTTGGTAATGGTTAGTAGCCATGCTGTAAGCAGCACGGATGCTTTGCAGTGTGGCTAAAACTAACTTAAAAAAGCACAGCCAGGGCTAATGGGCTTTTTTTAGGTCGAGCATTCGAGACCTATTGTATATACTTTAGTATATACTTATATGTGTATGTATTTTGTGGGCTCTGGAGATCAGCCCTAGGACTTGTCTGCTTCCGCTTAGGGACTTTTTTTCTGTTCAACTGCCTCTATTTAACTGTCTTGATAGAAAACACCCACTGGAGGTCAGTAAAATACCAGAATTGCTTTCTGCTTAGGGACTTTTTATTTTTTATTTTTCTGGCAACTGCCTCTATTTAACTTACTTGATAGAAAACGACCAGCAGAGGTCAGTAACATACCAGAATCACTTTAGCATTCTCTAGATTCCAGTCCATAGAAATTGTCTTCCATGAGCACCCGTAGACAATAATATTTTTTTCAAATCTTGTATTTTCAGTGATATGACCCCTGAAGGCCCTGATTTTATATTAAAAACAGAGCTTTGGACTATACCATTTCCCGCTGAAAGGCAATATTTCTCTCCAGGTGTTCCCATACCTTTTTGGTAAGCATTTTGGTGCTTACTTTCCCTCCATGTTAAAGAACAGTAGATGTTTCAGCACCCAGGCCAATGTGCTGCATAGCTAAATACATATAAGGTCCCAAAGGCGAGACCGATTGCATTGCAAATGCTTGTTCTTTTAAAGTGCATTAGCGCTGGATGCATCATAGTCTTTTTTTACTATTATTATTTTTAGTCATGCTGCACAGCAGTCAAAGTGCTGTGCTATATAGCATGGCTACAAATCATTGCCAAAGTCGGCAATGTCGATGCTGTACAGCATGAACAAAAGGCAATGGCAGAGCCAATAGTCTCAAAGACAGGTTTGCTAATGCTTGGTAGGTCTCGGCACAACACCCCTGTGATTCTGAGCAAATCATTTAATCTCCCCATGCATGAAAAAAGACTAAATAATATGGCATTTAGCAAAAAGCCTATCACATAAACAAGGCAATTGTGTCCATGTCCTAGTGAAAATACATTTGGAAGCAGATAACATCTTTGTCACAATAAAAGCAGCTACCATCTGGTGTCATAATAAACATCCACTTCAAAGGAGAAAAAGACATCTTTGAAGTGCGTGTGTTATAGTAAAACATAGCTCCAAATGGTAAGAGGTTCAACAAGGACAACAAGGAAAAATAAAAAATAAAAGTATTATCTCAATCACAGCACGATCAGTTGATGGACAGCAATCAATCTGAAGCAATCAGTACTTGGTCCATGCTGGAGCCGAAAGAAGAGGAAGTGAAGATAGCACACACTGGCCAATTAGACACCAGCAGATAAGAGTGACAATGGAGCCAACAAATGTTAAGCAATGGGCAGGATGCAAGCCATGTGTCGAATGCAATATCTCTTGCAAGAGAGAGTGCATGCAGCACATGCGCTTTCACAGGCGACACCTAAACAAGGTTTTCTCCTGTAACTTTTTTGCACAGGTGGCAGATTTACAAAAATAATATACCATTACTTCCGTTAGGCTCTTTCAGTCACAGACATGTATATTGTGTGTAGTTTGTTCAAAAGCCCATGATTCCCCGAGCCAACAGTTGCTGTCTGGTTTACAATGATTTTGCACTGTATATTCATATTGTATCACTCCAAAATGAAAGTTGTAATGCATACAAATTGAGGGTGAATTAAAAACTATGGATTTTTTTAAAGTATCCAAAAATCTGAGTTTAGGGATAGAATTCTAGTTTATTCATATACAGAGCAATTCTGAAGGCGTTTTTAGTTTTTGTGGACACTGACTTACAATAAGAAGCCAAAAATATGTAGTAGTTCAATGGATAATAGCAAATGCCCTACCATCATGCACTCACACAATTATCCTAATTAAAACTATGCCCATAAGGAGGTCGCGCGCACCGCGACTCAAAATGGCCGCCTGACGTCAGGGCTCCGCGGCTCGCCGGAAACAATTCGTGATTAGGAGCGGTTACAGAGCTCCTTGGATGTCAAGAATGCCATATTCCTAAATCGGAATACAGGCTCTTCTGGAGGCAGCGTTTTTCGTCAACAAAGTCTTGCCAAAAGTGGGGAAATTATGCAGAGGACTTTTGGACTCAGGTAACGGCCGCCATTTTGTATGATGCCTGCTGATTTCCCCTCAGCTTTCACCTCACGCGATGTTCCAGAGAGCTATTCTTTGCTGTAAATGGCTCATTTTTGGCGTCTACCACATTACCCTGCTACTTTAAGGCTGGAAATATTTATTTACTTATTTTTTCAATATTGACTGGCTATAGAGGAGCATTTTGCCCATTTTATTGCAAGGTGCCTGTATATTTCTTCGCTCTTGATGTTCTATTCTACCAGAAGCAGCGGCTTACGCTTACCATGACTTTCTTTCGTTTTGTGGAGTCTGCCTGAGGGATTTTGTTGCCTAGTGTGAGAGGGGCATTGGGCGTTGCAGAAGACTTCAATGGACTTTCAGTTGTCCTCTTTTGGCGCTTTTTCCTCCCTACTTCCTCCTCATATTTTCTCACGCAAAACTCAGCTTTGTTGGTAGTTGGACCCTCCTGCTGATATCCTGCATTTTATTCCATGGTCTAATATTCCGACGCTGTCTTTGGATATTGTACTTGTGTTTCGCTGAACTTTCCTGTGGTCAGTATTTCATGGGTAGGAGCAAACGCGTACTACGCCACACTCAGAATTTGAAAGGGAATACTCCTAATATTCCTGGAACCGGCTGCACTGTTTTTAATAGATTCTCCTACTTTTCTGAGGCTTCGTCACACAGTGATTGTTCCTCCACTGCAGAATCATCCGCAACAATGGCATCCTAAGTACCGCTACCTTCGACCACCGGCAAAAGGCTCAAGCAGGATCCTCCGTCTCCCCCTAAGTCTACCTCGCTGGTTTCTTTGGACATGGTACTTGAGGAGATTCGTGCTATCCGACCATTTGTGGAGGAAACTAATGTCCGCCTTCAATCAATGGACTCCAAATGGGCCTCTATGGATTCCCGTGTGACTGTGGTGGAACAACAGCTCGGCCTCGTACAGGATGCACCTTCAAAAATTTCCTCTCTGGAAAAGGAAGTCTTGCAACTTTGAAAGGCCACTGAGGATTTGGAAAACAGAAACCGCCGTAATAATCTACGCGTGTATGGCCTTCCGGAGGGTCTTGAGGGTGATGACCCTGTTGCATTCTTCACTTCTTTCCTTCCACAGCTCCTGGGTCTTCCGTCTACAACCAAACTGAACCTACAACGCGCCCATAGACTAGGTCCTCGCCTTTCTTCCTCATCTGCGCCAACCAAACCCCACAAAATTATTATTCTATTCCTCCAGTTTACTGACCTTCTGCTGGTTCTGAATGCCGCTAAATCTAAAAAGAATCTCTCCTGGCAGGGCTCCAAAGTTTATATTTCTCAGGATCTTTCTTCAGCTACAGCCAAACGACGCAAAGAGTTTTTTGATCTTCGTCCACCTCTCCGTTCTTTGGGCGCTAGATATGGCCTGTTCCATCCCTGCATTTTCAAGGTCACTTTTCTCAACAAAACTTCCACCTTCGAGGATCTTGTTGACCTAAGAAGATTTATTCAGACTCATTCTCATGCCTCAATGGAGACAACTCCTTCTTCCTCTGGATCGTGACTGTTGTGCTCCTTCTTTTGTATCTTTGCATTAATATTCTTGTTATAGTTTATTATTACTTTGCCTATATCAGCTTTCTGATTCGATGTTGTATAACTCTTATCTCTTTTTACAGGTTCATTGATGCTTAATTTTCTCCTCTATGTATTCCCGCTCGTGCCCCTGTGTAGTATCTGCCGTTTTTGGTATGTCGCGTTGCCCCCTCCCTGTTGGGTGTGCTGTTTTTGTTGTCCGTCGCCATCTCATCTTTCCTTGTTCCCTGTAAGGTACGTATTGCAGTCGTCTTTTTGACATGTACTGTCTCTTCTTGTTCCTATTTTTTCTTCCCCTTCTCTCTCTTCCTCTCTCTGTGTCCTACCCTTTTTTCTCCCTGGATACCTTCCCTCCTCCTCTCGTTACATGGTTTTCCTTCACTATTTCTTTATTATCTTTCCCCTTTCTTCCCTATTCTCTCTTACTCTTTATCATTATTGTTGTATATACAGATTTTTATGTAAGTTTGATAGTTCTACATTCAAGGTTATCTCATGGAATGTGAAAGGTTTCATTAACCCAATTAAGAGACCGAGAATACTCTCCCACTTGGCCTCATATAACCCAGATCTGGTTCTTTTACAAGAAACTCATCTCTCAGAACCTGAGGCGTTAAAGTAAAAAGAAGCTGGGTGGGTTCGGTTTTGGTTTCCCCCACTTCTAACAAGAAAAATGGTGTGATTATTTTATGTCATAAGAGGCTGAATTGCAAAGTTGTTTCGCAAGAAAATGATACTGAAGGTAGATGGGTGCTGGCTAAATTATTAATTAATAATATCTCTCTGACTATATTTAATGTTTATGGTCCTACACATCCTGATTGTTCCTTTTGGCCCTTGATTACTCAGAAATGTATTCAATTTAAAGATGACTTTTTTATTGTAGGAGGAGATTGCAACCAGGTTGTTGATCCCTTTCTTGACCGCCAATCACAAACACGTTTTGTTCCCCATAGGACACACAAACACTTTCTTGATACCATTTCCCAGGCTAACCTTGTGGATGCATGGAGGCTCACCCATCCTGACTCTCTTGATTTTTCTTTTTTCTCTCCTCCTCATAATTCTCTCTCTCATCTTGACTATCTTTTCCTATCTAAATCTCTCTCTCAAAACTTACTATCCTCCTCTATTGAACCTATTGTTATCTCGGATCATGCCCCAATCGTGATGGACCTTGACTTGCTTCCCTCTCATCCTAGCTCTTCCCGCTGGCGCTTTAATAACTCTCTTCTCCTTGATCCTATTTTCTCCTCCTCTTTTACGACTTTTGCTGAGGAATTTTTTGATTTAAATGATACCCCCAATGTCCCTCCACATATATTATGGGACTCATTTAAAGCTACAGCACGAGGTTTCATCATAGATTTTGTCTCCAGGAAAAAGAAACATTTCCTTCAACAACGTAAAGCTGCCCTGGCGAACATTAAATCACTAGAACATCGGTTCTATACTTCATCGACAGATTCAGTTCTGCGTGCTCTTATTCGTGCCAAGTTGGCCTTTAATAAATCCACTACTGATAATGCATCTTCCATATTGCTGCGCAGTAGTGCTAGGTACTACGGAGGTCGTAATAAGATGGGGAAACTTTTAGTGAATTACCTCAAGTCCCGTAAAGAACGTACTCTGATTGATATGGTTTATTCCTCAGATGGCTCTCCGGTTTACAAAAATGAAGACATCCTGAAGGAATTTATGCTTTTTACAAAGATCTTTATACCATTGACTCTCCTCCTTCTTCTTCCCTTATCCATTCTTATCTTGACGCGCTTCCAACTCCGTCTAATGATCATCTTAATCTTTCTAATTTGGAATCAGACCTCTCCCTTCAGGAACTATCCTAGGCTTTATCCACTCTAAAGAAAGGTAAATCTCCTGGCCCTGACGGTTTTTCAGTCGAATTTTATCTGCATTTTTCTAATCTATTACTTCCTAGACTCTTGCATCTTTTTCATTCTTTTCTTCTTTCTGATGGGACATTGGGTACTTTTCAGGAGGCCACGATTTGTCTCATACATAAGGATGGACGTGACCCTAAATTTTGTAAAAACTACCGTCCAATTTCCTTGCTTAATGTAGATTATAAATTATTTGCCAAATCACTTGCTTTGCGCTTGGATCCCCTTATGCCTCACTTGGTAGGTAAAGAACAATGTGGCTTTGTTAAAGGCAGATTAACTTCAGATAATTCTCGTCTCCTCCTAAATGTTCTCAATAAAATTCCCTCTCTTTCCTCTTCTTTGGCGGCCATCTCTGTCGATGCTGAAAAAGCATTTGATAGGGTTGACTGGTCTTTTTTACTTGCCGCCCTAAAGTGGCATGGATTCGGCCCTAAGTTAATCTCGTTTATTTCTTTATTATACTCTGCTCCTAGAGCCTCCGTACTAGTTAATGGATGCATTTCTTCCTACTTTCCTCTACGACGTGGTGTCCGTCAGGGCTGTCCTCTTTCCCCTCTTCTTTTCATTTTGGCTCTCGAACCCTTTTTATCCTCAATTCACAATAATGCCTCGATTTCTGGTTTTTCCTATGGTGATCATGACCTAAAACTTTCCGCATATCCCGATGATATTCTCCTTTTTATTTCCAACCCTCAGAATTCTATTCCTCCTCTATTAGATGAATTTAATTCTTTTTCCCTCGTCTCTGGTTATAAAATCAATTCTGATAAAACAGAAATTTTACCTCTTACAAAATTTTGTCTTCCGCACTCCTTTTCTTCCACAGGGTTTGCTTGGTCCCCCGCCAAAATTAAATACTTAGGTATGTGGTTCTCTAATTCCATATCCTCTTCTGTTAAGTTAAATATGACCGCGGTCATCTCTCGGATTGACAAATTACTTTCCTCTTGGAACCCTCTCTTTCTTTCTTGGTGGGGTCGGTTAGACTCCATTAAGATGAGGATAACCCCTATTTTGATATATACCATTTCCATGCTTCCGGTCCACATTCCTGCCTGTTATTTTAAACAAATTGATTCCCTTCTCTCTAGGTTTCTTTGGAAGGGTAAGAAATCCAGGATCTCCTTTTCCTCCCTTCGTAAGACAAAACTTAATGGAGGTGTGAACTTCCCTGATTTTCGTATATATCATAAATCTTTTTGCCTGCGTCAGGCCGCAAAATGGCTCTTAGATGGTCAGTCTTCTTACAACCCTTTGTGGTATACTATTGAACGTGCCCTGGTCTCTCCTTTCTCATTTAGTGAAGTTTTGACCTTTTCTGTTAAGACCCCCGTTACCTCCCTTCCTCTATTTAAACATACTTGTTCCATTCTAAAACCTTTACTTCATACAAAACCCTTCTCTAGAGAATCCTTTTTAGAGTCTCCAATATGGCATAATTCTCTTATTACAATCAATAGCAGACCCATCTTTTGGAGGTCCTGGAGACTTAGGGGGATCATTTGGGTTAAAGATCTATTTGATGGTTTAGATCCATGTTCATTCCCCCATTTTCAACTCACTTTTCACTGTCCCCGCTCTTTTTTTCAGAGATGTTCAACTCTTATGGCGATTATTCTTGAATCCTTTTACTCTCTACCCTCTATCCCCCCTCCTTCGGATCAGAACCCTTTGCGCAAAATTCTTATTTTTCCCAAAGCTTCTCTGATTTATAAATTCTTTCTGTCTCCTAAACCTGATCGCCCTAAGACTAAAGTGGAACTCGCGTGGGAGTCTGACCTTACATGTGATTGGACTACTATTGTTTGGGATAAACTTTGGTCCCGTTCCCTTAAAATATCTCGTTCTGCTTCTCTTACTCAATCTATGTTTTTTCTCTATCATAGACTTTACTTTACTCCTGTTTCTATTGCTGGTTTTTCTCACTCTTCTGATGCTAATTGTTGGTCTTGTGGGTCTTCAAATGCTGGTCTCATACATCTCCTTTTTCTGTGCCCTTCTGTCTCTACCTTTTGGGGAAAAGTTTGGACCTATATTTCTCGCATGTTTAATATTCTTATTCCTTATTCTTTTCCTCTTCTTTTTGCTGGCAGCCTGTTTCCGTCCTTAGATCTTCCCCTCCTATGCATGGTCTCTTTGACCTCATGATAGCTCTAGCTTTCCAACACATAACCCTTAATTGGAAAACTCTCTCAAAACTTTCAGTCCAACATTGGTGGAACAATTTGTGTCATTTTCATCACCTAGATATCGCTTTTGCTTCCTCCTGTAAACCAAGGATTGATAGAGACCTTTTTTGGATCCCTCTTACTACCTATTTAGATAAATTGGCGTTGGCAGACAACTCCTGTTTCAATGCAGAACATTTTAAGCCTCCTTAAATAATTTATATATTTTCTCTGCCTCTTACTTCTATTTCATAATTTTGTTATCTTTTATTTCCATATGATGGTTACTGTTTATTGCTTATATTTCTATGAAAATATGCAAGTCCATATTCCATTTTTAATTGTAAGAGTTTCCCCCTTCCCCTTCTCTTCCTCTCCCCTTCCCCCTCTTTCCCCCTTCCCTTCCCCCTTCCCCTTCCCTTCCCCCTTCCCCTTCCTTCATTTCCGATATAATCCTAAACAGCTTTCTTCCTTGAATTGCCGTTAGCCATTTTTTCTATTATGTATCACTTTAATAAGTCTTTTTCTGTCTTGCTGACCTTTGTATTGCTATTGTATTCAAATAAAGCTTTTGAAATACAAAAAAAAAAAAAAAACTATGCCCATAAAGTCAGGTGGGCATTTCCACAGGGGCATAATTGGCTCAAGAACGCACTGAATGAAAATGCAAGTAAGAAGTTTCAAATTAGATTTTTGGCATGTGGGTCACAGAGAATTTGAGGCCACGGTCAGCCAGCACCTAGGGAAAACCAACGAACTCCAGTCATTTCTGAAAACTACTCATTCAGGAGAGTCCTGGATGGGGTGATTTGCATGGATGCCACCACCTTTTCTTCCAGAGAATGCTTTGCAAAAGTCAAACTTTATGTCAAAATGCAGAAAGGTCTTGAAAAAGGTGGGAACAGTAAAGATCTCTCCACCCTGTGTTCCCACACTTCTACTGATAAAAACGATTCCTCGCATAAGTTGGTGGGTCTATCGTAATGGAGAGGAACAAGTCATAACTGCTACTGTGTGAAGTCAGTATTCTGTCAACGTGGTTCTTACATGGTCAATGTTTTGGTCTATTTTTGGCTCATGCAATAGGTCAACCCGCACATAAGGGGCTACCGTTTATTATCAAGAGAAGTATGAGAACATTGGATGATGGGACTTTTACTATTTGCCAGAAGCACTAGAGTTTTCTTTCACAGAAAAGTGAATAAATTGTTTTTTTCTTTACCCAAAAATTGATGTTTGCAGGTCATTCTGGGTAATCAAACATGCTGGGAATTATACAAGCCATAATACCCTGGATTCCCATGGGTCTCTATGTTTTGGAAATGCTTTCCCAATCGCCATTTAACTCTGATCCTAAATACTGCAAACACCTCCAATTCTTATTTCTGTAGCGTGAACCAAGTCAAACAGCAGCAGAGGGTGAGGTAGACTGCAGTGACCTACCATGTTTTGGAAAAAGATTCTGAAATGCTGACAAATTTCAAGTTCAGTACATTTTTCTGGTCAGTCAGTCAAGTAAAGGAATGTCTGACACACAGTGATAGAAACTTCAGGATGTGCAAATGCTCAAAATATATGGTTGTGATATGTTTCTATAATCCCAGATGCAATACCTGTGACCAAAACAATTATTCTAAACCAGCATTTCGCTTTCAGCTGCTTTACAAATTTCCTAAATACTCTTTGCCAGTTTATCACCTGTAGGTACCGTGAACCCACAGAAAACGTATACATATCTTGTGCCCCCTTGCTCAGGAGACCCAGATAAACAAAGCTGGGGATCAAGCCTTGGCACAATTATGTACTTGAACAAGGGAGGCTGGAGGGAATTACCATGTTTTGGAAATAAATACCAATAATCTGACAAAAGTCATGTTCAGCGCGCTCTCCCCACTAGCGTATCAGTCTGAGGGAGGTCTGGCATCCAGCAATAGAAACCTTGGGAAGTGTAGAAAAAATATATGTGAGCGGTATGTTTTTCTACCGCCATGAGCTGATATTAGAGATCTAAATAATTGCGTCTAAACTGGCATTTGGCTAGTAATTGCTTTCCAAATTTCCAAAAAGTACAGAATCCAGCTAATTGTCTGTGGGCATCCTAAACCTATAGAAACTCCACACATGCCTTTAAATAAATGCTTATCAGGTTGAGGGAGGTCTGGTACCCAGCAAAGGAAACCTTAGAATGTACAGATGTTGAAAATATGTGGTTGTTGTATGTTTCAGAGGGCCTTGGGGCGATATCTGTGAACATATGAAAGGTACACTAAACCAGGATTTCGATTTCAGATGCTTTCAGCATTTCCCAAATACACAGCACCCAGTTTAGCACTGTTACGTTCTTATGCGAGGGAGACTAAAGTGGGTGATTACCATGTTTTGGGAAATAATGCTACCAATCTGGCAAATGCGATTTTCAGCATCTTATACCAGCCAACCAGACAGGGCAAGGGAGATCTGGCTTCCACCATTAGATTCCTTATGTTATACAATTTTTTTAGAAACTATATAGTTTTTATACTTTCTATATAGTCCAGATTCTGATACCTGTCATCAAATGAACAGTACGCTATAAACACTGATTCTGCGACAGTTTAGTGACCTAAGCTAATATTACATAATTGTGCAGACTACATTCCCTATTAAAACTCATACATATTTGGTGTTGCGAGAGTCTAGGCATATAGGCCAACATTTCCTTAGTTAGCCTCTTGGATTTCTGTTTGTTCGTTTTAGAAATACCCCAAAATGTTCAGCACATTTGTTGAAAATTGAAATATATATTTATAGTTTTCATTATATTTTTAGGCTGCAGTGGGATATTGATTTGGGGTTTGCACCAATACATAGCCCTGAATGCGCTGGAAAAACATATATTTTGTATAAGCACTCAAAGAGCCCAAAGGGGTACATGTGCATGAGCAACACAACTCTGATTTTTTTTTTAATAGTTCCTGAACAGAAGTACGCAAAAACCCAGGAAGTGAAAGGGTTAAACAGAAAATGTTTTGACTCTGGACGCAGTAATCAATACCCAGTCATGGGCCTTTTTCTGGCCGTTTGCTTTCAAAATGGCCTTTCAACCAAACTGGCCTTCGTCAATCTGGTTTCACCAGTTTACCACTTGTTCTACGGTTTAACATTTTAACAAGCTGGTTTTAGGATTTCGGGGTTATCACCACCTACCATACTCATCTTTAGGACTATTCCCTTCACCATTTACCAGCTATTGTTAACCTGGAGCACTTATTTGCTTCCACTCACCTTACACAAACACTGCCAATCATCCATTGACACAACTGCATGTGCACAACCTTATCAGGATTGAGTAAGCTTGTCTTAAGTCATAGTGAGCTCTCCTCACCTCACCAAACTGAGTGCTACTTCCATTCAAAAGAATGCTGTATGATAGAGCTGGGTCTGTACCATAAAGAGATATGCTGGCTCAGAGCCCCACCAGTTTTGTGTTTGAAGTGTCTAAAGTTCATTAGAACATTGGAATGTTGAGCACTTCATTGAAACCAATGGAGTGCTCCAGGCTTCTAATGGCTGGTGAAGCCCGGAGCATCAACATTCCAATGTTGTTCACAGCACCTGCTGTGAACAAAGGCCTCACAGAGCCTGAGGGGATTTCAGTCCCCTTGGGCTCCTTGAGGCCTTTGTTTTACAAACTAGAACATTGTGCCCTCGAGGGGTGGAATGTTCTAATAGCCATAGAGCCCTCCGTAGTGGACTCTACCAGCCATTAAAGGTCCGTTCACTTTAGCAGATCTTTAATGGCTGGTAGAGCCCGCTACAGCGGGCTCTAAGGCTATATTCATATAACTCAGAATTTCTCAGACTTAATGCATGAAATGTAGACATTACAAGTCGAAAACAAGGAGAAGGGGTAGCCTCGCTCTGTTTGGACTTGTGCTGTCTGAAGTCATGCATCAACTTAGAGAAATTATGAGTAAAATATATTAACTGTAGGCATCTAAAATGCAAGAAACAGGCACTTGGCTCTGTATACGAGGTTGGTGAGCAATTGCTTCTTTCGTTTATGTTCAAAATGCATGTCATAGGTTTTACATCCACGTGGAGCTATCTCAGGCCTTCATCCTGCTAATGTCAATAAAATAAATACCATTGTTATTTACAGCACAAGGAAAAAGGAGCATAATTTGTATCTACTTCAGCGTCACACAGTTACATCTGAAAAGATCCCTGAGATTACTTGATCATCATTGCCCATTGAAAAATGTGCAGTTCACAAAATAACACTCAGATTTCCCAGGCAAACATAATGAAATAATTGAAAACCTACGCATATTAAATGATGAGAACTGATTTTAAGGGTTCTCATCCAACCAATTCAATGAAGAGCTGTACCAGTGAAAGTGTTGTGTAGTTTGGTACACCCAATATCTTTGGAAAAGCACTTCATTACTCAGTAGATGTCGGATTACCTTGGCGCTCAGGAGCAACCACCACAAATCCCCACAAAACTTTACATGTTTCTGTAGTAATTGTTGTTTGTATACCCTTTAGACAACCTTTAGCTGAACTGGACTAGTTTAAGTCAATATCCTTATCACTTACTAGACACCCTAGAAATGTCGACTGCCCCCACCCACACTTAAGATTTAAATTTTGAATTTCACTTTACATCTACATGTCCAGTTATTACTATTTAATGAATATATTAATCTACAACCTCCTAATGCTCAAACTTTAGAGATGTGGATACCCCTATGGTTGCAATTACTTCATGCTGAATCATTTGAACTTCAAGTGTTCATGATTTTACTCGTCCTGCCTCTCACCCTGGCTTCGTTACCTTCATAAGTACCCATAGAGATGCTTGCATCCATCTGAGTAACTTGTTGATGGCGTCAATCTACAGCTAAAGAGGGACAGCTTCTTTTTACTTTGATACTCACAACAAGGACTTACCTCTCACGCCAACAAAAGCAAACAGTAGTTTCAGGATCATTCATCAATTAAAGGCTAGCTTCTTTGGACTACATCCATCTCTGTCTAGATGCTAAAAAAATGTAATTACTAGTAGATAAAATACTTATTCTTTCATTAATATGAGTATTTGACTGGATAATAATTTATATTGCTGCTGCATGTATTTTGAGTTGTGAGGCTGTGTTCACACATTGTATCTACCTCTCCATTGAGGGAGCCTCAGACTGCTTGAACCACGTTATTACTGAGAGTTAAGTCTTGAAAGAGTACTTAGCCCAATTGCTCAGGATCCATTGTAGGTTGGTGTAGGAAAGTAGGATCTGCTTTCATGGTTACCCCCACTTTTTGCTTGGTGTCAGTATGTTTTTGACTAGTCTGACTGGGATCCTGCTAATCAGGAACACAGTCACTGTGCTTTCTCCCTAAATTGACCATGGTAAGTACTTATGTACATCCACAATCGGCTACTAGTGGACTCTTGTAAGTCCCTAGTATATGGTACTAAGGTACCCAGGGTGTCGCATGGGCTGCAGCATGTACTATGACACCCATGAGAGACCACTTTAACTGTAACTACAGGCCTGCCATCGCAGCCTGTCTGAGTTGGTGCTTGCACCTCTCATGACAGATATAAGTTTTCTTACATCTGAGGTCACTACACTTAAAACCTATAAATTACCCCTAGGGCAGGCCTTTTAGTCCTGAAGGCAGGGTGCTTGATTATAAGTGTGAGGGTGCCCCTGCATGAGCAGGACACCCCTAAAAACCCCAGAGTCAATTCTCCAGGCTTTGTAAGTGTGGTCAGCCATTTTTATACATATAGTGGACATCAGTCACTTCAAGATGTCTAACTATACAGTGGCAGCACCAAACCCGTTCATGTTTGGTATCAAACATGTTGGAATCATACCCCAACATGGATTTCAGTATTGGAAGTATGATCCCATGTACTGGGGGGGCTACCTTGGTGTACGCCCCCTGTACTTCCGGTAACAGCCTTTCAGGGTCTGACAGCAAGCTAGTGCTGCTGCCGACCACAGGCACAATTCTGCCTTCTGCTGCTGAGCCAATCTCAAGCAGGGGAAGGTAGAACAATAGGTTTTCTGTCACAAGGATGTGCGATCACCTCCCAGACAGGACTTAGTGTATTGGGCTCGGTGGGGGCGCTTGCCAGCTCCACCAAACTGCTTTGAAGGGCACATTTAGTACCCTCCTTGCATACTCCAGTTTGAGCCAGTTCAGGGAGCCCTTGGCTCCTGCTCTGGTGCAAAACTGGACAATGGACATGAGAGTATCCTCCCCTTTGTCCAGCCTCTCCTCTGGGAGGGACCCCTGAGTCGTTCCAACCCTTTCCCTAGGGTACTTAAGGGCTTACCTGTGGATGGCTCTTCAGATTCGTTGTGGGACAAGACTCAAGCCTGAAACCACATAACTCTTCGACTGTCTGGACACTTGGACTTCGCTGGACTTCTCCTGGAACTGAGACTGCATCAAGGAAGACTCCTGCTGCTCCTGGTCTCGCTGTTCTGCAAGTCTTCTTCATCATCTGTGTCTGTGCTCCTTCAAGGATTTTCACCAGATCTGTGGGCATCAAGGACACTCCCTTGGAGTGAAGGAGTCACTCTTCTGCATCTGCAGGCACAGAAACAAAGCTGACCATTCTGCTGTTTCTGATGTCCATGGACTTCGAAAGGCTCAGCAACACAGTTGGTAGCTCTGCAACTCCCTTGAGGTCTGACCTGTCCTCTCTGCAATTTTGAGGCCAGTATCCCTCTTCAGAACCGCTGGGAGCAAACCCCTGTGCACCCGTCAACTTGCCATTGCCAAGGCTTGTTGGCTCTGCACTCCAGAGATCTTCAGACTACAAGAAGCTCCAGCCTCCAGCATCTCTTCCTGCCAAGCACTGCATCCTCACCACATCCTCTGCACCGTGGGCCTTCCTTCTTGGTGAGCTTCTCGTGGTCCTCCTGCAACTCCTGTGCCTTTAGTCTGAGGATATTCTTCTGCTTCAGTAGGCTCCCCTGCTTGCTCGGAGCCTGTTCTGACTCTCCTGCTTCTGGGGAGTCCCTTGGACCTTGCTGGTCCCAACGTTGCTCCTTCTTCGTTCCCCACACCAGTTGCCACTGCCAAGGCTTGTTGGTGCTCCTGCTGGACACCGATCCCCTGGTTTTGGACTTCTGACATGGGACAGCTCGTGCACAGTCTTCTCCAGCAGCACCTTTCCTGAAGTCCTCTATTGTGGTCTGCAACGGTTTCCGACGTCATTTCGCACCTATGCACCCGGCTTCCCTGGTGTAGGTATCCTGGTCCTGGGGTATCCACGGTTGGGGTGACTCTCCAACCTTCTGTCTTCCTCTGGGTTTCTTCAGGGTCCACTGGGAAGGGTCCTTCTTAAAAACTGCAACTGCGACTTCCCCGTTGACTTCTATTGGACACAAGGCTGTGTTTTCACTCTGCACACAGCCTCCGTTGGGTTCCTGGGTACTTACCTTGGGTGGTTCATTGTGTCCCCAGCTCCTTTGAGTCTCCTGGTCCAAGTCCAGACTTCAGTCACAGTTCGCATTCCACTTTTTAGGTCTCGCCTGAGCCAGCGCGCATGCGCTGCTCTGCAAGGCTTTTAGTAAGGACTTTAAACTGGGAATACACGCTCGTGCGTGTGCTTTTTTTTTTCATCACCCGCTATTGGCCTTTGCATGCGTCTTTCTAAGAAAGACAGCACGCAATTGGCCAAAGGCGGGTGCATGTTCCGCCTTCTCTCTCCCCTGGCCTAGGGTGCTCGGGAGCGAGCAGCAGCGCGGCCGTGTGCCATCTGTTTTTAATTAGCAGCGGCGGCGCGCAGTGTGCCAGATGGGGGGCAGGCTGCATTCCAGTCTCAGGTTACTTGTTTTTTTTATGCAATCATTGGCAGGGCACCGGCTGAGCAGTATTAGAAATGTCCCCAGGAAGGCACTACACCCTGTTGATTCCCTTGTCGATTACGGTGAGTTAAATTCCATTTACTTTACAAGAGCGGATTGCATGCGGCGTGTAGATTGGCTTGAGCACGTTAGGCATAATACTTGAAAAGCCTTATAGTGGCGCGCAGTGAGCAAAGCTTGAGACAGCCTCGTTATAGTGTAGCACTGGCCTCTAATGTGAAATACAGGCATCGTAATCCAGTTTACGCCACAGTCCAACCCACCAGTGCAGGTGTAAAACCGCTGCAACACGTAAAGTGACTTCCCTCTACCTAGCGCTTGATCCCGCACCCCTGCCGTTTCTAGACGCTATAAATCAGACGTTACTGTTAACCAACTCAATCGTCGGTCTGTGTCGGCACTGCTTGGGTACTACGGGGAAACCTTGCCTGGTTAATCTTTACTGTGCGGTCATTAGGCACCAGGAAACCTTGATTCTGTTCCCTATAGCCTGGTGCGCTACCCTCCGGCCTTGTAATCTTGCTGCAGTCCCCTCCTCGTGGGCTGTTGGCTTATCCTGCAGTGCCCTCTGCTTGCTCCTCTTGGAGGCGGCGTGACTCGGCCTGTCCTCACGTAGTAAGTGATTGGCGGGGCTGCGGGAGACCCGGGCCCCGGTGCTTCAGCTTTCCCATACTGTTGACCCTGTGGCTTCAGGGCACCGACTGTTTCTGTAGGCCTTGCACTTCTTCCTCGAGTTTGGCAACCTGCTGATCTTGTGTGCAGTGAGTAATGTTACTGGAGGCCTGACACACTTACCCAGCGATGGGAGTTTCATTACCCCTCGACCCGTTTGGCAGCTGAAATACACCGTTCACAGCAACTTGTTTGCTTTTCACCACAGGATACAAAGGAGGCTCACTTTAAATTCAACAACCTAGGCCTTGTGGTGCGGGTGAGTCCATCATGAACCTTACACACTATGAGCACACCGCATGCTTTGAAGTCATGCAAGATTTAAGTATTTCAACTCATTGCTTACTGTCAATGGTCTGATTTTATTTTCTACATCACCTATTTTGGTCTGTCAGTGATTGGTCTTGCAATGTAACCCGCGCTAAAGTTAATGATAGAGGCTGCCACTTCTGTGTCTGCAAGCTTCCCTTGGCTGCCCCTACACCACTTCAAGGTAACTGATACTGTTTCCAGTGCCGCGAGGTAAGGCATGTTCCCCACTTTTGCAAGCTTCCCTCAGCTGCCCCTATACTATTGCAAGCACCGGCACTCTGGAATCTGTTTGCCCTCCCACCTGTGAGATGAAGGAAAAACTGCAGCAGACGTCAATGGTAACTGGGTAACCACCATATCATGAGCCCTCCTTAAGAGTAAACAAATGCGAATGGTAGGGTACATGTTGTCTTCATTGGGCGGGCTGCGAGAGAGAGGTAGGGAGCGCTGTGCTACCACTTTCCAGACACTGCACCTGGGATGTCTCAGACAATGCTGGCGCTCTCTGACTTAATTAGCCTGGGGTGATAACTTCCATTGTAAACTCCTGTCTCATGAGAGGGGAGTTCGGCTCGCAAGACAGTTTTACCAGTGTCTGAAAATGCTGCGGATCTCCTCTCTCTCTTTCTCGCATCCATCCAATACCCACCCATCCATCCATCCATCACTTCTGTCCTTTTCTCATCCATCCAATGTCCTACTACTCATCCATCCTTCCCTTCCGTCTTACTTTCATCCATTCAACATCCTCCTCCTCTCCATTGATCCATACATCACCTCGTCTCTCCTCCCATCTAGCCAATGGCAAATTCTCCATCCATCCATCCCTTGTGTCCTTCTCTTGTCCATTCAACATCCTCCTCATCTCCATCTATGCATCACCTCACTCTCCTCATCCACCCATCTGATACATCCATCCTCTTCTGTCTGCTCAGTACATCCATCCACCCATCCCATCCGATCCATCCATCCATCACCTGTCCTTCTCTCATCCATTCAGCGTCCACCTCCTCTCCATCCACCCATTCATCCCCTCGTCTCTCCTCTCATCCATCCAACGTACGTTCGTCCGTCCAACCATTGTCGTCCTCTCTTCTCTCATCCATCATCTGTTCTCTTCCCCTCATCGAAAACCCGATGTGCACTATTACATTGTTCAGCTGTGCTTGTTTCAATGCGTGTCCCTTAAGTGTTTATGAGTTACAGAGCTGTTGAAATCAGAGTGATGATTCCCAGTGGAAAAAACGTACACTGTTAATAGTTTGTAATATAGCAGAGATTACAAGACCACTGTGTTGTGAGCTGCGACCACCCAAATATTCCACATCCCTGCCAAATAAGGGGCAATTCAGGAATGTGAACACTGCGACCCTGTAGTGGCCCACCCACTGTTTGGACTAGTAAAGATGGTTCTTGAGTGTGTCTGTGCAGCAGGAACAGAAATATTTATATATAGGTTCACATGGTGATGAAGCATGGACCAAGAATTCTTTTCACTAACAGTTTTAAATAGATAAACCCATTTTAAATCAAAGTATCCACTGGTAGGCTGCTAACAAGGATGTTTTCCTTTTGTAGTACGTTGTGAACTGAATTACCTTCCTACATTTCTAAAGCTATACCAAACAATCATTAGAACAGGCAGGAAGAAAGTGCCAGCATTGCAAGGACAAAAAACTAAAAGACATTTTTGTATGTTAATAATTTTTTTAATACTGTTGTTCAGTTGTACATAACGTGTTCTTGGTTAAATAAAGGGTAACAAAAATGCTAATAACACTATTTTATGATTACTATTCAACATGCGGCACAGCTGTTACAATGCTCTACAGCATAGTTTAAAGACATTGGCAAAGTCAATATCTCTGGCTAAACTCTTATAAGATCCAAAAGGCAAGACCTATTGGCTATGCCAATGCTTGTTTTAGTATATGGTTTGGTCTCCCTCTTGAGACCACTGTAATTTCTGCTTACTTACCTGAATTCAATTGAAGTATTGTTGTGTATTTGTATTGATATCTCCGGATAGGAGATATACCAAATGTTTTAGTGAGTGTTTTGTAATAAATAGACATATGCATTACATGGTTAAACTGGTAAAACAAGCTACTTAACATTCCGTCAAGATAAGCCTGAAGGCTGCTCTTCAAAGTTACCACTTTTAGAGCTTTCTATGGTTATCAAGGACCACTAAAACCACCATAAGGGTTGCCTGGATTAGTGCAAGGTGCATCACTTAAATAAGTGTGCACCATATACTAAGCCAGCCTCCTACAATTGGGCCCAAGGACATGAGGAGTATCAAACCTCGACCCCCACCATTGGGCCTGGTAATCCCTACTTGCCATGTGGCCTCCAAACAGAGTTCTCACATTGCCTTTGTGAACTTGACTCTTCACAGGTAGTGAGTCGAGCAGTCATGCCTTTCTCTAAGAGCTGGCAGAGGGTTTGGTGCTCAGATACTGTAAGTCAAGCTCATGTCACTCACTGCACTCACTGTTCAGGTAGAGATATGTCATTGGAAAAAAAATCTTTGATGCTCGCATGGTCCCTGGTTTGATTTGTTCCTGTTGCGTACACCAGTCCCAGCTACACAAGTAGGGTAGCATTCTTATTAGAAGAAGTGTAGGTAGGAATGCTGGGTGGTAGGAATTTAGTGGAGTACCACAAATTCTGGAAATTGTCGCCACAGAAATGTGATTTGAGCCAAAATATGAGGTTTGCAGGGCATTGTGTGTAATAAAACGTCATGGGACCCAAGCAAAGCACACCACCCTGGACTCCCCTGGTGTCTAGTTTTCAGAAATGTCTGAATGTGGTTGGTTTAATGGGGGCAGACCAGTCCAGGCCTAAATTCCGCAGCTATCCTATCGCCAAAACAGGTAATGTTTTGACAGCAAATGTTGATGTCTCCACATTGCATTTTGGTGCCTTTTGTCTCGCTGCACTACACTAAGCTACAGAAGTAGGATAGCATTTTTATCACAAAAAGTGTGGCAATGCTGAGTGATAGGAATTTTGTGGATCCTCCCAGGTTCTGATAGTTGGCGTCACAAAAATATGAGGAAAATATAAAATATGATATTTAGTTAAAGTTTTAGGTTTGCTGTCATTGTGGGTAACAAAACATAATGTGATCCACACAAGGCACACCACTCTGTACTTCCCTGGTTGTCTAGTTGTAAAAAATGTCAGGGTTTGGTAGGTTTCCCTGAGTGGTGGCTGAAACCAGGCCCAAAACATGCATCTACCCCCATTGCCAAAAGAGGTCATTTTTTTACATGAAATGTTGATGTCTCCACGTTGTAGGGCCATCAGTGTCATGTGCGCTAGGCCGAGTCACACAAGTGCCATGCAGTTTTATCTGTAGATGTGCGTAAAAACAGAATAATGTAACATTTTTTATTAGAAGTTGGATTTCTCTCCATTATTGGCTTCCAAATGTAAGCCAGTATGCAAGAAAGATCACATTTTGCAAATTACCCACTGATTCACGTAATATTATGGTTAACCCTACATTCAAATATGTACAAATAGCCACTATTCCTAAACTCAATATCTTGTGCACATTTCAAAAATACATAGTCACTTTTGTACATACACCATCAGGGAAAAACAATTTCTGAAGAAAACATTGTTAGCAATTGCTATTTTTTCTTACTTATTTTCATTAAAGTTTGACGTCAATGATTAGTTTCTTTTGAAAAACCAAGAACAATCTACAAAATTTCCCCATGTTGAATTTTGAATTTTGTCTAGCTTTCAGAAATGCATAGCTTTTCTGATTCACCCATGAGTTTCCTGCATATTTCCACTACAAACTGCAAGTAGGTTGAGACACAAAGAAATAGGAATGATGGAATAACAGAAAAATGAAAATGCTATGGTAAAAAAAAAGGTTTTTATTTTACAACTGCATTTGTTCCTGAAAGCTAGGTAGATGGTGGGTTTAGCACAGTAAACCTTTCGTTTGTGTCATTTTAGGGGTGGGGGGACATACTCTTTTTTGCACAGCACTTTGTTCCCATTTTTCCAACAAAAACAAAGTTTGTTATATTTTGTCTATTTTCTCAGTTCTCTCCATGGGAATCCAGACTCCTGTACATTTTAAATCCTGAAGATGTGGGAAACAAGTACTTACATTTGGCCTGGGTAGTTTTTCTGGAAAAATAGTCATGAAGGCCTAAGCACAAAGTGTTCCAAACATCAAAAAAGGTCTCAGCATTAGGGAGTTAAAGCCTCAGCAGTTAAGGGGTTAAGGGTAGAGTCTAATTGCAACATGAAGCAATTATTTCTCCAGAACCACAATGTGAAATGCATTTTAATTTAGACCTGACAGCTTTAATTGCATTCTACAGCCCATGTCAACACCATACAAAACTCAATAGAATAACAGTATACAGAGATGGGTTTTGGGTCAGCCCTCTTAACAATTGGATTGTTTGGGTTAGTCTCTTTCTTCCACTAAATCGATTATGTATCCACCAGATTAAGCATTTCATTGGTTTTAACAATTTCCTATGTTCATTATGCATTGGTACAGGAAATCATGCTTCTGCACAGACTCTGAACATCACTGGCACATGCTGAGGAATGCTTGTCTTCAGGCAGCGGCCAATGTAACACATCTGATGCCAAGATAGCAAAGGGCCTGTGATGCCCATGTTGGAGCTTTTTAAAATATGCAATGTTGGGTAACACATAAAGTGTGCGGATTACTAATTGTATGATGAATAATATTTGTAACTGATGAGTTAATGATGTTGCATTAAAACAAAACTAATTGAAATGTTTAGAAATATGAATAATAAAGTAGTTTAGTTATGACACATTTTCATGAAGACGTCATTTTATTAGAAATGAATGCAGTTTCTAGTGTTCTATTTTTCTTGGTCCTGCTCATTCACCATACCAATCGATGTCTCTCTGCAAGACTTCTCTCCCCGCAGTTCCCACGGAGCACAGTGCAGTGTGACGTAATTGTCTGAATCTTTTGCGAGCGTGTATTGTGAATGAAGCTTTCCATTGGGTTCCTGATGCAACTTTACTTGAAGGACATTTCCGCTGAAAGTGTGGATACCGGTTTACTAGCACATTACTGAATTGGTCTTTCGAACATTAAATTAAACTTAGACCCCTCCTACTATGGCTGAAGGTTGGGGGAAAAGCTGAAGCAAGGCTCTCGACAATGATGATTACTGATTTTTTAACCCTGGTTAATGTGGCATCTATATCATGGCTTGTGTATGTAAAGACAACTCTTATTAACCTGGGTTATTCAGAACTATTTTTAACCCTGAAAGTACAAAAAAGGAATCTAGGGTCCTTGTTAAGGAGGCTTTCATGAACTGTCAACAAGCAAAGTGTGTGGCTAAATTTGGCCAGACAAAGAGTGGAAGTCACAATGAATTGCTTAAAACCATACAGATTTAGGGGCATATTATCAAGAACGGCATTAAAATTATCGCCGCTTTAGCGGCAGGAAACTACCGCTAAAGCGGCGATAATGGGCTTGATAATATGCCCTTGAGAATTCCAATAGAAGCCCATGTTCTGGTGTGAACCTGGGCTTCTATTGGAATTCTCAAAGGCATATTATCAAGCCCATTATCGCCGCTTTAGCGGCAGTTTCCTGCCGCTAAAGCCGCAATACTTTTAACGCCGTTCTTGATAATATGCCCCTCAGAATTTTAGGTTATCTGTATTGCTGATCCTCAGCATAGATTATTTAAAAAATGTTTTCGCTTTAATACCATTAATTTTTTATCAGCATTTCCTAAACAAGGCTTGTGGTTTACAGAATTACCCAAATGTCCCCACGACAATGCCTCAGAATAGAGTACGGCACATTTTATGCTTTTTTGCTCACTTTACTGGCCTCTCTGTAAGCGTTTTTTAGTACTCATTCTCAGGGATGCAAATATTAGGCAGTATAAGCTAGCCTTACTGTTTTTACAGCAATTGAACTCACGTAGGCTATGTCAGGTGACTTTGACTCCATTACAAGCATCTGTTAGAAAAAATTGTGGAACTCCATACTGTATTAAAATTATGTACATTTTTATCCTAATCTTTTCATTGCATGTTTTAGATGAAATGTATCCTTTAACAACCAAATTTGATATATATATATTTTTTAAATTTTGTTTGCTTTTATGGTTTGCTTTTCAAGTTGAATAAAGCTAATTTTGAATTTGAATTATTGGTCTTTGTTAGAGAATGTTTCATATTGTGTTTTGCATCTCCTGATTTCTGTTGCTGTGGAAGGTAATGGAAGATTTTGATTATTCTTAGAAATGTGATAGTGCTATAAACTTGTTTGTGGCGGTCCATTTTCTGATTTGTCTAAAATTTAATGTTGATAATCACGCTATGCTGAATCTGCAGTTTTTCTCATTATGTATGTGTAAAAATGGTATAAAAAACTCTGGTTTATGTGGATGCGAGCGACTTTTATTTTTCCTTATGGAACTCTGACCATTCGGGGTTTATGTTCTCATATAACTCTTTTCACGTGGGCCAGACTTTAAATTTCCTTGTACCTTTGTAATTGTTTCCTTTGAAAATGCTGTTAGCGTTCTTTATTTGAACCTGACAATTCTGTCTTCCGACTATGTACTCCTGTATCTGAGCCTTCATGGCAAGCATGGATTTATTTGTACTGCTTGTTTTAATTTGGAATAAAACTCTTAACTTCCCATTGATCTAGAACCCAGTCACTATTTTGATTTTACTCTGCTATTCATTGGGACAAATGTCATGGAGGGTGGTGTGTCTTATAGCTAGAAGAATGGTGCTAGAGCCACATTGCCAGAGGTAATTGTGGGGTAATCACAATATTGGGGGTTCAGTAAATTATTAGGGCTCGTATTCCCATACCCACATGGGCCAAAATCTGTTGAATTAATGTAAAGAAATCTTGTCATCAGAACTCATGCCCTCCATCTTCTTTCACCACTTGTTAGCAGTGCCACATTCTAGGATTAGCATTAAAGCTTTAGCCAGCAGGTGTGCCTTCAGGTGCTAACACAAGCAAACAGTATGGTGTTTGCATGACTTCACACTTTACAAACAGACATATTGGCTTTGCCAATACTTGTTAGGTAAAAGTGTTCACAACATAATTTTTTTAGGAGATGGTTCTTATCCATATGTAAGCCCACAGTTGGGGCCTCATTCTTAAAAAAACAATCAATCTGCACTTGGAAGTTTACAATCTCTCTTTTTTGTAGAGTTACTCATTCCGTCAGTCAGTCAAAAAGCTTTATTTCGGCCTTACAGCCCTAAAAGCACATAAAATATTACAAATACATGTATTCAAAAACATATATAAAAAGAGAGAAAAAGTAATAAATATTTTGTTAAAAAGTATCATCACTTGTACGGGGTTTAAAAATCAACAATAGCCAGCAATGACTAGACGCCCCCTTGTCAATACTTGCTAGAGGAATAGTACAACAATCATCCCAGCAATAAAAAAGTGTCTTACATCATGTTGCAAACAATTGCAATGTTACTGTCATCAATTTATATATTTAAAAGCAGCTATTGACTGATAACCCGAAGGGATTAAAAAGTAAGTAAAGAACATTAAGAATATATAAAACATTTTTAAAAGAGAGGTAGGTGAACAAGCGACCCAGGGGAGGAAGAAAATATGTAAAACAAATTTCGGGCTAGGGGATATTCCCCCTTAAAATAGCCACCTATTTAGTACACACTCTATTGAGGTTCTTCTAAGTTCTTTTTCTTTAAAATGGCCCTACGGATACACCACATCGAATATAAAAACCTGGAGATGGCAAACACGATTAACGGATCTGTTTCGTGTTTGAGGAGTCTGTAAGCCTCAGTATGGTGTCTGATTCCCAGGTTTCTGCAGAGCTGAAGAACCCATTTAGACCTTGGCCTTTTATAGGCGGGGCAAAAAGGACTGCGTGGAGATCTGTTTCGTCAACTATGTCACACCCAGGGCAGTCTAATTTAGACATTCCCTGCCATTTATTAGTGAGTGCTCGAAGCGGGAGCACCCCATGTCTAAATTGTAGGAACAGTTTCTTCCCAAGCAGTGGTTGAATACTGTCCAATACCAGCTCAAGCTTGTATTGCTGTTTGACCTCTAAAAATTTTGAGGTCAGACTACTGGGATTAATACTCTGATATAATTGGACCATTTTGTGTTCCCTGTAGGAAGCGAGTAGAGCCTTTTTGGGGGTAGAGGGGCAAGTCTCTTCAGGAGTTAACCACATGTCTACCCTCCCCAATGCCTGGCAAGAATTCCTTATATAAGCCAACCAAGGTAGGTTCCCCGCTCCCAAGAGGGACATGACATCCTTTAGCTCCTCCCTATAATTGGCCAGCTCTGATATACTCCAGAGACGACGCCAATATAAGAGTGGTCGGAAGGCAACAACATCTGCTATGGGACCAATCCCCAAGTCCATCCTAAGGGGTGTTAGCGGAGTGCTCATGGGGAGGCTCAGCAATTGCCTTAAAAATAAGTTCTCTGTCATGGATAGCATATTTGCCGAACAATAGCCCCAGAGTTCTGCCCCATATAGCGTGGCTCCCCTAGCCTGTGTTTTATATATTTCTGCTGGTGGGCCTATCACCTTCTGGGAGCAATTTTTATATATTTTTAAAATGCCACCTGCGGACTGAGTCAATTTGAGGTTAGCTTTCTTAACTTGTGGTCCCCAGTTCATCTTATCATTGAGTGTGAGCCCTAAATAATCAAATACGGGCACCCTCTCTAAAGCCTTGCCATCCAGTTGGGGATGTGGACAATTAATAGTGTTGGCATGGAAAACCATATATTTGGTTTTTGAAGATTTATCTCCAATCCCCTCTTCCTACAAAAGGCACTAAATACTTCAAGTACACGCTGCATACCCATGGGTGACTTAGAGAGTAGCAGCATGTCGTCCGCGAACATAAGTGCTGGAATTTTACGATTTGCCAACCTCGGTGCGTCTATATCTTTCCCTGCTAATAAGGTTTCAATTAAACCATTTAAGAAGAGGGAGAACAGGGTCGGGGCAAGAACACATCCCTGTCTCACCCCTTTCTCTACGGGGAAGGGAGCTGTCAACTCGCCTTTTTTGCCAAATCTAATTCTTGCATAATTATCTTGGTGATGGGAAAGGTAATCAGGTAAACCCATATCATGAAGTATGTCCGATAGCTGATCTCGCCGCACCATATCAAATGCGGATTTAAGATCCACAAATGTGACATAGAGGCTGCCACCCTCTAGGACCACGATTTTCCAATGGATCAACTGTAATCTAAAGATCTGGTCAATAGTCGAGGTCTTGGCCCTAAATCCAGCTTGCAGAGGTGTTAGTACATTGTTTTCTTCTATCCAGCTTAAAAGTCGACCCAAAAGAACACGAGCATAGATTTTTTGGGTAACGTCTATGAGGCTTATTGGGCGATAATTAGCTGGGTTAAGAGGTGTACCTTTTTATAAATAGGAATGATCTCTGCCCCTGCCCAGGTCGGGGGCAACGCCATACCTTGTAGGATGGCATTAAATAATAAACATAAATATGGTGCCCAAACTGCTGGTTCGGTACGAAATAGGTCACCAGGTATCTTGTCTAGCCCAGGTGCCTTGGCTGGTAATAGGTTGCTCAAGGCCACTGTGATCTCCTTCATTGTGCAGGGGGTATTCAAGTTTGGGGGTTACTTCAACGGCCGCTAATACTTCGCTGCGATCTTCTACCCCTACTACAGGCCGCGAGTATAAAGATTTGAAATGGGATCTCCAAACTTCTTCCCCCAGATTGGGTCCAAGGGCCAAATGGCCTTCGGGTTTCCCTGTCTTGACTAAATTCCAGAAGCCTCGCATATCGTGGTTATCAAGAGCTATTTTAATGGCCTCCCATTTATCTATCTCCCAGTTAGTTTTTGCATCAGCTGTAGTTTTTTTGTAGAAGGCTCTAGCTTCTTTTATTCGTAATTTATCATTCTCTCCGATTCTAGTTACTAAGGCCTGCTTAGCTTTCCTACATGTTTTGTCGTACCATGGGTGCTTAGGTTTAAAGTTTTGCGTGGTCTTATCACTATTATAGAAAAACGGAGCCAATGTAGATAGTAGATCCTGGTAGTTTTTCCCATCGCCAATTGCGATGCCACGTCCCAATTATTTACAGGCAACTGAAAAGCAGTTTCCAGGAAGGGGGCAATTTGCTGATATAAAGTCGCCACTTTCTCTGGTGTCTGTGCAAAAGCCCCCAGCGTACCCTCCTACCTCCCTCAATCAATACTAAGTTTGGGGCAGGATGTACAGGAGTATTTTTAGGGTCATTGAGCATGGGAAGGGCTAATTCCAGGGCCAGCGGGTTGTGGTCACTTTCATGTCGGGAAATAACAGCAAAATCCCTAATCTTATGCCATAATTGAACATCGACCAATATATAGTCAATTATAGATGCCTGTCCCGGCTTATTGAAAGTAAAATTCCCCGGACTATCAGAGGGAATCGGCCATTGCAGGCCCTCAAAGAGTGGCTAAGTGTGATTGAATGCACCTGCAGGGCCAAGGAAGTCCATGCCCTTATTGGCCGAATATTGGTTTCCGGAATCGACCAAACCGAGTCTTCCTCACTTGTAATGGGTGTGGTAATACCATTAAGTGGCTCGAATTGACAGTTAAGATCTCCACCTATGATCACTTGACAGCTCACTGGTAAAGTATACAGAAATGTGACTAGACAGTCAAGCGTCTGCGAGGTGTGCCCCTGCCTCACTGGTCGAGAGTAGACATTTATTATAGCGATCTTCAATAAATTGTGAAAGGTAAGAAGGGTGCACAGAATGTCGGGGGAGGAGGTCTCTAGCATTTTAACTGTACATCCCATGTGTATTCCAACCCAAGTACATAGGCCCCCTGATGGTCTCCCCTCGTCCCCTGGACTGCTGGAATGCTATATGTGGCATAGCCCACTCTATGTAGATCTACCCTTGACCATGTTTCCTGGAACAGGCATAGGTCATGTTTATCTATAAATTCACCCCAGTCTGGAAAATCCAGTTTTGAGCTGAGACCTGCTATGTTCCAGGAAAGAATCTGCGTATTCAATAATTCGTTAGTTGTGAGTGGCGAGTTCTGGGGGTACAATTTATATGATATGGGACTTGTTGCATTTCCTTATCATTGTCATTATTCCCTGGCCCCTCCCCAGGGCTATAATCAGCAGTCTGATTGATCTCACTCTGGGGACTGGTAGTACTAGTTGTGGTGAGGGTCTCACAAATTTTGTTGGAAATTTTATTTCCGCCGATGGCATTCCCTTCATTTGAGACTCAGCTTGCTGTGTATTTCCCCAATTGTCCTCATTCATATTGATATTAATGGACCTTTTACTGTCAGAATTTAGTCAGTCTACCAGGTCCAAGGAGCTAAATCTGTTATCGACAGGGATGCTGTACGTCACTATTTGTTGGCGTTCCCAGCCCGGATTTGGCATAACTCCATCCTGTTCTCTTGGGCCCCAGTTCTTATGCATAATTCCCTCATGGTCATGTCCAAGCTTAGAAGGATAAAAATATCCCAAGGGCAAAGTTACAATACCCCCTATCTCCCTGGTGTATCCCCAAGCCAAGATGTGTTGGACTGTCCGGGTGTCTCTAAAATTGATCACGATGCAATCCCCGGGATGTCCTTTCGTCTTCGCCCCAACCAGCTGACCCTACGTGTCATCAGGATTTCACTTTGTTCATGATAGGGGAGAGGCCTATGTTTATTTAGCCAAAAAGTGATTTTGTTTTTGAGTTCGAAATGTGTCTCCCTCGACCTGTATCCAGCTCTGGGACACCTGCTAAAATAATTACGTATGGAATAGAGGCTGGGGGCAAGTCTAAATGGGATGATAAGGATTTTGTTTCCCCTATTTTGGAAGGTAGTATGGTCCTAGCCTCAACCTCGTTATTACTTTGGGTATGATGTTTATTAGTTGATCTTAGGATTTCTATATCTCTGCTATTGTATGCATTATCAGTGCGATGAAGAAATCTCTGTTGAGGATTAGCTAGGACCTGTTTTTGAGGGACTGGGGATTTAGACACAGTGGATGTATTAGTGTGCACCGTTGGATTATGCCCTAAAGGAGGGGGTAGTGCATTGGAACCAAGTGGATTTAACTGTTTTGGGTGCGGGGCTAACTTAGGAATTAAGGATTTAATAGGTTCAATTGCATCAATAATGGCATCTACTTTGCTCCCCAACAAGTCCAGCTGTATTAATAGATTATCAATTCGTCTAGTCACTACATCAAATTCAGATTTAATAGATGTGGCAAGATGTGCTTTAAGTTCTTTTATCAAATGAGTTGCCCATGGTGGAGTGTCCGAAATTTTCTGCCAGCGCTCATCGTTGACTTGTCCCCTTGAGGGCGAAGTTGGTGCCATCCCAAGAGCTCGTTTCTTCTGTCTCCCTCCCTTGTGTGTTGTTGGTTTTTCTTCCCGCCCTTCTTTTTGCCCCGCCTCCTTCAATAGGGTTAGTAGTGTGGCCAGATGCTATAGGTTCTTGTAAGGGAAGAGAGTCTGGAATTAGGAGCACATTAGGTGTATGGGATAGGTCTAGGGTCTCAAGCTCCGTGGATGGTGAACTATGAGGGAGAATCGGTGTTAAAGAGAGACGTCTCTAAGTTCGCTCAATTTCACAGGACACTGCTCCTATGGCCCTTTGGAGCATTTTATCAATTGCAGTCGGTTGAGCAATGGGTACTGGCAGTGGAACCTTCTGCCTAGTGGTTGATCTTGTCGATAAGGGAGAACGTTTACCCATAGCTTCTTAGGGATCAATAGCTCGCCAGACCTTGGGAATAGTTCGTGTTGTAGTTACATTATACAATGCAGGATACGCTGGGGGTTTGAAGCTCCACCGGGTTCAAAGTTTGCTAATTAGGGATACCCCAGTTGGCTAACCCTTGAATTTTGCTTCGTCTAATGGACAGAGAGAGTATATCCAACAAAACAAAAAATTAAAGAGGAAAAAATAACCAAAGAGGGTGGCCCAGCCCAGCCTCAATCAGTCTCGGACGGGCTCAGACGGGCCCACCCTTGGCCCGGGCTTCGCCCGGCACATCCCGCGCATGTCCCGCGCAGCGGGGTGCGAGGCAGCGCTTTATAGCGCGATGGAAACGCCTTCGCCCTCAGCAGCTGCAGTCAATTAGTGGAGGTGCACTCTGGGACACCGAGTCCCACCAGAGTGGAGATGCCGCGATGCCTTGCACCAGCGAAGGCCTGACAAGGCACACAGAGGCACTGGAGAGCAACCAGAGAGTTCCCCGACTCATCCACAGATCCAAACAGCAGGACAGCAAGGGAGACACAGAAAGGCAAGCAACACCCACACTGCGGGGCGCGAGGCAGCGCTTTATAGCGCGATGGAAACGCCTCCGCCCTCAGCAGCTGCAGTCAATTAGTGGAGGTGCACTCTGGGACACCGAGTCCCACCAGAGTGGAGATGCCGCGATGCCTTGCACCAGCGAAGGCCTGACAAGGCACACAGAGGCACTGGAGAGCAACCAGAGAGTTCCCGACTCCTCCACAGATCCAAACAGCAGGACAGCAAGGGAGACACAGAAAGGCAAGTTACTCATTCCAGCAATTCACAAAAATCGTCTAGTTAAGTGGAGAAACCTACGCCAGACGCAGCTTTTCAGGCTTAATTCTTGAATGATTTTGTAAATGGCACTGCCACCTATAATCTTGCATGCAAAAGAGCAGAAGAATTGCTAATAAACTTAATTTTTTTCTCCCGAGAAGAATTGTTTTTCCCCATGGAGAAATCTGTTCCTTTTCACTCACAGCTACTCACACTAGAAAGGAATTATCCTTGCCTTTCACGGGTATAAATATCTGACCCTTTCATACAGGATGTGAAGTTAGAAAATGATTTGTGCATAGCCAAACGTGCATGCTTGTGGGTGTGCACAAACCTTTGTGCGATTCCTGCTCTGAGCTACCCACTCCCAACTCACATGGACACCTCTCTGTGAGTAAATCCATTTATGAGTGGAAAAACAACTTTCGTGAAGTGGCAAGTGGTTTGGCACTTATAAATCAGGCTATTTGTGCAAAGTTTTACTTATGCCCAAAAACAGTTATATCTTCACATTCTCTACTGTTATCTGTCATAGACACCACTGTATGTGTTCTTTTTCTAACAAGTACAATATAACAAACACAATATGACTTTAATTGAAATATTCTAGAATGGCATATCCTTTTCTTCCTGCTTCATTATCTTCATTTTATAAAGGAGTTAAAACCCTTCTGCATTCATTAATGTACTTATTACTTACTCATAATCTTCATTATTCCAATTCCTAGTCTTCCTCGTCAGGTATGTGGCAAGAAAACTAGGACTTAGAGTTAGGCATACCAGTAAGCAATTGAGACATTACCTCCTCCTCTGTCTTTCTTGTCCCAGTTCTCACTCATATTGTGAGGATGTACGAATGCACAATCATGGAGACTACAGGAATCCGGAAAATATACAGCTGAGATGGCCTGCTTTACATGTCAATAATGTCACAAAAAGTCCCTCACAGTCATGCAGGCCCTAAAGAGTAGTAATGAAATTTCATAGCCTATTCCCTGTGATAAGAAAAAGAAAAAGAACCAGTAGGAACTGAAGAAAGAAAGGAACCACTACTAGCAAAAGCCAAAGACAGGCTTAAAGTAGGGCTGGGTGGACCTTTAAATTCCGCTAGTGGGATTGGAGGAATTTGGTAATTCCGTGTTTCTTTCTTAACGTAAAATTACGGATAAATTCCGCCGCTCAGCTTTTAGAATTAACTTCTTTAATCTGCAGTGTTTTTTAGATAAAGGGGGACTACTCCCTCTCCCTGCGGTGTTTAGAAGCCCCTGCATACCTCTCGGTCAGAAATAAACCTTCAATCACTGCAGAGTAAGCAAGGGCGCCCAGGGTCCTGTTATAATATTAGGCAAAATGTATCCTTGCATCCATTTTTGGACACAAGAGTGCATTTTGAGCTAAGAAAACAGCACCAAATGCCCACTCAGCCCCATTGCAGAATTCCGCAGAATCTGGCAGAATTTTAATATCATTCCAAGTGATTCCACAGAATCAAATTATTTGAATTCCGCCCACCCATAGCCAAAAGGCCACTCCTCAAGGATACTCAAACAAGAAGAATTCAACACAGGAATAGACCATATAGTCTTGGCTCTGTTGAAAAGGCCCCAAATAGCAAGGTAAGACAACTGGTGCAACACTTTCAATCCACTGACTGCACTAACATGAGAACACCAAAAGTCCAGTAAGGCTGAGCTGAAAAACAAATCTCTTACTTCTCTTACCCAAGGAACTCTGTAAAAGCAAAAGGCACGTGTACAGCACATGCCACCTTACAGCTATCTCCAATGTCCTGTAACCTTCAGTGGTCCAAAGGCAAACTCCAAGAGGGAGCAGAGGAACTGAGAACAAGATGCAGATGGCCCAGATAGCCAGACAGAGGATTCCTGAAAAGCTGAAGGAAGCTGGGCACCCTGAAAGGAGAAGTCAGCAAATCCCACATGAAAACAGAAAGCTGAGGTGGAGTGAAAGGGTACCAATGTGGCCACCAAACTACTTTAGAACAAAGGCCAAAGAATGGAAAGACAGATTATGTGAACTATCTGAGACAGGGAGCCCTAAAGCCCTGTGCAGGGAAACCCTACTTGTCCAATTTTCAAACTCTTTAAATCCTCCAGGACTTTAACAGTGCTGAGATTGAAATACAAATAGGACAAAAAGGGGCCATAGTACTTCCTATCAAGGGGAGTCTTACCTTGGCCAAGGACAGACCTTTGCCAAAACTCCCAAGACTGGTGAAAAGCTGAGAACTCAGGAAGCAGAAGAAGAGGTGTCACAAGGAAGAAAACAAAGCAGGTCAGCCAGACTATGATGATGCCAGACTTAGTTCCATACAGACCCCTGTGGCTCTATTTGTATACCCCGTTTGCAAACTATTGTTAACACAAAGTTGGGCGCCGTCTTGAAAGACAGAATTAACCATATATATTAAGTGTGGCTATTGAGTTGACAACACTGCGTACAGAGATGCGTGAGTTATGATAAGTTTCTGCAAGTTATAACTATAACTTTAGAATTTCTAATGTTTGTGTAGTTGAAGTTGGTTTTGCGTACAAAAAGTTCTTTAAGTTTTCCTAGCTATAACTTAGCCTTAAACTTCGTTTTTTTATTGAATTTCAATTTCTTGTGGAAAAAGGTGTTTCAAATTGTAGAGTGGAGTGTTGTTGAGTGCAGTGTCGTCAAGTGGAGTACAGTCGAGTGGAGTGTCGTCCAGTAGAGTGTTGCAGTCTGGCATAGAGTGGAGTACTGTGTTGTAAAATGGAGTGGCAGAGAATGGGGTAGAATGGAGAAGAGTGTCATAGAGTGGAGAGTCATGAAGTAGAGTGGAGTACAGTAGCATAGAGTGTAGGGGTATACAGTGGAGTAGAGGGTTCTAGAGTGGAGGGGCATAGAGTGGAGTAACATGTCATACAGTACAGTGGAGTGGCATAGAGAGGAGTGGAGCATTGTAGAGTGGGATGTCGCACAGTGGAGAGTTGTGGCGTGTCATCGAGTGTCATCGAGTAGAGTGTCTTAGAGTGGCATAGATTGGAGTGGCATAGAGTGGAGAAGAGTGTCATAAAGTGGCATAGAGTGGAGTACAGTGAAGTAGAGTAGAGTGTCATAGAGTAGAGTGTCATTGAGTGGAGTTTTGTAGAGTAGAGTGGAGGACAGTGTAGTGTCATAGAGTAGAGTGTCATAGAGGCAGTGTCGTAGAGTATTGTAGCGTGGAGTAGAGTGTTGTGGCATTGAGTGTAGTGTCATAGATTGTCGTGTCGTAGAGTGTTGTGGCATAGAGTGCTGTGGCGTAGAGTGTTGTGGCATAGAGTGTCATGGCATACAGTGTTGTGGAGTAGAGTGTTGTGGCATAGAGTGGAGTGGCATGTTGTAGTGTAGGGCAGCGTGGAGTCTCATAGAATGGAGTGGAGTGTCATAGAGTGGAGTGTTGTGCCATAGAGTGGAGTGACGTGTCTTAGAGTGGAGAACTGTGTCGTAGAGTGGAGTGGTGTAGAGTGGAGTGGCCAGTTGTAGATTGGAGTGGCATGGAGTGTCATAGAGTGGAGTGGAGTGTCGTAGAGTGGAGTGGAGTGGTGTGTCATCGAATGGAGTGGAGTGGTATGTCATAGAGTCGAGTGACATGTCACAGGATGGAGTGGTGTGTCATAGATGGCATAGAGTGCAGCGGCATAAAGTGGAGTAGAGTGCTGTAGAGTGAAGTCGCATTGAGCGGAGTGGCATGTCTTACAGTAAAGTGGAGTGCTGTGTCATGCAGTGGCCGCCTGTTGTAGAGTGTCTTAGAGTGGAGGGGAATAGAGTGGAGTGGCCTAGAGAGGAGTGGCATGTCGTAGAGTGGAGTGCAGTGGAGTGGAGTGATTTAGAGTGGCGAGGAGTGTCGTACAATGGAGTGGAATGTCAGAGTGGAGTTGCGTGTCATAGAGTGGAGTGGCGGGTTGTGGAGTGGAGTGGTATGTAGAGTGTCATACAGTGGAGTACAGTGGTGTACAGGGGTGGGGCATTGAATGGAGCAGAACACTGAAGTGTAGTGGTGTATAGTGGAATAGCATAGAGTGGTGTAGAGCAGAGTGGAATGTCGTAAAGTGGAGTGGTGTGTCGAACAGTGGAGTGGTATATCATAGAGTGGAGTGGATGAGTGTGCCATAGAGTGGAGGGGACAGTGGTGTGTCATAGAGTGGAATCGAGTGGTGTATCGTAGAGTGAAGTGGCATGGAGTGTCATAGGAGCGGTGTGGAGTCTCGTAGAATGGAGAGGCATGTCGTCGAGTGCAGTGCATGTCATAGGGTGGAGTGGCGTGTCGAAGAGTGTCGCAGTGTGGAGTAGAGTATCATAAAGTGTAGGGGCATAGAGTGCAGTAGAGTGCTGTAGAGTGGAGTGGCATGGAGCAGAGTGGCTGATTTTACAGTAAAGTGAAGTGGCATGCCATACAGTGGTATGTCGTAGAGTGTCTTAGAGAAGAGGGGCATAGAGTGGAGAGGCATACAGCGGAGTGGTAAGTCATGGAGTGGAGTGGAGTGGGGTGTTGGACAATGCAGTGGCATGGATTGTTGTAGAGTGGAGTGGAGAGTCGCACAGTGGAGTGGTGTGTCTTAGAATAGAGTGGCGTCTCATAGAGTGGAGTAGTGTGTTGAAGAGTGGAGCGGTGTGCCATAGAGTGAAGCTGTGTGTCATAGAGTGGAGTGGCTCGCCATATACTGCAGTGAAGTGCCCTTTAATAGAATGTCTTTGGTCATATATACTTTTTTTTATTTAAATAGGTACCGCTAAGTGGAGTGGTGTGTCATACAGTAGAGTGGAGTGGCGTGTCATAGAGTGGCATACCGTAAAGTGTCTTGGAGTGGAGGTGCGAAGAGTGAAGTGGCATACAGTGGAGTGGCATGTCATACAGTGGAGTGGCGTTTTGTAGAGTGGAGTGCAGTGGAGTGGTGTGTTGTAAGTGCAGTGGCATGCCGTACAGTAAAGTGTCTTAGAGTGGCATAGATTGAAGTAGCATAGAGAGGAGTAGAGTGTTGTAGAGTGGAGTGGCATTGAGTGAAGTGTCATACAGTAGAGTGGAGGAGAGTGTCCTAGAGTGTCCTAGAGTGCAGTTTCATAGAGTGGAGCGTTGTTGAGGGCAGTGTTGTAGAGTATCGCAGAGTGGAGTGGCATAGAGTGAAGTACAGTGTTGTAGAGTTGAGTGGAGTGGAGTAGAGTGGAGTAGAGTGTTGTAGTTGTGGTAGAGTAGAGCGGCATAGAGTCTCGTAAAGTGGAGTGACAATCGAGTGGTGTAGATTGAGGTGTCATAGAGTGAAGTACAGTTGAGTATACGGTGTGTCACAGAGTAGATTGGAGTAAACTGGCATGGAGTGGCATAGAGGGAGTTGCAGAGTGTGTTGTAGAGTGGCGTACAGTTTCGTAGAGTAGTATAGAGTAGCGTAGAGTGCAGCAGCATAGAATGGAGTGTTGCAGAGTGGAGTGGCATTGAGCAGAGTGGCTTGTCTTACAGTAAAGTGGAGTGGTGTGTCATACAGTGGTGTGTTGTAGAGAGTTTTAGAGTAGAGGGGCATAGATTTGAGTGGCTTAGATCGGAGAGGCATTTTATGGAGTGAAGTGCAGTGGCGTGGAGTGTTGTAATGTGGAGTAGAGTATTGTACAGTGGAGTGGCATGTCAGAACAGAGTCACGTGTCATAGAGTGGAGTGGCAGGTGGTCAAGTGGAGTGGTGTGTTGTAAAGTGTGGTACATTGTAGTACAGTGGTGTACAGGGGAGGGTCATAGAGTGGAGCAGAGCATTGAAGAGTGGAGTGGCATATAGTGAATGCAATGGCATGGAGTGGCGAAGAGCGGAGTGCATTGTCGTACAGTTGAATGGTGTGTCATAAAGTATAGTGGTATGTCATAGAGTGGAGTAGCATGTTGTAGAGTGGAGTGGAGAGTGGAGTGTCATAGACTGGAGTGGCATTTCTTTTAGTAGAGTGGCATGGAGTGTCATAGAGTGGTGTGGAGTCTTATAGTGTGGCGAGTCTTGTCGTTGAGTTCAGTGGTGTGTCATAGGGTGGAGTGGCATGGCATAGACTGGAGTAGAGTAGTGTAGAGTGTAGGTGCATAGAGTGGAGTAGAGTGTTGTAGAATGGAGTGGCATTGAGTCGAGTGGTGTGTCTTACAGTAAAGTGGTGTGACGCGTCATACAGTGGTGTGTCGTAGAGTGTCTTAGACTGGAGGGGCATAGAGTGGAGTGGCCTAGAGTGAAGTGGCATGTTGTAGAGTGGAGTGGCATGCTGTACAGTGCAGTGGCGTGGATTTTCGTTGAGTAGAGTGGAGTGGTGTACAGTGGACTGGCGTGTCTTAGAGTGGACTGGCGTGTCATAGAGTGGAGTGGTGTGTGGTGGTGGAGTGGAGTGAAGTGAAGTGGCATGTTGTAGAGTGTTGTACAGTGGAGTAGAGAGGTGCACAGAGGAGGGGCATAGATGTGGAGTAGAGCGTTTTGTCATATATTATTTTTATTTTTTGATTTCATAGGGACCGCGTAGTGAAGTTGTGCGTCATACAGAAGACTTGAGTGACATGTCATAGAGTGATGTGTTATAGAGTGGAGGTGTGTAAAGTGGGGTGGCGTACATTACAGTGGCATGTTGTACAGTGGAGTGGTCTGTCGTAGAGTGGAGTGGCGTGTCATAAAGTAAAGTGGAGTGGTGTATCGTTGAGTCATAATTTTTTTATCTCAATAGGTACTACGGTACTTTCTAGGTGGTTTCAAAGAAGTACTCGGTATCCCGTAAACTTTAAAAAAATATATACAACAATAAAAATAAGTTTTCTTTACTATTGAGACTTTGGTAAAGTGCCTCCTGTCTTCCTATAGCTTAAAAAATTTGGAATAAATTACATCTTACGTAGAAACCCAGAACAGCCAAAGTGTGGTCTAAACAGTATGGCTGCCGTTTAATTTTGTAAGGGCTTTCGTTCACCAATAATATTGTGTTTTGTCCTTTTTGTCATTGCTAAGTTTTTTTTCCTTATTACTAAAAGAATACTGAACCACTTTTTAGCAAATAAGAAAAAGCACCCTTTCCACACCATAATCTTTATTCCTGCAAAATTTACTAAAAATCCATTCAGCTATTTTGCCGCTACGTCTGTCCAAAAGACTATGGAAATGCACTGAGGGGAAAGTGTGTTTTGGGACCCCACTTCTTTCGTTGCACCCCCTTAAGTAATCACCACAAAACGTTGCATTGCCAGCCAATGTAGAAAAAAGAATAGGTCTGCAAAGTTTTGAGGAGATTCATCAAATGGTGACAAAGTTATTAGCAAAATCTGAGGAATTCTTATCTCTGGGAAAACAATGTTGTCATTCAGAAAAGGAGATTTGAGTCCCCCAAATACAGATTTTGAGATGACCAAAAATACATGTGCCTAAATGGTGCTCAGACTCAAACCAACAGATGGGAGAGGTCAATATGTGAAAGTGATAACTTTTCCATTACTTGTGTCAGTCCTGGACCAGCAGACAAATAACTAAGGTGACAATAGTACTTAAACCCATAACCTTCAAGGTTGAGTGTCTGAGACCTGAACCACAAGGTGAGGACACTAGCACACCTAGTTTACAAAAAAATATCCTCCAAAACCAAAATATGTCCATAATGGAACTGACTTTCAGAGAGACATATCCCAGCATAGCAGAATTTACACCATAAAATCGTAGCTATATTTTCAAAGAAGCATTTGCATTGCAATAAGTCTCGCATTTACGCAAGTTTAAGCTATTGGCATTGTAAATGAAAATGCGATTTATTTATGTTTTAAAAACCAAAACATAAATAAAAGGCATTGTCATTTACAGTGCCAAAAGCTCAAACTCGCGTAAATGCGAGACCTATTGCATTGCAAATGGTAGGCAAATGGTAGGTAGGCATCACGGACTACAGGAGGGAGGGGGTTTGGGGGGAGGTTTGAGAAGGGCCGGACAAAGGGAGGGAGGGCGGTGCAACTAAAACAATACATATGCAAAATGAAGCGTGCTGTACCCCTGTGAGCACCTTAAATGACAAAACGTATTTTATTTTAATAAGTGAAATTGATGTGAGTGATTGCAAAAGAGGTCCTAGGAGTCTGGCTGTTGGGTGGGGTGTGTAAAAGTGAGTTTTTATGAGGTGTCCATGGAGCGGATGGTCTGTTTGGACGGAAGTGTTTCAAGATTTGAATTAATTCAAGGGGAACTGGTTTGTCCTTTAATTTCAGAACAAGTGTTTTCAATGTTCTATTTAGTTTGCACACAACTTGTAATCAATGAATTTTTATCTGATGATTAACTACAGTCAGGAAGTGCAGGAGTTTGAGGTGATGAGACGGGGGCAGAGAAATTAGGGGTGGGCTCGGTATGTCGCAGCAAAAGTATTAATGGGTAGGTCCTGTTGGTTTTAACAGCTTCAACCTATAGCTGGGATGATTCTGATGGAACGATTTACACATCTAATTGAGTCCTTACCCTTGCACTGTGACGCAGTTCAGAAAGTCAGATTATAAATACGTATTCATTTCAGGGCTATATACTGGATTAGCTGAATCTTTTCTAGGGAGATTCGAGGCAGTTGTAGTATCATGGAAACTGAAGTTAAACTAGCGAGGCGTTTTGGGGTCTAAGGAGACTTGGGCTGACTGGCGAGCATGTGAAATAGCCACATGTGAGATTACTTTTGTGACATCCAGGTGCCTGGTGAACAGTCATTTAACAAACCCTTCCGCCTCCCCTCCTCACCTGGAGTCGAACTTGCTGCCGTCCGGGAAGGTGCCATGGTAGTGGTAGCGCACGAAGTCGGCAGACCTCAGGCATGGAGCGGCGCGTCATTGCAGGCCACCAAGCTCATCAACAGGCAGGCCGTCTGCCACCAGGCCAGGGCCTGCCACCCGCACCGGCTGCTGCATGACATGGCCTGGTGCAGAGGGACGGGGACGGGGGTCTGAGAAGAAAGCAAGCCGGAGGGGGAAGGGCAGTGCTGGGTGAGAAGCTGCGAAGGCGAGCGAGAAGGAGAGCAGCCCCTGAGCTGAAGAGAAAAGGATTAGAGGAGGGGTGGCGTGAAAGAAGGGCACAGAGAAGCGTGGGTACAGTAAGTAACTGAGAGCGAGGACACCGAAGAGAAATGAGGCTTGGGAAAGAGAAATTGAATGAGAGGCAGGCACAGCCGTCAAAGTAGGAATCTGCAAGCGGCAAAGCAGCTGTTATTCCAACATGCAGAAAAAGGAGACAGGGAAGCAAAGCAGAAATGCGAGTACAGGAGGGTTTCCCTTGTGGCAAGGAAGAGCTGTGCTGGTGCTCTCTCACGCTGCCTTGCAAGTAGTTTGGCAAACTTGGAAAAATGAAACAAGCAACAATAGCTGCAACGAGATGGTCTTGTGGAGGAGGCGGGGCTTTAGGTCTGGTTGGTGGGGGGAACAGACATGAGGGAGCGATATTAAGCAGCCAGGGGGTGGGGGATTGACATAATGCGGGTGCTCGTGTTTAAGTGAAAGGGGCACCTGTATTTAAGTGAAAGCGGACACCCATGTTTAAGTGAAAGTAGACGCCCATGTTTAAGTGAAAGCAGGCGCCCGTGTGCTGCCTGCAGTCAGACAAAATCAATAAAGAAAATAGTGCTAACAGACTAAAAAAGACTACAGTGTAACAACCGAAGTAAAAGGGCCAGTCGCCATGGGAGGTTACAAATGAAGATAAGGCCATACTGAGGAGGGACTAACAAGCAGATTACTGAATCAGAAGCCAGCATTTACAAAGGACAATGACACAAGCCAATGACAAATATGGGCGGAGAGTGGGCGGGGCTTCTATTCCATACTCTTTAACAACAAGTCTCGCAGAGCAGCGCATGCGCGCTGACTCAGGCTCGACCTAAAAATGAATGACTTGCGAACTCAGTTTCAGCTCAGTTTGACACTTTACTCATTGAAAATCCTTTTGATCTATATACTCTATGGCACAACTGATGCAAGCCTCTATAACTGCTAAAGGATTTACAGGAGGGAGCCTAAAACTCTCTGCACCTGACCGTGTCTTCCAGCAACCAGCAACTCCTGCTGTCACACCCACTGGATCAGAAGCATGCCTTCACCCAGTAGCGCCCTCATTGAAAGACTGCAGAGACTGGGACAGGAAGCCAAGATGATCTTCTGAAAATCCTCAGATCACAAAGTCATGGCAATTTAGACAGACAAGCGAACTCCGAGTTCTTGACACCTCAGACCTAGGTGAATAAAGACACACTGACGCCCATAGGTGGGAGTCTAACTTGTGCAAAAAAACAGTTCTGCATAGCAGATAAAAATGGCGATGGGGATAGTGCTGACAAGAGAGCATGCAATACTTCCCCCATGGACAACTCATCTCAACTCACACTACCTCTAGCCCAGCGCACCTGGAACTAGAGAAAATAAAGTACAGTCATACACAAACCATAAGAGATAGGCCTGTGAAGTGGGAACATGGATGAGCTTCCGCTAAAGCAACACCCTTCAGCAATGAAATAAAACCTTGACCTGGATACTTTCCCTGCACTGGCTAATGCACAGCTGCAGCGTAGGTCGGGGCCAGGGGTGGAGTTTCCATTTGGTAGCAGGTGCAGTGGCACCGGGGCCCAGGGGCAGAAGGGCAAACGGAACCCTGATACTTGCTGTATTTTGTAATTGAAACAGCAGCCAGGGGGGCTATTCCCTTCCTTACATTAAGGCCCATATCACACTGGCTACACTCCTGGGGGCATATTCACAAGGACTTATCTCCGGGTTATCGCCACCTTAATGCATCAAAAGTGGAGATAGATTTAACGCCCCATTCACAAGCGGGTGCAAACTGCAGACATCGCCAGTATTCCCGTGATAACTGCCTCACAATTTATCTCCACGGGTGACACCACCAACTAATCCTAATGAGATGCAGAGTAGGCGTTCCCGTGCAAAAACTCACGAAAACACCACTACACCACTTTCACAACGAACTGCCAGTTCTGCGATGTGAACCAAAAACAGGCGATAAGCCGTGGTAGCAGCAGGGAATTAACACCTGCCTTTTGCTGGTGTTAAGCAGGACGACTACCTGCAGCATGAAAGGGAGCCCAGCCAAGAGCCACATCTGAAGACCCACAGATGCCATGGAGACAATGATCATGCAGCTCCGAGACCCATAAGGGCCACAACACCCACCGCCACCCCCCCCTGGCCCGCCACCACCCCCAGGACCCGTCCCGCGCCCCCCAGACCACCTCAGAGGCAGCGTACACAAAGACAGCGGACCCCCCTTAAACACACCAGCCGCCCAGACCGAACGCCAGAGGAGGACATTGCCCACTACAGGCCCAAAAGGACAACCATCCCCCACATCCTGACCCACATCGCCCACCCGCTGATGGTACCAACACAGCGGACAACCAACATCCCTCCGCAGACAAAGCTGCCGGCTGTGCTACACATGTTGGCCTCTGCTACCTTCCAACCCACAACTGCCAGAGTCGGAGGAGTCTCACAGCCAGCCCCATCCAAGTTCATCACACCTGTCCTGGATGCCATCATCAGCCTGGTACCCCAGCACCTCCACTTCACCCACACTGCGCAGGAGCAGCTGGAGACCAAGCAAGGTCCCTATGCCATAGCTGGATTCCCTCACGTGTCGGGGGCAATCGACTGCACACATGTACCCCTCGTGCCCCCTGCCGACACTGCACACAACTACCGCAACAGAAAGCACACGCATCCCATGAATGTGCAGGCAATAGTGACTACCCGGGACTCCTCAACAATGTCGTGGCCAACTCCCCAGGCAGAGTGCATGATTCCTACATCGCCCGACAGTCCATCATCAACCAGCACTCCCAGGATGGCACCTATGGAAATGCAGTGCTCGTTGGTAAGTACCAAATGAACACACCACACACCTCCACCCCACAGTCATGCAACTCACGACACTGGCAATGGGCACGCAGTAGAACTACATGCAACATGCCACACAACATGCCAACCGACCAGACACGACGACACGACTCCATTGGGAACCTGGGCTTGCCATGCACACAACCCAGCCACGGCATGGCACCACAGCCACACAATAGCAGAATGTGAGGAGAGGCTTGGAGCAGGCATGTGCGAAAGCGGCAAGTGACTAATGAACGAGAACCTACCCAATGCCAGGTGTGGCGTGGAGGTGCCGGACAGACTCCAATGTGCAAACCACGGAAATGGCCATGTGGACATTAACTGCTGGTGCATGGAGTGTAGTGGCCAGTGGACGCTACCATGTCCCCACAGGCTGTGGGGCAGAACGCGGAAATGTCGCACGTTACGTCCCCCCCTGTATGCGAGGGCGGAGTGGGTTGGCCCTGCGTACGCCAGGCCTGCGTAGGGGTGTGAATAAAAACCCCGTTGCACTGGGCGTGGTTCTCTTTCGGAATGGCCAACGTGTCTGCCAGGGCGGCGCCTCTCAGTCCGCCACGAGGCCGGCGCCGAGCGCGGCGGGGCCTGTGTCCCTGTGTGCCTGCTGCACCCCGGTCCGCTGGTCCCCAGACCCGTCATGCCTGCCCCAGCGCACCAAGGAGACTCTGCTCACCTGCCAACACCGGTGTGAGTCAAAGACGGCCCACCACATGCCGGTGCAAGCTCCAAGCCCCAGTCCGCGACCTTTGCAGCCTCCGCAGACCATCGCTGGCCTCCACGACGCTGGCCCACAGTACTCCTTTTTCATTGACATACTCCACCGGTGTACTCTTCGGCCCAGTTGTTGGCACATGTGTATCTGTGTCCTGAGTCTTGAATGGCAGTGACCCCAAGTCTGTGGCAGCGGCCACATCACTAAACTCTCTCCGATCAGTGAAGCCAAAGTCTGCATCACAAGCACACGACACATGTCTGTGGGCCCGTGCTGACCGCTGCCCCCGGCCTACACTGCGGTCCAGTAGGTCCCACATCCAGCACTTAGTCGTGATTCATGAATGGCAGAGTCCATACCAGTGAACGCATGGAGAGGAGTAAGAGGAAGATGCGGTTCAGTCCGGATGAAAGCCGGATCCTCGTCACGGAGGTGACCGAACACTAGCAACAACTGACCTGGTGCCACTAACTCTGTGCGCAATGAGTCATGGGCACTTTCTGGTTGGACTTTGGTGGCGTCTGAGTCCATGGCCTGTGTGTTGTCTGCATCATCATCTGGCTGGGACGGACTTGGTGTTCGACATGTGTCTGTTCCATTCATCTCCACCATGGTGACTGTTTCTGCGTGCTTCTGCCCTCTGCATCATGCCCTGGGGGTACACCTTCCACTGTCCACCGAGACACTCTGCGACAACCCCCTTTGTCATCTACAAGAACCTGCTCTGCTCTTGTGACCCTGCCCCAGTGCACCGCAAGTCAGCGGCCTGTGGCGGTAGGCCCGTGCAGGACGCTGTGCCTCTGGGGCCACTAACTCTGTGCAGCTCAAGTCATGGAGCCTTTATGGTTGAATGGTTGTGTCCTTAACGATGTACACTGTTGTTGTTGTTTTGACTGCACCAGGCACTCCATGACGGCTGGTGTACACACACCCCACACACATCCAACACAGGTGTCACTCGACATGTGAGCCTGCTAATAAACGTGGCCGGGTGCACGTGCCCGTAGCCATTCACACCATCTAAGCAAGTGTGTCCGTGTGGTCATTATGTCAGCATGATGGGCCCGAGCCCTGCAACATCACAGTGTGCTGTCTTCAGCGGACGATACCATGTCACCTCAGCAGTGGCCAAGACCTTGGACATGTAGCTTCGCCCCCCCCTGCATTCACAAGCGGCGTGTGCTGGTCCGCCGTAAGTCAGGTCAGCGCCGGGTTGTGCTGAGTCAGCAAGGGGGTTCAGGGCATGGCTCTGGTCTGGCCTTGAGCAGGAAGTGCGGTAAGCGTGTCTCTGTGTTGGAGTGTTGTCGCCACCAGGGCCACAGTAGTCAATGTTGCAGTGTAGCATGCACCCGGAGGGCGGGCCCGCACGTATGGGGAAATGTAGGAGCGCAAGACCGCTCGGGGTCTTGGCTCATGCATTCCAAGTGTTATGTGTATCAGTCCTGCGGCTGCATAAGTCAGATGCCTAGCCTCAATCGCAGCGCGATCACAGCCAGCCATGGACTGTACATCTGTGTCCGCCCTGTCCGGACCATTGGCCTACACTCACGTGGCTGCACACCCTTAACGGCCAGCTTCACGGTGTTGTTGGCATGCCGCTGGACATGCGCAGACAGGCATGACAATGGTGTGCCGTAGGAGTGCACGTGATACAACCGCGCAGCGCACACAAGTGTGGGGGCTCGTGGGAGGGAGGAGCAGCTGTGAGGCAACGTAACACACAGTGAGGCCGCTCATGTGCCACGTGCTTGGCATATCATCCATGATTCCCTGGGTCGCAGACATCCCACCCCACCCACGACAGGCCTCTGTACATCTCCTGTATGCAAGCAGATGTTGAAGTTACTGTAGGGATGAAAGGTCCTTTGTCTGAACTATCAGGCGGTAGCACATCTGCAGCTCTGAGCTGGGACTTGCATGTGCCCAGCACCCCCTGACAGATATGATAGCATTTGCTGGCGACTCCCACACTACGCACTGCCCGACGTGAGACCAACTTGTACACATCCCACACGCAGTAGTCCTTGGTTGTAGTTAGCGTAAGTGAAATGGCCTTCACACGTACTCCCACCCCACCCCAGGCCTGCACCTGTTGCACACAGGCACTGCTCATTGCTCCGAGCTGTGCCATTTCATCCACAGGACTGGCACGGGTCAGCACAGTGCCGCTTCAAGCAGAGCCACTGACGCAATCGCAGACCATCCCGGACACATGCACAACTCCAGTCACGTGTACCTGTACCGTGCACGTCTGCTGCATGTACTGGGGGCACTGCCATTGGCAGTGCTGCGGATCAGTTACCGGCTAAGCTTCCGCCTTGCCAACGTCACCTGCGTTCAGCCTGTGTTGCATTGTCGGTCGTGCATATTCGAGTGGACCATGGATGTCTGCCTCTCCAACGTAACAGTAGCTGACCTGGATTTCGACGTGTGTGTGCGCCCCCTGTTGGCCCATGACCAGGAGTGTCACTGTGATGCCCGTTTATGGCATGCCTGGATGATTGGCATGCATGCTGGCAACTGGACCTGGGAGATTGCACGAGTCGTCGTGTGCAGTGACCACATTGAGCCGCTCCCCTATTGGGCTTTAGTGCCAATTGGGGCCAGGGGTTGGAGTCAGCACATCTGTCCGGGACAGCTGATGGGTTACGTCGCCGACATGTTAGATGTGGTGGACAACGAGCTCTCATTGGAAATGTTGGCCTACGCTGCTGCACTCGCTTTCAAGGACGAGTGACAACGTACCTACAGCCACAACTGAATGTGACCCATTGCACGTGCCCCAACGCCTGGCTGCATGTTGGGGATCTGATCACATGTCCCAAGACGACAGTGGACATGGCTGCATTGGCCTAGACTCCGGATCCATGCGTGGACAACCAACGCGGGTTGGCACTGACTTGTGTGGGTGATGGACTCCCCCGGGGTGGACATGGGCGCTTTCCAACGTTCCTCATTCAGACATGCTGCTGCATTGGTCTGCATGTCGTGGCACTTCTCTTGGCCGTACTGACACGCAATTGTTGATAAAGTTTCCGCACCTTCACTTGTCTCCAACTGTGATGAGTGTTCATTTGTATGCCAATGTGTGTGTCACGGCCTATCTGGGTCCCTGCCATACATGCATTGCTACCCCATCAGGGCTGTGGGTTTGTACTTGTGCATTATCATGTCCCTGTTTCGTGCTTTGCCAGATGCGTATGGCCATTTACCGGCCACAAGCGGGTGCACTTGTGTCCTGTGTTCGGTTGTGCAAATGTTGCTGTTTGTGCCACATTGTGTTCGATGTTGGGGTGCTCTGCTTCCTATGTGTGTGTGCTGCATTGTGTGTGAGATGTCCCTTCAGCTCTGATTTGGCTCACCCATCTCCCTTTCAGGCAGTGTGGTTTTCACTTCTGTGCTTGTTCAGTGGTGTGATATTGCCGAGTTGTGTGACTTGTGCTCTTGGTTGGCGTTGTTACTCTTGGGCATGGTTTGTCTGCAGTTGTGCTGTGCTTAATTGTGCATGTGTGCCATTGTGCCCATCTCCCCCGTCCCCCAGTCCCTGGTCGTTCCTCTCCCTGTTGCTGTTGTGTCTGTTGATTTTGAGCAGTTTCCGGTCCCCGACTCCTGCCACCATCTCCAGACTGATGTGGTGGACACCATTTCCTCCATGTCATCCAGCTCCTGGTGTGGCGCTGGACTCCCACCTCTGGTGTGCATTGCTGCCTTCTGGTTGTTGGCGTGTTTCTGCTTGTTTGTGCGTTTCGCATCATTCCAGCTGTTCTGGTTTTCTTCCATTGTCCTCCTCCGCTCTCCAGCTGCATTCACCTTGTCCACGATGGACTGCCATGTACAATGTTTTGTTGCTAATAGGGCTTGTGGAGTTGTGTACTAGCTCCGGCTGCCTCCATTGTGCTTCGCTGTTGTTTTCTGTTTGGTTTGTCTTCCTTTTTCCTGCTTTTGTTGTGCTTATTCCCGCCTGCCGTGTGTGTGTCGCGGGCCTGGCGCTGCTTATCGCTGCTTTCCTCATCGCGAATGGGCTCATCGCACGTTTTTTGGTGTTGGGGTTTGTGTTTTTATCTCCGTCGAGGTGGTTGTATCGTGGACATTGGCTGCGTTTTCGGTAGACTATCGCATGGTACCGCCGTGTTGTGAATTCCACGTTAACACAGGGTTATTTTCCCGCGATAGACTGCGATGTGTAAAGTTGCGCTAACATTTTTTGGAGATGTTTAGCGCATGTTCTTGTGAATATCCCCCTGGTCAGGACAGGATGAAGAGAACACACCCTCTCAGTGGCTGCAGCATGGAGATGGGGCATAAATAAGAGTAACAGCCACAGGGAGAGTAAGGATTCCAAGAAGCACTTACTGAGTTCTATCAGAAAGTTTTTCACTTACCTAGGAATCCGTGACTGGGACAAAATAAGCATCATGACTACCGAATGAGACAGAAAAAAGCAGGACGCATATTAGGGTTTGCAGCTACCAGGAGTGTGAGGAGCTAGAGTTAGGGACTAAAGGGAAACCTTTAAAAACTTTTTTATCAGAGTTAGAGTAGGTAAATACTGTCTGTCGGGGGAGGCAAAGCTCATCATGTAAGAACCGGCATGATGAAGGTGGATAAGGAGGTAATGTCCTTATGACTGTGCAATTGGCTTGTGACTGTGTCACTCACTCACTCTCTAACTAGATAATTTACCGGTTTACGCATCCACGTGCTGTAACAATGCAAATAATCCTGCAAACTGAATTGAAAGGAAAAACCAAGCAAATGTAATTTTGAAGGATTTCGGAAGTTTCAGATCTTTTTCAGGACATCCTTTCCCTTTTATTGTTTTGACAAAATTGCCATCCATGGAAACATTTAAACTTTAAACATATGTGTGATAGTTATTTATACCCATAATTGTTTTGAAAAAAATGATCCCCTCTCTGCACGAAAAGCTACAACTGAAGTTAAACTATGGGGCTATTTTGAATTCTCATTGTACTGGAAGGCCAATTTTGCGAAAAACACAAACAAAGAGGCAAAGTTGTATTTTTCTGTGTATGTGAATTACATACCTTGGCTTCCAATGTATGTCATTAGAACGGTGAGAACTGTAAGCTCATTCGCTTCCACTGCAAACACAATCAGCAAACATGACCACCCAACGTAAGCCAGATGTTCCTAACAGAAAAACACATTTAGATGGTATGTCGTGGCACCAAAATATTAGACTTTCGCAGAAACAGATATTATCCTCGAAAGATCTGCATCCAAAATCTGAATATAAGTTTTATTTTAGAATATTAAGTTTTAAGTTATTGCAATGTAGATAGTGTATAAAAACTAAACCTTTAGTAAAAACGCAAAGCATCTGAAAAAAGACACAAGTCGCAAAATGAGTTACATCCTAAAGGTGCACTGTATGCTTTGGTAATAATTAGATAACTGTACATAACGAAAGAAATAGAAATAACCAACTATTGTTGTTACCTAAACCTTTCTGAGTAAATTGTAATATCATGTGGAAGCTTAAAATGATTTTTCGTCTATATTTTTGAAGAGCACAAACTGTGTTATAAAAGGGATAGAGAACCCCCTGCCACACATTATACGAATATTGCAAGTCATGCAGGAGTTCCATAACCATATAGAGGAACGCGGCAAAAGGCTGAGTTCCTTTATAAGGTTATGGAACCCTGAGGTGACTTGCAATATCCTTATCATGTACGCCAGGGGGAACTTTATCCCATATAATAGATGTTCAGACCATCACCTTTCCCTCAAACCACTTAAAACCTTAGGGGCAGATTTACAAGCCCCTTGCGCCACTTTTGTGTCACTTTTCCCATGTTAAAAGTGACGCAAAAGTGGCGCAAGGGGCTTGTAAATATGCCCCTTAGTGTGTGGCTCTTTCGTATAAAAGAGTGAGCATGTTTGCAATTATGAAGAATAAAAATAAAACATCTAGTGCAAAACTAAACACAGCAAAAACCTGTTAGTTATTTCTTGCAAACAGATATTAGAGACAAAGTTAAATATAAGTCAGTTTAAAAAAAAAAGCCGCACTCGCTCGGAATGTGTAGAAGCATGCAGAAAGGTTCTAGCTTTTCTCTATCTAAGGAGTGAAAAAAATAAACAAGTTCTCTCTGCTTGTCATTGTAAGCTAAAAAATAGAGGAGAAGAAGAAAAAGCAATCAATGTTTCATTTTCGTTGCTTTAAAAGAGCTGCTTCAATTATGCTTTGTGAACTCACCTGCCTTTCACCTTGGCTTCTGGCTCTGGCATTGAGACGTCAGAACTCAACTGTAATAAATTATAATAGTCGAGTTCTGATGCCTTTTCTTTAGAATCTGCGACTAGGTGCGTCACAAGTTGCCGATTATAAAGAAATTAGAGACTGTCGCTTATACAGGGATTATAGAATCCCATGTATTATACTGTTATGACACCTATTCATCTAAGAGTATTATGAGATTACTTAGTAGGTTTTTGTATTTGTAGGAAAGTGGGGGTGGTTTGAATCCTTACTTCACCCACAGCTAATACAATTAAGTGAAAGTGAAAAAGTAATCTTTGTTGTTTCAGCTTTTCATACTTAAGCCATACAATAAAACATAATTTAATACAAAATGTATGACTTCAGTTAAGCAATTTAAGTGAAAACGCAGAGTTACCTAGAGGAATTTACGTTAGGCATTTGTTTATGAATTAGGGATTTTTGGTTTGGGATCCACTAAAGCTTTGTTTTTATGACAATTGGTACCGCTATTTAAGGCAATATTGGAAAGAACAATAGTTGTTGTCAAAAAGGTCTTAGAATGATTGAACCCCAATCCCACATACTCACAATGGACCCCCTTTTCATAAGCTAATGTCTTGCACATCACACCATTAATTCATCTTTTCACCTTTGACCCTTAACCGTGTCACTTCAGAACTCTGCCCCACACAAAAAATTCTCTTTAAACATAAGACTATTCGACTCTCATTACAAGTTTAGGTGTTATTTATCGTATATGATAAATAATGCTACCATGGGGTATGTTACTTATCGCATGTGCTAAGTAACACTTATCACAAGTTTGTGGGGAATAACATGCCGATTTTGGTGTTTAACGCACCATATCCGCATAGTACGGTAAATACTGTAGGTTTCCCCTGTTGAATTTCAGTAGGTTTAGCCTGCTGAAATTTAACAACAGCTGAGGTATTTAACGCATCCGACAATTATCAGATAGGTTCAATAAAGCCAAACTTGTAATTCCAATCAAACAGCGGTTTGCACATGGTTCAGAATTTACCGGCCCACTCTTAGTCAGGACCTTCAAGTTTCACACCTATCTCTCGCTACTAGACCATTTCTTGCAAGGACTGCCAAACTGATTTCCAGCATGAAACTTCAGGCCCTCCTCAAATCCCTAGGAAAACTAGATGTTAACCAACTCAGCTGCACACCATCTCATGGAACAGTTAGTCATTTTTCGGCTATGCCAACATCAATAAATGTACCCCTACCTGCAGCACTTAATACTCTAAAAGGCAGACTCAATAATATCAGATAGATCTCAATCTGCTGAGAGTAAAATACTCAGGACTTAACTGAGTAACATAATTTATTTTCAATATCTGCCACAGATTAATGATCATCATAAGACCTAAGGGTATCAATTACCATGTATATGCAGACACCACCCAAAATCTAAAATGGAGGTACCGACTAAAAGTTAACAAAATAAAATCTTTTACTGATATCCGAACTGGCATATAAATACAAGCCTAACTGATATCCTATTGCAAATGTCAGAACCCCCTGTCACCAGAGAATCAATAACAAAGCAACATAATCTTATGATAATCACAGCCAAGAGCCCTCCCTCAATGTAAGGAATGGATTCTAATGGAGTCAACTCAATGATAAATCTTTCTAAAGTGTATGTGCTGCAGAACTGGTTTGGGGATGGTTCTCCTTGCAAATGTACATTCCAGGTTGCTTTCCAGATGCAACCTTTGTATAGTGATACCATTCTTAGCAGGGTAGTCTCTGGCCTGGATCACCTACAACAGAGGCACAATGAGGTGTGAGTTTTCTGCACTTCTGTCTTCAGCAGAACAAAAAGTGTGATTAAGGAAGACAGAATTCTGGATCCCACCTAAAGAGCCACCATCAACTTTGACAACAGAATCTGGAGTTTCTTTCACTCCTCATCGTTACCAAAAGGAAATGCTTCAGGAAGTCTATTTGGCAACTCCTTGCTAACAAAATCTTAATTGAATTTCAGTGCCAGGATCTCCACCCTCCAGCCACAGGAATGCAGGCAATATACTTCTAATGAATGGGGATGCTGTCCTCGCCCTCCATCTTGTGCCATGTCAAACCAGAGGCATCCAAAATGGATCACACTTTGCTCTACAATTAATACTGTGGGCCAAAGTTAGGAAGACAACTGCTCCAGCATTTGTGGAATCTGCTTTGAAGGTTTGAGTCCAGGCTTTACTTTACACTTCCTACTCCTGAGCTGATCAACTGTCCTTGCTGAAGTTGTTGTCTAATGGTAGCCGGCAACAAACAGACGGTAAATTTGATTCTAGTGCAAAAATACAGAATATGGGGCCAGATGTACAAGCATTAGGAATACCGATTTTGTAATTGAGATTCTCTCTGAATCACGATTAGGAATTTGGTATTCCTAATGTATGAAACTCATTGAGTTTCATTTAGGTATTCCTTGTGGGTCACAAATCGACCTACCTCAGAAATATTAAAGATGTAGGTCGCAGTTTGCGACCCATTAGGAATCACAGCAATCACAGGGATGGTGGCCTGCTGAGGTCAGCAGACCACCATGTCTGTGATTGCTTCTGAATACAGCAATCTTTTTTTTTAAATGCAGCCCATTTTCCTTAAAGGAAAACAGGATGTATTTAAAAAGAAAAAAATGGAAAACATTGAAGTTTCATATTTTAAGAGTAGGCAAAAGTCCGTGGGGACCCCTTCGCCTTTACGAATGGGTTACCACCAGTTCTAACCTGGTGGTAAAGTATTACGAACTTCAGTTGCAAAACAGTAATACATATCATACTGTTTCAGCTTTTGGGCCCTAAACACGCCCCTTCCAAATACTGAATCGCAAATTCCAAATGCAATTCAGTAACAAGTTACCGAATCGCATTTTGTACATTTGAAAAAGCATTTTTCCTAGTTGCAAATGGCCTGATTCTGTGAATCAGGCCGTTTGCAACCATAAAAATGCTATATACATTTGCTCCATATTCACATGCAAATAATCTTCCATCCTCAAATTGGATGCTGTCTCAAAAAGCATCACCTATATACCCAAAATCTGGCAAGAAAACTGGTCTTTACTTAAAATTTCAGTTTGTTGCCTCTCCTTTCTCTTTCACATAATCCTCTCCTTTCCATCCCCTGCATGTTTTTTTCAATCTGGGCACAACCATCTCTAAATCACTTGCATGTTTGCCTTAACCTCTATTTATATATTTCTGCTAATTGCTCACAACTCATTTCAAAGAACACAACCTCTGCAAACTAACAGAACCTAACCTCCTCTAAACTCATCTATTGATCCCAACAACCATCTGCATGAACTCCCCTACTAATGATAACAGTTAACTCCTATTAATTAAATCTGCCACAAAGAAACTGAAATGAATGGGAAACGGCCACTACAACGCGGCCATTTCCACGCATAACCATAACCACGCATGCATTACAACGCATGCGTGGTTACAACGAATAGCCTTTACCACGCATACCTTTACTACGAGATATGTAGTAAAGGCATGTGTGCTAAAGTTAAAAGAAAAAAAAGGGGGGCTCTCCCCCCCCCAAAAAAAGCGTGGGATTAAAAAAGGGGGCTTTAAAAGAAACGCACCTTTTTCCGTCGTTTAAAGAAAAAGATGTGGAGGCAATCGGCGTCGTTAGAGGAAACGGAAGGACAATTCCGCTTCCTTTTAACGACGTGCAATGTCACCTCAGATGATCAAGGAGAGGAGAGGTAAGGGGGAATGAGGGGGTGGTGTCGCGCAGGGGTAAATTTAAGGGTACATTTTTAGGGTGATATCCTTTAACATGAAAATGCCATTAACATGCATATTTTAACAACGAAAATCGTTGTAAAAGTATGCGTGTAAAAGGCATTTTCGTGGTAAAGGATATGCATGGTGATGGCATTCGCGTTGTAACGCATGCGTGGTAAAGGCATGCGTTACAATGGAATGCGTTGTAAAGTCATACAACCAAATTAATGCATAGATTGCTTTGCTTGTGCACACACGAGTAATCCAAACAACCAACAGTAACTAATAAGACTGGTATAGGTACTAAACTTGGGTTCATGCAAGAAGAATTAGGAGCAAGCAAGCAAACATTAAAAGACAACAGAAAAAATGTGTCAACAGTTTTGTGAACAATTGTCAATAGGTTCAGTGGTTTACATTATCCAAATAAAACGTACATATTTTTCATCCCACATTACTGATGCACACATTCAGTCCAAAGTCTTGCTTAACGTTGTATACCATAGTATTACCCCGGTTCATAATCTTCCACCTGACATTCATTACAGAAAATTAGACAATGTCAGCAAGCGGTCTATTCCTGCAGTAATTGAAATGGCTCTTCGCTCAGTTCTTGCTTGGCCAGCTGAACACAGATTCATTAAAGATCTTAGTAGTCTGACTTTTGCCCACATTTTATTTGGATGATCCTGTTACAGTCCAACTGATACCGAATTTATATATGTCAGCTTTTCCAGTTATTTTGGAATCAGTGTGTTCCTGTTTACCAATAGGAGATTTTCCAGCTAGGTGCCTGGAGATGCCACATTTATGCCAGGCATGAGCTAGTGAGTGGCAATGACTCCTGGGAATGCCCGAACCAATGGGGTAAATGTTCCCAGAGCCAACACTACCCACTTAGGGCATTTTCATGATAGTAAAGGTTTTTTGGCCATACTAAACGTGGGCTCCAAGGGCTGGGGGAGTATGTAGGGAGTGTACTATGGTAATTCTAGTGTCCTCCTACATCTAACAGTGAGTTTAGGGCACTCACTGTATACACAATAAGCCCAGAGACAGATGCCTGGTAGAACAAAGCAGTGTTTTCCAGCAACCAGACAGTGAATACACAAGAATGGTTTGGCATCCTGTTCACCTTCCTTTCAAGGGCACCCCAGTGTTTATACACAAATACCCAACAGACCTGTCAAGCAGGATGTGGCAGTCCAGCAGCATTTGACACTTTAATGTCAAAAGGACGCTACTGTGATTAGAGCCTGGCTGGATGGGGGCTAAGGGAAGGTCCCTACCCAGTTATCAGCTAACATTTTCTTGTGACGGGTGGTGGTCTCTTTAAAGTTAATCCAGTTCCTGATCCCAATCTTACTGTTCATTCTGTCAAGGGAACAATAACACCTCCCCACACCCAGTCTTTTGTTCTCTGCCCTGCGACCTCTTCAAATGCTTATTAATGGCTGGTGGAAGTGGGAGAGCTTAATATTTATTAAATATCCAACTTCACCATTGAATTGGATTTTATCAACTATCAAATATAGTTCTAATTTTTCGAGCTAGTCCCATTTCTGAGATACAGTTTTAGGATTTTTTTTAAATCTGTACTGTTTTCTATATAGGGCAGCTCTTTCTGCCACTGTAAGCAATTGCTTTTGGGTGATAGTCACTGTAAGGACGTTAACATTAAATTCCTATATGCTCTACTTTTAAATGCAATGCACCCTGGCTTGTGGGCAACAAAGTCTACATAGGGGTAACTTATTAATATTTAAAAGGAAGGTTTTGACCTGTGAAAAGTACTTATTTTGACAGGTTTAAATTTGGTTTTACACTGCTACAGTCAGGCAAAACTGGTATGCCTGATGTCATTTTTGCACTGCTTATGTAGTGAATGATCCAATAGATGCACTGGTGGCATTTTTATGCAGCCCCTGGGTACACGTTGTACAAGATATACTAGAGACCTATAGATATGTTAAATATGCCAAAGAATTGTATTCCAATCCTCAGAATTACCTTGCCTGTTGTGCTGAAGTACCTCTCCACTTACACGGAATCATAGGCGTTCCATCTGTGATAGCTCATCATAGCAGAGAGGGAATCCACGGATTCGACTTTTGCAGCGGTGCTTCTGTACCCCAGGAAAAGTAATCCTGGGTTTTACCTTAGGTTTTGGATCCCATTGACTGCTTCCGGAAGTTCCTTGCATGAGCGGGCATTAGGCGCATAGTCACGATTGTGCAGCAGGTGCAGTGGCACTGACAGCAAGAACGGTAAAGGACTCACTACATTCAGATATTGATGGGAGTAGACCTTTTTCATCCATTTCTCTCCTGCTAACAAAGGCCAAATTGTATGGCAAACGCAATGTGAACATGTGTTTGATGTTATAAATTATATTTTAGTGCAACACATTCATTAGCAGCTTCATCAGCCCTGTTTTAAAATTAAACTAATGCACATGCCTAAATACCCAGACTTCTCAGGCTGGGCCCTGATTTCCAAAGAGATGAATACAAAAACCCCTCGATTCCTATGTTCTATCTCGGTACAAGCTCAGCTATAGGGAAAAATGTTTTGCCGGTCCTCTAATTACACATAACTGAGGCAAATGCACAAAATGCAACAATCTGATGAGGTGTGAAACCAGCTGCATCAGTCACTTTTCCCATCAAGGTGTTTTTTTAGACTCTTCAAGTAAGAGGAGTGCAAAGCATATCCATGACAGTAAGCAGCTTGTTAGTGAATACTTAAATGAATAGAGAGTCAGCAGGGGGCATAGAAGAAACAGGAGGAATTTTAACACCTACAGGGAAGTGACCCTGTTGGAACTCCTATCAACAACACCCAGAGAGTGGTCATCTGCACTTATGTAACGAGTATGGCAGTTAATCGTTGACCTTTGTTCTGGCTACTTGATTTAAATCCATCTTAAAAAGATATCATATATGCTTCCATTTTAGTTTTTCTTTTTTAATTTGGTGTTATGTAAAGAGTATAAGGTATAAGGGGCCTACGCCAAAACAGAAGACAGCTTTGTGATAGTTTTTTCTGCAACAGTTCATCAATTCTCGCTCAATGCTAATAAACTTAAGCAACAGTTGACAGGTTGAGCAGCTTACATTTTTAGACTTTTAAGAGTAAAAAAATAGATAGATAAGGGAAAGAAAGGGGGTATCAACAGGAAGAGGGAGGGATGCAGCCAGTAAAAGAAAAGTGGAATAGATGAGGGGAGCGAAAGAAGACAGTAGGAAAGATTGAGGTAAATGGAGAGGTAGACATGAAATGAAAAACCCAATGGAAAGAAGATATATATATATATATATATATATATATATATATATATATATATATATTACATTTAGAAAATTAATTAAGTCAGTTTAAATATAAATATAAAATAGAGATGACCTTTTCTATTCATCACATCTGTAAAAAAAAGTGTCATATCATATATCTATCTATATTGGGTTTTTCATTTCATGTCTACCTCTCCATTTACCTCAATCTTTCCTACTGTCTTCTTTCGCTCCCCTCATCTATTCCACTTTTCTTTTTACTCATATCAGTGGCTGTATTAGTGAGTGAGTCGGTGTATGAGTGGCTGTATGGGCGAGTGAGTGGATGTGTGTGTAGTCCTATGAATCAGTGAGTGGGTATGTAAGTACTGGTATGGGTGTATCAATTGTTTGCGGAATGGTAGTGTGAAAGTTGGAGTGGGTGTATGAATGGTTACATGGGATGTAAGTGGCTGTGTCAGAGATTCTGCGGAAGAATTCTGCGGAAGATGTCATCAGTGATGTCATTTGAGATGTCATCAGTGATGTCACTGACCATGTCATGAGTGATGTAATATGTGAGATCATAAGCAGTGCAGTGCGGGAGCGCGAGTTATAGTTAACTCAGCTAACTATAACTGCTGAATTTCTATGGTTTTGTACGAGTGAAATATCAGCCTAACATTAATGTCCCCGTAACCTTTGTTTTTTTCAGTGAATAGCTAAGGTTTTTATAATCCTATTTCCTAACTATAACAACCCGTAACCTTTGTTTTTTTCAGAGAATTTCTAAGGTTTTTTAAATGCCAATTGCTAACTATAACTTACCTGTAACCTTTGATTTTTTCAGTGAATTTCCATGGTTTTTTGAAGAAGCAATGGTCTTTGCAGAATGGTGTGGAAAGGGGGCGGGGCCTCTGTCCAGCTCTCAGAAGTCCCGCTGAGTAGGACATTTAGAAAGTACCGGGACGGCTTCTCGGACCCCAAGGTCCTTTAGCATCCAAGACAACTTTATTCCCCAACCAGTAGTATGCCAGGAGACGTGTTTGTAGAGTGGTGCAGAAAGGGGGTGTGGCCTCCGAAGACCTCTTAGCAAACTGACTGTGTGGAACTTGCTGGAGGTAACAAGAGGGATAAATGGCCCCCAAATAACCTCAATAGCGAAGGAGACTTCATCCCCCAACTAGTACTATACCAGGAGGCGCGTTTGCAGAGTGATGGAGAAAGGACGTCCTTGATGATTGCACAGGTAGTGCCTGTATAATTCTATGAGTTCCAATGCCAAGCACAGACTGCGAATACTGGGCTTTTTTAACAAAGTGTAAAACACATATATAGACATATTTTACATAAGGTTTCAGAGTAGCTATTTAGTGAGATACTAATTTAACTTTCCACTTTGTTTTCATTTGTCAAAATAACTAAATCAAAAATGCTTTTTCCTTCTTCACAGCAACACCAGAAGTCGCAATGACCTCTGTAGTCATGAATATAAAAGACAAAGTGAAAAACAGATATATAGACATATTTTACACAAAGTTTGAGTCTAACTCTTTAGTAACATATTGTTTTAACTTTATTTTAATAACACATTTATAAAAAAGAACAGTTTCAAAAAGTAACTCAACATCTGAACTTTCAAATAGAACATAACTACCAAACACCCATCAAACTACCCATTGTTACCCAAACTCATGGGGAATTAAAAACTGTTGCCAAATTAGTGCAATGCACAATCTGAAAACATCACATGAACGTGAAAGTAAGGAATATCATTGGATAATATACTGTTCAGTAAAATGAATAGGAAGTATACACCCACTTCTCCTTCTTGAATCTTCGCAGGGGGCAGATTTTGGCTGGAGACTTTTTTTGGACTCATGTGGGACGACGTTCGTGTTATATCATCTTAAAACATCATAGAAACTGTCTCCAACTGCAGATCAAGCAGAAGGAAGCTGGAGGACCACCTACATCAGTAGCAGCAGCAACAATTCCAGGCCACAAAGCCCCTTTAGAGGTACAGACTACTACAACAGATATGACTCCAGAGTTTTCAAGAATGGCCACGTATTGCATAGACTGTAGTGTTGTTATAACAGCTGGTGAGCAGTTTGTTGCAGCTATTCGCAATGCTGCCAAAAATCATACATGGTAATTCTTTTACCCTTTTTATATTTTTTGCACATTTCATAAGAGGAGTTCATAGTGAGCAGGAAGAAGGCAACACAAAGCTAAAAGACCCTCGACTTCAATAGCAGCACAACAACACCGAAGCAGGCAGTCCATTCAACAGTACAATCTCAACTTCAAGATTTAGCTGCATCAGTTTTCCCCAATGGCATCATACTGCATGGATTGTAGAGTTGTAGTGAGTGAAAGCGGTCCATAACAGCCCTTCGCAATGCTGCAAAGAATAATAAATTTAGATTTTTTTTTGGCCCTTCATAGTTTTTCTAAATTAGCGGGCATTTTTTTATCTTACAAAATGGGTATTTAATATCTATCTGTTGTTCATTTTATTATCTTTAATTTATTGTAACACTACTTACATATAACTTGCCGTATAGACAAGCCAAACCATCCCTCTGCAAATAAATACATAGATAACTTTTGCCAGTTATCATGATTTACTTTTTCACTTTTTAAATATAAGTCAACAGTCAGGGTTTAAATCTTCTAGTAAGTGCATCGACAACATATACAAACATACTCTGTTTTTTTAAACAACACTGTGTTAAATTTTGCGATCTCTTCTTTAAAACTATCAACTGTAATATATGGGTCTTGTTCTGCAACTCCTCCCCTTAACAACTCTTCCTTTATCCTCGAATCCTGCTCAGGACCAAAGAAATGAAACTGCACATCACCACAAACCTTTTCTACGTCTGCCACACTACCATGCAAAAGTGCTCTATTCAATTCTCATAAACATAAAGCAGGAGTTTTCACATAATACAGCCTCCTTCCTAAAGTTTGCATTGTTGAGGGGTATAACTTATTTTGTGGTTTAAACTTCACCTTGGAAAGATACATAGAAATTTTCTTAATATATCAATGGATTGCTGTCTAATACTAGAAACACTACTACAATTCCATTTGTATACAGTACCCTGACTACGCCTTCCTTGTACCTCTTCTGCAATAACTTCTTCTACATTTCTAGGTACAATGATCTCTTTTGCTATAGGACTACCATTCTTCATTTCATAACATTGTTCTCTTTAATCAATAGCATGAACTAATTTGTTATCCTGGAGATAGCTTTCTTCATTAAAGAAAGGCTCTATACAAGAAGTATGTATCCATTCTCCACTAAAAATGGTACATCAGTTACTTCTATTCACTAATCTTTTCTTCTGGTTTTGTCTCCTCATGCACAACACTATTTTGGCAAGAGTCTTCCTTCTATTTAGAATCAAAATGAAAAGCTTCCTCTTTAAAGCAAAGGCCTTATCAACTACTCGCTCAACTCGTTCTTTCTGTTTCACTGCATTTCTTCTTCTTTTACACTTTTTTAAATATAACACAAAATTTACAAGGCTGTAACTATGCAATCATTATAACATTTGCGCAGAACCTTTGCAGCCATCTAAACACCCACTTACAACCCATGCAGTCATTAAATACTGAGGCACTCACGTGCAATGATGAAACCCTCAGCTCTACTCATGCACTCATGTAATTACGCAGAGAGTACCATTGTAGTAAACCTATCACCCATATTGTCTAAAGACTACATATTCCTCAGTAAAACTTGTAAACACATGGGGTTGTGGATGAACACATCAATTCTCCCTGGATCATTGAATGAGTGCATAGGAAGTGCCTTTGTGATTCTCTGAGGATACAAGTAGTGCCTAGATGATTCCCTGACTATGTTATAACTCCATGGGTCATTTAATATCTGCATACTTACTGCCTGCGTGTTTGCATGAGTATAGCATTAGTATCTGGGTGTTTGGATGAGTGCATGAGTAGAGCCTGAATAGTTCGACAAGAGTGTGACTAATGCTTCAATAATTCAATACATGCATAGATATTGGTAGGATGATTAAATGAGTGCTGCCCATTTCTTTTTGGTTGACTGAACAGGTAGTGCCTGGATGCTTACATAACTACATGGGTAGTGCCTGGAGAATTGAATACGTGCATCAGTAGTGCCTGGCTAATTACATGAGTGCATGACTAGTGCCTGAGTGACTGCATGATTCCATTGTTAAAGCTTTAGAGATTGGATGAAAGTAACTATACTGCTGGGGTGATTGTATTAGTGCAAGACTATTGGCTCAGTAATTAAATGACTACATAGGTACTGGATGGGTGATAGGTTTACTACAATGGTACTCTCTATGTAATTACATGAGTGCATGAGTAGAGCCTGAGTATTTCATCAATGCACGCGTATGCCTCAGTATATCAATGACTGCATGGGTTGTAAGTGGGTGTGTAGATGGCTGCATAGGTTCTGCGCAAATGTTATAATGATTGCATAGTTACAGCCATGTTAATTGCATAAGTCAATAGTTAGTACCTAGGTGATTAGAAGAATGTATAGGTAGTGCCTGCATAGTTCAATGACTACATAATTTCTGCCTGCCTGATTGCAAGAGTACATGTGTAGTGTCTGGGTAATTGAATAACTCCATGGATAGTGAATCACTGATTTTATGACTCCCTGAGTAGTGGTTGGGTGATTGCATGAGTGCCTGAACACTGCCTGACTGACTGAGAAAGTACCTTCATTGCTGTTAGATACATAACAGTTCTCACTATATCTCTGACTCATTGGTTATCTCCTTCTGTCAGTATCAAACTACCTGTTTTACTGTATACAAGTTTTTCTTCTGAGCTATAGGTGAGTGAAATCTAGGTATCACCCTTGATATGCAATTGCATAGATGGCTCTCTAGAAAGATACATTACTTTGTTACTGAGCGTGCACATGCATCAGTAAGATTCTAAAACGGAAAACAACATTTTGAAATTTTTCAGAGCATAAAACCTTTTGCTAATGGCATAACTACATCATTTCTCAAATACTTCTGCTTCTAAAACATGTATTCAGCATATCTCAAACAAAAGTTGCACTCGAAATTAAGCTAGCACAAGAAGTCTTGAGGCATTCTGCACTATTAATCCTGCTCAATTTCAAACAAAACATGTTTAAGGAAAAACACTACCCTCACCATATACATGAAATTTTCATCAGCCTTACTGAACATAGATCACCATGAGAACATATGTGCGATTTCTTAATAGATGCATACCTTAAAGCCATCTTTTCCAAAATATATACCTCTCTGATCTTTAAGTAAACTCGAAAGTCCCACCGTATATATCGCTATGTGTAAGCACAGAAATCATATCTCACCATCTAAGAATATGCAAAGCGGTCATATAAGTTACACAACACATTGACAAACACTTCCCAATACATACCTAACAAGTATTACTTCTTTGTAATTCATATACAGGCGGACAACATGTTCTCATTTTTTATTTCACACTACACTATTCCTGTTTAATAAGGTTTCTAAAAGTACTACAACTCCTAGAATGCAAATAACAGATGTATCTATTCTGCACATGATGTTTAGACATTTAAAACATTCTTAGTTCCTCATTGCAACTTTCCACAAGACTATACTGTTATTTTTCAATAAAATACACAATAAAATAAAGAGGCACTAATTAATTTTTCTCTTACTTACCAACACATTCACCACTAACCTCTTAAACACATACCCCCTAATAGATACAGTTCAACTCATATACTTTTTCTCATCACTGTGATACTCCTTTCATCAAATTCCCATATACATCTTTATTTATAATGTACATTTTTTAAATAATTACAAAGTTATATACATACCAGTGAATTCAGCTTGTCAACTATATTGTTGTTTAGCTCTTTCAGGATAGTTTTGACACTGTTAAGATTTGTAAAAACTAAGCACAAGAATGGTACACCACTCTCATACAAAGCAACTCTAAAATGGCAACCTCTTCAACTTTCCACTCTATCATCATGAGAAACGCAACAAAAGAAATAATGTCTTTCATTTTAGACTACTGCATCTCCACTTGTGAATGGTTAGCATCTTTTAATCCTTAACCTCTCTTTCAAAAAGAGGTTCCTGTCGGCGCATTTTCGCAATGTTTTTGCGATCATCGCAGAATAATTGTGAAAAAAATGGGAGTTCAAACCTACCTCTAGCTTCATTTTTCTGAAATTTAAATACTACACAACAGTTTATTACAAGTCCTGAGTTGGAAATTAAAACTTGCCATTACTTACATTGTGTCATCACTCCTCAACTTTTTAAAAAATGTTCTGTCTCTTTAACACCCTTCCCCCTATATAGTCTTAGCTCAGTGTATCTAGCAACCCAGTGAAATCAGTAGGTCAAAAGTTTACAGCAGATTCTAGAAGGAACATGCTACTTCCAAATGAGTTACAGCAGGTGTGGTTTACTCCACAGATTCAAAAGCATATCAAGATCTGTATTACATTTCTTTTTTTAACAGCCAATAATAAGACTTCTTCCTGAGCCATCCAACACACTACCAAATTTTATTCACTTTCATGCTGACAGCATCCAAATATATATATATATATATATATAGTCACTGAAAAAACCACAGGTTTCAGGGTCGTTATAGTTAGGCTGACATTTCACTCGTACAAAAGCAGAGAAATTCAGCTGTTATAGTTAGCTGAGCTAACAATAAATCGCGCCGCCGCAATGCACTGCTAATGACGTTACATATTACATCACTCATGACATGGTCAGTGACATCACTGATGACATCACTGATGACATCTCAAATGACATCACTGATGACATCATCCAGTGACTGAGTGTTTCTAAAAAGTTAAAGAATGATATATAAATATATATATGCCAAGGTTTATTGAAGAATGAGTGGGTGTATGAGTGTATGAATGGATGATTTAGTGGGTGCGTGACTGACTGTATAAGTGTGTGATTAAACATGTCTTAGTGAATGCATGGGTGAATGATTAGTCTGTGTGAATGTCTGTATCAGTCTGTCAGTTGGTGTGTAGGTGGCTGCATTGGTTGGTGAGTAGCTACATGAGTGTCTATATGGGTTAATGATTGGTTGTCTGATTACCTATATGGGTGCCTGAGTGTCTGTGTGAGTGGGTGGGGGTGTGTGACTCCCTGCATGGATGTGTGAGTGGGTGATTCAGTGGGTGTATGGGTTTATGAGTGCATCTGCGAGGGGCTGTATAGGTGAGTGAGTATGCGTATGACTGTGTTGGTGAGTGAATTGATGTCTCAGTCGTATATGTGTAAGTAAGTACATATGTGAATGGCAGTATATGTGAGTGTTGGAGTATATAAGTGACTAAATGTGAGAGTGAGTGATTGTGAGAGTGGCTGCATGGATGAGTGTGTGCTTGTGTCAGTGATTGTAGAAGAGAGTAAGTATATGGAACTATCTGTAGGAATAAGTGAGGTGGTGTGTGTGTATATCTGTATAGGTGAGTAAATGGCAGTGTGATTGATTCTTTGGGTGACTGACTAGGTGTTTGAGTAACTCTATGGGTGAGTGGCAGTGTGTGAGTGTCTGTATGGGTGTATGAGTGCATATATCAGTGGCTGTATTGATGAGTGACTGCGTGTATGAGTGACTGTATGGGTTAGTGAGTGGATATGTGTATAGACCTATGAATCAGTGAGTGGGTATGCACTAACTGGTATTGGTGTGCCTATGGTTTTGAGATTGGTAGTCTGTTTTTTAGAGTGGGTGTATCAAAGATTATATTAGGGTGTGAAGAGGTGCATCAGATGATCACGTGGATGATGTCATCAGTGATGTCACTGACCATGTCATGAGTGATGTAATATGTGAGATCATAAGCAGTGCAGTGCGGGAGCGCAAGTTATAGTTAACTCAGCTAACTATAACTGCTGAATTTCTCTGGTTTTGTACGAGTGAAATATCAGCCTAACATTAATGTCCCCGTAACCTTTGTTTTTTTCAGTGAATAGCTAAGGTTTTTATAATCCTATTTCCTAACTATAACAACCCGTAACCTTTGTTTTTTTCAGAGAATTTCTAAGGTTTTTTAAATGCCAATTGCTAACTATAACTTACCTGTAACCTTTGATTTTTTCAGTGAATTTCCATGGTTTTTTGAAGAAGCAATGGTCTGTGCAGAATGGTGTGGAAAGGGGGTGGGGCCTCTGTCCAGCTCTCAGAAATCCCGCTGAGTAGGACATTTAGAAAGTACCGGGAGGGCTTCTCGGTCCCCAAGGTCCTTTAGCATCCAAGACAACTTTATTCCCCAACCAGTAGTATGCCAGGAGACATGTCATCAGCAGTGCATTGGGGGGCACGAGTTATAGTTAGCTCAGCCAACTATAACGGCTGAATTTCTCTGCTCTTGAACGAGTGAAATGTCAGCCTAACTATAACGTCCCTGAAACCTGTGGTTTTTTCAGTGAATTTCTAAGGTTTTTTAAATGCTAATCCCTAACTATAATGTCCCTGAGACCTGTGGTTTATTCAGTGAATTTCTAAGGTTTTTTTAAATGCTAATCCCTAACTATAACGTCCCTTAAACCTGTGATTTTTTCAGTGAATTTCTACGTTTTTTAAATGCTAATTCGTAACTATAACGTCCCTGAAACTTCTGATTTTTTTGTGAATTTCTATGTTTTTGTACATGATTTTATTTATGAAAACATGTTTCTATTTTTTTATTTTCTGTCTTTTTAAGTATTTTTTCTTGTTTTAAAAAATATAATCTGTTTTAAAAATATATATAACATAGCTGATGAAAGATTTAGAGTGTTATCTACTTAAATTAACACTGTTTTATTGTTTATATTTTTTATCAGTGTGATATAATATAATAGAAATTTCAAATGAATTTTTTTTTTTTAAATATATAGATTTTTCAATTATTTTTTGCTAAGTTAAATTTTGTAAGATTGCTTTTCATCCAATGAAAGTTGTTTGGTTTTATTTTTATGCTAACTATGTTTTTTACCTTTTTTTATTTACATAAAAGGGTTGCGCACCCCAGGCAATCCCACTTGATGGTTGCGCGAATCCGGTATACGAATTTCATGCTCAAAAACACATTTAGAACTAATTAATATATATTTTACATGTAGAGGTTTATTACTGAGTACACAAAAATAGTAATAAAGGTGATTTACATTTTTGTGGTCGCGATGGTATCGCGTAGGGGAAGCTGTTTCTATGCGGTGGGTGCGCGAACCCTGCCGTCACATATTTCCGGTATTGCGTAGGAGTCGCGACTTCGGCGTAATTTCAAAACTCTAAAATATGACTGTTTCTATTTAAATATCGGTTTTGCATAAAGAGTTTTCATTGAAATACTTTGCAACATAATGTCCTGATAGCAAGTTACCGTTATATATAACATTTAGTAAATTTTACAGGTGCGCGACGTAAACGCGTAGGGTGCGCGACCCCATGTGACATAGAAAGAAAGCTTCTCATTGGTTAAACAGCTTTTCATTCTGTTCATGGGGGGAACCAACACCTGTTACAGTCCTTTCTTTTTGGGGTTGTCTGCATTGAAGACAACCTGTTTTGTCGGCTCTGTAATTTTTCATTTTTTTGTGGTGTTTCTCATTTTCCATCTTGAAAAATGGCAGCAGCTTCCCCAGAGGAGCACGAGGAAGAGATGGAGGATATTGAAGAACCAGTGAAGAAGAGGAAATAAAGTATTGTGTGGGCCTTCTTCACTGTGCCAGAAGGCGAAAAAAAAGTTAATGCCCGTAAAGTGACATGTAACATCTGTCACAAAATATTATCAAGAGGGTCTGAGAAGAAGTACTCTTGTGGTACTTCTTCTATGAAAAAGCATTTGGAAACTATGCATCCAATTCGCCTGGTACGTGAGGTGGAGCTTAGGAGACAAGAACAAGCAGCCAACAATGATGGCCAACAACCATCAACATCTGTAGGGGTTGTTTTATCCACTCCACAACCCCTGATAGTTCTGGAGTTGGCGGATGCTTCAATCGTCTGTCACCACTGCCTTACGACACTGTGAGTGGGAGAGTTATCCATTGATGCCGTGAAGACACTGATCAAGAGTCACAAGTGTTAAAAAAAAAATTGTTCTTGGTTATGTTTCTAGTTATATAAAAACAGTTGAGTTGGACTGTTTAACTTGTCTTTTTTCTTTTTTAAAATATGAAAAACACCCCCCAAAAAGAAATTACAGAAAACACACACAAAAAAAATTGTTCTAAAAAAAAAAGGTTCTAATGGATCCACCTAAACTGGCAAAAAAATAGAAAAATTGTATGTGATGAAAGTGAATGATTGTATGAATGTGTGTATGATTAATGTATGAATTGTGTATAAGTAATGTCTTAGCAACTGAATGAATGCATGTATAGTATTTGAGGGAATGGATGAGTGCAACAGTAGTGTGTAAGTGATTGCATGAGTGTATGGATAGTGCCTGGCTTATTGGATGAGTGTAGGGGTAGTGCCACGGTGATTGGAGAAATGTATAGGTAGTGCCTGAGTGCATGGATGAGTGCATGGGTAGTGTTTGAAGGAATGGATGAGTGCAACAGTAGTGTCTGAATAATAAATAGCATGAGTGCATGGGTAGTGTCTGCCTGATTGCATGAGTACAGGGGTAGTGCCTAGATGATTGGAGCAGTGCATGGGTAGTGCCTGAGTATATGGTTGAGTGCATAGGTAATGTTTGAGGGAATGCATGAGTGCAGCTGTAGTGCCTGAGTGATTGTATAAGTGCATGGGTAGTGCCTGGGTGCATGGAACAGTCCATGGGTAGACCCTGAGTGCATGGATGAGTGCATGGGTAGTGTTTGAGGGAATGGATGATTGCAATAGAAGTGCCTGAGTGATTACAGGAGTGCATGAGTAGTGCCTGGCTGATTGCATGAGTGCAGGCGTAGTGCCTGGGTGATTGGAGGAGTGCTTGGGTAGTGCCTGAGTGCACAGATGAGTGCATGGGTAGTATTAGAGGGAATAGATGAGTGCATGAGTAGTGCAGGACTAGTGTTTCAGAGAATGGATAAGTGCAACAGAAGTACCTGAGTGAGTGCATGACTGCAGGGGTAGAGCCTGAGTGCATGGAGCAGTACATGGGTAGTGCCTGATTGCATGAATGAGTGCATGAGTAGTGCCTGGGTGATTGAAGGAGTGCATGGGTAGTGCCTGAGTCATTGCATGACTGCAGGGGTAGTGCCTGGGTGATTGGAGGAGTGCTTGGGTAGTGTTTGAGGGAATGGATCATTGCAATAGAAGTACCTAAGTGATTGAAGGAGTGCATGAGTAGTTCTTGGCTGATTGCATAAGTACACAGGTAGTGCCTGGGTGATTGGCTGAGTGCATGGGTTGTGTCTGGGTGATTGCATGAGTGCAATAGTAGTGCCTGAGTGATTGGATGAGTGCAACAGAAGTGCCTGGGTGATTGCATGAATGCAAGGGTAGTGCCTGGATGATTGTAGGAGTGCTTGGGTAGTGCCTGAGTGCATGGGTAGTGCCTGGGTGATTGAAGGAGTGCATGGGTAGTGCCTGAGCGATTGCATGAGTGCAGGGGTAGTGCCTGAGTGCATGGATAGTGTTTGAGGGAATGGATGACTGCAATAGAAGTGCCTAAGTGATTGGATGAGTGCATGAGTAGAGCCTGAGTGCATGGATGAGTGCATAGGTAGTGCCTGGGTGATTGGGGAGTGCATGGGTAGTGCCTGAGTGATTGCACGAGTGCATGGGTAGTGTTTGAGAGAATGGATGAGTGCAATATTAGTGCCTGAGTGATTGGATGAGTGCATGGATAGAGCCTGAGTGCATGGATGAGAGCATGGGTAATGCCTGGGTGATTGGAGGACTGCATGAGTAGTGCCTGAGTGGTTGGATGAGTGCATGGACAGTATTTGAGGGAATGGATGAGTGCAATAGTAGTGCCTGAGTGATTGGATGAGTGCATGAGTAGATCCTAAGTGCATGGATGAGTGCATAGGTAGTGCCTGGGTGATTGGAGGGCTACATGGGTAGTGCCTGAGTGATTGCATGAGTGCATGGGTAGTGTTTGAGAGAATGGATGAGTGCAATAGGAGTGCCTGAGTGATTGGATGAGTGCATAAGTAGAGCCTGAGTACATGGATGAGTGCATGGGTAGTGCCTGGGTGATTGGAGGAGTGCATGGGCAGTGCCTGAGTGATTACATGAGTGCATGGGTAGTGTTTGAGAGAATGGATGAGTGCAATAGTAGTGCATGGGTAGAGCCTGAGTGCATGCATGAGTGCATGGCTAGTGTCTGAGTGAATGGATAAATGCAACTGTAGTGCATCAGTGATAAGATGAGTGCATGGGTAGTGCCTAGCTGATTGCATGAGTGCAAGGGTAGTACCTGGTTGATTTGAAGACTACATGGGTAGTACAAGAGTGTATGGGTAGTGCTTGGGTGATTGCATGAGTGCATGGGTACTACTTGGATGACTGGAGGAGTGCAAGGGTTGTGCCTGAGTGAATGGATGGATCCAAGTATAATGCCTGAGTGCATGGATGAGTGCATGGGTAGTGCCTGGGTGATTGAAGGAGTGCATAGGTAGTGTCTGAGTGATTGCATGAGTGCAAGGGTATTGAGTGGGTGATTAGAGAAGTGCATATGTAGTGCCTGAGTGATTGCATGAGTGCAGGGGTAGTGCCTGAGTACATTGATGAGTACATACATAGTGTTTGAGGGAATGGATGAGTGCAATACAAGTGCCTGAGTAATTGGAGGAGTGCATGAGTAGTGCCTGGCCGATTGCATGAAAGCAGGGGTAGTGCCTGGGTACCTAGATCAGTGCATAGGTAGTGCCTGGGTGTATGGATGAGTGCATGGGTAGTGTTTGAGGGAATGGATGAGTGCAACAGTAGTGGCTAAGTGATTAGATCAGTGCATAGGTAGTGTCTGGATGATTGTAGGAGTGTATGGGTAGTCCCTGAGTGCATGGATGAGTGTATGGGTAGTGCCTTGGTGATTGCATGAGTACAAAAGTACTGCCTGGGTGATTGCAGGAGCGCATGGGTAGTGCAAGGGTGATTGGAACAGTATATGGGTACTGCCTGAGTACATGGATGAGTGCATGGGTAGTGTTAGAGGGAATGGATGAGTGCAATATTAATGCCTGAGTGAATAAATGAGTGCCTGGGTAGAGTCTGAGTGCATGAATGAGTACATGAGTACTGCCAGGATGAATGGAGGAGTGCATGGGCAGTGCCTGAGTGCATGGATGAGTGCATTGATAGTGTTTGAGGGAATGGATGAGTGCAATAGTAGTGTCTGAGTGATTGGATGAGTGCATGGGTAGAGTTTGAGTGCATGGATGAGTGCATTAGTACTGCCTGGGTGATTGGAGGAGTGCACGGGTAGTGCCTGAGTACATGGATGAGTGCATAGGTAGTGTTTGAGAGAATGGATGAGTGCAATATTAGTGCCTGAATGATTGCTTGAGTGCATGTGTAGTGCCTGGCTCATTGCATGAGTGCAGGGATAGTACCTCTCTGATGATATCTAAAAGTTTTTAAATAGTGTAAACGTTCAACATTATTTTTATTAGCAATAAAAAACACATAAATGAATGTTATCATGCATATTATGTTATGTGTTCTTACCTTTTTTAGTAATTTAGATACATAACTCTGTTGAACTATTTTACAATAGTATTGTCGTAAACTGAAATAAAACACTTTTCAAACTTCACCATTACCTACTGTAAAGAAGAAGAAAAAAATGTTATATATTGTGATGTATTACAGAAATTAAAATATTACATTTTTAAGAACCCAACATAATTTTAGAATTACATAACATTTTCAGTTTCCCTTTATTGCTGTTCTCAGATTCTACTGAACTTCATCATACTCAGTGATTTCAACGTAGTATCATCATACAACAGCGGGGAAAAAAACAATCAACGAGATTGTGAAAAAAAAACAAATTACCGCAAAGCATTATTTCCAAAATGTATACCTATATGTTTACCTATCTACAGTTTCTAGATTATGACCAACTTCTACATTAAGGGGCCGATTCCGATTCAGGCCGGAAAACACCGACCGACTCGGTATGGGAATTTATTCCGACCGACACGTACCGGCGCTGCCCGATCCGCGTAGTACGATGCAATGCATGTGAATCATGACCGACTCGTACGGAATACAAGCCGAACGACCGATCCGCACGGAAAACAGCTATCCGGCCGGGAAACCACGCGAATCGAACCGACCGACACGCACCAGGAATGAACCCGACAGAAACGTACCCGCGAACTCCGACCCGCGCAGTATGATGCAATGCGTGGAAAACCAGACCGAGTCGCACAGAGCTCAAGCCGTATGACCGACACGCATACAAAACCGAGCCAAAGCAACCCAATACCCCGCGACCGACGCGTACGCCGAACATAAAACACAGCAGAAACACAGCTTGAAAGACTCGGAGAAGCTCGCACGAGACAACTGCAGCTTCCTACTCGGTCAGAAGAACGTCTCCTACATGCCCCAAAACTACAAAGGAAAAAAAAAAGGGCCAAACAAGCAATGACAAAGTCAATAAATACTGGGGGGAAAAAACATGGAACAAAGACACACCCACAACTCCACCCATATAAAGGCCACAAATCCCTACCATGATCCTTTGCAAATTCAAATGACCTGCCAGCACAGAACACCATCAGACAGCAACCACAGACACACACACAACTCATCCATCACACAAGCCACACACCATTAGCACCTCCCAAATAGCACCCTCACATACACCCAGCAAAACCTACTCTCACCCACCCTCACTTGCACACATACACACACATCAATCCCCACCACCACCCATCACCATGTCCCCAAAGAAGAATCCAAAGTTCCTAGACAGTGAATTGGAAGTCCTGGTAGATGAAATCCTCAGGGTAGAGCCACAGTTGTTTGGTACATTGGTCCAACAGACCCCCATGTCGCAGAAAACCAAGATGTGGGAGAGGATCGTCGACAGGGTGAACGCACAATCACCATGTTTGCGCACAAAGGAAGACATCCAGAACAGGTGGTATGATGTGCGCAGGAGGGTCAGGCCCTACTCAAGAAGGATTATACCTTGAGCCATCGCACCAGCAGTGGCCCTCCTGCCAAACCAGTATATCTCAGGCCCTGGGAGGAGAAGGTGCGGGCCATCCTACCACCAGAGAGCGTACATGGACTATCAAACATCCCAGAGCCTGGTGAGTACACAACCAATATACCCAATATCGTGTGACAATACACACACATCACTGTCAAGGGGATAGTCAAACCATGCACCCTTAGCAAAGCCACAGTAACCAAAACAGAATCATCACAAGATGTGTATGCTAGTCAGACAAACACAATACCTGCCATCTCATAGTGATATGTAACTGTGTCATGACATGTACAAACCTAACAACAAATAGAGCAAGGCAGTGGCACAAATCTAACCAACAAACACTGTCAGACATTTTGCCACCACTACAACACCACTTCACAGGGAAGCTCACTGAAAGGAAGGAATTCTGTGTATGCTGGTGAAGTCAGTGTAGCCAATAGCATGATGGGAGTTGTAGTCACAGATATTGCTCACCCTCACAATTGGCCCATCAACACCACTCTGAACCATGCTCACATCACAGGGAGTGGAAAAGAACTGACAAGATGGCTGACACTGGGTACTGCTGTGGGGAGCACAAGGCCCTGCTGGGAACTGGGCACCAACCAACAGCAGGACACCACTGTCTGACATCCTGAAAGCAAACTTGCACTCCCTGCAATGGAAGCACGTTCCATGGTGGGATATCTGGCTGGGTGGGAAGGAGGACTGACAGCCCTGACCATAGTTACCAGCAGCTGTTCTCACACACACCCTTAACACAAACTACACACAACTCACCTGGGAGAATGCATTGCCTCATACTCTAATTAAATATCCACAAAGAACCACCACCCTGGGTTATGCTGTGTGAAGCACAGGGACACTTCTAGGACTTGTAGCCAAACTAACGCCAGGACAACACTGTCAGCCATCCTGTCAGCACAGGCACACTACCCCACAGGGAAGCAGAGTCAAAAGGAAGGAAGTATGGGCATGCTGGGAAGGGGGGTGTAGGCAATAGCAAGATGGGAGTGGTAGTCACAGCTCAACATCCCCCACCCACATGGCCCGGCAAGCTCACACTGAAGCATGCATACCTCACAGGGAGTGAAAAGCCACTTCAAAGATGTCTGACACTGGTGCTCTGTTGTGGGGAGCACAAGGCCCTGCTGGGAACTGGGCACCAACAAACAACAGGACACCACTGTCAGCCTTCTTGCCATTGCTGTCACACTCACACACAGTGAAGTCCACTCAAAAGGAAGGAAGTATGGGCATGCTGGGAAGGGGGTGTAGGCAATAGCATGATGGGAGTGGTAGTCACAGCTCAACATCCCCCACCCACATGGCCCGGCAAGCTCACACTGAAGCATGCACACCTCACAGGGAGTGAAAAGCCACTTCAAAGATGTCTGACACTGGTGCTCTGTTGTGGGGAGCACAAGGCCCTGCTGGGAACTGGGCACCAACAAACAACAGGACACCACTGTCAGCCATCTTGCCATTGCTGTCACACTCACACACAGTGAAGTCCACTCAAAAGGAAGGAAGTATGGGCATGCTGGGAAGGGGGGTGTAGGCAATAGCATGATGGGAGTGGTAGTCACAGCTCAACATCCCCCACCCACATGGCCCGGCAAGCTCACACTGAAGCATGCACACCTCACAGGGAGTGAAAAGCCACTTCAAAGATGTCTGACACTGGTGCTCTGTTGTGGGGAGTACAAGGCCCTGCTGGGAACTGGGCACCAACCAACAGCAGGACACCACTTACTGACATCCTGAGAGTCAACCTGCACCCACTGCAAGGGTGGCATGCTTCATGGTGGGATAACTGGGCTGGAGGGAGAAGGATGTCCGGATGTTAACCAAATACCACCAATGCTGGCCATGCACACACCTCAACATTCACATTGAAATGCTTCATGTTGGCAGGACAATGTGCTACACCAATATCAACCTCTGACCGTGACAACATAGGACAATGCAATGTACAGGCCCGCATCCAGAGGTACAGTCACAACTGTCAGGTGTTTGAACCATTGATGCCTGTAGAAACATAACATACATTGTGTGTCTCTTCCAAAAACAGGTGATGATGGGGACACAGCAGCAGACGATGAGGAGTCCCTGTCCCAGGCTCCGGGGGACCCTGAGCTCTCTGGTGTGGAACAGCCTCTGCCCTCCTCGGATGGCGAAGACCTACCTGGCCCCTCTGGTGTGATTCATCATGCAGCACCAGCAGGACCACCATCTGCACCCCCTGCACCCACTCCTCCAACAACTGCCAACACACAGACCACCCCCGCCGGCACGGACAGACCAAGGACCACCAATGACAACAGCACAGGGACCCCGGCCCACCGTGAAGCAACGGACAACAACCCCAGTACCAACCCCCAAGGGGGCCTAAGGTCACCTGTGCGTGCCACCGCAGGTCCTGCACGTGTGGCATGGGGTGGTGGGAGGGGTGGTAGGCAGAGGTCACTGTTTGCAGAGGGGTCTGGACTGCATGATGACCCACAACTGGCACGCATTGCTGATGCGTACCAGAATAGCACCGGAGAGGTCAGCCAGGTAGTGGGGATCCTCAAGGACATTCAACAGCAGCAGGCTGCCCATCATGCCCGCTTGGACTCACACATGTCCCGTGTGGAGACACACATGTCCCATGTGGAGACACACATGTCTGGCATGGAGTCCAAGTGGGACACATTGCAAGAACTGACAGCGGTGCATAGGGACATATTGACATGCCTCCGCCAGATTAGCACCAACATGGCCACACCTCCCTGTGTGCCCACAACATCTGGTGCAGCAACAACTGCAACTGCCACAGGGAGGGAGGATGACTCTGGCTGAGAGTCCTCTGCACCGCAGCAGCCTGCACGTGAGGGTCCCCCCAGAAAGAAGAGGGGTCGTCCGAGGAAGGAGAACTGAGAGGCTGATGGCCATGTACATCCCCCAGGAACCCAACACCTGTTCTGGAAATCCACCTTTGTGTGCAAACTGTTCACCCTGTCGAATGCAACCCAACTCTCCCACATGACATTGGGAGTTTAAGTTGGACCAATGTATCAGATGACTGTGGACTTTACTCAGGACATTTCTGCTACCAACACTTCCAACTCATCTGGGAACTTTGGATTCCAATCCCAATGTACAGCACCCACCATCCTGTGCACTATCCTCACACATGTATGTAAATAAACTCACTAATACACCATACTTGCCTCTGTTGTGACTCCAACGTTGTTTTCGTCATGGAGATGATGATCTGCTAAATGACACTGTGCATGCTAACTGCTACAGCAAGTTCAACACCGTCATGTGAGTCATGGCGACGTGACACATATGAGGGAGACACACCACTAGGGCTACACAACACATACACACCAGGGTCATCTGACTCATCGCCTACACTGATGTTGCCAGGAAATACAGTGGAATGCACAGACACCACACCTATTCACAGTCTGTGTTAACTAGCCCACAGGTGAAGTAAGCTAATGTCAGTCAGATGTGTGACCACAGACAACGCACATCCCAAAGTGAAGCACAGGTTTATTACACATTTGCAACATGTTGTTTCCACTACAGATGCAAGGTAATCCCACGTGGCAGTGGCCACACAGTCAACAATTGTAGAAGAAATAAAGTCCAGGGGTGTGGGGCACATCACCTGTAGGGAAACGACTGCTTCCACCCTGGAAGTTGAATCATGGTGTCGGGGGATCCGAGTGGACCAAACAACTCTGAAAGCACCCTGTGAAGGACAGACATGACACACAGTCAAAAGCACTGAAGAACAGGACAGAACTGCAATACTCATGCCCAATACATGTCACAAGATACCTACACAAAACCAAGTTAGCATGTCAACACTGTTGGGGAGTACAGACTACCTGTAAGGACACATCGCTGCACGCATACAGTCAAGTAGCACATGGCCACACTCAAACAGCAACAGAGCACCATCAACACATATCATGCAAACTCAAATCATTGACATGGACAACTCTGGATACTTACATTCAGCTGAAGAAGTTGGTGATGAGCTGTGTGCGGACATCACCATCATCATCATCATCATCATCATCACTGGCATCGTGGCCCAGGCCAGGATCCTCCACAGGTGGCGGATGTTGGTCATCGTCATCCAGGATGAGAGGCAACTCCTTCCGCACTGCCAGGTTGTGTAACATGCAGCAGACGATGAAAATCTTGCACACCTTTGCAGGGGCATATGGGAGGGCCCCTCCTGGCTTGTCCAGGCAGCGGAAGCGACTCTTCAGGAGACCAAATGTCCGCTCGATCACTCTCCTGGTCCGACCATGTGCCTCCTTGTAGCGCATCTGGGCTGGTGTCACAGGGTTCCTGAGGGGTGTCAGCAACCACGGCATGTTGGGGTATCCGGAGTCACCTACATACAGACAATTGCACATTAGCTGAGTTGGAAAAGAGGGTGGAATACAACATTGCAGAACACACACAATGGTACAAAGTCAGCACCCACCGACAAGCCAGGCACGCTGGTTCGGCATCTGTGACATCATCCTCGGGATGCGACTACTCCTCATCACGTAGGCATCGTGTGCAGAACCGGGGAAACGTGCACACACATGTGAGATGGTCATATCTGCAAGACATACCACCAGAGCATTGATAGAATAGTAATGTTTACGGTACCTGTATGCCTGCTCATGTGCCTGTGGTGGTACCAAAGCGATACCAAAGGGGATGATGGACAGAGCGCTTGAGCTAATCAAACACTCACCCCCAGTCAACTGATCTGGGTTTAATCCATCATCATTCTTTAGCTCACTCCACCACCCCAGTTCAGACATGGCCATATGCAAATCAGTCTGACCCTGTGCCTCATGGGAACAGTCCAGCCCGAACTGCCAAGCCATGTCTTCCCTGGACCGGAAACAAGCATCCTGGCACCGGTTTCTGGCTATTCAGCCGTCATCAGCCAGGCTAGCTTGAATCCAGTGGCAAAGTGAGCAAGGGACCCACGTCTGGGCATACCCTGCCAACTTAGGGCGAACAAAGCGATACCAAAGGGGATGATGGACAGAGCGCTTGAGCTAATCAAACACTCACCCCCAGTCAACTGATCTGGGTTTAATCCATCATCATTCTTTAGCTCACTCCACCACCCCAGTTCAGACATGGCCATATGCAAATCAGTCTGACCCTGTGCCTCATGGGAACAGTCCAGCCCGAACTGCCAAGCCATGTCTTCCTGGACCGGAAACAAGCATCCTGGGACCGGTTTCTGGCTATTCAGCCGTCATCAGCCAGGCTAGCTTGAATCCAGTGGCAAAGTGAGCAAGGGACCCACGTCTGGGCATACCCTGCCAACTTAGGGCGAACAAAGCGATACCAAAGGGGATGATGGACAGAGCGCTTGAGCTAATCAAACACTCACCCCCAGTCAACTGATCTGGGTTTAATCCATCATCATTATGATGGATTTAACCCAGATCTCTTGACTGGGGGTGAATGTTTTGATTTGTTCTGCATTCCGTCCATCAATTGTGTGTCTTTTGCTTCCTCGCCCTAAGTGCGCCGGGTATGCCCAGACGTGGGTCCCGGGCTCACTGTGCCACTGGATTCAAGCTATCCTGGCTGAAGAGGAGTGAAACCCCGAAACCGGTCCTAGGATGCTTGTTTCCGGTCCAGGGAGGACCTGGCTTAGCAGTTCGGGCTGGACTGTTCCCATGAGGCACAGGGTCAAGACTGATTTGCATATGGCCAGGTCTAAACTGGGGTGGCATGGTGAGCAAAAGAATGATGGATTTAACCCAGATCTCTTGACTGGGGGTGAATGTTTTGATTTGTGCTGCATTCCGTCCATCAATTGTGTGTCTTTTGCTTCCTCGCCCTAAGTGCGCCGGGTATGCCCAGACGTGGGTCCCGGGCTCACTGTGCCACTGGATTCAAGCTATCCTGGCTGAAGAGGAGTGAAACCCCGAAACCGGTCCTAGGATGCTTGTTTCCGGTCCAGGGAGGACCTGGCTTAGCAGTTCGGACTGGACTGTTCCCATGAGGCACAGGGTCAAGACTGATTTGCATATGGCCAGGTCTAAACTGGGGTGGCATGGTGAGCAAAAGAATGATGGATTTAACCCAGATCTCTTGACTGGGGGTGAATGTTTTGATTTGTTCTGCATTCCGTCCATCAATTGTGTGTCTTTTGCTTCCTCGCCCTAAGTGCGCCGGGTATGCCCAGACGTGGGTCCCGGGCTCACTGTGCCACTGGATTCAAGCTATCCTGGCTGAAGAGGAGTGAAACCCCGAAACCGGTCCTAGGATGCTTGTTTCCGGTCCAGGGAGGACCTGGCTTAGCAGTTCGGGCTGGACTGTTCCCATGAGGCACAGGGTCAAGACTGATTTGCATATGGCCAGGTCTAAACTGGGGTGGCATGGTGAGCAAAAGAATGATGGATTTAACGCAGATCTCTTAACTGGGGGTGAATGTTTTGATTTGTTCTGCACTCTGTCCATCAATTGTGTGTCTTTTGCTTCCTCACCCTAAGTGCGCCGGGTATGCCCAGACGTGGGTCCCGGGCTCACTGTGCCACTGGATTCAAGCTATCCTGGCTGAAGAGGAGTGAAACCCCGAAACCGGTCCTAGGATGCTTGTTTCCGGTCCAGGGAGGACCTGGCTTAGCAGTTCGGGCTGGACTGTTCCCATGAGGCACAGGGTCAAGACTGATTTGCATATGGCCAGGTCTAAACTGGGGTGGCATGGTGAGCAAAAGAATGATGGATTTAACCCAGATCTCTTGACTGGGGGTGAATGTTTTGATTTGTTCTGCATTCCGTCCATCAATTGTGTGTCTTTTGCTTCCTCGCCCTAAGTGCGCCGGGTATGCCCAGACGTGGGTCCCGGGCTCACTGTGCCACTGGATTCAAGCTATCCTGGCTGAAGAGGAGTGAAACCCCGAAACCGGTCCTAGGATGCTTGTTTCCGGTCCAGGGAGGACCTGGCTTAGCAGTTCGGGCTGGACTGTTCCCATGAGGCACAGGGTCAAGACTGATTTGCATATGGCCAGGTCTAAACTGGGGTGGCATGGTGAGCAAAAGAATGATGGATTTAACCCAGATCTCTTGACTGGGGGTGAATGTTTTGATTTGTTCTGCATTCCGTCCATCAATTGTGTGTCTTTTGCCTGTGGTGGTACCAAAGCCACATGTGTCCCATCAATGGAGCCGATGACATGTGGCATCCTCCCCAGGGCATAGAAGTCACTCTTGACGTCAGTGAGTTGTTGACATTTAGGGAAATAGATGTACTGGTTCAGGTATCTCAACATTGCCTCCAAAACATCGCGTAGCACACGGCTGAACATGGTCTGTGACATTCCACCAGCAGACGCCACAGTGTGTTGAAAGGTACCGGTGGCAAAGAAGTGTAGGGCTGCCATCACCTTCACCTTGGGGGTCAGCGCTGTAGGGTATGTCCGGCCAGGTTGCAGATGTGGGGCCAACCGCACTGTCAATTCCTCAGTCAGCGGCCTGTTGAAGCGGTACCGTCGGATGCAGTCACGTTCAACCATTGTTGCAAGGTCAGGGAATGGTCTATGGACAGCTGGTGCCCTGCAGTGCATAGGTGAAAAAAGAAAGATTGTCAGTCACCCCACATATGTGGCATTGACCATACTCAATATCACATGATACATCATTACAAGACACAAGTACTTGATGTGTGTGCCGTTCTGTATGGACATATATGGCACCTACATGGCCAACATCAAACATCACAGCTCAACATGTGTTGACAACAAGTTCCAGGTCGTGCTATGGGAAACATTAGGCTGTGTCACAGTACCCATATACTGCTGTCACGTTCCAAACACACACCACAGTGACAAGTGAGGACAGATGTGCCACAGGCATCACAGCTCATTGACAGGTAGATTCCCAGGGACCCTGTATTGCCACATGGACATTGGCATGACATGGCGTATCATGTACACGTCAGCAAAACAACCATGACTCCCACAGGTAGTGGCCCCTGTTGCCTCTGCAGGACAGACATGGACGTCTGTGACACACAAACGCACAACATCAAAGTAGATGCACAAACAACGTGGATGTGGAGACTGTCTCCCATTGTGCACATTGAATCAGAGACATCTGAAACACAACATGCACACAGAATGTGGAGGGCCATCATTGATGTGGCAATGAGTCACCCTGTGACGTACATACCTTCCCACATGCGACTCAGGGTGTATGTGACATGACATACACATACACAACCTGGAAATGTGACCATGACACATGCCCTGAACTGAACAGTTGCACATCACAGTGGTCATGTGCACAACACACAAAGGATTCTGTCCCTATGAACACGTGCACAGCCTGGCAGTGGCTGCCCCCAAGTGCCACCAAAAAACCACATGTTGACCCCCATACACACACAGGAAAAGCAGCCTTACATGCCTTAGGATACAGTGTCGTCAGGCTGTGGTGTTGTAGGTGGGCCCCTGAGTCCCTGGCAAGTAATTGGGGCTGGCATACGTTCACCAATGACAACCATGGTGACATATGCGGGTGATTTGTACAGGGACGCGTTGTACAGCAATGGACCGATCGGTGTGCACGCATTGGCTATTGCATATGATGTGGACGGATGCGTGTTGTCATCCGATGTCCGCGTTGTACAGCAATGGACCGATCGGTGTGCACGCATTGGCCATTGCATATGATGTGGACGGAAATACGCGTTGTACAGCAATGGACCGATCGGTGTGCACGCATTGGCCATTGCATATGATGTGGATGGAAATACGCGTTGTACAGCAATGGACCGATCGGTGTGCACGCATTGGCCATTGCATATGATGTGGACGGAAATACGCGTTGTACAGCAATGGACCGATCGGTGTGCACGCATTGGCCATTGCATATGATGTGGACGGATGTGTGTTGTCATCCGATGTACGCGTTGTACAGCAATGGACCGATCGGTGTGCACGCATTGGCCATTGCATATGATGTGGACGGAAATACGCGTTGTACAGCAATGGACCGATCGGTGCGCACGCATTGGCCATTGCATATGATGTGGACGGAAATACGCGTTGTACAGCAATGGACCTATCGGTGCGCACGCATTGGCTATGGCCTGGCATGGCAACGGACGCGTTTTTGAAGCTTTAACGAGTCAGATGCAGTGAATTCAGTTGGCCACCCACAACAATGTTGCAAATTCATGGGTGTCATGAAGTTGAACTTTTGAAGGATGCTGTGGGCGTGTATAAGTGGTGCAATTCCATGGATTGGCCAGATTCAGAAGATGCAAACGACTTGGACCTATCACTTTGGACACATGGGACAGTATCTGCCTCTGCAGCACACATATAATGCTGGCTGTTCCCCTGAGAGCTCACTTGCCTGCACTACATGCTCCAGGACGACATCTGCCACCACCACTGCTGCTGTCTCTGCATCCTCTGGCTACTGCAATGGCACGTACTGTGGAGAGAGCCCCTGCCTTCAGCACTGAGGAGAACCAGGCCCTGCTGGACAGCCTCCTTCCACAGTACAGCAAGCTGTATGGGAAACCAGGGGAGCAGGTGAGTGTGCTGTCCACTGCCTTACTAAATGTGCAAGTTGTCTGACTAGCAAGACTTACAGTGTGCACACCACTGGCTAGCATGCTCACTGAGTAGTTGTCACCCCCCAAAGTGTGTAGTTACATGCACTGAACAGGTATAGTGCAGTAACAGTGCATTCCAACAAGGTCTGACTTCCCAGGTTATGATCCCATTTGGTAACTGCTGGCAAACTGTTCATAGCCATAGTTGCACTGCCTGTGTACATCATATGCCCCTGTGATTGAGACATGTATATCCAACTGTGTGATGCACGGAAATGTTGCATGTGTAGTAATGGCCTTTTCACTTTGTCATCTTCACAGGTTGATGCCCACCAGAAGCAGGAAATCTGGCTGACCATCGCCCGGGCAGTAAGATCCGTGGGGGTCTACAAGTGCCGGATCCGCAACTGCCAGAAGAGGTGGCAGGACCTTTGGGGCTGGACCCGGAGGATCGCAAGGGTCCAGCTGAAGCTGTCGCCTCCTCGCAGGAGGGGCGGACACCGGACCCTGACCCCCCACATGCTCAGGATTCTGGCAGTGGTCTTCCCGGACCTGGATGGGCACCTGAAGGCCAGACAGCAGCAAGGAGGGGGTGAGTCCATGACTGCACTGTGAACTTTGTCTGACATGCTATGTGCCCTCCTCTGGCCTGGTTAAACTTCCACAGTACATCAGTCTTGTGGTCCAGGACCCATGTCCCTCAATTGTGACATGCCCACTCCTCATCCGATACCCAGGTGTGGCCCTTACAGTCAGGAAATTGTGTTACTTGGGCACTGTGTCCTTGCATTTTGCTTAGCTCAAGGTGGGGGTCAGCATTTGTTCCCGTAACTTTGTGGAGGGATTCATGGGTGGGTCAATTGCTTACACAATGCCTGAGTTCTGACATGTAATCTGCGTGTAACTTTGATATGTGGTCCAATTGCTGATCTGACTCACCACATGTGCCTGGGGTATTTGGCACACACCCATGCTGCGGGTGGGAACAATGTTTGGGCCTCAGGAGTATGTATATCAAGTGTGTCACACATGCTTAGCCACCTGCCTACTGTCTAGGGCTCATCCCTCTTTCACGTGGAGCAGGACAGTCATGCCTACTCCAGGGCATACAATACACTCTGTACTCCCACTCCTGTGTATCAGCTGACACGTTGTGCTCAGTGAAATGTTCCCTCAGGTGTCTGCCTCTGTGTCATTGTGCTGTGGCTTCGTTGTCAGGACTACTGGGGTGTTTATCGGTTAGGGCTCAGCATGCCATCTGAGATGTGACCATAGGAGACGATACTTGTGTGACATATAGGTGTTTGATCACTTGACTGTGCAGACTGGTGTATGCGACTGTGAAGTTCAGGCAGCTGTTATTCATTCACAGCAGACTGTGAGGTGCTCAGGTTCAGAGAGTTGTGTTTCATGTCTCCCATATGTCCAATTGGTATGACGTGGACAAATAAGAGTTCAGGTGATGTGGTTTGTGGGGGATGGACATGTGCACTTGTCAGCTACAGAACTTGCATTCCCCATGACCTAGTATTGTGACACAGTGCAGAATGTTGTTGGCTGGCTGCCCTGCCCATGTGACTGGAGACAGTGATGTATGACTTTGCAGGCATGCCTGTGCCATGGCATTAAACTTCCTAAGAGTGATCCTGCAGGGGAGTGACATGTGCTACATGCACCCCATTGTGGCATTGACTATCAGGACATGGGTGCATCATGGTGTCTGGTGCTGGTATGCATCACATGCATTTCAATTTAGACTCTGGCCATCCCTTTATCTGGACACCTGTACTGACTCAGTGGCAAGAGATGTGATGTGTGCATGTTCACATACTTCACCGTGTTCTCTGCAATGTCCAACAACTGTGTAGGTGGTGCATGTGTCCACACTGGGGTATTACCATCCGACAGGCACCAGACAGATGGGTGCAAGGCCAGGAGGGATGTGAGTGCCATGGTTGACCATCAGACTGACAATTGGCTTCTCCTAATCTGTGTGAGCACTTTTGGCAATGTTCAACTAAGGATGCCAGGGCTTGCTCTGTGATGTGCTGTACTTACTGTGGTGTGTGCGTTCGGTGCAGGTGACTGATGTTTGTCTGTTTCCCTATTGTTTGCAGATACATCCACGGCCACAGGAGGGGACAGCTCCACGGACCAGGAGGAGCTGCAGAGCCAGACTGGGTCAGCAGCCGATGAGTGGTCGGAGGGACCCAGTGGCACGGAGGGCGAGGGGAGCCACACCGAGGAGTCCTCAGCACCATCCACCTCAGCTGAGGACCACAGCAGCTTGGACGATGACTCCCTTGTGGAGGTGCGTGTCAGCAGCCACCACACCCCAGCTAGTATTGCCGTCCCCGCCACCACCACCACCACCGCCCTCCCATCGCCTCCCATTCCAGAGGTCCGTGGAGGCTCCCGTGTTCGGGAGCGTGTCTCCTTCGTGCCAGGCACCGCACCCCCTGCCCCTGTGTCCCCTGCTGCCCTGAGTGAGGAGTCTGTGTACTTACTTCACCAGCTCCATGTAGGGCAGACAGCAATGCTGAGTGTCCTCCATGCACACACCACTCTGTTGACTCAGCTGGTGTCGTTCATGGAGGGCATCTCATCGGGCATGTCTGCCCTACAGTGGAGCAATAAGTCCATGGACTCCTCCCTGACGGCAGCAGTGTCCCTCCTCCAACAGTCCCTCACCCCTCCTACCTCTGCCCCATCCACACTCCCTGGCACCCTACCTGTCCCAAGCACATGCACACCTGCACAATCACCCAAACACACAGACACAAGCAGCACAGAAACACCCAAAACAAAGACAAAACGTGCACGTAAGCATCCTCAGGGGACTGATACCACACCCACAGGAGATGGGGAACAGACACACACACAGGCATCCACAGTCACTCCGCAGTCCTCCGATACCTCTCCCTCCAAGGCCCCTTCCCTTGCCTCACCTGCAACCCCACCTACAAAGCAGCTCTTCCTCTGTCACCTCGGCCTCTTCCCCTCCGATCCAGCTGATCCAGCATACAGGGGGAAGAGGAAGTCCACCCACACAGAGGGGAGTGCCCCTCACCCCCGGACACCCTCCCCCAGGCACAGACAGACTGAGGCCCCCACCCGCAAGTCCCCCGGACCCGGAAGAGCAAGACCCCGCCACCGCCCTGCAGCTCAACCACACAGTCTCCTTCCTCCATCCCTCAGGCCCCCACTACACAGGTTCCCCCACCACACCCTGCCCCAGGTTCCCCCACCCACAGATACACCATCCCCAAAATGATCCGGCCTTCTTCCCCTACCACTTGCTCTTCCAGCACCACACCCCCCACTGCGCATGTTTGTGCCACTGGTGTGGAGACTGTGTCCTCCCCCTCTGTCCTGCCCACCTTACCTGAACCCCATTCTACTCCCCTGGAGATAGGCACTGCATTGGAGTCCCCTACCACCCCGTCTGACTTGGGCACTGCAGTGGGGAACCTGTCCACTCCATCTGGCCAGCCCACTGCAGTCGTGCTGGCACCCACACCATCTGACTCATGCCCCCCAGTTGTGCCGGCACACACCATGTCAGACACCTCCACTGCAGTTGTCAGTGACTCTCCAGCACCCACCACCCCTTCCCTGCCTCCTTCTGGTGAGCCCTGATCCTGTGGTGCCTGGCCTGCCCCCCCGTATGCCCCTCCGAGGGGAATATCCCTGGTCCGTAGCAGTGCAGGCAAGCAAAGGGTGACATCTGCCACTGTCACCCTGTTCGGACTTTACTAATGGACTGGCCATTGGCCTTTGTGTTTTTTCAGGACTTTCACTTTTAAACCCACATATGCTGAATAAAGCTACTTTCTGTTCTCTAGTGGTTTTGCTTCAGCTGTACATGATGTTGATGTTGCTAACCATGCCCTTGCTGCAGTGATGCTGATTTTTGATGTCAGGAAAATGAAGTGTTACTGTGCAGGACCCCATGTGGTCCAGGGGGAATGTGTCCTATCCTGGTGTGTATCCATGTCATCCTTTGCCGCAATATGAGGGTGTCATGTTTTCAATATTTGGCAATGGGATTTCCTACTTTTATTTGCAATATCACATCTGTGGCTTACACCCCTGCACATCTGTTGTGCTTGCCATTGTTCAATTTGTCTATTTCCCTGACGGTGGGACCATCTCCACTGGACATGCAAGTTTGGGCATCAATGGGGAAGGACTCATCTGTGTTATCAGTGCAACTTGCTATACATGTGTGTTGGATCTGTGCAGATGATTTCGGTGACACTCCCATGACCAGGCTGATGTGACGAGAGCCTTCATTTTGTGATAATTGTTGACTGAGTGACCAAGTGTTCTGCTGACATGATAGAGCCCTGCAGAGACAACGTATGGCACAGCTTTCCTTACACAGGAGTGGAGTCCCCTCATGGCAGTGTGTAATTCCGTGACATTGCCTGAGCCCAAGGTGTGTGTTGTGTGAGCATGTCTATGTGTGTTCACTTCTATTTTGCTACGCAGGCTGGGATCCGTAGTGATGTTCCTGTTTGTGATGCTTGCTGAGTTGACCTATGTTCCCCCAAAATCTTCTCCCTGGGTTCTCTGGGATGTGGGTGCATGGCACATTACTGGTCATCAGGGTGTCACCCATAGGTGTGTTTGCTGTCAGGGCTGAGTTTGTGGGCAAACGCAGATGAGACACAGTCAGGATTCCCCTTGGCACTTGTTGGTTACACAAGTCATGTAATTTACAGTTTGTGGTAGCTTTCAGTGATTGTGACACGTTGTGTGTGTGACTGCTGCCACTCCTCAGGGTCAGAGCTGCAATGTTGGAAGTTGGATATGTGTGTTCTTTGTGGCTGACCTTGGCTTCTTCATTGGTGTGTGACTGTGGCCGGGATCCCATTGGTTGGTGTGGATTTGACGTCCTGCCCATGGACGGCGTACTGTGCAGTGTGTCAGACATTCACGAGTCTTGTTGACTGGCCATGTGTGATGGGTTTCTGCACCTTAGTTCCCACCACCACCCCTGGGATTGTCATGGGTGCATGTGCAATGTCACCAGTCCATGTGAGCTTCACTGCTGCACATTGGTGGAGATCAAGGTGTGTGGTGTTGAGTGTGTGCAAATGAGAGTTGTTTCACGGCTAGACCCCTGCCTCCATATTGGCCTTGGCTGACAGGCCATGCTGATTGATTTGTGCTTGTGTAGGTGTGATGGTAGTTTGGGGCTCAGGACACATGACTGTGGTTCACAGTGTGAACGACATCTAGCTTTGTCATCACAGTGGGATTATCATGCAGGCCAGTGTCACCACAATGTGGGGTCCCTGGGGGTAGTGCTGTGGTGGGTCTGTCTCTTGCTGTGTTAGTTGCTGTTCCTACAAGCTTGTGTGACATGTGTAATTTGGGCTCCCTCTCATCTAACAATGCCTGATTGCCCACATAGGGGAATCCGATCCATGAGTTACTTTTGTGTGGCACTGTATGCACATCTGTGTAATTGGGATTCAGGCCTCCTCATGTGTTGTGTGGTTGCCTGGGGACACTGGCACCCCCCCATCACCTGTTGTGTTTGATATGTAGTGTGGGGCTGCTTGTTTGTGTTTGTGCATCTGCACCACTGCATTGGCATATCTTTAGTGTGCCATTGGCTGTATGTTGTTTGGTGGGTTTCCCCTGCTGTCCCTGGGACTCCTAGGTCATCAGTCAGCACAATGATCATGGTTTGTATGTCCCATTGTTGCCATGGTATGGTATTTGTTCACCTCACATCTACAGTCTCCACAGGATATCTACATTTGTGTGCCCATTGGTGCAGATATGTGGGTCTGCATTGTGATGGTCACTTCTGTCATTGTGTTATTGATGAATGTTGACAATGTCAGCCTCCATGGGTGATGTTTGTCTGCACATGCCCAAAGGTATGTCTTATTTGCACTGCACTGTTTGCCTCACCCAATCTATGTTGCTATGGGACACAAGCACTACTATGCCACTGATGTGTTTGTTGTTCTGTGACCAGGAATCATCCATGCTGTTTGGCATTTGCAGCTTTTTCCATGACAACACTTACATTTTGGTCACTGTGATGATGGGGGTTAGACCCCATTGCCACAATGTTCAAAATGTGCTTCAGCTATGGACCCCACACTTACCTTTTGGTCACTGTGATGATGGGGGTTAGACCCCATTGCCACAATGTTCAAAATGTGCTTCAGCTATGGATCCCACACTTACCTTTTGGTCACTGTGATGATGGGGGTTAGACCCCATTGCCACAATGTTCAAAATGTGCTTCAGCTATGGACCCCACACTTACCTTTTGGTCACTGTGATGATGGGGGTTAGACCCCATTGCCACAATGTTCAAAATGTGCTTCAGCTATGGACCCCACACTTATCTTTTGGTCACTGTGATGATGGGGGTTAGACCCCATTGCCACAGTGGTCATGGTCTGCTTGCATTGTGGAGGCCACACACATTTATGTGTGACACATGTGATAGGGGGTCACATTGTATGTTCAATGTCATGTTCAGTGTTGTAGGCATTTGACAGAGTCTACACACGCTTGTCATGGTGTTGGGGGGATGTGTTTTTCTGACATTCCTTATGTTGGAGTATGCTGGTTGTGTCATGCATTACCCGTCCTATGAGTAGGGGTGGTGTTGTTGGTAGGCATCCATCCCCCTATGATTGGGGATGGTAGTAGTGACAGGCATCCAGCCCCCCATGGGTAGGGGTGGTGGTAGTGGTAGGCATCCAGCCCCCCATGAGTAGAGGTGGTGGTAGTGGTAGGCATCCAGCCCCCCATGAGTAGGGGTGGTGGTAGTGGTAGACATCCATCCCCCTATGAGTGGGGATGGTAGTAGTGACAGGCATCCAGCCCCCCATGAGTAGGGGAGGTGTTGGTGGTAGGCATCCAGCCCCCCATGAGTAGGGGTGGTGTTGGTGGTAGGCATCCAGCCCCCCATGAGTAGGGGTGGTGGTAGTGGTAGGCATCCAGCCCCCCATGAGTAGGGGTGGTGGTAGTGGTAGGCATCCAGCCCCCATGAGTAGGGGTGGTGTTGGTGGTAGGCATCCAGCCCCCCATGAGTAGGGGTGGTGGTAGTGGTAGGCATCCATCCCCCTATGAGTGGGGATGGTAGTAGTGACAGGCATCCAGCCCCCCATGGGTAGGGGTGGTGGTAGTGGTAGGCATCCAGCCCCCTGAGTAGGGGTGGTGGTAGTGGTAGGCATCTAGCCCCCATGAGTAGGGGTGGTGGTAGTGGTAGGCATCCAGCCCCTATCAGTGGGGATGGTAGTAGTGACAGGCATCCAGCCCCCATGGGTAGAGGTGGTGTTGGTGGTAGGCATCCAGCCCCCCATGAGTAGGGGTGGTGTTGGTGGTAGGCATCCAGCCCCCCATGAGTAGGGGTGGTGGTAGTGGTAGGCTTCCAGCCCCCTATCAGTGGGGATGGTAGTAGTGACAGGCATCCATCCCCCCATGGGTAGGGGTGGTGGTAGTGGTAGGCATCCAGCCCCCCCTGAGTAGGGCTGGTGGTAGTGGTAGGCATCCAGCCCCCTATGAGTGGGGATGGATGGTAGTAGTGACAGGCATCCAGCCCCCCATGGGTAGGGGTGGTGGTAGTGGTAGGCATCCAGCCCCCCCTGAGTAGGGGTGGTGGTAGTGGTAGGCATCCAGCCCCCCCTGAGTAGGGGTGGTGGTAGTGGTAGGCATCCAGCCCCCCATGAGTAGGGGTGGTGTTGGTGGTAGGCATCCAGGCCCCTATGGGTGTATATGGCATTGGTGATAGCCATCCTGCCCGTATGGTTCTGCTGTTGCTAGTGTAAGTCATTTCTGCATCCCTATGTGTGTGTGTTATATGTCGGGTACGTGTCGTTTGTTTGTGTAGTGGGTGTTTAACTTACCGTCTGCGCCGTACGCGTCCGTACCTGTTCCGGTAATAGATGTAGAGTATTGGTAGGACCTGCGCGATGGGATTCATGGTTGGTTCGTCTCGTTCGGCTTTCTCGTTGCTTCGACTCGTACTCATGGCTGGCTTGTTCATCTCGTAGCCGTGGATCGTCTTGTGGCGCGAATCGGAGCTTATGTGCGGCTCTCCCGGATGCTCTGATGTGCCGGACGTAGCGACGGGTTCGGCGCGTACGGAAGGCGCATCGTACTGGTCCGGCTGGAAGGTGCTGTATTTCTGCTTCCGTGCGACTCGATTCTGCGTTTACGGATCCGGCTCGGGCGGGGAACAGGAGCTGGAATGGGTAAGTATGGCTGGGTCGGGATCTGGGCAGTTATGCGCATCGTACTTGCTCGTTCGGACGAATGTTCGAATCGGTCGAGAAACACGCATTCGGCTTGGTTTTTTTCCGGACGAATAGTGTTAGGTGCGCTTCCGGCCGAGATCGGAATCGACCCCTAAGTCTTTTATTACTCTCAAGTACATTTGCTAAAATGTATACTCTCATTTACATCTGGTACAATATAGACAACAAATATATAAACTGTTGCTTTTAAACACAATTTTCCAAATGCAATGTCAATTAGCACAAATAATAACTCAAACACTAATTATAAGTAGTAATTGTTTCAATCCTGTCCACTTTCTGTTCACATCTTCCTAATAGGCAGAATAATGTATTCAATACTTTCACTTGGTAAAAATCCAATATAAATTTTTTAATTTGTGTTCACATCTTCCCAATAGGCAGAATAATGTATTCAAAACATTCGCTTAAAAAAAATCCAATATAAATTTGTTAATTCGTGCTGACATCTTCCCAATAGGCCGAATAATGTATTCAAAACTTTGGCTTCAAAAATATCAAATATGAATTTTGTAAATCGAAAGGCAACCTAGATTTGAATTGCAAGTGGGCATCATTGCAATGTGTCCATCCTTTATTACACTTTTAATACACTGTATAGTGTCCAGATGTTGTAGTAGGTCCATCATGGAAAATAATAGCCACTGCTATAAAAGTTCTTCCTGAAATAGATATTTTGACTTGCAACAAAATGTTTTATTTTGGTCTCCAATTTTCTTTCATTTGCTCTACAACGTTGAAACATTAAAATTAGATATTTTCCAGATCTTTCTATATGTAATGTAGACAACATCTCTGATCTACAATGTGAACATTTCATCTCCTGATTGGCTGTTTTAATCAATTTGTTAAAAAGTACTGATTCACAGTCTGGTATTGTCAAGTATATGAATCGTTTGATCCTATTTCAGTGGTAGAAGTAAATAAACACTCTTCACATTTATGATCCCATCTGTAACTTAGTCCAAATAAGTTTTCAATCTGAATTCCTTCCTGTTCTACCACTCCAAGCATAAGCATTAGAAATTCTTGTGCATCTTGTTGTACATTAAGAGTAAATGTTAATGAACCAGTACATATATCCTAAAGTTGACGAACTCCAGAAGCAGTATGGATTTTAGTTCTGTCAGTTACCAACTGTTGAACTACATGTTGTAATAAAGAACAAAATCTTTTTTCATGATTTCACATTATTTCACAATGAAGCTCTTCCAGATAAAACACAACATTCAGAATCACATTAGCATAGCAGTTGATACCTGAACTATTTTCCAACTGATATCCTACAATCTCATCAACAGTTTCCATTTTCTTTTCTGTACGCCTTTGTTAGACCTGGCACCATTGGCGTGGGTCTCCCTTCCATTTTTCGCTGTTGTCTCCTCTGTTTTACTGGTGTTAGATGCTCTGGGCACTGTGACACTGCCATTCAGTGTCACAGCGCGAATGCTCCCTGTATAAATATGTCTATGTGAATTGGTATATCCCTGATTGGCTTATTTGGTTTACCTGTTAGTCCCTAGTAGTGTGGCCTGTGTGTGCCCAGGGCTGGTAAACCAAATGCTGCTGGTGGGCCTGCAGCACTGATGTGTGCCACCCACAGAAGCAGCTTGTAAAGTGTGTCTCAGACCTGCCACTGCAGTGTCTGTGTGCAGTCCAGAACTGCCATCTTGGCTGTGAAGTGCACTCACTTCCCAGCCCCTGAACCTTCCCTTAGCATCCTGTAAGTCACCCCTATGGTAGGGTGCCTTGTATGTGTAAGGCAGGACATGCCTTGGTGTGTGTAGCATGTCCTGGTAGTGAATTATGCACCATTTCGTTTTTCACTACTGTAAGGCTACCTGTTCCTCATAGGCTAGAATGGGCAGTTTGACTATTACATGCTATAGTCCTAACTGACCCCAGGAACATGGTAGAAAAACGAATTTAGTATGCCTGAGCTCAGAATATTAAAATACACCTTTTAGTGAAGTTTATTTTTATATTCTGTGTTTGAACATACCACTTTTAGAAAGTAGGTATTTTCTTGCCTAAGCCTTCCAGTGTGCTCTGCCGTTATGTGTATTGGCTGTCTGGTTTAAGAGGGGCAGGACAGGCTGAGTCAGACCTGGGTGGAATAGAGAGATCTGCATTTAGAGTGTGGGGAGGGGTGACTCTTTGATCTGAATAGGGCTGTGCCTGGCAAGGTGAATGCTGGCTCCACCTCCCACTGTGTGTCTGCTAGCAGACCCCCTCTTTCTGAAAGGAAGGATGCAGCCTGGTAAAGAAAGTGCTCCAGGCCTGAGCAGAACTGGTTCTGGCTAGGTTCAGGGACTGGTAGCTTCAAGGATCAAAGGTTTTTGGGGTATAAATATCTGTGCTCAAACCCCTACTTTTGTATTGCTTTTGGATCTGGAGAGGAAGCTCTGTCCGTGCCACTGGAGGAATCTGCAGGAAGTGACTGTCCCTGTGCTGTGTGTTGTTTCTTGCACTGGCCTGCAGCAGTGACCACTGGACCTTGAAGAAGAGGAAAAGGAACTCTTGAGAGAACTTTTATTTTTGTACAGCAATCACCCAAGGGCTAGGAAAAGAGCTAGCCTCCTGCTGGAGTCTCAGGCACATCAGACTCAACCACCGACCTCCTGCTTCCTCCCTGCGAGGACTGCTATCTGCTGAGGAGGCTCCTGTGAGTTCCAGGGCCTCTAGTCTGCATCAGAGAAAAGAGGGTAAGAAATCGACGCTAACGCATCTTTGCGGGCCGCTGCAGTCGAGAGCGCTGGGAAAATCATCGCGCTACTGCCGCCGAGGGCCCGCAACCCAAAACCATCGCTGACGCCCCTTTGCGAGCCGCTGCAGCCGAGACGCGCTGGAAAGATCATCGCGCTGCTGTCGCCGCGCACTCGCAACCCTGAAAGAAATCATCGCTTCGAGACATCGCGAGTGCGGACGCCGTGCGTTCGCCACTTTGATCGCATCGCACCGAATTTCGTCGCTCCCTCGCGGAGCGTCTTGTCTTCGCATCGCAACACGATCGCACAGCGCAACAGGATCACTGCATCGACTTCTCCCACGCGGCAAGAAAGTCATCGCATCGGCGGTCCAGCGTGCAGAAGTTTGTTGCATCGTCTCCGCACGCATCCCGCAGATCGGCGCATCATCCTCCCTTGCGGCAAGGATTTCAACGCATCGCCGGCCTCGCGTGCCGAGAATCATCGCTACAGCTTATTTGCGACACTTTGTTGGTTTTGCTACTAAACCCAGGTACTTTGTGAAAGAAAGGGTCGCAGAGACCACTGCTTTGAACTTGAACCTTATTTTTGCAACCTTTGAACTATTTTTGACAGCCCTTCAACAGCTATCCTATTTTTGACAGTATTGTGGCTTTTACAGTTATTGGTCTTGTGATAAATCTGCCTTTATATAAAGATACTTATTTTTTATAATAACTACTTGTGTGGTGTCCCTTTGTAGTGTTCCTCATTGTGTTACTGTGTATGATCATAAATGCTTCACACCCTGCCTCTGAGATAAGCCTACCTGCTCGTGCTACGTTACCACAGGGTTGAGCAGGGGTATTAAAGAGGGTAGCCCTCTCACTCTGACTTAGGAAGAAGGGTCCCTACTTGGACAGTGGCCAGCCATTGCCAACTAGAGACCCCCATTTCTAACATTGGTGGTCAGCGGTGAGGATCTGGACTTGCATTTATGATCGCATACAGTAATTATAGTGTACACTACTAGTGAGTGCAGACCATAACGTACCGCATACATTTTTTGGGGAGAATTTTTTTTGCTCCTATATTGTGATTGATATTGCCGGTGATTTTTCACCCACGCACATTTCTGAGAGTTTTTGGGATCCTATATTGTGATTGATATTGCCGGTGATTTTTCACCCGCGCCCATTTATTGAAAGTTTTTTGATCCCCTATTGTGATTGATATTGCTGGTGATTTTTCACCCACGCACATTTCTGAGAGTTTTTGGGATCCTATATTGTGATTGATATTGCCGGTGATTTTTCACCCGCGCCCATTTATTGAAAGTTTTGATCCCCTATTGTGATTGATATTGCTGGTGATTTTTCACCCACGCACATTTCTGAGAGTTTTTAGGATCCTATATTGTGATTGATATTGCCGGTGATTTTTCACCCGCTTACATTTTTTGAGAAGTTTTCTTCTGTCCTTTATTGATATTGCCAGTTATTTCTACAATGGGCAAGCCCAGATCCAATGCCTCAGAAGATCTCTCCTGGGAAGAAGAGAAAATAGAAACCTACAATGCCAAGCAGCTCAAATATTTTTGCAAGCAATTCACAGTCCCTATCACAGGTCTCACTAGGAGGGAGGAGTATTACAAGGCGCTGAAGGCCTGGCTAGAAGCCAGGGATGCCCCTAAGGATCTAGGAGAGCTTGTGGAGGGAGGAGAGCAGCAGGGCGATGTAGTAGACTTAGTAGGAGACCCAGCCCTTTCCAACCCGGGCTCTAGTGTGTCCGCTAAGGGTCTGTCCCCAGAAGAGCTGGAGGACAGGGAGAGAGATAGGCGGCATAATATGGAGATGGCTAAGCTTAAAATGGATGGTCACCGGGACCTAGAGAACAAGAAGTTAGAAATTGAGATTATGAGGATGAAGCTTGAGCATGAGAGAGTATTGAGGAAGTTGGAGATTAAAGCTAAGAGCATGGAAATCTCCCCCTCTGGTGGCAGCGTACCTGTAGTGCACCCTGAGAGTAGGGTGTATATACCCAAGGAGGTTATTAAAGATTTCCACAAAAGTGAAGATATTGGGCAATGGTTTGCCGCTTATGAAGTAGCCATGGTGTCCCACCGGGTCCCTGAGAAGGATTGGGGAGCGGGGTTGTGGGGACGCTTTGTGAGTGAGGGGAGGGATACCTTGTTGGACCTACCCCAGAAAGTAGGATGGTTTATGCCCACATGAAGGAAGCGTTGGTGACCCGCTATGGTTTGACCCCTGAGATGTATAGACAGAGGTTTAGGGTCTGTAAGAAGCTAGAGGGTACCACGTGGGTTGAATATGTGTCCTTTTTTTGCAGAGCCATGGAACGCTGGGTAAGAGGTAGCAAAGTAGAAACTTTTGCACAGTTTTATGATTTGATTGCATGGGAGCATTTATCTAGTAATTGTTTTCCTGAGCTACGCCAGCACCTAATTGATTGCAAGCTGACTAACCCTAGAAAGCTTGCTGAGGAGGCGGACCGCTGGGTGAGCACCCGGGTCCGCAAGGGTCCAGTGGGAGACGTCGCCAAAGGTGGGCAGGGTCCCCAGCAGAGGAGTGGGGGGACAAGGGTCAACAGAGGGAGTTCCACCGAGGGCCCCAAAGTAATCCCCCAGGGAACCAAGCAGTGGTGTCCCAGCCCCCCAAGAAAGGAGGACCGGGCCCCCAACAGGTAGGCCTGTTCCCAGGGGGCCCCCACGTGTTACAACTGTGGTCAAGTGGGCCACAGATATTTTGATCCCCAGTGCCCCCAAAGGGGCCAGTGCACTCCCGTGCACCACCCCGCCAGATTGCTAGTGTAGCCCTGGGAGAGGAGGAGATGGGTGCCCAAGAGGGGTGGGATCCCGTAGAATTGACCCTTGTCTCATTAGGGGACTTTGAGATGGTCCCCAAGCCTGCACTGCCTGCTAACACTAAAAATACAGGCAGTGGGTGACCATCAATGGCCATAGGGTGGAGGCTCTAAGAGACACAGGGGCCAGTGTAACTGCTGTCAGCTCCCGGTTGGTGTCCAAAGAGCAGGTTGTCCCCCATGCATTCTACCCAGTAGTGTCCGCCGACAACTCAGAGAGCCAATGTGAGGTGGCTCAGGTTCCCTTTGAGTGGGGGGGTCTCAGGAACTCTTCAGGTAGCTGTGAGGCCCGCCATGCCTGTAGACTGTCTGCTGGGCAATGATTTAGAGGACTCCCCGTGGGCTACGGTGGAGAGGAAGGCTCACTTAGAGATGTTGGGTCTGCCTGAGTGGGCGTGTGCTACCACTCGGTCCATGGCAGCCAAGGAGGGTGTTGAAAAGGATCTGGAGCCTGAGAGTAGGGCCCAGATCCCTGCCTTAGAGAGAAGGGGCAGGGAGCGCGGGAAGCCGGCCCCCTTGGTTCCCACGGCCCAGGAAGGAGCAGACCCTGAGGGGGATGCCCTGGAGCCTACCGGGGAGCAGATCACCGAACTGGGGGACCTGCCTGAGCTGACCCATTGGCAGCAGGAAGGGGGACCCACCAGGGAGGAATTTTGTGAGCAGCAGAGAGTTTGCCCCTCTCTTGAGGGTATGCGGCGACAGGCTGCAGCCCAGGCAGAAGGTGACATGTCTGGTTCACATCTGATTTATTGGGAGAACAGTCTCCTGTATAGTGAGCCTAAGGTTGCTGAGCCAGGGTCAGCCCGTGTGCTGGTGGTACCCGAGTGCTTCAGAACCTTCCTACTGGGGTTGGCTCATGACATTCCATTGGCAGGACATCTGGGGCAGACCAAGACCTTTGAGAGGCTGGCTGCCCACTTTTATTGGCCCCAGATGCACAAGAGTTCAGACTCTCATTGCAGGACCTGTGAGACTTGCCAGGCAAGTGGGAAGAGTGGGGGAAGATCAAGGCCCCACTCCAGCCCTTTCCAGTTGTGAGTACCCCATTCGAGCGAGTGGGCATTGACATTGTGGGGCCTCTGGACCCCAAGACAGCCATGGGCAACAGGTTCATCCTGGTCTTGGTGGACCATGCCACCCGGTACCCTGAAGCCATCCCGCTCAGGACAGTGACGGCCCCGTGGTGGGACGTGCACTGATGGGGATTTTCTCCCGTGTGGGATTCCCCAGAGAGGTGGTGTCTGACAGGGGGACCAACTTCATCTCCCAGTACATGAAGTCTCTGTGGAAGGAGTGTGGGGTAACGTATAAGTTCACCACTCCTTACCACCCCCAAGGTAATGGTCTGGTTGAAAGGTTCAACCGGACCTTGAAGGGCATGATCATGGGCCTAGAAGAGCCCCTGAGGCGTAAGTGGGACGTCCTCTTGCCATGCCTGTTGTTTGCCTACCGGGAGGTGCCACAGAAGTCCTTAGGGTTCAGTCCCTTTGAACTCCTCTATGGCCACCCGGTTAGAGGACCTCTGAGTCTGGTCAAGGAAGGCTGGGAGCAATCTCCCAGGAAACCTCCCAAGATGTATTTAGCTACATGTTGGCCTTCAGGAACCAGACTCGGCGTTTCAGAAAAATTGCTGAGGCAAATCTGGAAGCCAGCCAAGAAGAAATGAAACGTTGGCACGACCAGAATGCCACTCTGGTCGAATTTCAACCTGGTCAGAAGGTTTGGGTACTGGCCCCAGTGGAGCCTTGTGCGCTCCAAGATAAGTGGACCGGTCCCTTTGGGGTGGTGGAGCGCAAAAGTCCAGTTACCTACTTGGTGGACTTTCAGTCTCCCAGGAACCCCTTGCGGGTCCTGCATGTGAACCGCCTAAAGCCCCACTTTGAGAGGTCTGAAGTGGGCATGCTTCTTGCCACAGATGATGGGGTTGAGGAGGAGAGTGAGCCTCTCCCTGACCTCCTGTGTGCAGAAGAGAAGGATGGGTCAGTGGAGGGTGTGATCCTCTCCACCACACTGACCCCTGAGCAGCAGAGAGATTGTCACCACCTGTTGGGGCAATTTTCTGATTTGTTCTCCCTGGTACCTGGTGTCACTGATTGGTGCGTCCATGAGGTGGATACCGGGACAGTTCTCCTGTCAAGCACAAGGCTTACAGGGTAACTGACAGGGTCAGGGCTTGCATTAAGGAGGAGGTCTCCAAAATGTTCGCCCTAGGGGTGGTTGAGTCCTCTAGCAGCCCCTGGTCCAGCCCCGTGGTCTTGGTACCAAAAGCTGCGACGCCTGGTGCCACTCCTGAACTTAGGTTCTGTGTGGACTACCGAGGTCTCAATTCGGTCACCAAGACCGACGTGCACCCCATCCCCAGAGCTGATGAGCTCATAGACCGGTTAGGGGCTGCCCGGTACCTCAGCACGTTTGATCTGACGTCTGGGTACTGGCAGATCGCTCTTAACGGAGGGGGCAAAGGAGAGGTCAGCATTCTCCACACCAGATGGGCACTACCAGTTCCGTGTGATGCCCTTTGGGATGAAGAATGCCCCTGCCACCTTCCAGAGATTGGTCAACCAGGTGTTGGTTGGGCTGGAGGCTTTCAGTGCCGCCTACCTGGATGACATTGCAGTGTTTAGTTCCTCCTGGGAGGACCACTTGCGCCACCTCTGGGAAGTGTTGATGGCGCTGCGCAGAGCAGGCCTCACAATCAAGGCCAGTAAGTGCCAGATTGGGCAGGGTTCTGTGGTGTACTTGGGACACCAGGTGGGAGCGGCCAGGTGGCGCCCCTGCAGCCCAAGATTGAAACCATCCTGACTTGGGAGCCCCCAGGACCCAGACCCAGGTGAGGGCCTTCTTAGGACTCACGGGTTATTACAGGAGGTTTGTCAAGGGGTATGGCAACATTGTTGCACCCTTGACTGAGCTGACTTCCAAGAAGCGGCCAAAGATTGTGAACTGGACTGACACCTGTCAGAAAGCCTTTGATGCCCTCAAAACTGCTATGTGTACAGCACCCGTACTCCAGGCGCCCAATTTTGCTAAGGAATTTGTTGTCCAGACAGACGCTTCAGAGCATGGGGTGGGGGCCGTTCTGTCACAGATAAATGAGGAGGGACTAGACCAACCTGTAGCCTTCATCAGTAGGAGGTTACTTCCACGGGAACAGAGGTGGAGTGCAATTGAGCGTGAGGCATTTGCTGTGGTCTGGGCACTGAAGAAGCTGAGACCATACCTGTTTGGGACTCACTTCCGGGTTCAGACAGACCACAGGCCCCTCAGATGGCTGATGCAGATGAGGGGTGAGAATCCTAAGTTGTTGAGGTGGTCCATTTCCCTACAGGGTATGGACTTCACGGTGGAACACCGCCCTGGTACAGAACACGCCAATGCTGATGGTCTGTCCAGATTTTTCCGCCTTAGCGATGAGAACTTCCAAGGGGATGGGTAGTTCTCCCCACATTTCAGCTGGAGGGGACGTGTGTTAGACCTGGCACCATTGGCGTGGGTCTCCCTTCCATTTTTCGCTGTTGTCTCCTCTGTTTTACTGGTGTTAGATGCTCTGGGCGCTGTGCCACTGCCATTCAGTGTCACAGCGCGAATGCTCCCTGTATAAATATGTCTATGTGAATTGGTATATCCCTGATTGGCTTATTTGGTTTACCTGTTAGTCCCTAGTAGTGTGGCCTATGTGTGCCCAGGGCTGGTAAACCAAATGCTGCTGGTGGGCCTGCAGCACTGATGTGTGCCACCCACAGAAGCAGCTTGTAAAGTGTGTCTCAGACCTGCCACTGCAGTGTCTGTGTGCAGTCCAGAACTGCCATCTTGGCTGTGAAGTGCACTCACTTCCCAGCCCCTGAACCTTCCCTTAGCATCCTGTAAGTCACCCCTATGGTAGGGTGCCTTGTATGTGTAAGGCAGGACATGCCTTGGTGTGTGTAGCATGTCCTGGTAGTGAATTATGCACCATTTCGTTTTTCACTACTGTAAGGCTACCTGTTCCTCATAGGCTAGAATGGGCAGTTTGACTATTACATGCTATAGTCCTAACTGACCCCAGGAACATGGTAGAAAAACGAATTTAGTATGCCTGAGCTCAGAATATTAAAATACACCTTTTAGTGAAGTTTATTTTTATATTCTGTGTTTGAAAATACCACTTTTAGAAAGTAGGTATTTTCTTGCCTAAGCCTTCCAGTGTGCTCTGCCGTTATGTGTATTGGCTGTCTGGTTTTAGAGGGGCAGGACAGGCTGAGTCAGACCTGGGTGGAATAGAGAGATCTGCATTTAGAGTGTGGGGAGGGGTGGCTCTTTGATCTGAATAGGGCTGTGCCTGGCAAGGTGAATGCTGGCTCCACCTCCCACTGTGTGTCTGCTAGCAGACCCCTCTTTCTGAAAGGAAGGATGCAGCCTGGTAAACAAAGTGCTCCAGGCCTGAGCAGAACTGGTTCTGGCTAGGTTCAGGGACTGGTAGCTTCAAGGATCAAAGGTTTTTGGGGTATAAATATCTGTGCTCAAACCCCCTACTTTTGTATTGCTTTTGGATCTGGAGAGGAAGCTCTGTCCGTGCCACTGGAGGAATCTGCAGGAAGTGACTGTCCCTGTGCTGTGTGTTGTTTCTTGCACTGGCCTGCAGCAGTGACCACTGGACCTTGAAGAAGAGGAAAAGGAACTCTTGAGAGAACTTTTATTTTTGTACAGCAATCACCCAAGGGCTAGGAAAAGAGCTAGCCTCCTGCTGGAGTCTCAGGCACATCAGACTCCACCACCGACCTCCTGCTTCCTCCCTGCGAGGACTGCTATCTGCTGAGGAGGCTCCTGTGAGTTCCAGGGCCTCTAGTCTGCATCAGAGAAAAGAGGGTAAGAAATCGACGCTAACGCATCTTTGCGGGCCGCTGCAGTCGAGAGCGCTGGGAAAATCATCGCGCTACTGCCGCCGAGGGCCCGCAACCCGAAACCATCGCTGACGCCCCTTTGCGAGCCGCTGCAGCCGAGACGCGCTGGAAAGATCATCGCGCTGCTGTCGCCGCGCACTCGCAACCCTGAAAGAAATCATCGCTTCGAGACATCGCAGTGCGGACGCCGTGCGTTCGCCACTTTGATCGCATCGTACCGAATTTCGTCGCTCCTCGCGGAGCGTCTTGTCTTCGCATCGCAACACGATCGCACAGCGCAACAGGATCACCGCATCGACTTCTCCCACGCGGCAAGAAAGTCATCGCATCGGCGGTCCAGCGTGCAGAAGTTTGTCGCATCGTCTCCGCACGCATCCCGCAGATCGGCGCATCATCCTCCCTTGCGGCAAGGATTTCAACGCATCGCCGGCCTCGCGTGCCGAGAATCATCGCTACTGCTTATTTGCGACACTTTGTTGGTTTTGCTACTAAACCCAGGTACTTTGTGAAAGAAAGGGTCGCAGAGACCACTGCTTTGAACTTGAACCTTATTTTTGCAACCTTTGAACTATTTTTGACAGCCCTTCAACAGCTATCCTATTTTTGACAGTATTGTGGCTTTTACAGTTATTGGTCTTGTGATAAATCTGCCTTTATATAAAGATACTTATTTTTTATAATAACTACTTGTGTGGTGTCCCTTTGTAGTGTTCCTCATTGTGTTACTGTGTATGATCATAAATGCTTCACACCCTGCCTCTGAGATAAGCCTACCTGCTCGTGCTACGTTACCACAGGGTTGAGCAGGGGTATTAAAGAGGGTAGCCCTCTCACTCTGACTTAGGAAGAAGGGTCCCTACTTGGACAGTGGCCAGCCATTGCCAACTAGAGACCCCCATTTCTAACAGCCTTCAAGTGTCTTTTCATTTCTTTTCTTTTTTTTAACCTCAAATCCATCTTTGGCATATTTCCGTTTTGGACAGACTATAAGTTTCTCATATATGGGGTATTCACCTAAATCAGGAGCATAAAGTATTCTTAAACAATTATATTGTCTTACACAATTTGCATCAACACTAACCTTTTTGTCATCAAAATCTATCAAATACAAACCAGACAATGTTCTTACTCGAGATACTGCAACATATGCCATTCCCTCATGTACAATGTACTTCCAATATTTACAAAAGCGCTGTCTATACTTAAACCTTGAGACTTATGAATAGTTACTGCATATTCTAAAGACAGAGAAAACTGTTTCCTGCGAACGTACAAGTCTTTTACAAGCAAAAAACGTACAACACAACGCCCAATCTGTGCTACCTCTTTAATCTGATCAAATTTTACCTTCAAAAATTCTATTCCATCTCTGTTCTGAAATTTTACAAACTCAACAACTTTTCCCATTGCTCCATTTGCTAAACCATGTCCTACATTCAAATTACGCCGTAAAATTACCCGACAGTTTATACATACATGTAAAGTGTTTCCTAAGCCTGCTGTTTTAGATACAGACTTCTCCAAAGAATGCAATTTAGACTGTAGATTGTAAGAAGAATAGTCACTCCCTGGTGTTCAATTTTATCAATAACTTTCATTTCAACTATTTCCTGTTTTTCCAGTTTCAAAAGTTCTTGATTAAATGTAGAACACTCTTGAAATGTAGGCATTAGGCAAATTATAGACTTGTTTTCTTCAAGCTTATTGTACATTATTTCAGATGCTGTGTTTCCAGTTGTAAACAAGTTCCTTAGTAGCCGACTTTCCAAAGCTTCTTTACCATGTTTCGTCAAGACACCAATTCTTATATCTTGAAGAATATTTCCATAATGTTCATCACTTGCTTGTCGCATATTCTTAATAAGTTCTTTATATTCAAAATTGTGACCAAATGTTCACATTTCCAATACTTCCCAAAGATTTCCTAGTATCCTCATGCACAAGTTTTTTAAAAACAGGTTGTCTTTTTACAGGAGTAAGTTGTAGTAGATCTCGGAATACAATTACATGTTTACCTCCAAACAGTATATCGTAATCGGTTTTTAAAATCTGTTGCATTCTCAAGTGTACAAAGGCAAGCATTAAGTTTGAGACCATGCTCACCTCATCAATGATTAGAAGTTTCATTTTCTTCAGTACTCCTGAAACTTCAAAAGAAGATTCTCTAGATAGCTTGTGATATTCCAATTTGTTATCATGCTCAACTGGTAGCATAAGTAATCGATGTAAAGTAATCCCTTTAATGTTGTGTGCTGCTAATCCAGTTGGAGCTGTTACAACACAAGATAAATGTGATCCTGTAGTTTTGTAGAGATAACTGGTCAAAACTTTAATTAAGAAACTTTTTCCTGTTCCAGCTTGGCCACTGATGTACATTAAAATAGGTTTAAACGATGAACATTGGCATTCTTTTTTTCATGCAGCAAACCATGTTCTATCTGTTGTGTCACTTGTTGATATATTTCTTTTTGTTCAATGTTTAGTTGTTCTTCTAACTTTTCTAACTGGATAATATCATGTTGTGCTTGTTGAATTGCAGTTTCTACTTCATTCATGGCAATTGCTGCTTCATTTTCGATAATTGGTTGTCCCAGTGGATCTTGACTTAGGTGACCAGAACTTTGACTATCTTGAGAACTGTCTCTGGCTATTTCACCTGCAATAGTAGTTTCTTGTTCAATCTCATCATTTAACATTTGTAGATAAGTTGGGAAAATTGTGCATTGAATGCTATCTTTACTTGCATTGAAAGAATCTTCATAGCAGTCAAAATCTCCAAGTAATTCCATTTCACTACGCCAAGGCTTGAACAGTTGCAGTAGTGCTAAATAGAAAAATTCCCTCTTATCTGGACTTGGTTAACTAAGATTTCTGTTGGCATGTTTAACCAAACATCTGTCACATCCAATTACTGCATATTTTTCTTCATTTATATTTTCTGTAACATTTCTTTTAAAGCTGTAATGTTGAAGTACTTCATAGAGACATAGGTTTTCCTGATGTGGACTCCTTTTGGGATAGTACGTATCCAACATATTAGTTTTAACAATATCTGTACTTTCTGGTTCATTGAATGCTAAGTATTCGATTTCTTGTAGAGATTTCAATACTCTATTTCGTGTGGCGGCAAGACCTAGACTTACCCAAATGATTCCTCTTGACTTTGAATATAAACTGGCAGAGCTCAACCGATCCGAACATTCATAGGATCCAATCTCTCGGTGGGAAAGCATTTTCAAGCTAAAGCTGTACAATTTCTTGCTAAGACTCTTTTCCTGTGAAATTTCTTCCCACATTTCTTTCAACTCTGTCTTTTCAGATTTGGTTATATATGACGTAACATAGCGAAGCAACAGCAATTGAATTATCTGCAACATATTGAATATCCATGTTTGCATTCCACATTGTCAAAATCACTGGATTGTAGTCATTAATATACTTTGAATCTTCGGTTCTTTTTAAGTTGTATGTATTCTTTGGAGATTTCCGAGTTATTGTATGCCTTACTGCTGACATAAAACTATTTACTCTTCCTTTTAAAATTATTGGACGTGGGAATCCAAAACGACATTTTGTATAAAATTTTCCCTTTGACTTGTATTTTCGTCGACAATATTTTCCACATCGATGACTTTGAAACCGTAAAACTTGTTGTCTCAAGCTTTTTTCTCCTCCTTCTTTTGGAATGGCACAGGTAACATACTCTTTGATGAAAGACAAAACACTTTCATCAGTATCAGTTCCAAATTTGGTGCATTCTTGATCCATAATAGCATGTGTATATGAGGAGCACCTCTGGCTTGGTACTCCTTTCTCCAAAAGAAATCAGTAACTTCTCCAAGAGGTGGATTATTTTTATTGCAGATAAAAGACATCATAGCTTGAAACCTATGATTAAAATATCTGCACACATTTACAGGATCCAAGGAACAGAGTTCTCCAGCTGTCTTCAATTCAATATTTTTAACATTTGAATTTACTTCTCGTAGAAATTCAAGTAAATCGTCCCATGCATATTCAGCACAGCTAAGTGTTACAAACCACATAGGGGTACCTAAGTTTCTTAACATACATTTAAGTTCTCCGTGACGATGATACCAATACTCATTGGTACCACGTTGACACGCCATCAAATTAATTAACTGAGTATTCTAAATGATCATCTCTTTGTTGAACTTTGTCCATGAATTCCTTTGCAGAAACATGTGTAAGATGAACTCCTGTTTTTAATATGTGGTTCACTGCATATGAAAGTGCAGACAAGTCACTTTCAAACAGAAGATGAAATATATATGGAAGGCACTGTCGAAATCTTGGATCTTCTGAGTACAATCTTGTCGAGCGGTATTCTGAAGCTGCAATCTGTACTGCTCGTTCATCATATCGTCCACCTTCTCCAGTGGGGAACAGCTGTGGAAAACAACGAGCTTCTAAACTTTTTTCCATACACTCATGGGAGTTCCCTTTGCTTTCTTCATTTGAAATAATTCAATACTGTTTCCTATCACTTCTTTTGAGTGTAGAGGATGTATACTGTAATGTTCGTAAATCTCTTCACTCCTGGACTTGTCCTCTTTTTCTATTTGTCCACTTTGAATTTCTGTTTCATCTTCTAAACATATTTCCTGTTCTTCCACATTTACAGTTTTATAATAAATATTGTTCTGTACAAGATATAATGTAGCCTTTTGAAGTTTGGTAACATCTACTAACTCTTGCCATATTTTTCGACTCTTTGTTGGTACACCATTAACTAGAATAACTACAGGCTCACTTTCCTCTCTCTCTATACCAACAGTTTCAATATTTTTCTTAAAATCTAAAGGTAAGTACACAACTCTTCCTTTCAGACTTCTTTGTAAATCTGTTAGAGGAAGCTTACCTGTTTTAGGCTCCATACGAACAATGGCCTTAAACGGGTGCACAGATTGAATAAGAATAGACTCATATGCATTTAAATCTGCCAGTTCCAGAGGTACAGCTACCAACTCTAAATTGTTATGTACAGCTCTAGCTGGCATTTTGTTCTCTTCTAACTTGTTGTAACAATATTTACAAATACGTTGATCAGTACCCAACTCAAAACGACCTTCCACCAACAAATAAGCACCAAATTGCTGCCACTTATCATTGTTTTCCTTTTCACTTTTTAAATATACATCAACATTCCTAGTTTGACTTCTATAGTGAGTACCTCAGCAACAAACACAAACATAGTTTGGTTTTTCAGATGAAACTATCTTAAACTTTGTAATTTCTTCTGCAAACTTGTCAGTACTAATATCTTCCACCTGTTCTTCAACACCTACGCTTATCAAGCTGTCACTTTCTCTACACTCCTCCTGTGAACCAAAGAAACGAAACTCTATATCATCACAAACTTTTTTTACATCCAATACTGAACCATGCAAAAGACCTGCGTTCATTTCACTTAAAGATAATGCAGGACTTTTTACGTAGTACAATCTCCTTACTAACCTCCGCATTTCTGAGTGGTGTACTTCTAACATTCTTAAATGATGAAATGTACTTTTACACACTTTTCTAAAAAGACAAAACAGAGAATGACCCTGCAGCTTAGTATATTTTCTTACTTTACATGGATCTAGTCCTTGCAACATCTTAATCTTCTGTTTAACAGTTTTTTGGCATATTCTCGTAAGAAAACTCGTAATATATCAATAGATTCCTGTCGAATACTACAAATACTACTACAATCCCATTTATACACTGGAGCTTGTGTACGTCTCCTTTGAACTTCTTCAGCTATTACTTCTTCCACATTCCTAGGAACCATCTTTTCTTTTTCAATTGGACAACCATCTTTCATCTCATAACAATCGACCACTGGTATCAACTGCATGAACTAATGTATTTTGTTGAAAATAGCTTTCTTCATTAAAGAAAGGCTCAGTACTAGAAGTGTGCTTCCATTCACCAGAAAAGGTTTTGCAAAAGTTACTTCTATTAACCAGTCTTTTTCTTTTGCTTTTCTCCTTCATAAAGTGCATTGTTTTATTCAATGTTTTCATTCTCTTCAATAACAATATAAATAATTTTCGTTTCAATTCAAAAGCAGTATCTACTACACTTTCAATCTGTTGCTTCTTCTTATATGCTGCTGATCTTTTTTTATACTTTTTACAATATTTTAATAGATTTTGAATTACTCTATTACGAAACATACGTGCATGTATGTCTTTAAATTGTTTCTGTCTTTTTGTTACATGCGTTTCTTTTCCATTGTGTCTCTTTATTTGCTTCTGCCTTGTTGAAAAAAATTCTTTTTTCCTTTGGATAGGATTTTGTTTGTTTAATCTCTCCACAACTTTTTAAACAAATTATTTAGTTCTCTTACCAGAAGACACTTTATCCTCAGCAACCTTTTGGTGTTTTTCTACTCCACTCTTTTTAGTTTTCATTAAGTACTTCTGTTTCCTTTGTTCTCTTCTCTTTTCATGTTCTCTTGCCATCTTTTATTTATAATCCAATCAAAATATCTTTCCAAAAAACAAATAATAGTTTGATTCGTTTGTTACGTCAATTACAATTTTAAAATTAATAACATTTCAATTTTGAAAATAACAAGTAAGCGCAAAATTACAGTTAAATTCCTATTGCATTTATAACACATAAAAAGAGAAAAGTGTAAAAACGAGCAAAAGAACAGCAAAAACAGAAGAAAAGGTGGTCACACAGAAAAAAAGAGACAGGAAAAAAAAGAAAGGTTTAGAAACAACAGAATGAAATACTCAAAGAACACAGCTACTGAAAAATGTAAGAAATGCAGAAAGAAGTAACAGATGTGCAGAAAGAGGCAAGAGAGGTGCAGAAAGAGGCAAAAGAAGTGCAGAAATAGGAAGAAAGGTGTAGAAAGAAGTAAGGTACAGAAATGAGTAAAAGGGGTGTAGAAAGAGGCAAGAGTAGTTGAAAAAGAAGTAAGAGAGGTACAGAAAGAAGGAAGAGAAGTGCAGAAAGAAGCAACAGATTTACTGAAAGAGACAAGAGAAGTGCAGAAGGAGACAAGAGGAATGCAAAAAGAGTCAAGAGAAGTGCAGAAAGAAGCAACAGAAATGTAGAAAGAGGCAACAGAAGTACAGAAAGGAGTAACAGAGGTGCAGAAAGACACAAGAGAAGTGCAGAAAGATGCAAGACTGTGTTTTGATGATTGCATGACTGCAAGACTAATGTTTGGGTCATTGAAAGAGTGCATAGGTAGTGTCCGAGTGAATGGTTGAGTTTAAGAATACTGCCTGAGTGATTACATGAATACATGGGTAGTGCCTGATTGAATGTATAAGTGGAGAAGTACTGTTTAGGTGATTAGATGAGTGCATAAGTACTGTCTGACTGAGTTTATGACTTGAAGAATAATGTCTACGTGATTACATAAGTGCATAGGTAGTGCCTGAGTAAAACCATCACTGTAAGAATAATGCCTGGGTAATTGGATGACTGCATAGGTACTGCCTAACAGAATTGTTTAGTGCAACAGTAGTGCTTGAGTTATTGTATAAGTCTACAGATAGTATGGCGGTGATTTCATGAATACAGGAGTAGTGTATGGGTGATTCCATGAATGCAGAGGTACTAACTGGATGAGTGGGTAGGTGCATTGATAGTGCATATGTGAATTCATGAGTGCAAGAGTAATATCTGTCTCCTTAGTTCATTCCATAGCTAGTACTTGAGTACAAGGATGACTCAAAAAGTAATCTGTAGTTCATTGTATGAGTGCAAAAGTAGTACCTGAGGAAATGGACGAGTGCATAGATATTGTCTGAGTAAATATTTGAGTGCAAAAGTAGTGCCTGGGTGATTGCAAAATTGCATAGGTAATATCTGATTTATTGAATGTATGTATAGGTAGTTTCTCCTTAACTGTATGACTGCATGGGTAGTCCCTGGATAAAAGGATGAATGTAAGAGTAATGGTAGGGTCATTGGATGAGTGCATATGTAGTGCCTGACAGAATGGATGACTGGTTGGCTACTGCCTAAGTGAATAGTTCAGTGTTAGAGTAGTGCCTGGATGATTGAATGAGTGTAGTGATACTGCCTGGGTGATTGGATCAGTGCATGGAAAATACCTGAGAGAAACTATGAGTGCAAGGCTAAAGCATGGTTTATTGCATGAGTGTATGGGTAGAGCTTGAGATAATGGATGAGTGAAGTGTTTTATACCTCTACCATCTTTATAGGTATAACACATGTGAGAATACATGTGCAAGCAGACACATACTTGAGTCATAAGACTGCAAAGTCCCTTAACCTTGACAGACTGCACTTTCCATTTCATAGAGACACCTAAAACTATGCGGCATATTTGAAGTGTACATTTCCATAGACCTAATCACTAATCCTTCTACCAACAAGTCTTAAACCTCACTTTTGTGCTGCAGCTTCACTATTGGCGGGGGTATGCCCAGACGTGGGTCCCTTGCTCACTTTGCCACTGGATTCAAGCAAGCCTGGCTGATGACGGCTGAAATGCCAGAAACCGGTCCTAGGATGCTTGTTTCGGTCCAGGAAGACATGGCTTGGCAGTTCGGGCTGGACTGTTCCATGCAGGTACATGGGTCAGTACCTGATTTGCCTAGTGGCCATGTCTGAACTGGGGTGGTGGAGTGAGCTAAAGAATGATGATGGATTAAACCCATCAGTATGACTGGGGTGAGTGTTTGATTGATCAAACGTTCCGTCCATCATCCCTTTGTATCGCTTTGTATTGCCCATGTTGGCGGGGTACATGCGCAGACGTGGATCACTTACTCACTTTGCCACTGGATTCAAGCAAGCCTGGCTGATGATCCGCTGTAGAAACCGTGTCCTAGGACTGCTTGTTTCCAGTTCAGGAAGACATGGTTTGGCAGTTCGGGCTGGACTGTTCCCATGAGGCACAGGTCAGACTGATTTGAAGTATAGCCATGTCTGAACTGAGGTGGTGGAGTGAGCTAAAGATGATGATGGATTAAACCCAGATCAGTTGATCTGGGGTGAGTGTTGATTGGCTCAACAAGTTCTGTACATCGTCCCTTTTGTGCTGCAGCTTCACTATTCAGCAACTACTGAGAGTGTTGGGCCTAGCAAATGCAAAGCAGCAAGTTTTTTTCTAAGTGTCTATTAAAAGTCTCACTATACTCCTAAAACCATGCATGCATGTGTCTGTACCTTTTCCTAGTGGCATCACATGTAAAAGAAACATGCACATACATGTATACCAGTGTTTTATACCTCTACCATCTTTATAGCTATAACACATGTGAGAATACATGTGCAAGCAGACACATACTTGAGTCATAAGACTACAAAGTCATTTAACCTTAACAGACTGCACTTTCCATTTCATAGAGACACCTAAAATTATGCTGCGTATTCGAAGTGTACATTTCCATAGACCATTACGAGCTAACCTAATAACTAATCCTTCTACCAACAAGTCTTAAACCTCACTTTTGTGCTGCAGCTTCACTATTCAGCAACTACTGAGAGTGTTGGGCCTAGCCAAATGCAAAGCAGCAAGTTTTTAAAAGTTTCTGTTAAAAGTCTCACTATACTCCTAAAACCATGCATGCATGTGTCTGTACCTTTTTCTAGTGGCATCATATGTAAAAGAAACATACAAATACATGTCTACCAGTGTTTTATACCTCTACCATCTTTATAGCTATAACACATGTGAGACTACATGTGCAAGCAGACACATACTTAAGTCATAAGACTACAAAGTCCCTTAACCTTGACAGACTGCACTTTCCATTTCATAGAGACACCTAAAATTATGCAGCATATTTGAAGTGTGCATTTCCATAGACCAATACGAGCTACAAATGTGAAAATACAAGTGCAAGTACAAATATACCTCAGTCACTACACCATAATGCACTTTCAATTATGCGGCGTACTACATCTGCACCTTTCCACACACTCATACAGACTACCATAATCACTAATCCATCTGCCAATCTACACATGTTACTTTGCACAAACTATTTCAAATATCATTTCATTACAATAAAACAAACTACAATAGACATCTGTACATTTGATAACATATTTCAAACATTACACTACAAAGAGAGAAGCACTACCTCATAATACATAACACACCTTATAAATGTCTTACTCACCTTTGAAATAGTTTTGCAGAATATCAAGTAGCACAAACTCATTAAAGATTTTCTTTTGCGCACAATAAATGTCATGCAGCACTCTCAGCAAGGTGAAACCAGTAATGGCAAAATTTCCCTCTCTTTCTGCACACAAATAAATGTAAGTAGCAAATCACATTGCTTCCTACATTATTTCAAATTGTGAAATACATTTCTATTGGTTAGACATATTAACCCTTTCTAACTGTCTTCAAACAGTGCTCAAACTGGTTCTGTAATCTTCTGGAGTCGCGACTCAACCGCTGTAACACAGTTTAGCATCGCGATGGAGCCGCAAACCCTTACGGGAGTTAAAAAACCTATTCAAAATAATACTAGTAAACCTTTTTGAACAACACACTAGTTCTACACTTACAAATGAGTTAGAAAACCTTAATTTAGTGACATATCACTTATATTTAAAGTTTCGATTTAACATTTTAAATCCACTGTAAAGTTTTAACCCTTCCCCCATTCTGCTGAATCCCAGTTTCCATAGTAACACTTTCTGCAACATTCAACAGTACTGGCAGGTCACAAGTTCACCATATTTTCAAGTTCAGCACACAAGCTTACAAATGCAAACAGCAGGTGTGGTTGGCTTTTGCAAAATATTACCTTATCCTACCTTCTGTACCTTTCAAACATTTTTTAATAACCAATCAGAAACATGCTTCTTTAGCAAAGTAACATGCATCCTATTTTTGAGTGTACAATGTTCAAAAACAGCCAATTAGTTATCTTCTTTTTCAAAAACAGCATCTTCTCCACCATTTTAGATAGCTCTCATTCTACCAACTGACTACCTCAGCTACAGACATCTTTTCATTACTTCCAGACATCCCTTCAATATGCTTACAGTATGGATTGTAGGGCACAGCTATGTTTTCTGGTGCAAAAGGTATGCTGAACACAGAGGTATTGACAAAGACCTAGGTTTGCAAAATGTGGATATTAAATGGATTGCACAGAGAGGATTAAAGTGGCACCAATTGATGCCTTTGGTTAAAAACCTTTTGCATCTCCAAATCCCTGACCTCATGATTGTGCACTGTGGTGGCAATGACCTAGGCACATTGACTGGAGTAGGTCTGGAAATGCTAATGAATGATACCTTTGCACAATTGATGTTGCTTTTGCCTCAAACTGTCTTTGTATACTCTAATATATGCCAAAGACAGAAATGAAAGTGGTCAAATCAATTCTGTCCACAGTTTGAGAAAGCTAGGAAGAATATCAATAAAGCTGTTTCTGCTTACCTCAGAGACCATAGGATGGGTTCCATCTATAACAACAATCTACGTTTTGATATGGATGACATCTACAGAAGTGATGGAGTACACTTCACAGATCAAGGGAACAGAGTCTTTCTCAACAACCTCAAGCTGTGCATTCACACTTATATGTAGCTACAACAAACTCATAATGAAAACAAGGGCTCTTTTTAGAGCCACCCTATAACACAATAGTGAATCCTATTTTTTTTTAAACATACATCCTCTTTTTTAATTTTTTGTGGATACGCGAACCCGTCTGCAAATCTGCAAAAGCACAAATTCAATGTACTACAACACAATACACTTTTCAGGTTTAACTTTAAATTTTTAGTTTAATATATTTTTACAAACTCTATCAAATTTAATGTTATTATTAACTTCAATCTCACTAACTCTATAAAGCAAGTTCACAAATACAACACTACGTACTAAATTATATACTGTTAAATAATTTATTTGAGATGGATCTGCGAACCCAACGTGACGTTACATGGGGGGGCCGCGCTGAGAGGCGCGATAGGGTCGCGACTCCAAACTCGAAAGAAAAAACAAAACGTCCCACTTTTATAATTCGGTATCCACCCCGGGGAACCATTTCCCCGGGGCATGCTCTCACGTTGGGGACCGCGGGGGAGCCCCAATGCCCCCATGGTCCCTGTCGGCTCTCCACCTCCTGCGGGAGCTGGAATTGCTTTTGGGCAAGGGGAGCTGCAAACATGCAGCTCCCCTATTCAAAAGCAATTTGCTTCGCTTCATGGAAGCGAGAGCAGGTTTTCTGCTTCGCTTCCATGAAGTGAAGCAGTAGTTTGCAATGACAGGTTGGGAGCAGTGCTCCCGCCCTGCCATAGCAAACTGCAATGTCCCAAGGGTAAGCACCTGGGACATTGCTGGAGCCAGCCCTGGGGGGGTGGCGGTCCCCAGGGCCATTTAGGGCTCCGGGAGGGGGGCCACTTGACCCCCCTCCCATCTGTGTACTGTCCCGGGGAGGTGGTGGTCCCTGGGGCCGGGGGACCGCAACGGACCCCCATATAAGAATAGTTAGTGCCCCGGGGAGGTGGCGGTCCCCGGGGCAGCATGGAAAGCAGGAGTCCCCCCACGCATTTTATTAAAAAGCCCCAGGGAGGTGGTGGTCCCTGGGGCTGTGGGGGCCCACGCGGCCCCCGCATATATTAACCACATTGCCCCCGGGACCTGGCCCACCCGGGGGCTTCTAGTAAACAAAGCACGGGAGACCGCGCTTCATTTTAAAAAAAAGATTTTGGCGGGATTCACGAACCCTACGCGAATCCTGACAAATTTGTTTTTTTTAAAAAAAGCTTTTTTGGGCCCTGTGGTCCTGAGCAGGCCTAGGGAGTCAGGGCGTTTCTATCCTGCCCCCTTTTTATGTTTTTTGTCCTTTTTTCTTGTGACTCGGTTCAACCAAGTCACAAGATGGCTGCCAACACTTCTTGGTTTGAAGTGTTGGCAGCCAATCAGAATCAAGCTCGTGCTTGGGAGGGTTCGCGGATCTACCGCAGTCACTAGATGTATAATTTTTTTTATTATTGAATTTCTCAGGAACTACTGAACGGATGTACACCATTTGAAGCAAAAAGTGCACTCTGGACAAAGAGCTACCTCTCTGCCAAATTTGGTGTAATTCCGTTCAGCAGTTCGGGCTGTAGCTTTGACTAAAGTTTCCTATGGAAACTAACATGGGGAAAACGCGTTTGGGGACCCCCCTTTTTTCTCGGCCCCCGCTTGATGAATCACCCCGAAACTTTCAAGACAGGAGCTGACCGGAGCGAGCCACTAGTTTTAAAAGTTTCGCGAAGATTCATCAACCGGCGCCAAAGTTATTGGGAAAACAAAAAACGCTTTTCCTATGGAAACTAGGTCCTAACTATAACTACCTACTGGCGACTGCCAGTAGGTAATATATATATATATATATATATATATATATATATATATATATATATATATATATATATATATATATATATATATATCAAACACTAATCGGTTGTCAGTTTCTTTTACGAAAGAAAACACCGAGCCGTGGTCTCAATTCCATAAAGTGTTTATTTACACGGCGTCTAGGTCCGACGCTTGGAGTTAAACAGCACTCCTTTCGCCCGTGAGAAAGGAGTGCTGTTTAACTCCGAAACGCGTCGGACCTAGACGCCGTGTAAATAAACACTTTATGGAATTGAGGCCACGGCTCCGGTGTTTTCTTCGTAAAAGAACTGACAACCGGTTAGTGTTTGGATATTAAGGGGTGGCTACCCTGCCGTGTTGCCCGCCGTGTAAAGAGGCTTGGGAACAGCCGTTGACGTGTGGATATATATATATATATATATATATATATATATATATATATATATATATATATATATATATTTTTTTTTTTTTTCCAAAACAAGCCCCCAAGCTTCAAAGACGCACTCCAGGAAGGTACGTTCTGCCAGAACCTTTTATTGCAGAAGCGGCATAAACAGGCCCAATCAATGCATTTCCCTTACGCGTTTCAGTGCCGCTTGCACCTTAATCATAGTGTGAGCAAGTTGGTAAACCTGTGATGGACTTCCACTTATTTTCCACTTTAGGCATTCGCTTTCCAGTAAGCGGCATGCCGGGAGTGGTAGTCCCGATTCTTCCCCTTCGGTGGGGCCCGTTTACCAACTTCATTTCACTGCCAATGTTCAAATTAATGATATTTCCCCCGTGGAAGACTGCACCGCCATTTGAACTGGACTGAGACCTGCGGGGCTGGGAACTGATTCGCAGCACCCTTTGCAGCACGAAGGAAGTGGCAATGTGAAGCGGATGAACAGACCTGAGGCCCACTGGAGGGCTGTGAAATATCATTAATTTGAACATTGGCAGTGAAATGAAGTTGGTAAACGGGCCCCACCGAAGGGGAAGAATCGGGACTACCACTCCCGGCATGCCGCTTACTGGAAAGCGAATGCCTAAAGTGGAAAATAAGTGGAAGTCCATCATAGGTTTACCAACTTGCTCACCCTATGATTAAGGTGCAAGCTGCACCGAAACGCGTAAGGGAAATGCATTGATTGGGCCTGTTCATGCCGCTTCTGCAATAAAAGGTTCTGGCAGAACGTACCTTCGTGGAGTGCGTCTTTGAATCTTGGGGCTTGTTTTGAAAATGTTAATGCACGGCGGCTCCGGCCATCCCATACTCAGTTTTGCAATTTAGTGCTTTAGTAATGGGCACTGGCTTGGGTTTAAAGGGAGTTGCATATGTGGACTTACTGATACCATATTTGCAAGCTCTGCATGTAGTGCATCTTGTGAATCCTTTCCTAGCACTCAGCCAGTTTTTGGTGGATCTAACCTCTGGGCTGCTCTTAACCAATGAATTACTCATTGAGTGGGCCTTTCTAAAAGTGATGTTTGGGGTTTTAGTAAGTTGGCCACCCAGTACTGGATCATTTTGGATCAAAACCCAATTTCTATTTACAATTCTGCGTAATATCTTATGCTGTTGGTTAAAAGTTAGGATTAATCTTGTTGGTTGATCAAGTTGTTCTGGATCCCGTACTGTGGGAGTGACCCTAGTTGTTAATGCCACTGACCTGTCTATTCTGTTGGTCTTCTCAATAGCATTGTTTAGCACCCCTTTGGAATAGCCCCTGGCTAGGAATCTGTCTCTACTTTCACATTGGGCCCTAATGCAGTCATCTTCTGTACTACAAATTCTGCGTATCCGCAACATTTCCCCATAGGGAATGCTGTGGATAAGGTGCTTGGGGTGGTGAATAGAGGCGTGGAGTACTGTGTTCCCTGCCGTAGTTTTCCTGTGCAGTCTAGTTTCCAGCTTGTTATACACTATAAAGACTTCTACATCCAAAAAGAATATCGACTCCTTGCTCATTTGGGCTGTGAAATGCAAATTCAGGCTGTTAATATTGATCTGATCTATGAAATGTCGGGCGCTCTTTTCTGTGCCTTTCCAAATCAAAAACAGATCATCTATGTATCTGTACCAACACATGACATGATTCAATACAGTTTGACCATGGGTAGCCATGAGGACTTGTTCCTCCCAAAGCCCCATATGCAGGCAGGCGTAACTTGGTGAGAAACAAGCCCCCATGGCAACTCCTCTAATCTGATGGAAGACTTGACTTTGAAAAAGAAAAAAGTTATTTTCTAAACATGTCAGAATCATAGTAATTAACATTCTATTGTGCATGTACAGGTGCATAGATCTGGTGTTCAAATAGTGTTCAACAGCTTTCACCCCGTCATGATGGTGTATACTGATGTATAATGACGTGACGTCTAGGGAGATAAGTACACAGTCTGCCTCCCATTTTACCTCACGTATTTTTCTTAAGAAATCACCAGTATCTTGGATGTATGACGGTAGGTTTTTCACATGATCTTGCAAAAGATAGTCGACATATCGAGAAGTATTTTCCATCATGCTGCCTCGTGCTGATATGATTGGCCTGCCCGGAGGTTTTGATTGGTCTTTATGGATTTTTGGTATGAAATATATGACGGGGACAATTGGATGGTCAATTTTAAAAAATTTGAATTCGTCATTACTCAAAAGGCCGGCAGTTTTCCATGCCAAGAGTTTGGTATAAAAGTCCTGCCATGAACTTTTGACCGCCTGCATGGAACTCCTTCTGTAGCAATCTCTATCATTTAGATGTTTGAGGGCTTCCTCCATATATAATTCACGTGGCCACAACACCACGTTGCCCCCTTTGTCAGACTGTCGAATAATGATGCTGTCATCTGTTTGCAGTCTGTTCATTAATTGGTAATAGAGGTTGTCCTGTTTAGTGTATTTTTTTGGAGCTCTTGTTGAAGACGAATAAAGTTTTTTCAATTCAAATGAAACTTTATCATTGAAAAGGTCCAAATCGTCACGCAGCATTATTGGGCAGAAAGTAGACTTCGCCCTGACATTTGTACGAATTGTCCCACCAAAATCCAAATTGTCCTGGCTAACTTCACTCTTGGCGGCATTGTGGTCAGTATCAAGTTGCTGGAGAGTTCTTAAAAGTTCAACATCCCCTGCAGTGAGGATGGATGGACTCCCTGTCTCTATTGATGGTGCCTCCATTGTTTTGCGATTGTATGTCCCCTGTGTGAGATAGTATTTTCGCAATTTTAATTTGCGGACAAATCTGAAGATGTCAACGTGTGTTTGGGCGTAATCAAAGTTACATTTCGGGCTGTATGATAATACTAAAGCCAGTATCTTATTTTTATCATCACTCAGTGTTGCTTTAGAAAGATTGATCACTGTTTGTGAATCCATGCTGTTTGCTTGTGTTACCATTAGCGCCTCCGTCTGTTGTTGATCGGCTTCCTGTTGTTTGGTTTGCCGCTGGAGGTGTCGCTGACGTCTCTCCCGTCGTTTTTGATTTTTTTCTTTGTTTGTGTTTACATTTTGCGCACGGGGACGCAGCGTTTGCCTCCTGTCTTGACGGAGATAGTCAACTTCTTGGGCTAGGGAAGGCTTTTTAAACCCCAACCTGCGATCAGATCTGGTTTGATCATTGTCCGATTCGCTTTCTAGTGCCGAACTGAGATCTGATGCAGAAGTGGACATCAATGCATTGCCACTCGTGCTCGGTTGTGCATCAGGAAGAGAACTGTCCTTGTTTGCTGCTTTTACCTTGTCATATTTTTTGGAGAAGGTGAACACACGTCCTTGCTCATAATCCAACTTGTCACGTTGGAATTTGAAGGTTTTACGTTTCTTTATAACATCCTCCTCCCTCTGTAGGCGACTCAACATGTCATCACGATATTTTTGGGTTATAGCCGAAACTTCCATTTTATTGATCTCCTCTTTGAGCTCATCGATTTTTGCCTGGAGGGCAGCACAGTCGCTAGCAGCATATTTTACAAGGATCTGTACCAGTTTTCGAGACGATTCCAAATTACAATCCGCCCACTCAGCGAGCATGTGAGGGTCAGGATTCTCGTAGCTCGGTGCCAACATTATTCTCAACCCCCTGGGGATTCGCCCCACCTCTAGGTATCTTGACAGGGACTTGTGTTCCCACCATTTTGACTGTTCTGATTTCATGAGCTTCTCCAATATTTTGAAAAGATCCTTGATACTTGGATTCCCTGGTTGTACCGTGCTCGTTTGCACACTGATTACCGTCTCCCCGCTGGGAGAATCATTAAACATCTCGCTGGCTGCTGCCTCGCGATTCCGCAGCGCGTCGGTGGACATGGTGCGTAAAATAGGGCGATATCAGAGTTCGGAACAAGTAAGTGGATAAATGCCAGCACTTGTGCCTGTCACACTCCTTCACCAGACTCTGGGGCGAGTCCTTACCTTCATGAGGTATCTGCCGCTGCTCGCGTCTTCCAACACGGCCTACGTCTTCCACTCCGATGGTAGGACAAATCCGCTGTCTGGGGGCTGCCGCGGCTACTCCTTGTGGGAGATAACTGGCGATTTCCGGTACCCAACCAGAAAGGTGCTTCTTGCCGTCCTGCCCAACTTGAAGGAGGGGTCTGCTGTTACCGAGGAAGCGGCTCAGTATACTTATTTCTCCTTACTTCGCCCAGCGATCCCGAAATTTTTCGAACAGACGAATGCAGACCCGTTGTTATGGTGCAATTTGATTTTATTAAAGAACGCCCAGCACCACCGCCATTACGCGTTTCGACGTACGAGAGGCCTTGATCACATGACGCGCATGTGGAGTGCTTTCACTTATTTAAAGTGCTAGTGCATATCACGTGACAAAGTTCAGAGGTAATCATAGACATGGATAAAACACTTGATCATGTTTAGTATAAATACACTTTTTGAATTTGTTGTATAAATACGTTGATTATTAAATAAACAAGTGTATAATTATTAGTGGATGTATAAATGTTTAAAAAGGCATAGCATTGTTAAAAATTATATATATATTTCTTTTAAACACATCAATTTTAACTGCTTTTCCTTTGGAAAACTGCCTCATTCAGCTCCAGCCTTCTTCTGACTACTATTGCTCCTTCACTTCAAAATGCTTAGAATATGGATAGTGGGCCACAGCTATATCTATTGGGCTAAAGAGGCTGCAAAGAGGCTGCAAAAAAGAGAGGTATTGACAGGGACTTGGGTTTGCCAAATGTGCAGATTACTTGGTTTGACCTTAGTGAATATTGTGGGCTATAAAACTAATGAGGCAAAAACTGCCTATGTTTTGGACCTGTGGATATTTGGAGACATATTGGAGGGGTGTGTTACAGGTAGTAGGTAGGATAATTAAATGGAATACTTATCATTCCCCGAAAACTGCATTTTTGGGCATTTGGGATGGGGAGATAACAGGGCAAAATGATATTGAGCATTTTATAATTATTGCAATGCTGGTGGCCGGCTTTCTGATCATCACTTATTGGAAATCCCCCACTGCCCCCATGCTAGAAGAATGGGTGGAAAAAACGTGGAAAAAGTGTGAAGCCTGGTATCATGCTAGAGTTAATCGCTCTTTACAATATTATAGAAAATGGAGTTAATTGGCCTGGAAGAAGTAGGGTCTGGTCTCCAGTAGAGCTATTAGCACTATTTATAGAAGATGAGGCACTTTGGAGATAATTGCTCTGTCTTTTTTAGGGTCAAAACATGTCTTTTAATTTGCAGCATTGGCACTTTAAGGGAGCATTGGCACTTTTTTGCCGTATAGCACTTTAGGATATGCAATAATTGGGGACTGAAATGAAGTACATTCACCATGTTTGAAGTATTTTTGGAGGAATTTTCTTTTCCTGGAATAATTGCACTTTAAGGGAGCACAAGCACTTTACGATGTATAGTACCTTAGAATGTGCAATAATTGGGGATAATTGGGGATTGATGTGAAGTACAGTAATTACATATGTAATATTTTGAGAGAAACTTAGTTTCCGTGGAATAATTGCACTTTAAGAGCGCACAGGCACTTTATGGTTTTAATAGCTCAGGGTTCACAATGAATAGAGATTCAATGGAAGTACTGCTATTACTTTAAGTGTTTGGACGATGAGCAAAAGATTATGACGTTGTTGGGCTGGTACCTATTTAAGTGATTGGGTGGGAAGGAAAAAACGTCTTGTCAAGACCCCTATTAGTTAGGGACAGCGTCATTTGTCATGTATTCCTGTGTTGTTTGTTATATTATCACCCCTATGTGTGTTTGGATTAATGTATTGTGTCACAATTTTCCTTCCCTGGAATAACTATATTATTAAAATCAATAAAAAATCACTAAAACGTTTTTCAAAAGACCATACAGCAAATCAGATGCTTTGTTTGCTACAAAAGCTTTCAAAAGAGGGAGTACAGAGCCTTCGTGTTATTAATTCCTAAAATGTTTAGTCCACTACAGGCAGTCACAAGGTTTGTTTTGACCATATCCAAGTGGGAATCCCAGCTTAAGTTTAAATTTACGTGAACACCAAGACACTTAAAAAATGTATACCAGCTCAACATCACAACTATCTATTTTCCAAATAAAGTTCGATCAAGGTCTGCCAAACTTCTTAATTGTCATTTTATTAAGGTACGCTGCTTCAATAAGGCATCTCAATGGGTTAATATACCTGCTGCAGATGTATGCAAATCTTAGGTTGAGATGCCAGCTTTTGCACATTTTAGTTCATGAATTAATGCATTCATATGACACTCACTTTTTTTCTTTTGGCAAATGCAGTGCAAATAGAGCCAGGGGCAGTCAGCTGTTCTACCAAATGACTTGAGGAGCCTGATCTGAAGAGGACCAGCGTGGGAAACAGGGATTTCCTGAGGTATGTATTCTGAAACTAGTTATAGGAAGTAACATTTAAGGGCTCGTTTCAAACTATCCCTTTTCTGTCAAAAGAATCATATCTGAATGAGGGTCTTCAAACAAAAGAAGTTCTTGCTTGTGAATTCATTCTTACCTAACAAATTCCACAGGATGTGCGGGTAAAGTAGAGTGAGGACTCTGGAAAAACTTAAAGTCCAGGGTTTGCAACATGTATACAAAGTAAGTGATAGGCAGTCAACCTGTTTTTAAGTGTTTGTTTTTCTAATTGTGTAGCTCGGTGCAGAACAGGATACACTGCAGGGTAAGTACAACAGAGGATTCACAGCAGAAGAGGAGCATGGGTGACAGATGTTAATTAGCAGGTTTTGTCAAGTGCCTGTCCCAATAAAAACTGGCAAAAGCGCAAGTCGAATTGATCAACATTCTGCCACCAAGACCCACTTAAAATTTAAATCGTCACTAAATTGTGACACCCTGTGTCAGTTGTTTCTCGTTGAGATAATGCCACTCTAGAAAAAATAAGGAAGTGAAGGCTTAGCCACAAAGATTTACACGTGCCACTGCGCAATCTGGAACCAGTCTACAGCAAACAGATGGGCCCATTGGCGCCTACCCCAGGCGTTTCTCACAGACACCGAACATATTTCAGATTTACTCTATGTGGTTGTAAAGATGTCTGTTAAAACTTAAAAAACTCCAGAGAAGAATGGCGGCCCAACAGTGGCATATTTTGTGGTGCAAAAATGGATGAATCCAATGGGCCACCATTGCTGATCTGAAGGTATTGGAAACATGCAATGCAGTTCACTAGAAACCTCCAATGCCACTGTTACTGCTTATGCCGCTGTGGCTTCCACAAGCAGAAATTCAGATGTGCTCAGAATGAATGTTGTCCTCTCTATGGTAATAAAAGTCCCTACTCTGCAAAGTTTTCACTCATTCTTTATTCTTGTTAATCATTCACCTTACCTACATAACCTTATTATTGCCAAACAAAGGCCCCCAAAACTAATTTACAAATAAGGAAGAGAAATGTAATTTCAATAATTATATCTCGGCTGTTGTCTGGTCCCAGAAACTTCAAACTTTTTAAATTTTATTTATTATTTATTTTGCTGTTTTATATAGGATAGATTCGAACCGAAAGGGTTACAGCACATTAGCTTTTGGTTTCATTACCAGGCAGCTATTGAGGACAGGTTTCTAGTTGTCAAGGAAGATGAGCACTTCCAGTATCATAGCCAAATGCTGTACACAACTGTAGGTTGTGGGTTTCCATATAGTCTGCCCCTTTGCTAAGTGGGAACCATCTGTCGCCATGGAGTGCCACCAGTCCACATGGATGCTCTCAGTTCACATGTTAACTCTTATCTGTCCTGCAAAGTTCGTCACTGATACAACCCTACAGAAAATTACCTGAGAAAGTCTTCCACAACCGTGCATGAGGGCTAGATTGTGATGATTATATTATGATTATTACTTCATTACCAAGAGTCGACTACACCCTCCTGATCATACTGTCTAATACCATCCTGTGTGACCTTCAAGAGAGAAGGTCTGTCTGACTCACTTAAAACAGTCAATGTCCTCCGGGTCTCAGGAAGGCAACATCTAAGAATTGATTTAATCAACTTATGTGAAGTTTAACTTCCTGCACACAGAAAAGTATGCATCTTAACTCTGGAGAGCTTGGCGCATGGCAGTTAGGCTTTGTGACACTAACCCTTCCATATTATAACTTAACTGCAGCTAATGCGATGAGATAAGGCAATTCTATGGCTTGTATCAAAAGCGCATATAGTACAAAAAGGTCCTCATTACAATTTACAAGTACAGTGTTAATTCTGTTTCAGGTGCAAAGTGCCATTTGCAACTGAAATATGATCACAAGTCAGCTGGTATACTCCTATGTGCTAATTGCACATCCACTATTTGCCCATATGAAAATTACATGCCATGTGCTACTTATTCACAATCATCATACATCGACAGGAAAGATTCTGTGTTAAGGGCTCCCACCTCACCTTAGTTTATCCCAAGTCAGAAAGTCTCTTCATCAAACACTCATATGATCTGTGTCAATAACATGTAACACATGGCAGTAGCATGTGAATTGGATGGTCTGCCACAATCATTCAACTAGGGCTTCTCTCCTCCTCCAACAGTTTAAGAAGATTCGCAGAAGAATGAAAGCCATTGTTCATTATACCACTGCTGTTGTCCCAGCAACAGCTTCTTGGTCCTCAATCATCAATCCCCATAGTGGTTCTTCCACCCATACTTCTTTTTGCCACTATTGCATCACATTTTCCAAACTTAATCATCAAGGCAGTAGGATGATGGTGCTTTTTTAGCAATGTTAAAGTTTTTTGATTTGTCTGTAACATCATACAGATGTTGGACAATCAATAACAGCAGACACATTTTTTTAAAGGCAAGCCCATCTGTGCTCATCTGAGCCCGTCTGCGCTTGGATGGCGCCCAGAGCCAGAACCCCTAGTTCTTCTAACTCAGCCAGTAGGCAGCACTTTACTTATTTTAAAGAAGCTCTCAAGGAAATCAATAAAGGGGGGTAAGTTTAATGTTTGCTACTCCACCAATATTCTAAGGGAATGGGACTTTTTTCTGACGGAATCCGCAAGCATTGTGGGTACTATATTGTAGATCGATTAGGAATGAATGAGAGGTGAGGGGACTCTTTCGAATCCTACTTTAACTAGTAATATTTTATCTGTAAATTCAGATTCTAGGGATGTTAAAGGGGAAGTCATTATGTGTTTTCTCCTCAATATGTGATCTTTGGATAAAAACAATTTTTAGTTTGGGGAGCTTATCCAAGCCCATAAACCAGGGATTGTATTCCTGACTGAAATTTGGTTGCGTGATTCCTCTGTTCCTGACTTAGCTATGGCAAACCCGGTGGGCTATGTTTAAGGGTGGGCAGAACTCACAAAATTTCACACTGTGGAATTCTGCAGAGTTACAAAAAAAGTCTGCGAGATTACACAGAGTTCCACGAATGGGTGGAAAATGCACGTTGTGCTGCGATTTAGCACCGGTAGAGGGTTACGCGCTGAATTTTCAGTGCACAAATGCACAGCCATTTTGTTTGCCTGCTCCTGCCCTGCCTGCCTTTCTCCCTGCTGTGTTTCCAAATTCAATCCCCCTCCAATCCAAACTAATCCTGCCCATCTGACCACCCAATTCCCAATTCCACCTTTTCCTTATAACTGTCTGACTTTCCCTGTGTGTATTTATGTTTGTGTGTGTATTTTTGTGACTTTTTTGTGCTTTGTTTTTTGTTTTCCTTTCCTGGCCCTTGTTCCCTCTGTCTGTCATCCTGTTTCTTTCCTTCCCATTCTCAGTCCAACTCCTTCCCAATGGCAGATGCAAAACAAGCAAGCAGCGTCATCCGCACCCCCTGTGGGGGATGCTGGCAGGGATGCAGCCCCACTCACCTTCAGCAAGGCGGAGGTGGACGCACTCATTTTCTGCGTCCAGCGCCACCTCCCCCACATGCTGGCAGCAGGTGGCAGGCCAGGTAAGGGTTACGCCCAGTGTGAGCATTGGGTGCTCTGGGGGCAAGTGTGTGTGCTGCAGCACATGCATCCAGTGCACCCAGCAGCAGCTGACGCACTGCTGGGTGGACATCCTAGACAGGGCACAGGACCTGCTCGACCTGCTAGGCGTCAAGGTTGTGGGGCTCGGTGAGTAATATTTTTGTTTATTAAAAATTCTAATATTATTTTTTTCAAGCAGCATAATCACAAGTAAGTTAAGTTTACGTAATGATGAAAATATACATATACATATACATACAAGTAGTTATAGTTAGGACCCGGTTTCCATTAGAAAAGCGTTTTTTGTTTTGCCAAAAACTTTGGCACCATTTGACAAATCTTCACAAAATTTTCAAAATTAGTACAGCCCTCACTTCAGCTGCTGTCTGGAAACTTTTGAGGTGATCCGTCAAGCGGGGGTTGAGAAAAAGGGGGGGTCAGAAAACACATTTTCCCCATGTTAATTCCCATAGGGATTTTGAACACACTACAGCCCGAACCACCGGACGGAATTACCACAAATTTGGTGTAAATCTGTTCAGTAGTTTTAGAGATATTAACTGAAATCCAAATTTGTATATCTAGGGACCCGGATCCATTTGCGTTGGATTCGTGGTTATACGTGCCTGAGTAAGGTCCTGATTGGCTGGCCGCAACCTGAGAGAAAAGTTGCGGCTGCCATTTTATGTGTTGGGAAACGGTCCCCCGGGCTGAAAAGAAGCATGTAAAACAGATGAAGGGGTCAGGGTAGAGGTGCCCTGACACTATGGGTGTCTTCAAAATGAGCTGTAGGCACGTTTAATGAGCACTAAAATACCCAAAAATTGTTTTTTGGGTCACTCGTGAAATCCTCTGTGCCGTCGCGGGGCTCATCGCAGCCCCCATGTAAATCTGCAACCCGGGCCTGGAGTTACACACCCTGAGCATCACAGAGGATTAGCAGATTCACAGAAAAACCCAAACAAATTGGGCTCCCTCGCAGTAAGCATGAAAAGGGTTAAAGAAATACTGACCATTTAGAAGTGGTATAACAAGAAAGAAAGATGAAAAGAATGCTGTGATTTGTTAGCTAGAGCAGCATATGTAAGCCAGGTGAGGGGTAACCATTTTACCTGCTTTACTACTCAGAAACGAAGTGGTTTGTAGGTGTTCTGAATGGAGATTTGGAATGAAAGCAGATGTTACCAAATATAGAAATAAAACTGGGAGAACAGCAAAGAGCTTTTACAGATATTTTAATTAGAAGTGGTATAACAAGAAAGAAAGATGAAAGGGATGCTGTGATTTTTTAGCTAGAGCAGCATATGTAAGAGCACCTGGTGACGGGTAACCATTTTACCTGCTTTACTACTCAGAGAGGAGGTGGTTTGCAGGAGTTCTGACTGGAGATTTGGAATGAAAACAGATGTTAACAGACATAGAAATAAAACTGGGAGAACACCAAAGAGCTATTACAGATATTTTAATTAGGTTGTAGTATGTAAAAGTATATTTAGATAAAACATTGTGAGTGTATTTAATGTGTACCTTCTAGACACTATTCTAGAAGGGAAAATAGAAGGGAGCTTAGATGAGAACATTAACTAAACAGTGAGCAGGAAAGGAGAGAGAGAAATTGGTATACTAAAGTCATTTTATTAAGCCGGTATGAATGAATGTGTTTCAAATTAGAAGTGGGTGCCTGCTTATAGTATGCATTTTAATAGTATGTAATTTACACACTCTCGCACAGTCAGGCAGCCACATACATATCCAGTTGCAATCCCACTAAGGCACTTATGTACCTACCACTCATACAGCCAAACAGTGACTGCAACACTCAGTCACACACCCATAAAGCCTTTCACACACCAATGTACTCACCTCTATATCCAAATTTGAGTACTAGTTCACCCTTAGAGCCTGGGAGTACATGCACAGAATGCAATCTGCACCGCTAGAAGAGTATGAAGAGGACTACTTCAGCACCCTTGAAAAGGGAGAACCCTGATTGTTGTTGACCTCAGAGTCAGGGCCCCAAAGGGAAGTGGGTTTCAGGGGGGGAGATAAGTTGAGAAATGAGTCGGCAAAGTCTCCAGAGGAGGGAGGGGATTGCCCAGAGAGAGACTTCTCTATTGGATACCAAGCAGGAAGTACTGTCTCCGCCGAAACCCAGTCCCCTGAGAACCTCAAGAGCAGACAGGCTCAATGGGATCTGAGGCCACAGCTGGTCCAGCTGGGTGCAGAGGAGTGAAAAGGTGAGGCTAAGAGAACCTTGGAGGAGAAAAGGGTCTTGCTGGCTGGTGTGTTAAGGAGGTGCTCTTGTAGGCTAAATAGCTTTTAGAGTCTAGCAAAAAAAGGTGTGAGCACCACTACTGTGGCTATGTCTGAACTGGGGTGGCATGGTGAAGCAAAATAACGATGGATTAAACCCAGATCTGTGACTGGGGGTGAATGTTTGCCAATGGGCAGCATTCCATCCATCATCTTGTGTGTTTTGCATTTTGCCCTAAGTGGGAAGGGTATGCCCAGACGTGGGTCCCGTGCTCACTACGCCACTGGAGTCAAGCTATCCTGGCTGATGAAGGCTGATAGCCTGAAACCGGTCCTAGGATGCTTGATTCCGGTCCAGGGAAGACATGGCTTGGCAGTTCGGTCTGGACTGTTCCCATGAGGCACAGGGTCAAGACTGATTTGCATATGGCTATGTCTGAACTGGGGTGGCGTGGTGAAGCAAAATAACGATGGATTAAACCCAGATCTGTGACTGGGGGTGAATGTTTGCCAATGTGCAGCATTCCGTCCATCATCTTGTTTGTTTTGCATTTTGCCCTAAGTGGGAAGGGTATGCCCAGACGTGGGTCTCGTGCTCACTATGCCACTGGAGTCAAGCTATCCTGGCTGATGAAGGCTGATAGCCTGAAACCGGTCCTAGGATGCTTGATTCCGGTCCAGGGAAGACATGGCTTGGCAGTTCGGTCTGGACTGTTCCCATGAGGCACAGGGTCAAGACTGATTTGCATATGGCTATGTCTGAACTGGGGTGGTGTGGTGAAGCAAAATAACGATGGATTAAACCCAGATCTGTGACTGGGGGTGAATGTTTGCCAATGTGCAGCATTCCGTCCATCATCTTGTGTGTTTTGCATTTTGCCCTAAGTGGGAAGGGTATGCCCAGACATGGGTCCCGTGCTCACTACGCCACTGGAGTCAAGCTATCCTGGCTGATGAAGGCTGATAGCCTGAAACCGGTCCTAGGATGCTTGATTCCGGTCCAGGGAAGACATGGCTTGGCAGTTCGGTCTGGACTGTTCCCATGAGGCACAGGGTCAAGACTGATTTGCATATGGCTATGTCTGAACTGGGGTGGCGTGGTGAAGCAAAATAACGATGGATTAAACCCAGATCTGTGACTGGGGGTGAATGTTTGCCAATGTGCAGCATTCCGTCCATCATCTTGTGTGTTTAGCACCACTACTGTGTCAAGTGCAGAAGAAAGTGTTCATATGTTCATAGACTTGGTGCCTGACTTTAAGGAGGGCTTTGATGTAGACAGGTTATGTCTGGCATAAGAAGTAGCTGTAGTGGTACAGAGGATATCTTATGAGGATTGTAGAAATTACTTTGAAGCCATATTTGTGGTGATGGGACGGACAACATGCTTGGCTCTAGAGGAGGGTAAGAGGTTGAGGTATCCCACTATGAAGGAGGTCCTTGTCAGTAAGTATGAATTAACCCCAGAGGAGTGCAGGTTGAAATTCAGTGTTAGCCAGAAACTGTGTGACTACTACCGGGAGGATTTTGTGGGGTCGTTTTGAAATGTTTGTTAAAAGTATTGTTGTGTTTTAAGAAGGTGTTTCTAACAGTTTTATAGTTTTTCTTTTTTTTCAAATAGGACTGAGAAGAAACAACTTGAGGAACCTTTTCTTCAGACACATATTGAAGTTATTTTAGCTTGTTCATCTGATACAGTTCAGTGGCATCCCCATAATCTCTTTTGAATGTAGTAGATGAATACTGTAATGCTCATATATTTTGCTCAGATCGACTTCTATCCACTTTTTCAAACTGTCCCCCTGTAGGCAACATTTCTTCCATCATGCAACTTCCATGTTAGAGAACATCTACAACTTTATAGTACACGTTATTGTGTTTAAGATATAATGTAGCTTTCTTCACGTTATTTACATTCACTAGATCCTGCCTGATTTTGTTGTTTTTTGCGAGCACACCATTCATTAGAATACCAAGTGGTTCTTCCAAATCTGTTTCTGCACCAAAGTTTCAACATAGTGTTTAACATCTAAAGGAAAGGACACAACTGTACCTTTAAGCCCTTTCAGAAGTTCAGTGGATGATAACTTTAATGATAGAGTTTACTTCTCTGAGAAAATAAAGTAAGTGATCCCATGGATATTCTCTACAAATCAGGTTAAGAAACCAAGTTACTGTTCTTACATTTCACAACATTTACTTAAGTTCAACAGCACGATGATACAAGTACTCATTCATCCCAATATTTGCAGAGGTAAAGTAAATGGACAACAGCATTGCAAATACATGGATGGGGTCCTACTGTATCAATTTCATCTTGGTAAATCCTACAAATTCTACTACAATCTAATTTATTCACAGGAGCATGTCTGCACCTCCCTTGTGCCTCTTCACCGATCTCTTCTTCTACATTTCTAGGAATCATCTCTTCTTTTCCTATGGTGCTACTCTTTGTTGTAAAAGTTCAAGTTTCAGTATGTTTCTGTATTTATAGATAGTTAAATAAGTTATGTTATGTTTGTTTGTTAATTGTTTGGTTTAAATTGTATTGTAATATGTTAAAAAGAATACTTGTAAAGTTATAAATATATTTATTATTAAGTTAATGTATGGGCAAAGACACCTTTAGAGGTACTCATACATGTACTCACACACCTATACAGACATTCACACAGGTACAGTAGTAGTGAAAATGGAGCCACATAAGACATTTTTACAATGGCAAACATGTGGCATTTCACACAGTGGGTAATCATCTCACTCAAATATTCACAGGCAGTTGGTATTCTGAGGACCGTAGCTGATGAGCGTTCTCCCAAGGGTGCTCTAGTGGTGGAATATTCTGCTGCATTATTCAGTTGTACACCCTTTCATGAATTGCTTTTAAATGCTTCCAATTGGAACTTGTCCCATGTGAATACTTCTTGGCAGTGCTGCTGGGTAACTGTATGCCGCAAATATTACACTGCACATATTTAGCTGTTACCTCTTTTCCCCAGAAGGTATAGTAAAGTGGTTCCAAACATCACTTTCTTTTGTGCTGTTGTAATGATATACATGCATGTGTTTGAAAAGACTGTGCAGAAAAGTATATTTGTAAATAGTTAATAATGGTTAATAGTTAAATAAGCGATGTTATGTTTATTTAAAGTGAGTGCAATCCACAGTGTTTCTTAATTGCAATGAGATAGTGTGCAGATTTCGTTTTTTTTGTACAATCTTTATGATTGTTTTTTCCCCACTGCTCTATGGTGTCTCCTTAAAAGTACATAGTTTCCGGTGTATGTGTAAAGAAGCTGGGAACAGTAAAAAAGGGAAAATTAAATGCTTATTTATATTAATATATACCTTTACCGTATGAGAAATGTCTAGTTATTTCTTAGAAATATGTCTTTATGCATTGTTGAAATTGTAAGTTACTTTTGTAATTCTACTAATTGTAAAACTAATAAATATTCCTGTTTTTTACTTCTTATGCAGATCAATGGCACCATATATTGGGCTAATGCACTACACTAATTAGTTCTTACAGTGTTGTTCCATAACTTTAGATTTTGAGGATGCACATGCAAGGACAGATTGCTACATTTACTAACACACCTAGTCACACATCAGTACAGCAAATCACACACCCAGCTACACACAGACAGAGGTACTGACAGACACAGGCTCACACTGATAAAGTCACAGACACACTTAGACACACATCAATACAGTCACTGACACACCCAACTACACACTGATACAACCACCGACAAATCGACAAATCCAGCCAAACATTATTGCATCAAATAACACACACAGACACACATTGATGTACACACTGACACGCCCAGGGACTTTTCAATGTGGACACTAACTCACACAGGCATACAGCAATGCAGACACTGACACCCCATGCCAAACATTATTGTATCCAATAAGACACCCAGGTACACTCTGATGCATACACTGACACATCCAGAGACTTACCAATGCTGACACTGTCACACACAGGCATACAACAATGCAGACACCAACACACCCATCTAAACACTAATGCATCCAATAAGGCATCCAGGCATACACTCAATCTTACACTGACATACCCAGAGACTTGCCAATTGCAGACACTGACACACGCATGCATACAGCAATGCAGACATTGACACACCCATCCAAACACTAATGCATCCAATAACACACCCAGGCATACACTGACACATACACTGACACACCCAGGGACATAGCAATACCGACATTAAAACACTCAGACATACAGCAATGCAGACACTGACACAGCCAGCCAAACATTAATGCATCCAATAACACACCCAGACATACACTGACACACCCAGGGACATACCAGTGCAGGCACTGGCCAACCCAGGCATACACCAATGCAGACACTGACACACCCAGGTTAACAGTAATGCATCCAATAACACACTGAGGCACAAACATATGCATATGCTAACACACTGAGGCACATACTGATGCATACACTAACACACCCAGGCACTCACTAATGTATACACTAACACACCAAGGCATACACTCATGCACACACTGATACACCCACTCTCTCACCGATACAGTCAGTAACATATTAAAAACACAGAGTTAGCTCTTTCTTTGAATAGAGTTTTTTGTAAATGTTTTATTTTTAAAAAAATCTTTTTTTTTTACAAAAGTAAACGAGGCAGTAAAAAGGGTAAGGATGAGAAAACACAAAGAAACAACTGGCTTCACTCTTCAACAAACATTTTGTAGTCTTTGAAAGCAAAAAAAACTAACAGGGATGCTTCTTCACTGTATCCTAGAATGCACTCACAGAAGACATTTTTACAGTGACTAGCATGTGGCATTTCACACACTGAATTACCATGACACTCAATTCCTCATAGGCAGCTGGTATTGTAAGGAGTGCAGCTGAAGATGGTTCTCCCAAGGCTGCTGTAGAGGTCGTCTGTCCTAATGCACCTGCTTTCTCTAGCATCATCTGGTTGCACACCCTCCCATGAATTGTTTTTAGGTGTTTCCAAATAGAACTTGTCCCATGCGAATATTTCTTTGCAGTGTCTCTGGATAACTGCTTGCCACAAATTGTGCACTTGACATATTTTGCTGATACCTTCTTTTCCCCAGACAGTATAGTAAAGTGCTTCTACACATAACTTTCTTTCTGCAAGATGGTGTGTCTTCTTCTTCATCCTCAAGAGGTTGTGGATCCTCATCTTGGACGGACAAAGTAACTTCAGCCATATCCTAAAAGTACAGCACTCCTGCTTCTCAATTCACCTTCTAGAGACTACACTGGAGAAGTAACTGCTTTTGGGTGTGCTTTTCCATGTGGAAGGGTGGGGTCTTAATGTATCCTATCAGAAGGCAAGGTTTGGGTCTGCTTGCGAGTGAATTCACAAATCTGGCTCGCAAACGTGCGGAATTGTGAAATTGGTAAAATGGGTAACTTTTTGAAAAACAGGTATAAGGTGGTTTATATATACTCGTAAATATGTTCACACTGACGTTATTAATGACAATGGAGGGGTGTACATATGTGCAGTAATTAAAAAAAAATTAGAATCCATGGATCCGGACTCGCTGAGTTGTTCTGATCATGTGATTGGGTGTAAAAACCATAGAGTAGTAGCCTATCTATATTTCCGACCACTCACTCATCCATAGAGCCACTCACACACCCACTCACTCTCCCATACAGCTACTCACACAATCAGTCACTCACCCATTCAGCCTCTCACACACCCACTCATGTGCTCATATAGCCTCTCACACACTCACTCACTCACTCATACAACCACTAACACAGACACTTATACACCCATACGGCTACTCACACAGCCACTCACTCACCCAGAACTTACAGAGATCTTTAACACCATGTTCAGCTCAGGCAACTTTCCATCTATATGAAAAGATTGCCCCATTCACCCTCTTTTTAAAAAAAAACAATTTAGGGGCCGATTCCGATTCGCGCCGGAAATCTCTCCGACCGAGCCGGACCCGGAGAGATATCCGACCGAATCGGACCCGTGCAGCCCGACCGAATGAGTACGATGCGCACGTATGCCATCGGACTCGAGTCGGTCAGACTCCCATTGAAGTCAATGGGAGCCTGTCGTACAACGTGTACGCGGGCTCCCATTGACTCAATGGGTGCGATGTGGACAAGTGCGCCCCTACAGCGTGTACGCGGTGAAGCGATTCGCGCCGTACAGGCACAGGTAGGGGGACCCATGGGTCCCCCTGTGTGCGACTTCGCACGGCCACGCGCGTACAGGGGTCCGACACGGACCCCCAAAGTACGGCTCCGACAGCTCTTTCGAGCTGGAGTGTGCGGCTCGGTCGGACTGCTCGCGGTCGGGGAACGTCTCCATTGCGCGGTGCGAGTCGTGTCCGTGCGAGTCGGTCGGTGCGGTTAGAGCCGGGATCGAGTCGGTCGGATCGGTCGGGACGCCCGGACGAGTCGGTCGGCGGTTTCGCATCGTACTCGCTCGTCCGTACGCGCGTACGGATCGGTCGGGAAATAGGGCTCCGAATCGGAACCGGTTAAGCCGAATCCGATTCGGAGCACTACCGGCCGAGATCGGAATCGGCCCCTTAGATGTGTCCAATCCAGTTAATTATCGTCCTATAGCCCGTCTGCCTCTTCCGGCAAAAATAGATGAAATTTTTTTGGGGGAATAAACATCTATCTCAATTCATCCAGGAAAATGATCTGCTCGATCACTCCCAGTTTGGCTTCCGACAGGAGCACAGTACGGAAACAGCACTTATCAACACCACTGAGGAGATTAGGGCTGTGATGGACAGAGGAGGCACAGCCGCCCTTGTTCTCCTCGATTTATCAGCCGCATTCGATACTGTTGACCATAATCTTTTGCAACAGCAGCTGGAAATGATGGGGGTCAAGGGAGCGGCATTGACCCTGCTGTCCTCTTTTCTGAAGGAAAGGAGATTAACAGTGACATTGGACAGGTATCAATCAGAACCATATGTGCTGCCATGCGGAGTCCCTCAAGGATCATCTTTGAGTCCAACTCTTTTTAATGTGTATGTCTCGGAGCTCGACCCTTTGATCCGAGAATTTGGCTTTAGTTTGACGTCTTAAGCTGACGACACCCAGCTAGTCGTGGCAGCATATTGGCATCAAGCCTCACCCACCCTACAGTTTCAGAACTGCATGAGAGAAATAAATAGATGGCTGGGAACACATTGTCTTAAGCTCAACTCTGAAAAAACCGAGGTCATAATCTTCGGTAACCTGCAACCTAGAAGGGACAATCTTTGGTGGCCGGCAGAGATGGGTGAAGCACCAAAACCAGTGTAAAAGGCAAAAAATTTAGGAGTGTGGATTGACAACAAATTAGCACTCTCACACCAGACAAATGCCATTGTCTCTGCCTCCCACTTTCTGATAAAGAAACTCAAGAAGATTCTGCCATACATCCCCACGGATTCTAGAAAGATGGTGGTAACAGCACTAATCCAGTCAAAACTGGATTATTGCAATGGGCTCTACCTAGGTATGCAGAAGCAATATCAAAAAAAGCTTCAGACGGTTCAAAATACAGCTGCTCGGCTGTTGGGAAATATTCCTAAGTACGACTCAATATCCAAGGAGATTCGTAGACTCCACTGGCTCCTGGTGGCACAGCAAATTAAATTTAAATCTCTTTGTCTAGCATACAATGCTCTGAACAACACAGGACCTCTCTCTCTTAGAAATCTCTTTGCCTGGTATCAACCGTCCAGACAGCTATGCTCTACAGGCGCGAAACTCATGAAAGTGCAGAGAATACAGTCTACAGGTTGGGGTGGCTGAAGTTTTTCTTATGGCACCACAAAACTGTGGAACACGCTACCCATTGAACTCAGAGGGCCTGTCTCCCTCACCATTTTCAGGGAGAAGCTAAAATCATGGCTATTTCAGAATTAGTCGCCAGGCTGGGCTTACTGCATTTATAGCGCCGAGACACCTCCGGGTATTTGCGCGCTCAACAAGTTTTATTAACATAACATAACCCATACAGCCACTCACACCACCTCACTCACTCATACAGCAATCACACAACCAGTAGCCCACCAATACAGCCACTGACACAGCCACTCACTCTCCCATACAGCTAATCACACAACCACTCACTTATACAGACAGCCCCTCACACACCCACTCACTCACCCATACAGCCAGTCACACAGCCACTCAGACACCTATACAACCACTCACACACCCATTCCCTCACTCATACAGCTACTCACACACCTGTAAAGCCACTCACACATGGATACAGACAGTCACACAACCAATATGTCTCAAAACAATATCCTTTCAGGTTTAGAGTGCTGAATAAATTATGCAAAATAGGAAGCAGAGAACTCTGGGTAGTTCCCAAATGTAGGTGAAGAGCAGCTCTGATGTAGAGCACCCTGCAACACCAGCGACACTCTGAATCTGCTCACCTCAAATGTCTGATTTTCTAGCAAAGTTTTTAAGCATAGGATTAGCACAGTGGCATCCATGCCGAGCTAGAAAGGGTCAAACACTTTTGCCATTTATACAGCAAAGTCTTTAAGCATAGGATTAGCAAAGCACCATCCATGCCAAGCTGTAAAATGACAAAAGCCTTTTACCACTCCAGGCACAGTATTACAGCTTTGGATTGGTAAAATACCATCCAAGCCAACCTGGAATGCATAAAAGAAGCCCCGGACACCTGTTTCACTCTCATTAGAGCGCCTCAGAGAGGTATAGCTTTGTCCAGACACAAGGGAGCACCCAGTATAAGTCAAAACAATACCCTTTCAGGCTTGGAGTGCTGAATAAATTATGCAAAATAGGAAGCAGAGAACTCTGGGCAGTTCTGAAATTTAGGTGGAGAGCAGCTCCTATGTAGAGCACCCTGCAACACCAGTGACACTCTGAATCTGCTCACCTCAAATGTCTGAGGTGAGCAGATTCAGAGTGTTGCAGAGTGATTCTCTAATATTTAGTTTTTGTTTTTATGTATTTATTATTTGTATTCTCTTTTATGGTATATTTTTACTGAAATAAAGAGTGTTGAACTGATTGGCAGTGCATTAGTTCCTGGTCCTGCTGGCCCCCCTTGCCTACCTGTCCTCTTTTGTGTTGCCCTCTTAGGTTCTGCCTATTAGCTTTTGTCTTCCTGCTTTGGATCATCCTTGCCCTACTGTCCCTGTGCCTTGTGCTCATGGCCCTTCTGGCTCTTCACCCAATAGTCTGGTCCCTCTTGGTCCTAGTTCTCTTTGTGTGTGTCCTTCTGAGACTTGCCATTTTGGTCCTGGTCCTTCTGGTGATCCAGGCCCAGTCCCTTTAGGCTTCCTGACTCTGGCTGTTCCGGTCTTTCTGATCTTCCTCACCCATGTCCTGCTACCCCCAAGTCCTGGTCTTTCTGCTCCACGTCGTACTCTGGGCCCTGGACTTATGGCCATGCCCCCCCTGGCACTCCTAGGCCTGTTCCTGGTCCTCTTGGTGCTGATCCTTCTAGTCCCTCATGCTCTGGTCCTGGTCCTCTTGACATTGGTCCTCCTGGTATTCTTGGTACTGACCCCCTCGTCTTCCTTGCTTATTCTAGCCCCTGGTCATATTGGCCCATATCCTGCCTTCTTGGATCTGGTCCTGATCCTCTAGGCCTTAGTCTTCCTGCTGTTTGTCCTTGTCCTGCTACACAAACTATTCATGGTCCTCTTTTGTCTGGTCCTCCTGGGCCTGCCCATCCTGTGGCTCATCTTCCAGGACATCATGTTCCTAGCTCTGTGTCCTCCTGGTCCTGATGTACTTGGTACTGATCCTCCTAATCCTCCATTTCCTCCTCAGTCAGGTTCTCCTGGTCCTGATCCTCAAGGTCTTGATCCTCTTTGCCCTCATCTTCCTGATCCCCTTAGTCCTTTCTTTCCTGGTCCTCTTTTTCCTTCTGGCTGCCTGTGTCCCCAGTCTCAGCTGCCTGGCACTCATGGTCAAGGTCATGTTATTCTTGCTTTTCATAGTCCTTGTCCTTTGCAAGATGATGTGCCCATTGTCCCTGATCCTCTTGGTCCTGCTCCTTATTGGTTGGGTTCTCCTGGACCTAGTACTTCTGGACCTGACCCACCTCCTTGGTCTTGGTTGTCCTGGTCTGTCCAGACCTATTGTGCTTTTTATCATAACCTTTGTCGTTCTGCGAACGTGGCCCTTCCTGGTTCCCACAGTCTTGGCCCATCTGGCCCTGTTCCTTTGTAGTCCTCTTGGTCCTAGTCACTTTGTCCTGGTTCTCCTTACCATCAACCTCCTAGTCCTGGGACTACAGGTCCTGGTCCATCTTGCTTCTCATATTACTAGCACTCTTAGACTTTGCCCTCCTGGTTTGGGTTGTCATTGTTCTCCTGGATCTGTTCCTTCTCCATATATTCCTACTGGCACTGCCGCTATTGATCCAGGTTCTCCTTGTTTGGGTCCTCCTGAGCCTAGTCATTTTGATCCTGGTTCCCCTGCCCCCCCACAGTCCATTCTACTTGGTCTTTCAGGTTCTGGATGGCCTTCTTACCTCGGTTTCTCCTCACCCTGGGACTGCTATTTGTGATGATTGCTCTGCCCCACTTGGTAATCTGAGCCATAGGTCCTGATTCTCAAGGCCCTTTTAGCCCTGTTTCCAGTCCTCCTGGTCATGATCCTTTTACTTCATCTAGTCTTCTTGCTCTGGTCGTTTGGGTGTCCTTGGTACTGCCCCGCTCGGTCTTCCTAAGCCCTGTCCTGCTTATCCTTTTATCATTGACATACTGGCAATTGCCTTTCAGGTCCTGATCTTCGTAGTGCTCTTCAATCTGGTCCTGATCCTCCTGGCCCTCATCCTCCTGCTCCTTGCCTGCATGGCTCTGCAATAACTTGCCCTGTCACAAACATACTAGCCTTTCCTAGTTCTGATGTTCATTGACCTCTGGTTTATGCTAATCTAAGCCCTGTACTTTCTGGTCTTGGTTTGACTGGTCGTCATTCCCATGTATTCCTGCCCCAAGTCGTTTGGAGCCTGGGACTCCTGTTTCAGAGACTACCGATCCTGGACCTTTTCATCATCTTCACCCTAATTCTCATCCATCAGTTCTCCTGGTCCTGCTCCCCTGATTTATCGAGTCCCCACATTTGCCTGTATCTAATCCTTTGTATCCTTGTTACCTTGGTCCATGTAGTCCTGATCTTAGTTCTCATGCTCCTTTGTCTGGCCCTCATGTTTCAGGTCTTTTGGTGCTAGTTGCATTGGCCTTGGTTTCCCTAACCTTCCTACTCCCTGGTCCTCCTGGTCTCCTGGTTTACCTATTTTACCTTGTTCTTGTCCATCTGACCATGGGCCCCTCTTTCATCGTCACCCTAGTAATGGTCCTATTGGGTCTGGTCTTCCTCATCCCTCTGGCACTGGACCTCCTGGTTCCTATCTTGTCAGTCACCATGGTTCATGTAGTTCTTGTCACCTGGTTTGGGATCCCCTGAGTCTGACACTCCTGGATCTTCTGATCCTGATACCACTCAACTTCCTCGTCCTTTATAATCCCCTGAACATTCTAACCGAGGGTCCCCAGGTCCTGCTATACATGGTAGTTCGGGTTATGGTCTTCCTGGTCCTGGCCCTTTTGCTCCTAGCCACCCCTTGGTTCTCCTTGATCCGATGTCTGTGGTCTTGCCCCGCCTGTCTCTGGTCCTTCTTTCCATTGGTTTCCTTCTTCTGGTCCACTTAGGTCTGTCTACTTGGCTCTGCTACTCCTGGCCCTGGTTGCCCTTGTCCATCTGGTCCTGGTGAGTGTCCACAGGCCCTCATAGCTCTCTTTGTCATTAGTGTTCACAGCATTCTGTTCCTTCTACCGCTGGTCCTTCTGTTCCTTCTGTTCCTTCTGTTCCTTCAAGCCCTTGTCTACTGGGTCTAGATCCCCCTGTTCCACATCTTCCTGAACCTGCTGATCCTTCTCACAGTGGTCCTGGTACCCTAAGTGCTGTTATTATTGCCCTGTTCCTCATTGTCTATTTGATCCTGGTCGCCTCTGGCATTGGTAACCCTGGTCCTCAAAGGTTAAGTCTCCCTGGTTCTTCTTGTCCTGGTCCCATTGGCTCTGCTCATCTTGGCCCTTCTAGTGGTTCACCTCTTGCCCCTTATGCCGGCTGAGCTAGGGTCCAAAATCCACAGCTAGGCACATTGTAAAAAAAGGGTCAGTTTTCACTGGAAAAATGTGATGTGCCCACATTGCGTGTTGGGCCATTTCCTGTCGCAAGCACTAGGCCTACCCACACAAGTGAGGTGACATTTTTATCAGGAGGCTTAGGGAAACAGAATACTAGAGCAAGTATTATTACCAATTGACTTTCTTTGCATTTCTGCCTTCCAAATGTAAGACAATGTGTAAAAAAGAAGTCATTTTGAAAAATGTCCTCTAATTCACATGCTTGTAGTGGTACGCAGAATTTCAGAGATGTGCAAACAACCACTGCTTCTAAACTTTATATTTTGTTCCCATTTCGGAAATATATAGGCTTCCTTCGTACCTATATTTCACTCTTTATATTGAACCAAGTGAATTGCTATATACCCGGTACACAATGAAAAACGATTGCAAGACGCAACTCAGTTATTGGCTCTGGGTACCTCGGGTTCTTGGTGAACCTACAAGTCCTATAAATCCCCGCAACCATAAGGGTCCAGAGGATGTAAGGGTATATTGCTTTTAAAAATCTGTCATACTTAGAAGAAGTTACAGGTGAAAACATTCGCACAAATGGCTGTTTTTCTAACTCAATTTCAATATTTTTTTATTTCAATTGTTAGTTTCTATAGAAAAACCTTGAAGGATCTACACAACTAGGAGTGGGCGGAATTTGCGTAGTCGCGCTACGCAAAGCTCCGCGAAACGGTAAAAAATCTCCGCGAGCACGCAAAAGTTCCGCGAACCCGCGGAATTGCTTGTTCCGTCCGTTCGCGATGCTTTTTTCCTGTTCGCGAACGCTGTTTGCGTGCTCGGGGAGAAATATCTCACGAACACGCATATTGAAAGCGCGAACAAGCAAAAAATTCTGCGAAGCCGCGGATCGCGGAATTTTTGGCAATTCCGCGTTCTCCGTGGAACGCGAGATTACCCAAATTCCACGAGCGGAACGGAATTTACCACCCAGGCCTACAAATGACCCCTTGCTGAATTCAAAATCTTGTCTACTTTTCAGAAATGTATAGTTCTCGGGGATCCATTATTGCTTTCACTCCCATTTCCACCACTAACTGGAAGGAGGTTGAACTTCCTGTTCCTGTCCAGCAGGTACCTCCCAGTGCTTTCTCCATCTCCTGGTCACTTTTCATTTGGATTTGGAGCTGGAAGGATCACTCTCTTTGTCTGCTGCATATATACCATTAGATTTAAGGACTTTGGGGCATATTAGCAAGGGCACTATCGCCGCTTTAGCGGCACTTTTTGCCGCTAAAGCGGCGATATTCATATCGCCCTATCAGCAAACTGTCTCTAACAGCAGTTAGCGACAGTTTGCGGGCATCAGCGCCCGATTTTTACCGCTTTGCATGTCAGCGATATTTATCGCTAATGACATGCAAAGTGGGCGTTCCCGACGAACAAACCTGGGAAACACCCGCTAACAGGCCTATCGCCTATTAGCAAGGTGGCCATGGCCCCAGTTAGCAACGTGAAAAGTCGCGCTAACCGGGGTCATCACCATTTATTTAACACCTGCAATTAGCAGGTGTTAGCCATACCTAACATGGGGGGGGTGGATTATGCTGATACGACCACAGGGTCATATCAGCAAGGTGTTCTCCCTTCTCCATGCAACATCGCTGGTTTTTCAGCGATGTTGGCCCATTTCCCCGCTATCGCTGGAATATTCATCGCCATAGCGCTAATCGTTGCTAATACAGCGTTAGCGTGGCGATATATTCCAGCGATAGCCGGCGATAACAAAAATCACGCTAAGCAGGGTTAGCGATGATTATCGCCTCTTCTTGCTAATATGCCCCTTTGTTTTTGTGATATCACAGGTAAGTTAAAAAACTGTTGCACCAGTATTTATTTGTACTTTGATTTGATTTTTTAAATTTATTGTGGTGGGTGGCCTGCAGTTTCAGTAGGGGCCTAGTTGATTTTTTCCATTTAATTTTTAAATGGTTGTAAAGGAAAAATGTTGCACAGTTCAGTACATTATCTCCATGTTTGTTAATACATTTGCGATATATTCATTTATTTTACTATGTGGCCTAGTCTGTCAATGGGACATCCAGCGAGTAGGCCCAGTACTAGTCATGGGGGTATGAAACAACTGTTTCTGTGGTATATGTTGTTTTAAAAGTAAAACATCATTTAGGGCAGGGGTGGCATTAGATTAAATTAAAAATGTGGGGGCATATTAGCAAGACTGGCGATAAAATTATTGCCGTTTTAGCGGCAGGAAACTGCCGCTAAAGCGGCGATAATGGACTTGCTAATATGCGTTATAGAATTCCAATAGAAGCCCAGGTTAGATGTGCAGGTCATCTAACCTGGGCTTCTATTGGAATTCTATATCGCTTATTAGCAAGCCCATTATCGCCGTTTTAGCGGCAGTTTCCTGCCGCTAAAACGGCGATAATTTTATCGCCAGTCTTGCTAATATGCCCCGTGGTTTTATTTGGGGTGTTTCAATTTTTTTTGCTAAAAGTATATAGGTGGGGTAATATTTGATGTCTTGGGATGATGTGTACTGTTGCAAAATGTTTATAGCTCAGGTCATTTTAATTTTTGACATTGCTGAATTAATTGTACAGTTTTCTTCCAAGTTACCATGCCTTGTTTGTCTGGTCAGTGTGTTTACATAGGCCACCATTTGTCTTTGTTCTCCATGCTATGTGTCCAGGGCCCATTGTGTGTAGTTGATGTTCATAGGCCCTCAGGTGTTCTTTGTTTTCCAGGCCTCCTTGCATGTTGTTTGCCCATTTGGCTGGCTGCCATATTGTGCAGCCAGCCAGTGTGCTTTTGCCGTAGGCCTGCAGGTGTTCTTCTTTGTTGTCCATACCTCCTTGCTTGTTGTTTGACCATGTGGCCAGTGAACGTTTGTGTGGTCAACCTGTGTGCTTTTTCCATAGGCCTACCTGTGTTCTTTGTTGTGGCCACTGTGGCCAATGTACATTTTGCATGGTCACCCTTAGTTTACTTTTTTCCAGTTTTCATTCAAAGCCATTTTCCAAGGAGAATGATAGGAGAGGGCTATGCCTTCTTGTTTGGTCCAATCTTTTTACTTTTCTCTGATAATAGTTTAATAATGTTTGATGATCATTGTATTATATGTATATTATGATTCTGAACAGTGTTTTATATTATATGATTTTTATTATTTTTTATTTGCAACTTCTTGCCTCCCAATGGGTTTGTCATAGTCCCCTAGTACACCAGCAATTCCGTTTTTTTTTTTTTTTTTTTTTTTTTCATTTTCTTTTATTAAAAAAGATGTATTTCTTTTTTTTTTATTGTCTTTTATAAATGTTTTTTTTTTACATTTTCCCACCATTCATCCACCCCCTGCTAGCCATTGGTGCCAAGCCACACAACAGCATTCATTTTTTAAGTATCATTCCATTTTCACCTGGACCCTCTGCCTGCCATTGGTGCATACACACCAGCATTCATTTTTTAAGGATTGTTTCATTTCTCCCTGGACCCTCTTGCCTGTGATATGGGCACACCAGCATTCCTTTTTTAAGGATTATTCCATTTTCCCCTGCACCTCCCTGACTACCACAGGTGTCTCCCTGGCTTAGATGCAAAGAAAGCAAACATTTACATCTGTATGCTATGCTGATTAGAAATTAAATATTTATGCTAGGGTGGTGTAGTTTGACTTTGGAATGGATACACTATTGTTGATAATTATTGAGGATAATAACTTACATAACCACACTAAATTATATTGTCTGTACTGGATTCAAACTGCAACAATGCCACATTTCACTAAGGGGCTGATTACGAGTTTGGCAGTGCAGCAGCGGGACCCATGTGAGAACCACCTGCCGTATTATTACTTTTTTAGTCACTGATGGGCGGTTTTTTGGCGTTCCCTAAAATAGGCACCACAATGGGAACATCAAAGGAAGTTCCGGCATGGCATGGACTGTGAAGTCCATGCCGTGCTGGAACTGGGGGTGCATGCACACAGGGGGGCACATGTTGTGGCCCCCTGTGTGCATCCACATGGAGTGAGGCACAAGGGGGCCCTGTAGGGCCCCCTTTCTTTCCTCACACCACTGTTTTCATGGAGGAAAGACCTCCATGAAATCAGTGGTGGTAAGGAAAGTCGCAATATGCTTAGCGGGACCGCGGCGGTCCTGCCCAGCATATTACTGCCTCAAAACTGCTGCGCCACTGCCAGGGAACGGTGGTTCTCTGGCGGTGGCAGTGGTCCCAAAGTGGCAGGACCACCAGGTTCATAATGTGGCAGTCGGAAGACCGCCGCACCACCACGAGTCTCGTAATTAGGCCCTTCATGTTTTTCCTGCTTGTTTGCTCTTAGGTGCACAAGAGACATCACCCAGTCTACTGCCAGACAGAAGGCCTGTGCAAAGTGACGTGACAACACAACACATGACGTGAGACCTCCAATCTCTTTCGCTTGTGCAGCTAAGTGCCACTGCCAACTGACAGTTTCAAGATGGCCCCAAAGAAAGATGCTGCCTAGAAATTGGCCAGTGAGAAGAAGCAGCTCTCCACCACTGACGTGCCGACCGGGACCTTTTTCCGCAAACTTGTGCATGGCGCACCAGTCTCTGTGGAGCAAGCTAGGAGCAGCACTCCTCCATCAACTGAACCACCCCAACCTAAGCCCATATCTGTCAGCAAGGCAACCACTGCAATCATTGTGATGCAGACAAGCAGTGACATTGAATTGGATTTGTCTCTTTCACAAAGCAGAACCCAATCGTTGCAGGAAACTGAGCACATTGGGCAAAAGCCACAGCCAGTAATAGTAGATCTTCCTGATGTAGGAGCAGGACAGGATGTTGAGCTTCCTGCTGAGCAAGAGCCTCTGCTTTTAGAACCATTGGCTTCCAGATCTTCAACTAGTAAAAGGAAGGGTACTCTACCATCTTCTCCAAGCCACCTTGGACCCACAGATTGGACCCTGGCTGAGTTCGAGACCTGCCAGGAGATGATTAGGAAAAAGAAAGTTCCTGAAATCCTTAAAATTATGGAAGGGGATGAGGATGACAAGCCAGTCATTGTCATGGAAGCTGGCCCAGAGGAGACTGACATTACCCCTCCTATTCAACCTGCTTGAGGAATGTGGCCCCTGCACCACTGGCAGTGCCAGCTCCCATATTTGTAAGGACCCTGCTGGGACCTGCATCTACCACTAGCTCAGTAGAATACACACTGCAGAGAGACAATCGTCGATACACTCACCTACCACCAGTTCTTTGGCCATTGGCAGTGGCACCAGTGGGCGACTGAAAAAATTCACCTCCCATATTTGAGACTTTTTTTACGATTAGCAAGCAGGAGGATAACATTGCAATATGCTACATTTGCTATGTGAGTGTTTGGCGAGGGAAGCCTGGTTCACACTATGGTACTGGAGGCCAAGCGACCCAACAAACACCACACAAACCGGTGGGAGGCGCACCTTAAAAAAATTGCTTAAGATGATGGTGATGATGAGAGAGAGGAATCAGCTCCGATTATGGTGGGAGGCGAAGGTAATGAGATGGAAGAGGAGGGTGAAATACTCTACACAATTCAGCCCAGTCCCCAGTACAGCACCAATATCATCTGCTTCACCACCTCGCAATGACACAGAGTCAGATGGAGACGCCACTGCCCCAAGACGCACATTCAGTCTGCCACCCGTTGGTTCGTTCCGGAATTTGCCTGCATCAGTGATACCACAAAAGAAAAAAACCCAGTCTACTATTACAGGCATGTTTAGGCAGGAGGGGCCCTACGAATGCAACCATCCAATGGCACGTTTGTAGAATGGGAAGCTGGTCAAAATATTAGTGCTGAACCTCCTCTAATTTTCTTTTGTGGAAGGAGTGTTTTTTTTTGTTGAATTTCTTGCACCCATCTGCCTGAAATGGAAGGTTCCCAGCCGGACCTATTTTGCCAGAGTTCCTGTTCCAGCACTCCATCACGATATGCTGCAATTGGTTGGACAAGCTTTGTAGCAGAGTGATGTTCACACTATCCACCTGATGACAGACATGAGGACCAGTAGTCAAGCCACTAATTACTTGGGTCTTGTGGGGGTTAGGCAACAGGTATCTATTGGTCTTGTTGCTGAACAAATCTTTAAGGGTATTCGGCAGCATGCAACAGTAGCCATTTTCACCACAGAGAAATCCCATACTGCTGCAAACATCTTGGAAGACTTTAACATCAAGGTGTTTAAATGGCTGCAACCGAGAGGTCTCAGAATTGGATTTATTGTCCTGGACAATGGCAGTAATATAGCCATTGGCATGGCAGATGGTAAATACTTCAGGGTCCTGTTTTTGGTGCATTGCATCAACCTCATTGTGCAGGTCTGTCTCCCAAAAAAGACATAGCAACCTACTGACCACCTGCAGAAGAATCAGCACTCATTTCAGCCATTCTTTTAAAGCCCAGAAGCAGTTGAGGATCATTCAGTGTGTTAATGGAGTTCCAGTTAAAGCCCTCATACAGGAGGTGCCAACACGTTGGTACTCAACCTATTACATGTTGCAACTTATTTTTGAGCAGTACAAACCGATCAATGAGTGTGTCATTCAAAGATGAGGGAATGCAACTGTGAAAAATATGTCCAATGTGAATGACAAATGGGGCCTAGTCAAATGCCTGATAGAGATGCTGCTTCCTTTTGTGTTTTTTACACTGGACGTCAGCAAGGAGGACAGCACGATGGGCCAAGCTATCCTGTTGTTGCATCTGCTACAGGACCAGTTAAAAATGGTGGCTGAAAACTTCGCAGGTGTAAACAAAGATGCCCATAATTTGGTTCAGAGCTTAATCCTTTGCTTGGCTGATAATAAAAGGCTGCAAAAAGACATTGTGTCATCCAAAGAGTACATCTGTGCCACAATACTTGATCCACGGTACAAAAAACTGCTGCCCACTTTCAAATCCTTTTTCAGAAGGGGATGTTTCAAAATACAAGACATGATTTGTTCAGCCAGAGACCTGGAAGAAGAACGTCTGGAAATCAAAGTCCCATCCCTGGGCACAAGTTCTGGGGTACTGCCTTCAACTTCCAGCAAGGGCAGTTCTGTTGTCTCACAACAGACAACACCAGCAGCAATAACACCGGCATCAACAACAACAACAACTGGAATACAACAATTGGCCCGAATCTCTGCATTGGATTGGTTTCAATTTGCAGGTCTTAAGTCCAGTGCAGAGGCAAAGGCAAAAGAGGTAGAGCAAGGCAGCACCAATGACCATTCAGATGATATTCCAGGACTATCTGGAATGACCAAAGAGAGGTCTATAGACCCAGTGGTGTATTGGTATAGGAAGATGCGCCAATGATCAGAGCTCAGCAGGCTGGCAGTAAAGTATCTGGCTTGTCCAGTGGCCAGTGTGTCTGCTGAGCGTGTGTTCAGTGCAGCTGTTGCAGTTGTCACAGTGAGAAGGACCAGTCTCTTGCCTCAAAACATGGAGAAATTGTTCATGATTATAATGAACCAACACTTCACACCACACAATTACACCGTTCCAGAAATAACACAGAAGGAGGATGAGGGTGACTGGTCAGACTCAAGTGTGTTAGATCATGATGACTAACTTCTGGGTGAACCACCTGAGTTTGAGGACAAACTCTACTACTTTGACTGAGAATAGGCCGCCACAGAACTTTTAAATAATTTATCGTCGAACTGCTTTGCTAGCTAGTGGAACATTGTGTTTGTGTCTGACCTATGCAGCCCCACCATTTTAGGCACATGAATGGCCGAATTGGAGTTGGACCAGTGTGCAGTGAAGAATCCTCCCCATTCCCTTCAAGGACATTGGAGACAATTCCTGCCTCCCTTCCATGCCTATCCTTCTTTTTTCATCCCTTAGCAGGGCTGTCCCAGTAAAGATCAAGATTGCCAAATTCCAATGTTGTGCTTGCATCAAAGAGGAGATACAATTGTATACCTACCACCGTGCTTGGATTGGTACAGGTAACTAAGTATTGCACCAATGAGTGATATATTATTGAGTGATTATGAATGATGATTGATGGTTCATGTGGTGGCAGACAGTGAGGGAGGGTGTTCAACTAATAATTTGTAAGCTTCATTTTGGGGATTTGCAATTTTTGGGGCCTGATGTGGATATTTTTCCCTAGAGGTGATTGGCCCTTTCATACTTAGCAAGATCTACTTGCAGGGTCCACTCCTTTTTTCTGTTTATTCAGAGACCAGAAAAGTCACTTTAGTTAACAAACACAAATTCATACAAAATACTCAAATTCTGTTTCTTTTCATGTTCTTCAACAGCAGTGCACTACAGGTCTCAGGACGGAGTTAGACTGATTCGTTACTCGGAGGCAGGAGGAGGATGGAAGGACTCAGGGTGGGACTACCTCAACAGCCAGACAAAGGAAGGTATTGAGTCTATCGACTTCAAAGGGAAACCAACATGATGATTACTCTAAGCCCTACTCAGCTCTGTGGACTGGAGAGAAGTGCATTAATTTGGGAAAACTGCTGAGTGTGTGTGCTGGTTCAAATGTCAAAATCCTCCTATGTGCTTGTGGGCGCAGGGGCATGTTGCAAGTAACTGGAGACAGACTTGTGATGCCACATCATCATATGATGCATGCACTCGGCTAAATGTTATGATGACAATTTTGAGAATGATTAGCCCGCTAAATGCAGATACTTGTCTGTGATTGGTTGTAAATTGCTCTCACTTCTCAGTTAATCGATCTGCCATGGCTGATAAAAAAATATGATTTTAGCAGTCTATGTTGTTGCTCTGCCTCTGAGTCTTGGTAGTTGGTGCACTCCTCATGAAGTTTACCTTTTGTCCTTCTGCTTGAGACTACAATATCGTTTCTATTTTACAATCCACTGGCCTCTTCTTCTCCTGCACATAAGGCGAAAGCTCCATAACACTCACGTTTACCTTACCAGACCGGTTCAGCTAGGCACCAGAGATGGACATTCTGAGAGGAATGCAGATACACCACCCAATTTGGCAATACAGTATCATTTTTCTTGTAACAAACATGAATTTTAGAAATTTGTAGTTTCACTAATTATTACAGAGGGAGCCAGGCTGCACAAAATTTGGTCAGGGTTGAACAGTAAACTTTAGCAGAGACTTTTTGACCCCCTCACTGTGAGACCAAGATCCCCATACCTCTGTGCCTCTGACTCCTTTTTTGACCTCTCAGTTCCCCATCTCATTGCCCCTCAAATGTTCCTGCTTTGTACCCCAACTTTGGTAAAGCACCAACCCATTTTCAAGCCTTTGAGTGACCACAAACAAACACCCTTCTTATTTGCCCTCCATTTGCATCCTTTCAGTAAACTAGGTGCTTCTGTCACTGCTCAGTCTCAAGTGGCCAGTTGGATGCACATTGCTCGGGCATACAGGTACTTACCACTCTGTACAGCCTCTCTCATCACATCCAGACTACACTTCTTTTCACTCCACCATAATTTGTATTTTTCAAACCTAGATGACAGAACATTTAGATATATAATATAATGTAATAATGTGGGTCTCTGCTGCTGAAGGACTGTTTGCAATGGATTTAACCAAACTGTGTCATATTCATTTATTTATTTCCTTCCACAACAGATTGATATTGATGTGCTGCTTATCATCGCCCTGATGAATATTGTTGTTGTGTAGTGTTTGTCTTTCTCACACCTTTCCCCATATCCCCTTTGCCATCCATCCATCAAACCCCTAACCCTCTTCCCCCAGGCTATGTGATTTATTGAGGTGACTTAATTTATACCATAAATGGATCACACACTTGGTGGTGTGGATGTGGTGAAAGCGACACCAACTCGCTGTGGGATCTTCTATTAACTGAGCAATAGCCCACATCAGCCCCACGTACTCATCCACACATAAAAGGGATTTAGATATAGAACATAATTCGTCAACATCATCACGCAGGTCTTGTGCTGCATAAACGCTTAACCTTGTCGACTTCACTCCTGACTCTGAGTCTACTTCTCCTGACTCGAGGATTTCTTAACTTTAGTTTTAATTAAATAGCTCCCCATTGCTCAGAAGAAGTTACTATTGCTAGTTTTTGTTATAATATCAGGTACTCTCTTCTTTGTTGTGCTATGGTAGCAGTAGTCTGGTCTCAGTCTTTGTAAAGCTATGATATAAATATATAACCCACTAACACTGCTTTTCTTTCAATTTAGTTGTCTGTGATTGATAATCCTTTTGATTAATCCTATAGTTGGAGCTCACCTAGGTGGGAGTGATACCTCGCTTGTTGTGATGCCATCTCTCTTAGTGAACTAGCCTTCTACTACTACCATCACCATTAAGAAGGCACCTCGGAAAACCTTGCAGTGAGTTTTGAAAGATAGAGAAAGGTAACAGCCATTGCTTCATTTATTCAGCTAAGAGAACTATGGAGTGAAGTGAACTAGTTTAGTTAGTTAGTAACTAACTTCTATTGCAGATTTGACTTTCCTTCCTTGTTTATCTAGGTTGTTGTAAGCAATGCAGGCAATGGCAGCATACCCTGCCCCCTAAAGGTCAATAATATAGTTAGAGAGGGTAGTATGCATTACCCCAAAAGGTACGAGAGCTGCAGGTAGAATACACTATTGGAACTCTTACCTAAAGACAAGCAGCCAACAAGTCCCACTTGGGCAGTCACATAAACCCTATGTGAGTGCTAAAGGGAGGGAAGGTCATCTTTATGGAAGAGGAAGCCTCACACACAAAATTGTCTCATGCCTCATCATCGGCAACCTCTCCCCACCCTGGGAGGAGCATACCTCCAGGGCAGACTCAACCTCCTGTTGGACTCAGTACAGGAGGGAGTTCCTGGATAAAAGCTACTGGAGAATAAAGGGATCCAGGTCACTGAATTAAACATACCTTAATGTATCCCGGCTATTTGCCTTTATTAGTGGGTACATTAGGTAGGGTTGAAAATAAAAGTCCATCAAAACAAAAAATAAAAAAAGGGTTAGAAGAGGGTGTTATAAATACGGGTCTGAATCGCCATGTGTGCCGATCCTGCGGTCCAGGAAAAATACAAATAAATGATCTCTCTTTAATGAGTAAGGAATTATGCACTATGGAGTACTTTACTGGATGCATGTTAGTAGTGCGTTGGATACTTTGTTACTCCCTGCAGTCTGCAGCTGAGGTAGCTGCAAGGGACAATTATCTTACTTTCATTTCAATGGCACTGCTCGTCTCCAAATGCCATTCAATTCTACCCTCACTCCAAAGAGGCAGAGGAATAATAATGATAGTACGTCACACGTCACGTATAAAATCATGTGGATATCCTGTCTGCCGTAAGTAGACGGTGGGAAAAACGATGCACTGCAGTACAGGAAAAGGAACAGGATCTATAGATTGTATTTGACACGTTCACCCCAGAATACCCCATCCACAAAACTTGAAATCAGGCACTTAGTACCACTTTGCTCCCTGGCCTCGCCCCCACCACAAATTATTTCTAACAAATACATTTGCTTGGCAGTAAGGAAAGGAAACTTAACTTTCTACTGCAAGGTAAGTTAGATGGATTAGGTTGGAGAGATTGAGGTTTTGCTATGGATAGTTGAGTGTCACTGATCATCATCTTGTGCCTAAGCTTTGGCTTAGTCAGTCACTGTATTTGACGAATGTCAAAGGGGAAAAAATTGAACAGGTGTAAATCCATTATGGAAGCCATGAAATATATGAATGACTTGGCCAGAAAAATGTTGCACATGCCAAGAATGAATTTTTAATTTTTTTTTGGTAGGATGGGACAGAACTTAGGAAAGAATAAAGGAGTGAAGTACTAGGAGGTGACTGAGTGGGCACTGGGAGGGAAGGGAACCATACCTTGTTTTTGGCTTGCAATGTTTTGAAAATTTGTAAATGCTGCCTTAACTGAAGCAGAAGCATATCTCACAGCCTACACTGAAATTCTATGGGCAGGGAGATTATGAATGATGATAAGGGAGAGGATACATATCTGCCTTGCTTAACAAATACAGTGAGTTAAGGGAGTAGACAGAAAATTAAAATACCCCCCACTATGAACCAGAGCTTTGATAAAACCAAGCTAGCAAAGTAGGGGAACACGTCCTCTCCAGAAGGGCTCAATTGTTTCTTCATCCAAGCAATTATCCATTAATTTTTTTATTATTCTATTCACCTTTTGATACCCACCATTTAAGCTTTACATTCTCTCATGCAGTCTTTCACCATTCCAATCCATTCATCCATCCATCCATCCTTCCTTCCATCCATCCATCCATTCCTCTATCCACCCTTTCAACTATCCTTTCACCCATTCACCCATATATCCATTTTCCCTTCCACACATCCTTTCACCCATCCACCCTTTCACCCTTCCTTTAACCCACCCAGGCATCCTTTCACTCATCCACCCTTTCACCCAACCATATACACTTTCATTCATCCTTTCACCCACCCATACATCCTATCAGCCACCTACGCATCCTTTCACCCACCCACTCGTCCTTTCACCCATATACCATTTCACCCATTCTTTCTTTTAATCTTCCATCCCTCTTTCCCTTTTCAATCAACCCATCATTTTTAGCTTTCATTATGAACTTTTATCTGCTGCATTGCAGATAGAAGAGGCCATTAAGAACTCAGCCTCCACTGTAGCTGCTAAAGCGGGGGTTCACGACTTCCTTGCAGTGAGTATATTAGTAATTATCAATAACCAAGCATTGTGAGTTAACACCGCCTGTCCCTGCTGCTGCTGGTTCTCCCCCTCCAACCGCCACTGCATCTGGTGCATTGGTGCTGCCGCTCACCCGACACTGGTGGTCTGTGCAGCTAGAAAAAACATTACACATTTCAGATGCCAGATATGCCCCACGTATTATTTTTTTTAACAAAAAACAACCGCAATACATCACATTTATCAAAAATATCACTTTGGGCATTTTGTACGTTGACAATGTTAGAAAAGCCAGGTAATCAAGACAACAAAAAACATTTCGTAATGGAGGGACAGAGCTATGATGATTTTGAGTCATTGAAGCGCAATGAAGTGGTGGAATAATTGGTCAATGAAGGATATATGGTCTTGGTTGGCAAATGCAATGGGACCGTCCTCATACTACTTTCCTGCCATGCTGCACTGTCATCGAATCTGCTGGTATACTACTATATAAATGAATGATAATACATACAACACAACATAGGGGGGTCTACCATGACCATGGCCACTCTCTTGTTTTATGTTTGAGCATGAGCAAGAAAAATAAGGCCTGCTGAACAAACATGTGTACAGTAGCTTATTTGGGCATGCAATCTTCACAGCAGAGTACTTGTCCTAAAATCTGTTCTCTTAGTTTTACAGTATCAGTACAGAAAATATATAAAAGGGAACACTTACTAACAAAGTTGCACACTACTACAGGCAGAAGAAAGTCAGCTACAGAACCATGAAATATAGAGAAAACTAGGATAATGCATGGATAACAAAAATTTAACAAACCTTAGATAGAACAAAGAGGAGTAGGAAAAAAAGCAGAAAGGCACAGTAAAAAAATAAAGGAAAAATGATTCTAAATTGGGAGAGGTAAAAGTAAGGTAAATAATAATAATATTAACAGGAAGACTTACGTGGTTTTCCCTGCCTGTGCCTTAGTCTGTTATTGTTGTCCATTTTTGCCCATACGTGGTTTTCCCTGCCTGTTTTTGCCGCCGTTCCCGCCCCCGCTTCCCAGCTGCACGCCCCTCCCCCTACTTAATGGCGGCCGCTGCGGGGGAGCGCGAGCAAGACCTCTGACCCACGGTCTGAGGCGCGCTCTTCTCCCCAGCAGCTCCGCTGTGCTCTGCAGCGCCGAGTGTCCGCCGTGAGCCCCACCCTGGTAGGGTTCGAGGCTGCTCTGTGCCAGTATCTGCCTCCGTTTTAAATTGCGTTAAATTCCTTGCTGCCTTGATTTTTCTGTCTTCGTTTTTTGTCCTGTCGTGTTCTGTCTCATTGCCCACATTGTGTACCTTGTGCCTGTGCCTTAGTCTATTATTGTTGCTTATTTTCGCCCTTACGTGGTTTTCCCTGCCTGTGCCTTAGTCTGTTATTGTTGTCCATTTTCGCCCATACGTGGTTTTCCCTGCCTGTTTTTGCCGCCGTTCCTGCCCCCGCTCCTGCCTCCCAGCTGCACGCCCCTCCTCCTACTTAATGGCGGCCGCTGGCACGCCAAAGGCGCGCCTAAGGCAAGCCCGTCTGCGCCCGTCCGTGGCCAGAGCCAGGACCCCTGGTCCTCCGAGCCCCTGCTAATACGACTCCGCCGCCCTCCACGCACTCAACCCCGGAAGACACATGGACTGCCAGAGATCCACACCCAACACCACCCACGGACAGTTCTCCTGCAGACACTGCCGACGATCCTTCACCATCAACAGCACCCCCGTGACCGCAGAAGGCTCGCTGGACGCCCGCACCACCGAAGCCCTCACATGCATCCTCCTCAACGTACGCTCCCTACACAGACACGCCGTGAGATCTGGGACCTTATCGACACCCTTTCGCCCGACGTCGCCTTCTTCACAGAAACCTGGACCAACGCCACCTCTAGCCCCGACATCGTCACCGCCATCCCCAACGGATATAAGGTCCAGAGAAAAGACCGCCCCCACCGCCCAGGAGGAGGACTCGCCATCGCACACAAGACCGTACTCCGACTCACCACCTCCAGCACGAGTGACCCCCACTCCAACTTCGAACACCTCCACTTCCAGATCCAGACCAGCCCAAGGACCACGCTGCGCGGCACCCTCGCCTATAGACCCCCCGGACCTCGCACCCAGTTCGCATCCACCATTGCCGACCTCGTCGCACCCCACGCTATCACTTCTATGGACTACATCCTAATCGGGGACCTGAACTTCCACCTCGACAACCGCAGCGACCCCGACTCCCTCACCCTCCTTGACAACCTCTCCAACCTCGGACTGAAGCAGCTCGTCACCACCCCCACTCACAGAGCAGGACACACCCTCGACCCCATCTTCGCAGGAGGGACAAGCGTTCAATTCAGCCACACCACCCAGCCCCTCTGGTCGGACCACCACTGCGTACACTTCACCTTCAACACCACCACCGCACCCAAACCCGCCCCGCGCCTGCCTCGAAGGAACTGGAACAAGATCACGGAAGAACACCTTAACAGCACCCTCCTCCTAGACCCCCCCTGCGCCACGACCGACGCCAACTCCGCAGCCGAAGAACTCCACCGCTGGATCTCCAGCTGTACCGACAAGCTCGCACCCCTCCGCCACCCCATCTAACAACGTCCTCTGAAGGCCGCCTGGTTCACCACCGAACTCCAAGAAGCCAGGCGCTCCTGCAGACGACTCGAGAAAGTCTGGCAAAACCGGAAAACCACAGAAGATCTGAACAGCTACAGGAGCGCCCTGAAGGAATACCACCAGCACATAAGAGACACCAAGCGGACTTTCATCAAAAACAAAATCCACACCAAAGCTACCAACGCCAAAGAACTTTTCAACATCATACAGCAATTCACCAAACCCCCCAGCGAAGCTACGGACGTCACACCATCCCAGGAACTCTGCGACAAGCTCAGCTCCTACTTCCATCTGAAAATCAAGGCCCTCTACAACAACTTCAGCGAACAGACGCCAGACAGCATCCCCCTCACCACCACCGACAACGAGCCAACCATCACGACCTGGAATCCCACCACCGTGGAACTCACCACCGCGACTATGAAGAACACCCACTCAGGAGCCCCCACAGACCCCTGCCCACCGCACATCTACCACAGGGCCGCCGCCATCGCACCCGAACTAGGATGGACCATCAATGCCTCCTTCAAATCGGAATCTTCCCAGACGACTGGAAATGGGCAGAGGTCAAACCCCTCCTCAAGAAACCCACCGCCGATCCAACGGACCTGAAAAACTACCGGCCCATCTCCCTCCTCCCCTTCGTGGCCAGTCACCGAGAGACTCATAAACGCTCAGCTGACCACGTACATCAAAGAGAACTCCATCCTAGACTCCTCCCAGTCCGGATTCCGCAGCAACCACAGCACCGAGACCCCCCTCCTCGCCGCCACTGACGACATACGCATGCTACTCGACCAGGGCCACACTGCGGCCCTCATCCTACTAGACCTCTCTGCAGCTTTCGACACCGTCTCACATCGCACGCTCGCAGCCAGACTTCACGATGTGGGGATACGAGGAACCGCCCTCAACTGGATCCAATTCTTTCTGTCCGGCAGAACCCAGAGGATCAGACTCCCCCGTTCCTCTCCGAACCCACAGAGACCAACTGCAGAGTACCCCAAGGATCGTCACTCAGCCCCACGCTCTTCAACATCTACATGGCCCCCCTCGCCGCCATCGTCAGACAGCATGGGCTCAGCATAGTATCATACGCCGACGACACCCAGCTCATCCTCACCCTCACAAAGAACCCCGAGGACACCAAACTCTGCTTCCAGGAAGGAATGAGGGACGTCGCAGCCTGGATGAAAAGTAGCTGCCTAAAGCTCAACTCGGAGAAGACCGAGGTCCTCGTCCTCAGACCCTCCACCTCCGCATGGGACAACACCTGGTGGCGCTCCGCCTTCGGAAGCCCACCCTCCCCCACCGACCACGCACGGAACCTCGGCATCATCCTCGACTCCTCCCTCACCATGACCCGCCAGATCAACTCCGTCGCCTCCACCAGCTTCAATTGCCTTCGCATCCTCCGCAAGACCTTCAAATGGATACCCCCCAATTGCAGGAAGACCGTCACCCACGCACTCATAACCAGCTGACTAGACTACGGCAACGCCCTCTACGCCGGAATCAACAGAACTCTCCTACACAAGCTCCAAACCATCCAGAACGCCTCAGCCAGACTCGTCCTCGGGACCCCGCGGCACGAACACATGACCCAACACCTACGAAATCTCCACTGGCTCCCCGTCGAGAAGAGAGTAACCTTCAAACTGCTCACCCACGCCTACAAATCCCTCCACAACATCGGACCCAAGTACCTCAACGAGAGAGTCTCCTTCCACGTGCCCAAAAGGAACCTCCGCTCCGCCGACCTCGCCCTTGCAGTGACCCCCCGCATCTGCAGAAGCAGAGCAGGCGGAAGAGCCTTCTCCTACGTCGCAGCCAAAGCCTGGAACAAGCTCCCAGTCAACATCAGATGCTCCCCTACCCTGCACGCCTTCAGGAAGAACCTCAAGACCTGGCTCTATGACTGAACCGGAGCTGCACCCCCCCTCCCAGCACCTTGAGACCCTCACGACTGAGTAGCGCGCTTCATAAAAAACCCTGATTGATTGATTGACTTACTGGGGCCATCATATCCATCAGCTGCAGCACTGGTGGTGGCACCCTAGCCTCACTGACCAGCCTCCGAAGCCCTCTTCTTGCCCTTGGGTGCTGAGGTAAGAAATAGAGAAGATAAAAAAATAGATTAGGGGCACAGTTAATTTCCCCAAAAATATTTTGACAGCCACAGACTAAACATCGTCAAAGGCAAATGCAGTAACATTGTACTTTTCTAAATCAGATCACCTATAGTATTAGTACTGAGTTGACCTACTCTTCAACATCTACATGGCCCCGCTTGCAGCCATTGTCAGAAGCCACGGACTCAACATCCTTTCCTACGCCGATGACACCCAGCTGATTCTCTCCCTCATAGACGGACCCACAGCTGCCAAGAGCAACTTCCACAACGGGAGGAAGGCAGTCGCCACATGGATGAAGGACAGCTACCTCAATCTCAACTCAGAAAAAAACAAAGTCCTCATCCGGGGCTCCTCCCCCTCTGCCTGGAATGACTCCTGGTGACCCGCAGCGCTCGGAACCCTCCACACCCATGGACCACGCACAAAACCTCTGCATCATCGTGAACTCCTTGCTCTCAATGAACTGCCAAATTAATGTCGTCTCGTCCTCCTGCTTCCACATGCCCTGCCTGCTACGGAAGATCTTCAATGGATCCCCACAGAGTCCAGGAAAATGGTTATCCATGCTCTCGTCAGCAGCAGATTAGACGACGGCAACGCACTGTACGCCGGCACCACCCAATAGCTTCTAAGGGATCTGCAGAACATCCAGAATGCCTCTGCCAGACTCATCCTGAACATCCCTGCCACATCACCGGTCACCTGAGATATGTTCACTGGCTACCTATCAACAAAAGAATTACCTTAAAACTCCTCATGCATGCCTACGAAGCCCTCCACAATGCCGGACCTGTATACCTCAACTACAGCCTCTAATTCTATACTCCCACCAGACATCTCCGCTCCACCCAACAGGCCCTGGCCACCATCCCACGGATCCGTAAGACCACAGCTGGAGGAAGATCCTTCTCCTACCTCGCTGCAAAGACCTGGAACTCTCTGCCTCTACATCTCAGGCAATCACCATCGCTGCCTCAATTCAGGAAGGACCTCAAGACCTGGCTCTTCAACTGAACCACAGCTCCACCCCCCCCCCAGCGCCTTGAGACCCTATCGGGTGAGTAGTCGCGCTTCAGAAGAACCCTGATTGATTGCTTGATTGATTCTTGATTACCTAAGCCCTATTCCAAATTTCCTAATACTAAAGTACATTTGGAACTATGAATACATTGCAGCGAATGATCTTTGCTTCTCATCTCATTATCAACCCTCTTTGATGGGCCAACTCAGTCTCCCTTTTTTCCAATGTATACGTGCATACTACACATCACTGGGAGATTGCTTGGGGCTGTATGAACTACATAAAGAATGGCATAGAGAATGCTAACTCACTGATATTACTACTACTACCATTATCTTAGTGACAGGATAGGAAAGTCTGCATGGCTTCTCACACAATCAGCCCAAGCAAGCACTGACGAATATGATTAGGTAGCACCGAGCACCTGGCTAGCTCCAACTGGATCACATAATATTCGTAATGTAAACTTAATTTACCTTTGAGTGTGAGCAGCATGCTATTTGAAATTTTGTTTAGCATTGTAGAATACAACAAATAAATAATTAGTCACTGAGTTCTGAAACCTTGATGCCCAGCAGATCGAGCAGGTCCTGCTCCTGGTCTAGTATGTCTGCCCAGCGTTCATCAACTGCTGCTGGGTGTGCTGGACCCCAGTGTGCCCATGCACACACTGGCGCAACCTCCCCCCACAACAGCTGATGCTCCTGAAGGGTGTACCCATTCCCAGGCCTGCTGCCTGCTGCCAGCATAGAGGGGAGGTGGTGCTGCAAGTAAAATCTAGTGCGCCCACCTACGCCTCTGAAAAAGGGGCGCAGGGCTTCAACCCCCTTAACAGCTGCACTGGCACTGCCTCTCTCTGTCGCACACTGCTCTGCCATAATGCTGGGTGGGAAAAAGAAGAAATAGGAAATGGAAGCAATTAATAGAAGAAGATAGAAAGAACTAAGGAAGAAAAGGAAAAACCAAAAAAGTACAAAAAGTCACGGAAAAAGAAAAAAAATAAACAAACACAAAGACACACACTAATAAAATAACGGAAAATGAGGGGTTAATAAGTGGGATGGAAAGGATTGCAAAGAGTTAAGTAGAATAGAAAAATCAGGTCCAGCACATGCAGAGAACAGGAAAGTAGGTAAAACAAAATGGCCACGCCGATGAGACCGCACAGTGCTGTTCGCGCTGATTTTGGAGTACGGAAGTACACACCGCTCTACTGGCATGTAAAAAAACAGCACGAACGGGCAGACGGACGAGCACTTCTACTTGCTCACGGAGTTCCATGGATTCTTGCAGAGTTTGTTTTTAAATTGCCGAATTCCACAGAGCAGAACTCTGCGAGTTCCGCCCAGGCATAATAATAATGGAGAAGGTATTACACCAAGTGCTATCACAAGTCCTGGAATGCCATGTTCTACTAGATTATTCCCAAGCAGGCTTTTGGAAGGGCCACACCACAGAGTCCGTTCTTGTGGAAATCGCTGATACATCAGAAGCATTCTAGATCTCGGAGGCTCTTCAGCATTGATTTTATTAGATCTGTCAGCAGCATTTGACACAGTGGCCCACCACATGCTAGTTGCCCTGCTTCCCAACTTGGGCATATAATATAAGGAGGTTGAGCTTCTTGAGTAATTTTTAACAGGAAGGTCACAAATAGTGTCATGTTAACCTTTAAGGTCTGAGACTTTTTCCGGCCTTGTGGCGTTCCATAGGGTTTATCCCTCAGCCCAATGCTTTATAATCTTAATATATCTCAGTTGGCTGAGCTAGTGCGACCTTATGGTTTCTCAATATCATCTTATGCTGACTATAAGAAATCGGGTTATTGGTCGAGGGGGTGGATGACGCACTCTGGAAACAACCACAATTCTTGTCAGGGAAACCACAAAATGTCACTAAATTAACCAGTGCCTAACCCTTTGGTAGCTTGGCACAACACAGTCAGGCTTAACTTAGAGGCAATATATAAAGTATTTATGCAGCACTCATGCAGAAATAGAGTGAAAATACGCCAGAAGAAAAATCCCAAACCAATTTAGAAAAATAGCATACATTTTAATAAATTATTTATCATTATTAATAAATAAAATTATACCAGAACGACAAAACTCCAATCAGTAGAACTGGAGATATGTAATTTCACCATTTTCTGTGAAAATAGTGCCTAAAAACACAAATTGCCACTCGCGTTCTTCTGGTCACGTTAGACAGAGGGGGAGCACAAGTGCAGGCTGACCGCGATGGAGCGCGTGTCGGATAAAGGCACCAGGTTAGTCCTGCTGAAGAATTACCTTCAACGTCTGGCTGAAAGAGTTTCGTTCACGTTGGAGGAGGCCAAGAGGAGGAGGCTGAGTGTCACAGATGGTCATCGCTGTCGCGCAAAGGATGCTGCGTTCGCAGTCGGTTATCACTGTGGCACGATAGGACGTGGGAGGCAGTGGGCCAATTGCAGGTCATGGAGGACGCCTTAAGCAGAGTACAGGCGAGAAGCTCTACAAGCAATCGACCCGCCTCCTCCCCACGTCTTATGGGGCACAGGCATTGCCCTCCTAAGCGAATCGCAATTCACTTCCCAGACTGGTAAGTCAATGCACTTACCATTTAAGTTCCAGTGGGGATTGTATCATCTGGTACCATTGGGATCTGACACATTGAGGTCCTGAAGAAAGCTGTTGACCTTTCCAGGCGAAAGCAGACTAAAACATGTCGACCATATTGATAGATGTGAAGGATATATAACCCATCCTCAACACACCTCACAGTTTTTTAACCTTACCCCCATCCCAGTTTTAATGAATAGCACCCCTCTGGTAAAAGGAGGTCATTTTATTTCACTGCATTTTTCACAGATCCCACCATGTCTCTACACCTAGAGACTCTTCCTCCTGGTGGAAGTAAGACCCGATGATGAAGCTACCGGCTACTAGTACATCAGTGGAGATAACATTTAGCTGTTGAGGGCCTCAATACAATTTTTTAAGAGACTCTTTATCCCCATAATGGTGTGGTTTCACTCCCCTTGATGTTAATTTAAAAATCACACATATACAGTATATATGCAAATGTGCAGAGTGTAATATGCTATTTATTACCATTGTTGCGTGTGGGGCAGGACCATACACACAATAGGTGATGCCTCAAGTGGGTCATGACTCGTGTCTCCTCTATCAACAATGGCAATAAATAGCGTATGCCTGTCTGATCTGAAAGCATCTGTGTCTCTGAAGAGTACTACATATACGGCTGTTTATATGATTTAACCAATATGACTAAATTGAAGATGGGTCGATCGGTAAGTGTAATTAGATAAGTACTGGCTAAGACAGTACACAGCTTAGTTTACATAATAACAGATTACACCAACAGTAATAAAAATGTATGAATTGAATGCCAGCTCTGATGAGCACGCCATAATAAATGATATTAAAGGCATGCATTGTTATAATAAAGCTACTACACATTTGTTGGATCAATTCTACTGATCCAGTAAAATTAAAAAAAGATCATTTTAATGTTACTTTAATATTGCAGTGTCGACAACTGCCTTCCATTTTAAGTGTCACTGTTTTATTTTGCATTCAGCAGAACAGCCACTTTATGAAATATGCGCTCCACCCTATCAGTAGAACACTGTGGAATATTGCACATTTATAATGTATCCTATGTTTGCAGAAGTGGAAGTCTTGTGAGTCTCTCTGTTTATCCCTCTCTTTGCCATTTCTAGAGAATGAATTCTTGGGGAACTGGGTGATAAAGCATAGATTGCTTTCAAAATATTCATCCATTATTTTCTCACCTGCCTTCCCCTTTACCCCTACCAGAGGAATGAGAATGATTTTTGAAGCTCCTCTCCATTTTAACAGTTAAAGAACAGCATGCAGATTCACAAAGATAACTGTAAAATGAGGCAATAGTTCTACGACTCAGCATGAACGTACTACTACACCTTTTGGCTATTCTCAAAAGAGATATTATATTATGCCTGGAAAGTGATGACATCCGTGCGTCTAATGGGGGTACTTCAGCTGGAGTAAATATTCAACCATTTACAGTGTTGTTGGTATAGTCAATCTCAAAATTACTAACCACGTCTTGTTCCATCCACTTCCTAGCCAATGTGTGGTATTTAAGACTGCAGATGTTTCTGCACTCATTGAGGAGAAATATACAGTGTTAAAACTATTTACACCTTGAGTGCACGGTCGGGCGCAAACAACATAGCCACCGCATAGAGGAGCTCCTCTTTCCTGGTTCGCTATTAGCAGGGGAACTTGGGTGGTGAGTTCCGTTTCGGGATTCAAATGCACTTTGCTTGCTGTTTACCGTCTTTGCTTCTCGCGGCTGAGCATGTTCGAGCTTTCCTGCCAAACGCGTGCTGACCAGATTTGCAGCTTTCCATTCACACCTGTTTGGAGGCCTCTGCTGTGTCATACTTCTTCTCACCTGGCGTTTCTGGTGATTTTTATGCTCTGTATCTTAAAAATTATTTATTTTCTCAAATAGATGCATTCTACTGGCACTTTTGAATTTTTAGTGAAGAAATTCAGCATTGGTTTTCCCGCAATTTTCACTGTGCTCACATTCTCCCTACCTTTGTTTCCATCTAATCACTATGGCAGAGGGTGACAGTTCTCACAAGAATGGTTCTCATGGCAATTCATCCTCAGTTATCCGTGAGGGGAGTGCAGGCATTGTAGTAAGAGACTTAAGAAGGATCCAGCCTCCCCTGGCAAGTCACCCCTCCCAATCACAATGGAGGGTTTGATGGATGAACTTAAAATGTTAAAACCATTTATGTTGGAAACAGCCAATACTCATCAACAACTTGATGATAAATGGTTCTCACTTGATGCTAGAGTTTCTGATTTAGAGCTGCATTCACTTGAATTTCATGACATATCTTTAAAGGTGAATAATATGGCTAAGGAATTGGAAGCCCTTAAAAGGCATACCAAAGATTTAGAGAATCGTAATCAGCGGTATAATCTTCGAGTTTTTGGAATACCAGAGGGGGCAGAGGAAGGTGACATGATCACCTTCCTTCAAACAAATTTGCCCAAGTTAGTCGGTCTTGCCAACAGTACCCCTCTTAACATCCAAAGCGCTCACCTCTTGGGACCAAGACTCTCTAGTGTGAACCCTTCTTCTAAACCCGGAGGAATTATCATCTTATTTGCAAGTTCTCTCTGCTTCCAAACAGCAAAAGCAAATGATTTGGTCTGGCCATAGGATCTTTCTATCTCAGGATGTTTCATCGGTCACTGCTGCTCAGCGCAAAGAGTTTTTGAGTCTACGTCCTCCTTTACAAGCAATGGGTGCCAGATATGGACTTCAACATCCATGCACATTCCATGTTACTTATAAAGACAGAACCTCTTCTTTCATCTCTCCAGCTCAACTTAAGGACTTAATTCATCTTCACAGAAAGGAGGCCATGGACACTCGTGGAACATGATGTCTTAGTCATTTTGTGTTTCTTTGGTCTCATGCTTTGGCCTCTCTTTGAAAGCTTGTCTCTGTATTGTATTGTTGTCCTTCTGTATTTTATTATCAAGGCCTTTTTTTTCTCCTTCCCTGGTTCCTCGTATGTCCTTGTTGCCACTCACTGATGGGTAAGTGTGTTCTTTCTTTTATGCATGATATCCATGTCTCCTCAAGGCTCCAGTTCCTTCTCCTGTTCCTCTTCATTTGGCTAACATAACATTTCCTTTTGTACCTCTGGTCATTTATTCCCTTTATCTTATTATTGTAAACTCGGACTGGGAGCTCTGGCTGTTTCATCTTTTATGGTGTTTACCGTCACTCTCTTCTCAATTTATTCTGTTTCGTTGATGTTCATCTTATGGCTCATGTCCTTTGGATTCTTGGCCATTCTCTTCTTTCCTTTCATCTTCAGGGTCTCTGTTAGACTTGTTCCCCTCATTCTTCCTTTATCTTTCCCTTGTTTTTTCCTCCTTCCTTTTTTTGCTTGTTTTTTTACTTTCTCGTTTCTTGTACTCCTTTTTCTCTTTATCTTTTGTCATTCTCCTATGGCTTCTCCATTTGTGGGACCTCCCTGGCCTTTTATCTCCATTCTCCTATTTTTCTTTCTTCATTGCCCACCTTTTTTTACTACTCTCTGTGTTTAAGTTTTATCAGTTTAGATTGGATGGTATTTAGATATGACATTTTGTGCTTTTGTTTGTATTATCTTTTGTTTTCTCTTCTTATATACAGGAGGTTGTTCCTTTTTTTCTTTTTCATACAATGATTTTCTGCATTTCTTATGAATAGATTCCGAATTATATCTTGGAATGTCAAGGGACTTCGTAGCCCCATAAAGAGGCAGAGGGTCCTTACTCACCTCTCAAAGTTATCTTGTCATGTTGGTATGTTACAAGAGACTCATCTTCTTGAAATGAAAACTGATTTTTCTCTTGCTGAGATACACGCTGCTATAGATAAACTCCCCAAAAAGAAAGCTCGAGACCCAGATGGCTTTATGGTCAAATTCTACTCCAAATTGTCTTCTCTTCTGCTCTCTCACTTGCTCACTTTTTTTCAACACCTTCTATCTCTAGACACCAACGCTGGTTCTTTCATGGAAGCCATGATTTGTTTGATCCCCAAGAAAGATAAAGACTTAGCGGAATGTAAGAATTATATACCGATTTCTCTAATTAACACAGATTGTAAAAGTTTCTCCAAAAAGCTTGCTCTGCGAGACATGGATTTGGTTCCTTCTTTAATTGGTATTGAGCAATCTGGTTTTGTAAAGGGGAGTAACATTTCTGATAATTCTCGCACCTTTTTAAAAATTATTCACGGAGCTCACACATTTAAGATTCCTCTGGCTGAGGTCACTTTGGATGCAGAAAAGGCTTTCGACTAGGTTAACTGGGATTTTCTTTTTAAAGCTCTTAGAGGTCATGAATTTGGTCCTAAATTTCTACATTACATTAAAGTGCTATATTTCTTTCCCTCAAATTCATGATTCTTTACTTCAAGATATTCTTTCTCAAAGAATTATTGATCCCTCTCTCAGTCCTGATAATTCACTTGGTGATCCTATACTTCCTCACAATTTCTCTACTGATGTTAAAGCTGCTTTACAAACAGTTATCTATTCAAGACCCAGACAGGGTTAAAACCAAAATTAAACTTGCTTGGGAACAGACTCTTTAATCCTCTTTCTCAATTAATTTATGGAATAAACTGTGGCAGAAAACCAATCAATCAGGTTTCTATAAAGCTCACCCGTAACAGTCTCAAGGTGCTGATTGGGGGGGGTGGATCTGCGGTTCAGTCGAAGAGCAGGGTCTTGAGGTCCTTCCTGAATTGCGGCAGTGATGGTAATTGCCTGAGGTGCAGAGGAAAGGAGTTCCAGGTCTTTGCAGCGAGGTAGGGGAAGGATCTTCCTCCAGCCGTGATCTTGCGGATTCATGAGATGGTGGCCAGAGCCAGTTGGGCAGAGCAGAGATGTCTGGTGGGAGTGTTGAAGGAGAGGTAGTGATTGAGGTATGCAGGTCCAGCGTTGTGGAGGGCTTTGTAGGTGTGCGCGAGGAGCTTGAAGGTAATTCTTTTGTTGATAGGTAGCCAGTGAACATCTTTCAGGTGGCCTATGATGTGGTTGTGGCGCGGGATATTCAGGATGAGTTTGGCGGAGGTGTTCTGGATGTTCTGCAGTTTCTTTAGGAGATTCTGGGTGATGCCAGTGTAGAGTGCATTGCCGTAGTCGAGTCTGCTGCTGACGAGCGCATGGGTGACAGTTTTCCTGGGCGCTGTGGGGATCCACTTGAAGATCTTCCGAAACAGGCGGAGCATGTGGAAGCAGGAGGATGAAACAGCATTGATTTGGCGGTACATTGAGAGCGGGGAGTCCAGGATGATGTCGAGGTTTTGTGCATGGTCCGTGGGTGTGGGTGGGTTCCAAGCTGTGTGGACCACCAGGAGTTATCCCAGGCGGAGGGGGTGGAGACTATGATGAGAACTTCGGTCTTGTCTGAGTAAGCTTGAGGCAGCTGTCCTTCATCCAAGTGGTGACTGCCTTCATCCCATTAACAAAGTTTCTCTAGGCGGCTGTGAGTTTGTCTGTGAGGGAGAGAATCAGCTGGGTGTTGTCGGCGTAGGAGACAATGTTGAGTCCGTGGCTTCTGACGATGGTTGCAAGTGGGGCCATGTACATGTTGAAGAGGGAGGGGCTCAGGGAGGACCCCTGAGGCACTCCGCAGCTGATCTCTGTGGGTTCCGAGTTGAACTTGAGCAGAGGGTGTAGTGGGAGACAGTGTCGAAGGCAGCTGAGAGGTCCAGGAGGATGAGGGCAGCAGTTTTGCCTCAGTTTAGGAGGGTGTGGATGTCATCTGTAGCGATGAGGAGAGCGGTCTCGGTGCTGTGGTTGCCTATGAAGCCCGATTGGGAGAGGTCCGGGATGTGGTTCATTTCAATGAACTCGGAGAGTTTAGCGTTGATGGCTTTCTCAATGACTTTGGCTGGGAAGGGGAGCAGAGAGAAGGGTCTGTAGTTCTTGAGGTCTGTCTGGTCGGCACAGGGTTTCTTCAGCAGGGGGTTGATCTCTGCGTGCTTCCATTCCTTAGGGAAGATGGCGAACTTGATGTAGCAGTTGATGGTGCAGCAGAGTTGGAGTGTGATGGAAGTGCTGGTTCTGTTGAAGATGTGGTGAGGAACGGGATCCGAGGGGGCTCCAGAGTGGATGCTCTTCATGATCCTGAGGGTGATGTCAGAGGGGATGGTGGTCCAGTTGAGAAAGGTCTGCTGGGGTCTGGAGTCACTGGGTGTGGTAGTTGCGGGTGGGTCTTGGGTTGTGAAGCTGTCGCAGATCTCCTTGATCCTGTGGTGGAAGAAAGTGGTGAGGTTGTCACAGAGGTCTTGAGAGGGGGAAATGTTTGCTGAGTGTGTGCTGGGTTTGGCAGATTGTTTGACCATGGCGAAGAGTTCTTTGCTGTTGTGTGCATTGGCGTTGATGTGTTCATGTATGGCTGCTTTATTAGTTGTTCTGATGAGGTGGTGGTGTGCAGTGACAGCAGTTTTGAAGTCTGCGTGGTCTGCCACGATCTTGCTGCTCCTCCATCTTTTTTCGAGCCATCTGCAGGTGCGCCTGGACTCTTGGATGGTGGGGGAGAACCAGCTGGATTTCTTGGAGGGCTGCTTGCCTGAGGGTTTCCTGAGGGGAGCCAGTGTGTTGGCACAGTCGGAGATCCAATGGTGGAGGTGGAGGTGTTGGCGTCCATGGATGTCGGTGGTGGGGTTTTGCTGAGGGTAGTGGTGAGCTGGTTTCGGTGACCTTGTTCCAGCTTCTGCGAGGATCGCAGTGGGTGTGGTGGCATACAGTGGGTTTGGTGAAGGAGAAGTAAACGCAGTGGTGGTTGAGCCAGTGTGGCTCGGAGGTGTGGCTGACGGAGATGTTGTTGCTCATGGAGAAGATGGGGCTGAGCGTGTGTCCTGCTGAGTGGGTTGGAGATGTGACCAGTTGTTTGAGTCCAATGGTGGTAAGGTTCTCCAGTAGGGATGAGGTGCTGTGGTCGTCAAAGTTGTCCAGGTGGAAATTGAGGTTGCCGAGGAGGATGTAGTCCATTGGGGCGAGAGCGAGGTGAGCGATGAAGTCGGCTATGGCTTCACTGAATGCGGGGCGGGCCCGGGGAGGTCTGTAGATGAGGGTGCCACAGATGGTGGCGTTCAGGTTGGTCTGGATCTGGAAGTAGAGGTGCTCCATGTTGGTTGAGTGGTCGTCGGAGCTGGTTGTGAGGCGGAGGGTGTTTTTGTGTATGATGACAATGCCCGCTCACTGTCTGTTGACGCAGTCCTTGTGCAGGATTTTGTAGCCATCTGGGATGGCGGTTGCGATGTCTAAGGCTGAGGTGGGGTTCATCTAGGTTTCCGTAAAGAAGGTGACATCGGGAGAGATGGAGTTGAGCAGGTCCCAGATCTCCATGGCGTGTCTCTTGAGGCAGTGGGTGTTGAGTAGGATGCATCTGAGATGTTTGGGTCCGGTTGTTGAGGGTCATGTGGTCGGTGGGTCTGGTGTGTGGAGGGAGGAGAAGTTGCAGTTGTGGCAGGTGAATGGGCCTTGGGTTCACATTATACTTCTCGCTCAGCCAGTAGCACCCAGACTATGTTTGCTTTCTACAATAGGTTGCATTTAACACCCTCGACTTTATTCAAAATGAAACTTCTACCTAATAACAATTGTTGGTCTTGTGGTTCCCCTAATGGTGATTTTCTTCACATGTTCTTTCTCTATCCCAAACTTTTCACTTTTTGTCAGCGCGTATGGCATAAAAGTTCTCAACTATTCTCAATTTCACCTCCCTTTCACATAATTAACCTTTTTACTGGTAGCTGCTCGGACATTTGGTCAGGTGCCAAGACTAAAGGCATGTTAGTAGATCTTCTGGGATCACTGACAGAATATCGACGACAACAATATTGAGTTCACAAATATCAGGACATAAATATCGTTGTCAATAATATCGACTTCCTATCTTCATAATGGTAAGTACAAAAATAGCGGTAAAAAAAAATATCGTTGTCAAAAATATCGATGTACAAAATATTGTTTTTATATGTATATAAAAAATTATTTAGATTTATTTGTAAATGTTAACAATTATAATAAATAAATTTAATTTAAAAAAAATTAAACATACATATATAAAATGTAATGCATATATAGTTACTTAACAACAATTAATAAATAATAATTTTAATTAATTTTAAAATGTTATACATATATTAAAAATTATAAATAAATATATATATATACATACGCCTGTAACATAAAAATTAATAAATAAAAATATATATAATAAATGAAAATATTAAACTCTTTAATATTTTTAAACCTACATTTTGCACTACATTGAGTGCAACAGTAGAGAAAGTGTTGGAGAGCGGAGGGGTAAAAATCACTATTCCCACTCCAGCAAATGTAACAGAAGGGAAAGTGTTGGATAGTAGAGAAGTAAAAATTACTATTCCCAATCCAGCGAATGCAACAGTAGGGAAAGTGTTGGATAGCGAATAGGTAAAAATACTATTCCCACTCCAGGAAATGCAACAGTAGGGAAAGTGTTGGATAGCAGATAGGTAAAAATTACTATTCCCACTCCAGCGAGTGCAACAGTAGGGAAAGTGTTGGATAGCGAAGGGTTAAAATTTACTATTCCAACTCCAATGAGTGCAACAGTAGGGAAAGTTTTGGATAGCGGAGAGGTAAAAATTAGTATTCCCACTCCAGTGAATGCAATAGTAGGGAAAGTATTGGATAGCGGTGTCGTGTAGCTCCTATAGTACCCCTGCAGGACCTGCGCATTTTGATCACATATACTGCGGGCTTGGTGGCAGACTGACTCCGTGCACCCCCACCGTATATGTTAGCCTAGTTTTGCATTAGCTAGCTCGCAGTGCCACTAGTGTCTCCTCTTATCGGGGAGAGATTAGTTTCTGGCAACCTTAGATCATGACAACCCTGATTCCCTCAGAATCGTGGAAACAATGTACTACCTTTCGCTCAGTCACTCGTGCTCACTTATTCGGTTTGTCTCAGAGAGTTACACAGAATAAACAGTCGGGCGTTTCAATAAGTATTTATTGAACAGTTGTTATTCTAGTGTAAAATATATGTGCTGCGGTAACCAGCAGACAATAGTAGAGATATATTATCAGCAGTACGATAAAAGCAAAGGGATAGAACAGTTCTACCATATTGCGATAATCATGAATACATATATGAATATAAAAGCATTATGCAAGTGCGCGTACTCCTACGATGCCTAACTAGATGTACCTGTGTGACCCTAGCATATGTGTAGGTCTAAAAGCTAAGAGCCAAGAATCCTTCTAGGATTTAGTCGAACCCCCATACCTGAATAGAGAGAGTGTGGGACCCCGTCCTGGTCTCGAGTTGGACACCCCATCAGGGCTGTGTCAGACCACTGTCAGCTGGAGCGACTGCATGCAGGAGCCTCAGCGTCTCTGGTCAGTGTGTCAGCATGGAAGTCTCGGTTCCCTCTGTCTTACCGGGGCAAGATGTGGTGTATTTATACCCTAAAGAGTCTCGGTCCTCAGTATGGTTTGTATTGGACATGAGGAAGACGTCAGGGGTGAACTTTGTACATACATATTATGCACGTGGTATATTCCTAGAAAGCCATGCATAATTAATGAGTACAGTGTGGGCCTGTGTTTGGGAAAAACCCTGCTGTATTCAAAACCACAGGATAGATAACATTCAGCCCTCAGAGCTCGTTGTGTACTAGCTGGGACCAATGTAGGTGAAAGATCATGCCTATATCGGGAATCATGACTTTAATAGGACATGTACAGTTATGACCATAGTTGGGCATATGCGACTATGACCATAATAGGGCAAGTATGAATATGACCATATTAGGGTAAATATGAATACATCCATTTTAGGGCATGTACGTACTGGTCTACATTAGGGCCTCTATGCGAGATATAACACCCACTCCTCTTCCTAATTGGATAAAAATGACCATACTTAAAATCTGGACAATTTAAAAATATTTTTAAAAGCAAGTAAAAACATGGTTCTAAAAAATCGTTAAAAATGAGGTGCTTAGAGAAAAAAAAATGTTAAAATTCAGCTATTTCTAGTTGCCACTTTGAAAAAGTCAATATTGTCTCTCTATAAAAGTTGAATTACCATAAGCAGGAGAAGGCCATGCTTTTCTCAAGCGAAAGTGTCAATGTAAGAAAATGTTCCAAATTTAGATCGTTTGTTTTGAAACGAGTAAAGAATCCGAATTCTTTCCCAGGACGCGATGAGCCAATTCGAGATTAAACGTCCTGGCTGGGAAGTTCAGTATTATCGGTGTTAACTGCTGCAGACGACAAATCCAACGCCTCACAGAGAACGTCAAGAGCACATAGATGGAATGTAGTACTGCCAACAGTCGGTGCTGCGGCAGCTTGGGCGGCAGTTGTTACCTGGGTGCCTGTGGAGGAGTCACCTAACCCAGCAGGAGCAAACGGCACCTGTGGATTCTCCAGGAATGCGTTCATCAGAATTGGAAGCCGCTGAGGACAACGCAGAGCATGGGCCTTTATGGGGTCCAGCATTGCATCCGTGTCCGGAGGCGCATCCGATGGAAACGTTAGACAGAGATCCAACGTGCATTCTTCTCCGCAGAACAGGCACCGAAGAACAGGTAAGATGCAGTCTACCCAGACTGGTCTAAACGATAGAAACCAGGAGGCATTGAGTTCTCGCAGGCAAGAAATGCCCAGAAGTTGTACCATGCGTTCACGGTATTTCCGCTCCAGGAGCGTGTTCACCATTCCCTCGGGAAGTGGGCCGTCCATTGCGTAGCAGCAATATTACAATAAGGATTCCTGCGATTAGGAACAGGATGAGCGGGAATCCTCCAAATACGCTTCCCAATACGGAGTGTATAAAATTTGGGATTACTCCGAAGACTGTCTGAAAGGTGCTTAACAGTCCTGACCCTATGGTCTTAAATAGGTGTACAATTCCGCTCGTATCTAACATATTGAAGATACGTCCCACCATTTCTGCTAAATGAATGGGGCAGTTTGTACGTATGAGTGCCTGTATCTCGGTCGAGGTCCTTGCAACTTGAAGTTCATAGGTTTCTCGAGCGGAGGTTAAGGGCACGGGTTGCTGTAAAAGCATGGCTTTCAATCTGCTCAGAATATCAAATTGTATAAAAGAAACATTCAGCGAAGGCCATAGCGGTGCCTCCCCGACTGTGTTCAGTGGCGGAAACAATACTTGCATACAGCAAGTAACCCTGGAGTTAACAGTGACTGGATATACGGCGCCCGGAAGCATCCCACAGCAACCTTGATCATTTAGCATTAAGTAACTCCCATTCGAGAGCAGCTGGAAAACCGGCGTGATCATGGCCGCTGGGGTCCCTGACATGTGACAAGATAAGTTCGCTACTGAACCGCTACAGGCTCCGTGCAGAGAAATATCCTGACACATGAGAGAACCGCTAAAGCGTTCTTGCAGTTTGTACCACTCAGATACACTTCTCGATCCCCATTCCGGCATCGGTATCTATATGGTAACTCCCAAGTTTCCTTGATGTATCCCTTACCCATTTTCACATATTTGCCTGCCTGCCTTTGCTCAAGGCAATATTGAAACTGAAACGTAGTGACCGGCAGAGTGATTTGGCCATGAATTAGCCATTCTGTTGATGGTGATTCGGCTACAGTGAATGTTAACCTTTCCAGTTTCTCAATACGCAGCATTGTATATTTGGCTCCCCTTTGTGCCATTTCTGTCTGTTTATCAGTTAGATTGTATTCTGAAAACAGAGACGTGGTGTTTATAAAATGCCATGGCACATTGCCTGCACGCAAAGATTGTAGCGTCCAGCTTAACATCATAATAGAATGTAGCTGAGAATGCCCGTGTTGTGACAAGGCCAGATCTTGTTCTAATATGTCGATTGCCGAGGACACAATGTTGCCTAAGGAGTAAATCCTGGAGGTCAAAGTAGTTAACCCATTATCCACTACTGCTAATGCCTTTTCTAAGTTAATACGTTCTATCTCCCGTATCCTTTCTGCGGCCTCTTGTTGGGATATTTTCCAGTTTTCATTATAGTAGGCATAAAGTCCTGCATATATGAAACGTTTCTGACGATGTTTCCTGTGACCGAGTAGAAAATCTCTAAGATCCATGTCAGGTGTGAGTAAGGTCAAGTGGTGTTTTACTTCTGTCAGTGTTGAGGTCTCTAGCCAATCAAGGCACAACTTCCCAACACTATATGATGTCACTACCCCTGGGTGTTGTCTTTGTACATAGCGTGGATCTGGCCTATGGATACTAAACCCTTTGGTTGTATTAATAAATCTCTGTTGACAGGCGTTTGTGTCAATGGGCCAAACCAGCCATTCTGTCCAATCAGGATCTGACCTGTTGTACTGGAAAATGTCATCTAATTTCACCCCATGTGTAGTAGAATTCTGCCCCCCACCCATCTGCGATGGTGTTGGAAACCCCGGTGTGTTCATTTCTTTGCCTTTGGCTAATCTAAGACAGGATGTTTGTTGCACAGTTTCATTCAGAAATAACATCTGCTGCGGAATGATGCATGCTCTCAAAAGTGCTTCTATTCCCTGGACTTGCCAGTCCCTAGAACCCCAGATCGATTTGGAATCTATTGTGTCTTTCCATAGGTCGAAACCCTGTTTAGACAACTGGTTCAGAAAGGATGCAGAGTAAATATGTTTGGTGTTTGTTAACATAATTTTCTGAGCTGAAACTTTCGCCACTTTATAATAAAATGACTTCGGGTCGGATGTGTTAAACCCTGTGAAGTATGTGAATTTCTGTGCAAATGCTTGTGAACTACCTTTCGGTGGTGTTGGGCAGTGTTCCCACTGGTGGTACTCAAATACATTTCTAGGTGTTATAGATTTGTGTAAGAAATGATGACCAAAATGTTGGTAACAGTACAATGTATCATAGTCTGAAGTACCTTCTAACATTTCATTGTTCGGAAATGCTGCAGTTTTTTCTAAATCAGACATCATAGCATTTACAGTTTCAGTGTCCCAATCATCAGAATATGTACTGGAGGTAATGATATCACTTAAAGACATTTTAAATACATGTTTTAGTTTTAAAGGTTCAGTCGGACCGAATATATCATAATCAATCTTGTCCCATACTATACCGTCCGGTATAGGAACTGCTGTAATGTTCACTGACGACAAGTCTCTTGGTTCACGATGTGAAGACTGGTGTGGTTTTAAAATCAAATTGACTCTTTGGGCTGTAGAGCTTGGCTGGAGGTATTGTCCATTAATAAGCATACTAAAAGTTATAATTAAACCTAGCCAGAAAAGAAAAAATAAGATCCCAGTGATCTACCATAGTTCTATCCAAGGTGACACCAGGTAAGTCTTTCTAAAAAAGTTCAAAAAGTCAATGAGTTTCTGTTTGAGTGATTTTTTGGCTGGCGTCATTTCCGGCTCGCTTGGATCCAGTGAAAACGTATCAAAGTTCATGAAATAGCCAGAAGCAGTTCGATCAATTGTTGGAATTGCATCGGGATTTGTTGAAATCGGATTTTGCTCTTGACGAGGCATGTTGACGTAGATGTCTGTAGTCGGTCTTATTGCAACTTGGTTGTTAAGTTGGTTTTCATTTTGAAGATGAATTTCTTGTTGAAGAGGAATGAGTTCCATAGCATTGTTGCTTAGTCCTTCATTCCGTACAGGTGGCTCTTCAAACGTGATGAGTCTTTCTGTTTGGACTTCTTGGATTGTAGCGAGAGGAGGGCGTCTGCTACTGTGGAGTCCACGAGGCCTACTGTTTAGTATCGGCCACATAGTGTGGTTTGATTAAGTCGATTGAGACAAATCTTTTCTCCTTTTTCCCGGCAAGAGGCGGCAGAAGTACAGTTCTTGTGCCGTGGATTGCTAGGACCGGTACAGGCTTTCTGTAGGATGGCCCAAATTCTTTCTTGTCAGCAATCTTCTCTCTGACCAGATCCCCGATCTTTGGGATCCAGACAGGTCTTGCCATTATTGCCTTGACTTCCTCAGTGGCGGCCTGTTTCTGGAGCACGTTACTTTGTTGTGTCCTGGATTCATTTAGATCCTGTAAAACAGCCAAATGATCATGGATATCAAATGGTTTTTCATCCGCCACTGTGCCTTCACAATCAAGATCAGGTACCCACATTCTCGTCCCAAATAGGACCTCGTAAGGAGTGACACCCCCTAGAGAGCTTCTTGACTGATTATTGATCGCGCGCTGTACCCCATAAAGGTGATCGACCCATCTACCGCCCTTGCCTAATACCCTAGCTGTTAAAGATTGCTTTAAGTCTCTGTTTTTCCTCTCCACAACAGAATTTCCCTCGGGATGGTACGGAGAGGAGTACCGCAATGCTACACCCATTCCTTCCATGGCCTCTTTGTAAGCCCAAGAGCTAAACGCCGGACCACGGTCAGAATGTAACGTGCCAACTGCGTATGTGCCGATAAAGACTCGCAAATCGTTTATAACTTTCGAGCGTCAGCCGAGTGCTGAGGCCAAACCCTGAGGAAACTTGAGCTGGACGCGCACGAACGGACAACCTAATGCTGTCTAACAATGGTATCTGTACTGGACGTGTTGTGGTGGACCCATTCATCTGCTTGCAGATGTCGCAGTTCCAGACGTAGTCTCTAATCAGCCTTCTCATCACGGGCCACCAGTAGCGTTCTTTTAACAAAGCAACAGTCTCCCTAAGTCCGTTATGTACAGAACCTATTCCTTCGTGTGCTGCCACAATTAAGCCTAGCCTACGATCCATATTTGGTATTACTCTATCCCCCACTCCAGGAATCTGAGCATATGGAATATTTTGTGCATCTAACTTGTAGGAGTACTTGAGTGGAAATTTTTTAGGTACTGCTGTGCTGCCTTTGTGTGAAGTATTGACAGCTACCATTATCTCGCCGTCTACCCTCGTCTTTGAACGAGTAACTGCAGCTATGGCGGCTGTGCAAACAGCCCCCTTTGCAGCTTCATCAGCCAATTAATTCCCTTCAACGTGAACGCCATCACGCTGATGACTCAGTGTATGTATCACGTGAGCCCTTGGTAGTTCGTTTCTCAACTCCACTACCTGTTCCCATAGCATTTTATGCTTAATTGTGCCACCTTTTGTATCTTTGAACCCGTTTTGTTCCCAATGATGTAGATATTCATTGTACGACTGTACACAGTAAAAGGAATCACACACAATAAGTGTGGGGAATTCGTGATCCGTATTTATAAGTGCCAGTATAAGTGCTTTGAGTTCTGCCAACTGAGCCGTGCAGTCTCCTAGAGATTGCGTTTTAGTGCAACTCGGATGGAACTTTCCATCGTGCATACGACCTTTAACAATCGCACACGCCGCGCTGTAAGCATGCTTACTTCCTATGGCTGGTTGAGCAGAACCGTCAGTGTAAATAATGTATTCATACTGATCTAGAGGCAAAATTTCATTTGGTAGAGGATATTCTTGTTCGTATTGCAGAAATGCCTGTGTTTTCAAACTTGGGTCAAATCTGTATTCAACATCCGTTGCAGTAAGAGAATTAGCCCACTGTATCCATCTCGGATGTAAGGCTTTCACATTTGGAATGCTAGCTTTTGTAACAGCTTCTAAAGCTGTTACTGGGGTCACGACAATTATGCGTTTTCCCTGAGCCAGAGCTCTTTCTCTTGCTACAGCGGTCTGCACTGCTGTCAGAATTTTTTCTGTTGAAGTGAAACGCATCTCTGCGTTTGTGTACAGGTGTGATTTGTATGCGATTGGTAGTGTTTCGCCCTCATTAAAAGTCAAATATGTGTACCCGCATTGACCCGCTATTACTCGGATCACCAAGTTGCGTACGTTTACGCGTGTCTGTAAATATTTTGAAGCTATCATGTCTTCCTGTAGGGAACGCAGGATATTTGTATGTTCCTTTGTCCATTGTCTGACTGAAAAATCAGGTTTTATTAAGTCGTAGAAAGGTTTTACTTTTTCTGCGTAATCCAAAATGTATGTTCGACCAAAATTTAGGAATCCCAGAATTGATTGTAAATTTTAATGATTTTGGAGGTTGGAGCAGCGCACACTTTTCTAAAAAGTTAGCTGCTAGGCTTTTTCCCTCACTTGACAGCTCATATCCTAGAAACAGGACATTGAGGTGGGCAATTTTTGATTTTTGAAATTAAATTTATAGCCTTCAGAGGCGAATCCCATAATAATGGTGCTCACCCTGGTCAAGTGCCTCTTTAAGTCATCGTCCGTCAGATAAATATCATCAACATAGGACAATGCTTCTTCATCCAAATTTTGGAGTAACTCTGTTACCCTTGCTGAAAACAACCCCGGGCTATTCTTATACCCTTGGGGGAGTCAGCAAAATTGCCGTTGGGACCCTAATGCACTGAATGCGGTTAGATACCTGCTTTCAGGCGCTATATTTTGGCAGAAAAATCCATTTGAGATATCAAGTGTTGTTTTATATTTTTTCCGCACAATGTTATTCATTAATGCGGCACTGTGTGCATTTTGAACTGCAAATGTCTTTGTGCAAGTGTTTAAATGTCTGTAATCTAAAACTAGACGATATGTGTTGTCAGGTTTGGCTACGGGGAACAAAGGATTGTTCATAGGTGAAGTGCAATTTTCTATCACCCCCTGGTATTCAAGTTGATCTAGGATCTCCCTGACTTGTTTTTTAGCTTCCTGCTTTATAGGGTATTGCCTTTGAGCATTTGGGGAAACTTTTAACGGGATCACGTGGTGGGTTAACTCCTCATCCCAACCAGCATGATTTTTGTACAATGCTAGAGCTAGGGCAACCGCCCACTCCTGCGCATATGCATGCTTTAAATGTATGGGAACGAGGTCGGAAAAGGCTGGAAAAATTACAGTTTCTCCCCTAGGGCACTCCATGACGAATGCTGGCGGCCAGTCTTGTTCTGCTAATAGAATGTCATAACCAGATGACAGATTTTTCCAAAAGAGACCTTTAACTTTTCTGGGCTTGTCCCCCTCCATCCGGAGTGTTATCTCATGTAACTTATGTGGGACACTTACCTGAGTATCAGGTGTTTCCAACGTGATATACTCACTCAACTCCGCTGTCACCAGAAATTCCTTCAGGTTCTGGCGAGCTATCGTTACTTCTACCGCGCTGTCTAGCATCGTCAGAGCCCATTCCCCGTTCAGAAGCTGTGTCCTCAGAATTCTGGGCATGTCTGATCTTGAGACCTGCTACCTTCTTCTTTTTGAACTGAGGTTTTGATTTGTGTTTATCTTCTTTTTTAGGTGCGTAGTCCGCAGCGCGTTGCGTGTCTCTGGACTTTATACGCTCCTCTTGTCTGTGTTCTGACCATCCTTCCCTCTCAGAGTTTCTTGATGAACCCTGAAAGGAACGAGAGGAACGAGTATCAGTATCCTGATACCTGTCAGGTTTTTTAATATTATCCCTATTCCTAAGGTTATACCTCCTTTCAGAGGGTTCCTGTTGAGGAGACCTACCTCTGGACTGAGATCTGCTGTCTTTAGACTTTTGTTGTTTTTTATTTTCCCACTTTTTTTTAGAAGAAGTAGGCGTCTGCTTTGTAGTGTCCTTTTCAGGACTGCCCACCAGTTGTGGTTTTAATGCTTTCCCACCTAGACTGTCTCTGCCTAATTCTGCATATGCAGTTTCAATTATTTTGGGTAGTTCGTGTTGTTGATCTACTGGACTGAACTACCTTAGGCGTTGGCGGATCACCACAGAAGCTGCTTCCCCCTTAATGTTAGCGAGTATTATGGCTGAGACCTGTTCAAAGTTGTTTAATAACTTCATCCCTAAATTAAGGGCAGGCTCTGCTCCGTACTCATTTTGTATCTGTTTTAATACTTCAGGTACTACTGCTATTGACGGGATACCATGTGTTCTGGTATATATGGCAGCAAAGACTGAACCCCAAGAGGTGCAGTCCTCTACTTGTGGTGTGAGACCCATGGGCAAGCAGATTGTTAGAATTCTGTGATTATCACCGGTGGTAGTATTCGGGAATACTGCTTCAAGCTGAGTTATTTTCTGAGCTATCCAGAATAGGATTTGTTCGCGTTTTGCTGGCATTTTGCCCATTATCGTGTGTAATGTTTGTGGAGTTATTTTATTAACTGTACCTTGGACTGGAGTATCTTCTGCTGCAGCTGGTGCAGGCTGAACTGTTAAAGTCCTCATCACAAATTGTGTTAGATTTCTGTATATTTTAATTAAATCTCTGTGTTGTACGAGTAAGTCTGGCTTTGGCATTGTGCCAATATCAGGATGCGGTGTGTATGCCGTTAATATGGGCCATGTGGCTCCTGCTCCCCCGAGCGGGCCTAATCTTGCTCTTCCTCGTACGTGGGGTAGGGCGCCTTTAAACCAGTAATTATGCTCCTGGTAAGTAAGCAGAACCTCTAATTCCTCAAAAGGAGTATAGTCCGCTGGTTTTTCACCTTCTAGGTAGTAGTGAAATAAATTTTTAACTGCATTCGCTGCTGGGAATGTAACCCATGAATAGAACACCTCTGTTTTATTGGATTCGTGTGCCTCAATCACGAAAATTACATTACCACCCCTGGCTCTTAAGCCATGTTCTAGAAGTTTTATGGTGACTGCCCTTCTGAAATTTGGTGCAATTTGTATTGCATCTTCAGGGTCTTCTTCTCCTAAACCGAAGACGTCTGTTGTAACTCTCCTTGTTTCGTCTGCTTCTTCCACCATTTTTAAGTGGAAGAAGGGTGTTTAAGGACATTTTAAGATAAGGTGTAAATGCACAATTGTAGGAACTATATGTCCTTCAAGCTTGAATAACCAACAGCCAATAAATAGTATTTTCGTACTACTCAGCTGCGGCGGAGTTTGTGCCCACCCACTCCAGACGTCTCTGGGGTTTTGTGAGTAGGTTCTCTGAGAATAGCATGACTGAACTACTCAGATTCTACTGTTAAATAAGTACCAAACCAAAGTTGGTGGCGCCATGTCGTGTAGCCCCTATAGTACCCCTGCAGGACCTGCGCGTTTGGATAGCATATGCTGCGGGCTTGGTGGCAGACTGACTCCGTGCACCCCCACCGTATATGTTAGCCTAGTTTTGCATTAGCTAGCTCGCAGTGCCACTAGTGTCTCCTCTTATCGGGGAGAGATTAGTTTCTGGCAACCTTAGATCATGACAACCTTGATTCCCTCAGAATCGTGGAAACAATGTACTACCTTTCGCTCAGTCACTCGTGCTCACTTATTCGGTTTGTCTCAGAGAGTTACACAGAATAAACAGTCGGGCGTTTCAATAAGTATTTATTGAACAGTTGTTATTCTAGTGTAAAATATATGTGCTGCCGTAACCAGCAGACAATAGCAGAGATATATTATCAGCAGTACGATAAAAGCAAAGGGATAGAACAGTTCTACCATATTGCGATAATCATGAATACATATATGAATATAAAAGCATTATGCAAGTGCGCGTACTCCTACGATCCCTAACTAGATGTACCTGTGTGTACCTAGCATATGTGTAGGTCTAAAAGCTAAGAGCCAAGAATCCTTCTAGGATTTAGTCAAACCCCCATTCCTGAATAGAGAGAGTGTGGGACCCCATCCTGGTCTCGAGTTGGACACCCCGTCAGGGCTGTGTCAGACCACTGTCAGCTGGAGCGACTGCATGCAGGAGCCTCAGCGTCTATGGTCAGTGTGTCAGCATTGAAGTCTCGGTTCCCTCTGTCTTACCGGAGCAAGATGTGGTGTATTTATACCCTAAAGAGTCTCGGTCCTCAGTATGGTTTGTATTGGACATGAGGAAGACGTCAGGGGTGAACTTTGTACATACATATTATGCACGTGGTATATTCCTAGAAATTCATGCATAATTAATGAGTACAGTGAGGGCCTGTGTTTGGGAAAAACCCTGCTGTATTCAAAACCACAGGATAGATAACGTTTAGCGCTCAGATCTCGTTGTGTACTAGCTGGGACCAATGTAGGTGAAAGATCATGCCTATATAAGGAATCATGACTATAATAGGACATGTACAGTTATGAACATAGTTGGGCATATGCGACTATGACCATAATAGGGCAAGTACGAATATGACCATATTAGGGTAAATATGAATACGTCCATTTTAGGGCATGTACGAACGGGTCTACATTGGGGCCTCTATGCGGGATATAACAGCGGAGGGGAATAATTTACTATTCCCACTCCAATGAGTGCAACAGTAGGGAAAATGTTGGATAGCGGAGGGAATAAAATTACTATTCCCACTCCAGTGAGTGCAACAACAGAAAGTGTTGGATAGCGGAGGGGTAAAAACTTACTATTCCCACTCCAACGAGTGCAACAGTAGGGAATATGTTGGATAGCGGAGGAGTAAAAATTACTATTCCCACTCCAGCTAGTGCAACAGCAGGGAAAGTGTTGGATTACGGAGGGGATAAAATTACTATTCCCACTTCTGCAAGTGCAACAGTAGGGAAAGTGTTGGATAGCATAGTGGATAAAATTACTATTCCCACTCCAGCGAGTGCAACAGTTGGGAAAGTGTTGGATAACGGAGGGGGAAAAGTTACTATTCCCACTCCAACAAGTGCAACAGTAGGGAATATGTTGGATAGCGGAGGAGTAAAAATTACTATTCCCACTCCAGCTAGTGCAACAGTAGGGAAAGTGTTGGATAGCGGAGGGGATAAAATTACTATTCCCACTCCAGCGAGTGCAACAGTAGGGAAAGTGTTGGATAGCGTAGGAGATAAAATTACTATTCCCACTCCAGTGAGTGCAACAGTAGGGAAAGTGTTGGATAGCGGAGGGGAGAAATTACTATTCCCACTCCAACGAGTGCAACAGTAGGGAAAGTGTTGGATAGCGGAGGGGATAAAATTACTATTCCCACTCCAGCGAGTGCAACAGTAGGGAAAGTGTTGGATAGCGGAGGGGATAAAATTACTATTCCCACTCCAGCGAGTGAAACAGTAGGGAAAGTGTTGGATAGCAAAGGGGAAAAAATTACTATTCCCGCTCCAGCAAGTGCAACAGTATGGAAAGTGTTGGATAGCGGAGGGGTAAAAATTACTATTCCCACCAAAGAAAAATGAAATTTAAACAAAGCTAAATATCAACTACAATACAAAAAATAATAAAAAACTAAAAAACAAAACATATATAAAAATATAAAAATTACAAAACATAGAAACATATTATAATGTTTAAAAATCTAAAAATTACATACAAAAATTAATTTATAAAAATAAAAAATAATTTACAAGCATACATTTTTTGTAAAAGAAATTATTTATAATAAAAACATTAATTATTACATAAATGTAATATTTTTTTTCCGAACCTATTAGACAACACGTTTTACAACACACATCTAAATTTTAAAAAGTGTACCTCCTTAATTAACACAATTAACTATCAATTAAACAAATATTATTAATTAAAAACCACATTAAAAAAGATAAAAATTAATATACTAACCAAACGTTACCCCTATAGAACCAAATTCCACAACCAAATTAAAAATAAACAATTACCAAAAATATTTATCAAATAATAAATGAATATTAATGATCAAGTAATAATTATTTAATTTAAACTAAATTACTTTCCACCCTCTACCCCAATAAACACAACACACACCTAAAAATAATTACACAATTTCCATAACTAATTTTACATTATGAAATTAATATCAATTAACCACAAATCATCAATTAATAAAAATAAATTTACTTCCCACCATTTACCACTATAAACCCCACAACTCACACATCAAATTAATTACACAACTGCCATATTTAAATTTTAATTAATTAATTTAGATTAATTAACAAATAATTAATTAATTATAAATAAATTACCTCCCACCCTATTCCCCTATAAACCCCACCACCCATTTCTAAAAACATGACACAATTAACATAATTACCAATTAATTAATACTAATTAACAACCAATTAATAAATAATTAAGAATAAATTAATTCCCACAATTAACAATCTAAGGGGCCCATTACGATACCCGGCGTAAAAAAATCCGCCAGGCATGGAAGCGACAAAAATCCGCCCGCACACACCGTCTGAACACCGACCACGCCATTACGATTACACAAACCGAAAACCGCCATCGGCGGAAAAATCACACAAGATACCGCCCGCCATCGTCCGAGTCGGAGTCAAACCGCCCGCCACGGACGGAAACACGCACGACAACACAAAACCGCCCGCCCTCACGGCCGACACACCGCACGTGAGATTACGATCGCACCGCCATGAGCGCGGAAAAACTACAAATATACCGCCCGCCAGCGCAAACAACGCCGATGAGAATCGACACGGCAGAAGCCATGGCGCCCACGTCCCTGCACAGAAACCATCCGCTCACAAAACCAATAGCACACAACATGGCCAACAAGTCCACACAGCAAGGCACGCACAAATACACAAGCACAGTACACATCCCGAAAACACCCCCGGACAAACAAAAACTACAAAGGCCAGAACCCCAGACACAACACACCTGAAAACAACAGACCATGAGGACACACCCACATAGGTAAGTACAAAAGCAGCACTCCCACAGACCACAACCCCTTGCAACATTGCAAACCAGAGAGGAGAGGAGAGGACACAGTGACACAGCAAGGACAGCAGCACACCACAGAAACGCACACATCACAACCACCACCACCACCACCACCACCACCAAACACCTGCACCACAAACCCCCTGCACATTACACAACACACACCGCACCAGCACCACAAACACCATGGCACCACAAAGAATGCCCAAGTTCACGCCCATTGAGCTGACGGTCATGGTCGACGAGATCATCAAGGTGTACCCACAAATCTATGGGAACATGGTCCAGCACACACCACTAGCCACCAGAAACAGAATGTGGAACCGGATCGTAGACCAGGTCAATGCAGTCGGGACCCTGCCCAGGAACAGAGGAGAAATAAACAAACGTTGGAATGACGTCAAGAGCCTGGTCAAGAAGAAGGAGGGCAAAAACAGAGAGCTGGCTGCCATCACTGGCGGAGGGAATCCCGCGCTCTTCAAGACCTTCAAAGCGTGGGAGGAGAAGGTGCGAGTCATAATACATCCGGAGATCCTCGCCGGATTAGCAGGGGAGTGGAGGCTGGTAAGTACAAACTAATGTATACCAGCACACCGCTATGTACTCACATGCACTACCACCATGCCACAGCTCCCAGGGACAAACACCCCCATGTCCAGCACACAATACACAACACATCACACACACATGCAACAGACACCACCACACACAGCCCAAACCGAACAACTGTAAGATACGTGGGGACATGTGTACACTCAGCCAGCCACGTAACCACCAACAGGTCCCCAAATATGCCAGAAGCGCCACAACGAGCACCCACCACACCCATGTGTCCGCCACAGCTGCACTAACCGACAAGTAACAGGTAAGTGGCAGGAACACAAAGTGCAGTGGGTGGGACGGTGGACAGCCCAAGTACAACACACACCAGGCCCCTAGTCCCACAGCACAGCAAGGAGGAGCATCCCCCACACCCCACAGCCACGTGTCAGCCACCGCAGTGCACAACGACAGCCGAAAGGCAGACATCACGGTCCACAGCAATCGGTGTCAGTGGGTGTCCAGCCACCCCACGACCCACAACACCCCCCACCCCCACAGACCTGCAACATGGAGCACCCCCGCTTAGAGCCATGTGGCATCCAGTACAGTGCACGCACGAACAACTTGCAGGTGGGAAACTGGACAGGGCTGGATTACTGGAGGCATGAGGACCGGAACACGACCAACACATGGGACATGTCACGTAGCAGACGAACACGCAGCACCGCCCACCGTCACGAACAAGTGAACAATGTGCACACGGACATGAACAACAGACTCACACCCCACATGACCCATCACAGACATAGCAACACCCAAGGAGCCACGTCTGCATGCACAAGCCACACTGAATATAGTACCACACGGCAGCCACTGTGCAACTCATCACACACAACCGAAACACCATTGAAGTCCTGTCCATGTAGCCCCTACTGCCTGTCAACCACACACCCCACAACTACGCCTATGTAAGACAAACAACACTAGACGCAACAGAGCGGAACAACATAAATGCACACGAACACCACTGAACCCATCAAACACACAGACACACCATGCACATACAACATACCATCCATCCCATCCGTCAGCCCCAGTCTCATGAAAGGCATGTCATCCGCACAGCTGCCACACATACAGCAGTCACGCTAAGATACATGCCCATGACCAACCATGTGCCAGAAGTCAATGAAGCGCACGACACACTGTGAGCAACAACACACAACATGGGCCACACCCCCCGAGCACTGCAGTGATGCACATGGCACAGGGCAGCACGCACACCAAGGAGATGGGACAACTGCAATACGTTGGCTGGCACACAAACATCACTCACTCATAACGATGCGTCCAATGCCATGTCCAGTAATCACAACAGACAGCAAATATGCAGGCCATGTCAAGCATGCACACACCTCAAACCATGCACTGTCATGCTGCCACAACACATGTCACGTTCGGCACCCATGGCTCACAGCATGTACCCCAAAAGCATATTCCCTCCCAAATGCGAATCTGGGGCATGGCCCCCATGTTGCCATATGCGTTCCTAAGCGTTCCATTTGAACCCCAAAAGCATATTCCCTCCCAAATGCGAATCTGGGGCATGGCCCCCATGTTGCCATATGCGTTCCTAAGCGTTCCATTTGAACCCCAAAAGCATATTCCCTCCCAAATGCGAATCTGGGGCATGGCCCCCATGTTGCCATATGCGTTCCTAAGCGTTCCATTTGAACCCCAAAAGCATATTCCCTCCCAAATGCGAATCTGGGGCATGGCCCCCATGTTGCCATATGCGTTCCTAAGCGTTCCATTTGAACCCCAAAAGCATATTCCCTCCCAAATGCGAATCTGGGGCATGGCCCCCATGTTGCCATATGCGTTCCTAAGCGTTCCATTTGAACCCCAAAAGCATATTCCCTCCCAAATGCGAATCTGGGGCATGGCCCCCATGTTGCCATATGCGTTCTAAGCGTCCCATCTGAACACCAAAACCAAAGTACAAACCAGACCCAGGATGGGCCAGGAGCCCGCATACACCAGAGTCACAATAAGTAGGGGCACAGCGACACACCCATCGGCATGGCCAATCCGTCCCATGCCACATGTGCACAGCACACTGTCCCATTGCCAAGCACACACAACTACAAATGCTACAGCCACACACACGCCTCCGGGAAACCCATGTACGAGATTGCACGAACTGTTAATGTCAGACGACAAATACATACTTCGCCAGGTGCAACACAATAACAAATCTCATTCTCTCCACAGGTGACGAACTGCTGGATGCTGGGGATGGAGCCAGCAGCCAGTACAGCCAGCCTACAAGCCCCCAACGAGGACACACGGATGTGGAGGATCTGTCCTCCTCTTCGGACACGGACCACCAAGCAGGCCCATCTGGTGTGGCAGGGCCCAGCCGCTCCCCAGGACCCCTCCTACCCACCAACCCATCATCCAGGGCTGCTGAACATTCCCAGCCCCCTGCTGCCACTGTCGTTGCGGCCACACCCACGGTCATTGCGGCCACTACCACTGCCGCAACCGCCACCATCGCCGCACCGACCACCACCGCCGCCACCACCACCACGTCTTCGCTGGCACCAGCCCCAGCGCAGGTGGTGGCCCGGCCGACTGGATCCACCCTGGGAGCCACAGCGAGGACCGTGGTGAGCAATGTGGCTAGTGGGCAGGCCGGTGGCAGCAGGACTGGTAGGAGGAGCAGGGTCAGGGAAACGCCAGCCTCCCCTGGGAGCCATGCCCTGCCTCAAATGGCCAGAGTCCTTGGGGCCTATGAAGAGGCCCAAGGACAATGGGTCAGGTCTGCTTCAGACACGCGGGAGGTGCTGGGGGTGCTGAGGTCCATGGACGCCCGTATGGGCCAACTCGTGGACCTCATGGGCCAGCTGGTGGTGGCGGTGAGGTCACAGCCAGGGACAGCAGCTCCCCCTCCGCCACCACCTGCCGGGGCGCAGGGTCGAGCAGCAGTGTCCAGTTCCCCTGCGTCCACAGCCAGTGAGCACACCTCAACCACCAGCATGTCGCAAGCAGGCACCCCCTCGCAAACGTGGAAGGGGCCGTCCGAAGTGGAAACAGATCTCCCGGGAGGACTTCGCACGCTCCAAACGCAAGTGAGGCAGCCAGCCAGCCTTCCTTGACCACCCACTGCATTGACTTGGACTACGATCCCACTCCACACAGCCATCTGGATGGCATGTGTGTGTTGGACTATGGACATAGAACCAGTGGGTACACCCTGAGCATCACGCAGCCATGACCGACAGCTCATTGTCACTGCACGCACCACTTTTGTCATCACCTTACACACAATCACATGTCACAGTTTGAAATAAATGCACCTCTTACACTAACTGCTGTTTGTGCCCTGTGTTTTATTTGTACGGAATACAACGGCCACCTTGGGCGGAAAGGCACCTGATGCGTGGCATGGCAATGGAATCCGGAGGGCCTGTAGGGACCTAGGGGTGGGAGACAGAACAGGAGCACATTCAATGAGTGTGTCACACACCCATCACACAGTACATGTCAACAACTACAAGCAATGTACACACATCGCACAGAGCAATAGGGCACAATGCCACAGCCACCAACAGTGGCATACTACCCTGGCCATGGAGCGTTGACACACAGCACGCAGTGAACAAACGGCCACCCTGACACAGCACACACACACCTGCACAGATACAGCCACATCAGCCGTCGTACATGGACACTCACCGTCAAGTGAAGTAGCGGGCGATGAGCTGCTGCCGCACATTACCAGCTTCCTCCTCTCCGCTGTCCTCCTCACTCGAGCTGTCCTGGTCTGCGGGCTGGGGCCCTGGTTGATCTCCGTCATCCACGATGAGGGGGATCTGCTTCCGAATGGCCAGATTGTGCAGCATGCAGCACGCCACCACTATCTGGCACACCTTCTGTGGGGAGTACGCCAGCGCACCCCGGTGCGGTCCAGGCACCTGAACCTGGACTTGAGGAGGCCAAAGGTACGCTCGACCACACGTCTGGTCCTCCCATGTGCCTCATTGTAGCGATCGTCTGCTGGGGTGCGAGGATTCCTCAATGGACTGAGCAGCCATGCCCCATTCGGGTACGCAGAGTCACCTGGGTGTGAGGGACACAGAGAACCGTTGCTATTCCAACTGGACAGGGGACAGCATCGCACAACCAGCACGCTACACCACTCCACATACTCACCGACAATACAGCCACGATCCTGTTGCATATTGGACATCAGTCGTGGCAAGATGCTGTTGCGCATTATGTGTGCGTCATGGGCCGAGCCTGGGAACTTTGCACACACGTGGGTGATCACCATGTCCGCAAGGCACACCACTTGCACATTCAGGAGTGCGTGTGCTTCCTGTTGCGGTACAGGTGCTCAGTGGCCTGTGGTGGAACAAGGCCGACATGTGTGCAGTCAATGGCTCCAACGACGTGTGGGATTCTGCCAAGGGCATAGAATGCACCCTTCACTGCCGCCAATTCACGAGCCCTGGGGAAGCGGATGTACCTGTTTCGGTACAGCATCATGGCTGCCAGTACATCCCTCAGCACCTTGCTGAACATGGGCTGGGACATCCCTCCTCCAATGCCCACTGTGTGCTGGAATGACCCAGTGGCGAAGAAATGCATGGCGGCCATCACCTTAGCCGTGGGGGTGACAGCAGTCGGATACACCCTGCGGGGACGGAGATGGGGTTCTAACATGGCACACAGTCGATGCAGGGTTGGCCTGTCCAGCCGAAACTTCCTAAAAACCTCTGTATCGTCCATGTCCGCCAGCAATTGGTATGGGCGGTCAATGTTCGGTCTCCGCCTAGGGACAATGGCAGAGGACACATGTCAAAGCAACACGACACATAGCAATTTCGCATACACATCACTGACATGACTGAGCAAGCACATGGGCCACAGCCCAGCTGTCAAGCTGGGACGGCACGGCCACAATACACTTACACAGGTCTCCCAACAATGGCAATGGCTAGTGATACAAACCACTGCCATGTGCATGCACATGGGGATCTAGGCCCCAATGACTTGCGGGGCGTGCTGATGGGGACTGACTGCATATCCGTCAAGCGGCAACGCCACGGCAACATGAATGTCTGCTGAGCATGGAACTGCTTCCGCGGCTGGATGAGTATGGCACACGACGACGATGATGTGGGCACAGGCTGAGCGGCCAAAACAAGTGGGACCTGTGGCACGAGGGGATATGAGACAGTAGTAGGTGTCAGCACTGCACCCTATGTACAGCACTGTACGGATCACACCTCCCGAAACATTGACAGGTGTCCACATTGACAGCCCCATGCCAAGACGGCTGTGTGCTTGCAGTCACACGTCACAGGTGAGAGGTTACATTGCACGTGCCAGGTGGCAGACGTACATAGTGGGAGCTGGCATGTGTGTGCATGTGTCTCCTGTTCAGGATCCACCAGATGGGCGCTGACTCTGTACTGACCATTGGACACAGCATGTTCCGTGGAAGGCTTGTGTGTGTGGGATGGTGGCACTGGATGTGCCTCCGTTGGGTGGGGGGCCATGCACAGGGCGGGTACGTCGATGATTGCGCATTGTTGGTCACGGTGGGTGCACCAACTAAGATGTGTTGCCCTGTGTTCAATTCCTATGTCCGCATGATGATGGACTGTAGATGTGGGCAGACTACACATTGGTCGATGTGCTGTCTATATGCATGTGCCTTCACACCAGGCACAGCTGCCCCTGCACATGTGACCCCTGCTGGACTCGCTGCTGGGTCTGTGGAGCTGATGCACCTTCTGTGCGTGGGGCGGACAGCTCTCCTCACTTCCCTCATTGCGCATGTCATGACTTTGCCGCAGGTGACATGGATCATGGGGGGCCCACATGTACGCGTGGGTAGGCTACACATGATTGTTCATTGGTCGCCACCCCAGTCAGTGTTTCGAATGGGAAGGTTGTCGTGCTGGTGGTATGTTCGATGTGGCGGATGGGCGGGCCTAGGTGCGGGCTTACATTCCGGACATGGGGGGTAGTTGGATTGGCGACTAGTTGCAGTACACACGGGACACGTCTCTTCCTTTCCACATCTGGGTCATCCCTTGTACTAACTGACAGTGATACAGTCATCTTCGCCCCAGCCCTCATGTCCTCCCCTCGCTCCCCCAATATGCATGCTCACCTGCGAGGCTAGCGCTTGCACAGGCAGCCCCAAGCTCGCACCAGAGAGGGCAAGGAGTGTATGTGTGGGTCCAGTTGCACGAGTGGGCTGTCTCAGGGTATGATGTGTGGCGGGACGCCGTCCACCTGCGTGGTGCCCCAAATGGAGACCCGGCCTGCATGGACTATGCATCACAGTCTTCGCCTTCCGGATCCGCCACCTGCGACACCCAGTGGCTGTGGCTGCCCTTGCGGCCAGGCCGCGTCCGTCTGTGGCTGATGGCCCACACATTCACTCTTTGGCCTCTCTGGGGAGGGCTCGGGGGTGGTGGCGCACGCGCTTGCACTTAGTCGCAATGGCATGTGGCGTGGTTGGTATGATGGGCAATGGATGGGATGGTGCGAGCCACCTCCCGTGACGTCAGTGCTGCTCGTGCTGTGGTGCGTCCCCCTACACTTCCATTTGACTTGTGCCATGCTAGACGTTGAGGTTCTATTGCCTGCGTGATATGACCAGGAGGAGCGCGAGGAGACCTCTCACACACCATGCTCCACTGCCATCCCGTGCCCTGTATCGCCTGTGCGGATTGACTATGTTGGGGTTACACCTGGTCGACTGGGGCTGTGTGTGCCTTGTCAAGGGGCATGGCGGGCGCACAACAGGATCCAGCTTGTCCACAGAGGGTGGGCTGAGGTGCGCCTGGTACCGCTTTGTACGTGTGCCCGGCTGCTGTGCACACACGTGTTCACTCCCCCCGACAGGTGTCCTCTCACAATGCCCAGGGAAGCGGTGGTGTACTGTTCATGACCCCTCCCAACACGGCGTGCTCCAACTTGGCATGTGCGCATCTACCCGTCACACCCACCCACCTGAGCACTGCGTCCATACGACTTCACACAACACATGTGTGTCTTCCACAGTTGTGCTACTCATTTGCGTTGACATCCAATACCAGTGGACTACATGGTCATGTCACGACTGCCGTGTACTTCACATACTCTCATCCTCTCTCATTCGTACTTGTGAAATGAGTCAGCGGAGACAGTTTTGGTTTCAAACATTATATTGAGTCTTCTGTCCTCTGTGATGCAGTATAGTGGACACTACTGGCAGCGGAATACATGTTGAGGATATACTGAGCATGATTGCAAATGGGATAGGGTGTGGGGTTACATGTGATTGGCTGTTGCATGTGGGATGTGGGCTTCAGAGTGACATCTGCTTGGCCAAGGCTGTGCTAATGTACATTTACGTATAGCTGCGGAGCTGCGGACTTTGACACAGACGGTATACATGTAGCCTACCAGACCGCTTGGCATCATGGGCACAGTCCATCTCAGTTCCATGTGACAGGTTTGCTGCGGTTGTTCCTCATGCACGCGTGCATGTGAGATGACATCAGGGCATGTGCTTGCGTGCATGCAGCGGCGTGCCACTTGTTGTTGCACTGTGGTGGTTACTGGACATGTCACAGTCACTGGGGTCGTGTTGTTGTTGTATGCACTTGTCGTCCATGCAAAGGTCCTGGTATGGGATTCCCGGGGCGGGGGTGGGAGGGGTGCAGCACCCACAGACTCCAGGCGACCTATTCATGTCCACTGAGCGGTGTGTGTGTCCATGTGCGCTGGATCCATGTCGTGTCCTGGTTGTTCGTGCAGTTCCGTCCATGTGGGTGCGATACACAGAGCCCATGCCACTGCCTCCCACGATGCATGCGGTGTTCCTGGATGTGATGGGGAACAGTGTGCATGTCCCGGTCATATCCGATGTCATGGCGATGTCGTTGATGGTGTGGTTACAGTTGCCGGTCGTTTGGTATGGCTGTTGTGGTGGTGACTGGCCAGTCCGTGCGGAAGCTAAGCATGGGTGCGGGGTTGGACATCATAGGTCAATCGGGGAACCTGCGTTGTGGTCCGACGAATTTACAGGTTGTCAGGTATGCGATGCAGTCCAGCAGGGCTTCCATGTCATTGGTGGTGTACATGTTTGCCAGCCAATGTAGCGGATGGTGGCTGTCAAGGTGTTGTTCGTAAGTTGTCCCTTGGAGGACCATGATGGGGCATGCTGGGTGACATTCGATGTAGCTGTTCTCGATGATCCGTCGTGTGGAGGCACAGTGGTCCCATTTCAGTGCGGGTGCGATGTTGGCCACATACGCCATGCCCCCATAGGCAGAGCAGGCCCTGTCGTGTGCATCCAGAGGGAGGAGTAGTGGTAGCAGGTCCGCCTTCAGACATGCCGGGTTGGAGAGGCATATCTCCACGGGATGCTGGTAGGGACACCTCCGACAGTAGAAGACGGGCATGACGCAGCTGAACAATGTGATGCGGTAAGTCAGTCGGTAACTTACGTTCAGCAGGGACAGGAGATCGCATCCCAATGTATGAAACAGGTTGGTTTTGTACAGCTTGAGCTGTTCGGCGTAGTTGGGTAGGTGTGTTGCGGTTGCCATTTCGCAGCGGTGCGTTGTGGTGGCGTGCTCCGGCTGTGTGTGCAGTCTGCAATGTGCACGCTCCGAGGTTGCTGTGAGCTCTGTGTAGTCGTAGGGAGACAGGACTTGTGTTCTGTTGGCTTGTTTGGAGGACACGGGCCCTCATCCCACATGCTTCTCAGACAGTTCAAGGTCAGTGATGTGTGACTCCTTCCAATTAACTTGCATGTGGCCGACATGGGGGAGTGTTTTCTTCTTTCTTCCCCGTCCGTTGTGTGCTTCTGTGATATGCGCTATCTGCCCTGTGGTCGGTCTCCTCGGCATGCCTGTGTTGGTCTATTCTTGGACAATGGCTGTATTCACCGGCTTCTGTCGTAGGGCTGTGGTTTCGGAGTTGGAATGGAAGGTCATTCAGTGCTGTCTGCTCTCCCTTGTGTGGGCGGCAGGCTGCCTTTCCGCTCTGCGTTGGGCCTTGTGTGTGAATGTTATTCTTGGGCCACCTGTTGTCGGTCCCCGGGCTCTTTGGTGTTCCGTTTTATATGTCTTGTTCATATGTGCAGGGTGGTATGGGTGTTTCAGTGTGGTACTGGCATTCCTCTTCCCGAAGGGGCCCTGCTTCTCCTAGTTGGTGTTGCCGCCGCTGTGTGCTACGCCATGTTTGTTACACTGGGGTGTGTCCTGCTGTTGCGTGACTTCACTGACATGTGTGCGTCGGTTGTGTGGCGTTGGGTGTTGTCCGTGAATTGGGCGTTGGGGACATGTCTGTGGCAGGCCTGTCACGTGTCATGTGCGTTCGGGGTAGGGCTGATGTGTGTGCTGCTTGGTTGTGTCCCTGTGTCTGTGTGCGACGCATGCATGGCGCTGCGGTTGGCCTCTGCGTTGTGCGCATGTGTGGCGGCGTCATCGCCGCTTTGGGGCCGTGACGGGGTTGTTGGTTCCTAGTCCCAGGTGGTGTGTACACATGTGTTACGCGATGTTACGATTTGGCCTGTGTGTCATATGTGGATGCAATGGTGGATGTGTAGTGTACACGCGCTGGTGGGGGGTTGTCCGCTTTTTCCGCCCTTGCACTGTGTGCGCTGTTTGCGTGCACTTGTTGTGTGTGTGCCTACCTGCGTCTCCGCGGTACGTTGCGTCCTTGGTGGTGCATCAGCAGGAGCATGGGGAGGGCCTGCAGTGCTGGATTCATGCTCGGGGGAGCCGCTTCTTCGTTGTCCATGCTCGGCGTCCGTGTTACCGCTTCGGTTTGTCGTACGGTATCTCTTGGCCGTGGGAGCCGTTTGTTTGCGGCATCGTAATTTATATGCCGGGCGGGACGTGTTTCGTCGGACGGTGTGTGTCAGTTGGGCTGCGCCGCTACGTGTACGGGCGCACTTTGATGGCGGACGGTGTTGCTGGCTTGCCGGCGGTGTTTGGCCTACTTTTCGCATCGTAATTGGGCGGGCGTGTGGACTGCTGCGTGCCGGCGGTAACTGGTGGTTTTTGCAACCGCCAGCACGGCGGTTGTGCTTCCGCCCGCCATCGTAATGAGCCCCTAAAATATTAAATAAAAAAATATTAATTTAAAAAAATATAAATAATTTAATTATAATTAAATTACTTCCCACCCTATTCCCCTATAAACCCACAACCCGCTACGTAACTAAATTGCAAAATTTTATTAAAATAAAATTAAATAAATACTAATAAATAAAAATTAATATTTAATTTATTATAATTAAATTACTTCCCACCCTATTCCCTATAAACCCACAACCCGCTACGGAACTAAAACACAAAATGTTATTGAAATAAAATTAATAACTACTAAAAATTTAACACATATGTTAAAAAACAAAAGCAGTACTTACACAAAAAAATAGAGCACATACATTTAAAATACATAACACTAAAAAAACGATATTTTTAACAACTGAGGGGGTCATCAGGATGGCGTAACGATCGCCACCGCCGGGCCGGCGGTGGCGATCGTTATGCCATCCTACAGTGAAATGCCCCCGCCATATTATGATGGCGGGGGTATTGCGGCGGACGCAAAGTGCGTCCGCCGCTTTTCCGCCGGTCGGCAATCGTTACGATTGCCGGCCGGGCAGAGCAGGGGCCCAAATATTAGGATGTGGAGTTTTGAAGGCCTTTCCATGGTGGCGATGCCGCCATGGAAAGGCTGGCGGGGATTTGCTTTGGGGGGGTGGGGGGTGCACTTAGGGGTACCCATGGAACCCCCCTGCAGTTTCCTGCACCAAGTGGCAGGCACCGCATGGTGCCTGCCACGTGGTGCAGGGAAATGCCAGGCATGCCATTTTGACATCGCAGCGGGTGCTGCTGTAAGCAGCACCCGCCGCAATGTTAAAATGCAGGATGCGACCGCCAGGGTGGCGGTCGCATCCTAATTCATGGTGCGAGACCGCCGCATGTCTGGTGGCTGGTCCCAACACCGCAAGGATGGCGGGCGGACTCAGGTCCGGCCACCATCCTAATAGGCCCCTATATTTTTGCAAACAATATTAATGAATTCGATGTTTTTAAAAATTATATTTCTTACCTTAAACTCGATATTCTTGACCATGATATTCTTGCTGTCGATATTTCTGTGTCTCGATATTTCCAACTCGATATTACTGCAAGTCGACATTTCCTACTCGATATTCTGACTGTACACCATCTTCTGGCGGTTGCCTTTTAGGTTATTACTTCCAATTGATAACATTTTGATAAGGTTTCTTACATGGCATGGTGGAACCTGATTTGTCATAATCACAGATTAGATACCTCTCACTCTTCCTCTTTATACATAGCCATCAAAAGAGATTTGATTTGGCTTCCCTTGACTTCATATTTGTCTCTCCCTTTTTCTACTAATGTTAGAAATGTTGAAGTAACCAAACCTCCTTGAATCCTGCAATTCCTGGTTTTCCATTTAACATATTTCCTATCCCATAATATATCCAAAAAATCAAGAGAAGGGAAGAAGAAGCAGTGATTCATTCTGCTTCCATGCTTAATAGTTTATAATCAAAAGAGAATGAACCACGTATCTTGAAAAAGCCAGGGTCTATAAGTGTTGTACAAAGGCCCTCATACACTCTAACCCGTGGGCAGCGGTATATCTTGGTTCTCCGCTTGAGAAGGTTAGGTGATTGGTTTTATCATTGGGCCCTTTCCTGCCTGAGTTTCCCGTTCTCCAGGCAGTCAACCTTCCTTCATCTGGAGGGAGACCATCTGGTTCTTTGATGGTCGTGATTTCGATAGAGTTAGCGGAATAAAGTGATAAATTAAAAATACCTCCTATCCTGTACTCTTGTTTTATTCATCAGGGTGGGGTAAGATTAAAAACAGTGTGTGGTGCTCTGGTCGATGTGTGAATGGTCCACCGCACCTATATAATGATGATTTCAGTGGTCGACCTGTTTCAGTCCATGGGTGTCTCTAAAGATCGGTGGACTTTCATCAGGACCTTAGCCATAGCGATAACGTGATAGATCGCTTTGACACATTGGGTAAGTTAATGTCACTTACCGATCTTCGTCATTATTACATGTAATCGATGAGTTTATAGGTTATGATTCTACCTATAACTTGGGAAAGAAAAAGGGGAAAAGGAAAAACATGCATATTGTTGCTTTATATAGATTTCATATAGTGGAAGGTTGACTGCCTGGAGAACGGGAAACTCCGGCAGAAAAGGACCCAATGATAAAACCAATCACCTAACCTTCTCAAGCGGAGAACCAAGATATACCGCTGCCCACGGGTTAGAGTGTATGAGGGCGTTTGTACAACACTTATAGACCCTGGCTTTTTCAAGATACGTGGTTCATTCTCATTTGATTATAAACTATCCCATAATATAGTCAGATGCTCACCTCTTGCTTTAACATTATCTTCATTTCCCTGCAATCCTTCATTTTCCTTAATAGTCATATTTTATTGAGTTTTTTCTATTTCCTTATCTTCCATAAAAATGCCTATAATTTATAAAAATGCAATTTCTATTACATTGCAACATTATCTTTTTAGTTTCTATTGAGATCTATTTTATTTTGTTTACTTTCATAGTAGGATTTTGTGTATATGTTATCCTTTTCCTATTACGGATATTGCTTTCCTCATGACATGTCTCAACATTAATACTTTTCTACATATGTTACTGTATTTCCCTTTGGTTATTGTTTAATAAAGCATTTTTAAACTGAAAAAAAACTATTTACACCTCTCAGGATTAGTTTTGTGAATTCCTGACAGGCACAAATATACGCATTTTCTGCTGTAAACTTAGGTTTATGACTGAAAATGGTCTGGTGAAACAGGCCCTTAATTCACAAGCAGTAGGAACAATTGTTCTCATAAAAATGTGACATATTCAGATAATATTTTGTTTCTCCTCAATTGGAAAGAAAGGCAGAGTGCCACCATCTTTTCTTTTGCTTGCGCAATCATATTTCTATATGACACAGCAAGATATTATTTTCAAATTCATTTACTGATATTAAGTTGAGTAAGACGAAGACTAAGCATATTACATAATGAACAACCTTGAGTCTGGAGAGATCTGCTAGGGAACACATACCTTATAGATGCAAAGCCACATGGGTAAGGCAAATAGTCTTAAATTGCTATCTTTCTATTAGAGGGAGTCAAAGAAAGTATTTTAGTGTCAGTTTATAGTCACGCTAAGCAGTCCTCAACCAATCAGTAGATTTCACGAGGACAGTAGCCAATCTCTCTGAGAGGGACCCAAGATATGGTGCAGGGACACAGAGTAAGCTTCTTTGTTGAACATGAGAGAAATGGCCATGAACCGTCATCTTGAGCAGAGTCATGTGACAGAGTTGAGTACTGTACTTGGGACAAACAAAGTCCTATTATAGCGCAGCCAGGGGCGGCTCCTCCGTTGGAGCGGAGGAGCGTCGCCCCACTTAATTGGCCCCCCAAAGCCCCAGAGATGAAAAATAAAATGGTAATTTATTACCATTTAATTTTTCATCACCTTGTCCTGAACCGAGCATCAGGATGGGGTGGGGCCTGCTGAGTGACAGCAGTGGTGGGCTGCCCGTGCACTGTTTAAAGTGCACAGGTCTCTTTAGTCGGCTGTCTTGTGACAGCCAGTCAGACATGCGCACTTTAAACCTTTCAACCCAGCTGTCTTAAGACAGCTGGGTTGAGAGCAATTGCAGGCCTCTAGTGTGCTGTGGAGCGCCAAGAGAGGCAGCTCTCTCCAATCAGGGCACTGCTCTCATGCTGGTTAGCAGCATGTGAGCAGCACCAGTATTGGTCAAGGGAGTTTGCTGGTGCCCGCTCTGTAGTCGACGGCCCCATGGAAGGCGAGGTCCGGAGTGAGGAGGATATGTAAGGTAAGTGGTTTTCTTCTTTTTAAATTGTATTTTCGCGTGCACCCACTTACCCGCCTCCCCTCCTCTCAGATGTCTGCCCCCACTGAGCGTAGCACGTTCCAAGATACATGTGAAGTAAACATTCTATTGGGGAACCATGTGTCATGCGATATTAGCTAAACAAGGGTTTTCCAGCTTTTGTTTGAAGGCTCTGTCCAGCTGATGTCCATTGTGGCTTTTGAAATCTTTACAGAAATCGGTGACATTAGATTTAAAAAAAATATTTTTTGACAGGAGTGAGAAGAAGTACCTCTCAGGTAGTGTCCAGAAAAAAAAGCCCTGCGTCTCTCGAAAGCCCTTCTCCCTCCTCTCACATGGTGAAATGTTTTTAGAAGTTGGTCTCGGACTATCAGCCCAAACAAAATGGGGAGTTTCATCTGCAGGTCGTGTCTGACTCCTATATTATTTTGGGAGTAGCCTTCAATTTCATTACTTTAAAAGAGAAATTTAGAATTGATTTGCTCATTTTAAAGAAACTATACTATTGCAGCAAGTTTTCTTTGGTGCAAAAGAGGAATTTCCAATCTCGCCATCACCACAGTGCATAACAATTTGCTAACTCGCCAAATTTCTGCTTTGATTGTTATTCCTGTTCATAGCACTGAAGGCTCAGGAAAAGCCTGGGCAATGAATCTAGCAGCTGATACTTAGAAACGTCGCTTAACATAACTGTGAAAAATGTGCCTATGCTGACTAAATCTAAGAAAAAGGTATTTCCTCTGCAGCCTTTTAAGTTGAGAATCAAGTTTCAGATGTAGGATGTGAAATACCAGCTGTGGAAACAGTTTATTTGAATTTTCTAGATAGCTTTGGGTTAATTTGTCTTCGCTGACTGTCTTTCATTCGAACTTCATTTTAACATGCTTCATATTGAAAGTAATATGGAATTGCACACCCCTTACATTTTTAATTCCTATCTACTCTGTTCTAAATTAGAAAGGTTATGAGGAAAAAAGCGTAATATCACATTCATGCTCCTTCTGTATTTTATATTGGCCGAGTTTAAGTAGATCATAAGAACCTGGACTAAGGTGTTGCAACCACCTACACACAGGCAGGTTGATATACAAACACCTGAGTGGACAACTGCACTATGTGCTTCTAACTCAGGGCCTGATTTACAAAGGTAATTTGTACTTTTGTGTAAGTTTTCACTTTTGAGTACGTTTATTACTTTTCGGTATTCACAAACTGCACTTTTGTAGCAACTTACACTTTTGTGGTAAACATACACTTTTTTTTAGTAAGTCGAGGATTAGACATGGCCAACCACTATGTGAGAAGTTGGCCTGGTATATGCTGTTCACTAATTAAAGTGGACACCTTGCACCAGGGCAAATCGACTCTTATGGTAGATAGGTTTAAGACAACCTTTTAAAGAAAGCTATCCTAGTGGTAGCTGTGGAGAGCAGCCTTCAGGCTAAGTCTCGGAGGAATGTAAAGCAGCTTGTTTTACCATATAATCTCTTGAATCACCAAATGAAAAGACACCACACAGGTATATATATCAAATATATATGTATTTATTTCTAAATAACTCTCTACTAATCTCTTTATGAGATTAGAAGACAAACATATGCACAAATCAACGTTTCACAATAAGTTAAGCACAAAATATGGCTGGGGCCCTAGGGGCGTACCAGACCATATACTAAGTAAGAGACTTAGAAACAACGACTTGCAAGGAGACAAGGCCTAGGGCCTTCGGAAGTGCTGGGGCCTCACGAAACCACCCAAGGCAGGTAAGTAAGGGACCCACGGGGGACGCGTGCAGTGTGGATACACAGGCGCGAATCGCCGTTAACTTCAATGGGGCAAGTCGCGGTTGGAAATAAAGAGTTTTAGGATACTTCGGGAGAACCTACAAGCAAGTCACTTACAGGGTAAGTAGTTCTAGGGCCCACACCCACAGGAGCACCGTAGTGCTGGAGTTACCTCACCCAGGGAAGCCGGGTGCACAGGTGTCCTTTGGTGTCGGGTCGCGGCGTCGTTTTCAATGGCGAACAAAGAAGACTTGCTGCTTGCGGGAGCTGAAGAAGTGTCCGGTGGAATCCAAGCCTGGATTCTGAAGAAGGATGACCTGAAAGCAGAGGGGACAGTGTTCAAAGTCACTTGGCAGTGACCCGGGGCAAGGAAGATGGATGCCCACCGTCGTCGGTCGCTTCAGGTCGGTTGCAGGTGCCTTGACTCTTCAGCCACGTGGTCCAGGAGGCGTCGACGACGACCAGGAGCTGGATTCGGTGTGTCCCTCGACGTCTGCAGCTGACTGCGGTGTCGGCAACTCGATCGGAGCCAACAAGCCTTGGCAGCCGCAAGTCTCGGGGAGATGAAGAAAAGTCGATGGCGCAGACCAGCAAGGTCTGTGGAACTCACCCAGCGAGGGTAAGTCAGGGCAGGCCTGGAGCAACCAGGGGAGCCCTTTGGTTTCTTTAGGAAGTCTTCTGGGGACCCACAAGCCAGCGGGCAAGGGATCGCGAAGACACCTCGGGCGGAATCACTCAACAGGGGCCCACGGTCACTCGGGACGGTGTAGGCCTCTGATCTTCGGAGGGATTCCTGCTGGAGGTCGGGACCACACGTGGTCCAAAGCACAAGTTCGTAGAACGTTGTGAAGGGGTTGCACTCGACAATAGTGCACGGTACCCAGGGGTCGCGGTTCCTCGTTACTCGTGGGGTCCACTTGCCTCAGCTTCGCTGGGGACTCACGATGGCCTGGGAGAGGTCAGGAAATCCACTTCTTGGGCTGCAGGGACTTCGGACTCCGGCGGGAGCGGCGTAGTTTGCGACCGTCGTTGTCGTTTTTGGTGCCTGCCAAGCAGGGGAGTCACTCCTTGACTCCAAGGAGATTCTTCTGTCTTCCAAAGGTAGTGGAACGTCGAAGGGCCAGGATTCTTCTGTAGAGTGTCGTCCAGGGGTTATCTGCTTTGCAATGGCAAGGTTCCCCCTCTTATACTAAAAAGAGGGGATGGACTAGCTCTATGACCCCACCTATGGGAGGGTCAAGGGAGGGGTGGCTACACCCACTTCCCTTTGTCCAGTTTCGCGCCAGAGCAGGGGCAGGTAGCCCCTGAGCTGGTTTGAACTGGCATATGCACAGAGGAGCCTTCTGCTCCCCAGTGCAGGACTTCAAAGCACTCTAAGAGTGCACCCACCCAGCCCCAATACACTAAACCCTGTCTGGGAGGTGGTCACACCTCCCTGTGACAGGATGCCTATTGTTGGGCTTCCTCCACTGTGAGTGTCAGTCATCAGCAGGAGGGCAGCCCAGTGTCTGTGACTGGTGGCATCCATTTTGTGATGCCAGGGCTCTGCAGGATTCTACCGCGTTTCCACAGCAGGTACATGTCTTATCCCTCTAGAAGGGTGGAATGCTACCCCCGCCGCCAGGATTGGCGGGGGGTAGTATTCCAAGATGTTTGACACCAAACACGACATGTTTTGATGCAGCCATTCCAAAGTTAGCATTCTACCGCGAGGATATAATGCACTTAATAGTATATGGTTTAACCGCATCCACAAACAGCACCAGAGAATAGACTCTGAGAGCTGCAGAGGGGCCCTGCTCAGGCAGAGGCACCCCCTCACATAGAAGCCAAGCACCCTGCCCTCAGGATTGATAGGGCCTGCCTTAGGGGTGACTGATAGGTTTATATGTGTGTGCAGGAGAGATATAGGAAACCTATATCTCAGTGAGGAGTGCTAGCACCACCTCACCCAGGCTGCAGTAGCAGGCCTGTGGTGTCAGATTTAGACTGCTTCCCAGGGGTGGCATAACACATGCTGCAGCCCCTGGTAGGCCTGTGAAGTACCTATGCCCTTGGCACCTAAGGTACCATATACTAGGGACTCATAAGGCACCACAGTATCCAATCACTAGTGCACCTAGAGTGCACTCCATGTCGTTTAGAGAGAGCAGATAGACTGGGGCCCTGAATAGCAGGGTCCCAGTCCAACTAAGTCATAAACCAGCAAAACACCATTAAAAAAAGTGGGGGCAACCATATAGTCAGATTCCACCTTCCTACACACTAGTACTGCAACACCCTCCTCTAGACAATAATAGAGATAGGGACTTACAACAAAAGTGTAAGTTCCTACAAAAGTGCAGTTTGGGAATACCGAAAAGTAGTAACCTTATTGAAAAGTGTAAGTGTAAGAAAATGGGTTATTGGTTGACTGGGGTGCGAGTCCTGGTCAAGCAGCAACCACAATCCTTGTCAGGGTGAGGCACAAGTCAACCCTAAATTAACCTGTGCTCAACCCTCTGGTAGCTTGGCACAGAGCAGTCAGTCTTAACTTAGAAGCAATGTGCAAAGTATTTGTGCAACACTTCAAACAGTAATACAATGAAAAATACCACACATAAAGGTTCTCTCACCAAGGGGCTGATTACGATGTCGTAACGTTCGCCACCGCCAAGCCGGCGGTGGCGACCGTTACGCCATTGTAACGAGTAATACCCCCCCGCCATGGCGGGGGTATCGCGGCGGACGCAAAGTGCATCTGCCGCTTTTCCGCCGGTCGGCAATCATTCCGATTGCCGGCCGGGCGGACTTGGCCCCTAATATGGTGGCGGTGCCTAGCAGGCACCGCCACCCATATTAGGATGCGTGCCGTTAAAGGCCTTTCCATGGCGGCGATGCCGCCATGGAAAGGCTGGTGGGAAATTGCTTTGGGGGACCGTTGCGGGCCACCGGGGGGTGGGGGTTGCACTTGGGGGGTACCTATGGTACCCCCCTCCATTTCCATGCACAAGGTGGCAGGCACCGTGCGGTGCCTGCCACGTTGTGCATAGAAATGCACAACATGTCAATTTGACATTGCAGCGGGTGCTGCTTACAGCAGCACCCGCCGCAATGTTAAACAGCGGAATGCGCCTGCCAGGGTGGCGGTCGCATCCTAATCAGGGGTGCGGGACTGCCGCATGGCAGGTGGCCGGTCCCGTTACCACTAGGATGGCAGGCAGACTAAAGTCCGCCCGCCATCCTAATGACCCCCTAAGTTAGGGAAATAGAACTTTCTTTAAAAAATAAAACAAGACCAAAATTACAAAAAGTCAATCAGTAGAACCGGAGATATGCAATTTAAATGTTTTTAGTGAAAAATGGCACCCAAAAAGCACAAAAGTGCCGTACTTCACATCTCAAGCCCTCAATGACGGGATTCTTGAAACAATGCAGGACCTCACACCCCAGCCTAGCCACATCTCAGAACCAACACATTGCTTCTGCTGCGTGACACATCTTCAACACAGATCCTCGCAATGGTCTGCAAACCAGTATTTTAAGGTATTCTGTTCAGCGGGCCTAACTGGGGCCCTGTAGTCGGCCCGCGCTCTATCACGGCCAGCCAGAACTTGGACTTTCTCCCGGTCAGGTGCGACTAGATATCACAGTTGGCGCTTTATGCCTTTTGGAACTATTTTTTTCTAAAATCTTTAAAACGGAAATCTCCAATTCTACTGATTGGATTTTTGTCATTTTGTCATTTTGTTTTATTTATTAAAAATTACTCTATTTTTCTAACTCTGTTGTGGGCTCCTTTTGTGCTGTGTTTGAATGCTGCACAAATAATTTACATATTGCTTATCATTTTAGCCTGATTGCTCTGTGCCAAGCTACACAAGAGTTGAGCACAGGTTAATTTAGGGTTCACTTGAGACGACCCTGAGAAGAATTGTGGTTGCTGCTGGAGAAGGGTTTCACCCCCTCAACCAGTAACCCAATTTCTTACACTTGAGATTAGCCATTCTATCACAAAATGTATCCTTTTTAGAGTAGGTTTTTATAACTGCTCATTGTTTAGAAAATTCCTATCACCACACTGAATCCAAAAGAAATATTGCTTCCTGAGTGGTGTGGTTTGGTGAGGAAAGAACAGCTCCATAGATGTAATTATTAGGAGTTCAAGACTCCTTAATGTGTTACATAATTAATTGTATTTTGTGAAACGCTAAGACTATATTTAAAAAAAAAATAGGTATGTATTTGAGTAGTGTACTTTTTGTAGTTTGTGGCTTATTATAAAGGTAAATAGTTAATTGGGAGAATGTGAATATTGCTTGCCATGTAGATGAAATGAACCTTCAGTCAAATTTATAATCTGTGTAGTATTGTGTCTCATTTATTCAAACTACAATAGAAATGGAAAAGTGTGCTAACATTTTTTTAAATGTTGGACAATGTGATTTATTGCCTGTTATGATGTCAGATGCCAATATCATCTGCACTCACCACATTGTTTCATCTCCGCCAAGCTATTTGTTTGAAGGAAACTCAATGGTGCTCTGTACAAAGGTGGGTTTAGATGGTGTATTTTGGTCATAAGAAGTTCACTGTGGGGGCACAAGTTATAGTTAGCTCAGCTAACTATAACTGCTGAATTTCTCTGGTTTTGTACGAGTGAAACCTGAGCCTAACTATAACGTCTCTGTAACCTTTGTTTTTTTCAGTGAATATATATATGTATAAACAAAGGTCACAGAGATGTTATAGTTAGGCTCAGGTTTCACTCGTACAAAACTAGAGAAATTCAGCAGTTATAGTTAACTGAGCTAACTATAACTCACACCCTCGCAATGTACAGCCCATGACCTCACATATTACATCATATAGCACCAGAGAGCTTAGGTGAACAACAAGCCCTCCAGCTGAGTGCGGGTAAAAGTAAGTTTTTAATTCCAGCAGGTAACCCAACAACATGGCATTACACATTTCGACCCAGCCGTGTCTTAATCATATGCAAATTGCGAGGGGAACTTGTTCGTGGATTTAAATATACTGCAAAGATCAAACAGTGAAGAAGGACCAGAGTGTAAACATATCATTATTACACTGTGAATCAGTAATTCAACATCACAGTTCATTGTTATTTGGGGTATCAAATAGCACTCTTAATAACCAATACTCTATGTCAATATATTGCCAATACACCCACTTTAGCAATATTTAAGTTGGTAGATCGATGCTTTCAGTGTCCCCATATAGACAAGACTCCAATGTCCATAATGCCATGCAACTGTGGTTAAATTTCATTGCGTCCTTCCTTTTAACACACAGTTATTGAATGGCTTGTTTATAATTATGAAGACATGATGCCCTCTTCTTGAATCTAATGGAATAAATTCTGTGTAGGGCTGAGCAGCAACACCTGTCTCACATTACACCCAAAGCACTTGTCCTCATGCACTTGTTGACATAGTCTCAATGTTAGTACCTACTCATTTTAGCATCCAGTGTTTCCTACTCTCGAAGTGCAGGGTTAATACCCCTGCAAACCATGACCGCCATGAAGGTGCTTCAAAAGCAATCAGCAGGCAGGCTTCCCATTCCAACAGCGGCAGAGCCACCTGAGTATATATCTATCTATATATATATATATATTCACTGAAAAAGCCACAGGTTTCAGGGACGTTATAGTTAGTTGGACATTTCACTTGTACAAAACCAGAGAAATTCGGCCGTTATAGTTAGTTGAGCTAACTATAACTCGCGCCCCCCAATGCACTGCTGATGACGTCACATATTACATCACTCATGACATGGTCCGCGACATCACTGATGACATCACTGATGACATCTCAAATGACATCACTGATGACATCATCCAGTGACTGAGTGTTTCTGAAAAGCTTAAGTATGTTTTTTTTATATATATATATATATATATATATATATATATATACATACGCCAAGGTGTATTGAAGAATGAGTGGGTGTATGAGTGTCTGAATGGATGATTTAGTAGGTGCGTAACTGACTGTATAAGTGAGTGATTAAACGTGTCTTAGTGAATGCATGGGTGAGTGACTAATCTGTGTGAATGTCTGTATCAGTCTTTCAGTTGGTGTGTAAGTGGCTGCATGGGTTGGTGAGTAGCTACATGACTGTCTATATGGGTTAATGATTGGTTGTCTCAGTACCTGTATGGGTGCCTGAGTCTCTGTGTGGGTGGGTGTGGGGTGTGTGACTCCCTGCATGGATGTGTGAGTGGGTGATTCACTGGGAGTATGGGTTCATGAGTGCATCTGTGAGGGGCTGTATGGGTGGGTAAGTGTGTTTGGCTGTGTAGGTGAGTGAATGGATGTCTCAGTGGTACATGTGTGAGTAACTACATATGTGAAAGGCAGTATATCGGAGTGTTGGAGTATATAAGTGACTATATGTGAGAGTGAGTGATTGTGAGAGTGGCTGTATGGATGAGTGTGTGCTTGTGTCAGTGATTGTAGAAGAGAGTAAGTATATGTTAGTATCTGTATAAATAAGTGGGGTGGTGTGTGTATAACTGTATAATGAGTAAATCGCAGTGTGATTGATTCTTTGGGTGACTGACTAGGTGTGTGAGTAACTCTATGGGTGAGTGACAGTGTGTGAGTATTTGTATAGGTGTATGAGTGCATATATCAGTGGCTGTATTGATGAGTGACTGCGTGTATGAGTGACTGTATGGGTGAGTGGATGTGTGTGTAGACCTATGAATCAGTGAGTGGGTATGTACTAACTAGTATTGGTGTATCTATGGTTTCGAGAATGGTAGTCTGTATTTTAGAGTAGGTGTATGAAAGGTTATATTAGGGTGTGAGGAGGTGCATCACACAGTCAATGGATGATGTAATCAGTGATGTCATTAGTGATGTCATTTGAGATGTCATCAGTGATGTCATCAATGATGTCACTGACCATGTCATGAGTGATGTAATATGTGAAGTCATCAGCAGTGCATTGCGGGGGCGTGAGTTATAGTTAGCTCAACTAACTATAACGGCCGAATTTCTCTGGTTTTGTATGAGTGAAATGTCCAACTAACTATAACATCCCTGAAACCTGAGGTTTTTTCAGTGAATTTCCAAGGTTTTTTAAATGCTAATTTCTAACTATAACGTCCCTGATACCTATGGTTTTTTCAGTGAATTTCTAAGGTTTTTTAAATGCTAATTTCTAACTATAACGTCTCTGAAACCTATGTTTTTTTCAGTGAATTTCTAAGTTTTTTAAAATGCTAATTTCTAACTATAACGTAGTAGTCATGTTTGCAGAGTGGTGCAGAAAGGGGTCTGGGCCTCCGACCAGTGCTCAGGAATTCCGCTGCGCAGGACTTACAGGAGGTACCAGGAGGGCTACTTGGCCACCAAAGTCCCTCAGGAGAAAAGTGGACTTCATCTCCCAACCAGTACTGTGCCAGGAGGCGCGTTTACAGAGTGGTGGAGAAAGGTGAGCGTGGCCTCTGAAGACCTCTTAGCAATCCCACTGTGTGGGGACTTACTGGAGGTAACAGGAGGGTAGTTGGCCCCCAAGGTCAACCTTGGGGGCCAACTACCCCTCCTATTACCTCCAGTAAGTCCACACAGCAGGATTGCTAAGTTCTCATAGCAGGCCACGCCCCCTTTCCCCACCACTCTGCAAACGCACTACCTGGCGCGCTCTTGGATGGGGATTAAAGTCCCCTTCACTGCTCGGGGTCCTTAGGGGCCAACTAGCCTACCTGATACCTCCAGTATGCCCCAGATAGTGGGTTGCTGACAGGTGGACACAGGTCACACCCCCTTTGTCCACCACTCTGCAAACGTGCCTCCTGGCGTGTTCTGGGTTGGGAGATTAAGTCCCCTTGAATCCTAAGGGTACCTGGGGGTCAACTAGCCCACCAGGTACCTCCAGTAAGCCCCACACAGCTGGAATGCTGAGAGTGGTCCGAGGCCATGCCCCCTTTTTACACCACTCTGCAAACGTGCCTCCTGGCGCACTGGTGCTTGGGGGATGACGTTCACTTTACTCCTGAGGTCCTCAGGACACAAGAGGACCTCATCACCCCACCAGCAATGTGTCAAGAGGCTCGTTTGCAGAGTGGTGTAAAAAGGGGCGTGGCCTCGGACCACCTCTCAGCAATCCCACTGGGTGGGGCTTACTGGAGGTACCTAGTGGACTAGTTGGCCTCTAAGGACCCTTAAGATTCTAGGGGACTTAATCCCCCAATCCAGAACGTGCCAGGAAGCGCATTTGCACATTGGTGCAGGGAGGGGGCGAGGCCTCTGGCGAGATGCCGGCTTCTGCTTTTTTTTATTATTCTTACAAGGGGGGCTGATAATATTTTATGGGACCTGGGGACCCCATCCCCCAGGGCCTGACCCATTTAAAAAAAAGAATTTTAAAAAACGGGAAGGGGGCCCCCCTCCCGAGGCTGATTTTGGCCCCGGGGACCCCATCCCCCGGGGCATGGCCTCGTGTATTTTTTTTTTTGTATACGGGAGGGGTGCCGGGTGGCCCCCCTTCCCTGGGCCTCTCTTGGCCCCGGGGACCCCATCTCCAGGGCCTGGCCAGCCTTTATTTATTTTTTTTAATTTTAGAGGGGGGCCGCGTGACCCCCCTCCCGGGCCACTTCTGGCCCCAGGTACCCCATCCCCCAGGGCCTGGCCTTAACGCTGGGGACCATGGGGGGAGCCCCAATGCCCCGGCGGTCCCTGCCAGCTCCCCCCTCCTGCGGGAGCCGGCATTGCTTTTGGACAAGGGGAGCTGCTGACATGCAGCTCCCCTTGTCCAAAAGCAATCTGCTTTATTTATTTATTTATTTATTTGAAAAGTTTTATAAAGCGCGAACAAGACCCAACCGGGTATCAGAGCGCTGTACAAAGAGGAAAGCTGACGTATACGTACAGAGACAATATAAATACACTTACAAAAAAGGAAATATGAGAGGAACCGGAAACAAAAAGTAAATGAGGGTGCTAGGGGAAGAGTAGGTAGCAAGTGAACAAACAGGTAACAGCCCACCTAGATGAGGCCAATCAGTTTCATCATCGACTTACTTCAAAGACAAACGAAATAAGTTTAAACCCCCAGTAGAAAAGATTATCAAGCAGTTTCATCATCGACTTACTTCAAGTACAAACTAAATGAGTTTAAACCCCCAGATTCAAACATAAAGTGAAAGTAAATTGTTAAGCGTACAATAAAACACCCAAGCACACCCCATAAGGCAACATGAGAGGAACCTGAGGCATAAAATAAATGAGGACGCTAGGGGAAGAGTAGGTAGAGAATGAACAAACAATAAACAGCCCACCCAGAGGAGGCCGAACAGTTTCATCATCGCCTTACTTTAAAGACAGCTGAGATACGTTTTAAACCCCAAGTGAGAATGATTGTCAAGCACGAGTTACAAACATAAAGTGAAAGTAAATTGTCAAGCATACATTTCAACACAACAAAGTAAAAATGCTTGTCGAGAATGCATGGTAATTGACTAGCAAATGAAATGGAGGCTATTGTTGATGCAGTTCTTCCAATAGTAGCCATTTGACCTGTTTTTTGAATGAGGCAGTCGAAGGGTTGGTTCTGATCTCTGCTGGTAGGGCATTCCAAATTCTTGGAGCCAGCCCTGAGAAGGTACGATTGTAGGTTCTTTTTTTATTGAATTTCGGTGGTTTCAGTAGTAGGGTATTGGAGCTTCTTAGGTTTCTTCTAGATCCAGAGAGCTCAAGTTTTTTTGCCAGGTAAACGGGGCTATTGAAATGTATAGCTTTATGTGTCAGGCAGGCTATCTTGAAGCAGATCCTAGCTTCAATGGGGAGCCAGTTAAGCTGGATTAAGTCAGGTGTGATATGATCATGCTTTCTTGAACCTGTGATTAGTCTGGCAGAGGCGTTCAGAGTAGCTCTTAGCGGCGCTAACCTAGATTTAGGAAGACCAGCTAGGGTCATCAAGCCATATTCTACTCGTGATATAACTAAGGATTGGACTGCTGATTGCATGTCTTCGGGAGGTAGGAACGGTTTGATTTTCCTAAGAGTGTTGAGCTGATGGTTAGCACTCTTAATGGTTGCACTGATGTGACCTTGCATGTTTAGAAATTTGTCTAGGGTGACCCCTAAAGAGCAGGCGGAGTCCACCAAATGCGGGGTGCAGTTGAGTGCTGAGATTTTTTTGATCCAGTTTTGCGTGGGAGCCTCGTGATTGCGTGGGGAAATCAAGAGAAATTCAGTTTTGAGAGAGTTAAGTAATAAGTGGTTATGTGTTAGCCATTGTTGAGTTGTTTGAAGCGCTCCGTTAAGAGTTTTAATGTCATCTGGAGAGGAGATCTTCAAATACAGTTGAGTGTCATCCGCGTACATGTGGTACTGAATGTTTGAGTCATTTAGAATGGCAGTTAGAGGTTCCATGCATAGGTTGAAGAGCGTGGGCGAAAGTGCAGAACCTTGAGGCACCCCAATAGAGACTGAAGTGCTGGCCGCCAAAGATTGGTTGACTTTGATTCTTTGTGTTCGGTTATGCAGGAAAGAGGAGAACCAATTTAGGACAGGGCCCGATAACCCCATCCTGTATTGAAGAAGGTTAATCAGGTTATCATGTTTGATAGTGTCAAAAGCAGAGGACAAGTCCAGAAGGATTAGAAGACATGGTGTATCTTGGTCCAGAGCTCTCAATGCGTCATCAACAATGTGAGTTAGCGCTGTTTCTGTGCTATGACCTGATCTAAAGCCTGATTGATGTTGGTCTAGGAGCTGAAATTTCTCAATGTGGTCGCAAAGCTGTGTGTGAACACATTTCTCGAGCAATTTCGCTAGGGACATGATGTTGGTGATCGGCCGGAAGTTACTGGGATCTGTAAGGTCTGCATTGGGCTTCTTGGGGGATGGGTGTGACTTGCCCCATTTTAAGGCAGTCGGGAATCCTCCCCTGTAAGAGAGATTGTTGGATGATCCTGGACCAGAGAGGCAGAACTGCCAAGTTGAGGTCTTTGAGCAGCTTGGCGGGGAGTGGGTCCTTGAAATGGTTGGAAGGTTTCAGAGAAGCCAGGGAATGTGACAGCTCCTCCAAGTCTGGAGGTCGGAAGGTATTCCAGCAGGCATTGTTTTTGGGTGTGTACAGGCATTGATTTTGGGTGTGTATTGCCGTGTAATCAGGCAAACCCTCGGAACTCATAGACAGCAAATTCTCAGCGGCCCGTTGCAGTTCCCGCTCAATACTTCTAGACTTTTTAGCGAAGTGCTCTGAGAAGTCCTCCTCACTGGGTCCAGCGATTATGATTGCTGGAATAGGATTAGCCTGTTGTTTGATGATATCAAACAGTTTCCTGGGACGGTTTTTAGCGCTGTCAAGCTAATCTCTGAAATGATCTGATTTAGCGATGCGAATGAGTTTGTTGTAAGAGCTTCTCATCTTTCTTAACTGTTCGAGGGTAGAAGTGGAGGGGGCATTTCTCCAACGTCTCTCAGAGAGCCTCAGCTTGCGACGTTCGTCATTAAGGGTACCACTGAACCAAGGTTTGGATTGTTTGCAGGGAATCCTTTTAAGTAGCTTCGGGGCTGCAGAGTCGAGAATATTAGACATAGTGTTGAAGTAATGATCCGTCAACTCTTCCAAATTATTCATGGTAGTTGGAGGTTCAAGTAGATTCTTGCTCACGATGGAAAGGTTAGAGATGTTGATATCTCTCAAGGTTACGAGACAATTGCTTGTTTTTGAGTGGTTGCCCTTGTCTAAGCAATACCTTCTCCTGAATGCGAAAGGAGATTTGGAGATGATCCGACCAATCACATGGTACTATGTCATCTAGCTGAATAATGTGCTCTCTAGCTATGATGAGGTCAAGGGTAGCACCCATGCAGTGGGTAGGACCGTTGCAGGCCTGTATATAGTTGAGGTCAGAGAGGAAAGACTTAAGAGAGCAGACTACTGGATCATTAGAGTCATTCCAGTGAAGGTTGAAGTCACCGAGGAAGATGTGATTAGGATGGAGGGCTGAGCTGGCAGAGATGGATTCCATTAATTGTTCTACGAAGAGTAAGTTGTTGTCCCCAGGAGGATGGTAGATCGAGTGAAGCACACAGACAATCTTGCCTTTGTTCCAAATTTCAGCGACAAGTAGCTCACAGGAGGACATCGAGTCCTTATGAGTCTGCTTCAAAACGAGGCTGAACCGATGGATGCAGGCAATCCCCCCCAGCTTTAATAGCCCTATCACATCTGACAATGTCATAGCCAGGAGGAATTAAAATGTCAAGTATTGGGGAGGAAGAGTCATTGAGCCGTGTTTCCGTAAGAATCAGGAGGTCTAATTCTTGTGATAAGATGAGTTCGGAGATATCTGCTGCGTGCTTCACTGCTGATCTGCAGTTGAGAAGCATCGATTTGATATGGGAATCTGTAGTTGCTTCCACTAGGTGCGAAGTGACTACCTGAAGTAAGTTATCCTTATTCAAGGATCTCAATTTAACACTTGGTTCTCTATCAGGATCAGAGGAGATAGTGGGTATGGAGCTATGCGAGATTGCGTAGTCCTCATAAGATAGTGAGAGTGCGAGCGTGTCAACCTCAGACCACTGCGTCTGTAAACTACAGGGTCTGGAGTGGAGGTAGGGAGGAGGGGGAGCGGGCCCTCGAGGGTAGTTCGGACAGGTAGCAGAGGACCTTTCCATTCCACCATTTAAATTAGTTGCAGGGTGCGAGGGCAGATCCGATCCCGCGGGCGGATATGGTGTGAAGAACTTTTCATTCTTTATTGAGCATAGTAGGAGGATCTGGAGTTTGTCATTTACAGTGAAGAGGTCCCGCTTCAGTTCGGCCAATTGTTCCTCAATCCGCCGAAGACTGACATCATCAGGTGACCGTCCAGTATAAGGTGCAGGGAGATGCCCCTTCTCCATACAGCTTTTGCAAGGGGAGATGGACCCCTGCTTGAGCTCAGTTATGGGCTCCAAAGGAGTAGTGTGAATGGTAAGGATGGCGTCAGGGATCATAAGCGACGGTTGAGGGGTACACCCTTCAGTATGTCCAAGGGGCGGTCCACAGGTAGTATCCTGAGTCCTGGGCGTAGAGCAAGAGGAAGCAGTAGGTTTAGGGGAGTTCAGAGGAGAGGGTGGCCCAAAGGTAGCGTCCTGAGCAATGGGAAGAGAGTTAGAGGAGGAAAGCAAAGGAAAGGGAGTCCCTAAGGTAACATTAGGATTAGGAGTAGGGATAGATTGGACATGAGGGGAGGGGTCGTTGTTGCTTCTAGTCAAGAGGTTAGGTCGCGGTGTAGTGGGTTTTGGGACCAAGGGAGGTGAGTGTACTATGTTTAGGGGGAAGTCCGTGTCCAAGGGACTGGCAGTAGGATTGGAAGTGTGGGTGGTTTGTGCCTGAGGTGGTGGGACAGGGGGGGTTGAGTGTGCCGCGGTTTGAGGGGGTCAGTGTCCAAGGGATCATTGGTGCCGTTGGCTGTAGAGAGGGTGTGGGCAGGAGGGGTAAGTGTCTCGGGATCAGCCTTGTGGTGATTCCTGGTTGTGCGTTTGCTGGTCCTGGTGGTATCGATTGCCGTCATTGTAGTGGGTGTTTGCCGGCGGAGTGTGATGATAGGGGTAGTGAGATTATAGTTAGTGATGGTGGATGTCCATGAGTTGTATCGTGGGTCATCTGGTGAGGGAGATTGGGTCGGTTCAGGGTTTTTTGTCAGGGTGAGGGGCGGTAAGGAAGGTTTCCTGCTCTCGCTTCCATGAAGCAAAGCAGTGTTTGCAATGGCAGGGCGGGAGCAGTGCTCCCGCCCTGTCATTGCAAACTGCAATGTCCCGGGGGTGGGCACCCCAGGACATTGCTGGAGCCGGCCCTGGGGGGTGGCAGTCCCCAGGGGCATGGAGGACTCCAAGAGGGGTCTGCGCTGCCCCCTCCCAATGTAAACATAGCCCCGGGGAGGTGGGGGTCCCCGGGGTCCACAACAGACCCCCATATTTCAATAATTAGTGCCCCAGAGAGGTGGTGGTCCCCGAGGCAGTGTGGGGGCCTCGAGCCCCCCCACACTTATTATTCATAATAGCACCGGGGAGGTGGCGGTCCCCTGGGCTTGGGAGAGCCAGTGAGGCCCCCCGCCCATAATTAAGAAAAGCCCCGGGAAGGTGGTGGTCCCTGGGGCTGCGGGGGCCCACGCGGCTCCCGCATATATTTTGCATATTGCCTCCAAGACCTGGCCCACCCGGGGGCTCATTAAAACGAAGCACGGTAGACCGCGCTTCGGGTTTTTTCGGCGGGATTCGCAAATCCTGCTGAATTTGTTTTTAAAAAAATGCTTTTTTTGGCCCTGGGGGTCTCTGTGGGACCCTCTGACCAGGCCTAGGGGTCAGGGTGTGTCTACCCTGCCTCCGTCTCTTGTTTTTTAACCTTTTTTCTTGTGTTTCGGTTCAACCGAGTCACAAGATGGCTGCCAACACATCTTAGTTTGAAGTGTTGGCAGCCAATCAGAATCAAGCTCGTGCTTGGGAGGGTTCGCAGATCCACTGCGGTCACCAGATATATAATTTTTTTAAATATGAATATTTCAGGAACTATTGAACGCATTTACACCATTTAAAAAAAAAAAGAACGCTTTCTGAACCAAGAGCTACCTTTTTGCCAAATTTGGTGTAATTCCGTTCAGCAGTTCGGGCTGTAGCTTTGTCTAAAGTTTTCTATGGAAATTAACATGGAGAAAACGAGTTTTGGGACCCCCCTTTTTTCTCGGCCCCTGCTTGACGAATCACCCCGAAACTTTCAAGACAGGAGCTGACCTGAGCGGGCCATTAGTTTTGAAAAGATTCGTCAAACAGCGCCAAAGATATTGGCAAATCAAAAAACGCTTTTCCTATGGCAACTAGGTCCTAACTATAACTACCTACTGGCGACCACCATTAGGTAGTATATATATATATATATATAGATAGATAGATAGATAGATAGATAGATAGCTAGATAGATAGATAGATAGATAGATAGATAGATAGATACATAGATAGATAGATAGATAGAGATAGATATATATTTCTCTACCAAATTAGTCCATCTGTAGGGCACACTTCACACAGCTGGTGCCTATGTTGAGCGATACCAAAGGGGATGATGGACGGAGCGTTAGAGCAAATCAAACACTCACCCCCAGTCAACTGATCTGGGTTTAATCCATCATCATTCTTTAGCTCACTCCACCACCCCAGTTCAGACATGGCCATATGCAAATCAGTCTGACCCTGTGCCTCATGGGAACAGTCCAGCCCGAACTGCCAAGCCATGTCTTCCCTGGACCGGAAACAAGCATCCTGGGACCGGTTTCGGGTTCAGAACCCTCATCAGCCAGGCTATCTTGAATCCAGTGGCAAAGTGAGCAAGGGACCCACGTCTGGGCATACCCTGCCAACTTAGGGCGAACAAAGCGATACCAAAGGGGATGATGGACGGAGCGTTAGAGCAAATCAAACACTCACCCCCAGTCAACTGATCTGGGTTTAATCCATCATCATTCTTTAGCTCACTCCACCACCCCAGTTCAGACATGGCCATATGCAAATCAGTCTGACCCTGTGCCTCATGGGAACAGTCCAGCCCGAACTGCCAAGCCATGTCTTCCCTGGACCGGAAACAAGCATCCTGGGATCGGTTTCGGGTTCAGAACCCTCATCAGCCAGGCTATCTTGAATCCAGTGGCAAAGTGAGCAAGGGACCCACGTCTGGGCATACCCTGCCAACTTAGGGCGAACAAAGCGATACCAAAGGGGATGATGGACGGAGCGTTAGAGCAAATAAAACACTCACCCCAGTCAACTGATCTGGGTTTAATCCATCATCATTCTTTAGCTCACTCCACCACCCCAGTTCAGACATGGCCATATGCAAATCAGTCTGACCCTGTGCCTCATGGGAACAGTCCAGCCCGAACTGCCAAGCCATGTCTTCCCTGGACCGGAAACAAGCATCCTGGGACTGGGGGTGAGTGTTTGATTTGCTCTAACGCTCCGTCCATCATCCCCTTTGGTATCGCTTTGTTCGCCCTAAGTTGGCAGGGTATGCCCAGACGTGGGTCCCTTGCTCACTTTGCCACTTGATTCGAGATAGCCTGGCTGATGAGGGTTTTGAACCTGAAACCGGTCCCAGGATGCTTGTTTCCGGTCCAGGGAAGACATGCCTTGGCAGTTCGGGCTGGACTGTTCCCATGAGGCACAGGGTCAGACTGATTTGCATATGGCCATGTCTGAACTGGGGTGGTGGAGTGAGCTAAAGAATGATGATGGATTAAACCCAGATCAGTTGACTGGGGGTGAGTGTTTGATTTGCTCTAACGCTCCGTCCATCATCCCCTTTGGTATCGCTTTGTTCGCCCTAAGTTGGCAGGGTATGCCCAGACGTGGGTCCCTTGCTCACTTTGCCACTGGATTCGAGATAGCCTGGCTGATGAGGGTTTTGAACCTGAAACCGGTCCCAGGATGCTTGTTTCCGGTCCAGGGAAGACATGGCTTGGCAGTTCGGGCTGGACTGTTCCCATGAGGCACAGGGTCAGACTGATTTGCATATGGCCATGTCTGAACTGGGGTGGTGGAGTGAGCTAAAGAATGATGATGGATTAAACCCAGATCAGTTGACTGGGGTGAGTGTTTGATTTGCTCTAACGCTCCGTCCATCATCCCCTTTGGTATCGCTTTGTTCGCCCTAAGTTGGCAGGGTATGCCCAGACGTGGGTCCCTTGCTCACTTTGCCACTGGATTCGAGATAGCCTGGCTGATGAGGGTTTTGAACCTGAAACCGGTCCCAGGATGCTTGTTTCCGGTCCAGGGAAGACATGGCTTGGCAGTTCGGGCTGGACTGTTCCCATGAGGCACAGGGTCAGACTGATTTGCATATGGCCATGTCTGAACTGGGGTGGTGGAGTGAGCTAAAGAATGATGATGGATTAAACCCAGATCAGTTGACTGGGGGTGAGTGTTTGATTTGCTCTAACGCTCCGTCCATCATCCCCTTTGGTATCGCTTTGTTCGCCCTAAGTTGGCAGGGTATGCCCAGACGTGGGTCCCTTGCTCACTTTGCCACTGGATTCGAGATAGCCTGGCTGATGAGGGTTTTGAACCTGAAACCGGTCCCAGGATGCTTGTTTCCGGTCCAGGGAAGACATGGCTTGGCAGTTCGGGCTGGACTGTTCCCATGAGGCACAGGGTCAGACTGATTTGCATATGGCCATGTCTGAACTGGGGTGGTGGAGTGAGCTAAAGAATGATGATGGATTAAACCCGGATGAGTTGACTGGGGGTGAGTGTTTGATTTGCTCTAACGCTCCGTCCATCATCCCCTTTGGTATCGCTTTGTTCGCCCTAAGTTGGCAGGGTATGCCCAGACGTGGGTCCCTTGCTCACTTTGCCACTGGATTCGAGATAGCCTGGCTGATGAGGGTTTTGAACCTGAAACCGGTCCCAGGATGCTTGTTTCCGGTCCAGGGAAGACATGGCTTGGCAGTTCGGGCTGGACTGTTCCCATGAGGCACAGGGTCAGACTGATTTGCATATGGCCATGTCTGAACTGGGGTGGTGGAGTGAGCTAAAGAATGATGATGGATTAAACCCAGATCAGTTGACTGGGGGTGAGTGTTTGATTTGCTCTAACGCTCCGTCCATCATCCCCTTTGGTATCGCTTTGTTCGCCCTAAGTTGGCAGGGTATGCCCAGACGTGGGTCCCTTGCTCACTTTGCCACTGGATTCGAGATAGCCTGGCTGATGAGGGTTTTGAACCTGAAACCGGTCCCAGGATGCTTGTTTCCGGTCCAGGGAAGACATGGCTTGGCAGTTCGGGCTGGACTGTTCCCATGAGGCACAGGGTCAGACTGATTTGCATATGGCCATGTCTGAACTGGGGTGGTGGAGTGAGCTAAAGAATGATGATGGATTAAACCCAGATCAGTTGACTGGGGGTGAGTGTTTGATTTGCTCTAACGCTCCGTCCATCATCCCCTTTGGTATCGCTTTGTTCGCCCTAAGTTGGCAGGGTATGCCCAGACATGGGTCCCTTGCTCACTTTGCCACTGGATTCGAGATAGCCTGGCTGATGAGGGTTTTGAACCTGAAACCGGTCCCAGGATGCTTGTTTCCGGTCCAGGGAAGACATGGCTTGGCAGTTCGGGCTGGACTGTTCCCATGAGGCACAGGGTCAGACTGATTTGCATATGGCCATGTCTGAACTGGGGTGGTGGAGTGAGCTAAAGAATGATGATGGATTAAACCCAGATCAGTTGACTGGGGGTGAGTGTTTGATTTGCTCTAACGCTCCGTCCATCATCCCCTTTGGTATCGCTTGGTGCCTATGTTGAGGGCGGACTAACCCCGTACATTACGAATCATCAAAATGTGAAGAACGCCGCACTCCAAGAAGGTTGTTTACTAATTCAATTTATTCACTACGTACAAATATCACCATATAAACCACTGTGGCAGTTTATATGGCGATATTTGTATGTGGTGAATACATTGAATTAGTAAACAACCTTCTTGGAGTGCAGTGTGCCTCACATTTTGACGATTCAGATATGTATATGTGTATATATATATATATATATTCAACAGAACACAAGTTACCCTTCGTAACATGAGATAGGCCACTCCAACCGTGCTGTTGCATTTCTTCATATCTTTATTGGAGACAAGACCAGCATGACGCGTTTCGCCTCCCTCGAGGCTTAATCATATGCAAAGTTTCTATGGATGGGTTCGTTAGCATATTTAAACGTAACTCCAAACATTGAAGAAGGACTGATGTCCACCAGTTCGATTTAAAGCGGCAGTAGGTGTTCAAAAATAAATGTAATTTGCTTTTCTTTTATGCAGTGCCGGTAAGTACCGTTTGTTTTCATCAGGATAATCCATTGAAAATAAAGTATTTTCATCATAACTGTGTCCCATCACTGCATTATTTGCCAACTGTCTTTAACTGTAGTACTCGGACCACAATACCCAGAATACACCATGGCTGCCATTCTTTTACCTACTTGGTACTTCAATGCAGTTCTTGGCAAAATTAAAACCTTGTTTCCACCGCAACTCCAGTACGCCGCACTCCAAGAAGGTTGTTTACTAATTCAATTTATTCACTACGTACAAATATCACCATATAAACCACTGTGGCAGTTTATATGGCGATATTTGTATGTGGTGAATACATTGAATTAGTAAACAACCTTCTTGGAGTGCAGTGTTCCTCACATTTTGACGATTCAGATATGTATATGTGTATATATATATATATATATATATATATATATATATATATATATATATATATATATATATATATATATATATATATATATATATATATATATTTAGATTCTCGCTCCAAATCCACCAGGGATGCTGAGCACTCCGGAGTGGGTGCCTGTCTAGAAATGCAGTGGTGGAACCACGATAAATATGTAGCTCCAGACTTCCAAAGAAGAGACAGCACTCTCGAGGGAGGAAAATAATCCGTCTTTATTTCCGTGTTATTAAAGCTTTAGTAACCCGGAAATAAAGACAGGTTATTTTCCTCCCTTGAGAGTGCTGTCTCTTCTTAGGAAGTCTGAGCTATATATATATATATATATATATATATATATATATTATCTATCTACTGGCGGTCGCCAGTAGATAGTTATAACCTATTTTCCATAGGAAATCCGCGACATTCTATTTGAAATAACTCTCTTGCCGGTTGACGTATCTTCGCAAAATTTTCAAACTTTGTGGGGCGCTCCGGTCCGCTCCTACCCTGAAAGTCTCGGGGTGATTCATCAAGCGGGGGCCGAGAAAAAGGGGGGTCCCAAAACGCGTTTTCCCCATTCATTTTTCCATAGGAAACTTTAGACACGGCTACAGCCCGAACTGCTGAACGGAATTACACCAAATTTGGCAAAGAGGTAGTTCTTGGTTCAGAAAGAACCCTTTTGTTAAATGGTGTAAATCCGTTCAGTAGTTGCTGAGAAAATCAAAAGTAAAAGTACATATATATCTATGGGCACGGAGGATCCGCGCACCCTGAGCGCACCCTGCGCGCACCGTCCCGATCACGAGCTGCATGTTAATTGGCTGTCAGCTGGCTGCCAACATTCCGATTCAGGAAATGTTGGCAGCCATTTTGTCCCTCGGTAGAACCGAGGGACAGAAACAAGTGCGCAAAGCGCACAAAGGGGGCAGGGTAGAAACACCATAAGGACCCCCTTGGCAGAAAAAAGCATTTTTTTTAAAAATCGGCAGGATGCGCTCAGGGTGCGCGGATCCTGCCGATAGCAAATCGAAGCGCGGTCTCCCGCGCTCGATGTTAACTTGCCCCCGGGTGGGCCAAGTCCCGGGGGCATGCTGGGGGGTGTTTATTTTATGTATGGGGGCCTCTAAGGGCCCCCAAGTCCCGGGGACTGCCACCCCCGGGGCTTTCTTTTTAAAATGGTGCGGGAGGGCTCTGAGCCCTCCCGCAGCCCCGGGGACCACCACCTCCCCGGGGCTTCTTTTTGATTTTTGTTTTTCCTGTGTGGGGGGGCTCGAGCCCCCCCACACGCCCCGGGGACCGCCACCTCCCCGGGGCACTAACAAATTAAAATGGGGGTCCGTTTTGGACCCCCAAAGCCCCGGGGACCACCACCTCCCCGGGGCTGTGCTGATGTGGGGAGGGGGGCCGCGCGGCCCCCCTCCTGGAGCCTGTGGTGGCCCTGGGGACCGCCACCCCCAGGGCCGGCTCCTGCAGTGTCCCGGGTGCCTACCCCCGGGACACTGCTGTTTGCATGACAGGGACGGGAGCCTCGCGGCTCCCGTCCTGTCATTGCAAACTGCTTTGGATATTGGAAGAGAGAGCAGGAAACCTGCTCTCGCTTCCAATATCCAAAGACAATTGCTTTTCCACACGGGGAGCAGCATGTTAGCTGCTCCCCATGTGTAAAAGCAATGCCGGCTCCCGTAGGACACGGGGAGCCGGCGGGACTATGGGGGGTTTGGGGACCCTCCCACAGTCCCCAACCAGAGGCCAGGCCCCGGGGGATGGGGTCCCCGGGGCAAGTAGTGGCTCGGGAGGGGGCCACACGGCCCCCTCCCCAGAAATAATTTTTTTTTTTTAAATAAAAATTAAAAAAAGGGGTAAGGCCCTGGGGGATGGGGTCCCCAGGGCCCAAAAATAAGAAAAGGAAGGGGGGCCACACAGCCCCCTTCAGGAAAAAAAAAAAAACGATCGGCCCGCAGGCCCCGCTTCCTTCCTTCACCACTCTGCAAACGCGCCCCTGGCGCGTTTGCAGATGGGGAAGTAATTCCCTTTGAATACTGGGGGTCCCTGAGGGCCAACTAGCCCACCAGGAACCTCCAGTATGCGCCAGGGGCTGCGTTGCAGAGAGGTGTACAGAGGCCACGCCCCTTTATACACCTCTCTGCAACGCAGCTCTGTGGCGCTTTTGGAGGTACATGGTGGGCTAGTTGGCCCCCAGGAACCCTCAGGATTCAAGGGGACTTAATCCCCCAACTTAAAACGCGCCACGGGGCGCGTTTGCACAGTGGTGAAGGGAGGGGCGGGGCTTCAGGTGACATGTGTGCAAACAGGCCCCGTGGCGCGTTTTAAGATGGGGAATTAAATCCCCTTCAATCCAGAGGGTCCCTGGGGCCAACTAGCCCAACAGGTACATCCAGAAAGCGCCACAGAGCTGCGTTGCAGAGAGGTGTAAAAGGGGTGTGGCCCCTCTACACGTCTCTGCAACGCAGCCCCCTGGCGCATACTGGAGGTTCCTGGTGGGCTAGTTGGCCCCTAGGGACCCTCATGATTCAAGGGGACTTAATCCCCAACTTAAAACGCGCCACGGGGCGCGTTTGCACAGATGTCACCTCAGGCCCCGCCCCTACCTTCACCATTGTGCAAATATTCCTCTAAAATCTGCCGAACTACGAATTCAGATTTACTCACCTGTTATCAGGAGAGACCTCAGTGCTGCATCTTTCAGCCCAGTACTAATCCTGAAAAGTAATTTTAACCGTACTTACCAGTAACTTGAATTTCCTTCCATAGGATATCATTGCCTGCTTTTTGCTGAAAAAGTTTCTAAGTGTTGATTTTTGAAACATACAAATATTCCTCTAAAATCAGCCGAAATACGAATTCCGATTTACTCACCTGTTATCAGGAGAGACCTCAGTGCTGTATCTTTCAGCCCAGTACTGGTCCTGAAAAGTAATTTTAACCGTACTTACCAGTAACTTGAATTTCCTTCAATAGGCTAACATTGACTGGTTTCACTTGGAAATTCTTCTAAGTGTGGAGTTTTGGAACTTTAAAATATTCCTCTAAAATCAGCCGAAATACGAATTCCGATTTACTCACCTGTTATCAGGAGAGACCTCAGTGCTGCATCTTTCAGCCCAGTACTGATCCTCAAAAGTAATTTTAACCGTACTTACCAGTAACTTGAATTTCCTTCCATAGGATATCATTGTCTGCTTTTTGCTGAAAAAGTTTCTAAGTGTTGATTTTTGAAACATACAAATATTCCTCTAAAATCAGCCGAAATACAAATTCCGATTTACTCACCTGTTATCAGGAGAGACCTCAGTGCTGTATCATTCAGCCCAGTACTGGTCCTGAAAAGTAATTTTAACCGTACTTACCAGTAACTTGAATTTCCTTCCATAGGCTAACATTGACTGGTTTCACTTGGAAATTCTTCTAAGTGTGGAGTTTTGGAACTTTAAAATATTCCTCTAAAATCAGCCGAAATACGAATTCCGATTTACTCACCTGTTATCAGGAGAGACCTCAGTGCTGCATCTTTTAGCCCAGCACTGACCCTGAAAAGTAATTTTAACCGTACTTACCAGTAACTTATATTTTCTTCCATAGGAATCCATTGTCTGGTTTTCAGCAGAAAAGTTTCAAAGTGTCGATTTTCACAAACTACAAATATTCCTTAAAAATCGCCTGTATGACTTAAACGCATTCTTTCAACTGTTTACAGGAGATGCACCAGTGCTGGATCCAGGATCCAACACTGAGTAAGAAAAAGTAATGATAACAGTTTTTACCTGCTAAGTGAATTTCCTTCCATAGGATAACATTGGTGATTCTATGAGAAAAAGTTTCAAAGTGTCAACTTTTAAAATACAATAATATTCCTTAAAAATCACTAATGTAACCAAAACGCTTTTACTCAACTGTTTACAGGAGATGTCCCAGGACTGAATCTAGGATCCAGTCCTGTGGTTAGAAAAGTAATCCATAAAGTAACTAATTGCATTTAACTAGAAATTCACATTGAGCTCAATGTTGCATTGTGTTTGAAAATGTGTTGCCCATTGCAACAACTGTAACTACTGTACTTAAAAGTCTATTGCCTATGTGCAAAGTATTTAAACTATAGTAATTCATTCTGAGAAAGTATTTTTTGTAATGTATAATGTAATTACAATGTAATTTAAAAAATAAAATATGTAAAAAAAATTGTTTCTAAAAATGTAGTAAATCAGTATTAAAAAAATAAATATAACAATTAATACATTTAAAAATTGTCATTTACAAAACCTTTGAAATTCACTTAAAAAACCGTAGGTTTCAGACATGTTATAGTTAGGAATTAGCATTTAAAAAACCTTTGAAATTCACTGAAAAAACCATAGGTTTCAGACACGTTATAGTTAGAAATTAGCATTTAAAAACCTTTGAAATTCACTGAAAAAACCATAGGTTTCAGGCACGTTATAGTTAGAAATTTGCATTTAAAAAACCTTAAAAATCACTGAAAAAACCATAAGGTTTTAGGGACAGTTATAGTTAGTTGGACATTGCACTCGTACAAAACCCGTGAAATTCCCCCGTTATAGTTAGTTCAGGTAACTATAACTCGCGCCCGCAATGCACTGCTGATGACGTCACATATTACATCACTCATGACATGGTCAGTGACATCACTGATGACATCACTTATGACTTCTCAAATGACATCACTGATGACATCACTGATGACATCATCCATGTGAGAATTTAATGCATCTTCTCACACCCTAATATAAGTTTTGAAACACCCACTCTAAATTACAGACTGCCATTCTCAAAACCATACACACTCCAATACCAATAAGTACATACCCACTCACTGATTCTTAGGTCTACACACACACATCTACTCACTCACCCGTACAGTCACTCATACTTACAGTCACTCAGTACAGGACTATCATATGCACTCATACACCTATATAAACACTCACACAACGCAACTCATCCATAGAGGTACTCACACACCTAGTCAGTCATGCAAATAATTAATCACACTCCAATTTACTCACCTATACAGTTATACACACCAGCTCACTTACTCATAAAAATACTAGCACATTCTTACGCTCCTATGCAATCACTGATGCAAGCACACACTCATCCATATAGCCACTCTCACAATCACACACTCTCACTTATAGCCATTTATATACTCCAACACACATATATACTGCCTTTCACATATGTAGTTACTCACACATGTACCACTGAGATATACATTCAATCACTAACACACCCATACACACACTCACCCACCCATACAGTCCATCACAGACGCACTCTTGAAACCATGCACCCAGTGAATCACCCACTCACACATCTATGCACAGAGTCACACTCACCCCACCCACACAAACACTGAGGCACCCATACAGATACTCAGAGAACCAATCCATAACCCATATAGACACTCATTTAGCTAGTCAGAAACCCATGCAGCTGCTTACACAACAACAGACAGACGGATACAGACATTCACACAGTTTAGTCACTCACCCATGCATCCAGTAAGATACGTTTAATCACTCACTTATAGACTCAGTCACGCACCTACTAAATCATCCATTCAGACACTTATACACCCACTCATTCTTCAATACGCCTTTCTCTATATATATTAAACATATTTAAACTTTACACAAACACACAGTCACTGGATGATGTCATCAGTGATGTCATCAGTGATGTCATTTGAGATGTCATCAGTGATGTCATCAGTGATGTCACTGACCATGTCATGAGTGATGTAATATGTGACGTCATCAGCAGTGCATTGCGGGGCGCGAGTTATAGTTACCTGAACTAACTATAACGGGGGAATTTCACGGGTTTTGTACGAGTGCAATGTCCAACTAACTATAACTGTCCCTAAAACCTTATGGTTTTTTCAGTGATTTTTTAAGGTTTTTTAAATGCAAATTTCTAACTATAACGTGCCTGAAACCTATGGTTTTTTCAGTGAATTTCAAAGGTTTTTTAAATGCTAATTTCTAACTATAACGTGTCTGAAACCTATGGTTTTTTCAGTGAATATATATATATATATATATATATATATATATATATATATATATATATGTGTGAACACACCATCCTGCTCCAGCAACGAAGAAGGCACGCACTCGAGGATGTTAGAATAGGGCTTCTTTATTATCTCGGCTCTCCCTCGACCCCGCAGCTAAAGAGAGACGTGTTTCGGCTTCCCAGAAGCCTCTGTCAATCTAATTGGCGCCATGAAAATGTAAGTATTTATAGCCCTTCCCATTTAGGCAACAATAAACATAAAGAAAATACTATTATGTGTATAACTTTGCATTAATACCAACCCTATACAGTATATGAACTGTATCTTGACATAAACACAAAGATGTGACTGGTAAGACATGGGATCACATAATATAAAAGTGCATAGTGCATAGTGCAACTATTTAAAATGCATATCACAGCCTAGTGCATAACCAGTCAACAATAATCACAGATTTAACGTAATGGGTGTATATACGTGCAGCACAAGAAATGAATTTCTCTAGCCTATTTGGGAACATGTTACAAATTCAAATAATGCCACCAATCTCTCAAAAAACATTGCCCTCATATATAAAACAGAGAAAATATAAGGTAAAAACTGTGCTGACTGTATCGCAACTTTGTTGCCCAGAGACCACTTTACCCCATAGTATATAAAAATGATGAAAACTCGTCCACCGGTATTTGACCTGTGTCCTTAACTGCAAAAATAGTTTATAGGTATGCCCAATAAAGATCGCATCAATATGTTCTTTCAAACAAGCGGCAGTAAAATATGGTAATAGCAAACGCACCCCGAGGTCAAACAACACATAATGTGTGCATTTCTGACATAAATGCCCGCCTCCCGGTGAACGCTTATATCCCCAAAAGGACTACCACTCCCATAATGCCTCTTGGCGGTCTTGTAAATGTCATAAATTCATGGGCATGCATCCATATGAAAGTCTGTGTTATTAATTCATAATGCCGGGGTCCATAAACAAACGTTTGAAAAAACAGTAAATAAAGTCTCTTGAAGGAAAATGTAATCAATGTCTTTGGTAACAGGCAGCACAGAATGAAGACTCAACATGGGCACGAACAACAGGGTCGAAGGAGACCAATCAACAAAAATTACATATGCTGAACATTATGTATATATATATATATATATATATATATATATATATATATATATATATATATATATATATATATATATATCATATATATATATATGTGTGTGTGTGTGTATACATATATATGTATGCATATATACCATATATACATATACACACACACATATATATATTCATATACACACACACACACATATATATATATATTTATATATACACACATACACATACCTAGTGCCTCTCACCACTGGGTAGTTATAGTTAGGGCCACCTTTAAATAAATAATTTTTGAGGTCGCTAATAACTTTGCAACTGTTTGATGAGTCTTTATAAAACTTTACATTAAAAGGTTTATCCACCTCATCTCCTTTCTGAAAAGTGTTAGGGTGATCTGCCAAGCAGGGGCAGAGAAAAAGGGGGGGCTGTCCCAAAACTTGGCTTCCCATAAATTTTTCTATAGGAAAATTAGACACAGGTGCACCCAAAATGGCTAAACCGAATTATACCGAATTTGGCAGAAAGCAAAATATTGGTCCAGAAAGTGTGATTTTTGTGATTAGGTGCAATTCTGCTCAGAAGTTTTTGTGAAATTAAGGTTAAAAAAATAGATATTTCATGCCACAGAGAATCCATGGAGGAGACAGATCTTTAGATAAGATCTAATTGGCTGTCTCCACATCAACAAAGGTGTGATGGCAGCCACTTTAGGACTCAAGGACTGAGTTCCCTGTCCTAGAAATAGCTTTAAAAAATATATCAGGTGCAGGGTAGGGATACCCTGCCTCCCTAGGCCGGGTGGGGGTCCCAAAGGGACCCGCTTGGGGCCAAAATCTTTTAAACATTTTATGACAAATTCACAGTGGATTCGCAAATCTGCAGTAAACTTTGAAAAAGAAACCTGGGGTGGGCTAGGGCCTGGGGGGGCATACTATTTAATATGGGGAGGGGCCATGTGGCCCCCCTACCGGGCCATTTCCAGGTCCCAGGGACCCAATACCCACATCCCATATATTTTATAAGAAGATGTGGCATGCGGCTCCTTGAGGCCCCAGGGAGTCCATTCCCGGGGCCATTAATTTAAAAATAGAGGAGGAGCATGTGGCCATCCTCCCTGAGCCTTTATCAGGCCCTGAGGACCCCATCCCTGGGCCGTTTAATTAAAGAGCACCCTTCCCCTGAGCCCCTGTATGGCCCTGGAGATGCCATTCCCTGGAGCTGGCTCCAATACTATGTAGCAAGGACCCCAACCCCCAGGACATTTTTGTTTTCCTGCCCACTAGAATGTGGGCAGGGAAGACTTATGTGCTCACACCCAGTAGGAGCAGAAAGGCTCCTGCTGGGCGGGAGCACAAATGTTTCTCCCTGCCAAGGCTCTTGCAGGCTGGGAAACACATAATTGCTTGTTCCCAGAGGGAGCTAAAGAAAAGCTGCTCCCGCTGAGTGGAGGAATGCTGGCTCCCATCACACCAGGGATGGGTGCTGGCAGGGGAGTCAGAGAGGCTGTGTGGGCCTTATTGCTCCCCCAACATTCCCCAACCTGAGAACTGATGTGGAGTGCCCTGGGTGGGCACCGGAGCACACTAATTTAAAAAATGTTAAATAAAAAAGGTCATACTGGCTCCTGAGCAGCCCATGGGGCCACTTGCAGGGAGCCGCGGAGGCCTTGAGGCTACCTCACTCTCTTCAACAAAAAGGAAAGATGTGGGTGCATTGTGGGGGGCTGCAGGGGATGCAGCAGCCACCCAGCAACATTACAAAAAAGTAAGTCTCCTGAGTCATTAAATCCATGACCCACTGAGAGCTTACTGTATTTTTTGAAGCACTCCTAGTTGGAACTCAATGATCTTTAGCTGGAGTGCAGGGCTCTCTTGTGGTTGTTTTTATGGCTGCATTTTGTGGGCTGACAATTTTTAAAAGAAATACTCAAAGACATGTTGATATATTTTTGACAACATTTTATTAAAAAGTATTTATGACAATAACTTTAACAAACATTGTAATGTGCGAACTAATGAAATATACATTTTATTATATTATTGGGGATTTATTGACAGAGGCAAGGGGTCTGCTTTATGCATGTTGATATGTTGACCCATTAATAAAGACAATAGGCCCACTTTTTAAGTTTTGGTGTTCTGGACCTCTGACAAAGTCATTACACCTGCCTTACCTAAAATAATCACCCTTTATATTGTAACAACACACAGGCCAGGACCTGAGCCTAACCTCACTCCTGCAGGGCCGAATGCTGTGTGCAGTGGGTGTGTGGCTACCAGTGAGGGTTTATGTGCAGGGTCTGGCCACAGGTCAGGCTCTGCGCCAACTTCACTCTGTACTTGGTCAAAGGCTGTGCTGCACTGGGGGGTAGGGCGCTCACAGGGGGTTGGGCACAGGGCATGGTACCCAATCCCCCACCACTCACAGCCTAAGTCCATGTGCTGGGGGTTTGGGCACTCGCAGGTGGTTGGGTCCTTGGCATGGCGCCCAATCCCATGCCACACATGCCAATTGTCTTATTTTACATTTTAAAAAACATAGAAATTCATTGAAAAAAGCAAAGGTTAAAATTATGTTATAGTTAGGAATTTAAATTATTTATTACTTTACACTTAAAAAACCTTAGTAATTCACTAAAAAAAGCAACGGTTAAAGGAACGTTATAATTAGATGAAAATGTAACAAAACCACTGAAATTCACCAGTTATAGGTATCTCAAGTAACTATAACTCATGCCATAATGTAACTAGAACTCATGCCCTTGCCTTGCACTGCTAATTACCTCACATATTACATCACTCATGTCATGTTCTATGACACTGTTGATAACATCACTGCAACATCTCATGGCATGACATCCTCAATGGTAACTGTGCATGGGGGGACATCACATGCCTCACTTTGTAAGTTCTCTCAACAATGTATACCCCAGTCTCTGTGTGCATCAGAATACCCTCTACAGTTTTTAAGATGACCGGGACATATAAAGGAATGCATGAAGCACAAATTAAGCCTGTAAGTTATGGAAAGGAAAGGACAAGAGACAGAGGTAACATCAGATAAAAAGACTGAAAGCACTGTGTCTGTCAAACAATGATTAATCTAAGACAGAAACCGACTGATGATAGGAACATCCTGATCTATCTTCTCTCAGAAGATAATCTGCTGATAAGGAAAATAAGAATCAGATGTGCCCACAGCCATACAACCTGTTTAACTCTTCTACAATTTAGCATCAGGTGTCCTATTAAAGGTTGAGTTAACCAGGGAGTCTATGTGCAATACAATTTCCTGGTTCTCCCAAGATGAGTTAAGACCAAGGAAAAGCAATGAATGCTTGATATCTGCCTAGAATTTCTGAGCTGATTTTACACTCCCAGGCTGACATTTATAATTAGAACCACCAGACCCAGGGGTGATATTGTCTTGGTGATGAGCATGTCCCAAATCCGGATGAATTTCAGGAGAAAGGCTTCTTATTAATGAAATTTCTTCTTCCAAAGAGGTGAGCCCTGATACAGACCAGTTCTTGAACCAGAGAAAGGCAAAACACGCCGAAAAGAAGCTGATGACCTGAAGGGTTCAACACAGGAACTCAGATTCACCTTTTACCTTATGTGTAGCACACATTAGCAATTATTATCTAAGTAGTGATACACATGTACCACCTGCTTGTTCATGAAGATATCATCAAGATGTCTTATTCCAAATCCAGCGTTTGAAAATGTCCTTGAGATTTTTTCACCATGTACAGAATGGAATATATTCCATTCTCCCATTCATCCTTAAGAGATGACACCACTGAGTTGTAGTCAACAATTCCATACACCCATCAGTCATAGCCTTCTGTTTCATCAGATATTATGGAGTAGAAGTTCGAATGCAAGTAGACTGTAGATGTGATTCTGGAAACCTTGTGTAGTAGCAATTGAAGAAAGATATATTCCCCTCAGCAAGAGTTGAGGAATGACTTAAATCTAGGTGACTTTGTCACACTTTAGGTGGGGGAGATATTTAGGAGATGCAGATGGGTTTGTTAGTGAACATGGCCCCCAAACTCAAGCCCTACATTGAAGGACAAGTCCGGATTTCTGTGATGAGGATAAACATCCAGATGGGCCACTTAACAAAATGTATACTTAAAGCACTAACTCTGAAGGGAGGTAAATATTTTCTGTCCTCAAGGCTTTTCTCACCATACAGCCTCAATGAAGTGTAGATATATTACCAATCCTGTAGATAAAACAATTAAAAATATGGCTTCCAGCAGTGGGCCTAACATTATTAATCTATGACCAAGAAAATGCAAGTGCAATAGCAGCTTCTTTTGTGTATTTGCTCTTCCATATTTTCATGTGGCTGCAATTGCTGTCAGAATCCCACTGATGCAGTTGCCATGGTCCATAGGCCATCAAACATTTATTAGAAAAGGAATGTGCTCACTGCTCCCTCAACCCCAACACTGCTCAATAATGTTCACTTTACTTAATGGGCACAGGCAGACGCTGCAAGTCGATCAGTAGGATCTGTAGAAAGTCAGGGAAAGCTTACTTGGTTCAATTGTTTTACCTATGGAGCCTACAATTTTTTTCAATTGAGTCCATTGATGATGATTCTTATAAAGACAATATAGAACAACTTGCCATTAAGAAGTCTATCGTTGTAATTGGGTAAAAATCATTCTAGCAGGTATCATTTTGTCTGAAAATAGGGAAACTGTTGTGAAGCACTTCTGACACGTAAGTACAACGCTACAACTTCAATGTTTATATCAGCTTCCATCAACAAGCCACCGTTGTCATCTCATCAGGACATGCTCCAACTGACAAGTCGTGGAACGTTCCCTGCACAAGCGCAGACAGTGGAATACAAATATAAACTTTCTACATGCTGGCGCAGAGCCAGCATGGAGATAAAGCATAACATAACATCTTTCTTTTTTTTTTAAAGATAAACACAAAGGAGAAATACAACTAAATATTGCATTAAATGATAATCTAAACAAACTACAATAGCATATATATATATTTTTTATATATATATATATATAATATAAATATATTTTATACATGTATATATGTGTGTGTGTATATATATATATATTTTTTTTTTTCAAAAACTCCAGTCACCGCCGCCGCTCCACGTGTCCCGGTTGCCGCCCAAGCGGTGGTGAGCCGCGTATTATGTCTCCACTCTGGCGAGAATTCACAAAGCCAAAAAACAGGCGCACTCACGGAGTTGGAAGTAAATACTTCTTTTAATGTGCAAGCCTCCTGCACCAACAGACGCGTTTCGGCGTTAAGCCGTTTTCGATGTTGGTTACTACATTTACACGCAGTCATTAAGTGCAATCCAATGTGTCACGTGTTTTCTAGTAAACAGCAAAGATGGTTCACTAAACTCATTCTTTTTACCAGAATTATGACGGCCATCTTTGAATGTGTTAAAATAATGATACAGTGTATAATACAAGTGCAAACAATAAAATGTAAAAAGAGACAATTATGTCCGAAGGAAATCATTTCCGCATACATATAAGTACGCAATCATAGGTGATGGCACAATGGGGGATTACAATCTTAATACGTTATAATCGTGTTTCAATCACGTATCCCTTCTAGTGTCATCAAATTCCTATAGTATATAATAATTGAGCCCTTAATGGGCAATCGATGTCGGCAACATGAAAGATCCAATAAATCATCAGTCATACCTTCCAATTACTTCATATCTAGTATGCGGAAAAAGGCAATAAGACATTAGATATCCTAAAAAGACAGCAAGTGATGCAGGGGACTTACCATCAGATATGGATCTTCTTAGTGGACATGATCTTGAGACACTAAGGATACTATTATCTCTGGAGTCTACCAGTGAGAGTGGTGACCCAGAGATTGCGGAAAACATGAACACGTACCTGGAGCAAACAGGAATCACCCAAATTGGTGGGAGAAGTAAATTTAAAAAGAAGTCCAAATTTATACCACAAACTCCCCATGATGCCATCGACGTCTTCAATGAAGCTATCATCTCCGATTTAAAAAACTTGATAAAGAAAGGAAATAATCGAGAACGGCAATACAATCTCGACAGGGAACAATGGCACTAGCTTCAGACACTCAAAAAGGATGACTCTCTTGTTTTCAAACCGTTGGACAAGGGAGGAAATATAGTTGTCTTCGATAAAACACAATATTACGAGGAGGCCAAAAGACAACTTGATGATATAGAATGTTATACTCCCATTAAAAGGTCTGAATATGTGGATTGTATACATATCTTTCATGAGTGTCTTAGAAAATGGAAGAATGAGGGCATGTTGACACAGAATGAATATCTTTTTCTTCTCTGCGAAAATCCAGTCCTCCCACCTTTTATCACCTCCCCAAAGTCCACAAAGACTTGACCAACCCTCCAGGGAGACCAATAGTGGCTTCCATAAAAAGCCTACTGGAGAACACTTCGATATATATTGATTCATTTTTATCACCACTTGTCAGAGATTTGGCCTCCTATGTGCGTGATACACAGGACTTTTTGAGACTGATTGAGGGGATAGCGTGAGAAGAGGACATGATGTTAATTACTTTGGACATCACAAGTCTTTATACCTGACAAGATATTAACTAGGCTATATAGGAAGCCTACGTCAGGAAACTCAATCCTATATGCAGGAAGTTATCATCCGAAAAGTTTAGTAAATAACATTCCCTATGGGGAATTACTACGGATGAAACGTAATTGCACCAGAGAGTCCGATTACCAGCAAGCCAAAAATGAAGCTCTACAGCGCTTCAAAATAAGAGGCTATACCGATGCTAGCCTATGTCAAGCCGAAGCAAGGGTAAACCGAGTGACAAGACCACATTTATTAATGGCCAAGAAGAATAGTGACATACAGGAACATAGCGACACTGAACCTGTTAGAATGATCACCCAGTATAATGAACAATCATCACAGATAGTCCAAATCTTTAAAAAGAATTGGCACATTTTACAAACGGACCAGATCTTGAAAAAATCAATTCCTCCTAGACCAACAATAACATATAGGAGATGTAAGTCTCTGGGTGATCACCTAGTACACAGCCATTTTCGCTCTGGAACACCAAGAAAAGAAATAATCACAGGATTTTACCCCTGCACTAAGTGTAAGGCTTGTAGATACAGCCAGAAAGTCACACAGTATAGAATAAAAGAGGATGACCCCAAAACATCACGGAAGATCAATCTATTGCTGAATTGCAACTCGGAATACACCATTTATTGACTGGTATGCCCGTGCAAAAAGCGTTATTTTGGGAGTACTATTCACCCTACAAAAAAGCGCATTTTAGAGCACATGCGGGCAATTAACAATAAGGATAGCAGTTATCTGGTAGCACGTCACTTTGAGAGTGTACACCACAGCAATAGGGACCTTTTGAGCTTCTTTTTTGTCTAGATCAAGTTCCTAAAGACGAAAGAGGGGGGATAGGATCAGGAAATTACGCATTCTTGAATCCAAGTATATAATAAAATTACAAACAATGGCCCCCCTAGGTCTCAACAACGACGAAGAAATGTGGGTACACCTTGACTGAGACCTTTGGCTGCACCTTTTTATGTAGCAAGGCGGGTTCCTGTACCCTACACTGCACCCTGTCATTAATAAGTTATTCACTCCCCTATTCCACTACGTGCACTAGGTACACATACTATCAAAAATCAAAGAATACATTTCCTAGTGTAAAGATATGGGAATCGATTGGAAAATGTCCATATCTGTTGTTGTAGAAAGATGGTTTTGGGTTAAAGTGATTTGATTTCTGCACATGCCACTATAATTATTTCCGTGGCCATATGGAGATTGCCCATTCAGGGCGCAATTATGAATAGGATGTCTAATGTCTTATTGCCTTTTTCCGCATGCTAGATATGAAGTAATTGGAAGGTATGACTGAAGATTTATTGGATCTATCATGTTGTTGACATCGATTGCCCATTAAAGGCTCAATTATGATATACTATAGGAATTTGATGACACTAGAAGGGATACGTGATTGAAACACGATTATAACGTATTAAGATTGTAATCCCCCATTGTGCCATCACCTATGATTGCGTACTTATATGTATGCGGAAACGATTACCTTCAGACATAATTGTCTCTTTTTACATTTTATTGTTTGCACTTGTATTATACACTGTATCATTATTTTAACACATTCAAAGATGGCCACCATAATTCTGGTAAAAAGAATGAGTTTAGTGAACCATTTTTGCTGTTTACTAGAACACACGTGACACATTGGATTGCACTTAATGACTGCGTGTAAATGTAGTAACCAACATCGAAAAAGGCTTAACGCCGAAACGCGTCTGTTGGTGCAGGAGGCTTGCACATTAAAAGAAGTATTTACTTCCAACTCCGTGAGTGCGCCCGTTTTTGGCTTTGTGAATTCTCGCCAGAGTGGAGACATATATATATATATATATATATATATATATATATATATATATATATAATGCCAAACATTCAACACAAATGAGTCATCATGAAACCGATAAATCATAAGCACATACTGTGAAAAGGAACTGTTATTTGACTGCCATTTACCAATACCTGAAACTGGATCCTACATTTTGAGCACTACAAGAACAATTATTCTATAAGATATACATATGTGTGACATAAACACCACATTAGATGACTGAGCTGCAACATCACTCAGCCCCATTGTCGTATTGCTTAGTACCTTAGTAGTAGTAGTCCTTTGTACAGTTTTGGCCAACCATGCTGGGTAAAGTACTGATGTAGACTGATGCCCTCTTAACAGTTCACAATCGAGCCACCTTAGTGACAGAATGTGGAGTAGTCCGATAGAACCACAAAATCAATTTAACTGCTTCTTCGTTATCATAACTATTGTTTCTAGCTCATTTTATACATTCAATCCCTATCCGATTCATCCTCTCCACCAACCCATTGGTTTGGAAATGATAGAGAAAACTCCTAAGGTGTTTAACAACATATTATTTCAAGAAAAGCTTCATTACTTGATTGAAAAATTGCACACTGTTAGCTGAGATGCTATATTCTGGAAAGCCTTCCCTCATAAATATATCCTTAAGAAATGTCACAGCATTTTCTGCAGTAGGCATAGGATATAAACACACTTCAGGCTATGTGCTATGGTAATCCATTAACATGAAAGCATACTTCTGATGATAGGGTAGAAAGTTGAAGAGTCCCACCATGTCTATTCCCACCTTTACCAATGGCTTTTCATGGAAGTGAATTGGCTGTAAAGGAAGTGCAATAACTTTAAGCTCTTTTTCTGCTCTTCTACACACCGCACAGTCCTTAACCACCATATCAATGTCCCTGTCCATAGACAGCCACCAATAATGGGCTCTAACCCTTCTCTTTGTCATAGTTGACCCTAGGTGTCCATCATTGGCGCTGTTTACTAACAAATCACGTAAAGTGCCAGGAGGAACACACTTGTCACACCTCATCACTCATCGTCTTCTATGGAAAGTTCCTCAGCCACTTTACAGAATGGTTGAATTTTTTAACTCACATTCCTCTCTTTGGGCCACCTTTCACTATGTATTCCTTGACCAGCCCGACATCGTGACCTCATCACCTGCTTTCTTCCAATCCACCTCCACACATGCTTTAACATCAACAACATCCACCATTGCCACAAAATAGTCCTCCCTGTCCTCTTCAGGATACACTACATCTGGATCACTAATGGGTAATCTAGACAGTAGATCAGCCCTGACATTCACTCTACCAGGAATGTGCCTGACTTCGAAATCATATTCCAGCAATTTTGTGGTGAGACGGGCTATGTGTGGGGTAGTATATTTAATCCTGTCAACATTCACGATATATGCAAGTGGCTTATGATCCATCTGAATTATGCATCTTCTTCCCCACACATAGCTACTGAATTTCTCACTGGCCCACTATAATGCCAAAAGTTATTTTTCTATAACTAAGTAGTTCACCTCAGGCTTGTGCAGCACTCTAGACACATAGCTAATGGCAACTTCCCCATCAGTAGTGCTCTTGGTCAACACTGCCCCCAAGTCATACTTACTTGCATCCACAGTGATAGTGCAAAGTATGCTAGGGTCATAAGCACACAAGGCCTTCACATGAGTCATTTGTATTTTGAACCTTTCAATGGTTTCATGGCATTCCTCATCCCAGATAAATGGCAACTTGTTTTTCAACATGTTAGTGAGCGTTTTCATTTTAATGGCGTACCATGGGATAAACCTGGCATAAAATTTGCGGAGACCAATAAATGGACATAACTCCTCCTTATTCTTGAGACTAGGACAATCAACTACCACTTTGCTCAGGCCTGGTCTAGGACAATTGTCTTTTCCTTAAATACTATGGGGGTCATTACGATGGCGGGCGGACTTGAGTCCGTCCACCATCGTGGTGGTGCTTGGGACCGCCCGCCTGTATGGCGGCGGTCCCGCACACAGAATCACGATGCGACCACCACCGTGGTGGTCGCATCTTGCCTCTTCACCATTGCGGCGGGTGCTGCTGGCTGCAGCACCCGCCGCAATGTCAAAAATGCATGTAGTGCATTTCCCTGCACTACGTGGCAGGCACCACATGGTGCCTGCCACTTAGTGCAGGTACCCCCCAGTGCACCACAACCTCCCCCCAATACAAGGGGGGCCCGAAACAGGCCCCCAAAACCAATCCCTGCCAGCCTTTCAATGGCGGTTTACCTGCCACGGAAAGGCTGTCTGCGACCAGCACTGTAATTTGGCGGACGGTGCCTGCTAGGCACTGCCACCATTTTACAGATGCTGACTGCTCCGGCAGGCAATCGGTACGATTGCCTGTGGCGGAAGCGTGGCGGGCGGTCTTTGCGACCGCCGCGGTCGGAAAGCGATTCCCCCCACCATCGTAATGTGGTGGGGGAAATTGCTGTCCGATGGCGGAGGGCCCGCCACTGCACGGCTGGTGGTGGCGGGCCTTCCGCCATCGTAATGACCCCCTATGTCCCAGAAACTCTATGTCCCTTTTCCAAAATTCACATTTTTCCTTCTTTACACCCGCTCCAATTTCTTCAAAAATTTGAAGGACAGCCCTCAAAATTCTCTCATGATCCTCAAAGTGTTCAGCAAAAATCAAAACATTGTCCTGAAAAACAAGGACACCATGAATGCTCCCTAGTAAATGTTGCATAATCTGCTGAATAAATGATGCAGCAGAAGCCAGCCCAAACGGCATTCTGCTAAATTGGAATGTACCAAAAGGTGAGTTGAAATCAGTAAAATGACGTGATGCTTCCTCCAGCACCACCTGATGGTACGCCGACAAGAGGTCAATTTTAGAGAACCAATCTGCATCTCGGAGTTTTTACAACAGATCATTAATCATGGGTAAAGGGGGAGAATCAACTCCTATTTCCTTGTTCAGGCTCCTCAGATTAATGCAGAACTGCATGTTTCCATTACGCTTGCGGGCTACAACCAGGGGCGATAAACACAAACTAGATTTAATGGGCTCAATCACACCTCTTATCTGTAGGATCTCAAGTTCCTTTTTGAGATCCTCCCTGAGACTTAAAGGTACTGACCTAACCTTGTGTTTAACCAGAACTGCTCCTTGTTTGACTTTTATCTTATGTTTGAAGCCTAGAATTTTACCCAGACTCTGTGGAAAAACTTTGGGAAAATCACCCTCAATGGAATCAGAAACAGATACATTTTTGAAAAACAGGACTTGTTCTCTCGCCCCTGGTTTGAGTACCATCCCAAACAAACCTTGGTGGTACCAGCCCAAAATGTTGAGAACCCTTACGGCCACATAAATCTTGCCTTGGATCCTGCACCCCTTAAATTCCAATACATCCTCAAAGATACCCTCCAAGTCAAACTTCCTGCCCTCGTACAACACAGGTGCTCATTCTGGAGGAAACAATTCCCTGTTTCCCCATATGTTCCAGAACAAATCAGACGTATTCATCATTAAACACACCCCTGAATTGACCAACAGATGTAAAACCTTGTCACCCACAGTGATATCAACACACACTAAGTCAGGTCACCAAAAACAATATTGTCATCAAAGGCAACCAAATCATACCCTGGAAATCTCTTACCATTTGTCATTCCTTTACTTCATCATCATCATCCACATAGTTCACTTTGGAAGGCCTTGTTTGACTACCTTGACATACCTTCGCGAAATGCCCCATCTTGCCACATTTGCGACAGGACTCATTTTAGGTAGGACAACCTTTACCTTCTCTATTATATGGATAGATACCATATCTGAAACAAATGTTGGTCCACTTAAAGAAGTTTTTGTCATTATTTTTGGCATCTTTACATGTAGTTGTGGATACCATATACAGCATTAACACTTTACTTTACCATGGGGTTATCATTTAATTCTTTCAAAACTCAACACTCTTGGCCACTTTAATCACCTCTTCCAAGGAATGATTCCCCTTTGTGGGAAGTTTCTGTGGTATCTGCCCATCAGCGCACTGACCAATGAACTGATCTCTAATCAATTGATCAGCGTAGTCCTCAAATTGACATTGGGAGCAACATTCTCATTTTGTAATTGTGATCGCTTGAAGAATTTGGGTTATAAGACTACTAAACTGGGTTGTATGTCGAACCTTGCCACCAGTTTTTCTACCACTTCTTGATATTCATCCACTATTTCACCTTCAACTGGAACCAGATCTGGTAAGTGTTTAAACACTTTCTTGCCTTCAAAACTCAGTAAATGCAGAAGTAAGAACTGTTTTTCTTTCCGCTCTGAATCATGAAGCAGCAATTACCCCTAGATACATTTTGAATGCATCAAACTACTATTTCCATGGAATCGCCGGATTGCCTGATGATTCCAGAAATGGAGGAGGATGATTTAATGACTGCATGACTGATCGTGAAAAGATAGACAGTTGTAAAAAAAAATTAAACCCTGCCACCCAAGGTGGATTTGATGCAACAATAACTAATATTTTTGTAGAATAAACTACAAAAATAACACTGATACTTTCTCAAAATTGTGACTACCTGAGTATGTGAACTTTGAAATAACAATATGGTGAAAAGTGATTATATATCAATACTAGTCAGCCAACAGCATATATGCATGTTCCATAGTGCTCCATACACTTGAAAATGGCGAAAAGACACTTCAGGATTACGTGTTACTGAACCGCTCCAAAGGAAGGTGCAGATTTCTCCTGAACAAAAGATGGAAATGGTGTGCACATCACTGTCTTATATCTGCAACAGTTGCTCAACAGGAGTGTGTGTCACTGTTACAGGTTGACATTGACACACCCTAGACTGTTTATAAATTGGTCCTATACTTGCACAAGTGTGTGTATCACCATGGATAAACATGCAATTATGTCTCCAAAAATGATGTGCACCACCGTGTTTCTTTATCTTTTGACAAATATTAGATTCTTAATAGTTAGTAATTGGTTTGGTGTGTGTATCACCGTTACACACACATACAAGAATACTCCCTTTACAGCTTGTAGAGAAAGCAATATTAGAATGCAGACTGCAGGCAATATTCACAGTGTCTTGACCAATATTTAAGCAACTTATCACGCTGATCCACTTAGTAGTGAATATTAATTGGTTGAGCTTGTCGAGTTTATAACAGGCAGTAAAAGTTGAAGGTGTGCCTGTCACCGTAACAGATAAGAATAGACAAACACAGGTGTGCCTGTCACCATAAGTTATCCCAATTAGCCTTTCCAAACAAAGCGGCAAAACAGGAGCAAACGGGACCACAAGACCAATTGCTGTTTATGGGAATCATTTCCAATTGCCCAAAATGGCCACTGAACGTGCTGTGCGTAGCTTTTGTTTCAACAGTTCAAAGCCCGTTGGGCATGTTTAGTTGACAAGCCGGTTTAGCCAAATGGAATACTCTTAGATGACCGCAGTATACAGCACACTCAATAGTTGTTAGGCTCCATAAAAGTGCAGTACATGGTTCAGCCTCACCGTATTTAATCAATGCTTTGCTATTTCCTGCAAGAGTACATCTTACAAATACTGCTCACCAATCGGATTGCCACTGTCAGTTGAGGTCTCTTCAGGGATCTAAATCCTCCACAGAGTTGCAATGAATTCCAGCAGGATACTACGTTGCAGCTATGGAAATCGAAACTCAGCTCTCGCTTGTGTGGGCTCTGCGGTGGCTTAAGCTCGTTGCCAATCTATATTGGGAAGCACTTCTGACATGTAAGAACAACGCTACAACTTCAATGTTTATTTCAGCTTCCATCAACAAACCACCTCTGTTGTCTTGTCAGGATCGGCTCCAACTGACAAGTCGTGGTAAGTTCCCTGAACAAGCGCAGACAGTGGAATATAAATACAAGCATTTTACATGCTGACGTGGAGCCAGCTTCAAGATAAAGCATAACAGAAACACTGCTGTATCACTCTTCTTCAATTACTTTAGGAACCCATCACAAATGTCATGATGCAGTGGACCCAAACCCAGAGTTGGATCCTGGACTGCTAAACTCTCTCTCATGAATTGTATGTTAGTCAGCATCCATCCGGCTCACATCAGAAATTAGTTAATGTCATGAACACTGATGGAACTACCTTCATCTCTCAGGGGAAGCGTTATCATGCTCCTTAAAGGCATCCACTACTGCCTCATTATTCATCTGCCTCAGTTTACACTGAAAAACCTACAGAGACCATGATAATTGCTTTAGGTCCTAACCATGCTCATTTACTCTCAGTAAGTCATTTGTGTAACACTCCTGTCATGATGGCTGTGGTGATCGTGGAGTCCTATTTATTGTGTTTGCCCTAGTAATCTAAGATGGTTCCATAATGCTCCCAAGACCTAGCCTTGCAATTATTGAAGATTGCCTTAGTAACCACCAATCACATCATCACAAGCAAAGGTTCCATCTCACATGACCAAAGCCAGGTTTTCTGAATGCAAGTGTGCCACCTGTGACTGTCTAAACTATGTGGCACTCCAATGATAGGGACCTCTCCACAACAGGCTGCACCACGGTTCTACCACGCTCAGGGAGTATGCCAGGGACCAGAAGGAAATTACAGCTGTCTTACCACAATTTCCTCAATATGGAAGGGAGACACACTGCATTTGGAAGACTAAGGGTACTGAATAGGCTTTCTTTCACAGCAAGTCTGCATGATAATAGAAGAATAACCTGCATGTTGTCTAAGTATAATCATGGGAGCTCATCTACATGATAGAAAAGAGTAACATTTCTCATTGGCCAAAGAACCACACAAAATAAAAATGAAAATGTGTGCCTTGTGATATAATCATGACAACTTGGGCTGTACTGTTCCTGCTGGAACAGAGTCAAGACTGATTTGCATATGGCATGCCTCTGTGCCAAGTGGCATAGCGGGCACAAAATGATGGACTGGATTGTGGCCTTGGTAGACCAACGGCTGAAATTAATTAAATCATTCCACCAATACTCTTTATTGTTCTTTTGACTGGCGAGCACTGACTGCTATGAGTATGACCAGATGAGGGACCAGTGTTCACTGTTCCATATGACTCAAGCTGTGCCTCACTGATGAAGACCAATGAGACTGAAACCAGTCTGGAGTTGTTTGTGCTCCTTTCTAGATGGAACCTGGTCCAGCAGTTCAGACTGGACTGTTTCCATTGGAGCTGGACCAACCCTGAATTGGCTATGGCTGGTGTATATCTGGAGTTGCATAGTGGGCAAAGAAATGATGGATTGGAATGCACCACAGATTAATTACTATTGGCTGAGATTAAGTCAAAAAATGTGTATGTTATTCTATGTGATATTTTATATTGTCCTTCTATGCTGTAACCTGTAAGTTGCAATATGCCTTCTTGTGACGCTATCTGTAATGTGATGTGTCTTGTCAGTGCTATGGAAAACTGCAAATAAATAAATCATTCTTCTTGTTACTTTTTTGTTTCTTTTACTGATATAATCGCAACAAAATATTGCATGGGGCATATGTAGTACATGCTTCTCATTAGGAAAGACTAAGCACATAATGTTTCTGCGTCAGGTGGCTGTTACACCCAGAGTGTGGAAGAGAGAAGTAGGGGTCAAAAAGATGGGAATTATTAAAGAACTGTTTGCCCTTTTGCTGCGCCAAGGAAATAGTTTTGCTCGTGTGTGAGCCTACACTACAATTTAAGAAGTTTCTAAAGTCTTATGGATCAATGATATCAGTTTCTTGTTCCCCAATGCCAGCACCCAAATGCCAGCCTCTGCCCCTGCTGACAAACTCTTCAAGGCTTTTAACTTAAAGGCACAGCTATAGGCTGAAAAAGGCAACTCCAGAGTTTGTTTATTAAAACTATAGAAAGCAACCTCCATCACAAGAAGGAATTCAAGGGTGAGAGAACATAGCCAAGAGCAGTATGAGATGATGTAAGGAAAGCAAGACAGTAAGAGAGAGACAGATTGCAGTACGCAACACACATACACACTTAGCATTCAGATGCAAGACTAACCCTAAGAGCATAGTGCATGTAACAGAGCTATGGAGCAAGTGTCAAGTATCAGAAGTAGTGCCTTTGATTGTAGAATGACAGTAAGACAAGTCAGGAGGGGAAATGAATCAGGACACCATAAAGACATATAGGGCCATATGTACGAAAGTTGCTGTTTGTGATTTCCAAATAGCGATTTAATAGAAATCACTATTTGGAAATCGCATAATGAGATGTACGAAGGTAAGTATTCCACTATTAGCAAATCTGTGAAATTCGCAATCGCAATCAGAAAATTTCATATTTGGAAATCGCACTGATGCGATTTCCAAATAGAAAATCGCATTTAGGAAAAGTCACATTTTGGATGTAGATTGATGATGTAAGATCGAGGAAGTTTAGAAATACAGGGTGGGGTCACTACTCAGAAGCCTAAGAAGGTGCTTGAAGGAAGGTGTGTTCCTGTGTGACTACTGGTAGTGGCATTTACATTTCCCTACAGCACCATGTCTAATGATGATGGGGTTAAGGACCTTGGCAGCAGGAAGCGGAAAGCTATATTTTCAGATAAAGAGCTGGAGCCTTTGACTGAGGAATGTGTGGCATACGGGAAACAACCATTACAACGCAGTCATTACAACACAACTGCCTTTATATTCCATGCCATTACAACGCATGTCACTACAACGCATGCCATTACAACACATGTCACTACAACGCATGCCATTACAACACATTACCCCAACACTATCCAACACTTACCCTACTGTTGCACTCACTGGAGTGGGAATAGTAATTTTTACCCCTACACTATCCAACACTTACCCTACTGTTGCACTCACTGTAGTGGGAATAGTAATTTTTACCCCTACACTATCCAACACTTACCCTACTGTTGCCCTAAAAGTATTATGCGTTGTAATGGTATGCGTTGTAGTGGTATGCGTTATAATGGAATGCGTTGTAAATGTAGTTTCTAAAAATGCATTGTGATGGCATGCGTTGTAAAATTATGCGTTGTAATGGATGTTGCGATGTAAAAACCGCATTGTAAAGGCATGCGTTGTAAATGTTTGCGTTGTAACGTGTCCTATTCGTGGCATACATGAACCAGATGTTTGGTAAATTATGTTTTTCGGTACCTGAGGCCCAGAAACCCAAAATTTGGAACGGCATCCTGGAAAAAGTGAGCTCTCTTGGTGTCACCCAGAGGACCATACCCGAAATAAGGAAGCACTGGTATGACCTAAGATCCCATCCTAAAGAGAAGGTGGCCAGCAGGAATACTGAGGCTCATGGCACAGGTGGCGGTCCCGCCAAACATTCTCCTCCCACTCCAATGGAATCACTTATTAAAAGGGCACTTGAAGCTGGAGGTGTGGTAGAAGTGTCAGACATTGATATCTCCAATTCTGCAGGCTCCAGCCAAAGTAAATTATTTTCTTGTATACATTTTTCCGAAACAATATTGATTGTTAGTCTTTAAGTACAACATCTTAGCTACAAAAACTCCATTTAGATGCTTGCTGTAATTTGGCAATGTATTATGGGAGCTGTAGTACAACTAAGTTATAGTATAGTGTGTGTCAATGTATAAATTACATATATCTATATATTTTATTCATGTCAAAAACACATAAATCACATTATCAACAATATTACGCAAACTTAGAAAACATTTATTTACAACAACTATATACATTCATTTCCACAGATCACACCCAGGATGTGACTGAAAACATTGAGGCTGATGAAGCAATTGACACCCAAGTGGAAATTGATGACGGTGCAATTGCTACTCCTATGCCCATAACTCAAACTCCAACTACTAGGAAAGCAAACGTGGCACCACTACCAGACTTTGAGGAAGGTCATGAGGAGCAAACATAAGGCAGGAACACAACTTCTTCTGTGCGCAGGACACACAGACCATGTAGAGTCCAACAATGAACAGTTCACAATGATGATGTCTCTGATGACATGTCAGACAGTTCACAATTGTTTGGTGGCCTTGAGAAATCAAAGTACAGCACCTGCAAATTAAACAGATAAAAACAATGAAAAGGCATCTGCAATGCATGTCATGTTCAATGCTGCAATTGTAGAAAGGTCAAGAGTGTTGGATTGCTGCCATGGAGAAGGAGCAACGTATGTAGAATCGAAGGCACAAGCAGCACATGGCACAGCATGACACAGTTACGAAATCAATAAATAGATTGGCAGTCACCACAGCCACTCTTCCTATGAGAACTGGGAACATCCAAAATGACATGGGGCAATGCTGCCAAGATGTAGCATGCAGGTTGGTCCAAGTGACCAAAGCTCTGAAGAACATTCAGACACATAACCTGTCTGCCCCGAACATATTACCACCACCTGAAAGCAAAGATGGCTCTAGCCTCAGTGGCATATCTGTGCCAGATGGATGCTGTACAAGGCGAACATACCGACACACATCTGGCACTGATATATCCCCAACTCCACTGCTAAGTCCCACTGAGAGGGCGACCAACACCAGAGGTTGTAAAAAGTTACTTTTTTATGCACTCAGATATATATTACTAGATTGCTATGTTTGTGTTCTCAAACGTTATTGCTTTGTTTAAATAATGACATCCTATAAGTGTACAGTTGAAGATACACAATCACAATACATTATTACAAGCTGAATAAAAGGTTATCTTTCAGTAATGGAAAAACATTACCATCATGTGTGTTGGCTATTTCTTAAATGTGATCATCATTCGTACCTTAAAAGTAGTTATTTGTGATCTCTCTGTGTCCTGCTTGACTCTCTGCTGCAAGTGCCCCATCCTGCTGATTCTGTAGTGATGGTAGGTTGGCATCTAAGTCTGATTCTGGCTCTATATTAACATTGTGAAGACCCTTCCTCATGGTTATGTTGTGAAGAATAGCACATGATTTTGCAACAGGTCTTTGGTCTGTAGAGTAGTGCTCCACCAGTCTTATGTAGGCATCTAAAACGTGATTTTAGTATTCCAAAAGTCCATTCAATTATTGATTGCGTTGTTTTATGGGCCCTGTTGTACTGTCTTTCCCTTCTGGTTCTTGGATTCAAGTATGCTGTCAGTATCCAAGGGTCCAAGGCTTATGCACTGTCTCCTTAAATAATATGAGAAGGCAAAACAATTAGATTATTTGACAAGCATGCTATTGAACACTGTATGAATTGAGTTTGTAATCCTCTTGCCAAGTAAAAAACCATCACCAAAATCACCCTGAGACAGACAATATTTATTCATCTGTGGGGGAATGTGTCCTGCCTGGGAATCTGGCTACAAGGTCAGTTATGATACATGAGGCATCACGCACTACCTGAACATTGAGTGAATGGGTGCTTTTCCTGTTTCTATAAATGAATTCATTTGCAGAGGGGATACATGCAGCAATATGTGTACCATAAACACAACCAATTACGTTTGAAAACTGTGCTACCCGATAAAACATTAGTTCTGTGTGTTGTATATCTTGGGGAGTGTTTGGAAAAAAACATATTGGTTCAATTTACCAACCATGATGTCCAAAAAGGTTCACTGACATAATATCGACCCCCAAAATATCCCCACACACAAATATTGAGTTTTTATTATTGATGTCAAAAATATCAACATCCTATACTTATTATTGTAAGTACAAAAATATCAGGGGAAAAATATCGATGTAAAAATATAGTTGTACAAAATATCTATTTTAATATATATATATATAAAAAAATATTAAATATACATAAAAAAATAAAATTAACTTTAAAAAAAATAAATTAGATTCAATATACATTTTAATAAATATAACAAATAAATGTAATTAAAAAATGTAAACCTACGTATATAAAATGTAATATATATATTTACTTTAAAACAATTAATAAACTATTTATTTTAATTTATTTTATAATTGTATTTATAAAAATTTATAAATAAATATATATATATATAAATACACCAATAACGTATAACTTAATGAAAAAAACATTATATTATAAATTAAAAAATTAAACTATAGAAAAGTCTTTAAAATTAAATTTTCAACTTCAGTGAATGCAACAGTAGATAAAGTGTTGGATAGCGGAGGGGTAAAAATTAATATTCCCACTCCAGTGAGTGCAACAGTAGGAAAAGTGTTGGATAGCGGAGGGGAAAAAATTACTATTCCCACTCCAGTGAGTGCAACAGTAAGGAAAGTGCTGGATAGCGGAGGGGTACAAATTACTATTCCCACTCCAGTCAGTGCAACAGTAGGGAAAGTGTTTGATAGCGGAGGGGTAAAATTTACTATTTCCACTCCAGAGAGTGCAACAGTAGGGAAAGTGTTGGATAGCGGAGGGGTAAAAATTACTATTCCCACTCCAAAGAATGCAACAGTAGGGAAAGTGTTGGATAGTGGAGGGGTAAAATGTACTATTCCCACTCCAGAGAGTGCAACAGTAGGGAAAGTGTTGGATAGCGGAGGGGTAAAAATTACTATTCCCACTCCAGTGAGTGCAACAGTAGGGAAAGTGTTTGATAGCGGAGGGGTAAAAATTACTCTTCCCACTCCAATGAGTGCAACAGTAGGGAAAGTGCAGGTAGCAGAGGGGTAAAAATTACTATTCCCATTCCAAAGAATGCAACAGTAGGGAAAGTGTTGGATAGCGGAGGGGTAAACATTACTATTCCCACTCCGGTGAGTGCAACAGTAGGGAAAGTGTTTGATAGTGGAGGGGTAAAAATTACTATTCCCACTCCAGTGAGTGCAACAATTAGGGAAAGTGTTGGATAGCGGAGGGGAAAAAATTACTATTCCCACTCCAATGAGTGCAACAGTAGGGAAAGTGCTGGAAACTGTAGTAAAAAAAAATACTATTCACACTGAAACACTTAAAAAATATATATATATATATTGAAAAATCAAAAAGATAATAAAAATTAATAATCAATATTTTAAAAATTTAAATTAAATGTTTAAAACATATAAAAAGAACACATATAACAATAGTAATTACATATAACAAAAACTTTCAAATACTATATATAATAAAATAATAACTACATTTAACAATAAATATTTATTGTAAAATACAAAATATTTACAAAAAAAAATAATGACAAAATAAATGTATTTATTTAATTTACTAACCTATAACACCACACCAATAATAAAACACTTCACATTTCTTAATTAAATGTATTTACATATAATTTACTAACCTATAACACCACACCAATAATAAAACACTTCACAATTCTTAATTAAATTTATTTACATATTTTACATAATTAATAAACAATTAAAAAATTCTTACTAATAAAAAAATTATAAACATAAATCTACTACCCACACTTTAACACTATAATTTGCACAACACAAACTAAATTAAACTATCAAATAATAAAACACATTTAAAACTTATCTTAAAATTACAAACAATTACTATTAACAACTAATAATTGAATTACTAAAATGTATTTAATACCCACCCTGTACCCCGTTTTAAAATAAATTTAACAAAAATATATTTACAAATTATCCAAAATATTTATCTATTAACATTAATTAACAACTATATATTAAACACAAATTACTTCCCACCATTTACACCTATAAACACCACAACACACACCTAAAATTAATTACACAATTACCAAAATTAATTAACAATTAATTAATCAAAATTAATTAACAACCAATTATTAATTCATAAATTAAAAATAAATTACTTCCAACCATTTACACCTACAAACACAACAATACACACCTAAAATTAATTACACAATTACCATAATTAGTTAACAACTAATTAATTCAAATGAATTAACAACCAATTATTAATTCATAAATTAAAAATAAATTACTTCCAACCATTTACACCTACAAACACCACAACACACACCTAAAATAAATTACATAATTACCATAATTAATTAATAATTAATTAATTAAGATTCATTAACAACCAAATATTAATTAATTAATAATAAATTAATTTACACATTTAACACTATAAAATATCAATAAAACAAATATTAATAAATAAAAATTAATCAATACATTTAATATAATTCAATTACTTCCCACCCTATTCCCCTATAAACCCACAACCCGCTACGGAACTAAAAACACAAAATTCATATTATTTGTATTTGCTGAATGAATGCCTATGGACTGAAATTTCAATAGGATTCTACATTGGGTACCTCATCACCATGGCAATGGGCTGCTGAGGCTTTGATGTACCTGATACCAGTTCTGTTTGCTGTTTCAGAAGAATCCTAAGGCAGGTGTAGTGTCAGGTTTGTACCTCTAATCTTCATTGCTGGGATGAATTGACCCACTGGCACAGCAACAGTTCTTTGTTGGGGCTGGATGTGGTGGGGCTGCTTTTTATCTTATGACAGAAGTAAGGAGCTGGGGCAACGTGAACTAAGAAACCACAAATGGCTCTCATGTTTGAAAACTGCTTTTTTTAATACTCTGAAGGGTTTCCTGTGGGCGGCACTTTGTGACAGCCTGTGACAGCTAAGTCCGCTGTTTTAATTTTTGCTTGCTTTATTAATTTATCATGTGAATCACGCTTGGTTGCTTACAATTTAGTTTCAGCTTTTCATTCACAACACCGGCTCTGAGCTGAAACGTAACCAGCGATGGACCAGCTTTTCGGGGCAGTGTGGTGATCTAACCAGGGGCGGCTGCCTTCAGTAAAAAATGGTGGGGCTTGAAGGCGCTACTCACCATATACTCGGAGCTGGAGCATGGCCGCTGCAGTACTTCTCCCTTCCACAAGCAGGAAAAGGAAGGACTTCCTTCCTGCTTGTGGAACGGAACTCCAACCATTCCTGGAGCTGCTTTCATGCTGTGAAAGCAGCTCCAGCATAGGTGATAGCAGGCTCAGCCAGCGCTCATTTTGAGGCTGGGGGCCTGTACTAGCAATCCCCAGACTGTTTCACAGCCTTTGGATTTCTGGGTCTACACTGCGCATGTCGGATAGGACGGCTGTGGACAGCCGGCCAATCCGTCATGAGCAGTGTAGACCAGTGCTGTCATCCTGCATTTGCAGGATTCAGCCCCGGCCTCACCCTCGCGCTGTACACAGCGCGAGCCGGTGCGGTGGCAAATAAATAAAATGGCATTGAAATGGCATTTTATTTATTTGTGTTTACCTGCTGTGCTTACTGCAGGCGAGGCAACGCTCCTTCCGCTCCTGAGAAGGAGCTGCTCCCAGGTCTAACACTGCTAGACGGTGCTTCTTGAAAGGGTCAGTGTGTGGGTCAGTCTTTGGTCATGTGGCCCGGGATGGGAACACACTTGACATTTAAAACTGGCCCATCTGGCAGTGCTAGGCTGCTAAGCTCCCCGAAAAGCTAGTCAAACACTGAACCATTAAAGTTCTTAGAGTGTAGTTGATGTTCACAGGCAGGTGCTGGGAAGTATATCAGGACCTTTCTATCCATGGCGAATTGAGGACGAAAGATGGATAGGATGGTCTAATCTGCAAAGTCAAGTTAAGCCAGTAACCTGAGCAAAGGCCAAAAGGACTCTGTTGGATACATGGGTCATCCTGGCAAGTGACTGACTTGGCTGTGTGACTACGTGAGGCTCAGGAACTCATTTTACATAGAACTGCTGTATTCCTCTAAATAAAATTATAATCTAGAGGCACATAGATAATTATTTTTTACTATAAAGGGTTTTCATGTATGGTGAGACTAAAGCTCTACTTAAAAATGTAAATGAATTGATGGTTATAATGGTGATCCCAAAAATGGTCTTAGATATAACCTATGTGATCGGATGTGTAGATGCGTTGTCAGAGCTCACACTGAGGGTAAAGATGCGCTGGTGAAAATGTAGCGGATTGAAATCCATTGGCTTAGCTTCACTGGGTTTAGTGTTAGCGCCTAAAGCATGAGTGCTGACACATCCAGGGTGGAGGTGAATTGGAAAAGCAGGGGCTTCATAGCTGACATGCAATGGCTGAGCTATCTATGGGTTCCCTTGACAAAGCGGCACTGGCTGGTAGAGTTTTGTGGGGCTTTGCATGACCATGGTGGTTGGGCAAAGATATGCAGGACTCAGGATGGAGGTACATTGGAACAGCTGTCTGCAATCTGAAGATGATCACACCTTGATACAGATGTGATGTGTATGGAAGGGGGAGAATTCAGGATCCCTGCCTCCTAGCAATTCTTTAGATTTATCACATTGCTGTTCCTGAAGAAAGAAAAAGGGCATGAAGTTTGGACAAACATAACTACTCCCTACCCAGTCCTATTTACTGTTTCATTGCTTTCGGCTCTCCCCTATGTGCCTGTGTCAGCAAAAATGGCTGACTGAGGCAAGAGCTACAATCGTGAGCACTTTCTGGAAGAGAGATCAGGCGGGGTACAAGGAGCTGATCTCAGAAAGTGTCTGTGAAAATCATAAACTGAGGTAAAAACAATCTATAAAATGAGTATTCGGCACACAATTCATGTGCATGCGCATGCATGATTTGCTGGATTTTGGTACTACAGCATTAGTGTGCATGGTTACTATGGCAGACCCAAGAGCATTGCAATATATAGTTATGGCCTTTTCAGAATTGTTAGCTATCGGTTTACCTTTTTAGGCACTCTGTTTGGGAATCCACACTGTAAAATAATATTTTTCAATTTTTAGCCACAGTTTTCCCCGATTTTACTCCAGGTTTCTTGGACGAGAAGCCCTCCTTAACCCCCCTGCAGAGTGTTGGGTTCGCTCCATGTACTTGCATGGTGCAGTTTGGGGCTGTATTTACATTTTAATCGAGGGTGTTTTTTACTCCCAGGTCAGCCCTGGTCCATGGAGTTTTACATGCCGATGACGTTAATTCCATTTGGCAATATTTTGACTACCTTCTTTAAGACCTGTTATTTATTTAGAAATGCAGGCAGGAAGTGGTTCATTCTGCCACCTGGATTGACTTCTACTGCTGAGAATTTGCTTCCTACCAGCAGTGAAAGTTAAATGCTGGTGGCGTGATCCATCACTCTTTCAGTGTTACATTCATTCTTATTTATTACATTTTTCCCCCGTAGACCTTAAAGAGCCAATATTACTACCATGGCAGAGAGTACATAAATGCTTATGTCATGTTTGCCATGATGCTGAATAGGCAGATTACAGCATCTGGTGAAATGGTGGGTACTTTTACCGTAGTATCTGACTATTTTGTAGTGGTGAGGCCAATTTCGAATCAACATTTCCACAAACCCATCTTCACTGAATTACATTGTCAAGTGATCAGTTAGAGCAAATGTTTTTGCGCTGCTCGTTGCTTAAAAAATCACCTAAAAATCGTAAATCTGAATTTGGAAAATGATGCAAGATGTTGTACTAGGATTTGCAGATGCCATGTTGTTTAGAATGTTACAGTTAAGATGACATTTGTAATAAAATTTTACAACTTTATCACCTAATACATAGGGGCCCGATGTAGAATAAAAAAAAAAAAACATAGTTGCCTTTTGCCATAATATATGAAAACTGGTATCACTTATGTCTCAATCCTAAAGAAGGGGTTAACAGGGGAAAATAAAAGAGGGTGAAGGGGAAAAGGGAAGGCGTATAAAGGAGTTAATATGGCGTCATTCGTAGGAACAAGTATCATCATAGACCAAATGGGGATAGTTAATATCATTTCTTTCATTACCATATTATCATAAAATCAAATGAGAGAGGTTGAAATCACATATCTGTTATCAGGGGAAATTACAAGTAGAGGTCTATATTCAAACCAAAAGACTTCTGCAGCCTAATTTTAATAATATTTTTCGATTCTAGATTCCTAAGAGTTAAGTACCAACGACTACCCACGCGTTTTGTTTGAAAGTACACACAGGTCCAGATTTCAATAGATAATGCTCCTGCCACCTGTATGGATCATACTTGGTCCATTATATGACATGTCAATATACAAATGGAACTTCCAAAGTACTGTAGTCCAATAGGGACTATATTTATACAAACAAGCATAGAGACGTAGGGGCCGATTCTGATGTGGGTTGGAAAAGCTTCCCGACCGAATCGGTTGGGAAATGGTGTCCGACCCACTCGGATCGGGAAAGTCCGACCGGCGGAGTAGGATGCATCCGGATGCTTCCAGATACGATTTGGTTGAACTCCCATTGACTTCAATGGGAACATTTGTTCCTAACCGCATCAGAATTGGGCCCTCGGTCGGGAAGACACGTTCCCGATCCGATTTGGAAGGAGCAAATGCCGTTAGGAGGCCTTCCTAACCGCATCAGAATCAGGCCCTCGGTCGGGAAGCTTTTCCAACCCGCATCAGAATCGGGCCCGTAGTTTGGAAATTACTGCACAAACGAACAGTGGGATCCAGATGCAACCAATTGTTGTTTTTCTTTCAGTTTCTAAAACAAACTGCAGGTGTTCTGGTGATTGACTGTAGGCATTAACAAATAGTATTGTAGTTGGGCGTTCAGTCAGAATTTCATCTAAATCCTAGCGCCTTTAAGAAAAGCCAATGCTTATTAAGGATTTGCTGAACACTAGATACTGCATTAATCTCATCTCATTAGACGTCATCATGTAAGGAGATTTTGACCCCAAATGGTAATTTCTCATAACTTTCGTGACTTTTTGCCCATCTTTCAATGTGATGGTATTAAAGTGCATCATCCTTGGTCTCTAGATGCCATGATGATAAATTATCAATGCACAGATTTGCAAGAACTGAATATTTCAAAACTGACATCTAAACCAGTCTGATTCTATTAACGCCACAGAGTGTGATGCCAGCGAGATACAAACAACAGCCTAAATGCTAGGGTAGGCTGCCCAATCCCCAGTATGGTCAAGAAAATTGATTTATACATATTTCTATTTCAAAAAGCTGGGGCAGGACCTAGGAGGCATGCAGAGGACGGGGAAATTGTTTTGTAGAATTAATAGATTAGTCTTAGAAGAGTGGAATTTGGATGACAACCAAATGTGCACCTTAGTCTTACATTTGGCATAAGAGAATAGGTGGGTGTTGAAGTTCAGTGTCCTATTACAATGTTCATGTACGCATCTTCTTTGTTGTGATGCAGTTCAAAAAAATATTTTAGCAACATATAACAAGCAGAATGTACCTCTAGCCAGTGGTGTAGCAAGGGGGGGCCTAATTGTTGGACTGCACTTGTACAGTAGAATAAACACTCTCTGTTTCGAAAAGAATGTTTAAAAAATCATATATCCACATTCTGCTCCATATCTTATGAACCATTAAAAATGTTTAAATACAAGTGTAAACATCATCCATTTCCTACATGGCTCTATGCGATTAGGGAAAATCCCTTGTCAGTAGCACAATTTTTATCTACAAACAAAGCCAAAACAGTTCTGTGTCAGAACTCTAGAATACCTCAGTTCAGCAATATGGTCATATGAAAAATCACACTATAATCAAATATGGGCCCTGTGGGAATGAATTCTCAGCGCTCTCTTTGAAAAGTTTTCATGCAGTGGCTGCTCGCAGAGGGAGTGCTGCGGGGCGGGGGGCGGGGCGGGGGAGGGGCAGAGTGGGGGGTAGTGGACTCGGACATACGACGGACAAGAGTAAGGTAAGTAATTAAATAAATAAAACTATTTACCTTGCGCTCGCTGCATCGCCAACTCGGCGATGCAGCGAGCGCAAGGTAAATAGGTTTAGCAAAAGATCGGGAGGGGTTGCGGATCCACCACGGCCTCAGTTGTGTATCTAAAAAATCTTTACATTTCTCAGCAACTACTGATCAGATTTCCACCATTTAACGAAAAGAGTGCTTTCTGGACCAAGAGCTACCTTTCTGCTGAATTTGGTGTCATTCCGTTCAGCAGTTTGGGCTGTAGCCGTGTCTCAAGTTTCCAAGGAAATTAACATGGGGAAAAAGCATTTTGGGACCCCCCTTTTTCTCGGACCCCACTTGACAAATCACTCCAAAATTTTAAAAACAGCAGCTGAAGTGAGCATCAAACTATTTTTGAAAATTTAGCGAAGATTCGTAAACTACGCCAAAGTTATTGGCAAATCAAAAAACGCTTTCCTGTGGAAAGCACATCCTAACTACCCACTGGTGGCCGCCAGTAGGTTATATATATATATATATATATATATATATATATATATATATATATATATATATATATACACACAAGTAGGGCAGCAGGGTACCAGGTAGGGTGGCAGGGTACCAGGAATTTGTTTTTATATATATATATATATTGGTACATTCTGGGACCTGCAGTGCCGTCGACCTGCGGGATGGTGAGCGAACATTGGGGAAGGGGGCGGAGCGGGTCCCTGCCAATGGGGAAGTTGCAGGACTTTTAAATTAAGGTGTACTAATGCCCCCTGAGTATTAAGGCGTCTGAAGAAGGCCGTGTCAGGCCGAAATGCATTATGCCGCAAAACTCAATTAAAGGTGTCTCCAAGGTGTCCCCCGTGTGGCCTCTGCTCTTTCGACAGGAGGAGGTGTTCTGGATATATATATATATATATATATCTATATATATATATATATATATATATATATATATATATATATATATATATATATATATATATATGCCAAAAGAGTCAATGTTCCTTTCGGGATCGAGCCCGTGGTCAGGTGGTGCGCAGGCCGGCGGAACCACAGCCGGACATCCAATTCCAATAAAAGTCCAATAAAGCGCACACTCGGTTTAAGAGTTTGCTCGTGCAAGTTTTTACTCAATTGCAATGCGTTTCGGCAGCAAAAGCTGCCTTGCTATTGAGTAAAAACGTGGCACGAGCAAACTATTAAACCGAGTGTGCGCTTTATTGGACTTTTATTGGAATATATATATATATTATATATATATATTTATATATATATATATATATATATATATATATATATATATATATATATATATATATATATATATATATATATATATATATATATATATATATATATATAACAACTCCAGATATTTGCAGAGTACTCACTGGGTCAATTTAATATCTTTAATTCAAGCAAACGCGTTTCAGCGATTTCTGCCTTCCTCAGTGCTCATGAATTAAATGTGCGCCACATTGCTGTTACGATATTTTTAAAATGTCCCAATCTTTGCTCTCATTGGAGGACTCCATAACCAATGGTGGGGAACTAAAGTCATTTCACACAATGTGAGTAACTGTGGACGCCATGTTAGCACAATGTTGCTACAATAAAATTCATTTAGCAGCCCCCGTGTTTCTCCTTGTCCTGATACTTTAACATCTCTCCTTAATAGGAATCGAAACACTCAGGGACTACAGTTCACATTATGGGGGTAACCATGGTTCCATATGTATAGTCCCGCACCATCCAGCGTGCCATTAACCCCTCGCTTGCCGCTATATTCGGAAAATCGTCCGCAGGTACCAATTAAATAATCGGATATCCTTGAGTTTGTATAACTCACCAACACGTAGGACGGCATTCTTTCCCAAAGTGGCGGTTCAGGCACGTGTAAAATTACTTCCAAAGACGAATCCCACCATACCGTGCCGAACTCACAGCGGGTGCATCTGCTTCCGTGGTGGTAGGTTCACGTTACAAACAACTCCAGATATCTGCAGAGCACTCACTGGGTCAATTTAATATCTTTAATTCAAGCAAACGCATTTCAGCGATTTCTGCCTTCCTCAGTGCTCATGAATTAAATGTGCGCCACATAGCTGTTACGATCTTTTTAAAATGTCCCAATCTTTGCTCTCATTGGAGGACTCCATAACTAATGGTGGGGAACTAAAGTCATTTCACACAATGTGAGTAACTGTGGACGCCATGTTAGCACAATGTTGCTACAATAAAATTCATATAGCAGCCCCGTGTTTCTCCTTGTCCTGATACTTTAACATCTCTCCTTAATAGGAATCGAAACACTCAGGGACTACAGTTCACATTATGGGGCTAACCATGGTCCCATATGTATAGTCCCGCACCATCCAGCGTGCCATTGACCCCTCGCTTGCCGCTATATTCGGAAAATCGTCTGCAGGTACCAATTAAATAATCGGATATCCTTGAGTTTGTATAACTCACCAACACGTAGGACGGCATTCTTTCCCAAAGCGGCGGTTCAGGCACGTGTAAAATTACTTCCAAAGACGAATCCCACCATACCTTGCCGAACTCACAGCGGGTGCATCTGCTTCTGTGGTGGTAGGTTCACGTTAAAAACAACTACAGATATTTGCAGAGCACTCACGGGGTCAATTTAATATCTTTAATTCAAGCAAACGTGTTTCAGCAATTTCTGCCTTCCTCAGTGCCATTGAATTAAATGTGCGGCACATAGCTGTTATGATCTTTTTAAAATGTCCCAATCTTTGCTCTCATTGGAGGACTCCATAACCATATATATATATTTAAAAAAACAAAATCCTGGTACCCTGCCACCCTACCTGGTACCCTGCTGCACTACTTATCCACCCTCTGCAATACCCTCCCTCTACTCAAACTCCAATACAGAAAAGCCAACCTGGCACCCTGTCGCGCTCCCACATCACCCTGTGCACATTAACTCATCTCACTCTTCCTGCATTCAAAACAAGCATTGTCAAAGTCAATATGTATCGCCTAAGTGAGATCTATTTGCTTTGTCAATGTTTTTGTTTAGTCATGTTGTACATCAGCTCAGCTGCTGTGCAGCATGTCTGAAAGTAAAAAATAAAGAGCTATGATGCAGCCAACCCTAGCCATGTCACATCACTTTTTTTCTTTTTCTTTTCAACCATGTTGCACAGCAGAGGGAGAGCAACAACGCAGAACAGGATTGGAGGGAGGAAGCAATGACGAAGCAGGATGCTGCACCTTAAATTTAAAAATAAGCACAAAAATAAAGTTAGAAAAAAAATGCTATGACACAGCCAGTGCTAGCCACATCATAGCACATTTTATTGTTATAGCAGATGGGGTGAGCCAACACAGACAGCAGGAGGAGGGTGAGAGGGTGCAAGCAACATAAGGGACAGTGGGAGGAGGGGGAAGGAAAATGTTAGACAGCTGGAGGAGGGCTGAGGGGGCAGCAAGATGATAGACAGCTGGAGGAGGGTAGGAGGTGCAAGTAACATGAGGAGCAAAGGGAAGAGGGCAGGAGGGTCAAGCAACACCATGTAGGATGGAAGGGGGAAAGCAACACCACAGTTATAAGGAGGAAGGCGGAAGGATGGGAGAAGCATCACAGTGTGGCAGTGGGTGGGAGGGATAGGAGAAGCAACTCAATGTGGAATGGGGTTGAAAGAATGGGAGAAGCAAAACAACACTGAACAGACAAAGCAACACGGGAGAGGGTGGTATGAAAGGAAGAAGCAGCATTATGTGGTAGAGAGGTGCGAGGGATGGGGCAACAGCAACAATGTGGGAGGAGGCAGGGCAAGCAGCAACAATAGGGAAAGCAATGACAATGGGGTAAGCAACGACGATGGGTAAGCAATGACAATGGGGCCGGCAACTCAAAGAAAAACAATTACCTCCAAAAGCTTAAGCAGTGGAAGGACACACAGTGGAGCAAGGAAGCAGAACTTGGGCCAAGCTCCAGGGGAGGGGCAAACACACAAAGAGGAAGTGAAGCTAACATGTGATGACCATAGAGAAGCAAAGAAATGAGAGTGACGATAAAGCCAATCAATGGTATCAATGGGGGGTACTCTAAGCCACACAAAAATATGATGGGTGGAATGCTGAACATTGTCAAACATTCACAATCTGGGCCTAAATCCATCGTTTTTGTGCTCACCATGCCATTCCAGTTTTGACCCAGCCATATGCAAGTCAGTCTTGATCCTGCTCCCTATGGAAACAGTCCAGCCCGAACTGCCAGGCCAGGTCCTCCCTGGACCAGATACAAGCATCCTGGAACTGGTTTCGGGGTATCACCCCTCATCAGCCAAGCTAGCTTGAATACACTGGCATAGGGAGCACGGAACCCACATCTGGATATACTAATTCGCACTTGGAGTGACTATTGCAACACAAAAAGATGATGGATGGAATGCTGAACATTGTCAAACATTCACTCCCAGTACAGAGCTCTGGGCCTAAATCCATATTTTTTTTGCTCACCATGCCATTCCAGTTTGGACTCAGCTATGTGCAAATTAGTCTTGACCCTGCTCCCTATGGGAACAGTCCAGCCCAACCTGCCAGGTCAGGTCCTCCCTGGACCAGAAACAAGCATCCTGGGACTGGTTTTAGGGATATCACCCCTCATCAGCCAGGTTAGCTTTAACCCAATGGTATAGTGAGCGCAGGACCCACGTCTGGGCATACCCATACCACTTGGGGTGAATATAATAACACAAAAAGATGATGGACGGAATGCTGAACATTGTCAAACATTCACCCCCAGTACAGAGATCGTGGCCTAAATCCATTGTTTTTTTGCTCACCATGCCATTCTAGTTTGGACCCAGTCATATGTAAATCAGTCTTGACCCTGCTCCCCATGGAAACAGTCCAGCCCAAACTGCCAGGCCAGGTGCTCCCTGGATCGGACACAACATCCTGGGACTGGTTTCGGGATATCACCTCTCATCAGCCAGGCTAACTTGAATCCAATGGCATAGTGAGCCACGGGACCCACATCTGGGCATACCCGTCCCACTGGGATGACTATAGCAACACAAATAGATGATGGACAGAATGCTGAATATTGTGAAACATTCACCCCAGTACAGAGATCTGGGCCTAAATCCATCCCTTTTTTGCCTACCTTGCCATTCCAGTTTGGACCCAGCCACATGCAAATCAGTCTTGACCCTGCTCCCCATGGAGGACTCTGAGCCCCCTGTAAGCTGAGAAAATATCTCACATGCGAGGTGGGACCTAAAAAACAGTTGTCATGACCTTCCACCCTCATGCACCACTCTCTCCATATTTCTTCTCCCTTCCTGCCAAAAGCCAGACTCTCCACTCTGGCACAGTGAGCAGAAATCTGGTGCAGCATTGACAACATCACTATGAGAGCTGCTCGTCAGTGCAGCACGCTTTCCCTGTCATCACAAGACCAGCAATTGATGAGGAAAATGGCAGATGGTGAAGGCAGATCATTATCCACATTCTCCCTTCTCTTGCAGGTCTGTGGAGGCCAAGAGAGAAGGAAGAAGGCAGGTCAAATAGAACAACGTCATACATCATTCCCTCACTCTGCTTTGGTCTCTGGAAACCTAAGCAAGGCAAGGAAAAACACCAGGTAATCAAGCGCTTCTATCGGTGATATCACCACAGAGGAAAATAGCTTTTGTTTATCACTATTATGATAGGGAATAGTGGATAACCAGATTTCGATTCCAGCTATTCATGCTAATGTCTCTTAATGAGAGCCCCCTATAACATTGCATTAGTTCTCATCTTTCTAATGTTCCCTTTTGGTGGTGCCATGATTGTATCGTTCTCCTGTTGGTTCAAGGCTGTTCATTTGTATGATTATAGCATTAGTGATATTTCAGGCATTACAATGAAACCACATAACTTAACTGTCCCGAGCCACTTACAAGGACATCGAATTAAGGTGAAGGGCAATAATCCATTGATAAGGCCCACAACAGCAGTCGCTAAGGCTATTAAGATTTTCTAGCTTTGAGAGTAAAATCTTCTTTAAACAATAATTTCCCAGAAACCTAAGTTGTTGTAAAAGGACACTGGCTCTTGATTACTTCACAGTTCATTATCCAGTGCCTGCAGTGATTTGCAATATGTAGAATGGCACCACATTGTGAGAAGGAGGCATAGTTTCTGGGAGCCACTGTGGAGCAATAGGCAGTTAACACCCCCTGAGGGTGAGGTGAAAGTGTTCTTTTCTTTCAATGAGGTTCAAGGATATAAAGCTGGCTGTACCTTCCAGATCAGCATACTATTGGGAGGAATGAGCACAAATTTAGAAAACTGACTTACTCACTGTCATAGAATTGCACTTTAAAAATGCTTGAAATGTGTACGTTAGAAAATGACTCTAAGGAAAAAGGGTAAACGCATAATGTTTAGAATCCTAGGGCCAGATGTACGACTGTTTTTTTGCGGTCGCAAACAGGAAATCGGCCCGTTTGTGACTGTAAAATAGGTCTGGCCCATTTACAAACCCTATTTTGCAAGTTGGTAACCTATTACCGACTCGCAAAATAGGGTTTGCGACTCGCTATTAGGAAGAGGCATGCCAAGGGCGTCCCTTCCTAATAGCGAGTCCCAAAGGTATGTACCATGGTTTTGCGACCGCAATTATGGTTGCAAAACACTCGCAGTCTACCACCCACTTCAAGTAGGAGGTAAGTCGCTCGCAAACAGGAAGGGGTCCCCAGGGGACCCCTTCCCCTTTGTGACTGGCATTCAAAATATTTTTTAAGAGTAGGCAGTGGTCCCAAGGACCACTGCCTACTCTTAAAAAATGAAACAGTAACGTTTCATTTTTCTTTTTTTAAATGCATCCCGTTTTCCTTCATTGCTGCATTTAAAAAAATAAACTGCTTTAAAAAGCAGTCACAGACATGGTGTTCTGCTGACCCCAGCAGGCCACCATCCCTGGGAGTGCTAGCCATTCCTAATGGGGTCGCAAATTTCACCTGCCTCATGAATATTATTGAGGCAGGCAATTTGCGACCCCATTAGGAATCGCAAACAGTGTCTGAGACACTGTTGTACATTCCAATTTGCGAGACGTAAATTGTGAGTCGCAAAACAATGCAATTTGCGACTTGCAAGTTGGTAGGGTCGTACATCTGGCCCCTAGTAAATAAACAGTGAAAATACAATAGTTAATCACATGTAGGATAGAGCAATGTTCTTAGAAGGTTTGTAAATTAATGCGTGCTTCAAAAATGTTTGCACCAGGCAACCATTTATTAATATGTATATTAACAAGGCCCAAATGTCTTTTCACTTGACTCTTGCTCACTGTCACATGAATAAGACATTTAGTAAAATTGCTTAGCATTAGTGACATCCTTTAGAAATGTGCTCACTATGACATTGTGTTCATCCAGCTCCTCACCCTATGTTAGATCATATGTTAGAATAAAAAGAGCTTACTAAAGCTGCTTATGTTAAACAATGATTTAGAGACTCTTATGAATGCTGTTTCCGTATAACATTGATAGTTGCTATCATTTTACTGACTAGCCATTGATCACACATTGAGCTCATAGTGCATCCTGTAGCTTAGGTAAGAGGATTCTCATGAGAACCTTCCCTCATGTAACAAACGCAGTAACAATTCTATCGAACATGGCAATGAGAGTACAGACTGTGGGAATCGGAAGAAGAAGCATCGTATGACTTATGACATCATCTCGTGAACTATTATCATTGGATATCGACAGAGGACACCTATAGAATTGTTACAAAGGTATGAATCTATATTAATGAGTGTTTCTAGCTAGTTGAGAGAGAGAGAGAGACACCTCACTTTACCTCATCCTCATTCTCTGAGATTTACATTTACTCTTACCCATCATTTGATTCCATTGATTTCCCGGTGGTCCTGCCGCTGGATCTTTCTTTGCCCTGAGACTCTTCTTTATGAGCGTTAATTTCCTTAGCTATTTCCCTGAGGTGATGACTTTTTGGAATGATTATTAGTGATCAATAATACTGCAAGGATCGCACTTTTATTTACAGTTGGTACTGCAGCTGTAGGGAACTTGGCTGAGTTTCCAAAATTGCTCTTTATGAGAAGTTCATCTCTTACTTGCTCTTCTCCAGAGGAACTCTTCATGGGTTCTATTTTAGAACAGGTCTCTTAGTTAACTCATGGGGTTTCTTTATGGAGCACTGTGCATTTATCTAATGCTAACTTGTAACCAAATGTATTTGGTATTTCTGTAAACTTACTAAACTGAATGAAGATAATTAGATATTCTAACTTCATGATAAATAAAGGTTTTTGAAACCTTCATTAGACTAATCACCAAATATAAATGTCATTGATGTTTTGATTTCTTTTTAAAGTGCTCTAATTCGCGTATGGTGCAAAAGGTCAGTTGACCTTTCCGGAGCCGCAAGGATTCTCTATGGTGAGATTTGTAAGTGGGTGTATATTAAGATTGAACCAACTTGGTGAGTCCTTGGGCTCCTACACTATCATAGAATGAATGTGAAAATAAAAACATGAGTGCAGTTGGACATTTACCGCAATTCAACTGTCATTTGGTTACAGACCAGCGGAGAACAACATTCTGTTGTTAATGCATGGGCATTTATTATAGATTAATGCCCGCTGCTGCTCCACTGGATCACTAAACAGTCAAAGGTTCTATAGTGCTTAGGTATTGACTTATTAACAAGAAATACATAGAAGATTCACAGTAAAGAGAACATTATATGAACAGATAACACAATGAGAGAGGGCAGCCCCTATAGATTTAGGGGTGCATGTATAATGAAGCATTAAAATGCATAAAGGCAGGAAAACCAACATTGATAATTGCTGGAGGGCCAGCCTTATACAGAAAATGTGATTTTTAAATTACCACATGCAAAACTCTGTGGAGGAAGTAATCACCCACTACATGTGGTTATGTTAAACACTGTGCCCTAAAACTAACCATGTAGAAAAAACTGCCTCTCAAAATCTTTAGACATGTGGCACACTATCTGTCATATGAGATAAGAGAGAAAGCACATTTAGACATTGAAGTGGTTGCCAATGTGGGTGGACACTGCATTGAAGAACTAAATCCAGCTAACCAGTCCTTGCAATAACAGCAGGTACAGTTTTAAAGAATTTCGCCCCGTCATTATAAGCTGAAATAAGCTTTATTAAAGCAAAACAAACAAAGAATTTGTAATTGTGTTAGACAGTTAACAGTAAAGTTTCGCCTCTCGATCTGATTGACCAACCTTAAAATGTCAGATTCCATTAAACAGCAACGGGCATTTCGTTATTTTTTCACACTATAGGTATTTTGTTAAGTTAAAATAACAACACTACATTCTTACAAAGAAACAAGAAGCTGTATCATCAAAAACGCTCATAACCCACAAGTCCACTGAAATATTACAAGAAAGCAGCAACTTTACCGCAACCTCTGAATGAAAAAATAAATCACAAGCGGGAATTGTTAGATTTGGGATTATTATATATCATTCTTAGGAAAGCAATTCACAAAGTAAGGAGTTACTGAATCAATGAGACTTTTTGTCTTGAACTCTGAGTAAAATTGAATACATTCCATACACCGACCAGATTTGCTGCATAATTGACAGTCCATAATAAATCAACTAGCAACAGGGCAGTTTTTCAGTGCTTAGTGACAATGATTGATGATTGGCTAATCTCAAATGTCAACTGTAATAGCCCTAGTGTGGGCAGAGTAGTTGTTGGAAATGCTTGGTCTTTCAGAAGTAGCTATTTTTTTATACACATAAAACACTTAAATAGAAGAATTGTCCTATTCGCCCTTTGATCAATAATGATTGTTTTTTTAAGGAAGGAGGGGTAGTCGCTGGCCTGATTTTAGGAGGCAGTATTGATTGCAGAGGAGCAATGGTGCATTAAAATGTTCTACTACACCGCCAACCTAAAACGGCGATAAAAAGAATTCCATCAGGTGAAATATGATGGCGGAAAATTGTTTCTAATTACATATAAAATATTCCGCCAGCGATAACATTCACTGATGGGGCATTGCTGGACGTCATCATTATGGGTGCACCTGGAAATATGTAACTGTCAGTGGAAAATGAAGTAGTGACAGCAGAATGTCTTCCGCCAGAACATGCATACATTCCATCATAAGCCGAGTACACATTATTATAGTTTTGCTGCTCAGGAATTGCAAAATATGGCTGATAAGTGCATAGTTAGCATGAGCGGACGATGCCGGGCCCATCAGTGACAACAATCACCATGGAAAGGAAGGAGTAGCTAGTGCCTGCTCGCTGTTTCATCTGTGCAGCCTGGCATGACATCCTGCAGCCCTCTCCCACATATGTGCTGCACGTACCTCTTTGTTGCTGATTGGTGAGTTGATTGTTGGCCATGTGCGAGAGTGCTGACCTGTTTGTCAGGGTTATACTACTGTGTATACCTTTTGTCATGTCAGCGTGTGCACTGCCTTTCCACCTGCATGTTGCTCCTTTATTGTCTTCCACCCTGTCCTGCCAGGTCTTAGTGAATGTGTCAATTTCTTGGAGGTGTCGAGGTGAACTTACTGCCCTGTTCCCTTGTCACGAAATATCATCTTTGCAGTTTGTACTTGTGTTAAATCTGTCATTGTGCGACGGTATCAGAACTATAATGTAATGTGAGATATGTCGTGCTAGTCATGTGCACATGATTACCAAAGGTGTATCCACTCTAACATGACAATGTTTAACTGACGTGCATATTTGTGTAGCATCATCACACCTGTGACAATAAGAACCAGGCAGAAACACTGTACTCCTTTCATACTTCACCCCCCTTGTATTAAATATGTTGTATGCTGATTGCAGCACACACCTGCTGACGATCATGATGATGCTGTTTGCATTGCAAATGCGTTGAATGGATGCATCATGGGTCTGCTTAAGTAAACATCTGTATTTATTTATGGTGCAGGGTGGTGTGTTTAACACTAGAAAATAGTTAAGGTTTAGTTAAGGATGACAGAAGTGAGCACTGTATACAGCACAAAACCCCAGAAACCGAACACTGGCCTGTTAAGTTAACAATCTAACCTTACCTCCGTCTCCCATAATAATGTCTAAAAGGTGGGCACATATGGGAAGAGAAGATTGAGGGTGTTGCTGACTGTTAGATATTTCTTTTTATTATTCACTCACCGAGTCGGCGGGGTGACACTTCAATTGAATAGGTAATCGCCTGATTGTCTGTTGGTCTGAGTATGTATTGTTATCCAGCCAAAGCATGTTATATTGAGGAGATGTTGTGTAGCTTAACTAGGATGCTGACGACATGTCACCCTGTGATCTGAAACTCTCCTTATATTATAATGTATGACTGTAGGTTGCATATTTTATTATGTTTCACATGTTCCAAGGTGTATCTATTTACATCCAATTGTAATCATTAGAGATATTACAGATGATGACCTAATGTGGTATTGTGTTGGTGCAGTAATGTGTAAAGTTACAAAGAGTAGATGTGCGGTGGGAGTTAAGGTTACCGTACTACTTTAAGTGATCATTTTCTCATCTTTTGAGAGATTGTGTGCAGGCGACATTCATCCTGTTAAATGCAACTAAGGATTTTCCAGTGACTTTTGTAGCTTTTCGTCTTAGAAAACCTAACTCCCTAGTGTTAATGGGTCCAAGTAAAAATAAGGATTAGCATACCCTGGCAAGTATGCCTCTTAATGGCAATACTGGGCCTTAATGGTCCCAGATTGTAATGAACCTGAATGTCCCTAGCCAGAAATTGCCAGCAGTGATTCCACCCAGCAGTCAATATTGATAGATCGCCAGTAAAGAGCAAGACTGCTCATGGTCACATTAATAGGCATTACTGGACAATTGACTAATGAGCATTAATAATAGAGACAGGTTACAATAAACCTCAATAGGCCTTGACTATCAATGGGCTCAGGATGTAAGGAATGTTTAAGGCCCCTGTGCTAATTAAGCAATAATGCCCCTCGCCTGTAAAGAGCTTGAATACCATAGTAAATTCTGGGTACAGTGAAAATGGTGATCCTTGATACTGCACTAGTCCCTCTTCCTAGCTATTCTAAGGGTCGTATCTCAACCATCTAGTATCATAATCTCACTATGATTGGTCTTGGGATTGCTCCTAGTTGTGGTTTTGGTGCTAGCCACCTATGTGCTTGCTCCACTACAAATAGGTCAAAAAATGTAGACCCACTCAACAGGTCAGACAATATGATCTCAATAAATGTTTCTAGTTTTTTCAGAGCCATGGAGTGAGGAAGACCAACAATTCTAATGTTATTCCTGTGTGAGAGGGGGCACAAGGTCCTCTTTCTAAGCCTTGATCAGGAAAAGTTCCTTCTCCAAATGCTGGACACTCTCCTGAGTATTGATACCATCATCCTCCATGTCTGATATTCGGTGTTCGGCCATATGCTGTTTATCAAGTTGCTCCTTCAGTTGATCTATTCTCATAGCGAGTACATCAATTTTGCCATAAATTGAATTAAATTTGCTTTTCATGTCTAGTAGAAAACGTTTCACATTAATCTTATCTTAAGGAGCTTCTTACGCTGAATCTAGGCAGCCTTCATCTGCCATTGTAATGTCAGCTATCATGGAAGCCTTCCTCTGCCATACAGGTATTTGCTTTTGAAACCCTTTTTCCGTGTCAGTCTGTATATTGTGCTGTATCTCTTCTCCAAACACCCTGTTGTTGCAACCATTTAGTGTGTCGTTCTGTGCCATATTAGGCAGTTACTCTTAAAGCCTGTAACGGGGCCTGTGATATTGCTTCTGGTCCCGTCAGATATATCTTATTTGTCACAATGGCTTCTCATGTGGATGTTCGCCATGGTTCGTCTACCCACAAAATGCACAGGAATATGTTAGAACGGGACCCCATCTCAGTGTATCCCAATGACTTTAAGAAAGTGCTTTCAGAAGTTTCCTCCCATGTTCTACCAAAAGCATGTTAGAATATGTCTAGCGGTGTAAGGGTGTAGGAGCCTGAACCTAAGTCTCAGTTCGATGAAACGATCGATATTAACCCTTTTACTTGCTGTAGATGCCTCCAGATTGGATCACCTCTCTGCACCTCAAGATGGAGCTGCATGGTCTCTGTATGTGTCTATATAGCGGCCTATCTCGATCACGCTCCCCAGCCTGTAGTCTTCCTAAAGTGGCTACATCTCTGTGCCTCCTTCACTTTGCTGCTATTTTAGTCTCTCTGATGGTCCAAGCCTAAGCACTGCAGCAGACCCACTTTCAGTCACATCCTTTGGCAACTAATTAGAAATTATAGTGCAACTAAGCAGCAATTATGGTCAGCAGTCAGGCCATGCCCCCTTTTCCCCCTTATTTTAAACTACTTATAGAAACCCCAAAGCATGATTTATAAATTTGGGTTTACTTTCTAAACTTCTATGTAGAATGTAATATCAAGGTGATGGCAGTGATAATAAAAAGAACAGTTAGCACCTCTGTTAGAGTTTTGCACAGGTATAAACTAACATGTCATATAGCGTGCTCAATGTTAACACTTTGCCATCCACAGTGTTACCCCATGCATGAAAGAACCTTCCTTCATGCACATACAAATTGAAAATCCAAAACAGAGCACAGCTTGTATATCTGTATCGCTTGACCCACAGTAGTCAGTAGTGTAATTTAGTTGTTGAAATACATCATGACTCAAAAAAATCCAGATAGCAAGTCCATGAACAGCATATATTTATTCAAATAAGTTGCCACGTAGTAGTAGAACCTCTACATCTACAGCCGACACGTGTTTCGTCAAAATGCGACTTTTTCAAGGCTTAAAGGAGTATGTGAGTATTGTAGGTTCAACCAGCACTGGCTAGTTAGTTTGTAGTCCAGTTATCGTAAAAGTATTAGGTGATCTCTACTAGTCCGTATATGTAAAGATCTTAAGACGTAAAACGGGGTCTGGAAAAATCACTTTGGCACTTATTTGAATGTTCATGGACTTGCTATCTGGATTTTTTTGAGTCATGATGTATTTCAACAACTAAATTACACTACTGACTACTGTGGGTCAAGCGATACAGATATACAAGCTGTGCTCTGTTTTGGATTTTCAATTTCTATGTAGAATGTCATGATACCATAGCAAGAATTTGCCAATATCATCCCAGTCTTGCCCAAAGCATATAATAATTATTTATGCCACCAGCTCCTGCCCATTTGTATTCCCAGTGCAGCTAACAGCGGTGCCAGGTCTCCTTTGCCAGCATATTTTTTGAGGATGAAGATCCTGCTGTGATGTGGTTCTGTATTTAAATTTCCAAGCAGGGTACCAGGACAGTTATCAGCTGCAATTTTCCTCCTTTCCCCACACCATTTTGCAGGACACGGAGAGCAGGACATTTAACAGTTTTTCCTATACTGGTTGCAAATAAACTGCTAAAGTCCACTCCTTCACTGCTCTTTCTGTGAGGGTAAAGAAGACTGGGAACGGTGGCATTCGCTTCTGACCCTGTCCACAATTTGCAAACTGGTTACTGGGTCCTGATCTTTCTTTATCCTTGCAAATGTGCCACTAAAGGAAGTCTGAGAGGTTGTTAGCTGTCCAGATGTGAAAATATGGAGTACCCCCACTACTGCCCTTGGGCAAGGTAGGTGACCCTGGTTGTGGGGCTAGCTGGGAATAGAATCCTGGAGGGGCACAAGTGCTCCTCTTCCTAATATGCTTCCGCTGTGTCCTCTTCCTCAATTTCCCTAGAGAGTCTAAACTGAATAGGTGTAAAATCTCTATGAGGCACATAACTGTGTACATAAGTCAAAGGTATAGGACATCATCCTGGGCATCCTAGTGCGTTGATGCCTCATGGGCATCCTAGAGCATTGACCCTAACTGTCAGACAGTGATGCATTATATTCCTCTATTCCATCTTCCAAACACACCTACATTATGACTTACAACACCTTCATGCATTTTTGTTTCCATTTTCATCATTTAACTCATTTTTGCATACTTCCATAGTAATCGGATATGCTTTGGGCAGGAAAGTTTCATGTGACCTCTCCATCTCATCTGCAAAGGACGTGCCTTCGCTATTCATGTTTAAAAGAATGCACCCGGGGCTACAAACCCTTGTAGTGCCTGGCATTGTCCTTTCTACATTCTAGCAACTTAATGTCCTGAGTAGTTGTGCTTTTGTGGAGTGGGACAGGTAGTTATATTGTTATCTGGGTGTCACACTGCATCCACATACCCTACACCAGAATCTGTGTGCCTCAGTCTGGTTTTGTCTTTCAAGAACCCTGTCAGTAGCTCCTAAAAAAGTTATGTTTTCAGTTGGCTACATGTCACATTCTGGTCTTTATAACAACATCCATAGGACCTCTGATACAGTGGGGGCCAAGAATATTTCATCTCGGTGGTAATAGGGGGATATCTAATGAGGGGCAATTTTCAAGACGGTAAGTCCCAGCACGAGCTGACCGGTACATTGTTAGCTCAGTATCGAAAGCATGCGGTCTCATACAGTTGAACTAACGTACACTTTGACCTAAGTGGGTCTACACTTACTTCTTAGGTCTTTCTCAAAGGTCCTACATCTCCCTCATCTGATTCCAGGGTCCCTTCGTGCCCTGCAACATGTGGCTCCAGCACACTCTCTCTCTCTTCTGGGGGAGCCTAAAATGCCCTGTCACCATTGCTTAGGTTTTTGTAAGTCAGACTCAAGCACTGGACTTTGGGGCTGGCTGTGGCAAGTGTTCCAGGCCAGCTAGCATCTGTCGTTTCCAATTATAACATTTTTGTCCACTTTGCCCACTATGCCAAGCCAGAAAGAACCCAGCTTCATGCAAATCAAACTGTCCTTCTGTAACAAGGGCATTTCAGCCAGACCTGAGTAGCCAGGGGATATGTCCCCTCTAGACAGAAAGACTAGAAATCCTAGTCCTGTTTTTTCTCCTGTTGGGCCTCATCTTTGCTGTACAGTTGATACCTATGGCACAGAGAGCACAAGACCACTTCTGAGCATAGCCATGGAAAATGAGGCTTCACAATGAAAGACAAAGATGATGGGTGGAATGTGTGCAAAACTCTTAGCAGCTGGCAATCACTCAGGCCAAATTTCAATCCATCACTTCGTGAGACTCATCAAGGCAGAAACTGATATGGGGTTTTTGGGTTCCTTTTAGAAGGGACCTGGCCTAGCAGTTTGGGAAAGGCCATCCCTTTTGGAATGGGCCATGTGTGATTTGCAGCTGCTAGTCAATGTTTATAATGGCGCAGACAAATAGAAAATTATGGACTGGTATGTGGCCCAGAGTCATTACCACAAGATGAGATGATTTCACAATATTAGGAGGGCAACCTAATTTCCTTGTTCACATGGAACTTTCCAATTCTAATTGCATGTATCTGTAATCACTCTTTTGTTTTCAATTACTTTCCATATTTCATTTTTCAATTAATTTCCAGACGTTGGTGTCTTTGTCCATAAAGTTCTTTGTATTAAGAATCCAATTCCAGCACACTTAAAGCAGACCCAGCCAACGCGTTTCACTTCTTATAGGGACTTCATCAGGGCCTAAACAATTTAAAAAAATAAAAAACATGTAATCAATACTTTTCACTTATTAAAATCAACAACTCTGGTTCTTATTTTTACATTACATTTTCTAAATGTTTCCATTTTTTTCTGTGTAATTTTTAAGCTAACATGAACCACTTCCTTTTCAAGGAGTGCATTGATCAAAATTTCTGTACCAACCTCTGTCAGGTATACAGACTAATATATACACAACATCACCCAAAATTTAATTAATCAGTGTATTCCTTAAACCAAAAGACACCAACTTTTTAAAGAGTGATTGCAGTTACCAAGTGCGTATTTCCGAACTAACACCTCTAGTACTCTTCAAATTGCGCATCAACTCCGCCACAGGATATTGGATGCAAAGAGTATTGACACTTTAGAGCCATGCCTGGGAACTGCAGGAAGTGATGTATTTAGCGTTACAAACTGGAACCCTTGCCACTTAAATTCAGCAAACATACCTATTCATACACTGTAGGATGAGCCTAAAGATGGGGGAAGCTACACTCGTCTCAAGCCTGAGCTGAGATTCACAAAGTGCACAATACTTAGGCAAATCTCAGCAAAGCAATAAATTGAGTTGTTGGCAACAGTGGCACACCTTCAAAATCGGTAATATCCCTCATGTAGTGTTAATCTATTGTGAATGATGATGGTCCCCAAAAAGCAACCACAGGTGAAATTCCAAAGATACAAAAGCAAAAAGGACCCAAAGAAAGTCCCTAATGTTCCGCTATTTATTGTACAGATAATTATAGCGACAAGGCTGGTTTCAGGGAAAAAATTATTTTGCGTCATTGCATGTATTCTACATAGACAAATTGGAGATGCTAATGTTGGGAAAGGGTCCTTTAAACTACAAATTGTATTTCCCATCGTAGTGTGACAAGGCGTTGAAGTGCTTTACACCGGGCAGTACTCTGCTCCGGAACCCGAGGTTACCGCCCATTGGCGCCAACTTGTTCCGCCTCATCGGGTCTATGTTAAACGTCAAAAATAAATTAAGAAATGGTGTTCAAAGGTATTTATTAACCGGCTTCCCAGTCTATGTCAAGCATGAATAATAGTGGAATTGTGCCAAAGCAGGAAGCTAGACAAAACCAGGACCAGATTTAACAGAAAAAGATCGGAGGGTGAAAATGTCTACGTTTTCAAAGTGACACTTATAGCCATTTTTTGCCCCACATTTTGTATGATCTTCACAATCTGAAAATCGTGATGTCTGGGCATGTTGCCAATTCTTTTCCTTTTCTTCACAATAGTTGATTTGACACCAAATCACCTTTTGGATTTAACTGAATCTAATTATTTATTTATTTAATCACTTTGTAAAATGCGTTGTGTCACCTTCTGGTCACTTAGGGCCTCATTTACGAGGTTTTGGCGCAGGGCAGCGCTTCAAGGAATCTTGCTGTGCTGCCCTGCATCAAAAGAAAAGGGCAGGAATTTTCCGTACCTATGAGATACGGCGCATTCCTGTCCTTTTTCCCGGCGCTGGCGCCCAATGGGCTGCCATGCGCCAATGCAGGCACCCTTGTGCCATTTTGCAAGGGTGCCTGAGTTGCAGGGATGATTGATTTTGTGCAGGAAGAGACAATTTCTACACAAAATCAATCAATGGATGCAATTTCCTCCTTCTATGTGTGCTACTGAATGCAGCACACACGAGGCGCAGAAGTGCTGCAGCATATTTTCTATGTGTGCTGCATTGTGCAGCGCATATAGAAGGAGGAAATTGCATCCATTGATTGATTTTGTGCAGAAAGGTGTCCCTTCCTGGGCAAAATCAATCATCCCCGCAATGCAGGCAACCTTGCAACATAGCACAAGGGTGCCTGCATTGGTGCATGGCAGCCCATTGTGCGCCAGCGCAGGGGAAAGGACAGGAATGCACCGTATCTCATAGATACGGCACCTTCCTGCCCTTTTCTTTTGGCGCAGGGCAGCGCAGCAAGATTCCTTGCAGCGCTGCCCTGCGCCAAAACCTTGTAAATGAGGCCCATAGAAAGAGGAAGAAATGAGGAGATATAAGGATATTTCTCCTTGTTGCGCCTCCCTAATGCCACCCCTAGGTTAACATTAGAATCTGATGCATTCCCAGGTTTACGATTCCTCGTAAATCCGGGAATGCTTCGGATTCCATGGGTGTTGCGTGGGAACAACCACAGCAACCCCCTTTCAAGCAGTGTTCTGCATGAAAGGGGCACAAATTTACAAGGCCATGAAAAGCCACGTAAAGTGGCTTTATGTGGCCTTGTAAATATGCTGCAGCACTTTTGCGCCACTGGAGCGTCAAGAAAGTGACGCTCCGGCAGCGCAAAAGTGCCACTAGGGCCTCGTAAATGAAGCCCTATATACGCAAACATCTATTGTAGTGATGCGTTGGTGGAAATGTTAGCGCCCAGTCAGTGAAGGATGGGCAATGTACAATATTCTTCTATCAATGCCTCGTTTGCTTGGTTACGAGCTATAATCCGTAAGTAATAATGGTTGAAAGAAATCTTTTCTAAAAAGGAATTTAGATTAATTTTCTGAACAATTAAAACTGATCTCTTCATTTTAATTTTAATTACGTGAATTACCTTTAAAGTTATTTCATAAACATTTATAAGGCTCTGGTGTACTCTGGCACCAAAATCACAGATAGTTGCCCCTTGCCTGCAAGTATTTGAAATTGGCATTTCATTACTTTAAGTCATGATTATGTTTGATGGGTTTATAGCGACTCATTCAGGGCATATGTAATTCTAAGCACTAGCTGACAGGGGAACTATACAGGGACGTATCCCATCTTAGAGCTTAAACTTAAAATTGCTGTGTAAGGTATGCAGGTGCAGAGGTAAGGCATTCCAGAACATTGCGGCCCACACTGCTTTTGTTGGTAAGCTGTTGTACTACTAAGCCACAGCTGTTGCCTGATTGGAATGGCTTGCTCGTGGTGAACCTGGTTAGACGGTTGTGGAAAGGCTTAATTTGTTCATTCAAAAATACTTGACAAAGGTACACTGACATTTAATGTCTCTCTTTATTTGTCAATCCTTTAATTTGTTTTTCTGTTTAACATTTACCTGCATTGCATTTCGTTCTGTGATAGTAATATTGTTTGTGACTTTGAAAACGTTGCCTGATTTTATTTTTCCAGATTCAGAATCCCTCGTATAATAATGTTTCACGAAGTCGCTTTTATTGGCAGCATCGATTATCACGTCCAAATTGATCCGTTCAATTAAAATATAAACTTTGATTTAGGTGTTGATGCGAAGTACAGTGTTTACGACCAACGATGGCAATCACTTCCTGTAACTCATGACACCTGAATGTAGGTGTGGGATGGAAACGGTGACAAATAACTTGCTCTAATCCTATTACTGATTTCTTTTTATGTGACCATTAGATTTTGGCTGGAGATATTTGATTATAGTACTGTCTTATTGTAATGATCACCAACGTGTTCTAAACGAGGAATGTAAGATTTCAGATGTGAATCCCTTACTATCTAGATATTTTTCATCAGACCTGGCAAGCTGTTTGACTTTGTTGTGCAGTCCAATGAGACCTTTCAATCCAGTTTTCAGCACACTACTACTCGTCTCCGGATCCATTATCACCACATTCTGCTTATACACTTTGCATGAGTCTCCTGTTGTAAATTGGAGGTGATAAGTAGTAGAAACATTGATTTAAAAATCAAAAAAGACAAAAATCACAGAGAGCCACATCCCTCAATGAACCTCCTTCTCAATGCCCATTAACTGACAAATTCCGATCCTTCTAGGCACAACTTTCAATGTAGAATAAACTAAGGAAAGTATACAGATGAGGGGGTAAGGGGCAGGAGAGGGAAAGGACAGGTTTAACAATCCTCCTCCATAAAAAAAAATAAAAAAAAATGACAATATACAGCAATTGGAGCAAAGAAAAATCATCCCTGGAGGATTTTCCAAGATGGAGTACAGGTCCTCAAAGAATACTTAACACGACCAACAATAGAACCTTCTATTAACATATCTTCAGATACGAGAACAGGACCATGATCACCCTTACTAAGAGTATGTTCTGTTACATCCCATTCATGCAATCTTCTGGTATCGGCATTCTCACTCATATTAGGGGTAATAATGGAATCACCTAAGGAGGTTTTATCAAGTTCTGTAAAGGAGTTGGACTCAGCACCATATGCTGATTTTTCACTCACACACTTCTCAGTTTTCCTGATGTTTCAGCAGTTTTCATCCTGAGTGATGACACTTGCCTCATTTATTCTAACAGCTTTGATAGGTCTGGAAAACGTAGAACTTCCTTACTCAACTCTAACAGATAGTCTTAATTAACCACATAACCTAGACATATTTCAGAATGTTTAACTGCGTTCAGTGTCATAATGCCATTTTACTTTAGATAGATACATCTGAACATTAGATCTCACTTTAACCAGTCTCCTCACTCTTTTTTGGCTGACATAGGAAACTTGCTCCTCAGCCATCATGGGCAAGTACCTGGAGATTTCCACTGAGAAACTGGAACGGTCTAACACCATTTACAGAGTGGGAAGAGATACAGTACGACCACAACCTCTCATCAATGGTATCGAGCAAAGTTTGTTTGGTGTACACTTTCTTTAAGATAACAGTTAAAACATGCTCTACAAAGCCATTGCATGAAATGCAGTTGTGATCTGTTTATTCCCATGCAATTGAGGGAATTCAGTCATTTCACAGGAGGGAAGTTGCACACCATTGTCAGTGACTATTATTTCTGTCAATCCATCTTTACTGAACAGTTCTCTACTAAGGCACTTCAGCTGTGAAGGCTCTTTTAACAAATTCGACGTCCAGTTATTTAGAAAAGTACTCTATTAAAACAGGGGCATATAGCATATAAGAAGTCATTATCTTAAAGCGTTCACAATTTCAAACCCTACTTTGTGCCAGGCGTAGTTCAGCTATGGTACAGGGTGCAAGGGAGGAGAAGTGTTTTTAGAATTCGTATTGCAACCTCTACACTCATCACAATTCCTTCCAAAACGGTCTGTATTAGCATCCATTCCAGGACCCAAAATTGTGTTCCCAACAAATTATGAATAGCGAACATTCCCATTTTACTAGGCCTGGGTGGAATTATAATTTTGCTCACGGAATTGGTTTAATTTGCTAACTCAGTTCCTGCCAAATTCTGCCAATTGGTGCATGGCGAAATTATTCAGCTGTTCACGCCTTTCAAAGTTCACAGGAACAATGAGAGGTTCTGCAATGAGCGCTTGTGGGCGCGAGTGAGATTTGCCGGCCCCAGGCACAATTTTCGGTTGCCACAGAGCCGTCCAGCACCATTTCATAATGCCGGTGGACATGATCGGTCGTGGTCAGAGAGGGCTGCTGCGTAAGTAGATTTGCTGCTGCGCAAGTAGATTTTCTACTCAAGTGGCAGCAAAATCAGCTCAAATGGCCGCACGCACTCTTGCACAACACCTGGTGCTGTTCACGCTGATTTTCAGTGCTGCTCATGCTACCAGTGCTAAATTGCAGCGCAACCTGCATATTTTTCATCCTTTGGCAGAATTCTGTGGAATATCGCAGGAGTTTTTCTGTACTTCCGCGGCACTCCGTGAGTTCTACCCACCCCTACATATGACCCAAATTGCTTTTGCCAAGAATGATTTCCCAAACTCTTTCTGGGAATTTGTCACTTCTGAATATAAACCCATCAACCAAACTCAACTCAGCAGAAAGCTGAGAAAAAAGTGTAAGAGATCTATACATCTCTTGCTGGGCGGCCACCGTTTACAAATGTATTCTCACACAGTTAGAGTACTTCATCGTTAGTGTCTTCCGACTGCCTCAACTCTTTGTTAACCATGCCTTAACACATACCACATCAATACCATGCCTGACATCACATCGATCTCATCATCATATTGTTTTCAGCTTCACTGCATGGACAAGATAAACGTGACAAGCAATAAGCTGGTTAGTTGTTCTGAATAGAAACATATGTATCTTCAAAACTATACTCTTTCAGTTTTGAACATAACCTTGCTATGTGGGCTGTGAACTATAACCCTGTACTAGTGGATAAAATATGAGCCAATGGTTTGTGATTGGTTTCAAGTGTGAACTTATTACCCATACAAATTGTCTAAGATGGTTGATGTCCCAAAATCAAGCTAGTAGCTCATTTTCTGTGATGGCATACCATCTTCCCATGTCACTTAGTTTTTGGTGTGTTAGCCACCACCCACTTGTTGTTGCCAGGTTTCTGTGACAGAACTGCCCCATCCCATACATTCTTGCATCAACAGTGATTACAAATAGTTTCCCTAAGGAAAATGGCTTCAAAGTGGGGGCCATGATTATGTATTTCATTATTGTCCTAAATGCTTGTTGTTCTCTAACCCGAAAAAAGTCTATTCCTTGACATAAACGTTTTCTCAGGGGTTAAACGATGGAAGCGCATCAAATGTTTAACATAATGCTAACAGAACCGCATGAAGAGAATTAGCTGTTCTTTGTCACACAGTGAGGGCACATCACTGATAGCCGTGAATAGCTATTTCTTGCGAAACTCACCTGATGATGACATTGTGTGCCCCAGATATTCCACTTGAGATGTGAAATATCTACAGTTCTCCATTTCCAGAACCAAGCCATGGTTCACTGATTTAAGGAAACTTCTCTCAAACTTCCAAGGTTTCATTATGATCCTTTGTGAATAATAAAATGTCATCCTGGAAGCAAATTACTTTGTCTTCCAGACCCTAAAACAAATGTATCATTGCTCTTTGGAAAACAGATGCTGCTGACACAGCACCAAATGGCATCAGCTTATATTGGAAAAGCCCCAACAGAGGAATAAAGTCTGTGAGTGGATTGGACTCTTCAGCTAACTCAATGTGGTTGTAAGCATTGTAAGGGTGAGGGTGCGGCCTAAAGGCTATAGCGGTCGACCTCAAAGCTGGGGACCGGGTTCAAATCTCAGCAGGGACGCTCAACATCCTGTGATTCTGGGCAAATCACTTAATCTCCCTGTGCCTAACAAAATGAATGTGTCCATCTGTAACACAACTGATTCTCATGTAAAGTGCTCTGATACCTTTGGGTCAAGTTCGCGCTATCTAAAACTCCCCCACCCCCCAAAAAGTAATCATGACAAAGATTGAGAGTGGGAAACCCTTTGGCACCATCAAGAAGGAATAGAAATTCATTTATCTTTGAAAGTGAATGTTTGTCAATAATTATGTTGGAATTTAAAGCCCTCATGCCTACAAAAAGGTTTAGTTTACTGTTGCTCTTATTTGCTAAACCCATAAGAGAAATCTACTCAGAAAACTCTGCCTCGTCAATGAAGTCCTCATCCAGTAATTCATGCAATAAGTGCTGTAAGTCTTTTACGTACAGATAGTGGTGCTCAACTTAGCTTCTGCTTCACCATTCCGGCATCATTTCTCAGTTTCATACAATAGCTGAAGCCTCTCAGTTCTTCCAAGGTGTCACTGAACACATTAGGAAATGCTGTAAGGATTTGAGGTGCTAAGCCATGGTCACTCTAGGCTAAGACTGACTCAGTTGTGCATGGGTTCAGAACAATTTCCAAGAGTCTTTGGTCCCTTCAATACAGTAGACACAACTTTAAGTGCTACATAGATTTTAATTTGAAAAGATCTCTTCTTGAATTTAACGACAGTGGAAAAATGGCCAATGAAGATTATTTTATGCACATCAAAAGAGGTAGCTTCCACATCTGTTTCTAAGAGTCTTATAACCTTTGCCTTGAACAAGTAATCAAATAAGATTTGCATGATGATGGTCTAGGGAAACTTAAGTCAGCCATGACCTGCAAGCTTACCCCCAGAACTTGAAGCTCACACATTGAAGGCGAATTTACAGCCTTTCTCTCATAACACTTGCTGAACCATGAGGACCATATTATTAACTTCCAAAATATGCTCTTCCCCATGTTCTTTATCCAGTGAAGTCACATCAGATTCTTGAGAGACTCTGGGTCTATAATTTTGTTTCAATTCCTTGCAAACTCTTGTTGAACGACCCATATGCCCACAAAAATAAATACATTTTTTGACTTGTTGCTGGGCATCCCATGAATGATGCAACATGTGTAGGACCTTCACAGCAATAATAACACACGGATTTGTAGTAATTTTTTTAAATTCCTTGATGATATGTACTTATCATGTATATCGTTGGTACTATATATTTCATTCGTTTTGCTGCCGATCTGTCCTTATTCACCTCCTTGACCCAAGACACAGACTGTTCAACAGCTTTAGTAGTCTTTACCACTTCCTCCAAGAAGGGATCACCAATTACATAAAGTCTCTCTCTAATTCATTTACTGTTACAATTCAGCATAAATTGATCTGTAATCATTGCATCTGTGTTGTTGGCAAATTCACCTAATTGCTGTCAAGAACACATACAAAATGTTGCCCTGTTTCTGTTTCACCCTCTTTCTGTCTTCTTGTAAAAAAGTTATATTTCATCATAGAATATGTCATGACTGGCATAATATGTGAGCAGTGCATGGCAGGGCGCAAATTATGGTTAGCACTGATAACTATAACTGTAGAATTTCTTTATTTTTTTGTGTTTAAAACGTAACTTTGTCACAGAAATTTTCACATAACTATAACATTACCTTAACCGTTGTTTTTTTGTGAATTTCAAAGTTTTTTTTAATGCAAAGTAAGATATTCTTATCATACCTAGCTATAACATAACTTTAACCTCTGCTTTTTTAAGTGAATTTCTAGAGTGTTTTTATGCAAGTGATATTTTATTACAAAACTTAACACCAACCAGAAATGTTGAGAGCTCCATTGAAGACAATGGAAGTGCAGCACGCCAATATAAACTCCCTCTCCAAAATATATAGATGGGGCAGGGAAAAGCGAAAGGCATATCTGTGCAGCAGGGCACACAAGAGCCTTCTCCCTCCCTTCTACTGTATTCGAAAGTGTCACTGGAGCCTCGGAAGAAGGAAGTGGTGAATACAGTTCCGTTCCTGGCTCTCCTTGGTTCGGCTTAACAAGGAAGAGTAGTTTAGCTGACCTCAGGGAGTTACAGGGTCTAACTTCAATCCTCTATTACAGCTTTTGTTGTGAATGTTCAACAGTTAACAGCCATGGCTAACTGTTCAACATTGACAGCAACAGCTGTGAAACAAAGGCTTTAGAGCTGCGGGGGGTTTCACCCCCATCAGACACCAACAGACCTTTATTTTCATTATTTAGGACATTCTGCCCTCATGAGTCACAATGTTCTAATAGTCTCATAGTCCACCATAGAAGCAAAGCCAGCCACTAAAAGCCTGCTTCCTTGTTAAAGGCCCTTGACATTCGCGTGGGCCTTTAATGCTGGAGCAGGCTTTTAATGACTGGTAACCTGTTACAGCGGGCTGGGCTATAAGGCTATAAAATAGTCTGAGGTAGCAGACTATTATATAATAATGAAATGTATACATATGCAAGACAAACAACATATAATTTTTTCTTTCTTTTAACCAGAATAGGCGGCTCTAAAAATAGCCTTTTTTGTGTTTTTCTTAAACTATTTTACTTTTTCTGTGAATTTGTGTTTTTTAGGGAAAAACTGAAACAAAATACCTCATGCTAAAGTATGGAAAATTGAACTTGGAGAACAAAACTATTGTTTATGGTCCTGAACAAGTTTATCACAAGCTGTTTGGCTCAGCTCAGATGAAAATATGATTGTGCTGCATAGGCAGCAGTACATTACGTTATTAAGCTAAGCTGGTATCATATTCCTTCGCTACAACCGTAGATGGTGTTGGTTGTCCTGGCTGTACAGCTGCTGGTGTTCCAGAAGTGGATGATTGTTCTACATTTCTCCGCATTTCAGCATTAACCAAGCAGTTGGGTGCATAGCCTTCATATGGCACCACATTCCAGTGGTGCCTAAGCTGTACTGCTTTTTTGTGCCATGGGAAACTCTTTATGGCGCAGATTGCATGTTACATGCTCAGCTGACACTTTCTTTGCTCCTGGATCAAATTAGAAAAAGACCCAGACAAGGAACTCTTTGCCCATCTTAACAGGCTGGGATGGTGATGTGCCTGCCTCCTCCTCTGAATCTGAAGAAGATGAAATCTTGTAGTGTTCCCCTAAACAGTTCTAATAAATCTTCAAGAAAGATGCTGGGTGGGCTCAGGAGCAGATATATAGACATCAACTTGATGCTCCCAAATTAGAATAAATTCCTAGAATAAAGTTTGAGATTGATTATATCCAATGAGAACTCTTTCATATGTGTGTTTTTAAGCTTGCAAGACTCTCACAAGCCTCTAGCAAGACTCTCACGGGATCTTACTTTAATGAATTTAGTATTAAAGTATTTTAAATATATCAAGTTCATGTATTATTAGATGTTTCAATAAAGCTTAGAGAGTTAGGGTTCTATTTAAATGACTGTATTCCAGTATTTTTTACTGTGAAATTAAAACTCTTATGAGAGCCAGCCACACAATCCCCCTCATGCACTCCGAGGGAGTGGATCTTCTTGTTTTGCCCTCACTGACCGCTCGCGAGACCATACATTGCATAAAAAGTTAATAGTATAGTACAGTAATTTTGAAGACATACTGACCCTATAGGTTATCTGTAAGAGGCAAAACATAAGTGTACATGATAACATTGCAAACCTATGACAAGTTTTTCTTAGCCTTTAGGATTCTGCTAGACACTTGTGAGAGGACTGCGAGAGTAAAGACACCCATCAAAGAGATGTCATTGGTTAAAATCAATGCAATCATTTGTTCAAGGAATTACCCACCCTCCTTCTCTCATTTGAGATTTGGAATTTGATGTGGAAAGATCTATTCAGTCTCGTGATTATCTTCTCTTCACTTTGTGAATGTCTTAGGAGACAAATCAAAATGTCATCATCGAACTCTGATGAACAGTCAGCAGCTCCACCACCTCAAAGTGCTAAACCACCAAAAAGAGTCAATAGTGTGATTCTTTTTTGACATGCAAACTTTGCCACAAAGAGTTCAGCAGAGGGGCAAAGAAACAGTACAGCATGGGCAGAACTGGGATGTTGTGCTACTTAAAGGCCATGCATCCACATAGACTTGCCCGTGCTGAGATGCAGAGGAGTGCTGAAATGGACACTTCCTCAGGAGCGTCCACATCAGTTGAAGCAGGCCAATCAGTATCATCAGAGATTTTGGCCACACAGGCTAACACCAACCCGGCCTACTTAAATAAAGCACTGTTTTGCTGTCTGTGCAAACAAATTATTTTTTCATCTGAGCTCCGTCTAGCAGCCCAAGACAAGCTGGTACAGGAGTATAAATGCCCTCCTGGGAATTAGTTTTTGATTTCTTACAGTTATGCACCAAGGTCTGACTTCCTGCTTTTTTCAAAAGTTACTTAGTTTTGTTTCCCACCCAAAAACCAGGAATACCAAAAAAATCTCAAAAAAGAATACTAAAATAACAAAAAGAAGGCTCTTTTCAGAGCAGCATATTCTGGTTAAAAGAAAGGGAAACATTTATGCTGTTTGTGTTGTATGTGTCTATATGTTGCCATTCTCTATTAGTCAGCACCCTCATAATAAAAGTTAACTCTAAAGTTACTAGTGAATTATTTTATACTGTCTTGTAATCTTAGATTCAAATTCTCACAACTATATAAGTCATTACAATTATTTTTCCATTATTATTTAATGGCATCATAATTTGAAACATAAAATATTGACTTAGAGAGTGAAGTATGCAAACATATTTCTCAATGCTGGGTAGCAATTAATCTTGCTGGGCTGAGTTGTGTGAAAGTGAGACAGCAGAAATATACCATATCCACTAAGATATGGATCATATCTTCAGTCTGCTAGCATTGGTGCACTGTGTACTGCATAGTAACAACACAGGAACATTTGCACCATTGTGCAAGGGGGGGATGTGTTATGGACAGCGTTGTTTTTATGCAGTAAGGTATTCTTTTCCATGCAAAATCAATCCTGCCTGTAACACTGGCACCCTAGTACAATTGGGCAGAAGATCCTACATTGCTACTTCACAGTACACAGTGCACCAGTGCTAAGACATACAAGAAATGCGCCTTGTCTACTAAGATTTGATACATTTCTGCAGTCTTCTAGCACTGAAGCACTGTGTGCTGCTAAGTAGTAACACAGGAATCCTTCCACCATGGTGCAAGGCAGCTACGTTGCATGTTGCATTATTTTATCAGCAGTGAGTTTTCCGTTTCTGCACAAAAACAATGTTCCTTGTAACACTATCAGGTTTGCACCATGGTGCAAACGTGCTTCTATGCAGTACACATTCCATCAATGGTTAGATACAACATAAATCAACCATATCCAGTAAGATATGGCATATTTCTGGTATTTACTAGCACTTGCCACTGTGTGCTGCCTAGTGGTGAAACAGGTATCCTTCAGCCATGGTGCAAAAGTGCCTATCTTACAGCCAGAATGGTTTTTATACAGTAACATATATCTTTCTGTAGAAAATCTCTTCTACCTATAAAACTGGCAGTATTGTAGCAAGGAACAAAGATACCTCTATTTCTGCTAGGTAGCACACAATGTATAAGTGCTAGGAAACTGTAGAAATACACCATTGTGCTAATCCTTAAAGGCCTATTCCTGTATTTATTCGAAAGTCTTAGACCAGGCTCTTTGACAAGTCAATAAACCTTTATTAAGGACTGAAGTCCTATATGATAGAGTACAAATCTATTACAACATCCTACTCCATGAGGCCGGATTGTCTCTGACTCAAGTAAACTGCTTTTAATCATCCACCCCAGCAAGGGGCACACTGGAAAAGCATTAGCCCATTTTGTATTCTGACACTATAGGGATAGTCAGCCCCATGAAAAGGGAAGACTAAAGTTTCTGTTATGCTCTTCTGCACAGACTCTCCCTTTCACATTACCTTGCTAAATACATACATTCTGCAAAGGTAGGGTAAACAGAAAGGCTGAGAACATTAGGACTTTGGAAATGTTCAGAGATGGTGCTCCATATCAGCTTATTAGTCTAACATAGATATTATATTAATTTATTAATGAAGTCAAAAAACTAATTTTGTAATGTGCTAATAATATGCATTTACACCAAATGTATTTCGATCTTATATATTACATATACTTATATAAGAAGCCAAACGGTGTGTTTAGTGTAAACAATTCACAGAAATGCAGACCATCATTAAATTATGGGGAATAAAACTAATCATTAAGATTTAGAAAAAAAAACATTTTCAGTGTACATCAGTCTAGAATAGTAAAGAGCAGTTACTGGATATCACTGTCAGTCACTCATTATTTTAATTTGAAGCACTAACATACACCTATTATAAAACGAATATCATAGGTTTATCACCTGTATGTGCATAACTATTAAGCTATTCTGAAAAAACTTCCTAGTTGTATTAAAAAAAAGTTCATTCTTTAAATTGATATTATCCATGGACACAAAATACCCTAAACCTCATATTTACTAGAACTTTGGTTCCAAAAATATGAGAAAAGAGTTTGGAAGCTTTCACTGTAACCTTTGTTCTAATGTAAGACATGTGTTATTATGTTCAGTCCAGTTACATGGATTCTTTAGGTACACTGTGTAGTGACCTGAGTTAATGGACTATCCTAGATGGAAAGTGATGGTGACAGTAGTGTACATTTTCCTATAACTTTGATCTACTTTTCCTATAAATTTATATCTGACCAACTTTAAAGATTGTGATATCAGTTTTTATTTTACTGTTATCTGCTCTGCACCTTTGTAGCATGAGTATAACATATTTTCAAACTCTGTCTTACAACTAATGTAAACAGCACTTTTGCTCCACAGTCTGGACAGGAATATTCTACGCAGCTTTAACAAATAGTTTTTCAAAAGGCACTGACTTGCAATCTGGTACTGTAAGGGACACAAATCGCTCTGAACCAATGTCTGTTCTGCTTGAATGGGAACAATAAACTAAGTTATGATTCCATTAATAGTTTATTCCAAAGAATTTGTTAATTGTAATTTCCTCCATGTCCAGTGCATTCAGCACTATCATTATAAATTGCTAAGCATTCTGTTGCAAATTCGAACAGACAGGTGAAATACCAGTACAATGGTCAACAATGTTATGTATAGCAGTGGTAGAAGAACGCACATAATTTTGAGCCTGTACTGAACTTAGTAGAGTTGTCAGAGCTCGGCACAAATATTTGTCCTTGTTTTGTTTAATGTTATCAACTACTGGAGTTAAGTGGACTAGAACATTGACAACTACATTACAGCAACTGTTTGAAAATTGAAAACCTACCACAGCCTACATTTGATCACTCTTCATCTTTTTGGAAACCTGTTTACATGTTTTACTTACTTTAGCAACTTTTCCATTATTTAATACTTCAGCAATTTTATGCTTCCTATAACTTCCATGTTTTTTCAAAAATGGGATAAAGACCCAGATGAGGAGCATGCAGCCCTCTAAAAGGATTGTATTATTTTACATGTGATGTGACAGTATTCACTTTGCTGTCGTCAATCTGAAGAAGATACAATCTGATAACTACCTAACCAATGATAAAGCAGCATAAAACATTCCTTCCTTGAAAACTGTTTGAACCATATTTATCGTAGCTGCATCCACACTTAATCCTTGAGAATTGTGAATGGTGACAGCATAGGTGAAACACAGAGGAAACTGTTATCTTCTGACATTTAGGTATTTTACCAACAGAAACCTAGCAGTGTACATGCCAATTTTTTGCCCTCTTCAATACGGTCAATTTTAATCAAAATATAAATGTATTCTATTTTATTGGGATATGTGATGAAATCTATCACAGCCCCAATTTCTCATTGACCAAACCCTTGTCAACATTTAGATTTCATCTCAAAATTATTCTGCAATTTTTAAAGAGCTTTAAAGTCTCTTCTAAACTAGCATTATGTAAAACTTTTTTTAAGTGATTCCAGTTCTTTTTACCACTGTTTGACATAGTGGTAAGTTTACACCTTGATGTTCCAATTTATCTATACTAGTAAGATTAACAATCTCTCATTTTTCCAAAAGAACCAGGGCAAACTGAGTTAAAGTGAGCAAACACATCCAAATCTGGCATGAGGCCACAGTCTGTTTGTAACTTTTCAAAAGATGTTGCATTACAGAAGCAGGAGAGTCATTGTGTGAGAAGAGAATGCTTACCATGCGACTAGCAAGAGCCTTCTTTGCTTGTTTTCAGATGATTTCTATTCTCAAGTCTTTTGATATATTATCATAATCCATATCTACAGTCTGTCTCATATTATTGGTCAACTCTGCATACTGGAAATGTAACCATATATTAGCATTTCCAATACTTCCTAAGGACTTTTTCATTTCTTCATGTAGCAGTTTGTTAAAACCTGGTTGCTGGGGCATGGCCGGGCAAGATGGCCGAGCGGACGTAGCCCGTCTTGGCTCCCGGTTCGCGCATTGTTCCGGAGCAGACAGCAGCGGTCTTACCGCATCCCGCACGCTGTAAAGCTCCTCTGTGCTCAGCGGAATATGTGAGGCACAGAGGGGGAGCCTTGGGGCGTCTCCAGAGCCGCAGGATAAGACCCGGTGAGGTTTATCGAGAGACCACCAGGCGCAGCTCAAAATGGCGGTTTCCCGACTGGGCTGAGCGATTTCAGGCGCCGTGGACCGGGAGACCCCTGCTTCCAGGTCTGCTTCTCGCTTTTACAGAGAGCGCTACGCCGGGTAGGCTTGGCCGGGGGGTATGCTTTAAGGAACTTGCCCGGATTGCAGCTTCATCGGCGATTTACCGCCATGCCTGACCTTAAGATGGCGCCTACACGGTGATACAAGGCCATGTCCCACCTTCGGTCCCAGTGGCCCCAAGCCTAGCTACCTGCCGTGAGCCACCTCAGCGGGCGTCATCACCTCCTGCTTCTTTTCGCCCTGCCTCCTGAGCGTCTGAGGCCCCACGAACGCCTTTGTCACCGTGGGAGCCCTCACCCCGCTATTACTTACACCCCGTAAAATGGCGCTCGCTCAAGACCGTGCGGGGCCAGGAGTACGAGCTGGGGTCGAGGATTGAGGCAAGGCCCGAGGGCCACGACGAGCTGCGACACTTCCCCCTAAGCGAGCTCTTCGCTGATACTGAAACCCCTGCTCTTCAGCTCTCCGGGGGGGAGTGCTTTCACCTAGCGGGCCCGACTAAACCATAGGACGCCTAGAGCCCCGAGTTGAGGTCCGGACTACGGGGCGACACCGGCCTGCTACCGCTGCTTCGATTTGTGCCACTGGTCTACCGGGGGCTCCTGGAGGTGGAGGTTCCCGCATCCTGATTCCCGAGCCTCCTTCCGCGGGCGCCGCGGTTGTGGGGATCCTCCCGGGCCGGTCCGTATGCCGCCTAAGAGAGGGACGACCAAGACACCCAACAAGGTCTCGGACTTTTTTGGCCCCTCAGATAAACGCTCGTCGCTGGGTGGAGACGCGGAGTCTGCTGACATGGCCCTCACAAAGGCGGATCTCCTGTCTACGCTAAAAGACTTCAAAACTGAGCTGTGTAAAGACCTTATCCAGGACATTAAAACTTCTATAGAGCAATTGAGGTCGGACCTTACGGGGAGACTGACCTCCCTACAACAAGATGTCGACTCGGTGGGCACCAGAATGCTCGATATGGAAGTGCACCAGCAAGACCAGGAGAAGCTCTCCTACGACCTGCGTGAGGATGTGCGCACCCTCCAAGATCAGCTCCACCAGACGCAGCTCAAGGCAGAAGATCTCGAGAATAGAGCACGGAGGGAGAACCTACACGTCAGGGACCTGGCGGAGGGAGCAGAAGGGCCGGATCTTGAGGCCTTCCTAGAGGGGCTATTTTCCGAAGTTCTGGGTCCACATACCCTCTCAATAAAGCTAGAAAGGGTCCACCGTGTGGGAGTCCTGCGGCCCGGCGGGGAGAGGCGCCCCCATGACGTGCTTGCGAAATTCCACTCCTACAAAGTTAAAGAGGCGGTGCTCCTAGCGGCTAGAAACAAGGGGACTGTCACCTTTCAAAACCACTCATGTTCGATCTACCAAGACTTAGCACCGTCCACTTTGGCACAGAGGCAGATGTTCCGACCCATTACCACCAAATTACGTGATGATAAAATTCGATACCGGTGGACCTACCCATTCGGACTCGCTTTTGAGCTCAACACCAAGCAGCGGCATATCACTGACCTAAGAGAGGGCCTGGAACTCCTGGGTCTCCGGCCGGTTGAGACTGGCTCCGATCATAATAACCCCGAGAAGCTCAGCGAGGGCCACCACAGACAACAACATGGTCTATGGGCATAAGGAGAGGCCGAAAATGAACTGCCAGCGCATACACCCTACATGGACTCGGCTCTGTCTCTTGCACTCTTGAGAAAACACGCTGCATCTTACCACACCTCATTGTGCGGCACGCTTTGTAGCGAGGGAGAGGGGTGGTTCGATGGTCTTGCGGGTGAACTGTACCTAACTACTACCTTTGACAAAGAACCCACCGTGGTCCTGGGGGGGGCCCCAGGCCCCTATCTGTTTTCTAAAGATGCGGAACTATGGTCCATATCTATACCTCCGCGCAGAGACCTTTCGCTTTTCCTGCACACGGCTCTGGAATGACAACTAAGCCATGACTGCTTAAGCGGTTTGTTTTTTATTGTGACTTACCTTCGGACGGCGCGGACGGGGTCCTCGGACTCTTGGTCCCCCTAACCCCTGATGGGCAGGTTGCCCGCGAACAGGGACCAGTTAGCGGCCGTTTTGCCGCACTTGCTGTTATTGTTTGTTATGTTTTTTTTAGGGTTGAGGGGGGTAGGGAGGGCGATGGTGGCAGCTTTTTCATTTTACTTACATGGGGCTTCTTCGTTTATCTCTGTCTATATATGTGGGGCACTGCCAAGGGAGATAGACACGCTTGGGGAGGTCTTACTTGCATATCCGGCTGGACCGGCAGAAGGTGTCTCTGAGCTATTTACCTCTACTTTAATACCATGACGATAACTATCGGTTCTTGGAACGTTAAGGGGCTTAACTCCCCTCAGAAACGCCACAAAGTGTGGAAATATATTATAGATCATCACCTTGATATAGTGGCCCTCCAAGAGACACACCTATCTAGATCAGAGGATTCAGGCCTCCGTCACAAGCGCTATCCCCTAATATACAAATCATCTGCCCTAACAAAACATAGGGGTGTAGCACTCCTGTTCCACTCCACCATTAAGTTTCAGCCGCTGGACTACCGTTCAGATAAAGATGGCTGATGGGTTATGGTCAAGGGCCATTTGATGGGCAAGCTTTGCACCTTCGTGGCATTGTATGCTCCCAATACGGGACAAGCGGCATTTTTAAACACACTGGCAGGGAGGATTTGGGATTTCGGGGAAGGGCCATTGATTATCTTGGGCGATTTTAATCTGACATGGCAGGGAGATCTTGACAGTACTCACGCACACCGCTCAGACCTGGGATCCTTCACCTCCACCACTAAACAACACTTTCACGATCTAGGTTTGATAGACACTTGGCGAACACTTCACCCTCAATCCCGGGACTACACTTTTTACTCCCATGTCCACCACACATACTCCCGACTCGACTACATTTTTATCAGTCAATCTCTGCTGGGCGCCCTCCAGGCAGCTAAGATCTTCCCCCTTTCAGTGTCAGACCACAGTCTCCTTTCCATTTGCGTTGCCTGGCGCAGCAGTGTCTCCACCACTCCTCGTTGGTTTTTTCCACCATCTCTCACGCGCGATAAAGAATCCCGCACTAAGTTGAGAGAAAGCATCACCGACTTTTTTGATTTTAATAAGCCTGAAGACACCTCGGAATACACTAACTGGGATACGTTTAAAGCGGTCATCCGAGGGAAATGTATCGCTCTCAACTCAGCACTGAACGCACAGAGAGTTGAGGAGCGGGAGGCGCTGGAAATTGAGGTTGCTTCTGTCGAGCGCACACACAAAGCAAACCCCACTCGAGACAACCTTCGCAAACTAACGGCACTGAGGGGCAAACTTAGATCCATTTATAATAACAGGGCAGAATTCACGCTCCTCAAGCTCCGACACCTCTCTTACTCCCAGGGGAACAAGGTGGGTAGGCACCTAGCTAGACAGCTTAGGGGGAAACGAGAACGGGAATATATAGGAGGTATTCTGGGACCCAGCGGGGAGACTACACACAAGGATGAGGAAAAGTCAGAACTTTTTGGCTCTTTCTATAAGATGCTATATTCAGGAGACCACCTAGACCCTGAAGCCCAATGTGAGTACCTGCGGACACTGCGCCTTCCTCAGGTTTCACCTGACTGGAATGAAACTCTTGTTGCTCCCATCACGTCTGACGAGGTAAACTCGGCCATACAAGCACTTAGGCCCCGTAAGGCTCCGGGCCCGGACGGCTACACCGCTCTTTTCTATAAAACTTTTGCCCCCGATATCACTCCGCACCTCACTCGCCTGTTTAATAGGATGGCAACAGAGGGAGAGACGACGGGGTCTCTATCCGAGGCAGTGATCTCAGTTATACCAAAACCCGGGAAAGACCCTCAGATATGCGCCTCTTACCGCCCCATCGCTCTACTAAATCTCGACGCGAAACTTTATTCCTCTATTTTGGCTAAACGGTTGAATGATCTTATGCCTGATCTCATCCACCCGGATCAATCAGGGTTTATTAAGGGCTGGCAAACGCACGATAACACTCGTCGCATAGTCCACCTCATAGAAAAAGCTAACAAACGACATATTCCCGCAGTATTGGTAGGACTAGATGCCGAAAAGGCTTTCGACCGGGTCGATTGGGCATTTTTATTCACTACCCTCACTAGCTTTGGATTCGCTTCTAAATTTCTCACTATGCTTCGGGCCAACTACGTTCAACCTCGCTCCCGGGTGCAGGTAAATGGCATCCCGTCATCCACCTTTTCTCATTCTAGAGGCACACGACAGGGATGCCCCCTCTCGCCCCTTCTTTTTGCCCTGAGTATCGAACCCCTAGCAATGGCTATCAGAGCCAACCCCGACATACATGGCATCCCCTTTAGTGGGGATTCCCATAAGATCTCTCTCTTTGTGGACGACGTCCTCTTGTCGCTCGCTGAGCCCGAGCACTCCCTTCCCGAATTAAAGACGGAATTGGAACGCTTTGAAGAGGTGGCAGGCTTTAAAATAAATATGGGCAAGTCATATATCCTTAACCTTACACTCCCGCTGGCGGAGGTGCTCCGGCTCCAACCCCTCACTCCCTTCAAATGAACAACCTCATCCATACAGTACCTAGGAATACAGATAACGCCCAGGGTGGAAGGATTATATGCTGCCAACTTTCCCCCCAGTCTCGTACGAATGCAGGAGGAACTAGTGCGGTGGAAGCCACTCTTTCTTTCTTGGCTTGGCCGCATTCATGCGGTCAAGATGACTCTCCTCCCTAAACTTCTCTACTTGTTCCAAGCCTTACCGATAGAACCAGACAGGGACTTCTTTCTCAGAATTAAATCTATGATCCTTCAGTTCATATGGCAAAAAGGACGCGCCCGATTGTCGTTCTCGTTGTTGCGTGGCTCCCGAGCGGAGGGAGGAGTGGGGCTCCCCGACCTTCACCTATATTACAAGGCGGCACAGTTGAGAGTGTTGACTGAGTGGTCCAAACCGGAATCAGATAAGCATTGGTTGCATATGGACCGTAGTGTCGCAGGACGGACGATATGGGATCTTGTTTGGCACCCCAAACGAGACAGACTCAAGAACGTGTACTGTAGCACCCCCACATGAACCACCCTTCGAGTGTGGGACTCGGTAACGGGAGATGACAGATGGACCACTTTTCCCTCGCCGTTTACACCGTTGCACTTCAATCCTGCCTTCCCCCCCGGAATGCGGGAGGGGCCCTTTAATGCTTGGCGAGAAGGGGGTTGTCTTGCCCTGACACACCTCTTTCACAATTATGACCCCTTAACTTTTGACAACTGTAAAAGGGAATACGACCTGGCTGACTCGGAACGGTTCCATCATGCCCAGCTGCTTCACTGGGCTCTCACTCCAAAGGTCCGAGATGCGGCCACTCGGCCTCCCACTGGATTCGAATCCTTCCTCTCTAAGACCACCACAATGAAGGGGATGATATCGTTCATCTATAACTTTTTACTTACCACTTCAACCTCACCGCGCCCGCGCTACATGGCTATGTGGGAGGGGATGCTGCAGCGCACTGTGTCGGGGAGAGAGTGGTCTCACTTGTGGTCCGACATTTTTAGGTTTAATCACTCCATAGACCTCCGAGAAGCCCACCTAAAGACTATGATGGATTGGTATCTCCACCCTTCTAGACTCAAACAGATCTTTCCCAACACTACTGACCGCTGCTGGAGAGGCTGCGGCCTCCTGGGTGACTTTCGACACATTTGGTGGGATTGCCCAACGATACGCCCATTTTGGGCAGTAATACTAGCACACATTAAAGATATTCTGGGGTACCCCATCCCAACCACTATGGCGGAGGTCCTCTTGGGACTGCGAGATCCTACTTTAGTATACCAGACACGTGCGGACAAAGCCATTATGTGGCTATGTATAGCAGCGGCTAAGGTGACTTTAGCGGCCGCCTGGAAACAGAGGGAGGCCCCGGCGATCTCCCTTTGGCATTCACGGCTATGGCGGCTTCTTAGCATGGAAAGAATGGCTGATATCTTTTACAACAATTATAAGAACTTCGAGTTCCGGTGGGGACCATTGGTGGCCTTTCTCTCCCGGGGGCTCCCGTCAGCTGTCTGTCCCAATACAGTCCGCGCATTACACCTCTTTCAATATTAAATGCATTGTTATTACCCTAAGTTGCTATATTAGCTATGGTTTTGCTGCCACCATAGTTTGGGAGGGGGGAGGGGGAGAGGGGGGTATGGGGTTTTTGGGTTCGGGGAGTTGGTTTCTTAAATTCTTCGAATACGCCTTATTAGATTCCCTCAGCTGGACAGATTTGCTTAGAGGTCCTTGCAGACATACGATGAGGCACCTAATTACGATACTGTATAAGGCTGTTGCCACAAGGGACAGCCCGCACCCCCGCCTTGACAGCCACTGTATCTTTCACTAGCGTTCTTTTGGAGGCGGGGCTGGGCACATCCTGGAGAATGTATAATGCTTTACCATTTCAGTCTTATCGATATGTTGGTGCTCACTGCGCTGAGCAGAATGATATTGCTATTCTGTGATTTACCTGGAAAAACCTAATAAACATATGTTTGAAAAAAAAAAAACCTGGTTGCTTGACCTTTCACAGGTGTCAACTGTAGAAGGTCACCAAACTCTATGATTTGTTTACCACAAAAAGAAAATCATAGTTAGTTCTCAGGACCTCTTGCATCCTTATATGAATGAAGGCTAGCATTATGTTTGACACCATGCCAACCTCATGAACAAGTAAGACCTTCAATTTCTTCATAACCCCTAAAACTTTATGACATACATCACCAGTTAACTTCAAGTACTCTAGTTTGTTGTCATGTTCCACAGGTAACATAAGTAAACAATGAAGTGTGATACCTTTAGTAATATGAGCAGCTAATTCAGTAGGTGCTGTAAACACATGAAAGGTTACAATTTGTCTTTGTGTGAACATATGCAGTGAGCATTTTAATAAAAAAACATTTGCCAGTACCTTCCTGATTACTGGCATACAGAAGTGTAGGCTTGAATATAGTGCATGAACATTCAGACTTATCATGTAGACGTCCATGCTCAACTAATTTGGTTATTTGCTCAAAAATTAGTAGCTGTTCTTCATCAACTTGAGCTACCAAATTTTCTAAATCAATGCTGTTGGTTCTCACTTGACCCACAGCATTTTTCACCTCTTTCATAGTTATTGCTGACTCATTTTCAATGACAGGCTGGCCAAGTGGATCTTGGCTATAAATTTCTGAGCGCTGGCTCCTTTGTAAACTGTTCTTTTCAACCTCTGCTGTAATTGTTGCCTCTTGTTGAATTCCATCAGTCAACATTTTCAGATAAGTGGGATACACAGCTCAGTGAATATTATCTTTAACTGCATTTTAAAACATCTTCGTAACACTCATGGGCACCTAACAATTCATCCTCAGATGCCATGGTTTAAAAAGTTGCAAAACAGCTATTTGACAGCTCAGTTTACGATGATTAATGAGATGTGGCTTTAAGTGTCTCACTAAACATCCATTACAGCCAGACATTGTAAATTTTCTTCCTTCAACATTTTGATCCATGTTATTCCTGTATGTATAGTACTGTGGTACTTCTTATGGACAAAGGTTTTCTAAATGGACACTCCAGTTGGAATAATATGCGCCCACCATGTTGGTTTTAACTATGTCAGTGCTGGCTGGATCCAACTGTGCAAGATACTCAATTTCTGAAAATGACTTCTACACCCGTTTTTGTGTTCATGCAAGGCCTTATCTTATCCAAATTATAGATGTGGAATTGCCAAATAAGCCAGCAGAACTCAATTTATCACAAGCCTCTTAAGATCAAATTTCCCTGTGGTAAAGCATCTTTTACACGGAAACTGTAAAGCTTTTCAGTTAAAGACATCTCTGTTGCTATCTCTTCCCATACGCCCTTCATTTCTGTCTGTTCAGACTGTGCTATGTATGAAGGGACAAATTGAGCAGCAGTAATAGAATTGTCTGCTACACAGTAAATATCCAGGTTAGCATTCCATATGGACAGGAATACAAGATTGTAATCATTGATAAGTTTTTTGAAGCCTCACTTCTCTTTAGGTTGTATGTGTTCTTAGGCAATTTACCAGCAACAGTATGTCTTACTGCAGACATGAAACTATTTGCTCTTCCTTTTGAGATTACAGATTTAGAAAATGATAGTTAGTGTAGTTTTGCCTTTTGCTCTGTATCTCCATTGATGATATTTCTCACATTTACGGGATTGGAATCATAAGACTTGTTGCCTGAGTGTTCTGTTCTGAGATTCTTCTGGAATATCATATGTTACGTACTGCTAAATGAATTATAAGAATGATTCATCACTATCTTTTCCAAATTTTTGGTGCATCTTTTACCCACAATAACATAAGAATATGTGGTGTAGCCAACAGCCGACCAGGATGGCTGCTTCTTGAAGGAGCTCTGGCCATTCTCCACATAATCCCCCTGTAATATCCGCCAAAATATCAGCTCTCGCATGAACACCTCGCCGATCGCCCTGTACTAACTGCTCCGGCAGCCTGGTTGGAAGATACGAGCCTCATGGTGCCGGGGAGCCGCCGGGGATGACAGCGGCGAAGTGAGGCCTGCGCGGATGGGCGTCTCCCCGACATAGCAGTTGGGAGTGGCCGGGGGAGACGTCTGAGGACTGCGGCTGCCGGTCCAACTGGGACCCGGAGGAGGAGGGGCGGCCGAGGGGACCGAGAGAGAGGCTCCTGCCTGGAGGATCTGGGCGAGTAGTGGAACGGCTCGACGAAGGCGGTGGAATCGGTGATGGGAGAGCCGCCCGTGACGGACCACCACACGCCTGAACTGGAGACACCGGAACAATCGTGACAAGCACCGCTGCGAGAAGGGTGGCGGTAATCTGCCGATACATCTTGGAAGTACTAGAGGGGGAGGCCAAAATCAGAGCATTTAGTGAATTTTTCGGGACACTGATCCGAATTACGGCATAGTGATCGGGCCTTGACCTCTTTACCCCCCCTCCTCCCGAGTGCAGTCTCTACCTCCGGTGGTTGGGGAGAGCCAAAGACTGGCCCTGCCCTGTGCTCCGGAACATATTTGGGACGAGTGACGGTGGAGCCTCACCATTTTATACATTTTGTGCTTGGAATGCTGGCCCGACCCACACGGCCTAAACACCGCCGCTGCCTTTCCTCCTACTGGGGCCCTGGCCCGGACCTTGATGTTTTCCCACCCCCTCGCCTGCCCTGTTTGCCCCCTTGGGTGCCTGACTCATCTGCAGGGCAGCCCCACTTGAGACATTGGGGTGGGGGCCGGCCTGAATTTGTGCCCCGGAGGGTGCCTGGACCATTTGAGGGTCCGCGTGTGCTGAGTCTTGAGGCTAGGCCCTAATCCATAAGGCCTGCACACCAATATCATCTCCCCCTGGGGCAGAGAGCCTGACCCTTCCCCAGTACTGAAGGGTGGCCAACACAGTGTAGAGATGTCGGGAAGCAAAGGTGTGCGAGTCATGCACCAAACAAAACTTGACAAGTATGCCCACGCCAAACCACACCCACAAGAACCACCATCCGAGGAGCAGATGACGCCTTCTCTGGACCCTACAGATAACCCTACGCTGCAAGATATAATGACGGCTGTCCAGGGGATCCGCACAGTGCTGGAGGGGAAAATAGACACAGTGGCATCGGAAGTCACCCTGATGCACGAGGACCTTCGAAACCTTGGATCCCGCGTTAAATCTGCTGAAGATTCCATAGTCACCCTGCAGACCTCTATCAAAACATTGAAAGGACAAGTTTGCACTATACTGGCCACTATGGCTGCATTAGAGGCAAAGGTGGAGGATTTTGAAGGGCGCTCCCGGAGGAACAATGCCAGAATTTTGGTTGTGCCGGAGTGAGCAGAGGGACAGGCAGTTCATCTCTTTGTGGAGGACCGTATTTCTAAGCACCTGAAACCCATTCGTCTTTCTGCCTTCTTCTCGGTGGAGAGGGCACATCAGGTCCTGGGGGGCCCACCAAAGCCTGGTCTCCCGCCCTGCCCCATCGTGGTGTGAATTTTCAACTATAGGGATAGGGACATTATACTACATACAGCTCACACCAGCCCGCCTCTCAAGTTCGAAAACGTGAGGATCACCTTTTTCCCGGACTTTACAGCAGGAGTACAGAAATTGCGACGCTCCTTTATTGAAGTCAAGAAGACCCTGAGAGAGAGAGATTTGAAATATTCCATGATATTTCCTGCCAGGCTCCGAGTGGCGGCAGAGGACAAGACCTGGTTCTTTGAGACTCCTGACGATGCATGGGCATGGTTGGAGGGTTGGCATAAGGTTGGGAACTGGAGAACACAAACGAAATACCGGAGAAATTATAAAAACCCTCCAGGTGTTGAACGGCATCGTAACCCGAAGGCCAACACGGTGGAGCAAATCTCCTCCAAGACTGCATCCTCCTAGACACTGTCACATTGATGCAACTAAAGCTTGACTCATTCTGGCCCAATAAGATGAGTCCGTGGACTTGAGACCAACCCGGGCCTTGCAGATTTGGTCTCATGCAATATACAGAACTGATCGAACCGAAGGGGTGAGGAGAGTGGCCGCCCCAGGTTGGATCACGTCTTTTTCCCCATAATGGGTTGTTGGGAACGGGGTACACAGGCGCTCTGCACATTTGGGAGGGTGGGCGGTTCTTAGTCCACATTGCAGGGAGGCAGGGAGAGGGGTTGCGGGAAATTTGTATTTCAATGTTTTGTTGTTCTGAAAATGTCTAACATTGTATGTTGTATAAAAGGCAACAAGTATGGTACGGCACATAGGTTGCAACGCTTTACACTGGCAGGTGACATTGTGGTACCTAACATCGAACTGTGGGGCTGGGGAAGAGTTTCCGGGAGATGTGGGTGTATGACCCTTACACCACATGGGGGGACCCTACCCAGTCACTTCACAATTGGAATTTAAATAGATCCCTAATGTCTTCATATCAAAACACTTACAGCTTCTAAATGTTGTCCTGGAATGTGAACGGGTTGGGGGATAAGATAAAGTGAGGGGTGGTATTACACTACTTGAAACGACACCTACCGGACGTAATCCTATTACAGGAGACACATTTGCAGGGGACAACATATGGCGCGCTGAATAGACGGGTATACAAACTAGTCGCACACTCAGGCTATACCTGGGGGTCGAGGGGAGTGGGTATCCTTCTCCGGAGCACATTCCCTTTTATTGTCCGACATATCTCACATGACCCACAGGGATGCTTCGTGGCGATCACTGGATGCTGGGAGGGGCGTTTACTTAACATTATTTCATTTAAATCCCCCCTAGGCTACACACGGCGGCACTTACAGATCTGGGCTCACTCATTGTAAAACTGCCACGGGGGAGCTGATTATTGGAGGTGATTGTAATGCGGCAATTGATGGGGAACGCGACAGATGGCCGGCGCGGGCCTGTGATCTCTCAGGGAAATTATTAGCAGATTTGTTAGTGGTGCTAGGCCTTGTGGATGTGTGGCGAACACACAATCCTAACACTAACCAATTTACTTTCCACTCTGGGGCACACAGTACTCTCTCGCGCATAGATTATATATTTTGATTGGCCCAATATTCTCAATCAACCGGGGATGTTTGTTTCCTCCCTAGAGGTATCTCAGATCACTCCCCGATTTGGGCGGTCTATGGTGCGAGGCATGGCCCGACGGGCCACGTAGTCCCGCTTGATCCTTGGTTTCTGCGGATACCGCGCATTCGCACCGATTTACAAAAGACTATGGAGCAATACTTTCAAGAAAACGACGGTAATGTGGACTTGACCCGGGTCCTCTGGCAGGCCTTCAAGGCAGTGTTATGGGGTAAGGGCATTGCATTAATTGCAGGTCATAAAAAATAAAAAGTGGCGCGGTTGGAGGAACGAGAGAGAGAGCTCCACTGCCTCGAATCCGACCTGACAGCCACAGATTCACAGGCAGTCAGACATAAAATAAGTATCAAAAAGTAAGAATACAAAGACACTCTTGAGGAGGCGGCGAAGCTTAGATATAAAGCAACACTGCATCGCCTATACGACGTGGGTGATAAAGCTGGAAAGTTGCTAGCCTGGTTAGACAAGCGGGAGGCAGCGTCTAGGTGGATACTGGAAGTCACCACAAAAGAGGGAGTCCCCACTCGGAACAGGCAGGTCGTAGCAGACGCCTTTGCGGTGTATTATGCAGAATTATACACACCGTCACCAAGCGTAACAACAGATTCAGCGCATGAGCTACTGTTCACCCTCAATATGCCAACCGTGACGATGGATGACAGAGACCTCCTTGAATCAGACTTTACCGAAAGGGAAGTGACGAAGGCCATCAGATCCCTGAACTCAGGCAAAGCAATGGGCCCCAATGGCATCCCCATTGAATTATATAAGTTGATAGCATCTAAGATTGCCCCCCACTGGGTTAAAATGTTTCATGAAAGCCTAGAGGCAAGGATGTTGCCAGACGATAAAAGACTGGCTAATATCGTTGTGATCCACAAGGCCGGGAAACCTCCGGACCGTTGCTCATCCTACAGGCCAATCTCCCTGCTAAATGCCAAAATAAATATCTTAGCGAAATTACTGGCAAATAGATTAACCCCGATCTTGAGCTCATTAATACATCCCGATCAGTTAGGCTAGGCTTCATGCCGGGTAGAAATACCGCACGCAACCTGGGACTCCTCCATGGAATATTGGGGAGGACACACACTGTCCAGGAGAGTGCCCTGGTGGTTACACTGGACGCCAAGATGGCATTTGATATGCTGGAGTGGCCCTTCTTGTTCGCGGTTTTAGAAAAACAAGGCTTCTGCCCTAAATTCTTATCTTGGAGTCGCCTCCTCTACACAGAACCGATGGCACAGGTGTTGGTAAATGGAGGTAGATCTGCAGTGTTCACTCTACAAAGGGGCAGGAGGCAGGGCTGCCCCATTTCCCCACTTATATTTGCGCTGGCCCTGGAGTCCTTGGCGGTATGGAATAGGGACGACCCTCTGATCAGAGGACTCTGGTGGTCGGAAACCTGGGAGGATCGGATCTCCCTATACGCCGACGATATTCTTTTATATATGGCCAACCCCACTGCCTCGTTACACAGGATCCTTCATATTTTGGCCCTATATCAAAAATACTCAAGCTATACTATTAACTGGGACAAATCGGTAATATTTGTCCTAAGTGGTGGAGCTCACCGGATTCCACGGTCCTGCGTGGCCAAGGTGGTAACGGAGGGATTTCAGTATCTAGGCCTGTACATTACTAAAGACCCGGCGAACATTTACGACCACAATCTTGAGCCCCCCTTGCGACGAATCCGGGCCGATCTGCAACATTGGAAGACCCTACCCCTCACACTGTTGGGAAAAGCTGCTCTTTATAAAATGATGGCATTACCCCAATTCTTGTACATACTGCAAAACACACCACACCCAGTCCCCCTGACATACTTTCAAACTATAGAAGCAACTGTGAGAACACTGTTGTGGGATGGGAAAGCGCAGAGAATAGCTTTACACAAACTTACAAGAAGCTGGTATGACAGCCGTATTGCCCTTCCGGCCTTGCAGTATTATTACTGGGCCGCACAACTAGTGGTAATCAACCATTGGGTACATTGGCCGCCGGACGACCCAGCTTACCGAATGGACCGGTATAATATGGCAACAGGAGGTTATCAAAGGGCGAAATAGGGGGGAAAAAGCAACATGCCATCTCATACCCCCACCTCGGTAACAATCAAAATGTGGAACATGACACTGACGGCATTGGGATGGCGTGACAGAATTACACGAGCCACTCCTCTGTGGGACTCGATACACCTGGGCCTACTGGCGAGATATCAGGGTTTTGATAAATGGGACCTCATAGGCCTTCGCGGGAGGGCGACATGTGGACTAGCAAAGGGGTAAAACCTTTTACTGTATTACAACAGGAGCATGAGTTAGCACCCACAGAAATATTCCGCTATCACCAAATAAATCATGCATGAAGTGACCAATCCCGCAAACAGAAGATCTGCCTGAATCATCCCCCCTAGAAGACAGATTACTCGATGATTGCAAGTCTCCTCAACAAACCGGGAAATATTAAATAACTCTCCTGAGAATTTAGCGAAACTCAGAGAGAAATGAGGGGACGACCTAGGACCAGTGGATGACGATGAATGGTTGGAGGCGACTGCGTCTCCAAAAGAAGTGGCTATATGCTCCCGTTTCCGACTGGTCCAACTGAAAATCCTGCCTAGAATGTATTATGCCTGCACCACTCTTGTAAAAATGGGAAAAAGAACCTCACCGCATTGTATCAGAGGCTGTGGGGTCAGGGGCACCTTCTTGCATATTTTGTGGGACTGTCCCATAATCCAGAACTATTGGGGAGAAGTGAAATCTCGGGTGGAGTCGGTTCTTTCTTACCGAAACTATTGACATCACCCCCAACTGGGCCTGTTGACATATGGGGGACAACAGATCTTACTAGAGGAGGAAGAATATGGGTCACAATCGGCCTCATGGTTCCGAAACGCAATATAGCAAGAAAGTGGAGCTCCGAGTCTAGACCAACCCTGAGGGAATGGGAGGAGGATATGGACTGGTGTATGCAAGCAGAGCTGGTTGTCTATGAGAGCAGGGGATGACCCCATAAGTGGTCCAAAATCTGGGGAAGCTGGAATAATGACAGAGGGATGCTGTGCCCACCCATCCAGGCAGTCACCCATCTGGAAGAGGAGTGAGTCCGTGGTGGGGGGGGTGATACCCACGACCTACCATTTGTTATTCTGTATACTTGATGATGTGTGTAGATTATTACTTGCTTATTTATGTACTACCACGATTGTTCATCAGTGAGAATTAAACCGCTGCCGTCTTCTGTCTGCCTATAATAAAAAGAGTTCTAAAAAAAAAGAATATGTGGTGTACATCTAGCTTGATATTCTTTCCTCCAGAAAAAGTCTACAACCTCACCTAGTGGTGGATTCTTTTTGTTAGAGATAAAGTGGAGTATGGCTTCAAACTATGCTGTAAGTACCTGCAAACATTAATAAGTTTGAAAGAATGGGGCCCCTACATACTAGGTAAACTTGCCAGTCACAGGGCAATTACTAACAATTCAGAAAAAACCTAGGCAAGTAGCAATATATACATATGTGCAGGCATAACAAGATCACAACATGCAATTTAATTACAGTACAGCAAAATATCATACATAACTGCTTTGTTGTTTATCAAAAAAATATTTTTACTGATTATAGATCATCACAAATCAGCCCGTAATAAATAATTTTCAGCATAAAAACCAGCAACATAATTTTGTACAGTGCTATGGGTTAGTCCGCCTTTGCTGGTTGTTCGTAATGAATGTCAAATACTGAAAGCAGCTCCTGCTCACTCAACAGCCTCATAGTTAAATTTAGCAAATGTTGCTTGAATTAACCGTAGATTCGATATAGGCTGTAACTGTTTAGTAGTCTTCATGAAGTTTAAAAACATGAAAGCTCTGCTATACTGCTTTAGCTGTAGCTGCCCTAACTCAGTTAGAACATCACTAATACTTATTTCCATTCATATGAACATTCTTCGAAGGACTGTCTGTTTGGCTATCCTTTTCTCTGATGAATTTAACTGGATATGAGAATGCATCTTTTTCCGTTCCACTTTTTAGGTATTATTCTTCAAACTAGCCCGATAACAATTTAAACATGGCGTACCGAGTCATAGTCCCCGTTCCATGCTTACTACCGAGCGGATTGACAATTAGACCATAGTCCGGAACTTCTGGTGATATCCTTGCTTATAAGGAAGAACAGTTTGTAGATTCCGGTTCACACGAACGGAAGGTGAGACACGGAAATCACTGATATATTGTAGGTAAGAACGGCTGTCTCTTCATACACAAACTAGTTCCTGCCAGTAGCTTTTTAAGATAACTTATATGATCGCTTCCTTTACAGCGATGTGCAGTTTACCTCCCTAGTCGCTGTAATCTTTGCAGTCTAAATTTCGATCCCTCGAATCTGGATAACTTTATTGTGAGTATTTCAAACTGTCCCATTAGCAAATGCCCGATATCCGAAAAAATATATGTTCTTTTACTAAAATATTCACGAAAGAATTACTGCTCATATAACTTTTATGTAATACATCGAGCATTAGTAATTCAATCTATCGGTAATATATCTAGGGCTAATTCATCGCCGTACTCACTCAGAGTACATTTTTCAATACACTCTCGGCAATAATATATTTCAGCAAAGAGATATATATATATATATCCACAGCTAGATTTGTGGACTCTTGATAATCGTATAATTTGTTGCCCTTATTGCCAGCTTACCGTATCTATAGAGCATACAACGAGGAATCCTTCCATGGACACCATCTAAGATTCCAGAGCCATTATTACGGTGCTCCCATCTGTGGGACCTATAACCAAATATAAGCTACAGACCACTATTGAAATGAGCATTCGAATAAATTAACAGGTCTATGAGCGATCCCACCAATGATGATTGTCAGTTTATTTTGTATTACATTCAGGATTTTACCAAGATTTGCCCTAATATTAGAACAAAGCTATTCCTACGAGACTTATGATGCATCAATTGCTAGGTAATCCGTTATTGCTAGTACATCTCTAGTAAGCATTATGACTATCTATATCTGCCCCTTAAAGGTTTCATGGGACTCATTTAATATCGGTAGTTATCATATTTTAACATTCCCCTATGGTTATATGCATGCAAGATGTATGTATAGGGGCAATTTTGCCTTTTTCTTTTTGTACATATATTAGATTTTTGTTAGATATTCACTTCATTGGTTTGTTTTCACATCTTCTGGTCTTGTATATTTATCTCTGGGTGTGATAACAAGGCTGTCCTTATCACTGGCATCCCACCTTCTCTTTCACCACCAAACCATCTAAAGCAAGGTCACCCTGGCTCAAACCCACCCTCTATACTTATAAATTTAATATGATCTTCAAGTAAGACGTCAGTAAAACATAACAATTGTGGGCATACATAATGAGTATTTATACATTCCTTTGTATTTCATGCAGGGAATGTTGTGAAGGTCTCCTGACGAAGGCATTTCAGCTGAAACGCGTGTAGTGTGTCAACATACCACCAGTCTACCTTCTCATCTCAGCCATTCACATTGTGGACCTTCTTTTGAATTATGCTATGGTCCGAATAACTAATGTTATGTATACTTAAATACACAAGGAAAAACAAAAGAGAATGCTAACGAGTGTATAACTAAACGTGCACTACTTTCTATATATTTATTGCAATACAGGACACTGTACAAAATGATGTTGCCGGTTTTTATGCTGAAAATTATTTATTACGGTCTGATTTGTGATAATCTATAATAATTAAAAATATTTTTTTGATAAAAAACAAAGAAGTTATGTATGATATTTTGCTGTACTGTAATTAAATTGCATGTTGTGATCTTGTGATGCCTGCACATATGTATATATTGCTACTTGCCTAGGTTTTTTCTGAATAATTAGTACCTGCAAACATTTACAGGATACATTGAACACAATTCCCTAGGAGTTTTAAATTTAATGCATACAATGTTTGCATTAGCTAGCCTGAGGATGTCATGAAGATCACCCCAAGCATATTCTGCACAGCTTCAAAGTGACAAACCAGGTGGGTGCACCTTGATTATGCAACATGTGCTTTAGCTCACTGTGGCAATGAAACCAGGACTCATTTGTACCATGTTTGTAAGCTATAATGTTCATCATTATACTCTCTAGAACCTCATCTTTTTCATGTATGTTTTAAACAAAATCTCTCATTGTCATATCAGCAAACCATGTCCTTGTTTTCATAACAAAGACTCCAGCATTAGATAGCACTGAGAGATCACTTTCAAACAAAAGATGAAAAATGTACATAATGTTTTGCCTAAATCGAGGATCTTCAGAATATAATCTAGTTGATCTATATTCTGATGCTGGAATCTGTACTGGAAGTTCATCATAACAACCGCCTTCTCCAGTTGGGAAAAAATAAAAAAGCACTGTGCTTCTAAGCTCTTTTCAGACACACTTACTGGTTCTCCTTTTGCTTGCTTCTTTTGGTGCAACTTTAGAGCAGCCATCATATCTCTTGAGTGTAGTGTATGAATGCTGAAATGTTCCTATTTTTCTTCTGCTTTACGTAAGTCAGCTTTCAAACTGGCCACAAGGACCTGACTCTAGGTGTCTGTTGTGACACAAGTTACATATCCGTCTATTGCTAAGCTCTCTTAACTCTCTCAATGCTTATAAGTTCCTGCCAATTTTGTTTTATTTTTAGTAGACACTCTGTTTACTGGAACCACTGGTGGTTCTTTTTTCTCTTGATCTAGACCTATAGCTTCAATATTCTGCTTCATATTCAAAGGCAAAAATACAACTTTACCATTTAGACCTTTTGATAGTTCTGAAGATGGTAATTTTGTATTTTTGTCTGCATTCTAACAATTGCTTGGAATGGATGCACTGTCTGGATGACAATACTCTTATAGGTATTTAGGTGTTGAAGTTCAGGAGGATTGGGAAAAACGTCTAACTTATTATGAACACCTCTTGCAGGCATTTTGTTATCACCCACTTTGTCTTTACATTATTTACAGACAATCTGGTTTATGCACAAGTGAAACTGACCATCAACAATTGAGTAAAGGGCCAGTTTAAACCACTGTACTAGATCAATGTGTACTGTTTTCTCACAAATATAATTGTTTTGTTTGTGCTTTGTAGTGGGTTTGTCTGCAACAAACGCAAACTTTATCAAGAATGTCTGCAGATGTTGCAGCATATGCAACAATGTCCTTTTTAAACTTTTCTAAAACATTGTTACTATTGGAAATATCATTGTTAATCTCCACAATGTCCTCATTTTCTTCATTTGGCCTTTTAGGGCCAAAGAATGTAATCTGAATATCTATAACAGAGGTTAGTTCAGGATGACCAACTCTTAATAACGCATTATTTAGTTTTTGTAGATGAGGAGCTGGACTTTTGACAAAATACAACCTTTGTACTAGGTTACACATTTTAGTGTGGTGCATAGACAGTTTCCAGATATGATGGAAAGTGCTGTCACAAATCTGCTTGATAAACAAGCCAATGAATCTCCTTGAAGGTTTGTCATGCTTCTAACTCGTCATGGGTCAAGGCATTGCAGTATTTTGATTTTTTTTTCACAGTTACTCTGCTGTACTTAGTTAAGAATATTCTAGGCTTCTCAATAAACTGTTGCAGATTTTCCTGCATTTCTATTCATAAACTGGTTCCCGAGCACCTTGTCCTAAGACTTCATCAGTTTTATCTATGTTTCTAGGCACTCATTTTTCTTTCTCTATTGTTCTACCTTCATGCATTTCATATGCACATGCATCTGTATGAATTGCAAACACTATATTATTTTCCTGTAAGTAATATTCCTCATTAAAAAATGGCTCAGTACTGGAGGTTTGTTTCCACACTCCCTGGAACACTGTGCAAAAGTTTGTTTTATTAAATTGCAGTTTTTGATGACAGTTCTTTTTAAGTGAATTAACGAGTTTAGCTAGGCATCTTACTCTGCTAATAACAGTTTAATTTTCTCTTCAACACAAATGCCTTGTCTACTAGACAGTCAACAAACACTTTCAATTGAATTTTGCTGTTCTACTTTTCACTGTTTTCATGGTCAAATGGTAACATTTATGACTACTCTACTACAGAAGAACTTCTGGTGAAGTTTTTGAATTTCATGTTCCATAAACTAGTTTGCTGCTAAGTTTTATTTTTAGTATTTCGTTTTGTCGAAAAAGAATGAGAACATTTCTTAAATGTTGATACATCTTCATTACAAATGACACCTGCATGAGAAATGTTACATGAGGTTATTTATTTTTTTTATAAAACTTTGGGTGCTCTTACTAGATTTCAATCATTTTACCATCTTTTCCTTGTTTTTGCTGTCTTGAAACTTTGCTGCTTTGTTCATAGTAGGTTTGCCTATTCCTCTCCTTCTGTTCTTTAGTTGTCAATAATTCAAAGGTCTAGATAAAAAAACAAAAATGCATTCTATTCATTTCATGTTCTGGCACAGTTATCAGTAATCTGAACATTCCACAATACTTTCTACATAATAATAGTCACAAACTCAACATTATGCTAAAATAGATGAACAGCAGCAATATCTCTCTACAGGGTGCACTTTATATATGCAAGGAATAACTCAAACACTAACCCTCATAAACTACCTTTCTACAATGTGCTGGGTCCAGATACTAGAGCTCAAAGACTAACTGGCTTTTCCTCTTTGATGTCTTATCAGGGTCAACAATATGTATGGAAGCTTTTACTAAGACAGTGGCTCACTTCTATGTGATCATAACCTCTGTGCATACAGTTCTGTACAAAGTAAGTTTTGCTCATTTTGTTACATCTTTATACAGGGTGAAATCTGGGTGTGAAGCACTTAAGTGAGGAACTTGCAACCTCTTTTCCTGAGTCACAAGGTGTACGATAGAGTTTGCTAAGAGCAGCCTCTCTAGCACAAATAAAGGGTCTGTGTAGAAGGTTTTAGAGGAGCACTAAGCCCTGTGTTATCACATTATATCAGGGTGCAATTTGTCTATGATAGAGTTTGGTGAAACACTTGTTCCTTTTCTTACAACTCTATACAGGGTGAATGTCGGGATTTTATAACATGGCCTCCCTGTTCAGACCTCTGTACAGGGTAAAACCTAGGTGTGAAAGGCTTTAGTGAAGAACTCACCCGCCTATAAAGACGTTTATGATAGGGTTTGCTAAGATCAGTCACTTTAGTGACAACTCACCACAGAGTAAAGGCTCTCGGTATAAGGTGGAAGAGTAACACTAGGCCTTGGACAATCACATTTTAAAAAGGTGCAAATTCTGTATGGTACTCTTTCTTACAAGACTCACTCCTTTACTTAGAACTGTATACAGGGTAAATGCTTTGGTTTTAGGACAACATGCCTCTCTGCTGAGACATCTCTACAGGATGATGGCTGGGTATGAAAAGTTTCAATGAGGAACTCACCACTCTGCAAACACATTTTCTCCGTGTAAACAGGGTATATGATTGGGTTTGCTAGCAGCACCATCTATATTGACACCTCAGTAAAGAGTAAAGATTCTGTGTAGAAGATTTTAGAGACACGCTGGGCCCTGTGCCATCACATTTTAACCGGCTACAGATTCTCTCTGGTTGAGTTTTATGCAAGACAGACTCCTTTTCTTACAACTCTATACAGGATGAATGCTTGTGTTTTATGACAACATGCCGTCTCTGGTGAGACCTCTCTACAGGGTGAACGCTGGGAGTGAAACGCATTACTGGGAAAACTATCCCTCTGCTAAGATCTTTTCTCTGTGTGAACAAGCTGTATGATTGGGTTTTTTCTGAGCAGCCTCTCTAGTGACTCCTCAGCAGAGTAAAGCGTCTATGTAGAAGGTTTTAAAGAAAGATTAGGCCCTGTGTTATCACATTTTAATAGGCTGCAGATTCTCTAAGGTAGAGTTTGATGAAAGACTGGCTATTTTTCTTACAACTCTATACAGGAGGAATGCTGGTTTTTTTGACAACGTGCCCTTTCTGCTGAGACCTCTCTACAAAGTGAGGAACTCACCCATCTACAAAGACCTTTTCTCTGAGTGAACGGAGTGTATAATTGGGTTTGCTAACAAAAGACACTTTAGTGACACCTCACCACAGAGTAAAGACTCTCTGTAGAAGGTATAAGAGAAACACTAGGCCCTGTGTTATCACATTTTAAAATGGTGCATATTCTGTATGGTACACTTTCTTACAAGACTAGATCATTTTCTTAAAATTCTATAGAGGGTGAATGCTTGGGTTTAATGACATGGCCTCTCTGCTGAGACCACTCTACATTGTGAAGGCTCAGTGTGAAATGTTTTAGTGAGGAAATCATCTCTCTGCAAACTCCTTTTCTCTGTGTGAGCAGGGTGATGGTTGGGCCCTAGGAGCCTCCTCTCTAATGACACCGTTGAACAGAGTAAATGGTCTCTGTAGACATTCTTAGAGGGAAACTAGGCCCTGTGTTATCATATTATATAAGGTTGTTAATCCTGTATTGTAGAGTTTGATAAAAGACTGGCTTCCTTTTCTTGCAACTATATACAGGGTGAATGTTTGGGTTTTATGGCAATATAATCTCTTTGATGAGACATCTCTACAGGGTGAACACTAGGTGTGAAAGGCTTTACTGAGGAACTCATCCCTCTGCAAAGACCTTTTCTCTGGGTGAATAGACTGCAGGGTCGTAATTACTAACAGTGGTCTCCCTACTGAAACCTCTGTAAAGGGTGAAGTCTATGTGTACAAGGATGTATTGGACACTAGGCTCTCTGTAAATATCTTTTATCAACAACAAGGCACAGGGCCACTTCATTCAAAGGACATAATGTACAGCCAGGCAATGTTCAATACAGTCAGTTCAAAATCAGAAAACCAAGTTTGTAGAGTTTGTCCAAGAATGTGAAGAAATATCACAACTTTACAAGTACAGGGGAAATGTTTTACACATGATAGCTCTAGTGAAAAACTTGGTTCATGCTGACCGGGAAGGTGATTGGGAGCTGCATGTGAAGACAGTGGAGTCACCGATTACTGTGTTTCGCGAATTCGATTGCATAAACTACCTGAGATATGGGTCCTGGTATTTGGAAAGAGTGAAGAAGCTAGAGGTGGAAAAAGCATACCTCTCAAGAAAATTAATCTAAAGACAATTTGTGGTGAAAGACAGAGAGGGAAGGTTCAATGATGTGGCTCCAGATATGAAACTGGAACAGACGATCTAGAGATCACAGAAAAGCTCCTAGGGAATTGTTGGTCAGCCATGTAAAAGTGAATATGTTGCTCAATGGCAGCTAGTTTACCATGAAGTCCTTTCTATTTACAATGTTTTCAGAGAGATGACAAATTGCAAATTAATGGACACTCGTGAAACTGTTCCTCACCATGAACTTGTGGGAAAGAGAGAAGAACGTTCTAATAAACATTTTGACAGCCTTATTCATTTCATGCAGCAGCAAGGAAACCCCTTTGAAATGACTGAGCCTGTGCGACAACACAACTTTGTGACCAAACAATATGTGGATAATGATATAAAGACACGTCTACTAGATTTCCTGGAACATGGATCGAAACTATTCGCAGAACTGAAGCAGGAGAGATTTGTATTGAAAGAGAAAAAGCTGTTTGACATAATCACTAAACCTAAACTTCAATGCTTTAATTGCCATAGTAAGGGTTTCATCCAACCAGCCACTAAAAAACAGCTCACAAAAAAACAACTTTTGCAAGCACATAGAGTGATGGATCTAGCAAAAGAAAGGTGTGAATTTATTAAGGACATTCTGTTGCATGATCTTCTTCCAACAAACACATTATTTGATGGAGATGCTGCAACCAAACCAGTGAAGCACAAACTCGTACAAGAGCTCGAAAAAACCTTTCACCTGAAGAATTTCAATTCAAAAAGGTGTCCTCATTGAAAACTGCAGTTGTTGTGGACTATATATCCCAATTGCGAATGGTCAAGATTTCACTCATGCAAATCTTCAGAGAGGTCGTTCAGACTGTTCTACAGATACCAAAGTCAGTGTGCACCTTGCAAGAACTGAACATTGACTTTGACAGGCATCTTTCAAAGAATGTGAGAGAATCAGACGATTGTCTACAAGTGGAACAATTGACCTTGCCTGCATCAAAAATTCAACACCTTTACCTGTGAAACTTGATAAATTCTGGTCATCAATATCGAACAAGATGAACTTGGAGATGTTAACTCGCCAAAACATTGCTGATGCTTCAGTGAACACTGAATTTCCAATTATTGCAAGTGGAATTGTCAATGAGGAGTTGGTGCCTGCAGAGATATATTCAAAAAGGAGTTGGTGCCTGCAGAGATATATTCAAAAGGTAAGGGCGATATAGTTCAAGAACTTAACAGCAAATTGGAGGAAGCTGACCTTCGTGTTGTGCCACGTGTTGACTGGGCTATTCGAAATGGTTCCAATCGAGGCATTGTACTGTCAAATGACACAGATGTTATTATTGTGCTACTTAGATTTGTTACAATGTTCATAATTAAAGGACTGCAGAGTTAAGGATACGTTATGGAAGAAGCGAGAAAAGACACTTAATCCTGCTTCACATTCTGTACAAGAAACTTGACCCAGAGATGCCCAGTGTTCTTATCAAGGCACATATTCTGATGGGTGAGCAAAATTGGAACAAAGCTTGGAGCTTTAACTGATGAACCTATGAAGTTTCTAAAAGGATTTGCTGAAACAGAAGAATAATATGACTTTAAAAACATAGAAAAATGCTGTGTGCGTGTGTGGAAAATGAGTTCTGACTGTCACACCTTTGACGATCTTCAGCACACTAAGTTCAAGAGATCAGTTCTGCTAAGTGACCTTCCACTGACATCATATTCTGTGCGTGGACACATTAAAAGAGCGTTCTACTTCATCAGAAGAGGTGTAAATGTTTTGGATCATGCATATGTAGAGAAAGATCCATGTGAATTTGGTTGGTAAGATATTTATGGGGTGCTAAAACCTACGAAATTGTTAAAGCCTCTACCCACTGAACTTACACATACATGTACTTGCAAAACCTGTGCTACAAAAAGATATCCCTGTCGATATGCTCTCCTCAAATGTTCAACATTCTGCAAATGTACCATAAGAGATTGCCGAAACAAATAAATAAAGTGAACTACGAAATGTGTCTAAAACAGGAGTGATAAACATTATTTTTTTTATATTCAGATCATAAACATTGTTTGGTGTATACCTAAAAGGATTAAAAACCATTATTATTTGTTTCATTTCTATATATGTCCCTTCTTCCTCTATTATAGCCGCCATTTTGGAAAATGGCAGCAGGGTTGCTCTGAGGAGTTATTTTCTGTCTCTATAAGACTACTTGACCCCCAAAATCTATGTTTTGACACCAAATTGAAGTATATAGGTGTCATGGTTCCTGAAATATTACATCATCACTGCGACACATCCGCCATCCAGAAAAATTCAGCCCGGATCAGCAATGTTTATCCAAGCAAAATAACTTCTCTAATAATCCAAAAACACAAATCAAAAATGAAAATCTCTGGACAACAATTTTTTTACAGAGGTATATAAGGGGGCCGGTATTAAAATGGAAGCCAGTGTGTAAGAAAGAAGGCCTTTTGAAAAATGTCCTCTGAATCTCAATCTAGTATGAGTACCCACAAATTCAGAGATGTACAAATAACCAATGCTCCTAAACTCCATATCTGGTGCTTACTTCAGAAATACATAGGTTTACTTGATACCCATTTTTCACTTTACATATTTCACCATATGAATTGGTCTATACTAGGTACACATGAAAAAAAAAATTTCAGCTGCAGCTCATTTGTTGGCTCTGGGTACCTCGGGTTTTCGAACAACCCACAAATCCTATATATCTTTGCAACCAGAAGGGTCTAGCGGACATAATGATATATTGCTTTTGTAAATTGTCTATTGCTGCAAAAGGTTACAAATTAAAATGTTGAAACAAATGGTCACTTTGTCCTACTCATTTTTTTTATTTCTTTAATTCAACAGTTAGTTTCTTTGGAAAAACCTTGAGGAATCCGCACATATTATCCCTTGCTGGATTCAGAATTGTGTCTCCTTTTCAGAAATCCATAGCTATCCTGGATCGCCCATGGGTATCACACTGGTTTCCACCACAAAGTGAAAGTAGTTGAAAGCACAAATTATAGGAATAATGGGTTACCTCTTTGAAAAATGCCAAACTTGTGCTAAAAAATAGGTTTTTTTCATTGAGCTCTTCATGTTCCTGGAAGCATGGAATATGGTGACATTAGCACAGCAAACCTTTTGTTGATGCCATTTGTAGGGGAAAAACAGACACTTTTGTGCAGAGCACTTTTTTCCCATTTTTCCTAAAAAAACTTAAAATGTAGCTATATTTGGGCAGTTTTCTCAGTACCCCCCTTGGGAATCCAGAAAGCCTGGGTAACTTTAGAATCCCGAGGATGTTGGGGAAAAGGAACTCAAATTTGGCGTGAATACCTTATGTGAAAATAAAGTTATGGAGCCCTAAGTGCGAACTACTCCAATTAGCCAAAAAAGGGCTCAGCACTGAGCCTCAGCAGTTAAGGGGTTATATGGGATTTTTAATAAACCTTAAGAATATACGGGGCACTTAGGGTGACATTAATATATAAAATCTGGGTTTCCCACCTATCAAAAATGGTTATTATGATAGGTTTGTAGAGCATGTTTTAAGCTGCTGCAGTCAGGCTACACAAGGTAGACCTTAAGCCATGTTTTACAGGACAACACTGTGGATTGGACAAAAGATGCTATAGTCCACAAGTGGCAGGTACCTTCCAGGCCCAGGGGGCATTTTCAATACTATATTCTATACTAGGGGCTTATAGGCAAGTTAAATATGTCAATCAAGGATAAGCCAATTTAACTATGTTTAAATGAGGAGCACAGGCACTTTACTCCTGTTTAGCAAAGGTAAAGTGCATAGAGTTCTAAGTCCATCAAAAATAGGGTGCAGAAAAAAGACAAACTGTCTCGGGTGACCATGCAGAAATGACTGATTGGTTACCCTTTGTAACTTGCCAGGTTACCTACTCTTTCAACTACTTCTATAAGGCTGACCCAGTGACACACTTCATGAGTGAAGCAACAATATTGGTAATTCCTTGACCTGGGCAAGACATGCAGTTTTTCTCCTCCTGCAGACCTAAAGCTCTTCTCAATGTGAACGCCAAGTCCATTGCATCTAGACCTAAAGCACTTCTGCCTGACTTGATACACACAATAGTTTAAAGCATACAATCCTATGATAACATGAGGCGCACAATGCACCTAATTGAAAAGATACATACGAAACCATCCCCAGCCTTGCTCATGTCATTTGGATAGAAGTGGACCTTTAACTGAGTCAACTAGAACTTCCTGACTTCTGTGTTGAATCAAACAGGGTTCAGCCCCCAATACATAGCCATGCTGATGGTGAATTATTGCCACATTACTGCAAGGTTCGCAAATGGTCACCTCTCTCAAACATTGTGACTCCATAGAGGCATGCAACAGTGTTGTTTGCTTGTAGCATTGAACTGTTTCTCTGTCATATCCTAAAGACTACAAAAAGTGATGAATGGAATGCTTGAATTAATCTCATCCACTGGAAATTACTAGCACTGCATCCTAATCCATCGTTATTTTGCACATTAGCCACCTCAGTTTGGACCCAGCTATATGCAAATAAGTCTTGACTCTGCCCCAATGGGAACAGTCCAGCCCGAACTGCCAAGCCAGATTCTCCCTGAACCAGACCACACGCAAGCCAGGAATGGTTTCACCCTTGCTATGGGCTGATCAGCCAGGTATAGCTCCATTCCAGTGGCAAAGTGAGAATAGGACCCACGTCTGGGAATACCCGTCAAAGTAAGCCCATCAAAAACTAATTGATGGATGGAATGATTGAATTAATCTCTGGAAGAGAGGTCTGAATAAACAGATCACGCAACGAAAATTGAAAACCTTGAGGAGAGGCATAAACAAAGTATGTCCTGTGTGATTAATCACAATATACACTATATAACCTTTTATAACGGATACTCTACACACACCCATGTGCATTCACTGTGTGTACCCCATTGTCAGGCAGGAATATTGGAAGAGTTGGGGGAAGAGGAGACACTTTACATATATGGTGGGAGTGCAGTCGACTATCAGCATTTTGAGAAGATGTGAAGAAAGCTTTAAAGGAAATGCTAGGCTACCCCATCCTTCTGTAGCCTCGAGTCATGATACTGGGTCTGACACCATCTGGTTACAAATACCTACTAGCCAGCAATATTAGTTGGAATCATTTAAAGTTTTAGGGAGTGTGGAAACATCTGCTTCAGTATCTGCCCAGGGAGCTCCTAAACTCTGTATGCCCGCCTAGGTGGAGAGCAATGGGGCTGTTTCTCTGACCTTGCTACTGGCGGAAGGCTGAAGTTTTGAAAGTGATCATTGCAGTTACATGTTGTGAACTATTGTAGGGGTAATGTATGTCTTTCTGACAGAAGATCCAGAGGAGTTCCATTTGTGGGAGGTAAGAGAGGGGGTTTTGGTAAGTGCTCAGTATAACTATTTAACAACAGCCAAGGACGATATGCAGGGTACTATATATGTTGTTTAAAACTTAACAAGAATACATCCGAAAAATAAGTTGTATTTCTTATTGCAAGCGTGTACCGCTACAATAGAAAAGAAGGAGAAAAAGAAAACAAAATACTGAAATAAAAATGTTACTTTTTTTCTATAAACAACTATTAAATAGAACAGTACACCTGCTTTCAAAGAGGCTGGTGCACTTAAAACAGGTATATAAGCACTTTTAGGTTGAAATGCACATCACAGGGAATGTTATTCTTGTTGCTGTAAAGAAAATGTGGTATTGTCTCTGTATTGCTGTTCGCTGAAGACATAGTTTAAACACACAGGATAACTAAAAACAATTGAAAAAATGGGGAAAAAACACCATGGCAAAGTATTGACTCATCAGCCCTGGGAGATGCCTAATGTGATGATGCAAAATGCCGTTATTCTCAGTTCCAGGACTAAAAAGAACATGCTTGAGGGGATCTGTTTAGCTCATAACTTTACCTCCAGCTGCACAGCAAATCTGGTGGCATGGGCAGAAAGCATTGGCTATTACACAGAAACAGTACGTTTGCCACTTTGTGTGTACTCTGATTGGTCAAAGTTTGATACTGGTGCATACTGCATGCTCTGATCTCTGCTTACAGCTGGGATGCCTCATAATAAAGTTGAACACAGTGCAAAACTGGAAATGGAAAAAAGTGGTGCTTTCTTGTGAGTCCAAACCAAAATTGATGTTTTTCTGGTGCTGCCTGATAGTGGTGCAGGTGACAACCCAGCCGCAAATTGCATTTCACAGAAATCTCCCTAAAAAGCAAAACGCCCTCTATGTTCTGTCCCTGAGCAACTACTTCTACACGCATCTACGGGCCCATCAACTGTGAAACTGCTTGTTGTTGATCTCCTGAATTTCCAAAATGCTCAATGTATCTAGGTGTCAGAAAAATATTCATCCATTCGCGCCTCTATAAGTGATTTTTTATATGGGAGCACACAATATGCCGCAGATAAAACTGGAGCCCCACCCCCCACACAACAGGCAACCATAAGAAGTATTTGTGTATGTATAACACGTTGGGTGCTTTTACTGCACAAAATCCAGTAGTATAAAAATCCATATTTGACAGAGAATCATGTAATATTGCAAATATTTCAAGGATCCCTGTGAAATATGAATTTCATCATCATAATGACCGCCCCCAAACCACACTGCACAGCTTTAGCATTGTCAGGGCTACTAGGAGGATGCAACATGGAGGAACAAATTATGCCACACATTCTCTGGTAGTACCATTGTCGCCTATATTAGTTAGAAACAACATTTTGTGTGGAATTTGCAAATTATGAGGCAAATATGGTAGATCCATAAACATGTGGTAAACGCTACAGTCATAGACTCACATAAATCCACTTGCTCTCACCATTGTCCTTAATTTTATTAACAATGGTCAGGGCACAGGGTGGTTTCATCATCCCAATGCTACCAAATTCGGAAGTGGTGACGGCACCTGGGAGAGGGAAGACACACCTGATGGCCCTGGTGTTTCCACTTGGCTGTCTGATGCTGAAGGAGGGCTATTGCTCACACTGAAGGCATGTGATGATCCACCTGCAGACGGTGCACCACTTAGATTAGCTGCATCACAAAGGAACAGGCCAGCCTGCTTTTCATTTCTTAGATCTTAAGTATATCACCTTTGACATAAATACAGGTTTGATTTCATTCTTGGTTGCATTTCACTTTGCACCTCTCAAAACATACATGGCATAAAGTAAAATGCTTGAAACATTGCCTCTTAACTCTATTTTGAAATAATAATACTTTCAGTTCATGTCACGTGTACACTTTCTTGAGGGGTCTTGACTTTTGCAGTCATTTTCTGGGAATGCTCACCTTCATAGTGCATTGCATCACCATTGGGAGTACACATAGCAATATAAGCTGACCTCTGCCAGGAAGCTAAGGCGCCATTGCCTCTCAAAATACATTTTTAGCATAGCAGCTCTTTTCCAATACATATGTTTTACATCTTGCAGGATATGGGCATGACTGTTTCACGATTTTCGTTTACTAGCACTTTGTGTTGGCTGGTTCTTAATTTCTATTTGCGGGTTACTTTTCAATGAATTACATACACCCTGTCAGCTTTGGTTGTTCCTGTTTTTATCGCTGCCGAACCACTAAAGTCCCAAGGAGGAGGCTGTCTTCAACAACTAAATAAGCATTGGCAAAGCCAATAGGTCTCGGCAATGCCCGAGCTATTGTCTTGTCAATGTGAATGTCTTTTAGCCATGATGTATAGCAGCACATCTGCCGTTCAGCATGGCTGAAAGTCACTGAAAGCCCAGAATCACAGTATGTTGAGCCGAGTCTTTTCGCCTCCCATGTTGAGTTTATTGTCCTGCCCCTCCTAACACAAAAAAGTGCTATGACGTGGCCTGCGCTAGCCGCATCATACACGTTTTTCAGTGCCTTGGGCATTGCCGAGATCTATTGGCTTTGCCAATGCTTGTTCGGTGTTGACGGGGGCTTGCTGAACAAATGTGGAAGCGATAGTGAGAAACAGTTGAGGAGTTTTGAAGTGAAGTGAGGATGTAGTGTAACGGCCAGAGCTGGTGACAGGGAAACTGGGGAACCAGTTTTGAATCTCGGGCTGGCTGAACAGTTTGTGATAATGGGCAAATCACTTACCCTTCCCCCTGCGTAGGACAGTTAATGTGTCATTGTGTAATGTAACTGATGAGCACTTAAAGCACTCCAATACCATTGGCTGGTGTCAGCACTATGACAAGATGGAGGATGGAACAAGCCATCGGATCGTGCAAAAAAAAAGCCGCAGTGACGGGGGAGGTATTGGGGGACGGGTCAAGCAGGAGGGTATGAGAAGATGGGCAAGCAACAACAGGAGAGGGCGGGAGGAAGCAACAAATATGGGGAAAAAAATACCTTAATTGAAGCAGGATCAGCGACAAAAGTGCTGTTCATTTTTTAATAACTTTTTAAGAAATGCATTCGATTATGTACACATGTATGCATTTTAGTAGTATGTGTGTATGTGTACAAGGGAGACGGCCTAAAAACACAAGTACACCTATGGATTGCTTGAAAAAAAAGAAAAAATAGCTGTGCAAACTGGGAGCAGTGTACGGAGACATGTTCTTGGTCCATGCACTATGGGAAGGCCAAACACAAGAAGAGGGCATGACGCCCTCATGCTATGACGAATGGCATAAAAAAAATGAGAGTGACGCTGAAGTTTACCAATGATAGGAGATGAATGGCCCATAAGCCCATAGATAGAACACAACACTTCTCTTTGAGACAGCGCATGTGCTGTCTAGCTGAGCAGCGCATGGGCTGTCAAGCCAAGACCTAAAAACAATAGATTTCCTACAGGCGAAACCTACTGGCTTTGCCAATGCTTGTTGTGTTTAGAAACAGGGAGATTAAGTGATTTATCCATAATCACAAAATGTGGAACTGAGGCCAAGGCTAGGAAGATGACATGGCACCCTTTCGGTAGAGGATGTGGTGTAAGGGCCAGAGATGCTGACTATGGAGCTGGTAAACCAGGTTCGAGCTTTGGAGTTGGCTTAACATCCTTGATTCTGGGCAAATCACTTAATCTTGCCACGCCTACAAAAATTTATGTGTCATTGTGTGAAGTAACTGCAGCTAATATAAAGCACTCCAATACCTTTGGGTGGTGTTGCCACTATATATAACTGTACAAAAAAAGTAACTGGTGCTAACGTAAAGCACTACAATACCTTTGGGTGGTGTTGGCGCTTCATAAAACTGCACAACATTTTTTGTAAAATAGAGTCAATGGAGGAGGAGATCTGTGCAACAGAGTTCAGCGGGGGTAAGCAGTGATGGGCGGGAGGTGGATGGGCAACCAACAGCAAATGCGGGCAGCCATGGGGAGATGAAGTTATTTGCCCTTAATCACAAAATGTGGAACTGAGCCTGAGGCTAGGGAGAGGATGTGAAGTCCTCTTGGGAGAGGATGGGGCATAAGGGCCAGAGCTACTGACTATGGAGCTGGGAAACTGAGTTTGAGGTTCAGCGTCTTTGTGTAAAGTAACTGATGCCAATGTGAAGCGCTCCAATACCTTTGAGCGGTGTTTGGTGCTATATAAAATTGCACAATAAAAGTAACTGGTGCTAATGTAATGCACTCCACTACCTTTGGGTAGTGTTGGCACTATATAAAACTGTACAAAAACCCCCAGAAAGAATCACAGTGTTTGGCTGGTTTACAGTAGTGAACGTGAGGAAATTCATTGCATTGACAACTACATTATAAGGACTATTGGACACTGAGGGGCAGGCAGACTTTGCTGACATCAAGACTCAGCCTGGCTCCTTTGAAAGGAATTCAAGTTAAGCAACAATGGCGCATGGAAACACTTCACTGGTGAATGCCGAAAAAGTAAGAAAGTGCCCCGACTGGAGAAATTTAAAGAAATAGTGTCCCACCCTATGAAATGAGAAGCAACAAGGTGTGACACGAACAGTTAAATTATTTCACATAGGAGAAACGCGGCTATGCAATTACAGCAGAAGACACAGGAACTTTAGAAGCTCTGTTATGCCCTTGTGATAATGCATACCTGATTCACTTGAGGTCTGATTTTCCAGCTATAAACACCATTGCCAAACGACCACATATGGTGTAAACACACACACACACCTAGTACCCACACATGCAGAAAATAAACAGAGACTACACGTGTGCCAAGTAATAGCAGCCATACACACATGCTCCAGTCAGCATGTCAGCTATACACTAACAGGAGATTAAAAGGCAGAACACCATCACTCACTAGAACGAAACAGACTACAATGCGTGTTCAAAGCAGGGACAGGGTTGGACGAGGGGGTGATTTGTAGACGGGGCAAGCACCGGGAGTTGCGAGGGAGCAAGCAGAAAGGGGAGGGAGGAGGTAGGGAAAACGGAAAGCAGCAACAAAGGGAAAAGAAGTGATGGGGCAGGGGGTGATCTGTGGATGAGGCAAGCACCAGAAGGTGCGAGGGAGCAAGCAGTGACAGAAGGGAGGAGGTGGGTGAAACGGAAAGCAGCAATGGAGGGAAAAGCAATGACGGGGAGGGGGTGATCTGTGGACAGGGCATGAGGGTGGGTGGGAGGTGACAGAGCTGGTAAAAGCACGAGCACTGTGTAGAGTGGCAAAAGAGAATGAAAAAAGTAGGTCCTAAAATGGTCGTAAAAGCGGGAGCAGTGGATGTTTACAAGTTCTTGGTCCATGCTCTGGGGGGAGGTGTAAACACAAGAAGAGGCATGACCATGCATGCCAGGGACAACTGGTGACAAGGAATATGAGACAGACGATGGAGCTAGCAAATAGGAAGCCTGTGGGTGGGCTGAAGCCCACAGATTAAACACAACATGTCCCTTCGAGACAGCGCATATGCTGTCTAGCTGAGACCTAAAAACAGAAGGGCCAATGGAAAGAAAACTGTAATCTATTAATACCAGTAAAATGCCCCATAACATGATTGTAGACGCATATTTTCATTAAATCAGAGGATCAGACATAAAAAAATTATATTTTATAAATTTATATAATATCTCACTATGTTAAAAGAAAAAAACAACCATGTTCAGTTACTCTTCTGTGAACATAGGTTTGAACAGAATGAACATTTTAGGATGAAATGTGACATAAGTGTAGAATCTTGAGCATTCTTTATTTTCCTATTGTTTTTTTTTTTATTTTTTTTATTGAGCGTAAAAAACCAAGCATCGTACAAACAAATTTGCAGACTCATCTCTCCCATATAATAAATAGACAATAAATTTACCCAATCTCCTAATTCATTAGTACATAATAAATATGATACACCCAATATACTAAAAGGCTAAGAAAAAATAAAACCTGTTGCATATTAAGTCTCACATTCAGGATATACAGTAAAAAGCTAGATATAAATTCATACTCCTTTTTCTACATGATGTGCAAAACCAGCATTGTAAACAACAAGTCCATAATAGCATATCCCACTTAGCTTAACAATCTATATGCTTTCACTCTTCATCTAGAAATCTCCCTATTAAATCCGATTGCATCGTTAATGTGTGTAGTTGCAACATAGCCCTTCCATATCATCCCACGTTTCCACACCGCCCCTATCCGCTTAGCATACGCCTCCTCAAATTTAAGGGTCCTCTCCATTTTGTATAACCATTGAGCCATTGTAGGTGATTTCTGAGATCTCCAATTTTGTAAAATTAAAGATCTGGCAACTGCTATGGCTAAGGAAACAAAAGATTGCTCATATAATGGAATCTGATCAATTACATAGGAGAAGCGAAATAGCGCCAACGATGCACCTGGAGGGATGTTTATTGAAACACACTTACTAATAAACCTGAAGATTTCCTCCCAGAAGTGTTGTAGTCTCGGGCAGGTGAAGAATATATGTGACCAGTCTCCTTCATCCGGCAAATTGCATCTAAAACAGTCATTCGGAATCGTGGGAAACCATTTATGCAGCCTAGAGGGAGTGTAGTAAGCCACCCATCTAGAGAGAAAGGACATTCGCTGGAAATTGGCCGCTCTCAGTGCCCTATGGCCCAGCTCACAGACTCGTAGCCATTCCTGTTTACTAAACCTACAATTAGTTTCCTGGGCAATCTTTGAGAGCATTTGTTCACTGAGTTTCTTATTCTTCTCTTGGTGTAATACCTTATACCAGTTACCAATCCCCGATAAATGTGACTCGAAGGCAGCTTTCAAAATAACTCTAGTACTTTCAGTAATTCCTCTAAAGTTAGTCTGAAGAAAGCATGAGATCTGTCTAAAACTTAGCCAGAGATCCCTACTCTGCATTGCGAATTGTGTCTCAAAAGCCTCCCACGTCATCTGGTTAGTACCATTGTAAAAATCGCCCAGCTTACAAAACCCCAACAGAACATAAGGCTGTAGCCCCTTTTGTGGAAGTTTAAGGCCCCATATCTCACAATCATAAAGAGAGGAGTATGCATGGCATGAAGGGATATTATCATTTCTATTGAGACGCTGAATGCGACTCAGTATTGTATTCACCACCTTATATCTTGTTTTCTTTGGTAGCTTTGCAGTGCGCAAGAATACTGGTAGCTTAATAGCACTCTCCTCAAGCATATGGTTAATTAAAAAATTATCAAACTTTGAGGACGGGGACAAGAGCTGAGTAGTTAAGCTAAGTAATGAGGCTTGATAATAACTAGCTAAATGAGGTAGTGCCAAACCACCCTGGTCTACATCCAGTTGCAGAATGGATAACTTAATTCGAGACTTTTTCTTAGCCCAAATAAACTCACGAAAAATCCTATCGATTTCATTAAAATACGAAATTGGGATCTTTAGAGGGAGATTTAAAAATAAAAATAGCAACAAAGGAAGAATCGACATTTTTATCAGAGAGACTCAAACTATTATTGACAAGGGCAATAATGTCCATCTTACTAGCAGACTTTTTATTTTATCAAGTGTTTTACCATAGTTTAGCTGAAAAAGTTGGAGAAAGTCTACTGTAACATACAGGCCCAGATATCTAATGGGTTTAAGGGGTGCAAATGTGAGCCCTTCCGGCAACTCTGTTCCTGATGCATTAAATAAAAGGAGTTCCGTTTTGGATTGATTGACCCTATAACCCCTAATTCTGTGAATGCCTGGATTTCACCCAATGCTCTCTCAATGTTAGATTTTTCTGGATTCAAATACAAAATAAGATCATCAGCAAACAGCTTTATTTTGGCCATTTCTAATAGGGGGGCCCGGATTAATATATTTGAACGGATTTTTATTGCTAATGGCTTGATAAAAAGTGAAAACAGAAGGGGGGAGAGGGGGCATCCCTGCCTGGTACCCCTCCTTATCACTACCTCTCCCGCCTCCTCTGAATTTATAATAATTGCGCAATGGCTCCCCTATATATTCTCTCCAACATCTCGATCAATTGGGGTGGAAAGCCAAACTCACCCAAAATAAAAAAGAGAGCCTGCCAATCTACCAAATCAAATGCTTTTTCTGCGTCCATCATTAAGATGGCCGCAGATTCCTTCGTAGTAGAAAAATAATCAATAGCTTGCATCAGATAGAAAGTATTTGCAGCCATAGATCTCCCAGCCACAAACCCTGCCTGATCTGCATGCACCAAATAGTGTGTGCAGCCTGCAATTCTATTCGCCCAAATTTTCATAAGAAGTTTATAGTCTACATTAAGTAGACTTATTGGGCGATAAGAACTTGGGTCCTTAGGGTCCTTATCTTTCTTTAAAATTGAGACCACCACTGATTCTTTAAATCTATCTGAGACCTGTGCTCCTGCCAGTACTTGGTTGTATAGTGATACTAGGAAGGGTGTAAGTTCATTTAAAAACAGTTTATAAACTTCAATAGGGATCCCGTCATTGCCGCTCGCCTTCCCATTTGCCATTTTATTAACGGTTTCACTTAATTCTGCACCAGTAATCGACTCATTCAAGAGCTTGCAATCCTCCTCACTAACTTTTGGCAGGTGTACAGTTTTAAAATAATCAGCAAGAGCTTGAGGATCAACTATCTGAACATCCGCATATATCTTGTTGAAGTGAGATATAAAAATTTCAGCAATTCCGTCCTTATCACTCACTAGACACCTAGTCCTTGGATTTCTGATTTGTGGAATGGTCTGTTTACTCTGTCGCGATTTTGTAGACCATGCCAAAAATTTCCCGATATGCTGGCTTTCCTCGTACACCTTTTGGTGAGCAGCTTTACTTCCAGCAATTTCCTCGAGCAGAAAGAAACTTTTTAGCTCCTCCTTAGTCCTAGAAAGTTCCTGCTGAAATGTCTCTTCCTCACGTTCCCCTACTGACCTCCCCAGAAGTTCTCTTCTAGCCCGCTCTACCGCTTCCTGGAGTCCGGCAATCTTACGTTTCCTTTCCTTATAAAGATTAGCTCTATATGCCACCACCCTTCCCCTAAATGTAGCTTTAGAGGCCTCCCATACCATAAAACCTGATGCCGAGTTCACATTCTCCTTAAAAAACCATCCTATAAAATCACGAGTTTCATCGATCCAATTTTGATGTGATAGCAATGCTTTGTCGAAATGCCACCTGTTACTCTTTCTCCTGGAGGCGGGCAAGTGCAATAACAAGGATACTAAAGAGTGGTCTGAAAAAGGATTAGAGAGAATCAATGATTCCCCCTTGCGAACAGATTACTGATCAAAAGAAATCCAAACGAGATGCTGTTTTGAATCTCGCTGAGTGGCACGTAAACTCAGTGGCACCTGGGTGATCTATTCTCCATGGGTCCAACAAAGCAAAATCCTCCTTAATAATTTTTAAGAGCCTATCTGTTTTAGGTTTTAATTGCTTTTTTCCCTTGTTAGAGGTATCCAAACGTAAATCTTGAATTAGGTTAAAATCTCCCCCCATAATTATCAACCCCTGCGCACCCACCAACAGATCGTATACCTGTTCCAGGGCCGCACAGTCGTCAGTGATTGGGCCATAATAGTTGAGCAGCACTAAAGCTATCCCATTAACTACAACTTCTATCCACAACCACCTGGCTCGCTCATCCCGAATCACCTTACCCACCTCCCAATCTAGATCCGAAGATAGAAGAATACCCACTCCTCGCACTGCCGCCTGGGCTGAGGCAAAATATGCTTGAGCGTATTTCTTTGGGAGGGTGAAGTTGGGGGAACTAGATTTGAGATGTGTCTCCTGCAAAAAAATCACCTGGGGGGAGAAGGATTCCAACCATTTTAACATTGCTCCTCTTTTTTGTGCATTCAAGAAGCCATTTACATTACATGAAACTACCTTCAACCCTTGTGTCATTTTTTATACCATTTTTCAAAGAGGACTTTTATATTCTCCTTTTCAGCTCTTTTGCAACCTTCTTCTACTTGTATCCGGCCCCTCAATAAAACCAACTCAACCTGTTTAGTAACAAAAACCCTGTCCTTTTCTGCTTTTCCACCATTCCTAGTCTGCCTGTTATTCATACGCTCATTTTTTCTGATGCTCCCCCCTTACCCCCACCCTTCTACCCACCCCAAACTGTCTGTGGAGTGAGGCTGCCCTTCCCTCACCACCACCACCTCCCAATAACCACAAGGTGCCTTGGTTGGGCACCCGGGAGCGCATCCTCCCCCCTCTCCTCACTGACACCTCTGTCAATATTAACCCCGGAATAGTTAAAGTATACAACATACTTCGGGGACCCCCGCAGCTCACTTACATAATAACGAATACCAGCTTTGTGAGGGACACAATACAAGAGTACTCCAATGCTTCAATACCTCAATAAGTAGAATCATATGTAATACAATATACACAGTACGTTAAAGAATAAAGTGCATTATGCAATGTGCAAAGTGCCATACGGAAACAACAGCTCTACACCTACTGCAACCAGTGCAGCGAAATATCAGTGTCGCACAAGATAAAGTGCAATGTGCAAAGTGCCAAAAGAGAAAAAAAAACCTACATGTCACATCCTCCATACACATTGTAGAGTAAAATTCAAGCATATAAAATGCCACGGAAGGTATAAGGAAGTAATCCATGTAGGGTACCCATACAAGAACAGGGGATAAAGTGCAGTATGCATTGTGCAAAGTGTGCAAAATGTGCAAAGTGTCGCATCCAAGCATCGATATAGACTTACTATAGCATATGCAATGAGCATTAGTGCAAACAAATTACGATTACTACCTTGGCATACATTATATATAAGGTAAAGTGCCGTACACAGTGCATTACAAGTCTGTCCCTGCCCTAAAAAAAAAAAAAGGTGCAGAAAGTACAGTGCGAAATGGTAATAAGTCCTATAAGTCCTATAAGTCCTATAATAGGTCCTACTTAGATTATCTAAAATGACCAAATGCCAGAATATTCAAGCAATAAAGGAATGAAATATCTCACAGCTCAATCAGTGAGTTGATTATAACAGACCAAGAAGAGACTATACTTAAGACTGTTTAAATTCAATTAAGTCTGTTTGAGTCTCTTATTTTTCATTAACTTGAGCCATCTTCAGCAGTAACTCTTGAGCTTCTTCAAGAGAAGAGCATAGGTGGGACCTTCCTTTCCATAAAACTCTCAATTTGGACTGTTGCGCAATAGAGGCCTGGGCTCCTGCATTCTTGAATTGACTCAGCAATCCAACAAAGTCCTTCCGTCTCCGTGCTGCTGCTGCCGACATATCGGAGAATACTCGTACTCAACCTCCACTGGGTAGGACAATCTCTCTCTTCTGGATTGCCTTTGTTAGTACTGCCTCTCTAATACGGTAATCCGAAAAGTTCACAATTATTGTCCTAGGATACTTAGCCCCAGGAGTTTTCCGGAAGGGAACTCTGTGGGCCCTCATTACTGTAAGATCTTCCGGCGCCTTCTCCAGCAAGTGGTCTCTGATTAATAATTCAATATAGGCCACTGGATTAACTTGGCCGTTTATGCGTTCGCTGTCCTCTGGGATCCCTGTGAAGCTCAGATTCGAGCGCCTTGCATCGTTCTCCATGTCGTCCATCTTATTCTGAGAGGCCTGAACTTTCTTCTGGAGAGAGACAATATCAGAATCCCATAATACAGAGTGGTCCTCAATATCAGATACCCGTTGTTCCAGTTCTTTAAATCTCTCAGGTATTTGCTGTACCATAGTTTCAATTTTATCTAAACGTTGATGCAATAGTGAGAGTTCCTGAGCTTGTGCGGCTTTGCAATCTCGAATTTCCCCCAGAATGGTTTCGAAGAGCTGCTGCATCTGGGTTAACGGAACAACTAAAGACTGGGCCGCATCAGAAGCATCAGAAGAAGTGCCAATGGTAGCCTCCCCAGCATTGACGATACCCGTTCCCTGCTGGCCAGCCGGGGCCCTCGCTTCTGGCCTTGTTTCTGGTCCCATCACCAACTCATGCTGTACCAGGGGGGATAGAGACCCCAGGACCTCACTTGCCCTGGAATTACGTCGTGCCATCTCCTGCATTACCCCCTGTGTATCCCCTGCCAACTGCCTTGGTTGGGTTCGGTCCTCTGAACTTTTTTCGAGAAGGGGCTCTCCTTCTTTTCCCAACGGAGCCCCAGTACACATAGTGACGACAGTGTCTTTCTCCTGAATTACGGGGGCCGCCTCCTGAGGAAGTATCTTGACCACTGTGCTAACCAAAGTAGCCATCTGATTGAATTTGCGATTTATAGAAAAAACCGGGTACTCCTTAGGAGGATTGACCCCAGATCTCGGTGTGGACGACTCCACTACCACTGCCCCCTCGACTCTGCCTTTGACCCCGGAACACGATTCTGGTGAAAGCTCCAGTGAGGTAGAAGAAGTTCCAGGAGAGTCAGATGGTATTTTCCTATTGTTATATGGAACATGTGAACAGATTCAATCCAGGAAGATAACTTTATATATTTAAGTCTGGCAAGAGACACATTTAGCTGTTTTTTCAGACCTTATACAATACATATGTACCGTGAGAGGGGCAAAGGGCCAGCCGCCCTCAACAAATGGTTGCTGTGTCATTCACGTATTGATCAGCTCACATTCATCAACCATTGGTTTATACCAAGTGCCACTCATGACAAATAGAGTTTATAAATAGCAGCAGCTAGATACGAGATGAAACTGCCTACAGATAAAACTGGTTTCTCCGATTGAACATGGATCAGTTGCCTCTTTTCTGTATCCTGGGGGCACCTGCTTGGGTTATTGGCTGTCTGACTTTTTTGCCAGGCGTTTCCCTTCTCTACCCTCCTCTGCTGACCAGAACTTTTTTACTTTCTGGCAGGGAATGAAGATGGTGTTGGAAGTGCTTCTAGGTATTTTTTAGGATGTTTTAGTTATGCATGTGCAGTTGTGGAAAATTTGGGAATTCTAGAAGATGGCTGCATTTCTTGGTTTTTTATAGCGACACAATGCGTAGTGAAAAACAGTCCCAGATGTCACCAACACCACCTAGTGGTGTTTATGTGAAGGTACAGCCTCCCCTGTAAAAGAGAATGTGAGTGGGAACTGGCCGGCAGACAAGATGCAGGCACAACCAGCTGGCCCAGGAATTACAGTGGGCAGGCTAGGCAAGGAAACAATTTTGGTAGGCAGAGTGGGTTGTGTAATCTTGCTGGGAATTTCTATGTCAGTGGGTTGGGAGCTCATAGTAGAGGGTGGGCAGGGTACACTTCTGCACAATAGCACTATTACCCCACATTGTCCTGAGTGCTACCACGTTTTGAAAATCTAGGCAAAGATAAGCACTTTCGAGAGCTTTATAGTTTTGAACAAATAGATATTCAGAGCTAATAGGTTTCATAACTTTGCATATCCATATCCTTCCAATGTCCATTGCTTTCGTCGGGATGTTGACTTATTTACCTTACTTCATGGCTGCCCGTTGACATTTTTCACAGACTGTGCAGTATTTGGTGATGTGATCCCAGTAATAATAACACCACTTGACATTTATTTTGACTTTACAGAAATATTATTCTGACTGGCCAGACTGCAAAGACATCCTTTGCCCTGTCACACTTAAGCAGCTTACTATTGACTGCTAGCTGGGCAAATGTAGAGAGGGCAGGTGGGTTTCACCCAGGTATCCTATCACGGTAATTTCCATCAAAGGGGTCAACCTCTATTGAATGTGTGTAGTTGAAGCTGAGAAGGAGCTACTGCCCCACCTGAGGGGTCAGGTGACTCACTAGTAAGTATGCAAGTGGGAGCATGAAGATGTTGATCAAAAGAGCTGAGAGAGGACAATAGGAAAATATGCATGGCAACTCTCTAATCAATTATTTGTCTTGACTGATGCACACTTCTTGTTTAGTGTTTTGGAGGATAAAGTGGCAGATCCTCATTAGTGCTGTAACAGACACCTAGTCCATTCATTGGGTTTGTTCAATATGATTTATAACAGGATTTACTAGCCCATTGTAGGAATTGAGAGAATGCAAAAGAATTTGAGATATGGCTGTAAGCATGGAAGTTTGGAAGTGCGGCAGGGGAGCCCATGCTCCATTCTTTTTTTTAAAGGAGTGTGGAAAAGGGGGAGGAGCCAGATGCCAAGGTTTATTAGTCATAATGTGTCACATAAAAGGGTAAGAGGAAGGTTAAGATAAGGAGGGGTTTGAGGCTAGTGCAAGGCAAGAGGAGAAAGAGAGTGAGAACGGACCTGGTGCTGGCGAGGTTGATAGATGAAGGTGGGAATAAAAAGTAGTGGAGAGAAGACATTAACATGCAAGGGGCAATTTTCGGAAGGCAAAATTACTATGTTGGACAACAAAGCTTCCTTTCTTCTTTCACCCTCCTGACCAGATCAGAGCAAATTCATGCCGTCTTTTACCTCCCAACCAGTGGTGGCTAGTAAGCATCGAAAAAGGTGTGGTTCTAACCATATTGAACCAAGGAAGCAAGCCTGAACAGCACAGGTGGTTCTCCATCCATAAGCATTCTAAACAAATGGGGCAAAATGTTTCATTTTACAGTAAAATTCTAAAAATATATCCGTTCATAAACTTCGGTTTCATAGGCATTTCTGAAGATTAAGGTATGGAATATGTCAATACCTTGGGCTTTGCCACTCTACCCAGGAGCATTATTTCTCTGCATCTGCAATTCATTTGAAAACTAGTCAGTAAAATGTGTACTCAGTATAAATGCAAGAGACATTAAAAATGTTCCACTTTATGATTTATTATCTAATTATCAATATGCCAACACGTGTTACGTGATCAATATCACTTAATCAGGGCCTTATTGCTAATCCAGTAAGTCACTACAAAACAAAAATAGTAAAAAATACTAATAACATGTGTTAATCTAATATCATTATACACTGATACATACAATTCATTTTTTCAAAACATCTAAATAAAAGGAAAAAAATACACTGGGAAAGAAGTTGCTAAGCTTACACATATGAAAGAACTGTTTGTTAACATGAAAGACTAATAATTACAGGATAATTTAAATGGTGGGAAATCTGGGCAGTATTTGGAAGCTAGGATGATACAGCATGGATTCAGAATTAATAATTTTCCATCAGCTGACGATACTAGTAAGAAGCAGTCAAAAAGTGAGAGTACATCATTTGAACTCATAAGACGTTTAATTGCACAAGCTAAATCACATATGGAGAAATTAATGATTGAGATTAATGAAATTAAAAAAGAAATACATCATTTGAACATGAACGAAGTGACTAAAAAAAGTTACGATATTTTGAATAACATTCTGAATGAATTTCAGGCGATCAAAGGAATAGGAAAGAAACTTCTTAGTGATCAGAGAGATTACAGATAGGGCAGAAAATACACTAATGCTAAGATGTTTGATTCTATTACAACACCTAATGTAGGGTTGAAAGATAGGATATCTAGAAGAAGTAAGCAGTCTTACATAAGTTCAATAAGTAGTGGGAGGAGAATGGATAATGAAGATCAAAGTTGTTCTACATCTTTAAATAATGTGCCTTTTTTCGAGTTAAAAAGAATGAGATTAGTACTCTTTGAACTTTGAGCTCCAACCGCGGGAAACAAGAGAACAAGACGAAGATCATTGTAAAAGGAGAAGAGAGTATGTTGAATATCAATATGAATTTGTCAGATAGGCCATCAGATGTTGAAGTAAAGTTGTTGAATGAAGCATTGACGTTTTCCCAGCATCTCAGTTTAATTTGTTTGGAAATTGAAGTTTGAAACATTTTTGAAATAACTTCGACTAATGAGAGTCTTAATATTATAGAACAATTGGATACTCAAAGAATGCTTAAAGATTTAATTGATTTAAATTTTTTGATGACACTAGATGCAGAAAGGGAAATTGAAGTACTATCAGATTTGAATACTGATTGATACAAAAATAGACTGGTCTCAGTCTAAAATCAACATTTTTATCCGAGTGTACATTGCAAAGATAATATTGATATCTTCTAACAGTGTGTATTGAAGAATTTATATAAAAAGCATAAGAGAGCTTATATAGATAACTTGATAAGAGCGGAAACAGACACCTTAAAAGTATTGCAAGATTACAAATGAATTATAACATATTAGACAGATGAAGGGTAAAAGTGGTGATTTTAAATCACCATGACTACTATTTAGAAGCCCTGCAACAATTGAATGATAAGAAATGTTAGAAAGAAATTGCAAGAGACAAATATCATATGGTGAAATTTGAGCTAACATGATTGATAAGGAAGCGGTATGATCAAGGAATGATCTCAGAAGATAAATTCAGATATTCAAATGTAGAGAAACACCAAATTCGTATTATATGCTTTTTTCCAAAAGTTCGTAAAGGATTTGTACCTTCACCAGGTAGACCTATAATATCAAATATAGGGTGTCTGACAGAACACTTATCTGAATACATTGATATATTTCTTTAACCATTATTTAACAATTTGCCATCCTAGATTAAAGATACTAATGATTATCTAAAAAGGATTTTTGATATTTCATCGGAACTAGGTTATGTGGTGGCTTTACAAGTATTCTTGGAGACCAAATTAGTGAATAACCCTAAGATATGAGGTGTGGGGGAATTTGCTAAATTCACTATGAATAATCTTTTCTTTCTATATCAATAGTGCCTCTATAGGCAACTTAGGGGCACAGCTATGGATTTGTGATTTGCCCCATCCTACGCTGACTTATTTATGGGACTGTTTGGGAGACACTGGATGGAGAGATGTGCTTTACTAAAATTTGAAGCTAACACAATTTTAGGGTGTCACTTTGTAGACAACATTTTTTTTATTTTGGAACGTCACTGTAGATAACCTCAAATTATTCTATCCAATTTTGAACTAAAATGGTGTAAATATAGAATTGAGTCTTATGTATAGTAAGGAAATAATTCATAGATAAAAGAAAACTATGTAGTAAATGACATAGAAAGAATGAATTGAATTTGAATTTATTAAAGTGCTTTTGAACCATAATACAAAACATAGCTGTCTTTCACACATATGAATGAAAACAACATATAAACCTTTAGAAAAGAGTTTAAAAACCAAACTGAAATACTATATACACTAAAACAAAACAAAATATATCTGGTCCAAGAAGACCAAGAAAGTAGAACAGTGGTACTACAGCTGAAAGCCAGGGCGACTCACAATGTAAAATGGGTTAGCAGATATTAACCAGGGGTGGGCGGAGCTGGAGGAGTGGCACTACGCGGAATTCCGCAGAGTTGCCTAAAAACTCCATGGAATTAAGCTTGGCTTTGCTCCGCCCTCTAACATTGTGACTTCTTCACATCCTCTTTTCTAAATACATTGTCATTCTCGAATAATTTGGGACTCAATACACTGTAAGCACACTCTCCAGACACAATGACGCATCTAAATCCATTTTAAAATGAGTAGGTTTTGTTCAGAAGTATGTCATCCTAGTTCTACCATCATCTTGATAATTATTTAAATGGCTTTAAACTTTGGTGCGCAGTTCTTCTGAATGCGAATATAAGAAGGAGACCAAGAAAACACCATTAGCTCGCCTCTGACACTGTGCTGAACAGGAACTGCAGCAATATTACCTTGCGGAAGATGGTTTTACGGTCCTCGGTAAGGTAGTAAAATTAAAAGTGGGAGGCTACTAGGCAGAGACCCGTGTGTAATGTAATCCTGCCATGATAACGGTCTGCTGCTCAGTCCTGCTGCCTCCTGGCTGTGCACAATAACATTTTGAAAAGAGTTTGTTTCCAGCAGCCAATCACGGGCACGCTGGACCTTCCAGGCGTCAGTGTGTGATCAGCACAGGCTTTGTGCCCTTACAATGGGGTTAAACATTCCCCTGCAAATGTCTGTGGAAGCGGCGCAGTCTGCTGAGCTGCTGCAACCTCCCCTTTTAACAATGGGACATGCGGACTCTTCTATAACATAAACAGCATTTAAAACTCAAAAATCACGGCAATCCCTAGAACGGAATATTTTTTCTGGGGCGCATACGGCAAAACCCCGAAACAAATCAAACTGACAGGAAATTTTCCACCAGCCTTTTCTAAACAGCTCTTTCCCTCAAGCAAAATTACTCTGCGGCGTGACCTGGTTTTCTCAATAATCGCCCTGCTTTAGTTTTTTGCCACACTGTATGCGATGGAAATCGCGGTCGCCTCAACTTACCTCTGTTGGCGGCCGTCACCCATGGCGGTGATCCTGGTACTGTTGATTCTCCTGACTTTGAGCTGCATCCTCGGTGCAGGATTTTTCTTCCAGTCCTGCTGTGAAACTTCCCTTTGCTGTACGACTCCCAAGGACTGCGCATTCACGTGCATGGAGAGTGGAGACCTTAACCCAGTCTCCACTCTCCATGCGCACGCATGTGCAGTCCTTGGGAGTCCTGCAGTGAAGGGAAGTTTTACAGCAGGACTGAAAGAAGAATCCTGTACCGCAGTGGCAGCCCGGTCACGGAGAAGAACACCACGCTGAGATCAGGTAAGGAGGACTCGGGCAGGGCTTGTCTGACCTTAGGGGTGGGTGGCAGGGGAAAACTCTGCCACATAGCGTAATCGAAGTTTTTTTGCCAATTTCGCACTCCCAGCGGAGCGCAGAGTTGGAAAAACTCCGCAAACTCCCCTGCCGGAGCGGAGTTCACCGCCCACCCCTGATATTAACACTGTGATTGCTCTTGTTGAGCAGTCTGGCGTCCCGTGCGAATATCTCACCTGAGCCTCAGGCATAGGCCTGTTGCCCTGCTCACGTGTCCCACAAGGTCACTTACCAAAAAGAATAGCCTGTCCGCCTTATTTCCGGATTGCTCTTTGCGCAGGATCTTAGCTATTGTATTGAATCTCACCTTGCCATAAAGATCGCAAACCAACATGAAATGTTCCAAGTCCTCCTTTTCACCGCAAAGGCATTTGTCTGTGACTTCCGGGTTCTATCCATTCTTGATTTTAGTTAGGAGCAAACACCCCTCCCCTGCGGGCTAGGACAAAAAGAGTTATCTTTCTCTGTAGTTTGCTAGCAAGACCAGGTATTGGGGAGCCTGCATGGATGGATCAAACATGTCAATGTGGGAACTTATTTTTTGATTTCCAAGGGCGAGCAATATTTCTTGTTGTTTTAAGATCGAAGATTGCTCGTTTACATAGAAAACAGCTATCAACAGTTTTCTGTATGCTACTTCTTTCTACCCAAAACATCAAATTAATATTGTCCCCTAAGGGGAAATGTTGAGAGCAAAAAGATTATGCAGCTATAAGGAGGATTATAAAAACGTGTCCACAGATCTGAGTATGAGTTTCTTAAAGAGAGGAGACTCCAACACAACAATTAGTAAAGCTATGTATAGGGCTAACTTGGATAACAGAGAAAACTTACTGATGGATAAAGATAGTAAATACAAAAAGAAGAAATGAGAGGTGTTTGATTTGAAAATTTAAATGATTATGCAATATTCATGTAACAATAGCGAAGCATATGCAGTTTTGAATAAACGCCTGTATTTATTGAAAAGAAACATTCATTTAGCTTAATTAATTCACCAGAAAACAGAAATAGTGTATAAAAGTGGTCATATGTAAAACAAAAAAACTTAAATCCCAGTAATACTATGGGGCCCGATTCACAAAGGTAAACTTAGACGTTTGGTCTAAACTTAGACCAAATATCTAAGTTAATGGCTTTGGGAATTCACAAAGGGCATTTACAAGTAGTATCTTTATGTCTGCACTCCGACCTGACTTTCTTAGGATAATGATTTTTATAAGGGAGTCACTGTATATGCTGAGATTTTAAATAAGGAAAGGCATTAACGTTTGAAGACCATATGAATAAGAAGCTTCTATGATATGAGAGACTTTCTGAATTGTAACTCTTCTTTTGGCATATATATAATTACGCATGTATGTAAGAAAATATATGTAAGCTTAACTACAAGAACATTGAAATTAAAATGACAGGAACACTTGAGAGCGCTACGTAATAAGGATGTTAAATATTAATAGCAGTACACTTTTGGAGAGGACATAACGAGAAAGAATTATCCTATATTATGTTTGCATGGATAGCACGAATACGGCTGCACTGAAGAAAGGGGGATCGAATTCTTAAACTCCAGAAATTATAATCCTAATGGATTCATAAATTGCAAATATATAAATATAGACGCATAATTGCTTGTTTACCTTAGATGATTTAATGGAATATGTTGGATAGAGCATGGAGTAATAATATCATGGGAAATAGATGTTTTTTTAAGATACCTTTGTCTAAAAAAGTGACCCATAGCTCAGCATGTAAGTAGGGAAACCTGTATAGATTGAGAATAAGGTTTTGAGACTCATATGTTGCATTTTGATATTTATATCTGTATTGGAGAGAAAGTGAAAATTCTTCAAGAATGTATTTATGTTTTATTTATGTTTTCAACTTTTTAACAATGGCAGTGTTATGTCTGGAAAGTACTCATATTATGTTTAATATTCTTAGCCACAATAGAAAATATGGTGTGAAGTGTTACACTATGATGCTAAGCTTTTGACAAACGGGGTTGTAGGTACAGAGTTCATAAAGTTGAGAATACCATAGGGCATTTTAATGCAATATTGCAAAAGGCAATGGCATATTGGAGACAACGGCATATAAAAAGCGGCCATTTTTAAAACTTCTAGTTGCCTTAATACAGTTCATTGAATGGCACTATTCCGGTTACTGCTTTGAAACTAAAGATGAGATGGGGCGCTATGTTATAAATTGGGAAATATAACAGTGTTTTCATTAACTCGCTGCTGTAAAAATAAGGCAAAAAGTAACGTTTTTATATTTTGGGGTTTAAATAGTACTATGCAGAAATGGAGTTTCTCCAAATAATTTGTTTACAGGAGGAAAACCTAAAGATTGTAAAGAAAGGTAAATATTACTGAGTTAATATGATATTTTAGACTACGAGTCCAGTTAACGTTCCATTTTTTTTATTTTTTTATTGCACAATCCATAGCATGTATATAATTATACATAATGCAAACAAAGACATTTCTTCAAATGAACATCGTAAGACAAAAAAGACAACAGCTGAGTAGCAGGGAGACAAAACGAACTTATCATGATCAAAATAGTTAAATCATATATTCATATGTTCAATCATTAGAGCCCAAATCTGGATACCAAGTTTTTGTTTTTTTGAAGATTTTAAACAATAAAGGCTATATTCTAGATTAAAAATATTGTAGAATTTTGCTCTCCACATCTCAAACGAGGGGGCCTCCTTCTGTAACCAACATGAAGCTAAACATAACTGAGCCACAACCGTAGCAATAAACAACATATATCTAAACTTATATACCGGTTGGTCAATTTGGAGGTTGCCCCCAATCCCCAGTAACATAACTTCTTTTGTTATATGTATTGGTATCCCTGTGATTTCGGACAAGAACAGATCTATATGTAATTTAAATTGTGAAAGCGAGGTGCAATCATAAAACACATGCACAATGTCAGCTCTATCTATACTGCATCTAAAACACTTCCCATCATTAGTTCCTCCCCACTTCATCATCCTCTCCGGGGTATGATATAGATCAAATATAGTCTTGAAGTGTTGTGTTTTCAGATTTGCTGACATCAAGATTTTCCCTGCGGTATCAATAGATCTTTGCATGTACTCGCCTTCCTGTCCTAGTCGCTCGCTCCATTTACTATCTTACGCAGCCAGATCGTCTGTCTGCACCTCCATTATCAAGGCATATAGTGCCCCTATCCTTACCCTTTTTCTAATTGCCTCAACTATCGAAACTTTATTTATTCCCTCATACATATTATGTTTAAATAGAAAATCACGAATTTGCAAATATTTGAAAAATTCATTATGTTGAAGTCCGTATCTATCAATTGGCCCTGAGAATGAGGCTAATATTCCCCCTCGAATAGATCTCCTAGTTGCTTAATCCCCTTAGCCCTCCATCCAACCATCCTGTGATCCCAGAATATAGCAGGAAACTTAGATGTTGAGTTTAATGGTGTATAGTAGCTACACTGTGTGATATCTAATTTTTTCCGTACCAGTTTCCACACCTTATATGCTGCAATCAATACTTTGAATCTTGGTTTTTTGTAGTAGCTTAGCTCACAGAATTTTACTAAGCAGTTTCTAACTTCTGCCCCTAACAACAGCTGATATATGGATGGTGCTTCTGCAGTCGCCACATCCTCCCCTGTCAACAAAATCCGCATATTTTGCAGTAAGCAAACATAATAATAAAAGGAGAAATTGGGAACCGACCACCCCCCCTATCGTTGGGTAACATCATATACTTAAATGCCCGCCTCGATTTCCTATGTCCCCATATGAATCTATCACATATAGATTGTACCCTCTGCAATTGCTTTTTAGTTAATTCCAGCGGTACCGCCCTGAAATAATACAAGATTTTGGGGAGAACAATCATCTTAAGTACATTGCATCTCCCAACCATCGTAAGGTGAAGACATTCCAACCGGTCTAGCTGCTGTTTAACCCCAGAGACTATACTGCCCCAGTTCACCTCTATCAAATCTTGCAGGGACATTCGTATTTTAATACCTAAATATCTAGCTTCATCAGTTACTCGACTCTCACCTGGACAGGCCATACTGGTACATACAATCTGTGTTTTGGTCGAATTTAATTTATAGCCAGAAACCGCCCCAAATCTTTCAGCCAATCTTTCAATCTCAATTATTGCCTGAGCTGGATCTGCCGAAGCTACAGCAATGTCATCTGCATAGACTAATACACGCACCTGAAATTGCCCACAGCTCATAGATCTAATACGTTCACTTTGTTCTAGCATAGTCAAAAATGAATTGATATATAGCAAATAACAACGGGGAACATGGACATCCCTGTCTTGTTCCTCTGCTGATTAAAACTTGCTGTGATTCCCTACCCATCACACAAATCCTCGCTCATGGTGATTTATACATACTTTGAATGGCCCTAATATATCCCTGCCCAAATCCTATCTTCCGCATAATACTCCATAAAAAAGCCCAAGAAACGCAATCAAACGCTTTTTCCGCGTCAAGGAATATCATCCCCAGCCTACTATGATACGCATTAGCATAGTCTATGAGAGTAACCACTCTATTTATATGGTTAGTCGTACTTCTGTCAGGTATAAAGCCATGCTGATATTGAGATACCAAAGGCGTTATTACACGCGCCAACCTGTTAGCTAATATCTTCGCATATATTTTACCATCTGCGTTTAACAGAGAAATAGGTCTATATGCTCCAGGCATGTTTGGGGGCTTCTCCTTCTTCTTGAACACCACTATATTAGCCTCATCCCAAGAAGGAGGCGGATTCCCAGCTTGAGCTTCTTGAAAAGTATTCAGCATATCTATTTTCAATACTTGAAAAAGCGTACAATATACCTCAAGCGGTAATTTATCTGGTCCTGCTGCTTTACCGTTCGCAAGCGACCCAATTGCCTCCTCCAACTCCTCCATTGTTATTATCTTATCTAACTTCACTTGCTCCTCTAAACTTAACCCACTCAAATCCAATTGTTGACAAAAATTCTCTATCTCATATTGATCCATATTGCTCTGCGTATACAATTCTTGATAGAATTCCTGAAACACCCCCACGATACCCTCTGCTGTTTCAACCGTTTTACCAGCTGCATCCTGCATAGCAAGTATTTGCTGCACAGATTTCTTTACTCTAAGTCTCTGTGCCAGACATCGGCCCGTAGCTTCCCCATATTCATACATGTCCTGTTTATAAATTTTATATTGGTAGGCAATTTCCTTACACCATATCGCATTTATTTTAGCTTTACAGCATGCAATCTTAGTATGAGCATCCCTACCTTCTAATCCCTGTATAAGCACTTCTATCAACTCTTGTTCTGCCTTCCTTAAATCCCCCAAAAGTCGTTGTATCAAAATTTGTCCTTGTTTCTGTTTGGCCAATCCAAAACTAAGTGCCTCTCCACGGATTCCCGCTTTAAGAGTGTCCCATAATATAGGATTAGAAGAGGATCCCCTGTTCACCTCCAAAAATTGATCAACCCAAATAAGCATATGATCAATAAAAGCTTGATCCATTAATAGCTTCCTATTGAACGTAAACTCCCTCCTGACCTTTGCCTGCCTTAAACTATATATATCTAACAATAGTGGGCCATGATCTGCCGTTATCCTAGGCCATACCTGCATTTTTGCTCCCACTATGTGGGACCTGGGCATAAATACATAATCCAGTCTCACTAATTTGTGGTGCGGATATGAATAGAAAGTAAAACCTGGGTCAGAATCATATAAAGACCTCCACACATCTACTAACCCATGGTCCTTCAACAATTGTTTTAAAGCTTTAAAAACTTTGGGTTTTCGACCCATATATTTAGCATTTTTATCATCGAGACCTTGCCCATCGATATGTATATTGAAATCCCCACACAGGATCAAGGGAGTAGGCCACAGAGCTAATTCTACATTTAAGCTCTCCAGTGTAGCAGCTTCATCAAAATTTGACCCATAAACAGTGCATATTGTACACTTAGTGCCTCCCACCATACATTCAGTGACTGCCCATCTTCCATAGTTGTCCGTCATTATCCTTCCTGTCCCAATGATCCCACCTTGTGTTAAAATAGCAACTCCCCTGCTGGTAAAAGTCTGCCTGGTCGCAGCCAGAAGTGTATATCCCAGCTCTTTTAGTACACTACGCTTTGCCCAAGGTATATGCGTCTCTTGAATACATAAGATGTCCGGTTTCATTAGCCGCAAATCTGCAGCTACCCTTCACCTCTTGTTAATATTATTCAGGCCACATACATTAAATGAACATATACGAACCCCATTAGCCATTATTCATCCCATATGCCTTGCCTAAATTATATGACTCCCTGCTAATCCTGGATTCTCGGAGTTGAATAGAATATATATTTTGTTTGTTCAACAATAATCTGCTAAGGATTGTTTTTTCTTTTTTTAACTCCCCTCCCACTTGCCCTTTCCTCCCCTGTGCCCCCCCAGGTCCCTCACCCCCAGGCCCCTCACTCAACACCCTCGTGCCCCCACTGTCCCGAACCCCTCCCCCCTTTCCCCAATGCACAGGCAATAGGGCTCATAGCCCTTATGATGGAGGGTGAGTGTACCTCCCCGTGTTTGCATGTTCACCCATCCCCCTCTTCATACTGATTTCGTTTACATTAATACAGACTCTTCTGAAAGACACTTAATACTGAGCCAATAATTCTCTTCACAGTGATTGCAGATACTCTCTAGCTTGAACCTCTGAAATGAAAAATCGTATTTGCCCCTTACAGACAACCTTAAGAGTGGCAGGGTTTAACAAAAAAGCTTGTGCCCCCTTTGCCTGAAAAGGGGTAATCAATTGACGTAGATGCCACCTTTTCTCTACCGTATGGTGACAGTAATCCGGTCTAACAAAAAATTGTGTTCCCTTTCCCGTCATCTTCTTATCCGGTCGTGCCAAATCAGATAATGTCTGGCGGGCCAAAAAATTATCCAACGAGATCAAAATCGCCCGTGGTCTCTGTTCAATTTGCCCTCCTTCCCCTCCTTTCACAAATCTCTGCCGGAATGGGAATCTATGCGCCCTTTGCACTTCAACAGCCCAGTTCCACTCCTTCAGCTCAGGAAAGGCTTCCTCAAACAATTGAACCACAAATTTGCGGACATCTTGCCCCTCAATCCCCTCCGGCACTCCCAAAATTCTAAGATTATTTCTGCAAAGGCGATTTTCCAAGTCAACAAGCTTAGCCTGTACATCGTCTTTGTTAGCGTTTATAGCCGCTGTGATCTCCTTCTGTGCCCCCATTTGATCTTCAAGTGCTGAAATTCGCGTCTCAGCTTCTGCCATTCGATCTGTAAAATCATTGCATGTTTTGGCTAGTTTTCTAACAGTATTTTGAAGCTTACGACAAGCCATGTGGGTTTCAGATTCTCTGATCGCGTTTCCACCCTATGATCTGACAAACATCTATAGATTGACTCCAGCGAGATTTCATCTTGTGGATTTTCCATTGCCCCACTCATTGCTTGGTCAGATAATTCAATACCATCTGGGGTCATCTCGCCCGAGGAGGAGAAGTCCCACTGAGGAAAGTTCATTGCTTCTGTTTCGGCTTCAGTCCCTCCTGCCTTAGTAACATTTTGTTTACGCACAGTAAGCAATTCCATATGCTCTGAATTTCCTTCCTCCTGAGCAACACTATTCGAATCACTGCCAACACTGATTAGTGACCCTTGAAGAGAGTCGTTTTTTTGGGCTAAATCGCCATCATCATCAGACATATCCGAAGGTTCAGAAAGGGAAAAAAACTTCTCCCCTGAATCACTTTCCTTGCTGGTAGCATCCATCCTATCATCAGTTACTCCAGCATTTCGGTCTATTATTTCTGGTGGCCCATTATCCTCATTATCACCTAATGTTACTCCCGTGTCCAAATCCCTATCAATAGAAGGTTGTTCCATATTACTTATTCCTTGTACCTCCAAAGTACTGTTGACCCCCTGCGGCAAGGTCGATTTTTCCCTGGCTGCAGTCTGGAATATCTGTGGAACTTTCTTAATCACCAGTTCGTGCACATTGCCTTGTGGATTATCGGCCAAATCACCTCCTGTAGCTTCTCTGGCGTTGCGCCCCGCTAGTGCTGCTCTAGTCCCCACCAGGGTTACCCCGTGCCTCTTGTTTTACCACCACGAGCTGCTTTAGGCGGCATCACGTAACCAGCCACAAATACGGGTATCAGATAATACACAGCACAGCACAAACTTACTTTGCTCAGTCGATAATATTCACGAGCATGTACCACCACTTACTGCCTCTTCTCACACGTCTATTGGCTCTATTCACCGGCAGCGTCTCCTCTTGTGTTGCCGGTACGTTCTTGCTTATACACTATTACGCTATTACAGCACCTCTAGCCAGGGAACACCCTGCTTGATTATTTCACGTTCAGCCAGCAGTTCACCCTCTCTGCCGACTCCGCTTGCCGACACGCTCCTCCCTCCCTGCTTCAGCTGCGTTTTTCCCCACACGCCGCCAGCAGCCACAATTGTCTCCGCTCCGATCCGCTCCTCCGGTCTGCTGCCAGCACGAATCCCGAGTCCCAAGTCCTGAGACAACCGCACCAACACCACCGCTTCACCACCGTACACTGTCGGCAAACGGTACACCAGCCAATCCACGACCTCCACAAATGCACATCGAAGGTAAGCGTGCCTTGCCTTGCTACTTGATACTTAACCCGGCGTGTCTTTCAAGCCGCCACGTTGAAAGATTAAGAGGTTTCCTCGATACTTTTTTGTTACTTTGTTTCTCTTCCTCGATTCTAACTGCGGGCCTTAGAACATTTTAATTTTCTTCCGCATGCACTGCTCCAATTTCTCGACCCTTTATACGCCGCAATGTGGAGGATAGGCGAACAACACAGGAGCCGCTCACACACACGTCGAGCCAGTGGACGCCATCTTGCCCGTCTCCCAGTTAACATTCCTTATAGTAAACTACGTGAAGTGCGGTATTTTCTCAATAAGCTGTTTTTTCTGTGTTGCCTCTATTTCTTGATAAAAATTAAGGTATCTAGAAAGCTCATTGGCAGGCAAAAGTAAGACTTAGAAAAAACGGTCAGCTACAATAAGTTATTGTAAAGAAGTTTATTATGTTGATCACTTTATGGAGATTGAAGAGGAATTATCCAATTTATATGTAATATGTATTATAAAGTGATGTCTGTCACTCTTAAAACTCAGGATATCAATTGTATATTAACTGGCTTATCATTAGGATAGAATGAACTGAAATGATAAAGCCACAGTTGTAGATTATTATCTCGCGTACCTTGTTTATTAACATGAAAATGGGTCTTGATGTTGTTCAATTGATGAATTTTGTGGTTTTTAAGGAAAATTTGGGAGAAAAATAGATAATATGTGATAGGTATAATACATCTTTTATTTAGATGTTTGGAAGAAGGAATTTTATGTAACAGTGTATAATGAAACTAGATTTTCATATGTTTAATTACTGTATTTTTTGGGCTGCAATTCTTTATTACAATATAAGACAGACATGGAGGGGAAGCAGGGTGGTAGGAGGGGAGAACAGAAAAGGTACCTTGGTACATAATACACAATACATTCTGGCAGGTAATAAGGAGCAAGGATTTATTCCTGAACAATCAGAACATCTCATAGCACAGTGTCAAAAAAAGAGAGACATGTCTCGGTTTAAGCATGAACAGATGTGTCAATCAAGCATATTGAAGCCTAAACATCAGCAGTACCAGTGAGGTTACTAAGATACCAACCTTCCGTAAGGTTACAAACCAAAGTGACTGCATCACGGGCTCTAAAATAAAAGCTGGGGTAGGGAGTGTATGTCATCCAGCCAGGAGTTGTGCTAAGCAAATGACCCAGAATTCCTTAATTTGTGTTATATGGCCTGCCATCACTAAGAAAAGAAACTGAGGCATAATCTATAGAAACAATCAGCACTAAATGAGGTGCAAACTCAAACGTGTACAAAAAAAGAACAAATAAAAACAATAAGAAACAGCAGTCCCAGAGGATATATTCCTTCAATCTTAATAAGCACTAGAAAAGTGGAGGCAGCACAGTTAAAAGCAGTTTAGTTTAGTCAAAGTAACAGAAATATACTGTGCCACAACTGAGCGGAAGGGATTGGAATGGGGAGGGAAAGGAATGTGCAGTGGACTACCTGTGTGAGAGGGGCGGGGGCTTGGGATGGTTGGGGGTAAAAGGCCAGAGAAAGAAGAGAGGGCGGTAGTGTGGGTATGGGTGTAGCTGGTCCCTTGGTGTCCTGTCCTACATAGTGAGGGAACGAGTGGCATCATAACAGAAGAGAAGGAAAGGAAGCGCAGGTAGTGGATTCTGGACGGTAGCGGAAATTGCATTAATCTTGTCAGGTTCACATTGACAATTTCACCTTGGCCCCAGTATGATGTTAATGGTGAGGTAGAAGGCAGTTATGCCTGACTTACCTTCTTCAGTAACTATAGAGCTATAGGGCCTAATTACGTCTGCCCGACACCGCAATTACAATGCAACAGCACATGGCGTGGTCGCATACTCCCATTTGTCTGTGGGAGCTTGTGCTACATCCGTAAACCCGCCGTAGCACAAGCTCCCATAGACAAATCTATATGAAGCCGTTCATCCCTGCACCGCATGGCAGGCACCTCAGGGTGCCTGCCACATGGTGCAGGGATTAACAGGGGGGCACCATAGGTGACCCGTCAGCCTCCAACCGGAGGCCGCAGGATGAAGGGGGCCCTGCTTGGGGCTCTCAATGACGCTTTCCGACAGGCTCTCCATGTTGGAAAGCCCGACATGGAAAGCCTGTCGGAAACCGGCATAGTAATCCCTACGGCAGAAACGCCGTCCGTAGGGATTACGTGCCGGTCTCCGACTGGCCAACGGGCTACTTGAGCCCATCGGAATCCAGCCGGAATGACCGTCTGGTTTCAGTTTTGGCCGCCTGCATTGTAATGCAGCGATCAAAACTGAAACCGCGATGAGGCTCGAAAAGCCTCGACCCGCGGTCAGAGGCTTTCAACCCTCATCGTAATGAGGGCCTTAGTGTTGGTAGGGCGAGCAGCGCAGCTGTGCAAGAGCCCGCAGCCATTCCAGTTGATTTTGCTGCAGCTCGAGTAGAAAACCTACTCCAGCAGCAGCAAACCCACTGGAGAAGCAGCCCTCTGACTACGGCCTCCCACGTTAGAAAATTGCGCTTGGAGACGGCAACATTTGGTTCACGCTCACCATCTGACATTTCTGGAGCCTCTCTGCAAAATATATATTCCACCACGCAGCGATTGATGACATTTAACTGGAACTCTGCAATTAGAGTAATGCAGAGTAGTCAAATTCTGCCAATTACTCAGGCAGAATGAAATATTTCCCCCTCCCCTAGAGAGAGGCCCAGGACATGTTTGAGGGTGGGAGAAGATTACAACATCACTTGCCAGGGCACAGCAGGAGTCCTGACATAGCAGGAGTAGTATTGATGGCCAGACTCTGGACCAAATTCTCATCACTAATATGACTGAAGAAACTGAAACGAGCAGGTGCTGGCCCTTCTTCCCTGGTCTCCCTACAGCACCTGGCTTTTCATTTTATTTATTTATTTAATGCGATTTTATATAGTGCAAACTTTACCCGAAGGTGTCAGAGCGCTTTACAAAAGGACCAGTTACATTACATAAGGATTTCGGAGTACATGAGTTACTTAAAAGATACAAACAGAAAAAGTAAGTACAAAAGCCTACTACAGATACTAGTGGTTAGAGTTACATATATACAAGTTGCAGATTCACTCGAGATTACATTTTAATAAAAGTAGAAGCGGTAAGGGTTGCAGAAATAAAAATACAAATTCACAAAGTATGATTTTCTCGCCAATGATGGGATGGGGGCCTCCTCACTGTTCCTATCACTGGCGAGTCACGAGATTGAGGGAAACAAGATGTGGCATTCCATGCGTCAACAGTCTGTAGCACTCTTCATTAGTCCTGCATCTGGCGAGGTGTACTCTTGAAGGGGGGGGTGGCACAACAGCAGTATCGAGCCACAGGGAGTTGAAAGTAGGGGGCAACTGCAGGCTCACCTCCTGTCCAGGTTGTTCTTCTTGGCATCTTCTGCACTCTCCAAAATGCCACCTCTCTCCTTCAGGTGCCGTACCCTCCTCGACTCCGTCCAGCGCCACGCTCCGGAAACATAGTCTGCACCAAGCGCAGTAGGATGACTACTAGCCCCCAGCCCGGGGCGTGCAGATTGGTGATAAGGCAGCCACTGGTCCAAATGGCAATAGGCTGGCCCTTTGGTGCTGACGGCCCCCTTTCCTCACTGCGCCTGGCATGGAAGTGTCCTAGGCAGGACTAAGGGGGCACCTCCCCCGCAAAAATGAACCGCTGCAGTCAGGAAGCCACACCAGCCTCCGAGATCTGAATGGGGCCGCCATCTTGGCTCCGTCGCGAGTGTGGGAGCTGGGATAATCAGCGCTTCCCCAGCTCTGCGTCACACTCTCGGGGATCTCAAAGTGCACCGCCGGTGACCACGATAAATCGGCACGCCACTCCTGTGGAATCGGGGAGGCGATGGCTGCTAGGTGAGGACAAAGGAGATTGCGGGCGGCGAGGAGCTCCGTCGCCGCCCGCGATCCGTTGTAACCCGGAACCGGAACCTGGGTTCTCAAGATAGTATGCTGCATGCATATTCCGGTAGGGGAGGGCAGCAGGAGGGAGGCTATGCTCCTGTGCCTACCATATTATCATTTACTCTCTCTGGAAAAATGTGCAGAGCAGGAATGAGTAGATTTACATGAAAAACAAACATTCATTTGTTTCTAAACAACAAACCAGCAAGCCAGGCAAACATCCCCAAAAGCTTTTGCTGCACTTTCCACTGGATGAAAGAAAATGTTCTCAGCCTGAACAGAAAAAAACAGTGGTCCTGGTGATGCGAATGACCAGCCTCAAAAAGCTTCTTTTTTAGTGGCTCACAAACCTTGACACTCCGGATACACCACAAACAATCATTGGCATTGCCAATAGGTCTGGCTTCAAAGGCATTGTATGTTAATGTGAACCATTACAAGTACATATCACGGGAATGGATATGTATTTGTGTGGAAGCAAAAATTGTAGAATAATATTGGTGTAGGTTAAAAGGTCAGGTGATAGTTGTACTGTCAAGCCAGACCTATGCATTCATGTAGGCTAATGACCGCCCTTCTCCAATCTGTGCTGCTGCCAAAGAGAAACACCATAAATGATCTAGTTATCTAAGATGGTTTAATAGCATTACAATGCTGTGCGTGCCCCTGAAAGTTTGATCTCAGGCAGCTGGATAAATAAACAAAATGACCACAGCTGTGTGGAGGGCAAGCACTTTTTTTGTGGAGGCACACAACGTCTGCCAAATCAAAACATGTACTCCTGGCTCCCAACATGTTGGTGGAGAGGACGCCTTTCTCTAGTGATGCTCACATAATTGTCTGGTGACAAGTCAGACCATAAAAATTAGAGACTAGGGAATCATATTCAACGCCGACCTATTGTAAGCAGCACAAATTAATGTTGTAATCAAAGCCAAAAACCTACAACTATCCATGGTCAGTAAAACACACCCACTACTGCTAACCAAGCACAGGGACTGAGTAGACTTTGGCCCAAATAATGAGTCATTTGGACGAAAATATAATTTTCACAGATCTCCCATAAACTCACTGGCAAGACTTCAGAAACAGGCATGCAAATGATGATGTGTAGAAACGTGACCACACCAAACCCAGAGTTAAAAGTACTCCACTTGCTCCTAGTGGAGTTGAGGATGACATTCAAAACCCTCTGTGCAATCCACAAGGCTCCTTTCAAGAACCTATGATAATCCAACTTTCCCCATATCCAACTACCAACTGATATATGGAGGCAGATCACAGCATATTAAGGGGTCCATACTCTGGGACCTCAGTCTGTCAGCCAGCAGAAACAAATCACGTCCATTTCATAAAATACCACAAAACCAAATTCTTTAGGACAGCATGATTCTGAAGACTATGGACCGATAGGGCAGTGAACGAAGAGTACTGAAAGTTTGCTAAACCTCACACTCAATTGCACTCGGCTTACCACGTACTTCTTTCAATAGCAGAACTCAATTTCTTTATCAACGCTGTGTAGTGGCCGTAAAGCGTGACCGTAAAACGACTTTGTCATGCTATAAACGTAAAAAAAAAACATTGTAGTTATATTACTTGCCATTTGTGCAGCATGCTGTTGCCACTTGCGAGGCCTGGTAGCCGTCAAGTAAAAATAATTCTCCAGAAAAAGAAAAGAGCAGAATAAGTTGTTGGTAGCACTGACCTGAGACTAAGCAAATTATAAATACACGAGGGAAATTATTTAATGGATCTACACCAAAGTGCCTAAATTCTATTTTTAAAAAGTAGACACAAAGACAACTGATCCAATTAATGTTTCTTTCAACGTATAAAATGTCGCTTTTTTCATACTATCTTCCGTTCAGAAATTATGAAAAATAAACGTCCCCATTCATTGAGAATATTTTTAGATGCATTAGCAGTTTGGACTGAAGTATCCTCAGGAAGCAGGTAGAAAAGACATTTGAAGCTATGAAACCTGATAGGAATTTGCATAGCACTGCATTCCCAGCAATAACGCTGACTTTTATTGCAGAGGCACAGCGAGAGCCACATGTGGTGAATGCGTGACCTCATGCCACATGACTTTTTTTTTCAAACAGAATCCAGTTTATTTAAAGGGTTCGTTCCAGAAGGCGCTGATGCCAAGTAAAATATACCTTGCAGACGTTCTGCATTTCAAGGGATCCTGCTTTCACATCAAACATCACTGGGGCTCTTATACCTCCTGGACTAAATCGGCGGAAAACTATTTCAGGTTTTAAAGCCGTATCTGCCCTGTTCGAAAACATTTTCTTCACTCCAAAGGCAAACAATATTTCCAGGTTGAAGCCTGCGGTAATCCCTACTTTTCACAGTCGTTCCCCTGCTGCAGGCCTTTTAATCGCTCTGTGCCTGACGAATTCCTGGTTTCTCTGTCAGAATGGTTGTGATTATTTACAGTGTGGAGAAACCTATTTCATTTCAGAACCAGATGTTTTGTCCAGATCCCTTCAATGCCAGATATAAGAAAGGTTTTTTTGGGGGCTTTTATGTCCAAACACTCAGCCTTCCCCTTTCTAAAGACAAGTGTGATGCTTAAAATACCTCCACCCAGGGGTATTCCATTCTGTGCAGATGAATTGTCACTACCACCTTAACAATTACAACACGAGTCACTACAACGCAGACAATTCACCGAGAGACATTACATCGCAAGTACTATTATGTCGCATCTTTGAATCTTTGATGGCTAGTTTGTAAGTTTTAAATATTTTCTAAATAAATACATATATATATATTCACTGAAAAACCAAAGGTTACAGGGGCGTTATTGCTAGGCTGACATTTCACTCGTACAAAACCAGAGAAATTTAGCAGTTATAGTTAGCTGAGCTAACTATTAATATGCGCCCGCAATGCACTACGTATGACCTCACATATTACATCACTCATGACATGGTCAGTGACATCACTGGTGAGGAGGTGTGTGACTGCCTGTATGGATGAGTCAGTTGGTGAGTCAGTGGCTGTATGGGGTACTGTGTGCATGCCTGAGAAGCTGTATGGTTGAGTGAGTGTCTGTCTGTATGGCTGTTATGTTATGTTATGTTATTTAAGCTTGTAACGCGCACAGATACTCCGAGGAGTGTCCCGGCGCGGGCCTGGAGAGGGAGAAGTGACAAAGGTTAGATGAAAAGATGAGTCTTCAATTTTTTGGGGAATAGACGAAAGTCTTGAATGCTGTGAAGGGCCAGAGGGAGTGAGTTCCAAGCGGTAGCAGCTCTGACAGCAAGCGAACTGCCCCCCATTCTTGTAAGTCGGAAGCGAGGAATGTGGGCCAGGAGCTGGGAAGATGAACGGAGTAATCTGGCGGGGGTGTAGAACTGGAAACGTTTCCGCCAGTAGGTGGGGCCGCAGGCATGCAGAGCACGATGGGTCAGGGTCAGAGCTTTAAACTTGACTCGTTCGGCCACAGGCAGCCAATGGAGTGAGCGCAAATGCTGTCTTACGCTGCTTCTCATCGGGATGTTAAACACAAGTCTCGCTGCAGAATTTTGGACAACCTGTAGTTTATTGAGAAGGTAGCCCGGCAAGCCGACATACAAAGCGTTCGCGTAGTCGATCCGAGAAAGTATCAGGGCCCGAGTCACCGTCTCCTTAGCTGCTCTGGGGAGAAGCGGGAGAAATTTCCTAAGGGTTTTGAGTATCCCAAAGCAATTCCCCACTAACTTCTTAATCTGGGTGGTGAAGGAAAGATTCTCCTCGAACCATACTCCAAGATTCTTAGCGGGTTGCCCCGTTGAAGCAGGCATGGGAAATTCCGCTGGCCATAATGTTTCTCTAAACTAGGGGGAACAAGTCCCGTAGAGGAGAATGTCAGATTTGTCCTCGTTACATCTGAGCTGTGCTGAGGAGAGCCATTGAAAGACTGCTGACAGACAATTTCTGGCCAGGGACGTGGAACCCTCAGATTTTCCCCAGGTAAACAGGAGCTGAGTGTCATCAGCGTATGTTATAATTTTGGATCCCAATTTTTCAGCCAAGTAAATCAGGGAGGAGATATAAAGATTAACAAGCATTGGCATAGCCAATAGGTCTCGCCTTTGGGACCTTATAAGTATTTAGTTATGCAGCACAATATCCTTGGTGCAACAACATCAACTGTTGCATGGCTAAACACTTATAAGGTCCTACAGGCGAGACCTATTGGCTATGCCAATGCTTGTTTTCCTTTTGACTTCTAAAACATAATTTCTGATTTGAAAGCACATAAGAAAACAGATTTAAAGATGCCCAGTTGCAACAAGCTTGCGGTAATTTGTACGCAATTACAATGGTTTATGCGACAGAGAGAAGAGTGTGGAATACTGAACATTAACAGTACTTGGGAAGGACCTTTCCTTCTGTAGTATTTATTAGTTTGCATGTAAAGTCAGTTCGTTTCGATGGTAAAGGGCCAGGGTAAGGTCCGATGTGACAGCTGGCTCTCTGCTGGTGTTGATCAGAGCTATTTCCAGCCGCCATCTTGGTTAAGAATGACCTAGAAGCAAATTGTCAACTATGGAAACCAGAAGACCTGGTTTACACTCCTTGCTTCTCTACTTGCTAAACTTGTTAGATCTTGGGCAAATCACTTCATCTCTCCACACCTTCATCAAATTTGGAGCCCTCAGTTGCAGCCTTACCTCTAGCATTGAGAGCTATAGAAAAGATGCAGACATGCAGAACCCCAAAACCACTTCCAAGTAGGTCCTGCTGCACCCAGGTCTTTGCGTATGATGTGATATCATTTGGTGACTTTAGGTTCTCTTGCTCTGTTATCACCACCTAACCACACCTCGATGCTGCCCATGAGGTCCCTGTGATATATTAAATGACCTGCCTTGAACAGTTTTTCTCCCACGGCCTTTGATAAAGCCATTTCATCTTCTCCCAAAGGCAATATGCACTGCCTTTGGGGTGGGCTTTCTATGGAATGGTCGATTTCTATTTACATATCTCACAACTTATAGCAGCTGCAATAAACTCATTTTACATTTCGCTCTGAACCACGTCTAAATCCGCTCATGAGTGGACTGGAACAAGGAGAAGGCAGATACCTAAAGTTAAAAAATGACTGTAAATAATAGCTGAACTCACCAACTGAGGGACAGAGGGCAGCTGCAAAAGGTATCATAAAATGGTAGCCCATGATACTTGGGCCCCATCTTCCTGCATCACCTGCCATCAGTTTAGTAGTGGCTGGATAACACAAGCATTGGCATAGCCAATAGGTCTCGCCTATGGGGCCTTATAAGTGTTTAGCCAGAGCTATTGACTTTGCCAATGTCTTCAAGCTGTGCTGTAGAGAAGTGTGGCTGCTGTGCAGCATGCTGAAAAGTTATAATAAAAAAGTGTCAGAAGCATTTTTGTTACTTTATATATGACCAAGAAGGCATTATGTAAAACTGAACGACCATATTAAAAAAGTATTTACAATAAAAAAAAATCCTCAGTTTTCTTTTGTTCTTGCAATGCTGGCAACTTGTTTCTGCCTATTGCAATGGTTGTTTGTTAAAGCTTTTTTTTTGAGGCGGCATAAACAATCGGAGGGTGAAGGTTGGGAACTAGTACCTGTATTATAACACTAGCAGCGGCCAGACGCTAGGGGAGAATCAACAGATGCCAGATTCCGAGAGCAGGCTGAGGTGGTGCTGAGTGATGCTGAGGTGGTAGTGGTGGTGGTGGTGACTGTTGCGGAGACGATGCTGAGGTGATGCTGAATGATACTCAGGTCTTGCTGAGTGATACTGCTGTGGTGCTGAGTGATGCTGTGGTGGTGCTGAGTGATATTGTCTTGGCGCTGAGTGATGCTGTGGTGGTGCTGAGTGATATTGTCTTGGCGCTGAGTGATATTGTGGTGGTGCTGAGTGATGCTGTGGTGGCCCTGAGTGATGCTGTGGTGGCCCTGAGTGATGCTGTGGTGGCCCTGAGTGATGCTGTGGTGGCCCTGAGTGATGCTGTGGTGGCCCTGAGTGATGCTGTGGTGGTGCTGAATGATGCTGTGGTGGTGCTGAATGATGCTGTGGTGATGCTGAATGATGCTGTGGTAGTGCTGAGCGATGCTGTGGTGGTGCTGAGCGATGCTGTGGTGGCCCTGAGTGATGCTGTGGTGGCGCTGAGTGATGCTGTGGTGGCGCTGAGTGATGCTGTGGTGACGCTGAGTGATGCTGTGGTGGCGCTGAGTGATGCTGTGGTGGCGCTGAGAGATGCTGTGGTGGCGCTGAGCGATGCTGTGTTGGCACTGAGCGATGCTGTGGTGGTGCTGAGCGATGCTGTGGTGGTGCTGAGCGATGCTGTGGTGGTGCTGAGCGCTGCTGTGGTGGTGCTGAGTCATCCTGTGGTGGTGCTGAGTCATCCTGTGGTGGTGCTGAGTCATCCTGTGGTGGTGCTGAGTCATCCTGTGGTGGTGCTGAGTCATCCTGTGGTGGTGCTGAGTCATCCTGTGGTGGTGCTGAGTGATGCAGTGTTGGCCGTGAGTGATGATGTGGTGTCGCTGAGTGAAGCTATGGTGGTGCTGAGTGATGCTGTGGTGGCGCGGAGTGATGTTGTGGTGCTGCTGAGTAATGCTGTGGTGGTCCTGAGTGATGCTGTTGTGGCGCTAAGTGATGCTGTGGTTGTGCTGAGTAATGCTGTGGTTGCACTGAGTGATGCTGTTGTTGCACTGAGTGATGCTGTGATGGCGTTGAGTGATGCTGTGATGGCGTTGAGTGATGCTGTGATGGCGTTAAGTGATGCTGTGATGGCGTTGAGAGATGTGTTGGTGCTGAGTGATGCTGTGCTGGCTCTGATTGATGCTGTGCTGGCTCTGATTGATGCTGTGGTTGCGCTGAGTGATGCTGTGGTGATGCTGAGTGATGCTGTGGTGTTGCTGAGTGAGAGATAGAGTGAAGATATAATGCCCAATTAGAGAGGGTGGTGAGAGAGAAAGAGAGAGAAAGGGTGTACATAGAATAAAGAGTTGAGCGGGATAGAGAGAGAGAAAGAAGGGGAGAGAGAGTGAATGAAGGAGTTTGAAAGAGAAACAGATAAAGGGGTGAGAGAGAATGAAAGGCTAAAAAAGATAGAGAGGGGAGAGTTAATTAAGTAGAGAGAGAATTAGAGAGGGGAGAGAGAGAGAAGGAGAGAGACAATAAGAGTGGGGGGTGTGGAGTTTAACCCCTTGACCGCGATCGGAATTCCGCTCGTGTGCTGGACATTCCGATCGCGGGTGTGGTCGTGACGAGCTCAGCTCGTCATGCGCACAGCGCGACCGCGCAGCATGACGAGCTGAGCTCGTCACGAGCATCGAAGGGGTTAAATAGAGTGAAGCAGTGACGCGGAAAAAGTAACCTTAAATATAGCTTTGTGCTTTGCGCGAATAAATATTTTAAAAAAAGAACAGAGTGAGACAAAAATACTGGTAATTAGGCTGTGACTCCCAATATAAAACAAATAGCGATATAAGGTGAAATCAACCCACCGAAGCAATATTTCTAACTAGACAAAAAAAGCTTGCATTTCAAAGCTAATCGCTGTTGTTTTTCATGTGACTGTAGTCCAGGGCCGTCAGTTGGTAATGTGAGCTGCTGCTGCGATTGAAACATCAGAGTCCAGAGAGTTAATGAGCCATGACGAGGAAATGAGGAAGAGATAGGAAACCCAGATGGCAGCTGCGCGCGTGCACGCCCATCGTGAACGCAAGCTGGTCGCCAGCCGAAAGCCAGTGTTTGCACTTCCAAAACCCACTTACTAAAACTCTCGGCCAGACCAGCGCAAGCGCTGGTGCAGGCCGAGACCTAAAAAGAAGGGGGCTCAAAGAGGACCCCTGAGGCACCCCAGTAGATACCTCCTGAGGTGAGGAGGAGAATGGGGGGAGCCAAACCTGTTGGGTGCGCCCCTCCAAAAAGGATTTCAGCCAGCTCAGGGGCCCCATCCACCTGTGCCAGGCCTTGATTTATTTTTGCTGACATTGGAGGGGGCAGTGCGGCCCCTCTCCCCAGGCCTATATCAGCCCCGGCGACCCCATCCCTGGGAAAGGCCTTCAACAATTTATTTTTTAATTGGGGTGGAGGGACAAGCGTGGTCCCCCTCCCAGGGCCGATATTGCGCAGGGGACCCCATCCCCTGGGGCACGGCCAGCTCGTTAGCCATCTGATGAAGTGGGGGTGTGTGGGCTCGAGTGATGTGTGTAGAGTGGTAATAAGAAGTGGGTTAAAATAGGTAAGGAGATGCTCAGGGTCAGACTATTTAATGATTGAGCTTACTCGCCTAATTAAAAGTGCAGTGCTAATTAAGGATATAATGGTCCTAGTTAGCTTAGTGAAAAAATTGATCTAATACAATGTCAACATGCTTCTCGCCTATGTATGTCAGTAAGTGATCAAGTGGCGATTCTTCAGGACCTCAGGAAAGAACCTACACTACATTTTGTCTGTATCCAATTAGTGTCATAGTAACCAGTCATGCAACAGGTCAAAAAGTAGGAATGTACCTTAACCTGGATAAAATAACCTGTAACATAAAAAGGAACAAACATATCACATACATCGTACATCAGTTTAAAATTTGCAAACCAATGTCATGCGAAAAGGCAAATGGCTACATGTCCCCAGCGATGCAGAAAACATACAATTGCACCAACAAACATATCGTGGTGCAACAAGCTTACTCATGGAACAACGTGGATTTGGACAAACTTAAACAATAGACTCAAACTTACCCAATTAGAGTATCGCACCAAACCCCATGAGGTAATGCAGAGGAAATGCTTAATTACTATATGGGTGGAAGAACAAGGCTTTACAATGATTGAAAGTATCTTTCTGTGGCCCCAAAAAGGTAACAAAGACACTGCTTCGTACTTACTCGGGCACGTAGTAGCGTCCTCCATGAGACCATCCCTGGCTCTGCTTCCTCGGAGGGAAGCGAGACCGGGGGGGGGGGGCTTTTTTTGACGTGGCAGCAACGTGCATGCGTCAGGACGCGACTGAGGGAGACACACTGAAATGTCAACCTCAGTCGCCACCTTGGAGAGACAAAGATATTTTAGGCCGAAATTGGTATGGAGAAGTGAAGTAATTCCCTAGTTAAATGCTCTTAATTATCGGGTGGCTTAAAGTATAAAAACACTTGTGAGGGAACATTATTGGTTGGAAGCTGTGGGGGTCTCAAAATCATGTGGATAACCCACACACATTGGGATGCACAAGGGATGACTGGTCTTAATTTACGAGCGGTTTAAAGTATAAACATGCTCTTCAGCTATTGGAGGGAAGCTATTGGAGGGAAGCTGTGTGGGCCTCATGTAGATAGCCCACGCGCATTGGGACGTGCTAGGGAAAACTGGTTAAATGGGATACTGTTCCAACTGTGATATCCTTGGGTTGGTTCTATAATTTAGCTAGTTGTATCACTAAACACCCAAAGCAGTCGGGTGGTGTATGTCTATTTTTTACACTGAAGAAAGTCTTATAGTGTACTGGGTGCAAAGGATTACTTTGGATGAAGCAGTGCAAGGGTACATGCATAGGAACTGTTAGCACAGGAACCCCAGTGTGTCCATACTACTGTGTCTAGTAAGAGGCCAATGTTGCCTGTATGAAAAGCGGGTCCTGTTAGAGCTAACAAGTTCAGGTGCTTAATGGCCACAGTGTGACCCTACGACAATTCATATGGAGAGTGGGAAGTCATTGTTAATAGGGGGATTCCCATCTTTTAAAGGGAACAAAATCCCTTGCCAACTGGGATTTTATTTATTTTTATTTAAAAGGTTTTGTATAGCGCTGGCTAGACCCGGAGGTATCAGAGCGCTTCACATATGCAAGGAAAAGGCAATAACATTGGTACAGTAGTTCCATGTAAATACAATCACGTACAAGGGAATCTCACAATCAAATAACAGGAGAGAGGCACAGGTACTAAGGATTCAAGGATTAAATATGGTTAAATGAAATAGGGGAGGTGGAGCCTAGGAGCACACAATAAACTATAACAAAAAACCAATTGTAGGGTAGGAGGGGAGGGTTAACATAAGAGAGGACAAGACAGCTAAGCAAAGTCCAGGGAGAACGCAAAACCAAAGCAAACAGACCAGAAGTTAGAGTCGATAAAAATAGATGAGATATGAGGGGGGAGCACTGGCAGGAGTAGATGAAGGTAGCATTAAGGGAAGACGAAAAGGTCTAAAGGGAAGAGAGAAGATAGCCTGTTCAGGTGCACAAAGGATATAAAGATCAGAAAGAAATTTATTGACTCAAGAATTTGTTGAGGAGAAGTCTTTTAAGGTCTCTTTTGAAGCCGAAGTAGGACGGGTTGCATCGAAGGTCAATCGGAAGGGCATTCCAGATGCTAGGCGCATTTCCTGAGAAGGAGCGAGACTGGGTGGCTTTCTTTTTTAGTAGTGGCAGAACGAGGAGAAGAGCATTCGAGCTTCTCATCGTTCTGGAAGTTCCAGCTCTTGGGAGTTTATTGGTTAAGTAAGCCGGAGATTGCGAGTGAAGAGCTTTGTGGGTGATGCAGGCAGTCTTGTAGATGCATCTTCCTTCAATGGGGAGCCATTTAAGGGATTTGAGGGCAGGTGTGATGTGGTCAAAGCGTTTGCAGTTAGCAATCAGCCTGGCAGCCAAGTTGAGCACTGATCTGAGGGGGGCCAGGTGAGATTTAGGGGCATCAGTGAGAATAGCGTTGCCGTAATCAAGTTTCGAGAGGACTAGTGATTGGACGACCCACTTAAAGTCATCTTGCAGGATGAAGGGTTTGATTTTTTTGAGGTGTTTAAGAGTGAAAAGTGCTCCTTTGGCTGAATTGTTGATATGGTCCTTCAGAGTCAGATTTTTGTCTAGGATGAAACCGAGTGATTTAGCGGAGTTTGATAGATTGAGAGGACTGTTCAGGGCGTTGAGGTCAGAGATCCAGCCTTGGATAGGAAGACGGTTACTTTTAGGAGAGAATAGAATGATTTCTGTTTTGTTCGGGTTCAGTTTTAGATGGTTAGAGAAAAACCAAGATTGAATCTTGCTTAGGGTGTTGTTTAGATGAAGGACATCACTGTGAGATTTGATTTTATAGTAGAGTTGCGTGTCATCAGCGTAAAGGTGATAATTTATCCCTGCTTGATTCAAAATGATGGTAAAGGGGCTCCATGAAGAGGTTGAAGAGAGAGGGGGAGAGAATTGAGCCCCGGGGGAGACCCAGAGAGACTGGGGTGGGATTGGCAAGAGTTAGTTTTAATTTGTTGAGTTTGGTGTTGGAGGTAGGAGGAGAACCATTTAAGGACCGTGCCATTGAGGCCTGAGCGGGACTTGAGAGATTCAAGTAAGGAGGAGTGATTAACTGTATCAAATGCAGCAGAGAGCTCGAGGAGGATAAGAAGGCAAGCCTCTCCCTTATCTAGAGAACGATGAATGTCGTTGGCAATGTTTAGTATGGCAGTTTCAGTACTGCAGCCTTTCCTGAAACCAGATTGAAAGGAGTCAAGTAAGTTGTATTTACCTATGTGGCTGTCAAGTTGAAGTAAGACACATTTTTCCATATTTTTGCTATGAGAGGGAGGTTAGAGATGGGACGAAGGTTACTGGGATCATTTGGGTCTGCCTTGGGATTTTTAAGGATGGGAGTGATTTGCCCAAGTTGAAGGGAGTCAGGGACGCACCCAGAGGCAAAGGAGGTGTTAATAATTTTTGTCCAAAAAGGAGCAAAGATGTGGTTAAGGGTATGTATTAGTTTTCCCGGGAGAGGGTCTTTGGTATGAGAGGTCGGCTTTAATTTCGCAATGATATTGAAGACTTCAAGCTCAGTCATGGATTTAGAATTTGACCAAGAGGCGTCATTTTTCAATTGTGTGTTGGAAATGTTATCTTCTGAGCCAGTTGGAGTCGATTGGTGAAGGAAAGGATTAGAAGGGGGTTAGCAGAGGGGAAAGGGAGGGAGTTAAGAGAAGAGTGGAGGTTGGGAAAGGTCAAGATTTGCGGGAAGGATTGATCGATTTTAGCAATTTTGTCTGTGAAGAAGTTTGCAATTTCCTCACATCTTTCATTAGAGGCAGTCAGTTCAGGCGGGGCAGAAGAAGTTTGTCTTCGGACGATGTTAAAGAGTTCTCTGGGTCTATTTTTAGCACGATCAAGTTGGGAACGAAAGAAGGATGCTTTTTCCATGAAAATGTGTTTCTTGTATGTTGATCTTGAAGATCTGAGAAGAGCTAAGTGAGAAGGCGAGGGGTGTTGTCTCTTGGATCTTTCTGCTAGTCTAAGTTGTCTTCTTTCCTTATTAAGTTCCGGATTGAACCAAGACTTAGATTGGATTGCTCTTTGTTGTTTAAGTTTAAGCGGAGCTACTTGGACAAGGGTGTAGGATATAGCCTTGTTGAAATGTTCAGTAAGTTCATTAGCGTTTTGGGAGTGCGGGAGAAGTTGCAGGTTGGCTTGAATTTTAGACTCGAGTTCGATAGGGGGGACTTGATTGAGGTTTCTAGTCCAAATCTTGGGTTTGTTATTTAATGCTGGTTGAGGATAGATGATGGTCAAAATATTGAAAAGAATGAGGTGGTGGTCTGACCAATCAATGGGGATGATGTCAGTGAGGGAGACCAAGTCAGTGTTAGTGATGATTGGGTCAAGAGTGGCACCTTTAATATGGGTTGGTTTATTGCAGAGTTGTTTTAGGTCGTTCATCTCAAGAAGGTTAGCGAGGCGCCTCACAGTGGGGTCATCAGCATTATTCCAGTGAATGTTGTTCTTCGAGTCAGAGAGGGAGTGATGAGTAAGAAGGTCAGATAACTCCTCAGCAAAGAGTAGAAGCTCACCCGGAGGGTGTTAGATATTGTGCAGTCTGAGAGGAGGGGAGCCTTTGGCATTAAGTTCAATGTAGGGATATGTTGCATGTTCAACTCCCCCCACAGGATGTCATCATTGAGGCCTTCCCTATGTGTGGATAACCTGAAGACCCAGTTCTGTTCCTTCTTCAAAAGGATCGGGGAGATGGCAGCGCGCGCGATCCAAGATGGCCGCCGCGCCTTGAGCTCTGTCTTTTTACCTGCATCACGACGAGGTTTGACGACGATAAGGGCTGCACCACGTCTTTTCTCTCAGCCCAGCTGCTCCTTTATGCCTCAGGAACCGGTGGACTGAATTTCGGAGGTCTGGTGCCTCCGTGTGAAGAGCGGTAGGCTTTTTCATTTTCTCCTCAGGAAGGGCTCCTGCTTCCCTCGGCTTTCTCTGTGGGTTCCACACAGAGGAGGCGGGCTTTACTTGCTGGGCACCTCCTCTCTTCAAAAGCCTCTCCTCTCTTAAAGGGATATTTGTTCCTGCCTATTACTGGCCACCACTTTCATTTCTGCACAAGTTTAAAGGGATTTTGTCTTTTTATTCCCTATTAAGCTTTATTGTGGCACTGCTTTGTGACTTTCTGGAGCTGTTTTCTGCCATATAAATCATTTTTTTTATTTTTGTCGTCAGAGAACCACATTTGCTATTTGTGGTATTGTTAATTTTTCCTCTCACCATTGTTTGCTCCCTGCTTACCAGTATGGAGTCTAAAATGGGTCCAAATAAACGCAAACAAGCTGTCTCACCTCCTCCTGCTAAAGCCAAAGCTATTGACTCCCAAGACGACTCATTGGCAAAAATATTGGAGGAAATTCAAGCTATCCTTACGAACACGGACACCATTTCCTCAGATATAAAAAATATACATAGAGATATGGCTTCCTTATCGATGAGAGTTGCTGACAATGAGATTAGGATTCGTGATAATACTGCAGACATTACAGCTATGGCTCCAATTCCTACTCAGGTTGCTTCTCTCCACCGTTCCCTACTTGACTTGGAAAACAGGAATAGACAGTACAATTTACGCATTTTTAATGTTCCTGAAGGAGTTGAAGGTCAGAGTTGTCGTCTCTTCTTGGAAAATCTTCTCCCTAAACTACTAAATATTAACTTTCCAGAGCGCTTCGAGATTGATAAAGCCCACAGAATACCTTCAATTCGAAAACCCCATCGAGCCAAGCCACGACAAATCATTTTTAAAGTTCTGCGGCATCATCATCTCCTTCTAATTCGTAAGGCTGTCCGAGAGATTCCTTCTCTCCTAATTGAAGGAAATAAAGTCTTCATTCATCAGGACTTTGCAAAAGAGACTGTTCAAATACGACGCCAATTCTCAGATTCACGTCCCCGTTTGCGAGAAGTTGGCTACAAATATGGTCTTTTTGACCCTGCGGTCATGCGCATCTGGAAAAACGACATTTCTAAGTCTTTCTCAGCTCCTGCAGATTTAATAAGATTTTTGGATCAACATCATCCTGTTTTCATGGACTCTCAACCTTTGGGTTCTGTGGGCTGATTATAATAATTCTTTTTTCTATCCCCCTAATGCAGGTTGTTATTCATTTTCCTTGCAGGTGCATATTATTGGTGGTTTTCTTGCTTCGCACCTCCGTCTCCAATGTTCTATTGGTATGAGGTCTTGGTGACTGACCTCGTTTCATGTTGTTTGTCTTGTTTTGTCTTTTTTATATGGGCTACTATCTTTCTTTTTTCTGTCCTGTTATTTTTCTTCCCTTTAGGAAAGTATGTCTAGGCCACAAAAGTTAATTGTTGCTTCATTAAATGTGAAGGGTCTTAGACATCCAGTGAAGCGACGTAAAATTTTAGAATATTTACACAAATTTAAGGTTGATATCTGTTTTGTTCAAGAAATTCATGTTAATGATAAAATACTGCATACTATGTCTAGAGGTTGGGTAGGGTCTATAGTTTCATCTCCTGCTGCAAAACGTAAAAATGGAGTAGCTATATTTTTCTCACACAAAACACATCACCATGACGCAGATGGTAGATTTGTTGCTGCTCAAGTTCTTATTGATAAACTTACTTTAAATTTGATTAATATTTATGCCCCTACCTCTGATGACCCTGCCTTTTGGTCCTATGTCTCTGATGAAGCACTAAAAATTGGCAATGCATCCCTTATAGTGGGCGGTGATTTCAATCTTATCAAGGATCCTTTGTTGGACCGGTCCTCTGCTTTTAAATTCCGGCCTAACAAGGCTTTTTTTGCTTTGAAATCCTTTCTTTCCGTTACCAAATTGGTAGATTTTTGGAGACTGGAACACCCTACAGACAAAGATTTTACTTTTTATTCTAATGTTCACTCTTCTTTTTCTAGAATTGACTATTTATTTTCCTCACGTAATTTATGTCACATGATTAGTGAATCAGTTATTCACCCTATTACGATTTCAGACCATGCTTTAATTTCTTTTTCTTTATCTATTTCCGACCCTCCAATTTCTAATAAAAGATGGAGAATGAACTCGGAAATAGTTCTTAATCCCACCAATGCTAAAAAAATGGCCTCAGCTATTTCTGATTATTTTTCGAATAATAAGTCCTGTGACACCTCTAAAATTATACATTGGGATGCTTTTAAGGCATATATCCGTGGAGTTGCAATTTCTATTATGGCACACAAAAATAAATCTTTTTATTCCCACCTCAATGAATTGGAGACACAGATTGCAGCAGTGGAACGACTTTTTATTACATCTAGAGATTCACAATATAAATCCCAACTTCAGAAATACAGTTACGAATATAATTGTATGCTTAGTAAAAGAGCAGGTTTACTTATCTCAAAAGAAAAGTAACATTTTTATTCTAATAAATCGGGTCGTTTGCTAGCTAATTATCTATGCCTTAAACGTGAAAGGGTTCAAATTCCAGCCATCAAGACGAATAAGGGTACACTGGTGACGGAGGTTGGGGACATACTAAAAGAGTTTCTTTCATTCTACTCTTCTTTATATCGTGAACCTCTTACACATAATAATAGTGTTATCAGTGAATTCTTTCATTCCTGCCGACTGCCTCAGATTTCTGATAATGATAGAGCTACTTTAGAGAACCCTATTGACATCAAAGAAATTTTTACAGCAATAAATGCTTTAAATTCCAAAAAAACTCCTGGCCCGGATGGAATTCCGGCCGAATTCTATAAATGCTATCAAGACCAATTATCCCCTTTTTTACTTTCCCTTTTTACGGAGTTTCAGCATACTTCTATGATGGGAGGATCTTTTAATGAAGCCACAATAATTGTTCTCCCCAAACCTAATAAAGATCATACTTTAGTCTCAAATTTTCGGCCCATATCTTTAATCAATCAAGACTGTAAGATATATGCAAAAGTTTTAGCGAATAGACTATCACCCCTACTACCCAAAATTATACAATCTGATCAAACTGGCTTTATGAAAGGTAGATTATCCGTTCATAATACCCGTTTGCTCTGTCATACCTTATCTCTTGCCAAAGAAGCTAGTGGTCCTATTGGTGTAATGGCCTTAGATGCAGAAAAGGCATTTGATAAGGTTAATTGGCAATTTTTATTTAAAACTTTAGAAGCTTTCTGTTTTGGTCCAATTTTTATTAATATGACTAAGGCTTTGTATTCAGCCCCCTCAGCCTCTATTTTAGTCAATGGTTTGTGTTCCACTTCATTTCGGTTGTTTAGAGGCACTCGGCAGGGATGTCCTCTCTCTCCTTTACTTTTTCTTATTGCAATAGAACCCCTCCTATGTTCCCTTCGTAATAGTGATACTTATACAGGTGTTGTTTTGAAAGATACTACCATTAAACTTTCGGCATACGCTGATGATGTATTGTTATATGTTACTGACCCTTCCACCTCTATACCTATTATCCTTGATATTATTCATAAATATGCTGAGGTTTCTGGTTACTCCCTGAATACTAATAAGACAGACTTCTTTCCACTAAATGCCTTTTGTAATTCTACAATGTTAGAGAATACTGATATAATTTGGTCTCCAAAAAAACTCAAATATTTAGGGATAATTTTTACCGGTTCGGTTAAAGATACAGTTGATACCAATTGCTCTGTTATTTTAACAAATACCAAAGAGAAACTTGATAGATGGTCTAATCTAAATTTAAACTGGTGGGGATGCATTGCAGCAATTAAAATGTCTATAACTCCACAAATTCTATATTTATTGTCTATGTTGCCCTTCTCCTTCCCGTCCACTTTTTATACTAAAATATATAAATTATTTACTAGATTCCTCTGGAATAATAAGCCCGCACGCATTAGTCTTAAGACTTTACAAATGCCCAAATGTGAAGGTGGGGTTGGTCTTCCAGATTTGAAAAAATATCATTTTGCATTCCTTGTGGCTCAATGTTCCTTATGGTTCCACACTGTCCCCCTCTCTAATGCACCTAAATGGCTTCTCCTGGAAAAAAATATTTTGGCTCCATACCCTTTAATTGCTTTTCTCACCATGTCCAATGGCTCTTTTGGTAAGTGTTCTCCTATTCTTGCCATCTCTAAAATTGCCCTTTTATCATTTGATAGTAAATTTTCTATTACTTTGTCTTCCACTAAAAAAGTTTCTCTTTGGTTCAATCCTAAACTCCAATATCATAAACATATTTCTTTTTGGAAGTTGTGGCTTGCTGCTGGTATTTTCTTTGTTGCAGATATTTGCCAATATGATGTTTTACACGTTTGATGTTATTCAAGCCACTTATAAGCTGCCATTGTCTGAGTTGCCTAAATATACATTGTTATGTAATACGATTCTTAATGCTTACCCCCAACTACTTTCTATGTCTCAGTCTTCTGGTATTGAATTTTGTATTTCTGTGTTTAGCCGTTCAGGACATACAGCATCTAAAGTATATAAAAAACTTACCACTTCAAACTCCTCGTTTGCACATTTGACTCAAAAATGGTCCCCGCACTTAAATCTTCATACACTTAACATATCTTGGAAGGACATCTGGAATTCCAACACGGCTAATTATCTTCCGGCCACCCTTATACAATCTAATATTTACTTACTTTATCGATGTTTCTGGACTCCTGACAAATTATTTAAAGCTAAACTCCTAGATACTCCAAACTGTTGGCATTGTCAATCTGTTACTGGTGATCTACAACATTTATTTTTCAATTGTCCTATCATACATCAATTTTTATTACAAATATGGCATTTTATTACACAGATCCTTAAGATCCAAACAGCTTTATCATTTCAGGTTCTAATTTTCAAATCCTCACTCTTTAAATCCATTTTATCCCCTATGGATTGTAAATTATTAGATTTCCTTATTTCTACTGCACTCAAATCTATCACTTGTAATTGGAAAGATGCTACTTCACTTTCGGTTAATGTATGGTGGAAATGGATTATTTTTCTTAGACGTGGGCAATGTTTTTATCCGCACTCTCATAAGGACTCCTCTTCTACTAAGTCTAGTATGTGGTCTAGTTTAGATTCCTACATTAGTACATGTTCTACAATTTAGGATACTTATTTCAATTTGTAATAATTAATCTTTGCTTAATGTAGCCCTTTTATGTTTATTTTATTATTTTTATCATGTTTGTACTATTATACAATGTTGGTATTGCTATTCGACTTTCTCTTATACATTGTAGTATGTTTTCTATACTCTATAGTTCGGTATTATTTTTTGTATTGTGTTTCATATTTATGAAAATTTCTTCAATAAAATATTTTGAACACAAAAAAATGGATCTCTTGTCTCGTTTATGGGTGAGATTTGAGTACAATCCATTTCAAATTGTCAGGGGTGTGACCAGCAGTTAAGAAATGTGTACTTGTTTAGGTGTTTGATTTTTTACACCTTACATTGCTGCTGTGTTCTGTAATTCTCACCTTTATTGCTCTGGTAGTCATCCCTATGCATTTCAACTGACAGGGGCAGGTGATCATATATGTAATTCTTTGAATTACAATTCGTATGTTTTCTCTGTGTCCATGCCAGGGTGTCGGTGAGCTGGATAGTTTTTGTGGCTTCTGTCAGGTCACATACATTTCATTGTCCTCATGGGCAGTGTACCAAAACTGGGGGCAGATTCCATAGTGGTTTTTGTGATATAGCTGTGGTTTTTTGGGGTCTTGTGTGGATGAGCATGTCTTTTGAGTTCGCTGTTCTTTTGTGTGTGAACCTTGGTAGAGGTAAAGTGAAGTTTCCAGTTTGTAGGATTGACCAGTTTCTTTTGATAATTTTTTGAATCATGTTGGACTCTGGTGTTAAGGTTGTGACAGATATCAGTATATCTGACTGGAGTGACTCAAGGGGTTCTAGAAGAGCCTGCCTGTTGTTGTTACGTGCATGTTTTTGTGTGTTTTTTATACACTTTACTGGATAATTGCTTTCTCCAAATGGCATGCTAGCTCTTTTGTTTGCTCTGTGTAGTCGCTTGTCTCACTACAATTATGACAGAGTCTCAGAAACTGCCTATTGGATAAATTATCCTGCAGAGCCTTGGGGTGGTGGCTTCCATAAAGGAGCAAGCTATGACTGTCAGTGAGTTTTTTGAAAGCCTTAGTGTGCAACCTGCCATCAGTCAACTGGACCATCAAGTCCAAAAAAGGTAGTCCTGTTTCTGAGATATTAGCCGTGAAGTGTAGGAACGGGTTTAGTGTGTTGATCCACTCGATAAAGAGGGTACTGATGCCTTTGCCTCCTTTCCAAAAAATCAGAATGGAGTCGATGTATCAACGCCAAGACAGTATTTGTGAAATAGGGGTTAGTGGTGCACAGGATGTATTCTTTCTCAAAATGGGACATATACAGAGAGGCCAGACTTGGGGTGAATGTACTGCCCTTGGAAGTCCCCTGGGTTTGAAGGAATAGTTTACCCTCATACTGGAAAACGTTTTCTGTGAGGGTCAAAGATGCACACTCCATAATGAAACTTATCGGTGTGGGCAAGGTCCAGTCTGTGGACCGTAAGATGTTTTCAAACAACCTCAAGGGTAGCGGCTTGGGGGATATTAGTATACAAGGCCTCCACATCGAGGGTGACTAGGAGGTCAATGTGGGGTCTGTCATTGTTAGTCAACTCTATTGTATTGTAATTGTATTGTAATTGCATTTGTATAGCGCTTACTACCCCTGACGAAGCGTTGAAGCGCTTTTTTCGGCGAGTAGCACGCTACTCCGGGACCCATAGAGGATTAGTGTTGAATAAGTATAGTGAAACATGCAAGTAAATTTTAAGTGGTGGATAGGTTAGTCAGTTATTTGGATTCGGAAGGATAGCAGAAGGATAGAAGAGGAAAAAAGGTTTGCATTTATATAGCGCTTGTTACCCCTGATGGGGCGTTGAAGCACGCTACTCCGGAAACCCATAAAGGATTAGTAGTGAATGAGTATGGTGAAATATAAAAATAATTTGAGTGGTGGATATTAGTCAGTTATTTGGAGTGAGAAGGATAGTGGAGGGATAGAAGGGGAAGAAAGGTTTGCATTCATATAGCACCTGTTACCCCTGATGGGTGTTGAAGCGCTTTTCTGGCGAGTAGCACGCTACTCCGGAACCCATAAAGGATTAGTGTTGAAAATTTGTATAGTGAAATATGAAGTAATTTGAGTGGTGGATATGTTATTCAGCTATTTGGATAGAGAAGGGTAGGTGGCGGGATAGAAGAGGGAAAGAGGTTTGTATTTATATAGCGCTTGCTACCCCTGATGGGGTTTTGAAGCGCTTTTTTGGCGAGTAGCACGCTACTCTGGAACCCATAAGGATTAGTGTTGAATTAGTAAGGTGAAACATGAAATTAATTTGAGTGGTGGATATGTTAGTCAGTTATTTGGATTGAGAAGAGTTGGGGAGGGGTAGAAAAGGGAAAAAAGGTTTGTATTTATATAGCGCTTGTAACCCTGATGGGGTGTTGAAACGCTTTATTGGCGAGTAGCACGCTACTCTGGAACCCATAAAGGATTAGTGTTGAGTTAGTATAGTGGAATATGGAATTTGAGAAGTGAACATGTTAGTCTGTTATTTTGATTGAAAAGGATAGTGGAGGGATAGAAGAGTGAATGATTTTATTTATTTATATCTTTTTTTAGGTCAAAGCAGTAGGAGGAGGCTTTTGGATGAGTAAAAGGGTGTTTGGAGGGGAAGAGTCAGAGGGAAGAGTTTAGAGAGGTTTGTTTTGGGGGATCGGTATAGTAAAAGAGGTGTCAGATGATGCAAGGAGGGGTAGAGTAGGAGAGAGTCTAGAAAGGGTTGTTTTGGGGATCATAGTAGTGGTATGGGGTTTGGGATAAATGAGAGAGTGGATGTAGAGGATATATTGATAGATGTATAGGGTGAGAGATAGAGTAGTGCATTGGAAAGAGTAGTAGAAAGTAGTTTGAGATGTGTCAGAAAGTTGGGCTAGAAGATATATTGAGAGAAGTATAGGCTGAGAAATAGGGTAGTGCATTGGAAATGCCAAATTAGAAGAAAGTGATAAATATATAGATGCATAAGTAACTAAAATATAACAAAACTGCAGCTGACTATATGTTTGGCACCTCAATTTCAATGTCCACAATATTTTAGAGTCCTGTGCCCATAACCCCCGAGACCCGCCGCAGTTAGGTCTCACTGGAGATCCAGAAACATCAAAATGAAGAAGTGTGGAGGCAGCACCAGGGACGGAGTCACAACAGCCAAAATGTTCTACTCAAATATCTTTATTCTTCTTAGATTAAAACAACAGGACAACAGCCAACGCGTTTCGTTCCTTTTATAGGAACTTCGTCAGGGCTGAAAACAACATAGAACAACAAATAAATAACCACAATTAAAATACATAAAATCAATTACAAACAAGTAAACGTATACTCATCGTGACAAACAAATATTGACAAACATCTTAAAAAAGAGATCAAGAAGCACGTTCTCTATTACCATATGGCACTAACACTACATGGACAAGACTCACAATACACAACACATTTTGTTTGTGATTGGATAAAATAATCCATCCAACATAACCATACAAATATACATATACATCAAAACACGTGCATATATATATATACCATCAAGAACATATAAACCTGGGGAAGGAAAAAGGGGAAAAGAAAGGACCATATCAATGTCTATCGGGCAAACGCCCTTAAGTCAAAACTTCACCATGTCATGTTCTCATATCGATGGGGATATACCCCAATCAAACTTTTATGATTATAGCATAATCTCTGTAATACTCGATATTCAAGTTATTAGAAATAAGGAATTTAGGAAAAAAAGAGGGGGGGAGGGAAAAAGATAAGAGATAGTAACAATAAGAAAAAGAGAAACAATATACTCAAAATAATGAAAGATAACCCATACCAGAGAGAATAGTGGTATGCTAAATATAGTAACAAACGCATACCCATAAATAACTCTACAGCAGTTTGTTTATATATAAATTCTAAAACCTCACCAAGAGACTTCTGTACCAGACAGGTCCCACTTTCATAAACAAGGCGAAGGTCAACTCAGATGTAGTAAGTTGAATGTCAAATTCCGTCCCAAGCACGTGAATATCCCTGCATTTGACGTAAGTAAAAAAAAATAAATATATATATATATATATATATATATATATATATATATATATATATATATATATATATATATATAATAAGTGCTTAAGGTCCCAAATCAAATCGAATTATAGGGGACTTCATATATGGTTATGTTGGATGGATTATTTTACCCAATCACAAACAAAATGTGTTGTGTATTGTGAGTCTTGTCCATGTAGTGTTAGTGCCATATGGTAATAGAGAACGTGCTTCTTGATCTCTTTTTTAAGATGTTTGTCAATATTTGTTTGTCACGATGAGTATACGTTTACTTGTTTGTAATTGATTTTATGTATTTTAATTGTGGTTATTTATTTGTTGTTCTATGTTGTTTTCAGCCCTGACGAAGTGCCTATAAAAGGAACGAAACGCGTTGGCTGTTGTCCTGTTGTTTTAATCTAAGATGAATAAAGATATTTGAGTAGAACATTTTGGCTGTTGTGACTCCGTCCCTGGTGCTGCCTCCACACTTCTTCATAGATGCATAAGTACATTGAAAGTATATAGATGCATAAAGGAGGTAAGTATATGTAGATTAAAGATATTGATAGAGGTACAGGATGAGAAATAGGGTAGTGCATTGGATATGCTTTTTCAGGAGAAAAGTAACAGACACACAGATCCAAGTACATGGAGGTACATAGATGCACAATGGAAGCAAGTACATGTAGACCAAAGATGACTTTTTTTTTTTAACAACATAATTATTCTACATGTTTATACAAAGCAATACACAAAGATAGGTACATATCTATAGTGAAAATAAATGCTTATATACAGAGGGATATGCTGTAATTTCTGTTTGCGTATGGTGCTTATGTGGGGAAGAGCCAATTCTTGAGTAGTTTTCTGAAGATAAGGTGGTTGTCGGTGGATCTTATGTTGGGGGTAAAGAGTTCCATAGTTGGGCTGCTTGAACAGAGAAGGATGTGCCACCCATGGTTTTTTTCTTGTTTCTTGGGATTTTGAGGCGAGATGCCCCTTTAGAGCGGAGGTTCCTTTGTTGAATGTGTTTGGTGATTTTATTCCTGATGAAGAGCGGTCCCATTCCATGTATTGCTTTGTGGGTGATACAAAGTAGCTTGAACGTGGATCTTCTGGCAACCGGTAACCAATGCAGGGCTTTCAAGGCAGGTGAGATGTGGTCTCGCGGTTTGATATGCAAGAGTAGTCTGGCAGCCGAGCTCTGAATCCGTTGTAGTCTTTTCATGGTCGTTAAAGGTGATCCGTGGTAGAGGCTATTGGCGTAATCAAGTTTGGACAGAACAAGGGAGATGGTAGCTTGGACTTTGTGTTGAAATCCAAAATGAGGGAAAATTCGTCGCAGCGTTTTTATAGTGACAAAGCTTGATCTTGCTAGTTTGTCCACTTGGGCATTCATCGACAGCTTGGAGTCCATGGTCATTCCGAGGTTTCTTACTTCCTTCGATACTTTAGGCGGTGATCCCAGTTCATCAGGCCAGGCGGCAAGCGGGTCATAATGTTTCCAATCGCCACACGTGAGTATTTCCGTTTTGGAAGCATTCAATTTGAGATGGCTCCAAGTCATCCACTGATCCACGGCTCTGAGACAACTGAAAATTGGGGATTTTCCAATGTCTTTGGGGCATTCCAGTTGAAGGAGTATTTACGTGTCATATGCATAGTTATAGCACGTGAGGTGAAATTGATTGATCAGTTCCGGTAATGACTTCATGTAGATGTTGAAAAGCATGGGCGAGATGATAGAGCCTTGAGGGACCCCTGCTTTTGTGGAGTATGGTTTGGACGAGAAAGGTGGGGTATGGATGACATTAGTTCTGTTTCGAAGGTAGGACGCAATCCAGTCTAGAGCAGTTCCCTCTATGCCGGCTTCATAGAGTCTTTGTTTCAGAGTGTCATGGTCAACCGTGTCAAAGGCAGCCGAGAGGTCCAAGAGGAGTAGCGCAGCAACCCTGTTGCGGTCTACTGTATTCTTCAGGTCATCCCAGATGGCAAGGAGGGCAGATTCAGTGCATCTTCCCGGACGGAATCCTATTTGGAAGTCTGAAAGTATGTCATTCTCTTCAATGAATTGTGACATCTGGGCGAACGCTGCCCTTTCTATCAGTTTGCCCAGGAAAGGTCCATTTGTAATGGGTCTGTAGTTGTCAGGGTTCAGCGGGTCCAAGTTTGTTTTCTTCAGTAAAGGGTGTATGTGTGACTTTTTGAGTTCTTCTGGAAATATTCCGGTAGTTAAGGAATCGTTGGTGATTCTTCTTACTGGAGTGGCAGCAGAGGTTGTTAAAAGAATTGTCTTGAAAGTCTGTGGTGGACAGGGATCAGAAGGGCTGCCGGCAGGCCTGCTTGCTCTGACCAGGTCCATAAATTCATCGTGTGAGATGTGTTGGAAGGAACGGAGAGGCTGGGTTAGAGTATTCTTGGATTATTGTTTTGTACAAGGGTTGGTGCTGGTGCTTTGTTTCTGTTTTAAGTACGAGTCCAATGTGTCTGCTTTGTCCGTGTAATGATTTGCCAGTTTGTCTGTGAAATCTTGAGTAACAGGGTGATTTCCTTCTAGGCAATTTGGTTTGCGAAATTCATTGAGTATTTTATAGAATTCTTTATTTGCACATTTAGCATTTTGAATTCTGTCTGAATAGTACCTTTTCTTAGCTTTTTTGTTAGCTGACTTGTATAATCTGTTAATTTTCTGTAGGTGAAGTTTGCCTTGTTTGGCGTTTGTTTTGAGCCAGGTATGTTGCAGCTTTCTAATTTGTTGTTTTATGTCTTTTATTTCTATGTTTCTCCAAGGCGCTTTTTTCTTTTGTTCTGTTGTGTGGTTTTGAGTGGTATCAGGATATCAAAAGCTTCCTGTAGCCACTCATATAGATTTTGAACAGAATTTATTGTTTCAAGATTTGTACTGGATGTTAGTTGTGTTTCTAAGTGTTCCAAATTGAGTTGGTTCCACGGCCGATAGGTGGATGGATGTAAGGTAGTTTTAGGTGAGTCGCTTAGTGTTGTTTTATGTTGGAAAGCAAGCAAGTGGTGGTCTGACCATGTGACTGGAGTTATAGTTTGAAAGGTAACTAGTTCAGTATTAGCAAAAATGACATCTAGGATATGTCCAGCGATGTGTGTGGGTTTGTGGTCAATCTGATGCAGGTTCAGTGCATCTAGGCCAGTGATTATTGTTTTTGGATGGTTCATATTGGGTTTGTCAAACCAAATGTTGAGGTCACCCAGAACGCATAGGTTGGAGTGTATTGTTATCAGGTTTGAAACTGTGTCTAGAAGTGCATCTGGGAATGTTGCCTTGCTAGGTGGAGGTCTGTAAAGGAGCAGGAAGTTAAAGGAGGAAGACTGTGTAGGATTGCATCTTGTTAGAAGAGCCTCACAATTCTTTATGGAGCTGTCGTCAACTTTAGTGATATGTAATGTTTGCCTGAACACAACAGCTAGACCACCTCCTTTGCCTATACGATTTTGGGACGGCTTCATGTAGGACTGGAGCCATATCATCTCCCAACCATGATTCAGTTATGAATAGTATGTCTGGTTTGGCATCTGTGAGAAGGTCGTAGATGTGATGTTTGTTTTTAGAGAGGGATTCATCGTTTATTAGTAGACAGTTTAGAGAATCGCCTTTGGTGATAGTGAGACTTTGTTTTGTAGAAGAGTGATCAGTATTGTGTGGGTTTGTAGCAGGTGTGTTTTTACTACTGGCATTAGCTGTATTAGGATAGCAATTGTGTAGCTGTTCTGTATCATGTTCCTCATCCAGCATGCTAGGAAAGCATTTTGATGGGTCTGTGTGTGTATGTGGTGGCGATGGTGTTTGAGAGTGAGTTGGTGTGCTGTGTTGTTTTCGTGGTGTAACATTGTTGTGCAGTAGACATGGGGAAGCGAAGTTGTGAGGTGTGGCACGTTGCTTATATTGTTTGAGTGTGTTTAGGGCAGAAGGTGTATGAGTCAAGGGTGGTGGTGCAGCATGTGGGTCATGTAGTAAGGCTCTAAATTGTCCAATGGATGAGAGGCGGTTAGAAGAGAGTTGCTGTGTTGCTGTATCTGTGTTAGGTGTGGTGGAAATGAGAAAGCTTGGCATTGGAGTTTGTTCCTTTGTGTGGTTTGAAAGGTGTGTGTATGTTTGCATTTTGTGATGGTAAGTATTATGAGGTGTTGCGCTTTGAGGATCTTGTTGTGCTGGTATGCGTGATATGTTTTGTTTTTGAGGGGTAGTGAAAAGGGGTGTTGGTGTATTTGTTTCATGCATTGGATTTGGTTGTATGGTATTGTTTGTGAGAGGAGGTTGTAAGGTAGAGGGGGTGGTGATGTGTTTATGAGTAGAGTGTATGTTGTGTGTAGGAGGGAATGAAGTAGAGGTAAGAGTGTTTGTCTTAGACTGGTTTGTTGCAAGAGTTAAGAAGTGTGGTGGTGTGCAGTGTATGTGTCGTGTGTTAGTGTTATTATGGTAGAAGGAAGAGGAGGGTGTTGGTTGGACAAATGATGGAAGGCTGATTATATGTTTGTTAGTGATAAAAGGTGGTCTGTTAGGAGTAATTAGAGCAGGGAGCGTGTGTCTGGATGGGATGTAGTTATGTATAGTGTTGAATGGCGTTGTGTTAGTGATGAGTGGCTTGGTTAGTGGTATAGGATAGAGTTGTGTACTGTTTGTAGGTGATGGTGGGTATGTGTGGTAGTTGGGATAGAATGGTGTATAGATGTGGTTTGGTTGGTTTTGTAGTGTATGCTGGGACATTGGTTTGTGCATAGGGCTGTGTGTGGTGTAACATTTGGTGTGAGTGTGTTACTATGTTTGTGGATGTGGATGGTGTGGGGTGGGTATTACTGAATGGGAACATGGGCAGCATTACTGGCCCTGGTCCTGACCAGTCTCGAACAGGCTCTAACAGGCAACTGCCCTTGTCCTCTCCGCCCGGGCTGAGACGCCCTAACCCTGGCCTTTTATAGCCCTAGTAATCAGGTGACCCCTTCAGCCAATGGGAACCCTAGCCCTAACACTATCCAATCACAACACTACCCCTAAAAACTGGAGCCAGTAGGAGACCAGGACCTTACAGCCAATCTTAGCCCTAGTCCAAGCAACCAATCAGTTTAAAAAACCCTGATCTCTGCATCCAATAGAGGCCCTAGCCCTACCAGTAGTCCCAACCAATTGTCCGAGCAACCTATGGAACAGGAAGCCCTACTCCCTACTTCCAATAGAAAGCCTAACCCTACTCTTAGTCCCACACCTAGTCCAGCAACCAATCACACCAGAAGCCCTAATCGCTACTTCCAATTAAAGGCCTAACCGTAGCCCTAGTCCCACCCTAGTCCCAACAACCAATAACACAGGAAGCCCTAGGCCCTACTTCCAATAGAAATCCTAACCCTAGCCCTAGTCCAAACCCTACATTGATTGAATCACAGACCCAGAAACCAATCAGAACCCTCAAATACCCAACCAATGAGGACACTAACCCTAATCCAATAGAAACACCAGATACAACCACCAATCAGTGTACACATGTACCAAACAATAGCAGACTATATAAGGTCCCAGCTACCTCAGACAAGGTTTGCTGGCCTGAACTCTATGAGGTTCAGGATATCCCTTGTGTTCTTGTACAAAAGAAGGTGCCTTTTGGACCAGCAGTTTTTGGAAATGGTCGCAGAACTTTGAGAGGGGTTCTAGTAAAGAGCCTATCCCAGACACAATGGACCTTCCAGGAGGGGGCAGAACTCCCTTTTGAATCTTGGGAAGGGTGTAGAAGTAGTTTTTTTTTGTTTTTTTATTCACCAGGAGCTCTGCCTCGTTCTTAGACAGCCACCATTGACTTTTGGCTGAAGCTACAATGCCCGAGATATGAGTCTGAAGACGATTGGTGGGGTTGTCCACAATCGGTGTATAATACTGTTGATATGACCTCTGACAAAGGCATTCTTTTTTGTAGTCAATAGATGACATGACCACAGTGGCACCCCTTTGTCTGCCTGCTTTGTCGGGATGGTTGTGCCACTAGACAGGGATTGGATGGCTCTAGACTCTGTGTTGGATAAGTTGTGAAAGGTATTGGTTTTACAACTCTTGTCAACCTCATTAAGAACTGCTTGTTCAAAAGTTAAGAGTTCATTGAGGACCATGCTTGAATTTGGAGTAAATGTTGATGGATTCCGTAGACCTGAGTCTGTTGTTTCTTGTTCCGGTTTAACTGAGAAAATGGCCTTTAGTTGCATCTTACGGAAGAAATTGTGCATCACAATTTATTCAGAATTTGTCGATCCTTGGCGTGGGCACAAAACCCAATACTTTTCTTAAGGCATTTTTCTCTGTTTCTGTGATGGTTCTGGAAGAAAGATTAATTGTGAGTTTTTCTTCCCAGTGTGACGCATGGGGGAGGCGGGGGTGGTTCCTGCCATTGAGCTCATTTCTGGTGTGGGCCTCCTCTTCTTCCTCTGCCCCAACCTCTGCCTAAAAAGAGGGGTTGTTGGGAGGGAAGGGTTGCTGTGGGCCTGGTTGGAACATAGGATATTGCCAAATGGGTGGCCCTTGGAAAAGGACCATACCATACCCGAACATAGCCAGTGGGGGATCTCTTCTTCCTTCATTGCTACCCCAGCTTTCTGAGCTGGTATTACTACTATTGGAGGAATTTCTCTTTCTAGAGGGCTGGCTTTTATTGGATGATATGTCATCACCTGTGGGTTCAAAGTCCTCTTTTAGATAGGGGTATACTTTTTCTTTACTAAACTTCTTAATATCTTTTTCAAGCGTTGTTATTTTTTGCTTCATGAGAAAATTCTTTTGTTCAGCAATTTCACAATTTATTACGGCCAGCTTGTTTTTATCAGCCAAAATTAAAATGCTGGCTTTCAAGGCACCATAGGCAATTGTGATCTTTACAATGTGATCATCAGCTAACTGTCCGAGAAAGCGGGAAGCAGCATCTTTGCTACCTTTTCGGGGCACGGTAAGATGCTTTCAAACATTTTAAAGCCTTGTTCTTCCACCCATATAGGACGCTAAATTAAGCATTTCCTCTGCCATTACCTCAGGGGGTTTGGTGCGATAACCTAATTGAGTAAGTTTGAGTCTATTGTTTAAGGTTGTCCAAATCCACGTTGTTCCATGAGTAAGCTTGTTGCACTATAATATGTTTGTTGGTGCAATTTTATATTTTGTGCATCAATGGGGGCATGCAGTCATTTGCCTTTTCGCATGCCATTGGTTTGCAAATTTTAAACTGATGTACGATGTATGTGATATGTTTGTTCCTTTTTGTGTTCCAGGTTATTTTATTCAGGTTAAGCTACGTTCCTACTTTTTGACCTGTTGCATGAATGATTACTTTGACACTAATTGGATTCACTCAGAATGCAATGTAGGTTCTTTCCTGAGGTCCCGAAGAATCGCCACTTAATCACTTACTGACATGAATAGGCAAGAAACATGTTGACTTTGTTTTAGACCAATGTTTTCACTTAGCTAACTAGGACCATTATATCCTTAATTAGTGCTGCACTTTTAATGAGACGAGTGAGCTCAATCATTAAATAGTCTGACCCTGAGCATCACCTTACCTATTTTAAGCCACTTCTTATTACAACTCTACACACATCACTCGAGTCCACACACCCCCACTTCATCAGATGGCTAAGAAAAAGATCTCTGGCAAAGGACCCCCTAGTGGGTGCCCGTCGAGCATTGCAGCGCCGACCTGACGAGGAGCTAGCCCAATGATTAAGCATGAAACCTATCCTGTGTGAGGGCCCATGCTCCTATTGGAGCACATTCCTTCCCCAGGAACTCTAATCTTCCTCACGTTTCCTATCTTGAGGAACAGCACACCCCTTCTACCTTTAAGACTATTGTTTCATGGAGCATTTGTGCTGGGCCAGAATAGCTCCTGGTTCCCTTTTTTGTAGAGTTTAATTGAACTGTGTCATACTCATTTTTTAATTTCCTTCCACCACAGATTGATGTTGATGTGTGGCTCATTGTCCCCCTGCTGAATATTGTTGTTGTGTAGTGTTTCTCTTTCTCACACCTTTCCCAAATCCCCTTTCCCAGCCATTCATCAAACACCTAACTCTCTTCCCCTGGGCTGTTTGATTTATTAAGGTGACTTAAATGGATCACACACTTGGTGGGGTGGATGTGGTGGAAGCGATGCCAACTCACTGTTGGATCTTCTATTACCTGAGGAATAGCCCAAACCAGCCCCACTTACCCACCCACGCTTTATAGGAATTTAGATATAGAACATTATTCATCAACATCATCATTCAGGCCTTGTGTCGTGTAAACGCTTATTTATTTATTTATTTATTCAGTGTTTTCTATAGCGCGAACTTGACCCAGATTTTGGGTGTCAGAGCGCTTTACATTTCAACCACCTTCAACATCAGCAGATATCCAATTCTTTCACGTCAAGAACATGTCTACGTATATGCTTACCCATACACAAAACACATACAATGAAGAATATTAGAAATCATTAGATTACAGTAAAGTATGTTGTGTCATAATTAAATTTAAAATAAGACTACTCCTGAGGTCTTAGATATCCATACTGGTTATAGTATTGCTAGTCTAATCAAATATACCTGTGGATTGCTCGAGGTACCTGCCCATAGACAACATCAGTGTTGGTAGTCGAAGGGACTAACTGTATCCACCCTAGCTGAAAATAGCCATTAGAGCTCAATCAATGACAGTAGCTTGATTCGTGAGGTGATCAGTTTCTTTGTTCTGCAACTAGCAGGGCATTAATCCTGCTCACAATAGCTTACTTGGACAGCTGAGTGTAAAGGATCGCCGGGTTGACTGCAGATTTCCACAAAGTCTTAGTAGTCCCGGTTGTTCGTTATGGGAGAAATTTACCCATCAGAAAGGACTTAGTCTCCTTTTTGAATCATGGAGCATAGGTGATTCTTCTGATATTCGGTGGGAGCGAATTCCAAATCCTTGGTGCAGCTCCCGTGAACGCTCTATCGTATGTTCTTTTCTTACGGAAGAATGCTGGTTTCAGTAAAAAATCCTCGGATCCCCTCGAGGGTCTACTGCCTCCGGACTGCGTAATTTTATGGGCCAGGTAATGTGGAGTTTTGTGGTATATTGCCTTGTGTGTAATACATGCAATTTTTTGCTCTATTCTTGCCTTGTATGGTAGCCAATTGAGCGCTTTCAGATGTGGAGTGATGTGGTCGAATTTTTTTGATCCCGTTATAAGTCTAGTTGCTGCGTTGAGACAAGCTTTTAGGGGAGCTGTTGAGATCTTAGGAAGTCCTGATAAAGTTGTGCATCCATATTCGATTCTTGCTATGACCAGAACCTGGACTGCCATTTTAAGATCACCAGAATCGATGAATGGCTTCAATTTTCTGAGGTAACTCAGATGAAAACAAGCGTTTTTTGTCATTGTGTTGATGTGGGCTCGCATGTTTAATTCTTTATCCAGCTTGATTCCAAGGGATTTAGTTGAGTCAATTATAATCGGGGTACCATTTAGCGCAGTGATCATCTTGGTCCATTCTTTAATCCTGGCTGAACTTTTAGGAGGGGAGATCAGAAGGAATTTGGTTTTTTGTGAGTTGAGCTTAAGATGATTGTCAGCTAGCCATCTCTTCCGGTGATGATATCTTCATCTTAACCTTGTCGACGCCACTGCTGACTTTCAGTCCACTTCTCCTGACTCAAGGATTTTGTAACTTTACTTTAAATTAAAAAGCCCCCCATCGCTCAGAAGAAGTTACTATTGATAGTTTTTGTTATAATATCAGATATTCTTTTCTTGTCTCATGGTGGTAGTAGTCTAGTCTCAGTGTTTGTAAAACTATGATGTAAATATATGACACACTAACTGTGTTTTTCTCTCAATTTAGTTGCCTATGATGGATAATCCTTTTGGTTAATCGTACAGTTCGAGCTCACCTAGGTGGGAGTGGGACCTCACTTGTTGTGATACCTTCCCTGTTGGAGCACTAGCCTGCTACTACTACCATCACCATTAAGAAGGCACCTTGGGAAACCCTGCAAGATGTTTTTGAAGATTGAGAGAGGTAGCAATCATTGCTTCATCTATTCAGGTAAGAGAACTGGAGTGAAATGAACTACTTTAGTTAGGAAGTAACTAACTTCTACTGCAGAACTATACTATACGACTTTGACTTTCCTTGTTTATCTAGATTGTTGTCGGCAATATAGGCAATGGCAGCATACTCTACCACCCTAATGGTAAATCAATAATATAGTCACAGAGGGTAGTAGGACATGGGTATAACTAACTATAACTGACTGGTAAACATACACTTTGATAACCCAATTAAAAACAGGCTGCGTAAAAAGCAGCTGTGTAAAGTAAAAGTAAAACACTTCAGGCTTAAAGTGGAAGAATATTTTTTTATTTAACTTATTTCTTTTTGTACCATTATAGCATACAAAACGAAACCCTACCATTTCCACCCACAGCAGGCCCACCCTTCTCTCCAAACAAATGACCCGTCCCCAACCAATGTCCAAAGAAAAGTTCAAACTGGTCCCATTCCCATCCCAATACCCATCCTCGCCACCCACAACAAAACGTCCCTCCCATTAAAACAAAAAATAAAAAAGGGCTAAAAGAGGGTATTCTCCAAGCAGCTCCAGAGTTCTTCAAGGTTACCCTTCATCCATGCCATCCTGCGGTCTAGCTGTGCCAGGTGCTGCAGGACACGGCACTCGCATTGGTGGTCTGAGCGGGAGGGATGGGCAGCAGTGGTGGTGGTTAGAAGGGCAGATGCCAGCTGCCGGCGGCACTGGCGATGTTGTTGCCTGAAAGCTGGAGGCTGGCTGGGACCTGGGGCAGTTGCAGCTGCCTTATCCTCCTCCTCCTGCAGAGCAATCAGCTGTTGGAATTCAGCCCTGATTGCCTCCAGCCTCTGCCACCGCAGCCGGGCTGCTATCTCCTGCCATATAGGTGTTCGACAAGCAAGAGTAGCTATATCAAGAAAGAAAAAGGAAAAAAAAGACAAATTGTGAACAATGCGCTGTGCAAAGCACTTGTTTAAAATCATATTGTGGAACAGTGGCAGTACATTGCTGGTCCGATAGGGCCATTGGAATTTGATATGATTACTTAGTCACACTCACAGGGCCATTTTTTACCCACACATGCCTCACAAAAAAGGCAAAAGCACTGACTGGCTGAAAGGAATTAAGGCAGAATAACAGCACACCAGATAAAAAAACAGGTTTTTTTTCTTTTAAAGGATTTCTAAGTATAAAACTAAACAGACCCTTTGTGTGGAAAGTAAAAATAAATTCCCTCTCATTAATGAGTAAGGTATTATGCACTATGGAGTATAAGTCTTCTTGTTGTGCTAAATTAATGGAGACATGCTAGCTAGCACATCGGGTACTTTGCTACTCTCTGCAGTCTGCAGCTGGGGCAGCTGTAATGGACAATTATCTTACCTTAATTTCAATGGCCCTTCTCCAAATGCCTTTCAATTCTACCTTGACTCCAAAGAGGCAGATGAATAATAATAATGACTCTATGTGACACACGTCACGTGTAAAATGCAGATATCCTGTCTATCGTAAGTAGACAGTGGGGAAAAAATTGCACTGCAGTATGGGAAAAGGAACGGGATATAGATTGTATTTGGCACATTTGTCATAGAGTATTGCATCTGCAAAACTCGAAATCAGGTACTTGGTCCCACTGTACTCCCTGGTCTCGCCCTCCACCACAAATTATTACCAACAAATACATTCACTTGGCAGAAAGGAAAGGAAACTTAACTTACTCCACTGCAGGGTAAGTCAGAGGGATGAGGCCGGGTAGGTAGAGGTTTTGCTAAAGAATAGTGGCTTAGCACTGATCATCATCATCATGTGCCCCCTGCCTAGGCTTTGGCTTAGTCAGTCACTGTAGTTGACAAATGTCAAAAGGAAAACTTTTGAACAGGCGGGCCGTAAATCCATTATGGAAGCCATGAAATATAAATGATAACTTAGCCAGAAAAATGTGGCACATGCCAAGAATGGAATTAAAAAGTTTTTGGGTAGGCTGGGACAGAACTTAGGAAAGAATAAAGGAGTAAAATACTAGGACGTGACTTAGTAGGCACTGGAAGATAAGGGAAACAAGCCTTGTTTTTGGTTTGCAATGCAATGAAAACTTTGTAAATGCCACATCAATTGAAGCAGACGCATATTGCACAGTCAACACTGCAGTGCCGAATTGAACCATGATGTAGTTAGGTCATGACTGACAAATGTCATGGTCAGGGAGGTGATGAATGATGATGGGTGAGATACATATCTGTCTTGCTTAACAAATACAGTGAGTGAAGGGAATAGACAGAAAATTAAAATATCCCCTATTTTTTACCAAAGTTTTGATGAAATGAAGCAAGTGAATTAGATGGGCATGCCTCTCTCCAAGCAATTATCCATTCATCCTTTCATTGTTCTAGTATTCACCCTTTGATACCCACCATTTACATTCTCTTATCCAATCTTTCACCATTTCAATCCATCCATTCATCCACATATCTATCTATTCATATATCCATCCATACAGGCATCCATCGATCTATCCATTCACCTATCATAGTATCCCCTTTCAACCATCCTTTCACCCATCCATCCATTTACCCACCCATGCATCCTATCACCCACCTACGCATCCTTTCACCCACCTACGCATCCTTTCACCCACCAACACATCCTTTCACTCATATACCATTTCACCCATCCTTTCTTTTAACCCTCCATCCTTCTTCCCCTTTTCAATCAACCCATCATTTGTAGCATTCATTATGAGCTTTTGTCTTCTGAGTTGCAGATAGAAGAGGCCATTTAGAACTCAACCCCCACTGTAGTAGCTAAAGTGGGGAGTTCACGATGCCCTTGCCGTGAGTATACTAGTAATTGTCAATAAGCAAGCAATGTGACTTACCACTGGCCATCCCTACCGCTGGTGGGACTCCCCCTTCAACTGCCTCCGTGTCTCCTGCACTACTGGCATTGCCACTGGCCCTGGCACTGGTGGTTTGTGCTGCTAGAATGAACATTACACATTTTAGATGCCAGAACATCCCCTTATTATTTTTTAACAAAATACAACTGCAATACATCACTACAGTTCGGTTAACAGTATCTTCTATCAAAAATATCATTTTGTGCCCTTTTGTTGGTTGACAATGTCAGAAAAGCCAGGTAGTCAAGCCAACCAAAAACTTTTCTTACTAGAGGGGCAGAGCTAGGAACACTAAGAGTCATTAAAGCTCAATGAAGGGGTAGAATAATTGGTCAATGAAGGACATATGGTCTCGGTTGGCAAATGCAATGGGACCGTCCTCATACTACTTTCCAGCCATGCTTCACTGTCATCGAAACTGCTGGTATACTGCTGTATAAATGAATAATAATACATACAACACAACACTGGGGGGGTCCAGCATGACCATGGCCACTCTCTCATTTTAGTGTTTGAACATAAGCAAAAAAAAGAAAGCCTTCTCAACAAACATGCGTAGAATAGGTTACTTGGGCATGCAATCTTCACCTGTCCTCAAATCTGTTCTCTTAGTCTTACAGTGCCAGTCTACAACAGGACTAAGGGGAGAAAGATAGCTTGCTAACAAAGCAGAAGAAAGCTACAGATTAGTACAGACAGAAGAAAGTCAGCTACAGACACATGAAATATAGAAGAAAAAAAAAAGAAAAATGCAGGGATAACAAGAATTTAAGAAACATTAGCTAGACCGAAAAGGAGTTAAAAGAAAAAGGAGACAGACTTGGGAAAAGAAAAAAAAAAGGAAAATTATTCTAAATGGGGAGAGGTAAAAGTTAGGGAAATAATAATATTAACAGGAGGACTTACTGGGGCTAGCAGATCGGTCAGCCTTGGCACTGGTGGTGGGACCCCCGGCTCCACGATCCACCTCCGAAAACCTTTTCTTGCCCTTGGGTTCTGATGTAAGAAATACAGAAAATAAAAAAAATAGATTAGTGGTACAGTTAATCTCCCCAAAAATATTTTGACAGGCAATGGCAGAATAGTTGTACTTTTCTAAATCAGATCTCTTACAGTACTAGTATCGAGTTGACCTATTCCTAATTTCCTAAACCTAAGGCCTATTCCAAATTTCCAAAATCTAAACTACATTTGGAACTACTAATACATTGCAATGAATGGGCAGATATTTTTTGGTAACATTCATCATTGGCTATTTGACCATGGATGGATTGTGTCTGTTCAGGAAGAGTTTCAGCCGGTGTCTCTTTCTTTACATGTCTTCTGGTCCGTCATGTGTCGATGTTTCTCGTCTCATTCTCAACCCCCTTTGATGGGCCAACTCAGTCTCCCTTTTTTTCAATGCATAGATGCACGTACTATACATCACTGGGACATTGCTTGTAACTGTACAAGTTACATAAAGAAAGGGACAGAGAATGCCAACTCACTGACAATACTTACTATTACCACTATCTTAATGACAGGACAGAGGAGTCTGCATAGCTTCTTAAATAATTAGCCCAAGCGAGCGCAGACAAGTACGATTAGGTAGTGCCTAGCAACTGGCTAGCTCAAACTGGATCACATAATATTTGTAACAAAAAGTTATCTTACCTCTATGTGTGAGCAGCATGCTATTTGAAAAACAAATTGGCATTGTAGAGCACAACACAATAAATAAATAATTACTTATGGAGCCCTGCAACTTCGACACCCAGCAGCGCAAGCAGGTCCTGCTCCCAGTCCAGTATACAGTATATCCGCCCAGCGGTGTGTCAACTGCTGCTGGGTGTGCTGGACTCCAGTATGCCGGAGCACACCAGCGCACCCTCCCTCACTTCAGCTGACGCTTCTACAGTACATACCCACTCCCAAGCCTGCTACCTGCTGCCAGCATGGAGGGGAGGTGGTGCTGCATGTAAAAAACAAGAGTAGCTACCTTCGCCTCTGAAAAAATGGGGCGGGGCTACACCCATTGGTAGTGCCGGTGACCATAAGGTAGGTGGGTAGCAGTCGCACTGGCACCGCTGCTCCCTGACGCGCCCTGCTCTGCCATGGTGCTGTATGAGAAAAAAGAAGAAATTTGAAAAAGAAGGAATTTAGAAGAAGAAAAGAAGAACTAAGGAGGTAAATGGAAAATGAAAAAAGGTACAAAAAAGTCACACAAAAAGAATAAAAAGGCAAAAACATAAAATACACAAACACAAAGACACACTCTAATAAAATAAAGGTGAATGAGGGGTGGATGAGTGGGATAGAAGGAGGATGGAAAAGATTTAACTTAGATTAAAAAATCAGGCCCAGCACATGCACAAAACAGGAAAGCAGGTAAAACAAAATGGCCGCACCCATGCGAACCATGTGGTGCCATTCGCACTGGTTTTGCAGTGCGGAAACACGCATCACGCTTCCGGCATGTAAAAGACCAGCGGGAAGAGAGGAGGAGCACTTTGCCCTTTTGCGGAGTTCTGCGGAATTCCATGGAGCAGGACTCCACAAGTTCTGCCCACCCCTAATATATAGTGTCTGATCAAGGCCATCAGTGGTGGACGAAACGTATTATGGCTGAGTTGAGCATGACAATAAAGAACACCATTTGAGCAACAGCTTGAGCCTGCATCAATCCTTGTGTCAGAAGCACACCTTTTTTATTGTCTGCAATTACACACACACATATATATATATATGTATGTATATATATATATATATATATATATATATATATATATATATATATTTCAAATAATATTCTCTCTCCTTTCAAAATAATCGTCCAGCACTCTCAGGCGGGTTAGGTCACTCGTTTTTATTTTCCATGACAAAAACATGTTGTTTGATGTTTTTGTCATGGAAAATAAAAACGAGTGACCTAACCCGCCTGAGAGTGCTGGACGATTATTTTTTTGAAAGGAGAGAGAATCTTATTTGAAATATTGAGAAGCGGGGCGAAGCGCTTCATAGCCAGCACCACCGACGATTGGGATGCACGCCGGTAAAAATCGCCGATATATATATATATATATATATATATATATATACATGTCCAAGATTCCTTCGCTTCTTTGTACGGCGAGAGAGTTCACGGCACGACGACAAAAGGTAGATTTTAAAAAGTATTTATTTTCCACACCATGGTGCAATTCAAACAATTGAGGACGGTCTACGCTTTTCGGCTCCCAGCCTTCTACTGGACCATATATATATATATATATATATATAGGATCCGTGACTCCGGCCGAATTTTTTAAAAAACGAAGCACGTTCTCTAGTGCTTCATTAAATAAAGGCCACTGGGTGGGCCAGGTCGTGGGGGCAGTTTATGAGTTAATGCTGGGGTGCCTATGCAGCACCCCCATGCCCCGGGGACTGCCACCTCCCCGGGGCAAACATAATTAAAGAGGTGCAGGGGCCCGCACAGTCCCCCGCAGCCCCGGGCACCGCCACCTCCCTGGGGCTAATTGTTAAAAAAAAGGTGTGGGGGAGGCCCTATGCACCCCCCGCAGCCCCGGGGACTGCCACTTCCCCGGGGCAGGCTCCTACTCAAGGATGGAGGGGTCCTCGCACCCCCCTCCTGGATCCCTAGATGGCCCTGGGGACCACCACCCCCCAGGGCTGGCACTAGCAATGTCCCAGGGTGCCCACCCCAGGGACATTGCAGTTTGCTATGGCATGGTGGGAGCACCGCTCCCGCCATGCCATAGCAAACAAATGCTCTGGTTTTAGAAAGCGAGAGCATTTTGCTCTCGCTTGCTGAAAGTGGGCTTCATTAAATAAAGGATCCCGGGTGGGCCAGGTCCCGGGGGCAGTTTATGAATTAATGCGGGGGTGCTTATGCGGCACACCCGCGCCCCAGGGACCGCCACCTCCCCGGGGCAAACATAATTAAAGAGGTGCGGGGAGCCCGCATGGCCCCCAGCAGCCCCGGGGACCGCCACCTCCCCAGGGCTAATGTAATGGGGGGCCTCGAGGACCCCCCTGCCCCAGGGACCACCACCTCCCCAAGGCTTTAACATTATAATATTGGGGGGCCTCATGGACCCCCCTGGTCGCAGGGACCACCACCTTCCTGGGGCTTAGACATTTTAATGTGGGGGGGCTGCACAGACCCCCCAGCCCCGGGGACCAACACCTCCCCGGGGCTTTAACATTTTCATGTGGAGGGGCCTCACGGACCCCCCAGCCCCGGGGACCACCACCTCCCTGGGGCCAAACTCTATATTTAAGAAATGGGAGGGGGCTGTTTGGCCCCCCTCCCGGACCGTTCTGGGCCCCGGGGAACGTCACCTCCCTGGGGCAGGCTCCTACTCAAGGAAGTATGGGGGCCATGTGCCCCCCTCCTGGAGCCATAAATGGCCCTGGGAACCACCACCACCCAGGGCCAGCTCTAGCAAAGTCCCAGGGTGCCCACCCCGGGGCATTGCAGTTTGCTATGGCATGGCGCGAGCACCGCTCCCGCCATACCATAGCAAACAAGTGCTCCGGTTTTAGAAAGCAAGAGAATTTTGCTCTCGCTTGCTGAAAGTGTAGCACTGTGATTTTTATACTCAGGGGGCTGCATGTCAGCAGCTCCCTGTACGTAAAAAGCAATGCCAGCTCCCGCAGGAGGCGGGGAGCCGGCTGGGTCCGTGGGGGCCTTCAGGCTCCCCCCATGGTCCCCAACAAGATGGCCATGCCCCAGGAGATGGGGTCCCCGGGGCTGATAATGGCCCGGGAGGGGGGCCACCTGGCCCCCCTCTTTTTAAGGATTAAAAAAAAAAAAAAGAAAAGGCCTTTCCCCGGGGGAGGGGTCCCCCAGGGCCAAAATTGGCCTGGGGTGCTGGGCCATGCAGCCCCACACGCTGGGATTGCTATGAGGTCTTCGGAGGCCAAGCCCCCTTTCTCCACCACTCTGAAAACGCAGCTCGTGGTGCACCACTGGTTGGGGCATGATGTACACTTTACCGCTGAGGGACCTTGGGGGCCAGGAAACCCTCCTGGTACCTCCTGTAAGTCCTACACAGCGGGATTTCCGAGAGCTGGTTGGAGGCCTAGCCCCTCTTTCTCCACCCCTATGCAAACACGACTACTATTTAAAAAACCTTGGAAATTCACTGAAAAAACAAAGGTTACAGGGACGTTATAGTTAGGGTCAGATTTCACTCGTACAAAACCAGTGAAATTCAGCAGTTATAGTTAGCTGGCTAACTATAAGTCACACCCCCGCAATGCATTGCTTATGACCTCACATATTACATCACTCTTTACATGGTCAGTTGCTGAGTGGGTCTGTGAGTGGGTGTGTCAGTGTCTGAGTGGGACTGTGAGTGAGTGTCTGAATGACTGTGTGGGTCTTTGAGTGGGCCTGTGAGTGTCTGTGTGGGTCTGTCAGTGGGTGTGTGAGTGTCTGTGTAAATCGCTGAGTGGGTGTGTAAGTGTTTGTGTGAGTCTGTGGTTTGGTCTGTGAGTGGGTCTGTGAATGTGTGAGTGGGTCTGTGAGTGTGTGTGTGTGAGTTCCGGTGACTGAGTGTCTGTGAGTATGTGAGTGGGTGTCTGGGTGTCTGTGTGGGTCTGTGAGTGCCTTTTTTTAGTATGTGAGTGACTGTATGAGTGCCTGTGTGGATCTCTGAGTGGGTGTGTGAGTGTCTATGTGGGTTTGTGAATCAGTCTATGAGTGGGTATGTGAGTTCCTGAGTTGGTCTGTCACTGGGTGTGTGAGTTTCTGAGTGGGTCTGAGTGGCTGTGTGAGTGCCTGTGTGGGTTTGTGAGTGGGTGTGTGAGTGCCTACATGAGTATGTGAGTAGATGTGTGAGTCTCTGAGTAGATCTGTGAGTGCGTGTGAGAGTGTCTGAGTGGGTCTGTGAGTGGGTCTGTGAGTGTCTGAGTGGGTTTGTGGAGTAGGTATGAGAGTGTCTGAGTGGGTCTGTGTGTGGGTGTGTGAGTGTTTGAGTGGGACTGTGAGTGGGTATGGAATGTCTAGATGAGTATGTGAGTAAGCGTGTGAGTTCCTGTGTGAGTATGTGAGTGGCTGTGGCTCTGAGTGGGTCTGTGAGTATGTGAGTGGTCTGTGGGTGAATATGTGAGTTGCTGCGTGGGTCTGTCACTGGGTGTGTGAGTGGGTCTGTGAGTGGGTGTGTGAATCGATGTGTGAGTGTCTATGTGGGTCTGTGAGTGGGTGTGTCAATGCTTGCATAAGTCTATAAGTGGGTGGGTAAGTTCCTATGTGGGTCTATGAGTGGGTCTGAGAGTGCCTACATGGCTCTATGAGTGGGTACATGAATGCCTGTGTAGGTCTGTGAGTGGGGACGTCACTGCCTGTGCCGGTCTGTAAATGGGTGTGATAGTACCTGTGTGGGTGTTTGAGTGGGTCTGAAATTTTTTCCCAAAGTGGGTCAAGATACATGAATCTGTCACAGATTTACACAGGGGCAATTCCGTATGTGGAAAAAAAACCAATATAACTCAATTTTGTACCCAACATAGGTCCCTCTCACACTCCTGTAACAAACCCATGGGGTCTGGGTACCTCTACCCTGACCCCTTTAATCATTTTGCAGATACATTTTAAGACCCTGGTACTTAAAATGGGGATGTATGATCCGACATCGCAAACGGTTACAACGCGTGCTTTTAACACGCAGTTTCTACATCGCAAATACTATTACATCGCGTGTTTTTTCACCGCATGCCGTTTCAACTCCAATGTGTTTCCCCCTATGGAACAAAGCATTACCCCGTATACATATACATCGCATTACCATTACAACGCTTATTTTTCTCTTTTGCCTCTATAACTCCCTGGGACGAGGCTGCAGGGAAACCAGGGGTTTTTGTGTGGCCATCCGTCCCACCCCACCCACCCCCACCCCGATAATTTGTTATTGCCGCGCATATGTGACAATTAGTCTGAGTGCTCTGCAAAGAGGCCAAACATTGAATGGGCATGACATCTGAACCCAGTTATGAACATGAGGGGGGTGTGAACACCTGGAATCCAGTAACCAAACTACGAACTAGGAAAGGTAACGGTGTTAGCCTAAACGGATACCGAGGCTCCAGACCAGGGAGAGGTTCCCTTAGAGAAACAGCAGAATTTATAGAGAGGCACAATCGGTATCATTGTTGAGGACGACTTCCGAGACCGACTTACTAGCGCTGGAGAGAAATGGGTAGAAATGAAAGGAGCCCATGTAGAGGAGATATATCACACAAATAAAGTGAAGCTTGCAACAGAAGACCTGGGAAGATGACAAACAGAGACCGATGAAAAGGGAATCACTTAAAAACAAAGAATTGGCTATAACCCTAACGTGGGTTTTGGGGCAGTAAAGAGTCACAAGCATCAAGTTATTTTAGACACATGCAGTGGGCAATATCTAGGTTTATGAATTAACACAAAATTTGAGCAGTCCCAGAAAATATGGGGCAAGTCAGAATTACATTATCTGGGTCTGAGCAGGGACATATTGCACAGGTTTGTATAGGCATGCATACCCTCTATCTGCCAAGGCACACACTGCACATGTCAGTATAGGCATGCATACCCCCCCACCCCCAGTCTGCCAAGGCACACGCTGCACAGGTCAGTATAGCCATGCATACCTCCCCGTCTGCCAAGGCACCCACTGCACAGGTCAGTATAGCAATGCATACCCTCTGTCTGCCAAGGAACCTGCTGCACAGGTCAGTATAGTCATGCATACCCTCTGTCTGCCAAGGAACCTGCTGCACAGGTCAGTATAGTCATGCATACCCTCTGTCTGCCAAGGCGCACACTGCACAGGTCGGTATAGGCATGCATATCCTCTGTCTGCCAAGGCACCCACTGCACAGGTCAGGATAGGCATGCATGCTCTGTCTGCCAAGGCACAGACTGCACAGGCCAGTATAGCCGTGCATACCTCCCCATCTGCCAAGGCACTTTTACCTCGTGTGAAAACACACAGTACACACAATATTGGAGAGCAAGTAAAAATCACTAAAGTGGTTACATTTACAGGTGACGTAAAATTAAGTAGTGGGGTAACGTGATGAGAAGACCCGAGGAGAGTGCCGGAGTATGAGATCCTGAGAAGACCCCAATGAAACATAAAATTATTATACCAATATTATTTATTACGCAATGGCCATAAACATCAAAGCACGCAATGTCCATAATGCAATATTGACACATTAATTATCCCAATATTAGTGAAATATTATATTATCTTTATATTTATATTATTTTTTAATTTACTTTGTATTTATTTCCAGCTGTAAAAAGTGTCCTACCTTAACGGAGCACTCCGTGCAGCTTGTCAGTCTATGAACGCCGACGTGAAAGATTATATTATATTTATATTATTTTTTATTTTACTTTGTATTTATTTCAAGCTGTAAAAAGTGTCCTACATTAAACAAATGACGCAATGTACGCCGACGTCACCATACGTCACAGCTTCACAAATTCAAAAATTGATAAGATTCTGTATTTATCAAACCTGTGACTACTTACCGATTGATAAGAATCTGTATTAGCGTTGTAATAGCATGCGATGTGCCAAACCCTGCGATGTAAGAGCATGCGTTGTAGAGCCATACTATGTAAACGTTCCTGCGAAGTAAAATTTGCGTTGTAATGCCACCGCGATGTGAGCCCATCGTTGTAATGGGTGTTCGCCTTAAAATGGTGGCTGCCACCTCCCAGTCAGGTTGTGGTTAGCCGATCATGGTGTTGCTGGTGGCGCGTGACTTCACAGTTCTGCCGCAGGGGATCCACGGAGGGTCCGCATCCCTAGACATCTATATTTCTTTTTCCATTAATATCTCAAAAGCTACTGAATGGATTTACAGCAAAATACAAAAATCACACTTTCTGGACCATGATCTAGCATTCTGCAAATTGGGTGTAATTCCGTTCAGTGGTTCCGGCAGTAGTCATGTTTTAAATCTCTATGGGAATTAACATGGGAAACGCTATTTTTGTGACCTCCCCTTTTTCTCTGCCCCACTTGATGGATCACCCCGAAACTTTCCATGCACAGCTGGACAAAGTGGGGCACTTTTAATTACAAAATTTCATGAAGATCAGTCAAATAGCACCAAAGTTATAAGCAAGTCAAAAAATGGTTTTTCCTGTAGAAATTAGGTCCTAACTATAACTACCTACTGGCGACCGCCGGTACGTAATATACATTATCTACTGGCGGTCGCCAGTAGATAGTTATAGTTAGGACCTATTTTCCATAGGAAATCCGCGACATTCTATTTGAAATAACTCTTGCGTCGGTTGACGAATCTTCGCGAAATTTTCAAACTTTATGGCCCGCTCCGGTCCGCTCCTACCCTGAAAGTCTCAGGGTGATTCGTCAAGCGGGGGCCGAGAAAAAGGGGGTCCCAAAACGTGTTTTCCCCATTCATTTTCCCATAGGAAACTTTAGACACGGCTACAGCCCGAACTGCTGAACGGAATTACACCAAATTTGGCAAAGAGGTAGTTCTTGGTTCAGAAAGAACCCTTTTGTTAAATGGTGTAAATCCGTTCAGTAGTTGCGGAGAAATTAAAAAAATAAGAGTCAAAAAATCAATTTCCCATAGGAAACTTTATGCAAGGCTACAGCCCGAACTGCTGAACGGAATTACACCAAATTTGGCAAAGAGGTAGTTCTTAGTTCAAAAAGAACCCTTTTGTTAAATGGTGTAAATCCGTTCAGTAGTTGCTGAGAAAATCAAAAGTAAAAACACATATATATCTGGGCGGAGCCTAACCACACATGTCATCGTGAGATCTGATTGGCTGTCAGCACTTCATCCTGGAATTGCTGGCAGCCATCTTGGAACCAATATAAATGATAGTACCCCATTGAAATGCATTGTAGAGAATCGAAGATTTTGAGGGTTACCAAAAGGAGAACTATAAAGGGTGATAACAGACTTTAGTTACATTCGAATTCATTTGTTGATGGTACCATACTAATTTCAGGAATTGTGGTGTGTTCTAAGGTGATTTTACCCTGGGAAAAACCTTCTGCTGGGATATCATGAATCATGTTTGAGAGAAAACTATTTTCACATGCTTGTCCCATACAGTTTTGGAAGGTGCCCCAGAAGCTAAAATGAGAGCATATTTTCTGTAAATTCACATTATCTTTCTCAGTCATGTGAGAATGAAGTCTGACATTCTCAGTAAAACATGTACATCCAACAAGGGCAGAGTCTGTCAGTTGATTCCTTTGTGTTCTACTGCAGCTTCCCAGAGTGTTCTAAAGAACAACTAGAGTGCTAACAGCCTTACTTATGACAAAAGTATGGCACACCTGAAGCCATCTTGATTGGAATAAACTGGTAACACTTAAAACATTTAATTTAAAAAGGAACAAAATGATGGGGTTCATCTTGTCATAGAAATTATGGTTAGTGCTCTGGAAAGAAAAATTAGGACATGTTTCAAGTGTGATCTCAAATATCTTCCTGTTATATTTCAACAGGAGCAGCCTGTCAGTTGATGCCTTTGTGTTCTACTGCAGCTTCCCAGAGTGTTCTAAAGAACAACTAGAGTGCTAACAGCCTTACTTATGACAAAAGTATGGCACACCTGAAGCCATCTTGATTGGAATAAACTGGTAACACTTAAAACATTTAATTTAAAAAGGAACAAAATGATGGGGTTCATTTTGTCATAGAAATTATGGTTAGTGCTGTAGAAAGAAAAATTATGACATGTTTCAAGTGTGATCTCAAATATCTTCCTGTTATATTTCAACAGGAGCAGCCTGCCAGTTGATGACTTTGTGTTCTACTGCAGCTTCCCAGAGTGTTCTAAAGAACAACTAGAGTGCTAACAGCCTTACTTATGACAAAAGTATGGCACACCTGAAGCCATCTTGATTGGAATAAACTGGTAACACTTAAAACATTTAATTTAAAAAGGAACAAAATGAGGGGGTTCATTTTGCCATAGAAATTATGGTTAGTGCTGCAAAAAGAAAATTTAGTGCATGTTTTAAGTGAGATCTCAAATCCTCTTCTATTTCATTAGAAAATTCTGACATGCAGACTGAAACAATCACTTTCAATACCAGCAGTAGACTTCCAGTTAACTCCTTGGTGAGCAGTAGCTTTACTACAGTGATCTAATGAACAACTAGAGTAATAACATTCTGAATTTATGGCAAATGTGTGACACATCTGAATGCCTTCTTGATGGAATCAAAGTAAAAACTGAAAGCATTTCCTACTGAGGAGACTGCAGTAAATGAGGAAATTAGGAAACTTCATAACAAAGAAGTCTTCCAAGATGGCCACCAGTGAAAAAGAGCCCAAATGTAGCACAAATATTACCCAGATGTAGCCCACATATAGCCAATGACAAAAGTGTGCAAAACACTTTTTATTTTTAGTTTTTTGCAGTTTTATGTAGTGCAGACTGGTCAGGTATTGGAGCGTTGCATCTTAAAACATGACCCCCTACACTACAAAAACACCACTGCCCTACCCTAAAACACTACCCCAGCACGACCCCCTACACTACACAAGCACCACTGCACTATCCTAAACCCTAAAACACTACCCCCAGCATGACGCCCTACACTACACAAACACCACTGCACTACCCTAAACCCTAAAACACTACCCCAACACCACTGCACTAACCTAAATCCTAAAACACTACCCCCAGCATGACCCCCTACACTACCCAAACACCACTGCACTACCCTAAAACATGACCCCCTACACTACACAAACACCACTGCACTACCCTAAACCCTAAAACACTACCCCAGCACGACCCCCTACACTACACAAGCACCACTGCACTACCCTAAAACCCTACCCCCAGCACGACCCCCTACACTACACAAACACCACTGCACTACCTTAAACCCTAAAACACTACCCCCAGCACGACCCCCTACACTACCCAAACACCACTGCACTAACCTAAATCCTAAAACACTACCCCAGCACGACCTCCTACACTACCCAAACACCACTGCACTACCCTAAAACATGACCCCCTACACTACACAAACACCACTGCACTACCCTAAACCCTAAAACACTACCCCCAGCACAACCCCCTACACTACACAAGCACCACTGCACTACCCTAAACCCTAAAACACTACCCCCAGCACAACCCCCTACACTGCCCGAACACCACTGCACTGCCCTAAACCCTGAAACACCAGCCCCTGCACGACCCCCTACACTGCCCGAACACCACTGCACTGCCCTAAACCCTGAAACACATACCCTAGCACGACCCCTACACTGCCCGAACACCACTGCACCGCCCTAAACCCTGAAACACCACCCCCTTCACGACCCCCTACACTGCCCGAACACCACTGTACTGCCCTAAACCCTGAAACACCACCCCCAGCATGACCCCTACACTGCCCGAACACCAATGCACTGTCCTAAACCCTGAAATACTACCCCCAGCAAGACCTCCTACACTGCCCGAACACCACTGCACTGCCCTAAACCCTGAAACATCACCCCCAGCAAGACCCCCTACACTGCCCGAACACCACTGCCCTAAACCCTGAAACACCACCCCCAACACGACCCCCTACACTGCCCGAACACCACTGCACTGCCCTAAACCCTGAAACACGACCCCCTACACTGCCCGAACACCACTGCACTGCCCTAAACCCTGAAACACCACCCCCTGCATGACCCCCTACACTGCCCGAACACTACTGCACTGCCCTAAACCCTGAAACAACATCCCCAGCACGACCCCCTACACTGCACGAACACCACTGCACTGCCCTAAACCCTGAAACACTACCCCCAGCAAGACCCCCTATACTGCACGAACACCACTGCACTGCCCTAAACCCTGAAACACTACCCCCAGCAAGACCCCCTACACTGCCCGAACACCACTGCACTGCCCTAAACCCTGAAACACCACCCCCAGTAAGACCCCCTACACTGCCCGAACACCACTGCCCTAAACCCTGAAACAACACCCCCAGCAAGACCCCTACACTGCCCGAACACCACTGCACTGCCCTAAACCCTGAAACACCAGCCCCAGCACGACCCTTACACTGCCCGAACACCACTGCACTGCCCTAAACCCTGAAACACCACCCCTGCACGACCCCCTACACTGCCCGAACACCACTGCACTGCCCTAAACCCTGAAACACCACCCCCAGCACGACCCCCTACACTGCCCGAACACCACTGCACTGCCCTAAACCCTGAAACACCACCCCTGCACGATCCCCTACACTGCCCGAACACTACTGCACTGCCCTAAACCCTGAAACACCACCCCCAGCACGACCCCCTACACTGCACGAACACCACTGCACTGCCCTAAACCCCGAAACACTACCCCCAGCAAGACCCCCTACACTGCCCGAACACCACTGCCCTAAACCCTGAAACACCACCCCCAGCAAGACCCCCTACACTGCCCGTACACCACTGCACTGCCCAAAACCCTGAAACACCACCCCCAGCATGACCCCCTACACTGCCCGAACACCACTGCACTGCCCTAAACCCTGAAACACCACCCCCTTCACGACCCCCTACACTGCCCGAACACCACTGTACTGCCCTAAACCCTGAAACACCACCCCCAGCATGACCCCTACACTGCCCGAACACCACTGCACTGCCCTAAACCCTGAAACACTACCCCCAGCAAGACCTCCTACACTGCCCGAACACCACTGCACTGCCCTAAACCCTGAAACATCACCCCAGCAAGACCCCCTACACTGCCCGAACACCACTGCCCTAAACCCTGAAACACCACCCCCTTCACGACCCCCTACACTGCCCGAACACCACTGCACTGCTCTAAACCCTAAAACACGACCCCCTACACTGCCCGAACACCACTGCACTGCCCTAAACCCTGAAACACCACCCCTGCATGACCCCTACACTGCCCGAACACTACTGCACTGCCCTAAACCCTGAAACAACATCCCCAGCACGACTCCCTACACTGCACGAACACCACTGCACTGCCCTAAACCCTGAAACACTACCCCCAGCAAGACCCCTACACTGCCCTAACACCACTGCACTGCCCTAAACCCTGAAACACTACCCCCAGCAAGACCCCCTACACTGCCCGAACACCACTGCACTGCCCTAAACCCTGAAACACCACCCCCAGTAAGACCCCCTACACTGCCCGAACACCACTGCCCTAAACCCTGAAACACCACCCCCAGCAAGACCCCCTACACTGCCCGAACACCACTGCACTGCCCTAAACCCTGAAACACCAGCCCCAGCACGACCCTTACACTGCCCGAACACCACTCCACTGCCCTAAACCCTGAAACACCACCCCTGCACGACCCCCTACACTGCCCGAACACCACTGCACTGCCCTAAACCCTGAAACACCACCCCCAGCACGACCCCCTACACTGCCCGAACACCACTGCACTGCCCTAAACCCTGAAACACCACCCCTGCACGATCCCCTACACTGCCCGAACACTACTGCACTGCCCTAAACCCTGAAACACCACCCCCAGCACGACCCCCTACACTGCACGAACACCACTGCACTGCCCTAAACCCCGAAACACTACCCCCAGCAAGACCCCCTACACTGCCCGAACACCACTGCCCTAAACCCTGAAACACCACCCCCAGCAAGACCCCCTACACTGCCCGTACACCACTGCACTGCCCAAAACCCTGAAACACCACCCCCAGCACGACCCCCTACACTGCCCGAACACCACTGCACTGCCCTAAACCCTGAAACACCACCCCCAGCACAACCCCCTACACTGCCCGAACACCACTGCACTGCCCTAAACCATGAAACACCAGCCCCAGCACGACCCCTACACTGCCCGAACACCACTGCACTGCCCTAAACCATGAAACACCAGCCCCAGCACGACCCCCTACACTGCCCGAACACCACTGCACTGCCCTAAACCCTGAAACACCACCCCCAGCATGACCCCCTACACTGCCCGAACACCACTGCACTGCCCTAAACCCTGAAACACCAGCCCCAGCACAACCCCTACACTGCCCGAACACCACTGCACTGCCCTAAACCCTGAAACACCAGCCCCAGCACGACCGCCTACACTGCCCGAAAACCACTGCACTGCCCTAAACCCTGAAACACCAGCCCCAGCACGACCCCGTACACTGCCCGAACACCACTGCACTACCCTAAACCCTCAAACACCAGCCCCAGCACGACCCCTACACTGCCCGAACACCACTGCACTGCCCTAAACCCTGAAACACCACCCCCAGCAAGACCCCCTACACTGCCCGAAGACCACTGCACTAAAGCCTGAAACACCACCCCCAGCAAGACCACCTACACTGGCCGTACACCACTGCACTGCCCTAAACCCTGAAACACCACCCCCTGCACGACCCCCTACACTGCCCAAACACCACTGCACTGCCCTAAACCCTGAAACACCACCCCCTGCACGACCCCCTACACTGCCCGAACACCACTGCACTGCCCTAAACCCTGAAACACCACCCCTCAGCACGACACCCTACTCTGCCCGAACACCACTGCACTGCCCTAAACCCTGAAACACCACCCCCAGCATGACCCCCTACACTGCCCGAACACCACTGCACTGCCCTAAACCCTGAAACACCACCCCCTGCACGACCTCCTACACTGCCGGAACACCACTGCACTGCCCTAAACCCTGAAACACCACCCCCAGCACGACCCCCTACACTGCCCGAACACCACTGCACTGCCCTAAACCCTGAAACATCAACCCCAGCAAGACCCCCTACACTGCCTGAACACCACTGCCCTAAACCCTGAAACAACACCCCCTACACTGCACAAACACCACTGCACTGCCCTAAACCCTGAAACACCACCTCCAGCAAAACCCCTACACTGCCTGAACACCATTGCTCTGCCCTAAATCCTGAAACACTAGCCCCAGCATGACCCCCTACACTGCCCAAACACCACTGCACTGCCCTAAACCCTGAAACACCACCCCCAGCACGACCCCCTACACTGCCCGAACACCACTGCACTGCCCTAAACCCTGAAACACCAGCCCCAGCAAGACCCCCTACACTGCCCGAACACCACTGCACTGCCCTAGACTCTGAAACACCAGCCCCAGCAAGACCCCCTACACTGCCCAAAGACCACTGCACTGCCCTAAACCCTGAAACACCAGCCCCAGCATGACCCCCTACACTGCCCGAACACCACTGCACTGCCCTAAACCCTGAAACACCAGCCCCAGCACGACCACCTACACTGCCCGAACACCACTGCACTGCCCTAAACCCTGAAACACCAGCCCCAGCACAACCCCCTACACTGCCCGAACACCACTGCACTGCCCTAAACCCTGAAACACCAGCCCCAGCACGACCCCCTACACTGCCCGAACACCACTGTACTGCCCTAAACCCTGAAACACCAGCCCCAGCACGACCCCCTACACTGCCCGAACACCACTGCACTGCCCTAAACCCTGAAACACCACCCCTGCATGACCCCCTACACTGCCCAAACACCACTGCACTGCCCTAAACCCTGAAACACCACCCCTGCAGCACCCCCTACACTGCCCGAACACCACTGCACTGCCCTAAACCCTGAAACACAACCCCCTGCACCGCCCCCTACACTGCCCGAATACCACTGCACTGCCCTAAACCCTGAAACACCACCCCCAGCACAACCCCCTTTACTGCTCGAACACCACTGCACTGCCCCAAACCCTGAAACACCACCCCCAGCACGACCCCCTACACTGCCCGAACACCACTGCCCTAAACCCTGAAACACCACCCCCTGCACGACCCCCTACACTGCCCGAACACCACTGCACTGCCCTAAACCCTGAAACACCACCCCCTATACTGCCCGAACACCACTGCACTGCCCTAAACCCTGAAACACCACCCCCAGCACGACCCCCTACACTGCCCAAACAACAAATCACTGCCCTAAACCCTAAAACACCACCCCCAGCGTTACCCGCTACACTGCCCAAACACCACTGCACTGCCCTAAACCCTAGAACACTACCCCCAGCACGACCCCCTACACTACCCGAACACCACTGCACTACCCTAAACCCTAAAATACTACCCCCAGCACAACCCCCTACACTACCCGAACACCACTGCACTGCCCTAAACCCTCAAACACTCCCCCAGCACGACCCCCTACACTACCCGAACACCACTGCACTGCCCTAAACCCTAAAACACTCCCCCAGCACGACCCCCTACACTACCCGAACACCACTGCACTGCCCTAAACCCTAAAACACTCCCCCCAGCACGACCCCCTACACTACCCAAACACCACTGCACTGCCCTAAACCCTAAAACACTACCCCCGCATGACCCCTACACTACCCAAACACCAATGCACTACCCTAATCCCTAAAACACTACCCCCGCATGACCCCCTACACTACCCTAAACCCTAAAACACTACCCCCGCACGACTCCCTACACTACCCAAAGACCACTGCACTACCCTAAACCCTAAAACACGACCTCCTACACTACACAAACACCACTGCACTACCCTAAACCCTAAAACACTACCCCTACACTACACAAACACCACTGCACTACCCTAAACCCTAAAACACTACCCCCAGCAGTACCCCTACACTACCCAAACACCACTGCACTAACCTAAACCCTAAAACACTATCCCCAGCAGTACCCCCTACACTACCCAAACACCACTGCACTACCCTAAATCACTACCCCCAGCACGACCCCCTACACTACCCAAACGCCACTGCACTACCCTAAACCCTAAAACACTACCCCCAGCATGACCCCCTACACTACCCAAACACCACTGCACTAACCTAAACCCTAAAACACTCCCCCCAGCACGACTCCCTACACTACCCAAACACCACTGCACTACCCTAAACCCTAAATCTACCCCCAGCATGACCCTATACACTACACAAACACCACTGCACTACCCTAAACCCTAAAACACTACCCCCAGCACGACCCTCTTCACTACCTAAACACAACTGCACAATTTGTTACAGGCGTTGCAACGCAGGCCTGTGGTGCTTACTGGAAGTACCTAGTGGGCTAGTTGGGCCCCAGGGACCCTCAGGATTCAAGGTGACCTAATCCCCCAACTTAAAACGCACCACGGGGCGCGTTTGCACAGTGGTGAAGGGAGGGGCGGGGCCTCAGGTGACATGTGCGCAAACACGCCCTGTGGTGCGTTTTAAGTTGGGGAATTAATTCCCTTTGAATCCTGAGGGACCCTGGGGGCCAACTAGCCCACCAGGTACCTTCAGTAAGCACAACAGAGTTGCGTTGCAGAGAGGTGAAAAAGGTGCGTGGCCTCGGAACGCCTCTCTGCAACTCAGCTCTCCCCCCTCCCTTCACCACTGTGCAAACGCGCCCTGTAGCGTGTTTTAAGAGGTAGTTTTAATCCCCCTGCCCTATTATGTACTAGGGACTTGCAGAGGAGGTCATGCTAATCACAGGGGTACCCCAACGCATAGTGTTCCCTAGTGTATGTAGGTGTTTTCACTGTATTCTAAGTGTCTTTTAGCATAGCACTGGCTCTGGTTAGTCAGAGTCAGTTACCACCAGTACCCGTCTGAAAAAGTTGTGGGCACAGGATGATTTTGCAACAAGGCCTCTTTCTGCTCCTCTGTTGGTTCTTTCTGCACATCTTTTGCTTCTTTCTGTGCGTTTTTTCTTCTTTCTTCACATGTCCTACCTCTGTAGGCATAGTTAGAAACTAGCATTTAAAAAACCTTTGAAATTCACTTAAAAAATCATAGGTTTCAGGCACGTTATAGTTAGAAATTAGCATTTAAAAACCTTTGAAATTCACTGAAAAAACCATAGGTTTCAGACACGTTATAGTTAGAAATTAGCATTTAAAAAACCTTTGAAATTCACTGAAAAAACCATAGGTTTTAGGGACAGTTATAGTTAGTTGGACATTTCACTCATACAAAACCATAGAAATTCCCCGTTATAGTTAGTTCAGCTAACTATAACTCGCGCCCGCAATGCACTGCTGATGACGTCACATATTACATCACTCATGACATGGTCAGTGACATCACTGATGACATCACTGATGACATCTCAAATGACATCACTGATGACATCATCCATGTGATAATTTCATGCATCTTCTCACACCCTAATATAACTTTTGATACACCCACTCTAAATTACAGACTGCCATTCTCAAAACCATAGACACTCCAACACCAAAAACTACATACCCACTCACTGATTCTTAGGTCTACACACACATCCACTCACTCACCCGTACAGTCACTCATACTTAGTCACTCAGTACAGGACTATCATATGCACTCATACACCTATATAAACACTCACACACCGCCACTCATCCATAGAGGTACTCACACACCTAGTCAGTCATGCAAAAAACGTAATCACACACCCATTTACTCACCTATACAGTTATACACACACCAGCTCACTTACTCATACAAATACTAGCACATTCTTACGCTCTTATACAATCACTGATACAAGTACACACTCATCCATACAGCCACTCTCACACACACTCTCACTTATAGCCATTTATATACTCCAACACACATATATACTGCCTTTCACATATGTAGTTACTCACACATGTACCACTGAGATATACATTCAATCACTAACACACCCATACACACACTCACCCACAAATACAGTCCATCACAGATGCACTCTTGAAACCATGCACCCAGTGAATCACCAACTCACACTTCTATGCACAGAGTCACACACACCCCACCCACACAAACACTCAGGCACCCATACAGATACTCAGACAATCAATCAATAACCCATGTAGACACTCATGTAGCTATTCAGAAAGCCATGCAGCCGCTTACAAACCAACAGACAGACGGATACAGACATTCACACAGTTTAGTCACTAACCCATGCATTCAGTAAGATACATTTAATCACTCACTTGTAGAGTCAGTCACTCACGTACTAAATCATCCATTCAGACACTTATACACCCACTCATTCTTCAATATGCCTTTCCCTATATATATTAAACATATTTAAACTTTACAGAAACACACAGTCACTGGATGATGTCATCAGTGATGTCATTTGAGATGTCATCAGTGATGTCATCAGTGATGTCACTGACCATGTCATGAGTGATGTAATATGTGACGTCATCAGCAGTGCATTGCGGGCGCGAGTTATAGTTAGCTGAACTAACTATAACGGGGAATTTCTATGGTTTTGTACGAGTGAAATGTCCAACTAACTATAACTGTCCCTAAAACCTATGGTTTTTTCAGTGAATATATATATATATCACATTCAAAATTTTGTTTCGCCAAAACAAACAAGTCCACAAACCTTCTCAGTGCTGACGGTATGCTTTATTGGCGTGTTTCAGAGATCAAACTCTTCTTACTCACAGGTCAAGGAGCCAAAACACCCACAACACAGTGCTCGTAAGTGCATAAACATAGACAACAGACTTGTACATAAAAAAACATCAAATTGTCTGTTCAAATCGGGCGCTATATTGACATGTCAGATAACCATGCATATGTTACAATCATAACATTGCCATCCAATAAGTCTGTAACAGCGAGGGAAACTTCAGATTTTTCCCAGAATAAAATTAATGTCCAACAGATATTCATATTATTTTTCACAAAATTGCAACATTTTATTAAGCGAGGCTCCTCAATGTTCCTAGTGGGTCTTGTCACTACTAACTATCACAGTCACAAAGGGCTCATCTAGTCTATGGAAATCCTATCAGCACTAACATACATTGCATGAATAGTGGGATCAAGGCCATAGTGGGCTGTGTCCTAGTATTGTAGATGCCCATGAGTGACACAATGAAACATCCTTGCATTTGTGGTGTCCCAAAATGACATATCTACTATGTTTTTTATCTACCGATGGTTCATACTAGCTATAATTCTTTTACTCCATGAATGAAAATGTACCTCTGCTGCTCTGCGTCTTATGGCCCCAGTGGGCTTAAATTACTAGACTTGAAAAACATAAAATACAACTACACATTTCAAATCAAAACAAAATAAGACAAATTCCATATCTTGCTTTCTCCTCCCCAAAATAAAATATAATTCCTACAGACTGTATTAAATCAGAATATAATAATTAACAGTTACGGCAGACAGTGCTCAATCTAAGTGGAAGACAGGGGGAATGAAAAGGTAGGACACACATGATATGATACTATACGACACAGAGCATCCTAACACACTTAATTAAATAAGAGATGTGCCTGAACTCTTTTGCATCTTTATCGTTGAAACGTCCGTGTTCTACCTATGTAAAAAAAATGACAAACCATTCAGTTAAAATCAAGACGTGAGTGTCACTTCTCCTCGCTAGGGAAACAAAGAAGCTATATTAATATGAATTCATTTCTTTAAAAGACCCTGACACAAAATGGGAAATAAATAGCCTAAATGCACAGACAATTCTTTATCAAGGTTTAGACCTGTGGGATGTAGTTAATTATAAATAGGCTGTCTGGTTTTAGGTTTAAACCTATAATAACTGATAAAACCCCACCGAAAGGAAAATAGCCATCACCAGTGTAAACATATAAACACTGAAAAAACACCTTCACAACCACAAACTAAGTGCCATTCAAAGAAAGGAAAAGATGAGTGAAAGATTCATTTTTATTTCTTCCTGAAGGGTCCAATACAATGTAACTTTGTTATACAAGGCAGCAGCGAGAAAGACTGGACTAACATTATTCTGCTTTAGTTTTGTTGTTTAGGGATGTCACTAAAATATTGTTTCTTCTTCCATCTGCTTTTTTCAGTTTTGTGGTCTTTGGTCTAAAGATGCAGGGGCCGATTCCGATTCGGGCCGGAAATCTCTCCGACCGAGCCGGACCCGGAGAGATTTTCGACCGAATCGGACCCGTGCAGCCCGACCGAACGAGTACGATGCGCACGTATGCCATCGGACTCGACTCGGTCGGATTCCCATTGAAGTCAATGGGAGCCTGTCGTACAACGCGTACGCGGGCTCCCATTGACTCAATGGGTGCGAGGCGGACAAGGGCGCCCCCTACAGCGTGTACGCGGCAAAGCGACTCGTGCCGTACACGCACAGGTAGGGGGGACCCATGGGTCCCCCCTGTGTGCGACTCGCGCGGCTACGCGTACAGGGGGGTCCGACATGGACTCCCAAAGTACGGCTCCGACTGCTCTTTGGAGCCGGAGTGCACGGCTCGGTCGGACTGCTCGCGGCGCGCATCGTACTTACCCGGCCGGGGAACGTCTCCATTGCGCGGTGCGAGTCGTGTCCGAGCGAGTCGGTCGGTGCGGTTAGACCCGGGATCGAGTCGGTCGGAGCGGTCGGAACGCCCGGACGAGTCGGTCGGCGATTTCGCATCGTACTCGCTCGCCCGGACGCGCGTACGAATCGTTCGGGAAATAGGGCTCCGAATTGGATCCGGTTAAGCCGAATCCGATTCGGAGCCCTACCGGCCAAGATCGGAATCGGCCCCGCAGTGTTTAGAAGCATGTTTTAGGTCTTATTTAGTTATTTTATAAACTGTAGAGAATTAGGAAGTATCAAAATCATATTTGATATTTTGGCTACATTTGATTTCACTGATAGGTAAAATGGCTGGTTTCATAAGAATCTTTCCCAATATATATACCAAAACATTTACCCACAGACAGAATGGGTGAAATCCTTTGATACATCAGCCCTCTTTTCTAGAGAGTCATTATTGATTGTAGATGGACTGCCAAACATTCCAGGCTTTAAACATTCAATGCAAGGTAGAGTGACAGGTATATGTGAAAAGAGTGTTGTCCCCAAGCATCTGAGATAGTGGTGAAAACATGACACCAGACGTTTGGTAAACATGGAACGCAGTGTCACTTGGAATGCTGCTGCAAATAAGTTCCTACCAAGTTCAATAAAGGTTGGAGTAGTATTGTTTGTATTTGCAGTAATTCAGCTACGTATATGAAAATGTTGTATGATGACCTGTCAAAATCGATACCTGAGCTGAAGTGCTTCCCTGTAAGAGATCCTTGTCACTTACTAGATGGTATGCTGAAAGCATCTTTACAATCTTCAGAGTTAATGAAGAATGCCATTGACTTTGTAATCCATTCTGGTGCACTGTTTCGGTATGCCCAGGAACTAAAATGTAAATATTTCTCATTTTGTGCTTTGTGTGGCATCAAAGGAAGAGTCATCCTAACTGTCATTTAGCCGGTGGTTCTCAGTCCTAGAGGCCGTGAATGCCATATTATCCATGTGGTGACCGTTTACAGACTTTTTCCTTAGTAATGATGCCAAAGGCAGGAAATGTGATGATCTTTGGTCACATATTGATAGTGATGTGAAAAAAGTACAGTCTACTGCATGCTTAGGTTCTTACAGGTATACATGACTAATCAAAATACTAGAGTCTGAAAACACCCTTGTCTACCAAGTGTTCAGCATAATTGGTGTAGATCTGAAACATCTTCTGGAGAGTAGGCTGGGCGACACTTTTAGTGACTTTGGCACTGCAACATGCTTCATGTTAGAATTCTTGCCACTTGGTAAGCAAAGAAATGGTGAGGAGCAATTCAGGAAATGTTATTTTACAGTCTTTGGGAAATGGCTTGCGATGATGCATAAAAATGTCCCTTCCCCATCCATGGCATTTGAAGTTAATGAAGCCGCACTGAGGTACTCTGCACAAGTTCTAGATCCCTTCTGAATTTTCTCCAGACTTTGAAAAGTACTGATTCATTTTTGACTGCTTCAATAACTGAGGGCATATGCGCAACATTTAAAGCATATGTTGCAGAACATGTCCGAGAGAATCACAATCTTCAGGTGCACCACTACTGGCATGGAAATCTATGTCATTGGCCAGAGTTAGCAAATTGTGTACTGGCTGTTTTGACGTTGCCCGTGTCAAGTGCCAATGTTGAGAGGGCCTTTTCACAGATAAGCGTTTACATAGGAAGGATAGAGCAAGAGCGCATGACCACAGACTCACTAAAGAAGTATTGTATTGTGTACTACGATAAGTTTGATTTGTAAAAATGTATTTGGACCTCATATACCGTGTACACACGCTGTCTACACACATGCACTATCAGTGCAGAAAGCAAGCAATAATTAAAAGCAAAACATTCCATAAACACAGGAAAAACACTGTTTCTATTGTTTTTAATGGCGCTAAAATGTGTAGCCACTGTTTTTTTAAGGTATTGAAAACACTGAAAAAACCCCACCAGAATTTACCAAAAATAGAAACTGAAATTAGGAAAGCCTAATTATAAACTTGGACTCCAATCTACGTAGTTCCAAGGTTCTCTTCCCTCCCCTATCATTAAGTGCAATCCTGTCCAATACACACAACTATAGCTGTTTAACATCACTAGAGTGAAAGATCTTAAAATGTCTAGCCAGGGGTACTGTTTATCCGCCATGATGCTCAAGTACCCTGTTTTTGGTCTTATGAATTGTACCCCCAATGTAGTATTTATTGCATGTGCATCTTAGACATGTAAATATAAAAATCTGAGTTACAAGATAGATGTTCCCGAATTTGAAATCTCATTCATATTTAATTTCCTTGACATTTACACTGTCCCTACAAGCCTTCCAGTTGGTACATTTGAAGATTCCTTTTACTGGATTTTTCATTGAAATGTTTATGAACATACTATGACATAACTCATCCTGTAATGATTTACTTTTCTTACATGTTAAACTCTGGGGACTGTCTAAGTACTTGCTGAGTATATCATCCGTGTATAAAACATGGCAGTGTTTGTGAAGAATCTGTCTCACACTAAATTCTTTTTTATCTCCTGGGCCCGGCACCATTTTTATGGTTCAGGGGAGCACGTGCCCCCCTCTCCAGGCCGATTTTGGCCCCGGTAGCCCATCACGGGGGCCCAGCACCATTTTGAAGAGTCAGGGGGTGTACATAGCCCATCTACCCGGGCCCTCCCCCTGGGCCTATTTCAGCCCCGGGCACCCCATCCCTTGGGGCCCAGCAACATATTGAAGGGGCAGAGGGGAATGCAGCCCCCCTCCATGGGCCAATTTCAGCCCAGGGGACTCCATACCCCAGGACTCACCACCATACTGAAGGGAATGTGGGCATGCTGCCTCCCTCCCCAGGTTGATTTCAACCCCGGGATCCCATCGCTGAGGTCTGGCATAAAAAAAGGTAGGTGCCCTGGTGCCCACCATGGGCACCCATCACACTGTTTTGGGGGCCACAGGGGGAGCCCAAAGGACCCCATGGTCCCAGCTGACTCTCCGCATCATGGCTGGCATTTCTCCCGCCCAAGGAGAGCAGCTAATAATGCACCTCCCTCTGGGCGGGAGCAATATTTAGATCTGTTTCCCTGACCACATCACTGCGAGCAGGGAAACAGATCTAAAGTCCACTCCCAGTGGGCGGGAGCATTTTGGAAGCTCTCACTAGCTGGTGGCGGAATTGGCGTTTGCTCCTGTTTGGTGGGAGATTTAAAAATGCTCCTGTCAATCGAGAGCAAATACAGGTTTCCCTGTCCGGATCGCTGTGGGCAGGGAAACGGCTATGTCCCAGGGGCGGGCTGGTATTTTTTTTCCATCCCGGGAGAGTCTCGCAGAATCATTGCATTTTTTGTCTTTGTTTTCTTTTTTGGCCCTTCTGGGCCCCCCCATGGGGCCTAGGTGGTCAGGGGATCCACTCCCTACCCCATATAACTTTTTCTTTTTTTACAACTTCAGGACAGGGGACTAAGTCCCCGAGGCCTGTAATGGCTGCCAGCAACATTTTTCTCATCTTGCTGGCAGCCAATCAGAGCGCTCACTATCATGGGAGTTTCACTCCAATGGGAGCAAGATGATCCAAGGGAAATAAAGCTCCCTGGGCAAATCAGAATGCTTGATTTTTAACTTGGCGCTCCTGCAAGAGTCTGGGATACTCTTGCGAACCCAACTGCCAAAATATAAAATGATTTTTAACTCAATTTCTCAAAAACTACTGATCAGATTTACATCAAATCACAAAAAGCACAATCTGTCGACTAAGATCTAGCTTCCTGCCAAATTTGGTGTAATTCCGTTTCACAGTTTTTTGGTGTAACCTGTCTTAAAGAAGTGTATGGAAAATGCATGGGGATTGACAAGTTCAACCACAAACCCATTTATTTACACATTTTACTGAGGAATATGTAGTCTTTAGACAATATGGGTGATAGAATTACTACAATCGTACTATACGTAATTAGATGAGTGCATGAGTAGAGCCTGAGTGTTTCATCAGTGCATGCGTGTGCCTCAGTATTTCAAAGACTGCATGGGTTGTAAGTGAGTGTTTAGATGGCTGTATAGGTTCTGCGCAAATGTTATAATGATTGCATAGTTACAGCCTTGTTAATTACATAAGTCAATAGTTAGAACCAAGGTGAATAGATGAATGTATGGGTAGTGCCTGCATAGTTCAATGACTACATCATTTCTGCCTACCTGATTGCAAGAGTACATGTGTAGTGTCTGGGTAATTGGATAACTCAATGCATAGTGAATCACTGATTTGATGACTGCCTGAGTAGGGGCTGGGTGATTGCATGAGTGCCTGAATGCTGCCTGACTCACTGTGAAAGTACCTTCATTGCTGTTAGACACATAACACTTGTCACTATATCTCTGACTCATTGGTTATCTCCTTCTGTCAGCATCAAACTACCTGTTTTACTGTATATATGTTTTTTTCTGAGCTATGTGTGAGTGAAATCTAGGTATCACACTTGATATATAATTGCATATATGGCTCTGTAGAAACAGTTATTGCTTTGTTACTGAGCATGCACATGCATCAGTGAGTTTCTAAAACAGAAAACATTTTGAAATTTTTCAATGCACAAAACCTTTTGCGAATAGCATACCTACATCATTTCTCAAATACTTCTGCTTCTAGAACATATATTCAGCATATCTCAAACAAATGTTACACTCGAAATGAAGCTAGCACAATAACTCTCGAGGCATTCTGCACTATTAAACCTTCTCAATTTTAAACAAACCATGTTTAAAGAAAAATACTACCCTCACCATCTACATGACATTTTCATCAGCCCTACTGAACATAGATCACCATGTAAACATATATGCAATTTTTAAAAGATGTACACCTTCAAGCCATCTTTCCAAAAATATATACCTCTCTGCATCTTTGTGTAAACTCAAAAGTCCCACCGTATATATATAGCTATGTGCAAGCACAAAAACCATATCTCACCATCTAAGCACATGCAAAGTGGTCATATAAGTTAAAAACCACATTTACAAACACTTCCCTATACATACCTAACAAACATTACTTCTTTCTAATTCATATACAGGTGGACAACATGTTCTCATCTTTTATTTCTCACGACACTATTCCTGTTTAATAATGTTACAAAAAGTACTACAACTCCCTAAATGCAAATAACAGATGTATCTATTCTGCACGTGATGTTTAGACATTTAAAAAATTCTTAGTTCCTCATTGCAACTTTCCAAAATACTATACTGTTATTTTTCATTAAAATACACAATGTAATAATGAGGCACTAATTCATTGTTCTGTTGCTTCCCAAAACATTTACCACTAACCTCTTTCACACATACCCTCTAATAGATACAGTTCATCTCATATATTTTTTCACATCACTGTGATACTCAGTTTAATCAAACTCCCATATACATCTTTATTTCTAATGTACATTTTTAAAATAATTACAAAGTTATATACATACCAGTGAATTGAGTTTGTACATTATATTGTTGTTTTAGCTGTTTCTGGATAGTTTTCAAACTGTTATGATTTGTAAAAACTAAGCACAAGAATGGTACAGCACTCTCATACAAAGCAACTCTAAAATGGCAACCTCTTCAACTTTCCACTCGATCATCATGAGAAAGGCAGCAAATGAAATCATGTCTTTCATTTTAGACTACTGCATCTCCAGTTGTGAATGGTTAGCATCTGTTAACCCTTTCCCTCTCTTTCAAAACGAGGTTCCTGTCGGCGCGTTTTCGCAATGTATTTGCAATCATCGCAGAATAATCACAAAAAAAACAGGAGTTCAAACCTATATCTAGCTTCATTTTTCTGAAATGTAAATACTATGCAACAGTTTATTACATAGTACTGAGCTGGAACTTAAAGCTTGTCATTACTCACATTGTGTCAATACTCCACAACTTTAAAAAAAAAAATCTGTCTTTTTAACATCCTTCCCCCAATACACTCTTAGCTCAGTGTACCTATTAACCCAGTGGAACCAGTAGGTCACACGTTTACAGCACATTCTAGAAGGAACATGCTACTTACAAATAAGATACAGCAGGTGTGCTTTATTCCACAGATTCAAAAGCATATCCTTGTCTGTGTTACAATTCTTTTCTTGAATAGCAGCCAATAATAAGACTTCTTGCTACAGCGTCCAACACACAACCTAATTCTGTTCACTTTCATGCTAACTGCATCCAATGAAATATATATATATATATATATTATCTACTGGCGGTCGCCAGTAGATAGTTATAGTTACAACCTATTATCCATAGGAAATCCGCGACATTCTATTTGAAATAACTCTCTTGCCGGTTGACGTATCTTCGCGAAATTTTCAAACTTTGTGGGCGCTCCGGTCCGCTCCTACCCTGAAAGTCTCGGGGTGATACGTCAAGCGGGGGCCGAGAAAAAGGGGGTCCCAAAACGCGTTTTCCCCATGCATTTTCCCATAGGAAACTTTAGACACGGCTACAGCCCGAACTGCTGAACGGAATTACACCAAATTTGGCAAAGAGGTAGTTCTTGGTTCAGAAAGAACCCTTTTGTTAAATGGTGTAAATCCGTTCAGTAGTTGCTGAGAAAATCAAAAGTAAAAGTACATATATATCTATGGGCACGGAGGATTCGCGCACCCTGAGCGCACCCTGCGCGCACCGTCCCGATCACGAGCTGCATGTTAATTGGCTGTCAGCTGGCTGTCAACATTCCGATTCAGGAAATGTTGGCAGCCATTTTGTCCTCGGTAGAACCGAGGGACAGAAACTAAGTGCGCAAAGCGCACAAAGGGGGAGGGTAGAAACACCCTGACCCCTAGGTTTGCTCAGGGGTCCCACAAGGACCCCTGGGCAAAAAAATTTTTTTTTTTTAAATCGGCAGGATGCGCTCAGGGTGCGCGAATCCTGCCGAAAAAAAATCGAAGCGCGGTCTCCGCGCTTCGATGTATTGGCCCCGGGTGGCCCAAGTCCCGGGGGCATGCTGGGGGGTTAATTTTATGTGTGGGGGCCTCTAAGGGCCCCTCAAGCCCGGGGACCACCACCCCCGGGGCTTTATGTACAATGGTGCGGGAGGGCTCTGAGCCCTCCCGCAGCCCCGAGGACCACCACCTCCCGGGGCTTCTTTTTTTATTAAAAACCTGTGTGGGGGCTCCAGCCCCCACACGCCCCGGGACCACCACCTCCCGGGGCACTAAGAAAAATTACAATGGGGGTCCGTTTTGGACCCCAGAGCCCGGGGACCACCACCACCCCGGGGCTGTGCACTGAATGGGAGGGGGCCGCGCGGCCCCCTCCTGGAGCCCTTGATGGCCCTGGGGACCACCACCCCCAGGGCCGGCTCCTGCAGTGTCCCGGGTGCCTACCCCGGGACACTGCTGTTTGCAATGACAGGACAGGAGCCTCGTGGCTCCCGTCCTGTCATTGCAAACTTGCTTTGGATATTGGAAGAGAGAGCAGGAAACCTGCTCTCTCTTCCAATATCCAAAGCCGATTGCTTTCCACATGGGGAGCTGCATCTTAGCAGCTCCCCATGTGTACGCAATGCCGGCTCCCGTAGGACACGGGGAGCCGGCGGGACTGTGGGGGATTGGGGACCCCCACAGTCCCCAACGAGAGGGCCAGCCCCGGGGATGGGGTCCCGGGGCAAGTAGTGGCCCGGGAGGGGGGCCACGTGGCCCCCCTCCGCAAATTTTTTTTTTTTTTTTTTAAACGTTTGGGCCCGCAGGCCCCGCCCCCTTCCTTCACCACTCTGCAAACGCGCCCCTGGCGCGTTTGCAGAGGGAGAACAATTCCCCTTGAATACTGGGGGTCCCTGGGGCCAACTAGCCCACCAGGAACCTCCAGTATGCGCCAGGGGCTGCCTTGCAGAGAGGTGTACAGAGGCCACGCCCCTTTTACACCTCTCTGCAACGCAGCTCTATGGCGCTTTTGGAGGTATATGGTGGGCTAGTTGGACTCCGGGGACCCTCAGGATTCAAGGGGACTTAATCCCCCAACTTAAAACGCGCCACGGGCGCGTTTGCACAGTGGTGAAGGGAGGGGGCGGGGCTTGAGGTGACATGTGTGCAAACAGGCCCCGTGGCGCGTTTTAAGATGGGGAATTAAATCCCCTTCAATCCTGAGGGTCCCTGGGGCCAACTAGCCCAACAGGTACATCCAGAAAGCGCCACAGAGCTGCGTTGCAGAGAGGTGTAAAAGGGGTGTGGCCTCTCTACACGTCTCTGCAACGCAGCCCCTGGCGCATATTGGAGGTTCCTGGTGGTCTAGTTGGCCCCTAGGGACCCTCAGGATTCAAGGGAACTTAATCCCCCAACTTAAAACGCGCCACGGGCGCGTTTGCAAAGATGTCACCTCAGGCCCCGCCCCTCCCTTCACCATTGTGCAAATATTCCTCTAAAATCAGCCGAAATAGGAATTCCGATTTACTCACCTGTTATAAGGAGAGACCTCAGTGCTGTATCTTTCAGCCCAGTACTGGTCCTGAAAAGTAATTTTAACCGTACTTACCGGTAACTTGAATTTCCTTCATAGGCTAACATTGACTGGTTTCACTTGGAAATTCTTCTAAGTGTGGAGTTTTGGAACTTTAAAATATTCCTCTAAAATCAGCCGAAATACGAATTCCGATTTACTCACCTGTTATCAGGAGAGACCTCAGTGCTGCATCTTTCAGCCCAGTACTGATCCTCAAAAGTAATTTTAACCGTACTTACCGGTAATTTGAATTTCCTTCATAGGCTAACATTGACTGGTTTCACTTGGAAATTCTTCTAAGTGTGGAGTTTTGGAACTTTAAAATATTCCTCTAAAATCAGCCGAAATACGAATTCCGATTTACTCACCTGTTATCAGGAGAGACCTCAGTGCTGCATCTTTCAGCCCAGTACTGATCCTGAAAAGTAATTTTAACCGTACTTACCGGTAACTTGAATTTCCTTCATAGGCTAACATTGACTGGTTTCACTTGGAAATTCTTCTAAGTGTGGAGTTTTGGAACTTTAAAATATTCCTCTAAAATCAGCCGAAATACGAATTCCGATTTACTCACCTGTTATCAGGAGAGACCTCAGTGCTGCATCTTTCAGCCCAGTACTGATCCTGAAAAGTAATTTTAACCGTACTTACCGGTAACTTGAATTTCCTTCATAGGCTAACATTGACTGGTTTCACTTGGAAATTCTTCTAAGTGTTGATTTTTGAAACATACAAATATTCCTCTAAAATCAGCCGAAATCCGAATTCTGATTTACTCACCTGTTATCAGGAGAGACCTCAGTGCTGCATCTTTCAGCCCAGTACTGGTCCTGAAAAGTAATTTTAACCGTACTTACCAGTAACTTGAATTTCCTTCCATAGGCTAACATTGACTGGTTTCACTTGGAAATTCTTCTAAGTGTGGAGTTTTGGAACTTTAAAATATTCCTCTAAAATCAGCCGAAATACGAATTCCGATTTACTCACCTGTTATCAGGAGAGACCTCAGTGCTGCATGTTTCAGCCCAGTACTGATCCTCAAAAGTAATTTTAACCGTACTTACCGGTAACTTGAATTTCCTTCATAGGCTAACATTGACTGGTTTTCAGCAAAAAAGTTTCAAAGTGTTGATTTTCACAAACTACAAATATTCCTTAAAAATCGCCTGTATGACTTAAACGCATTCTTTCAACTGTTTACAGGAGATGCACCAGTGCTGGATCCAGGATCCAACACTGAGTAAGAAAAAGTAACGATAACAGTTTTTACCTGCTAAGTGAATTTCCTTCCATAGGATAACATTGGTGATTCTATGAGAAAAAGTTTCAAAGTGTCAACTTTTAAAATACAATAATATTCCTTAAAAATCACGACTGTAACCAAAACGCTTTTACTCAACTGTTTACAGGAGATGTACCAGGACTGAATCTAGGATCCAGTCCTGTGGTTACAAAAGTAATCCATAAAGTAACTAATTGCATTTAACTAGAAATTCACATTGAGCTGAATGTTGCATTGTGTTTGAAAATGTGTTGCCCATTGCAACAACTGTAACTACTGTACTTAAAAGTCTATTGCCTATCTGCAAAGTATTTAAACTAAAGTAATTCATTCTGAGAAAGTATTTTTTGTAATGTAATGTATAATGTAATTACAATGTAATTTGACAAATAAAATATGTAAAAAAAAATTGTTTCTAAAAATGTAGTAAATCAGTATGAAAAAAATTAATATAACAATTAATACATTTAAAAATTGTCATTTACAAAACCTTTGAAATTCACTGAAAAAACCGTAGGTTTCAGGCACGTTATAGTTAGAAATTAGCATTTAAAAAACCTTTGAAATTCACTGAAAAAACTATAGGTTTCAGACACGTTATAGTTACAAATTAGCATTTAAAAAACCTTTGAAATTCACTGAAAAAACCATAGGTTTCAGACACGTTATAGTTACAAATTAGCATTTAAAAAACCTTTGAAATTCACTGAAAAAACCATAGGTTTTAGGGACAGTTATAGTTACTTGGACATTGCACTCGTACAAAACCCGTAAAATTCCCCGTTATAGTTAGTTCAGCTAACTATAACTCGCGCCTCGCAATGCACTGCTGATGACGTCACATATTACATCACTCATGACATGGTCAGTGACATCACTGATGACATCACTGATGACATCTCAAATGACATCACTGATGACATCATCCACGTGATAATCTGATGCACCTCCTCACACCCTAATATAATCTTTGATACACCCACTCTAAATTACAGACTGCCATTCGCAAAACCATAGACACTCCAACACCAATAACTACATACCCACTCACTGATTCTTAGGTCTACACACACACATCCACTCACTCACCCGTACAGTCACTCATACTTCCGGTCACTCAGTACAGGACTATCATATGCACTCTTACTCCTATATAGACACTCAAACAACGCCACTCATCCATAGAGATACTCACACACCTAGTCAGTCATGCAAATAATTAAACACACTGCCATTTACTCACCTATACAGTTATACACACACCAGCTCACTTACTCATACAAATAGTAGCACATTGTTACGCTCTTATACAATCACTGATACAAGCACACAATCATCCATACAGCCACTATCACAATCACTCACTCTTGCTTATAGCTATTTATATACTCCAACACACATATATACTGCCTTTCACATATGTAGTTACTCACACATGTACCACTGGGACATACATTCACTCACTAACACACTCTTACACACACTTACCCACCCATACAGTCTATCACAGATGCACTCTTGAAACCATCCACCCAGTGAATCACCCACTCACACATCTATGCACAGAGTTGCACACACCCCTCCCACACAAACACTCAGGCACCCATACAGATACTCAGACAAGCATTCAATAACTCATATAGAAAATCATTTAGCTATTCACAAAGACATGCAGCCACTTACACAGCAACAGACAGACGGATACAGACATACACCCAGTTTAGTCACTAACCCATGCATTCAGTAAGATACGTTAAATCACTCACTTATAGAGTCAGTCACGCACCTACTAAATCATCCATACAGACACTTAGACACCCACTCATTCTTCAATACGTCTTTTCCTATATATTTTAAAAATATTTAAACTTTACAGAAACACACAGTCACTGGATGATGTCATCAGTGATGTCATTTGAGATGTCATCAGTGATGTCATCAGTGATGTCACTGACCATGTCATGAGTGATGTAATATGTGACGTCATCAGCAGTGCATTGCGGGCGCGAGTTATAGTTAGCTGAACTAACTATAACGGGGAATTTCACGGGTTTTGTACGAGTGCAATGTCCAAGTAACTATAACTGTCCCTAAAACCTATGGTTTTTCAGTGAATTTCAAAGGTTTTTTAAATGCTAATTTGTAACTATAACGTGTCTGAAACCTATGGTTTTTTCAGTGAATATATATATATATACAGATTCACTGAAAAAACCATAGGTTTCAGGGACGTTATAAGTTAGAAATTATCATTTAAAAAACCTTAGAAATTCACTGAAAAAAACACAGGTTTCAGGGACGTTATAGTTAGTTGGACATTTCACTCGTACAAAACCAGAGAAATTCGGCCGTTATAGTTAGTTGAGCTAACTATATAACTCGCACCCCCGCAATGCACTGCTGATGTTGTCACATATTACATCATTCATGACATGGTCAGTGACATCACTGATGACATCACTGATGACATCTCAAATGACATCACTGATGACATCACTGATGACATCTTCCAGTGACTGTGTGTTTCTGTAAAGTTTAAATATGTTTTATATATATATGTGCCAAGGTGTATTGAAGAATGAGTGGGTGTATGAGTGTCTGAATGGATGATTTAGTAGGTGCGTGATGACTGAATAAGTGAGTGATTAAATGTGTCTTACTGAATGCACGGGTTAGTGACTAAACTGTGTGAATGTCTATATCAGTCTGTCAGTTGGTGTGTAAGCGGCTGCATGGGTTGGTGAGTAGCTACATGAGTCACACAACGCAGCCGCCATGGACCGACCACCACTGCGTACACTTCGCCATCAACAAACCCAAGGCACCCAAACCAGCCCCACTCCCACCACGAAGGAACTGCAGCAAGGTTACCGACGAGCAACTTAACTCCAGCCTCACCCGAGACAACCACACCTGGGCACCCGACGCAAATGGCGCAAACGACGCAGCCAGAGAACTCCACACCTGGATCTCCAACTGCGCAGACGAGCTCGCCCCGCTACGCAACCCCGACAGACAACGCCCCAGGAAAGCTGCCTGGTTCACAACCACTCTCCAAGAAGCCAGACACACCTGCAGACGCCTGGAGAAGAACTGGAGAAACACCAAGACAACCGAAAACCACACCACCTACAAGGACGCCATGACGGACTACCACAACCAGATCAGAGCCACCAAGAGGAACTTCATCCACAACAAAATCCTGGCCAACTCCACCAACTCCAAGGAACTTTTCAGTGTCATTCAAGAATTCACCAACCCACGCAGCGAAGCCACAGACATCACCCCTTCCCAAGACCTCTGCGACAAGCTTGGAACCTATTTCCACCTCAAGATCAAAAACCTCTACGACAACTTCATCGACCATCCACCAGGCGCCACAGACGGCCCCCCGCCCCCCAGAAACACCAGCCAGCCCACCATCTCCAACTGGACACCGATCACGGCTGAAGACACCGCCTTGACCATGAAAAGCATCCACTCGGGGCCCCCACCGACCCCTGCCCCCCTCACATCTACCACAGAGCCGTGGCCACCATCGCACCCGAACTACAATGCACCATCAACACCTCCTTCAAAACAGGCACCTTCCCAGATGACTGGAAGTGCGCAGAAGTCAGACCCCTGCTCAAGAAGCCCACAGCTGACCCCACCGACCTCAAGAACTATCGGCCCATCTCGCTCCTCCCTTCGCAGCCAAAGTTGCAGAGAAAACAGTCAACAGGAAACTGACACGATTCATTGAAGAGAACGCCGTCCTCGACCCGTCCCAATCCGGATTCCGAAGCAACCACAGCACAGAGACCGCCCTACTCACCACCACAGATGACATCCACACCCTCCTGGACCAAGGCCACTCCGCAGCCCTCATCCTACTCGACCTATCAGCGGCCTTCGACACCGTCTCCCATCGCACACTAGTCGTCAGACTACACGACGCAGGCATACAAGGAACAGCCCTGGAATGGATCCGATCATTCCTCACCGGAAGAAGCCAAAGGATCAGACTCCCACCCTTCCTCTCCGACCCCACGAAAATCACCTGCGGAGTCCCACAGGGTTCATCACTGAGCCCCACCCTCTTCAACATTTACATGGCCCCCCTCGCAGCCATCGTCTGACAACACGGCCTCAACATCATATCCTACGCCGACGACACCCAGCTCATCCTCTCCCTCACCAAAGACCCCACCACTGCCAAACTCAACTTCCAGAAAGGAATGCAAGACGTCGCAGTCTGGATGACCAACAGCTGCCTGAAGCTCAACGCCGAGAAGACAGAAGTCCTTGTCCTCGGTACCACCCCTTCTGCATGGGACAGCACCTGGTGGCCGACTGCCCTCGGAAGCCCACCTACCCCCTCAGACCATGCCAAGAACCTCGTCATCGTACTCGACTCATCACTCACCATGAACCAACAGGTCAACGCCATCACCTCCAGCTGCTTCAACACCCTCCGCATCCTCCGTAAGACCTACAAGTGGATCCCCCCTGAGTCAAGGAAGACAGTCACCCACGCACTCATCACCAGCAGACTGGACTATGGAAACGCACTCTACGCCGGCATCAACAAGTCCCTACTCCGCAAACTCCAGACAGTACAGAACACCGCCGCCAGACTCGTCCTCTGCATCCCCCGACACGAACACATCAGCCAACACCTACGAAGTCTCCACTGGCTCCCCGTGGAGAAAAGAGTCACTTTCAAAATCCTCACTCACGCCTACAAATGCCTACACAACAACGGACCCAAATACCTCAACGACAGAATCAACTTCCACGTACCCAAAAGAAACCTCTGATCTTCCAACCTCGCACTGGCCGAAACCCTGTGCATCCACAGAGCCAGAGCAGGCGGAAGATCCTTCTCTCACATTGCAGCCAAGACCTGGAACGAGCTACCGGCAGACATCAGACGCGCCCCCTCCCTGAACACCTTCAGGAAGACCCTCAAGACCTGGTTCTTCGGCTAAACAGATCTGCGGACCCCCCCAGCGCCTTGAGACCCTCATGGGTGAGTAGCGTGCTTACAATTCCCTGATTGATTGATTGAGTGTCTATATGGGTTATTGATTGGTTGTCTGAGTATCTGTACGGGTGTCTGAGTGTCTGTGTGGGTGGGTGGGGGTGTGTGACTCTGTGCATAGATGTGTGAGTGGGTGATTCACTGGGTGTATGGGTTCAAGAGTGCATCTGTGAAGGGCTGTATGGGTGGGTGAGTGTGTGTATGGGTGTGTAGGTGAGTGAATGGATGTCTCAGTGGTACATGTGTGAGTAACTACATATGTGAAAGGCAGTATATGTGAGTGTTGGAGTATATAAATGACTATATGTGAGAGTGAGTGATTGTGAGAGTGGCTGTATGGATGAGTGTGAGCTTGTATCAGTGATTATATAAGAGAGTAAGTATGTGTTAGTATCTGTATGAATAAGTGAGGTGGTGTGTATATAACTGTATAGGTGAGTAAATGGGAGTGTGATTGATTCTTTGCATGACTGACTAGGTGTGTGAGTAACTCTATGGATGAGTGGCGGTGTGTGAGTGTCTGTATAGGTGTATGAGTGCATATGATAGTGCTGTATTGATGAGTGACTGCATGTATGAGTGGCTGTATGGGTGAATGAGTGGATGTGTGTGTAGACCTAGGAATCAGTGAGTAGGTATGTAGTAACTAGCATTGGTGTGTCTATGGTTTCGAAAATGGTATTCTGTATTTTAGAGTGGGTGTATCAAAGGTTATATTAGGGTGTGAGGAGGTGCATCAGATTATCACGTGGATGATGTAATCAGTGATGTCATCAGTGATGTCATTTGAGATGTCATCAGTGATGTCATCAGTGATGTCACTGACCATGTCATGAATGATGTAATATGTGACGTCATCAGCAGTGCATTGCGGGGGCACGAGTTATAGTTAGCTCAACTAACTATAACAGCCGAATTAACCCATATAGACACTCATGTAGCTACTCACCAACCCATGCAGCCACTTATACACAAAGTGAGAGACTGATACAGATATTTTCATATTTAAACATTACTCACTAACCCATGTATGCACTAAGATACACTTAATCAGTCAGTTATACAATCAATTTTACAAAACAAAATCATCCATTTAGACACTTATATACCCATTTATTCTTCCATCGACCTTGAGATATACATATATAAAACATATTTAATTTTCAGAAAAACACACATTCACTGGATGATGTCATCAGTGATGTCATCAGTGATGTCATTTGAGATGTCATCAGTGATGTCATGAGTGATGTCACTGACCATGTCATGAGTGATGTAATATGTGACGTCATCAGCAGTGCATTGCGGGCGCGCGAGTTATAGTTAGCTGAACTAACTATAACGGGGGAATTTCTATGGTTTTGTACGAGTGAAATGTCCAACTAACTATAACTTCCCTGAAACCTGTGTTTTTTTCAGTGAATTTCTAAGGTTTTTTAAATGATAATTTCTAACTATAATGTCCCTGAAACCTATGGTTTTTTCAGTGAATTTCTAAGGTTTTTTAAATGCTAATTTCTAACTATAACGTCCCTGAAACCTATGGTTTTTTCAGTGAATTTCAAAGGTTTTTTAAATGCTAATTTCTAACTATGACGTCCCTGAAACCTATGGTTTTTTCAGTGAATTTCAAAGGTTTTTTAAATGCTAATTTCTAACTATGCCTACAGAGGTAGGACATCTGCAGAAAGAGGAAGAAAGGCGCAGAAAGAAGCAAGAGAAATGCAGAAAGAGGCAACATAAGTCCAGAAAGACGAAGAAAAGTGCAGAAAGAAGCAAGAGATATGCAGAAAGAACCAACAGAGGTGCAGAAAGAGGCCTTGTTGCAAAGTCATCCTGTGCCCCCAACTTTTTGCTGACTGGTACTGGTGGTAACTGACTCTGACTAACCAGGCCCGGAGCCAGTGCTATGCTGAAAGACACTTAGAATACAGTGAAAACACCTACATACACTAGGGTACACTATGGGTTGGGGTACCCATGTGATTGGCATGACCTCCCCTGTAAGGCCCTAGGACATAATAGGGCAGGGGGATTAAAACTACCTCTAACTCAGAGGTGCAGAAAGAGGCAAGAGAAGTGCAGAAAGAAGCAACAGAGGTACAGAGAGAGGCAAGAGTGGTGCAGAAAGAGGGAAGAGAGGTGTAGAAAGAGGAAAGAGAGTTGCACAAAGAGGGAAGAGGGGTGCAGAAAGAGGCAGGAGAGTTGCAGAAAGAAGCAACAGAGGTGCCGAAAGAGGCAAGAGAGGTGCAGAAAGAAGCAAGTGAAGTGCAGAAAGAGGCAACAGAGGTGCAGAAAGACGCAAGAGAGGTGCAGAAACAAGCAAGAGAAGTACAGAAAGAGGCAAGAGAATTGCTGAAAGAAGCAACAGAGGTTTAGAAAGAACCAAGAGAAGTGCAAAAAGAGGCAAGTGAGGTGCAGAAAGAAGCAAGAGCAGTGCAGAAAGAACCAAGAGAGGTGCAAAAAGAGGCAAGATGGGTGCACAAAGAGGTAGGAGAGGTGCACAAAGAGGCAAGAGAGGTACAGAAAGAGGCAGGAGGGGTGCATAAAGAAGCACATGAGGTGCAGAAAGAGGCAAGAGAGGTGCAGAAAGAGGCAAGAGAGGTGCAGAAACAGGCAAGAGAAGTGCAGAAAGAGGCAAGAGAATTGCTGAAAGAAGCAACAGATGTGTAGAAAGAAGCAAGAAAAGTGCAGAAAGAGGCACGTCAGATGCAGAAACAGGCAAGAGAGGGACAGAAAGAGGGAAGACGAGTGCAGAAAGAGACAACAGGGGTGCTGAAAGAAGCAAGACAGGTGCAGAAAGAAGCATGGAAAGTGCAGAATGAAGCAACAGGGGTGCAGAAAGAGGCAAGAGAAGTGCAGAAAGAAGCAACAAAGGTGCAGAAGGAGGCAAGAGAACTGCAGAAAGAGGCAAGAGAGTTGCAGAAACAGGCAAAAGAGGTACAGAAAGAGGAAACAGAGGTGAAGACAGAGGCAAGAGAGGTGCAGAAACAGGTAAAATGGGTGCAGAAAGAGTCAAGAGGGGTGCAGAAATTTGCAAGAGAGGTGCAGAAAGAAACAAGAGCAGTGCAAAAGAACCAACAGAGGTTCAAAAAGAGGCAAGTGAGGTGCAGAAGGAGGCAAGAGAACTGCAGAAAGAGGCAAGAGAGTTGCAGAAGCAGGCAAAAGGGGTGCAGAAAGAGGGAAGAGGGATGCAGAAATTTGGAACAGAGGTGCAGGAAGAAGCCAGAGCATGGCAGAAAGAACCAGCAGAGGTGTAGAAAGAGGCAAGAGGGGTACAGAAAGTGGCAAGTGAAGTGCAGAACGAAGCAAAAGAGGTGCAGAAAGAACCAACAGAGGTGGGAAAAGAGGCAAGAGGGGTGCAGAAAGGGGTAGGAGAGGTGCACAAAGAGGCAAGAGGGGTACAGAAAGAGGCAGGAGGGGTGCAGAAAGAGGAAGAGAACTGCAGAAAGAAGCAACAGAGGTGCTGAAAGAGGCACGAAGGGTACAGAAAGAGACAAGACAGGTGAAGAAAGAAGGAACAAAGGTACAGAAAGAGGCAAGAGTGGTGCAGAAAGAGGAAAGAGAGGTGTAGAAAGAGGCAAGAGAGTTGCACAAAGAGGGAAGAGGGGTGCAGAAACAGGCAAAAGGGGTGCAGAAAGAAGCAAGTGAGGTGCAGAAAGAGATAAGAGAGGTGCAGAAAGAAGCAAGAGAGTTACAGAAAGAGGCAAGAGAACTGCAGAAAGAGGCAATAGAGGTGCAGAAAGAGGCAAGTGAGGTGCAGAAAGAAGCAAGATAATTGCAGAAAGAAGCAACAGAAGTACAGAAAGAGGGAAGAGGGGTGGAGAGAGAGAGGCAAGAGGGATGCAGAAAGAAGCAAGACAGGTGCAGAAAGAAACAAAAGAGCAGAAAGAAGGAACAGAGGTGCAGAAAGAGGCAAAAAGGGTGCAGAAAGATGTAAGAGGGGTACAGAAAAAGGCAAGAGAGGTGCAGAAAGAGGGAAGAAGGGTGCAGAAAGAGGCAAGAGGGGTACAGAAAGAAGCAAATGAGGTGCAGAAAGAGGCAACAGACGTGCAGAAAGAGGGAAGAGAGGTGCAGAAAGTAGTAGAGATTTGCAGAAAGAGGCAGGAGAAGTGCAGAAAAAGAAAGAAATGTGCAGAAAGAAGCAACAGAAATGCAGAAAGAGGCAAGAGTGGCTTTCACACCATTAGTACCAATTTAACAACCACATTTAGCAATAAGTAACAGGTGACCATTCTAGGTTTGCAAAGGGCCTTTCACCAGCACTGTAACACTTGTCGCTGCATTTTTGGTAACGTTTGAGCCGTTTGAGCTAGAAACAAGGCTTTTTTTGTTCAAATCTGCAGATTAGGGAGCGGATGATGAATTATGTGGCTAAAGCAGAAAATGTATAATTGTGCGAAAATCGGTGCAGCCAAACAGTCACATAATTCCAGTGGCCCTGCTCATACCTCTGACTAGGTCCACAAGTGCTCCTCAGTGATTCCTTCTTTTTTTGTCTCACTGAGTTCATAGTTGAGCTTCTATGGAAACGAGGAAGACTAAACCTGACGTTACCACTCCACAACACAGACTACCATACCACATAACTACTCTCCATAACACATAATCCCACTCTACATAATTCCTATACACTAAATACCACATACTTTCTATCCACATAATTTCACTACACACAACGTATATCCACTCCACTCCAAAAAACATTAGTAAAAAACTTTTACATTTACAATGCCAATAGCTCTAATTCTCGCAAATGCGAAACCTATTACATTGCAAACACTTCTTTAACTAGTAGTCGCGTTTGCAGAGTGGTGGAGAAAAGGTGCTGGGCCTCCGACCAGCACTCAGGAATTCCGCTGCGTAGGACTTACAGGAGGTACCAGGAGGGCTTCTTGGCCCCCAAAGTCCCTCAGGAGTAAATTGGACTTCATCCCCCATCCCGTAGTCTGCCAGGAGGCGTGTTTTGCAGAGTGGTGGAGAAAGGGGGGCATGGCCTCAGAAGACGTCTTAGCAATCTCACTGTGTGGGACTTACTGGAGGTAACAAGAGGGGTAGTTGGCCCCCAAGGACGTCCTTGGCGGCCAACTACCCCTCCTATTACCTCCAGTAAGTCCCACACAGCAGGATTGCTAAGTTCTCATAGCAGGCAACGCCCCTTTGCCCACCACTCTGCAAACGCGCTCCCTGGCGCACTCCTGGATGGGGATTGAAGTCCCCTTCGCTGCTGGGGGTCCTTTAGGGGCCAACTAGCCTACCTCTTACCTCCAGTAAGCCCCACACAGTGGGATTGCTGAGAGGTGGACAAAGGCCACGCCCCCTTTCCCCACCACTCTGCAAACACGCCTCCTGGCGCGTTCTAAGTTGGGGTATTACGTCCCCTTCATTCCTGAGGGTCCCTGGGGGCCAACTAGCCTACCAGGTACCTCCAGTAAGCACCACACACCTGGATTGCTGAGAGTGGTCTGAGGCCACGCCCCCTTTTTACACCACTCTGCAAATGCGGCTCCTGGCGCACTGCTGCTCGGGGGATGAAGTCCAGTTGTGTCCTGAGGTCCTCAGGACACAAGAGGACCTCATCGCTTCACCAGCAGTGTGCCAAGAGGCGTGTTTGCAGAGTGGTGTAAAAAGGGGCATGGCCTCAGACCACCTCTCTGCAATCCAGCTGTGTGGCACTTACTGGAGATACCTGGTAGGCTAGTTGGCCCCCAGGGACCCTCAGTATTCAAGGGGACTTAATTCCCCAACTTAGAACGCGCCAGGGGGCACGTTTGCAGAGTGGTGGAGGAAGGGGGCGGGGCCTCCGGCGAGATGCCAGCTTTTTTTTATATATATTTTTAGAAGGGGGGCTGTGTGGCCCCCCCTTCTTTTAATATTTTTGGGGCCCTGAGGACCCCATCCCCAGGGCCTGACACTTTAAAAAAAAAAAACGGCAAGGTGCCACGCGTCCCCCCTCCCGAGGCCGATTTCGGCCCCGAGGACCCCATCCCCCGGGCATGGCTTCTTTTTAAAAAAAATATTTATAGGGAAGGGGGGCCGCGTGGCCCCCCTTCCCTCGGCCACTATTGGCCCCGGGGACCCCATCCCCCGGGGCTTGGCCATTTTAAAAATTATTTTTATTTGAGGAGGGGGGCCGTGCGGCCCCCCCTCCCCAGGCCAATTTCGGCCCTGGGGACCCCATCCCCCGGGGCCCGGCCATTCTTTTTTTTTTAATAAAGGAAGGGGGGCCGCGTGACCCCCCTCCAGGGCCACTTCTGGCCCCGGGAACCCCATCCCCCAGGGCCAGCCCTCAAGTTGGGGACCGCAGGGGGAGCCCCAATGCCCCTGCAGTTCCAGTCGGCCCCCCGCCTCCTGCGAGAGCCGGCATTGCTTTTGGCCAAGGAGAGCTGCTAACATGCAGCTCCCCTTGCCCAAAAACAAAGCAGAGTTTGCAATGACAGGGCAGGAGCCGTGCTCCCGCCCTGCCATAGCAAACAGCAATGTCCTGGGTGTGGGCACCCCGGGACATTGCAGGAGCTGGCCCTGGGGGGTGGCAGTCCCCAGGGCAATCGAGGGCTCCAGGAGGGGGGCCGCATGGCCCCCCTCCCAAGTCTTTAAAGCCCCGGGGAGGTGGTGGTCTCCGGGGCTTGGGGGGGCCCGCGAGGCCCCCCCTTCATTAATCAAGGAAGCCCCAGGGAGGTGGTGGTCCCCAGGGCTTGGGGGGCCCATGAGGCCCCCCACCTCAATTATAATAAAGCCCTGGGAGGTGGCGGTTTCCAGAGCAGCGTGGGGGGGGTTGGCACCCCCCACGCATTTATTGTTCAAGCCCCAAGGAGGTGATGGTCCCCGGGGGCCCCCTGCATACAATTAACTAAGCCCCGGGGAGGTGGCGGTCCCCGGGGCTGTGGGGGCCCCCGCGGGCCCCCACGAATTAATTAGGAATTGCACCCGGGACCTGGCCCACACGGGGGCTTATAGAAAACGAAGCGTGGGAGCCCGCGCTTCATTTTCTTTTATTTTTTCAGCCGGATTTGCGCACCCAGCGTGAATTCAGCCATTTTTTTTAATGCTTTTTTTGGGGAAAGGACCCCCTGAGCAGGCCTAGGGGGTCAGGGTGTTTCTACCCTGCCCCCTTTTCTTGTTTTTCATCTTTTTTTCACCCTTTTTCTTGAGACTCGGTTACCGAGTCACAAGATGGCTGCCAACACTTCCTGGTTTGGAGTGTTGACAGCCAATCAGAGTGAAGCTCCTGCCCGGGAGGGTTCGCAAATCCTCCTCGGTGCTCAGATATCGATATTTTTATTTTTTAAATTTCTCAGGAACTACTGCATGGATTTACAGCATTGTAAAAAAAAGCATGCTTTCTAGACCAAGACCTACCTTTTTGCCAAATTTGGTGTAATTCCGTTCAGCAGTTCGGGCTGTAGCTTTGTCTAAAGTTTTCTATGTAAATTAATATGGAGAAAACGCATTTTGGGACCCCCCTTTTTTCTCGGCCCCTGCTTGACGAATCACCCCAAAACTTTGAAGACAGGAGCTGACCAGAGCGCCCCATTAGTTTTGAAAATTTCGCGAAGATTCGTCAACCGGCGCCAAAGATATTGGCAAATCAAAAAACGCTTTTCCTATGGAAACTAGGTCCTAACTATAACTACCTACTGGCGACCGCCAGTGGTTAATATGTATATCTATATATATATATATGTATATATATTTTATTTTTTATTTTTGTAAACACTTCCATTTTAACTGCTGTCAAGCTCCTCACCTCATAATTGTGCACTGTAATGGCAATGACCTAGGCACATTGACTGGGTAGGGCTGGAAATCCTAATGAAAGAAACCTTTGCAGAACTGTTGTCACTTTTCCCTCACACTATCTTGGTGTACTCTAATATATGCCAAAGACAGAAATGGAAGTGGTCAAATCAATCGCATGGGCTGCATCTATAACAACAATCTGCGTTTTGACATGCATGGAATTTATAGAAATGATGGAGTGCACTTTACAGAGGAAGGCAACAGGGTGTTTCTAAGTAACCTGAAACTCTGCATTCGGTCTTATGTGTAGCAGCCATATACACACAACCAACACAACAGCTCTTGTCAGAGCTACCCTAGGACCTGAAATATTGTGAAGTTTTTTTCTAAAGGGTTTTTTTGTTTCGTTTTTGAGGATCTTCGTGACGACTTCACAATCCCTGCGGACTCGTCGCAAAAACAGAAAACAAAAGCAGACATTCAATGACCACCAACACACCCAAAAATAATATGTAAAAAAATCCATTCTGAACAATTTCCCTACACATATTACTATATTCATACTTCTTTCAAAGCATGTTTAAACTCATATTTTTGTACTACATTGCTTTAAAAATCTTCTTTCAGATCTATTTTCCATTTTTTGCCGCTATTCGGGACGTCACGATGACGTTGTTAACCACGACGATCGCGCCTTTTTCATATAGTCTAAAACACATATAACCACACATACTACAGTATTTTAAACACTAGGGGTTTCTTACAGTATTCTCTAAAGTCATGTTTTTGTAGAGAGTTTCCATAAAAACCATCTGTAAAACCTTTTTTATTTTTTCACGGTGACTCCGGAGACCGCGACGACGACGGTAATCGTGATCCCCGCGGACAAATCACAAAAAAAGAAAACAAAAGCAGATATTCAATGGCCACCAACACATCAGAAAATAATATGTACAAAATCCATTCTGAACGTTGCCCTACACATATTACTATAAACATACTTCTTTCAAAGCATGTTTAAACTCATATTTTTTTACTAAGTTTCTTTAAAAACCATCTTTCAGACCTATTTTCCTTTTTTCGCAGTTTTTCGGGACGTTGCGATGATGTCGTTAACCGTGACGATTGCGCCTTTTCCATGAAGTGAAAACACATATATGCACACACATTACAGTATTTTCCACACTAGGGGTTTATTACTGTACACTTCAAACTCATGTTTTTCTAGTGTATTTCTAGAACAACCATCTCTAAAACCTATTTTCCATTTTCACAGTGAGGCCGGAGATCGCAATGACATTGGTCATCGCAATCCCCCGGTTACGTCAGAAAGCAAAAGCAGGAATTCAATAGCCACCATCACATAAAAAAATTATAACTATATAATTAATTCTAACCATCACAGTACATTACTCACTATATGAATAACTCCATAAAAACATGTATCCATATCTCAATATCTCTATAACAATGCATATTAATGATTCATTGATATATTTTTGTATATTTTCACCTACTTCACGATGACGTCCGTAATCAGGACGTCCCGGCGATGATAAATGGGGGGATGGTGCTGGCGGTCGCGGAGTCATTGCAATATCGCGCACGAATAAAAAAATCAATTTTGGACACATAACTTGTGTAACGAACACCCCCATTTCTCAACCATGGGGTCACAGTATCTCCACCCTGACCCCTTATGTGGCTTTTCTCACAGATTTTCGACCCCAGGAACCATTCCAGAGCGATAAAATGGCAGCCGCAACTTTCTGTTCAGGTTGCATCCAGCCAATCATGCATTCCCGTTGGCGTGTGCGTTCGCAATTAATCGCGAAACCACCTCTAAATATCCATGGCCAGAGATGTCACTATCATTTTAAACTTACTTATCTCAACAACTACTGAACGGATTTACACCAAAAAAGCAAAAGGCAATTCCTTGAACCGACATCTACCTCCCTGCCAAATTTGGTGTAAGTCCTTCAGCGGTTCAGGCTGTAGAGGTGGCTAAAGGTTCCTATGGGAATTAACATTACCACTGCCACTTCCCTGAGGATTTCAATTTGCATAATGCGGAGTGGCCGTGCAGACCCCCCAAACCCCGGGGACTGCCACTTCCCAGGGCTTCATCTATAAACAAAGCGGGCCATGCAGAACCCTCCGCAGCCCCAGGGGTTTTCAATTTACATAATGCAAGCGGACAGCCAGGACTCCCCTGCAGCCCAGGGGACCACCACCTCCCCGGGGCTTTAACCAAAAACAATGCGGGGCAACGTGGCCCCCTCACAACCTTTGGGACTACCACCTTCCCGGGGCTAAATCATACAATGGAGGGGCTGTGGCCTCCAAAGACCTCTAAGCAATGACGCTGTTTGGGACTTACTGGACATAACTGGAGGAGTTGTTGGCCCCCAAGGATGTCCTTGTGGGACAACTACTCCCCCTGTTACCTTCAGTAAGTCCTACACTGCGGGATTGCCGAGAGGTCTTCGTGGCACGCCTCCTTTCTCTTCAAACACGCGTCCTGGTGCACCACTAGTTGGGGCATGAGGGCCCCTTGGCTGCTGAGGGTCCTTGGGGGCGAATGACCCCTCCAGTTACCTCCAGTAAGTCCCAAACAGAAGGATTGATAAGAGGTCTTCGGTGGCCAAGCCCCCTTTCTCCACCACTCTGTAAATGCATCTCCTGGTGCACTACTGGTTGGAGAATGAAGTCTCTTGTATGCAGAGGGACCCTGGGGGCTAAGAAGCCCTCTTGGTACTTTCTGTAAGTCTTACACAGTGGGATTCGTGAGAGCTGGTCAGAGGCCTGCCCCCTTTCTCCACCACTCTGCAAACGCCATTACTACTTTTAAAAAAACATAGAAATTCACTAAAAAAACAAAGGTTAATGGGACATTATAGTTAGGAATTAGCATTTAAAAAACCTAAGAAATTTACTGAAAAAAACAAAGGTTACCGGACATTATAGTTAGGAAATGGAATTGAAAAAACCTTAGAAATTCACTCTTACAAAACCAGTGAAATTCAGCAGTTATAGTTAACTGAGCTAACTATAACTTGCGCCCCCACAATGCACTGCTTATGACCTCACATATTACTTCACTCATGACATGGTCAGTGACATCACTGATGACATCTCAAATGAGATCACTGATGAAATCACTGGTGACCTCATCCAGGGATTGTGAGTGTTTTCTAAAACATTCTGAGTGTTAAAGATATATAGTAAGATACTACAAAAGTATAATGCGCGCCCCGCAATGCACTGCTTATGACCTCACATATTACATCACTCATGTCATGGTCAGTGACATCACTTATGACATCTCAAATGACATAACTGATGACATCATCCAGTGACTCTGAGTGTTTTTAAAAAGTTCATGAGTATTAAATATTTATACCAAGGTGTATTGGTGAATCAGTGGGTGTATGAGTGCCTGTATGGCACCACCTACCCGGGGCTAAACACAAAGGAAATGCGGGGGGCCACATGGGGCTATAATAAATTATAGTGCGTGGGGGGCTTCAGCCCATCCACGCATGCCTGGGGATCACCACCTCCCCAGGGCTAATTCACATAAATGCGGGGGGCCACGCACCCGCCGCAGCCCCAGAGATGGCCACATCCCTGGGGCTACATTTAAAAATAATGCGTGGGTGGCTCCAGCTCCCCCACGCACCCCAGGGACCACCACCTCCCCGGGGCAACTGCATACTAAATTATATATGGGGGCCGCGCGGCCCACACAGCCCCGGGGACCACCACCTTCCCGGGGCTTAATTTTTGTTGGAGGGGGGCACGTGGCCCCCCGTGGAGCCATAGATGGCCCTGGGGACCACCACCCCCCAGGGCCGGCTCCAGCAATATCCTGGGGTGCCCATCTCCTGGACATTGCAGTTTGCTATGGCTTGGGGGGAGCACTGTTCCCGCCAAGACATCGTAAACTCTGGTCCGCCGCTTCCATGAAGCGGAGCCGAATTGCTTTTGGACAGAGGGAGCTGCATGTTTGCAGCTCCCTCTGTCCAAAAGCAATGCCGGCTCCCGCACAAGGCGGGGAGCCGGCCGGCACTGTGGGGCCTGCGGTCCCCAACATGATGGCCATGCCGGGGGGATGGGGTACTTGGGGCAATATTGGCCCGGGGGGGGCCGCACTGGTCTCCTCCCCATTTTTTAAAAAGAAATGATGAAGGCCTGGCCCCGGGGGATGGGGTCCCCAGGCCTGAAATAGGCCTGGGGATGGGGATCCGGGTGCCCCTCTCACTTTTAAAAAAAAAACATAAAGGCCAGGTCCCGGGGAACCCATCCCCCAGGGGCCAAGGGGGATGGGTTCCCCGGGACCAGATCGGCCGAGGGAAGGGGGGCTATGCAGCCCCCTTCCCTAACAAACTAATATTTAAGTTTTAAAAAACCCTGGCAAGTCACTGGAAGCCATGCTCCCTTCAACACCACTCTGCAAACGCGCCTCCTGGCGCAGTGGTGGTTGAGGAATGAAATCCCCTTGAATGCTGAGGGTCTCTGGAGGCCAACAAGCCCTCTTCTTACCTCAAAAAGTCCTAGACAGCGGGATTGCTGAGAGGACTTGAAGGCCACGTCCCCTTTCTCTACCACTCTGCAAATTCTACTCCTGGTGCACTTCTGGTTGGGGAATGAATTCCACTTTACTCCTGAGGGCCTCAGGAACTAAAGTGGACTATTTCCCCCAACCAGTAGTGTGGCAAGAGGTGCATTTGTAGAGTGGTGGAGAAAGGGGCGTGGTCTCTGACAACCTCTCTGCAGTCCAGCTGTGTGGGTCTTACTGGAGGTGGCAGGATGGGTAGTTGGCCCCCAAGGACCTTCAAGAGCCAAGGAGACTTCATCCCCCAACTAGTAGTGCGCAAGGGGGCACGTTTGCAGAGTGGTGGAGAAAGGGGGCGTGGCCACTGAACAACTCTCAGTAAACCCACTCTGTGGGACTTACTGGACTTAACAGGAAGGATAGTTGGCCCCCAAGGACCCTCAATAGACAAGGGGACTTCATCCCCCTACTAGTAGTGCGCCAGGAGGTGTGTTTGCAGAGTGGTGGAGAAAAGGGGCGTGGCCTCCTACCAGGTCTCAGCAATCCCGCTGTGTAGGACTTACTGGAGGTAACAGGAGGGGTAGTTGGCCCCCAAGGACGTCTGTGGGGTCCAACTACCCCTTCTGTTATCTCCAGTGAGTCCCACACCACAGAATTGCTAAGAGGTCTTTGGAGGCCATGCCCCTTTCTCCATCACTCTACAAACACGGCTTGTGATGCACTACTGGTTGGGAAATGAAGTCAACCTTACTCCTGAGGGACTTTGTGGGTCAAGAAGCCCTCAGGTACCTCCTGTAAATCCTACACAGCGGGATTCCTGAGAACTGGCTGGTGGCCCAGCCCCCTTTCTCCACCACTCTGCAAATGTGACTGCTATTTAAAAAACCTTAGAAATTCACTGAAAAACCAAAGGTTACAGCGATGTTATAGTTAGGAATTAGCATTTAAAAAAACGTAGAAATTCACTGAAAAAACCCAAGGTTACAGAGACATTATAGTTAGGGACAGATTTCACTCATACAAAACTGGAGAAATTCAGCAATTATAGTTAGCTGAGCTAACTATAACTTGTGCCCCCACAATGCACTGCTTATTACCTCACATATTCCATCACTCATGACATGGTCAGTGACATCACTCATGACATCACTGATGACATCTCAAATGATATCACTGATAACATCTTCCATAGAATCTCTGACGTACCCACTCACAGCCCCAATCTTCCACTCCCACACAACCATTCACAAACCCATTCCAGACCCAATCAATCAATCAATCATGTCACTTATAAAGCGCACTACATACCCGCGAGGGTCTCAAGGCGCTGGGGGAAGAGGGGGGTGGTGCTGCTACTGATCGAAGAGCCAGGTCTTGAGGAGTCTTCTGAAGGCCAGTAGGTCTTGGGTCTGCCGAAGGTTGGTGGGGAGGGTGTTCCAGGTCTTGGCGGCGAGGTGGGAGAAGGATCTGCCGCCGGCGGTCGTTTTCCGGATGCGGGGGACTGTGGCGAGGGCGAGGCTGGTGGAGCGGAGCTGGCGGGTGGGGGTGTAGAAGCTGAGTTGTCTGTTGAGGTAGGCTGGTCCGGAGTTGTGGAGTGCTTTGTGTGCGTGGGTGAGGAGCTTGAAGGTTATCCTCTTGTTGACAGGGAGCCAGTGCAGGTCTCTCAGGTGGGGTGTGATGTGGCTGCGTCGGGGGATGTCGAGGATAAGACGTGCAGAGGCGTTCTGGATGCGTTGCAGCCGTCTCAGGAGCTTAGCCGTCGTTCCTGCGTAGAGGGCGTTTCCGTAGTCCAGCCTGCTGGTGACGAGGGCCTGGGTGACTGTTTTTCTTGTTTCGGTGGGGATCCACTTGAAGATCCTGCGGAGCATTCGGAGGGTGTTGAAGCAGGATGAGGAAACGGCGTTGACCTGCTTAGTCATGGAGTGGGTGGGGTCGAGGATGACCCCTAGGTTGCGTGCGTGGTCGGTGGGTGTCGGGGCTGTTCCCAGTGATGTCGGCCACCAGGAGTCGTCCCATGCTGAAGGGTTGGAACCAAGGATGAGGACCTCCGTCTTGTCCGAGTTCAGCTTCAGGCGGCTGGTACTCATCCATTCGGCGACGGCCTTCATTCCTTCGTGGAGGTGGGCTTTGGTGGTGTGAGGGTCTTTGGTGAGGGAGAGGATCAGCTGGGTGTCGTCGGCGTAGGAGATGATGTTGAGGTTGTGCTGTCGGGCGACGTGGGCGAGGGGTGCCATGTAGATGTTGAACAGCGTTGGGCTGAGGGAGGAGCCTTGGGGTACGCCGCAGATGATCTTGGTGGCTTTGGATCGGAAGGGGGCGAGGCGGACGCTTTGTGTTCTGCCGGAGAGGAAGGATGTGGTCCAGTCCAGGGCCTTCTCTTGGATCCCGGCGTCGTGAAGGCGTGTTCGTAGTGTGTGGTGGCAGACCGTGTCGAAGGCGGCTGATAGGTCCAGGAGGATGAGGGCTGCTGTTTCTCCGTTGTCTAGCAGGGTCCTGATGTCATCGGTGGCGGCGATGAGGGCGGTTTCGGTGCTGTGGTTGCTGCGGAAGCCGGACTGGGAAGGGTCCAGGATGTTGTTCTCCTCAAGGTAGCGGGTCAGTTGTTTGTTGACGATTTTCTCGGTGACCTTCGCGGGGAACGGGAGCAGAGAGATGGGTCGGAAGTTCTTGAGGTCCTTGGGGTCTGCCTTGGGTTTCTTGAGTAAGGCGGTGATCTCGGCGTGCTTCCAGCTTTCCGGGAAGGTTGCTGTCTCGAAGGAGATGTTGATTATTTTCCGGAGATGGGGCGCGATGGCTGTACTGGCTTTGTTGAAGACGTGGTGAGGGCACGGGTCTAGCGGTGAGCCGGAGTGGATGGTGTTCATGATCTCGCTGGTGTCCTCGTCGTTGATGTTGGTCCAGGAGAGCAGGCGGTTGGTGGTTGTGGGGGCAGTGGTCTCGGTGGTTGCCGGGGCGGTCGTGGTGTTGAAGCTGTCGTGGATGTCGGCGATTTTGCGGTGGAAGAAGGTGGCCAGTGAGTCGCACAGGTCTCGCGACGGCGGGATGTCGTTGGTGTTGGAGCTGGGGTTGGAGAGTTCCTTCACGATGTTGAAGAGCTCTTTGCTGTTGTGTGCGTTGTTGTCTAGGCGGTCTTTGAGTGAGGCCGTTTTGGCGGATCTGATGAGGTGATGGTGACTGCGGGTGGCGCTCTTGTGGGCGGCGTAGCTGTCCGCTGTCCGTTCGTGGAGCCAGATCTTCTCCAGTTTTCGGCATGTTCGTTTGGAGGCCTGGAGGTCTTCGGTGAACCAGGTGGCTTTCTTGCTGGTGTGGCTGTTGGGCGGATTCTTGAGCGGGGCGAGGGTGTTGGCGCAGTCGTCGATCCACTGTCTGAGGTTGCGGGCGGCGGTGTCGGGGTCGGAGGGTTCGGCGGGTGGGCTCAGGGCGAGGGTTGTGGTTAGCTGGTCTTCGGTGACTCTGCTCCAGCAGCGGCGAGGCATTTGTTCGGTGCGGTGGTGCGTGGTGGGCTTCCTGTAGGTGAAGTGGATGCAGTGGTGGTCAGTCCAGTGGGGTTCGGAGGTGTGGTTGAAGGAGACGTGTGGGCTTGCGGAAAAGATGGAGTCTAGCGTGTGGCCGGCGGCGTGGGTGGGGTGTAGTCACGAGCTGTCTGAGTCCGAGGGTGGCGAGGTTGTCGATCAGGGTGGTGGAGTTGGTGTCCTTGTTGTTCTCGAGGTGGAAGTTCAGGTCCCCGAGGAGGATGTAGTCCGTGGAGGCGATGGCGTGTGTGCTGATGAAGTCAGCGATAGAATCGCTGAACTGTGGTCGGGGTCCGGGGGTCTGTAGATGAGGGTTCCTCTGAGGGTGGTGTTGGGATCGGTGTGGATCTGGAAGTGCATGTGTTCGGCGGTGCTGAGGGTGTCGTCGGTGTTGGTTGAGACTCTGAGGGTGTTCCTGTGGACGATGGCGATGCCTCCTCCGACTCCGTTGGTGCGGTCCCTGCGGGTGATCTTGTAGCCGTCCGGGATGGCAATGGCGATGTTGGGGGCTGAAGCGGGATTCAGCCAGGTCTCCGTCAGGAATGCGACGTCTGGGGAGGTTGAGTCGAGAAGGTCCCAGAGTTCGATGGCGTGTTTGCGGGCGGAGCGGGTGTTGAGGAGGATGCATCTGAGGTAGTTGGGTTCTTTCCTGGGCGGTGGTTTGGCAGGGCGGGTGCTGGCGAAGCTGCAGTTCCGGCAGGTGAAGGGCCCTTGGGTGCGCTTCGGGGTGGCCAGGTAGCAGGCGTGATCTTTTCCGGGGTTGAGTGCGTGGAGGGTGCTGGCGTCGTATCGGCATCTGTTGATGTGGCAGGCGCGGGGGATGCCCGGGCCAGGGGTTCTGGCGCTGGGCGCGGTCCCGGCGCGGACGGGCGCAGACAGGCTTGCCTTAGGCGCGCCTTCGGCGCGACAGCGGTGCGCCCGCTGCGCGCGGCCGCCATAAATGGGGAGGTGGGAGGGAGGAGCAGGGAATGGGGCAGCGAATGGACAGTGAGGGGGCGGGGCCGCAGGGGCGCAGCGGCGGGAAACAGGCACGGAAAGGAAATAACAAGCACAATCAGGGCAGCAAGGGGGCACAGAAAGGAAAAAAACTAGCACAATCAGGGCAGCAAGGGGGCACAGAAAGGAAAAAACGAGCACAATCGGGGCAGCAAGGGGGCACAGAAAGGAAAAAACTAGCACAATCAGGGCAGCAAGGGGGCACAGAAAGGAAAAACGAGCACAATCAGGGCAGCAAGGGGGCACAGAAAGGAAAAAACGAGCACAATCAGGGCAGCAAGGGGGCACAGAAAGGAAAAAACGAGCACAATCAGGGCAGCAAGGGGGCACAGAAAGGGAAAAAAAACGAGCACAATCAGGGCAGCAAGGGGGCACAGAAAGGAAAAAAACGAGCACAATCAGAGCAGCAAGGGACAGAAAGGAAAAAACAGAGCACAATCAGGGCAGCAAGGGGGCACAGAAAGGAAAAAAACTAGCACAATCAGGGCAGCAAGGGGGCACAGAAAGGAAAAAGCGAGCACAATCAGGGCAGCAAGGGGGCACAGAAAGGAAAAACGAGCACAATCAGGGCAGCAAGGGGCACAGAAAGGAAAAAAAAAAACTAGCACAATCAGGGCAGCAAAGGGGCACAGAAGGAAAAAACGAGCACAATCAGGGGCAGCAGCAGGGCACACAGACGGAGCTGTGTGGTGGGGGAGCGACCTACCAGTCAAGGTCAGGGGTCGCTCTCTTCACCACGCAGCGGCCGCCATAAATGGGGAGGTGGGAGGGAGGAGCAGGGAATGGGGCAGCGAATGGGCAGTGAGGGGCGGGGCCGCAGGGCGCAGCGGCGGGAAACAGGCACGGAAAGGAAAAACGAGCACAATCAGGGCGGCAAGGGGCACAGAAAGGAAAAAAACTAGCACAATCAGGGCAGCAAGGGGGCACAGAAAGGAAAAAGCGAGCACAATCAGGGCGGCAAGGGGGCACAGAAAGGAAAAACGAGCACAATCAGGGCAGCAAGGGGGCACAGAAAGGAAAAACGAGCACAATCAGGGCGGCAAGGGGGCACAGAAAGGAAAAACGAGCACAATCAGGGCAGCAAGGGGGCACAGAAAGGGAAAAAACTAGCACAATCAGGGCAGCAAGGGGGCACAGAAAGGAAAACGAGCACAATAAGGGCAGCAAGGGGGCACAGAAAGGAAAAAAACTAGCACAATCAGGGCAGCAAGGGGGCACAGAAAGGAAAAAACTAGCACAATCGGGGCAGCAAGGGGGCACAGAAAGGAACAAAAAGCGAGCACAATCAGGGCAGCAAGGGGGCACAGAAAGGAAAAAAACGAGCACAATCAGGGCAGCAAGGGGGCACAGAAAGGAAAAACGAGCACAATCAGGGCAGCAAGGGGGCACAGAAAGGAAAAACGAGCACAATCAGGGCAGCAAGGGGGCACAGAAAGGAAAAAAACTAGCACAATCAGGGCAGCAAGGGGGCACAGAAGGAAAAAACGAGCACAATCAGGGGCAGCAGCAGGGCACACAGACGGAGCTGTGTGGTGGGGGAGCGACCTACCAGTCAAGGTCAGGGGCCACACCAGTAATTACACACCCACTCACTGATTCATCGATCTACACACATACCCACTCACTCACCCATAAAGCCTCTCATGCACCCACTCACTCACTAATACATCGACTGGCATATCCACTCATACACCCCGTATAGCTACTCAGTCACTGAGTCAGTCATCCATAGGGCTACTCAAACTCCTACTCACTCACCCATACAGTCAATCACATAGCCATTTACTCACTGATGCAGTTACACACACACTCACTCAACTACTCATACAGATACTAGCACATACTCACTCACCTATACTGGCACTGACACAAGCAGACACTCACCCATACAACCAATCTCACATTCACTCACTCACCCATACAGTCACTCACATACCCCATCACTCACCTATACTGCCTTTCACATACCCAGTTACCCATATACTACTGACACATGCACTGACTCACTGACACAGCCATACACACACTCACCCATACTGCCCCTCACACATGCACTCACTAACCCATACAGCCAATGACTCACCCACTGACTCATCCCTACAGGCAGTCACGCACCTCTCTCATCCATCCACACAGACACTCGTAAACCCATACAGGTACTCAGACAACTAATCACTCACTCATACAGAAACTCACATACCCACTCACACACCCATACATTCACTTAGACACCAACTGACAGACTGATACAGACATTCACACAACCTAGTCGCTCACCCATACATTCACTGAGACACCTAATCACTCACTTATACAGTGAGTCATGCACCCACTGCATCAAACATACAGGCACTCATACACACACTGATTCACCAATACACCTTGGTATTTATATTTAACACTCATAAACTTTTTTAAACCACTCACAGTCACTGGATGATGTAATCAGTGATGTCTTTTGAGATGTCGAGAGTGATGTCTTCAGTGATGTCACTGACCATGTCATGAGTGATGTAATATGTGAGGTCATAAGCACTGCATTGGGGGGCGCAAGTTATAGTTAGCTCAGCTAACTATAACTGCTGAATTTCTCTGGTTCTGTACTAGTAAAATCTGCCCCCAACTATAACGTCTCTGTAATATATATATATGTATATATATGAAAAACACTCTCGCGCTGCTGCGCAAAAGAAGAGCCGCACTCAAGGATTAAGGAGAAAATTCAATTTACTATAATAATATATATATATAGGTCGTCCCACGGTGTTCTCTTCCCAAACCACCACACAGCGGCACACAGACTCCTCAGCAGCCAGGTAGCCTGAAATTCAGTTTAATTTGGTGTTAACCAATTTTTCTTCTTGCCACCAAAAATTCAAATTAATTAAACGACCGACACGTTTCGGCTGACGCCTTCAACTGGGTCTCACAGACTCTGCGATGTGTCGTGTTTTAAATATAGTCCTTCTTTCACATCAATGACCCTCAGAAGCTAGAACAAATCTCTAGTTTCTGTTACTCTGGAGGTTCCGTCCTCCATATTGTATTTTTACATACACATTCAAATTCAAACATTAACAGTGGCGAATTGAGTCCAAACAAATCGAGTCCAGAAATGAATCCAAAATATATGTACAGCATCTTATTTTATACAATCACTGTGATTTCTTGAATTTTTAAATTTTGTAAAGTTTTTAAAAAATTTAAATTCACGAATATTTATAGATTAAAGTACATGTTTATTTTATTCTTACGCGAACACGTTTTTTATAACCACTTCATAAATTTCTATTTTCTCAAGATATTCTAGTCCTAAGGTTTATTGCACATAAGGTTACTCAGTAGCACATCTTTATCTGGTTCAATTTGATAAAAATATAGATAATGTTCCTAAGGTGTGCAATGTAACTTAACAACAACCTGCATAGTTCCCACATTATGCCATATTTACTTATTTGCATTTCTGTACGCACTTCCTCGGTATCCATATTTTATGGTACTCAAATCCCTAGGAAACTTTATTATAAGATTGTACTATTATTAATATACACAGGGTTACTTTATAATGCCTACCACATAACTTAGTTGCCTAAGGTGCATAATGCATAATAGTCATAAAATGCGTTACATAAATATGTGCATATCTCATAATTTAAATTCTTCAATAGATTTCATCTTCCTTAGGATATTTGATATAAGTCCATATAACCTTTTGGGCCCCTATAAAGTGCATATTGCATAACTGGGTTATTTAAAGTGCATAATATGTATAAAGTGCATCGTGCAATCATGATCCGCCCTCACGATTTACAATTTCTATGGAGAGTGCTGTGCTGCATAACTGGGTTACCTAAGGTGTGCAGTGTATATAAAGTGCGTCGTGCAATCATGATCAGCCGTCACCATTTCCAATTCCTATAGAGAGCTGTGCCACCCTGTTCTCTTTGGTTGCAACAATTTTTATCCTCCTTAGGACATTTATCGTAAATCTGTGACATATCGAGCCACTCTAAAGTGTATGCTGCATGATCAGATTACCTAAAATGCATCATTTATATAACGTGCATCCTGCCATCATGATCAGTCCTCACAATTTCCAGTTTCTACAGAAGGTTGTGTGGTCCTGTTCTCTTCATTTACATGTAAACCAGACCATATTCATAAAGTGCAAGATGCTTAATTGCACATTTGCCCATAGATGTACTAAATCCACAATGAGGCATCAATCCTCAACAAGTCATAAAGTCATCATAAGGTGCAAAATGCTTAATTGCACATATGCCCATAAATATACTTTCCTATTCCTACAAAAAGTTGTGCATTTTTTTTCTCTTCATTTAAATGTAAATCAAAACATTCATAAATTGCAAGATGCTTAATTGCACATTTGTCCATAGGTGTACTAAGTGCATAATGAGGGACCAATCCTCAATAGGTCATATAGTTTTAAATCCTTCCGAATGCTTAGGAACAAGATGTTAAAGTGAACAACCCTTCTGTATATACAATGCATAATACCGAAATGGTGACATCAATTTTTCTTCAAATATCTTTCATGACTTGCACCTTAGAACGTTTTTAGAGTAAAAATGTACAGTGTATAAATATGGAAAAATGGAGTATAAAACCCATGTCTAGGGCAAGAGCTGAATGAGTAAAGGAGTCCCTATATCACAATATTAGTTACAAGCGGACATATATTTCGGCATCAGCATTCTGGCCCCAAGGTATCTCTGTTCCTATTGATATTATTAGATGGGATTCCTGTTTTCTAAGTTCTTTTTCTCGGTCCCCTCACCTTTGGTGTGGCTTAACATGTTTAATTCCACAGTAGCTGAATGTGTCCAAGGATCGACTATGACATTGTTCAAAATGGGAAGCCATCGGATAATTCTTGTCTCCATTCTTTATCGCTCTTATGTGTTGTAAAATCCTCAGCTTTAACTTATTGATGATGCTACGAATGTATAGCTTATCACAGCCACATCTGAGGGCATAAACAACATGGTCAGTATTGCAGGGGATTCTGTCATTGATCGTTACCATATGACTCTCAAAGGTTCGATAATTTTTAGAATTAGATCCATACTTACATGCTTTACATGAGGTGCACTTTATGAAACCTCCCATGTTTGCTGAAAGCCAATTCTTATCTTCCTTCTTGGGGTCATAATGACTGGAAGTTAAAATGTCTCCTAAGGATTTAACTTTTTTTGAAGTTATCTGCAGACCCATTCGTACAACGCTTTCAAGATGTTCGTCCTTTCTTAGGACATGCCAATTTTTTTGTAAGATTCTTTTAATGCTTTATTGTGCCATGTCAAAGTCCAAGAATAATCGTTTCACCTCATGGTCCTTTTTGTTTAGATCATTACCTTGCATGTACAGTAACTGATCCCATGTTTTTTCACAGGCTCTCCTTCTAGCATCCTCTAAAACATTTCTGGGATATCCCTTTCTATGGAAGCGCTCAACCATATCGCATACCTCTTTGTTATAAAGTTCTTCCGTAGAGCATATTCTCCTGGCACTTAAAATCTGGCCATATGGGATGCTCCATTTTAGGGCGCCTTGGGGACCACTGTTTGCATGCAATAAAGAGTTAGTGGCAGTCGGTTTTCTGTGGATCCTAGTTGTTACAGAGTCCCCAATTACCTCCATTTCCACATCCAGAAATTCACAATGTGAACGACTCTGCATGTTCGTGAATTGCAAATTAAGATCATTACAGTTGAGTTTTTCCAAGAAAGTGTTCAGTTCAGATTCAGTTCCTTTCCACAAAATGAACAAGTCATCTATGAAACGAGTCCATAGAGCAATCTTTTGGGTAACATTTTCATTTTCCTCGGTCCATGCCACCTCCTTCTCCCACCACCCGATGAATACATTGGCGTAGGTAGGGGCGAAGGAGGTGCCCATCACTGTGCCTTGCTGTTGCAGGTAATATTTTCCATCAAAGATGAATACATTGTGGGTAAGACAATATCTCAACATTTCCAACATCATTCGAGTGTGATCAAACAATTCTACTGGACGTTCCCTGAGAAAATGTTCACAAGCCATATATATATATCCATCCCAGCTTTGGTTACCACTGGGTAGTTATAGTTAGGACCATGTTTCCATAGGAAAAGCATTTTTATTCTCCTAATAACTTGCGCCGTTTGATGAATCTTCACAAAACTTTCCCAAAAAAACATTCTTCCACATCAGCTCCCTCCTGGAAAGTTTCAGGGTGATCCATCAAATGGGGGCCAAGAAAAGGGGGGGTCTCAAAACACATTTTCCCCATTCATTTCTCTATAGTAACTTTGGACACAGCTACAACCCAAGCTGCTGAACGGATTTACACCAAATTTGGCAGAAAGCTATATCTTGGTCCAGAAAGAGTGCTTTTTGTGATTTGGTGTAAATCTGCTCAGTTGCTTTTGACCAAATAATGCTCAAACATTTTGTATATAGCATTGCGGAGGTTACGCGGACCTGACAGATCTGACGATGAGATCTGACTGGCTGCCACCACATCAATGTGGCGGCAGTCATCTTAAAAAAAACTTTGAAAAAGACATAAGGGGGCAGCTTATGGATATCCTAAATACCTAGGCCTGGTGGTGGGGTCCCAGAGGGAAATTTGGGGCAACAAAATGTGGGCTCCCGCCTAATAGGCAAATATCAATAGGGATATATCATTTTCCTCGGGCACTTTGCCGCTCAAAATGTATAAATACTATAGTGGAAGCAATGTACCGCATTTTATTGAATGGTTAAACTACGGGTTACATATAGGAGGTATTGTAACTTTGTATCCTGTGTACACAACCTAAAACATTATTTCTTCTAGGCTGCCTTAGAATGTACATACACTGGACTGTATACCTAAGTTCGATTTGATTTACACCTGGTGCTTTGAGTCGATTAAATCAGAATTATAGCACTATGGCAAGAATAGTTCTATATTATAATGTGGTATACTCATAGGGATGGGTAGATAGACAGTATAGAATCACTACATCACTGTATATCACTCAATGTATATATATACGAAATAAGATATAGCACCAGTCCAATATGGCCACCTTGTATTCACATAATACTGGACTGCCTGTATTAAGTCAGTTTTTGGTTTCGATTTCCTCTGTAGTACACAATATATATGTATGTCCGTCCCACTACTCAGTGTGTGAGCAAGCCTGCTGTGACAGGCGAAACGCGTTACTACTGAAAATTAAACATCTGGTGGTGATAAATACCTCGGAGTGATCGTTTTATTACTGTTGAAGGACTATTGATGTCCGGTGCGCTCCGCCTGCATGTAACGATCTGCCTGCCGAGGGCGGGGGGAAACGGAAGGAGCAACTCGTGTGGAAAAAAATATATATATATATATATATATTCACTGAAAAAAACCATAGGTTTCAGGGGCGTTATAGTTAGTTGGACATTTCACTCGTACAAAACCATAGAAATTCCCCCGTTATAGTTAGTTCAGCTAACTATAACTCGCGCGCCCGCAATGCACTGCTGATGACGTCACATATTACATCACTCATGACATGGTCAGTGACATCACTCATGACATCACTGATGACATCACTGATGACATCACTGATGACATCATCCAGTGAATGTGTGTTTTTCTGAAAATTAAATATGTTTTATATATGTATATCTCAAGGTCGATGGAAGAATAAATGGGTATATAAGTGTCTAAATGGATGATTTTTTTTGTAAAATTGATTGTATAACTGACTGATTAAGTGTATCTTAGTGAATACATGGGTTAGTGAGTAATGTTTAAATATGAAAATATCTGTATCAGTCTCTCACTTTGTGTATAAGTGCTGCATGGGTTGGTGAGTAGCTACATGAGTGTCTATATGGGTTATTAGTTGGTTTTTTGAGTATCAGTATGAGTGTCTGATTGTCTGTATGGTTCGGTGGGGGGTATTACTTAGTGCATAGATGCATGAATGAGTGACTCACTGTTTGCATGTGTTGAAGACAGCATGTGTGCAGGACTGTATAGGTGGATGAGTGTGTGTATGGGTGTGTTAGTGAGTGAATGACTGTCTCAATAGTGTCTTTATGAGTAACTACATATGTTTTAAACTAGTATATGTGAGTATTGGTGTATATAAGTGAGTATATGTGAGAGTGAGAGATTGGAAGAGTTCCTGTACAAATAAGTAGGTGTTTCTATAAGTGATTGTTTAAGAGAGTAAATATGTGTAAGTTTCTGTAGAAGTAAGTGTGGTAGTGTGTGTATAACTGTATATGCAAGTAAATGGATGTTTGATACTTTGTTTGCATGTGTGACTATGTGTGTGAGTAACTCTAAGGATGAGTGGCGGTGTGTAACAGGATGTATAGGTGTATGAGTACATATGATGAGTGAGTACATGCATGAGTGACTGTATAGGGACTGTTGGTGAATGAGTGTATGTGTGTGTGGATCTTGGAATTACTGAATAGGTGTGTTGTAACTGGTATTGGTATGTCCATTGTTTTGAAAATGTCAGTTTGTATTTTTGAGTGTGTGTATCAAAGGTTATATTAGGGTGAGAGGAGGTCTGCCACTCTATCACAAGGATGATGTCATCAGTGATGTCATCAGTGATGTCATTTGAGATGTCATCAGTGATGTCATGAGTGATGTCACTGACCATGTTATGAGTGATGTAATATGTGACATCATCAGCAGTGCATTGCGTGAGCGCGCAAGTTATAGTTAGCTGAACTAACTATAACGGGGGAATTTCTATGGTTTTGTACGAGTGAAATGTCCAACTAACTATAACGCCCCTGAAACCTATGGTTTTTTCAGTGAATTTCTAAGGTTTTTAAATGCTAATTTCTAACTATAACGTGCCTGAAACCTATGGTTTTTTCAGTGAATTTCTAAGGTTTTTTAAATGCTAATTTCTAACTATAACGTGCCTGAAACCTATGGTTTTTTCAGTGAATATATGTATATTTATTATACTATGTATACATGTGAAAATGTCTCGGTCCACCTGTTTGCCTCGGTGGCACGGAAAAAATGGGTGGAACTGACGTCAGCACGCCGACGAGGTCCTCTTATGGCTCCGATGACGTCATGCGGTGTCGCGAGCGGAGCCGTGCTATTATGACGTCCTCGTTGATGTGGGAGAGCTAGGAAAGAATTTCCGTGGAATGCTGGTGCAGGGAATATTCACCTAAGTGTTCAGGCTAGTCCTTTGGGAGCAACTGTTTATGTTGCCACTCCAGAAACCAAAACCAGTGATCAGAGGGCAGAGGCCCTGCAGATGGCACACGAGGTGGGGTGCCCAGTCGTGTGCACCGGCGGGGCAGCGAAGTGACAAGCACCACAACCCACAAAAAAGGTAACGAGGGCACTGAATAACACAGGATCTTCTCTTTGTATCTGGCAGGAACAACGAAGTTAAAATGCCCTAGTACCAAAATGTAGAATTAGTGCTACAACGGTCTTCAAGAGGACCTGCGATGCCGCTTCTGCCTCCCGTACCCTGGAGGCGGCACATGGGTCACGCGGTACGGTCATACTGCGGTGGGACGCACACTCGTTGACCTCTCATGGCACTGCTCCACACTTCAGGGAGGACGCTTTCCATTAGCTATGTTTTCTGATGACGTTTCGCGCCGGCCCCGTCCAACAACAGAACTCCTTTAGATCCAAACAGACTCTTTCACTCTCTCAACGGGAGTGAAACCAGGCCACGCGGACACTTTCACAATACAACAGCCGGGAATGCACTTTTCGGTAAAAAACCACATTCCGTCTTCCTCAGTAATCAAATAAACGTCTCACTGAAGAACAGGGGCCAGCTTCGATCGGTAAGCAGCCGTTACAACGACTTTTTTACTTCGCGATACCATTACAACGCATGCAATACTACATCGCGAAGTCATTACTACGCATTTTTTTAGAACGCATGGTCATTTACCACGCATGCCTTTACAATGAATTTTGTTGTAAAGGTATGTATGGAAAATGACCATGCGTTCTAAAAAACATGTAGATGATCCACGTCGTTGTAAGGAAACAGAGGCTGTTCCGTTTCCTCACAACGACGTGCACCGCCCCTCAGAGACGACGTGAAGCAGGAACCACGAGGAGAGAGGAACCACGAGGAGTGAGAGGTAAGGGGGATTGGGCATGGGGTGGGGGTTTCTTTTCTAGGGTTTAGGGTAGTGCAGTGGTGTTTGGCTGGTGTAGGGGGTCGTGCTGGGGGTAGTGTTTTAGGGTTTAGGGTAGTGCAGTGGTGTTTGTGTACTGTAGGGGGTAGTGTTTTAGGGTTTAGGGTAGTGCAGTGGTTTGTGTAGTGTAGGGGGTCATGCTGTGGGTACTGTTTTAGGGTTTAGGGTAGTGCAGTCGTGTTTGTGTAGTGTAGGGGATCGTGTTTTAGGGTATAGGGTAGTGCAGTGGTGTTTGGGTAGTGTAGGGGGTCATGCTGGGGTTAGTGTTTTAGGGTTTAGGGTAGTGCAGTGGTGTTTGGGTAGGGTAGGGGGTCGTGCTGGGGGTAGTGTTTTAGGGGTTAGGGTAGTGCAGTGGTGTTTGGGTAGTGTGGGAGGTCATGGGGGGGTAGATTTAGGGTTTAGTGTAGTGCAGTGGTGTTTGGGTAGTGTAGGGAGTCATGCTGGGGGTAGTGTTTTAGGGTTTAGGGTAGTCCAGTGGTGTTTGTGTAGTGTAGGGAGTTGTGCTGGTGGTAGTGTTTTAGGGTTTAGGGTAGTGCAGTGGTGTTTGGGTAGTGTAGGGGGTCGTGCTGCGGGTAGTGTTTTAGGGTAGTGCAGTGGTGTTTGTGTAGTGTAGGGGGTCATGCTGGGGGTAGTGTTTTAGGGTTTAGGGTAGTGCAGTGGTGTTTGGGTAGTATAGGGGGTAGTGCTGGGGTAGTGTTTTGGGTTTACGGTAGTGCAGTGGTGTTTGTGTAGTGTAGAGGGTCGTGCTGGGGGTAGTGTTTTAGGGTTTAGGGTAGTGCAGTGGTGTTTGTGTAGTGTAGGGGGTAGTGTTTTAGGGTTTAGGGTAGTGCAGTGGTGTTGGTGTACTGTAGGGGGTCGTGCTGGGTTCTAGTGTTTTAGGGTAGTGCAGTGGTGTTTGTGTAGTGTGGGGGGTCGTGTTTTAGGGTTTAGGGTCGTGCAGTGGTGGTTGGGTAGTGTAGGGGGTCGTGCTGGGGGTAGTGTTTTTGGATTTAGGGTAGTGCAGTGGTGTTTGGGTGGTGTAGGGGGTCGTGCTGGGGTAGTGTTTTAGGGTTTAGGGTAGTGCAGTGGTGTTTGAGTAGTGTAGGGGGTCATGCTGTGGGTACTGTTTTAGGGTTTAGGGTAGTGCAGTCGTGTTTGTGTAGTGTAGGGGATCGTGTTTTAGGGTATAGGGTAGTGCAGTGGTGTTTGGGTAGTGTAGGGGGTCATGCTGGGGTTAGTGTTTTAGGGTTTAGGGTAGTGCAGTGGTGTTTGGGTAGGGTAGGGGTCGTGCTGGGGGTAGTGTTTTAGGGGTTAGTGTAGTGCAGTGGTGTTTGGGTAGTGTAGGGAGTCATGCTGGGGGTAGTGTTTTAGGGTTTAGGGTAGTCCAGTGGTGTTTGTGTAGTGTAGGGAGTTGTGCTGGTGGTAGTGTTTTAGGGTTTAGGGTAGTGTAGTGGTGTTTGGGTAGTGTAGGGGTCGTGCTGCGGGTAGTGTTTTAGGGTAGTGCAGTGGTGTTTGTGTAGTGTAGGGGGGCATGCTGGGGGTAGTGTTTTAGGGTTTAGGATAGTGCAGTGGTGTTTGGGTAGTATAGGGGTAGTGCTGGGGTAGTGTTTTGGGTTTACGGTAGTGCAGTGGTGTTTGTGTAGTGTAGAGGGTCGTGCTGGGGGTAGTGTTTTAGGGTTTAGGGTAGTGCAGTGGTGTTTGTGTAGTGTAGGGGGTAGTGTTTTAGGGTTTAGGGTAGTGCAGTGGTGTTGGTGTACTGTAGGGGGTCGTGCTGGGTTCTAGTGTTTTAGGGTAGTGCAGTGGTGTTTGTGTAGTGTGGGAGGTCGTGTTTTAGGATTTAGGGTCGTGCAGTGGTGGTTGGGTAGTGTAGGGGGTCGTGCTGGGGGTAGTGTTTTTGGATTTAGGGTAGTGCAGTGGTGTTTGGGTGGTGTCGGGGGTCGTGCTGGGGTAGTGTTTTAGGGTTTAGGGTAGTGCAGTGGTGTTTGAGTAGTGTAGGGGGTCATGCTGGTGGTAGTGTTTTAGGGTTTAGGGTAGGGCAGTGGTGTTTGTGTAGTGTAGGGGGTCATGCTGGGGGTAGTGTTTTATTGTTTAGGGTAGTGCAGTGGTGTTTGGGTAGTGTAGGGGGTTGTGCTGGGGGTAGATTTAGCGTTTAGGGTAGTGCAGGGGTGTTTGGGTAGTGTAGGGAGTCGTGCTGGGGGTAGCGTTTTAGGGTTTTGGGTAGTGCAGTGGTGTTTGTGTAGTGTAGGGGGTTGTGCTGGGGGTAGTGTTTTAGGGTTTATGTTAGTGCAGTGGTGTTTGGGTAGTGTAGGGTGTAGTGCTGGGGGTAATGTTTTAGGGTTTAGGGTGGTGCAGTGGTGTTTGGGTAGTGTAGGGGTTCATGCTGGGGGTAGTGTTTTAGAGTTTAGGGTATGGCAGTGGTGTTTGGGTAGTGTAGGGGGTCATGCTGGGGGTAGTGTTTTATGGTTTAGGGTAGTGCAGTGGTGTTTGGGTAGTGTAGGGGTTCGTGCTGGGGGTAGTGTTTTAGGGTTTATGTTAGTGCAGTGGTGTTTGTGTAGTGTAGGGGTTGTGCTGGAGGTAGTGTTTTAGGGTTTAGGGTAGTGCCGTTGTGTTTAGGTAGTGAAGGGGGTCGTGCTGGGGGTAGTGTTTTAGGGTAGTGCAGTGGTGCTTGTGTAGTGTAGGAGGTCGTGCTGGGAATGTTGTTCATTTCTATGGCAAAATGAACCCCTTCATTTTGTTCCTTTTTAAATTAAATGTTTTAAGTGTTACCAGTTTATTCCAATCAAGATGGCTTCAGGTGTGCCATGCTTTTGTCATAAGTAAGGCTGTTAGCGCTCTAGTTGTTCTTTGGAACACTCTGGGAAGCTGCAGTAGAACACAAAGGAATCAACTGACAGTCTCTGCCCTTGTTGGATGTACATGTTTTACTGAGAATGTCAGACTTCATTCTCACATGACTGAGAAAGATAATGTGAATTTACAAAAAATATGCTCTCATTTTAGCTTCTGGAGCACCTTCCAAAACTCTATGGGACAAGCATGTGAAAATAGTTTTCTCTCAAACATGATTCATGATATCCCAGCAGAAGGTTTTTCACAGGGTAAAATCACCTTAGAACACACCACAATTCCTGAAATTAGTATGGTACCATCAACAAATGAATTCTAATGTAACTAAAGTCTGTTATCACCCTTTATAGTTCTCCTTTTGGTAACCCTCAAAATCTTTGATTCACTACAATGCATTTCAATAGGGTACTATCATGTATATTGGTCCCAAGATGGCTGCCAGCAATTCCAGGATGAAGTGCTGACAGCCAATCAGATCTCACAATGACATGTGTGGTTAGGCTCCGCCCAGATATATATGTGATTTTACTTTTGATTTTCTCAGGAACTACTGAACGGATTTACACCATTTAACCAAAAGGCACGACTCTGAACCAAGGGCTACCTTTTTGCCAAATTTGGTGTAATTCCGTTCAGCAGTTCGGGCTGTAGCTGCGACTAAAGGTTCCTATGGAAAATTGCATGGGGAAAACACGTTTTGGGACCCCCCTTTTTTCTCGGCCCCCACTTGACGAATCACCCCGAGACTTTCAGGATAGGACCGGAGCGGGCCATAAGTTTTGAAAATTTCGCGAAGATTCGTCGACCAGCGCCAAAGTTATTGGAAATAGAATGTTGTGAATTTCCTATGGAAAATAGGTCCTAGCTATAACTATCTACTGGCGACCGCCAGTAGATAATATATATATATATATATATATATATATATATATATATATATTACAGTATAATACATGGGAGCATGCAATTCCTGTATAAAAACATGTCTCTAATTTCCTTATTACAGTCAAGTTGTGATGTCCGTGGACAACTGTAATAAGAAACTGACATAGCTTTTCAACTGTTATAACTTATTATTGTATTACTGAGTTGTGAAATCATAATGCTTCCTGCCAGGAGCCAAAGTGAAAAGCAAGTCACTTAGCATAATTACGACTGCAGTTTAAAGAAGGAAAAGGAGAACTGACTTTTCATTCTTCTGATCTATTTTTCTAAACTGAAAGTGATCAGAAGAAATTAGATAGTTATGACAGCATGTTCATTTCTTTCCACCCTATATTACAGGAAAGATATAATCTTTGCAAGTTTCTACACATTCTGAGCTACATTTGTGTTCATATGATTTACTTAAGCTAATTGTTTTGCAACAATGCTCTGATTTTTGGTGTGCTTAAGTCCACACTGCAGAATGTACCTTTCCTCTTCATGTTTGGAAGCATACCATCTCTCTCCTATCAAAGAACAAGACACCAAGGATTTAAACTGTTTGTGGGAAGGGTGATGGTGGGACCATGCAGTATAAGAAATAAAATACCCTCAGCCAAACCTTTGGCTAGGTAACTCCTTTGAGGCTTGCATTATCCTTATAAAGTACATCAGAGGTATTTTATCCCATATGTTACTTATACCCTTCTAAATCAATACTAAAATGAGGCAGTGCTTAAGTCTGTATGCATACAGTGAAAAATGATGGAGACCAAGTACATTGAGGATTACACATAAGAATGGTGAGAGACACAATTCAGGGGAGATAAAGAGTTTCTTCCAAAACGTTCCAACACTAAATCCATTTAAAAGACTGATGGTCTTGACTACACAGACTGAGTGAAGATGTGCTGGCAGGATGTGCCACAACCTCCTTTAAGTGGTAAAATACCCTTAATTTATTTTTTTTAGTTTTTTTCAATGAACATTACCTGGGGAGCGGGCAGTGCATAGTCTCATGGCCATATCCACCAAAATAAAATGGCGGTAAATGAACAGACTTTGGAGCGAGTAGTGGTATTTTGTAGTCTCGGTTCTCCTACTTAAGCAATATATGTGCTCTTGGGCAGATCATTCTCCTTGGGACTCTGCACTATTCGGACAGTATGAGATCACTTTGAGCCGTCTTAATGGAAAAAATAAACACTAAAGGCATAATAACCTTTGCCTGTCACTTTGCACTTTGTGCAATCTGATCTCAACCAGACTCTGCCCGTTGTTATAAGTGTAGCGCCTCTTGAGGGAGATCTCTTGCTAGTAAAGTTTAGGTAAAACAGACCACTGCTTCTTGGAGCTAGGGGAATCCACTTTTAAATACCGCATATAAATGTTAAAAAAAAAAAACTAATTTTATATATAAAGAGACTGCCCGCGTAGGAGGAGTATTTGTTACAAATGCGATTTTTTGTAGAGTTGTTTTTGAGAAATAGAATAAGAAAAGAACTCTTCGTTCAGTTAACCCCCCTTTCTCCTCAGCTCCCGCATAACGAAATTCAAGTCGGGTGACACGGGGAGTGGGGGGGGGCTCTTCGTCCACGGACCCGCTCACTACAACGTTCCCCAGCTGCGCGTCCGTACAGCCCAAAAACAAAACCGCTTTTAATTTGCGCGGCTCATCGCCCGGGCGGCAGGCTGCTCTCAGAGCGCTCCGAGGCTGCCTGCCCCTGCTGCTCACTCCCTCGCTCTTCGCTCTGCTGCTCCAGCCTGGCGCGGGCTGGAAGTGAAATGCGGCACTGGCTGCTGCTGCTCCTTTTTTTTTTTTTTGGGAGACTCCAAAAGGATCTTTGTTCTCTTTCATGTGCCGCCCGAGCCCAATAGCAGGAGCAGAGGCTTGCCTGCAAGTGGTCTAATCTCAATGAGGTGTCAATCAAGCTCCCTGGTGGGAGAAGGCAGCTCTTTTGTGCCCGCCTCTGTCTTGGGAAGACGAGAGGAGGAAAACACTTGATCGGGGGAACACAAGGGGGACTGTGCCGCGGACTCTACCCGGATTCTGTATTTTTGCGTTCTTTTTTGGGCATGATTTTGTATTTTTGCTTACGGGGAATCGGAAGGAAGGGAGTCCGAATGGATTACTGAAAGAAATCAAAGAGGGAACGGAAAGCGAAGGGATCCTCGACTGTATCATCCACAGCAGAGGCGTCCAATGATTCTCAACTGCGAACCAATGCAGAGAAATGGGGAAACTTCATTCCAAGCATGGTCAGTGTTTTTTTCTCGTTTTACCAGCCTTCTCCCTTGTCTTTCATCATCTAATGCATGCAGTAAACCGAGTTTAACTTTCCCCCTTATCTTTTTTTTTGCATATCTCACCCACTACCCCTTCTTCCACGGACCTGATGGGCAGCTGCTGTGTGCAAACCCAGAGAAAGTCCTGAAGGTACGACATCTTTATTATTACCCCCCTCTCCTCAGCAAACTTTTCTTTTTGCTTAGAACAGTTTGAAATTCTTTTTTCGTGCCGACCTCAAACCCCCACCCCTGTCCTCATTTTAAAGACACTGTTTCCTACGCTGGCTCCCCGCTTGTCAAAGTTGTAACATGGGTCATTTCACATGAAAACGCTGGCCAGGCTGTACCATTTTCTCAGGAGGAAGGAACCCGTGGTCATGGGAACTTGCACCCAATTGTGGGGCCACATTAATATCATTATCCTGGCAATCTTTTAAAATGTTTTTTTACAATGTATAGTTTAACCACTTTTTTTTAACTTTAACACTGAATGTATTTATCCAAAATAGTTTTGAACAGTAGTGGACACAGATGCATTTCTTAAAGTGAATGGTGACTAGCGAGTTGAGTGTAGGTCCGTTGAGAGCCGCGGGGTCTGCAGCTGGGGGCAACGGGGCACTGCTGTGTTTCTGCTCCCATGGTCTACCTCACCGAAGCCCTGAAGTGCCTGTCTCGTTGTTTCCTCGCAGGGGACAGTTTTGCGGTGAATGCCTGCCTGGCTCGCAAGGGGATCGAAGACTGGATGGTGAAGCAGAAATGTTCGGGCAGTGGGGGCTCCTCGGGACCCCAGAACCAGGTCTGTCGTCATAAGGCTGGCTGCGCGTTCAACCACTCCAGGGTACGTAGGGGCGAACACATGCCCCCCCCCCACTCTCGCCTTTCAGTCAATATTGCGTCTGTGTCTGCGCGGACCTTCAAAAGACAGCGCGCGCTGACAGTGGGCTGCGGAAGCATCTTTGCTTAAAGTTGTCAGGCAAAAAAGTATTTCCAAACTCCTGTGTAACCCATTTCATCCTCAGCAGCGCTTTACATTGTAGAGCACCACCTGGTTATCAGCATATGCACTTAATGACTTTGAGAAAGAGTTTTGGCACACTCTTTAAAACTTTTCTACAACGATATGTATACCATGTGGATTGTAATTTAGCGGACTGCAGTGCCTTTCCTAGGATAGTACCGCCATTTCAGTATGAGGAGCAGGTTGCGTGACTAAAAAAATGCCTACCTGATGCAGTTTGATACTCTTGAACGGGACTCCTCGTTTTTGTGGCATCTTATTTTGTTTAAACATAAGGTTTTATCTCAGCAAATATTAGTATTGCTCAGTATGGTGCACATACATGGGGCAATAAGATTCTTCACAGCATCTGTCTGAAGTGTGTGGGAAGTTTTCTCTCTCGCGCGCGCTACCCCCGCCTCCCAGTTTCTGTCCTAGTGCGCTGTGGGGTTCGTTGAAGTGGGGGAGGGGGCAGCCTGGGCTCCTTTCAGGATGCTGGTGGCTCGAGCCCCCTGCGCGGCTGAGCCTCCCCACCCCTCTCTCTCTTTGCCCTCCGTGATGTGTGTTTTTTTCTGCACGCAAATACACTCACTCAGACAGGACACACATTAACATGCAGTTTTTGCACCACCCCCTTGTGCGAGAGCAAAAAATAGTGACAATTGACGTGAGATGGGCACTTACACCCAAGAGCCCCGGTGCCACTGCACCTGCTGTACTAAGAACAGCTACGTACCTATTTGCTTTGTCAGTCTCGAAGTATTGTATTAGGAGCTTTCTCAACATTTTAACGTGGCAGACAGTTAGTTTCGCCCAGCGTGTGCCGTGTTGTCAAGCCAGATAGTGTCATCATGTTGTCAAGTCTGTTGCTGCCGTGTTGTTCAGTGCAGTGTTTTTCAGTCTAGTCTCGCGTCTGCCTGTGCAGTGTGGTGCTGTTTTTCTAGACTAGTGCCACATTGTTCCACGCGGTGCAGTCTAGTGTTATGTTTTAGTGAGGTTTCTTGTTGCCTACTGTGGTTCCGTATTACTTAGTTTTGTACCACACTGTTTAGTCTGGTGCCATATTGACAAGTGGGGCGCCATCGGGGTATCCAGAGTGGTGCCCTTTTGTCTAGTGTGGCGTCATGTTGCTAAGCTGGTGTCATATCATCCATTGCTGGGCCATGGCGTTTTGTGTGGTGACGTTTTGTCTATTGTGGTGTCCTTCTGTCTAGTGTGATGCTATGCTGTTCATTGTGATGCCATGTTAACCAAAGTTATGCCATGTTGTTTAATATGGTGCCATCACGTTTTCCACTGTGGCTTCATACTTTCTAGTGTAATGTCTATGTTGTGTTGTGTGTTGTGGCACCATGTTTTATGTTGTCCAAAGCAATGCTATAATGTGGATCTCTGGTGTTGAACTTGGTGCTATGCTGCAATGTTGTCTAGTTTTGAGTTGAGTTGTCTTGTGTGGTATCATGTTGTCTAGTGTGATGGCATTGTATTGGGTCATGTTGTTCAGCACAGTACCATGTTGTATGTTCTTCTGTGTTGTGCTGTTGTGAAGTCCTCTGTGGCGCTGCCCTGGTGTGCGCACTGTGGTACCACACTGCACAGTGTTACGTCATGTTTTCTAATATTGCATTCTGTTCTTTAATGTGATGTCTTGTTGTCTGTTGTGGTGCCATGTTGTTTAGTGCAGTGCCACCATGTAGTCCAGTGTGGTGTGACCGCAGGGCCATGCTCTGGTGCCATGTTGTTCAGTGCAGTGCCACCCTGCAGTCCAGTGTGTTGTGACCGCAATGCCATGCTGTGGTGACGTGTTGTTCAGTGCAGTGCCACTATGCAGTGTGGTGAGACTGCAATGCCATGCTGTGGTGTCGTGTTGTTCAGTGCAGTGCCACCGTGCAGAGTGGTGTGACCGCAGTGCCATGCTCTGGTGTTGTGTTGTTCAGTGCAGTGCCACCATGCAGTCCTGTGTGTTGTGACCGCAGTGCCATGCTCTGGTGTCGTGTTGTTCAGTGCAGTGCCACCATTCAGTCCAGTGTGTTGTGACCGCAGTGCCACGCTCTGGTGTCGTGTTGTTCAGTGCAGTGCCACCATTCAGTCCAGTGTGTTGTGACCGCAGTGCCATGCTGTGGTGTCGTGTTGTTCAGTACAGTGCCACCATGCAGTGTGGTGAGACCGCAGTGCCATGCTCTGGTGTCGTGTTGTTCAGTGCAGTGCCACCGTGCAGTCCAGTGTGTTGTGACCGCAGTGCCATGCTGTGGTGTTGTGTTGTTCAGTGCCACCATGCAGTGTGGTGAGACCGCAGTGCCATGCTCTGGTGTCGTGTTGTTCAGTGCAGTGCCACCGTGCAGTCCAGTGTGGTGTGACCGCAGTGCCATGCTCTGGTGTCGTGTTGCCCTGTCAGTGAAGTCGTTCGTCACCCTTTGTCTAACATCTGCTCTCTGTCACTCTTTACCTCAGAACTCGCGGGGGCGGGAAGATTGCTGTTCCTTTAAAGCTTGTTTTTGGTTCCTGGTGCCTTTTGAACCGGAGTAGTGAGTGATAATTAGAGAGTGTCTTCCCGCTGCCAGGATGCCTGGCCGCTCGCTGCACGTGTAACTTGAGCCGCCGAGCCCAGAGTCCCTGCTCCAGTGTATGCCTCGGAGCCTTCAAAAGGGCCTCTTTTATAGCTGAAAAAGTTCAGAAAGGGATTTTTTAGCTGTATCTGGTTTAAGCAGCTCAGCGCTGCGGACCCCTGCGCCCCGCCACTGCACATTCACACCGCAGAGTCTGCGGAGCAACTGAACTAAACATTTCTCAAAGTGGTCGAGCAGGGCCTCCGTAGCAAGCTAGGGAACGGACCCCAGTCGCCTAGTTTTGCAATAAAAAAACAGCCTCTGATAGAAGTGGGTTCCCAATAACCCCGTGTCTCGGTGCCACCGCACCTGCTGCACCATTGACAGCCCTTCCCCTGATTTCCCACGGAACAATGGTTGCATTAGTGTGGCATGAACACAGTTGGCTGCACTAAAAGTGCAAACACAGCCAGGTGTAGATCAAACCGTCCAAGACACTGTTAACCAAAGGAGAGGGACTGCTGTGGTCTGTGGTGTTCTCCTGTCCATGTAAAGCAACACACCCGAACACCAACCCTCCACCGTTGGTTCCAGGCTCCATTCCTCTGTTGTTACCATTGTGTCTCTGCAGTGAAAGACCGTTCAAGTGTAGAGTGAGGCTCCGTGATATAATCTACACTAGCTTGGATTTAACAATTACCTCAGGCAGTAAGCCTGACAAGCCATCAATCCAGGATTTAAGAAGCATTGACAAAGCCAATCGGTCTGGCTTTAATGTGCAACACATATAAACACAAACCTTCCCACATCTTATTTACCTGCATTGCATGCATAATTGCTGTTTATCACATTAAAGCCAGCCCTACTGGATTTGCCAGTGCTGTGGAAATGTATCATACAAAATGAATTACTTTCTGAATTGAATACATATAAAAGATAAAAAATGTATTATAAAAAAAAGTGTGATGATTGAGTGCCCTTCTCAGATTTAAAATAGTCCCTCCTGCAGTCCAGTGGAAGTGCTCCCTGGAAGACGGAATGATACACCAAAAATCCAATAGCATAAGGTGAAACGAGTTAGTCCTCTGGGCGGAGCCAACATCCATTCAATGCACATGTTAAAGAATTGGTAACAGTAGGTCAGCAGCCTGCTGTAACTGTTAAAGCAGGTCTAAAAACAGTGCTCAAGATTTATCTCCTGGTACTGGGAGACAAAGGATAATTTGCACCTGGCATAACCCTAAAATGTTGTAAATGTGCAGATTTCGTCCAATGTTTCATATTAGCTTAAGTTATGTATTAAGAAGCGCGCCTTTGCTGTCTGTGTTCACACTACAGGCCAATGATCTTTAACAATAAATCTAAAGTTGGTGTTTCTACTATTCTGTGCACCCCTACTTTTCTTTAGTACTTGTTCAACATGTTATCTCTAATGAATAAAGAACATATATAAGTAAGAAGGGGGTGATTGTGACCCGAGAGGCTGGAGTTGGGGGGTCTATTAACAGAGGGTCTTCACTCTGTTTCTTTTGAATTGCCGCTCAGCCTTACTGAATCTTTGGCTGCAAACTTTTGTGACTATGAAAAGGCCAGGCAAAATGGTACACCCAGCAACTTATATCCGCAAACCCATTTCCTCCCAAAAACACTCCAGGTTTGGACTGTTAACCACACCAGTGGTGCGAACCGTGTCAAATATGGCTGTCTTTTGATCTTAAGTTGACGTTCTACATCATGCTGTATTCTGTTTCACCATGACCAGTATAACATTGCATTATCTTATGGAGGATTGGTGACGTGGGGGTGTTACAGAACTATTGTTTTCTTATTTGCATTGATTGGCTGAACACTGTCCTTGAGTTTGAGTGTGACTTTTATTTTCTTGAACCCTAGTGGTAATAATTTGTTTTCAATTTGGAGTCTACCTTTCAGCTGAACCTGCTTTCCGGGTATTTACATAAAAGGCAGAGAGGAATTGGTGCCTCGAAGTCCTGGTTTATCTGTCTAATTGTACAATATTGTTTTTCCCACGTTGGTGTGTGGGGGGGGGGCGGGGGGAATAGCCCCTTGTGTCGTTCTTTGGTGTATTTTCTGTAAGCTGATGGCTGTTATCGTCTTGTTGCTTTTAACTTCAAACAGTTGGTTGTTGAATCTGCTAGGTAGAAAAGTGAACTGTTTTCACAACCTCCCGCATCGAAGACCCTTTGATTATTTGTATTTATTTATTTATTTATTTTGCTTCTGTAAAGAGGGAAAGCTGCATGCTTCTCAAAACAGCACAACACATGGTAAAGTGCGAAGACTCCGAGAGGCACAAAGTGTGGCTGTTGACTTGGGGCCGGTCTTGCTGCCTCATTTTGTAGGTGCAGCTGTCCAGTTTTGTGGTGAACCTTTAAAAGCAGTTTTTGCCGGGTGCCCAGGAGTTGTGCACGACCCAGCTCCAGACCCTCAAAAAAGGAACTCTTTTGAAGGTTTTCACGCCAAGTGTTTGCAGGGAAAGAACAAAGCGCTGCCTCGCATGGTTGCGTTTTCTGACACCCCCACTGGAGTACCTGACAAGTGTTAAATGCACCAGTGATCCGAGAAGGGGCTGTTTGTGCTGCGTTGGTGGAAGGTGCATGCGCACACATTAAACGCAGCCCTTACAGACCGCTTTGTTGCATGGTTTCGGGAAAGGCGTTGACCTCAGTAGCCCATGGGTCGGGGGGCCCGCAGGAGGGCTGCGCGCGCTGAAATGTTTTGTTAGCCCGGGTTTGGAATGAGGGGCTTTCTCAGACTAACGTGCAGCGTGGGAGCGCAGCTTAACTTCTGCTTAATGTGGAGCAAAGGCTGCCTGGTAACCTCCAACAGGGGGTACATACTTTGAACCGTCGCCCCTCTATTGAAATAAAAAAATAATCCCTTAAAAAGAGCCGTGAGTGTGACTTTCATGAAAAAACACACAAACTGGGCCCAAGTGAATGCTTCACCATTTATTACCGTGACTCGTGCACATGATACTGGACAGGCAGGATTCGCGGACTTTGTTTGTGGTAAAGCAGCAATAAGGCCGGAGACCTCACAGACTGTCACCTTAAGTGTACTCCGAGAAGTGGGCGGGTGAATCTTACCTGTCAAACGAGAAAGAAAATGTGCCTGTATTCATTGGTCAGGCTCTCTGTCAATCACTCCAGGTTCAGCAAAGGACAGTGTGCCTCACGCCTCTGAGCATTTTATCAGATCCAGAGGAGGAGGCCCAATCTGACAAACAAGGCTAGTCTTCTGTGGAAGAAAGACTGCTAGTCTCTCAGTAGCATTCTCATTCTGTGGACCTCCTGTTGTACATGCCACCCCAGTCTTAGAAGTTACTATCACTAGCCTGTTGTGAGGCAGTGTCAGTCTGAAGTCATGTGGTTGGCATCCGCCTGCTGTGAGTCTGTTGCCCTGGGGCTGCATCCGTATTATATTATATGGTGGTATTGATCTGCTTTTATGGAACCTCTACCCATATGCTGCTATGAAGGCGTGATCACTCTGATGGACAGGAGTATGATCAGTCTGCTTTTTTAGGTGGCAGGATCAAGCCTGTCAAATCAGGAACAGGATCTGCCTGCTGGATTTAATATCGGTCTCCTCTTACAGGGGAAGTACCAGTATGCTGTTTTGTGGGCAGTGAGTGCATGCTGTTAAGGTGTTAGTATAATTCTGCTACACACAAGGAAGACTTGTGTTTGACATAGTAGTTCAATCACCCTTCTAAGGGACCGTGTCAGCCTCTTTTAACAGTACCGCTCTTCCAGTATTGGGTGGCCTCATTTAACAGTACCGCTCTTCCAGTATTGGGTAGCCTCTTTTAACAGTCCCGCTCTTCCAATGATGGGTAGCCTCTTTTAACAGTACCGCTCTTCTAATATTGGGTTGCCTCTTTTAACAGTACCGCTCTTCCAGTATTGGGTAGCCTCTTTTAACAGTACAGCTCTTCCAGTATTGGGTGGCCTCATTTAACAGTACCGCTCTTCCAGTATTGGGTAGCCTCTTTTAACAGTCCCGCTCTTCCAGTATTGGGTAGCCTCTTTTAACAGTCCCGCTCTTCCAATGATGGGTAGCCTCTTTTAACAGTACCGCTCTTCTAATATTGGGTTGCCTCTTTTAACAGTACCGCTCTTCCAGTATTGGGTAGCCTCTTTTAACAGTACTGCTCTTCCGGTGTTGGGTAGCCTCCTTTTAACAGTACCACTCTTCCAATATTGGGTAGCCTCTTTTAACAGTACCGCTCTTCCAATATTGGGTAGCCTCTTTTAACAGTACCGCTCTTCCAGTATTGGGTAGCCTCTTTTAACAGTACTGCTCTTCCGGTGTTGGGTAGCCTCCTTTTAACAGTACCACTCTTCCAATATTGGGTAGCCTCTTTTAACAGTACAGCTCTTCCGGTGTTGTGTAGCCTCTTTTAACAGTACCGCTCTTCCAATATTGGGTAGCCTCTTTTAACAGTACAGCTCTTCCGGTGTTGTGTAGCCTCTTTTAACAGTACCACTCTTCCAATATTGGGTAGCCTCTTTTAACAGTACCGCTCTTCCAATATTGGGTAGCCTCTTTTAACAGTACCGCTCTTCCAATATTGGGTAGCCTCTTTTAACAGTACCGCTCTTCCAATATTGGGTAGCCTCTTTTAACAGTACCGCTCTTCCAGTATTGGGTAGCCTCTTTTAACAGTACCGCTCTTCCAGTATTGGGTAGCCTCTTTTAACAGTACAGCTCTTCCGGTGTTGGGTAGCCTCTTTTAACAGTACAGCTCTTCCGGTGTTGGGTAGCCTCTTTTAACAGTACCGCTCTTCCAATATTGGGTAGCCTCTTTTAACAGTACAGCTCTTCCAATATTGGGTGGCCTCTTTTAACAGTACCGCTCTTTCAATATTGGGTAGCCTCTTTTAACAGTACCGCTCTTCCAATATTGGGTAGCCTCCTTTTAACAGTACCGCTCTTCCAGTATTGGGTAGCCTCTTTTAACAGTACTGCTCTTCCGGTGTTGGGTAGCCTCTTTTAACAGTACCGCTCTTTCAATATTGGGTAGCCTCTTTTAACAGTACCGCTCTTCCAATATTGGGTAGCCTCTTTTAACAGTACCGCTCTTCCAATATTGGGTAGCCTCTTTTAACAGTACAGCTCTTCCAATATTGGGTGGCCTCTTTTAACAGTACCGCTCTTTCAATATTGGGTAGCCTCTTTTAACAGTACCGCTCTTCCAATATTGGGTAGCCTCCTTTTAACAGTACCGCTCTTCCAGTATTGGGTAGCCTCTTTTAACAGTACGCTCTTCCGGTGTTGGGTAGCCTCCTTTTAACAGTACCGCTCTTCCAGTATTGGGTAGCCTCTTTTAACAGTACTGCTCTTCCGGTGTTGGGTAGCCTCCTTTTAACAGTACTGCTCTTCCGGTGTTGGGTAGCCTCCTTTTAACAGTACCGCGCTTCCGGTATTGGGTAGCCTCTTTTAACAGTACTGCTCTTCCGGTGTTGGGTAGCCTCCTTTTAACAGTACTGCTCTTCCGGTGTTGGGTAGCCTCCTTTTAACAGTACCGCGCTTCCGGTATTGAGTACATATCACTAAGCTGTTGTGCAGTCGCACCACTCTGCTGCTGTTGAGTAACATAACTCTATTGTTATCTGGCACTATCAGTTAATATAGGGTTGATGTCACTCTGCTGTTTTGGGCGGTATCAGTCTGTTGTCATGGGGCAGTATCAATCTGTGGGTTTCATAAACAGAATCAGTCTGTTGTTACTGGTGGAATTCAAGTCAGCTGTTTTTGGGGGTGACATGTGTATCCTATTATGGTAATGCTTTTAGCCTGCTCTTTTGGCAGATATATCTGTTTGCTCATATGGAGCAGCACAGCCCCCAGTTATGGGGAGGTACACGTCTATTTTAAGCAGTAACATTAACCTGCTGTTCTTGAGGCAGTATCTTGTGAGGTGGGCCATTTTGCTGCTATGGCGGTAGTATTACGCTGCTGCTATGGACTAATATTAATCCACAGATATGGGTTTTAATGTCTGTTTTAGGCTACTATCAATCTTCAGTAATGGAGGCAGGATCCGCCTGCTGTTTAGGATCTCAATATCGCGCTCCTGTTTATTGGTCATTTTCATTCGCTATTTTGAGGGCAGTATCTGTTGCCTGTTGTGGAGGCAGTATTGAGATGTTGTTTTTTCTGTTTTAGGGGAAACAACAGTTTACTGATTTTGGAGTAACAATCATCTCATGTTATTGAGTTGATATGACTGATATGGGACGGTACCAATCGGCTGTTACGGCAGTCTATCGGTCTGTTATTACAGAGAAGTGTCAGTGTTCTGTGATTGGACGGTACCAGTCTGCTGTTACAGGGCCACAGCATTCTTCTAGTATGTGGTGATATGAGCCACCAGGCTGACGGGAAGCCTTTTATGATTGGGTGGCTTCAATATGCGGCTATGAGGTTTGTGTCAGACTTCTTCTGCGTGGGTGGGAATATCACAGTTACTGTGTCAATGTCAGCCGTTTGTTACTGGGTGGGGCACAGCTGACCTTTACCCATGGATGGTGATCAGCCTGTTGGTATGAGAGTGATATTAGCCTAATTATATGGGGGTGGTTGCAATTTGATGGCATCGACTGGCATCATTCTGCTTTTATGGGGGCACTTTCACCCCGGAGATATAATGGAATATTGCCAGCCTGCCACTTTGAGGCACAGTGTCCCTGTTCTGTTATAATGGGGACAGATTGAGCCTGATGTCATGGAAGTTGTAACAATCTGCTGCTATGGGGAAGTATCATTGTTACAGCACTGGGAACATTATGTGAATTTTTGGTGGGAACAGTACTACTATGTTGCTAAGATTGGGAGAGGATCCGTCTGCTGTTACAGTCTCAGTATAACTCTGCTGTTATAACTGATACAGTATCACTCTGCTACCGTAATCAGGACAGTATCAGTTTGCTATTACAAAGGCAGTATTACTCTGGCCTATAATGGACAGAGTATCAGCCTTATGTTATGGGAACAGTATCACACTGCTGCACAAAAGCAACAACATCAGTCTGCTGCTATGACATTGATATGACTAATGCACTCTTGTAGAAGAGGTGTCCATCTGCTATGAAGGCGAAGGTTTCACGCCGCTTCTAATGGAATGATATGATCGTGGCTCTTTGGGGCAGGGGCTCGTTGGCATGCTGATGTATGTCTGCACATCTCAGTGTGCTGTAAGAGAGCAGATGGAATACCATTTACTAGGTAGAGCTAAGTGTAACAGTTCTTAATGTGGAGAGTTCCACTTAGCTATAAAGACAACAGATGCATATATGCTCCCTGAGAAGGGCCAAACCTTTTGATCAAAATCTGTGTCTAAATTTGATCTTAATACTGTTCACAAATAAGGAGTGGTGTGTTGCATAATGTTCAATAAGATGTGAAACTACACCTGAAACCTCAGGGGTTGCCACTCTTAAAACACTTGTCATGTAGTCAGCCTCAAGCTACTCTTCCTTGACTCCCGGTAGGGGGCACTCTCAAGGAACAATGGGTGCTTGACTGCTGGTCTCTGGGGCCCTCTTCAGCGGGTTCATTGTCCTCCTTCTGTCCTTTGGACAATGGGAGCCTTTTTCCCCCCTCTAATTTCTTCCACTTCCTACCAGGTGTTCGTTGCACAGATGGCTCCCTTGTCAGGAGTAATTTAACCTTAATTCCCACGGAAGCTGTTTTGAAATTGAAATCCTCCTATTTAAGCAGCCACACTATACTTCTAATTAAAGCAACATTTATGAATGGCTAACCCCATAATAGACCAACAGATACTGAGTGTTTTGACAGCATCAACATTTTAGATTGCTTTTCTTTTCATTAGAATTCTTCTCGTATTTGTTACATAAAACAAAACATGTCCGTCTTTTAAAAAGAACTACACAGTGCTTTAAGCACAATCCACTTGGAGACATTGTGCCATCATGGTAGGACAGTACCACTTTTTGTGCAAGGGCGAGTGAAGAGTTGGAGTTTTAACTTGGTTTTAATTTTGTTAGAACTCTTCTCGTATTTGTTACAAAAAACCATATACACCAGTCTATGAAAGCGGGCCACGCAGTGCATCGTAAAAAAAAACATTTGGATACATTGAGTCGTCATTGTAAGGAGGCAGAACTGTCCACTGCCTTAGGTGGGACAATACCACTTATTGTGCAAGGGGGGTTGAAGAAGTGGAGTTTTGGTGTTAAGCATGCTGCCTCTGAGGCTGGATAACAGCTACCAGCTGGTCCACCTCTTGTGCAACTTTATATTTTCCTTGGAAATTTGATCTGCCCTCTGCCTCTGCTGCTGGACTAATCTTTCACTTGATTACACAGGCCAGAATGACACTTTCTTAGATAAAAATTGTCTTTTTTAAATTTCTATTTTGCCTGATGTCAGCAGGATGTACCAAGTAGGGCAGACCTGGCCCGCTGAATAGCCCTGTGGGTCTAAGTAGACCCCTTCGGCTGAGGGGACCAATACCTCAATTTAGCCAGTTAGTGTGAGCTAACAGCGTCCAGTGGAGCACCAGTGGGACTGTCACTACCCACTCCAACAGGGAGGGCTTATTTTAGGTAGCTCATGCTACTGGAACATGTCACATAGGTACAAAATCTAACCCTGAAATGTTTTGTAACAAGGTCACACCAATTGCAGCCATTAGATAAATCACAACACAGAGCTCATTCTGTTGTGGGTTTTTTTCTTTGACATATCCTCCATGTCCACTGTTGTCCTCTACTCTTCGTGTAGTCCACTAATGTTACACCGCATCTGAAAAAAGCAGTGGCAAACCCTATAGGTCAAAGAGGTGAGACCTATTGGCTTTGACAGTGTTTGTTTTATATTGATTTTGAGTCACGCACAAGTGAATTCTGGTCATTGTAGTCCTTTGGTTTCAACATGTATTTGCTTTTCTGTGTTTTATGTGAAATAATCTTAAGTCCAATAGGGGTCGTTGTTAGCTTCACTGTGACATTGTTCCAGCTCAAGCACTGCAGGGTGGGACACACACCTATCACTTTTGTGTTTCCCATATGAGCACTAGTATCATTACTGCAAAGTGCGGCTCAGAACAGGGAAGAAGGAATTCGAGGTTTAGAGATGAAGTCCCATAAGTAAAACAGGATTGCCTTGCCTAAAGGTGGTTCTAAAGAGTAACCAGATGCATTGTTGCAATGTAATGAAAATAAATCACTGAAGTGTCGATACATTTTGCTGAAAAAGTTCGAAGATGGTAGACCGTTTTGTATGCCAGTAGTTAGGTACCAAGTAAACGGCTTAATTGGAATTTGTATAATGCCACTCCTATTGCACCGTAGTGCTGTCAGATGCCTTTCCACCGGAGATTCCAAGGCATCTTGTGGTGATATGCTTTGGGTAGTGTATACTGCGCTCCATCCAAGTCTGCAGCGTACCAGATGTGGCGTCGGCTGATGCATTCAGTTCATATATACATGGATAATCTGTGGTCATGTTGGTTTATTGGGTAACTGGTGTTACTGTGCCTCCTTGTGATTGTCAATATCAGACTGGCTCACGGTTCTTCTCCAGTAGATGCTGTGGCTAATCATACCGTAATGCATGCCCACATAGTGCAGTACATCACTGAAAGTCAGGGCAAATCTCGGCATAGGAAGGAACAAGGTGAACCATCAAACCTATAGCAACAGTACAGAAATGTGAAAAACAACAAAAAACGTCAACAAACCTCCAATAGACTTACTGATGCAAAACTCTACATTTGGTGGAAAGGAATTAACAAAGTCAATGTTCATTTTTCCCTGTCTTCATATAAAGTCCAACATTTGAGACAGATGTTTACTCCTTATAATACAATTAAGAGGCATGACTTAGCGCCCTCCCACCCCACCTCCAAAATGAACCTGCAAATAATATCTCGTCCTACAAATAATTAAGGGGGCTTGTTTCTGTTCCATGTTTGTGCTAAACACTGTAATGTGAGGGGCAGGAGTACAACCTGGAACCGCAGAGTAAGCACCACCTTATGGATTTAAGCTGGCAAAGGGAATATGGCTGTTGATTTATGTTATTATGTCCCCTTTGTGGTAAAACGAAGTCTCTTCTGAAGTAGAGGTCTTATAAAGACCTGGTTCTAGGTCACAGGAGGAACAGCAGGTACGATTTGTACATAATTAAAAAACAAGCATTTGCAATGCAATAGGTCTCGCATTTGTGAGAGTTAGAGCTATTGGCGTTGTAAATGACAATGTCTTTTGCCCATGTGTTTTGTTTTGGAGTGGATGCATGTGGTGTGGAGTGGAATTATGTGGGTTGAATTGGTATTGTTAGTTGTGGAATTGTGTGTGGTGGAATTGTTTGGAGTGGATTTGTGTAGTGGAATTATGTGGCATGGTGTGCAGTGGAATTATGTGCAGTGGGACTGTGTGGCATGGAGTGTAATTATGTGGAATGGTATTTTGTGTTGTGGAGTGGTATGTAGTGGAGGTTAATTATGTGGAGTGTTGAATTTTGTGGCATAATGTGAAATTCTGTGGTATGGATTGGATGTATGTGGTGTGTTTTTGAGTTGAATGATGATGTTTGGTGTTGAATGGAAATGTGTGGAGTTTAATTGTGCGGCATGAAAGTGTGCGGCGTTGAGTGGAATTATGCTGATTGGAATTATGTGGCATGTCTGGAGTATCTATCTGGATTGTTGCTATGTGACAGTGATTTTATGTGTGGTGTATTTATGTGGTACTGAGTAGAGTGTAAATATGTGGAGTTGAATCATGTTGTGTAGTGTTAGTGGTATGGTGTTGTATTATGTATTTCCTGCTATAACCTCATGTTAGGTTAGGTGATGTCACGCTATGTTATTGAAGCCAGTTTTTTTGGTTCAGAAAAACGAAATCATCGTATTTACCTCTGCATTTTCTTTAAATTCATCTCCTACTGCCAGATAATAAGCACCTTCAGCCACTGACTTTGGCAGGAATTTAAAGGATAAACTTGGTGGGCGGGGCTAAAACGGACAGGCAAATATCTAGGGTGCCAACATACATTGCCATTAGCAGTGACCTTCACATTTACTATATTTTCATATATGGGAATAGATATGAAATAATAACCAGTGCAATATGTTTAGCAACATCTGTCATATATGAAAGTAGTCTATCCTTTTTAAAAAAAATGCCTTCAACTAAACCTGTTACCTCAAACACTGTCCAAGTCAGATCATACACAGATGAATAACGCATGGCTTACTGTGTTACATGTCATATGGCGTAATCTGGAACATAGTAAACAGAAAGATCTTCTAGCATGGTGAGGGCGGTCCTGCAGCCCTACTGGTGGTGTGGTAAGCTCCAAAGAGCATCAACAGTAATGGGTGTCTTAGGAAAGAATGGTTCAGTGACTAGCAGTTGCCATAGGCAGCATATGGTCATAAAATGCAGTGAAAATAAGAAGAGACGCTTGCCGGCTATGGCATCTGCAAGTCTGAGTCCTGTTCCATGGCTAATAATATGTCCCACCCCTTAATTTGTGTACTCTGTCTCGCCTTGTATTGTGGCCACTGCATCACATTGTCTTCAGCATGTGCCCAGTGACATAGGGCAAATTTCCAGTCAAGTACGGAAGAAGGGAGGCCGCCCGCCAATTCATCCCAATTGGTAGTTTCGCTAATGCAAGAGCCAGGTCGATGAACTTGCTCTCAGCCTTGTCCATCTTGGGGTGCTGCATAAGGTCTAACAAACATGTTTTCAGGGTGTTAATGTGGTGTCTGTCTGTTGTGTGTGATATAATCACAGACTTAAGTCCTCAATGACCGCAATGTTGAGAACTGCCATGTAATATGAAGAAAGTCTGCGTGGTCGGAGTTGCACCTGGGGCCTTTATGTAAAACAGTGCCAAACATTCTATGTAGTCATGTTGGAATCAAATACGTGCTATGGAGATAATTAAATTATCACAGTTTCAAGTGCACATTTCTCAAAACCTGAGAGATGTTGCACAGGATATAGGACCAATCCATATCAGACAAGTCTATCTGTAGGTTCTGACTCCATTGCAGCCAGAGGCCAGGCAGCACCGATCCCAACTGACGTCCCACTGCCCTATATATGTTTGTAATCCTCTGTTTCGTGGAACTCTACTTTAGCAGTATGTGCAAGCTAGGGTCAGTTGCAGTCTCAACCTCTGGGACACCAGAAACACTGCCTATTGCCTCCCGGAGGGCTGAGTGTCTGAAACTGGCCCGATGGAAGCTCTTAGATCTCACATTGCCCCTTGAATGTGATGGTAGTCCCTGATTTGAACAGCTGCACTAGGGAAGTGATAACAGAACATCTCCACTGTGATTTATGAGCAATCATCCCGACCTCGGTTACGTTTGGTATACTCTCCCAGGTGAGTTGTGCACTATACAGATATACATAACATAACATAACATGGGGGAGGACAACTGGCAAGGAAAGTCATTCAGCAGTAAATGCTGGTGGTGAGAACTGCATGGGGAGAGATCATTCAGGATTAGAATGCTTGGAGGAAGAGGAGGATCTTAGTTGCATTTGGAAATATTTGATGCCTGATATATTGTGCAGATGCATAGTACCAAAGGAAGGGTTCTTGGTCAGGGCCACTTGGGACACGGAGCTTGGCTGCCCCTGTACTGGCAGACTATTCGAACATACCCTTCCATAGTGTCCCGCAATGCCCATTTTAAAATAATCTAATTTTACATTGTACATTGGGCGTACCTAACCCCTAGCAATATAAACCACTACTTTCACCGCTCTGACACTGCCTGTCCTCTGTGACTGACTCCAGAAGTAGAAAAAAAGAACATGCTTTGGTCCTGTCCTACACTGGCCGTATGTTGGAGGGATGTTACAGCACATTTAGCACACTGTACGGACACTGTCCTCTCATACACTTGGAAAGTAGGCCTTCTGAGGCTCTACAAATGTATCAAAAAGTGCAGAGCTATGATAAAATTTACCGACCCCGCCTTCCTATTGGCAAAGCGACTCATCACCCGAAAATGGAAGTCGGCAAATCCACCAGTGGCCTCTGCATGGACACTATCCATGCTGGCATGGGCTCAGGCTGAGAGCACACTGCTGCACAGGGAAGAAATAAAGGGTATCCGTAAATATCCCATATTGAAGGTTTGGGACACCCTTTAGACCAATTCCGTGAAGGGGCTCTGACCACTCAGCTCCCTCCTTGAACAAGTGCACCGAAGCAGTGCTTAATTTGTAAAATAATAAGTGCCGGGGCTCTGACCAGGAGGCCACTGCAGCTTGCACCACCGATTGACCCGTCATCACTGCCAATGATGGTACTAAAACAACTGCTAGCCAGCTCTTTCACCTTCAAGTGTGACAGTTCAGATTATTCCGGGTCCCCAGAGCTAAAGGAATGGCTGGGGAGGCAGGAATTAGTATTTGTTTAATGTATTTTGTATCCATAAACAACCGATGTTCTGCTCCTCTCTAAATTATATGAGCAGCACCACCATGTGGCAGAGTGTCATAAGTGTGTGATGACAGTTAAGTGCTGGTGCCGAGCACCAGAAACCACTGGCTCAAATTAAGCACTGACCGGAAGTAACTTTTATTCTCTCCTCCACCCCTCGATCCCCATCTTATTGGGTACTAGCCCTACCAACCCCCTCCTGGCTTGAAGATATTAGTGGCGGATCATTCTTCCTCAGGAACGAGTGCATCTTCCCCCTCCCCCTTTTTTTCTTTCTCTCTTTCGATTGTTGTTCCAGAAGTGGTTTTTCTGTGGTTATTAGCGTTCTTGCTGCTTCATTGCATTTACAACTGAGTTTTTATTCCACGGACGACAGCCGCCCTCCTTGCTGCTGATGCCAATGATTTTCTTGTTATTCGCACATGGTTGACCTACCTGTATTATCTGTTCCATTTTGCAGTGCTGTACTATCCTTACCTATTGCTTTCTGTAATCTTGATGTATGTGAAAAGGATATTGTATTACATCATCTGCAACATATTGGAAATTTACTTATTACAAAATGGCAATCAAAATTAATAAAAGGGAAAAAAAGGATTCCTGGTGTTGTGGAGACCTTCTCTCAAGCCATTATAATCTTGAAGGGACCAGGTACCACCAAAAGATGAACCCAAGTTAAACAAACCGTTGCTCCACAGATAACTTGGCAATAACCAGCAGGTCAGAAGTCTAGCGCCCATTGGCAGCCATTTTCACAGTAGATGCACTAGAGATAGAGGAAGAGTGCAGGCAGAAAGAGATTCTGTTTCTTTATAACACAACCCACCAAATACAAATATTCCAGGGGTGAGGGAATTGAGAGATTATAAATAGGAGTGCAGAAGTGGGTTCTGTCAATAATACAAAGAGGTTATTGCATAGAATTCATGCAAATACAACCAAATGTAAAACCGGAGAAAGGAAACATGTCAGCACGTGTGATCAAACTCAATGCTAGAAGATGTTCAGAGTCTGCTAACGAAGTAGGCAGTAAAGGAGCAATAAAAGAAGTGCTTCAAGAGCAATCGAATATGGGGGGAAAACTCATACCAAAGCAGATGTACCAGTTATTACTGGGTTTAGTTTATTTAACGAGTATATTAAGACAAAATAACATCATCACAGGAAATGATTCGTATGTTGGGGAAACAGGTGTTCGTAGAATGAGTGACTGTAGATCCACATGCTCTCCGTATTTTTGCCATCTGGTGTCTGGCTTGGATGTTGCAAATTGTTTTCGTCACGTACCCTGCAACTCCTCCTTAGTTGGCAATGCCCATGGATACAGAGTCCATTGTTCGATTGTTTTTCTCCGCCAACGGGTTCAGACGTGTACTGTTGGAGCTCCGGGACTCGACGTGTTCCACATTCACTGCTCCGGGTCCCTGTGGTAAGATTTCGATTCCCACCGTCAAGAAGAGTTCATAATCGGCAATGGAATTCAGTTTCTTCACTCTTTAGTTAACGCTATGCAGGCCATTCAAGAACACTGGGTCCCCTGACTGTTGATGCTCCCACGCCCCTTTGGGGCTTCAGTCCCTCGTCTTCCATCTCCACAGAATGAATGCCACTCAGTGTACTAATTTAAGGCGAGAATAAAGCCTTCGGTTCCAGTCATCTCGTGAATGTTAGGTAGAGTTTGCAATACACTAACCAGTGGTGCGCGCGCACCACAGAGGAGCGGGGGGAGGGAGCGCGGCAGCAGCAGACGAACGCGCGCTGCTGCGCGTTCTGGCCACCGTCGGGAATGCGCGCGGCAAAGGCGGGACATGCGCCCGCCTTTGACCAATCGCGTGCCATCCCCATAAAAAAAACGGACGCACCAGCCAATGTGGGCTTCTGAAAACAAAACCACACGCACGAGCGTGTAGGTCGTTTTCAGAAGCCCTTTCTAGAGGTCTCGCGCTGCGCGAGCAGTGCTACGCACTGCAACGCTAGGCGCGAGAGGAGATCGGATACACAATTACTTTTGGCATACACTAAACCAGGGGTGTATAACAGAGATCTAGGAAAGCCGAATCCATGTTCATCATATCGACATAAGATACGCTGATGTATACTAAATGTACATGGAAATCATTAATAGACTCAGGGGTTAGCCTAAAATTCAATTTGCGGGTGTTTCCCTCGTGACTTTCATAGGAGAACCCTGCCCTAAATGCCCTGTTTGCGTTAGAGTGTCTAAGGGTACCATGACTTAGATTTCATACTTCAGATGAATGTTTTTTCAAAACGTTTTCTGCATTACGAAATACTCCACATTCTCTGAGACATCTGGCAATTTATAAAGTTGCACAACACTATCAGTGTGTATTTTGGGATATGATTGGCCGCCCAGAAACCAACCAGAATGGTATAAACACAGAGGCCGGGAATGTCTGGCTACCAGGCTGTAAAAAGGGACTGGCACAACAAAATGCTGGTTCGCAAGGCTCTTCACCTCTAGTCTGCTTTTCAAACAGTTTTCTCCTCAAAAAATCCTCTGCATAGGCAGGCTGAAAAAAGTCAGGTTCAATTCTTTCAGTAGTTTCAACCACATCTAGACATGAGTACACACACTGAAAGAAAGGGGAATTAACCAGGTTCATGAGAGGTTTTAAGATGAAGAAGAAAAGCCATTTTGTATTCGGTGCAGCCATCATTCATTGTCTGATGTTAGAGATTTTCCTCACTGATCCAGGTAACCAGAGATAGGTCAACTAAGGTATACTAGGTCAATCAGATGGTGTCTCTGCCATCTCTCACCTAATCAGTTGAAGATGCTTTTGCCACAGGAGAATTCTGTCCCTTGATAAGTCAGCCTATACAAGGACAGGTAACTAGGCCTTATTTTACAAATGTATTTACCTGTCCATGGCCTCTTGGGGCATGCATGGGGCATAACCCCCCATCAGCCACCGCTAATGCTGTATACATTTGCAGGAGTGGATGGAGTAAAGCTCAGTTTTTTCATTTTCCCTTAAACTTCCATTAACATAGCTCTAAAGTAAAAGTGCATTAAACTTCCATTAACATAACTCTAAAGTAAAATTGTTTAAAATAACGTTCATCGCCAGGCCAGCTCCCAAAACGAATTCTATATGTAGTAAAAAAATAATGCCCGTTTTCCCCAACGAATTGAATTCACCTGCGCAAAAAAGTATGAAGTTTTGAGTAGATGGGGCTCATCTCGAAATCTAATTTGCTGTTCCATATTTGTAATCTTTACTCTTTATTAATAAAAAAAAAAGATGTGCCACTATCTACAATATACTAAATAAAATGGTTAGAATTTATCATTAAAGTTTTCTAGAATTGCTTTAAGCAAGATACAGCCATAATCTAGAAAACAAGTTAAAATTATGCTTTTCTGAACCGCAACAAGTTTCGATATATATATATATATATATATATATATATATATATATATATATATATTCACTTAAAAACCATAGGTTTTAGGGACAGTTATAGTTAGTTGGACATTTCACTCGTACAAAACCATAGAAATTCCCCCGTTATAGTTAGTTCACGTAACTATAACTCGCGCCCCGCAATGCACTGCTGATGACGTCACATATTACATCACTCATGACATGGTCAGTGACATCACTGATGACATCACTGAAGAATGTGCTAGTATTTGTATGAGTAAGTGAGTTGTTGTGTGTATAACTGTATAGGTGAGTAAATGGGTGTGTGCTTAATTTTTGCATGACTGACTAGGTGTGTGAGTACCTCTATGGATGAGTGGCGGTGTGTGAGTGTTTATATAGGTGTATGAGTGCATATAATAGTCCTGTACTGAGTGACTATAAGTATGAGTGACTGTACGGGTGAGTGAGTAGATGTGTCTGTTTTGACCTAAGAATCAGTGAGTGTGTATATAGTAATTGGTGTTGGAGTGTCTATGGTTTTGACAATGGCAGTCTGTAATTTACAGTGGGTGTATCCAAAGTTATATTAGGGTGTGAAAAGATGCATCAAATTATCACATGGATGATGTCATCAGTGATGTCATCATTGATGTCATTTGAGATGTCATCAGTGGTGTCATAAGTGATGTCACTGACCATGTCATGAGTGATGTAATTTGTGACGTCATCAGCAGTGCATTGCGGGGCGCGAGTTATAGTTACGTGAACTAACTATAACGGGGAATTTCTATGGTTTTGTACGAGTGAAATGTCCAACTAACTATAACTGTCCCTAAAACCTATGGTTTTTTAAGTGAATTTCAAAGGTTTTTTAAATGCTAATTTCTAACTATAACGTGTCTGAAACCTATGGTTTTTTCAGTGAATTTCAAAGGTTTTTTAAATGCTAATTTCTAACTATAACGTGCCTGAAACCTATGGTTTTTAAGTGAATTGCAAAGGTTTTTGAAATGCTAATTTCTAACAATAACATGCCCCCGCCCTCCCTTCACCACTGTGCAAACGCGCCCCGTGGCGCGTTTTAAGTTGGGGGATTAAGTTCCCTTGCATCATGAGGGTCCCTGGGGTCCAACTAGCCCACCCTGTACCTCCTGTGTGTGCCAGGGAGCTGCGTTGCAGAGAGGTGTTCAGAGGCCACGCCCCTTTTTACACCTCTCTGCAACGCAGCTCTGTGGCGCTTTCTGGACGTACCTGGTGGGCTAGTTGGCCCCAGGGACCCTCAGGATTGAAGGGATTTAAATCCCCATCTTAAAACGCGCCACGGGGCCTGTTTGCACACATGTCACCTGAAGCCCCGCCCCTCCCTTCACCACTGTGCAAACGCGCCCCGTGGCGCGTTTTAAGTTGGGGATTAAGTTCCCTTGAATCCTGAGGGTCCCTGGGGACCAACTAGCCCACCATGTACCTCCAAAAAGCGCCACAGAGCTGCGTTGCAGAGAGGTGTAAAAAGGGGCGTGGCCTCTGTACACCTCTCTGCAACGCAGCCCCCTGGCGCTTACTGGAGGTTCCTGGTGGGCTAGTTGGCCCCAGGGACCCCCAGTATTCAAGGGAATTCATTCCCCATCTGCAAACGCGCCAGGGGCGCGTTTGCAGAGTGGTGAAAGAAGGGGCGTGGCCTCCGGCGCGATGCCGGTGGTTTTTTTAAGAAGGGGGCTGTGTGGCCCCCTTCTTTTCTAATTTATTGGTCCTGGGGACCCCATCCCCCAGGGCCTGCCCCCTATTTATTAAAAAACCAATTTGGACGTGGGCCGCGTGGCCCCCTCCCGAGGCCTTAATCGGGCCCGGGACCCCATCCCCGGGGCATGGCCTTTTTTTTAATTTTTATAGTTTTGGAGGGGGGCTGCGTTGCCCCCCTCCTCAGGCCACTTATGGCCACTTATGGCCCCGGGGACCCCATCCCCCGGGGCCGGCCTTTGTTTTTTTAAAATTTATTTTGAAATTTTGGGGAAGGGGGCCGCGTGGCCCCCCTCCCGGGCCACTACTTGCCCGGGGACCCCATCCCCGGGGCTGGCCCTCTCTGTTGGGGACTGTGGGGGTCCCCAATCCCCCACAGTCCCGCCGGCTCCCGCGTCCCTTGGGAGCCGGCATTGCTTTTCCACATGGGGAGCTGCTAAGATGCAGCTCCACATGTGGAAAGCTAATTTGCTTGGATATTAGGCGAGAGCAGGTTTCCCTGCTCTCGCTTCAATATCCAAAGCAGTTTGCTATGACAGGACAGGAGCCGCGAGGCTCCGTCCTGTCATAGCAAACTACAGTGTCCCGGGGTAGGCACCCTGGGACACTGCAGGGGCCGGCCCTGGGGGTTGGCGGTCCCCAGGGCCATCAAGGGCTCCAGGAGGGGGCCGCACGGCCCCCTCCCTTGAATTGCACAGCCCCGGGGAGGTGGTGGTCCCGGGGCTCTGGGGGTCCGTAACGTACCCCCACATTTATTTTCTAAGTGCCCCGGGAGGTGGTGGTCCCGGGGCATGTGGGGGCTGGAGCCCCCACACGTTATTACATTTAAAAAACGAAGCCCCGGGGGTGGCGGTCCCCGGGGCTGCGGGAGGGCAGGAGAGCCCTCCCGCACCATTTTTCATAAAGCCCCGGGGGTGGCGGTCCCCGGGGCTTAGGGGCCTTAGAGGCCCCCTATAAAACATAAACCCACCCCCGCATGCCCCCGGGACTTGGGCCACCCGGGGCAAAATACATTCAAAGCGCGGGAGACCGCGCTTCAATTTTTTTTTTTTATCGGCGGGATCCGCGCACCCTAAGCGCATCCCGCCGATTAAAAAAAAAAAATGCTTTTCTGCCCAGGGGGTCCTTGTGGGACCCCTGAGCAGACCTAGGGGTCAGGGTGTTTCTACCCTGCCCCCTTTTGCGCTTTGCGCACTTGTTTCTGTCCTCGGTTCTACCGAGGACAAAATGGCTGCCAACACTTCCTGATTTGGAGTGTTGACAGCCAATTAGCATGCAGCTCGTGATCGGGAGGGTGCGCGAATCCGACGCAGCCATAGATATATATGTGATTTTCATTTTGATTTTCACAGGAACTACTGAGCAGATTTACACCATTTAACAAAAAGGGTTCTTTCTGAACCAAGATCTACCTCTTTGCCAAATTTGGTGTAATTCCGTTCAGCAGTTCGGGCTGTAGCCGTGGCTAAAGTTTCCTATGGGAAAATGAATGGGGAAAACACGTTTTGGGACCCCCTTTTTCTCGGCCCCCGCTTGACGAATCACCCCGAAACTTTCAGGGTAGGAGCGGACCGGAGCGGGCCATAAAGTTTGAAAATTTCACGAAGATTCGTCAACCGACGCAAGAGTTATTTCAAATAGAATGTCGCGGATTTCCTATGGAAAATAGGTCCTAACTATAACTATCTACTGGCGACCGCCAGTAGATATATATATATATATATATATATATATATATATATATATATATATATATATATATATATATATATATATATATATATATATATATATACTTGCAGTTTTTCAAGTAACACTGACATAAGCCCGAGTATTAGTATGCTTTACTAGCGACCATGACTCATTATACATTTCTTTTTTTTACCTTTTGTGGGGAAAGAGGAGATTTGGGCCCGACTACAAATCAGGGGAATGAAATTAACACACGGAATTACACTCCGCCTGATTATAAATTGATATTTTTTTCCAATCCCTATTTTTCTGTGTGTGGGAAAACCATACCTAATTTTTCAGCGTGAATCTTTTCTGGATTCATATGCTGTGCATTATTCCGCCATCTAGTGGTTGGGTCCGGAATTCTTGCAAAAAACCTTTGTCCGAACCTTCATTTGGTGACCCCTTGTGATGTCGTCGTGCTTCTTCCGAAAGCTCCCACCTTTGGTCACCATCTTCAGATTCTTTTTTTTGCCATTGGGTCTAGATTCATGCTGAAGGAGCTCCAACACTTTGGAGAAAAATTTCTCAAAAACTCGAAAAAACAACAACAAAAGTCAACCGGGGAGAAGGAAGCATCAGAAGAAAGTACCGGAGCAGTTCTAGTGGAGAAGTAAGTACCTCTTCAATGACTACAGAGAATGCGCATGTAGGGGGCTCCCTGTCCGTGATGATGGAAAAAACACTTCATATTCTGCAAAAATTGCAATCACAAGTTCGCCCAGGAGGAAGCAACCTCTGCCTGCCGATAGACCACCAAAGTGAAGACTGCAACACCTGCTTGGTGTTCACTCTGAAGACTTTGTGGGTGAGAGAGAGACAACAAAGAGCCAACAAGCAACATGCGGGGCCAACATACACCACCATCCCTACGAGATCTTGGCCAATCAAGTGACAAGGAGGAGAACGTCGCAGATGGACCAGAAGGAGAGACTGCAACTAACATCCAGGTCGAAAACGGGGGCAAGAAGACTTCTCGAGAGGTAAGAGGACCATAGTCCTTTAAAAAATTAGACGAGTCCCCAAAGACAGACTCTAAATCATCATTGAAGGGAGCCTCGGCGTCCAAATATTCAAAGAATGCAGTCACACCAGAGACAAAAGTACCCTCGGGTCCTTCAAAAAGGAACACACAGCAGGAAAGACCCCTGAAAAATCAAAGACGTTGAAGGATGGTCGAGAAAAAGATGCATTGTTGTCAAAACAGGAGCAGTCGAAATCCGAAAAACACGGTTCGCCATCGGCACCATCTACAAATGAGCCTTCGACGGCAAAGAGAAAATGTGAAACTTTCGATGCCGAAACACAAGCTTCGGTGATAGAGAGTAAGAGAAAAGGGCTCGAGGCTGAAATGGCGGGTATTTTACAAAGAAAAAAGGACTTTGACGAAAGTCTAAAGCAATTTAGAATCCCTATTAAGAGCTCAACAAAGGGGAAAAAAGCGTTGAAGACATAGAGCCGCCATTAACTCCTGAGCCTTAGGAGGAACAGGAAGGGGAAATCTTCTACAAAGAGGACGAAGAACAAATGTACATAGGCTTCGAGGCTTCAGAATAACAAGTAACACAATGGCAGGATCTCAAAACAGATTCCTCAGAAGAGGCTATTGACACGTATCCTTCAAGGCCATCACCACCTGATGACATTGGGGTGGTAAATCAGGTAATTAAGAAGGCAGCAGATAGATATGGAGTTCAGATTGAGGAGGAAAAAACCCAAGCATGCTTTTTATTAGAGACTCTCCTGCCTACACAATCTAGAAACAAATTTCTCCCTATGTTACCAAGTGTGTTAGATCAAGGGAAAGAAGCTTTTAAGGAACCTGCTACATGCAAGGCAGTCACACCTTGAGCTGAGCAGAGATTAAGTACAAACACTCCTCAAAGGACCCAAATTACATTAAGGGGTCAGTCCCAGAAGATTCTGTTATAACATCCACTGCTTGGAAAAGAGCAAATGTACCAAGTGCAACAGTCCCACCCCCAAGTAAGGAAAGTAAGAGGATGGATCTTATGGGCCAAAAGGTCAAGAGAAGTGCTGCGAACAAATGACGCATTGCAAATTTGAATGCGTTGCTCAACCACCACACATATCAACATTGGGAAGAGATAAGAGAGTTAATGAAATGACTACCAGAACAGTACCAGAAAAGAGCAGCACATCTGGTAGAAGATGGGAAAAATATCGCCAACACGTGCTTAAAATCAGCCCTAGATGCTGCGGAGGCATCAAGCAGACAAATGAAGATTGGTATCACAGAAAGAAGGCATGCATGGCTATGCATTTCAGTGTTCAAACCAGAAGTGCAAAACAACATCTTAAATGCACCATTCAATGGGGAACAACTCTAAGAAAGTGCAGTAGATGACACCCTAAATCAATGAAAAAAGGATAACGAAATAGCATGATCAATGGGGGCTTTGCAATTCCGAGGTAGCATGCGTAGGGGAACCACCCTTTCAAGAAGACCTTCAGGAAGGAGGAATTTACATCCAGCAAACTCACACCAAACTTACTAACAAACGTATCAGGAAGGAAATCAATCACACCAGCAGCGACAACAACAAAGTTGGCAGTACCAGCAGGGAAAACAGTCCTTTCAAGGACACCCATACGGGAGAGGTCAACCGCAAAGGGGAGGAGCACCTCCTACAATCAAGTGACATAACATCAAGCACAATGCACACCCCATTAAGGTCTGGGAGTGTGTTAGCAAGGTAGGGAAAAGAACAAAAGACAGACTTACAACACCAGGTATTCCTACACCCAACACCTGAAGGAGGCAGGATAAAAAATTTCCTTCACAAATGGAGACAAATCACTTAAGACAAATGGATTTTAAACATAATACAATGCGGATAATGCATAGAATTAATCAAAACACCTCCAAACAAAGGTCCAAGGAGGAAGATACATTCCAAAGAAGAAACAACACGTCTACTCTAGAAAGTGGAGGAAATGTTGGCAAAGACACAATAGAGTTGGGACCAAGCATGGGAATAAACAAAGGAAATTATTCAACATATTTCCTAATTCCAAAGGTAGATGGGACACTACGTCCTATCTTGGATCTAAGGTTTTTGAACACATTTATAAAAACGCACAAGTTCAAGATGACAACCCTGCAAGAGGTAATACCACAACTGCAAGGAGTGGATTACATGGCAACAATAGACTTAAAGGATGCTTATTTGCACATCCCCATGAAAACAAGACACAAAAAATTCCTAAGATTTGTGGTAGACAAAATACATTACCAGTTCGAAATGTTGGCATTCTGAATAAAATCAGCAACAAGGGTATTCACAAAGTGCCTAGCAGCAGTAGCTGAATACCTTCAAAGGCAGGGCATACATGTGTATCCAATCCTAGACGACTGGATGGGAAGAGCCAACTTATATAACAGATGAAACAGCATATATTTAACAAGTAATAGAAACTCTATACCAGTTTGGGTTCTCAATTCAATGGGAGAAGTCATCTCCAGAACCAGAACAGGAGAAAATGTTCTTTGGGGCCAGAATAAATTCAATTCAGGGTAAAGTATTACCAGTGAAACAAGAACAGTAGCAATGTTGAAGGAGACACAGCTTTACCGGAAGGGACAAGCTCTGAGGACAGTGGGGAAGCTACTAGGAATGATGGCTTCCTGCATCCCTCTGATACCAAACATAAGACTCCACATCAGACCATTTCAGGAATGGCTACAAGTACAATGGTCACAGGCAACAGGGAGTTGGGAGGATCTAGTGGTTGTCACGCAAAGGATACAGGAGGAGATAGCATGGTGGAACAGATCAAACATATCACAAGGAAGAACATTTACACAACCAACTCCAACTGTAACCATAACACCAGACACCTCCCAGATGGGATCGTGAGCACAGATGAACAATCTCAAAGTAAGGGGAGTTTGGAAACAGCAGGATGCGATATAGTACATCAACATCCTGGAACTAAAAACAGTATTCCTAGACTCAAACGCCTTTCAGAACGAGCTATGGGGAAAGACATTACTAATACATAAACAAGCAGGCTGGGACACAGTCACTTCAATTGTCAACATCAGCACAAGAAATGTGGAATTGGGCAATTGATCTTAGTGGTCCACCTACTAGGGAAGGACAATGTTGAAGCAGACTAACTGAGCAGACAAGCTTCATGGTCTCACGCATGGGAACTGAATCAATCAGTACTCAAGAAGGTCTTTCAGAAATGGGGAACACCAGAAATAGATCTCTTTGCAACACCCCAGAATGTGAAATGCCAACACTTCGCCTCCAGGCAATATTGCCACCAGTCCTTGGGGAAGGCACTGTGGATAGACTGGTTAGGGAGATTTGCATATGCTTTTCCCCTGATAAAACTACTTCATAGAGTGATCAACAAATGCAAAATCAGCAGCATAACTTTGATACTAATTGCACCACAATAGGAGAGGCAAACTTGGTTCTCAGAACTAATGGAGCTATCTCAGGGGAGAATTCACAAGTTACCTAACAGACAAGATCTGTTATCAATGCAAGAATGAAGGGTGCTTTAACCAGAACCAGAGTCATTAAGCCTGGCAGCTAGGCTCCTGAAGTCTTATAATTTGGGCACCTAAAGTTACCAGAAAAAACAATGGAGGTATTAAGAGAAGCAAGAAGACTGACTTCTAGAAAATCTTATAGAGCTAAATGGAAACGATACTTACTCTGGTGTTTTAAGGAAGGTTTAGTAATGAAGAACACTAAGGATCGGACGGTACTACAGTACTTAACACATCTACTAGATTGTAAGCTAACTTATGCATCCTTGAAGGTTCACTTAGCTGACATGGGGTCACATTGAAAGAAGTTTCTTCACTTCACCAGTCATCAAGCGGTTTCTAGAGGCAGCAAATAGAATCGCACCCCCATGGAAGGTACCCGTACCCACATGGAATCTATATATTGTGCTCACCCAACTAATGAAGTCACCATTTGAAACGTTACACAAGGCTTCATTACAAATGCTCACACTAAAGACAGTTTTTAGTAGCTATAACATCACTAAGCAGAGTTAGTGAGTTACAAGCACTCACTTTACAGGAACCTTATTTCCAGGCACACAAAGACAGAATTGTCATGAGAACTGATCCACAATTCATGCCAAAGGTGATCTCACTGTTCCACATGAACCAAACAATACAGATACCAAGTTTCTTTCAAAAGCCGAAAACACATGCAGAAAGGACATTACACACTCTAGACGCTAGACGGGCAGTAATGTATTGCATCAAAAGAACAAAGGCTGACAGGAAAACAAAGCAACTCTTTGTATCATTTGCAAGTAGTTTTCTAGGAAGACCAGTGACCAAGAAGACAATTGCAAGATGGATAGCCCAATCTATCCGGTTGTGCCACAAAATGCAGGAGAGACTTTACAAAGCACTCCAGGGGCACATTCAGCAAGGAAAAAAGGAGCAACCATTGCCTTTTTTGCAAACACACCACTTCAAGACATTTGTATGGCAGCAACATGGTCATCAGTGCACATGTTCACAAAGCACTATTGTGTTGATATTCAGATGAACAAGGAAGCTCAAGTTGGACAAAAGTCTTACAACATCAGTTTTCAAATCAACGCTCATCTTCAACCCAACCACCACTGTAGTAACAAACCGCTGCAAAATCTATTCACAGCATGTGAATCCAGAAAAGATTGATGCTGCAAAACATATAGTTTCTTACCGGTCGGTGTAGTTTTGCAGCTTGAAGAATTTTCTAGATTCACATGTGACCCCACCCTCCTCCGCCAATAAAGATGAAAGGAGGAAGCAAAAAAATAAAAATCTGAAGGTCACGAGGGGACACCAAATGGAGGTCCATCGACACCCACCAACAAGAAAACAAAAATAGTAGAAGGACAAAAGTTTTTTTTACAAGAATTCCGGACCCAAGCACTAGATGGCAGAATAATTCACAGCATGTGAATCCAGAAAATTCTTCAAGCTGCAAAACTACACTGACGGGTAAGAAACTGTACGTTTTCTGTGGGTGGAAAAACCATACCTACTTTTGTGAACTCGCAAATCTGGGGGTAAAAATCTCTTAAAATGGTGGCAACAGCAGCAGCCAAGACTTATTCCCTGTTTTTTTTTGTGACGGGGGGCCCTGCCAGAAATGACCTTCCTCTACTCCCCTCACCGCCCAGTGGTCCAAGCATATATTTACCATCTTCTCAGAGCATGGGGTAAATGTATGCATTAAACCCCATGGAATTGGGAATTCCACATGGTTTCACAGCTGGAAAAATCAGTCCCACACTGTAATTCCCCATTTCAGAGGGTTTAACTCATAATTGGATGGCATTGGGGCAGATTTACCACATGGTAACAGTAAATTTGTATGTAAATTTACAATTATCCTACTACCGTCCAACTCATAGACAGGGCATTAGTAGTAATTTGCCCAGAATTACATGATTTTGAAGCAAAACTGGGATTTGAACTTGATTACCCAACTTCCATTCCAAAGTTGGCAGCTCTAGCCATTAGGCCACATCTCCACATATTTCATCCTCTACTAATAACAGCACATAAAATTGAACTGACAGCCAAATCCCATAAGGGGTGACCCAGAGATTACAAATATGAATTATTGCAGTTGATTGACCACTGCATCTTCACTTCCATACGATCTTCGTACCATCCACAAGTTAATTATAAACATGGAAAGACCACATCGTCAATGGTCTCTTCAATAACCTTAAAAATTCTGGAAGCATCATTGAAATTTAGTGCAAAACATGTGCAGGAGAGTTTAAAAATGTATGTGGGCTCATTCTTAGTCCTCACTTAAAACCGATGCGCTAATACCCCACCTGGAATTACCAGCCCTGCATAGAACAGCAATGACTTTGAGCTGTATTACTGTACCATTACACTATTTAGCCCTTAGAATGGGGAGTAATAGTGGAAATCAGTGTTTATGCATCAACTTTCATACATTTTTTGTAATTCCTTGAAATTGTCCCTGGATATGGTCTGCCCCACATTTTAATTCGCGAAATGTGTCAAGCGAAACCCGAATCCTGATTCTCCCACTAACTCCACTTGGCGAACAAATTGGGATTGACGAGATATTTGTAACGAAGGCCTATGTTTTAGCTGGTCTGATTTTGTTTTAATTTCATTTGCGCCTTTCTGTTCTCTGCTACCTAATGTTTTAGTTAAACATGTTTCTTTCAATATGCAGAGCAGTCAACAATTTAGTTGAAATGCTTATGTAAGCAAAGTGTATGGCTATCACCAAACTGATCAATGGCAAATCTTGGCCACTTAAATTTGGGTAAACTTCAATGCGTGTTGTTGGAAAAATGTTTCAGGCTGTATTATTGCCATGGTGAGGAGATTAGTGAAAAGGCCAATGTTGCAGCAGTAAGCTGGATTCCAAGGGAATTATCCCTGACTGATACCAGTTGGTACAATTAAAAGTCACAGTGAGGTGGCCATATGGAAAGCATTAGATATCCTTACATGGTTTCAAAGCTATGCGCAGGGAGGGGGCTGGAGGGGAGAATTATTGTACACATGCAGGAAAACCATAAATTAAATATTTGCTATTGGACAAATTAAAAAAAAGGTTTGACATGCTTGCGCCATATGGAGAAAGTACCTGGGGGAGGTTCTGCTTTTAATCTAAATGCGCCTCAGAGTTGCAGTATTACACATGCTTGAGTTGTGGCTCACACCGCAAAACTGTGATTTTGCCATATGGTTCCTCTTCAGTCGTATTTCCTTGTGGTCTTGTTATTGATCACTTTGAAAAGGACATTTTAAGGCAAGTGGAATTTAGGGAAAAGCAACAAGTCTTATTTCAGACGAAATTTGTACAAGGGCTGCCTTTGAGGCAGGAAGGTCTAAATTCCAAGGAGTTCAGTTTCTTGTGCAAAGGGTGCTGCAGAAACAAGCTGTTTTTTTCCTTTTAAGGTTGAGGCAAACTGTGATTAAACAGGGTGTACCAGAGCAGTCCACAAACAAGAACGTACTGGGTTGCCTGTTAAATTAAAAGAAAATGCATATATTGTCTAGGTTTTTTTCACGGCGTATTCTCCAACTGTTCCTAAAAGAAAGTACTAGAAATGCTTTGCAGATGGTCTGGGGCACATGGGAAGGCTGTTCAGAACAAAGTTAATTACCAGACAGTCCCTCTGTAATGCTCTGTGAAAACTTTAATAAAACCCAGAAGCTGCAGGAAATGAGTGAATATTTGAAAGCAGAGACCTTTTAATAGACAAACTTGCCCGGTGAATGATATTTCGCTTTAGCATAGCAATGTGGGGAACTTCAGTGGAGTGTAGCTGTGCAACCTGCGCACAGTACAGAAATTCCTACGTGTCAAATATAAAGTGTTGCTTTTAAATGGGGTGGAGCCTCTACAGTGAATTAGTGGAAGATCCAGTGTAGAGTGAATCAGGAACAGTGCGAGGATTTTTAGTGCTGCAGGCAAAATACAATTTTGACAGGTGGCTTTGCATTCAAAGAAAAAAAACCTTTTATGCTATTTTGGTACCATCACAAGATGTAATCATCTTGCCTTTGGAAGCACAAGCCCTGTGGGGATTTTCTACGCGTAATTTTCTGTTTTAAAAAACGGAAAAGTGAGAACTAAGGGCCAGATGCATGAAGAAACCGTTTTGCGATTTCCTAATTGCGAATCCTTGCGATTCGCAATTAGGAAATCGCAGAACGGCATGCATGAAAGTGTGTTGAACACTTTTTGCGATTCCTAGGGGATCGCAAATGACCTACCTCATGAATATTAATGCGGTAGGTCGCAATATGCAACCCCTTAGGAATCGCAAAAATCACAGAAATGGTGGTCTCCTGGGGTCAGCAGACCACCATGTCTGTGATTGCTTTTAAATAAAGCAATTTTTTTTAAAATGCAGCCCGTTTTCCTTAAAGGAAAACGGGATGCGTTTCTAAAACAAAAATAATTAAAAAAAAATTTTTTTAAGAGTAGACAGTGGCCCGTGGGGCCACTGCCTGCTCTTAAAAAACGCTGTAACAAACATTCACAAAGGGGAAGGGGTGCCTTGGGGACCCCTTCCCATTTGCGAATGGGTTAGTAGGTGGTAAAATGCGAATGTTTTGCGACCGCATTTCGGTCACAAAACATTCCTACATACCGATGCAATTCGGTTTTAGGAAGGGACGCCCTAAACACGCCCCTTCCTAATAGCGAATCGCAAACCCATTTTGCGATTCGGTAACAGGTTACCTAATCGCGAAATAGGGTTTGTTGCATCTGAAAAGCATTTTTTGCGTTTGCGAAGACAAAAATGCTTGATGCATGTGCCCCTCAATGGGCAAATGAGGATGATTCGCAAATTTTGTGACTGCCAATTTTTTTAGCCCTCCACCTCCATGCATATGCCATCAGCCTTTTGTGTGGGGAGGAGATAACTGCTGAATTAGTCAAGCTGCCATCGATGCAGCACTGAACCACTCACAGCCTCACTAATAGGCACCACTTTTGCCTGTTAGGGATGGAGGATGAGAGAAGTGCCTCACCTGCCCTACCCTACCACCTCACAGCCTCTCCTGCATGGGTGACTTTCTCATGTTAGGATGAAATAGAAGCATCTCACGATCTCTTCCCTCCCATCTCATCGCCTCTCTAGCAAGGATGACTTTCTCATGTTAGAGATGAAAGAGAAGTGCCTCAGTAATCTTAACCTCCCACCTCACAGCATCTCTGGCATGGATGACTTTCTCATGTTAGGATGAAATAGAAGCATCTCACGATCTCTTCCCTCCTATCTCATCGCCTCTCTAGCAAGGATGACTTTCTCATGTTCGAGATGAAAGAGAACTGCCTCGGTAATCTTAACCTCCCACCTCACAGCATCTCTGGCATGGATGACTTTCTCATGTTAGGATGAAATAGAAGTATCTCACTATCTCTTCCCTCCCATCTCATCGCCTCTCTAGCAAGGATGACTTTCTCATGTTAGAGATGAAAGAGAACTGCCTCAGTAATCTTAACCTCCCACCTCACAGCATCTCTGGCATGGATGATGGCATGGATGACGTTCTCATGTTAGGATGAAAGAAAAGTGCCTCACTAACTCTGCCCTCTCTGTTTCTTCCCTGTCTTCACAAGCAAGCAATGCAAAACAGTGGATGAGCACTGCAGCAAAGGTGGCCTGAGTAAGTTTTTAGACCGCTTCTGCCGTGCTAGGACATTTTACCTCCCATACTCTACAAAATGGCGCTGCCTTATCTCATCTTAGGAGGGTGCTGGTCTCGAACTACAGCCAACAGTTCTATTTTGTGGATGTTGCACAGAGTACCACATGCTGAACTGTGATGTAATCCTAAGGGCTGCTGTCCACCCCCACCAACACCCCAATTTTGTTTTTGGAGCAAATATATATTTTAGTAGTATCAATAAACATTGTCGAAGTAAACAATTATTTGCCTCTATCTCCGCTGATATATTCGCATATGAATGTTATAAACACCCCCTCTAAAACTAGAGTTACACTTGGATTAAAACACTAGTTCTTATTTTTACATTTTTTTTTTATAATATAGTAGAATATCCCTTCCGTATCTTGGAAAGCCTTTTGAAAATTTCTACCTATATAAGCCTACCATAAACCAATATCAGACTTACTAAAATGAAACAAGCTGCATACAATTTGGAACTGGAATTATTTAAGACCGCGAGGAGCCATAAATAAAGAGGAGCAGGAGAAAATTGAGATATTTAAGCCAAAGGGGGACTTTCAAACAAGCATTGATGCAATCAAAGAGTTGTCAAACTATTCTGAATGCAGTTGTTTATTGAATAAACCCCTACTTTCATGTCTGACATAAATTTAAGTAAAGCAATGTTTGACATGACCACTACCTGTTCATGACTTAAACTGCGGAAAGTGCAACGTTGTCGCTAGATATGTAAAAAACAGAATGGTGCACCTTTTATAGGAGGTTTCATACATCCCACAGCTTGGCTCTGAATGCTGAATTGATTGATTTTGGTGGTACGTGCGATAGACTTGGGCTTATTGTCCTTACAGAATACAGAAAGGGCATTGATACCGAAGTCATTGAAGAACCCAACGTGTAAGTGACCGATGGCCTGGGATGTGGTGTAGAAGGCTTCGGTTTCACTGGTGACAAGTTGTTACATACGGTGTCAGGTGCAGCCCCTTTAGCTTGTCTCTTCCCTGATCCATCAAGTGGACGGAGATGGTCGTTCCGAAAGCAGCTGTTGCCCTGTCATCCTGGCTGATGATGAGTGTGCACGCAAGGGAATGCATACATGTATTAATACATTTCTTAAGATACAACTTTGGGTCTATCCTCACAACTTAGAGGTGACCTCCTGACTTGGGGGTCCCAGAGCAAGACAAATCAGTTAAATTGGTTGTGAGACATCCTGCATGAGTAATGCTTCATGCTGTGTCACCAGCCATGTCCGGTTTCTCATGATTGATGGCCTATATGTTGGCCGGCAGCGTTCTCGCATACCCTTAAGATATTCCACATACGGTGAAGATGACTAGCTATCCTCATGGTATGTTTTTGAAGCTTAAACATGAGCTGATCCATGTTTGGAATAGGTCTCCTCTTTTATAAAGAGACTGAAATGGTTTGAGTTATTGACACCTTCTCACATATCTCTTTGGCGAGATCACAGCTCCTCATCTGCCTTTTTCAACCCAATGTATCTGCTGGGCCCTTTATACAGTGGCTCCCTGGGATTCCACACCCTTCCCACCCTGCCATCCCAGACTGTGACAAAAACCTAAGTCGGGTGACTGAAACCCGACCAGGCCAAATAGGTTTTCAGCCCCAGCGAGAAACCTTCTTAGCAGACTTGACGGCTCCTCATGTTTTCGGTTTCTTTTTTCACGGAGCATCAACAATTATAGCTGAAGATCACCTCAGCTATAGTGCCTTCTGGCCCTCCCTCAAGCCCTTCCCCACAGGTTTAGTGCAAAGTTCTTTATGCTTCCAGCCCACCTCTACCTCAAGAGGCCCAAGTAAACCTAACAGCTATTTCCTACATCAAATAGGATTTCCATATGGCGACAGATTAGCACTCCCCATTGGTTCAGCCGCCAACCTCCTTAAGTAGTAGGTATGTGTAAATAAACAAAACAAATCAGAGTAAACACAGCCTCTAAGAAAGGCGTAAGGTTCCAACCTGAGCATTCCCTGAAAGGCACTCAAAAGAGCACTGAATAAAATCAATGGGCTAAGCCAGCACTGGGGACTTTGATCTGAGCCTCTTAGGTTTATATTGGACGGCTGCCCTGTTCTTTATGGTCAGCTGAAGCCCCTCTTTCAGAAGAGCGGATCAAATAACATTATGCGCCTGCTAACATCTTTGATAGTCTTTAGAGCTGTACACTGCTTAAATACTGCTTGTGGCTTTTATTCCAGCACCAGGTGGTGTGGCTGTTTTTTTCATGGCTGACACTTTCAGAAAAATAAATGATACTTTGATATTTTTCCCTAGCTGAACCTGGGGCCTCTCTAGTTTTTATTTTCAAAGCGTGGAAAAGGTTGCAGATTATCACTGTAAAATTCAGCCTTTTTCCTGAATGTATTTTCAGTGGCCTGTTTGTTCAAAGGTTTGTTTGCAATGCTGGTCAAAGGGGCCATTTTCTAGTGAAAAAACATTTTGATTTCTTCATTTTATATATATATAGAAGTGATGTATTTCGGGTTGACAGAATAGTATATTTTAGTATATCACACTGCATAATATCCTATTTTTTCCAGAGAAGGGCTAAAGGAATACCCTTTGATTTCATCATTTACGTCACCATCTTGATCATAATGCTGAAAATAGCATGTAGTGATGAATTGGTGCTTGAAGAGAAAGTATAATATTGCCCTGTTTAATGCTACTTGTAAATTTTCTGTGTTTTGTCTGGTCAGATGTACATATTCATAAGTTAATGGTTAACTACTGCCACTTAAAACAAGCATTTACAGTGCAATAGGTCTCGCATTACTGATAGTTTGAGGTATTGGCGTTGCAAATAATAATGCAACTCCAATAGCTCATACTTTCAGTAATGCGAGACCTAGTGCATTGCAAATGGTTGCGTAATGAGCCAGGAACCAGCATTGTATGTCTCAGTACAGTACCACAAGCTGCTCCTAGAGGTCCCTAGTGAGCAAGGCACCAGCACTGCTTGTCTAGGTGCAGTACCGTAAGCTGCTCCTAGAGGTCCCTAGTGAGCATCATAAACTTTGAAGATATGGTAAATTCACCATACCCATAATGCATTGCATGCAAGACAGTACCACAAGTACATTCAAATAGCTATGTCCATTTATACAATTAGTAGCTTTGAAATGTGACAAAACAATTATCATATTAATTCCGGATTAGGTTGTACTCTATGTGGAGCTGATGAAGGGAAATTTATAGAAGGTCTAATATAAATGTGAGACGTGGTAGGTGCAGTACCGCAAGCTGCTCCTAGAGGTCCCTAGTGAGCATCATAAACTTTTGGTCACATATGCAAAATCCACCCTACCCATAATGCTTTGCGTGCAAGACAGTACCCCGAGTACATACAAATAGCTGTGTCCATATATACAATTAGGAGCTTTGAAATGTGACAAAACAATTATTATATTAATTCCCGATTTGGAGCTGATGAAGGGAAATTCATAGCACGTCTAATATAAATGTGAGATGTGCTAGCGAGTAAAGTAACCACTGCCAACCTAGTTTTGGACCAAGTGAGTGTCCTGTCTGAAGGCCTTTAAGAAAATAGTGCCTTTAGGCTGTAGTTAAAACCTAGGCCGTAACAACACATGTAACAGGGGGTGTCCTCATGGGAGGTTACAAGAAGAGACAAGGCATTAAAACCTAGGGCGTAACAACACATGTAACAGGGGGTGTCCTCATGAGAAGTTACAAGAAGAGACAAGGAAGTACTAAGGAGGGACTACAAAGCCTAATGACCAATGAAAAGCCACCATTTACAAAGGACAGGGACAGGAGCCAATTAAAAAGATGGGCATGAAGTAGGCGGAGCTTTATACACATATCCTGAATACAGCATGTCTCGAAGAGACAGCGCAAGCGCTGCCTACGCGAGACCTAAAAAAGGAAGAAATATCCTCTATCCCTAGTTGTGAGATCTCACAGTGAGTGGTTTAAATGTTCTGATGTCTGGAAGGAGTCTGCAGTGCATGTTGCCTCCCCAGTGCTCTTTATCCTGAATGATATCAAGACGAAAAGAGAAAGCCTGTTGCTGATGTGACAGGGAGGTTGGGCTAGGCATGGGACATCATGTCCTCTCTTTAAATTCTTTGCTTTCCCTGCCATTCTTCCCTATCTGCCTCTGACACCATCAAGGATGGTTTCTATCTGCCTGCCATACAACAGAAAACTAAAAGAGTGCTTGATATGAAAGCTGAGTAACTCATTCTCAGAACCTCTAAACACTAAAAAATAATGTTTTCTGTGAAATGGTATGTTTTCATTTGAGGTGCTAAATAAAGGGCCGTATAAAGAATCCATGCATTTTGAAAAAAACCTTGGAAATGCCCAATCAATACCGGGATCCCACCAGGAGCCGGGGGGAGCATGAACTTATGGCATTAGCAAGAAGAGCTTACTCAATGGAGGGGCATCTGAAAGGGCTGAGAGATGCTCACATTACCAAAGGACACCATCAAAGGAGTAGGGTTTGGCACACAGGGGGCCAAGATGGCACCCACTGCATGGTGCTCAAAGCTACTCTAGTGAAGTTAGGTTTATCCTTAAATAATGAGCATGCTATTATTCATTTAATAGATGTAGCCACTGAGCTAGTCTCTGAACCTTGTCAAGTCATCACTTTTCTTGTTTCTGATGGCATAATTATATTTTATCACTCCTTAATTTGAATTGAATGTTCTGTACTATATTGTCTGGCCAATCTGTGATGGGACTCGGAATGCATCCTTTTACACTTTGTACAGTCCTAGCCAAGAAAAAAACTGCACTTGAAGTTCTCTTCAATAGGCGAGGATTGTAATGAAAGTTTAGAGTGTAGAGAGCACTGGTATACAAAGTTTTTATTACTCAAGCAAAGTCTGGCCTACAACCTGATTATGCGCCTACCTGTAGTTTACGGAGTATCCTGCTTTCTTTCATCGATGTCCTGGTGTAGTATTTCCACATAAATTTCTGTTATTTTCTTACAACTTTGAAAATTAATATATATTGGAAACCTTTATTTCCTTGAAGCAAATTAAAATTGATACCACACTTTTATTGAGAAAGCTCACAGGCAGAAATCTCTGCAAGAATTTGCAAGAATAATGGACCCTTAATGAAAGAAAAACTTCATAAATTTGCACACCCCAAACTGAACCTTATTTTAAGCAGAATCGATTAATAGTTTCCTGGGAAATTTCACAAAATTCTATAAACACTTAAGTAAATTAAAGTCTTATGGCAAAATACTGTTTGCCGTTATCTCGCATTCCTTTTTTTACCTGAATGTGCACACTTTGCACAAAAAAAAAAGTCTCGCAAGAGACTGGTCTCTGCAAAAAATAAATTATTCTGTTTCGTGCAGAAATTACGTGAACTTGCGTTAAGAAACATTTCAAATAGTAAAAAAAATAATTTATTAATTACATTTGTCTTAAAGGTCCACTGTTAACAAAAATTTCGTTTTCTTTCTTTGTTCTGCAGTTGCATGTTTGTGCTGGTGGGGCCCCTGAATAAGGGCCTGATTTCGATTTTGGCAGAGGGGTCCTCTGTTCCAAATGTGACGGACATTCTACCCACCTTAATACTAGTGCAATTGGATGTAATGCTCTTGTAACAAGGCGGACTGGACAGGATATCCGCATCCTGTCCGCCAAACTTAGGGGAGAGGGTGTAGCCTTACGGCTAGAGCTGTCGACCTTGAAACTGGCGAACTGTGTTTGAGTCTCGGCAGGGACGCTCAACATCCTGTGATTCTGGGCAAATCACATAGGGCCAGATGTAGCAAGCAAAATTGCGTTCGCAAACGCTGAAATTCGCAGAATTTTGGCGTTTGCGAACGCAATTTTGCTTAGTGGTATGTATTAAGGCAAAACTGCCTTGCAAAATAAAGAATCGCAAAATCTGCGATTCCCTATTTTGCGATTGCATTTAAGGAATCGCAAATTGCGATTCCTTAAATCCAATGTAAGAAGCACCAAAAAGTGCAATTTGGCCTTAAGGAATCGCAAATTACCACCAACTTCAAGTTGGTGGTAATATGCGAATTCTTTGAAAAATGCACTTTTTCGCATTTTTCAAAGTGCCATGTGGCGCACATACATGCCCTTAGGGCATGTATGTGCGCCACATGTGCACACATACATATTTCAGGGGTGCAACAGGGTGTCAAAAGGACACCCTGGCACCCTGAAATTGCATTCTCAATTTGCGATTCTCTAATTGCGATTCGCAAATTGAGAATGTCTTCCCATTCATTCCTATGGGCCTCTACGCCCATAGGAATGAATGGGAAGGTTTTCCTTAATTGCGAATCGCAATTTGCAATTCGCAATTAATGAATATTAAGGAATCGCAATTATTATTGCGATTCCTACATACATAGCATTTTGCGATTCCTTAATAGCAATTCGCTAAAATTCGCTATTAAGGAATCGCAAATGCAATCCTTGATACATCTGCCCCAAAATCTCCCCTGCCTAACAAAAATGAATGTGTCCATCTGTAACGAAACTGGTGCTCATGTATAGTGCTCTGGTGTTTGATAGCTTCGGGTCAAGTTTGCACTATAAAAAACTCTAAAAAAAATTAAAAAAAACTCTAAATCAGGCCCTAAGTCACTTCAGCATCACAAAGATGAATCTAAAAACTTTTTTGCGTTTTTTTCCATAAACAAGGCTTTATTAAAGTATTTGAATGCACTAGCAAAGCAACACGTTTAACCAAAAGTTCCTAAAAAATGTTGACAGTTAATAACAAGATTCTTGTAACACGCTTGAAAATAAAATGTAACTGATTTGCCTTCATAAGCAGCTGTAAATCACTGTACTCCGAAGGGCCTGTTTAGCCTTGAGGACAGCAGTTAAACAGATTTTTGGGCAGCGGCCACTCCAAACATGGACTATGTAAATATAACTTCTTGTGAAAGGGGAAGCTATTGATCTCCCTCGGTGAAATTTGCCTAATCAAGAGCTGGAAACTGATCCTTGAGTGAAGTGAGTTCTGAAAGCGGCTCTCCTGTTCAGTGGAAATACCAATAAGGTGATTGTTTATGTCAGGATTTCACTTATGCAAATAAGCGAACTTTGTTGATATACTGAGTAAACTCTTGTGCTCAGCAATGTTTTCGTTTCTTGCTCAATTGAATGAATTTGCAAGAACCCTCGGTATGCACCAATGGATTTAGACTCTTAGAAAGTTTAGGGAGAGGATGGAAGGATGTTGATTTGTTCAAGAATAAAGTTGCTGTTTTCTGAAAGACATATTATGTTATAAAAAAATGCATAGCATCATAAATTTCATGAAACCAAATTAGGGGCAGTGGTAAGAGAAATAGAAGTTATAGAGTAATATAAAAATAATAATAATGCACACACATATGCAGCCATCGTGCACCAGCCCTGCAGTGCACTCCTTTTTAGGTCGAGCCTGGGCAGCGCATGCGCTGCTCTGCAAGCCATGCTGTATTGGAGTATGTGCTTGAAGTCCCGCCCACTCTCCGCCCATTTTTGTCATTGGCTTGTGTCATTGCCCTTCGTAAATTCTGGCTTCTGATTCGTTATTAGGCTTGTTAGTCCCTCCTTAGTACCGCCTTGTCTTCACTTGTAACCTCCCATGAGGTATGGCCCTTCTACTTCGGTTGTTACACAGTATGTCTTATTTACTCTGTAAGCACTTTTTAGGTCTCGGACTGGCGTTTGGAGCGTGCATGCGCTCCTCGCCTGCGAGAGCTATAGTAAAGAGTATGAAGAAGGGGACTTTAATCCACGCCCCTGTGTCTCGACCGTTTGCAATTGGCTTAAGTCATGATTAATGTTTTTCCGTGCTTTTGGTTTGCTGGCTGTCACTTTTGTTGACGCCCTTGCAGTTTTGTGATGCCGCCCATCGTGACAAGCACATCTGTTTTCACTCAGGCCATGTGACAGCCTGCAAACCAAAAGCACGGAAAAAACATTAATCACGACCTAAGCCAATTCTAACAAGTGGCTGAATGAAAACATATCGCAAGCGTTTTTTTTTTCTCTTTGTGCTTCACAGCCCTCGTGAAGAATTTTCTTATCTGCTTGTTAAATAAACAAGCAGATAAGAAAAGTCTTCACAACAGCCATGAAGCAGACGAGCAATGGCGCATAGGCATTCCGAGGGCGCCTGTTCCCAGCACTCCAAACAAGCATTTGCAATGCAATAGGTCTCGCATTTGCGAGAGTTTAAGCTATTGGCATTGTAAATGACAATACCTTTTATTTATGTTTTAAAAACCAACACGTAAATAAAAGGCATTGCCATTTACAATGCCAATAGCTCAAACTCTCACAACTGCGAGACCTATTGCATTGCAAATGCTTATCTTAGACATCCGCAGCTCCTCAAAATGATCTTTACCAATGTTTCTGTCGTCTTCCTGTTAGAAGAATGTGACCCTTATATAATGCTACTATACGGTACAGGCTAATGTCGCTGCCTAAGGCCTTGTTCTCGCTTAAGAAAACTTCACACTACTGGCTTAAGTCCCCTTCGTCGTGGCTCAACAGATGTTTAATGTGATTGAATTACACCCCGGCAGGAAGGGCTGGGGAGGTGCAGATGGCTCGGGCCTTTAAAGATAGCGCTGCGTTTCCAGAGAACCAGTAGTGGTAACGGAGCTCTAATCTCGGCTTCAATTGTGTGATCCTGGGCAAAGCGCTGCAGGCGCTGACATTTTACTGCAGCTGCTGACATTTTACTGCAGCTAAACAAACCTATCACATTTCCAGTGAAGCTGACAGGGGGCCTTTAATAATAAGGCGCTGTGTAAGGAGAGGTGGGGGCCAGAGATGAGTGCGCGCGCCCGTTACGGCACGGCAGCCGCGTGGGCCTCTCTAGAACAGCGCCGAGGGCCCCACGAACTTTGTTTGGAAGGTCATAGGCACGAGCGGGTTCTCCCGTTTCAACCCTCTTTGCGAATACCGTGCCTGCTTGTGGGTAACTCAATGGGTTCGGTGCGTGCTGGAAACATCCACGTTACAAGTTCAGACCATGACTAGCCTTACATCCTTCCAAAGCCGGTATTCTCAAACTGTGACTCGAGAAATATAGAGGCTTAACCACCACCAATGAAATGCTGAAATTGGCTCAGCCAGTCAGGAAGCATTATCTACACCCTCAGGCTGGGAAGAAAGAGGGGGGGGTTCACATAAGGCCCTGTCTGCTCCATTATCGGTCAGCACTAAATACACCGTGAGTGGCTGCTGATTGAATTACACCCGGCAGGAAGGGCTGGGGATGCTGATTGAATTACACCCGGCAGAAAGGGCTGGGGAGGTGTGTGCGGGGAGCTCTGCGCGGGGAGCTCTAAGGAGAGAGCACGAGTGCAAGGCAGGCACACCTCTCGGCAGCATGTTCTAGAAGCCTTTCTTATATATCCAGGGGGCCTTTAATAATAAGGCGCTGTGTAAGGAGAGGTGGGGGCCAGAGATGAGTGCACGCGCCCGTCAGGGCACGGCAGCCACGTGGGCCTCTCTAGAACAGCGCTGAGGGCCCCACGAACTTTGTTTGGAAGGTCATAGGCACGAGGGGGTTCTCCCGTTTCAACCCTCTTTGCGAATACCGTGCCTGCTTGTGGGTAACTCGGTGGGTTCGGTGCGTGCTGGAAACATCCACACGTTACAAGTTCAGACCATGACTAGCCTTACATCCTTCCAAAGCCGGTATTCTCAAACTGTGACTCGAGAAATATAGAGGCCTAACCACCACCAATGAAATGCTGAAATTGGCTCAGCCAGTCAGGAAGCATTATCTACACCCTCAGGCTGGGAAGAAAGAGGGGGGGTTCACATAAGGCCCTGTCTGCTCCATTATCGGTCTCTCTACTGATATTACAGTCCCGAGCTCTGGTTACCTAGGATAATTCGGTAGGCTACCTCGGAGGGTCAAGCGCCTGCTGCGGAGTTAGCCTGCCACCCTCACAGGATGATTAAAAGGAACACCGCGCGCGAACCTAAAGCCAATTCCTTTTCTGTGGTGAGCAGTGTGAACAGTTCATGTTACCGTGAACAAGAATGCACGTGGCAATAGGAATCGCCCTCATCCCTGATTAATGTTCATCTAGTAAAAGTACTAGATTCTCAGACTTTAGCTCAACAGCCGGCCCAGTGCGTCACTGTCTTATTTCCTGCACACTTCGGGGTACAGGACCACCTTTTGGTGAAACTGAATCTTTAGGCTTCCGGTTAACACAACTTGCCTGTGAGGCAGAGTGGAAAAATGCTCGGGCCTTTAAAGATAACGCTGCGTTTCCAGAGAACCAGTAGTGGTAACGGAGCTCTAATCTCGGCTTCAATTGTGTGATCTTGGGCAAATCGCTGCATTTGCAATGCAATAGGTCTCGCATTTGCGAGAGTTTAAGCTATTGGCATTGTAAATGACAATGCCTTTTATTTATGTTTTAAAAACCAACACGTAAATAAAAGGCATTGCAATTTACAATGCCGATAGCTCAAACTCTCACAACTGCGAGACCTATTGCATTGCAAATGCTTGTTTCTTTAATGGTTTCTCCTACTGCAAGCAAAACCTGCTTTCCTGCAACACCTGCGCACCATGCACGCTTTCACAGGGCGCTTTTACACTTGACAAACAAATGCTTTTTTTGGTAAAAGCACCCCATACCGCGCTTTCACTTTAATAGCGCCCGCGGACCTTTCTTTAGATGCGGCTCGTCTAAAGAAAGGGGCGTGGCCTCTATTAACGTGAAAGCGCAACATGGGGCACTTGTAAACAACAAGCATTTGCAATCCAATAGGTCTCGCATTTTAGACACTTTGACCTATTGGTATTGTAAATGACAATGCCTTTTATTATTGCAGGTTTTTTAAACACAAATAAAAGGCATTGTCATTTACAATGCCAATAGCTCTAAATCTCGCTATTGCGAGACCTATTGCATAGCAAATGCTTGTTATGTGGCTGTCCACAAGTCATTAGGCAAAATGCCATTGCTCACAGTCCAAGACAGCCAGTGGATGTAGTGGGCTGACCCATTGACTCATGCTACACCTACCAAGAAAAAGTGTACGTGGAAGCGATATATCGCACAGCCACTATGGTCGGGGTATAGTATAACCATTTTTGGTGGTGGTGCTGAATGTTCAGGGAACTCGCTACTCCTGGGTATCCCATAGAACTCTCTTTTGGCCTCCTCAACATAGATAGCTATTCAAGGGGAATCAGTTACATTGAAACAAGGGCAGCACACAAAAATAAGACAATTTCAACAAATAGCAGGGGTTAGTTTATTTGAGGGTGATTTGTTGTTATTTATTCTGACTCAAAAGCAAGGTAAAAACACCAGTATTGATAAATAAAAGGTGAAACTGCCATGGGTTTCATCAATATGGCTTTATCAAAGCTGCAAACAAATAAAGAACATTTTAAATAAAAAGATAAACAAAAATGTATGAGTCACAGATTGATAAGACGATAGTCTACTTGTAATGTCTTCAAGTGTGATCACTTGTTTTGCGTGTCTCCCCCATTTAATTGTTTCATGCTGTATGCTGCAGTGGGCGTGAGCAAAATGTGAATGGCACCTGCATAGACCAGTGGATGAAGAAGGCTGACTGAAAGCGCGACATATGTATATTTGTTTAGATTACTTATTTTCATAATGAAAATTTGAGGCTGATGACACATCTAAAGATGTTGGTAGGCCACACCGAAAAAGAAGAATGTGGAACGCGTCCAGCTTCTAGTCATGAGGATAAAGAAACATGGATATTAGAGTGATGGGTTGGGCCTTAGTCCTGCAAGGAAGTGTGTGATGGTGAAATCCACATTGCTATTGTTCAGAATTTTGGTTTAGCTCTTTACTAATTTGTGGGGTATTTCTATAGTACCAGCAATGTGGCTTTACAACTTTTTCAAATAAATTACATACACATGTATATAAACATACTGGGGGTCAAGAGAAACGGGTGTCCTGCGTATGTGTGAAGCTAGACTGTAAAAGGGAATGTTCCATCTTTTATAGTTCTTTGGAAGTGGAAAGGATATTGTTAGAATGTAGTAAGAAGCATGGAGTGAGGTAGTAGGAAGATGATGATGATGATGAAGAAGGATCCATGCTGTTCGCACAATGTGATTCTGGCCTTGTTAGATTTCCTCAATCGCTGTCCTTTGGGTTCCAAAATTCACTCAGTTACCTTCTTAAAGACTTACGTTCCCAACATCTTGTAAAGCTGATGTTGTTTGTTTGGGCCCTTAAGTTTAGGTTAAGATTGTCCCATAACCTTAGTCCTTGCTTGGCCAGGACACTGTCCCATGGTTAGTTGATCTTATTTTAAGTTGATGCATAGTTAGTGGTTTTGCTGGGAAGAGGGATCTCACAGCAGCATCTGAGGGTAATCTTCTGATGGTTGTTCTTGTAAGCTTCGTGCCTGGATTCCATGGGCTTGAACTGAATCCTGGATGCCTGGGGAACCGGTGGAGATGATGTCTGGTTCTGCCCCGCTAGTTGAGATTCAAGGATAGTCTGGCTGCCTAGTGTCACACTATTTACAGCATGTTTCTCAGCTTCTTTATATGGTTATGGCTTAAAGACTCAAGGAAACACATTCCCATGGATGGAATAAGGGCGTAAGTGTGCACATATAGCACACTGAATGAAAATAACAGTGCCCACTCGATGTTGAACGTGTGGCACCAAAGCTATTTAAAGAAACGGCGGTAAAAGAGCCTGCAGAGCTTTCCTGAACACAACTTGATCACATAGATATAGGAGATGTAAATGAAGAGTGTTCCAGATCCCACACTCCACGCCCTACTCCTCCTTTGAAAAGAGACCTCTAGGAATAGCAGGAGAACTGCTCTGAGGGGCATGGGCGCTTTAATCTTTTTTTCTGACTGCTCAAAACTACTTGATTGAGATAATAAATTATATTCACTAGTGGTCAAAACTTGCTTTCTCTGAAGTATAGAAAGTTGACATTTCAACCAAGGTGCTTATCACCACAGAAAGATCTCATTTCGACGCGGGCAGCAGAAGGGGAAGTGGATTTACAATAAAACCATCATGGCGCTCATGGGTAATGGACATACCATGACAAGGTGGTAACAGCAGCTGATTATGTCATCAACAGTGTTACTTCTAGTACTGGAACTGTGGGTACATGCAATTAACATATCCGTCAAATACAGGACTGGCATTTTTCTGAATGTGGCTAAGGACTCAGGGCCTCATTTATGATGTTTTGGCGAAGGGCAGCGCCACAAGGAATATTGCTTTGTTGCCCTACATGAAAAGAAAAGGGCAGGCATGCACTGTATCTATGAGATACAGCACATTCCTGCCCTTTTACCCTGTGCTGGCGCACAATGGGCTGCCATGCGCCAATGCAGGCACAATTGCGCCATTGGTGCAAGGGTGTCTGCATTGTAGGGTTCATTGTTTGTTTGCAGGAAGGGACACCTTCCTGCACAAAAACAATCATGAGAGGTGTTTTCATCTTTCTTTGCGTGCTGCAGAATGCAGCACATAGAAAAAGGAAAAACGAGGAGAAATAAAGGTATTTCTCCTCGTTGCGCCTCCCTTATGCCTACCCTGGGGAGGCGTAGGAATCTGACGCATTCCCAGGTTTACGAAACCCTGTAAATCTGGGAATGCATCAGATTCCATGGATGTTGCGTGGGAACACCCACAGCAACACCCATGTAATGCCCTTTTGGCGCAGAGTAATACGTGAAAGGGGGCCATATTTACGTGGCCATAAAAAGCCAAGCAAAGTGGTTTTACGTGGCCTTGTAAATACGGGCAGGCACACTGTGCTGCTGGTGCGTCCCAAAAAGTGACGCACCGGTGGCGCAATGGGCTAGTAAATAAGCCCCTCAACTCTTTATAGAGGCTTTTCACACCCTCAGGATAACCCACCCACACTTTACAAGGGACTGGGCTCTGCCCACAGGAAACAACAACTCCAGTCCTGGCTGACAGCCGAGAGTCAGATCTTCTTATGATTACTTAAATTGATGTTCAGTGGACCAGCGATTGCCAACTTGCCCCATAAATAGAGTCTTTCACGCATTGCAAAGTGACCATATGGCAGCATTTCTGTATATAACAAAAGACATGCCCATTGGCCACTGGAATTATGTGGCAGTGGAGGGTGGAGTTATGCAGCAGGGTTGACAAAGTTGTGTGGCGCAAAGTGGCACATTTTACTGTACAATGCAGCACTATCTTTCACAGTATCCTATCGTTATTTTGGCATTTTAACCGCCATGGACAAGGTTGTGCCTCATTATTGCCAGATTAACACCTGAATACAGTAACCAGCAACTGAAAGGAGACCGGCTAACCCTGGCAAAGGGTCAGCCACTAGGTGGAACCAAGTGCAGCACATTTTTCGTAACTTTTGAACTGTTTAAGCTAGAAACTATTTTTTATGGTGAAATCTGCAAATTATGCAACAGGTAGATTATGTGGCAAATGCATCAAATCCATAGTTATGCGGAAAAACGTCTCAGCCGCAAACTTCTATAATTCCATTGTCCCTGCAAATACCTAAATAAATGCAATAGTTGTAGCCAACAGATGTCTACCTCACGATCAACTGGGGCTTCTCCCTTCCTACTAGAGAAGCTTCCGACACAGAGGCAAAACTGACTGCTGACTCTCTTATGCCAGTGAACAGCTGCAGGCAAAACTGACTGCTGACTCTCTTATGCCAGAGAACAGCTGCAGGCAAAACTGACTGCTGACTCTCTTATGCCAGAGAACAGCTGCAGGTAAAACTGACTGCTGACTCTCTTATGCCAGAGAACAGCTGCAGGTAAAACTGACTGCTGACTCTCTTATGCCAGAGAAACAGCTGCAGGTAAAACTGACTGCTGACTCTCTTATGCCAGTGAACAGCTGCAGGTAAAGCTGACTGCTGACTCTCTTATGCCAGAGAACAGCTGCAGGTAAAACTGACTGCTGACTCTATTATGCCAGAGAACAGCTGCAGGTAAAACTGACTGCTGACTCTCTTATGCAAGTGAACAGCTGCAGGTAAAACTGACTGCTGACTCTCTTATGCCAGAGAACAGCTGCAGATAAAACTGACTGCTGACTCTCTTGTGCCAGTGAACAGCTGCAGGTAAAGCAGACTGCTGACTCTCTTATGCCAGAGAACAGCTGCAGGTAAAACTGACTGCTGACTCTCTTGTGCCAGTGAACAGCTGCAGGTAAAGCGGACTGCTGACTCTCTTATGCCAGAGAACAGCTGCAGGTAAAACTGACTGCTGGCTCTCTTATGCCACTGAACAGCTGCAGGTAAAACTGACTGCTGACTCTCTTGTGCCACTGAACAGCTGCAGGTAAAACTGACTGCTGACTCTCTTGTGCCAGTGAACAGCTGCAGGTAAAACTGACTGCTGACTCTCTTATGCCAGAGAACAGCTGCAGGTAAAGTGGACTGCTGACTCTCTTATGCCAGAGAACAGCTGCAGGTAAAACTGACTGCTGACTCTCTTGTGCCAGTGAACAGCTGCAGGTAAAGCTGACTGCTGACTCTCTTATGCCAGAGAACAGCTGCAGGTAAAGCTGACTGCTGACTCTCTTATGCCAGAGAACAGCTGCAGGTAAAACTGACTGCTGACTCTCTTATGCCAGAGAGCAGCTGCAGGTATAACTGACTGCTGACTCTTATGCCAGTGAACAGCTGCCGGTATAACTGACTGCTGACTCTCTTATGCCAGAGAACAGCTGCAGGTATAACTGACTGCTGACTCTCTTATGCCAGTGAACAGCTGCAGGTATAACTGACTGCTGACTCTCTTATGCCAGTGAACAGCTGCAGGTAAAACTGACTGCTGACGCTCTTATGCGAGTGAACCGCTGCAAATGCCATATGGGCCGTGAGTTAATAAAGCCTTTTAACTCTCAGAAGTATAATGAAGCACTTACTTCCAGAATGAATGTGTTAGTTCATTCTTGGCGCTAGAACACGTTAGAGGCGCTGTAAGGTGAGGCCCAGGAAGGCGATCTATGACTGTGTGCCTTACTGGAGGAATCAATGCTGCCATTATCCCATCCAAGATGACATCACCCTCCGACAAGACTTTTCCTCCCACGCTCATATTGCAGTTGTGAAATTACCCCCCCTGCCTCCCTCCCCCCACACCCACACGCCTACTCCCCGCCACTTCCCATAGCACTGTTTCATTCTGAAGTGCTTCCTTTGTGTTTTTTTTTTAAATAGGGAACCCATCAATGTGAACTTTCAGAAAGAGATATTTCGAGGAAGAAAGTATAAAGGCCTATGTTGTTCAAGTTAAAACAGACACCAATCCGTTGGCACGCGGCAGGTGATCTGGGAGTGAGTGTTGTTTAAAGCGCCCGTCCCGCGGTTTCTGAAATGTACTCTGACCAGAGGATGTTTTTCTAACTACAAAGAGCTTTTGAGTCTGGCCTGGTGCCGCACAGTCTAGGTTCACTTTTCATCCTCGGTTGTGATGAGTTTTAACCCTGTGTGTTATTAGATACATTTATGGGGTCTTTCACGACGGTTTTTGTACAGTGTCATTTTAACGATATTTGGGGCCACGGGCAGGCCATATTTTGGTGAAGTCTGATTGGAACAACTTTGGATTTATTACCCATTTTCTGCTCATTCAAGCTCTTATGATGCCAAATAATTTTGAATTATAATTTTAATTTTCGGAAACGATGGCACACAAAAACAGCCGAAAGCTCAGTCTGACCGACATTCTCCCCCAAATAGAAACAAAAGAAAGCTAGAACAAGCATTGATGAACCCATTTCCATTTGCGCCAGTTTCTAGGTTTTTTTTTGTCTTGCAACAGCATTAATGTGGAATTTGGTATCTAACCAGGCTGTTCCTCCCACAATTGGAAAGGCAGGTAATCATGACTTGGTGGACATTCAATGCACTAGTGCATAATGAAAAAAATAAGACATATGCGTGTAGTGTTTGGAAATATAGCTTCAATTGACAGACATTCACAATCACAAAAAATCTTCCTTCACAACTGGCATTACCACTGCCATATTGAAAGTCAAAGCACTGCTCTCAGAAGTTTCATCACTCATTGGGTGAAATCAAATCATTTTCAACTTAATTCCCCTGTCTTGTCCCTTCTTTCCTTTTTAGGCCGAGCCTGGGCAGCGCATGCGCTGCTCTGCGAGGCATGCTGCATTAGAGTATGGCCTTGAAGCTCCACCCACTCTCCACCCATATTTTTCATTGGCTTGTGTCATTGTCCTTTGTAAATGCTGGCTTCTGATTCGTTAATAGTCTTGTTAGTCCCTCCTTAGTACCACTGTGTCTTCATTTGTAGCCTCCCATGAGGACTGGCCCTTTTACTTCTTTTGTTACACGGGACGTCATATTTAGTCTGTAAGCACTATTTTCTTTAATGCGTTTCTCGTACTGCAGGCACGACATGCTTTCCTGCAACATTCAGCACGCCATGCGTGCTATCACTTTCCAAGCAGCCCGGGACAATGGCGACCGAGGTCTCACATTAACAAGAGTTTGAGCTATTGGCATTGTAAATGACAATGCCTTTTATTTATGTGTTAGTTATTAAAACAGAGAAATAAAAGACATTGTCATTTACAATGCCAATACCTTAAACTCTCGCAAATGTGATACCTATTGCATTGCAAATGCTTGTTTTGCTGGTATACGTTTCTGGCTAGTTCTTGACCAGCTGGCTCTGCTGAGGAAGAGAAATGGGATGCGGCACAGGACTGGAAAAGGACAGAGAGGTAAAGAGAATATAGCGAGTGAGTTGAAGAAGGACGGTGGAGGTGAGGTAGAGAGATGTGTGACATAGGGAAAGATGTAAGGGGAAGAAGCAAAGGTGAAGTAGGCAGAATGAAAGATACGAAAAGGCAAAAAGATAAAAGGTCGGTCAAGAAAGAGAAGTGGAGGTAGGTGAGGTTTTAGAGTGAGGTAAAGGGAGAGGTAGGGAGAAGGAAATGTATAAGGAAGGTTACGGTTGGAGCACAAGGAGGGATGAGGTAGAGAGAGGAAACTGTATACAGTAAGAGAGGTGAGGTATTGAGATAATTCTAAAGTGATGCAGGGAAGAAGCAGAGTGGTCAAAAGAGGAAAGAGCAAATTGAGAAGTGAGGTATAGAAATGCAGGTCAGGTAAAGAAAGTGGTGAGGTAGAGAACAAGGTAGATCAAGAGGGGGGTGGGCTGAAAGAGAGATGGGTTACTGAGCAAAAAGCGATGAATAAGAGATAAAGGTGACGTATATAAAGAAAGGCGTGGCTGATACTGAGGTATACAGAAGAGGGGATAGAGAGAGTGGTAAGGTAAAAACAGCGAGGTGCAGAGAGTGGTGATGGAGAGGGGTAGAAACAGGCACAAAGCGGAGAGGGAGAGGCAAGGTAGACAGCAGAAGGTGAGCTTGAGTAATGTAGAAGTAAAGAAAGAATTAAAGAGTGATGACAGATTGGGAGCGAGAGATGACAGAGCAAGAAATAGGTGAGCAGAGAAAAACAGGTAGATTGTTGAAGTATGGATCGGCAGAGTCGGAGGTAGAGATTGATGGTAAATGGAGATAGAGAAAGATCACCTCAATGGAGGGGCCATTGGAAGATGGGGCCCCTGGACAATGGCCCTCTTTGCACATCCCTTAAACGTTTCTGCTTTTCTGCAGACTTACACCAACAGACATGCATGTCTACACAGCTGCGGCCTGTGCAGGTAAGACCGTGGGGCCAGGTGGGAGGGTGGGGGGGTGGGGGTTACCATGAACGATAACTAGGGAAAATTAAATGAATAAATAATTTTCCCTCATCATCGTCCGTCAAAATCCCCCCCCTCAGGCCCCACCGCTCTTACCTGCATGGGCCGCGGCTGTGTCTACGTTACATGTAGTGTTATTAAAGTGAATCAATATGTACTCTACCTACGTGTGTGTGACGTGGGCCTAATGTATGATACGAATGTGTCCATTACACGCACATATTTCCAGAAAGGGATTGGAAAACCGTGTGTGCCCAGGAACACCAACGAGTTGCCAGAGCTATGCACTGCAAAGTTTGTCATCACTAACAAAGAAGTTATATTTTGGGCACTCGCATACCTATCAGATTAACCCAGTTGTCATTATGACATGCACACATTGCACGTTATTCACAAGGAAATGCATGTGAGTTCCTACTTAAGCGTAACTTGCATCTTTGTGAATCAACTGCACAGTGACTTCTAGAGGTGTAGACAGTTTTCAAGAGGATCTGACAGTTTTTACTACACATGCAGCATAGGCAATTATGTTAAAGGAACCATGTCGTTAATTACTTCTTTTCCATTTTTATTTTATTTTATTTTACACCTTCCTTGCATGTGTCCCTCTTTCTACATCCCTTGCCATTCACAACCACTTCAATCTATATGCCCTTACGTGGCCCCTAAATAGCATTCCAAGATTTAATCAGATCTCGTGGCTCCATTCTTCACATTCCACACTCAGCCCCTTGGGTTATCTCTACTTCTGTTTATCATCCAAAAAGCCTTCCATGCTTCCGACCTTGACGTCACGTGTCTCCTCCACCACCTTCAACTCTGGCCTGCATGCCGTGGTCTACTCAATGGGATACAACCTCCCCTTGAAGTATAGTCCTCCTCGCTGACATACCAGGTCCACGGGTTTCTCATCTCACACCTTGATAGCTGAATTGTCTGTCTTCCAATATGGCTGCAGGCAATCACCCATCACAATCCGTCCTCCGTGGTACACCAAAACTGTGTAAAATAGACCCTATCAGGGTATGTCTTATTGTCTCTTGTCAATGCTTTATGTATCAAGGATCTCATTCTGAGAAGGATTCCACATCACCGCCATGTCCCTTGCTCTACTTCCTGTTGTGCTTTCAGACCCTCATACCGTCTCTTTCTCCATCTTCTAAATGAATGCTTATAGCCATCTCTGTCTTTGCCACTGTCTGCAGTTATCTCTCTTGTCACATAAGCCAAACCCACAAACCTTCTCATTCAAAAATCTCAACCTTTTGTGTATTTTAACATCCAATCCCGCCAACCAGGACTATGTCAACGCGTAGGTGAATCTGTAAAAAAGAATAAGGTGCAAAATGTAGCAAAAATTATGTGACATTACACAAAATTTACTTGTTGGCGTCTTGCAGAAAAATGAATGTGAGGGTATACCCTGTGTTCAGTTGTCACTCGAGACCGGCAGGGGAGTATTTCGAAGAGAAAATGCCCCTGGTTCGTGGTTTTACTGTTACAGCAAAACATTTTCTTCCTAAAAAAGTTGGCTGCAGTCCAAAGTCAAGCGAACTTTTGCACCATTCATATTACATGAAATTTGAGAAGTTCGCAAGATGTGGCAAACGTAAAAAAAAGATTCTCAAGGGTTTGTTTATTCCGTATACGTTTATTCCATCAAACAGCTTTCTGCCTCTCATTCACACATAAACCTGTTTTTTAGCACACAGGGCCTCAAAAACCCCATACAATTATATTCACAAGTGATTGCATTTAAACATTTACCAATACTATGTTAAAAAAAGTGATTACATGAAAAAGTAAGGTATTAAAGTGCCACTTGTTGCCAACGCCTCCACAGATGTCTGGGTTGTGGTTGGATATGCTATACCAACGTTTGCCATCGAGATTACATAGTGTAGTGACATTCAGCTGGTGAGTGACCTCAAATGAAAGTATGCATTTGTATTTTTTTAAAAATCTGATTCTAAGTGATGCTCGCGGACTTATTTTTAGTTGTTATGTTACAACTAATGTAGTATCTGTACGTGTGTTGTTCATTGTTTTTATTAGAGCAGCTTGTATGATTTTATCCGACTGTTTAATACGTGTTTTAAACTTAAACATGATACACATACATAAAAGGAAAGTATTTACTAATAGGTTTGTTTGTAAAGTCCACCCTGCAGTTGTTTTTGAAGTTGTAGGTGGTCTTGTTGTTTTCCTAATGTCCTAGTGCATTCCAGGCATCTGCACCTTTGACCTGTGGGTTGCTCTTATGTTTAGCTTTGCCGCAGCATTATTTAGTGTTAAAAGTATGAAAAATGCATTTCGAATTAGTTGCAGTGTACAATTCTCAGCTCAGAGCCGTCCATACATATTGCATGTAAACAAACATCTGTCTACATGTGGTGGAATTTCTCGTACGCATCATAATCTAGTAAGGTCTTCAACGTTTTGACAGCTTGGAGTTGATTAGACCAAACAGAATGTTCTCCTTGGGGGTCAAACTATCCGAAGGAGGGCGGCATCACTCGAGGAATGCAGTAATACCCTTAACAGGAAGCTGGCGTGCAGTAGGGGATGCATGCAGGGGGCAAACAGCAAGCCCCAGGCAGTGTTTTGTGTTACACAGCAACTAGGCTGACTGGTTTCTTTTAAGTAATTTCAAAGCCAGGTTGAAGATCAGATTGAGACAGTGTGTTGCCAGTTCAAAGCTCAAAGTCTCATCGTGAGATGTGTAAGAACTGTGAACCCTGGGGGACTGAGGTGGAGTTAGGAATGTGTTGCCATTGCAAAGAAAATTAGCTACACGCTTCTTAGAGAAATGGCGACGAGGCACGGCATATGAACAGGTCGGACAGCAGCTTCATAGGAAGGGTGCAAGGGACCTCGGTGCAAAGTAAGTAAAATGGAGCCCCTGCATCACATCAGATATAACTGGGATGCAGGGGACCCCTCACACTCCTGGCCCCCAGGCAGTGCTTAATATGAGCCGATAGTTGCAGATAATGCCCACCACATTTTTAGAGAGCTTATTTATTTTTCATCATCAGTGTTTAATTCTGATTATCAAAAGGAAACCAAGAGTTTGACTCATAACAAGAGAGAGAAAGTCAGAACAGGGAGAAAAAGAAGGAAAAAACAATGAGAAAGAGCGAAAGCAGTGGTGAAAAAGAACCTGAAAGTGAGAGATAAAGGGGCTCGGAGTGTGTGGTGGTGGATGAAAGAGACATGAGGTGGAATCAAGACCAGACAGCTTCGATATTTGGCAACTCAACCTTTGACAGTGCCAGCCTTGGGCTTCTGAGGAAAACGTCGGGCCCCAGTACTAATTCTTTTACAAATGAAGCACTGCTTCAGTTCCACTGCATCTGCTTCCCATGCTGCTATCCACTCCTGTCGGCCAGCATGACTTGTCTGTGGCAGTGGTCCTCAAAATACCAGTGGAACATCTCTACAGGCAGGGCTTTAAGTGGGCCGAGTCCTGCCGGTGCTGAGCACCGGCAGTTCTTAAAAGCAGATGCTGAGATGGGTCCCTATTGGGCTCTCCATTTTTACCATCAGGGTGGAGGAAAAAAAACTTAACTCTGCATCCATGACTGCTTTTGTTGTATCTTCAAAGAGACTCATTTTTAGGTTGAGCCTAGCGCAGCGCGCATGCGCTGCAAGACTTTATGTAAGGGCTTTCGAAAATGGCACCAGACGCTCGCACACGCTCCGCACACACTCGTGCGTGTGCTTAACTGCTATTTGCGTTTGCGTGCGTCTTCTTTACAAAGGCAGCATGCGATTAGTCCAAGGCGGGCGCATGTCCCACCTTCCTTAACAAATGTACCCGCCCATTGCATATTGCTTGCGGTTACGCGCAGCAGCAGCATGTGTTTAGAATTAGTGGTTTCGCTTTGCTGCCGCACTCGGTCGCTCGCTCGCCCCCGCTCCTCTCGCGTGTTTTAGTATTTCCGCCGGCCCTTTTTGCTTCCTGCACGAGTCTAGCGCGTTCGCTTTGCTATCGCGCTCGTTCGCTCGCTCTCGCTCCTCTCTTGCATGCTCTTGCATGGTTTACTATTTTCGCAGCTACAAGGCAAAACACATAAGTTTTCTTTAAGATAGTACAGCGCTTTAATAGCATCGCGCTCGCTCTCTGTCTCGCTCATTGGTTCGCCCCTGCTCCTCTTTTGCATATTTTAGTATTTTCGCCGCTACAAGAGAAAACACATAAGTCTTCTTTAAGATAGTACAGCGCTTTCATAGCATCGCGCTTGCTCGCCCTCGGTATTCTTTTGCATCCTTTTTTTTCCAAAAACACGCAACACAGGTCCCATGAGGGCGTTCGCTTTGCTATCTCGCTCCTTTGCTCGCCCCCGCTCCTGTTTTCCGTGTTTTACTATTTTCGCCACCACAAGTCAAAATACCTAAAATTTCTCTACATTATACAATATACTGCAGGGGCCGCATTTATACGGAGGGGGGAATGTATGGAGTCTTAGTAAAAAAATACTAAAATAAAACACGCAGAACAGGTGACATAACGGATATAAGTATTGTTTTTATATGTTTTAATATTTTCGCCGCCACAACTCAAAACACATCAGTCTTCTTTCTGATAGTACAGTGCTTGATATAGCATCGCGCTTCCTCGCCCTCGGTTTTGTTTTGCATCATATTTTTTCAAATAACACACAAAACCGGTCCCAGGAGGGCGTTCGCTTTGCTGTCTCGCCCCTTCGATAGCCCCCACTCCTCTCTTCTGTGTTTCCCTATTTTTGCCGCCACAACTTATAACACCTAAGTTTTCTTTAAAATAGCACAGCGCTTCATATAGCATGGCACTTGCTCCGCCCTTCCTTTTTGTTTTGCGATCGTTTTTTTAAAGTAATACGCACAACAGGTCACATGCAGTATAAAAGTATTGCTTTCACACGCATTGTACATAAACACACGCAAAATAAGAGGCCCCAGGAGGCTCCTTTGATAAGTGGCAGCAACATGTGTTTACTATTTTCTCACTGTTGTTATCTCTTCTATGTCACAGAACTCTCCCCTTCCCATCCTCGCTAAAATGCTATTACAAAACCAGTAGGTTGCATTTACAACTGTACGCCTACACATACAAACTTTTTGCTTTACGTCTATTTCCTATAACAAATACGCCAATAGGTATCGAATTCTAACCTTACAAATATTCAGCCATGCAACACTTTATATTACTGCACATAAAAATAGATGCTACCTAACTACACACTTACAACATACCAAAAGCGAGACCTATTGGCTATGCCAATGCTTGTTCTGTTTTTTATAGCACAAACTTGGAGCAAACATCAGCACCAGTTACATTGCACAAGGACATATTCATGTTTTGAATCATAGGATGTTGAGCTGGCGTGAGGCTCGAACCAAGGGCACACGCCATGAACAAAGTCCTTTTCTGGTTTCCTGCCAGACGCGTTTCGGGCCAACGCCCTCTTCAGTGGCAGACCATGTGATGTGACGGCGTGTGGCAACCGCCAGTAAATCCCCGTAATAATTATGCTCAGGTGAACCACCTGAAGCATTGCTTCCTGGGACTGGTGATTCAGTAAAACCCAAGTGGGTCGCCGCCGACACTCACATTCAAAAATGTCTTTAAAAGGATTGCCGATGTTCGCGCCGGCACCCCTGCATATAACAGGCACCTCCTGTTCCACAGTTAGCTGCCCCAATAAAGCAGCCGCGGACCCGCAAGTGTTTCGCGGTGGTGCAATCCCGCGACCAGGCAGGCCGCTATACAAAATGCAAAAAGAGTTGCCTCTAGGTGGGATGCACTCCCAAGTGGAGATTACGCCAAAGCAAGGGCACACGCCATGAACAAAGTCCTTTTCTGGTTTCCTGCCAGACGCGTTTCGGGCCAACGCCCTCTTCAGTGGCAGACCATGTGACGTGACGGCTTGGGGCAACCACCAGTAAATCCCCTTAATAATTATGCTCAGGTGAACCACCTGAAGCAATGCTTCCTGGGACTGGTGGTTCAGTAAAACCCAAGTGGGTCGCCGCCGACACTCACATTCAAAAATGTCTTTAAAAGGATTGCCGATGTTCGCGCCGGCACCCCTGCATATAACAGGCACCTCCTGTTCCTCAGTTAGCTGCCCCAATAAAGCAGCCGCGGACCCGCAAGTGTTTCGCGGTGGTGCAATCCAGCGACCAGGCAGGCCGCTATACAAAATGCAAAAAGAGTTGCCTCTAGGTGGGATGCACTCCCAGGTGGAGATTATGCCAAAGCAAGGGCACACGCCATGAACAAAGTCCTTTTCTGGTTTCCTGCCAGACGCGTTTCGGGCCAACGCCCTCTTCAGTGGCAGACCATGTGACGTGACGGCGTGCGGCAACCTCCAGTAAATCCCCGTAATAATTATAATAATTATGCTCAGGTGTATATATATATATATATATATATATATCTGGATGAATGTACAGACGCAGCAAAATACCAGTGGGTCAGCACACTATGCTAAGTACAGATTTTTAGCTTAAGTATTTTAAGCCACGCCCTTAATTACATCGGCCACGCCCCTATGAGAGACCCCACAGTTGTTTCATCCCACTTAAAGCCCTGTCTACAGGGATGTGCAAAGGCATGTTCGGTGGGAAGAAAGATGGCTAGATAGATAAGTGAAAAAAGAAAAGATTATTGGAAGGAAGGGTGAACGAAAGGTGGGAATGGTGATAAGAATTAAGGATGATTGGGAGGATGAAAGGTGGATGGATAGGTGGATGGGCAGTTGAAAGGATGAATAGACAGCAGAGTAATTGAAAAGTGATAGTGTGAATAGATGGATGGGCAAAAGGATCAACTGATGGTTTGACGGATTTATTGATCGGTGGCTAAGTCAAAGGATGGATGCATGCACAGATGGTTGGATGGAAAGGCCCATGGATTGATGCAATTATAATCTATTGAATGATGGATGAAAGAACGAATGGATGACAGAATTGAAAGGCGAAATGGTGGATATCATTGGTGGATGACAGGATGAATAGATAGATGATTGGATAGAAGAGTCAAGTGAGCTCTTCTAGGGAGGATCAGGCGCACGTGCTTTGCTTGCACGGTGCCATCTGCACTTTTGTTCAGAGTGGGGGGTACTTTAATTTTCTGGCTACTCCCTTATTGGTTGCCTAGCAACTATGTTGCCAGAAGGGATTGTTTACGGTTTCAGAGTGGCTCTTCAGTCCTTGGTTTGTGTTTCAGATTATGTCAGGCGAATGTTTACCTTCATGCTTTTTATTAATTCACGAGTCACGCCTCGCCGCCCCCTTTGGTTAATCGAAAACGTCTGTGCTTTTTTTGAGGCGACCGGAGTCAGAGCTACAGACTGAACTTTGTTTGGAATTGGGCTCAGAGTACAATTCTGCAAAAAGCAAGGGGTTTGGCTTTTCCTCTGAATCGAGGAATCGTGCGCAATTAAAAACGATGAAGTCGGCAGCGACTTCATCACTATCGCCTCTCACGCTTTTATTCCTCCACATATCACAACCGGGCGCCGATTGATGACGTTGCTGTCAATCACGGCAGGAGTTTAAAGCGTTGGGCAGTTTGTACAGCGCAACAGAGGCTCGTTCCAACGAAACAGCTTCACAAACGGCCTTTAAACCGACATGCATTAACGTGCAAAATGTCACGTGAAGATATTTCCTATGTGGCGCTTCGATATAAATTATCTGTGATGTGCCCAAGATGACACATGCAGACTTGCACAGACGCTTTGCAGAAGCATTTCAGGATTAGTTCTCACGTGCGTGCATGTGCCGCACCCCGCCTCCCGGCCCTAATTTCACCAATTTAAAGTTGACATTGGCTTGCTTGCATTTGACGCACAACTTAGATCAGTCGATCTTGTTATGGCCTTTGTGATTGTTCATCACCTCACCCGTCTGTAGATTTTGTGCATTTTCCCGTTTGCATGCACACGCCCACCCTCCCGTTTTGTTTTTTCAAAGGGCTGGAACATAAACATGGATGGCACTTCCGCTTCCGGCTCATCTGTTACCACAGGTTTTCCTCGCATTTTAGCTGGTACTTTAAAAAAGTCAACAAAACGTGAAAAGATGATGCGTCAATGAGTAACTGCGCTCATCTCTGTCATTTATGTTAGGCCCGGGCCCGGTGAATTGAGCCAGGAATGTTTGAATAAAAATAAATCTATGTTGCTATGACAGAAAACACCATGTCTGCCGAGTTATTGGCTGGCGTCATTTTCAAGAGAGGAAACATATACTTCAGGCGTTTATAGCTTTTTGCCAAAAAAATCCCTTTTCAAAGCCGAGTAGTTGTTGACTTTTCTAGAACGTGCACCGACCATTAATTCCTTTGGCCAAGTCCAGCAGACAAGCTGTCTGTGCTGCAGTGCAGATCCGAGGGAAGGCTGCCCGCCACTGTTGATCTTCATATGAAATTTACTTCTGAAGTCTGACGTTTAATGATAAAATGACTACTTATGCTAACAGAATTATATGGACATTTAAGGTGAGATCATAACGTGCCTGGATGAAGATGGTTATTCATCGCAGGTTTCCTTAAGCCGTGTACTGCTTGTCAATCCATCACGTTGGTCTGTGGCCTTTTTGACTATCACTGACTGGCTAGCAGAGATGAAATGGTTCATGATTGTCAATAATCATCTTAAAGATCATCATGATGGGAGCCCCAGTAAAGACAATTAAGTGACTCAGGACTAATAATGGCTGGTATAAGCTTCTGCTCCAAGATTCCAATGTTTGTCTTTCTGTTTCTCCCTTTTTAATTTTTAGAATATTCCTTTGAATGTTCTAAAAGCCTTACAGCCCTTCTGCTTTGGGCTATACCAGCTGTTAAATGTTCTCTCTCTCTCGTTATAGGGCCTATAACTCTGGTTCTGGGCCTTTAACAACTGGTATAGCCTTCAACAGCAGGCTATAGGGCTAGAGAAGCTGTCTGAAGTCTTGCATATCCCCTGGTTGCAAAGTCCAGAGTAGGCCCTCCAGAATTTAAATTGCACTGGAAAACTTTGTGAAATTATCAAATTTAGTTTTATGGGAAGTTCTCAAAACTTGTCAAAATGTCATATTATGCAATTTTCCATAATATTTACTTGCAGGAAACTGGTTTGTCTAGAACAGTTCTAGTCGAGAGAGATTTTCTGCTCAGACCAGCCTGCTGCCGGTTTTTAGCTTGATGTTTCTACTAGAAGTATGCCTGGATGTAAAAAAAAAAAAATAAGCACTGTGAGATACTGACACACTACCTTTCATCCCGTAAGTGTAATTTAGCCTAATTTCATAAAGTTTACATGTAAATTCTAGAAATTCTACACAACAAAATTGCAGACTTTTTGCACACCCCTACAAAATACAAGCGTAGAAAGCGAAGAAAGAGCCACTAAAATGTAATTTGTGAATTGTTCAGACTCCAGAGCTTTTTACGGTATGAGTAAAGGCCTTGCATTGGGGTGTATACTTTCAGTTTAGATTTATGACAGTAAGGTAAATTCCCAAACATAATCCAAGCGTTAAATTCTAACAGTGGCAGGGATTCAGTGCAATCTAAGAATTATAGAGAAAATATGTTGTGTCCTGGGTACATAGGTAATCACCCTGGTGACCAAATTCAGCAACACAAAGATGTGTAGTTCCATTTTAGAAGTGGCCATCACCAACACATTGCAGTGATCCAGATTACAGCCGATAATGGCTCTAACAATGTTGGCCATGTGCTTTTCAGACAATAGTGAGTTTACACTATGTAACAGCTTTATATGACCGTCAGATAACAATCCGAGAGCGTCTCTACAATGCCAAAATGAATCACTTAAAAAAAAGTAGAGTAATAAAATGACCCCAAAAATGTAAATACTAAATTGGGGTTAAGAATATAATTCACAATGAGCCATAGCTCCTCTGCTATTTGTTTCCCTTTTTCTGGTGCCTAAAAGCAGTAGTAGCTCAGTTTAATTCTTATTTACACTCAACCCTTTCTATTTGTACATTGTAGAATGATGGAGAAGATGGATTTAAGAGCAGCGCATCCCTTATTAGGAAACCAAGAAAACTTGAAAATGATTTAGGTGTCATACACATAATTATGAAATGGCTCCAAGACTTGGGAGAAGTTGATGGAGGAACTGAACTTAGATGTTATAAAAGTCAGCTAGAGACAGAAGTCCTGCAGGGCTCTACTTCTAATCTTAGTTGCCACCAAATGCCCCCTTTAACGCAAAAATGAAGAAAACCAGGTGTTCCTCGCTCGAGCATCCCCATCACTTTCTTAATTCTAGGCAATATAAAAGACCGGTGAGGATGTGGACTTCTGCCGAGATGTCCAGCAGTACGAGCAAGTCTGTTGATCCGTTATCCAGGGTGTTCAAGTTGGGAGATTTGGCACCTTAACAAAATTTAACTGCAGTTGGTTGGGTTGTGAATGTCATCTCAAAGACCTAGAAGAAGGATGATACTAGTAATAGTTTGGCAACTGTTGAATTCAGTGGGATCCAAAGATTAGGCATTCTCTATTAGGGCAGTGACCCCGTGCTTGCATTAGGGACCTCTGGGATGCACTCGTTATTAAAAGAGCAAACAGTGAACTGTGTTACGACTGATAGAAACCCTTCAAAATAGTGCAAGGAGAATGGAGCAGTAGGGGCAAATTCAGGAGGTAAATCCGGAGATGGAATCCTACTACTTCAGTCATGTTCCAAAATAATGACTTTTGTTTAGGAGAGCTCCAGCCATTTGTGTTTATTTTGAAGTCCCGGGCTGGTGGAGTATTTAAGGTGTGTTTGAAGTGACACTTCAAACACACCTTGAAAGTGCTGTACTTCACGCTCTGCGAGCTGGAAGATCTGCTTGACCGACACAGATGCATCAATCATGTCAATTTTGTGTTTGATTGCTGCCCCTGTTCTTTTAAGGGAAAATGGCTAAAATCAGTTCAATGATGGAGGTCTATCACCCCTTCCAGGTCTCCATCACTACTTTCCTAGTCATTTTGTAGTATTCACAGAGGAAATCCTGCCTCTTTAATTTGCATCAAGCAGGATGTTGGCAAAACCTAGTGAATGGCTCTTTTGCGAATTAGTATGTTCATCACAGCACAAAAGTATCCTTGAGTCACATCAAAGACGCAGCACAAAAATTGTGTCTGAGATGTGGCTCAGAGAATAGCACATGAGGCCCCTGGTTCATAGATCTGAAATAATTCCAAACTATAACAACCAATCACACCTACTTTACCCCTGACATTCCAAGTCCTTTCCCAAATTGTGGTTGTAATCTGTGCTTGGTCCGCCCTACAGAGTGCTTTACATTGCTCATTATTGATCATGGCAACTTTGGCATTTACCTGCCATTGGTGGCACTGCACACATGGGACACATGGTGCTTGCTCTCTATGGTGCACACATCGAGTAGCTCAGGTACATATGTAGGCAGGTGACCTATTATTTCGAGTAATTTCGCATTTTCTTGTGAGTCATGTGGCATTTAAATGGGTTGTGAGAAATCTGCATAATTTGTAGTTGCATAATTACGCAGAATTTCGGGACATTTCAGGACAGTTATGAGAACATTATACGTAATTATGTGAAATGCAAAACTGGCATTTGGCGCTATATTTTAGCATAAAATGAGTCCTTCCAGTTTGGACACAAGAATGCATTTTGTGCTAAAAATATACCACAAAAAACATAAGCACCGCCAACAATAGGTTCTCGCGTTCAGGCCATTCATGTTTTTTCCCTTTCCCTCATGCAACATTTTGGCAGCAAACACGTAATTGCATGATGTCACATAATAGTGACATTTTGGGAATTTCGCATTACATGCATGATGCTAAATTACACAAGATTATGCGAGTGCAAGAGAAATTTCTACCAGGCCTAATTTATTCAATGTAATGCTTGGAAGTTTACATAGTGGAGACATTTGCCCTCTGTACGAGGAGGGTAACAGTATTTTAAGAAGATCATCATCCTCTTATTAGTTTATTTGAGGTTTTGTTTCTAGTGTGGTGTGGTTTCGGAGAGTACAGTAAATGGCTGGAATGTATATCGTTTTCAAATTTGCAAGCCAAACCCAATTTCTTCTACTCAAGAACAGGGATTACGGTAGACAATTTACCGCAATATTCCAGCCTCCCAGTCTTCACGTCCTCAGGGTTCTGACAGTGTTATTGGGCATCAGACCAACCCTGTCTATTACTTTGCAGCCATTATTGGCAGAAGCAGGAATGTAAAACCACAGTCACTGCTTGCTCACTGATATTTCCATCAGCCACATGCTGAACAAAAGATCCCGGAGCAGTGGGTTCAGCATTTCTCCCCCACCAGCACAGAGAGTACCCTTCATCCTTCAGCCATCTCACTAGTTCTCAGTTCTTCCCCCATCATCTTACTAGACCACCAAGCCCCCCCCCCTCTCAAAATGAACAGACCTTCTCCACCCATCCTTGAAAACTCTGTGGCCCGGCAGCCGTGCTTTATTGGAGTTTGAAAACAGATTCCTACTTTCTTCACCAACCATTAGTGTTGTTGTCCCAGCAGTGACCAAGAGCAGCTAAACCCCGCCCAGAAAAATGGTTTGTGGTACCTTCTGAATGAGATCTTAGGTAAAGAAAATAGAAAAAGTACAGTCCATGGCACCTTCTGCCAAGCAAACTTAAGGCCAGTATGGCAAGCTGAAAATGTACCATTTACTATTTAACAGAAAACCACTTCGAAGCTCAAAGTGAATAATAAAGGGAATGTGTGGCAAGTTCCTCAGGTACTTTCAGTAAAAAATAAGTCTAGTGTACAAGTTCCCTAAAATCCTCGGCACTAACTGAGATTTTCAGGTCAAACTTCCTAAACATTCCCAGCTTGAAGTAAGGCTATCAGGCCAAGCTTTAATAGGAATCCTTAGTTAAAAAGCTGCGAGCACTTCAAAGATAAACTCTCATTAGTACACTTAACAATAGAAATAGAAGAAAGCCTAGAATGAAACACTGTAATAGTTCCACCCACGACCAAAGTAGCAGCCCTACCATAGCAAGTGTCCACTAGAACCTGCCAATCGCTACAGAAACAGTAACTTACAAACATTTTTGCAGGTTCTTCCATCTTGGACTTGCCTTGCTTATGCCACAAGCCTCAATTCTAGATGATTTATAAGACTGAACAAATCACAACTTGCATGCTCCCTTGAACCAGGTGAGGAAACATAAATATAATTCCAAAAAGATAAGCTACTTTTATTTTTACCAAAGCATATCAACAAAAGACGCTGCTCTTGGAATGACTCAAACCTACCATACCTTCATCAGTTGACAAAAGTGATGGAATGTTTTATGCGTGTAAATACCTCCGTCTGGCCTGCATTCTTGCAAGATAGTGGGGAAATTATTCTACACAGCAATACCATGTTCATCCAGCATCTAACTGACGAGTGATTGAAATTGGCCTTGATATTTCATAGTCATGAAAAGCGATATCAGGCATCAGGTGCCCTGCATTTGGTATTGCATTTTAGCATTTATATAGTGCTTACTAGCCCTATGTGGGGAGCAGAAGCGCTTGCCTAAATGAGTAGCATGCTACACCATACAGTTCATAGAAGTTTAGGGACTCGCAAGAGCCCATTAATCTGGTAGAAAGTTGACAGCAATGTTGAAATCTGCAAGGTATGTAGATTTACAAGTCACATGCAAAATATAATATTTTACAGCATTTACATGGAGGCATTTTTAGAGACCAACACATTGCTCTGTATGCCTTAGCATCAGTGAGGTGTGAGACGATCGTGATGTATTATGGTTATCACACCCCATTATAAGTGTTACAGCTGTCCTTCAAAGTGGAGGTAAAGATGATGCCTTGAGGGTGCAGGGGGTGGTACGATGACGATCCACCTCAGCATTTGAACTAAGCAAGCTGATGCCGCTCTCTTCCATGTAAGTAAAGGGAGCAACCTCTGACTTGAACTCCCACTCATTCCTTGCCCAAGACATTCAGTCCTTCATCATTAAAATAATTCATTAAATTAATGACGGGAACACCCACCTGTCACTAGGGGGTTTTGTTTGGTATCAGTACTCGTTTGCAACTATTCAGTAAAGGAGGTTACCTTGAGTGCTCCATTCGTTCACACTAGAGTCTGGTTCAACTCTTGCTAGGTAACTTCAGCTTAAATGTTGGTGTGAGCCGGCCTGTCTCTTTATCTGGCTGGCAGGAATACACAGCCAGTCAGTTATACAGCATTGTGCATTGGCCTTGATTCTCATCTTCATGGTCAAGCCCCACCCCAGATCCCTGGAAGACTACCCATCTTGCGGAATAGTGAAGGTGAGGAAGTTGGGTGGCTCTACCCTCCTTGGCAGCCATCTTTCGGATATCAATGTCCCACTCATTTTCTATAAACCTATTCACCGCAGGGCAGCTTACCAAGCCAAGATATGCTATCGCCCATTAAAACACGTATTAAATCACATTTTTAATCCACCCAAAATCACCCACTAAATCCTTTGCATCCCAGATTGTATCAGCGGCATCAGCATTCTTGGCAAAATTGTGGAAATATAGTTTTTTCAGTTCCCCATCCTGGAGGGTGGGCGGACATAGCTGGGGCCATAAATTGTCTTGGTATGAAATCTCCTCGGGCCCCATCCAGCAGACATTCTCTCTACTTTACTTCTGCACAAGAAAGCACTAAACTCAAAATAGGATGTCCCAAAACGCCCAGGCGTTCCGCTCGCCAATTGGCGCAGGTTCACAGGGCCTATTTAATAGCTGAAACGAGCAAAACAGTCATGCTTTGCAGCTGACAGCAATGTTTTGAAGTAATGCGGCCTAGAGCTCTGGGCCTGACGGAGTGATCACTCATTTCACGCAAACACTAGATAGTTATGTTCCTTTGCCAGATATTATTTCTGGCGCGCGCGCCCCTAGCTCGGAGTTTCTTTTTGAGCTGCCGACAGTACACATAGTACGCATACCTCGGTAGGACTCTAGGCTTCTCTCGCCTGCTCTCTCCCTCGCGCGCTCCCCAAACCAGGAAACTTGAGACTTGGGTTGCAGATGCCATTGGCAGAGGCCTTCAAACATAAAAATTCATATGGAGCGGAGATGATCCGGGAAGTGCCGGAATGTGTATTCTCGGGAACGCTTGAGTTTGAGAAAACATTGTTTTTTTTATGTGGAACAAATGATTGTCTTCTAGCCTTCCACTCCCATATAAGAGCATTTTTGTCTCTCCCAGTTTTTTTTTATTTGTGCCGCAAATGGAACCTTGCCAGGAGGAAAAGTTTTTTTTAATTGCTTTCTTGTTATACATCCCAAAGAAATGCAGTTTGCTGATAAAAGTGATAATTCTGCGCTTTTGTAAAAGAATGAAAGTCAAGGAGGATGGACGGACAAGCTCACGCCTTGTCCATGTGATAATTCTTCTAGGCAAAGCACGATGCACTTTTTATTATTTTGCACTTTATATAAGTCACTGAGAACTAGATTTCTGCTTCCATTATTGAGGAACGTTCCTCCATGTTCATATAGCGATGGTTTTAACTATTTATACTCATTGGCCTCTACTGACATCTGTATCGTGGTAGCAAACTTTATAAGGGGCTCTAATTGTGATTAAAAAGCAATATGAGTGAAATTTGCATGAGATTGCCAGGGAATGATATTGATAATCTTGCTGTCTTTTATAAGGGGGTAATATGCTGTTTTTAATTTTTCTTTGATGAAGTTTTATGAATTGTAAAAAATGTATACTGTGAAACTTTTATGGTTCTTTGAACTGAAATAAAGTTATTCTTGACTTGACTTGAAAGTCAAATTCAGTTTTTTAGAAGTACTATGTACGTGCAACATATGTAACGGCTGCTAAAAAAATTAGAACGCGTTGTTGCATCTTCAAAGCAAACCTTGATCAGAGAGTGGCAAAGAAAGCCTGGTAAGGTTTATTTTCAGATAAAAGACTTTATGTTATTTCTTTGAATCGCAGAAACTAATGCCCTCTCCTGCATTGGCACTCGTGTGCTTCAGTGCGCCAGCACTCTGCACAATATAATTTACTATTCACCAAATTCAAAGTTTTATCAAGATTTTTCTGGCATTCTTTAAACTGTGACCAATATTTATTTATTTATTTAAAGTTTTGTTTAGCGCGAACATGACCAAGTGGGTATCAGAGCGCTTTACATACGGTTGAGGAAGACATAGGAAGATAGCTGAGGAAGAAAAGTAAAAGTAAAAGTAGGGCAATATACAACAAGAACAACAATGACATTATGGCGGACATAGGAAGAAAGCTGAGGGAGAAAAGAAAAAGTAGGGCAATATACATCAAGAACAAAAATGACATTATGGCAGGCGACAATGGGTCGCAACAAATGACCTGAGATAGGTAAAACAGCTAAACAAGATCGAGGCAAGAGGAGAAAAGCTTCTAGTTCAGTGCATTGTTCATTAGTAGAGCTTTAGCCTCCCTTTTGAAGGCAGATGTTGAGGCAATCAGTCTTGTTTCCACTGGTAGGGAGTTCCAGATTCTGGGGGCAATGCCAGAGAATGTACGATTGTAGGTTTTAAGCTTTTTGAATTTTTTTGGCTTAAGCAGCAGTGTGCTGGTGCTCCTTGAGGGCCGGGTGCCACCAGAGAGTTCCAGCTTATTTGTCAGGTAGAGTGGGGTATTGAAGTGTAGTGCTCTATGAGTCATACAAGCAATCTTTAGCTGGATCCTTGCCTCAAAAGGAAGCCAGTTGAGCGATTTCAGGTCCGGCGAGATGTGGTTGGTCTTTTTGGAACCCGTGATGAGTCTAGTAGCAGCATTTAGAGATGCTCTGATGGGGGCTAAACTGAGTTTCGGCAGTCCGCATAGAGTAGCACTGCCGTATTCTAGTCTAGAGATGACTAGGGCTTGTACCGCCGATTTGAAGTCTTCTTGGGGAAGGTAGGGTTTGAGTTTTCTTAGGATGCTCAGTTGGAAGTTCGCTCCTTTGGTAGATGCTCTGATGTGATCTTGCATGTTAAGGTTCTTATCTAGCACAACTCCCAGTGATTTCGTGGAGTCAATGATGTGTGGTGGGCAGTTGAGAACGGTGAGGTTACATAGATATTTCACAACAGTGGGGGTTTGCCTAGTGGGTGAAATGAGGAGGAATTCCGTTTTGAGGGCATTGAGTTTGAGATGGTTGGAGGATAGCCAGTTTAGGGTTTTGAGCAGAGTTCCGTTGAGTGACTTGATGTCTTCGGGGGAGGATATTTTCATGTAAAGTTGGGTGTCATCCGCATTCATGTGATATTGGATGTTGGAGGCTTTGAGGATTACAGTCAGTGGTTCCATGAAAAGGTTAAAGAGCGTGGGGGATAGTGAGGACCCTTGGGGGACACCCAGCGTGCAGGGACTGGGGTTGGATAGAGTCTGATTGGATTTGAGTCTTTGTGTTCTGTTGTTGAGGAAAGAGGCAAACCATTTAAGGACCGTGCCTGAGAGCCCCATCCTGCATTCCTAGAGGTTGAGTAGATTGTCATGTTTGACAGTGTCGAATGCAGGTGAGAGATCGAGGAGAATTAATAGGCAGGCTTCATTCTGGTCAAGCAAAGTGAAAGCGTCGTCCACTATATGAGTGATGGCCGTTTCGGTGCTGTGGCCAGTGCGAAAGCCCGATTGGAATTGGTCGAGAAGCTGGAATTGCTCAATGTGTTTGCGCACTTGTTCATGTACACATTTCTCCAGTAGTTTTGAAAGGGTAGGGATGTTTGTGATTGGTCGGTAGTTATTCAAGTCTTCAGGGTCAGCCGAGGGTTTTTGAGAATAGGGAGCACAAGGCCAGCCTTCAGGCAGTCCGGGATCTCACCTTGAAGAAGAGAGGCGTTGATGATCTTGGACCAGAGCGGAACTAGTGATCCTATCATTTCTTTAAAGAAGTTGGGGGGAAGGGGGTCATTGAAGTGATTTGAGGGTTTCAGAGTTGAGAGTATGTTGAGGATGGCAATGTCATTGAGGGGTGTGAATTGACTCCAAGAGGCATTGTTTTTGGGGGAGAGATCGTGAGGCATGGGAAGGGGCGTGGGTAACGAGGAGACAGGAGAGGGTGAGAGTTTGAGTGAGGCAGACTTTAAATCTGATTCGATCTTATTCGCCTTTTCGAGGAAGAAGTCAGCAACAGCATCGCAGTTAGGCTGAGGGCGAGAGATGTGCTGAGATTGGGTAGAGGTGTTGTTGGATTGTATTTTAATCAGCTCAAATAGTCGTTTCGGGTGATTTTTGGCTTTGTCAAGTTGGGCTTTGATGAAGGTAACTTTCGCCGTTCTAATGAGTTTGTTGTATCTACTTCTTTTTAGTCTTAGAGTTTTTAGAAGATCAGTGGATGAAGTGGATCTCCAGGTGCGTTCAGCTAGTCTTAGGCTGCGTCTGTCAGCATTTAGGCTGCCATTGAACCATGGTTTGAAGTTTTGATGGGTATTCTTTTTAGTTGAAGGGGGGCCGTTGCATTCAAGGCAGACATCATGGCGTTGTTATAGTGCTCATTGAGGTCGTGAATGTCGTTCATGTTTGCAGGTGGCGGTAGGGAGAAAGTCCAGCGAGATATGAGCTCATTTACGCTTGTATTATGGAGCGATCTTTTCCACTGTTTTAGTGGTTGTGCACTTTTGGAGTTCCACCTTTCAAGGATAAGGAAGTTGATATAGTGATGGTCCGATCAGTCACAGGGGAGAATAGATTCGAGATGGATGGAGTTGGGGTTGGAGATGATTAGATCTAGGGTCGAGCCTAAGTTGTGTGTGGGACTGTCACAGAATTGAGTCAGGGAGAGGTCAGTTAGGAAGTTTTTGAGAGTGTTAACCACCTGATCATGCGGGTCATTCCAATGGAGATTGAAGTCACCAAGGAAGATCTGGGGGCCGTGTCGGCCCAGGTTGGAGGAGATGGTTTCCATAGTTTGTTCAATAAGAGGGAGGTTATCTCCTGGGGGGTGGTAGAAGATGTGCAGGCTGCATAAGGGTCTGTGTGTGCTAGTGATGTCTATGCATAAGTATTCACAGGATGAGAGATTAGCTGAAGGGGACTGTTTTGCTGAGAGAGAGTTGCGGTAGATACAGGCTATGCCACCTCCCGTTTTCTTAACTCGGTCGAGTCTGATAATGTTGCGGCTGGGAGGGACTAGAATGTCAAGGATGGGGCCTGAGGAGTCGGTGAGCCAAGTTTCGGTGAGGATAAGGAGGTCAAGTTCTTGGGCAAGGATGAGGTCTGCAAGGTCTGTGGCATGTTTCACCGCTGATCTACAGTTAAGTAACCTGCATTTCAGGTGTTATTTGTGGGCAGTGAGCGCGGGCTGTGTAGTGGGGATCTGCATGAGGTTAATAACGTTTAAGGCATTGGCGTTGAGTCTGGGCGCTCTATGAGGGTTGGGTATGATGCTTTGGATGGCTTCCGTGTTGCCCTTCTTAGGATAGGTCGAGCTAGGGGCATTTAATGGGGCTGTTTGTGAGGTTCTAGAAGGGACTGAGATGGACGTATACAGAGAGTTGTAAGCACGGAGGAGGGAGAGAATATCTGGATCTGAAAATTGATTTTTGGATCTGGCGGGTCTAGATGGAGCGTTAGGGTAGGGAGTGGAATTCCACTTCTGGACTGGGGGTTTCAGCTGGATCAAATGCGGGATCTCCTGTGAGGTCTTGTTGGAAGAGAGATCAAGGGCCAGCTCCTCAGTGGATTTAATGAGCTTTTGAATGACAGTTCTGAGAATTAGAAGTTCCTGGTTTATTTCCTTGAGCTTAGCAGCAGGATCTGAATGTGGATTATGGTTCATGTGGAGGGGAGGAGGAGGGTTGATCAATGGGGAGGGCGTAGGCGAGTACAGGGCAGGGGGATGAAGGGGAGGGGGGAAATCCGCTGAGGGAGAGTTCCCTCTCTGATGTACGGGAGAGCAAGGTGAGTGGGCACTGGACGGGAGGTTAGGGGAAGGGAGGTTAGCTGACTTCCTGGTGGAGAGTGGGCGAGCCAGCTGTCGTGTAAGGGAATTATGTAGGATAGAGCTAGTAGGAGAGGGAATGGGGGAGGTGTCGGAGAGGTGGTCGGAGCAAGGGCTAATAACTGCTCCAGAATTACGGGCATGTGGTTGGTTAGGTCGGGGCACGGTGGGTGAGTTTGAGCAGCCTAGGTTTGGTGGAGCTATGGTCCTGTGTGTGTTGATCGAGGTATGTGGGGCAGTCCTCAAGTGGTTCTGGCCCATTGGAGAGGGATCAGGGTGGTCCTGAGGCGGGGTAAGGGGAAGCACGTTCCTAGAGTGAATAGGGGTGTCGCTAGTGTCCAATGATCTTTTAAGGAGGGCAAATCTGTCATCAAAGATGTCCAGGTTGCGATCGGTGGCCTGAATTAGTATAGTCCCATTGTTGTAGATGGATATAGTAGCATTTGCTCTAAATGTGGGAGATGTCGTAGCCAAGAGTCTAAGACCGTGAGGAAATTTTTGGCCGAGGCGATTCTGATGAAAGAGTGGAACGCTGATCTCCACTGAGCTCTTCTTATAGTATAAAAGATCAGGTCGCTAGTAATAGCACCTTTTTTGGACAGAAGTAGGGGTCAGAGATAAGGGTTTCTGGGTTAGCTTTGAGTAGTCTCTGTTTCAAAGATTTAGTCACATTTTTGGAGAGGTTGGTCGGATAGTTAACTGTGTAGCTATAAGTGCCGAACTTTTCTAGTCTGGAGTCCATTCTGCACTGAGCAAGGGCGGTCATGATGGAGAGAGCTTAGGATGCGCGGTATAGCTGAGAGGTTGGAGTGAGCAGGATTCCAGTGTGTACTCCTCCCTGAGGGTGCGGCTTGCGGATGCACCTTTGTTCAGGCGCGGTCATTTTAGCTAATTCAAGTTGTGAGGTAACACGTGGTCATGCCTTCATGAGTTCACACTGTTGGAGCTCAGCGGGAGGTCAGCGAGAGAGTGCAGTCTACTAATATGGCCTGCGGTTGAACCTTTGGTCAAGGAGCGGCGATTATAGCAATTATCACACAAAGTTATCGTATTAGCAATTTTCTAACAAGGTTAACATAAATCAAGTTGTGGGATAACACGTGGTCATGCATTCATGATATCCAAGAAGATGGGGCTCAACGGGAGCTCAGCTGGAAGGTGAGGTCTCCAGATCATATGGCCTGTGGTTGCATCTTTGGTCTCCAGAGAGGTCATTTGGCCTGTGGTTGCATCTTTGGTCATAAATGGTCATATGGCCTGCGGTTGCACCTTTGGTCAGGGAGCAGCCATTTTAGCAAATTTTCTCACAAAGTTATTGTCTTAGCAATTTTCTAACAAAGTTAACATAATGATGGAACTCAGCGGGAGCTCAGCAGGAGAGTGATGTCTCCGCGGAGGTCTTAGGGTCAGCGTCTGCACTTGTGACCAGGGAGCAACCCTTTAAGAGAGTTCAGGGTTATGCTCTATCGGGGTCATGAGCTCGGCCCCGTTATATTAGTGATCAGGATTAAGTGGTACTGGGGTCATGAAATCGGCCCAGCTATAACAATGATGAGCAGGGAGCGGCCATTTTAGAGAAGGAGTTCAGGCTTTTGCGGTATTGGGGTCATGCAATCAAACTTGTTATTATAGTGAGGAGCAGGGGGTGGCATTTTAAAGATTTCAGATTGAGAAGCAACAGGGACATGAAATCTGTCCTGAGTATTACACTGGGCACTTACCCCAACATCCGCGTGTAGTGGTAATTCGAAAAATATATCCATGAAATTCGTGAAAACCTCTGATTTGACTATAAATCTTAATCTCAATATAGTTATTAGGATTGGGCGGAAAATTTTATTCCGTTCGTAGAATTGGTGGAATTTGGCAACTCCGCATTATTCTTGTATTGCAGAGTTCCGACTAAATTCCATCAATTTCCACTTGATGGAATTTTTTCTCCCACAAGGCTCCAGAAATGCAAGCTGGGGAGCACAACTAAGATTTGGCCTCCCCTTGCTTGATTTTTGGTTGCTAGGAGGACTCCCAGTGAAATTTTTATAATGCCGGCGGTTGCGAGTGGGCGCAGTCAAAGGGCTGCTTCTCAAGTAGATTTTCTACTCGAGCGGCAGCAAATTCAACTCAAATGGCTGCATACTTTTGTGCACCGCATTCTGCTGTTTGCACTTTTTTTCAGCCTGGAATGCGCTGCCAGCTCTAAATCACAGTGCGAGCAGCATGGCATGCTTATTTCCACTCATTGGCAGAACTCAGCGGAATCTCACAGAGTTTTTATGGAACTCTGCAGAATTCTGCGGAGTGGAATTGGACAAGTTCTGCCCACCCCTAATATTTACATCAACATGTTCTTAAATGTCAAGCTACCAACCAAAAATGATTTCACTTTTTTTTTATACATAGTGCTGTGTTGCTTGTATTGTATTGCTATTCACATAGTGCTTTCTGTAGCCCGTGTGGGGCCTAGAGTGCTTAGCTTATGCTTTGAAGCATTTGTTCAGTTAAAGAGCATGGTCATTCAAGAAATGAGTATCACAAACTTTGAGAGCAGGGTCATCCAATGAAGGTATATACTGTTTGTGTTGGGGCAAGGATTTTTGCCTGTTATCACAGAAGGGAAAGCTTGGTGCTCAACTCCCTGGAAAACAGAACACGCAGGTTTATTCATTATATGGCATTCGTAAGCCACCTACAGATGCCCCCCTCCCACCATCCCGTGGCCTGCTACCAATAGTTGTCTTAGCCTGGTCCTGGCCCAGAGTAGAGTTTCTGCAAAACAGGCGTGAAGAACTGAAAAACAGCAACATATATACAGCGGTCTGCAACAGCACTTAAATAGTTTGATTTTTTGATGCTTTCTTTAGAACAGAGAGCTGTAATTGATTCTAAATGTGATCAGAGCGTGTTTCAAAGTGGTATCCCTGTTCATGTGGACATGACCAAGCTCACTGCAATAGATTGGTGTATCATAGAAGTATCCAATACATCTACATTTGATTCCTTTCAAGCATTTCTTTAAGGCCTGAGACGTTAAGTTCAACAGTTACTAGGACTTTCTCTATCACCCAACAATAGATGTAATAACCAGTAATCTACATTCCATGTCTAAAATTATCCACAATATTTGTGAAGAGAATACACATACTTAAAGTTTAAGAAAGTGAAGGTATTTTCTGTTTTTCATATAATAACTATTTGGCACCCAATTTACATTATGTTCACATCTGAAATTGCCCCATTGTCTAATCCGTTCACTTCTGGCCATGAAGCCAAAAAGTTCTATTTAGTTTTTTGCCTCTTCAGTAGCGTGAGGGTCACAGTATTTATGGAAGCGTGAGAAAACTCTGCTGTGGTTGGCTAGGTTTGTGCTATAGAAATACCAAATCCATAAATACAAAACTGAGGTGTGACACAGTCACAAGATGTAGTAGATCTCAGTCTGCTGCTCAAGGGTGTGGTGTGAATGCTTAGATGTTATTCCTGTTTTTAGACTAAAAGTAATACTAGCATACATTTTATAGCTCGCATTACAAACCTAGATGTTTCCTGGTGCTTCAGAGAAAAGGCACTCCCAATACCCAGCTTAGTGGTGTTCATTATAATTGACCCAGAGAAGTAAAAGGTAGCTCCTGCTGGACCCATAGATGGTCTGATTTCGCTGATTAATGTGTATTCCTGCAGAATGTGAATAATAATGATGGACAGTCAACCATGGCCCAGGGATACCACCCAAAGCCTCTGGCTTGGTTAACCTACTATCTTTTAAGCATCAGACGGGTTAATCAATTGAACTATTATAGTGGTTTTCAAAAGTTATTAGTGGTCACGTTATGCACGTGGCCAGAACAATGGGTCTGGTGTGCACAGTGAAAAAAGAAATGGATCATATAAGTGAATCTACTTCCAGGACAAAGACATAGGTATTATTGGCTCTTGTAAAGGCAATGTGTGATGTTCTTTGACACAAGTGTCACGTGAATCCTCAAAGATATGATAGACTGTACATTGATAATCCTGGCTAGTGTTTTCAACTCAAAATGTACTTTCAAATCTCGTGCATGAGTAATGTGCTTTCCATTGTACACTGCTAAGTCAACAGTTTGTGTATTAGAAAAATTAGTTATATTTTTCCTAAAAGTTTCCCTATAGATTATGAAATTAGGTTTCCATGCCAATACTCTCTTTCTTGTGTATAAAATGCATTTAAGTAGTAACACTGTGCATACTCTTAGGAATTGTTTTCTTTTGTCATCTCATCAAAGGCTGCTTCTATTATAGGTAAAGTCAACGGGTTCAGCAGCTCAATGTACAGGACCTGGTGCTTTACTCTTCAAGTACAGAGTCTTCCCATTACCTTCAAAGCAGAGGGGCAGGCGGGCCTGCTGTACTTTGCATGACCTGCTAAATCAGAGACATTTGTAGCAGGGAATAGGTTTTTACTCATTTATGGTTGGTGCACGTATAGCCAGTGGTTCATAACATTCTTGGTAAGTAGGGACTCCTTTAGGGCTCTATGCCTACATAAGGTGCCATATTTGGTCATGTGTAAACTAATAACTCCACATAACCATTTGCCTTTTTGGTAGAACGTCTATCTTTTATAAGCAACGCATCAAATTAGTTTAATTCTGCCAAGTAAAGTAGCGAGAGACCATGATAGGATGGAAACTAGTATCCCTCTTGCTTTGGGCCAACCAATTGAGTTTTTGGTGTATGTACATGATACATTAGTGGTCTAGGCAGAGATTCCCTCTGATTCTGCTCCTGGAAACCTCTCAACACATACGATCCATTGTAAGATATACATGGTCTCAAATTTTAAAAAAGAGCAAGGCTCTGGAAATGCATAAATCCCAATCCAAAAATACCCACAGTAGGTTCAAGCTGGAGAGGTAATTTCATTGGGGACACCGTGTGGCTTAATTTTTTAGAGTACATTTATAACACCTATAAACTGAACCACACTTTGAACATCATTATAAACTGGCCCATAATCCCAGTTTGAGTGCAAATGGCCATTGTTGATGGTTTAATTAAAATATTTAAGAGGGTCGATGCGTAGGATTGGGACTGTGACTGTTCAAAAGACTGAGTCCAAAACCAAAAAAACAAATCTTCAAAAAACAAAATTCAAATTCAAAACCATAAAGGTTTATTGAAAATTAAGGTCATTACAGAAAGAAAAAAGTAAGTAGTTATGGAATTAGCAACACATTTCTCAATAGTAAATCTAAATAATGCAAGAGGATCAACATAAATTATTTGTCTAAAGCAAGTAAGCAGCCAGAATCAAATATAGTTAAGCAAGAGGACTGACATAGAGTCCGCTCTCTAAGCTGGTAAATCTGGCACATATCCAAAAGACATATCTTTTAAAGTGGTTTAGACAGTAAAGCCACACACACATTAAGCAGTGAGAGATGACAAAATAGAATTGAACTAGAAAGGTATCATTCTAATAAGCCAATGAGTTTTCTGATACATAAGATACATTCAATAAGATACATCTAGAATCAGCTACTTTACTGTATAATAATGAATGAGGTAGGCATGAGAAATGAAGGCTATGGCATGACGTTTATGGTGTATGTGTCACAGAAAACAACGAATGGCCCATAGGAAAGACTCAAGCAAAAGACCTGGAAAGATAAAAGACAAGAACATCCTGAACATGGCTTCCTCAAAAGGAACACAAATTAATGCAATTTATTAATACAGAGAACACGTATTAGGCTTCTATTTCACTGATTTCCTGAAATGGATAATACATGCACATGGTAAAGGCTTGTTCACATAACATAAAAGTGCACATTTCTTTCTGCATTCATGAATAGATGTCAGTTCAAGCTCGCTGCGGCCTGGTCAGGCTAACTTAATCTCATCTGCATTAGGCATGATTTTTTCTTAATAAAAATACTGTAACACACCCAAGCCAGGATTACAACAGGTGAAAACACGTTGCACTTTTTGACTGCACAAATGTTTGCCAGTTAAAACATGGTGGATTTTGTGGGAATAGGGAGGGAAATGATGCATTTTCTCAGTTTTGCAGCTCAGAATAGGTGCAAAAAGGGGTTGGAATGGAACCCAGAAAATACGGTACTGAGCATTATTTGTATATTGCAGGTAGTGCCACCAGAAGCTAACGAGTTATGAGAAGTATGAAGCACGCGGACGAAATTCTTTATTATAGGCAAGGATTCAGAGAGATATTTTGACATCCCAGTTCCTTGCTTTCCTATGACTTCTATTTTGGTTTGTTTTACCTTTATGGTCAACAATACAGCCCAAACCAGAGTCATTTGTGAAATCAGTTTGTTCTTTTTGTTAGGTGGACTTTTTTATGGCTCTGTGACACTTTACATGATGTTTTCAACAATTATTAATATAATACTTTCTACAGTTAAAATATTTGATGCCCAGTGTTTTAATAATGAAATTAAATGTGTATCCTCGCGGATAGACTGGCACAATATGGCACAAGCAGGTTTATATTCACAAAATACGCTACCACCCTTCATAGCTTTTGTCGGTCTATATAAGCATGGCCTTTAGCAACATTAAATATTTCTGGGCCTGAAACAGCAGTAATTCCCTCACCCTTGGGTTGATCTGCCTTCAAGGGCTCCAGTTGTTCCAGTGTGTTGGTGATCTCTCTAAAATGTAAATAGCTTTCCACAAAGTGTGCAGAGTGTGCTTTTTGCGGGGAGTCTATGAGCACAAGGAACACTCGAAATATAAAAACAAATTAAATTAATTAAATTACCTATTGGGTAGGGAGTTTCTCCTTTTCAAATGGCTCCTAAATTGTCCACACAAAGAACAGTTGAATGATAAAAAATAAACTCTTCTCTCAGGACACAAAGGAATGCTGTATCCTTTATGCTGGCCTGTTGGATAAGGAATTTAATTATGAAAGATTGTGGCTTTCATTTTTCCCCCACATTGCCTGCTTGTGGCAGGCAGCCCAGGCGCATAGGCACTGACTGACAATGCAATTTAATGCTGCCATGTAGCAGCGGCCCTAATTGATGTTGCCTGAGTTAATTAACTTGTGTGCTGTGTCTGTGGACATATGCTTTGGCAAGGAGTGACTGGGGTTGCTAATAACGCTGTGTTGGTTGACAGTTGAGGGGAGCTTTCCAGGGGTTCAGAGAACACATTCCCCCGCCCGCCATCTTTTGATGGAGCGTTGCGCAGCTGGGAATTGCTGTACAACGCCGAAGTCCTTCGCTGGTTGGATGTCTTTTTACTGTTTCCTGTGAGGAACACAAAGAGCTGGAGTTTGTCTAGAAAGAGCACAGACCTCAAGCCAATCTCTTGTTTCCTTGTGGAATGCGACTTGAAAACAGAACACCCAGGCTTCCTACTTACTCTTATGAAAATGTACAGGAAAAAACATAAAATCCTTCTTTTCTTTTATCCGCCCCCTCTCTCCCCCCTACTCTGTGCCAAGTTATTATTTTTTTGTTAAGGCTGGGCTCGTTCTGAGACTTTGCTCGTTTTTATTACAGTTTGATTTAAAGCAGCCGCCAGGATCTTGAAGGCGATGCTAACTCTGGGGATGGAAGAGCTCTGTAAGCCAATGGCGCCGCGAGAGGGCCAGGGGAGGGGGACTTAGGCCACACTTCAGTCAAAGCAAATAACACCAAAGCCTGGAGTTAAAGGTTGCAACCTGTTTATTTGAATATATGTAAATTCTATCTCCAAATCGTTCATATGTAGATATGTGAGCTTTGTATGATAGTCCGGTAAGATCGTGACTGGAATATGAGTTGCCATTTATCAGCTGGCCAACCAAGACTAACCATGGGTGTTCTACGCCTTTTTAATTGCTGGTTTGTTATTTCATACATTTTGTAAATAATTAATTAACAGATGAATATGGGCAAACCTACAGCAGTTCTGCAATTCAGTGACCTGGGCCATAACACAGCAAAAGTCCCTTAATACATCACTCAGAGCTGCAGTCTCTGCATTATCCCTGTGGAAGGAGTGCAGCCATTGTGCCCCACCCATGCAAATTCCATTCAAATTTCTCAGTTTTCAGCATGCGGGCCACTTCCAATGCTTAAATTCTTCAGCACCCATGGAACTTCCAAATTGCTCTGACCCCCTCCTAAATGCTCCAATCTCTCAACTGTGAACTTTCATCACACATCATCCAGGCCACCATAGAGCCTTAACACATTTTTCAACCATACCTATGGAATTTCCATAATGCTTTACCGCACCCCTGCCTCTCCACACTTTTTCATTGTCCATGGATCTTTCATGCATGTGCTCACCTATGCTCGCTACTCAGATTTCAATTTAATTTTGATGTCCTGGATATATTTTTCCTATGCAAATACCTCATCTAGTTTCAAGTCTACAGGCTAGTCACACACTGTTACAATTATATTTTATCAAAGAATATGCAAATTGACAATCAATTTGGGATGGAATTTCCTGGTAGGTATTGCTGTCAAATTTAATCAAACGTTTCGAGCTCTGGCCCACTTGAACTTCTACACCTTCCGTTTTTAGAGACAATGTGTGATAAACAAAATTAAGCACCAGAACCATGACCTGCACATGAGAGCTCAAATGCTTCTAGAGCCATCAAGGTAGGCCCCACCTTACGGTGCCTTTGCTGGCTGACTAGCACTTCTTCACCCTAAGACTGTCCTGGACCACACAAGAGAAAGCTGGAAGAGCAGTGCACTTCGAATGTAGTGCTTTTTAGACTGTTGAGGGGAGGGGACCAAACAATGATGGATGATGGGACTGTCCCTGCTCATCAGTGCCTCACCTCTTGGTAGCATTGGCAACTCAGACCAGTGGTGGCTCCTCCGTAATGGAGGAGGAGCGTCGCCCCACTGCCTGGCGCAGAGCCAGCAAACTAAAAATAAAACGATGCTCTAGCATCGTTGTATTTTTCGTTTGCCGGCTTTGAGCCAGCTTGTGCAGGGAGGGGCGGGGAATGGGAGAGTGTGTTAGGCCGGCCGCCTCAAGCCTACCAAAACACACATGCACACTAGAATGCAGCCAGGCTGGAGAAACGCCACAGACTCCATGCCCTGAGCAGGGCGTCTTTCCTGCCCGCTCAGGCCAATCCCTGTGCTGCTCTGCATCACAGAGATTGGCTAGGAGTCTGTCGCAGGGGCTGCTGGGACCCAGGAAAAAGCCAGCAGGAGCATTGCGACGCGGGAGGCAGCAGGCGGTGTCAGGTAAGTTTTTTCATTTATTATCATTAACATGCCCCCCCGCCTCCCTCATGCGCTCTCCCCACCCGCCTCACCACCCATTGGTAATGGCGGCCGCCACTGACTCAGACATCAAAAAGGTGGCAGTCTCAGGGAGTGAAGCTACTGCAGTCAAAGAATGAGGAAAAAAGGCCAAAGAGTTGTGTAGTAGGTGTCTCTCGCAAAGTATCTAAAGGAAACTCAGACATAAACACTACAGACCTTCACACAAAGCTGCTGAAAGGGATAAAGTGAAATTGAAGGGGTGTCACAACTGGCTAGCTCCATCCAGGTGTGTGAGCAATAAATGGGGCTGTCTGCCAACATCCGGCAACAATTCCATCCATGCACTGACCCCAGGATTTAGCAATACCTTCAACACAATATTATACTGGTTTTTCCACCAAGTGATAGACATGACTACACAAATATTTCATTCCAATCTAGACAACCCCTTGCATATCCAGCCCACCACAGGATCAGTGACATCTAAGGACATTAGACCTCAAATTTTGTGGCACTTCTTACTGAATTGTACCTAACTTATAATCTCTCTGCTATTACTTTCGCTTGCCCGCACGGCCATGGCTCATTGTTTGTTTTTGCATCATTTTATGCATGCCCTTGATTCCTCAACAATTTCTGTACTGCAGTCAGCATAGGATGTAGAGATACCCAAGCCTCGGGTGACCACCTACTCCATACTGTATCGAAATCCTTTGTCAACACATTTTTACCCGATTGAGCAGAATGGATTCATTCAAGCTAGAGAATTAAAGATACATCCAAAACTTCAGTAGCTCCTCTTTTACCCACTTCCTCCTGCATCTGTCTTTTTGATATTATTCCTTTATAGACATATGTTCGAGGCATGTGTTGCTGTAGATACACATGCTCTGCATACTTCCGCCATCTAGTGTTGGGTTCGGATGTGTGCAAGTTGTTTTTCACAAAGAAGTCTTTCGATTCATGAGACAACGTAACTCCTCCTCTTGGTGATAATGTGAATAGGCATCAACTCCACTGTTAGATTATTTTCTTTCTGCCGTCAGGCTTGGACGCATTGTATAGCGATTTAATTTGAGACCGTCTCGGGCTCTCTTCAGTTCGCTGTTCATTTCGACCTTTATCGCTATTGATTCAGTAGCGTTTTTCATTGCTCGTTGACTCGCCGATGTGGCAAGGGCAAGGTAAGAGGTTTTATTTATTTATTTAATTTACATTCCCTATCCCGTCATTTGTCACTTTCACCCCCCCTGCCCCCGCCCCACCGCGCTTACCTGCACGGACCACCACTGTCACAAAGAGATGGACCACACAGATACAGAAGAAACACTCAACCTAAATAAATAAATAAATCACTTAACTTGCGCCGAGCGCAAGGTAAGTGGTTTTATTTATTTATTTATTTTACATTCCCTATTCCGTCGGTTGTCACTTTCGCTTCACCACGCTTACCTGCACGGACCGCCACTGTTGCAGGGAGTTGCACCACAGAGATATAGAAGAAACAACCAACATCATTGGTCATGATGTCGAACAGGAAGAGCTTCATGAGGCCTCTGCAGCTGAGGAAGAGGTCTTTTCCATCCATGATTCCCGTTCTGTCTCTGGCTCTGACTCCGACCTTAACATCGGTCTCCAGATACAGGATCTACCTCCGGGCCTGCATGTCATGAGTACTACTGCCCCTGTTCCACTTTCAAAGAAACACTCGGTTTTGACCGAATATACAGCTCCCGGGCCACCACTACCAACAGGCCATGGTAGGCACCGACCATCTGCTGTGGATGCCCCGCCCTCCAGCTCGGCACCGAAAACAAAGCCAAAACAACTCCCTCCCGCACTGAGCCAGCTGACCTCGGCACCGAGCCAACCAGCTACCTCTCCATATCTGAGCACCCTGCTCCCAGCCGCTTCGGCTCTGAGCACCTCGGCTGCAAAAACGAAACCTGCTTTGGCACCAAAAACTTTGGCTTTGGCATCCAAGTTGCCTCCGGAACCAATCCTCCAAATCATGCAGGAGCGGCTCGATCTGAAGCAGAAAAAACTACGTATACAGCTTCTCACTTGCTGTATTTTAGCTCAGACTGTTTGCTCCGCGTCGAAATCATCTCAGCGCCTGCTTTCTTTTGAAGAAGCCATAGATGTACCAGTGCCTGCTAAAAATAAGAAGGATATTGCAACCAGCCCTCTGCATCCTCCTCCTCTTCCTCCTTCTCCACCACCTCAGCCACCTCCTCCACCCTCTTCTCCACCACCACCTTCACCACATCATTCACATAGTGAACCGGAAGACAGTGCACCACAGAGGTCTCCACAGTCTCCCACTGATGATCATGGGGGAGACGATGATTTATATCCACAGCCCACAGACCCTTGGGATAATTATGGCATTGATCCCCCGGGTGATAATGACCCAGATCTCTAACCAGCCAGACCATCATCCCCTGATAATGCTTCATCTATTCAAGACCTTATTACTAGGACAGCAGCATATCACCAGATCCCCTTACACAAAGACCCTATTGAAGATGATTTTCTCTTTGAAAGATTGTCCGCCATGCATAGATCGTGCCAATTTCATCTAATGCTCAAGGGCATGTTGCGACATTCTGCCGACATTTTTAAGGACCTAGTGCGGGCACGTATAATTACAGCCAGGTTTGACAAGAAATATAAACCAGCAGATCCTATTTAGATCAAGGGTCAGCTTTCTCCAGACTCACTAATTGTACCTAATGCCCGTAAAAGGGCCAATTTACAATCATCAGCAGATGCTCCTCCACCTGACAAGGAGTCCAAACTTATCAATTCTTCAGGGAAGCGAGTGGCAGCACAATCCTCCAATCACTAGCAGATCGTTAACACCCAAGTCTTGTGAGCAAGATACGACAGGGCACATTGGGACGAGAAGGAGGAGCCCGCCAACACCTCCCCGAGGAGTTTAAAAAAAAGGGGGACATGATATTGTGAATGAGGGAAAGTTAAAATTTCCAGCAATTCAATCAGGTATACCCTAGACTCAGCGGACACAGCAGCCAGGGGCATCAATAGAAGCGAATTGTTGCGCAGACATGCTTGGCTACGTATATCTGGCATCAAGCCTGAGGCGCAGCAAATACTATTAAATGTGCCTTTTGATAAAGAGCATCTCTTTGGTCCCCAAGTGGACCTAGCATTGGAGAAAATGAAAAAGGACACCAAAGTAGCCTGCGGGAAAACAATCGAACAATGGAGTCGATGCCCATGGGCATTATTACCAAGAGGAGGAGTCACTTTGTCTTGTGACTCGAAAGACTTCTTCGAAGAAAAACAACTTGCACACATCCGGACCCAATACTAGATGGCGGAAGTATGAAGAGCATGTGAATCTACAGCACTACATGCCACAAACAGATGCTTACAGGGTAAGTAACATTTTCCTTCCCATCGTCTCTATATGTAGTCGGTCAGCAGCACAATGCTCAGCTTTGATTAGCCAACCAACTGCAACTAGCTGATTTGGCTGCAATTAGGATACACAAAAGACACTGAGGATTCATGTACAATTCAGTGTAAGATCAGTTGTGAAACATAGAATGATGCAGAACTGAAGCACAGTAGTATTAGAGACTTCTACAACACACACACACTGCACATTAGGATGGAAATATCGTAGGGCATTGCGTTACCTAGAAATTGCCAATGTTATAGCAGTTAAGTTGTGCTGCAAGATAAATATATGCTTTTTCTTGCATGCAAAATGGGTCCTATCCACAAGCGAGTTTGCTCACCTCAGTGGAACTTGGGTGCACAAAAGCATTTATGATTTGAAATTTAACATCTTCATTGACAGAATGAGGTTAAGAGGAAATTTAAGATCAGTGTTGGGATTCAGGGCTGCAGAAAACTGCTAGTATGTTGAAGTTTCTTTACATTTAGGTACTAAGGGTGTTAAATGTGGTGCACTGAGAGGCAGTTGAAATGTAAGGACCCTTCACAAAGTCATACACTTGTGCATAGTTACAGATTTTATGTGATATTCCGACCCTGAAGTACTTGTAAAGTTACTCCAGTAGAAGGTTGGAGTAAATGTGTTCCCAGAGTAGACATTGCAAGGGAACAGGCTTCTTCGGGGATAACATATAATCCCAGAGGAGAAAGTAAGCAAAAAGGGTAACTGAGCAAGTGCACAATACCTCCAAATTGAGTCAGTTACACTGTCCACCTAATTTATCATTCATTTTAGAGGGGAGGAGTTTTCCTGGAAATCTACGAATGACTTAGATTTTCAAGGATTTTTGCAAAAACCGTAAAAGTGTGAAATCTACACCAGTTACAGTAGTAAACCTACAGGAGTATATGTCCTACACTATTTTAAGGGTTTGGTGAACTGGACCCGGTACAACAGTTTACAGTTTTTAAGGTCCTTTATTTGTTTCTGTCAAGTTATTTTATATGAAGCTGAATGAGGGAGGTCATATGGACATCAGTTCTCCCTCATAAAACACTTTCAACAAAGTACAAATCTACTATCTCAATGACTGAAACAAATTCAAAGTGTGATTTTTCAGCAACTAAATATCAAAGGTGCTTCTTAACTGGGCAGTTGGTGGGCATTTGTAATAATCTTTCAATGTTTGTTGCATTTTTAAATAAGTAAAAAGTATTTTTCAAAACAAAATACAGGAAAACCATATGAAAACCATACAATAGTGTAAATCTTATTTCTTCATCTGGTTAATCTTTTACTCCATTTCTCTGCTAACTTTTATAGGTATTTACATTTCTTAGGGTTTTTCACTGCAGAAGCTATTTATGATAGTGCTTTCCACTTTGTTCTATTATCATATAGAATTATCAGTGGTTTAGTTCTCAGAAGTTGTGGCTTTCGAGATGACATATGGAGAAAATGTTTGGAACTATATTCATATTTCGACCACTTACATTTTTAGGTCTCGCCTAGCGTTGCAGCGCGCATGCGTTGCTCGCTCTGTGAGACATATTGTAAGAGAAGAGATTTCAGAAGGGGGCTTGAAGCCCCGCCCCTCATTTTCATTGGATGGCGTCATCGTTTATGGTAAACGGTGGCCTCCGATTGAAAATGAGGCTTCTTTGTTACTGCCCTTTCTCCTTTTGGGACGGCCCATCCAGACTGGATCCTTTGCTTCACGGCTGTCGTGAAGCAATTTCTTATCTAAAGTAGGCGTGTTATATAAACAAGCCGTGAAGCAAAGGATCCAGTCCGGATGGGCCGTCCCAAAAGGAGACAGGATGGTAACAAAGAAGCACTGTCTGTCCATCGCGTATTCCTAGTTGCCTTTCTGAGCCCCGGGTCGGATTCTGAGCGCAACACACTTGTAAGGGACGTGATGAGCGAAGCAGCGCGCGGAGGTCGGGCAGAGAGCGCCTTTCATGAGCCGCTCGTGCACAGCAGTTATGCCGGTGTGATGTGATGGTCTATGCGGAGGGACCCGTGCGAGCTGCTCTCACTGTCTCTGTAGCGGAACACGAGTTACTGTGCACCCTCGCAGCCCTCCCACCACCCTGGAGCTCCGGGCATGTACATGTGGCCATGGAGGAGCCCAGCCCGGGAACGCACCCCATCCCTGCGCGGACAGACTAAGTGCACCCGCCGCGATCCCGCTGTGTTCTCCTAGTGTTAGACATGGATCAGTTATTTGCAGATCCGATAGTTCTGGACTCATTCATTTGGGCTCCGTTCGGCAGTGAGTTCGTTGGGGGCTCTGCTCGTCCCAGGTGGTGAGCGGAGGCTCAACCTGCCGGGTTCACAGCGCTATCTGGCAGGGAGTGGATGTGAACCCCTCGCGCGATTCAGATGAGACCAGCGATTGGGGTGGCATTGCCCCTCTTGTGGTTTCGCGGTGGTAGTACTCCCCTCTGGTTTCACTGCGTGTTCGGGGTACCGTTGCACCCCTCTTGTGGTCCTGCTGAGCCTTGGGCCCAGTCCTGCGGTTTCGCGGTGGCAGTGTGGTCCTCGGCCGGTTCTGGGTTGCAGTGCGCCGAGGCGAGTCCATCTTGCAAATAGATCCCTGCGGTTCGCGGTGGCATTGACCCCATTTTGCAGTTTCTCTTGAGCCTGGGCGCATCCCTGCCAGGCATAGCCCCAGTCTCTCTGCAGCCGGCACTCGGGGGCATTTGGGCATCGCGCCGGCGGGGCGCCGTGCCCAGGCTCGCACGGCTCTCTGTGGATCCAGGGCGTGCCATGCCCTTCTAATCTGGGCGCAGTTCAGCCTCGTGCGGCGCAGGCGGATTACTGGGGCCGGGCGGCCCCACACAGCCTGTTATCAGCAAACACACAGCGACCGGCACGGAGCACACAGGGCAAACAGACGCATCTGGTGTTACTGCCTGTCCCACGGCCGTCATGCATTCCTCACCGCCTTTTTCATGTTTCCAGGACCACAGGTACTGTATGTGTGATTGTGTTGGTTTTTTTTAATAATGGAAACTGTGATACATTTGTAGGCCTGATCATTTTGTCTAATACGCTGGCACTTTTTTTTTACTGTGCTCCTTTTCTCGTCTTATTTATTTCCTCTTTTTGATATTTGAGGACACGAGTAGAACGAACGTCTATCTAGATAGATATTTTATAAAGTGGGGAGAAGGTATCGGAGCGCTTTACACGGGCAGCAGTTGCAATGGAGACAGACATGTTAATTTTTTAGGCACAGGAGATTTATTTGTCAAGAATCACGGGATGTTCGATGCTCCCAGACTCGAACCTGGTTCCCCAGCTTCAAAGTCGGCTGCTGTAACAATTATGCCACATTCTCTCACTCGACTTTTTTTTTAGTATACAGTAGGTGTTGGCAAAGGCGTTATCTAATTAGAATGGGCATTCTGAAATTCTATGCTGTACTTTATTTAGTCATTGCATTAAATGCGCTTGCTCTACGTGTGTAAAAGAACTCTGCCTTGTATAAATCAAAAATGCCTGATGTGTGCGAGTACTACAGCTTGCGCGCGAGGGGCTGGGGTGTTAGTCAGGACGAGGGGGGGTTGCTCCTGGTACTGTAAACGACTTTTTAACGCACGGATGTCTTGGGAGTTCTTCCGAGGCATCGAACAGCCCGGGGAGTGCGATGGCATGACCCATGTTAGGAAAAAGGAACTCAGCACAGCCTCGCGAGAAGTTGTGGCCTTGAGCCCTGACCTAGAAACAGATTGGCTCCCCGTGTAGCGCTGGTAGCCACACTTCCCTAGTGCAACAATCCAATCTCCAGTTCGAGGGCTTGGCTCAGTATTCATCAGCCGATAGCCCTGCGTCTTGTTTGAAGCGCTCTTACGCCAGGTGCACATCTCAGGTTTCTAGGCACTCGCACTTCCCTGCGGTTGGTTTTAGGGGGCCCTCCTGTGCCCGTTGCAGTTGGAAGGGTGCGTGATACTGCGGGGATGGCTGGAGGCCGCCAGCAGTTTCTTGCTAGTGCGGAATGTGGGCGGGTTGCTGCCCGCAGCCCGGGGTGACCTTACTGCCGCGCTGATGGGGTTTGGCTTGGATTCTGGCCTCGGAGTAGGCGCTGTTTGCCTGTCTCTCCTGCACGTCTTGTAGTGAGCCGGGTCGAGTCTGAATGTGTCCCGCCAGACCGCGATAGCGCTGGTGACTGACAGACACCGATAGCGTGAAAGCTCGTGTGTGTGTGGTGTGTGCGTCTCCCACCCCCGTCTTACCGCCCCCTCCCGACTTGTCGTCTGACTATCGCAGTCTTCAGTCGAGTCAGCTCCGTGAAGATATATGTACCTTCGTTTATAGGAGAGACTGCCCAGATCTGTCTTCCCGCAGATCTAATTCTCAGCCCGGCCAGTGTTTACTGGGTGATCACGTGTAAACATCTCTGCACCTCCTGGCTCACTCTGCTGACCGTGGCATCTGTATTACCGCCCCTTTTCATTACAGCGCATAGAAACCCCCCGGGTGGATGCACGCTTTACAGACGCGTTAAGTGCCTTTGCTTCTCACCACGCAGGTCTTCCTCCGTGGTTAGCCCCTCTTTTAGAAATTCATACCACGTCTGTATTGAGCGTGAGGCTTGTTCAGACCATTCAAAACCTTTCTGGAGTTTCTTGTTAACAAACAATATGTTCAAGCAGAGGGTGCATCAAAGTAAATGTTCTTTATAATACTGGTTTATCATGTTAAGGTTACTCTTAGTTTTTTGCCAATGTCAGGTTTAATCTCTTCTAGTTTTATCAGTGTACTTGTCATGTTTTCAGAATAAGAACCATTTTTCTCTGCTTTTTTTCTGCTCAAATGGAGATACAGTTCTTCGGTGTACCTTTGCAAATGGCAACACGTCTGGCATGTAACACACAAAAGGCTCAGTGTTTTACATAAACCTATCCTTTGCCAAAGGGCCGACCCAGTCCTCTACACTCTCTCTTTCTCTCCAAAGCCACCTTTAACTCTTTATTCAAAGTCTATACAGATGCTATTCCTAGTATCTACTGTTAGAATTTTGGACCTTTTAAAAAATCTTCACCTCTGAGGCAAATCAAAGAACCATGCCCCAGTTTGGCCATTTTAGCGCAGTGGTTTAGAATCTTTATGTATGGTCTTCCACAAGACTCACCCCTGCTTTCCTTAAAGATAAGATATTTGTCCCATTGGCGAATAAAGCTAAACTCAACTCTCTGACCCTAGCCTGTTTCTGTGGCATCACCAGCCTCACCATTTTGACAGAAATCATATAAACAACCATGATCAACCAGTTAGTCTTTCTTAGTCAATCTCTCTCTCCAGCACAAACACAACTGTGTGAAGAGCAACTGCTGTTTATGCGTTTTATTGACAACTCCTGTTTCTTCCATTGAGATGAAACACCGCCGGTGCACGGGTCCCTTCATTTTGTGACAAACGATGTCTGCTTTCAGGTGAAGTTGCTGTCCGTTCAGTATTCTGAGGTGCTTTCATCTGCGCCACTCGGGGTGTTTGCTCTTTCACCTGATATATCTAAAGCGCCCTTTCTGTTGGTATAGATGGTGAGGTTCATTGCATTTTTTAAGCTATTAGTATTGTAAATAACAATGCCTTGTATTTATGTTTTAAAACCCAAAACATCAATAGAAGGAATTGTCATTTACAATGCCAATAGCTCAAAATCGTGTGAATGCGAGACCTATTGCATTGCAAATGCTTGTTCTCTTATTTGCCAGTAAGGCGCTCACCAACTTTGCAGTCCTGCGCCACATTATTTTATTTTATCAACATGTCACGTTCAAGAAAAACAACCAAAGCAGAGAATTCTCAATGCACATTGCCCCCTTACTGCTATTTGTTTTAATTAGGATTAACAGCATTGCTGATGAAAGTAAATTCGTCGTTGGGGATGTGTTTCCTAGCTTCTCTGTCATGGTGAGTTTATCATCTGTCCTGAAACCAGCATGGTAGGGCTGTGGAATGTTTTCTCACTGAGCTTTTCTGACTTGGAGCTCTGTGCAGCAGGGAAGGTAAACAGCCAGCCCCTTTCATCTTGCTCTCTATACATTTGGTTGGTTGTTTCACCAGGGGTGTGTCAGAAAGCGAGTGGAGAAATGTGCCCCCTTCAGATGCCGGAGACAAGGGACCCTGTTTTGACTAGATACAAGGAACTTTGTTGTGTGTTTTAGATTTGAGGCCTGGCTTCAAGTCGATTTTATCCCAGGGGCAAAGCAGCTGCCATGGTTAAGATTTTGCACTCTCAATGTGGCTTCATGTATGTCTGTCACACCCTTTATCTGTTGGTTAAGGCGATTTTTTTTTATTTAACATCATTTGCAAACTACCTGTGAGGTCGGAGTTAAAAATCGAAATAAGAGCTGGTGTTGTCAGTGCCAACATGTGGGTGTAGGTCAAATGTAAACTTCTTTTGAAAGGTGTGGTTTGCTTAGTGTCTTTCCAGGTAACTGAAAATAAGTTTGGCTTGATATAATCCACAATGTCAATGAAGGTAGTTAACACCTCAAATAAAATGTAAAAAAAGAAAAAGTTCCCTTCGCATACAGTTATGTTGAAGTGGTTGAAAACCTTTGGGGGTGTGGGGGGGGGGGGGTGCGTGGGGAGCTGGTATATATTCTATTGTTGTTTGTTAAAGTGAATTTCCGAGTGGTAATTTGTTCCTACTCGTCTCCCAGTGAACACATTTCCCTGCATGACCAAGAACTGAAGAGAGAGCTATAGGGACAGATGGGGACTGTCAGGTGCACAAACCTTTGTTTGCCCAGGTGCTGAGTGCTTGAGACATGAGAGAGAAACGAAGGTTCTAGTGTCAACCTTCCTCCTGGAGTCCAGGGACAGGACCTGATAATCTCCCACTGCGTTTCAACCTGGCCTGGGCTCACAGAGCTGCAGGCCTGGACCCGGGTTCCTAAAGCCACCAGCACTCTCTGTGCTGCTCGCCAAAAAGCGCTTTGCCACCCCATCAGGAGTAGTAGGCGCTATATAAATGCAATTACAATTACAAGGGTTGATGGTTCTGTTTCACATCGTACTGCAAAGCACATTTGAGAGGGAGTTCCTCTTTCACTGCTGCTCAAAAACAAGGAAGGATAGTGTTGACGTAGGTGCTCATCTGAGAAGATGTCGCCATTGCTCCAGTGTCATTGACCTACTGTGCATTGTTAAGAAGGCGCCTGTGGTTTCTGCCTGTGTGGGCCACAGTACGTCATTGATGTCATTGTGCAACAATGACTCCACAACCAAACAATAGTCCAACGGAACAGCAGGCTACACAAGTTACTGTTCCAAATCTTGTGGTCTGGGTTTGCTTGAGTATGAAATAGATCCAGACTTGTCATTACTGGAAGAACTAGTTTTTGTTTACTTTGCTGTACATTCTTAAATGTCGCCACAAAATATATAATGCCACCCATTGTCCCAAGCTCAGTTCCCCGAAGCATCAGAGAAAACCAATCCACCCAGTGATACTCTGGGAAAGGAAAAAGGAAAATGGAGTTGTGCAAGATTTTGCAGAAATTTAGGGCAGAAATGTTGTTATAGGTCCGAGCCACCAGTAACCCACGCTATCCTGCTGAAGGCCCTCCGGTGCAATTTGGGGAAGCCAAAACTGCTAACAAAAGAAGGGCTCCTGTTTCTGAAGCAATGCCTCAAACACTGGTTGATTCAAAGTGAAAAATCAAAACTATGCACTGTACTGTGGAAGTGATATGAAGATATTTTTCAGCAAGATACGATTTTTGCAATCAATCTGTGTAGTTTCCCGAAACTTTCCAAACAATAGAAACTATTCAGGCCAGAACAAATAAAAAACACACAGATATTAATTGAGCCACAAGCCGCGGGTGTTCGCATTTTTACTTTTTTTTTTGACAGTGGTGTAAAATTAGCTATGGGGTCATTTAGACCCCTGGGCGAATGATAAAAATAAACGTGGTAGCCCAATTACTACGCATCCCCCCTCCAGCTGGTCACGTTCTTGGCTCTGTGGTAAAAGTGCCATATGTGACTTGCTTGAATCAGTGATGTGGTACAAATGTACCACAGCACGGTTATTACTTGTCTCCTCACCGCCTACAAAAAAACGTGGTAACAGGCTTTGCTTTCATATTAAGCGCGAGACACTAACGCGGCCGCACTGTATTTTGCGGTTGTATATATTGAATTCTAGCCTGCATTCTTGTCTGTCAGAGACCTGGGTTTTTTCTGATATGGAATAACTTCCTGTTGCTCGGATGTCTACATAGGTTCAGAAATAACAACCTGCGATGGAAATCACGTGCCCCCACAGAGGGCCAGCTCCCCGCAGTGGCGGCGGGAATATTGCCTATTTTGCTCAGGAATGCCTAGCGCTCCGAGGCTCGGGGACGGGGTTTGTTTGTGGAATTTGGTTAGGAGGAAGGGCACACTCATTCGTATAAGAATACTTTCAGTTTAAAAAAATAAATAATCTTTTTATTCAACTTTTGCTCGGTGTATTTGGGCAATTCCATAATCATGTATCACAACATGCCACTGGAGTCAAGCTATCCTGGCTGATGAGGGGTGAAACCCCGAAACTGGTCCTAGGATGCTTGTTTCCAGTCCAGGGAGGACCTGGCCTGGCAGTTCGGGCTGGACTGTTCCCATTGGATGCAGGGTCAAGACTGATTTGCATATGGCTGGGTTCAAACTGGAATGGCACGGGGAGCAAAAAAACGATGGATTTAGGCCCAGATCTCTGTACTGGGGTGAATGTATGACAATGTTCTGGATTATGCCCATCAATTGTTCTTTTTGCATTTGTCACCCCGAGTGGGACGGGTATGCCCAGACGAGGGTCCTGTGCTCTCCAAGCCACTGGAGTCAAGCTAGCCTGGCTGATGAAGGTGAAACCCCGAAACTGGTCCTAGGATGCTTGTTTCCAGTCCAGGGAGGACCTGGCCTGGCAGTTTGGGCTGGACTGTTCCCATCGGGCGCAGGGTCAAGACTGATTTGCACATGACTGGGTTCAAACTGGAATGGCATTTGGAGCAAAAAAAACGATTGATTTAGGTCCAGATCTCTGTACTGGGGTGAATGTATGACATTGTTCTGCATTCTGTCCATCAATTGTTCTTTTCACAACAGACATAGGTACATAGGATTATCCCACAATTACAATATTCAGTTAACTTCAATACTGGATCAAGGCTACATTTTGTACAGGTTGTATATCTTCACATTGCTTCTTAAACAAGCGAAACCTCCACATAAGTAGCTTTGCAATTTCACTAGGGTATATGTTCAGTATCCCCTGTAAGCTTCCCACAGACCACAGACTTTTTCCCACTTACGCAGACAACCCCGACTCTTGTGCACCACTTTTTCTGCATACACCACCAGTCCAGATCGTCTTCCCAGTACGATACCCTTGGATGGCGGTTTGCCCCCCAGGACTTGGCTATGTTTCTTTTCGCCACAATAGCTACCACCTTGAGCCATATTCTGTGATATTTGGGCCACACTACAAGAATGCTTTCAGTTTTTGGTCTCACAGTGCCAAGTATGTGAGCAAGTCCCACAAGCCAGGCGTGCTTTACAATATTCTGTGTGGGCACCCTTGTACAGTCAGTCAGTAGTATGGCAAGGGTGCCAAGGGCCTAATTGGAAGCTCTAAAACCTGGCAACTGTCTCTTTAGATACAAAGAGGCAGCCATGATTGGGGTGCAGTGCACCCTCTCATCACTGGACGGCAGCGCCCCTGTACCTGCTGTACTAGTGCTAGCTACTCACCTGCAACCAGTCATGGGGGCTTTTGGCCTGCCAGCAGGGGCAAAGCTACCATTGGTGCAGCAGGTGCTGTGGCACCGGGGCCCATTGAACCATGACAATGTTGTATTGTATACCCCAACGATAGTCAAACAGGCAATTTCCCATGCTTAGTTGCTCTCCATGCATCCTTGCTATGATACTGGTGGCAAGAAATCTCCCATTGAAGAATCACAGCTACTGGGAGGCAGGGGTAGGGAAACAATGGGGGGGGGGTGGGGGTAATCAACTAAATGGCCCAATTAAGTTTTGCCTGTGGACCTGAAAATCCTCAAGCCATTCAGATCCCCAAGGTTAAGGAGCGATTGTGGTACAGCGCAGGCAGATGCACTCCCTCTGTGGACGGTCACTGGCCTCATATATTGAGTATCTTGAACCTACAACTGTTGGGCGTGCGAGTGTAGCTTTCAGTGCAGCAGATGGAGAGGCCCTAGGTTGAGGGGGTGTTCAGGGCTGTTTCCACCCAAGTCATGACTGACTTTTACTACTCAGCTAAGAGCAAAGAGAGGTCCATTTTCCTTGCATGCATTAGGGCCCATGGTATGCTTGGTATGCCATTGATCTGTTCCCCTTACAAAGATGTGGGTTGTGAAGAATGCGATTCTATGCATTTATGTAACCTTCTGAAAATGTTTAGAGTCAAGTCACCAGGAATTCTTTTAGGTATTTGTTATTCTCCAAACCCACCTCTGAGGAACAATGACAAAGTTTACAGAAACTTTTCAATATTGTATCTCAGTGAGGTGTTGCACATAGAAGAGCATAAAATTCGTGTGTGGGGAGAGGGAGAGTGTGTATTTGTGTGTGAGGAGTGAGAGCGTTCAGTTGCGATGAGTTTACAAGAACCAAGATATGAATGGGACAGAAACAGGTAGCTGGAAGCGCACGCGGAACAGCTTCTCTTATGCAGTCATTCATCCGAATAGACAGAAATAAATGCTCGTGTCGTGTTGGTCACTCACCCATGCACGTGATGCTCCACACAAGCCCCTTACAGAATGTCACTCGCCACTGTCCAGCATAATCTTTCACTTAACCACAACACTCTACTCCAACCTTGCAGCTCTCTGTCCAATAGGACTCACTATAAACAATACGAAATACAACCAAATACAGGGTCAACAAAACACTGACTCATTCAATTAAAAACTGTTCTTAAATCACAACACATTCTCATCAGTGCTCTCTCTGCATTTCATCAGCCCCAAGAGCACAGAGGAGATAGTTGAAATTTAAAACACGTGTTGCGGCTGTTTTCATGAATTACGTGGCCCAACCGACACCTCTTTTCATTCCTGTTGGCAGGAGCCACATCACCATGACCACGGATACCTTTTGGTCAAGTACAATATACATTCAATGCAATGGCTTCTTGCAAATGTAATAATAATAATAGTGTATTTTTATTACCCTCTGAACAACACTTCAGCTAATTATAAATGCTATAATATTATAGATTTAACTATTACCCAATTTATTGGTACTCATTTTTCCATCTTCATAAGGATGAAAGGCTTAGTCAGTCATGCTGGGAGTCGGCCTTGTGACCTGCTGATCACCGCATGTTTCAGTGGCAAGAGTTTAATTCACTAAGCCATTCTGCCACAATGTTGTATCCATCTGTTATGTTCTTTAATAGCAAACACAGACGTGAAAAGAATTTGGTTTTATATTGCACCTTTCATAGTCACAGAATATCCTGCCTTAACAAACCCATGTGCTGCTACACACATTAGAGCTTTCCTGGAGCAACGGAGCAGGCGCCCAGAATAAGGAATGTTTATAGCAAATGTGTTCCAGTCCTTTTCTTGAAGCTATTGTAGTCGCAGGAAAGGATGCTAATGAGGGGCGAGCAGGGCTAGTGAAAGGAGCGGGCCCGATGCAGTGAGTGAATATGAAAGTGCAGAAGTACTGGCTTTCAGGAGTGCAAGTATTCTTATGTTTTCCAGCTTTTGTATAGCGCTGCTCTCCCTAATAAGACAACAAAGTGCTATGATTTTATTGGTTCCTGCCTCCCACCCCACCCTTACAAATGCATGGGTGAAAGGGTGTTGGATGTGGTGTGTCTTTGTGGGAGATGTTGGGTGAGGTGTGTGAGGCTCAATGCAGTGGCGTAGCAAGGGGGGGGGCGGTACACCCCGGGCCCCCCGCTCTTACCTTCGGCCATTGCGGGGCAGCAAACGCAGGGATTGCCAGCAACCCGCTCTTACCTGCGGCTGTCCCGGGGCAGAAAACGCAGAGACTGCCACAGGCGGCAAAAGGTCTAGCTACGCCACTGGCTCAAAGACGCGCCTCAAAGATGGTGCGTCATGTGTCACAGCACATACACCTGATGTTTGCAGAGAGTGTAAGAATAGACACAACCACAGAGGGCTATTTACCTATTTGTGTAGATTGTAATCTGCATCTTCCAATTGTAGTTATGGGAAGAGCCAGGTTTTAATGCTTCATGGGATTGGAGGCAATTTTCAATTCTCCTTCCATTAGTTGGCACCGAGTCCCACAATCTTACTGACTGGACAGAGAAGGAGGTTCCGCAGGTTTGTGTATTTCTGAACATAGACACAGTGAATAATGGGGCCAGACTTGTGCAAAGGCTTTCCTGATGATAAGTGTGGAGTGTTTCAATAAAGTGCAGTGTGTGAGTTTGTTGTAGCTTTACAAGCCATGCCAAGTGCATCATTGTGGTTTTGTGTTGTATCTACAGTGTTTCAAATGGAGTCTCACCTGCATCGAGTGGTTTCAGTGTTGTGGTCTCAGATGGAGCTTTGTGTGCAACATATGGCGGGTTGCTATTCGTTAAGGTGTGCAAATGGACTTTGTAGCCTCTGGTTGTTTCTCATATATCATGTGGGTTCAGTGATGTAAGTCTCCTGTATATCATGTGGGTTGAGTGTTGTAGCATTAGAATTTTACATGGATTCTGTCATGCACGCGTAGTCTTAAAAGGTGTCTCTTGTGCATCACATGGGTTTGATGTTGTATCCCCAGAGCTCCATACGAAATCTGATGTGCATCGTATGTGTTGGAATGAAGTGCCTCAGGTGGAGTTTCGTGTACATTATGTGGGTAGGGTGTTGTAGCCACAGGTGCGCACACAGCTACTCCATCATGGTTAACTTTTATAGGCTATGATGAAATCTCTTGATTTGAGAGTTTTAGAGCTGAAAGCATTTTTGAAACAAATATGTTTTCAGCTGTTGTGTTAAAGCCAGCAGGTATTCAGTTGCTTCGAAGGGTGTAGGATGGCAGTTCCACATGTGGCGTTAGAGATCTGCAACCTGAGCGTGGTGCCTTAGTGGTAACTGATAACACGGTTGAAGGTTTCATTGTGGGTGGAGCTGTGTTAAGAAAAATATACTTGTTAACACAAGTTCCAGGTTGGCCAGATCCATTCCAGATTTTTGTTCTATCCACATAAGATAAAGTTACGGTCAGTTAGTGTAAAGAAATATGAATGCATAGCCAGCCATAATCCTAAAGATGTAACATCTATCTAGCTCTCCTGTACTTACGATGGTCACCCCTGTGTTAGCCAGTCTAAGACCCTGCTACAAAACAAAGGGTTTGCATACATTTTCCTGCCTACTACATACCTGTCTTTCATAATCAGCTGGGATCTGGCCTGCACCAATTGAACTACACCCAAACTTACATCTTCTGGGTGTCACAAATATTGTGTCCCCTTTGCTGCCCTATGAAGGAAGAATGCATCATTTTTAGACCTGCTAAAAGTTATTGCCTTGGCAGTGATGAGGTTAATGGTAGTATTTCATAAACGCATCAGGTTTAAGGTGGTAGAAAAGACCTCTACCATGAGATCCTTTTTTTCAGCCACAGTATGCGATGGGTGTTTGGTTAACTGTACGATGAGACGTGGACTACTCATTGAGATGTGTCTGGTCTCATTCTTCAGATGGAATGGCATCTCGCCGTTGACTCTAGTGTGAGATGAGAAATGTCCACCGTGTGTACATGCAGGATTGAAACTGCCGCAAAAGACTTGGACTATACAGAGTTAGAAGAAATTGCCAAAAAGCATTTGTGCTTTCAAGTTTGTAAAATTGTCTCATCTAACTAGCGCTAAAAAAAACTCCAAATAACAATTATCATAATAATAATACCTCTGGTAAACGTTATCACATAACGTAAAGCGCTCTGATACATTCTGGTCTAGCTAGCGCTTTATAAAACTCAAAATAATAACTGCAGTTCGTACTGCAGTAAAAATAAATGCCTGCTTGCAGTTTGTCTTCCCTGCAGTTTTTAGTCTTAGTGAATTGATTGCAGGCCATGACATTGTTCACTTGGCTAGGACAGTTTAAAGGCGGACCTCAGATGTAGAGGTTGGATCATGAAAAGAGTATTGTTGTGATGGCTGCCCTTCAATGTACCTGATTGGTCAGTGATAGGCTCTCTGTGTAAGTGAATCCAGTGTACTTGATTGGTCAGTGATATGCTCTCTGTGCAAGTGAATCCACCGTAAAGCCTTCTCAGATCACTAAACACCTTACTGTCAAGGCTCTTGTGCTAGGTATGCGTGTGGAGGCATTTCTACACTCTGCAATGTACAGATCCAAAGCAAATGCATCGACTTTGTACTACATATCACCTACTCCGGGAGAATATCCAACACATGATTGGTTGTTCACCTATGGTCAGGGCCACTGGAACTATGCGATTGTGCGGCCGCAGCGATTTTCGCATAATTATAGATTTGCCGCGTTAACCACATAATCTGCAGATTTTAACAAAAAAAGACATTTTGTTTGTAGCTTAAATGGGCCAAAAGTTACTAAAAATGCAGCCCCGCGTGTTACAGCGCAGTGAAAGGCCTTTTGCAAAGGTTAACTGGTCATCTTCCTGTTGCATATTGCTATATTTAGATATTAAAACTGTATTAATGAGCTGCATCTAATGCCCAGACAATTTTAACAAGTGTAAAAAGTACAAAATGTGCTGCATTACGCCACACAATTGGGCTTTTTTTACCACATAATTTACTACCCTGCCGCATAATTTGGCCCTCTCCTGCCACATAATTCCAGTGGCCCTGCCTATAGTATTGAAATCAAAGACAGAATGTAATCCTCATTCCGTGACTTGCATTCTCTGTATCCCAACCGTTCTGTGAATGGTTGTGAAATATTTCCATATACTATTGGTTTGACAAGGTTCTGTTGAAGGTCTCTCTCTCCACACTACAAGTTTTCAGATAGTCTGGATGCCCAGTGTGATCCAAAGAGGCCTAAGATCCTGAAAGCGAGGGAATGTCCACTCTTTCAGGTAAGTTACGTGAGTCCGCACTTCCTACACTTGCCCATGATACCAGTGGCAGTGAACACCCATGCACAGAGTTGCCTGTTCACTTTTGACTGCTGTCGTCCTTTCATGTGCACTCATGTGCACTAATGTGCTCCTCGTCCCTCAAGGCATGCTTTGAAGTGCGCATCGCTTCTTGACCCTTGCTCATCTGGACCATAGCAACAAAGGCCTCTTTCTTCGGCACGGCATTTAACCGCCTGCCACGCCCTCCTTTTAGCCAATGAAACCTCTTTTATTTTTAGGCACCTCTCAGTTTTTGACCCTGAGAGATCAGAGACTGTCATAACTTTTTCTTCTATAAGTGGCCACCATAGTGGCCATGACATGAAGGATGTACTATCTAGAAAAATAATTGTTGTAAATACGTTTTGTACTGAACTGCGAGCAGTGGGAGGATATACACTGTTTGTTGCACACACTGCACTGCACACTGAGAGTGAGCGTGAAATCTTTATTGAATCAGAGGGACACTCCTTAACTTTACAGATCAAGTGTTCACAGGGGGCTGTTGAACATTTGCAGCCAATGTGCATGGGGTTGTTTTCTTTTGTATTAAATGATAAAAACCCTTCTGCTATTCCCGCCAAGAATCCCCTACTTCAGTCTCACTTTTCCTTCCTCAGTCATGTGTTTATTTTTTTCTCTGATTCTCAATTGAATCCCCCCACTTTTATATTTAAATGATGAACAGACGTCCATGAAATGTCAAGTTACCACTATGCTTTCAATCAAGTGGCTTATTGCGTAGACAGGATACATCTCACTTTAGGAGTCTCATTATCGGGCAGGACGGTGCTCTTGCTTTGATACGGGCATCACTTGCATATTTTTGGTGGCACGTCATCTTCTGAATTTGGACCCACTACTAAGCAAAGCCGCAAAACGAGACATCAAAGGACACATGAGAAGCTTTAATGTAAGTCAAGAACAGGTGGAATGAAGTGAAGGGTGTCTTTATTTGTTCCCGCTTCCTCTCAAGAGGACAAATCAGAACAGCACTCATGACAATCAGAGAGGAATTATAGTAGGACTAATTAAATGCTCCTTACAAGTAGTGAATTTGTGACCGTTTCTGTTGGAAAGTATCTAACTGTACTTACATGGTTGCATTTTTTAAATGTGGGCAGATTTAGCTCTGTGAATCCTCCGCGCATATTTGGCTCTGTGAATCCTCTCGGTAGGTTTGGCTCTGTGTTGGCTCTGCGGATCCTCTGGGTGGGTTTGACACTGTGAATCCTCTGGCAGGTTTGGCTTGATGAATCCTCTAGGCAGGTTTGGCTCTGTGTTGGCTCTGCGGATCCTCTGGCAGGTTTGGCTCTGTGAATCCTCTGAATCATTAAAAATGGGGTAACCCTGTGCCCCTCAGAACCTGGGTATGTAACAGTATATAAGAACAATAGGTTCTGTTGGGGAGAAAAAAAAACGTACATTTTATATGTTCATTTTTTTTCATTAACACTGGAGGAAATATATCTCTCTCTCAATTCCTTTGCACAAATATATAACTACAAACCTCACAGTTCCGTCGCCTCATCCCTTGTTGGGAGGATTTACTCACCACGGAGGACTTCCACATGACTAGCACCTTAATTGGGCATCCAAGATCCAGGAGATTACGTTGACCCTTTCTATTAATTTCTGTTTGACTCCAGGCTGCATTAAATTTTGGTTCTGATGAAGTCCTGCATTTGATGTTTTTATGAAACACGACGAATAAGGGTCGAAACGGCGAGAAGTTACATGTCCTGCCTGTACCAGATTTTAAGTCCGACAATAAGCGGAAAAGACAAAACTGCACAGTTGGGACTTCAAAGAATTTCTGTGGAAGATGGGCTTTTTGTCTATTAAATTGATTTTGTCTTAACAAATCTTGAGAAACCATTCTATTTTTATCTTTTTAGGTCTCGCTGAGCCAGCGCGCATGCGCTGCTCTGCAAGACTTTAGTAAGGGGCTTTTAAAAGTGCTCCGAAAGCATCCACCAGCGTGCGGTTACGCGCACAAGCGCGCGCGACGTGCACAGCACTTTTTCTCGTCGCGCGCGTGCGCACAACTCGCGATTTTTTTTTTTTTATTCAGACTTCTAATTGGTCTTGCCTCTTCAACATTCCACTCTATTTCCGCCTTCCACTTCATGTCTTTCATTTCCTCTGCTTTCTGTCGCTCTCTGTTCCAGACTATTTTATCTTCCTTCTTTTTCCTTTCTTTTTCCCAGATTTCTATTTCTGTTGCCTGTTCCCTCTCCCGTCTTTTAGCTTTCTATTTCATCTCCCTTAATTTTCTCTGCTTCCCTTCCCTTCTTTTTTCAGCCAATTTGCTCCCTCTTTTTCAGCATTATATTTCATGTTCCTTCTACTTCATCTATTTTCTTTCCTTATTTTCTAGAAATCTATTTCATCTTCCATCTGTTTCAGTTGCTTCCTCTCCCCTCTTTTCTAAACATTTATTTAATCGTCCTTCTTTCTTCCATTTTCTCTACTTCTGATCTTCAATTTTCCATCCTCTATTTCCTGCTTTCTGTGCTATCTCTAAAAGTTTTTTCTTCCCTCTGATCCCATCTGTTCCCTGCTTGCATTCCTCTACTTCCATTTACCTCTGCTCCAGTCACCTCTCCCTCCTTCTTCCTATCCTGATCTTCCCTTTTTCTTTGCGCTCTTCTAGCCAATACTGTATCTTCTAGCCTTCTATTCCCTTTGCTTCTTGGCTTCGCACTCGTGTGGTATGAAACTGGCATGAGTAAAGCACAGCAGCTGTCATTCAGGAGTGGTGGATCCCTCTAACCCCCTGGCCCGATGCCACTGCACCTACCATTGTACAGCTACGGCTCAGAGAGGTAGCCTTGCAAGTGCTTCTAAGGTTAGCTCTGCAGACCATAGCCTGGTCCAGTCTGTGACGAGGTGTAAACACCGTTGCTCTGTTAGATGAATGTATCAGCTTCGGTGAGTGAGTTGTGGCAATAGTTCTTGGTGATTGATGGGTGAGATTGACGTGCTGGATTACGTTGATCACTCATGTTGTTGGTCAGTGGACATGTCTCCTGTCTTTATGCATTCAAGTGTGTAAGGCATCCATCTACTGGTAATGAGTGCTTTGGGGTGTTAAATAGCCAGGTAAAGGCATGCTTGGGTTGTGTTGGATGTTCGTTAAGAGTTCTGTCTTAATGTTTTGTTTTGTAAGATGGTGTGTGGTGTTTTTTGGTAGTGAGTGCTATTGTGAGCATTGTAATGCCCATGTATATGCCATATCTGTCCTATTTTGGACGTAAATGCAATGTTCTGCCTAATTTTATACTGGAGAGCGGGAAGTAGTTGATCAGCGCTTCATGATATTGTGAGCACAGTGATAACCAGCCGGGTTCTGCCGAAGGTACACAATTGGATGGTGTGTGTGTGCTGTGTGATTAGACGGGTGATCTTGCGACCCATAGTTTTACCCAGATATATCTATCTGTCGATCTATCATCCATCGTTCATCCCAAAATCTCTGCTTTATAACATCTCTTCGATCCTTTTTGCTGTTATAGCTCCTCCTGCTTTTTATTTCCTGTTACCTGTTTCAGCTCTCTCTCGTTTCTTCTCCCCATAACCCCTTTCCTTGTTGTCTCTCTCATCTGCTTCTTATTTCATCTGTCAATCTTCTTTCTCTCCAGTTCTCCAATTCTCTTCTAGTTTTGTCTCACATCAGTTTCATATCTTCTCTATGTATCTCTTCTGACTTTCTTTCCTCATTGGTCAATGTACTATCATTTCTGGGCTTCTTCATTTACCAACCTTCAATTCCTGCCCCACATAGCTCCACCCTTTTCAACATTTTTATTGCAGCTCTTCTCTCAATAATACATTTGATTTCACATTCTACGATATCGTTGTCTACCTTCACCAAGACTGCATCTATTTCCTTCCACAGGAACTGCGACCAAAAGCTGGATTGACACACTGTGTGAAATTCAATGTATTTCAAGAAGTTCTTGATGGATTATGTGACACATGAGGGAACACTTGCTACATATTCAGCGCACCGTTACATAATTTGCAGATTTCGACAAAAAATATTTTCTACCACAAACGGATGAAAAGTTATTTAAAAATGTGCCTTTGGTGCAATACAGTGGTCACTTTACAAAAGTAAACTGTTCTGTTTTGGCTTCAGTTATTACTTGCAGTAGTACCCCTATCCCTCTTTAACTTTATACTTGTATTGTTCTATCATTGCTGACCCCGTGGCGTTCCATAAACTGAGGGGCATATATACAAGCTCCTAGCGCCACCGAAGCATCACTTTTTTTGACACTCTGGTGGCGCTGTGTGCTGGCCCATATTTACAAGGCCACACAAAGCCACACTGTGTGGCTTTTCATGGCCTTGGAAATACGGCCCCTTTTCACACATTACTTTGCGCGAAAGGGGTGTGCGGTGGGTGTTGCTGTGAGCGTTCCACTGCAACACCCATTGCTTTTTGACGCTGCCCCAGATTTACAAGGATCTGTAAATCTGAGGCAGCGCCATGAACTAACACCATTGAAAAGCAGGCGTTTGAGTGGCGTAACAAGGAGACATACTTTTATTTCTACTTGTTTTTTGCTCTTTCTATGTGCACATAGAAGGAGCAAATAACCTTTAATGATTGTTTATGTGCAGGAAGGTGTCCTGCACATAAACAATCATCCTGCAACGCAGGCACCCTTGCACCATGGCACAATGGTATCTGCATTGGCGCTAGACAGCTTTTTAACGCCGGTGCAATACGGCACATCCCTACATATTGTGAATACGGCACATCCCTACATTTTTTAAATGACGCAGCGTTGTTAAATTGCTTGCATCGCCACACAGCGTCATTTACTTGTAAATATGCCCCAATGTATTTTCCAAGCTTTATTGCAGAGAATATCAGAGATTTTATTAAAAATAAGGTGGTGAGTAATATAAGGAGTATGATACCTTAAGGACAAGCAATTGTTCCTTACTCCATTTGAATTGCTGTGTGCACATGCCTTACCTGTTGTTAACTGTTATGTGCTTATACCTTGCCTGCGATCGATTCCACCAAGGCATGTGTTGGTAGTGGGAGCCTGGCCCATTGTACTTTTAGCTTCATGTGGTTGACTGTATGCCTTGCAGTTCAGAAATCCCCGGGCTACATGTTTTTAGGTTGTTTGCAAACCGCCGACACGGCCATTGGCGCTCTGGGTGCAGAGACCCTCCCAGCTTCCCAAACCCCGTGCAGCGCACAGCTGATCATCGTAACACAGTTAAATTATTACATTTTCATTAAAGCAATAGACATTCTTTTTAGGTTGACATTATTCCCACCCTTCCCACACATTACACAACATAGGTGAAGCTGGTAAACATCCAGCAGTGCTTTCTTTTGAGCTTGCCTTGCGGTGCTTAAATGATGTATTGTGTAATTTATACAATCTCTTACAAAAATATACCCTACAGCACAACATCACCTCCAGAATCAAACAAGCATCTCCTCAAAACACCAGTTAAACAGAACTCAGCACCACCACAACACCACCACAACACCACCACCTCACCACCACCTCACCATGCCTCACTACCACCACAGCATCACTAAGTACCACTATAGCATCACTCAACACCACCTCAACATCACTAAGCACCACCTCAACTTTAGAACAGCCAGGAAGAAGTCACTAGCATTGCAACGACTAAAAACTACAAGAAATTTTTTATGGTAATTCTTTTTTAATTGGGTCATTCAGTTGTACATAATATCTTCTTGGTTATATACAAGGTAACAAAAATACTTATAATACTTTTTTATTATAACTTTTTAACATGCTGCACAGCAGCCACAATGCTCTATAACATAGCTTAAAAACATCGGCAAAGTCGAGAGCACTGGCTGAACACTTATAAAGACCCAAAGGCGAGACCTATTGGCTATGCCAATGCTTGTTTTATTAAGTCACTTATCTTCACCAATTGCATTGCACAAGCATGTTTTCGGCATCACATTATAAACAGCCCTTCTTTGTTTCATGTAAATTTGATATAATAAGATTGAATATACGGAAAAAAACGTGAAACCAGGCCCATGTGTGTTTATAGCTATTTGTTTGTGCAAAGGAATTGAGAGAGAGAGATATTTCCTACAGTTTTAAGGAAAAAATGGACATATAAAATGTATGTTTTTCCTCCCAGTAAAACCTATTGTTCTTATATATTGTGAATCCTCTCGGTAGGTGTTGGGTCTGTAAATCTTCTGGGCAGGTTTGGCTCGGTGAAGCCTCTGGGCAGGTTTGGCTCTGTGTTGGGTCTGTGAATCCTCTGGATGGGTTTGACTCTGTGAATCCTCTGGGCGGGTTGGACTCTGTGAATCTTCTGGGCAGGTTTGACTCTGTGAATCCTCTGGCAGGTTTGGCTCAGTGAATCCTTTGGGCAGGTTTGGCTCTGTGAATCCTCTGGATGGGTTTGACTCTGTGATTCCTCTGGGCGGGTTTGACTCTGTGAATCTTCTGGGCAGGTTTGACTCTGTGAATCCTCAGGCAGGTTTGGCTCGGTGAATCCTCTGGGCAGGTTTGGCTCTTTGTTGGGTCTGTGAATCCTCTGGATGGGTTTGACTCTGTGAATCTTCTGGGCAGGTTTGACTCTGAATCCTCTGGGCGGGTTTGACTCTGTGAATCCTCTGGGTAGGTTTGGCGCTGTGAATCCTCTGTGTTCAGTCAGTTTCAGACCAGCGCTTACTTTGCACGGCAGTCTGCTAATGTAGTATACAATGAAAACCACAACCTTTACTATTTGGTACGGTATGGGGCAAGACGGTTGCTTTAAAAACATACTGCTATCTCATTTGACACCCTCTTGACCTTCTACTGAAGCAGAGTCACAATGGCTGAAAATTCGTTTTTTATCCTCTCAAAAAGCTTACGAACAAAATTCAGTTCTTCTGCTGCTGTTTTGTCTTGTATTTCCTTTGTGCATTACTTTGGTTTGTATATCTAGATCTCGCATGAACTGGGAACGCTTTGTAATGAGTACTCCGGCTTAGAACCGCCGAGCTTCAATCGTATCTTCTTGCATGTCGTGTGACATGGTTTCTAAAACATGCTTTGAAGGAGATTTTTGGAAAGAGCAGAGTGCTGCCAAAAATATTGTTAGTGCCATAAGATGAAAGTCCAGATCGCCTGAAAATACCAAGGGGACACACACGAGGGGGTCACTCTGATAAAAACGGACCCTGCTTTGTGTTTTTTTTAGGCAGACATAAAGATGAAGTAGAACTGAGGAAGGGCAGGAGAGCTCAGTTACATGGCCGTCATTGCATGACAGTGCGCTGCCCGTGGGCAGGTGAGGTACTGTGTGTTTATAAGGAGTCTCTCCACCATGTCAGGAAATGAATCACTTCTCCTTGAGAATGTTCTCGAGTGTCTGCAGACCCCTGGCTCTAAAGCCCTTTCTTGAAGATGCAGTGAGCGGAATGTGGCCCCTGCGGGTGCCAAGCCCTGACTTGAAGAGTATTGGATGTCAACATGATTCATCATCTCTGGTACCCGGCTCCTTCCAGAACATTCTATGATGTAATCGTCCAGGTTGCTGCTGCTGGTAACGTATGTGACAGGGGTACTTGAAAGGCATTCAGTGGAGTCCTCTGACTCCTTCTGCTCAGCTGCCATAGGCTCTTCCTTTGAAGTCTGGTGGACCTGCAGCTAAAGCCCTCACTCACACCGATAAAGACTGAATACTTAGAGGCTTGGGTCACCTCAGTCCGCAGAGTTTCCACACTTAAAAATAGGTGCTGGCACCCGGTCTGCCTTTTGAAGACAGCGGGGCCACTTTCTCACGGAGTGCCTATGTATAGCTATCGTTTTCCACCACAGGGCTTAGCAAGCGCGCACTCATGGACTGAGTATTAGCTTAGTCTTATGCGGAAGTAAACAAAAATTCTCTCTGGCAAGCTGGTTTTTATGTGTGTTTTTCTTTGGAAACGTGTATCTGGAAATAAAATTGCAGGAGACATGATCTCGAGAAAATAGCAAAACATACGTATTTTTCAGTAGCGGCTGGCAGGCAATGAGGGTGGAGGTGGCGGGGGGAGGGTGGAGGTGGCATGGGGGAGCGTGGGACCTAATAAAATAGGAGAAAAAAAACCACGTACCTCTTTCCCCGTCCACGTTTTTCCTCTGCTTCTCTGGGAGTCCTGGAACCAGGAAGCACCCAGGCTTCCCACAGCCAATCACAACGCTGCAATGCAGCGCTGTGATTGGCTCCCTTAAGCCAATTACAATGCTGCAATGCAGCGCTGTGATTGGTCTGAGCACTGTGGATCGGCCCTCAGATGGGGGCTGGGGGCCTTTGCATGTTCCCCACCAGGCTGTGTAATGCAGCTGGTGGGGAACATACAAAGTGTGCATGACTGTTTGGCCGGCCCAAGACGGCTGGCCAGTCATGCACACTTGGAGTGTGCAAACCACTCCTCCCCCTGTGCCTCCAGCCCTGCCCGCTCTAACCTAGCCTCCAATCTGAGAAAAATAAAACGATAATAACTGTTATTACCGTTTTATTTTTCCTGCTCAAAGAGCAGTGGGGCAACGCTCCTCCGCCTTAGCGGAGGAGCCACCCCTGGTATTTATCAGTGTGCATGAACTCCAATTTGTGATTGTATGGGAGTATCTGCCTAAGATTTTTTCTTTTTCTTGAAACCTGTTGATGGAAATGGGATTATAGGCCTAATAGTGTTATTTCTGTGACATGGATAGATAGATGTACTGTATTAGTGTTAATTCCTTTAAGAATACAATGAAAATAAAAAATCCTCCTAGGATAGCAACATTGGAAAAAACATGGCTTATTGCGGAACAAGGAATTGACAGACGTGGCGTAGAACAGAATAAGACCTGCTTTGATAACATTAAACGTACCTCAATGGCGCTCATTACTTTGTAAAATGACATAAGCTATCTTAAGTTTGGAGCCATATGCTATTTTTACGTTGCTTAGTGTACCAGTGTGCGTTGTATGATCAGTTAGTATTTGCTTGTTTATAAGCATGTGAACCCCTAGGAAATGAGAACAGTTCTTGACTGGAGTTTTAAAGCACGAAAGGTCATTGCTTGGCCTTGTGGATGCCTAGCCGTGTGCAAGTCAATAGTATAGTGCATTTCATTCACAAAGGCAAAATCAGCTTCAAGTGGGTGTTAATACTTTGCTATTGGTCTGCTAAAGTCTGAAGGGAAGTACTTGAACAATCAAGCACGCTGAAGTGGCTTGATATGATTAAATAGGCATGTAGGCAGCAAACAACAAGCAAAAGACCAGCGAAGCATCTGATTGGATGGCAGGATCATAACGCTTAGATAGGACGCTCTCCAGAGCAAACCATCCCTAAATATTGGTCTCCTCCATCTTCAGTTCACCGACTTCAACCTGACTGGTGCTTACGCGGAGCTACTGAGAATAAGGGTTGTCACACTACGCCTGAAACTTCTAGGATTGTTGTTAAACGTGTATGGTGAACGGAGATGTTCCTAGCCTGTGCAGATAAAATCAAGACGGTATTAAAGAGAAGCAGTTGGAAATTATATGGTAATTCTCCTTTGCAGCTTTCAGCTGCAAGAACTTCACAAAGCCTCCATGACACCATTAAAACAAATGTTCCTCCTTCCATTGTCAAAAGATCACAAACACTGCGTTTATTTTGATCTTGATGGAAATCTTGGATTGGTAAATAAAAAACGAATTAAAATGGAGACAGCATCAGGCCCAGTATATGCATGTATGCATGGTGCTGAATGAGGGCATACATCATCACTCTAAGCCTCCAGTGCGTCATGATGCATGCACACGTACACGTTCTCACACTCGGTATTTATTTTTTGTTTTTTTGCAGGCTGCACAGAGTTGGCTGAAAGCTTTTCTTTTTGCCGATGCTGAACAACATTGGCAAAGCAAATATGCCGAAAAGGCAAGTCCTATTGGCTTTGCCAGTGTTTGTTTTTTGTCCCAATATGACTCACTCACACACATTCCTTCTTCCGGTAGCATAGTCAGACCTGGATTTCACTGCTCCTGCACCGTGCTGCAAGTATAAGTTGCGCTTCAGCTTGTTGCTTTTGATGCTGTCAAAAGGCTGTTGAAGGAATGGGGCCATTAATTCCATCATAGAAGAGAAGGAGAGTGGGTGTGGCCAGTGCTTAATTTGTTAAAAAAATAAGTGCCAGGGCTCTAGTCAGCAGGCCACTTCCGCTTAGACTGCCCATTGCTGCTGTCAATACAGTAACAGCATAACTAATAAGTCACACTCCTACAAGTGTGACAATTCTGACAATTTCCGGACCCCAAAGTTAAAAGAACAGCCTTGGCAGCAGGTATTAGTCATTTTTAATATATATTGAATTAATAAACAACAGTTGTTGTGCCCATCTCTGAATTAAAAAAACAGCGCCACCATGTGGCAGACTGTCATAGGTACTGGTGCTGACAAGTGGATGCGGTGCACTGGAAACCACTGACTCAAATTAAGCACTGGGTGTGGCCCTGGGCCATGTCTTTGTGGCTCTTTTCATGAGTAGGTGTGTTAAAGTTTTAAAAAACTCAAGCCCCAAAATAAATTTTCGATTTTTTTAACAGCAGGAAGATGTCTCCAGCTTGAATTCATCTCTCCTTTAAATGAAAAAAAAAGGATTAGAATTTTTTCTGCTGGCTCTCATTGAGTGTCTAGATACATACACATCAAGTTGTTTTCTTCAAAATATGATTATTCACCGTACAAAATCAACATCATTGTTATAGGTACATTATTTAATAAATTGTCTTCACTTTATTTAAAAAAAAATATTGAAAGATGTTTTACTAAACAACGTAGCTTTAAGATGAATTATGTCAATTTTGAACTCTATCGAAACAAACGAATTGTGGAGAAAGGAACGTGATACGCATGTGTCTAGGCCATGCTTGCGAACTAGCAAGAGGAATACCTAAAGGTGAGTTACTCTACCTTAAACAAAAACAGTTTTTAAATCCCTGTGCTTGCTGGAAGAAGTGCTGGTGTAGTCAAGCACCTCCTAGTTTTGCATATCTGCCTTCCTTGGCCTGGACATCGTCTGCAGAGTTGGCACAGTCACTGTGGAGAAGCAGGGCTGGGAGTTTGATTGCATGCCAGTGTCTGATACCGAAATAGGCAGTGGGACGGGGTCCAGGAGTCGCTGGCCTGGGATCAATGAAAACCTTCACTAGGCTCTTCGATCTCAGTATGTGGGCTTAGCTCTGTAGACCATTTTTGGACCACTATCACCCCAGCTTCAGGACCAGAACATTATCGATGTGTCATCAAGTTGTCTGGGAGCCTTTTTCTTACTTTATCCCTCTTCCAGCCTTGATTTATGTCCATTCTCTCCTTCCATTTCATGAGGTCGGTTCGGCTCGGGCACTCCAGGGTTCTTTCTTTGGGTAGATATTGGCGCACTAGGCTCTTATTTTTCTCACGAGAAAGGTGGCTTTTTCAGGGATGCCCTTGTGTTCCATCAGCATAAGCTGATAATGACATTGTGGCTTTACTATACACACCCTGGATTGTGTTTCTCTCAGAGCCTCTTGGGGAACCATATTTGATGTTCGATGACTGTTACGCTCATGTCCCAAGTCTCACAACACCCATGCATGGTGTTTCATGTTACTTTTTTGTTTTTACCGATCCAATTCGGGTCGGTAAACAAAAAGAAAAAAGTGCTTGCATCATTTTGTAGGTGTGCAAATGCCTGGTGCGCGTGACTACGTAGGCTTTTTGCATTTCCTGTTTATTAGCCATTCTGGAGAGTAAAAGGAATGCTGTGCAGCATAGGGTAAAGCCAATACGTCCCTAAGGCGAGGCGTATTGGCATTGCCAGTGCTTGTTAATAAGATGTAGCAGACACGACTGGCATGCAAGCACCTCTACCATGCAACTGGAATGTTGCATGGCTAGGCAGTAGCTGTGGACTCACGAGTGACCAATAATATGGGAATTTATTTCTAAATTTCTACTCACGCCCTTGTGAGATTTGTTTTAACATAGTTTTCGAAATGAAGCAGGAAGCTTTGGTCAAGGGTTCATGCTTGAATAAGGATCAGGCTCAAAGAGAATGAAAACACAAAGTCTTGTCAAAACCCTCATGGGTAAAACTGCTGAACATAGCCTTTCCTACTCATGTTCTTCCAAAATATCTAGTAGCAGAACTTGATATCTCTTGCCCCAGCCAATGAAAACTAAAAAAATATCTTAATCCGCATCTCTGCCTCCTTCACATACCTTCGAGTGTCAGTTTAGTGCCAATGATATCCAGTGGCGCATTTTTCCCATTCTCAAGGGTTTTTTCATTCTCTCTCTTTATGAATTAAAGAGGTGAAATCACATTTCTTTAAAACAATGTTTTATGAAGCTAGGTATACTACCTGCCTTGACTTCTTAGGTTTTACACCAAGAGGTTGGGGCACCGAATGACATACTATTTCTCCCTCACGCAACAGTTAGGTTTCCAAGAATCGAATGGGAGTATTTCTGGAGTATTTTAGAACATTTATAAAAAGCGTATGTACGTTTATCTCATGAACCCAGCCTTGGGGTTCTCATATTATAGGGCAGCAGCGCAGCCTTTCAGCATAGGAGCTGTGCCTCTGATGGCATATCTCACCTGCTCTGGTCTAGGGCTTGAGATGAGTTTGGCAAGAGCAAGACATGAAAGTCCCAGACCATGGAAGGCCCACATGCGTGTCATGAACTTTCCTCGACTCAGATCAGGATCCCATTGCATTCACTGCAATATCGAAGAGCGGTGGTCCTTCCATTGAGCCTTCTAAACTATCTTACAATTTCAGATCCATCCCACCCGCCTTCCATAATGTAAACAAATAATAGTCTGCATTTCCTATTAGTGTCAACTGGAATTAACTAATGGTTTGTTTTCCTCCTGCACGAGTCCTCACCTTTAACGTTTTCTTCAAATTGCAAATTTCCACAGTTTTTTGTTGAAATAAACAATACATTTACATACACCAGTGGATCCAAATCTCCATTCTGCGCTGCCTGCTCTCAGGGAAACCCTGCTTAGCTATATGTAGTGAGAGAAAAAGCGGACTCCACACAATCATCTCTGACATCTGTAAGATCAAACCAGCAAGTCTAGAAAGCCAGTTGGCGAAAAACCTACTGTGTGAAATGCTTTTCTGATGCAACTGCTTCCCGCTCGGAAGAAACCCAGCAATGCTTCAAAAAATCATTTTAAGTGGAGGAATCAGGTGGGTAAAAGTTAAAAAAAAACATGGAGTGGTTTATGCAACTGATCCAAGCTGCATGTTTTGACTTTCCACTGACAATCCAGACAAGAAGTCTTCCTTATTTAATCTCAATGCAATTTTCTTTCGTCTTTAATTTTAGGCAAAAATCTTCATCTTTTGTTTCGAAAGGATAGAAAAAAATGCTTATTTTTTTTAACTTAGGTTAGCTTACTTCAAAACCTTTTAAAGATATTGAGAATATTAGCTTCAAATTAGTGGCATTTCAATTCTGCTTTTGAAAATAAACAAAAAAAAGGAAATTTGATCTAACTTATACAGCCTGGCCAAGAGGTTATGGAGCCATGATTGACCTAAGCAACCAAACCAAACTTGTGCTTTCATAAGCACATTTTTACCTGCAGTAATCCGCACTTGAGCGGTGATGAATGGAGGCCCTTTTTATTCTCCAGGAAATCTCCTGCAAATTTCTTGAAAGGACTATGAAAGTTAATAGAAGGAGTCCCAATAGTTGCATGCCCCTTCACCATTCTAACTTTAATCTTCCAAAGCTGAAAGGGCGCAAAGATGAATTCCTTGGAATGAGGATTGAATGAGATGTTTTATAAGCCTTTGCCATTATATGTTTGTCAGCGCTTCTCACCCGTTTTTTGGAATAGCAATGTTACTAAATTAGACGGTGTTTTTAACTTGCCACTCTACATTGGCTACACTCCACTCCGCATTCTTCTTTTCAGCGGGTGGGGGAAAGACATACATTCAGGTTTTTGTGGATATGGTTGTTCATGTAGCTGACAGCTTTCTTTTTGTTCAGTCCCAAGGAATCCTTTCCCACTAATCGAACTTACTTTGCGTTATGTGAGTGAAATGCGGCTGTCTGAGCCAAAATGGGCGCCATGCCCCTCAGTTGGGTTGCAAAATATAGTCATTATTGGGGTTCATTGGGCTCTTATACACTTGAGTCCATGTACTATTGCAGTAATGTTTTCTACAGACCTGAGAAGCAACTGACACCATGACCTGTGCATGGAAAGAGCCCTGAATGCAATATATTTTCAAACACCTTGAAGACCACCATCTTGTGAGCTACTCTCTGGCTCAGATCTCTCCATTGATCTGTTTCCTGACCAACAATTGTGACGAGAGGATACTTTTCCCAACTTGTTCAGGCTTAGAGTCAAAGGACAACACGCATTTGCAATGTAATAGGTCTCACATTTATGCAAGTTTGAGCTATGGGCATTGTAAATGACAATGCCTTTTATTATGTTTTGGTATTTAAAACATAAATAAAAGGCATTGTCATTTACAACCCCAATAGCTTAAACTCCAGTAAATGCGAGACTTATTGCATTGCAAATGCTTGTTTCAAGGAGGCATAAAAAAGAAACCGAGCACGGTGTCCCTGAAGTGGGCGTCGCGCTCATCAAAGTTTAAAAAAAAAAATGTAAACTGAGCGGGTGTTCCATCCGCACTCAGCATACAATTTAGAGTGCATAGCGCTGTATTAGAAAATCGGCCACCATTGTCCCCATCACTTTAAATAAGCAAAATAGTGTTCACCCCGTTATAATGCAGACCATGTAACAAGCCAAGTAAAAGATCCAGTCCTTATGGGTGGTAACAAATGGAGACAAGGCGGTACTCAGGCGGGACAAAAAAGCCTATTTTTTAATCATAAGCCAGCATTTAGGAAGGACACTGACACAAGCCAAAGACAAATATGGGCGAAGAGTGGGCGGGTCTTCCACTGCATACCCTAATACAGCATGCCTCGCAGAGCGAGCAGTGCATGTACGCTGCCGCTAGGCTCGACCTAAAAATAGTATTGTCATTAAAAAGCTTATTTTGAGCTTCTCGTACAGGGTATGAAAACTGACCTCCTGTCTTCCAAGAATGTCTATTGCAAGGTTACTCAGTCATTCTCTAAATTCTTCCTTGAGCTGTAGAAATCTGTTCCTAAACCAGCACAATGCTTTCAAGATATGAGAAAGACCGTAAGAGACAGCAAAAAGCAGGAATATGGTTAATAGTTTTCTCTTGGTTCTATTGAACAAAAATATACTGACCTTGTAATTGAGTAGGTCAGTGTCTAAGAAAGTGATCCAGGCAAGAAGTTCCAGAACTTCTCATCACATGGCATTTGCATTCATATTGACATTGCTGCTACATATATAAACAACATATACCACATTGTAAATACAGTTTATCATGGGCATTTTTTGCAGTGGGTTTTGTTGCTGATCCTTACAGTGACAAACCATACCAACTAAGCTTGCCAATTAAACTGGAAACATGTCTAGGTTTTAAGTGGGGACAACCAAGTCCCTAATTTTCTTAGGAGGTCTCCACTGGCTCTAGCCAATGCTGGTGTTGCCTGCTGCTACTTCCATGCTGCACCTATAATTTTCTCTCGTACTCTGGCATAGATTCCATCAAGGCAATTGAAGATTACACATGGTCATTTTTAGGTCTCGCCTAGGCAGTGCACATGCGCTGCTCTAGGAGATGACCTTTAGAAATTGGTCAGCTCTTTTTAAGCACTCGTGCTTGAGCTGGCATCCACCTTGCGGGAGCGAGCAGCGGCACGCGCGCTAATTGAAAACAGATGGCCTGCGCGCCGCTGCTCGCTCCCGGAAGGGGCATGCTAGCACGCACGCTTGTTCTTCCACTGCCTGTCACTGCGTGTGCTCACATTGTCCTTCCAGCCCCACTGCATCGGCGTGCAGGGGCCATCCTGTCTCTCTCTGCCTCTCGGCACCTCTTCCCTGCTCTTTCTCTCTCTCTCTCCGTCGTTCTCTTTCATTCTCTGTGTACATATTTCTCTTTCTCTGAATCTAGCTGCGCTTGTTTTTTAACAGCCTACGCCACTTCCCTAAAAAGATTGCACTCGTTTTTGTAACAAAAGTAACACACTCATAAAACTTTATGTAAATATGTGACGACTCGATAACAGTGCTTTGACACATTACAGAGGACACAAGGCACTGAGCTCTCGAGAGATCTCGTCACCGTGTGCGAAACATCCCGGGTCACACAGCTCTACCCCACTCATGATCACTCTGAATAAAACGCATCTATCTAGCTGTCTGTCCGTGTATTTTACTGCCTGCCTATCTGTTTTCTATCTGTCCATCTACCCCTGCCCCGTTTCTCGTTCTCTCCCACTAGCTCTGTGCCCGTCTTTTTCTCAGTCTCTTTGGCAATATCTCTCTCTCATTCATCCTGTCTCTCTCTGCCTCTCGGCACCTCTTCCCTGCTCTTTCTCTCTCTCTCTCCGTCGTTCTCTTTCATTCTCTGTCTACATATTTCTCTTTCTCTGAATCTAGCTTCTTCTTTATTTCTAGATGTTTTCAGTCCCTGTCTTTTTCCCTCCCTTTCTCGCTATTTCCCATCCTTTGCCTCTGTTTCTCCATTCGCTGCCCTCTTGAGGTGACACATATGTCCCTCCCACTCTGAGGCTTAATAAACATCAAGAGTTCTGCATCTTGGTGATTGACGATTTAGAAAAACCTATAAGAGACAGCACAGAAATCTGTGGAAATACTAGTTCTCCAGGAGCATCTCTAGTCTGCCACGCCTACTCAGGCGGAAGATACATAGGAGCACACATGGTGGAAATGTGTAGAAGGCGAAATTTAAGTCTAGCGTGGCTAGATGGTTAGTAGATCTCATCTAAAAAAAAACAAAAAAACATTGGCATAGCCAAAAGGTCTCACCTTAGGAACTTGTGTTTGACTGACTCTCTCACTCTCACTGACTGACTGACTGACTCACTCTCACTGACTGACTGACTCTCTCACTGACTGACTCTCTCTCACTGACTGACTGACTCTCTCACTCTCTCACTGACTGAATGACTCTCACTCTCACAGACTGACTGACTGACTCTCACTCTTACTGGCTGACTGACTTACTCTCGCTGACTGACTGACTCTCTCACTCTCTCTCACTGACTGACTCACTCTCACTGACTGACTGACTCTCTCACTCTCAGTGACTGACTGACACTCTCACTAACTGACTGACTCACTCTCACTGACTGACTTACTCTCTCACTCTCACTGACTAACTGACTGACTCTCTCACTCTTAATGACTGACTGACTCACTCTCTCACTCTCTCTCACTGACTGACTCACTCTCACACCAACTGACTGATTGACTCTCACTCTCACTGACTGTCTCACTCTCACTCACTGACACTCTCACTGACTGACTGACTCTCTCACTCTCACTGACTCTCTCACTGACTGACTGACTGACTCTCACTGACTGACTGACTCTCACTCTCACTGACTGACTCTCTCACTCTCACTGACTGACTGACTCTCACTCTCTCTCACTGACTGACTGACTCTCTCACTCTCACACTCTCACTAACTGAATAACTGACTGACTCTCTCACTCTCACTGACTCTCTCTCTCACTGACTAACTGACTCTCTCACTCTCACTGACTGACTCTCTCACTCTCACTGACTGACTGACTCACTCTCACTGACTGACTGACTCACTCTCACTGACTGACTCACTGACTGACTCTCACTCACTCACTGACTGACTCTCACTCTCACTGACTGACTCTCTCACTCTCTCTCACTGACTGACTAACTGACTCTCTCACTGACTGACTGACTCTCTCACTCTCACTAACTGACTAACTGACTCTCTCACTCTCACTGACTGACTGACTCTCTCACTCACTCTCTCTCACTCACTGACTGACTCTCTCACTCACTGACTGACTCTCTCACTCTCACTGACTGACTGACTCTCACTCTCACTGACTGACTAACTGACTCTCACTCTCACTGACTGACTCTCTCACTCTCACTGACTGACTGATGCTCACACTCTCACTGACTGACTCACTCTCACTGACTCTTTCACTCTCTCTCACTGACTCACTGACTCTCACTCTCTCACTGACTGACTGACTCACTCTCACTGACTGACTCTCTCACTCTCACTGACTGATTGACTTTCTCACTCTCTCTCACTGACTGACTGAGTCTCTCACTCTCACTAACTGACTAACTAACTAACTGACTGACTGACTGACCTTCACCCTCCTGTTATTTATGCCCCCCCCATAACAATAAAAACTATAACAAGCAACCATTGGGACAGGCAGATACAAGTTGCCAGCAATGAAAGGACAAAAAAACCTCAAGACATTATTTATTATTAATACTTTTTAATATGGTCGTTCAGTTGTACATAATGCTTTCTGGGTCATATCTAAGGTTACAAAAATGCTTCTGACACTTCTTTATTATAACTTTTCAGCATGCTGCAGACTTCTGTACAGCACAGCTTAAAGACATAGGCAAAGTCAATATCTCTGGCTAAACACTTATAAGTTCCCAAAGGCGAGACCTATTGGCTATGCCAATGCTTGTTTTACTTTGTATGTATCGTTTTTATTATATGCAAGCTGTAGGTCTTAAACTCCTGACACCCTCCAATGAACTTTTTTTCAGTTAAATCCCTGCTGTAAGACAGGGCATCTCCATCTCAGGCAAGTGGTCTGATGATTCCCGATTCTGACGCCCTTTCAGACAGCACAGAAATCTGTGGAAATACTAGTTCTCCAGGAGCATCTCTAGTCTGCCACGCCTACTCAGGCGGAAGATACATAGGAGCACACATGGTGGAAATGTGTAGAAGGCGAAATTTAAGTCTAGCGAGACTAGATGGTTAGTAGATCTCATGTAAAAAAAAAAAAACATTGGCATAGCCAAAAGGTCTCACCTTAGGAACTTGTGTTTGACTGACTCTCTCACTCTCATTGACTGACTGACTGACTCTCACTGACTGACTCACTCTCTCACTGACTGACTGACTCTCTCACTCTCTCACTGACTGAATGACTCTCTCACTCTCACTGCCTGACTCACTGACTGACTGACTCTCACTCTCACTGACTGACTGACTCTCTCTCTCACTGACTGACTGACTCTCTCTCACTGACTGACTCTCTCACTGACTGACTGACTCACTCTCACTGACTGACTGACTCTCTCACTCTCACTGACTGACTGACTGACTCTCTCACTCTTACTGACTGACTGACTTACTCTCACTGACTGACTGACTCTCACTCTCACTGACTGACTCTCTCACTCTCACTGACTGACTGACTCTCACTCTCTCTCACTGACTGACTGACTCTCTCACTCTCACTAACTGAATAACTGACTGACTCTCTCACTCTCACTGACTGACTGACTCTCTCTCTCACTGACTAACTGACTCTCTCACTCTCACTGACTGACTCTCTCACTCTCACTGACTGACTGACTCACTCTCACTGACTGACTGACTCACTCTCACTGACTGACTCACTGACTGACTCTCACTCACTCACTGACTGACTCTCACTCTCACTGACTGACTCTCTCACTCTCTCTCACTGACTGACTAACTGACTCTCTCACTGACTGACTGACTCTCTCACTCTCACTAACTGACTAACTGACTCTCTCACTCTCACTGACTGACTGACTCTCTCACTCACTCTCTCTCACTCACTGACTGACTCTCTCACTCACTCTCTCTCACTCACTGACTGACTCTCTCACTCACTGACTGACTCTCTCACTCTCACTGACTGACTGACTCTCACTCTCACTGACTGACTAACTGACTCTCACTCTCACTGACTGACTCTCTCACTCTCACTGACTGACTGATGCTCACACTCTCACTGACTGACTCACTCTCACTGACTCTTTCACTCTCTCTCACTGACTCACTGACTCTCACTCTCTCTCACTGACTGACTGACTCACTCTCACTGACTGACTGACTCACTCTCACTGACTGACTGACTTTCTCACTCTCTCTCACTGACTGACTGAGTCTCTCACTCTCACTAACTGACTAACTAACTAACTGACTGACTGACTGACCTTCACCCTCCTGTTATTTATGCCCCCCCCATAACAATAAAAACTATAACAAGCAACCATTGGGACAGGCAGATACAAGTTGCCAGCAATGAAAGGACAAAAAAAACCTCAAGACATTATTTATTATTAATACTTTTTTAATATGGTCGTTCAGTTGTACATAATGCTTTCTGGGTCATATCTAAGGTTACAAAAATGCTTCTGACACTTCTTTATTATAACTTTTCAGCATGCTGCAGACTTCTGTACAGCACAGCTTAAAGACATAGGCAAAGTCAATATCTCTGGCTAAACACTTATAAGTTCCCAAGGCGAGACCTATTGGCTATGCCAATGCTTGTTTTACTTTGTATGTATCGTTTTTATTATATGCAAGCTGTAGGTCTTAAACTCCTGACACCCTCCAATGAACTTTTTTTTTCAGTTAAATCCCTGCTGTAAGACAGGGCATCTCCATCTCAGGCAAGTGGTCTGATGATTCCCGGTTACGCGCCCCTTTCAGACAGCACAGAAATCTGTGGAAATACTAGTTCTCCAGGAGCATCTCTAGTCTGCCATGCCTACTCAGGCGGAAGATACATAGGAGCACACATGGTGGAAATGTGTAGAAGGCGAAATTTAAGTCTAGCGTGACTAGATGGTTAGTAGATCTCATGTAAAAAAAAAAAAAACATTGGCATAGCCAAAAGGTCTCACCTTAGGAACTTGTGTTTGACTGACTCTCTCACTCTCATTGACTGACTGACTGACTCACTCTCACTGACTGACTCACTCTCTCACTGACTGACTGACTCTCTCACTCTCTCACTGACTGAATGACTCTCTCACTCTCACTGCCTGACTCACTGACTGACTGACTCTCACTCTCACTGACTCTCTCTCTCACTGACTGACTGACTCTCTCTCACTGACTGACTCTCTCACTGACTGACTCACTCTCACTGACTGACTGACTCTCTCACTCTCACTGACTGACTGACTGACTCTCTCACTCTTACTGACTGACTGACTTACTCTCACTGACTGACTGACTCTCACTCTCACTGACTCTTGCTGACTGACTGACTGACTCTCTCACTCTCTCTCACTGACTGACTCTCACTCTCTCTCACTGACTGACTGACTCTCTCACTCTCAGTGACTGACTGACACTCTCACTAACTGACTGACTCTCACTCTCACTGACTAACTGACTGACTCTCTCACTCTCACTGACTAACTGACTGACTCTCACTCTCAATGACTGACTGACTCACTCTCTCACTGACTGACTCACTCTCTCACACTGACTGACTGATTGACTCTCACTCTCACTGACTGTCTCACTCTCACTCACTGACTGTCTCACTCTCACTGACTCTCTCACTGACTGACTGACTCTCACTGACTGACTGACTCTCACTCTCACTCTCACTGACTGACTCTCTCACTCTCACTGACTGACTGACTCTCACTCTCTCTCACTGACTGACTGACTCTCTCACTCTCACACTCTCACTAACTGACTGACTCTCTCACTCTCACTGACTGACTGACTCTCTCTCACTGACTAACTGACTCTCTCACTCTCACTGACTGACTCTCACTCTCACTGACTGACTGACTCACTCTCACTGACTGACTCTCTCACTCTCACTGACTGACTCTCTCACTGACTGACTCTCACTCACTCACTGACTCTCTCTCTCACTCACTGACTGACTCTCTCTCACTGACTGACTGACTCTCTCTCTCTCACTGACTGACTGACTCTCTCACTCTCACTGACTGACTGACTCTCACTCTCTCACTGACTGACTGACTAACTGACTCTCTCACTCTCACTGACTGACTGACTCTCACTCTCACTAACTGACTAACTGACTCTCTCACTCTCACTGACTGACTGACTCTCTCACTCTCACTCACTGACTGACTCTCTCTCACTCACTGACTGACTCTCTCTTTCACTGACTGACTCTCTCACTCTCACTGACTGACTGACTCTCACTCTCACTGACTGACTAACTGACTCTCACTCTCACTGACTGACTCTCTCACTCTCACTGACTGACTGATGCTCACACTCTCACTGACTGACTCTCACTCTCTCTCACTGACTGACTAACTGACTGACTCACTCTCACTGACTGACTCTCTCACTCTCACTGACTGACTGAGTCTCTCACTCTCTCTCACTGACTGACTGAGTCTCTCACTCTCACTAACTGACTAACTAACTGACTGACTGACTGACCTTCACCCTCCTGTTATTTATGCCCCCCATAACAATAAAAACCATAACAAGCAACCATTGGGACAGGCAGATACAAGTTGCCAGCATTGAAAGGGCAAAAAAAACCTCAAGACATTATTTATTATTAATACTTTTAATATGGTCGTTCAGTTGTACATAATGCTTTCTTGGTCATATCTAAGGTAACAAAAATGCTTCTGACACTTCTTTATTATAACTTTTCAGCATGCTGCAGACTTCTGTACAGCACAGCTTAAAGACATAGGCAAAGTCAATATCTCTGGCTAAACACTTATAAGTTCCCAAAGGCGAGACCTATTGGCTATGCCAATGCTTGTTTTACTTTGTATGTATCGTTTTTATTATATGCAAGCTGTAGGTCTTAAACTCCTGACACCCTCCAATGAACTTTTTTTTTCAGTTAAATCCCTGCTGTAAGACAGGGCATCTCCATCTCAGGCAAGTGGTCTGATGATTCCCGGTTACGCGCCCCTTTCACTCCAGCTTCAGAAGATGATGTGAACAATATACGTCCGCCTTCAAGAAATACACCCTTACCTGTGGCGTTTCAAAGCTAATGTTCTCAGTTTGTGCCACTCTTTTGCCTTTCATCCCCCAGTTAATTCAACTATTCGAATCTATTTTTCAGTCCCTCTAAGCATTCTATTATTACACCCGCCCCCTAAAAAAAATCATCAGACCGTTAGATTTTTACCAGCTATAGACTCTGTGTTGCCAAGGCTCTTGAAACTGTTGTCTCCCGCTAACTCCCATCCAATCTCACAATAAATGTCATCCTAAGTGTTTTTCAGTCAGACTTAAGAGGGAAGAAAACAAGGCTACAAAACATTAGAAAGAGTGTCTTAGCTCTTTGTACTCCTTGTGTCCAATACTCCCAGTTCTGTCAGCGGCATTGGGTAACATCAACCGCTGTATCCTACTCAAAATGTCGTAATGTTTTGTTGGCATAAGTGTAATTGCACTCACCTGTTTTTATCTCTTTCATATCTAATTGATCCCATTAGGGCAAACTGGGATCTTTTGTGTATTGGTTCATAAACATCACCTGCAGTGTCACTCAAGGCATGGCATTGTTGCCAGTGCGTTTCAATATCTACATGTATCCTCTCACTAAGATTCGAGAATGCTATGACATAGCCAATACGTGTACTGACTTCTCAAAACTCCACCTCAAGCTAGACAGCAGTTCTTGCAACCAATCTAGGATATTCCTTTGCCTCTCCCACAATCACCAGTTGATGCTGGGAAATTGGTTTCGCTTGAATGATGACAAAACTGAGATCCTCCTTATTAGGTTGGCCAAACCTCATCAACTCCCTTTCGTTTGATCAGTGCCTCTTGGCTTCCCCCATACCGTGAGTCCAGTACTCACAACCTTGGTGTTCTGTTTGCCAGTAAGCACAAACTCCTTCCTTAAATAAATGTTTTAACCAAATCCGCCTTCAATCATCTATGATTGCTGTGACGATCTTTCCCCTCCTCCATCTACCTCAAAAAATTGCTTTTATCCTTGCCATTGTAAACTCCTAGTTTGACTATAGGAGCAGCTTGTGTATAGGCCTGCATAATAATTCTCTCCCCAATCTCAAAAGAGTTAAAAATCCATTCAGCCTGGCTTTTTTTTGTCCTGAATTGCCATGCCCATATCACGCCTGCCCTGGAAGCCCTCCAGTAGCTTCCCGTAAAAGGACAGATTAAACTTCAAAGTCCTCTACTTCATCCACAAAGCCTCATACTGCAAGATTCCTAGCCAACTGTCTAAGACTTCTGTCCTATACCATCACCCCAGAAGTCTAAGATTTGCGAACCAAAAAGTACTCTTGATCTGCCTGTTCAGGGTACAGTGTTCTGTTGCTCCCTGCACCCTCCCAGCTAGGTTTGCACTATTTAAATATCAATGCCTTCATTTATGAGTCAGTTTCCTTTAAGAGTAACTTACCTGCTGTAGTGATTTGTTTGTTCCAAGTTGGCAGTCTGCCCCAAGCCTACTCACCCCCTAAAAGAATCATACCATGATTTTCGCTCGCTTGGTTCTGCATCTAGATATGTGCGTCGCACCTGGCTCATCAGTGGTGCGGTGGTCCTTTTCAATGAAGTGGATTTTGGTAGACAAGCCATCTTTAGTCTTGACTTTTGCAAGCATTACTACAAAAATGTGTCAATATATAACACTGAACACTCACTGGAGAGGCGTACATGTACGGGAACTCAGACAAACTGGCTACAGATTTGGGTTCAAACTTTAGGCTCGAGGACAAATGCAATTTCCTCAGAATTTCCTCAGAATACATAAAATTATCAGATTTCTGCCTCTGGCCTTTGCAGCCTTTTGCACTTGTTCTGTGGGACCTGATACTCCTCAGGTAGCGGAAAGGGCAACACTTTCCAACGCCCTTTTCAACCAGGTAATGTAAGGGTCAGGTATACATGCACTAAATGTACAACTAATCCTGAAACATGTTTATCACCTGCCTTGTGATATATTAAATTGATGGTGTTTACATGACATATGTTTGTATGTGAAGTTTGTGAAGTGTAACAATACTTCTTAGTATTGAATGTACTGCTGTAGTAGGTACACACAGGGGTGCTCTCTGGGGTCTGCACGTATTTATTGCATCTGGGGTGTTTCAATGTGCACAAGAGCTCAACAGTGTTGTCAAGTGGTAATTACGGATAGTGGGATGTGATTTAATGTCACACTGCTTGACAGTCGCTAGTAAAGGGATTTTAAAAACCAATGAGGTTGCTTTTGTGGTGAGTTAAGTTGCTGCCTCTGCCTTGAGAGTTAGAATGTCTCTAGAAAGACTGTTAAAAGCCACAGTGCTTTAGAGTAGAATTTAAAGCGATCTCTTTCTACAGGTTTACATCCACAGATTGAATGATGTTGTGAAAAATCGCCTGTATTCATAAAACCCTGCATGAAAAATTCACTTTGACTTAAACCTACAATTTTCCCTCCCTTATTTATTTTGAAAGCCCCTGTCTTTCTCCTGCCCACTGGCTTTGTGCCCCTGAGTAGTAGTAAAGTGCTTCAATACCTCGTATGGGGCAGTAAGCACTATATAAATGCAATTTCAATTCAATAGAATAGTTTTTTCTATGTGGTAATAACTTGCAAATTTTGGGGTGCAGGTTTCTATTGTGAAAGGGGCCTTGTAACCCCCCCCCCCCCAATGGAAACCTTCACCACGCCTTCAGCTGATCCATTTATTAGTATACAATAAAATCACAGGCTCAGGCAATCAAAAGGTGCCAGCAGTTCACTTGGCAGAATATCCAGGACAAAAATATAGTGTGGACAGAACATCATGTCAAAAATATCGAGGTTCAAAATATCAAGAAGGTTAAATGCAAATAGGTAAGTATAGATTTACTATTATTAACTCCACACCTACGTACCTTGAAGATATATATATTGTCAAGGTACATATATGTACCATGACAATATATATATATATAACAGTTCCTGTAATTCTGGATGTCGCCCAGAACAAAAACAGCACAGGTATGGACCTCCAACTCAGTAGAAAGATTCCAGAGACGTGGGGTTACTACTCCATAGTTTTATTCATTAGACACCATAGTAATACAGACAAGTGTCCACCCCAGACGCGTTTCGATCGCCGCAGCGATCTTGATCACCTGATATATATATATATATATATTGTATACTAAAACATTGCTTACCCATAGAAACTTACCTTCACTATATTCTTGTCCTCGAATTTCTTGACATGATATTTTGTCCACACGATATTTTGGACTCAATATTTTGCCAAACACCAGTGCTAGCTAGGTATTGTAAGTAAAAGTAAAACACCTTTGTTGAGAATTACTATAGTAAATCTTTCCTCTGCATGATTCTATGGATAGGTTTGTGTACTGTCCAGATCTGCCAATATGCCCTGTTTTCCAGCAGGGCCTGACAGAACATTTTTTTGCACACTGGTGGCTAGACAAATTTACCCTGAATTCCATTTCCAATTGATCTGAAATTTTTACAACTTAGTTAAAACCTTGTCTCTGGCCTGAAGAATATACTTGTCGGGGATAGAGCAACGGATTTGTACCTTTAGAATATGGATCAATTCTTGTCCACCAACTCAACAAGCATTGCAAAGCGATTAGGTCTCACCTTATTCGACCTATTAGCTTTGCACATGCTTTTTGCTAATGTTGTGTAGCATTGGCAAAAAACAAATGACATACACCATGCATGTGCAAGTGTGCATACGCATTATGACACTGACAGCCCAGCGTCATGTGGTATGCATGCAGCTGCATTACCATGTCTGTGCTCACATACAACATGTCTTTCCCGCCACTTTATTATTTTAAATTTACCATTCCAAGTTAGCGGATGCCTCTTGAAGGAGTAAATAGAAAAATGAAAAAGGAGCGGCCCAGGGGAAAATGACGACTATAAGGACCTTCAAAAATTGCAAAAAAAACCAAAGCATTTTTATGTGAGGTGGGATGAGGGAGCAAAGGAGGAGCAAGTGGGGGAGAAGTCTGCAAGGGTGGGAGCAACCGAAACTGGGCGATAGAGCAATGAAGGTGCTTAAGGGGTGGGAGGAAATAAAAAAGTAAAAACAAAAAAAGCCATGGTGTGGAACAATGGAAGAGCTGGGGATTGGGGTAGGAGAATACAAATTGGAGCATGAAATGGAGGGAGGGTATTTGCGGAGGAAGCAGCACAGGATGGAGAGAGCAAGAAAAAATACGCACTCTCACTGAGTGCTGAAAGAAAGGGAAAAAAAATAGTAGTTCCCTGAATGTGAGCAGTGAAGGATACAAGTCATCCAATCAAAAGGATGGTAAAGAAGCTGTTCTACGGCAGACGGACAAGCACAAGAAGTGTAAGGAAATTCATGGAATAAGATGCAAACAAATGACAGTGCAAGAAAGCCAGAAAAGCCCACTGCAAGTTTCCCTATCGTTCACAAAAGGTCTTTCGACAACAGACAGTTAAAAGCTGTCTATCAGTGCACCTAGAAATGTAGTGCTCCTAGTCCTGCTGGAGATGTGAACACATAAGCATTGTGTTTCCAGTCCAGAATGCTCCTTGATAGGACAGCTTTCCTCTGATAAGTCATTCTTTGAGAAGGCAGAAACTGGAACAAACTGGCCTAGTGGAAACCTTTGATCCACCTGCGGGTTGGGAAATCCAGTGAAACCATGGCATCTTGTGAAGTGAAATGTAAAATTCCAAACACTGTTAAGTGTCCTGTTTCTCATCTTTGAATCTTGGCTGGCAAAACTTTGCAGCTCCCTAAGACACCTGCAGCTACAGGTTCCATATTGGCCCTATAGGTAGCAGAAGTGACCACATAACTAGGGAGAGATGGTGGCAATATATCACCTTGCCTAGGGTGTAAATACTCCTTGCTCGTTTTGATATCGCATGTGTGCGTCACCCTTTTTCATTAGGGTTGTTTTCTGCCAATGTCGTTTCCTTTACTACTTTTCTCAGAATTAAATTGAAGGGAGTTTTGGACAGTGAGTCAATGACTGAGCTATGATTGGGTCTATAGAACTGAAGTACTGCATTCAGTACACCTTCACACATTCAACCTACGCACCTCAGGATGTCCCTTTTTCCAAGGTGCCACACCAGCATATATATCTGAGCAAATATAGGGCTGTTTCTATCGGAAAACTATTTGTCATGGACTGCAAATTCAAATCCTTTACCTTACTGATTCACTTTAGTGTGTGAATCTGACAGTGGAAAAGCAGCGTGATCAAAGAGGAGACATGGGGGCGCATTCCCTTGTTTGGCCACAGCGCCATACAAATTTACAGCTGCAAATAATGTACAAGTGGTTTATCACAGTGTCTAGACATGAATGGCTGTATGGCACAGGACCGTCTCATTGCTTCTGAGATCTTTGTAGAAGAACGAACACAGATGCTCGTGGTGGGAATCTTTAGTGATGCGAGTTACAGAAAAGAGTGTGAGCACATCAAAAGAAGAGGTAAGCCGCGTGGTCCCGGTGGTTTATTTAGGGAGAAGGGCCTCCTGACACTCCTCTAGGTTTTAAACATGTGCACTTTGCACATGCCTGTAAGCTGTCCCGAAAAAAGACTGGTCCCATTCGAAACTTCGATAACAAGAAACGTGCTGAATTCATCGCGAGACATGGATCTGGGAATTTGTCAAAATGTCACAGATAAAAATACTGAAAGACACAAATATTTTGTCCTGAGCATCGTTTACAAAACTATCATCTCTTTCAGAGTAGATTTTTCAGTATTAACTCTCTATTTTTGTAAGCAATATGTAGGGCAGAATATTTTTGTCACACTATCTTTACTATATGATATTGTGGTACCAAGCCGACCTGGGTAGGGATGCCTACCTAGAAAGCACTACACGCTCGCCGAGCAATGGCCAATGACCCCCTTGCAAGAGACATGCAAAACAATCCTTCAGCACACCCATCCATGCAAATAAAAAACAGAAAGTTCTTCATTGTTCAAATCCGTTCTCCTTTCAAATAAACTCTTAATAACCTATTTCAAAACAAGCTGAACAAATTTCGATTGACCCACACATAACCAACTATCAACAAACACCATGCACGGTCAAAGGATAGTTTGTTGAATTCTAACAAAATGGCAACCAGATGAACACGCTCTATGGTTGAAAGCGATTAATTAGTGCCAATAACATAACACATTGTGATGTTAGGTAGAGCCTCTACCCATGCTACATACTAACCCCACCAACTGCCACACTCGCATCTCCTACCCCTTCCACCGACCCAGCTCCTGCTTGCAACCTCCGCCACACCTGGAGCGGTCCTCAAAACCATGTGCGAAGACTAGGCAGTGACAAGAGGAACAAGCTCCTTTCCATTGCTTTAAACACAGGGTAGCTGCTCATTCCACCAGCACTCTGAAGTGGGACATATAAAGATACTTAGAACAAATCTTTTAATATTATTGCAATTGTAATTGCCTTTATATGGCGCTTACTACCCCTGACGCGGCATCGAAGTGCTTTACGACAGGCAGCACGCTGCTTCGGAAAGCAAGGTTAATGGTTAGTTCAGTGTTATTGGTTACTGTTATTTATTGGGATTTATGATGAGGCTAGCAGCTTTCAGACCCTCCTCTAAATTTTGATGGTGGAAATATTTAACTATTTTAATTGTTGGTCTCTTTTGTGGATTCTGTAGTATGAATAATCCCTTTTTCTAAACTTTACACACTGAAGAATAGCTACAAAACGTTAGCTTGTGTACTTTGGAAGCTCCACTGACATTCGTGTTTAGTGCCATTACGCCAGTTGTTATTTTATTGTACTATACTGTACTAGTTCTAGCCTTCTGGTACTATAAATAGAGCTATTAAGCACACAATCAGCAAAAATTGCAATTTTTTAAATAAATGGTCCATTGCATCTGGCACCTCAGTAGACTACTGCTTTAATGTCAGGATATCAACTACAAAAATATCGTGCTAATATAATATCATTTCAAAAATATCGATGGCGAAAACATAGACAAGGAAAGTATACAAAGATAAGTATGTATTTATGATTCCTAACTCCACATCTAGGTGCTTGAATACATCTGTGCATATAATCAAGAGACCCATAAGGCAAACGCTGTATGTATTCATTATGAAGGTAAAAAGTCAAAGTAGTTGCCATCTATTGCTGTCCTATATATCAAAAGATGTTTTTTGTAGGGTGTAAGTATATTCACTACATACCACTTCTTCACTGCTGAAAAACCTTCTATCTAAAATTGGGAATGTTACAGTTTCATCCATATAATCAGAATTCTCAGAACATTTCTGAAGCCTGTTTTATCTTTTAATAGCTTCCATATTAAAGTAAACTTGGAAAAAAATGTGAACTAAGATGTGAGAATGGTTGTTAAATTTATATTATATACCCAAAGAATCTGAAAGATGTGAAGTAAACTCATTAGATGGTAAAGACATAGTCCTACTCTTTCAGAGGGAACTTCATACCAGCCGGACATCGGACATCGTTTTCCTCGCCTCACCGTTGTTTCTTCCTACCTGCATTCCCTACCCCCGTTTACCATTCCCCCTCTACCTCTTCACTCCCCATAAGACGTGTGTACGCGCTAATAATCTCACATTATTGTGTAATCTCATGTTTTTTTTTTTCTTTTCTCCTATGTCTATACTTGTCTATATAATTATGGAACCTGTAACTCACTGATCCTCGTGTAAAGCGCTCTGATACCTCCGGGTCTAGCCAGCACTATATAAAACTTTGCAAATAAATAAATAAATAAGAGAGAGCACCCGGAAGGAAGCTTGTGATCTTCAGTACTTCCTAGTTCATGTCAAATGATTTGGATAGCGGTTGAGGTAAGTTAAGGACCTACCCTGGAAGCGCCCCTCAGCAGCAGGGTATGCTGCTCCAGAGCAGTTTTACTGTTTCATCAATAATCTTGTGTCCATAGTGTGTGGCTAGCATTGGTTCTGTAAGTCTGAAGTATGCAGACAGGGTGCCTCTTGGGTACAGCATAGCATCCTGAGCTTGGCTCTTGGCATCGATGGGAGACAAATGCTTGTCTCATCAAAAAGGACAATAATCTAGAACCTGGTGAAGTGAATTAACAAGGCTCCCAAAGTCATGTAATCTCTGCAGGACGCTTGTGTGGACTAAAGGCAGTGGCCTAGCTAGAGCTTTTGCCTCCCGGGGCGGTCCCTGAGTTTGCTGCCTGGTGACGGCCGGTGCAGGTAAGAGCGGGACGGGGGAGCCGGGAGACGACGACGAGAGAAAACAAAATTCAAAAAGAAAAACACTTACCTTGCGCTCGCCAAATTTGCTCACCTCACCCGCCACCCCCAAAAAAGTGCCACCCGGGGCGGACTACTCCCCTCACCCCCCTTAGCTTCGCCACTGTCTAAAGGGGGCAACTGCCATAATCTAATATGGATTACGTTATTTCTTTCAAGCTGTTATTCTGGTAGTGTGTAGTGACTTTATACGTCTAATGTCTGTTAAGTATGTAAGGTTACATAGAGGCAAAAATAAAAACCGCTGGCCTTCTTAGAACAGAACTCTTGTAAGACAGACAAGCTTTTCTGTTGTATGGCTCTTAGCAACAACTTCAGGCTAGGACACCCTGCCCTCTCTTGCAGTACATTGACCAGTCTGCCATGCACATTTCTTTTCATGACATCCCCGGCAGGCCCTGGTACCACATCAAAGCAAACTAGCTGAGCAAATGTTTTTTTGTTCAGTCTGTAGTTGGGACGCCAAACTTTAGAATTTAATATCTTTTTCCTTTCCTTTCCTTTCTTTCTTCCTCCTCCACAAACCTTTTGTCTGCCTCGTGTTCTCTAAATACTAACAGATGTTGGTGCCACAAAGCTTTGAAGACCTCTGTTCACGCCCACGTTCTTTAAGCCTAACTTATTCCAAAAATGCTCGTAACTCTGGATGCCACAAGGTGAAATGTAAAATACGTGCCTTACTGAGCCTCGAAAAAAGATGGTGCGCACCACCCCCCATCCCAGAGTTAACTCTGAACTGCCTATTAACAAGAAGTTGATAAATACTGCACTCCGTGAAAATGCATTACAGCAAAGAGAATAAACAGAGATATCTTCACCTACTTGGAAATTACCTCTGTGGGTATTATGAATACAGGCATTTTTAACTCGCCATATGGGGAATCACTTTACAGCAGCAATCCTTGGCAAAACCAACATGCCTGGCCCGGGCAAGCTGAGGTGAGGATTTTTTTATCGCAAGACTATGCCACAAAAAACATAAAGAAGAAAAAAAGAAAACATGTCACCGCTAAATGATATAGGTTATATGCTTGCAGTAAAAAGTTTATATAAAAAAACATTCCACATCACATTTACATAACAGTAATGGTGCTTCCCATAGCGCAGGTGTACTTAGAACAGGTATAGATGCTCATTTTAATTTCAGTACACATAACAAGTAAATAGGTGTCTTATTGATGCAAAGAAAATATACTTGGCTTTCAATTTCTGTAACCTGAAGATATAGTTTAGACACACAAAGGAGGCTAAACTCAAACAAAACAAGGATAAAGACTGGAAACAAATAAGCAAAGTAAAGTATTTGCAACCCTGGCACTAAGGTGCACTTCTTTTTAGACTGGTGTGTAAATGTGACTGGGAACCAATGCCATGAGTCACAGTGTAAGAGAGCCAATGGCTTAAGTGAATGGACATATTGCTCCATGCTGTATTCTAGCGGAAGCAAACTGTGTGAAAGCTGAGCAGACCAATGGATGAAGAATACTGACCCATAGCCACTCTGTCTGTATAAATGTGTGTATTTTTATTACATGAGACTAGGAAGACAGATAGAGCTGTCTCAAGGGCATCCCTAAAAAGGGTGAGCGAGACACATAAACACAAGAAAGGTAAAATTGGTGATATCAAACTTTTCTGAATGTTAGATGTTCTTTGTCAAGGAATAGGGTCGAGGGCCTGTATTGTGCAGGACGTGTGCAGAAACAACACAAACCCTTTGGCTTTCAGATTGTCATCTGATCAGACTAAAAGATATTTTTTTTAGCAGAGAAGAGTTGGGTAGATAAGCAGGTCTTCTGTGATAAAATATAGTCACAGGGAATTATAAAGGCAATTACCAGTCATTGCAAGTCAATCCGTGATGCAGATAACTCGGGTAATGGATGACCCACTAAATATGGTTAAAACTTGAAGATATAACCCAAGACAACTGTGAAGTTCTGTGTCAATTGCAAATGGGAGATAGATTCCATTGCAAGACATTTGTATAAAACATTGCAATAATTTAAAAGGGATTTAGGGGATCTGGTTGGGGCAACTAGAAGAAGTAGTTGTTGGCAACTGATGCCACTTAACAGCAAGTGACATACCTTGGTTATCTACAAAGCCCAGGTTTGGGATTTAAGATTTCGCTGCAAAGGGTGCACTGGAGATATTTGACTGGGATAGATGAGGGGTGATAAGTCCCAAAGCATCTAGCCAACCTTCAATCTAACTTTCCCAGGTTTCTTAGTTGGGGTGTGCGACATTTGCATTATTTGCAGAGTCGCACTGGGACAGACAAGCATTTGCAATGCAATCGGTCTCGCCTTTGGGACCTTGTAGGAATTTAGCTATGCAGCACATTAGCCTGGGTGCTGAAACATCTACTGTTCTTTAACATGGAGGGAAAGTAAGCACCAAACTGCGTGACACGCCAGGTATGGGAACACATGAAGAGAAATATTGCCTTTCAGCGGGAAATGGTATAGTCCAAAGCTCTGTTTTTAATATAAAATCAGGGCCTTCGGTGGTCATATCACTGAAAATACAAGATTTGAAAAAAATATTATTGTCTACGGGTGCTCATGGAAGGCAATTTCTATGGACTGGAATCTAGAGAATGCTAAAATGATTCTGGTATTTTACTGACCTCTGCTGGTCGTTTTCTATCAAGAAAGTTAAATAGAGGCAGTTGCCAGAAAAATTGAAAAAAAGAAAGTCCCTCAGCAGAAAGCAATTCTGGTATTTGACTGACCTCTACTGGTCGTTTTCTATCAAGACAGTTAAATAGATGCAGTTGAATAAGCAGAAAGCAATTCTGGTATTTTACTGACCTCTACTGGTTGTTTTCTATCAAGACAGTTAAATAGAGGCAGTTGAACAGAAAAAAGTCCCTAAGTGGAAGCAGACAAGTCCTAGGGCTGATCTCCATAGCCCACAATGTACATAGACATATAAGTATATACTAAAGTTTATACAAGAGGTCTCGAATGCTCGACCTAAAAAAAGGCCTTTGCACCAAATAACAGTGGCCCCCATTAGTGAATCAGGGGATGTATTATACATTGTAGTCCCGGGGGTGCAACGGGAATGTGTGCTACTTTGTGCACCCCTTGAGCACAATAGTATTACAGAAGGGGCTGCAGACGCATGTGCACCCCCTTCTGTAATACTGATATCGCTGGCGCACATGTAGCACGAGCGTTATCATGAGAGGGCGTTCCCTCATTTGCATGGGAGCGTGGCCCCATGCAAATGAGGAAATCACTTTGCTTCTGTGCCATATTAGGGATGCGGGCACAGAGGCAAACATGCCCTTAAGAGGTGCACTGAAAGTGTGCCACAAAAAGGTGGCACACTTTTAGTGCGCCTCGTAAAGGCAGCCCTCTGGAGGGAAAAAGAGGGTCCCTATGGCCCCTCAGATATCCCCCTGCAGGCGGGTACCATCACTCACTGTACTCACCTGCAAGGTGATCTCTCTCTCCCGTCTTCAAAGTGGAGGTGGCATGCCGCCTGCACTGTGAAACACGGAGCAGCTTTGATGCAGCCACTCCGTATTTCACTTGAAAGTGCTGTGCCGAGGGCAACACAAGTTCGCGCCTGCCATGGGGGCAGCCATTCTTTGCAATAGGACGCACTGTCCTTATTTGTGCTTGGCGCACTTTTTGAAATGTTCACCATGGTGAAACAGGGAAAGTCCGTCGTATGCATAGTATGGAGCCCAGATAGCTAAAAATGTGACCCACATTTGCAAATATGGCAGCTTTGAACTTGGAAAAACATGTCATATAGGTGTTTTTCAAGTTATTAGATAGAGGCTGCACGGATTCTACCTTGTTACAGGCAATATATGTGGTAATATCATGGAAATTCCAATAGTAAAACCCGGAACCACCAGATCATAAAACAGGCGCACGGACCTCCAAAAAGACCGGCCCGCACACTCACCAATCAGATCAGCCCCTCTGGCACTGCCTGATTACCCTGTAGGCCACCCTAGTTATTTGCATTTGCATAATAATGCAAAATTCCCCCCAAGATTAGGCAAAATTAAGCGAAATGCAGTGGCCAACATTTCAGTGTGAAATGTGGCCTCACGTCCAAAAATAGCACACAAAGCACAAACAACAGCCACTCGTGGACTGCTGCCCGCGTCGTTCTGGTGCTTCCATGGTAAAATTAAAATCATGCCATGAGGCACAAGGGCGGAACTTCGTGTAACAAGCAATTTATTAAATTACGCAAAACTACGCCAACGTAATGGAAATTTCGGTTTGGCCTAGTTTACTGCACCAGTGACCACTCAAAGAAAACTTTTCAATAATCAAATAATCAATTCGTTGGGGTGCTTTAGGGAACTTTTAAAAAGAAATAGGCTCACATACTTTCCACTCTGGGGGCAGCAAGAGATGCCAGAGCTTGGGCTTTGCAGGTATCTGCTTCCCAGAAGCTGCTGTTTGGGTAAGAAATGCCACAGTGCAACGTGAAACCCTGACTGTTTTACGGGGTGAGAAGTGGTGGGAGACGGTCTAGGCAGCACTAATGATTTCAAAACATGGATGGAAGTGCCGTCTGCGGGCGCGAGCCTTCCGTCGGATTACTTTCCTTTTGTGCGCGCGTGGGCCTCTTTTCTGGTTTATGCGTGGAGAGGGTGTTGGGAGTTTAGGAGTCTGCTCATTCTGCTTGTCGCAAACACCTTTTGGTACTCCGAGTATACATTCGTTTTCAGTGCGTTCACATCTTGTCGGATTATTATTTTAAGGCCGCGCTTTACGGCATCTCGGGCCGTGTCGTGGCCTCCGGCGTGTGCATCACTATCAAAGGGACTGCCTGATGTTGGCAGCTACTGTTGACAAAACCATAAATTATACAACTAGCTGTGGGGACAGTTGGCCTCCCTGTGCAGGGCGTGCTGATTGTGCCGGTGGCGGAGCGCAGAAAGAAGTCAACAGCGCGACTGTGAAGTTTAGGCCAGCGCTAGATATTACCACTGGACGGAAGCAGGTTGGCTGTCCCTCCCTGGACATCAGAGCTGGACATGTTGACCTAAGAAAGGAACTGAGCTTGCCTTGCCTTTCAACATGGCATAGCTTCATCCCATAGTCCGGCCTTTGTTCATTTTTCATGTAATGTTGCACGGCATTCTGGTAGCCAGAATAAAGCGCCTGTTGGTGTGCGTCATATATATGCCTGGTTCCTGGCTACCAGACACCCCTGACAGGCGATAATACAACGGTGCATTTGATGCAGGTGGCAGGGTGTTGCGCTGGTTTTCAATGCAGGTAAAGTTGTGTTTCATTCCAGGCGATAGTTTACTCTGCTTCAGTTCGGTACAAGTGGCAGACGCGCGCGGCTTCGGTTGGTTCAGATGACAGGGCCTTGTGAGGTTGTATGTCAATCTATAGTAGACTTTGATATGATAGCGTTTTTTGTTTTATTTTGTGGCGATAAAAAGCAAAATACTAAAGTGCTGCTGATGGGGTGGTCTTCTTTATTTCTGTGTATATGGCTGTGACTGGGCGGTGTTGATTGGCATTTGAGCAGGCAGCAGAGAGGGCTATTTTAGTGCAGTTATTGGGTGGCATGCTTCATGTATTTTAATGACCCATTAAAATGTTTTTTTATAAGTTATCAACCAAATAAAACTGATGTGAGAAACCTTTTTTAGTGCTTAATTTGTGCCGGTGGTTGCATTTGGTGGACACCATCACACATTTTTTGGGACCGTGGCTGATTTTTCATCATCAGACTTTGACCCAGAGCAGGAGAGAGAGAAAGGAAGACATTGGAGCAGGACGTTTGGGTAGTGGCATTCGGCAGTACAGGCGCAGGGCTCCTTTAAAAAAAAAAAACTAATAAATTAAGCTCTGGCTTTTTTTTAAGCGCAATGCACAATTGGCAGGTATGTCCTGATAAATGAATGTCGTTATGCATGAGAAACTCTTTACAAGAGCAATAATGCAACCCAAAATCGAACATGTCTATGACTTCAAAGGTTATACGCAGTTTTGTCAGTTGTGGAAGTTTTAAGAGGCAACAATTGTCAGTAATCCATTTTGAATATTTTTTAAAAGTATATAAATGTCTGTAATTTTCTTTTAGGATTCATCTGATGAAGTTTGCACGGCAACGATTGGTGACGAGCATTTTCATCTAGAAGGTAATGCAAACATTTTTTTGAGACACCTCATTTTTAATTTTTACGTTTGTGTAGCTGAATGTGAAGGATGACCTTACACTAAAGTATTAAAAGAAGGCGGAGCTTCAGGAGTCATATCTTAGCACTGTGGTAAAGGGCTGGAATTCTAAATCTCTAATGGAACTCAGTGCCCTACTTTTGTGCTTTAACATAAACTGGATAGAGATAGTTCTGACGAGGAAGTCTTGCATCAGCAGCTAAACATTGTTGACCTCAAGCCTCCTGCATGGGCCTATCACTTCCCTCGAAGTCTCCTGCATTGGCCTATCGCTTCTTTCTGCTAGTGCAGCCGCGGTCCGTGCGGGGAAGAGCAGTGGGGCGATGGGGGGATTTCTAGAGACGATGCAGAGGGAAAATTAAATAAATAAATAATTTTCCCTCGTCATCGTCCATCAAATCCCCCCCCCGCCCCACCGCTCTTACCTGCCCAGGTCGCGGCTGTGCTAGTGTTGCCAGCTCAGTTTCGTATGCGATCCTGTTGCTCCCTGCAACCATTCAATAGCCATCTTCTCTTTTGTTTTGTTTCCCCTTGTCCTCCACAACTGCCTACCTTGATCTTGTTTCCCGCACTGCCAGGAACCATTTTCATTTCACAGAGGTTGAGTGACTCCCCAGCTGTCCTCTCCTAGCCTCACCGCTTCACTTGATTTTACTACCTGTCATGTTTGAGGGAGTATGCTGCCTCAGAAGTGTTAAATTGCTGGTTCTCCCATGCTTAATCTGCCTCCCTCTCTCTATTGAAGCAGTTGGCCATGGCATCTGCTTAGAGATTCAGCAGTCTTGTATCTTCCCCTGTCACTCCCTGACTTCATGTTTTACCCTTCAAGACTGGGGAGACTTTAGAATGGTGACATCACACTTCAACACCCGGCTGTGTCTGACTTTCTATTTCACTGTCCAATCAGAATGCAGCAGAACAGATGAGTCAGATGTTTCTCTGTTGGACCTGTCTTGTGAAAAAAGTGGGTCACAACCCTTACCAGCTGAGATGCACTGTGTTTGAATAATTTTAACTAAAGTTATGAATGTATAATTTGTCTGCAGTGTGATTTCTTCATGTTTTACCTTGTTTAAAATTCCTTGCTGACGACTTAAAACCTAAATGGGACACAATTTAGGGTAAGATGACCGAAGCCCTTTAGCGGTCACAATCCCTGCGACTCACTAAATTAAAGGGTTTGCGACCATTAAATGGCTTAGGGACATTAGTGATTCAGTAATAAGTTTCCTATTCCCTAAATGGATTTAAAAATGCATTACGAATCGGTATTTGGAAGGGCGTGTTTAGGGCATCCCTCCCAAATAGTAATGTGGATTGCAACATATCAATGTTTTGCAACCGAAATCTGGTTGCAAAATGTTGGCATTTTGCCAATACCTCAAAGGATGTGGTAGGGGAAGGGATCCCATAGGGTCCCTTCCGCTTTGTGAATGTTAAAAAATTGCTTGGGAGTGGAGAGTGACCCAGGAGACCACTGTCAACTCTTAACCAAACTTTTTCAAAAGTAGATTTTTTTCTTAAATGCAGACCAGCTACTTTTAAGAAAATCAGGCTGCATTAAAAAAATGTACTTTATTGAAATGTGATCACAGACATAGTAGTCTGTGGACCCCAGAAGGCAAACATTCCTGTGATGGCATCCAAACATGGTGAGTCACAATTTGTGAACCTATCTCATGAAAACTGAGTAGGTAGGTCAGATTGCGACTCACTGAAATCCTGAATTTTAATAAAGCAACCTATTAGTAAGTAGGTCAATTCACAAAATTCCTCACTAGTCGCAAAAATACTGCTTGAAAATTGCGACCAGAATTTTGTGATCAGTGTTAAGTACATCCGAGGGCCAGATGTACTGAGCATTTTAACAGTTTCAATCACTCCAGCTCGGCATTTGCTACTGTTAAAATAGGAATGCGAGCTGATAGCAATTCGGTATCTGGAAGAGCATGTTTTAGTCATCTCTTTCATATTTCAAATCAATATCTATGTTTTGCAACCAAAATCAGGTTGCAATACATTGATATTTTACTGATACCTCAAAGGCGGTGGTAATGCGTTAGTAGAGGGGAATGGGTCTCCTTTGGTATCCCGTCCCCTTTGGGAAAGTATTAAAAAAAAAATTGTTGAAGAGTAGGCAGTTCCGTAAAAGGGCCATTCTTGATGTGTATTCATGCTTTGCCTTTGACATTCTAGATCTTCATTGCTATGTATGACACATGATGGTCAATGTTCATTTCCTATATATACTGTATGATGAACAATGTTTAAATAAAAAGAGTTTAAAAAAAAATAAAGATTAGGCAGTGGCCCACAGGACCATTGCCAGCTCTTAAATAAACAGAAAAAAGGTGCACTTTTCTTTTCAATGTAGTCCAGTTTCCCTTAAGAAAAAACGGGCTTTCTCAAAAAGGGTTACTCTTTGAAGGGCAGTCACACAGTGGTCTTCTGGCCACAGCAGGCCACCGTCGCTTTGATGGCCTCCAATCGTGGCGAGCCACAATTTGCGGCCTACTTTGTTATTATTCATGAAGCAGGTCAGATTGTAAACCACTACGATTTTAATTTTTACGAACCAACCTATTAGTACATAGGTCGGTTCTCAGAAATCTTTACTGGCCACAAAAACGCTAGTCGGATTGTGTGACCCGATATTCGTACATCTGGCCCTAACTGTTGAACGTTTCAGGGCACATGATGACAGACATATTAGGAAACCAGATCAATGTAGATAATTGAATTTAAAATCCTATTAAAAAAGAGAGGCATAGAAGTATGTTTTACGTCGTCAAACTTATAACCTTTTTTTATCTGTATAAAAAAGCACACTGCACGAGGAAGATAAAAGAAATCTCTTAGCAGCCAAAAAAGCGCCTGGATTTAAGTTCTGTGTTACTTGAAGCTCGATCAAATCCTTTTCGAATTAATAGACTTAAGTGGCCAACAGCAAAAGGCTCCGGATTCTGGGATTAGGAGTGTAGTTGGTGAGAGGGATGGTGCATTAATGCTTCCTTTTGAACTATAGAAAGAACAAAGTCAACATCAAAAGCATTAAGCCGTGAGAGCGGATTGTTGACTCAGTCTTGTTGCCTGACATGAGGTTAGAACTCAATAGAGGCAACTTTTTTGTTTACCAAGCGCGAGGCAGGAAAGGAACCGTTTGACCGGCCGCATCAATTTATATCTGCCGCTTGCCTTTGATTTTTGCTCCTTTTTATGTTTCTGAAACTTGGCTTTCTAGCTGATTTGAACTTTTCTGAGCATTGTCAATAAACGTGTTCAGTAAAACCACGCAGAAGGCCGCAAACAACCAACTCTAATTCAAGCCTTCAGTGAAACTTGTCTTTCAGTCATTTTTGTATTTCTAATGATAATCACCTGTTTTTTTTTATTTTTTTTACTAGAACTTTTATTGATGGAGTCCTAAAATAAAAATGAAACGTTAATTAGTATTATAAACAATACGTTTACCTGCATCACTACATAAATATTCGGTTATCTAATCTAGCAAAAAAAAAAATGATTAAGTGGAGTTAAATAGAAATATAGTAAAGGAAAAAGGATTTTTTTAATACAGCGAATTGTCTGTAAAGGGAGATTCATTTGTTAACAAAGTAGGGTCTCACCCCAAAGTGAAAGTGTGGCACAATTTAGCAACGGCCCAAGACAGGCAAAAGTACAGCTAACACAGGGTGCATCACTCAGCGTGCATGACACAGGGTGCAGACATTGTACACTTATCTATCGCTCCATTACAAGATTAGTGTTAATTCCGATTCCGGAGTTTGCGCCAAGGCCTTCCCAATTTAGACCTGCCCCAGGAGAAGGTTTACTCGCACAAACGGGTATGTGTGAGGGAATCTTTTTACAGTGCAACTCCACATTTTGAGAATTCCAAAGGTGGATTTACACTCGCAGATCAGGCCTTTCGCATTCTTAAATTGTACTTAAGTGCACAAACGGCTTGGAAGATAAGGCAGGACAGGACATACATGTCAACATTTAGAAGAGAAAAGTGGGAGACTTTAAAAAAATAATCGGTAGAATGTATTTCCCCCAATTACTTCTATTGAAGCAGAGGCAAATTTAGGCGGGAGGCAGCCAAAATAAAGCCCATTTTTGCTTCAAAAATCGGGAGTCTCCCGTCTGAATTGGGTCTATTGGCACGCGTGCTGGAGGTATGTTGCGCTGATGATAAACTTTTAAAAAACTGTAGTTGTGGGAGCTTTTGCCCTTCATGTAAACAGTAGCGACAAGAAAGAAATAAGTTGCTATATTTTGCAAAGGTAGAAGCGAATGCGTATTTTTAGTAGCAGATAAGTTATGCCCCAAATGTTGCAAAGGTTCACCCAAAATGTTTAAAGGTCTTCACAAGCTCTAAGGAACAGGTGGGTTCAGCCGCGGTCCGTGCAGGTAACAGCAGTGGGGCGGTGGGGACGCGTGTGAGAGGATTTCGAGGGACAATCCAGAGGGAAAATTAAATAAATAATACATTTTCCCTTGGCATCGTCCCTCGAATCCCCCCCCACCCACGCAGCCCCACCGCTGTTACCTGCACGGACCGCGGCTGGGTGGGTTTCCATTGCAACTAACAAAGTTCATGTGCTGTAGTCCATAAAGAGACCTTGGCGGTGCTATAGTTTTGGTCCGTCCTAGTTTTCACAGTGGTGCTATTTACCACCATATAACATGTATGTGCTGTTTTGTACTGCTTCTATTAGTGCCAAGTATATTATGAAAGCGTAAAAAAAAAAAAAAAAAAAAAAATGGTTATAAGGAATTTAATGGAAAAATTCATGTATTGTAAAAAGATATGGTTGGAGAGGCTGGGGAGATCATTGTATTGTATTGCAGATTTCATATAGTGCTTACTATTAGCTCTATGTAGGGCGCTGAAGCGCTTTCTTACAGGAGTAGCATGCTACACCATGTAGGGTGTGTGGTTGAAAAGATGTTTTTTTAGTTTTGATCCTATGTGCTAGGTGTTCCATGTCGTGCATGATGACCACCGAGGTGCGGTTGTCGTGTTATGGGACACAGCGCATAGCAGTGTGTTGGATGATGAAGTGTAAGAGACGGGCATGCAGTTTTATGTGTTTTAGCAAGTAGGTAGCTTTGAATGACTATGCAGGTCCCTTTATGGTATTTCATAGGATACAGTGTGCTTATCTGGTTACTGCACTGGGTTGTCCAATCTGATATTGTGTGTTTAGTTGTGGTCCTGAGCTGGCATGGTTGGATGAAGAGAAAAGTGGAGAGATCTGTTGGGATGGAATTTTTTTTATCATTCCATATCTGAATGTCTATGCGAGATGTATGGAAGCAGTCACCTTCTATTGGGACCTACATTGAATGAACTATATTAAAGCCCTCCAAAATTACCCAGTAATGTGTGAAAGATCTCTTCAGTTATTCTATGCCTGCTTATTTGATGATGTTTGGCTGTGCAGTGCTGGTGATGGGCAAACCTCATAGCAGATATGTCTTATGTGAATTTAAAAGGTATAAGTTACAGTTTGTTGCTGACCACTGCATATTATGGTTTTAGTATTATTGTGGGCCATAACTCTTGTATATGGAAGTCCATAACTATATAATGCCACAGCAAACTGTAGGTCAGACCTTTTTTTTTTAACTTATCTTCATAATGAAAGCAGTTTGCTGGTTGAGTTGTTTGCAGTTTGTGGGTTGTAAGGTGAGGATTGCGCTTGAAGGTGTGATTGTTTTCTGGGCTTTGTTGCCGGGATCCTGGTGATACAGTTATCTAGGAAATAGCCAAGTTTTCAACTGTCTTGGGTGCTTTTAATACTGGCTGGTAGTGAGTTCTAGAGCGTGGCGGCTTGCACTTCGAGAGCAGTGCCTCCTACGGATTTCTTATGGTAGGGTGCTATGATGATAAGTGGTGCAAGCCTGGAGAGCATTGTCCTGTTTGGTTTGTATTGCTTGAATCTCACTTGTAGGTATAGCTGTCCTTTACCTTGAGAGGCTCTGTGGACAATGCAGAGTGCCTTGAACTTTGCCCTTCTAGCTATAGGTAGCCAGTGGAGCGATTTCAGAATTGGAGTCATGCGTTCTCTTGGATGAAGGCAGAGAAGAAGCCTTGCCACAGCATTTTGGATAAGTTGTATTGTGCGCCTAATGGATGCGGGTGCACCAAGGTTTAGGCTGTTGGCATAGTCAGGTTTGGAGAGTACGAGCATGAGGATGGGTTGCAGTTTAGGTAGATATGCAAGGTATGGTAAGATGTGACTTAATGTTTTGATTGTGTAAAAGGCACTCATTTTGATGCTGTTAGCATGCAGTATCAAGGATAGCTCTGAATTCATGGTTACTCCTAGGTTTCTAACTTCTCTTGATGTTGTCGGAGGGGCTTCAATTCCTTAGGCCATAAGGGCGTAGACTGGTAGTTTTGCCATTGTCTGCATTCATAATCTCTGTCTGTGGGGCAGTAGCGGCTCGTGGTGGGAGTGCTGCGGGGCGGGGGAGGAGCAGGGTGGAGGGTAGTAAACTACGGCATACCGCCGAACAGAGGTAAGTAAACAAATAAATAAATAAAACGAATTTTGTTGCGTGCGCTGCATCGCATTTGGCATTGCAGCGCGCGCACCGAAATTCGTTTTATTTATTTATTTGTTTACTTACCTCTGTTCGGCCGTATGCCGTAGTTTACTACCCCCCACCCTGCTCCTCCCCCGCCCCGCCGCCCGCAGCACTCCCACTGTAGAGGTCTTCGGGACTATCCATTTTTAAAATGATTTTGTGCCATCTGCTTAGTTGTAATAGATGAGGTTGTATGATTTAATCAGATTTGGTAAGGGGTTTAGGTAAATGTTGAATAATAGAGAGGATATTATGGACCCCTGAGGAACGCCACAGTGTTATGTGTGAGGAGGTGATGTGAAGGGTAGTAGTTATACTACACTTTGTCTGAAAGTTTTTTTTATAACATATTTTATTGATTTTTCATTCTTTTTCAAGTTACAGGAGCATGAATATGTATAATGAATTTCGCAGTACAGTGTATGGAGCATCTCACATTATATCCAATTCAGTCTACATATCACAAGCAACATTTGATATTACACTGCACAGTACAGGATACAGGACATGTGCCGTCATACAATGATATCTTGTATATGAGGTCACGTATGTGTGGAGGTAGAAGAACAAATCTACCTAACAATTAAACTACCCCATCCCCCCTCCCCCTCTTGACTGGCTCTACCCCACTTGGATTCCTCTTCTACGAATCCTAACCTGTGGGCCACCCTATGCCCTTGATGGAGAGTGTATGTATTGGGAGTGCCGTAACCCTACTTGTCGCTTGCCTGCGTACTTGGAACAATGATAATGTGGAAGTTGATAGCGGGCACTAATTCGATGCTAGTCATCGGGGACTCTGGGAATGGGCGCAGGTTCCAGGGCCCTAAATGTCTCCAGTAGTACGTCCCATTCCATTGAGATTAGGGTCTTGCGTAAGCCTCAGGCTTCCTCGCGTCTAATGGCAGCGCTTTCCGCACCCCCCCACCGTATCACCTCACCATGCCAAACATATAATGATGGGGCCTTTACCGACTTCCATCGCATAGTAATAGCATGTTTAGCAAGCAGCACCGCCAAGTCAATGAAGCGGGTTTGTACCTTCTGTGATTTAGGGCGGTGACGAACGCCAAGCACACAGCCACCCAATGACTTCTCTATGGGTATGCCATTAGTGGTTCCCAAGTTCCGGAGCACCCCCTCCAGAACTCAGTTAGTATGGGGCATGACCATAACATATGTATAAGATCAGCATTTACTAGCCTACATCTGGGGCACCAATGCTCTGTTTCCGGGAATATACGCTGTAAGCGGTGTGGAGTGAGGTATGCCCTATGTAATACCATAGACTGTATGAATTTAAATTTGGCTTTGCGAGATACCTTCCTGGGGTACTCCAGCAGCGAGGCCCATTCCTTGTCAGTAAGTTCCTTCTCAAGGTCCTCAGACCACCTGTCATGGAGGGCAGTAAGAGATATCTCGGCTTGCGCCCTGATGGCCCGATATAGCCATCTCGTGAGGTGACACCCCCTCCCCATGAGATGAAGCGTTTGCGTTAATTCATGTGTTTGAGGTTCTTCCCTATTCGGGGCCCAGTGCTTTTTGGCATATGCAATGATGGTAGCGTGTGTCATGTAGAGGTTTTCAGGAACCCCATTTTCCCTAGTAAAGTTCTCATGGTCCATGAGAATACCGCTGTTGAATAGCGCTCCCACCGTGGTGACTCCTCCCTCAGCCCAGCAGCGAATGGATCGGTTAGTAATCAGTCCGGTGGGAGTAGGAATGCCCAATAGAGGCACGTTATTAGCGTATGGAATATTACAGCGTGTGTATTGAACCGCCCTATGCCAGTACATAAGTGCCGTACGTAGCAATGTTGGTGCTCTTTGCGGGATTTTCGAGCGAGGCAGTACCAGGGTGTGTAGGTCCCCCCGGTTGATGTCACGAATGGTGTAGCCCACCTCATGCAAATTACGGCCTGCCAACTAGTATGACAACCACTGTAATTGGCTGGCAGAGCAGTTGGCATGGAAATCGGGTGCCCCCAGTCCACCCCTGTTTGTTGCTAGTTGCAGTTTAGGCAGACCCACCCTACGACGTCCAGTCCCCCAGACTAGGTCAGAGAGTAAGGTATCCAGCTGTTTAAAAATGGGAGTAGGGATCACCACCGGTAAATTCGTGAAATAATACAGTAATTGTGGGAGAATGACCATTTTGGAGATAGCCACCCGGCCCATCACAGACAGCGGCAATGAAGTCCAGAAGATCGTTTGGGAGCGGAGTGCCCTAATAGCCCTGTTAAGGTTACCTTCTAGTAAGTCTTGTGCGTCTCTATAAATGTGAATGCCTAAGTACTTGAATGTGTGCTGCGCCACCGAGCTTTGTCTGAAAGTTAAGAAGCATTTTCACAGATTCTGATATTGTGAAGTCTTTGCAGTAGTGTGTGGTGGTGGACAGTGTCAAATGCAACTGATGAATCCAGTAGTGATAAGGCAGCTACTCAGTTTTTGTCCTGTGTGAGTTTAGGTCATCCCAGATGGATATGATGGCTGACTCTGCCTCAGCCTGGTCTGAAACCAGACTGTTGGTCTGATAGTAAGCCATACTGTTTGGTAAAGTTAGAGAGTTGGTTAAACACTGCATTTTCAATTTTTTTTCCTAAGTATGTTCCACTTAGTATGGGCCTGTACTTTGCTGGATTAGATGAATTGAGGTTTATCTTTTTGAGGAGAGCCCTGATGTTTAAGGTTTTGAGCTCAGATGGGAATGAACCTAGTTCCAGGAACTTGTTGAGTAGGCATCTGGCTACCTCTCCTGCATAGGTTAAACAAAGTATGTCTTTAAAGATTCTTAGCGGTGATGGGTCTGATGGTGACCCTGATGGTCTATCTTCAATGATAATATTGAGCTATCGAAGGTATGCATTGATGGATAGTTATTGGCGTTTCTTTCTGTGGTGGTTAGGTCACGCATTGTTGTGGTGTTGTTTTAGTTCTCCTTCAGGCAATTTCAATATTTGTAGTTTTTTAGATTAATTCATTAGAAATGTTGTCATAGAAGTCTTGTGATTGTGATGTTTCTGTGTTTGTCGTACCTCGGCCCCTCAACTCGCCCCCTCCTCACCACCCACAACTCTTGGTAATTCAAGACACAGGAATAGACTTCCATCCCCCACCAAAAATGAAAAGTTTTTCCAGACAAAAGTCACATGTAGAATTGCAGTCAATGGCCTCTCATCAACGTTCTTTGTCAGTGAGCCGTAAATACATACGCTTTTGGATTAAGTTTGTTCCCGGTTGGTGCGTTTAACGCGTGCTTGTATATGAGCTGTAGGCTTAGTTGAAAATGCACATTGCCTCTTCGAGATTCCCTTAATAGCGTACATCTGTGGTAATGTAACAGTACTGAAAACATTGCCCCCTTTTCAAAATGTTCAGTGGGGTGAAACTGAAAATTGAAGCATTTTGTAATTTTGTGTAAAACCACACTGTGCAGTGGCTTTTCCAGAGGACCTCAAAGCTGAACTTGTGTTAGCGCCTGCGCATTCCGCATACTGGTACCGCGGGTGGATGCGCATCTATCCCTCCACTCACCGGCTGAACTGTGAGGCCTGGTGCTGCCTGCCAGTGAACTCCCTCGAATTCAAAGGGAGTCATGCCAGAGTACTTTGTGCCCGCCTTTCCTTTGGCTTCTGCTCCAGTAGCCAGTCAAAGCCGCAGGTGTACCTCTGTACGCAAAACAAGCGGCCTTTGTTACCGCCACAGATTGCAGATTTTCTAAAATCTGCTCTTCATAAAAACCCAGCTTGAGCAGTGGAAATTGTGACTTCCTTTAGATACTGCCGAGACTGTTATAGTTCCAAGTTAGCTGCAGGGTTAGACTTGAAAAGTCGAATCTCATCACATGTTTTACGTTTGGTGTGGAAAAAGAGAAGAGAAGCAATGGTATTTTTAGCGCCAAGCCTTTTCCCTTTTAACTTTTGTTTCCCTGCAGATGTCTCATCTCATTCAGATCAGAACCATAAAGCACGACTCACATTTAACTCTAGCTTTCTGCTGTGAAGAAAGGCAAAATAGTATTTGTTTGGACTTTCTTTCTGTATCCTGCCAGTACTTTGTGAGCAAAAGTGGATGACACATGTAGCACCATCAAAGTCCATGGAAATGAAAGGGTTCTGGCCTTGAGCACACCCAGCTCATTTGCCTGGACATCAATGTTCTGTCTACAAAGAGTCCATGGCGTGAAAGAGATGTATAATGCAGGACAAGTTTTTTCTTCCAGTGTGTAGAATGCGGATAAGGTATTGGCTACCTACATTAATGCTTATAATTATCGCATAAGTAGCTCTTGTTTTCAGGCTCATCTAGATTTTCAGTACATGAATTAGGAAGGGATTTCCCAATAATGTATTCTCCCTAAGGCCACACAAAGAGACGTAGAATATTTATTTGTTCATTGGAGTTTTGTGCAGCGCTGAAACGTGTTGCTTTTCCGCCACTCCAGAGCGCTTAGGTGATGTGTTCCTGGTAAGACTATTCAGAACAGGAATATCAGACAAATGGAAAGTGCAGACAGGCTTCCTGGAAGCAATATCATCAAGCATTTGCACAGCCAATAGGTCTCGCCTTTGGGACCTTATAAGTGTTTAGCCATGCAGAACCATATATACATGGCGTGGCCAATCGCAGAGTGACACACACTTCCGTAGGCCAACACTGAGGAGTGTAGAATTGGGGAGAAAAGGGGACAAGAGTGACTGATACCCAGTGTATTACGAGAGCGTTTGCTGCGAGATGATGATGATGTGAGAGGAATTGTGCTGGGCAGGAGAAGGACCCTATAAAAACAAGTCCCCATTAATATATATGGCTTGTTTAAATAAAAAAGAACAGCCTTGTGTTCCCTTAGGATCATCATAGCCTCAGGCAGATTTTGGCAGGCATCCCTAATTAAAAAAACAAGAGCTTAATTGTAATTGTATTTATATAGCATTTACTACCCCATACGTGGCATCAAAGCGCTTTTCGGCGAGTAGCACGCTACTCCAGAACCCAAAAAGGATTAGTGGTGAATTAGTATTTGGAAGTAGGATTTCATTTGAGTGGTTGACATGTGAATCTATTAGTTTGATTGAAAAGGATAATGGAGGGATAGTAGAGGGAAGAGTCTAGAAAGTGTAGATGAGATGAAACAAAATAGTACTGGTAGAACCCAGCATGCCAGAGGGAAGATGGGAGGCAGGAGCCCTCACCAGAAGTCGTTGAAGAAGTTGTAGATGCAAGCCACACATACAGATAATCACCCACAGTGCTTTCCGCTTAGTCCTTTTAAAAGTTAAAACATTGAAGGTGGAGGTCTCTGCCGATCTCCTGTTTGGGGAGGGTTAACATAGTCAAAATGAACATCTTGCTGTGGGCCCTCTACCTATTCCAGACCCTGCCTACCCCAATCCCACAGGACGGGTTTGCACAGTTGCAGCACAGTGTTTGGGCATTTATATGGAACGGGAAACGCCCCAGAATATCTAATGCCCTTCTGATGCAGCCACGTGATCGCGGAGGTCTGGCATGCTCTAATCTCTTAGAAAATTATTGGGCAGAGCATCTGCGTTTCATCTCTTCCTGGGTGGCCCGGGAAAGTAAGGCCCCTTGGCTTTATATGGACAGAGCCGTTGCTTGTAGACTGTTTTTGGGACCTCACTTGGATACCCAAACACTCCCGCCATCGCATCTACATACATAGCCGCAACGTTCGTGGTGATTTCCACCACATTTGGCGGGCGTGCTCTGTTCAGAGCAAAAACAGAATGAACTGTACAATCTATCTAGAATGGCAGCTCATTTTAAGCGAAACCCAAGTCCCAATCCTCTTTGGTTTTATATGAGCATTTCTTTAAGCCAATTGCACCATACTCTTTTGCCACACTCTTTGACAAACCAAACAAAATGAGCTCTCGGACTGCCTCAGCAGGTAACTTAGTTCAAGGGTTAATGCGCCTGCTGCACAAACCAGTGCAGTACCTGCAAGTCACAAATTCGGATAATGGTGGGACTGATTCAGCTCCATTGCTGGAATAGAGGTAGACCCATCTGAGCTCCTACAGTTATTGCACACACATTGGTTAAATGTGACCAGGGTACAACTGACTGCACGTGCATTGTCAGGATGGCACCAGGCTGAAATTGCCTGCACATACATTGTCAGGATTGCAGCATGGCAGCCTTAATTACAAATTTGTTGCTGTGTTCAGTAAAACTGCAGCTGATAGGTAGTGCAGGCCTGAAGTCCAAGACAACAAGACAAAGACGGAAAATACCATTCAAAGTTTAGGGCCAGAGGCATATAATGTATTGTCACACTATTGACCGAGTACGTAGAACGCTCACCAAGCTGCAACAAAATGGCATACTGGCATCTAAGTCACAGACATTATACAAATCCATGACACTCCTCCAGGAGGATGAAAGGCTGCGTGTCCACCACCTGAATACGAACTGTCACTCCTGCAAGTTTCACATATATTACTGCAGTTGGAGCTCAACCCACTAAACTACCCTACTGTGACTGTAGGCTGACAGGTTACATGACCATCTAAGCAGCAGGCTTGTTTAGGCCCGAATGTTAAACCCTTTTGCCAATAATCCACGATGCCTAGTACACCAAGAGACCCTGCCATATGAGCCTCCCCTGCCACCCACAGTCCTACCTAAGTGGGGAGTTCTGCTACAATGCCGCATAGGAAATCCTCAGGAGCATGTTTAGCAATAGTGCAGCAGGTGCAGTGGTACCGGGGCCTGGGATTTTCGGGGGCCGCTTCACCACCCCAAAAAATGACTGTCTTGTACTGCACATCCAGGTGGTAGGAGAGGTCATCTTCATTACTTGCGCTAGTGCCCACCGTGACACTTCCTACGTCACTCAAAGTTTCTCATATTACAAACTGATTAAAGAGGCAATCATTGCATTGTGAGGTCTTATGGTTTCTGTTCGGTAAATTAATTGCAAAGCACGTGCACAGGTTGCAGTGCTTACTTATTACAGTTACAAAAAACAGCTATTGCCCGTGGAATTCTATGACAGCTCGTTGACAAAGTTACAGTGTACACCATTTACTGTACATCAGACACCAAAGCCAGACAGGCTGGTGGTGAACATGACCCAGGAGGGGGTACGAGCAATGGAGCAAGAAGCAATGACAGGGGCCAGTGAAAGAAACAAGTGGGGGTGGGTAACAGGGGCAAGTAGGGGTGGATAAAGGGATGATATAAAAAATAGAGTGCTATGCAGCTGCCAGTGCTGGCTGCATCATAGCACTTTTTTAACCTTTTGTTTGGAGAATAAACAGAGAGGGGGGTTGTGAGGGCGAGAAGAAACAGGGGCGAAGGAGCTGGGGAGAGAAGAAACAGGGGCGGGCAGGAGGGGGCAGCAGAAAGAAGGTGCAGGCAGGAGGGGGCAGCAGAAACAGTAATGGGAGAGCAAAACATAAATGACTGGTTGTGGGATGGCACAAGTGTGGAAGTTACAGTTGTTTTTTTGGGGCAAGGGGCGTAAGGAGAGGGGATCGCATGCACAGCAGCAGCAGGTCGAGAGGAGAGAGGTGATCAGAGTACTGGCAGCCAGGGAAAGTTGCAAGCAGGAAGTTCCAAAACACACACTGAGGTGAGGGATTCGCCCTCCTGACCGGCCTTCTCAAAGACAGGGTTCCATCTGGTGTCGGAAACGGTGAGAGCTGCAGTGGTCCTTGGAGAGTTGGCATGGGCTTGCAAAGCAAACCTACGGTGAAAGAAACGTGGGCTGACAGGACACAGAGCTGCAGGGAGAGGCTTCATGCCAGCAAGCCGGCTGCCTGTCAGAGTAATGGCCTTTCGAGATGAGGAAGATTGGGGGATATGCCCCATGTAGAGAAATGGAACCAACCATAAACCAGGAGAAATAAAATCAGCAAGATGGTAATAAGCCACCTGTCTGGTGGTCACAGAGGAAGTCTGCTCTGTAAGCCTGGCGCAAAGCAAGCATGCAAATTTAAATGCGAGGGCGTTCATATGTTTTTTGCAAAATGGAAGAGAGTGCTTCCAAAATAAACTAAAAGCTGACCGCTCTCACACTGCTCTTGAAAATAGGAAGCCGCAGTTGTGGAGCTAACTGATGGCAGGGGGGGCAGGTCGGAAAGAAAACACAAACAAATCACTACAGCAGCATTGGTCTGGTTTGGACTCTTACCACACCGTATATTATCGTCACCATATAGTGAGCAGTATCCGAGGCACATAGAGGACTGCTGTTGGTTAGGACAGTTCCCACCCAAGTAGTACTATGCATGCATCAACAGCATGCCAAGTCGTGTGCCCCCTTCAATGGGGGAACATTTTAAATGATGGGAGGGGGTTGGGAAACAGGGACGGGAGGATGGTTGAGAGGGAAAAGAATAGCTATTGGAGGGCAGGAACTGACAAATATTCTAAAAAATACAAAGTCAAGGACCGCTTCAGAGTAATACACATTTGGTCTTTAATAACATCCTCATCCCTGCACTCCACATCTCATAGGAAGTTTTTAAAGTGTTGCTCCGTTTCTTTAATGACTCATGTAGAAAAGAAAAACTTTACACTGACTGTGAAGTTTGGAAAGACTAATCTTAAAATGCACAGGTCGCCCCATATTGTTTTCAGAATGCCCACCCAGCCCCTGGTAATGTGCAAAGATATTCCGGGTTATTAGAACAAACATGCACACCCACAATTGTATTGGGCTGCAGCAGTAGTTAACAAGATGGCCGGTGCTGCTCTGGAACGCATAATTGGAATGCATTGTAATTGTGTATTCCAAAGGAGTGCCAGCCATCTTATTTGCTGCTCTCGAGGGAAGAGGATTTGGTGTAAGGGCTAGAGCGGCTGACCTTGAAGCTGGTGAACCTGGTTCGAGTCTCCCTGTGTTTCGGGGTAATTCACTTAATCTCTCATTGATCCTTTGTTATGCAACGTTACTTGGTGTAAATGACTCCCATACCTTAGAGTGGAGTTCGCACAATGTCAAATAGCCAAAATAATTTTAAAAAAAAGAACGAACAGCGTGAGGGGTAGTAAACAATGGGAGTTTGTTTAATAATAGCGGAGGTGATAGGGAGCACAAACCGAACATATGGAGCGTGGCTACTAGATTTAAAAATAAATCCTCTCACTTTGAAGTTGTGAAAAGTAAACAGGCACCTTTGTGATGAGCAAGGGCAAGGAAACATGCACAGAGAGCAGAGGAAGCACAGCGGCCGTGAAGCGGGCGCAGTGCTGAGCAAGGAAAACGAAAGCCACACTAGTGGAAAGTGCTCATTGAAGATTAAAAAATTAGTCTCTGAGCCTGGAAATAAAATGAGACAAGTGAAAGAGTACAAGACCTGGGGGGCCTGCTCCATGGGAGTTAACAATTGACTAAAATGTGGGACAAAGAGACAAGATTAACCACTTACAGGCAAGGAATTTTTAAGGGCATTGACAAATGAAAATCAGGGGGCGGGCTTGAAGCCTGTATAGTGAATACAGCATGTCTCGAAGAAAGCATATGCGCGCTGCCTAGGTTTGACCTAAAAATATAGGGTCTTGGAGAGAACTGGTTGGTGAGTGGATCCCAGTCACTGGAAAGAGACCGACTAAACAAATTTTGTGTCAAGGAGAGACCTCCAGACCATTCTACTCTGCTTATTTTTCTTCTTACTTACATCTCACACACCTTAATAGCTTGGTTCCTGTTATTGCTTCATGTTTGGATCTTTGCAGTTGACTTCTCGTTTTAAGCTTTTTGTCATCTTTCAGCATTCACAACTGTTTCTCTACTGACACAGGGAGACCATATGGGTCCTCCTTTTCCTTTCCTTTGTTCACCTCAGTTACCATTGCTTTCTTCTTGTCTCTGTATCCATTCCTTCTCCCTACTTGCCACCTCTTCCCACGTAACTTCCTAAGTTGCTCCCTGTATCTCTTCTCCCACCTGATGCCCGTACCTTTCTTCTTTTACTGCCAGCTTCTCTCTCTGAGCTATTTCTCATCCATCTTCTGCCTCCTGTTACCCAATCTTCTTATAGAATTCTCTCCTGCCCAGTCCTCTGTGCCACCTACTCCTTCTCTGTCCAGTACCACTCTCTGCACACTACTTTTCTCTAGAGCCCCTCCACTAACACTCCATTTTCCTCTATGCTCAACTGTTGACTGTTGAACAACATCTCTTGCCCTCTACTTTGTCCAATCCATCCTTATTCCTCCTCCCATCTTATCTTCACCCACTCCAAGACTTAATCAATTGTCTGCCCTCACCCCGTCATATCCCCTTCTCCACTCCCTCTTGCCCAATCTGTTTTAGCTACCTATTTTCCTATCCAATCTCCATCCTCCCCCCTGATGTTTATGCTTTAGTGCACCTGAACAGCAGAATCTTCAGTCCAAATCTACCACACAACCCGTATGAGCAGCGGAGCATGTAACACAGCAATGTTGCTCCTGTTTCTTGCCTTTATATGCAACAGTAATTAAGATGCTCTGAAATGCCAATCAGATTTGTAGACAACAAATGCAACATATCCAATGCACCTGTTACTCACTTTATGATGGCTCCAACTTTCCATCCTTATTGCTTTCTCAGAACTGTTGCTTCACTGGGCTTAAGCTCTTTTTAAATTGATGTTTTGAGTTTGTCTTGCTACTTGTGTTCTGAAAGTTTTTTCATGTTGACTCTACCCTTGTATTCATGCTGACGTTAAGCCAGTCTCATATTTTGTTGTCGAGATCCACTTGACAACGCACTTACTTCATTTAATTGTAAATCAGTTCCCAGGCCCCTCACTCATCTTGCCCAAGAATTTTTTGCTTATTGCATTTTGCCATAATGCTTGTTTCTAACAGATTGCGCCTCAAAGATGAACTGATGGTAAAAGTCCAATATTTGTAGGAATTTATGTACCCATTCTTAGCAACTTTTTGGAACAGTTGAAGCATTGATCCTATATTTGCCTGGCCATGTTAGGGATTCTAACTTCAAAGGGAGGACATGTTCCAGTGATCCTTATTTCCTTATCCCCTCCCGAGATCATTAAGTCATAAGTTAATGCTGGTCATAAAGTTTGGTCTTGGAGGGTCTGGAAAATTATTGAGTACCCATGCTTCTGTAGTTGGGATGATGGCAAGCTCTGTTAACCCCTTCGCTGCTAGGCCTTTTCCCCTCCTGTGCTAAGCCTTTTTTGGCTATTTGGGGTAGTTCGCGCTTAGGCCCCTGTAACTTTTTGACCACATAAGGTATCCATGCCAAATTTGCGTCCTTTTTTTCCAACATCATGCTGATTCTAAAGGTACCCAGGGTTTGTGGATTCCCCTGGAGGGACCAGAAATTAGCCAAAATACAGCTAAATTTTGGGTTTTTGGGGAAAAATGCGAAAAAGGGCTACAGATGAAAGCATCTGTTTTTTCCCTGCAAATGGCATCAAAAAGGGGTTGTGGTGCTGAAATCACCATCTTCCCAGCTTTCAGGGACAAGCAGACTTTTGTCAGAAAACCAAAATTTTGTACACAGTTTTGGCATTTTTCTGGGACATAGCCTATTTTTGCTATTTTTTGTGCTTTCAACCTCCTTCCAGTTAATGGTAGAAATGGGTATGAAAGCAATAATGGATCCTGGAAAGCCATACATTTCTGAAAAGTAGACAAAAGTCTGAATTCAGCAAGGGGTCATTTGTGTAGATCCTTCAAGTTTTCTTTATAGAAACAAACAGTTAAATATAGGAAAAATTGAAAATTAGTTGAAAAAAACAGCCATTTGTTGTCAACCTTTTCACCTGTAACTTCTTCTAATTATGACAGCTATTTGAAAGCAATATACCATTACATCCGCTGGACCTCTCTGGTTGTGGTGATATATAGGACTTGTAGGTTCACCAGAACCCAGACGAACCCAGAGCCAATAACTGAGCAGCGTCTTTCAATGGTTTTTTATTATGTCCCGGGTATATAGCAATTATTCTGGAAAATTTATACATGGAAAAATCGGTATGAAAGACACCTATGTATTTCTGAAATGGGAACAAAATATAGAGTTTAGAAACAGTAGATATTTTCAAATTTCTGAAATTGGGAGTACCCATACTAGCATGAGAATTATAGGTCATTTTTCAAAATGACTTCTTTTTTACACATTGTCTTTCATTTGGAAGGCAGAAATGCATCGAAAGTCAATAGATAATAACAGTTGCTCTACAATTTTGTGTTACCTAAGTCTCCCGATAAAAATGGTACCTCACTTGTGTGGGTAGGCCTAGTGCCCGCGACAGGAAACGGCCCAAAGCATAACGTGGACACACCACATTTTCACAGTGAAAAATGACCCTTTTTTTGCAAAGTGCCTAGCTATAGTTTTTGAACCCTAGCTCTGCCGGCACCTAGGGAAACCTAGCAAACCTATACATTTTTGAAAACTAGACACCCAGGGGAATCCAGGATGGGGTGACTTGACTGGCTCTCACCAGGTTCTGGTACCCAGAATCCCTTGCAAACCTAAAAAATTGTCAAAAAAAAAACATTTTCCTCAGTTTTCTGTGGTGAAAAGTTCTGGAATCTGCGTGGATCCAAAAAATTCCACCCACCCCGCGTTCCCCAAAGTCTTCCAAAAACAATGGTACCTCACTTGTGTGGGTAGGCCTAGTGCCCGCGACAGGAAACAGCGCAAAACGCAACGTGGGCACACCACATTTTCACAGTGAAAAATGACCCTTTTTTTGCAAAGTGCCTAGCTGTAGTTTTTGAACCCTAGCTCTGCCGGCACCTAGGGAAACCAAGCAAACCTATACATTTTTGAAAACTAGACACCCAGGGGAATCCAGGATGGGGTGACTTGACTGGCTCTCACCAGGTTCTGGTACCCAGAATCCCTTGCAAACCTAAAAAATTGTCAAAGAACCACATTTTCCTCACTTTTCTGTGGTGGAAAGTTCTGGAATCCGCGTGGATCCACAAAATCCCACACACCCCGCGTTCCCCAAAGTCTTCTGAGAAAAATGGTACCTCACTTGTGTGGGTAGGCCTAGTGCCCGCGACAGGAAACAGCGCAAAACGCAACGTGGACACACCACATTTTCACAGTGAAAAATGACCCTTTTTTTGCAAAGTGCCTAGCTGTAGTTTTTGAACCCTAGCTCTGCCGGCACCTAGAGGAAACCTATACATTTTTGAAAACTAGACACCCAGGGGAATCCAGGATGGGGTGACTTGACTGGCTCTCACCAGGTTCTGGTACCCAGAATCCCTTGCAAACCTAAAAAATTGTCAAAAAAACCACATTTTCCTCACTTTTCTGTGGTGGAAAGTTCTGGAATCTGCGTGGATCCACAAAATTCCACCCAACCCGCATTCCCCAAAGTCTTCCAAGAAAAATGGTACCTCACTTGTGTGGGTAGGCCTAGTGCCCGCGACAGGAAACAGCGCAAAACGCAACGTGGACACACCACATTTTCACAGTGAAAAATGACCCTTTTTTAGGTCTCGCCTGAGCCAGCGCTTAGCGGTGCTCTGGGCGAGAGTTTTAGTAAGCGGGTTTTGGAAGTGCAAACAGCAGTGGCTTTTGCTGGCGACCAGCTTGCGTTCACGTGAGCGTGCACGCGCGTCACGGGTCATTAAGTGCATCGCGATCACTTTCACTTTCGCTGGCTTTGAAGTAAAGAAATAGATTCTTTTTCTATTTCTTTACTTTTAGCTATATCAGCGGCACCCGCGCTTGCTTTAACATTAAAAGTAAAGCGCGGGTGCACGATGTAGCAAAAGTAAAGAAATAGAAAAATAATCTATTTCTTTACTTATTTTTCTATTTCTTTACTTTTGTAATAATCGCGGCACCCGCGCTTTTCGGCGCTTTACTTTTAACATTAAAAGTAAAAGCGCGGGTCACGATTATAGCAAAAGTAAAAAAATAGATTATTTTTCTATTTCTTTACTTTTGCTATAATCGCGGCACCCGCGCTTTACTTTTAATGTTAAAGCGCTTTACTTTTAATGTTAAAAGTAAAGCGCGGGTGCTGCGATTATAATGGTGAAGCCAATAGGTCTCGCTTTTGGGACCTTATAAGTATTTAGTTATGCAACTGTTGCATGGCTATACACTTATAAGGTCCCAGAGGCGAGACCTATTGGCTATGCCAATGCTTGTTTGCAAAGTGCCTAGCTGTAGTTTTTGAACCCTAGCTCTGCCGGCACCTAGGGAAACCTAGCAAACTTATACATATTTGAAAACTAGACACCCAGGGGAATCCAGGATGGGGTGACTTGACTGGCTCTCACCAGGTTCTGTTACCCAGAATCCCTTGCAAACCTAAAAAATTGTCAAAAAAAACACATTTTCCTCACTTTTCTGTGGTGGAAAGTCCTGGAATCTGCGTGGATCCACAAAATTCCACCCACCCCGCGTTCCCCAAAGTCTTCCGAGAAAAATGGTACCTCACTTGTGTGGGTAGGCCTCGTGCCCGCAATAGGAAACAGCGCAAAACGCAACGTGGACACACCACATTTTCACAGTGAAAAATGATCCTTTTTTTGCAAAGTGCCTAGCTGTAGTTTTTTAACCCTAGCTCTGCCGGCACCTAGGGAAACCTAGCAAACCTATACATTTTTGAAAACTAGACACCCAGGGGAATCCAGGATGGGGTGACTTGACTGGCTTTCACCAGGATCTGTTACCCAGAATCCCTTGCAAACCTTAAAAATTGTAAAAAAAAACATATTTTCCTCACTTTTCTGTGGTGGAAAGTTCTGGAATCTGCGTGGATCCACAAAATTCCACCCACCCCGCGTTCCCCAAAGTCTTCCGAGAAAAATGGTACCTCACTTGTGTGGGTAGGCCTCGTGCCCGCGATAGGAAACAGCGCAAAACGCAACGTGGACACACCACATTTTCACAGTGAAAAATGACCCTTTTTTTGCAAAGTGCCTAGCTGTAGTTTTTGAACCTTAGCTCTGCCAGCACCTAGGGAAACCTACCAAACCCACACATTTCTGAAAAGTAGACACCCGGGGGATTCCAGTGAGGTATGTCTTGCATGGATCCCCAACGTTTTCTTACCCAGAATCCCCTGCAAACCTGACATTTTTGCTGAAAAACCACTTTTTTCACACATTTGTGTGTGGGAAAGTTGTGGCATCACCGGGCTGACACAAATTTCCTACCACCCAGCGCTCCCCCAGGTCTCCCGATAAAAATGGTGCCTCACTCTGGTGGGAGGCCCAAGTACCCGCGACAGGCAAGGGCCCAAAACGTATTGAGGTGACATCAAAATTGCCTATCACAAAACGACCTGGTTTTGCAAGGGAGGTCCCATGACTTTTTGGCCCGGGGCTCGGCGGCCACCTAGGAAACCTACCAAACCCACACATTTCTGAAAACTAGACACCCGAGGGATTCCAGGGAGGTATGGCTTGCGTGGATCCCCAACGTTTTTCTTACCCAGAATCCCCTGCAAACCTGAAATTGTGCTGAAAAAAATCACTTTTTCACACATTTGTGTGTGGGAAAGTTGTGGCATCACTGGGCTGACACAAATTTCCTACCACCCAGCGTTCGCCCAGGTCTCCCGATAAAAATGGTGCCTCGGGTGGGAGGCCCAAGTACCCACGACAGGCAAGGGCCCAAAACGTATTGAGGCGACATCAAAATTGCTTATCACAAAACGACCTGGTTTTGCAAGGGGGTCCCATGACTTTTTGGCCCGGGGCTCGGCGGCCACCTAGGTAAACCTACCAAACCCACACATTTCTGAAAACTAGACACCCGGGGGATTCCAGGGAGGTATGGCTTGCATGGATCCCCCAAAGTTTTCTTACCCAGAATCCCCTGCAAACCTGAAATTTTGCTTAAAAACATCACTTTTTTCACACATTTGTGTGTGGGAAAGTTAATGGCATCACCGGGCTGACACAAATTTCCTACCACCCAGCGTTCCCCCAGGTCTCCCGATAAAAATAGTGCCTCACTCGGGTGGGAGGCCCAAGTACCAGCGACAGGCAAGGGCCCAAAACGTATTGAGGCGACATCAAAATTGCCTATCACAAAAGCGACCTGGTTTTGCAAGGGGTCCCATGACTTTTTGGCCGGGGCTCGGCAGCCACCTAGGGAAACCTACCAAACCCACACATTTCTGAAAAGTAGACACCGGGGGATTCAGGGAGGTATGGCTTGCGTGGATCCCCCAACGTTTTCTTGCCCAGAATCCCCTGCAAACCTGAAATGTTTCTGAAAAAATCACTTTTCACACATTTGTGTGTTGAGGAAAGTTGTGGCATCACTCGGGCTGGCACAAATTTCCTACCACCGAGCGTTCCCCAGGTCTCCCGATAAAAATGGTGCCTCACTCGGGTGGGAGGCCCAAGTACCCGCGACAGGCAAGGGCCCAAAACATTTTGTGATAGGCAATTTTGATGTCGCCTCAATACGTTTTGGGCCCTTGCCTGTCGCGGGTTCTTGGGCCTCCCACCCGAGTGAGGCACTCATTTGTCAGGAGACCTGGGCGAATGCTGGGTGGTAGGAAATTTGTGTCAGCCCGGTGATTCTACAACTTTCCCACACACAAATGTGTGAAAAAAGTGATTTTTTCAGCACAATTTCAGGTTTGCAGGGAATTCTGGGTAAGAAACGTTGGGGATCCACGCAAGCCATACCTCCTGGAATCCCGGTGTCTAGTTTTCAGAAATGTGTGGGTTTAGTAGGTTTCTCTAGGTGGCTGCGAGCCCAGGCCAAAGCGTCATGGGACCCCCTTGCAAAAGCAGGTCGTTTTGTGATAGGCAATTTTGATGTCGCCTCAATACGTTTTGGGCCCTTACCTGTCGCAGTACTGAGCCTCCCACCCGAGTGAGGCACCATTTTGTGGGAGACCAGAGGGCAGCTGGCTGGTAGGAAATTTGTGTCAGCCCGGTGATGCCACAACTTTCCCACACACAAATGTGTGAAAAAAGTGATTTTTTCAGCAGAATTTCAGGTTTGCAGGGATTCTGGGTAAGAAAACGTTGGGGGATCCACGCAAGCCATACCTCCCTGGAATCCCAGGGTGTCTAGTTTTCAGAAATGTGTGGGTTTGGTAGGATTCTCTAGATGGCCGCCGACTCCGAGGCCAAAAACCAGGTAACCCCTGTGCAAAACCAGGTTGGTTTGTGATAGGTAATTTTGATGTCGCCTCACTAGGTTTTGGGCCCTTGCCTGTCCTGGTACTTGACCCACCCACACAAGTGAGGTACCATTTTTCTCGGAAGACTTTGGGGAATGCGGGGTGAGTGGAATTTTGTGGATCACACAGATTCCAGAACTTTCCACCGCAGAAATGTGAGGAAAATGTGTTTTTTATACACATTTTGAGGTTTGCAAGGGATTCTGGGTAACAGAACCTGGTGAGAGCCAGTCAAGTCACCCCATCCTGGATTCCCCTGGGTGTCTAGTTTTCAAAAATGTACAGGTTTCCTAGGTTTCCCTATGTGCCGGCTGCGAAAGGGCCCAAAATCCACAGGTAGGCATATTGCTAAAAACAAATCCGTGCCTAGTCGGCTTTCTGCCGCCCTGGGGGGGGATATCGGGGTTAGGGTTGCCCCGATATGCCCCCAAGGGGCGCAGAAACACTGTGGCTATTTTTGGGGGTTGGGGGCATTGGTATGCCCATTCTGGGCAGCCCCCACCCCCACACATAAAAAAGCCAGCGTAATCGTTGGCGTCTAGTGGACTTTTTGCCCCCTGGGGGGGGGGCAGATGGGAGTTACTGCCCCATCTTCCCCCAGGGGAGCAGAAAGGCTGTAATTGTTGCGGGTGGGGGGTGGGGGCATTGGCATGCCCGTTTTGGGCAGCCCCACCCTAATTAAAATTTGCCCAAAAATCCCTGGCGTCTAGTGGGCTTTTGCCCCCGGGGGGGCTAGATTGGGGGCTACTGCCCCCATCTTCCCCCCAGGGGGCAGAAAGAGCTGTAATTGGTTTGCGGGTGGGGGCATTGACATGCCCATTTTGGGCAGCCCCCACCCTAATTAAAATTTGCCTAAAAAAATCCCTGGTGTCTAGTGGGCTTTTTGCCCCCCCGGGGGGGGCAGGAAGGCTGTAATTTTTGCGGGGTGGGGGCATGGGCATGCCCGTTTTGGGCAGCCCCCACCCTAATTCAAATTTGCCCAAAAAAAATCCCTGGCGTCTAGTGGGCTTTTTGCCCCCCCGGCGGGGAGATTGGGGGCTAATGCCCCCATCTGCCCCCCAGGGGAAGCAGAAGATCCACTAGGCGCCAGGGACTTTAGGCAAATTTTAATTAGGGTGGCGGCTGCCCAAAACGGGCATGCAATGCCCCACCTAATTAAAACTTGCCCAAAACAATCCCTGGCGTCTAGTGGGCTTTTTGCCCCCCGAGGGGAGCAGATTGGGGGCTACTGCCCCATCTGCACCCCAGGGGGGGCAGGAAGGCTGTTATTTTTGCGGGGGTGGGGGTGGGGGCATGGGCATGCCCGTTTTGGGAGCCCCCACCCTAATTCAAATTTGCCCCAAAAAAATCCCTGGCGTCTAGTGGGCTTTTTGCCCCCCCCCGGCGGGGCAGATTGGGGGCTAATGCCCCCATCTGCCCCCCAGGGGGGGCAGAAAGTCCACTAGATGCCAGGGAGTTTCAGGCAAATTTAGTGGGGTGGGGGCTACCTAAAGCAGGCATGCCAATACCCCACCCTAATTAAGATTTGCCAAAAAAAAATCCCTGGCGTCTAGTGGGCTTTTTGCCCCCGGGGGGGCAGATTGGGGAGCTACTGCCCCATCTGCCCCCAGGGGGGCAGGAAGGCTGTTATTTTTGCAGGGAGGGGTGGGGTCATGGGCATGTCCGTTTGGGAGCCCCACCTAATTCAAATTTGCCCCAAAAAATCCCTGGCGTCTAGTGGGCTTTGCCCCCCCGGCGGGGCAGATTGGGGCTAATGCCCTCATCTGCCCTCAGGGGGGGCAAAAAGCCCACTAAACGCCTGGGAGTTTTTTGGGCAAATTTTAATTAGGGTGGGGGCTGCCCAAAATCGGCATGCCAATGCCCCCACCCTAATTAAAATTTGCCTATAAAATCCCTGGCGTCTACTGGGCTTTTTGTCCCCCGGGGGGGCAGATTTAGGGCTAATGCCCCCAGCTGCCCCCCAGGGGCGGGCAGAAAGGCTGTCATTTTTGCGGGGGTGGGTGGGGGCATGGGCATGCCCATATTGGGCAGTCCCCACCACAAATTATAATTAAAAAAAAAATCCCTGGCGTATAGTGGGCTTTTTGGCCCCCCGGGGGGGCAGAAAGGCTGTAACTTTTGCGGGGTGGGGGCATGGACATGCCCTTTATGGGCAGCCCCCACCCTAATAAATTATGCGGCCAAAAAAAAATATCCCTGGGGTCTAGTGGGCTTTTTGCCCCCCTAGGGGGGGCAAAAAGACTAAATCACACCCCAAAAAATTGGGGGGAGCAAAAGCCCTTGCCCAAGGGGCCGCTCCCCCCTCCCTGGTGTCTAGTGGGTGGATCCCTGCTTGGGGATCGCCCTCCTGGGGCGATCCCCAAGCAGGGATCCACTGGGGAGGGTTACCATTGGAAAGGGGAGATTCTCCCTTTCCAATGATACCTCCCCGTCTTTCCTACGTGCCCGGGGGGCTGAGATAGCCCCTGAGCACATAGAAAGTGAGACTGAAATGAGCCTAAAGGCTCATTTCAGTTTCGATTTCTGTGCAATGAGGACAGCGCGACGTGCGCGCTGATCCTCATGGCACAGAAACCAGGGAGGAGCCTCGGGGAGCTGGGGAAGCTCTTCCCCAGCTCCCAAAATCACTGAGGGTGAAATAGAAATCCCTCTGCTGTCTGCAGCAGAGGGATTTCGTGCCCCTGGCCTCATGACGGAATAGTTCCATCATGAGCACAGGGGCACCGATGCTCATGACGGAACCATTCCGTCATGAGCATCGAAGGGGTTAACTCTCAAAACAGTATTTGGCAAAACTCCAAGAGCACATTCAGATGGGGATTGCTACAGAGGCCAAGTGCTTAGAACAGGTACTACCAACAATAGTGGTTGTGCCGATAACATTGATTGAAAAAGTAAATGTTCTGTTCGAGGCATATGAGCTGTAGATCATATGCTATGCATAGATCGCCATCTAGTGTTGGGTCTGGATGTTTGCATTTTGTTTTCTTTCGAAGAAGTCTTTCCAGTCACGAGGTAGGTGACTCCTCCTTTCGGTGATAGTGCGCATGGGCATCGACTCCATTGTTAGATTGTTGTTTTCCGCCATCGGGTTCGGATGTGTATTGCTGCGCTCCGGTTCGGCACCGTGTTTCGGTTCCCTTTGACGCGCAATCAACTACCCTCGACGGTATTGTTATCGATCGTGTTTCTCCATTCATCACGTATCATCTCACCTCGAAAAAACTTTGATCAGAAAACTCGTGGCGGGCCATCAGGCCTACCCGCGCTGACCGCACTAGCAGTCGATGGAACGGACTCCCTTTAAGTTATGTCCCGGGTGTCGTGCTAAATTTCCACGCACTGACTTGCACGAAATGTGCAACCTCTGCCTGTCCCTGGAACATAACGAGAAAGACTGCGACGCCTGTCGATCGTTTCAATCGAAAAAGACGCCGTCGACGGGCGTCGGGCTGCGCCACCGAGATGCAACACCAGAGCGGCTCCACACGGACATCTTCAGTGAAGATTCCGACACAGAACAGCAAGCTCAAGGAGCCAAAGAGGAAGAACATTTCTCCATGTCTGAAGTCGACTCCGACATGGAAGAAGAGGATAAAGTTACTCCGGGTCAACGTACCGTGAGTAAAGACACCCCTTTGCCCCCTCAATAACCAAAGACAAAGGCTCTGGTCCCTCATCTGCCTTCGGGCCAAGGTTGGCACCGACAAAGGGTTTCCGATGCCCCCACCCTCGGGCCCGACTCAGTCAGAAGCCTTCCGGCTCGGGCTCGAACCGGCCCAGCTCCGGTGCCGAAAAAACACCTTTGGCACCGAAACCAAATCTAAACATGTGTTGGTCCATCCCACGTTGCGAAGACTCTACCTTCGACACCAAAGGCTCAGAACCGAAACCTCCGGCCTTCGAAGAGCTCGGAGCGAAACCTTCAACGCCGAAACAAACAACTAAAGATAAAGATACTCTTTCTAAAGAGCTTTGACCCGATGCCCCGCCTTCGGATCCGAAGCAGAAAAAACTTGTGATCAACCCTGATACAGGATATATCCATGCCACTCTTCCAAAAAACGGAAGATAGACCAGCCAATGGACCAACCAGAGGACTACCACATTCCTCTCAAAAGCAAAAGTGTGGGCACTAACCCTTCTCCACCTTACGTTCCACCTCCTTCCCCCACTGACCCCAATTTACTTATTACACCATCAAATTCACCACCACGTACACCTGACCCACAGGATGACGGGTATGAGGATGAAGATCAAGGTAGGCCGCAGGACATTGACCCTTGTGAGGATTATCATACTGACCCAAGCCCAGATAATGACCCTGATTTGTACCCATCTAGACCCTCCCCACCTGATGATAACATTGGGTACATTGAGCTCCTTAACAGGGCTGCTCAATATCACGGGGTGGAGCTCCATAAAGAGCCTTTAGAAGAGGATTTCCTCTTTGAGGCACTTAGTTCCTCTCAGAGAGCCACTCATACCTTACCTATGCTAAAAGGTATGTTGAAACACACAGACAAGATATTTAAAGATCATGTGAGGGCAAGAATAATTACACCTAGAGTGGAGAAAAATATAAACCTTCACCCACCGACCCTGTTTACATCAGAGGTCAGTTGCCTTTAGACTCTCTTGTGGTTTCCAATGCTGCGCAAGAGAAGCTAACTCACAAACCACAGGTAGAGCTCCTCCTCTGATAAGGAGTCTAAGCTTATTGATGCCTCGAGGCCAAGAGTGGCTTCACAAGCGGCAAATCACTGGCCGAAGTGCCAACGCTCAAGCTCTGTTGGCTCGCTATCATAGGGCTCATTACGATGAGTTAGAAAATCTCATGCAATTTTTATCAGGCGAGACACAAAACTAAGGCTAATGACCTTATCCAAAAAGGTAAACTTATCACTAATACCTCAATCCAGGTGTGCCCTGGACGCATGAATGCTGCAGCTCGTGCAGTAAAAGCTAGTGTGCTCCTGCACATGAACATGCTTGGTTGAGAATCTCAGGATTCAAGCCTGAGGTGCAAACCTCTATCCTCAACCAACCATTCAACAAAGAACATCTCTTTGACCCAGCGGTTGATACCTCGCTGGAGAAGATGATAAAAGACACAGAGGTCGCAAAGTCCATGGGGCTTTGCAATTGCCTGCCACTAGGGGTTCCTTTAGCCGCTCCTTTTATAGGGGTGGTTCCAAGATATATCCACCAGAAAACCCCTCTCTCGTCTTACACAGGTAACAACCAATCCCCTCTTCAAAGAGCTATTTTGAAGAGTGGTTTCAGAGGAAACAACGGTGAGGGAAGGCAGGAGGCAATTCCATACGCACTTCCCCGCAAACAAACAGTGACTTCCTTCCGTTGCCCCCGATCATTCCACTCCCCTGTTGGGGACGTCTCTCTCAATTCCTACCTGTCTGGAATTCAATCACCTCAGACAAGTGGGTACTACAAATTATCAACTGGTTACTGCCTGGAGCTTACACACTCCCCAGATATTCTTCCAAGATGCATGCAATGTCACTAGAGCATCTTACCCTTCTACAGCAAGGGATTCTCTCTCTTGGAAAAACATGCTATAGAACCAGTCCCATTACAATATCAGGGGACCGGGGTATACTCTCTGTACTTTTTAATTCCCAAAAAAGACGGCTCTCTCAAGCCCATACTAGACCTCAGAGAACTAAATCTATATATTCAGTCGGACCACTTTCACATGATCACACTCCAACAAGTGCTCCCACTCCTTCAGCAAGGTGACTTTCTGTACACTCTGGACTTAAAGGATGCCTATTTCCATATTCCCATTCACCCTGCTCACCGGAAATACCTCAGGTTTCTGGTAGATGGCCAACATTATCAATTCAAGGTCCTCCCATTTGGAGTAACTACCGCACCCAGGGTTTTCACCAAATGCCTGGCAGTAGTCGCGGCTCATCCAAGGAGACAGCACATTCACGTGTTCCCTTACCTAGACGACTGGCTCATAAAAGCCAGCTCTCAGCAAAGCTGCCTACGCCACACTCAAAAAACAGTCCAACTGCTTCACGACCTTGGATTTACTGTAAACCTCACCAAGTCTCATCTCCAACCATCCAATACACAACTGTATCTAGGATCCACAATAGACACTCAAAAAGCTCTAGCGTGTCCCAACCCAGTCAGAATCCGCAACATGCAGACTCTAATCTCACAGTTTCAGTTACAACACTCGTTACCAGCTCGAGTGTTCATGCAATTGATGGGAATGATGGCGTCTTGCATTTTAATCGTTCCTTACGCAAGACTCCAAATGCGTCCCCTCCAGGAATGCTTAGCACGTCAGTCGAACCAGGCTCAAGGTCAGTTATCAGATCTAGTGTTGGTAGATGGCCGCACCCATCGCTCTCTGCAGTGGTGGAATACAAAAAACCTTTCTAAGGGGCAGCCATTTGTCGACCCGTTTCCACAAATAGTGCTAACAGCAGACGCTTCGCTCACTGGTTGGAGAGCTCATCTACAAAAACATACCATTCAAGGCAGTGTGCACTCTTCAACAAAAGCAACTCCACATAAACCATCTAGAACTGCTAGCAATTTTCCTAACGTTGAAAGCTTTTCAACTTCATCTGGTAGGCAAAGCTGTCCTAATTCGCACAGACAACATGACAGCAATGTACTACATACAAAAACGGGGGGGACACACTCTCTCCAGCTCTCACAGTTAGCCCAGAGCATCTGGAGATGGTCCATACCTTACAAAATATATCTCCTTTCGGAACACCTTCCAGGAGTAAACAACCACATTGCAGATCTGCTCAGTCGTCAACGACAACAGATCCACGAATGGGAACTCCACCCTCAAGTTCTCCCGTTCTTTCAAATGTGGGGCTTTTCAGACATAGATCTGTTCGCCACCCACTTAAATGCAAAATGCCCAAACTTCGCATCCAGGGATCACACCCCATTGTCCAAAGGCAATGCACTATGGATTAATTGGTCAGGGATATTTGCTTACAGCTTTTCCGCCTCTCCCACTCATTCCATTAGTGGTTCGGAAGCTCAAACAGCACTCTCTGACACTAATCCTAGTTGCTCCTACATCGGCCCGTCAACCCTGGTTCACAACCCTCTTGGAGTTGTCAGTAGTTCCACACCAAAAACTCCCTCTCACTCCCAAACTCCTCATTCAGAACCATGGAGGGATAAGGCATCCAGATCCCAGTCATCTCAACCTTGTGATCTGGCACCTGAAATCTTAGAGTTTGGCTACCTCAATCTTCCCCCAGATTTCATGAATATCATCAAAGAGGCTAGACGTCCTACCACAAGGGCATGCTATGCAGCAAAATGGAAGCGGTTTGTGATTTACTGTAATAACAATCAAGTCAATCCGCTCAACGCTTCAATCCAAAACATCATTTGTTATCTATTACATCTACAGCGTTCCAATTTAGCGTATACATCCATACGCTTACATCTTGCTGCGATAGCTGCATATCTGCAGAACAGACAACATTTGTCTCTTTTTAGAGTGCCTGCTATTAAGGCTTTCATGGAAGGACTCAAAAGAGTCATTCCCCCCAGACTTCCACCTGCCCCAGTGTGGAATCTCAACATCGTTCTTACAAGACTCATGGGTCCGCCTTTTGAACCATTGCATAGATGTGAACTGCAATTTCTCACTTGGAAGGTAGCTTTCCTCATAGCTATCACATCTCTAAGAAGAGTGGGTGAGCTTCAGGCACTAACAGTAGAAGAACCATTTTTACAAATACATCAAAACAAAGTGGTTCTTAGGACTAACCCCAAATTTCTTCCTAAAGTCATTTCTGCTTTTCATATCAACCAATCTGTTGAGTTGCCTGTGTTCTTCCCTCAACCAGATTCTGTGGCAGAACGTGCTCCTCACACCTTAGATATAAAAAGAGTGTTGCTATATTACATTGAAAGAACAAAATCTTTTAGAAAGACTAAGCAACTTTTTGTTGCTTTTGATCCACCACATTAATGCAATCCAATATCAAAATCAGGTATTGCAAGGTGGATAGTTAAATGCATTCAAATATGCTATGCAAAAGCAAAATGAACGTTAACAGTTCCCCCTAGAGCACATTCTACACGCAAATTAGGGGCTTCTATGGCATTCTTAGGAAATATACCTATAGATGACATATGCAAAGCTGCAACATGGTCTATACCTCACACATTCACAAAACACTATTGTGTAGATGTGTTAGCAAGACAACAAGCTAGAGTGGGCCATGCAGTTTTACGTACACTATTTCAGACCACTGCAACAGATACAGGTTAGCCACCGTTTTGGGAGATAACTGCTATATAGTCTATGCATAGCATATGATCTACAGCTCATATGCCTCGAACGGAAAATGCTACTTACCCAGTATGCATCTGTTCTTGGCATATAGAGCTGTAGAGACATATGCGCCCACCCACCTCCCCTGGTACCTATACCTATTGCAGTAACATCTTACTTAGATACATGCATTCATGGACATCTCCTTTTTTACTACTCTTACTAACTCCATTATCACCCTCTGCGGGAAAACAATCTAACAATGGAGTCGATGCCCATGCGCACTATCACCGAAAGGAGGAGTCACCTACCTCGTGACTGGAAAGACTTCTTCGAAGGAAAACAAAGTGCAAACATCCGGACCCAACACTAGATGGCGATCTATGCATAGCATATGACTCTACAGCTCTATATGCCAAGAACAGATGCATACTGGGTAAGTAGCATTTTCCTTACATTGCTGTTTTTATTGAAATGAATGTTTTCCATTTTGCTGGATGGAAGAGGTTTGTTCTTATCCACTGTCGTTTTCTTTTTTTGGATTGTTGAGGCCCATCAGATCACAGCTTCCCTCTGTCACACTCCCTCTTCCATTCCTTTCCAGAGATATTTTGTAGTCACTTACTTCCTTTTCCCCATCTCAATTCCTGTTGTTGTTTCACTTTTGCAGCTTTTCCTCTGCAGCTTTTCCCATCGTAGTTCACAAGAGGAATTATGTTTTTAATGTTTTTGCCAAATCATTGCCGTTTTAATACCCAAATATTATATTGAACTACAAACAATCATAATTTTTTTCTCTTTTAGACATTTTAGAATGTTTTTCTTTTCTCTATGCAACAGCTGGTTACTACCTTTGTTATAGCATTCAAATGAGGCCTTCTATATTCAAGACCTGTTGCAGCTCTGCTTTCAGCGTTCAAGTAACTCATCAAAGTTGGCACTAAACTGTGTCTGGTTTAGTGTTAGAGATCCAACCCGGTATCATTGCACTTCATTTTGATAGAATGCCCCTAATCATTTTCACCAGTCAGTGCTGAAGGAGATAAATGCACTGAAAGTGGCCTCTTTCAATTACTGCGCTATAAGACTCAAGCTGCATTTCACTGATGAGACCCAAGTAGCCCAAACTAGACTAGGGGCCTGGTCCAGTAGTTCGAACTGGGCTGTTCCTGTAGCAGTTGGAGTAAGTCTGATTTGCAGCTCAGTCTAGAGTGGCACAGTAGGTGGAGAATGATGGATTGGAATATGGCCCATGCTATTGCCGGTGGCTGAGGTTAATTCAAGCATTCTCTCCTTCACTTTGTTGTTTGTTGCTGTTCAGCTTTGGGGGTAGCATCCATCTCAATGGTAGCAGTTATTGGAGAAACCTTTCATTGAGCCTTATCCTTCTCTCCCATGTCTGAACAGAGACTAAGCAAAACAGAAATCACACATAGTTTAATACCAGTAAATCCATTCAAGTCAAAAAATAAAACTGGACTGGGGGAAAATGGTATGTGAGCGCCACAGCTCGATTTGGCAATTTCTGTTTTTACCTTTCATATTATATTGTAGTTCTGTATGGTATTGTACTCTTAAAGAGGCTACCCGTTCCTGCTAAGAGTGCGCCTAGGATCTGGAAGATCCACCTCAAATAGTATATTTAAGGGATGTATTCCAGTTTAGAGTTAGAAGAGCAGAGGGTGCCTTGGGGATTTTAGTGGTGTGCCTGCATTGTGGCCTGGTTGCTCTTAGAAAAGTTGCATCAGGTGTAGAAGGTTATCCAGCTGGTGATCAGGAGACAGCAGACTCTGATTGATTGTCTCTTATGGTTGTCATCCTGGTGCATCCCTTACAGCCTGTGGGTATGTAAGTTGGTATTTATGATCTTGGTTAAGCTTTGCATTGTCCTCATTAGCAAGAGGGTGATTTTGCTGTTTACCTTGCTTGACCAGAATCCATTTTTGGAATAAATAGTAAATGCTGGAACTGCCTTCACTGTGCCACTGGATTCAAGCTAGCCTGGTGGATGAGGGGTGTTACCCCGAAACTGGCCCCAGTATTCTTGTTTCCGGTCCAGGGAGGACCTGGCTTGGCAGTTCGGGCTGGACTGTTCCATGAGGCACAAGGTCAAGACTGATTTGCATATGACTGGGTCTAAACTGGGGTGGCATGGTGATTAAAAGAACAATGGATTTAACCCAGATCTATTGACTGGGGGTGAATGTTTGATTTGCTCTGCATTCCATCATCTGTGTGTCTTTTGCTTTCGCACCCTAAGTGCGCCGGGTATGCCCAGACGTGGGCCCCGGGCTCACTGTGCCATCAGCTAGCCTGGCTGATCAGGGGTGATGCCCCGAAACCGGTCCCAGGATGCTTCTTTCTGGTCCAGGGAGGACCTAGCTTGGCAGTTCGGGCTGGACTGTTCCCATGAGGCACAGGGTCAAGACTTATTTGCATATGGCTGGGTCTAAACTGGGGTGGCATAGTGAGCAAAAGAATGATGGATTTAACCCAGATCTCTTGACTGGGGGTGAATGTTTGTTTTGCTCTGTATTCCGTCCATCATCTGTGTCTCTTTTGCTTTCTCGCCCTAAGTGCGCCGGGTATGCCCAGACTTGAGTCCCGGGCTCACTGTGCTACTCGATTAAAGCTAGCCTGGCTAATGAGTGGTGATGCCCCGAAACCGGTCCCAGGATGCTTCTTTCTGGTCCAGGGAGGACCTAGCTTGGCAGTTCGGGCTGGACTGTTCCCATGAGGCACAGGGTCAAGACTGATTTGCATATGACTGGGTCGAAACTGGGGTGGCATGGTGAGCAAAAGAACGATGGATTTAACTTAGATCTCTTGACTGGGGATGAATGTTTGATTTGCTCTGCATTCCGTCCATCATCTGTTTGTCTTTTGGAACGGCCTTCAGACACAGAGCTCCACAGTTGTGCTGGTACAAGGAGGGATCTGTCACATAATGTACCTGAATTTACATTTGATAAAAAGATAAGTTATGCTACTCTTTGCTTGAGCAAAACACAATTTTAAGCGTTCTTGTTGGTTTATTGTCTTACAAAAGCCAAATTACAAGCATAGACCCATAGCAGTGCTTAGCCTTCTTGGCAGCATTCTCTGTTATCATTGGCTAACATGATGTCAGTCTCAGGGCCGGTGGGCGGTGCAAACCCACGCTATTTTCAAACAATATGCTTTTTTTCTAATACTCTTTAAAGCGCTTAATTGGCACCAGCTGGAAGCTGTGCAGGTTTGACGTTCATCTGTATGGCTTCAAAAAGCGTGGCCCTGGGGACCTATAATGCCTTAAATCAGGAAGAAGCGTGCCATAAGAAAATGTCAGTTTTCGCCTTTCTAGATTACGCAGTGAAGCTTGGGAGAGCAGATTGTATCTTGACAACGCGCCTCCTGAAATTTCCACTGATCAAACTCAAGTCTTGCGACTGTTTGCCTGAACAAGACTAGCCAAAGCATGCTAAGATCCTGTCTTTTTTTCCTCTTTTAGCTGGTGGTGGTGGGGGAGGGGGGAGGGGGGGGGAGGGGAAAGAGATCGTCTTTGATCTTTGAGGAGAAAAAAAGAAGGCTGTTCTGTTCAGGCTTTTGGCTAACACAACAAACGGTGTTTAAAATTTAACTTTGCTTAATTAATTAGTAATTCTGTTTAATGCTGTCTGATCTTCATCCAAAAGGTATTTTGAAGCTTCAGAGCGGAACATCAAAGTGTTTTTGGAGGGGGGGAGGGGGAGCGGGGATGAGAGATGGTCAAGTTAGGCGTTTAATCTAGCATTTGCTGTGAATGGAACAAAGCCAGTTTGCAAACTAATTAGAAATAGAAACCGTAATTGAGTCGGTAGTGGTGCGACAAGCGGGTTTTGTAATGAGGGGTCTCAGACAATCATTTCAGTGATGAGAGACGTCAGCCCCTCACAGAATTACTCGAGCGGTTTCTGGTCAGACAACAGCTAGGAAAACCAGAGGCTGCCGACATCAATTCAATTCACTCGTTAAGTGTTTCTCGCCTTAAACATATTTTATCACACAGTAACTACAACAAAACGTATGCATATTTTTGATTAAGTGTCTTCTATACAACCAGATCTAGTCTCCTCCCTGTGGCTGTATTTGTAAAAAAAAAATATATATATATATATACTGACCCTGGGCATAGTGACCAGAAGCAAGGCATGGCTGGTATAAATATATATATATATATATATATATATATATATATCACACATACACAAATACAGCCACAGGGAGGAGACTAGATCTGGTCGTGTACAGAAGACAATGAATATGTATATGCATAAAATCTAGCTTGGGACACGCGTCTATGATATGCCTTAAACAATGAGGCTGGGGCATCTGGCTTTAAGGCAGGACTTCTGCAGTAACATGGCAGAGGCACTGTATCTCAATTTGCCACCTGCATTTCCTGTCCTGTGCTTTGCAGGTCAGAAGATAAGTTAAACATAGAAATGACAACTCAACTACGTTGCAACAGGGGTTCCCACTTCATATTTATGCATCTGATGTAGTATGAATCTAGCTCTGAGGAGCAGCAGGGTGTTTTAGAAACATTTTCATATGAATCCCTCAATGTGATATTCAAGTGTGCCCTGTTTCGATCTGGGAGCTACTGGTTGGTGGGGGCAGATGGACAACTTGTTTCGAGTGGTGGGGTCTGGCTGCTGACGAACAACTTGTTCTTAGGGGGATTGCAGACAGACAACCTGTTCTCGGGGGGGGGGGGTGGTAGTCGACAGACACAGCTTGCTCACCTCCGTCGCCCCCAAAGACAGTGCCGCCCTGGGCGGACCGCAACCCCTGCCCCCCCCTTGCTACGCCACTGGAGCTAGCATAAAAATAAAAGTTATTGTCCCCTCCACTCCAACATTTCTTTAATGTGAGTCCCTTCTCCAATGCCACCCATTATACTGCACCGAGAAGCAAAAGTGAAAGAAGGGCCCTAGGAGATCCTACAAAATGTCTGAATCTATTTTTAGTTTTGGGTCACTTTCCACTCCACCACCTGTTCCTCATGCCATAGATCCTTGGGGAAATCTGAGGAATGTAAACAGATCAACCAATAGTTTTGGAAAAACATTTGGATGGTTTTAAAGATTTTCCTGACTGCCCCATCCTTTTCCTAGATAAATCCCAATGCCTTATCCCGTTCCTCTTTGAATTTGAGTGTCTGTCCCTTTCACTTCGTTTTTGAAATCAGATTCAAGGGCCACTGTGTGTATGCAGCCACCACACCAGTAAACCCTACACACGAGAAGCTTGCATAATGCTAGGATAATGCAAATATGGGGCACACTGTCGTCCACTAGACTGACCAGGCACACCCTCCAGTATTACACCCCACTAACACTCCCTTGCCAAACATACAAATCCCCTGGAGAACATAGAACCTACCACGTCCAAGCAGCACCCACTACTCACAACCGTATACCCCAATCTCAGTTACTAGAGTTGTTCCGCAAAGCTCATCCTGGTGAGCCCAGATCTGTGACCCAATGCCTAATCCAGGCAGCTAGGATCGATGCAGCTAATCCCAATCAAGGCCCTTTATAGACCCAAGAAACCATATTAAAAGGGCAGTACCATTCACATCACATATCCTACAAGTTATGTGAAGCTGCACAGTATATGGCTTATATCACTTCCAGTGGTACAGCTATAGGGCGCCAGATCAGCGGGAACACACTCTAGATCTAAACTTGATGTCCATGCAGGATCGCCACAAGCAAGTGTGCTACTTAGGAGGGGAAGAGACATGGGCAAGCTGAGCTGTTGCCCTTCTGGCTATTTTCTTTAGCTAAGTGTATGAAAGAAGCTTGTAGTACTGTTGTTTCTGCCATACTTTTTTTACATACCATAGAAGGCAGGAGCTTGACACGTGTGTGTGTGCGTGAGCGAGCGTACGTGTGTGTGTGTGTGTGTGTGTGCGTGTGTGTGTGTGTGTGTGTGGCCCTGCACATCTGCTGGCCTGGCAGAATCGTTTTTGTGTGAAGGAGTGACTTTTTCAGTGCCAGTGTGATTTATTTTGTGTGTACGTGTGTCTGTACGCGTGCGTGGTGGGGCTTGCCAGCTGCTTTAACTGTTCTTCATGAGAGAAGCTTGCACTGCTGCTGTATGTGCTCCACCTGCGTCATGTTTATCTGATTGTGTAAAGAGGCTTCTGTTTCTGCAGTCCGTGCTGTCCCTCCTTTGTACGCATGTGCATTAGTGAGTTTGTACTGCTACTCGTGAAATAGGTATTCTTTCAGTCAGGGAAGCTTGCACGGCTTCAGCCTTGCTGTAACTTGCAGAACATTTGCACTGCTGTTGACTGTAGTGTACCTGTTGAGTGTGTGTGCGTGGGAGCCTTTAAAAAACCTTTACACTCTACAAAACACCGTTATTGGCTTTGTCAGTTCTTGTTATAAATTTGTCTTGAAGCAGGGACTGCAATGTGAGGGTGCGCTGGACGGTGTGATTTAAGGCCAAATTGATGAAAGGCGGAGTCCAAGCATTTGAATCATACAAATCTCAACATAAGAGTAAAGGGACTATCTATTGGATACAGTTACATTTTAACAAGACGAACCCTTAGAATTTGAGACTGTGGATTTCCACGCAAAAGTGTTGCGCTTAGGAGAGTGGCAGACTCCGTAGCACCTGGGTGATTTGGATTAAGGAAAAGTACCCTCGCATGCACGGCATTATTTCTTTGGCAGCAAACCGTATAAAAGGTTTACGATCATATACTGGCACTACACAGTGCCGTGGGAGTCCTATTTTGTGGTCTTGAGAAAGATGGTATAATTGGACTTGTCACCATCGAAACGCGTCGACGCCGGGTTTCACAATCCGTGTAGTGGCTGGAACCACAGATAGAGAATTTGGCACAACCTATCGGGCTCCAGCTCAATTATTCCTCAAACACGGATGTGTGTTGTCTATGACAAAGTGTACTGTCTTGTTTTGTGCTCTCCACGCTAGTGTTGCACATTTCTTATGTTTTATTTTTTATGGAATGTTCTTTGATCTATTGTTTTTTAGATAGGTTGCTTTTTTAGTCTTTCTGAAGGATGGTATACATATAATGGATTGTGTGATGATATTGTGTTTTAATCAATGTTTATGATGAAATGTTTTTAATTATACAATAATAAATAAGATATATATTTATCATCCCATTGTGTTTTGAGCCGTGGGTTTACAACTAGACTCCCTCTTGTATAATTGTGTGTGTAGGAGTGGTTGCATCATTGGAGTGAGCACTATATTAGAATTTCAATACCAAAGGAAGCTTTCTTTTTCACAGTTCTTGTTATAGCGCCGCGCTACAGTACTGCAATGTTGGTAGGAGGTCATAGCGCTGCGCTACAGTACTGCAATGTTGGTAGGAGGTCATAGCGCTGCGCTACAGTACTGCAATGTTGGTAGGAGGTCATAGCGCTGCGCTACAGTACTGCAATGTTGGTAGGAGGTCATAGCGCTGCGCTACAGTACTGCAATGTTGGTAGGAGGTCATAGCGCTGCGCTACAGTACTGCAATGTTGGTAGGAGGTCATAGCGCTGCGCTACAGTACTGCAATGTTGGTAGGAGGTCATAGCGCTGCGCTACAGTACTGCAATGTTGGTAGGAGATTATCCTAGTACATGTCCTAATTTGTTTTCTGCAAAGCGATTAAAGCAATTTGTAACTGAGATTCTTAAATGAGTGCGTTGAAGTGGGGATTTCCCCATGTTTGCGCTGCATTACAAATTGTCCTTGTGTGCTTGCAAACCAAAAATGAGACTACAACACGTGTGCAATTCTTTACCAGTTACAAATCTCCCCTGTTCTTTGCACATGTACGTTCTTCTAATGGGCCTTAGTGTTTAAACATTTCAGCCTCTGCTGTTCTCGCGAGCTTTGAGAAATATGTGCGCCGGATGTTTCAGAACGAGAACAAACGCGGCATGCCCAGAGATGTTTTCCTTGCAGCGTCTAGACATCGGTCGTGGGTGGAGCTGCAGGGCAGCAATTTAGGAAACTGTTATGAAATGCCCTCTGCCAGGAGTGCTGAGGAATTCTAGGGAAACACTGTTAGCCAATGGTATGCCTGGCCCTCATTTTCAATTAGATCCCAGTTCTGCTTGCTATTTCCAGCTCATGAATTTGAGGTGCAAATTTAAAATGAGCATTTCAGATCTGGCGTTGGCCAAGATCTCTTCTTTTTAAAAAAAAACCGATATATATATATATTTATACCAGCCATGCCTTGCTTCTGGTCACTATGCCCAGGGTCAGTGGTGTAGCAAGGGGGGCAAGGGGGCGGTCTGCCCCGGGTGGCACAAGTTTTAGGGGTGGCGACACTTTTACCCTTGTCTGTCACAGGCCACCCACCTCTGCTCTTCGCTCTAACCTGCGGGCAGCAAAAGGAGGGACCGCCATGGGCGGCAAAGGGTCTAGCTACGACACTGGCCAGGGTCCATCATCCATACCATGAGTCCGGCCATGCCTCATTCCTTGTCCCAATACTCTGATCGAACATCCACATCATATGTCTGTTCATGCCTTGTTCCTTGTCCCTATGCCCTGATCAAACATTTACACCATGTGTCCGGCCATGGGTTGCGCCTCGTCACTTGCTCCTAGGTATAATATACACACCTTGGCTCTGGCCATGCCTCGTTCCTTGTCACTATGTCCAGGGTCCGTCATCAATACCATGAGTCTGGCCAAGCATAGTTTCTTGTTACTGTGTCTGGGTTCATCATACACAGCACGATGGGTCTTGCCATAAGTCTCTCCTTGTCCGGCCAGTGCTTAATTTGTAAAAGAATGATTGCCGGTGCCCAGAGCTCTGATGAGAAGCCCACGGCCGGCACTGTTAAATGTCACTGCACCAAATACCAAGACTGCATTGTCTTGAATCACCCGCAGGCCTCTTTAAACCACTGCTAGACACTCCCTGCCCCTTTACCTCACTTATGCAGGGCACTGCTTTCTGCCTTTGTGACGGTTTTTCCGTCTTTCTCTTCCTTCTTTGTGAGTTTTACCTCTTTTGCTCTCTGGAAACGTCTGATGAAGAAAAAAAGATTGCTGGCCCCCAAAAATGAGTGGCGGTGGCCACCCCCCCATCAACCACCGGCTCAAGTTAAGCACTGGTTTTCCTCATTCCCAGATCAAACATCCACAGCATGTCACTTGCTCCTGGGTGAAATATAAACAATGACTCCGGCCATGCCTCATTACATGTCACTTGCTCCTGGGTGGAATATACACACCTTGACTCCAGCCATGCCTCTTTACATGTCACTTGCTCCTGGGTGGAATATACACACATTGACTCCGGCCATGCCTTATTACATGTCACTGGCACATGGATGGAATATGCACGCCTTGCCTCATTACATGTCACTTGCTCCTGGGTGGATTATACACACCTTGACTCCAGCCATGCCTTGTGCCTTGTCTCTTGCTCCTGGGTGGAATATGCACACCTTGACTCCGGCCATGCCTCATTACATGTCACTTGCTCCTGGGTGGAATATGCACACCTTGACTCCGGCCATGCCTCATTACATGTCACTTGCTCCTGGGTGGAATATACACACCTTGACTCCAGCCATGCCTCGTGCCTTGTCTCTTGCTCCTGGGTGGAATATGCACACCTTGACTCCGACCATGCCTCATTACATGTCACCTGCTCCTGGGTGGAATATGCACACCTTGACTCCGGCCATGCCTCATTACATGTCACTTGCTCCTGGGTGGAATATGCACACCTTGACTCCGGCCATGCCTCATTACATGTCACTTGCTCCTGGGTGGAATATACACACCTTGACTCCAGCCATGCCTCTTTACATGTCACTTGCTCCTGGGTGGAATATACACACCTTGACTCCGGCCATGCCTTATTACATGTCACTGGCACATGGATGGAATATGCACGCCTTGCCTCATTACATGTCACTTGCTCCTGGGTGGATTATACACACCTTGACTCCAGCCATGCCTTGTGCCTTGTCTCTTGCTCCTGGGTGGAATATGCACACCTTGACTCCGGCCATGCCTCATTACATGTCACTTGCTCCTGGGTGGAATATGCACACCTTGACTCCGGCCATGCCTCATTACATGTCACTTGCTCCTGGGTGGAATATACACACCTTGACTCCAGCCATGCCTCGTGCCTTGTCTCTTGCTCCTGGGTGGAATATGCACACCTTGACTCCGACCATGCTTCATTACATGTCACCTGCTCCTGGGTGGAATATACACACCTTGACTCCGGACATGCCTCATTACATGTCACTTGCTCCTGGGTGGAATATACACACCTTGACTCCAACCATGCCTCATTACATGTCACTGGCACCTGGATGGAATATACACACCTTGACTCCAGCCATGCCTCATTACATGTAACTTGCTCCTGGGTGGAATATACACATCTTGACTCCAGCCATGCTTCGTGCCTTGTCTCTTGCTCCTGGGTGGAATATGCACACCTTGACTCCGGCCATGCCTCATTACATGTCACTGGCACCTGGTTGGAATATACACACCTTGACTCCGGCCATGCCTCATTACATGTCACCTGCTCCTGGGTGGAATATACACACCTTGACTCCAGCCGTGCCTCGTGTCTTGTCTCTGGCTCCTGGGTGGAATATGCACACCTTGACTCCGACCCTGCCTCATTACATGTCACTGGCACATAGATGGAATATACACACCTTGACTCCGGCCATGCCTCATTACATGTCACTTGCTCCTGGGTGGAATATACACACCTTGACTCCAGTCGTGCCTCGTGTCTTGTCTCTTGCTCCTGCGTGGAAGATACACACTTTGACTCCAGTCGTGCCTCGTGTCTTGTCTCTTGCTCCTGCGTGGAAGATAGACACCTTGACTCCAGCCATGCCTTGTGTCTTGTCTCTTGCTCCTGCGTGGAAGATACACACCTTGACTCCAGCCATGCCTTGTGTCTTGTCTCTTGCTCCTGCGTGGAAGATACACACCTTGGCTCCGGCCATGCCTCATTACATGTCACTTGCTCCTGGGTGGAATATACACACCTTGACTCCAGCCGTGCCTCGTGTCGTGTCTCTTGCTCCTGCGTGGATGATACACACCTTGACTCCAGCCGTGCCTCGTGCCTTGTCTCTTGCTCTTGGGTGGAATATACACACTTTGACTCCAGCCGTGCCTCGTCTCTTGCTCCTGGGTGGAATATACACACCTTGACTCCAGCCGTGCCTCGTGCCTTGTCTCTTGCTCCTGGGTGGAATATATACATCTGGTTACATGTCACTTGCTCCTGGGTGGAATATACACACCTTGACCCCTGCCATGCCTCGTGCCTTGTCTCTTGCTCCTGTGTGGAATATAGTCATCTTGACTCCGTGCATGTCCAGGGGCCTGGTTCTGAGTCGTATGTTTGCCACATACAAAATATTTCTTTTTTTTTTCGTGCAAGATCTTACTTGCGTTTACTTGCATTTTCCTCTAAGGCCTCTTGCGCTAGTTGAGGGAGTCGCAGTTTATTAGCTAAACTCGGCTGGTTTTGAGAAACACATGCTTGCCTTGATTACTCACAAACTCGCACCTGCTTTAAGCTGTAACCCGCAGAGGTGATTTGTGGGCTGAGAAAGTGAAACGATTGAGCTCTACATTGTTTCACTAGCTGTGAGTCTTCTTCTAAACATTTCTTCCTGGCACAAGCGTATAGTTGCAGAAACGAAAAGAGACTTTTCGTTCCTGGAGGTGGACTGCGAGTTTATGTTTCCCTTATGTTTGGACATGAACAAAGACATGTTTGCGAACAAAGGCAGGCGGCTGTAGAGCGGCTAACATTAGAATGTTTCCTATTTGTAGCCCGTGTTCCTGCCTAGCGTCCCCTCGAGTAGAGCCCGTGATACTGTTAATCTCTCAAGACTTGTAAAGTGACTCCTTGCCTTTCCCACCAGGGCGGCCCATCCGTCATAGCAAGAGATATTATTAACGTTTAATTGTTGTTCTTTTGAAAGGCAGACATAATTCATCATCTTCAGAGTCGACCCAGAGAAAATGTAGCACAAACTCTTGGCACAGATCCCGCATAATCATGTTTCCACAGTGTGCTTCTCATAAGGAAGCTGTACCACGGGCTGCTAACGAAATGCGCCCTGGGCTGGGTGTGTTGTGGTTAAAGACACAAAGGCAGGGATGGGGTGTAGCATATATTAACAGGTCCCGGAGTTCCAGGCAAAATCACATTTTGAAACTCGGGTGCTCCCTTACCCCTGCAGCAAGGCATTTTGAGACCATATGTGGTGGTGCCTTTAGGGAGCTGCCTGCAGTGGAATTAATGTAGCCCGTCAGCCCTGTCTGCGAGATGTCCGGTAGGAACAGGGCTTTAAGTGGGCCGGGTCTCACCGGGTCTGAGCACCGGCAGTTTTTTTAGAGAGGCCTCGAAACGGGTCTCTATCGGGCTCTCTTTTGTGCCCTGGAGGCGGTCCGTTTTTTCCGGACTGCAGTGACAGCAGGCACATCGATGTGCGCGTGCTCACACTGCTCCGTTTTTTTCGGGACTTCAGTGATAGCAGGCACATCCATGTGCGCGTGCTCACACTGCTCTTCTCACTAGTCTAGTGGGAAGTTACGGACGTCTTGCCAGGTGAGCGTTGCAAGAGAAGGGAAATCCTTTAAAGAGAGTCATTTTCTCTCTGGATTTCCCTTCTCTTTTTGATACGCAGGAGCAACAACATCGTAGTGGTGTCAGCAGGGCTTTAAGTGAAAGCTTTTTCAATATTATATACAACAAGCCGTAGTTGCTGCTTATTTATCTTATGCAACTAACAACCATTGACAAAGCCAATAATCCTGCCTTGTAGGTATGATGTTACTTGTATCATATATCTAGATGCTATGACAGAAACAGCAAAATACAAGTCGGGCGGCACACTATGCTAAGCACAGATTTTTAGCTTATGTGTTTTTAAGCCACGCCCTTAATTATATTGGCCACGCCCCTTTGAGAGACCCCCCCAGTTTTTTCATCCCACTTAAAGCCCTGGGTAGGAACACCACTCTCCCATGCCCTTCTCTGCCAGCAGCTCCCCAGATGTGCTCCAGAAAGGGGGCAGAGCTGTTTGACTCGGATGTCTCGACCCCTCCTCCATCCCACGACCCCCCTCCCCCGCAGCCACGCGATCACAAAAGCATGCTTTCCTGCCCTGTATTTAGATAAGTTTTTTATCCTTGATTTGGGGTTTCTGGGAATGATCAATGAAAAGGTGGATGGAGTCTTTGCTTCAGTTTGTGACTGTGTCCAGCCCAGTGGTCAGATGACCCAGTGGTTGACCGATCTCATTCAGGGATACCATGATAGCTGGTCTCACTGCATGTCAGATTAGCTCTCCTAGTGATGCTTAGAAGTTTCACACAATTACAGTCTCACACCTACTAATTCACACACACACCCCACACACACACACACACACATGAATTAAGCGTTTACAGACACTCAGATAGACACGGGTGCAATTTTAAATTGTGCAGAGTTTATACGGCGCTGGCTGATGTGGGCCTGGTAGGCTGAATCCTTTACTATGCAAGTCTGTGGAAATGATGACATGGAAAACCATATGCATGTTTGAAAGAGCAGCCGTGGAGTGGAAATGTGTCTGCCTTTCTATCAATGATTATTGCGTTTATTGTATGATGTGCTATAAATTTGGCTTGGAAAGGAGCAGACTCCAACAAAGGCTTCTTCTATTATTTGGCAGAAATAGGTTTGACTATTAGAAAAATCCTTTGGAACATACAAATAATTCTTCTTTATTTTTATTAACTTTTCTAGCACCAAACATTACCTGATGCTGACTTCCGAGCACTGTGTAGGGTAGACGGTGTGTTCAGTAGAATTCATGAAGTGTGTACAGGGCCACTGCAATTTTGTGGCCCACATTATGCAGCGGTGGTGACTAAATTATGCAGCAAGAAAAGGCAAATTAGGTGGCTTAACCGGACACATTTCTAGCAGTATTACTTCACTATTTTGTCAATTTTACAATGATAATACTGTCTAGGTGAAGGCCTCAACTCATTAGTACCCGTTTAACACCTAAATACAGCAATCCTCAATGGAAGGTGGCCTGCCGCTTCGCAAAAAAAAGGCCTGCCATTGTACAGCAAAAGTGTGAACAACATGGCTGATGCCCGGTGGAGCTGCTAGACAGCTATAGAGGAGATTGGCCCTGGTCTTCCCCCTCGGCCGTCACCTACCCAGCCGGACATTAGGCATAGTTCTCCTCGTCTCCCCACTCTGTCTCCTTCCGCCCCCTCCCTCCTACGAACTACTATAACATTGTTCTTTTTCGTAATGTTTTTATTATGCTCTTGTAACGGATGTAATTTGTAACTTGTAACGTAACGATCCTCATGTAAAGCGCTCTGATACCTCCGGGTCTAGCCAGCGCTATATAAAACTCAAATAAATAAAAAATTGTTTTTAGTAACTTTTGATACATTTGAGATAGAAACATTTTTTTGTTGAACTCCGCTGTAAATCATAGATAATGCGGCAAGTGTGGCAAATCCATAATTATGTGGAAAAGACCACAAAGGCAGAACTGCATAGTTGTAGTGGCCTTGGGTAAAGTTCAGTGTGGTAAGGAGATTGCTCTGGGAAAGGCAGCTGACAGCCAAAGTTAAAGGCTGCAGGAGCAGTTCTTCTGCAACTAAGTTAGGGCTGGCTGTTGGTAGCTTGGTGGAGTGGTGTTGAGAGTAAAGCCAGGATTTTATGTTGTTCTCTGGCCCAGCACTGTCGGGAAATATCAATCTGATAACAACACCTTTCAAGTTTGAAGGTTTTTTCTGAAGACGAGGTGGTTTGGCTCTGACCTTGGAGAAAGGCAAAGAGTATTTCATACCCTGGGTCCTTGTGTGTCAAAAGATTTGCCCCAATGCATACTGTCTACCCATGGCTCTATCTGAGGCTCCTGGCCATCTTCTGCAGGTACTGTGATATACCACAGGGCAGCCCACAAGGGAAACAAATTGCTTTGGGAAGTCGATCAGGAAGTGATTCCAGCCATGGAAGAAAGATATGGTTGGCTATGTCATAGATTTTACTCCATCTCGCGGACCAAGACACGATTCATTTTATGCACAGAGTCCTCTGGGCTCCCTATCAGATTATTGAAAGCTTGTCTGATTGGTCTGATTAACTCGCCGATATGCTGGAACTCCAAGAAGCAAGATATCACATTCTTACATTTTTAATAAACGTTGTCCCCAAATACAGATGTTACTTCACACTTTTATTCCTCAATGTAGCCAATCATGGATGTGTTGAGTGGTCCTCGGGTGTCAAATTCCCGTAGTATTGCTTTTTCACAGCTTTATTACACGGAGTGCCCTGGCAGCACAAGAAGTGTTTTGCCCATATTTTGCACACCTGCGGCACTTGGTATTTCAGAGGAACATACAGGCGTCTGCGTGGCTCCTTCAGTAATATGGATTAAACTGGTGCAAATTGTGTGCTAGTGTGGTCCTAGCTGGACATTTCCTCATTTGCATGTGGGTGTGGGCCCATGCAAATTAGGGAATGCCTTTTCCCTTACACTCATGCTATATTAAAGATACGAGGTAAAGGACAAAAAATAATTGTGGGAAGAACACAGATTGTGTCTCACATATGAGGGTGCTCAGGAAGTGCTCCAATGAACAGTGGCTGCCAGTATCTTGGAATATTGGGGGGGGGGCGACAGACGACACAAATAAACAAAAAAAAAAGCTGGAGTGCTGTGAATGTGCACTCCCAGTTAGACTGGGAGCCTGTGCCTGCTGTCTCCAACCCAGCAACGCTGCTCGGGTTGGAGACAGCTTTAGTGCGCATGGCGGTTTGGCCGGCCTGAGAGGGCCGACCAAACCGTCATGTGCACTGATACCAGTGCTCAACACTTCCTCTTGTGCCTGCCCCCCACTCGGCCTCACCCGAAAACTTGGCAGCTAGAAAAAAATATAAAACGACAATAAACCTGGTTTATCATTGCCTAATTTTTCGTGTTTAAGGCTGCTGGCACGGGGGCGAAGCTCCTCTGCCATAGCGGAAGAGCCGCCGCTGCCAAGGAGGGCTTCTATTGGAAGGGCAACCTAAGCACCCTAGGGACTCACAAGCCCCCGCCCACAGGTGGATGCACTCATGCTACAGACTACACCTGCCTGTAGGGTGATCCCTGCCCCCTCATCAAAACAAGGCTGGGTCTGATGTCTCATGTGAAATGTATTCGGTAAGTTTAAACTCCTTGTAAATGACCAGATAGCTTCTTGCCTTTGTTTATCAGAGATAGGTAAATATATTTTTCTGGTGTGGATTTATTTTTATTTTGCTTAGATCTTATATATATATTTTGTTTTTGAAATATTGTTTATGTCAAATTCTTTTCTGTGCCACTATGTTTATGAACTCACCTTGCTTTACACTAATTAACATTTTTTAACATTCAACGAGCCATTAGATTTGGTGGGTTAGGCTTCGAAAGAACATTATTTTGCAAAAAAGGAACACATTCCTGAACCCGAAAAATTCCATTACATTTAATTTGCGACAATATATTAATTGCCAAGTATGAAAAAAAATCTACACCCCCTTGAGTCTTCCAGTCAATTTGCAAATTGTTGCAAAGACAGATGTAATGCCACCAGTTCCAATACTATACTCAACCTGCCAGAAGCTGTTCGTGCTAGCTCAAAGGTCTTTTGCCAGAGGGCGCAGCCGTGAGGAATTCATGCACCATACGGTTTACACCAGTCTTTTCTTTGTGCATATTCTAGGAAATAAATATGTCAGCAGCTTCATTTAATGAAAAATTGCCCACCAAATTAATTTTTGACCAACATTGTATTTTCTATTGCTTTACATATTATTGGTATGTTTTGTGTGCCTTTTGTAAGATTTTTATTTCTGAGTTAGTTTTGGCCATTATTCTGACTCCAACATTTCTGGGGCCAGTTTGAGCTACAGCTTGCTTTATCTGTACCTTCTTACAAAAGGCACACAAGTAAACAATTGGCCCCTTGAGGAAAATCCCCAGTGATAGGCATTTGATAAAAACAGAGTAAATGTAGTCCACATTCAGATGCAAGAGACATTGCATATGGCGCTAGAAATGTTTGGCCAGTCAAATCATTACTTAATGATATTTGTAATATGTGAGGTCATAAGCAGTGCATTGCGGGGGCGTCATTGATAGTTAGCCCAGGTAACTAAAACTGCTGAATTTCTATGGTTTTGTGTGTGTACAATCTAAGCCTAACTATAACGTCCCTGTGAACTTTGTTTTTTTCCCAGTGAATTTCTAAGGTTTTTTAAATTCTATTTTCTGACTATAACACCCATGTAACCTTTGTTTTTTTCAGTGAATTTCTACGTTTTTAATGCTATTTCCTAACTATAACATCCCTATAATCTTTGTTTTTTGTGTGAATTTCCAAGTATTTTTACGTTTATTTCCTAAATATAACGTCTCTGTAACCTTTGAGAGGGAGTGTGAGAGTGGCTGTATGGGTCTGTGAGTGGTTGTGTGAGTGGTTTTGTGGGCGTGAGTGGTTTTGTGGGTGTTTGAGTGGCTGTATTGGATGGTGAGTGAGTGTGTCAGTATTTTTTATCGTGTGTGTGAGTGGCTGTATTGGATTGTGAGTGGGTGTGTGAGTGGCTGTATGGGTCGGTGAGTGGGTGTGAGTGGCTGTATGGGTCTGGAGTGCGAGTGACTGTATGAGTCTGTGAGTGGAAGTGCAAGTGGTTGTTTGGGTCTCTGAGAGGGTGTGAGTGGTTGTGTGGATGTGTGAGTGCTTGTGTGGGACTGTGCCTGGCTGTGTGAGTGGTTGTGTGGGTGGTTGTATGGGTCTCTGAGTGGTTGTGTGGGTCTGTGATGGGGCGTGTCAGTGTCTGTATCAGTCTGTGAGTCAGTGTGTAAATGTCTGTGTGGGTCTGTAACTGTGTATGAGAGTGCCTGAGTGGCTGGGTGAGTGGGTGTGTGAGTGTCTGAGTGGGTATGAGTGAGTGTGTGAGTGGGTCTCTGAGTGGGTGTTTAAGTGTGTGAGTGGGTCTGTGAGTGGGTGTGTGAGTGCCTGAGTGGGTCTGTGAGTGGGTGTGTGAGTGGGTGTGAGAGTGTCTGAGTGGGTTTTTGAGTGGGTGTGTCAGCATTTGATTGGCTCTGTGAGTGGGTTTGTGAGTGTGTGAGTGGGTGTCTATGTGTCTCAATGGGTATGTGAGTGGGTATGTGAGTGTCTGAGTGGATCTGTGAGTGGGTGTGAGAGTGTCTGAGTGGGTCTGTGAGTGGGTGTATGGGTGGGTCTGTGAGTGTCTGAGTGGGCCTGTGAGTGGGTGTGAGAGTGTCTGAGTCGGTCTGTGAGTGGGTGTGTGAGTGGGTCTTTGAGTGGATGTGTGTCTGAGTGGGTCTGTGAGTGTCTGAGTTGGTCTCTGACTGGGTGTGAGAGTGTCTGAGTGGGTTTGTGAGTGAGTGTGTCAGTGTCTGAATGGTTCTGTGAGTGGGTTTGTGAGTGTGGTTGTATGATGGAACAACGCTGTGAAATAGTCAGCATGCCTTTACCACGCATTTTTTTAGATCGAATATGCTCTTACAACGTATGCCTTTACCACACATTGCTTATATATATATATATATATATATATATATATATATATATATATATATATATATATATATATATATATATGTATTTGTGGGAGGAGGTCCCCCACACCCCGAACTTAACCTTAAATGCATGGTAAATGCATATGTTATAAAAGCATATGCATTCAAAAAACTTGTGTGGTAAAGTTACAACGTGGTAAAGACCACGTTGTAAAGGCTGTTTCCTGTGAGTTCTTGAGTGGGTGTGTGAGTGTCTGATTGGATCTGTGTGTTGGTGTGAAAGTGTGTGAGTGGGTCTGTGAGTGTCTGAGTGGGTCTGTGAGTAGGTGTGAGAGTGTCTGAGTGGGTCTATGAGTGGGTGTGAGAGCATCTGACTGGGTCTGTGAGTGTCTGAGTGCATATGTGTGTTTTTTAATTTTTATGGCCAAAATTGCGAATCTGTCACGACATTACATGGAGGGGGCACTGAGTGTCTTGACAGATCTGAAAATCCTCGCACATGGAAAATAAATTATTTCAGGGCATTTTCTTGTCAGGGTACCTCTACCCTACCCCTTTTATTACATTTCAACTGAATTTTCTCAGCTCTGGACCGTTCCCCAATATCTAAAATAGTGGCAGCAACTTTCTACTCACATTCCGGCCAGCCAATCAAAGCATTGCTGTTGGCCCGAGGATTGGTGGGCCGCCACTAAGGTTCCCTGATGCCTCCACTTCCCTTGATATACAAATTAGTTTTTCCTTTGATATCTCAAAAACTACTGAACGAATTTAAACCAAATCACAAAAAGCACTCTTTCTGGACCAAAATCTGGCTTTCTGCCAAATTTGATGTTAATCCGTTCAGCAGCTCAAGCTGTAGTCATGTTACAATTTCTACGGGAAATAATATTTTTTGACCCCCCCCCCCTTTTTTTCTCAGCCCCCACTTGACAGATCACCCGAAAACATTTCATGCACAAATAGAAAAAGGAGGTCACTTGTTTTGGAAAATATCGTGAAGATTCATCAAACAGTGCTAAAGTTATAAGCAAACTTGTAAAAACCCATATTAGTATCACTTACCAACCTGGTTGATTAGTGGTGCATTGCTGCCACCGATGGAAAAGTACAAGGTATGCTGTTTAACTTAACACCACCCTCACACCACACCTGGAGAAGTTCCCTGTTTACCTGCATCATCAAGATACCCTGAGTATGTGAGGAAGGATCACTATTTCCTGAGTGAGTTAGCTGGCTGGGAGTCAGCTTTAGCATGTAGCGTATCAACACAGTTTTGGTATTCATTGAGTTTATTTCGTGTGAGCAAGACTTGTGCAGGCACACACACATGTTCTACCAGATAAACACATGAGCATGTATACAAATACACACACATATACACACGCACTCTCTTTCATGCAGTCATACAGACACACACAGACATCATTGTCTTTAGGTATCCTCCATTAAAATGTTTTCTCTCCTTCTTATGGATCCCATTGAGAACCACAAGCATGAATAATCAGATTCAAAATCCAGTTATTCACTGCTATGACTTAGCAATAGTGGGAAACAAAAGCTATTTCCTTCTGTCGCTATGTCCTAAAGGGAAGAGCACACATCTCCTGTGATCCCATGCCACGCCCAGATCTTCAGAAACCAGAGCGAAGTGAAGGAATGGCTGCTGGCAGTCTCACTCACCTTCCTCCACCTCTCTTAGGCGTCCACAGACCATAATAGGGAGGTGGAGGAACACAAAAAGTACACTGTCTGTGCCATCTATCTAATTCTGTTAGCCACACATGTCTCTTCACCTGCGCTGATAGGGTAAAACAGTGTACTATACAAAAAAGTGATGGAATGATTCAATTAATCTCAGCCACTGGTAATTTCTAGGGGCCACATCCCAGTCCATAGTTATTTTGCACACCATGTCTCCTCCCTTGGTACCCAGCCATATGCAAAGCAGTTTTGACCCTGTTCCAGTGAGAACAGAATTCCCAGACGTGGGTCCCATGCACACTATGTCACTGGACCCAAGCTATACCTATCTAGGATGAAAACGGTCCTGGGTTGCTAGTGTTCCATTTCAGGGAGAACTTGGCCTGACGGGAAACATCCATTACAACGCAGTCATTACAACGACTTACCTTTACAACGCAACTGTTACAACGCAACTGCCTTTACATCGCATGCCATTACAATGCATGCCATTACAACGCATGTCACTACAACGCATGCCATTACAACTCATACCATCACAACGCATGCCATTACAACGCATTATAAGGTAAGTAATGGAGATTTTTTTAGTATTAGAGTGGGTATGGGTTTTGGGGTACATGGGAATAGTAATTTTTACCCCTACACTATCCAACACTTTCCCTACTGTTGCACTCACTGGAGTGAGAATAGTAATGTTTACCCCTACACTATCCAACACTTAGTAATTTTTACCCCTACACTATCCAACACTTACCCTACTGTTGCACTCACTGGAGTGGTAATAGTAATTTTTACCCCTACACTATCCAACACTTACCCTACTGTTGCCCTAAAAGTGTTATGCGTTATAATGGTATGCGTTGTAATGGTATGTGTTGTAATGGAATGCGTTGTAATGGTAGTTTTTAAAATGCGTTGTAATGGCATGCGTTGTAAAATCATGCAATGTAATGGTAGTTGCGATGTAAAGACTGCGTTGTAATTGCATGCGTGTTAACGTCATATATTCGGCCTGACAGTTCGGCTGGACTGTTCCCACTGGAGCAGGGTCAATACTCATTTGCTTATCGCTGGGTCCAATCTGAGGTGGCATGGTGTGTAAAATTCAAATGGACTGGAATGCAGCCCGAGTAATTACCAGTGGCTGAGATTAATTCAAGCATTTCATACATCATTTTATTGTATACTTTAGGGAAAACAGTGTGGCATTGGCTCTCTGCTCTCAGTGTAAGTTTTAGGCAGGGAGGGAGAGGGAAGGCACTGAGGATCATGTTTCCCCAAGACAATTCTGAAAGTCCTGTCTTTTCTTTGTAGTCAATTCTAGACTTCCCATGCTGGATTTCTGCCAGTATGTGTTTTGCGTGCTTCAGAGCATGCACCTTGCCTCTTTTGATTCTCAATCCTGCTAGTTTGAGAGCTTAATTTTGCATTATGCTTCCGACACCCCAGTTGTTCATTAATTTTTTTTTTAATACAAATGGCAGCTTCCTCTGCATCTTTTAACCATCTTATGTGGATCTGTCCATTTAGAGCAGCATGACATTTTTTCCAGCACACCTGTCTATAATAGCTGCGCTACTACATTGTCATCACTAAATAATGTTTTATGGAAATATATCCTAATGACAATAAGACCACATAAATAAAGGAGGTGTTTGGTGTGGGTCGGAGAGATCAGTCATTGATCCACAAGCCACGACTATCAGGTCTGAACTAGGTTTTCAGGACATCTTGAAGAGATGGATTTTCATACAGTGGCCCTACAGGGCAGTAATTTACATAGTTAGTGGCAGGGTTGGAGTTAATCTAAAAGCATCACTTTGACTCTTGTGGACATCTTTGGTATAGCTAGATTTCCCTCCCACCTTGGAGATCTGGTTTCAGGTTTCTATTGGAGTGACCTCGTGGTCACATCTCACTCTCTGCTCAACAGTCTCTTGATGATTCAGTCTGTACAGTGCAACAGCTATGTTAGATTCTCTTCAAACAAGGGTTGGAAAATAGAGGGCAGCAGTACTATGGAATATAACTGCATTGGGAAAATTTGTTGGCTAACCACTACCTCCAATTTTTCTGATGCTTGCCATCATGGTTAGTGCTCGTCACCTAAGTCACTGAAATGCTACTAAAAATAACTGCATATTCAAGCATAACGGATTACAATTAAGTACATCAGCTCCCTGCTGATCTCTTGGTAAACTTCAAACATCCCACCATGACTCTTGCAAATTTAGAGTTTCCTGGTTATGGCAAATCCTCCAATTTCTCGAGCGAATGCTAAATTCTGAGAAGAATACTCTGATGGGCTGTCGTAGAATCCCAGTCCAAATCTACACCATGCCATTAGTTCTGAGACGTAATGTGTTGTACCCTAACTAAAGGTAGCGCCCTCTACAGGCAGAAGTGATTACTGACTGTTTGTATCAGCCAGATTCCTGGTGTATGATCTTCTGAGCCCCGCCATACACAAATGTTCAAAATGTTGTAGTATGTCCATACCGTATGGTGGAGTACACAAACAGTTTGTTTCCTATGAATGGGGATGCGAAGCTGTCTGGCCCATTATAGTCTGTACTTTGTACATTTTATAGAGTAGATTAAGAAATCTAAAGTGAAAATATGTCAGGATTTGGGGTGAAAGTTTAAGTGTCCAGTTTAAAGCGGAGAGCAGCTCTAGTGTGCCGTTTATCCTGAACTTCAAGCAGCAACATACTTACCCTGATGTTTATGGAACTGTTGGAACTTAAGTGCTCGACCTTTGTCAGCTGCTGAGTGTGTGTTTTCTACTTACCCTGATGGGTTGATGACTTAATTTTTCAAATTTGAATTTGTGTTCAGCTGCAATTGCAAAAATGATTTCCCCATTCGAATGCATGGTGTCAAAGAACAGTTCAAAGGCTATTTGCCTTATCAAGAGTACTTTGATAGCAATTTCTAGCTGGTCGGTCGGTCGAGTTTTTATCTCTGTAGAAACATTTGAACTCGGCACTGATTATCAATATTTTCCACAGGGTGTTTGAATCTCCAAATTGATTGTTTATTACTTTTATACACACATTAATGTGTTCCTTGTGTCAATACTTTTTTTTGCAGTTGATCTGCCTCCTGAGAAGGTCGAAGGAATATTTTGTGGCGATGAAAAGAAGACGGATAAAGAACACGAACGTACATGCAAGAAAAAGCTTACATTTGAAGTAAGTGTTTTCATTATCTAGCTGTGAACAGGCACCAATTCTTTATCAAATGTTAAGAATACTGTCTCAATGCACTCGCTAATTCTAATAGAAGCTTGATTAGAGAAAATGTATTAATCTGAAAATAGCTTTGCAACTGTTCGTCACACACACTGGATTGTGGGAGGATGTGTTTAATGAGATACCCTTCCCACAAAGGACTGACATTCTGCTGTAATTGAGGTTTGATCATTTATTTTGTGAGAGACAGGCTCTTTAGTTCCTCAGTTAAAAAAATTCCCAACCTTTTCAAGCACTATGTAGTGTACCTTTCCTTTTTTGTTGTGAAAAGGGCAACCATTGTATTAATTTTTATTCATAAACCATGGCGAGTTTGCCTTGTAGTCATTTCAGTGCGCTTATTCAAGCTTCGGTCAAGTGCGTGGCAAATTATTGCTGTGAAACATGTGGATGCTGATGGCACATACCTGGTATATTGACTTCTGGGAAGGAGTTCAGGGGTCACATTAACAAAAGTGTCCAGACAGTGCTGCAGTCGTTTGCACAGCCCCTTCTGTGATACAGATAGCACCAGCATACACGTAGCATCAGCTCGATCCCATGGGCTCATGCCCTCTTTGCATGGTGACGTGGTGCCATGCACATGCATCGCAGGCATAATCCTACGAGGCTGAGCCCTCATTTGCATGGTGACATGGCCCCATGCAAATGAAGGAACATTTTGCCACTGTGTCCACACTATATTACAGATACAAGCACAGAAGACAGAAGAAAAGAGACCATCAGAAGGCACTCTGACCGTGCACGACATGGAACTGGTGCATAGTCAGTGTGCCCCCAAGGGAACCACTTGAAAGGTGGCAATCCCTTGACCAGCCAAAGCATCTCCCTGTGGGCAGGCACAGTGGCACAATGTACCCCCTGCAGGAGAATCTCTGTTCCCCTTTCAAAAGTAAGCTGCACTGCCACATGCACATTGAAAGGCAGACCAGCAGCTTCAAAACAGCAAGGTCCGTATCATAGATAGGGCACACTGTCCTGGTGTGTGCTGTGGTGCAGCTTTAACTGGAAGCACTGGGCCCGAAACAGGTCAACTCCCCCTATCACAATGATTGCGCTGTCTGCAGTGCAGCTGTAAACTCACACCTGCCAGCTGTTTGAAGCCATCAGCCCACCCTTGACTGTGCAGGCGGCAGCTGGTCTGCATTACAAATGGGAACATAGATCCTCCTGCAGGCAGGTGCAGTGAGGGACATATGGGGGGCCATAGCAACCACCTTCCCCTCTTTCAGGGAGCATGCTCAGGGGGCACTGACTGTGCACCACCTCTTTGCGGCATACTGTTAGTGTGCCCGCTGACAGCTCCTTTGCCTCTGTGCCAGTTCCTGTAATATGGTATGGATGCAGAGGTAAACTGGCACCTCATTTGTAGAGGGTTACACTCTCATGCAAATGAGGGATCGCCCTCCTGAGATCGTACTGGCACAATCTGTATTAGAGAAGGTGCAGCACAATCATCTGAGAGCCCTGCTTCCTGGGTGGGTGCAAAAAGCGGGCGGACATGCTGGTTCCAGTCCCGGTGCACTGTTTATAATACATCATCTAGCCATTTTAACACTTGCGTGAGCAATCACCAGTTAGGCTAGAAGGAAACCTCTAGGATATGAATCAACAGTGATGCAAAAAATATTTGTCTTTATTTTGTTTTTTTTTGCAGAGTGTTGCCCTCTCTGAAGGGTAGTTCTCAGTGTTCCCTAAGGATGATTTTGTACAGTAAAAGTTAATTTGCTGTCTATGATTTCCAAGTCTACAAAAAAGTAGTGCGTTTTCTATCCATGCAGATATATGTTTATGATTATTTAGCATGTATTTTACTATCAATGCAGATGTAGTTATATGATTAGGTAAACTTGCCCATAAGGCAGGAACTATGGCATTGAACTTCGAGGAGCCCTTTTTATGAGGATTACAATTTGGCTCCAATGGCCTGATTTAGAGTGCAGCGGAAAGGCTATTCTGTCTCAATGGCAATGGAGTACACTTTACATCGCACTGAAGGTCTGCCCGTCTCATGTAGAGTCATTCAGACCTTCAATATGTCAGTGTCGGACACTACTCTGTCTCCGTCACTGACATACACCTCCAACATCCCAAAGAAATAAGGGCAGTTGTAGGTTGTGCCGTTTGTCAGCCCGCCCTATTTAGACTAGGTGAACAAACTGCAAATTATTACTTTCGCTTACCACCTTTCAAAACATGGTCGTAAGTGAAAGTAAAGACATTTCTATGACCCTCACGCCATTTCTATGACCCTCACGCCATGGGAGAAAACTCCCATGGCAAGGGCATCATTGCATTTTTTTATTTTCAAAAAGAAAATACCGCTTTGGGATTTTCTTTTTGAAAATAAAGAAGAAACTGAAAGTGTGCCGTACAGCTCTGTTATGTTGACGGAGCTGTACGGCACACTCTCAACGCATTGACTACGTGACTTCAGGTCCTGCCAATGTAAGAAATGTCCGCTGGGGCAGCAGAAATCTCTAAATATGGAGTGCGGTTACTGCGTCATCCTGTAGGAGTAGCCACACTCTGAATCAGTGGTAAACGAGAAAAAGGCTATGATGGTTAGATTGCAATTTGAAAAGTGACCAAGATTTATCCCATAAAATAATAGCACCGCGAATCACGTATAGTGATTGCATTATTGAACAGTTACTTTTTGCACACTTCAGCAAAGTATTCTTGCAGATAGAATCGACTTATGCTGACCTACTGAGGGTGAGCTTTGGCAGGATACAAGACGAAGCTGGTAATTTACATTCTTACATTTTTATAAACTCTCTGGAAAAAAACAAGAATACCATTTTAGTAACCATCCCTGCCTGTCACCGAAACTGAGCATGGAAGTGAGCAACAGTTCAAGCACAGTGTGGCAACATATCCATGTTTGAATGTGGTATTTCAATTTTTTATGAACTCCAGTGTTTTGTGCCAACATACAGCTGCATGTGCACCGCTGGCCAAAGAAACAAATCAGTGGCATGGAACTGTAGCATGATCCCACAGACATGCCATTTGGGAAAGTATGCTTCTGGCCTCCCATAGAAGGCACCAGGCATGCACTTAGTGTTATTGCACTCAAACCAGGGCACTGCAAAAGGAGGTTTTGTGGCCTGTCAACATGAATGGCTTGGAGGTAATTGTTGGTTACTTTGTGGACTTTGTGGGAAGTCTTTGTGGCAAAAAATGCTGGGAGTGATTGCATGCTAGTAGTACTGCAAACTCAACTCGTCAGCCTTAGTGTTCAACTAGATTTTTAAATTCCTATGTGCTGTTTGTATTAATTTGTGTGTTTTTGTAAAGCGCTGCATGCAGCAACAGCAATTCCAAGGGGGGGCTCAAGGGGAATAAACAGGTCCATTCATCTGCCCAGGTGGAATCAAGGTCAGCCTCCGTTTTCGAATAGAAATTATGTAGTGGTATTTGCCATTTCTCCATAGACTCATCTATAATAGACTCAGTAAAAAGCTTGGTTAGGGGGCTATAGGGATCAACTGCAGTGTAGGCAGATCGTATAACAGATTTAGCTGTCTGACCAACTGATGGTGCACAAAGAGCAGCAGGAGAAATGTGACTGAATACTCTAGAGATGTTGGAAGTGTTTGAGCACTATTGCGTTGCTTGGTCACATGCGGACAGGTTAAAAGTGGACCATTAAGCCCCTCTGAAATTGTAAGATGACTTTTTGGAGTCCTGGGTGGGATACAACAGTGCTCGGGAGCGGCAGACCCTGTACATGAAGTGATCTAACTCAAGATTATTTTCTTTCTTGATTGGTGGATGGGAGAGAACTTTGTTTTGGTCCACTTCAGGGGTTTGGATGGTTGGAAGCACTTGATGATCTTAGACCTCCTGTGATGTGTCCCTGGATCTCCTTACGAAGTAAGCACAGAGTATTATATTGAGTCTTTCATTGATCAGAAGTCAATGTAGCTTCCTCTGGGTGAGTATTATATTGGTGCAGACCCAGAGCTGAATTTTAGTCAAGCAGCATGGTTCTAGACTCTTTGGTATTAACTAATTAGTTTTGTGGACGCCCACCATAAATAGTTTTGCACCAGTCAAATCAGCGGTTGACCACTGTACGTACCAGGATATTTTTATGAGGATAATTCAGTGAGAGGGTTATGTAAAACCCTATTATGTGTAAAGTGTATGTCCAGTATTCTTCTGTACTACTTTTGTGGTATTTTTTGGTCTTGCTTACAGTTATCCTTTTGCTGTCTATTGTCGAAGACGAATTGTAAACAGTACAAATACTTGCAGTGGGCCTTGTGACAGCCTGTTGCTTAAAATTGGTTGGCTTTCTTGTCAATCTCATTTGCTCACTTTTCATTTCATATCTTTCAGCCCTTTTCTTATGTTTGTTCCAACCCTGGAATATAGCATTTTTACCTATCCTTTTTGGCTGGATGACTTCTATACTTCCACTGCTGGCATTTGGGGTACTATTTTTTTCTTTTCCTTTGAGCACTCCATGCAAGTGTATATGGTTACTTGAGCTTTTCCTCATGTGCTGCTTACCCACTCAAATACCCATATGTGCTCGTTGCTGCTCCCCTAATCTCTTCCCATCCCAATCATTTTTTTAATATTATTTTTTACCCCCTCAGTTCTTTCATAGCTTCCCCATCACTGTTCTTGCCACTTTTCAGTGCTTTCTTTAAACTCTTACCCCAGTCCTACCTGCTCTACCATTCCTTACCCCATTGATGCTGCTGCCACTCATTGGCACTTTTTGTTTAAACTCCCACATGCCTGTACTACAGTTGCTCCTCCCTCCCTATTTTAAACTTTTTAAAAATATATTTTGCTGCTGGGCCTCTCCGTTCTGAAATGAAAGGCGCTTTGGTACACTTTATATATTTTTTTAATTTACCACTCCAAGATGGGTCTCTGCAGTCTTGGATCAGTAAACTAAAACAAAAAACAATATGGCTTCCACATCACGACACGTGTGGTGATGCTCTGCTTCATGACACATACCTGTGCAGGCCTAATGGCACATGCAACATCACACTTTTTTTGCCAATGCTGCACAGTATCACAAAATGTATTTTTTCCCTCTTTTTCTTGATGCAGAACTGCACCCCTCAAAAACCAATGGCTAAGCAAATAGGTATTTATTGGTAAAGCCAAAAGGCGAGTTCTATTGGTTTTACCAAGACTTGTTTGTTTTGCCTGCTTTCCATTGTCTGGTTTACTATTTTCACTCTACATACAACCATGTTTATTTAATGTGTTATTTAAGTATTTTTTTAACTAAGCGACTGCTGCATTACAATGAGCTAGCTTCAACTTCAGACCACTTCCTCTGAATTAGTTCTTGGCTGCTTTGAGTTTCCTCTGGAGATTCAGAAAGGCTTGGGAGGCCAACTTTCCATCAGGGACCGAGTACCTAGAGCCCTGGTTTGTAAGGAATGCTCACACTGTCCTCTTTGATGCTGCTCAGAGGGGCCATGCGACTTCTAGATGAGGGAACAGCCTCTTCTCTGTCCTCTTCTCCTCCTGGCTCCCCTAAGCCAATCACGACGCTGCTGTCACCAGCATGACAGCAGCGTTGAGAATGGTTGAGCGGCCTCTTTGGCCGCTCAGACAGTGCCTGGGAGCCTTAGGACTGTTCTTCACCAGGCTGTGCAACACAGCCAGGTGGAGAAATGCTAAGTGCGCATGACTGTTTGGCCGGCCCGCCGGCCCAAGATCACCTCAACGCACCTTTTTATTCTCTTTTTTTTACCAAATTTGAACAATGTCGGCTAAAAGCATTGGTGTAGCCAATAGGTCAACAAAGCAGCACCTATTGGCTTTAGCAAGGCTTGTTGTAGAGATGCGCTGATAGTCTTGTGTATAGCAGGGACAGTGTCATGGGCATTATTCTTAAGAGTAAAGGCATGGATTGCATTATTAAAGGAGGCATGGATTTGTAACCATATAGGATATATGTGAATATGTCAAGTCATATTAGAAGGAGTGAAGAGGATTAGAGGACAGGAGGAAGGGGACAATGACTAGCTAAGTACTAGTGTGTGGTTGCGGTTAGGTTGTCCCCTATCTTGATGATTTTGTCAGCAAAGAATGAGGAGAAATCATCTCAAACCTTTCCAAATGGGCCAAAGTTCTTCCTTAAGGAAGGATATGGTTATGGGCAGTTTTGCCTTTGTTTGTTTGTTTGTGTGACAAGATTTTGTTGGAGGAAAAGCATTCGTTGCTCAAATGAAAGAGTGAAAGACAGGGCTTGAGGAAGACACTCTAAACTAATCACTCAAACCTAGATTTCCTACAATCATGCAAGCCATCATGTAGACTTATACCACACCTACCACCTGTGAGGGGACCTGTTGACCCTTTTTAACCTACAAATGATTTTCATGGAGTGGCATGTTCTCGGAGTGATTGTTTATACTTTCTATGTGTCTCTCATAGTCACAGCCCTGTTTATTTTTCTGCTGACGAGCCTCGAGTGAGGCATGAAGGTGACTACTGTGGGTAAGCGATTTCTTTACATAGCAATGACCCTCCTACAGGATCACGAGTGCTGCGCATAGTGATGGTAGAAGGTATGATATTCCATCGCACTCCACATAGAATGTATTTTTCTTCATTTACGTCTTCTACTCTCATGTGGTAGGTGTGGAATTAGTTTACATGATCACTTGCAATGATTGTGTAGCTCTATACTGTATTTGTATACTTGCAGGTTAAGACAATGGTGGATAGGTAGGTCCTGTAGAAGGCCCCTAAAGCTTATAGAGGGTAATAGAAGGGAAGAAACATGTTGAACGCACTCTTACACTAGGGTTAAAAAATGGTAATACCAGCACACATTACAATCTGCACATCTGCATATGTGGCTTTTGACATGCAATCTTTTAATGAGCATTTGTTGTAAAAAAAAAATCTTACCAGGACACAAGGAGTTAGATTTGTATGGCGAGGTAAAGTCACACTGAAGAGTCCTTGTAACTTTTAAGGAAATTGTTTCCCAGGTGTAAATTGATTGTAAATGCAATATGCGAGGCAGTGAACAATGTTTGCCTCATGACAGTTTGCTGTATTGTAGTTATACAATGGAATTTGACTATTGCACTGTAGTAATAAGTGTGTGAAGTTGGTGACTCGCGAATCATTTACTGTTCATGATCAATTATGTTTCATAGATTACTATAGAGGAAAAATGTTAATTAAAAAAAAACCAGAAAAATATAATTTAAAAAACGCATTAATTCCCTGGAAAACGCGTATTTATCGACGTGTCTTTTCAGCTATAAATGAAACTCTAAAAACCACTGAAATTTGCCAGTAGATATTATCAGCTCCACTGGAAACATAAGCCACTTTCAAATTGCTTTTTTTCAGTTTATATCAAGAATTATAACTCCTTTATTCAATATTACTGTTACCGCAAGAGCAAAGCTCGCATCTTTGTAATAGAGATCGTAGTGTTCCTGGTAAATAAAACCCACTACAGTCAGACATTAGAACAGCCGCAGCAAGCAGGGGAGACCAATGTATTATTTTTCTTTTTTTTCCATTGCGCTGAAAAGTCTGAGAAAAATCACCATCAACCCAGCCCCCCCCCCCTCCATATGGAAGCTGGAAGGCCCCTGCCAGTTGGTGGGTGCAGGTTAAAAGCGGAACTCTGCAGAAGCAAAGCCCGCATTTGTTCCATTTTAGTTCTTGGCATGCCATCAAGGTTAGAACTTGGTACACGGACCATGACTAACGCAGGGAAGGGTGCCATGTTATTAACTAAGCAGGGCACATCCTCATATAAACATCTCGTGCTAGGCAGTGTGGGACGGGAAACTATTAATATGTGGCGGGGGCCCAAGAACTGAGGAGGTTTCCTTGTTCGGCGACTTAGAGGTTTCTAGACGCGCTCCCGCTGGAGCCCTGGAGGACGGAAAATGCTTTTTTTAAGGCCCCGGATAAAAGAATGTGAAACGCGTGTGTGTCAAGAGAGACCGCCTAGATGTGAGGTGAATGCGATTTGGCTTTCAGAGCTGCTGGGAATGTTTGTGCAATCGGAGGCTGTTTCCACAGGAGTGTAGGGCACTTGGCATCTTTTAGCAGGGCTTGTTACAACTGAGCGAAGGCTTCCTTTGAACTCGGTGGGGGAGAAAGCGGGGAACTGTTTACTGCTGTAGGGAATTGGTTTCAAGTCGAGGGATCAACCAGGTATTTTGAGCTATCTGGAGCCAAGTCTATTTGAAGCTGTTTATTTCCCCTGTGTACAGTGGCTTTAATTTGAATAGCACTGTAACTTTCTCGCTGGGCTTTTTGTGACTGCCAGCCTCAGGGTGCCTGGGCCTTGAAAGGAAATCTGAGGGTACCATTCAGCTGACTGGGCTGATTGAGTGAGTCTGTTTTCTGTTTCTAACATTTGATGCCCGCGCCCTTTGTCCGTACACTCCATAGTGGGTGCTTGGTGGGGAAGGAATGCCCTTTCACAAGGCGCATTCAGTTCTTAAGTGAATCCCAATGAATCTACGATTCTGAGGAAGAATATTTTTGTGGGTAACCGTTGCTCTTTGCCTGTCTCCTAGGAATTGGAATGTGATGTGTCTGTAGAGGAAGATAACAGGCAAGAGTGGACCTTCACACTGTATGACTTCGATAACAATGGAAGAGTTACCCGAGAGGTAAGCAAAGCGTAGCCTGCCATTAATTATTCTCCACAAAACTTTTAGATGCTTGTTATGTTGGTGTTTCCAAATTTCATAGCAGTTCAATGTAACATATTTTACTCATCCCACTTTTATTACATTTATCATTGTGCCATTTGTATGGCCATTAAACACCTTTGCCATGATCTCTGTACTTTGAATTTGGCCAGCCAGTAAAATAAAATATTCAGTTTTAATCCGGTTCTGGAAGCTTGATCATCTACTTATTTTAGGGTCTACCTTAGAAAATATCTGTCGTGGCTGACATACTTTACACCTATTTTCAACAACACTTCCCATATGAAAGTAGTTGATGAACATCAATGTAGGTTCTATGTGAGGTATGCCTGTTGTTAACTTTTTGTGATTGGTGATTGAAAATGTACATAAGTACATTTTATATATTTGCGGTCGAAGACCTTTGATCAAGCAAAAACTAAACATAAGGTTGTGTGGTAACTAATGTGGCACATAAGAAAATCTACACATTTGGTATTTTTAAACTTTTTGTAACCAATTACTTCTGTAGAATTTGATGTGACAACTTGGACCTTGAATCATAATTGATTCGGATAAATTTACTGGACAGATCACAGGACCAGATTTGTTATGCTTCTGCGAAAACTGCTTGAAAGGACCAAATAACTTTTCAGCTCAATTCGGGTGACATCTTGAGAGAAGATATTTCTGAATTATTGCTGGTTTATCTATGAAGAGAAGCAGGAAGAGAGATGGCCTACTTTAAAACATAGACCTTACCCTTTCCTGCAACAGTGTTTTTAGGTCAGGCATTCGAGACCTCTTGTATATACTTTAGTATATACTTATATGTGTATGTACTTTGTGGGCTCTGGAGATCAACCCTAGGACTTGCCTGCTTCCGCTTAGGGACTTTTTTTCTGTTCAACTTCCTCTATTTAACTGTCTTGATAGAAAACGACCAGTAGAGGCCAGTAAAATACCAGAATTGCTTTCTGCTTACGGACTTTCTTTTTAAATTTTTCTGGCAACTGCCTCTATTTAACTTTCTTGATAGAAAACGAACAGCAGAGGTCAGTAAAATACCAGAATCACTTTAGCATTCTCTAGATTCCAGTCCATAGAAATTGTCTTCCATGAGCACCCATAGACAATAATATTTTTTTCAAATCTTGTATTGTCAGTGATATGACCACCGAAGGCCCTGATTTTATATTAAAAACAGAGCTTTGGACTATACCATTTCCCACTGAAAGGCAATATTTCTCTCCATGTGTTCCCAAAGCTGGCATGTCACGCAGTTTGGTGCTTACTTTCCCTCCATGTTAAAGAACAGTAGATGTTTCAGCACCCAGGCTAATGTGCTGCATAGCTAAATACATATAAGGTCCCAAAGGCGAGACCGATTGCATTGCAAATGCTTGTTTCAATAGACAGTTGATCTATTGAGACCACAGTAAAACATCACGGAGAATTTATTATGGGGGCCATGGAGGTTTGGAGGACAGGTGGCTCAAATAATTGTGTTATCTTTGCGTTGAAATAAGGCCATTTCCCTACTGTTCGAAAGGGCCCTGATCCTTTGACAGGTGAGTAAGAGATGTGTGTTCTGGGACTATTCAACCCATAGAAAACTGTTTCTTGGCCTCAGTGCCCCAGAAGGAGCTTTCTCCAGCAGTCTTTATAAAGCTGTGGCCACCTTCAGCTTCTCAGCACAATAGCTGTGCTACTGATAGAAGACCTGGAGATTTGGTCACTCAGCCAACTTACGCTAGCTGGGAAATAAGGTCATAATGTTTTGTCAGCCATGCGCCCTCCCTATGACAAGAACATGGTTGAGACTCCAGCTTGTCCAATGTACTCTACAAAACAGAATACTGAGGTTCCTATTGAATTAAACCTTGACTTTTTCATGCCATTGACGGTGCATATGAAAGCATGCATCTAACAAGAATTAAATTTATAAGTGGAAAAGGCCCAAAGTGGACTATTTTTGCAACATTTTCTTGTACATCTACCATGGAAGTGCAGAGGCAGTCAATTCTAATATGTTGTGTGCTGGGAAGGATTTAGGAAGAACCTTATATCTGGGGTTTAACACCCTAATATACAAAATATTTAATTCTTTGCTTCCAACTGTTATTCCTCAGATTAAGCCAGGTGAACATGAAACAGATATAATCCAAACATTGATATAATTTTTATATACCACTTTTATTCAAAGAGCTTAACATAGAGTCCAACTGCCAATCAAAATGCCATGGTCACCCAAAAAGATTGATTAAACTTTTACCTCAGCTCATAACATGTTGGAGAAATGCAAGAGAGTTGAGCTGAAATATTCTTTCAAATGTGTGTTTATGAAGGAGTAAAAAGCATGACATGAAAGAATAGGTGCGGATAGTAAATGCCATATCGTAGAGGACATAGCGGTCTAAAACAGAGATAGTGTGAAAGTGCATAAGTAAAATGAGGAGCAGTCAGTGCAAGGTGAAAAGCATGACAGAATGAGATCAAAAGCGAATGGATACTAAAGAGAATGAATGAGATCAAGTTGATAAAAGTAACACAGTTTCAAAGACAAGTGTAATATATTATGAAACACCAACAGACAAAGCAGAGAACTGTAATCTAAAATGTGAGTATAGTTCATAATAAGAAATGAATAGAAGACAAAGCAAGACGCAAACGCTCAAATAATATGAAGGGCTGTATGTCAATGCCATTTGCTAATTCAGCTATAATGTTGACTATAAAGTTGAGCACAGGTTTATAAATCAAAGCTATGCAAAGCATATTGTGTAGTTATGAGAAAGAGAGCTGACTGTTTTATTGAGAGAACCACAGTGCACATTATCCCTCTGTTAGCAAGCAAAGGCAAGCAACATCAATCTCGTTAGACAGAGTATACCTCATAAATTAACAATGGCACAGCAATGAGGAAATAGTATTGATCTATATCTACTTGTTAAAATACCTTAAATGAACTAGAAAAACCTTGATACGTATGGAGAAACCACAGGAATGCAATTTGTGGTAGATACTGACGGTTTCCAGTCCTACTTACTTCAGGAGACATACTGTTGGTTAGTCAGCATAAAAGCAGAGGACTTTCTAGAGCATTCAGAGATTTTACTTGGCTAAGCAATGCCAACAATCCACTGAAGGAAGGCTACATTGCCCAGAATGGATGTTATAGACAGGATTCCTTCGCATAGTCTACTCCATCTAATGTGCAGCAAGGTATAGGAGTTTGGCTCACTGAACCTCTCTGGTGGTCACAACATGTGAAACCAGGACACTTTTTTGAGACTTGAGGGCCGATTCCGATTCGGCCCGGAAATCTCTCCGACCGAGCCGGACCCGGAGAGATTTCCGACCGAATCGGACTCTAGCAGTCCGACCGAACGAGTACGATGCGCACGTATGCTATCGGACTCGATTCGGTCGGACTCCCATTGAAGTCAATGGGAGCCAGTCGTACGACGCGTACACGGGCTCCCATTGACTCAATGGGCACGACGCGAACAAGGGCGCCCCCTACAGCGTGTGCGCGTCGATGCGGGTCGCGCCGTACATGCACGTGTAGGGGGGGACCCATGTGTCCCCCCTGTGTGCGACTCGCGCGGCTACGCGTACAGGGGGGTCCGACACGGACCCCCAAAGTCCGGCTCCGACTGCTCTTTTGAGCCAGAGTGCGCGGCTCGGTCGGACTGCTCGCGGCGCGCATCGTACTTACCCGGCCGGGGATCGTCTCCATTGCGCGGTGCGAGTCGAGTCCGAGCGAGTCGGTCGGTGCGGTTAGAACCGGGAACGAGTCGGTCGGAGCGGTCGGGACGCCCGGACGAGTCGGTCGGCGATTTCGCATCGTACTCGCTCGCCCGGACGCGCGTACGAATCGGTCGGGAAATAGGGCTCCGAATCGGATCCGGTTAAGCCGAATCCGATTCGGAGCCCTACCGGCCGAGATCGGAATCGGCCCCTTAGTGTAGTATTCTTCACTTGGTAGACGTGATTGCAGCAGCATATACAAGTACTGTCTTAATGTAATCAGATTGACTAACTCTCTTGTAAGAGGCAGTCCAAAGGAGAACTGCGCCTGAATGAAACTGAATCACCCGAACTTGAGAGTCATAGACCTTTCTTCATTTTTAGAGCTGAGCCTGCATGGGCATGCGCTAGCACATGCAGGGTCGGTTAGGTAAGGCGGGCAACGAGTAATGGGCCAGTATCTGAGTTGCAGCTGTGGGCTGCTTTTTTGTCCAGCGTGGTGGCTGATTTGGGCTATGTCTGTGCTGTTCAGATGCCGCCAGCGGCCCAGTGGGGGCCTGAGCGGCGTTTCTGGAGGCAGAGGGGTCTCGATTACCTCCCTTTGACCAATGAGGCAGAAGTGTAATTACCAGTCTCTCGCTGGGCCAGCCCATTAATGTATGCAGATTGAGCTGGGGCCATGGGCCTGAACAGAAGTGGCCTCACTTATATTCAGGTGTGGTTAACCAGTGTGAACTAATCCATGCAACATTTGATTTTTTTAAAATTTACATTCTTTAAAATGTCAACCGCTTTTTCAGGATGAAAAAATTGACTATCGCCCTTAGGTACCCTAACTGGTTTCCTGATCCACACCCAATCACCCACTATAACGTGGACCAATTTGACCTTATTGCAAGCATCATAGTATTCCTTGCTTTATGTGCTTCCTCCAACCTTTTTTTTTTACCAGCTCCGGTGACCATTTCTCAACAGTACTTTCACACAATCATTCCGGTGTAAATTTACACCTGGGAATCCTTCCTCTCATCATAACAAATAGAGTCATAACTGTCAAATTATTCTTAGCCACTCTGTAAGACCCCATTACTTTTTCTATTGCAATCCTCCAGTCACACCCTTTACTAACAGCACCCTAAATAACCCCCTTGATCACGCGGTTAAATATCTCCACTGTGACATTTCCACTGGGATTATAGAGAGTGGTGGTCTTATGCCACACACCTACACTTTCAAAATATGTTTTAGCCGCATTGGAAACAAACTGCACTCCATTATCACTCAAGAGTACAGCCGGAATCCCTTCTGAACAAAATGTCTTGTTAAACAATTCCAACACAGTGGCAGTATCCACCCTCTGCACTATGTCCACCACAGGCCATTTGGTGAACAGATCTACCAATACAATCACATACTTCTGTGCTTCACCCACAGGACCCACAAATCCACTGCTACACTCTCCCATGGTTTTTTGGGAATCAAACTCTCACTCATGGGTGGTCGTAAAGTACTCAATGTTTTATCTGATGAAGAACAAATACCACACTTCCGTATGGACTTTTCCACTGCTTTATCAACTCCAGACCACCAAAAAGACTCCTTTACAACTGCTTTGGTCCTTACTATACCAAAATGGCCCTCATGACAAAGATCCAAAATTATGTTCTGCACCCCAAATTGAGGAATAATCTTGCAACCTCTAAAAACAATATCTCTGTTTACTGACAACTCTGACCTAATCTCCCAAAACGGTCTACACTCATTAGGCAAAAATTCCTTTTTAGGCCAACCATCAGACATGTACTTCAAAATATTTTGCCAAATTCTATCCTCCTTCTGTTTTTACTCCAAATCCTTCTGTTTGATACACTGAATCATGAACCAAAGCAACTTTAAAATTATTCCAATGGTCATCCTCACACACTTCTAAAGGACATGGCATTCTGGACTAACAATCTGCCAACAGGTTGTCCTTCCTTGGAACATATACAATGCTATAAATGTAATCCTTCATTCACATCGTCAACCTCGCAATTTTGGCTGATGCTGTAACACTCCTCTCAGTAGTTAGCAACTTAACTAAGGGTTTATGATCACACCGAATAATAATCGGTCTACCCCATATATAAGCACGAAAATGGTCAAGTGCCCATGCACAAGCCAATGCTTCCTTTTCTATTATAAGATACCTCTCTTCTGATGGAGACAATGATCTAGATGCAAATACAATGATACTCTCCTTTCCTTCCGCATCCTTCTGTGTAAGAACTGCCCCAGGCCTTTATTAATGGCTTCAGTCGTCACATAGCTCTCCAAACTTGGGTCAAAACTGCTCAGAGCAGGAACTTTTTCTAGGTAACCCCTAATGTAACAGAACTCCTCTTCACACAATGAATCCCACGCAAACTTCACATGCTTCTTAAGCAACTGCCTAATGTTAAACATCTTTTCTGCAAAATTGGGGATAAATTTAGGAGAAAACTCTTCCATCCCCAGGAATGACCTTACCTCTTCCTTGCTTGTGGGGGGCGTGGCCCCAGTGATTGCATTTATCAAGGAGAGCTTAGGTTTAACCCCCCTGTAGTATCCTGCATTTGTAAGGTTAAGTATTATTCTCCTCGGGGCGTGGCCGAGCCGAGCAGCAAGATGGCCGCCTAATCTGTCGGCTCTGCCGGCCGAGCACAACATCCGCCAGAAATCCGCACAAAATTGCCTAAACTGCAAGATTCCACCGCACATTTCGAAATCGGAGGTGCCGCTGATCAATTTGCGACCTTCCGCGACTAGAGGGAGAGCGCGGAACGGCCCTAACGAGAATCGGCGTCACTGCGGCCGTGTCCGGTCCGGGACGTTGCAGACGGGCGGAGGCGGGCCTGGCCGAGTGGGCGCCTCATTGCCTGTGCCTGGTGACCTGGATGGTGACATCGGGAGAGGGGCACTGGAGCGCAGCGGTGGAACCACAGAAGAGACGCGCACACACCAAGCGCAGAGCTGATCCTCGAGACGATTTCCGAAAGTCGGCGACTGTCGCGATATACCACGCAAGTAAGGAACGGCGGGAGGCAGCTGAGAAACCCTAAAGGTCCCCAACGCGGAGGTAAGAGCACACGACGTGCACAAAACGAAGAGTAACCTACATGCGTAGGGAGGGCGAGGGGCCCGCTTGGAAGGTGAAGTGGCCGATGCGGACCATCAGCGGGGCCGGATTGGTGTGCCGGGGAGTTCGGAACGCAGTGTCCTGTAGTGCGCGAGGCGTCCGCTCTGCCTCATAGAGCTGGGGGATAGAGCTCACGGCTGACTGCCTGCACAGTCAATGGGACACGGAGAACTGCTGAGGGCCCCCAGTCTATGTCACAGAGGCCTACGAGCGGAGCGCTGACTACGCGCCCAGGACTCGCACTGCAAATCGCAGGGGCCCAACCCCAGTGGACTATAGCGGTACAACAACAAACGGCGCATCAATAGGACTGCACGGCCGCCCTGCTGACGAGTGGGCCCGGTACCCCGGCAGAAGATCGTGTGCAGCCGCACTGCAAGAGGCGCGATCGGCGCCCAAAAACGAGGCGAACAACCAGCTGGGAAACTGGGTTGACTACAAGAGTGATATTCGGCGCTGGGTTCGGTGGCGGCTCTCCGGTGCGCTGACCTGGCACTGTAACGACCGGCTGTAGGGGATATCTCCTGCCCTCAGGGCCTGCACTCGAATTGGCATTTATAGACGCACAAGTGCAAACGCGAGCAGACAGAAAGGAATAACAGTGCTGAAGAACGCACGCAGCGCAGACGCCGGCAAAATAACCCCGGTGCAAGCACTGCAGCTTCACTCAATATCCCTCCCAAGAACTGTTGCTCGTACTCGCGCAGCCATGGGCAAGCCAGATAACAAACAGCCAAAACTGACATTTGAGAAGCGCAGCACGAGATATGGTGAAAGTGACCCGGCGTCGCAAACAACTGTCCCAGAGACGCAACTGGAAACAGAACAAGAGGACGACATAAAAACAATGTTCAAAGACGTAAAAGCATGCCTGAAAGATATCGACTCAAAACTCGACTCCCTCGCGGCACGCATGGACCAGGTTTCACGTAAGGTGGAGAAACATGAAAATAGATTGGACACACTGGAGACGCGAGTATCGGATCACGAAGATACCCAAACGGAAACTCGCGAACAGATGCTGCGTATGGACAAAGTGCTGGAAGTGATCAAACTACGCAATGAGGATTTAGAAGCGAGATCCCGGCGCAACAATGTGCGCCTTACGGGCATACCCGAATCGACGAACATCACAAACATGGAAAAATATGTCGAGGGACTCCTAAAGGAATTGTTCGGGGCAGAACTGTCGCCCATGTTCCTTGTAGAGCGCGCCCACCGCACGCTCGGCCCGAGGCCACAGCCGGGTACCACCCCCAGAACCATATTGGCAAAAATATTAAATTACAGAGACAGGGACACTATTCTGAGGCTAGCACGAGAAAGAGGCACGCTCCAGTATCAAAATAATACAATAGCGTTCTACCCTGATTTCACACAACTGGTCCAGGCAGCCCGCAGGCGAATTCATCCCCGCAAAAAGATCTTTCAACAAATAGGCACGAAATATGCTATGCTGTACCCGGCTAAACTGCGCGTGCAAACGGAAGGCAAACCGGTGTTCTTTACAGCCGCAAAGGACGCACTAAAATTTGCAAAACAAAATGCCAGAAAGCTGCAAGACAAACCAAGGGATAAAGAATCTTCCTCGCAGGAGCAAACCAGTGACATTGAGTAATGTATGGCTGTTTGACTGTGCTGCGATGTCCGTGGTAGCTGTTCCTCCATGCCATTTTTCTGAAAATGCTTGACCCACCTAATGTGGTAATTGGAGCTCGCATGGATGTATAGGCATTTATAATGCTCGGCCACCCTGTTGTCTTCACGACAGGGCAGTACGCCGGCAACGCCTTGCCCCCGCTGGGATGATTCCCTACAGTTCCTTCTTAGGTAGCTTATTGGTTAAAGGGTGGGGTTTTGACAGGGATACACGACCTAATTGGGGGTTGGTGTGGGAGGGGGAGGGTAGGGTATCGTAGATTTTTGTGTTATTGTATTTAACAGTTTGCTGCTCATTGGCAAGTGCTCTATATTCTTCACACGATCAGACTTCCACTGGACATATCACACATTACCCTAATAGTGCCATTACACACTGCAGGGTACCCATACTGCACAACCAAAGACAGGTCTGATAGAGAAATCGACAATCATAGGATACAGACACCCTCCAGCGGCCACATGTCTAATTTAACATGTCTCACATGGAACGTGCGTGGTCTGAACGACCACAGAAAAACGCGCCTAATTCTTTCCCAACTAACTAGACATTCGGCTGCGATATGTCTCCTTCAGGAGACCCATCTCAGGAGCATAGCCTGCGACAGGCTGAAATCCAACAGATGGGGCGAAGTATTCACCTCCTGTTACTCCAATTACTCCCGCGGAGTGGCCACATTAATTAAAAAGGCACCCCCTGGAGGACCTTGAAGGTGGTTAGTGATACGGAGGGGCGGTACGTACTGGCTCTGGGAATACTATTTCACCAGAAGGTTCTAATTGCTAATGTCTATGGGCCTAATGTGGACGACCCCTCCTTCTTCCAGAAACTGTGGCACACCATACAATCAATGGGCGATGCGGCATTGCTATGGGGGGCGATTTTAACACAGTAATGTCCCTGGGGACTGATAGAGTGGGAGCCTCCCGCACACATCACCCACAAGCCGCCGCTGTATTAAAACAACTAATGGAGGACTACGGTCTTGTAGATACCTGGCGAAGCCTTCACCCACACGACCGCGAAGGCACCTGCATTTCACAGCAACATAACGCATGGTCGCGACTGGACTTTTGGCTCATTTCTCCTGACTTGCACTCCTGGGTATCGGACGCATCCCACCACGCTCGCACACTCTCAGATCATTCCCCAGTTACCCTGTCCCTACACATACTCCTACCGTATCGCCAGCCCTTCACATGGCGCCTGCCACCTAATGCACTGCTGGATCCGGTATTTAAGGAAGAACTACATACACATATAACAGAATACTTTGATAAAAACACGGGATCTGTGGATTCGATCGGGACTCTGTGGGAGGCGTTTAAGGTGGTTGTTCGTGGACACTGCATCGCGGGGCAAAACAGGGTACTAAGGGACATTAGGGACCGCCTTGGGCGTCTAGAGGCGGAGCTGCACACACTAGAACAACAATACTACATTACACCAGCAGCTGAGACGCTGGGGCACATTCGTGGTAAACTGACGGCCTACCAGGAGGAGGCAGAAAGAGAGGTAAAGTTCCTTCACAAATACGCTATCGCACGGAAATATGGGGAAGGGGACAGGCCCGGGAAGACACTGGCGAACCTATTGAAACCACCTAGGGGGCCGCACTTATTACCGCACTCACCACCACCACGAACGAACTGGTACGCTCCCCCCAGACATCTTAGCCACCATGCACGACTTCTACTCACAGCTCTACACGTCCCAGATTACACCCGCAACCCCGATGCTACAGGAATATTTGGACTCCATAGCACTTGTGTGGTTCACTAATGCCCACCGTGAATATTTGGACATACCATTCACAACCGACGATGTGCGCCGGGTCATAGGCGGTATGAGGGCAGACAGGGCTCCCGGACCAGATGGCCTCACCGCGCAATTTTATAAAGAATTTTCCGAGGACCTCGCCCCCGTCTCCTGGCTGTCTACCAAGAGGCGCTTCAAAAGGAAATCCTACCAGATTCGATGAGAGAGCGATTATTATCACTCTCCTCAAGCCAGACAAGGACCCACAGAAGAGCGAGTCTTACCGCCCACTCTCACTGATTAACCTAGACGCCAAAATCTTTGCAAAGCTTTTGGCTACCAGACTCCAACCACTGCTCCCGAAGATAGTCCTACCGGACCAATCAGGCTTTATACCGGGCAGGGCGACCTCACATAACATCAGAACCCTATTCGGGCTCCTGCATTACCTAACACCAACCCTACCCTCGGCTGCAGTGTTATTGGATGCCTCAAAGGCATTTGACTCACTGGAATGGGGATTTCTCTTTCCTCTGCTCCAAAGGATAGGACTAAGCCCAGGCTTCCTGAAGCACATTCAACTCCTTTACACACAACCAACGGCGCGATTAAGGGTGAACGGGCTGATATCAGAGCCGATACACATAACCCGAGGCACTAGACAGGGGTGCCCCCTGTCGCCGCTCCTGTTTGCGATAGCGACAGAACCCCTAGCTGCGCGGCTGCGCCAACACCATGTGAACAGAGGGATTGGCCTTACCACCAGAGCACTCACGGTGTCCATGTATGCAGACGACATCACGCTGTACATGGTACATCCTAAAGACAACCTGGCCCCCATGACTAGGGAGGTGATCCGCTTTGGTGGGCTCTCCGGAGTAAATATCAACTGGAGTAAATCTGTGATCCTCCCCTTACATCTGATACGCAGAAATTTGACACTGAATATCCGTTAACATGGGCCTCTGAACCCATCCGATATCTGGGGGTGTGGCTCACCAATGACCTGCATGAAATATGGAGGGCCAATTATGGAAGGGTAGTGACATGGATTGAGGAAAGGGTCCGGAGGTGGAAGACGCTTCCTCTTTCGCTGGCGGGCCGTATAGCAATAGCTAAAATGATAATATTGCCCAAACTGCTTTACCTGTTTGTGAATGTACCGCTCCCGCTCCCGCTGCATTTTTTAAACGCCTAAAATCGCTCATGATCGAGCTGGTGTGGGCTGGGGGTCAACCACGAATAGCCTGGGAAATTTTGACATTGCCTCAGGAGCAGGGAGGAATGGCGGCCCCGGATTTTGCGCTGTACGCCTATAGCGCTCAGGCGCAATTTTTACACTTTTGGATCCACCCCACGCTATACCAACCACACGTGGCCATAGAAATAGACCGCGCCGCTCCCCTACCAATATCGACAGCCCTGTATCAGCCATATAAGCGCCCGTGCGGAGAAATAGATACTGTACAGGTTCTGAGATGGGCCTGGGAAGGTATTCGTAAAAGAGCACACTTGGAGATACTATATGCTCCGTCTGTGGCCCTTTTCAATAATCCTATGTTTCCCCCTCTCATGGAACGCAAAGCACAGGAACGCGCAAACGTACATAACATAACAGTGAGCGGGGATCTGTTCCCAGAAGACACTTTTCTTACACTTCAACATATGTGTTACCCTGCAGAGCCCTCAGCACTTGACATGTTGCTGTACTATCAACTCCGCGCATCCTGCAAGCATAAATTCCCCACCTTTCCGGGGCCTCCGCCTTCCCTGCCGGCGCTTGAGAATCTACTGACGGTGGAATCGGGACATAAACTCATATCACGCATCTACAGACACACTCAAAAGACCTCTCCAATCATAATCCCCCCTCCCGTGCGGCTTGGGACGTGGAGCTGGGTACGCCTCTCACGGATGAACAGTGGCGGCTCGGCTGTCAACAGTTGAGGCGCCTTTCGCCCAATTACCGCCTCAGGCTCATCCACTTCAAATACTTGCATCGATTTTATCGCACCCCCATACACCTGCATAAAATGGGACTAAGGGAAGATGATTGCTGCTGGAAATGCGGCACCCCACTCGCCACCTTCCTGCACTTAGCCTGGAGCTGCAGACCCATAGCCAACTTCTGGCTTGAAGTCTATAAGCATATTAAAGATATTGTCGGCTTGGATCTTCCACTTACGCCCCTTGCGGCTCTACTGGGGGTGCTGGAGACGGTGCCCCCTAAATCACGTAAACTACCAGCAATGCTCCTCCTGATGGCCAAACGTCAGATAGCTTTACACTGGGGGCAACTAGGCCCCCGCTTACGAAAGACTGGATCACACAGGTCACATATTGTAAGACACAGCTGGCCACCTATTGGGAACTCCAGCCGACCAGGTCCCGACCTACAGACATCTGGGAACCGTTTGTCACTTGGTTAAATGCTAGAATGACGGACGATTAAAGTATGGACTCCTTGTTATGTGCCACCGCTGCGCCATGTCTGGGATTGCAAAATATGAATTTGTTGTGGGGAGCGGGGTTGAGATGCTCCGTTGCGAAAGTGTAAGCCATGATGCTCTAGATGGTAGACAACATTTGACAGGCTTTCCAGTGGTGGACTCGTGTGACTGGTGGATATGTCGGATCAAACTATTACAGTATAGCACTGCAATGTATGTTGATTTTCACTTTTTGTATTGTTTTTGTTATGAAAATGAAATAAAAAGCAATTTAAAAAAAAAGTATTATTCTCCTCCTGCTCAGCCCAGTGCCTGTGCTCTATGCCCAATAGAATGTTGGAGTCTTTCCTAGCCTCGGAATGTTGGGACTCAGAGAGGTTAAGTGACAGTTGGTCATGGGCTGAGCAGCACACAGGCTGCTCCTGGTGGGGCTCTCCTTTACATCTAAACTACCTGATGTTCTGAACTATACTACTTGTTATCTTCATGAATAAAACATCTTGAAATACTACTTCATGCGTGGTCCTCGATACTACATTTGATGGCGACGAGTTGGTGACGAACCTACGTGGCACAAGCGGATCTAAGGTACCTGGCTAACACAGGTGGACCTGGATAGCGCAATCTACAGAAACTACGGTGGAAACAAGGAAAATGTACACGAGAAGAGGTATCCACAGCAAAGGAAAAACAGCGTACATAAAAGAAGGATGTTCTACACAGAACAACTACAACGACAAAAAGGAAGAAGTATGTTCCTCACAGAAATCCAAAGAAGACATCATGAAACAAGTAAGGATGCAGCACTACGCCTTTCAGCCCCACCAGTGGCCTCACCATCGGCCAGCCCTAGCCCAGGCGTGCTGTACTCATCCTCTCTACTCATCCTGGACTTTGGCTTTACCATCTCAGTCTGCTACACTGCCACGCGCTATTTACAACTTACAGACAGCTGTTTGTTTCATCTTGATTTTTCTAACAGCGGTAAGAAGATGATGTTGCTGAACGTTGCCTTCTTTCTACATTGTGCCGTGTGATCCTCTGCATCTGCTGGCTACGCTGTGTGACCTTGTGCACATCTACACTACGTTTTGTTGGACTTAGTCTTTCTAGATGTGGTACTGTATTTGTGACCATCTTCATTATACTGAATAACCGGGCGAACATCCTCACACTATCTACAACTCCTGAAAATGGTCTTCGGTTATTTCACTTCTTGTCTCACGCTTTTGCTGACGCATTGGCATCACGCTGCCTTACATTCCTGTTTGTCACTGTGGGCAAAGTGGTGACTGATCGTTGTCCACGAGTCAACCAGGTCTGTAGTGTTTATTTTATGCCTATGTATCTGTTTGCATCGACTTGAGCATGGTTCTTACACATTTATTGCAGCGTGACTTTTCCAGTTCACAATGTGTGGAACTCCACTTAAGGATTTTCTCTCATGGCGGATTGAAAACCTGACATCGTCACAAGAAAACGTTGGAGGCCTGTTCAGCGGCAGTTTAAACGGTCAAAAATGATCGTTATCTTGTGCGCGCAGCGCTTACCTCATCAACTAAGCAGCTCATGCCTTCTCGAGTTCCCTCTGTGACGTCAAGCTCGGAACTCTGTCTTTGCTGCTTCTTGACATCTGCCTGCAACAATGCACCGTGAGCCATCCTGCACGGCGTGCCCTGCGTGCCGCCATTCTTGATTTTTTCAGCAACAGGGTCACGGCGGACTTTGTTTCTGCCGCATCTCCATTCCGGACATAGTGCCATGCACCTGCGGCAACTCTTCATCCTGCATGAGTTACTCCGTCAGCTATTACAAGAGGTGAGAGGAGAAGATAATTCACCAATCGGGCGCACGCAGAAAAACTCTGCGAGGGTTGTTCACAATCTCGTTTCAGCTGCATGCCGTGTGGTGAAAAGGAATGAAGCACACACAGAGGAGAATTTATGCTGCCATTTCGTGCTGCATTATTTAATCCGTTTCTAGAGACCGGTAGGATGAAAGACCCATCTCTTTCTATGGCGTGTGAACTTCCAAATGACAGCGCTCATGAGTACACAGCTTCTTGGATCTTGATAATGACTGTATTTACAAGCATACTTTAAATTTAAAAACTACAGTCTTCCTGTTTCATCTTATGGTATGGACGTTCCTGTGTTGTACATGAGCATTCTGGCTGGGCACTTCCTCCCTCTCAAAGTACAATTGCAGCCAGTCACAATTTGAAATGAATTTCACTTACAATTGTGAGACATGTATTGATTGTTAGCCGTTTTTCTACATGGTTGCTGGGGTCACTACGCCCTTGGGGAATTACTCCGTACCTAGCGTCCATATTTCTGGAGTACAGTTTATTGGCAACACTTTGGTGAGGGGGTCTTTTAAGGGTATTTAACCCTTTTGCCACAGCATCTCTTACTTGTGGGACTAGAATGTATTCCTAGGCATTCACATTATCTTACATTTCTGACATAGGGTACACACCTTCATGATCCTTTGCCATTTGTTCACCATACACTTTACGTTTCCCTACTCAGGGATATCTATGGGTTCTATCCCCATATTGCACACATACATTTGCCCACATGGGCAACACACGGTTCTCACCCTTACACAGGGCACCGTTCCATGGGTCACAGTCCCATTTACATTTACATTGCGACCCTCACACGGTTTGCGTCTTATGGGTTTTATCCCATTTCTACTCTGCACTGCATTGTACCTCTACGCGGGGTTGTCCTTTCACGGGCTTTCACATTATGGGTCACAGTCCCATTCACACTGCTCCTCACACTCTTGCATAGGAGTAGAGGACGGTCATGGGTTTCAATCCCATTGGCTGATATTGTCTTTCTACATTCTCTTTCTTTGCTGTTTTATATAACGCAATATTACTCTTATATCGTATTATTGTCTAATTGAAAATGGGGGGAAGTATTCGTTATACTGTATGTATCTACTTTGCCTCTACTCTGTTTTCCATTATGTCCAGCTTTCCTCGTGATGTTCTACTTATTTTCATCCTTGGGTTCTGGAGTTACATTTCTTGTTTGTCATCCTCTGTCTCCAGCCTTCCCTCGTTCGTATTTTTTATTATATTTCTTCCCTGTTCAGGAGGAGATCCGTTATTCCCTCCTCTTTGTATCTGTGTGTAGGCTGGTGTACGGTTTGCGTCATGCCTTATTCTTCCTTCCTTTCTTGCCTGCCTGGCCAGTGGGTATGTTTGGGGGTTGCCTTTGGCACGTCTGTCTCTCTCTATTTCGTATTTCCTCTCTTTCGTCTCACTGTCTCCTTCTTTCTATTTCGTTGTTGTTGTGGATGGGTTTTCCATTTTCTTACTTACACCTTACCTTCACCTCCTTGTCTTCTCCCATCTTTCTCCTCGCTCTGCTTTGCTTGCTCTTTTCCTTTATGTTCTTTCTGTCACTCCGTTGTTCCTTCCTTACTATCTGTCCTTTGTTCACTCTCGTTTTACTTTATCATATATTGCATTTGTTCTTCTGTTGGAAGGAAAGGGGATATGTAGTATCCTGCATTTGTAAAGTTAAGTATTATTCTCCTCCTGCTCAGCCCAGTGCCTGTGCTCTATGCCCAATAGAATGTTGGAGTCTTTCCTAGCCTCAGAATGTTGGGACTCAGAGAGGTTAAGTGACAGTTGGTCATGGGCTGAGCAGCACACAGGCTGCTCCTGGTGGGGCTCTCCTTTACATCTAAACTACCTGATGTTCTGAACTATACTACTTGTTATCTTCATGAATAAAACATCTTGAAATACTACTTCATGCGTGGACCTCGATACTACACCCCCCTTCTCCAATTTTATGTCCCAAATAAGCCACACTCCTCTTTGCAAGCTTGCACTTACTCAGCTCCACAGTCAAACCTTTGCTCTCCAGTATACCGAACACTTTCTGCAACCTCTCATCATGCTTTGCTCTATTTTTCCCAAAGACTAAAATGTCATCCTGGAAATACAGTACTCCTCACTCCTTCCCAAACAAATTGTGCATGAGCCATTCAAAAAACGCCACTGCCGCAAGGCCAAATGGCATACGGTTAAACTAAAAACACCCAAATGAAAAATATTTGTCCAAATCCTGTAAAGCAGCAATAAACACATTAACATACCCATCAACTGAAGCTTTCAGCATGCAACTATATGTTTTCAGGCCTACAGCCCAAGGAATGCAAGAGAATTCATCTTTTTCCGTTCCGCTGACATTTTCTTTGACTCATCAATTGCAGCAATGTCATTCTCAAAATTTTCCTTCCATTCCACCCAACTCATGGAAGGTTCAGATCTTGACACCCAAAATGCATGTGGTGGGCTAATTGAAAAAATCTGCTGTTCCATATTTTAGTTCCACAAGGAACAGAAAACCTTTTAAGAAACGCAACTGTATAAACGTCTGCCCCGGACAGATAAAGCACAAGATGATGCTGTGTTGATTACGCAAATGAACTTATGCCAAAATAGCCCATAAAAGAATATCAGGGCAAAAACACTCACCTGTTTCCAGTATGGTAATGATAGTCCAGTAAACACACTCAGCTAATGCCTAAATAAAGTGCACTTGATCAAGTGTGCCAAATGATGCTGCACACGTAGTCCTTACTGCACGCCCTGTGCAGTCCTCAATGTTTTCCTGCCGACTCTGTCAATTTCCACATAGGAAAATAGTAAAAATGGCCACCCGGGATCACGCAGTGTGACCTGATGCACTGCGTGTGTCTCATCTAGTGCCAGCACAGAACTACTCCAATCCAATCCACCCCACACCAATCCAATTCACCCCAATTCAGCCAAATCCAATCTACCTCACTCCAGTCCACCCCAACCCAATCCAATCCACCCCACCCCAATCCAGTTCATCCCACCCAAATCCAATCCACCTCAATCCAATCCACCCTAATCCACTCCACCCTACTCATTACACTCCACCTCACTCCAATCCACCCCACACCAATCCAATCCACCCCACTCCAATTCACCCCACTCCTTTCCACCTCACTCCATTCCACCTCACTCCAGCCCACCCCAATCAAATCCACCCCACTCCAATCCACCCCACCCCACCCCAATCCACCCCACTCCAGTCCAATCCACCCCACCACATTTCAATCCACCCCAATCTAATCCACCCCATCCGGTCCACCTCACTCCAATCCACACCACTGCACTGCAGTCCAATGCACCCCACTCTAATCAAATCCACTCTACCCCAGTTCAGTCCACCCAACTCAATCCACTCAATCCAGCCCACCGCACTCCAATTCACCCCACCCCAGTCCAATCCACCCCACTCCACCCTCTCCAATCCACCCCACTCCAATCCAATCCAACCCCCTCCAGTCGAGTTCAATCCATCCCCTCCACTCCACTCTAAATCATCCTGTTCTAATCCAATCCACCCCACCCCAATCAAATCCAGCACACCCCACTCCAATCTAATCCACTCCACACCAATCCAGTCCACCCCAATCTACCACGCCCCATTTCGTCCACCCCACTCTAATCCAATCCACCCCATCCAGTCCACCCACCTCAATCTACCCCACTCCACTCAATCCAACCCGCTATACCCCAATCGACTCCATTCTAATCCACCCCACTACCTCAATCCATTCCAACCCACTCCACCCTATTTCATCCTACGCCTCTCCACTCTATGCCACTCCACTCAAAGCCACTCCACTCTATGACACTGCACTCCACTGCACTCTATGACACTCTCTGCCACTGAACCACTGAGCTCTACTCAACTCTACGACACTCTACTCTCCATACTCCACCCTACGGAACTCTACTCCAACAAATCCAGCCTATGACACTTTACTCCACCCACTCCATTCTAGGATACTGCACGCCACTAACGTTTAGCCATGCTGAACACTGTTGTACAACATGGCAAAAACACATTGCCAAAGCCAATAGTTCTTGTATAGGCGAGAGCTACTGGCTTTGCCAATGCTTGTTTTAGTTTGTCAATATTGTTTTTATCATTTAAAAAAAAAAAAAAATATGCAGAGTATAGCAAAAGCACAAACATGTGTCAACTTCCTTATTGTTATATTGTCTAACAATTTTATGAACAATCAACATAATAGTAGGGGTGGGCAAAGAATTCCGCTCCGCCGGCGGAGTTTGCAGAGTTCTGCCTACTCCTCGCTTCGCGTGGAGCACAGAGTTCTGCAGAACTGCGTGAAGTGATGCGAAGCGGCTCACCAACGTTAAGTTGGCGAGCGTGAGCAAAAAAAATTGCACGCTAGACCTCCTCCCAGCGAGATTTTTCAATACGGCGGTTGCAAACGCTCGTGTTCAGAAATCTGCCGCTTGCATTGAAGAGGCTGCCACTCAAGTAGAATATATACTCGAGCGACAGAAAGAAGCTGCGCCCTCTGGTGCGATGCATAGTGCCGTTCACAGTGATTTTACAGCGTGGGACAAACTCCCGGCACTAAAAATCAGTGCGAGCAGCACAGCTTACCACACTCTGCCGCTCGCGGAACTCCACGGAGCACAGCAGAATTATTTCTGCATTTTTTGGAGTTCCATGGAGCAGAACTCCGAGAACTCCATCCAGGCCTATATAATAGGAAAGTCATACAAAGTCAAAACATTATATACAGTCTTCTGTGTATACAGCTTTCCCCTGGAATTAGACTCATACATGGACAAACAAACAAAGCACATCAAAATACAGAAATGAACATTATTGTAGTTCGGTGTTCAACTGGTTCAAGTCTATAATCGGACATGAATGTGCAAATGAAAAAAAAAATCTGTTACATTTATAATTGGGAAGGCAGCTTTAGAATCTAAAGATCGCCTTGAGTTTCATTATAAATAATGTAGTAGATTACCTATAGTCAATGAAAAGTAGTTTGATCTCCAAGTGATTCATTCGTGGAATCCATCAAATTTCTCATCTCCCCTGGTAATTTTATAGGTACTGCAAATCGAAAAAGGAATGTACCCCAGTACTAAGAAAATAGTCTGTTGTGGCATTCTAAAGCAATTTAACATTTGTACAAACTACCCGTATTTCAAAAGGATTGAGGCCATCTAACCTTCTTCCAGGCAGTAAAGCTCACTCATACAACTTCTTTCACTGGCATAGCAAAGCTTGCGGGTTAAATTAGAACATTTAATTAATGGTCGTACCCTCCATTCTGGACACTAAGTCCAATCCTGCTCTCTATTCTCAATCTCAGGCTCTACCTTTCCAATCTCAAGGCCAAAGTTCGAAGAATACCCCTTGCACGTGGACAAAGCTTTTTCACAGAATTGTGGCAAACCTGTAATTACAGAGGGACAGGGTGATGTATGTCTAAATGTTTGTAAACAGTGAGTGATCTCTTCTCCATTTGCACATCTTGAGGGGAGTGGGATTCCTAAAAGAGAAAGGACGTCCTAGTGCGTTTGTAGTCCTGGTTGTTTATAATTCAGGTAATATGACCTTCATTGAGCAGGATCAGATGAGGGAGCCGAGCTTGGTGCCGACCGAGATAGCGGCACCCTGCTAGTGGTCCCACCTGGTGCCGCACCCTGTGGTCCACAGTACAGTTCATTTGGGGGCCTTCTGGCTCTCAACCTGGGGGGCGAAAGTGTGACCTACTTAAGACTCACCTGGGGAGCGAAGGAGCCACTGGAGCTGCCACCAAGCCTTAATGTGCCCCAACCGGCAGGGTCGCTGCAGTGGGCGTGCCACCTGGACCTTACTGCTGCTCTGGACGATTGCGGCAGCTTCATGGACCTACCTCAGCTCCTGACTGCCACAGTGGCTTCCTCTTTTACCGCTGTTGACCCCAAGACTGCTTCACACCCAACCCCTTCAAGATGCCCCAATCTTGCTCCCTGGCTGCCATCTGCTGACATGACTGTACGTCTGATCGTAGGCCCTGTCCAACTGCCCACATACCTTCTGACCTGTGCCTCTGGTGGAGACGGCTGGGAGCACCTTCAACTTCATCAGCAGCTGCCTGCTCTCTCCTGTAATTGTGCCTGGTGTACCTGCGGCCTTCTTGTGATATTTGCCACTTCCTAGGCTCCCCGTGCCTCATCCACTGATCCTGGCTCTTGTTTCCCTCCTGAAGTGCTGCCTGCAAATCTTCTTCTTTGCTCAGTGACTATGAGACTTCATCAGACATTTGGCTCCGGCTTGCTCCTACTGCGCCCTTAGTTGAGACCTGGCTGGCGGTCCCTACACCTGAGACACCTGAGGTGAAGGGAGGTGAGTGCTTGAGCCCCACTCTGCTGTGCATGCCAGCCATACCATGATACCTGCATACCCCGCAGCGAGGATGGCTTCTTGTGGCCTATAGTCACTTCCTCCTGCGCTAAGCTTTATTCCACAGTACTGCTTTAGAGTCCCTATGGAATTCAGATTGCCTGCTGCAGGCCCGCCTACTAGAGTGTCGTGCATGCTGGCCCTTCACGGATGAACCAACCCCACAAGGGGGTGCCCCACGTAGAATTGTGCAGGTGGCCAACGACATACATGCTGAGCACTTGGCTGCTCCTTTTGGTCCTGAGCCTCTGCTCCCAGATCTTCCTGTAGGGGTGCCTGCCCACCAACAGCAACCTAACTCTCAACCTACTGTCAGGTGGGTTACTTAGATGCTTCTGCCACTTCTCCATGCTGCCACCTAAACCTGCGGCCTGCCAATTGCTTTTCTCAGAGGCAGTAGCACACACTAAGTCCCAGGCCACCTGTGCTTCGTCATCAGAGCAGCACTCCCTCTACTCAAAGAGTATGGATGCTTTGATGAAGGAGATTTCTGCCATTGGATCCTTCCTCTCCACCATGAATGATAAAATGACTGACCTCACTGTGAAGGTGAAGTCCCTTCAGACTGAGGTGACTGCCTTTCACACTCATTTGGACACCTTGGATGCGCGAGTGGACCAATTGGACTCTCAGTACAACACCTTACTGGATTGGGGCAAGTGCATTGATTTTCTCCTCAACAAAGTTACAGACTTGAAATACAATATCCATTCTTTTGGGGTCCAGGAAGGGGCAGATGGGGACTACATGCTGTTCTTTCTGAAAGATTTCATACCCGAGATGCTTGATGTCCGCTTCTCTGAACCCCTGGAGTTTCAGAGGGCACATAGGGTCTTCTCCAGTGCTACAATGCAAGATAACCCCCGATTATTGCCTGCCTCCTGCGCCACCAGCATGCCCGAGTTGGCCTTCTTGTGGCGAAGCAAGCACCAACTCTGCTGGTCTATGAGGGCCACAGCATCACCTTTGCTGCAGACTACTTGCAGGCTACCAACAACAAACGCAAGAAATTCTTGGTGCTGCAACCCCGGCTTCATCGCTGGGACTTCAAATATGTCCTCTTCGACCCAGTGAAAATGAAAGTCACCTGGGACGGAGAACTCAGACAATACTTGATCTGGGGGAACTGGAGGCTTTCCTGCATTACTTCAAACACTCCTCCATGGACACAAGAGCTACCCTGGATGCGTGGCAGGTCCCGGCCCTCTCCTTGTCAGAGGCCACATTATCCCCAGTCCTCATGGCACAGGGAGTCAGACTGCCATGGCCTTAGCCAGGTGGTTGTGACCCTCAATAGGGGATGGGAGCAAGAGAGCTCCTGTTTACTGCTCAAGCAGAAGACAACACACCAATGGTTGATTCTACCTCCTCTGGTCCCATGTTCTGCCCATTTTTAGGTCTCGCCTGGCGTTGGAGCGCGCATTCGCTCCTCGCCTGCGAGAGCTATAGTAAACAAGTCAGTTTCGAGAAGGGGACTCGAGTCCCGCCCCTCATTTCCATTGGGTAGCGTCAGCGTTTATGGTAAACGCTGGCTTCCCATTGGAAAGGAGGGTTTTTCGTTGCCTTCCTTTGGCTTTTTGGTGGACTGGCTCGCCTGCTTCACGGCTGTCATGAAGACTTTTCTTATCTGCTTGTTTATTTAACAAGCAGATAAGAAAAGTCTTCACAACGGCTCTCCGTCACGCTGCCTGCACGCGCAAGTCCGGCTCTGGGATTGGGCATGTATTACAAATCACGCTGCCTTCACGCTGCCTTCTCTCCATAGAGACGTCACTGTCCCTCCTCCCGGCTGCGCAGTTGTACTTGTTAACCATGGGGGCTGGGCACTTTTCTGTTTTTCTGCAAGCGCTGCTCTCTATAATGCTATCATACCCCTTTGCAATTTCGGCACATCATAACCGCAGCGCAGAAAGGCTGCATGGCGGCTTATAGCACCATGCATGGCACCACAGCAAGGATGTACGGGAACCATTGCAGCCCATCGTAGCCAGCAACACACTGTCTGTCGCCATTGCACACCGCTGTCTTGGTCCTAGCTCAGCCCGCTTCTCACCCTTCCTCTCCGCCTTTTCCCGGATGGCTCATTCGCCTTTGACATTCTTGTACTGTTGGTGTGTGTGACACCTTGTGTATGTCTGTCTCTGTACAGTTCTATCACACACTCTTTACAAACCACACTACCAAATGTAAAGCGGTAACTCTGCACAGGTAGGCGCAGACCGTGACCTCTGAAGGGGTTTTATAGCGCTTTATGTCAGATTCAGCTGAACCCAGGCAAACTCTGGTGTGAGAAAAGTGGGTGCGACTGACTCTGGGGGGATGCTTTCTCTCTTTGGGGGACAATAATCTCCTTAATTGAGTCACTGGGGAATTCACTCTAGCTTTAAGCCCAGAGAATTCACGGCTCATATAGACAGTAAAAACCAACCCAGCAGTCCCCCCTCACCCCTTCTACTCAGATCTAATCACACCCTATCCATTGCCCCACTCCCTCCCCCCATCAGTCTGCTTTGATTTCACGAGCACCAGGAGCTCGATCGAGTATGGCACTTTTACTCCTCCAGACACAAGCTCCTTGTAGCGCTTAGATGAGCAGAGCGCTTTTAAAGGTCATTATTCCTGATCTCCGTATCCAGACACACTTGAGCGAAATTTAACAAGGCTATTATTGCATAGAGGGGCGGGCAGTTACACGGACTTAATGCCCAACTAGGGGCATAAATCCAAGATTGTACAATGGTTCTATGAAGATTGTAGAGATTGTACAACTATATATTGACTGAAATATGTGTGTAGAAATCCGCCATCCGACCCAAAGCACCCCATGCCAGCAGCCCTTTAGGAGGTCATCCCTGCACCCTCCCCCCCTGTTGCTCCCCCACCCTTGTGAATCTCTTCTCTCCGAGAGCTATGCATATTCTGTGTAATATCGCTTTTTGAACAAGCTCGCCTGTACTGATGCAAACTGCGCCTGGAGTCACCTCAAGTACACCTTGTGGCATCACAGGGAGGGAGCTTGGGGTGCTCGTGCCCTTTCTCCTATTGTGTGAGTCTGAAAGCTTCTGTTCGCTTGTGATTTTCTCCTGCCTTCCTTGCACACTTCTATAACTGTAAGACTTACTCTTCTCTTGACATGCCCCGTCTCATTCTAAAGACACGGTGTTAAAACACTTTGCCCCATGTTTTCCTCTGCTTGTCTTTCTCCCATGCATTCTGACATCCTTTCTCCCTTGCTGTCTGCCTTCTCTTTTACTATGCACTCAGCCTTCCTTTCTCTCTCCCCATTTTGAGCACGGATAAGTAGCCATTCTAAGAAGCAACATTCAAAGGTATGTCACTGACATACCACATATTACGACTACACAACTTCACACCACACAATTCCACAACAAACAATTCCAAACCAACACATCTCTCCCTTCCACTTCCACCAACCCTATCAACTCTCCTCTACACACCCACTGCCCCTCTCATTTCTCCCATCACACTGCCACTACCCCCTCTCATCCCTCCCTCACACCCCCTATCTCCTCTCTATACTGCCTGCTCACACATACTAAGCTCAGTTTCTTTCCAGTACCTTTTCAAGTTTTCCGTCTCTCAAAACCCCACGCTTTGCTCCTCTTCTTAGGGTGTCTTCTTCGTACACAGGTCCTCCGTCTTTATGCCTCTGTGGCCTGCTCTCCCCTTCTTTCTCACAATCTTTCTGCTCCTCTGTCTCAAGTTCATTCACCACTTTTTGCACAAACTACCTATCTCTATCCTCCTTTCTATCTATTCTGTGCAGCTCTATCTAATCACCATGCCACACAATTCCACTACACAAATTCACTCCACATCACACAATTCTACCTCACACAATTCCACAACTAACAATTCCAATACAACCGACATAATTCCACTCCACACCACATACATCCACTCCAAAACACATAAGTAAAAGACATTATCATTTACAATGCCAATACCTCTTACTCTTCTCTCATCAGGGAGGACCGGGAGCAGTCGCCTAGGATCCACATGGGAAATTTCCCTTGATGCAGGTTTGACTACAGGGGTTTCCCCTCCCCTCCTCCCATGGGGCAAGTAGCTTTGGTATCTAGGGCTTGAAATTAGAGGCCATCAAGTTGTGGAGTGTGGCAGTGCTCACGCCCACACAGTGGTTTACTCTTACCACTAGCTGGTAAGAACGGAGCCCTCTATGTTCTCTTTAGGTCCTGACGAATGCCCTGGACCCAAGCGGGCCATTAAGGCAGAAACATGTTGACCTCTCACATAACGGATAGGGGACATTAATTCCCCACATACCGTCACTTGATTTTAATATCATATAGTTACCTTTAACATTAAAAACACGATTAAGACAACTATAATGTTTTTTAACCACACTTTTTGTTTATGGGCCCCCACTTAGTTTAGAAGTGCATCCCTGTCGTCAGGTGTATGCCCGCCCTCTATCAAACCAAGGTTTTAGAGGGCGAGGACTGGTCAATGATGAAGCATGACACCAGGTGGTGTGTGAGACCAGTCCGTTACTTTTTGTGAGATGCCTTCACTTACAAATACATCCCAAACCTCGTAGTGGCAATTCAGTTAGGAGCAGCTTTTTGTGGTTAGACTGTTAGTGTTGGAGGCTGCTAGCTCCTAAGACCCCGTGCCTCTCGTTCCCTTCTCCACACAACGTGGGGCTTTTGTGGTTATTATGTCACTGACATACCACATATTACGACTACACAACTTCACACCACACAATTCCACAACAAACAATTCCAAACCAACACATCTCTCCCTTCCACTTCCACCAACCCTATCAACTCTCCTCTACACACCCACTGCCCCTCTCATTTCTCCCATCACACTGCCACTACCCCTCTCATCCCTCCCTCACACCCCCTATCTCCTCTCTATACTGCCTGCTCACACATACTAAGCTCAGTTTCTTTCCAGTACCTTTTCAAGTTTTCCGTCTCTCAAAACCCCACGCTTTGCTCCTCTTCTTAGGGTGTCTTCTTCGTACACAGGTCCTCCGTCTTTATGCCTCTGTGGCCTGCTCTCCCTTCTTTCTCACAATCTTTCTGCTCCTCTGTCTCAAGTTCATTCACCACTTTTTGCACAAACTACCTATCTCTATCCTCCTTTCTATCTATTCTGTGCAGCTCTATCTAATCACCATGCCACACAATTCCACTACACAAATTCACTCCACATCACACAATTCTACCTCACACAATTCCACAACTAACAATTCCAATACAACCGACATAATTCCACTCCACACCACATACATCCACTCCAAAACACATAAGTAAAGACATTATCATTTACAATGCCAATACCTCTTACTCTTCTCCCAAGTGCGAGACCTATTGCATTGAAAATGCTTGTTTTCTATCTTTTCCTGCCGGATCTCCTCTGTGGCTTACAGGTGGATGGACTCCCCCTCCCCCCACCCACCCCGCAATCATTCCCCTGATGCACCTCGACCCTGTGTAGTGACTTTGGGATGGCTGCATCTATTCTAAGCCCCGAATCTGAGATCACCACACTGCAGGACCCCACCTTCAGGTATGCTGCCCCTCTTTTTGCCCCCAGGGATCTCATGGTTCCCCCACCTCCTTCAGTGGCTCTCCTACTAGAGTACTCCCCAGAGATGATACTATACCTCTGCTTCTTTATCCCTGTGGGGGATTGCTGTTACCTGCTGTCTAGTCCCCTACTCCCCAGATGAGTTCCCTGGCTCCTGGTGTTGGTTGCCTCCACCCCCCGCTCCCAGTGCATTTGCCCCGGGCCCAGGGAAGCATAGCACCACCAGGCACAGGATTAGGCTCCAGACATAAAAGAGAGTTTATTTTCCCTTTCCTTCCCCAGTTTGCATGCCCCATCCCTGCCCTACCCTCATTCCTGATACAGAAAACAATTGGTAATGATATATAACAATAGACACAATACTCAATATTGTATTTAAATCAACCATAATTGATATACAAAAGAGAGAGAGGGAAAAACATAAATGGACACTGTGCTATGAAGATCAATTCAATTCTTTATATTTCTTTTAACAAAATAATGCATTTGCATACAATCAATGCTTTTTGGTTGCTCCTTTAAGTGCATGAGAGAAAGTGATTGTAGGAGTGCTCACGTGACGTGAAAGAAGAGAAAAAGATTAATCTGAACCTTATAGACAACAATAAGAGCAGTGGCAAGGACAGTGTCACTGCAGTAAGCCTGTCAGGAAAGGTCTCAAATATTTACAAAATATATCCATATAAGAGAAAGAGGTCGATCAAACAAAGCACATCTATCTTTAGGATAATATGAAAACAATCCAGGCTTGTATAGTTATGTCGTAGAATGAGTCACTGAGCACAGTTGTTCTATTGCCGAGTGAGGGAAAGGATGCTTTGACTTGTTTACCTTTCAGCGAGTGACCCCTCAGTTTGAGTAGTTAGGGGCGCCTCTGAACCTGACTCTTTACACAGAAGCCAGTGACCCATTCTGATTAATTCATTTATGGACTCTTCTATCCGTGGATTCACATTGATTTTGCCGTGAACAGGTGGTACCCTTGGATTCTTAAACTTGATCAAATCTCCCGCCCGCACGCAAGACTAGATAAGGAACCTATCTGCCCATTCATGCACTCACTAGATAAGGAACCTATCGGCCCATCCATGCACTCAGATTGTGCATGACTCCTCCACACCACTGAAGGCTGCTCACGGTCCTTCTTTTACGTCCTGATGAAGACCCGCCAGTTATGTCTTTAATTGCCACACTTATTATCCGGGTCGAAGCATTGACGACATAACTATACAAGCCCGGATTGTTTTCTTATTATCCTAAAGACAGATGTGCTTTGAACATTAGGTGGCATGCTTCATCATATGAGTCACTCCTTCTCCTTCAAACACTGTTGCTGATGGGATCACAATGAGCGGTTTATGGAATGAATTCATGTGTGAGGTAGTCAACAAGTGAATTTAAAATTGTATATCGGGTGGATAGAACATCTTTATTGTTGTCTCTGGAGCACATGATTAGAAATAAGGGAACTGTAGGAGCTATTAAGGCCCCATATGTCTTACTTTCATGGTCAACATGTTTTTGCACTCTTTACATGCCTCTCTAGCCCAGGTGCATTCCTGGGGTCAGTTGTGAACCTTACACTGTCTCTATATGGGTTGCTAGCCCTAATCTTGTGTGCATTTGTGGGAAACGTGTATAGGGATTAGTGATATTCTGAGAAAGTGAGAAGTAAACTTGTTTGCCAGTTAGAATAGTCCATTTCCCAGCTTTGCTAGAGCTTCAAGCTGGACTGTGTACGATTACCCAGAAGGGAGGGAAAGAGCAACAACAGAACTCAAGAGAGTTGAGGTGCAGGTATATGCTGGCGTTCCCACTGTTCGGCTTTGTCTCTGTGCCAATGGCCTGTGCTCACCTGTTACCAATGGGGAACCCAAGCCAACACCATTTGCCATTGTTGACATTGCATTATTGAAGAACCATGAATAGATCCTTCTTCGCTGTTCTTGCTAGATAGGTACTGACTGTTTTCAGTTCAAATGAGTGTGGTTTCTTATTCTTCATGAAACTGAGTAAAATAACAGAGGTGGTGGAATACTTAGGTACATTTGCCAGTCATTTTGTCTTTGTAGTGAAACTCATTAAGGAGGTGATCTTTATGATTCTTTTAGTACTATTCGTGAAACGGATCATTCACCTGCCCTGCACTTGTTTCTCTTACTGTCTCTCATGCAGCCTGTTTTTACCTGCTAGCCCAGTGAGTATTTGTTGTCATTTCTCTCACTCACGAGTCCTGGCTGTATCGCTGTGCTGCTCTGAGGCTCAGTCGTGATGCAGACGCCTTGCAGCACTCCTTCCCTTTTGGTCCCCAGAGAGAACAAGCATTTCGGGCACTAGCTGGGTGCTTCAATATCGTTGGGGAGTGTCCACACTGTATTTAAAACCCAAACCAATATGGGGCAACACCCTATGTTGTGCTGTTGAGCCTTCCCAAACCATCATGGCATCTACACTTCTGGTTGGTTCCTGAAAGATTCTACCAATTTCTCTATAAATAGCCCATTAGCAGAAGGGATATAGCGCAGCAACTCTTTTGGATGCTTTTTTCAGATCCACTGCCTCTCTGCTAAATATTTTTGCCCCAGTTTTTGTTCCCCTTTTGGAATTCTGACTTGACAGCACAGTTGTCTGCAAGACCTATTGCTATCAATTGTTTAAAATAAACATTGATCCCACCCAGAGGAGTAGTTATTTGTCATTTCATTCTACTGGCTGTTTGGTGCGTCATTCCACCTTTTAGTCAGTGCTTCCATTAGAATGCATGAAGGACTATTTTACATCTGAAAAGTGCATTCAATTTTCGCATTGTTTGTCACATTCTGTTTTTTATTTCCTATATACATAATGTACAGCAAGCAATCCCCTTTCTCTTCTTTCCTCCCCCCAGTATTTGCAAAGCCAGTAGATCTGGCATTCATGTGCTAAACAGCATGATTTTACATGCTTTCGCACATTAAAGCCAGACTGATTGGCTTTGCCATTGTGTTTTTTCTTTCTATCCTCAAGTCATCCAACAGTTCCTGATTTCATCCAGTCTGGTCCTGAATTCTTTGAGTACATGTGTTTTCTGGTTTGCTTTAATACTGTCATCGTAGTAACAAGTGCTGGTTATGTGCCTCATTTCTTCTACAGCTGCCTCTCTCCTCAGTCTTAGAAGTTTTCAGCCAGGGGGCTTTTCATTCTCTAAGTCTTAGAAGTTTTTAGCCAGGGGGCTTTTCCTTCTCTCAGTCGTAGAAGTTTTTAGCCAGGGGGCTTTTCCTTCTCTCAGTCTTAGAAGTTTTTAGCCAGGGGGCTTTTCCTTCTCTCAGGCTTAGAAGTTTTTGGCCAGGGGGCTTTTCCTTCTCTCAATCTTAGAAGTTTTTAGCCAGGGGCTTTTCCTTCTCTCAGTCTTAGAACTTTAACGAGTCTCTTCGAAGTTACCCTAAAGGCAGTGAAGGGTTGGACTGCTACAGAGTTAAGATTTTTTTTTCACTCGGAGGGTGATGGCAAAAATGGAGAGCCGATAGGGACCCGTCTCGACACCTGCTTTTTAGAACTGCCAGTGCTCAGCACCGGCGGGACCCGGCCCACTTAAAACCCTGTCTTTAGTACAGACGTCGATGGGATATTCTTTTCCTTTATGCTTCTGGTTTCAAAGTCCAAGTTGTTCTAAGAGAAGAAAAGCTGTTGAGCCATCCTTAAAAGAGAGAAAGAACCAAGGTGCTTTTTTGTGGTCTATTTATCAAACTGCGCCCTTGTGAACGACATATATTTTTCTATTGGAATTTTAAAAAAAATATTTTAGACCCATCTGGATAATAAAACTAACCTTTTCAGTATATAGAGTTTAAGACCATAGCTTAAATGTTATATCACTGTACATAACTTATGTTATGTTTATCCAACTCAAAGGGACTCAATGTTTGATCTTTTAAGGATGATCAGCCTTGTTTAGAATTAGAACTGTGATGTGCAGGTAGCTTGCTGATCCTAGCAGCTAATTTATTCAACAGACATTCTGGCTAGGATGATTCAACGTCTTAGGCAAATCCATAATGCTTCATTGGTTAGAAAAAAATATAAGTCGTAAAGCTAACATAAGCTACCTCTGAAGCACAGTTGTATTGAATGGAATATGCCACAAATCCCAGAGTAAATCTAGTACAATGATTGTGAATGATTCTGCTGTCTATGGAAGTGGTTACTTTTTGAATACGTTATAACTCTTTAGCACATCATTATTTCTTGAAGTCAGAATAATTTACTGTACATTCTTTTCTGTATCTGTCTGACGACAGAAGGACTCGTGGCCAGATGAACAGAGAGCTTAGCTTGTACAGCAAAATATTGTCTCTGTAATATTAGCAAAAATCGGATTGTTGAATTGCAAGAATCTTATGATGTTTACCACTTTAAATGTGTGATGCAACTATAAGTTGGTTGTAACATCTGAAGTTTCAGTACATCGTCAGAAATCTGTGAAATAGAAGATTCAACATTTAACCACAATCTACCATCAGAAATCTGTGAAATAGAAGATTCTAAATTTGACCACAATCTCATAATTCTCGTCATACACCTAGAACATACTTCAATTTGTTTACCAAAGCCCCTTCATAAAGGTTTCCAATCGTAATTTGAGAGAAAAACATGTTTCGTCTTCTTTTACTATGAGCCACTATAATTATTATTTGTTTGTATAGTGCAGAAATCAGTAGTCTTTTATTACCCATTGTATGCACTATGCATTTCCTTGAAGCTATCCAAGAGGAATCTTTGGGCTGACCTGTTCAATCTCCTGCTCTGTTGGCCTTTGACATGACTTAACCCCTTCAGCAAAGTTTCTCAGCCCTTGTGACATTAAATTAACAACAGTAACATTGTTATACACCACACACATGCACAGCGAAAAGTAGATATTTACCAAAACCTTACCATGGCTTGCTGTATGCATACAGGTAAGTAGTACATTTGGGCACATAAAACGCTAAATTCCTTCTAGCTTGATATTGTTGCCCTGTTTCTTTTCTAAAATGGCCCACCTCTGAAAGAGATTCTTGAGGATTTCGGAGTGGTTTAGGCCATTTTAATTTAATTTCCAATTTTTCACGTTTTCAAACCAGTCCAAAATATTACTGAATTTGCTTTTGAAAAGATATGTATGTAGTTTTATTCTATTTTATTTATTTTATTTTTCGAGTTTTATATTGCGTGAACAAGAAAAAGCGGGTGACAGAGCTCTTTACCGGAATAAGCACAAGTAATTAAAATTAAAATTAAAAATACAATTGGGAAGAGGTATCAATGTGCAAGGTATAAGACATGAAGACAGTAGTTACATAAACAAAAATACTGATATAGAACAAAGTCCATAAGTGTGTCCAGGTAATGTGTAGAGGGTTGGAAAGCGGAAGAGACTAACGCGGCACTCAGTGGAATGGGTGATGCCTCAATAGCATGGAACGTTGGGTAACCGAGCAATGTCGGGGCTCAGAGTGAGAGGGATCTCTTGGATAGTAGAATATTAACTTCCTTCCTGAAAGTGTATGTGGATGGGTTGCGTCTAGTCGCCGGAGGGAGAGAGTTCTAGATTTTTGGAGCCATTCCAGAGAAGGATCACTTGTAGGTTTTCTGTTTGTTAAACTTTTGTGTCTTAAGAAGTAGGGAGCTGGTGCTTCTAGAGGTTCTTGTTCCACCAGATGGGGTTAATTTCTGGGTCAGGTAGGATGGGGTGTTGTGGTGTAGCGCTTTGTGGGTAATGCAGGCGATTTTAAGCTGGATCCTAGCCTCAAAGTATAGCCATTTCAGAGAACAGAGTTCAAGGGGGATATAATCCCTTTTTTTAGAGCCTGTGATAAGCTTTGCTGCAGCGTTCAAGGTAGCCTTCAATGGAGTGAGATTGATTTTCGGAAGGCCCTCAAGGGTAGCGCTACCATAGTCTAATTTCGATATCACCAGTGATTTGGCTGCTGTTTTGAGATCTGCTGTGGGAAGGAAAGGTTTACATTTCCTTAGTGCATGTAGTTGATGATTAGCTCCTCTGGTGGTGGAGCTGATGTGATTTTGCATGAAGAGTGTATTGTCCAGGGTTCCTCCAAGGGATTTTGCTGGGTCAACGATGTGTGGGGTACATTTCAGGGCAGTGAGATGTGGTAGCCACTCTTTGATAACAGGAGAGGTACTGGGTGGCGAAATCAGTAGAAATTCAGTTTTTGTGGTGTTGAGTTTGAGATGGTTGCTGGTCAACCATTGTTGCGTTATTGTCAAGGTATTACTAAGGGTGCTGATGTCATCTGGAGAAGTAATTTTCGTATAACGTTGAGTATCTTCTGTGTACATGTGGAAAGAGTTGTGGGAGAGTCTGAGGATTTCAGTTAGGGGCTCCATGTAAAGGTTAAACCGTGTCGGGGACAGTGGAGCCTTTGTGAACACCAAGACTCACTGGAGACTGATCAGAAAGAGTGTGGTTGATTGAAACCTGCTGGGATCTGTTGTGAAGGAATGAGAAGAACCATTTTAGCATGGTACCAGTGAGACCCATGCTGTCTTCTTAAAGGTTCAGAAGGATCTCGTGATTGACCGTGTGGAACGCAACTGACAGGTCCAGTAAGATGAGTAAGCAAGATTCTTTCTGGCCGAGTGAGCGTAGAGTATCGTCATCGATATGGATCAAGTCTGTTTCGGTGCTATGGCCCATTCTGAATCCTGATTGGCATTGGTCGAGGAGTTGGAAATGTTCGATGTGACTTCTAAGGTGTCTTTAACACATTTTTCCAATAGTTTGGCAAGTGTGGAGATGTTAGAGATAGGGCGGCAGTTGTTGGGTTCGGACAAGTCTGAGCTGGGGTTTTTTAGGATTGGGGCAACCTGGCCACGTATGAGAAAGCCCGGTATGGAGCTTTGGGTGAGTGATGTATTGATAATCCTAGTCCATAAAGGGAGTAGGAGGTGAGTGACCTCAGTGAGGAGTTTGGGGGGGAAGGGGTCATTGAAGTGGTTTGAGTATTTCAGAGAGGATAGAAGTTAAAAGAGGTTTTTTGCCATTTTTGATTAAGTTAGGATGGTATTTTATTTCAAAGGAGTTGTTACCTGAAGGGAATAGTAGGGCTTTCAAGTTGCTGGTCTGGGATGGGTCCATATTGGGCGGTGTAGGCCAGGACCTCTTCCAAGTTGGCTGCCCTATTGCCAACAGGAGTGGACAATTGTATATGGAGAATGGGAAGTCCCTTTTCTATTTCTGATGAGTAGGGTGAGGAGAGTCCTATGTCAGTTTCTGTTTCAGATTAAGTACACAGGTTCTAGCTGGGACAGGGAGGAGCTATCTTGAATGGTAAAAAGGAAGAAGGGGTAGAAAAAAAAGTCAAGTTGAAGTAAATAACATACACAGAGAAACAGACTGTAGCAAGTCTGTGGGTAATGCAGCATGAAATGGGTAATGCTGTGGATGTAGCAAAATCATAATTGTGCGCCCACAACACAAATAGTTCCAGTGGCAGATGGCATAAAGGGGTGGCAGGGGCCACCAGCGCCATGTAGATCACGAGCTAGAGGTTCCCTTCTGCAGATTTGTAAGTCGTGAGTTTGCCTTTCGGCGGGATGTCTTGGCAGTGCGATCTGAAAGAAACAGTCAGTCATGAGGAGGCAAAATGCTGGAGAGCGAACACTGTGAAAGCGTCACACAGAAGGAAGACCGTTAAACATATAAAAGTCCTGCACAAGGTAGGAGAGCGACAAACATGGTGAAAGCGCTGTTGCAGTGTCCCTAGTTGGGAGGAGGGCGCTTGGTCCCCCACCCGATCCAGCCGAGTGCGCTTCATCTGCAAGATGGAGAAATCTTAGTGCTGAAAGTCCAGGTCCTCACAGTGGGTGGAGAGCGAGTTCCAGGAGCAGAGCAGCTTTGTGTAGTGATGCTGCACACCACTCAAACATTAAGCGTAGAAATTCAAAGCCTCTGTCACCTCCTGCCCGGGGTAAGAGGGGAATCGGTAGCAGTCGCTGGGACCCATTCAGGTACTAGGTGCCTTCTCCAGCTCAGAGCAGTATGAGTACAATCAGGCGGATACTTTCAAGCCATCACTCAAACAGCACAGTGCAAACCTTGTGGGAGCTCGGCCAAACCGTAGGGTCAGCCATGGTTTGATCAGGGAGAGCACTTCGCCCAGTCCTTCGCCCAGCCCACCGTAATCTGTATCGGGACGCTCACCTCCGTTGATATCTGGGGTCTCGGGATGGCTGGAGGAGCAGTGTGCAGGGGTCAAATCATCATTGGTTGCATTTGATGTGTAGAGGGAGGGTACGTATAGCGAAATCTGCTAAGGACGGGTACAGATGGCAGGCTAATGCTGGGATATTTACGAAAAGTGATCCCAAGCCCAGGAGCCTCTTGGAGGTTCAACCTTTCGGCGGCCATCCTGATGCCTTGTTAAAATGAGCAAGTTGTTAAAATTAGCAAGTTAGATAGCGCATGAACTCCAGGACATGTCAGACTAATTCATCAGAATGTGAATCCTACACTGGAGTACCTCAACCGGGACACCAAAGACCTGACTTGCCTGATTCGCCTACGAGCTTTGGGCCTGCTTTCCCATAGCAGAACCGACACGGAAGACGAAATATGACTGATATTCTGCTACTGGCAACTATTGTATTCCCTAAACTATGGTGGTGTTGAGGGGATGGATGGGCGGGAGCTGGGGGTTGAGATACTGTTTCTGTTATGGCGGCATTCCGCCTCTCTGTTCATATATCTTGAAACGTTGCTGTAAACATGAATTAAACTAAAAATTATGCAAGTTAATTTTTATGTTTGCATTGAGCACATAAATATTCTGAAAAGCAGTGGTTTTCTCAGGTGATTTATTTACAATATGCATATTCACATGAGAGTGCATCTTCATTAAACGTGGTACAAAGTTACTCGTTTGACAGAGACTACAATACCTACAGACCGGTTTATTTGTCCATGGCTCTGAATTGGTCCAGCTTACATAAGCATGTAAAATGGTTGGTTAAATGGAGCATTATGGTTGGGTGAATTAAGCCCTTAAACATAATCATATTGGAACCCTTCTGGACATTCAAGACATGTAGCATGCCATTATTCCAAGACATGATATATGCTCTGTAACATGGAACAATCAATATCTTATTATCAACGCAGGTGCCTTTGGAAAGCTTTCTCAAGTAGATGAATCAGCTTGGTATAGTATGGCCTGGTTTTCCCAAATTATTTCAGGTGAATGTAAGATAGCTCAAACATTGCTACAGAGACAGGTTTCCACATCTGCCTAGGTACCGACCTCATTAAACCTCATTTGCTTGCTTATAGCTTAACAAATCATCTTGAGACATGCAAGTTAGGGGTACTCGGGAGAGTAATCTTGGGTCAGATCTACCTACTTTTACAATCTGGTCTTTTAATTTGCTACTCTAAATTGTGAATACAGAATCAACCTAGTTCCTGTGCAGAACAAACTGACCCACTATTATTGTTGGTAACAATGTCCATCATTGTGATTTGACTTCCAGTTCTTTTCTGTTATTCCTTCGCTCTCGTTATGGCTGACCTTAACAAACCAAACACATGCTTGTCTTCTATCCCACCATAGGACATTACCAGCCTCCTTCACACCATCTATGAGGTAGTTGATTCTTCAGTGAATCACTCTCCTAGCCCCAGTAAGACCCTGCGGGTGAAGCTTTCAGTGGCACCAGATGCCAGCCAGAAGAAGAAGACCATACTGCTCAGCAATGCAGGTAAGCAACACCGGAATGAAAAGCCAAGTATTTGATAATTAATTGATTCTTTTTTCATGGGATCTGTTCCCTGTGAATTGTTTGTGGTTTCAATCGAAACATACATACTGCTAGCACTAATTGTTTTATTGATGCCTTTCAAATCTGCATTGCAAAACAAAGAAAGTGCAGCATAAGCCAAAATGATCATTTTTATATACCTACTAAATTAAATTTGTTAATTTTGGTGATGCATAAAGCAAATCATGCGGTAGATTTTCAAGTAGGGAACTGTTTTCTTTCTGAGCCGAAAATCTATCAATAGTGTGACTTAGACCAGGCTGTGTGTGTCCATCTCTCAGTATATTGTTGCTGTTTTGTCCAGCTCATGGTAGCACCAACCCTGAATTCAGGCCAATGCCACATACAAACATCCAGGAAGGTTCTGTATGGTAGTTTAGAAATGTTGTTGGCCATAGCCAGTACCAAACACGAACTGTGAAACAGGCATAGTTCATAGTGGATTTATCTGCTGTATATGCTTACATTAAGACTAGCTCATCACTTTGTTGAGTGCCAGTCATTTTTTCAATTTAAATACTTTAACACATATATACTCCACACCGTGCATCTCACCACCCACCTGAACCTGAATACTGTCTTTACGTATGCTTGGGGCAGCTTTTTATTGCAGTACTCAGAAATTTTATTTGGGAGTAAATCTACTCCCCGGGGCAGGAAGTGGGTGTTCCAGAGTGTAAATACCTTGAAACATAAGTGAGCACCTACAAACAGGTGATTTTGTGGGTACTCAAAGAGCTTTGTAATGCACATTTCCACCAAAGTTATAGTCATTTACTCCTGTCAAGGGAAGAAGTAAATCTCTATTCAATGTTGAAATGGGAAGTGAACAACCACAATGTTGGTGGACGTGCATAATAAAAATCAGTTTGGGCAGGGAAAAGGGTGTGCCAGACACTACATCATATCCCAGAAAATTTTGCTCCTTTGATTCATGGTACATGCAGTCCACAATTTGCACTCCCCTCAGTGTTGACTCAACTGACTTTACCAAGTCTACTCGGTGTATTTCGTTACTTTCTGGCCACACCGTTTTCCCTGCCCACACTGATTTTCATGACCTCCTCTACCATTTATTTCACATTCCTAATGTTCCTTTTTGTAAAAATTGCGTTCCGGCCCATTGATTACACTTCATCCGGCCGGAGATTCCGCCCCGGATGTGGAGATTCCGGCCCGGGTGCAGAGATTCTGGCCCGCGCCCGAGATTCCAGCCTGACTGCGAACGTAAAGATTGAACTAGTAAATGACCTCTGTAAATGCCAAAAGTCGTAAAGTTAACCTTTTGTTTCAGATTGCCTTTGTGAATCGGGCCCTTAGTTTCTACTAGGCACTATGACCAAATTATAAGTGACCAAAATCGGACTTTTGTTTGAGCTCAGCATTAAAGTCACAGGTCTTATTGCTGTTTGGGTCTTTACACATTTAATCTGCACCAATTGGGGTGTAGAGGGTAGTTTTGGAGAATTGGAGAAGGAGGTTGAACAATAGGGGGGGATGGAATTGAACCCACTCTGCCCATGCCTGCTAACACTCTGGGGCCGATTCCGATCTCGGTCGGAGGCGCACCCAATACCATTCGGTCGGGAAAAAAGCCATGCGAAAGCCTGTTACCCAACCGAACCGTACGCGGGTCCGGCCGAGCGAGTACGATGCGAGTCGCCGACCGACTCGTCCGGGCGACCCGACCGCTCCGACCGACTCGTACCCGGACCGTACCGCTCCGACCGACTCGGTCGGACCCGGTCGCACCGCGCAATGGAGACGTTTTCCGGCCGGGTAAGTACGATGCGCACCTCGACCGCTCCGACCGACTCGCGCCGTCCGACTCGAACTCGCTGTCGGAGCCGTACTTTGGGGGTCCGTGTCGGACCCCCTGTACGCGCACCCGTGCGAGGCGCACACAGGGGGGACCCAAGGGTCCCCCTACCTGTGCGTGTACGCCGCGAAGCGCTCGCGGCGTACTCGCTGTAGGGGCGCCCTTGTCCGCCTCGCACCCATTGAGGCAATGGGAGCCCGCGTACGCGTTGTACGACCGGCTCCCATTGAGTTCAATGGGAGTCCGACCGACTCGTGTCCGATAACATACGGACGCATCGGACTCGTTCGGTCGGACTGCACGGGTCCGATTCGGTCGGAAATCTCTCCGGGTCCGGCTCGGTCGGGGAAATTTCCGGCCCGAATCGGAATCGACCCCTCAGTTGGGATCTGGCCTTCACTGGTCATTAAAAGTGAGTCTAAGATAACTAAGGTGCCCTGTCAATGATGCTAGCAGCTATTGGAATAGGGAAAAGATATCCAAAGCTCATTAAAACCAAAAATGGGGACATCAGCGCAGAATCAGATGTGAAAGATTGAAAAAGTGAAAGGATGACGGCACTAAGATATGATGTCCGTTCTTACTTATTATCCACCGCTTCTTACGTGATACATTTTCTAACCAGGCCTTGTCATGTTTTTCTGAGCAGATCTGCAAACTTCAAGGCAAAGGACTGAGAGCAAAGCAAATGAAGAAATGCGGAGCTCAGAAAAGAAACAGCGACCATCACTCAGGTAAGGGTCTCAAGCACATCCAACGTATGTTATGAAAGTGGTTTCTCCGTTTCATATGCATCTAACAATGCAGTCTTCAGCTTCTTTCTACTGGTCGTGTCCTGCTGCAGAAAGGGTTTTACAATCAATAAATGCAAGACGAGTGGTTAGAAATAGTTTTCCATGGACAATGGCAGAAATTGGATTTTAATACTTTGTAAAATACAAAGAAACGCCGCCCTTGCACAACTTATAAAAATGCATATGTTGCGTATACAGGAACAGACCTGTAGAAATTACCAGGTCTACCTGGTGTATTTCGTTACTTTCCATGGCAATAAGGTCTCCAGGGTTAGATTTGCTTTCTTGCTGCTGTTGCTTTCTGTATCACTTACACATGAATACGATATATTAATGGGCCAGCAATGTAAATGAACAGTGTTTTAAATGGGCCAGTACTATTCGGTACTGAGTACCTGCACTTCTTTATGGAGAGTATCTGCACTTTTCAGATCTGCTGCAATACATTTAATGGGGGAATACCGGCACTTCTCAGGAGCAAATAGGTACTCTGAATAGAGAGTACCAGCACTTCTATATTTCCATATATAGGTACAATTTATCAAAAATGATTGAGAAATTACTGGCAAGTACGTGGGGAGTTCGTTTCCAGTTGACGTGTATAGCGCCTAAACTATAGGTATCAAGTGCTTGCAAAAACGTTTGCCAGTGCCACAAATGTTCCATTGTTGAGTGCTCCCCCTCTTCTTGTGTTCCTTAAAGGGTTGTTAGTTGCAAAAGATAAATAAGCAGCAACTATGGCTTGTATATAATTTTGAAAAAGCTTCCACTTAAAGCCCTGGTGACACCACAACAATGTTGCTGCTCCTGAGTTTTAGAAGGGAAATCCAGAGAGAAAATGACTCTCTTTAAAGGATTTCCCTTCCCCCTACAAGGCTCACCTGGCATGACGTCATGCCGTAACTTCTCAACTAGTGAGTCGCAAGCAGTGTGAGCACCGCACATCGATGTGCCTGCTGTCACTGCAGTCCGGAAAAAAAAAGGACCGCATGTGCCAGGGCACAAAACAGAGCCCTGTAGAGACCCGTTTCGAGGCCCCCTTTACAAAAAGTGCCGGTGCTCAGCACTGGTGAGACTCGGCCCACTTAAAGCCCTGGTTCTTTTCTGTGCTGAGATAAACACCTGAATGAAACTGGGCAAGGAAATACTTGCATTACAAATAACGAAAAAGCAATCACTTTCAAGTGCCTAATTGTGGAGGAAAAAAAAAACGTTACGTGTTTGGAAGTCTTCACGTACCTCTCGTCAGTAAACGCTCCTCTGTCGTCGCGCGGCCCCTCGTGCGCGTCAGTCGGAATACCTTCTGCTCAGAGAAGTCGGCACATAGCAGCTCCTTTCATGCACAGCTGCAGGTACAGTTACCGCTCCCTGGAGATTAGATAAAGCCTGCATACTTGAAGCCTCTTCTAAAGGAATGTACAATATTTTCGATTCCTGTCTCGAGCAGGCCTGGTTCCTCTGAGAAATGCATTGTCGTGTCAGTGGCGGCAAGATTAGCCATCAAAGCGCGGACCGGGCCTCTTATCGCCTCCTGTCTTTGCCTTCAGGAATGCCATTCGCGGAGTATTCAGTCTGTGTCAATCAACTGAGTTCGTAAGACATACGCCGTATGCGAGGCTTTGATCCCACTTCCTATTTTATTCATAACATACAATAATGCCCCCTGACAGATGACAGAAAAACATCTGTCATTTACTACAGTTGCACAAAAGAAAAGTTAGCTTCAAAAGTTCGAGAACCGCCTAACAGATGTGGGGCACTGCCATCACCCAGCTGAACCTTTTAGTTTTCTTCGTTATACTTTGTCAGTTTTCTGCCTACCTTTGATTTTATTATTTATTTTATGGATTTCCGAAGTGCCCACAACACAGTGAGACCGAATTAGAGCGTGAGCGAAAAGGGCAGAGGGAGGGTGCAGAGTCAGTTGATTCAAAAGAACCGTTGGCTGGAGGTCAGCTGACATTTGTGGTCTGGCACTTCTGTGGCGTAGAAGGAGGTGGCAGGACAGAGTTACCAAGAGTAGAGACTTGAACCCATATTTATTAACAGTTCACCCAACGCAGCAAGGCGAGTTGCTGCGCTGCATTGAGTGAAGGTGACAGCGCTGAACTGCACCATAGTTGCCAAGATATGGCGCTGTTCAGCTCTCTCACTGACCTGGCACACATGTGGCTGCCTAGTGCCAGCGCAGGCACACTTGTGCCATGGTGAAAGAGTGGCTGCATTGTGGCCAGGATAGTCTTTGTGCTGGAAGGGATACCTTTCTACACAAAAACAATCCTTAGAGGAATATTCCTCTTTGTATGTGTGCTGCAGAATGCAAAGAGGGAGTAACAAGGAGAAAAAAAGATATTTCACCTCATTATGCCAGGCCAGGGTTGATTAGGCGCTCCATTTGGTGCAAACCCAGGCTTATTGACTTTAGTTAATCTGGGTTTGGGTTAAATACATGGATGGATGCACTGGAAAGCCCAGGCTCCATGTAACGCCTCCCAACGCAGGGTAACACAAGGCAGCACAAGGCAAATGAGGAGTAAATCTGGGCCTTGCTATCTCCCCCTATGCTGCTTGTACCATGCTTTCCAAAGACACAGAAGTTTTAGTGAGCAGAGTTTTGCTAATATTATAATTAGAAAACAAAACAAAAACACCTGGGCCTGCGATTCAAGTGACTGATTAATTGGATTGGAAATCCTGGCTCTTGGAGTTATCCTTACCAGCAGGTACAGTATGTTGAAGGGTCGTAAAAACCATCACCTTATGAGTTTTCCCTGGTGTCCACTAAGAAGAGGGGAGTTACTAGGAAATCAGATTTACAACATCAAGTTCTCATTCTTAGCTGAATGTTACCACTTAGATTCCATCTGCCTTGAACAGCCAGAGCTGCCAGGTTTGCCAGGTTACTTATAATTTTGATGAGCCAAGTAACGCTTATTACCAGGCCCATCTGAGATTACGAACATCCTGTAATTGGGTCCTCATTAGCAAAATGCCCTACATCTTCATCAAGTCTTTATCCACTTTTCTTTATAACAGCCTTTCCTTTTCTTTATTCCATGCATGATTGTGTTTCCATCATAGATGTCATGGGCCAGCAGAGAGAAAGAGGTACTGCAAGAGCTTAGTCAGTTAATTGAGAAACGTGGCACTTATTAGTCGCAAAATGTCTCTAACCATGATGTTACTGAAGAAATCCTTAAGTGAATCTTACCCATTAAACGGCACAGTAACCTTTTCACGTTTCCCAACTGCCCCATGCCTTTTTGTGATCCCTTGCAGCTTTACTGTGGTCTCCTTTCTATGTGCAATCTCTACTTCTTCATGTTCAAATTTATTGCCCCATTCTGGCCACCACTAGTCCCATGGTATGGGCCACATTTTCAACAGCTTGTCGCCCAGCCAGCAAATCTATTGCCATTGAATATCACCATTTTCTGTGCTTTGCACAATGCTGAGTAGCTGGATTCCTAAACCACCCCCATCAAGTGTACTATGCCCTCCATTGTAAATATGACTTAGCTTCCATGAGGTATCATGGCTAAGTCTCTTCAGTGACCAACTCAATGAACTCGGTGATGCAGCTGTCTCCTTCTAGGGTCATGGCCACCATTGTATTGAATTTCTCCAACATTAAAGCTTGACACTCCATTATGCTAATCTGTCCCCTGTAGAGATGCTGAGGACCTCTTGTAGTTGCCGGAAGACTGGTTCAGATAACGACTCGGAATCAAGGGACTATTTCTCCAGGACACTGGTGACATAAATTCTTCTAAACTTTTAATGCCATTGTTTATACACTCAGATCAAAGGAAATTGCAAATGGTGCAAGATTCCTCTCTTTTGATCCACTGTTGAGTGCACTTACACTATTGGGCAGAAAATATGAATTCTGTGGGAGCCCAATGCCGACTGTACACCTGGAGCCTACTCTTGTCAGGACCACCTCATTCCTCTTTGCTGCCCCTCTTCCATCCTTGCCATCACTTCTCTCTCTTAATTGTGTTTTTCTCCAGTTTTCTGATTCAGCTATGAAAAGCCCTGTGTATTCCTCTGTTTTTCCTTCAGTGCAGACACTCACTCACGAGATCGGACATTGCTATTGTTTAGTGATGGCTACAACCTTTGGGAGCATCTGTGTCATTAAGGGACAGCCAACTGAAGATGTTCATGTCGTCAGATCTCAAGTGTTGATGTTACAACGATCACCTGATTCCCCTTTGATTACTCATATATTTTACAGCTCCATGAGGTGGTACATGTCCTACAGGAGGCAGAAGAAGCACCAGAGGTCAATTGTCCTTCAGCAAGCCCCTCATGGTTTGATATGTATACCCACTTTTGTGACACTCACTCACTCACTTACTCACTCACCCACCCAACCACTGTAACATGCTCATGGTTGATTTGAAGTGTCATAAACAAGGATGGCTTTGAAAGTTTATTCTTATAATCTAGATGGTATAACCTCATTAAAACACATGCAATATATCACAGACCAAACTATTTTATCTACTACATTGACCAAACCACTACATCACAAATTAAATCTAGGTAAGAAGCGGTGGAGTTAAAAATAATGAATATATACTTACCTTAACAATATAGCGGTAGAGGATATAGTAACCATGATATTTTTTTAGGTAGTTATTATAGACCTCGATATAGTGGAATACAACCATCCAGAAAAACTCCCTCACTAAAATTCCATACCATGGGTTCTTTTTAAAGAGTCATGCCTGTAACGTTCTTGTTTTGAATCCTGACATGATATTTACAAATGTTTAAGTGCCAGTTATTGTTGTTTTCTGTCCCATAGACATCATCACAGTGAAAATCCTCCAGAACAGAATGAATGTTATCGTCAGTGTGTTGATGAGAATATCGAAAGGAGAAACCACTACTTAGACCTAGCAGGCATTGAAAACTACACATCAAAGTTTGGACCAGGTATGGCTTCAATTACAGAAATTAAAGGGCTATAGGCTTATCAGCGGAGATGTGGCCTTATGTATAGTTGGCCAAATACGGAACATGGGGATCTATGTTCTAGCCCGGTTTTGTCACTTGACTAATTATCACGTTGTTATGAACAATTTACTTAAACTCCCTGTGCCTAAAAGTTATAGTATATGAAATGTAACACCTGTAAAAGTGCAAATCTGCACAAAAGGCCTCATTACAAGGTCTCCATTGTGAAGATCTGTAACTTTACTCTGCAGACTTACCAATACCAGAGGTACCAGTAACTCTTCAATGGAAATTGGAGTGTCCCCTTGGAAATGAGAAATAAAGAGGGACATCAAAAATTCTAGTCTTGATTTCCAAGATCATTCCTTATTTCTCCCCATAATTTTACTCGGACCCTACAGCTTAATTTCAGCCACAGTGTTTAGGTGAAAAACAATTAGTGCGCAGAGATATTGCAAACCAAGTCATTCTGAAGAAGCCAATAAATGTTATTACCAACGCCATCGGAATTGCAATTTGTAATTTTACTTATCTGCCCAGTCGGAATTACCAGGGAGCTCGGAAACCCAAATATATACAATCATATATCTTTCTCCCACCTTAATGTACATTGCTCCATTGCTCTTCAGCCAGGATTAGACTTTATAAATATCTTGCCATGCTAGAAGGATAGTGACCCATTTAATTTTGTATACTGCAGCTCTAGAGAGACTATTTTGAGTAATGCGCAGTACTTCTTCTAAAGCAAAAGTGGCAAGCTTATCTTTATTTTGTTGGTGAATTTTAAGATAACCTTCTTTTCTAACACAGGCCTATACGTTTTTTATTTTTTATTTAGAAGGATGATTTGTCATCCTTATCATGTTGCCAAAGATACTCCAAAGTGCATGTGAGCAGCAGACGTTTCAGCAATCGATTCAACACTAGAGAAGAAAATAGTGGGCAGCAAAAATGTCATTTTATTAGCATTGCCTCCCACAACTACAAATATAATTCATCATTTTATGAAATATTCATTTGGGGGTGATTACGAGTTTGGCGGTCCATAGGACTGCCAAACCCGCGGTGGCGAGGCGGCTGCCGCCGCACCGACGGTTCAACCGCCCTATTCTGAGTTTGGTGGTCAGACTGCCGCTCGCCCGCTACAACCGCCAGGAACCGCCGTTGCCTTGCGGTGTTGCAGCGGTGTGAGTTAGTAATATGCTGGTGGTGTCGTTGCCGCACCGCCAAGCATATTACGAGTTTCCTCACTGCCAATTTTTTCGTGATGGTGAGTTCGCCATGAAAAGGCAGGCAGTGAGGGAACTAAGGGGACCCTACTGGACCCTCTGGTGCCTCAGGCCATGGGGATGCATGCAAGGGGGCACATGTCATGCCCGCCTGTGTGCATGCAAACCCTTTCCTGCACAGCATGGGCTACGGAGTCCATGCCGTGCAGGAACGAGCTTTGGCGTTCCTATTGCGGGGCCTTTTTCAAAGGCACCGCTGTGGGAACGCCAAAGGACCACCCGCCAGAAAACGAGAAACTCGTAATCTGGCTTGCAGCCGGTGATGAGCTTTGGTGGTGTGGGAGTGGAGCAGTGGCGTGCTGCCCCACTCCCACACTGCCAAACTCCGAATCAGGCCCTACGTCTGTGTTTCCTTCTCAGCTATTTTTAGGTCTCGCCTAGGCAGCGCTTGCGCTTTCTCTTCGAGACATGCTGTAGTCAGGTATGGAATTTAATCTTCTCCCATTTTCCTCCCATCTTTTCAATTTGCTCCTGTTACTGTCGTTTGTAAATGGTGGCTTTTGATTCATCAATAGGATTAGTAGTCCCTCCTTAGTACCTCCTTTTCTCCTGTTGTAACCTCCCATGAGGACTGCCCCTGTTACATGTGTTGTTACTCTACATGTTTTAATTACAGCCTGTGAGCACTATTTCCTAAATCACTTTCTCTCCCCCAATGTTTTTTTTTTAGCCAGTGCGGCACGCTTCAGCTGCAATAATGGCGGCTGTGCCTTTCTTTTCTTATTTGTGGCTCGCCGAACTCGCCTGCATGCCTTTTTTTTCTATTTCTTTACTTTTGTTACAATCGTGGCACACCCCACTTTAGCTTTAAACATCTTAAGCTAAAGCACGGGTGCTGCGATTGCTTCAAAAGTAAATAAATAGAAAAAAAATGCGGCTGCACGCCTTTTTTTTCTATTTTTTTTCCTGTTACAATCGCGACACCCGCGCTTTAGCTTAAAGATATTTAAAGCTAAAGCACGGGTGCCACAATTGCTTCAAAAGTAAATAAATAGAAACAAAAGCATGCAGTCACCATTTGTTTTCCATTTGTTTACTTTTGTAGCAATGGTGGCATTGGCGCTTTAGCTTTAAACATCTTACGCCAAAGAGCGGGTGCCGCAATTGCTTCAAAAGTAAATAAATAGAAAAAAATGCGGCTGCACATCTTTTAAAAACATTTTTTTACTTTTGTTACAATCGCGGCACCCATGCTCCAGCTTTAAACATCTTAGGCTAAAGCGCAGGTGCCATGATTGCTTCAAAAGTAAATAAATAGAAAAAAAGCATTTGCAATGCAATAGGTCTCACATTACTGAAAGTTTGAGCTATTGGCATTGCATTATTATTAGCAAGGGCAATAGCTCAAACTTTCAGTAATGCAACCTATTACATTACAAATGCTTGTGCTTTTAACAATTTATAAAGCACAGTTATAGTTTCACTTAGTTAAACTAAGAAGAAGGGCCCTTTGTACGGTTAACTTTCAGAAAATTAGCAAAATGATGCAGAATGAACAGGCCAGATTAAGAGCAAAAGGCCTCTTTTTTAGGACTGGTATGCAGGTTAAGAACCTATTTACATTACAACAAGTGCTCACAATCCCCGCCTCACTAATACAACTTTATAACGAACCCCCCACCCTTAATTCTCCCCCAACATGAACAGTGCCCCGACAAACATCATGTTGAACTTTGTATACACCTTTCATAATCTCCGATTCTATGTATTTTGCTCTTTTTTAGAAAGTGAGCATTTTTCAAGTTTTGCATTCTGTCTACTTGAAACTACATGTGTAGTAAATGTGCTGCTTTTAGCACAGTTTTTTTTTATCAGTGTTGTATTTGGCTGACATCAACATTTGCCCCTTAGCCAGGACAGAGGATACTGTTCTTATAACAGCAAGTTCCAAGTGCTTTGTAACAGAAGAGCCATACGTTCGCCTGGCACATAGCATGTTAAAAGGTTCCAACATAGTTTTCGATTTTTTATAGTAGTCAAAGTGGGACTATTTGTGATTGGGTCTACGTTTATACATGTTTGCCAGTCATCACTTAGTGGTCGTGTTCGGGGACAGAATATGTTGAATCTTCAAAGTATTTGCCAGCTTAATGTGAAAACTGAAAGTGATTCTGGAGAATACAAATTACAGACATTGATGTCTGTGTAACTCAATTTCATTATTACTTGTATTTGTCAGTACTACTAAGGCATACAAGGACACATGTGAGTCATTTTCATTCCAAAGTTAGACGTGTGAAAAAGTGCAAAGCTATTAGGGGGTTCGAATTCCACTATCTCCACTAAGCTCTTTGAATGCAGCATAGCTGGAAGGATCAAGGAATTAGGCAGTTCCCGAGGCCAGCAAGGGACATGGCACACAACACATTCTTCGCTGCTTATGGAATTTGAGAAACATCCCTCACAGTGCCTGCCATACCTGGGCTTTGTGATGCACCAGCATGTATATTTAGTTAAATCTAAGAACTATAGCAGGCTGCAGATATTTTTTTGTGTCAACCGGATGACCCAAAGAAGCAGTCTTTTAAATCCTGCAAAATGTTAAAGTGTTGGCCAACGTTATTTAACTAATGTGTTTACAACGCACGATTTATCACTGAATTTAGATATAAATCCTTGCTGGCAAACTCCCAAATCACCTTGTGATGTAGACTTTTAGTGATCACTGGTATTGGCGTACTGTCCTTGAAAAGCTACCATCTGCCATGGCCTGTTCTCATTATGCTCATGCCTGCTTGGAGCGTAGTCCAGGTCCAACCCTAAGAGCAACAGGATGTTTTCCCCCAAACTCCTGCCATGTGGGTTACACCATGCTTATTTTTGGAATATATTAGGCCCACATCTGTTGCTAAGTGTCTTGGCATTTCTTTAGTGCAAACATTTTAAAAGGGCTAATTTAATGTAATTTGTTTTTTAGGTTCCCCTCCCAGTGCTCGGAAACATGATCCTCAAAACAGAGTTCAAAATCAGACTAGATCGCGCTCTCATGAACCAGAGATCGTCCACCTGCACCATCGGAGGTCTCAGATTGTGGACACGGGCCATCTCGTCATGTTGGACCCCTCGCACACAAAGGTCTCAGAGGCACAGCAAAGGCTGCGAAATCAGGACTCCAGCAAGCACTTGGTGCGATCTCCTAAGGTTCAGAGCAAAAGCGGAATGGCTGCTGCCCAATCAGGGAGAGCGGTGAGGAACAAGCCGCTGCAAGCTACATCCATTCCACTGGCCTCTCCAACGGCACTTCAGGGCCCAAACCCTCCCTATCAGCCCATGCAACCCCAGCAGCCTCACAAGAAGCACAAGCAAAGGTCAAAGGATGCCCACCTGATCTGCAAAGCCTTTCAAGCTTCACCGGCAGCTGTGGAGAAGGAACACGTGAAGGACCTGCCGAGCGTCGTTTTGTATGAAGGCCACGTTGGACACATGATCCAGAGACATGAACACCACCACCACCATGAGCACCACCACCACTATCACCACTTCTACCAGACATAAAGCCAGCAAAGAACCATTGAAGGCAATGAAGACATGATCCATATGAAGGAAAACTTTTATTTGTTTCTGCCACGTCCGAGGAAGTTGTAACGTGCATTATTGTTACTCCACTAATATCCAGCTCGCCTATATTTTAGACACAATCTGAAAACATTGGAACGTACACTATTCTTGTGTTGTGAAACAGCATACCACATTCAACACTTTGTGGATGCAAGTGGCTAGTAACGTGGTGGGCAGTCATAGCTTTGAGCTGTGGTCTACTGCAGGTCATCAAAGCACTTCCTGCACACAAGTACTTCAATCACTGAATCAGCAAGGATAGCTCAAACATCGTGTAGATGTTCCGCTCTCTGGCCTGCTGTGCCTGGACTTCTGCACACAAGTCTTTCTTTATCAGGGGAGTGACGTTCAAAGGAGTGGACTTGATGGAATCCTCAGAATAACAGAAATTACAAACAGCTGCTACCTCTAGTATTATTCAGATTTTATTTTCCTTTATTGATTGTAATGTGCAACAGGGGTTTTTAATATACTGCATTGTGTAGCTTTCATTTTTTGTGTTCTTTGTCCATATCTTTTAAAGCTATATTAATGTCTACATGGAAACAGTTTTATTTGTTAAGAAACCTAGGTTTAAACATTTCCCCTTGGTACTTTTAATGAAACAAGTATATTACCGCAATGCTTAATATTTATATTTTTTCACTGAATAGTCAGTGCTCTGAAACCACTTAAGAGCAGAGTGGGCATGGGAGAGTTATCTTTCAAACCCAGCATCACTGTATGCTGTGAAAGACCTTTAAGATTTTATTATGCTCTCTTCCGGAAATAGGGGACAACATTCTGCCTGATATATATATATATATATATATATATATATATATATATATATATACACACACACACACACACACACACACATATATATATATATATTCATATATACACGCTCATTCTCAGGTACATTATGTTGTGTATGAATATCTGTGGTTTAAATATGCTTTGTTCCCTACAACCAGCAACTATATAGCTATGAAGGTAGGATAGTCAAAACATGCAACACATTCTGTTTTACTGTTGGCCGTACTATCTCCTCCACCAATCAGCTATGGTTTTTTTTGCCGTAGCTTTCTCCTGTCTTAAAAACGCACGGACGCAGTAGGAAGGTAGATCTAAATAAATATTGGTTCCCAGTACTTTTATATCAAGTATCTTGCATTGCGAGCAATTTTGGTCACCCTATTGAAAAAAGGGCACCAATTAGAGACCACTATTTTTTCCTGGGAAACCAATGGTGAAGGCAAGGCCAATTTGCGAGAGAGTGGTATTAACTCAGAAATTGTGATTCTGAAAACTTGGACCAGTACATTCTTTATCCGAAATGCCAGTCTTTTGTATTAAGTACAAGAGGCAATTTATAGTAAAATTATTTGCCTTTTATTCCTTTTGTATGAAAAATATTTTGCCTTAAATCTGATAATTGTCAAGTTATGTAAAAAGTGTCTGATTCTGTCGATATATGTTTTTAGGAAACCCTTTACAATCTCTCCCAGATGATTTCAGGTTATACTTTTTTAGGTTTCGCATCCATCACAACCCATTTGCTTCATGTACGAAAGCAATCTTTTTAAGAAGGTTAGATGTTTTTCCATAAGTTACTATCACAATTGAAAGTTTTCTATGGAAACATGAATGTACTCCCATTTATTTTATTTCAATTCCCACAGTAGCAATATTGTGGCAGAATTACAAAATACCTTGGGAAGACAATTGAGTGAAACATTTCAATATGGGCAGAAACAAACACTGCCTGATGTCACCAACTGTTACAGTCCACTTTGTGTGATACTTTATAGGGAATAGATCAGTGGGTTTTTAGAATTGAGTATTCCATTTGTCCTCTGAAAAGGAGAGTCCAGCTGGAAAGTAAGCTGATATCATTATCCTTCAAAACAAAGTATGCCCACTCTTTCTGTTCGGAGATAACTCAACTTTGTTCTAGTTTACAGGACACAATATTTATGTCAGACGATATTTCTGTAGACAGTAGTCTAACACAAAACCATGGCAGGCCCTTTGGGTCTGTATCCATGCCCTGTATTTGGAAAATGGTCTTGTGTCCCCCGCAGAGGATCCACCAAAGTGTCTCTGAGGCCCATAATAACGAATGTCAAATGGTGCCTTGGTGGGCAAGCTAAAGGGCCTCCATCTCCCTGAAGACACCCAACCGATGCATGGTTTTGAGAATTAATTTCCAGTTAAGGGCTAAATTCTGATCCCTATGCAAACACGCGTCGCATAGGGATCGGAATTGCAAGTTGTTGGATAATCATCACATCGTCACAGTTTTTTCCTGATAAATTCCAACAGGTCAAATCTCCAGAAATTTATTCAGGAGAGTAAAAGGCCCAGCGAAATGTAAAACTTGAAGAATTCGATGTGTTTAAACCAATTTTGAATATTATGCCTCATTTTTCTATTCATACTCCAGAATAGGAGGTATTTACAACATGTGGTAAATATTCCACCCTATTCCGATAAACTTGTAATGAGGGTCTAGGACTTCTTATCCCATCTATATACCTTGATAATATGAAGCAAGCTCATGGGCAAAGGAATGCTTCCATTTAAAAAAGCCATGCTCCATGTAAATAAAGGTATCACCACATTTTAATGCACCCCAATTGCTTGAGTGGGATTCATGCGCTGTTATAGAATTCTAATGCAAAACTGCGAACCCTGTATTTTAAGCTACAGTCCTAAATCAGCAATGAAAGGCACTCGCTGGAAAGTGATTCTCTGTGCTGTGGATGACTTGAGTTGCCAGTTTTACTCTATTAAAAGATATGTACCACATTTGCAAATGCAGTATATGGCATGGTCTTCCCTGTTCTGAAATGCAAAACTAGGATTGTGCAGTATTTTCCCAAAACAAGCTGTCATCTTGCGACATTAGTGTGGGGTGCATGTCTGGCATTACTGCACTGGTTGTAATCACAATTAGGATAGAAATATTTTTACCATGGGATGCAAAGTGAGGCCCTTTGTATTTGTTGTCTCCTGCTGAACCAATTTTCCTCAACCTGACCATTATGTTTTAGTGTTTCCCACCATTATTCAGAAAGCGAGTGAATGCTTTTAAAATCTTTGATTGGAGTCTTTGTGGCAATTATGTTATTAATATTAGTTATTTGTATGTTTTTTCAAAGTTGAAAAATATTTATACGAATATTTTTTTTGCTCTGTACATATGGTAAATATCACACACATTCTAGTTAGTTACCACTAAGTTCTATTATAAACCTATTTTGCTGCTTATTTCGACCTCTTTTTAACATGTGTATATATATATCTCCCTGCCTCTCTATCTTTATATAATGTATATATATTTTGTGTGTGTATGTGTGTATATACATATATATATACACACTCACACATATATATACATATATATAAATATATAAAAGTACGGGCTGTGAGAAAAGGAATTTGTATGCTTAGTAGGAGAGATAAGCATATTTATAGTATAATGTTAATGAAGTCTGTATTCAAGTGGCTTATGTTATCCTACTGCATGCATAGCACCAGTGTACATTCCATCTAACAAGGGACACCATTTTATAGTTTGTCATGTACTTCAACTCATGCTGTGCACCTTCTCTTCGTGGCCTACACAAGTTCGCTTTTGGCAGCTGCAGGACGACAAAGATGACTTTTACCTTGTAAACAAAAACAATGCCAGTTCGGAGAAGGATTTCAAGTCTGTATGTGCGAGAGGATGGGTGGAAATGGTGTGACGCATGAACGGAAATATGTCTGGGAAACAAGAAGAGGGCAACCTTGAGGGAAGGGTGAATGTTTCAAAGGATCAGCTGCCAGCCAGGATTTCTTGATATTTTCACCCTTGGAGATTTTGGCTCATCAGCATTAAAAGGTCTGCTGACGCTGTACTCGCTAACCTTGCGCAGTGTGGGCAGCAGGGTCTTATCTGTAGGCAGAAACCAGCGACCCATGGTACTCGAACAATCCAACATTTAACCTGTGGTGCTGGGCCATCCTGCTTGAGTGACCAAAGGAGGTGCTATTGTTCTTGGAATGTATGCAGAAAGAATTATGGGAGCAACAACCAAATAGGTGCAGAGGCCTTGCCAGGCCACTCCTGCTACCCACCAGATGGAACTTCAAAAACTATACTAATGGAAGATTGCGAGTCATACAAGTGCTATTTAACAATAACAACCTATTTAATAGAGAAATCTGAATTGAGAAGATGAACAGAAAATTGATTAAGAAACTTGGACCTCGTGTCTGGCAGTCCTAGAGGAATTCCTCATCCGCACTGACGGGCTACAATGAAACACTGTGCCCTTTATGGCCGCTTAAGTTTCATCCGGATAAGCAAGAGCTAGTGATGTGGTACCCAAAGTGTGTGAAAATAATGAAATAGATATACACCGAACTTCCCCATAACAAATACTTCATACCAGCCATGTACATACATTATTTTGTAAGATACAATCCCATTTATTATGTGCATATAGTGTGAATAACTGCTCATGTAGCACCGAATTTTAAAACATGTTCTTTTCACAGAATCTTGATTTTCCATATCCTCTAAAAATATTTGCTTTTCAGTATTTTGTATAGTAAATATAGATGGTTTTGAGTAAATGCTTTATTTATTTAATAGCAAAACTGTGCCAAGAGAAACCCCTGTTTAATTAAAGTTTTACTAGTTCAGACATATATCTTTTGTACTTGTCTGTTTTTCATGACTTTTATCACTACACACACATTTTCGACTCAAATGGTTTTGAGCATCTCAGAGGCCCATTATGTTTTGCGTGCAACATTTTATGTATGAGCTTAGCATTAGCCTGCGCCTGAAATACTCCAGCCAAAGCAACTTCATGAAGCAAGAAATTTGAAGACGATTTGTGGGAATACCAGGACTAGAGCCATGGTAGATATGAATGTAGTTAGCTAACTATGCAAGTGATTTTCATGAAGGTTCATTATATTCATCTGTCTCATTTGGAAATCCCTGAAATCTGGCATTCCTACATCCCTTGTAGATTAACATTGGATACCCCTTTTGTGACAACTAGTACATAGAGAAGGTACACGTTACACGATAAGACCTTATCATTTCTGGGTACGCCCAACTTATAGATGAGCATCTGTCCAAAATGGAGATAAAAATGAATTGTGACCATCATTTGATTCGACAGGTATACAGCCTTTGCAAGAATCTTTTTGCATCGTGAATCTTTTCTGGATTCACATGCTGTGCATTATTCTGCCATCAGTGGTTGGGCCCGGAACTCTCTTCTTGTAGTAGTCTCTTTTCTCTTTCTCACATTTGTTTTGCGTTGACTGTTTTCACCATTTGGCACCTAATCCCACCTTCTCCTGACGTCAGATGCCTGCCCCAGAAGTACCCTGTCTGTAGTCGCCATCTTTGGATTCTTTTTTCCACTGTTGAGTCTGGAAGCATCGCTGAAAGCTCTGCAAACGTAAAAAAGAAAGAAGAAAGAAAACAATGGATTGTCGAAGCAAAATCAAAGTTCCAGAGGGGAAAACATCACATTAGCAAAAGGAAGGAAGTCTCATCAAAGATTCGACTGATAGGCAGGAAACAAACTGGGACACATGGGCTACAGACGAGAGAAGGCCAGAGAATGCGTGGGCAGGGGCTCCCCTGCTCTGAGGGAGATGGAGAACACATTTTCCCAATTCTGCCCAGAGTGCTACCACAACTTTGCCCAGAGGGGCAACCACCAGGTGTGCAATCTCTGCCTACCGAAAGACCACACCACTGTAGCTGTGAGGCATGCGCAGAGTTGAAGCCCAAAATACTGAGAGCAATGCAGAAGCAAAGTCAGGCACACTACACCATGCAAGGGCAGAAGGAAACTCCATCACTGAGGGAACTCGGGCTGTTGAGCGAGGAGGAGGGGGACAACCTCGCTGAAAGAGCAGAGGGAGAGGGCACGGACATTCAAAAAGAGGTCATCAACGTCGAGTGGGAGCATAAAAAATTCAAAGAAAAGCGTGCACAAGTGGCGTGCAAGCTGAAAACGTCGGACTCCAGAGCCCATAATTCTGTCTTGGTGCCAAAATCTCACTGACCAAAGGGAAGTCGAGGTTTAAAAGAGCCCCTCAGGTCTCAGACCAGGGATTCCTCAGGAGGTCAGCCTCTGAAAAGACGCCGATGTCAAAGGCCGACAGGAGTCGAGACAAATCCAAGAAGACGGCAGCCGAAACACCTGCAGCTGACATGATGCAGAAAAAGAGGCCGGTGACCATGCTCAATGCTGAAGAATGCACCCTTGAAATTGAGCATAAAAAGAGACAGCTCAAGCCAAAATGCCAGCGATCATTTAAAAAAAAAAAAAAATTAAGAGACTTCCGTATTCCGTCAAGTCCTTTGTTGGAAAACATAAAGGAGCAGAAAGACTCTGGGGAATTGGACCCCCAGTGACTCCAGAGCCACAGGAGAAAGAGAAACAAGAAATCTATGAAGAAGGGCACCCAGAATCACAAGGCCTGTTCCTCGAAGCCAAGGACTCAGTAGGCATCGAAGAACAATGGCAGGACCTCAAGGCTGATTCCCCAGAATAGGAAGTAGACACATATCCATCGACGCCTTCACCTTCGGATGACATAGCCAAGTACATCCAAATTATCTAGAGGGCAGTAGACCGGTATAGGGTACAGTTGAAGGAATAAAAGCAGCAGACATAATTTCTGCTTGAAACACTCATACCGTCACAAAGTAAAAGCCAGTTCATGCCAATGCTTATGAGCATTCTGGACCAGGGGACAGAAGCCTTCAAGAGCCAGCAACCTGCAGGGCAGTGGCAGCCAAGGTGGAGAAGAAATATAAACATTTTTTGAAGGATCATGCCTACATACAGGGAAGTGCGGTAGAGGACTCATCATCGTGGCCACCGCTAGGAACAGAGCAAATGTACCAACTACTTTTCGGTCTCCCCAGATAAAGAAAGCAAAAGAATGGAAATGGTGGGGCGGAAGTTTAAGAGGCGGGCTGCCACGTAGAGGCACATCGCAAATTCTAATGCTCTGGTCAACAGGTATGCCTACCAAAACAGGGAGGAGATGGCATAACTGATGAAACACCTGCCAGAACAGTACCAGAAGAGGGCGAGCTCCCTCGTGAGGAGGAAAAGAATATCACAAGCACATGCTTAAAATCAGCACTGGATGCCGCTGCCATGGCGAGTAGCCAACTGGTGTCAGGAACAACATTGAGGACACATGCCTGGCTGTGGGTTTCAAGCTTAAAGAATGAAGTCCAGGCCAAAATTATTAACATACCATTCAACTGGGAGCACCTGTTTGGCAGCGTAATGGATGACACAATGCAGCAATTGAAAAAGAATGACACAGCAAAGTTAATGGGAGCCCTACAGATTAGAGATCAACAGAGAAGAGGAGTCACTCCCACAAGAAGACCAGCAGGAAGAGGGGGATTCCAAGCCATCACACCACAGCAGACTTTTCAACACACAAGCTACACACAAGCACCAACGGAACAGTGGATTTACCAAACACCACAGAGGAAGCCTTTTCGCAAATGAGTGAGGGGCAGGGGATAGCCCCCAGAGGAGCAGCACCAGAAAAAAAGGTGACTTAAAAGCCTAGTGTCCCCCACACACACAAAACCTGTGGGGGGAAGAAGGGGGGAGTCTTCTTTTAGGAGTGGAGGGAGGTCACACCAGGCAGAAGAATACTCAATATCATCCTACATGATCATTGCATAGAGCTTGTAAAACATCCGCCAAAACAGGCACCAACGAAAACAACCCATACGAAGGGAGAAAAAGCATTCCTATGCTGATATGTGACAGAATTGTTTAAAAAATAGGCAATAAAAAACAGTACCCCTGAAGGAGATAAACCAGGGGAACATACTCAACATATTTCCTGGTACAAAAGCCACTACAGCCAATACTAGACCTCTGCTTACTAAGCAAGTTCATAAACACTCAGGAATTCAAGATGATGACACTACAAGAGGCTATCTCACAACTCAGAGAGGAGAATTACATGGCAACTATAGACCTGAAAGATGCCTTTCTGCACATTTCGATAAACTGCAGACAAAAGAAGTTTCTTACACTTCATAATAGATAAGACACACTACTAATTCAGGTTACTACCATTTGGAATAAAATCAGAACCAAGGGTATTCACAAATAGCTTAGCAACTATGCGGCACGCCTAAGCAGAGGGGCAATACACATGAACCCCTACCTAGATGACTGGCTGGTAAAGGCGAGTTCCTTCCACAAGTACACAGGCAGCATAAAACAGTGATGGAAACACTCCACAGACTGGAGTTCTCTATAAACAAGGAAAAGTTATCACCCATACCAAAGTGAGAGAAGCTCTCCCTAGGAGCAAGAATCAAATGCAAACAAGAGTGTTTCCCTGTGAAAAGAGTGTACTTGCGATAACTCAAGAAGCTTGCAGCTACCAGAAGGGTCAGTGTGTGACAATGAGAACTGTAGGGAAGTTGATGGGAATGATGGCCTCCTGCATACCACTAATCCTACATGCGTGGCTACCCATGAGACTGATCCAGGAATGGATTCTGAACCAATGGTCACAAGTGACGGGGAGTTGGGAATCTCTAGTGGTTGTCACACAAAAAGTACAGGAGGAGATGACGTGGTGGAACAGGGTGAACACAACAGTAGGAAAACCCTTGATGCTACCGAATGTGACAGTGACCATCACCACAAACACCTCTCACAATGGATGGGGAGCACATATGGGCAAGCTCAACATCAGAGGAGTCTGGAAATCAGAAGAAGCAATATTACACATAAACGTACCTGAACTAAAACCAGTCTTCCTATCCTTAAAAGTCTTTCAGAAGCAGTTATGGGGAAAATGAAAAGAACCTCAGATGGACAACACAACAACAATGTTCAAGCTCAACAAGCAAGGGGGAACAAAATCCTTCACCCTATCAAAACTTGCACAAGGGCTATGGAGGTGGGCCATCCAGAGACAGATAACCATAACAACAATACATCTTGCAGGGATAAACAACATGGAAGTGTACAGACTGAGCAGACAGGTATCCATCTAATGAGTGGGAACTGAATCAGTGATTGAACAGGTGTTCGAAAGGTGGGGACACCAGAGATAGACCTGTTTGCAACACCAGAGAATGCAAAACACCAGTCCTTCGCATCCAGGCACCCACACTACCACTCTCTGGGGAATGCACTGTCAATAGACTGGTCAGGAAAATTTGCATACACTTTTCCTCCAACCCCCCACTGTTACCACTAGTGATCAACAAGTGCAGGCAATCACGGATGGCGCTAATACATATCGCCCCCTAGGGGGCAAGGCAAACCTAATTCTCAGAACTGATTGAGATGGCTTACAACAACGTACAGGGACTGCCAGTGTCACACAACCTACTTTCCATGCAGCAGAGGAAGTTCTCCACACAGAACCAATCACTCGTGAGTCTAGCAGCATTGCTTCTGAGGACATAGAGTTCAGATATTTGGGTCTCCCAGAGAAAGTGATGGCAGTTCTCAGAGAAGAAAGACGACCTATAACTAGGGGTCTGCCAAATGTTTTATTAATCCCGCTGAATTGACAAATATTGGCGACTCCGCATTACTCTTGTAGCACGGAGTTCTAGCCAAATTCTGCCAATTGGCGCATGGCGGAATTTTTTCTTGTAAAGCTCCAGAAATGCGAGCCCGAGCGAGATTTGGTGTGACCCAGCATGATTTTCTAACATGAGCAGTCGCCGCCACTGAGCTGCTTCTTGAGTAGATTTGCTGCCGCTTGAGTAGATTTTCTAGTTGAGTGGCAGCAAAATCAACTCGAATGGCCACTCACTCTTACACAGCACATGGTGCCGTTCTCAATGATTTATGGAACTCTGCAGAATCTCGCAGATTTTTAATGTAACTCCGCGGAATTCTGCGAAATGAAACTCCACGAGTTCCACCCATCCCTACCTACTATAAGGAAATGCTAAACAGCCAAATGGGACAGATGCACAAGGTAGTGCCAGAAATTGGGTCTCTTTCAAGTTAGGACACGAGATACCACAGTATTTAGATACCTTACACACCTGCTAGACAACTACCTGACCTATTCATCTCTAAAGGTACACCTGGCAGTGATAGTGGCCTACACAAGGGGACACATAGGGAGAGGCTTCTTCACTACGCCAGTGATTAAACAGTTCCTAGAAGGGGCCAAGACGATAGCTCCACCAAGAAGTGCACCAACACCCATATGGAACATAAATGTGGCGCTTATACAACTGATGAAGGAACAATTGGAATCAATCCACAGGTCAACATTAAAATTCATTGTGCGTTTCAAATCGCAATGATATTGCTTTGCAGGGTAAGCGAGCTGCAAGCACTCACTACACAGGAGCCATACCTCCAAATACACAAAGACAGGGTAGTCATGAGGACCAACTTGCAGTGTCTGCAAAGGTTATATCTCACTTTCACATAAACCAAACAATTCAGAAACCTAGGGGCAGATTTACAATCCCCTTGCGTCACTTTTAACATGGGAAAAGTGGCGCAAGGGGCTTGTAAATCTGCCCCCTAGTTTTTATCACAATCCACAGACTCAGACCGAAAGCGCCCCTACGTACACTGGATGCGCGCAGGGCAAAAACCAATCAGGAAGGGGAAACAGTTCTATGTATCATTTGCAGAGAATAACAATGAATGCTGGTTACCAAGAACACCACTGCAAGGTGAATAGATGAGGCAATCCAAATGTGTCACAAAAAGGCTGGCATGCAACTGGAAACTAAGCCAAGAGCACACTCAACAGGAAAGGGAGCTACCTTAACTTTCCTGGCAAGCGTCCCTGTGAGCGAGATATGTATGGCAGCCATATGGCCGTCAGTCCACACATTCACAAAAGAATACTGCACCGACATCCAGGTGAACAGAGGCACAGCTGGGACAGAGAGTACTGAAGCATTTATTTGCAAGTTCAGCCTCACTGATGCAAAACATGTGAATCCAGAAAAGATTCATGCTGCAAAATGAAATGGTTACTTTCCACTAGGAGTAGATTTGCAGCTTGAATAATTTTCTGGATTCACATGCGACCCACCTGCCTCCCCAGGAAATTAGGTGAGGCAGAGCTAACAAGAGTAGAGGGAAATACAAGTCAAGCTGAAGCCTGCGGGACACTAAAATAGTCATGCAATCACCAGAAAAAAGAATCTGAAGATGGCAACCACACACAGGGCCTTGAGAGGCGGGCGTCAGACATCAGGAGATGATGGGACTAGGCACCAAATGGTGAAAACAGTTGATGCCCAACAACAACAAAAAAGTGAGAAAGAGCAAAGAGACTACTTCAAGAGGAGTGTACCCAACCACCGCATGACAGAATAATGCACATCATGTAAATCCAGAAAATGTTTTAAGCTGCATAACTACTCCGACCGGTATGTAACCATTTAGTTTTCAACAGCCTCTTATGATGGGTGGTCACAATTGCACTTGGCCTCAAATCCAGTGTTAACATCCTTTGCAGATTCAACATAGCTCCCATCCTCAACCACTAAGCAAAGGTTCTGACTTTCAGACTGAGCCAAATTTGCCTGCAGCCAGGAAGAACCGGGAGTCTCATTCATTCTGGTTCGCTTGACTGCTGGACTTGATATTGGTAGAATGGTTGGCATTAATACTCCTCACCTGAGCTCCAATATGTGTCTCAGGTGGCCCAAAGTTGGCATGTTTAGTGAGATACAAAGCTCTTAAATATATTGACCCCCATGTAAATGTATAATCTAACCATAACAAAGCAACAATGTCTCAACTGGAAGTCATTTGATCAGGGCAATTAAAATGATAGTATAAATCACAAGCAAAGGAAACAAAGGAAGGGAGACCACAACGGGATTGGTAAGGTGTAAAGTAATATCTGAAGGTAGTTGTAACAGCACTACAGTACAATTTTATATACCGTGACTATACCACACAAGTGTGCACTGAATGTGCTAGTGACGATGATAGTATAAATCACAAGCAAAGGAAACAAAGGAAGGGAGACCACAACGGGATTGGTAAGGTGTAAAGTAATATTTGTAGGTAGTTGTAACAGCACTACAGTACAATTTTATATACAGTGACCATACCACACAAGTGTGCACTGAACGTGCTAGTGACGGTGAACGGCACAGTGACACTGGGGTGAAAAAACAGCGTGCACGGCGAAAGGATAAGAACAAATAATAATGTGGTCAATGATACAATGCAGATATATACAAAGTCAGTATTTTTTGATTCAGGATGAATCGATTGACCACAGCAGCGCCAAAGTTCTGTGCTGGGTAGTCGACGGCGTTTCGACCTGATCAATTTCAGGTCATCATCAGGACAACGGTCACTAATTTCAAAATAGTGCTGTATAGGAGAAACAGGGAGAGGAGAGCAGGGTGAGCGGATGAGTGCCCTGGTACAGGTAAGTAGCAGAGTTGAAGGATAGGAAGGATCAGGCAATGAACAATTACCTGAGTGCCGTAGAAAAACGGGTCATGCAGGGCGGCCTTAGAGGTCCAGCAAGAATTCGGGTCAAGCGGTCATGCGGAGCGGCCTTAAGCGGTCCAACAAGGCAGTCAATCGCGGGGAATCCACTAAGGAAAGAAAGGGGTGTAAACTAAGGGCCCTGTGCGAACAAGAGGGGTCGATGAGGAGAGAGACGACAGGGGCAGAGAAAGTAATACCTGTACGAGATCAGTAGATGGTCCGGCGTGAGGAAGCAGGGGTGGTCGGGAAATCGGAGCAAGGTAGGTAATTGTCAGTTAGTGGTTCCACAAGATCAGGGGCAGTCACGACCTGTGTGGGCAAGGGTAGAGGGGGAATAAGGCCGGAGAGGAGAAACGAGTGGATCACATATGGGCGCGTGGTCAGAGTCATACCTGTGTGAAGCGGCAGAGATCCAATCTCTGAGCATGCGGGACGGGGCCAGCTTCGATTCCACGTGGTCGGGACCGTACCAGGATGCGGGAGCAGGATCAATCAGGGAAGCAGAGATCCAATCTCTGAGCATGCGGGAAGGCAGGGGATGAGTGAAGCGTCCGGGTGTTGGGTAAAGTGGTGAACCGGCAGGGAAGGCCGGAAGAGATAGCAGGCAACGTGGGTCACGTGGGACAAAAATGACTAGACCGTGTGGGGAGGAACCTCGTCTAGTGCCCCCGGGGGACCAGTGATCACTCGCTAGAAGGAGGAAAGGAAGCACCGAAAGCTTGATGTCTAAGATTGCACTTCGCACTAGAGAATATCACAATAAATGCAACATATAATAATTAATGAAAGCGATAGATTACAGTCGTACTAGCGTCAAATACATCGAGGGTTATTCATTGCTTGTCTAACGATAGAGTATTACAATAAGTGAATCACCGTATGCACGTTGGGAAATGCAAAGAATCATACAATAATTGTGCATCATATAATGGACGAAATGAAAAACAATCGTAATGGCTAAGCACATCGATGGTTATCCATTGTTTTTAAACGTGTAGGCGATAGAATATTACATCAAGTGAAACAATGAATATACAGTGAGCGGTGTATTAAAAACAGGATTAGTTGTCAATCCAATGTCAGAAGCAGATGGGATATTTAGATATATTTACAGGACAAAATCCAATAGTGTCACCAGGTTGAGGAGTCAATACAATTTAAACAGCAGATGTGATATACATTGACATGGTGAAATCAATTCGTGTCAGTGAGGTTGATAGAGGAAGGTTCCAATGAGGGTCATGTTCAGAATGCACCACCAGTGTGCATGTAGGAGACAGACCAGAGATTGAACAAAGTAAGGGTGAGACGGACTAGATGGGGAGCGGTCATGGGAGTCAAGGTACAGCGATGACCGTATTCCATTCGTCCAACGAGTTTAGCCCATTATTAACAGAGTCACAGCGAGCAATCCACCTGCACTCGCATTTGTTCAGCAGAAGTTGCAAGTTACCGCCACGGATTGGAAGTTCTGGATGGTCAATCACTTGCCAAACTAAGTTCGTTTCAGAATGGTTTTTTTCTTTGAAGTGTACAACAAGTGGTGCTGTCTCGACATTACATCTTATGCGGCTTTGGTATTGGGAAATACGCTGCTTTACCATCTGTGTGGTTTGGCCGATGTACAGTAGATTGCAGGGGCAATGTATGGCATAGATCACGTTGGATGTACGGCAGTTGGAAAATTGTTTGAGTTGGTATGTGTGACCAACAGCGACAAATTCCTTTGTGTTGTAGGTGAGGTTGCATACAGAACAAGATTGGTATTTGTAATGGCCGATGATTGGTGGTAACCCCCACATAGAAATCACAGATTGGGCTTTCTTTTCATTTTTGGGCCAGGTGATGGCATGGACCAGTTTGTCAGAGAGGTTACTGCCCCTCTTATATGAGAAGAGGGGAGGTTCCTTGAAGGGGGCATGGGTCCTCAATACGGACCAGTTTTTCTTGATCACCTTACTGACAGTGTTGCTTGAGGGACTGTAGGTTGACACAAACGGGATGCGTGAGTTGGTACGTTTAGGGGAAGGAGAGAGAAGTACTTCCCTGTGGCAGTACCATGCCCGTTTGGATGCATGGGAGACAAGGCGTTTGGGGTAACCCCTATTGATCAATTTCTCAGAGAGAATGGCAGCCTCTCTGAAGTAATCTTTGCACCATTTGCAATTCTCTGGATACGGAGGAACTGTCCGTAAGGTAGGCCATCCTTAAGGTCTCTTGGGTGGTAGCTAGAGTACATTAAAAGAGTTGCGTTCTGTAGGTTTTCGGTATAGGGTGGTACCTATAGCTCCATCCTCTGCGTGAAGGGTGAGGTCAAGAAAGGGGAGATCATTGGTTCTCACATGAGAAGTGAATGTGAGGTGGGCTTGGCAATTATTGAGCCAAGATATGAAAGATGACAGATCTTCGTGTGTGCCATGCCAGAGTAGAAGAATGTCGTCGATATAGCGACGCCAAAGGTTGATTTTGTCGAGAAAGGGGTTTTGAGCAGATAGGAATTGCTTGGTTTCAAGATGGTGTACGTAGAGGACGGCAAAGTTGGGGGCGAAGCAAGCGCCCATTGAAACACCTTTAATCTGGAGATAGAAGGTGTCTTTGTAAAGGAAATAGTTATTTATGAGTGCAATGCGTAGGAGGTCCATTATAAACTCAGAGGGGATGCGGACGGGTCTGGGTCGTGTGTCCAAGACTTGTTTGATGACAGCCAGGCCTTCAGTGTGGGGTATGTTAGTGTATAATGATTCGATGTCAAGGCCTATCATTAGGTCGTTGTCGTTATCAAATGGTCTGTCTTCGATGATGTTAATTAGATGTGTACTGTCCCTGACAAAGGGACAAATTCTTTCAGGATTGAGTCAATGTATTTGCCCAGTGGTTCCAGTATTGAGCCGCAACCAGACACTATGGGCCGTCCCGCGTGTGAGGAGACTTCACCAGCTTCTTCACCGGATCGGGTGACCAGCGGCAACACAATCAAAGCTGGCTGACAGCCATAACCCTACGAATAGGGTCTCACAATAATTAGTAGCTGCATATTCTGAATACTCGTCTGCATCACAGAATATCGAATCTGCTTCATGAGGAAACTTTAATTAAATGGAATTCTGGTCTCTGTTACCCTTGAGACCATCTACTACTATTTACCTTCGGGACGGAAGTACAACCGACAATAAGGACCGTAATCATAGGAATTTAGCCCTGAAGAAGTCGCTGTGTACTTCATGGTAACGACGAAACACATGTTGGCTAGGCTAAGACTCTGTACCAAGGAACGCACAACAAGGACAATAAATCCTGGAACCACACAGAGCAGTGGATGAATAGTGTTTTTCTTTCCTATACTCATTACAGTACTAACTTAATTCTATGTACCACTAGCGTGTGCAGGAGACCTTGGAGTTCTTTGTGGTTTACCACAATCCAGGGAGAGGGGTGGTTCTCCCTACCCTTTTGCACCGCACTTACACCTAAGTTCACCCTATAATATTTGCGTACTGCCTTAGAGCGCCATCACTCCACTAGAAAAACCACCGGACGTGCAGTGTACTAAGAAATGACTGCTGAGTTGAGAAGGAGGCAATGGAGAGGGTGGGGCAAGGAGGGTAAAGTAGCACATGAGAGAGAGAGAAAGCAACACAAAGTGGGGAGAAGCAGACAATGCAGAGAAGAAGAGGGAGAATGGGGCAGTAGGGGAAGCAAATGGGAGAACGAACAGCACACAGGGATGAGTGCAACACAGGGTGTGGGAGAATCAGTTGAGAGTGAGAGCAACCCATAGTACATGCAGATCATGAGAGAGATAGAGTGCAGCACATACATCAGAGAGCAACAAGACACACCAGGGAGGCATTGAGGGGAGCACAGAAGGGACTCATACACTACCAAGTAGCGTTTAACCAAAAAGAAAAAAGCGTTCCCTAATACTTACCAGTGGAAGGATAAAAGTCAGCTATTCAAAAGGATGATAAAGAGGCTATGTGGAGGAACAAACACAAGATTGGCAGGATGGGACAAGGAAAGCTACTGAATAAGAAGAAAACAAATGAGAGTGAAAGCAAAGCCAACCAGTGGTAGGGCATCGGTGTGCTGCAAGCCCCTGTAAGTTCTTAGTAAGCCCACAATAGGTCAATCGCAATCAGACAGCTTGCTTCTTCTGGTAGGCGAGACCTAAAAAGTAGTTCCCTGAATGCAGGCAGTGGAAAGAAACAAGTCATCCAATCAAAAAGGTTGTAAAGAGGCTATGATCCAGGGAGAAGAAAACACCAGAAGAGTAATGAATACTGTTGAATAAGTAGCTAGCAAATGAGAATGACAAGCAAGCCGAACAACAATAAGCAATTTGCTGATAAAAAGGCCACTTTAAGTATTGGTACTGTACATAATATGTATTGTTATTGCATTTATACAGCACGTAATACCCCTGACGAGGTGTCGAAGCGCTTTTTCAGCGAGTAGCACGCTACTTCAGTACCCATAAAAGATTAGTGGTGAATTGGTATAGTGAAATATGAAAGTAATTTGAGTGGTGGATATGTTAGTCAGTTATTTGGATTGAGAAGGATAGTGGAGGGATAGAAGAGGAAAAAAGTTTGCATTTATATAGGTCTCACTACCCCGATGAGGTGCTGAAGTGCTTTTTCACGAATAGCACGCTACTCCGGAACCTGTAAAGGATTAGTGGTGAATTCGTATAGTGAAAATCTGAAAGTAATTTGAGTGGTGGATATGTTAGTCAGGTCAGTTATTTGGATTGAGAAGGATAGTTGAGGGATAGAAGAGGGAAAAGGTTTGCATTTATATAGTGCTTGCAAACCCTGATGAGGTGTTGAAGCACTTTTTCGGAGAGTAGCACGCTACTCTGGAACCCATAAACGATTAGTGGTGAAATAGTATAGTGAAAATATGAAAGTAATTTGAATGGTGGATATGTTAGTCTGTTATTTGAATTGAGAAGGATAGTCGAGTGATAGAAGAGGGAAAAAGGTTTGCATTTATATAGCGCTTGCTACCCCTGATGAGGTGAGTAGCACGCTATTCCGGAACCCAAACAGGATTAGTGGGAATTAGTATAGGAAAATATGCAATTAATTTAAGTGGTGGACATGTTAGTCAGTTATTTGGCTTGAAAGGAATAGTGGAGGGATAAAAGAGGGAAGGGTCTAGAATTTGTTTTATTTTTTGGGGGAGTTAATAGCTGTAGGAGGGGGTTTGTGATGAGTAAAGGGGAGGTAGAGGGGAGTTAGTATAGAGAAATATGAAATTAATTTGAGTGGTGGACATATTAGTCTGTTATTTGTTTTGAGAAGGAATAATGGAGGGATAGAAGAGGGAAGAGTCTAGAATTTTTTGTTTTGTTTTGGAGTTCATAGTGGTAGGAGGGGGTTTGGGAAGAGTAAAGGGTAGGTGCAGGGGGAGAGTTAGAGGGAAGGGTTTAGAAAGGCTTGATTGGGAACTGAATAGTAAAAGAGGTATGAGATGATGCAAGGAGAGGTAGAGGAGGGAAGAGTCTAGAATGGGTTATTTTGGGGATCATAGTAGTGGTATGGGGTTTGGGATTAGTGAGAGTGGAGGTAGAGGATATGTTGATAAAGGTAAAGGGGGAGAAATAGGGTAGTATATTGGAAAGAGTAGTAGAATGAGGTTTGAGATGAGTCAGAGAGTTGAGGTAGAGGCTATATTGAGAGCAGTATAGGGTGAGAAATAGGGTAGTGTTTTATTCCTGGGTTAGGCCCATATAGTGAGGCAGCTTATTCCTTACATTGTTCTAGAAAATAACATTTCAGGGGTGAACTTTTGCACACATTTGCATGCACAGCAATGTTGGATTCGTTTCTGAAACTACTTTGTTTACACATCCAGCTTCGCACAACATTATCACGATGCATTGAAATCATGTATTACGCCTCTCTATGCACTAGGTACAAAAGTCATCCTATCTTCATCCACGAGGCGACAGTGCTATCCACATATCCATACATCACTAATCTGGCACGCACATCACAAAGGCTGCTTTTTATTATAAATAATAGGCATCCCGATAGTTTGATAGAGGAGGCACTTCTGCTGACACCAAAGGTCCCTACATGCTGAGAAATCACCACGTACAGGTCTGACATTCCGTGAGGGGTGTCCAACTCGAGACCAAGACAGGGTCCTTCACTCTATCCGTTAAGGTAATGGGGTTGGATCGTCCCTTGGGGGGATTCTTGGCTTTACACCCATACACACTCTAGGTTCACTTAGTGTAGGGTCCGCATCGTAGGAGTTCGTTAGATTACCATATTGCATATATGCCTGCATATATTCATTGCTTCAGCACCATGGTAGAAATGTATCAACTATTCACTCTTTTGGTACTTATAATCTCTTTTATTTGCTTCTGTCTCCTAATCATTGCAGTGCACGTATTTTATGCCAGAATAATGTTGGTTCAATAAATATTATTGAAATCCTCCCACTGTGTATTCTCTGTATATTTCTCTGAGAATAAGTGAGTGCGAGTGACTGAGTGAAAGGTTCTGTACTGTTTCCACGATTCCTGAGTGTTCAGGGTTGTCATGTTCAGTGGTTGCCAGAAACTGATGTGTCCAGCTATGTGTGTGGGTTTGTGGACGATCTGATGCAGGTTCAGTCCATCTAGGCCAGTAATGATTTTTTTCGGATGGGGCATGTTGGGTTTGTCAAACCAAATGTTGAGGTCACCCAAAATACATAGGTTGGAGTATAGTGTTATCAGATTTGAAACTGTGTCTAGAAGTGTGTCTGGGAATGTTGCATTGCTAGGTGGAAGTTTGTAAAGGAGCAGGATGTTACAGGAGGGAGATGGTGTAGGATTGCATCTGGTGAAAAGGGCCTCACAACCTTGTATGGAGACATCGTCAGCTTTAGGTATATGTAATGTTTGCCTGAATATAAAAGCTAGGCCACCTCCTCTTTTGCCTATACGATTTTGAGTGATAGAGGAGCGGCTTCATGCAGGACTGGAGCCATATCATCTCCCAACCATGATTCAGTTATGAAGAGTATGTCAGGTTTTGTGTCAGTGAGAAGGTCGTAGATGTAATATTTGTTTTTAGTGAGCGATCGAGCATTTATTAGTAGACAGTTTAAAGAATGTGCTTTGGCGATAGTGTGACTTTGTTTTGTAGAAGAGCGATCAGTATTTTGTGGGCTTGTAGCAGGTGTGTCCTTAGTGTTGGTATTAGCTGTATGAGGTTAGCAGTGGTGTAGCTGTTCTGTATCGTGTTCCTCGTCCAGCAGGCTAAGAAGGTATTTTGATGGGTCTGACTGTGTAGGTGGTGGAGACGGTGTTTGAGAGGGAGTTAGTGAGCTGTGTTGTTTTTGTAGTGTAACCTTGTTGTACAGTAGACACGGAGAAGTGAAGTCACGAGGAGTGGCATGTTGCTTATTTTGTTTGCTTCTGTTTAGGGCAGAAGGTGTATGGGTTAGGGGTGGTGCGGCATGTGGGTCATGTAGTAAGGACCTAAATTGTCCAATGGGTGAGAGGCGGTTAAAAGAGAGTTGCTGTGTTGCTGTATATGTGTTAGGTGTGGGGGAAGAGAGAAAGCTTGGCTTTGGATTTGTTCATGGTGTGTATCATTTGTGTAGTCTGAAAGGTGGGTGTTTGTTTTTAGTTTATGACAGAAAATATAATGAGGTGTTGTGCACAAGAGATTTTGTTGTACTAGTGTGTGTGTTATATTTTGTTTTTGAGGAGTAGTGAAAGTAGGTGTATTTGTTTTCTGAGAAGGATTTGTTTGTAGAGTATTGCTTGTGAGTGGAAGTTGTAGGGTAAAGGGGGTGGTGATGTGTTTGTGAGTAGAGTGTATGTGGTGTGTAAGAGGGGATGAACTAGAGTAAAGAGTGTTTGTATTAGATTTGATTGATGCAAGAGGTAACGTGTGGTGCAGTGGAGTGTAAGTGTTGTGCAGTTGTGTTATTGCGGTAGAAAGAAGAGGAGGGTGTTTGTGGCTGAAAAGATGGAAGGCTGAGTATAGGTTTCACAGTGACAAAAAGGAGGCTGTTAGTGGTAATTAGAGTAGAGAGTGTGTGTCTGGATGGGATATAGTTAAGTATGGTGTGGAATTGGGTTGTGTTAGTGATTAGTGGATTGGTTAGTGGTATAGAATAGAGTTGAGTATTGTTTGTAAGTGATGGTGTAAATGTGTGGGAGCTGGGATAGAAGGGTGTATAGGTGTGGTTTCTGGGGTTTTGTAGTGGGTGTTGAGACATTGAACTTTGTCTAGATTAGTTTGTAGTGAATGAGTGTAGTACATGTGCTGTGAGTGTGTTACTCTGGTTGTGGATGGGGTAGGGTGGGTGCTGATGTATGTAAAATTGGCCAGCATTTCTGGCCCTAGTCCCAAACAGTCTTGAACAGGCTCAAACAGGCACCGCTCTTGTCCTCTCTGCCCTTAGACTCAACGCCTGGTCTGAGATGACCTGAACCCTGGCCTTAAATAGCCTTAGTAATCAGGTGACCCCTTTGGACAATGGGAACCCTAGCCCTAACCAATCACAACACTAGCCCTAAGCCCTAAGACCAATAGGACACCAGCCTCTTACAGCGAATCACAGCCCTAGTCCCAGCAGCCAATCAGGCACAAAAACCTAAGCACTATGTTGAATAAAGGCCCTAGCCCCAGCCCTGGTCCCAGCCCTAGTCCCAGCAGCCAAACCGTCATGAAACCCTAAATCCTACGTCCAATAAAAACTCCAGCCCCAGCCTTAGTCTCAGCCCTATTCCCAACACAAGTCCCAGCTGCCAATAATGCAGAGAACCCTAAGCCCTATGTCTAATAGAAACCCTAACCCCAGGAACCAATCAGAAATCCTAAACCTATCCACAAATCAGATCACTAACCCTAAGCCCTACATCCAATAGATTCACTGACCCAGGAACCAATCAGAGCCCTCAAATACTCAACCCATGAGAACACTAACCCTAATCCAATAGAAACACCAGATACAGCTACCAATCAGTGCACACATATAGCATCCAATAGCAGCCTATATAAGGTGCCTGCGACTTCAGGTATTGTTTGCTGGGCAGGCGGCTGAAAGCTGCTCCTCAATTCAGAATCTCCTAGGAGACAGACATGCTTAATCAACACTCTGGAGGTCTGCAGGTAGGGGCCTAAAAACTTTGCCCTCTAACAATACTGATTTCCCAACACTTAACTCACTCTCCTAGCCAAAAAACAAGTGCTACAATCCATTTCTAAACACTGCTTAAACAACTAACAGCAAATTACTGCAGTTTCAGAGCACCCTCTGTTCTGTCTCTTATGTATAATAACTCTGTGTCTAAGGGGGGAGGTGGGGGTTTAATCTGGTTTCACTCACTTGCTAAGGCAAAATGGGAGCTGGGGTGGATTGCTTAACACACAGGTCTGAGCATAGATCAAGGGAGAAACTAGGAGGGTAAATCAGGTAGTCATGGGCAATTTGCAAATACAACAGATTTTGGACTGCAAAGTCCACAATGCAACAGTTAAAATGAGACAGTCACGAGCAAGTAAAACTTCAAGTCACAGGTAGAGGAAATCGCTTTTAAATTTCAGGAAAGAGGCAGCACAAAGTCTGCCTTCTTACCATCTCCTGGTCCTTAGTTCACTGCAGTCTTGGGCACAGGGAAACTGCAACTCACAAAATGGAGGTGAATGTTTTGGGGTTCACTCAGCAAACCCTTAAGGGGCTTGGGCAGGTGTGAGAGGAGGGTTCAGGGTTGCCAGGGGGCTAGGGAGCCAATCAGCAAGCTCATGCTGCTGGGCAGGGGGCTGGAAGCTGCTCCTCAATTCAGAATCTCCTAAGAGACAGACAGGCTCAAACCACACTCTGGAGTTTTGCAAGTAAGGGCCTAAAAACTTTGCCCTCTAACAGTACTGCTTTTCTAACACTTAAACAACTCACACTCCTAGCCAAAAAACAAGTGTTACAATCCCTTTCTAAGCACTGCTTAAACTAACAGCAGATTACTGCAGTCTCAGAGCACTCTCTGTTCTGTCTCTGATGTATAATATCTCTGTGTCTAAGGGGGAACGGGGGTTTAATCTGGTTTCACTCACTTGCTAAGACAAAATGGGAGCTGGGGGTGGATTGCTTAACACACGGGTCTGAGCACAGATCAAGGGAGAAACTAGGAGGGAAAATCAGGTAGTCACGGGCAATTTGCAAAAACAACAGATTTTGGACTGCAAAGTTCACAATGCAACAGGTAAAATGACAACTGTTCTCAGCTGTCTGTAGCCAAGACCTAATGTGGGCAAAAATATTTAAAAGTAGAAATATTTGTTATTAATGTCTGATAATGAAGCTCGTGAGACCTTTATGGCAAAAAATATACACTCACACATGTAGTCCCACTCGACTATGCGGTCGTTCGATAACCAATATTCAAATTACAAAATGGCTAATTTAAATGTAAGCATAGTCGTAACTTATAAGGGTTTTGCTGATTCACAAACGTTTTCCAATCTATGTGTGCTTAAATTCTGCATGTTGTGGATTACATGCATATATCATGGTAGGTTGTTTTGCCAGCATTTGTGTCCTGGGAATGGCATTGAGCACAGTCACTGTAGCCAGATGGTGGTGTGTTTAATTAGAGAAGATCTGTCTGACCAATATATTGTTTTGTAAAGTTTGGTTTTGAAGAATGTGATGAATAGGATGCATGATATACTGTCGGGGATTATTGTGCTGCATTCTGTGTATGAATGTGTGTATGTTTAAGGATTTGCCATTAATTTAATTTATCTGGGTTGTGTAGTTGTCCATTACTTTGCCTGGTGAGACTGTTTATTAAGAATCACCATTAACCAATTATAGGTGTTCGATGTTTGTGTCAGTGTGGTATGTTTAAGCTACATGATTCAGAAAGGGTCTGAATGATATGTAGGTGAGCAAATGTCAATGTGCTGTTGAGGTGGCAACACTTAACCAACTATATGGCTTTAGTACCATATCATGCACACGATGATGCCAAGGGCCAGGATTTTGTCTCATATGTTCTGTTGATGTAGGGTGAAGTATAAGTATATTTGATTTTGATCTGTATGATTGTAAGAGATGCAGATGTGCAGTTGGGGTAGATACAGTAAGCCAATTCATACTGTGTTGTATGATTGTTGGTTCCAAAGGGTTGTGTCTAATGTATTATGATGGTGTATCACAATATTGGGTGGTTAATGTGGTTGGAAGTTCAGACATAGTCTAGTACTTGGCACACTGAAATAATGTGAGATGCTTCTGAGATGTGCTGTCCAGTGTCTTCTCTTGGGGAATTTTGTGGCATTTCTTGGTGGCTGATGCTGTTTGTAAAATCACAATAGTTCACAATAAGACTTATCTGGACGTGTGACAGTGTCTGTCTTGCATGTTCTTTTGAAAGTGGAATTTTATGGTGGAAATAATTGAAGTCTTACAATCAATGCATAAAGTACATAGCAGGCATGTAGTCAAGAGAAAACATCAAACAAGCAAGTCTGCACACCAACAACTCCTCAAAGCCAGGAAAAGGAAGACAAAATGTTAGGCTCGTGCTAGTGTTCCACAACATGCATTTCTGTGGCATTTACATACATTGTTGACTCACTGCTTTATTTAGAGTTTGTCCGACAGGCCACTCTTCCTTCACCATGGTGGAACATTTTGTCCTTCAGAGAATGACTGTCCTCAGTATTTACGGCTTCATAACAATGTCTTCCAATCGCCGATGCAAAGCCAGGTCTATTGGCGGTGCTTCATTCCTCTGACAGCTGTTTAGCCTTCCACTGGATGTCTACTTTAATGGTGTGATGGACAAGCCACTATGACAGACAAAACCAATGGCAGAAAGCAATATATATACTATGTTATGTTATGGGTATTTGTAAAGCACACTATCACCCAAGAGGGTATCCTGGTGCTGAGCAGGTGTGTGTGCCTGGCCCTGCCTATGGTAGGTTGGTTAATAGAAAAGCCAGGTTTCAGTTTCCTGCAGAATTCAAGAAGAGAGTCAGAGACTCTGATGTGGAAAAGGAGGTTGTTCTATGCTTTAGGAGAGATGTAGGAGAACGCAAATCCTCCTGATCTGGTTCTGTGTATCTATGGGATGTATGCAAGTATGAGTTCTGCAGAAAGTAAATGTCTGAGTGGTTGGTGAAAGGCAATGCGACTGTTCAGGAAGGTGGCGTCTGAGTTGTGTAGTGCCTTGAATGTGTGCGTGAGGAGTATGAAATGAGCGTGTTTGTATATCGGGAGCCAGTGTAGTTCCCGGAGGTGTGGTGTGATGTGATTTCTGTATGGGAGGTTGAGGATGAGTCTGGCTGCTGAGTTCTGGTTGTTTGTAGTCTTCTAGTGAGCTGCTTGGTAATCCTTGCATAGTGGTGTGCTCCCATAGTCCAACTTGCTGGTGACTAGGGCATGAGTGCCAGTTTTTCTAGTGTTGCTTGAGAGCCTTTTGCAGATCTTCCTTAGCATTACCAGGGTGTGGTAGTAGGATGTAGTGATGGTGTTGACTTGTGCGGTCATGCCCACTTACCCATTGAGGAGGTTCTTGTCGAAGATCGCAACTTCTGTCTTGTCGGTGTTTAGCTTGAGATAGATGTTTTTCATCCAGTTAGCAACTTTGTTCATGCAGGTGCATGTGGGTGGTGAACTTTTTTCTTGTATTGGGGGTCTTATCCAAGAGGCTGAGTGTGAGTTGTGTGTTGTCTGCACAGGAGAGAATATTGATGTCATGTGTGTGGATAAAGTTGGCCAGAGGGATCATGTCTGCAATGAAGGGTGGGGCTGAGAGATCAACCTTGAGGCACTCCAAAGATGAGTTTGTAGGCTTCTGAGGAGTAAGGTGCCAGGCTGACAGCTTGTGTTCTATCTGTTAAGAAGGAGTAGATCCAGAGAAGAGGTGGTTCTTGGATGCAAATTTCATGCAGGTGCCTGATGAGGATGGGGTGTGAGATCATGTCAAATGCTGCAGAGTGGCCCAGGATAATGAGGGCTGCCATATCTCCTCTGTCAGGTATCAGGTGGGTGTCATCTGTGGTGGTGATGAGCGCTGTTTCTACACTATGGTTGGGCCTGAATACAGACTGCGGATGGACGAAGTCATTGCAAATTAAGGCAACAATCATCAAAACACACCTGATGTAGATCTGCCGATTCCAAACATCTGCTGCATCTCCCACAAAACAGGCTCCACAAACGAACCAAGCCAATTACCACTCACAACACAGACCTGTGTTGTTCCACAATAGAAGCCTTCACGTTTCTGAGAATGAGCTAACTGTAATATTGGATGAAACTGTGAGGGTCGAACCACAGTTGTTTGGGGTTCAGTTGCAGAGCATAACCATGAATCACTGGAGGGTAATATAGGACAGAATAGTGGTTAGGGTTAATGCTGTGTCCAATATGCAACACTCATAGGATGACAGCTGCAAAAGGTGGAATGACTTGTGGGCCAGAGTCAATTCTCACTCTGCTTAGTCCAACCAACATGTCATGGAGACAAGGTATTGGTCTCTATCCATGGAAAGAGAAAATGTTGCCAGTACGCCACACTGAAGACATCATGGGCATTGAAAGCCAAGTGAACAGTGCTAAGTACTTGAAAATTTCTTTAGCTTTGGTGGTCTATAAATTCACCAGGTTTTAAAACATTTTAAGAATAACCTTGAAGCAACAAATAGTTTCTTTTATGCACGCTTATTGTGGCCACAGAAGACAGTATTTCCAGGATTGCATTCTCTCAGTCCTCACTTCTACCATTAACACAAAATACATATATTTAAAATAAAATCCATGCCTTTATGAACACAGGTCCTCATTTCAATCCTATCACACTGGGTAATATAGCTCTATTATGGCATACAACCCTGAAATTATGAAACACCAGCACAATTGAGAGGCTGATAAACTATTATTTTTGCTGGTGACTCTCCCACTGGCTCAACTGGTGAAAACTGAATACGGATAGTCTGTTGCATTCTGTGCCTTTGATAAAGGTAAGGCATACAGTTTTGAATTTTGTATATGTTTCAAATATATTAAACATTCTTTTATGGACTGGTAGTGAAAGACTGTTAGACACAAACATGAAAAATTACAAATAACCCACACATTGTGAGTATGCACTCCTAGTGTGTCTGGGACTTGTCTATGCATTATTTGGCACATTTTAAAATAATTTCATATTTTTAAGCTTAGTGTACTAAAAAAAGGTCTCGATTTCCCACAATGCACATGGTGGCTAGTCAAAAAAGCTGATTTGCCTTTTGACGTCCTGCTATGGCAATGCCTAATGTGTAACCACCATGATATTCAGTCAACCAGATATAAAATTATAGATGTTTTCTCCCACTAGAGTAGTTGAGTTAATACATTCTTTAATCAGGGTGATTAATGGATCTGGTGTCAAACTTTACATTACACCAAGATTCCCTAGCCATAAAAATGTATCCATAAACTTCTGTTCCTATGTGTGTTGATGTAATAATTTCTATAATCAAAATAGTGACATATAACAACCATAATGCTGTTCATTATATCACTTAAAACCAGGAGCGGAATTCGCTTAGAAATTTAATTGGAGGGAGTTGGTTTACTTAATTCATATCTAATATATTAATAGAAATAATGAACATTACCAACATTTCTTCTCCAAAATAGACATCTTAAATAGCTCAAATAATGCCATTATTAATTTAAAAAGTAACATTTTAATCCATATTACACCATTTACTATATCACATGTAGTGGATCCTACTTTACATATTTTTTTAATTTAAAAATAAAAATATCTTATGCTACAGTTACTGTGTTTATCTTATCAACATAAACCACTATTAAGGCAAAACTTAACATATTGTCAGATAATGTGCTAAGCAAGTTTATGGCCATGCGTTATTTTATTTTAAATAAACTATACCTAAACACTCACCTTAGAATCTATATCTACACCCACTCCATTTATCAACATTCTACTAATGCATGTCATATTATTGCGCGTAATATCCACAAGCACATAGAAGATTCATCAAGCAATAACATCCCAGCATCAAATGTGCTTAAAATTTACATTAATTGTCTTAATTTAAAAAATATGAAGATGGATTTTTGTTTCCTCCATTACTAATGTTATGGATGTAATATCCTCATTCAAAAGGTGCATAATAAAGGATTCACAATAAAGTTGTACACGTTTAGTACAGTGTATGGCTTAGCATTCACAATTGAACACGAGAACCCTGACCCCCAATATAAGTTTAAGTGACTAAATAGGCTACAAAAAATAAAAAATAATATAAAAATATATTTTGAAAACCTAATATTAGTTGAAAAATCGTATGTATGTAGTAAAGATTTACATTTAAATAAGTAAAATGAGAAACATATTTAAAAAATATATATAAAGATTATAAATGTGAAAAAGAATAGTAAAAATCAGTTAGTTAAAAATATGCATCCTGTAATCCTTTTTTCTTTTGTAGGGGCTAAACCAAGGCAACACAATTCTGAGTCGATACTAATGTTCACAACATCTGCAGTGGGAGCAATAGCCCTGCTGCCACATCAGACATCCAAGGTAATATACCAGAACCATCTGGTTTGTCTGGTCTACCCACAATCACTCTTAACAGGTTTGATCAACACTACTACAGCCCGTAGTGTCCTGTCTTCTATTACAACCACCATGATGTATGACTTCACTGCTGTCTTCTTCATCACTTTCATCATGCTGTTGTCCTCCATCACCCTGTGGCAGGGGCTGGGAATCATCATGAATGATGAGTGGTCTGTTTCTCTGTAGTGCAATGCTGTGCAGCTTACAGCAGACCACAATTTTGCAGACCTCCCAGAAGAGTAAATCAAAGCACTGCTTTCCTTTTCTATTCATCTGAAGTGGTCCTTTAGGAGGCCAAAAGCATGTTCTACAGGCCCTCTAGTGTAGACATCATTATACTATGCTTTCTCTGGTGTTGTTGGGTCTCCCAAAGCTGTTAAAAGCCTTGTTTATCTTGGATAGGCTGAATCCCCTTGAAACTTTAAAAATTAACAGAATTGTTAAATATTTTAATAAACTTTCCATTTATTATTGCACATCATTTTTTAATAACATACCAACAATCCAGGCTCTCCTTGATGCTATAGCGGCTATCTGTTGTAATATACTGCTGCTGGAAAGCATAATTGAGGTTTGTGCTGAGCTTGGCAGAACAAACCATCTGCACATTGATTGAGTGAAAGTGCTTTTGGTTGTGGTACACATATTCCTGGTCAAAGCCAAAGCTATATGTAGACAGTCAAAATTACCACTCGTATGTGGAATTCCTCCTAGGCTGTGACTTAATGCTGTACATTGTTGCAGCATCAATAGGGAAGGAGATATATTCTTCCGAATGCATACACGTAACTTCCAGGAACTGCACGAGGACAGCAGACAAAGCTGGTTGTGACATTCTAATTGATTCAGCAACAGGAGCTTGAAATGATCAAGTTGCACAGAACTGTAATACTGTCATGTTCTGTACAAGTGGTGGCATTGTACTTTAAATATTAATGTCATAAAATTATTTCTGTTTTCAACTGTTTTCCTAGAACAATATAGTGTTTTTATTCTGTATTTCCTAATAATGTGTCTTTCTTGAAGGGTATGTACATCATGACGTGGCCTGTAGGCATGGTCTTGACATATCCTACCCTGTTGATTAGAAGGATGATGTATATATCTATAACAAATAAAAGTAGTTGTAAAATATGTACATATCACTTATTAAAAGATGTATATGATAGATATAATATATGGAATTCATTTTTTTAAAAATGGTAATATAGTTTATTTTTATTGTGTCAAACCTTTTTATTTGATTTGATAAGTTTATATTATACATGCTTCATTAGTTATAAACTAATAAATCAATTATCTGAATATCAGTTTTATAGTTTAATACACATACTTTACTAACATGTTTATTAATGTATTTTTGTGCAACAAACAATTTGTTTAATGCATTTATAATACAAAATATAAACATATTTTTCATTTTTACATTTGTTTGTTTATAATAAAGTTCAGAATCCTATGACATTTCATTGGATGGACCATTTTCAGCAATATGAGCTTTTCTGCCATTTTTCACAGACACACCATGGCAGACAAAGTATTATGATACTAACAGCTGACGGACATGTCAATGACAAAGCACATTATGGATAACGTTACAGTCTGTCTTTGACTTTGTTATACGCCACCCAATATGTGCTCATCCACCATCTGCCATTTTTTTTTCCAATTAATGAAAATGATATAGATGCCTAGCATCATTGCATATAGTGATCCATGAATGACGCAAAATGATTTGCTGGCGAGTGTGTCTGTTAATGACAAAGTTCCTGTTCGCCATTGTGTCAGGCATTTACCCTTGTGACAATAGGTGATAATTACTGAAGACGCACCAAGGTGAGTACAATTTAAACTTGCACAAGAATTATTTAAGAAATTATTTTTATTGCTTTCATATTTAAAAATTGTTTAAAGCACTTGGATGAGTATACACAGTTCTGCCAGGCCACCACAGTGACGTTTTCAATTGAATCAGGACAAGATATTTCCTAATAAATTTTAATCTTACAGTGCTTGCCCAAAGTTGACCCCCCTAAAGATGACTGTAAAGCATGATTGACTGAAGTATACTAAAAATTGATGAATGGAATGCTTGAATTAATCTCAGTCACTGGTAATTGCTTGGGGTCGCATCCCAGTTCATGGTTATTTTGAACATGGTGCCACCTCAATTTGGATCTAGTCATATGCAAATCAGTCCTGACCCTTCTCCAGTGGAAGTAGTCCAGCCGGAACTGCCAGTCCAGGTCCTCCCTGAACAGGAACACAAGCAACCCAGGACCAGTCTCACCCTAATTAGGACTCATCAGCCAAGTATAGCTTGGTTCCATTGACACAGTGTGTTTGAAAAACAAGCAACCCAGAACCAGTTTCACACTAGTTAAAGCACATCAGCCAGGTATATCTTGGTTCTGGTGACACAGTGTGCACGGAACTCACGGCTGTGCATACCCGTCCCACTTAGGGCGACACACTAAAGTATACAAAAAATTGCTTGATGGAATACTTGAATTATTCTCAGCCACTGGTAATTACTCGGGCTACATCCCAGTACGTCATTATTTTGCACCTATGTAACTTCAGTCTTGACCCAGCCATATGCAAATCAGTGTATATCCTACTCCAATAAGAACAGTCCAGCCCGAACTGCCAGGCCAGGTCTTCCCTGAACTTGAACACAAGCAACCCAGGACCAGTTTCACCCTAGTTAGGACTCATCAGCCAGGTATAGCTTGGTTCCAGCGACAGTGTGCAGGGGACCCATGTCTGGGCATACCCGTCCAATTTAGGGGGACTCACTAAAGTATACTAAAAAGTGATGGATAGAATGCTTGAATTAATCTCAGCCACTGACAATTACTCGAGCTGCATCCCAGTCCATCATTATTTTGCACACCATGCCACCTCAGTTTGACCCAGCCATTTGTAAAGCATGGTTGATGATTTAAATTGGAGGTAACTTTGCTGGACATCCAAAATTGTCAATAAGATTCTTATATAGATATATGTGGATGGGATACTATGTCACAAACATGATTGCTGTACTGTCTACAGTATTTCAAGTGCATTATAGTATTCCATCCACAAAAATATCAGAAAAATATAAATAACGTTCGAAGGATGTAATTTAAAGTGTGGCTGGTGAGCTGCTATTCTTTAAAGGTGGCAGACGTCTTTACCTATGCCACCATTGTGTATTACCTCCCGCAAAACTTAGAGATACCCACCTGTCTCGCAGAGATGTCTGTGGCTTCAAAGAAGCTGTCACCATAGCAGCTCCTCTGAAGCAACAAAAATCTCCATGGGGCAAGCGAAGATGCTTTAATTGGTATTAATTAATTAAAATTAATTAATTAGGCAATCATCAACCAGGATGGCATAGGTTAAAACCTCTGTCACCCTTGTGAGAGGGCAGTCTGCATGCCAAAAACTATAAACTTATTCTTTCAATTATAATAAGAAGGTATCATTTAAAATTAACTTTTTCGCATGAGAAATATTTAACATTTTTTATACATCATTAATATGAGTGTACACTATAAAATGACTTTGCAACTTAGTAATACCTTTGTTTTGCATTGTGTTTAAATACACTGGTTAGGTCAGCACAGCTCGGGGTCAGAGACTAACACTGAGTTGGATGACCACTCTCATGACCCCTGCCCACCCCCCTGTGGTGGCAGCTCCAGGAGAAGACAGAACAGCTTTTACCACCACCCCCATTGCTTCTGCAACCCTCTCATAGAACCGGCCACCAGCCAGAAGACATTACCACAGCCATCTCTCCACCTGCTGCCATGCCAGCACTGAGCACTACAGATTATGAAGGACAGTCTTGCTGGGCAGCCTTCAGTGTTTGGTATCCTTCAGGATTTGGTCCAGAAGGTGGACCGAATGGTCCAAATACCGGAAAACATTTGTTCAGCACAGGCTGCCCTGCACAGAGTGCCTTGGGGATGAGTTGCCTCTTCAGAAATGAGGACTGCCACTCCCATGTCCATTCCTCACTATTCCCAGAACCCTGAATTCACTCTTTTTGCCACCATGCCACCAACATTTATATCATTTATCCCCGCAGCCCTCATTCCACCACCCCAAGAGATAGGGATGCAAATTATAATTGTATTAATCATATAGGCAGGCACACAGCACCAATCTAACCCGAAGAGCAGCGGGGCACTGTGTACATGTACACCAAAAATGGTAATCAGAGAAAGCCCTGTCATTCATATAGCAACATATAGCAACATGTTGCAGGTAAAGATGCTGTCATATGAGTAAAATAATTTAAAATGGGCAAAAGTGGCAGTTGGTGGAATGGATAGGAGCGATGTATCTTTTTAAAGGCAGGGATACTGCCTACTGACGTACAAATACACTTCAGGATGGAGGAAAAAGGTTGAAGAGCAATCAAGGTTAGGAACCTGAGCAGAAACGAAATTGAGCAGAAACAACACAATATTTAAAGGCCCAAATTTTACCTACTTCTGATAGGAAAAAAGAGGCCAAAGGTTTGAGCAGGGCTTCACGATCAAAGCCCCTTTCATTCACCTGAGGACTCTCAAAAGATTGCCCAGTAAGTTTACACTCACTGCTGTGATCTCCTGATCATGAGTGTGAATTCTGACAAGGCCAAGTCAGACCTAAATCCCACGGAGGCCAGGGAAGTGAGTTTCATTAAATTAATTCATAGTAAAGTAATTTCTTAGTAAACAGATGCCTTTGGACAAGGACTGGCTGCCTACATAAGTATACCATCTGCGATTCTCTTATTATGTATGGCCGTGCAGTGAAACATTGATTTTGATATTATTGTGAAACAGGGAGCCTGTGCGAGTTAAGATCTTTAGACTGGATGTTGTTAGACATGCTGCCACTCACAAATGTAAGAGCAAATTGTGAAAAAGTGCATCCCCACATGAAGTGAGATGCAATAAAGTCCTTTTGCCAAACCCAGGTCCAACACAGACAACATGCAGTGATTGTGAACCAGAATATATCTAAACCATTATTTATTGTAACAGTCTATTCATTATGAATTCACACCAAGGTTCATTGTTTAATATGAAATTAACTAATGTGGTACGATGAGGTTTAAGGAAACATAAGCTTGAAGTCAGCACATTCTTTAGCAAGACGCTGGTGCTAGGCAAAATCTTATTCCCTGTTAGGTGCTGATTTTCAGGTTTCTAAAACAAACAAGTATCAGCTGAGTCAACCCGTTTGGATGGTCAGGATTTGTTTTTCATCTCAAGAATGTCACACCTTTGTAGGATGTTCAGGTCATGTCAACAGGAACATACTCATGTTACATGTTCCTTAAAGATGGCAAAGATCCCCTCTGTCGTGAAAACTTCAGAACTCCTTTATCCTTGAGCTGGCACTACCTGACAGTTGGCAAACACCGGTGTCTATCTTGCTGACTGATAATGTCACATCCTGAAAAAATAAAACAAATAACATCAGAGATGCTCTGATCCTTCTGTGATGACTTGTTTTAGTAGACATAAAATCTGGTGCTGTCTGTACACTGTGACATGGCGTAGGTAAAATATCTGATTTCCAATGAATATTCACGTATGGCATATATTATGAATATTACAACACATGCTATATAGTTTATGGAATATAGTATACTCTCCAACAATGTATTATAATTTATAAAATATAATAACATAACACTAAGAAAATGCAGATTAAAGTTCGAAGAAATGAACACCACATAGTAATTTGACATGATTAATGCAATGATTTAATAATCCTGAAATAATGCAAAATATTTTTATTTTAGAATAAAATTAATCAAGTCATTGTTAACAAAATTTAAAAAAGCACTTCATGTAAAGTACAATTATAAGATTATATTGATGTGGCTACCTCTAAATCTCTCTTTCATGGTCACATTCATCCGAGGCCATAGCAGACCTTTGTTCCACATCTGGCCTCACAGAGAAACGCAATCCTACCCCTGACTTGGCCTAACTGTATCTAATTATTGGATTCGCCCATAGCCCTAAAACGACTGTCTGCCATTTCTCTGTTAATTGCACCCTGAGTTGCAGTTGCATAGCTGTGTCATATAACTGGTAATAGCTTTGCTTTTGTTAGTGCCTTAAGGATTGGCCAAATGGTATTTAAGACTAAACACCCCGATTTACAGATTTCGTCCTTTGGAAATCCTGATGGCGCTTGACTGGTCAGATGGACCTCTGCCACTGTGGTACGAATTGGGCTAGAACAAAAACACAAATCATGCATATATCATCAACTGCCAGATACTTAGGGGCCGATTCCGATCTCGGTCGGAGGCGCACCCAATACCATTCGGTCGGGAAAAAAGCCATGCGAAAGCCAGTTTCCCGACCGATCCGTACAGCACACCGAACGAGCAAGTACGATGCGCACAACAGCAAAAATTCCGGCCGAGCCGTACTCACCCAAACCAGGTCCTGTTCTCCGACCGAGGCGAATCCGGAAACGCCGAATCGAGTCGCACGGAAGGGAAAATGCAGCCCCGTCCGGCCGGACAAGTACGATGCGCTTTCCGTACGCGCCGAACCCGTCGCTACGCACGGCACGTCAAAGCATCCGGGAGAGGCGCACATAAGCTCCGAATCGCGCCACAACACGATCCACGGCTACGAGACGAACACAGCACAGACGAGGACGACGCGAAGCGACGAGGACGAAGCGAAGCGACGAGGACGAAGCCAAGCGACGAGGACGACGCGAAGCAACGAGAAGGACGAACGACACGAACCAACCATGAATCCCTTCGTCCCGATCATACCAATATTCTACATCTACTACCGGAACAGGCACGGACGCGTACGGCGCAGAAGGTAAGTCAGACACCAACCACAAAACACATACAACACGTACACGACACATCACACACATACACTGGGAATCTGAATATACTTGCAACAGCAGCACCATAGGGGCGGGATGCCCATCACCAATGCCACATATGCACACAGGGGCCTGAATGCGCGCCACCACCCCAACCCAGGGGGGCTGGATGCCAACCACCCTCAACCAGGGGGGCAGGATGCCTACCACTACTACCACCCTCACCCAGGGGGGCAGGATGCCTACCACTACTACCACCCTTAGCCAGGGTGGCAGGATGCCTACCACTACTACCACCCTTAGCCAGGGGGCAGGATGCCTACCACTACTACCACCCTTAGCCAGGGGGGCAGGATGCCTACCACTACTACCACCCTCACCCAGGGGGGCTGGATGCCTACCACTACTACCACCCTTAGCCAGGGGGCAGGATGCCCACCACTACTACCACCCTCACCCACGGGGGCAGGATGCCTACCACTACTACCACCCTTAGCCAGGGTGGCAGGATGCCTACCACTACTACCACCCTTAGCCAGGGGGCAGGATGCCTACCACTACTACCACCCCAACCCAGGGGCGGCTGGATGCCTACCACTACTACCACCCTTAGCCAGGGGGGCTGGATGCCTACCACTACTACCACCCTTAGCCAGGGGGCAGGATGCCCACCACTACTACCACCCTCACCCAGGGGGGCTGGATGCCTACCACTACTACCACCCTCACCCAGGGGTGGCAGGATGCCTACCACTACTACCACCCTTAGCCAGGGTGGCAGGATGCCTACCACTACTACCACCCTTAGCCAGGGGGCAGGATGCCTACCACTACTACCACCCTTAGCCAGGGGGCAGGATGCCCACCACTACTACCACCCTTAGCCAGGGGGGCAGGATGCCCACCACTACTACCACCCTCACCCAGGGGGGCTGGATGCCTACCACTACTACCACCCTCACCCAGGGGTGGCAGGATGCCTACCACTACTACCACCCTTAGCCAGGGTGGCAGGATGCCTACCACTACTACCACCCTTAGCCAGGGGGCAGGATGCCTACCACTACTACCACCCTTAGCCAGGGGGCAGGATGCCCACCACTACTACCACCCTTAGCCAGGGGGGCTGGATGCCTACCACTACTACCACCCTTAGCCAGGGGGCAGGATGCCCACCACTACTACCACCCTCACCCAGGGGGCTGGATGCCTACCACTACTACCACCCTCACCCAGGGGTGGCAGGATGCCTACCACTACTACCACCCTTAGCCAGGGTGGCAGGATGCCTACCACTACTACCACCCTTAGCCAGGGGGGCAGGATGCCTACCACTACTACCACCCTTAGCCAGGGTGGCAGGATGCCTACCACTACTACCACCCTTAGCCAGGGGGCAGGATGCCTACCACTACTACCACCCTTAGCCAGGGGGGCAGGATGCCTACCACTACTACCACCCTCACCCAGGGGGGCTGGATGCCTACCACTACTACCACCCTTAGCCAGGGGGCAGGATGCCCACCACTACTACCACCCTCACCCACGGGGGGCAGGATGCCTACCACTACTACCACCCTTAGCCAGGGTGGCAGGATGCCTACCACTACTACCACCCTTAGCCAGGGGGCAGGATGCCTACCACTACTACCACCCCAACCCAGGGGCGGCTGGATGCCTACCACTACTACCACCCTTAGCCAGGGGGGCTGGATGCCTACCACTACTACCACCCTTAGCCAGGGGGCAGGATGCCCACCACTACTACCACCCTCACCCAGGGGGGCTGGATGCCTACCACTACTACCACCCTCACCCAGGGGTGGCAGGATGCCTACCACTACTACCACCCTTAGCCAGGGTGGCAGGATGCCTACCACTACTACCACCCTTAGCCAGGGGGCAGGATGCCTACCACTACTACCACCCTTAGCCAGGGGGCAGGATGCCCACCACTACTACCACCCTTAGCCAGGGGGGCAGGATGCCCACCACTACTACCACCCTCACCCAGGGGGGCTGGATGCCTACCACTACTACCACCCTCACCCAGGGGTGGCAGGATGCCTACCACTACTACCACCCTTAGCCAGGGTGGCAGGATGCCTACCACTACTACCACCCTTAGCCAGGGGGCAGGATGCCTACCACTACTACCACCCTTAGCCAGGGGGCAGGATGCCCACCACTACTACCACCCTTAGCCAGGGGGGCTGGATGCCTACCACTACTACCACCCTTAGCCAGGGGGGCAGGATGCCCACCACTACTACCACCCTCACCCAGGGGGGCTGGATGCCTACCACTACTACCACCCTCACCCAGGGGTGGCAGGATGCCTACCACTACTACCACCCTTAGCCAGGGTGGCAGGATGCCTACCACTACTACCACCCTTAGCCAGGGGGCAGGATGCCTACCACTACTACCACCCTTAGCCAGGGGGCAGGATGCCCACCACTACTACCACCCTTAGCCAGGGGGGCTGGATGCCTACCACTACTACCACCCTCACCCAGGGGGCTGGATGCCTACCACTACTACCACCCTCACCCAGGGGGGCTGGATGCCTACCACTACTACCACCCTCACCCAGGGGGCAGGATGCCTACCACTACTACCACCCTCACCCAGGGGGCTGGATGCCTACCACTACTACCACCCTCACCCAGGGGGGCTGGATGCCTACCACTACTACCACCCTCACCCAGGGGGGCTGGATGCCTACCACTACTACCACCCTCACCCAGGGGGGCAGGATGCCTACCACTACTACCACCCTCACCCAGGGGGGCTGGATGCCTACCACTACTACCACCCTTAGCCAGGGGGCAGGATGCCCACCACTACTACCACCCTCACCCACGGGGGCAGGATGCCTACCACTACTACCACCCTTAGCCAGGGTGGCAGGATGCCTACCACTACTACCACCCTTAGCCAGGGGGCAGGATGCCTACCACTACTACCACCCCAACCCAGGGGGGCTGGATGCCTACCACTACTACCACCCTTAGCCAGGGGGGCTGGATGCCTACCACTACTACCACCCTTAGCCAGGGGGCAGGATGCCTACCACTACTACCACCCCAACCCAGGGGGGCTGGATGCCTACCACTACTACCACCCTTAGCCAGGGGGGCTGGATGCCTACCACTACTACCACCCTTAGCCAGGGGGGCTGGATGCCTACCACTACTACCACCCTTAGCCAGGGGGCAGGATGCCCACCACTACTACCACCCTCACCCAGGGGGGCTGGATGCCTACCACTACTACCACCCTCACCCAGGGGGGCAGGATGCCTACCACTACTACCACCCTCACCCAGGGGGGCAGGATGCCTACCACTACTACCACCCTTAGCCAGGGGGGCTGGATGCCTACCACTACTACCACCCCAACCCAGGGGGGCTGGATGCCTACCACTACTACCACCCTTAGCCAGGGGGCAGGATGCCCACCACTACTACCACCCTCACCCACGGGGGGCAGGATGCCTACCACTACTACCACCCTTAGCCAGGGTGGCAGGATGCCTACCACTACTACCACCCTTAGCCAGGGGGCAGGATGCCTACCACTACTACCACCCTCACCCAGGGGGGCTGGATGCCTACCACTACTACCACCCTTAGCCAGGGGGGCAGGATGCCCACCACTACTACCACCCTCACCCACGGGGGGCAGGATGCCTACCACTACTACCACCCTTAGCCAGGGTGGCAGGATGCCTACCACTACTACCACCCTTAGCCAGGGGGCAGGATGCCTACCACTACTACCACCCCAACCCAGGGGGGCTGGATGCCTACCACTACTACCACCCTTAGCCAGGGGGGCTGGATGCCTACCACTACTACCACCCTTAGCCAGGGGGGCTGGATGCCTACCACTACTACCACCCTTAGCCAGGGGGGCAGGATGCCCACCACTACTACCACCCTCACCCAGGGGGGCTGGATGCCTACCACTACTACCACCCTCACCCAGGGGGGCAGGATGCCTACCACTACTACCACCCTCACCCAGGGGGGCAGGATGCCTACCACTACTACCACCCTTAGCCAGGGGGGCTGGATGCCTACCACTACTACCACCCCAACCCAGGGGGGCTGGATGCCTACCACTACTACCACCCTTAGCCAGGGGGCAGGATGCCCACCACTACTACCACCCTCACCCACGGGGGCAGGATGCCTACCACTACTACCACCCTTAGCCAGGGGGCAGGATGCCCACCACTACTACCACCCTTAGCCAGGGGGCAGGATGCCCACCACTACTACCACCCTCACCCACGGGGGGCAGGATGCCCACCACTACTACCACCCTCACCCAGGGGGGCAGGATGCCTACCACTACTACCACCCTCACCCAGGGGGGCTGGATGCCTACCACTACTACCACCCCCACTCATAGGATGGACAATGCATGACACAACAAGCACACCACAACCTAGGGAATGCAAGATTAAGACATCCCCCCACCACCATGACAAGCGTGTGTAGGCTGTGTCAAATGCCTACAACACCGAACATGACTTTCAACATACAATGTGACCCCCTAGCACATGTGCCACACATATATGTGTGTGGCACCCACAATGCAAGCAGCCCATGACCATTGTGGCAATGGGGCCTAAACCCCCATCATCACAGTGACCAAAAGGTAAGTGTGGGGTCCATAGCTGAAGCACATTTTGACCATTGTGGCAATGGGGTCTAAACCCCCATCATCACAGTGACCAAAAGGCAAGTGTGGGGTCCATAGCTGAAGCACATTTTGACCATTGTGGCAATGGGGTCTACACCCTCATCATCACAGTGACCAAAAGGTAATTGTTGACAAAGAAAGAGCTGCAACTGCCAAACTGCATGGATCATTCCTGCTCACAGAACCAAAAACTCATCTGTGGCAAAGTAGTGTATGTGTCCCATTGCAACATAAATTGGGGGAGCCAAATACTGCAGTGCAAATGTAACATTCCTTTGGCCATGTGCAGACAAACAACACCCATGGGGGCTGAGACCGTCAACAGTCATCAATGACACAATGACAGAAGTGACCATCAGAATGCAGAACCACATATTTGCACCAATGGGCACACAAATGCAGATACCCTGTGGAGACAGCAGATGTGAGGTGAACAGATACCATACCATGGCAGCAATGGGACACACAAACCATGATCACTGTGCTGACCGATGACCTAGGAGTCCCAGGGACAGCAGGGGAAACACACCAAACAACATACAGCCAATGGCACACCCAAGATATGCCAATGCAGTGGTGCAGATGCACAAACACAAACAGGCAGACCAACACTGTCATCATACACAGCAGGTGAGGGGTGGGGGTGCCAGTGTCCCCAGGCAACCACACAACACATGAGGAGAGCTGAATACCAATCATACAGATGTGCATACACTGCCACACTAAGGTAACTCATGGATCCAAATCCCCTATGTGGGCAAGCAGGCATTGTCAGGTGAGAGGGAGCACAAAACACACATGTCACACAGGCACGTAGGAACAACAACTGACACAGCAAGTCACAGACACACCACAGCACCACCCCCAGGGCCCCCACAATGTGGTGACCCTGGGCTGAATAAAAATACCACTGTGATGACAAAGCTAAATGTCGTTCACACTATGAACCACAGTCAGGTGTCCTGAGCAACAAACTACCATCACACCTACACAAGCACAAATCAATCAGCATGGCCAGTAAGCCAAGGCCAACATGGAGGCAGGGGCCTAGCCGGGCAACAACTCTCATCTGCACACACTCAACACCACACCCCTCGACCTCCAACAATGTGCAGCAGTGAAGTACACATGCACTGGTGACATTGCACATGCACCCATGACTATTCCAGGGTGGTGGGTGGGAACCAAGGTGTAGAAACACATCACACATGGACACTCAACAAGACTCCTGAATGTCTGACACACTGCACACTACGCTGTACATGGACATGACGGCAATACCACACCGACCAATGGGATCCCAGCCACAGTCACACACCAATGAAGAAGCCAAGGTCACCCACAAAGAACACACATAGACAACTTCCAACATTGCAGCTCTGACCCTGAGGAGTGGCAGCAGTCACACACACAACATGTCACAATCACTGAAAGATAACACAAACTGGAAATCACATGACAGGGGCAAACAACAAGTGCCAAGGGGAAACCTGACTGTGACCCATCTGCGTCTGCACACAAACTCAGCCCTGACAGCAAACACACCTATGGGTGACACCCTGATGACCAGTAATGTGCCATGCACCCACATCACAGAGAACACAGGGAGAAGACTTTGGGGGAACATAGCTCAAGTCAGCAAGCATCACAAACAGGTACAACACTAGGGATCACAGCATGCGCAGATGAATGGAAGTGAACACACAGACATGCACATACAACACACACCTTGGGTGCAGGCAATGTCACACGTGTACACACTGCCATGAGGGGACTCCACTCCTGTGTGAGGAAAGCTGTGCCATATGTTGCCTCAGTAGGGCCCCATCATGTCAGCTGAGCACTTGGTCACACAATCAACAATTAGCACCAAATGAGGGCTCCCATCACATCAGCCTGGTCATGGATGTGCCAACGGAATCATCAGCACAGATCCAACACACTTGTATAGCAATGTTGCACTGACTACACGGATGAGTCCCTCCCCATTGATGCCCAAACCTGCATGTCCACTGGAGATGGCAACACGGTCAGGGAAGTAGACAAATGCAACGATGGCAGGCACAACAGATGTGCAGGGGTGGAAGCCACAGATATGAAATTGCCAATGTAAGTAGGAAACCCATTGCCAAATACTGAACACATGACACCCTCAGATGCTGCTATTGATGACATGGATACACCACATGATAGGACACATTCCCCCTGGACCACATGGGTTCCTGCACAGTAACACTTCATAATCATGAGACCAGATATCACCATCACTGCAGCAAGGGCATGGTTAGCTGCACCAACAACATGTACATCTGAAGCATGAGCACTAGAGAAAAGAAAGTTGCTTTATTCAGCATATGTGTTGAGGCCAAACGAAGTCCTGAAAAAGAGCAAAGGCCAATGGCCAGTCCATTGTCAAAGTTCAAACAGGGTGACACTGGCAGATGTCACCCTACGCATGCCTGCACAATACCAGGGACAATCCACTAGGAGGGGCAACCGGGGGCAGGCCAGGCACCGCAGGGACAGGATCAGGGCTCACCAGGGGGAGTCAGGGAAGGGGTGGTGGGTGCAGGAGAGCCACTGACAACTGCAGTGGAGGTGTCTGACATGGTGTGTGCCGGCACAACTGGGGGGCATGACACAGATGTCGTGGGTGCCGGCACAACTGCAGTGGACCCTGCAGATGGGGTGGACAGGTCCGCCACTGCAGTGCCCAAGTCAGACAGGGCGGTAGTGGACTCCACTGCAGTGCCTACCTCCAGGGGAGGAGAATGGGGAACAGGCAAGGTGGGTTGGACAGAGGGGGGACACCCTCACCACATCAGTGGCACAGACAAGCGCAGCGGGGGGTGTGGTGCTGGGAGAGCAAGTGGCAGGGGGAGAAGGCCGGAGCATCTTGGGGATGGTATATCTGTGGGTGGGGGAACCTGGGGCAGGGTGTGGTGGGGGCACCTGTGCAGTGGGGGCCTGAGGGATGGAGGACGGAGACCTTGTGCCTGAGCTGCAGGGTGGTGGCGGGGTCTTGCTCTTAGCACTCCGGGGGACTTGCGGGTGGGGGCCTCAGTCCGTCTGCGCCTGGGGGAGGGTGTCCGGGGGCGAGGGGCACTCTGCTCCGTGTGGGTGGGCTTCCTCTTCCCCCGGGATGCTGGAGCAGCTTCATCGGTGGGGAAGAGGCCGAGGTCACAGAGGAAGAGCTGCTGTGACTTTGGGGTTGCAGGTGAGGCAAGGGAGGGTGCTTTGGAGGGAGAGGGAACTGAGGACTGCGCAGTGCATGTGGATGCGTGTGTGTGTTCCAGGGCCCCATCCCCTGTGAGTCTGGCTTCAGTCCCCTGAATGTGCGTGCGTGTGCGTTTTGTCATTGGCGTGTGTGTCAGTGTGCTGGATGTGTGTGTGCTGGTGTGTGCCTGTGCCAGTGTGTGTGTGCCTGGGATGGGTAAGGTGCTGGGGAGTGTGGATGGAGCAGAGGCAGGAGGGGTGAGGGACCGTTTGAGGAGGGACACTGCTGCCGTCAGGGAGGAGTCCATGGACCTATTGCCCCTCTGTAGGTCAGACATGCCCGATGAGATGCCCTCCATGAACGACACCAGCTGAGTCAACAGCGCGGTGTGCGCATGGAGGACACTCAGCATGGCTGTCTGCCCTACATGGAGCTGGCGAAGGAGGTACACAGACTCCTCACTCAGGGCAGCAGGGGACACAGGGGCAGGGGGTGCGGTGCCTGGCCCAAAGGAGACACGCTCCCGGACATGGGAGCCTCCACGGACCTGGGGAATGGGAGCCGATGGGAGGGCGGTGGTGGTGCTGGTGGTGGCGGGGACAGCAACACTAGCTGGGGTGTGGTGGCTGCTGACACCCGCCTCCACAAGGGAGTCATCCTCCGAGTTGCTCTGGTCCTCAGCTGAGGTGGATGCTGCTGAGGACTCCTCGGTGTGGCTCCCCTCGCCCTCCGTGCCACTGGGTCCCTCCGACCACTCCTCGGCTGCTGACCCAGTCTGGCTCTCTGGCTCCTCCTGGTCCGTGGAGCTGTCCCCTTCCGTGGCCGTGGATGTATCTGCAAACAATGGGGAAACAGACAGACATCAGTCACCTGCACCAAACGCACACACCACTGTGAGCACAGCACATTACAGAGCAAGCCCTGGCATCATTAGTTGTACATTGCTAAAAGTGCCCTAATTGAACAGGAGAAGTCAATTGTCAGTCTGATGCCAAGCATGGCACTCACATCCCACATGGCCTTGCACCCATCTGTCTGGTGTCTGTTGGATTGCAACACCCCAGTGTTGACACATGCACCAAGTACACAGTAGTTGGACAGTGCAGAGGACACGGTGTGGACACATCACAGCTCTTGCCACTGAGTCAGTACAGGTTCACGGATGTAAGGGATGCCCAGAGTCAAATAGGAAATGCATGTGATGCATTCCAGCGACAGACACCATGATGCACCCATGTCCTGATAGCCAGCGCCACTATGGTGTGCATGTAGCACATGTCACTCCCCTGCAGGATCACCAATCAGTAGACACATGCCATGGCGGAGGCATGACTGCAAAGTCATACATCACTGTCTCAGTGATGTATGACTTTGCAGCCAGACAACAACACTCTGCACTGTGTCACAATAGTAGGTCATGGGGAATGCAAGTCCTGGAGCTGCACAAGTGCACATGTACATCCCCCCCACAACACATCCTCTTAACCCTCATCTGTCCAGGTCATACCTATTGGACATATGGGAGACCTGTGACACTACCCTCTGAACCTGAGCCCCTCACACTCTGCTGTGCATGGGGAACAGCTGCCTGAACTTCACATTTACATGCCCCAGTCTGCATGGGCAGCTGATCAGACACCTATGTGTCACACAAGCATCGTCTCCTATGGTCACATCTCCAGTGGCATGCTGAGCCCCTACCAAGAAACTCCACAGCAGTCCTGGCGACTAATCCACAGCACACTGACACAGAGGCAGACACCTGAGGGGTCAAATCACTGTGCACAATGTGTCCTCTGATACACGGGAGTGGGAGTACAGAGTGTATTGTATGGCCTGGAGTAGGCATGACTGTCCAGCCCCACATGAATGAGGGATGAGCCCTGGACTGTAGGCAGCTGGCTAAGTATGTGTGACACACGTCATATACATACTCCTGGGGCCCAAACATTGTTCCCACCCGCAGCATGGGTGTGTGCCAGGTACCCCAGCCACATGTGGTGGATCAGCTCAGCAATTGGACCACAGATCAAAGTAACACGCTGAATACATGTCAGAATACAGGCATTGTGTAAGCAATGGACCCACCCATGATGCCCACCACAGAGTCAGGGAAACAGATGCTGTCTCCCACCTTGAGTCAAGCAAACTGCAAGGACACAGTCCTAAGTGACAGAATTCCCTGCATGTAAGGGCCACACCTGGGTATCAGATGAGGAGTGGGCAGTGCACAATAGAGGGACATGGCTCCTGGACAACATGACTGCTGTACTGTGGCAGTTCAACCTGGCCCGAGGAGGGCACATAACATGTTAGACAGAGTACACAGTGCAGTCTTTGACTCACCCCTCCTTGCTGCTCTCTGGCCTTCAGCTGCCCATCCAGGTCTGGAAAGACCACCGCCAGGATCCTGAGCATGTGGGGGTCAGGGTCCGTGTTCCGCCCCTCCTGCGAGGAGGCGACAGCTTCAGCTGGACCCGTGCAATCCTCCGGGTCCAGCCCCGAAGGTCCTGCCACCTCTTTTGGCAGTTGCGGATCCGGCGCTTGTAGACCCCCACGGACCGGACAGCCCGGACGATGTCCTTCCATATCTCATGCTTCCGATGGGCAGAAGCCTGTCAGGATGACAAAGTGATAAGGCCATTACTACACATGCAACATATCCGTGCATGACACAGTTGCATATACATGTCGCAATCACAGGGGCACATGGTGTACCCAGGCAGTGCACGGCTGCCCATGGACAGTTTTCCAGAAGTCACTACATGGTATCATAGCATGGGGAGTAAAACCCTGTTCAGAAGCACTGTCACTGCACCATACCTGTCCAGTGCAAGTCACTACACACTATGGGGGGTGACAACTACTCAGTGAGCCTGCTAGCCAGTGGTGTGCTGACTCTCAGCCTTGCTAGTCAGACAAAATGCACATTCAGAAAGGCAGTGCACAGAACACTCACCTGCTCCCCTGGTGTCCCATACAGCTTGCTGTACTGTGGAAGTAGGCTGTCCAGCAGGGCCTGGTTCTCTTCAAGGCTGAAGGCTGGGGCTCTCTCCACAGTACGTGCCATTGCAGGGTCCAGAGGGGCAGAGACAGCAGCAGTGCAGTGGCAGATGTCGTCCTGGAGCATGTAGTGCAGGCAAGTGGGCTCTCAGGGGAACATGCAGCAATATATATGTGCTGGAGAGGCAGATACTGTCCCTTGTGTCCAAAGTGATAGGTCCAAGTCGTTTGCATCTTCTGAATCTGGCCAATCCATGGAATAGCAGCACCAAAACACGCCCACAGCATCCTTCAAAATTTCAACTTCATGACATACATGATTTTGCAACATTGTTGTGGGTGACCAACTGATTTTCCAGCAACCGACTCGTTCGAATATTCGAAAACGCGTCCGTTGCCAGGCAAGCCCATTGTCAATGGGTGCGCACCGATCGGTCCATTGAGGTACAACGCGCACAGGGGTACAACGCGTACCCGCACACATTGAATGCAATGGGCCGGCCGGAGGCACCGATCGGTCCATTGCAGTACAACGCGCACAGGGGTACAACGCGTACCCGCACACATTGAATGCAATGGGCCGGCCGGAGGCACCGATCGGTCCATTGCAGTACAACGCGCACAGGGGTACAACGCGTACCCGCACACATTGAATGCAATGGGCCGGCCGGAGGCACCGATCGGTCCATTGCAGTACAACGCGCACAGGGGTACAACGCGTACCCGCACACATTGAATGCAATGGGCCGGCCGGAGGCACCGATCGGTCCATTGCAGTACAACGCGCACAGGGGTACAACGCGTACCCGCACACATTGAATGCAATGGGCCGGCCGGAGGCACCGATCGGTCCATTGCAGTACAACGCGCACAGGGGTACAACGCGTACCCGCACACATTGAATGCAATGGGCCGGCCGGAGGCACCGATCGGTCCATTGCAGTACAACGCGCACAGGGGTACAACGCGTACCCGCACACATTGAATGCAATGGGCCGGCCGGAGGCACCGATCGGTCCATTGCAGTACAACGCGCACAGGGGTACAACGCGTACCCGCACACATTGAATGCAATGGGCCGGCCGGAGGCACCGATCGGTCCATTGCAGTACAACGCGCACAGGGGTACAACGCGTACCCGCACACATTGAATGCAATGGGCCGGCCGGAGGCACCGATCGGTCCATTGCAGTACAACGCGCACAGGGGTACAACGCGTACCCGCACACATTGAATGCAATGGGCCGGCCGGAGGCACCGATCGGTCCATTGCAGTACAACGCGCACAGGGGTACAACGCGTACCCGCACACATTGAATGCAATGGGCCGGCCGGAGGCACCGATCGGTCCATTGCAGTACAACGCGCACAGGGGTACAACGCGTACCCGCACACATTGAATGCAATGGGCCGGCCGGAGGCACCGATCGGTCCATTGCAGTACAACGCGCACAGGGGTACAACGCGTACCCGCACACATTGAAAGCAATGGGCCGGCCGGAGGCACCGATCGGTCCATTGCAGTACAACGCGCACAGGGGTACAACGCGTACCCGCACACATTGAAAGCAATGGGCCGGCCGGAGGCACCGATCGGTCCATTGCTGTTCAACGCATCACTGTACATGTGACTGGCATATGTCAGCATGCCTGTCTCAGATGGACATATGCCAGCCACAGATAGCTCCCAGGGAGTGAGGGGCACACCTACATCACGACAGCCTGTCCAAACCTTATCATAAGGCATGTAAGGCTGCATTTCCTATTGTGTGTATGTTGGTGTACATGTTGTCCTGTGGGTGTCACCTGTGGGCAGCCACCCCCAGGCTGTGCACGTGTTAATGGGGACAGGATCCTGGGTGTTACGTGTACGTGACCACTGTGATGTGCAACTGTTCATATCTGTGCATGTGCCATGGTCACATTTCACAGTGGTGTTTGTGTATGTCATGTCACATACCCCGTGAGTCCCATGTGGGACGGTATGTTTGAGCCAGGGTGTCCCAGTGGCACAATAGTGATGGCCCTCCACAGTCTTTGTGCATGTAGTGTTTACAATGTCTCTGATTTCATGTGCACAATGGGAGACAGTCTCCACATCCACGTTGTGTGTGCATGGACTCTGATGTTGTGCGTGTGTGTCACAGACGTCCATGGCTCTCCTGCCATGGCAAGTGTGGCCACTACCTGTGGGGGTCATGTTTGTTTTGTTGTGGTGTACACATGATACTCCAGGTGATGCCAGTGTCCATGTGGCATTACAGGGTCCCTGGGAATGTGCCTGTCGTTGAGCTGTGGTGCCTGGGGCACATCTGTCCTCACATGTCACTGGGGGGTGACTGTGACACAGCATCATGATATCCAATGGGCCAACCTGGGACAAATTGATGCCACCTGTAGGACCGTGTTGACAGATGTTGGCCATGTATGTACCATACATGTCGTTCCGGTACTGCACACTTCATGTAGTTGTGCCTCATGATGATGTATGTTGGGATCTTGAGTGTGTTCAATGCCGCATATGTGGGGTGACTGACGATCTTGCTTACTTCTCCTCTGCACTGCAGGGCTCCTGCTGTCCATCGGCCATTCCCAGACCTGGCAACGATGGTGGAACGGGACAGCATCCGACGGTACCGCTTCACCAGGCAGCTGATTGAGGATTTTGCAGTGCAGTTGTCCCCACATTTGCAGCCTGGCCGGCCGTATCCTACAGCGCTGACCCCCAAGGTGAAGGTGATGGCAGCCCTACACTTCTTTGCCACCGGTACCTTCCAACATACTGTGGCGTCTGCTGGTGGGATGTCACAGACCATGTTCAGCCGTGTGCTCCGCGATGTTTTGGCGGCAATGTTGCTCTTCCTGAACCGGTACATCTATTTCCCTAGACTGCGACGACTCACTGACGTGAAGAGTGACTTTTATGCCCTGGGGAGGATGCCGCATGTCATTGGCTCCATTGATGGGACACATGTGGCTTTGGTACCACCACAGGCCCAGGAGCAGGCCTACAGGAACCGCAAGCACTACCACTCGGTCAATGCACTGGTGGTGTGTCTTGCAGACATGACCATCACACACGTGTGTGCCCGTTTCCCTGGTTCAGCACACGATGCCTTTGTGATGAGGAGTAGTCGCATCCCCAGGTTGATGGCACAGATGCAGAACCAGCGTGCCTGGCTTGTCGGTGTGTACTGACTTTGTGCCATTGTGTGTGATCTGATCTGTAGTATTCCGCCCACTTTTCCAAGTCAGCTGATGTGCACTTGTCTGTCCGTAGGTGACTCGGGATACCCCAACATGCCGTGGTTGCTGACACCCCTCAGGAACCCTGTGACACCTGCCCAGATGCGCTACAATGAGGCACATGGTCGGACCAGGAGAGTGATTGAGCGGACCTTTGGTCTCCTGAAGAGCCGCTTCCGCTGCCTGGACAAGACCGGAGGGTCCCTCCCATATGCCCCTGCGAAAGTGTGCAAGATTATCATCGTCTGCTGCATGCTCCACAACCTGGCAGTGCGGAAGGAGTTGCCTCTCATCCAGGATGACGATGACCAACATCCGCCACCTGTGGAGGATCCTGGCCTGGACCACGATGCCAGTGACGATGATGATGATGATGGTGATGGTGATGTCCGCACACAGCTCATCACCAACTTCTTTAGCTGAATGTGAGTATCCTGAGGTGTCATGTCAATGATGTGAGTTGGCATGATGTGTGGGTGGTGCTCTGGTGCTGTTGGAGTGTGTCCATGGGCTACTTGACTGGATGTGTGTTGCGATGTGTGGTGACAGGTGGGCTGTACTCCCCAACAGTGTTGACATGCTAACTTGGTTCTGGGTGGGTATCTTGTAACATGTATTGTGCATGAGTTTTGCTGTTCTGTCCTGTACTCCATTGCTTTTGACTGTGTGTCATTTCTGTCCTTCACAGGGTACTTTCAGATTCGTTTGGTCAACTGTGTCCACCGACAACGTGATTGCACATCCAGGCTGGTAGCTGTTGTGTCCCTACAGGTGATGTGCGCCACACCCATGGACTTCCTTCTGTCTACAGTTGTTGACTGTGTGCCCGCTACCAGGTGGGGTTACCTTGCATCTGTAGTGGTTACGGCATGTTGCTACTGTGTAATAAACCTGTGCTTCACTTAGTGATGTGCGTTGTCTGTGGTCACACATTTGACTGCCATTTGCTTACTGCACCTGTGGGCTACTTGACTACAACTGGGAATGGGTGTGGTGTCTGTGCATTGCACCGTCTTCCCTGGCAACATCAGTGTAGGCAATGAGTCAGATGGCCTAGGTGTGTATGTGTTGTGTAGCCCTGGTGGTGTGTCTCCCTCATATGTGTCACGTTGCCTGTACTCACATGCCTGTGTTGTCCTTGCTGTTGCAGTTCGCATACACAGTGTAATTTTGTTGTTCATCATCCCCATAACAGTACCCACGTTGGAATCACGACAGAGGCAAGTATGGTGTATTATTGTGTTTATTGTGATACATCTGTGATAATAGTGCATAGGATGGATTGTGCTGTACATGAATCTTGCAATCCCAAGTTCCTAGATGAATAGAAAGTCCAGGTAGACAGGATCCCCAGTATCGGGGCCACAGTTGTCTGACACATTGTTCCAACTTGTACTCCCCATGCAATGTGTGGGAGTAGTGTTGCCATCAACAGGGTGAACAGTCTGTGCACAAAGGCGAAAATCCAGAACAGGTTCAGGCTTCCTGGGAGTTGCGCTTGGCCATCAGCCTCTCACTTTCCCCTCCTCGGACGACCCCTCTTCTTGGGGGGGGCCCTCAAGTGCAGGCTGCTGCGGTGCAGGGGACTCTCCGCCAGAGTCCTCCTCCCTCCCTGTGGCAGTTGCAGTTTGTTCGGTACCAGATGTTGTTGGCACACAGGGAGGTGTGGACTGGTTGCTGTTCATCTGGCGGAGGCATTGTAAAATGTCCCTGTGCACCGCCGTCATCTCATGTAGTACATCCCACTTGGACTCCACGCGGGTCATGTGGGAGTCCACACGTGACATGTGGGAGTCCACACGTGACATGTGTGACTCCACATGGGACATGTGGGAGTCCAAGCGGGCATGATGGGCAGCCTGCTGCTGTTTGATGTCTCTGAGGAGCCCCACTACCTGGCTGAGCTCTCCGGTGCTGGACTGGTACGCATCAGCTATGCGTACCAGTTGTGGGTCTTCATGCACACCAGCAACGTCTGCAAGCAGCGACCTCTGTCTCCCACCCCTCCCACCACCCCTGCTGACATGTGCAGTGTGTGCAGTTGCACGCACAGATAACCCTGGTCCACCTTGGGGGTTGGTGGTGGTGGTGGTGTCCATGGCCCCAGGTTGGTCCAGGGTCACTGCGCTGGTGTTGTTCCTTATTCTGTCCATGTCGGCAGGGATGGTATTCGTGGTGACAGTCGTTGGAGGGGTGGGTGCAGGGGGTGCAGCTGGTGGACCTGCTGGTGCTGCAGCTGGTGGTCCTGCTGGTGCAGCATGTTGACTTGCACCGGATGTGCCAGGTTGTTCTTCATCGTCCGAGGAGGACAGAGGCTGTACGACGCCAGTGAGCTCGGCATCCTCTTGAGCCTGGGACTGGGACTCCTCAGCGTCTGCTGCTGTGTCCCTATCATCACCTGTTTTTGGGAGACACAAACAATGTATGTCATGTTTCTGCAGGCATCAGTGGTTGACACACCTGACAGTTGTGACTGTGCCTCGGGGTGCGGGCCTGTACATTGTATTGTCCTAAGTCGTCACAGTCAGGGGTTGATATTGGTGTGGCACATTGTCCTGCATTATTTGGGCATTTCTATGTATTCTCTGGGGTGTGAACATGGTCTGCATTGATTGTGTTTGGTTGACAGCCAGACCTCCTTCCCACCCACCCACCCACCCAGTCAGTTATCCCACCATGGAACGTGCTTGCATTGCAGGGAGTGTAAGTTGTCTCTCAGGATGTCAGTCAGAGGTGTCCTGCTGTTTGTTGGTGCACAGTTGGCAGCAGGGCCTTGTGCTCCCCGCAGCAGTAGCCAGTGTCAGCCATCTTGTGAGTCCTTCTCCACTCCCTGTGATGTGAGCATGGTTCAGGGTGGTGTTGATGGGCCAGTTGTGAGGCTGAGCAATGTCTGTGACTACGACTCCCATCATGCTATTGCCTCCACCCCCTTCCCAGCATGCCCATGCTTCCTTCCTTTTGACTCTGCTTCCCTGTGGGGTGGGCTGGCTGTGCTGACAGGATGGCTGGGAGTGTTGTCCTGGCAGTTGTTTGGCTAAGAGTCCCAAGAGTGTCCCTGTGCTTCACACAACATAACCCAGGGTGGTGGTGCTTTGTGGGATCTTGTGTTAGGATGGAGGGCATTGCATTCTACCAGGTGGGTACTGTGGAGTTTGTGTTGGGGGGGGTGTGAGGGGAGGTGCTGGTGACTATGGTCAGTGCTGCAAGTCCCCCTTCCCACCCAGCCAGCCGGATATCCCACCATGGAACGTGCTTGCATTGCAGGGAGTGTAAGTTGTCTCTCAGGATGTCAGTCAGTGGTGTCCTGCTGTTTGTTGGTGCACAGTTGGCAGCAGGGCCTTGTGCTCCCCACAGCAGTAGCCAGTGTCAGCCATCTTGTGAGTCCTTCTCCACTCCCTGTGATGTGAGCATGGTTCAGGGTGGTGTTGATGGGCCAGTTGTGAGGCTGAGCAATGTCTGTGACTACGACTCCCATCATGCTATTGCCTCCACCCCCTTCCCAGCATGCCCATGCTTCCTTCCTTTTGACTCTGCTTCCCTGTGGGGTGGGCTGGCTGTGCTGACAGGATGGCTGGGAGTGTTGTCCTGGCAGTTGTTTGGCTAAGAGTCCCAAGAGTGTCCCTGTGCTTCACACAACATAACCCAGGGTGGTGGTGCTTTGTGGGATCTTGTGTTAGGATGGAGGGCATTGCATTCTACCAGGTGGGTACTGTGGAGTTTGTGTTGGGGGGGGGTGTGAGGGGAGGTGCTGGTGACTATGGTCAGTGCTGCAAGTCCCCCTTCCCACCCAGCCAGCCGGATATCCCACCATGGAACGTGCTTGCATTGCAGGGAGTGTAAGTTGTCTCTCAGGATGTCAGTCAGTGGTGTCCTGCTGTTTGTTGGTGCACAGTTGGCAGCAGGGCCTTGTGCTCCCCACAGCAGTAGCCAGTGTCAGCCATCTTGTGAGTCCTTCTCCACTCCCTGTGATGTGAGCATGGTTCAGGGTGGTGTTGATGGGACAGTTGTGAGGCTGAGCAATGTCTGTGACTACGACTCCCATCATGCTATTGCCTCCACCCCCTTCCCAGCATGCCCATGCTTCCTTCCTTTTGACTCTGCTTCCCTGTGGGGTGGGCTGGCTGTGCTGACAGGATGGCTGGGAGTGTTGTCCTGGCAGTTGTTTGGCTAAGAGTCCCAAGAGTGTCCCTGTGCTTCACACAACATAACCCAGGGTGGTGGTGCTTTGTGGGATCTTGTGTTAGGATGGAGGGCATTGCATTCTACCAGGTGGGTACTGTGGAGTTTGTGTTGGGGGGGGTGTGAGGGGAGGTGCTGGTGACTATGGTCAGTGCTGCAAGTCCCCCTTCCCACCCAGCCAGCCAGCCAGATATCCCACCATGGAACGTGCTTGCATTGCAGGGAGTGTAAGTTGTCTCTCAGGATGTCAGTCAGTGGTGTCCTGCTGTTTGTTGGTGCACAGTTGGCAGCAGAGCCTTGTGCTCCCCACAGCAGTAGCCAGTGTCAGCCATCTTGTGAGTCCTTCTCCACTCCCTGTGATGTGAGCATGGTTCAGGGTGGTGTTGATGGGACAGTTGTGGGGGGGGCAATATGTGTGAGTGCGACTCCCATGATGCTATTGGCTACACTGACTTGGCCAGCATACACAGAATTCCTTCCTTTGAGTGGTCTTCACTGTGTGTTGGTGTTGTTGTGGTGGCTACATGTGTGGATGTGTGTGTTAGTTCTATTTGTGCCACTGCCTAGCTGTAGTTGTGGTTGTGTTTGTACATGTGTTGGCACAGTTGGATGTGACTTTTTTGATGGCATGTGTTGTGTTTATCTGACTGACATACACATTTTGGGATGATTCTGTTCTAGTTGCTGTGTAATTGCTATGAGTGCATGGTTTGACTCTCCCCTTGACAGTGATGTGTGTGTTTTGTGGCAGTTTATTGTGTACATTTGTTGTGTACTCACCAGGCTCTGGGATGTCCTCTAGTCCATATACGCTCACTGGCGGAAGGATGGCCCGCACCTTCTCCTCCCAGGGCCTGAGGTATACTGGCTTGGCAGGAGGGCCACTGCCGGTGTATTGGCTCAGGTGGTAGTCTTTCTTGAGCAGCTCCCGGACCCTCCTGCGCACGTCATACCACCTGTTCTGGATGTCGGTCTTTGTGCGCCGACATGGTGATTGGGCGTTCACCCTGTTGATGATCCTCTCCCACATCTTGGTTTTCTGCGACATGGGGGTCTGTTGGACCAGAGTGCCAAACAGCTGTGGCTCCACCCTGAGGATCTCGTCTACCATGACTTCCAATTCACTATCTAGGAACTTGGGATTCTTCTTGGGGGCATGGTGATGGGTGGTGATAGTGGGTGCTGTGTGTGTTGGTGTGCAGGTGAGGGTGTGTGGGTGTGTGTTGTGCTGGGTGTATGTGAGGTAGGTATTTGTTGGTGTGCTGCTGGTGTGTGGCTTGTGTGAGGGATGAGCTGTGGGTGTGTGGTTGCTTTCTCTTGGGTGCTGGCAGTGGAATGGCATTTGCAAAGGCTCATGGTAGTGATTTGTGTCCTTTATATAGGTGGAGTTGTTGGTGTGTCTTTGTTCTCTGTCCCCACCCCCCCAGTATTTATTGGCTTGGTAATTGCTTGTTTGGCCTTTTTTGGTTGATTTTTCCTTTGTGCTGTTTGTGTATGTTGGAAACGTTCTTGTGACCGAGTCGGACCCTGCATTGGTCTCGTACGGTGTTTTCCGTTTCGCTCACGCTGTGTTTGTGCAGTTTTGTATGCTGCGTACGCGTCGGTCGCGGTGTATTGTGTTGCTTCGGCTCGGTTTTGTATGCGTGTCGGTCGTACGGCTTGTCCTCCGTCCGACTCGGTCGTGTTTTTCGCGCCTTGCATCGTACTTTGCAGGTTGGAGTTGGCGGGTACGATTCGGTCGGATTTGTTCCGGGTGCGTGTCGGTCGGTTGGATTCGCGTGTTTTTCCGGCCGGATTGCTATTTTCCGAGCGGGTCGGTCGGTCGGCTTGGTTTCCTGACGTGTCGGTCGGATTTATCGCGGCTTGCATCGTACTTGGCGTGTCGGGCGCCACTGGTACGTGTCGGTCGGTATTTTTTCCGGATCCGAGTCGGTCGGTGCTTTTTCCGGCCCGAATCGGAATCGACCCCTTAATGTCCAGTCAATGATGAGAGGTTGATGAAGTTTTCAAAACCTTTATTTTTCCTAAAGGATTAGTATGTCTTTGGTTATTTTTATTCAGATTAGCCCAGTTTACAGAAATATCGAGTAAAAGGTTGATTAGTGACAGCATAAATCAATACAGAGTATTCCATAAAGAAATTATCACTGAACTAGCTACTGAGCCTAATCTACCCTAAGATAGAACCCATAAAGTGTTCTCTCCAGAAAAGAGCAAGATTTCGAAGCATGGATACAACTATCCATAAAGAGTCATTCTGGAAATTCAGCTGAGTTCCCCACAGCTGCAGTTGCATCAGTCAGAATATCAGGTTTAGAGGAATGATCGTTACAGTAGCATTGGTCAGGGAAAATCAGGGTAAAGGAGATAAAGAATAAAATCACCTTTAGCAATAGGTGTCGGTAACAAGGGCAAGCATACTGGGTCTCCTCCAGGCGAGTCTCGGAGTAAGAATGATGAATGGGTTTGACTCTCTAACTGGGAACACTTATTAATATAAAATCACACAATAATGTAACAAAACTTAGTAGGTATCCAGATCTCTTGTTCAATGGAAACCGCTCATCCAATGGTGTTCTCAACATTCGTTGCTTCTTCTCCCGATTCCCATGGTAAGCCGGTATATAGTAAAACATTGTAGCCATTACTGGAAACATGGAGGAAAGTTCTCATGAGAACCTTCTTACCAAAGCTAAAAGCTGCGCTCTACGTCCATAGTGAATACAAAAGCTAGTCAGATGCACTGAAATAAAACTATCAACAATGTTCTGGTTAAGCATACATTGAATATATCTAAACCATTATTTATTCTAACAGTCTATTCATTATGAATTCACACCAAGGTTCATTGTTTAATATGAAATGATCTAATGTGGTACGATGAAGCTAAGGAAACATAAGCTTGAAGTCAGCAAATTCTGTAGCAAGATGCTGGTGCTAGGCAAAATGTCCTAAATATACGTCTAGTTAGATATGAGCAAGAGTTGAAAGGAAAAGGCTTTGGGCCTACCTAATGGGGTACATTTAAGTATAATAGCCTAGTACAAAAAAAAATATTTCTTCAGGTTATTTTCATATACATTTAAAGCAAGCACATTTTCCCTTTGTGTGATTTACTTATGGATTCTTTTGCAACATTAATAAAGCATTCTAAAGAGACTATTACATATTATAGAGCAGGCCCATTTTTCATACATGTTATTTTCTATGTAAAAACATTTCTACAGCAGTTTAAATGCATTCTAAGGTGCAATTCCAATATGGTCTGCAATTCGAAATTTGTTTTTAAAATTCATTCCTTACACTTTTCATCTCACACTAAAATCTAAGCACGTAGACAATGATATCTTTCCTCACAACTTGCACCAGGCTGTGGTAGAGCATTGGTAACTGGGGTAGTATATACTTTCACCTATGAACATTAGGTAGACAAGCAGAGTTGCCTGTACCCCTCCAGGTTTTCTACAGTGGTAACCTCTGTCATTTAGCCTCTCCTACCCTCAGGCAACCCAGACAGAAACTTGTGCATTGCAGCCCAACCTGCCCTATGCATCCATGCAAACTCATACTGATTTGTTGCTGGGCAGCCAATAGGCTGGGAGTAAAGGGGGCATGAACAGGGGTCATGCTGCTGTGTAGCATGGCTGAAAATTAAATAAAACAGTGCTATGACAAGGCCAGCACTAGCCACCTCATAGCATTTTTTCTTAATTTTTAGTGGAAGGGAGGGCGAGGTGGGAGGCAACATGGAAGGCAATGGAGGCAACATGGAGGGTTTGGGAGAAAAAGTGCAGTGACGTTGTCATAGCATTTACTTTTTGTTATGGCAGGTGTGGGTCCAACATGGACAACAGAGGGTGGGAGGCATCAGGGCAACACGGACAACTGGAGAAGGTAGAGTGAGTGGAGGAGGGGCAAGCCAACATGGACAATGAAAGGAGGGAGGATGGAAGCAAGGCAACACAGACAACAAATGGAGGGAGGGAGAGTGAGGGTAAGCTGATATGGACAATAAACAAAGGCAGGTTGGGGGCAAGTCAACATGAACAATGAATAAAGGGAGGAAGGGAGAGAGTGGGGGCAAGCCAATACAGACAATGAACGGAGGGAATGTGGTGGCAAGCCAACACAGACAGTGGAAGGTGAGAGTGCAGATGGGGGCAAGCAGATGGAGAGAGGAGGAACACAGAGAGGAGAGAAGTACATGAGGGAGCCAGCTGATAAAAACAGACTCTGGTAGAATAATAATAATAATAATAATAATAATAATACAGACACTTGTAAAGCGCGACAGCTACCTCAAACAGAGGTGTCCCGGCGCTAAGCGAACAGTAGTGCAGCGTTGGACAGCTCAGGACATAACCTCGGGCCCTCAGTCTGCCCTAAAGAGCCAGGTTTTTACCATTTTCCTGAAGAGGGACTCTGTTTCTATATTGCAGAAATTACTCGGCAGGGAGTTCCACAGCTTTGCTGCACCGAGAGTAAAAGAGCTGCCCCCCATTCGCGCCTTTTTGAAACGGGGGATGCACAGTAGATTTTGAGAATTGGACCTCAAGGGTCTGGACTGTTTGTATCCACGTAGTCTGTGTTTTAGGTAGCTGGGGCAGTTGCCATGCATGGCACGGAATGCCAGCGTCAAGGCCTTGAATTTAATTCTCTTTGTCACTGGAAGCCAGTGAAGTGCTTTTAGATGCGGAGAGAAATGCTCGCGGAAAGGCACTCGCCTGATTAGTCTCGCAACCGCATTTTGCACTATCTGCAGGCGCTTAATCAGGTACTCAGGCTGACCCAAGTAGAGGCCATTTGCATAGTCCAGCCTGGATGTCACTAAGGCATGTACTATGCTTTTCCGACACTCCTCTGGCAATAGATGCAAAAATTTCTTCAGATTCCTCAGTTGACAGAAGCAGGTGGCTGTCACCTGACGTATCTGAGCCGAGAATGAAAGGTCAGCCTCCCACTTCACACCCATATTTTTTATACAGTCTGCCGGTGAGGGTAGGGGACCCATTTCAATAGGCCACCAGAGATCCGGAGCTGGGGGCGGCTCTTTCCCGAAGAACAGCACCTCTGTCTTTCCTGCGTTGAGCCTGAGTTTGTTGTTGTTCATCCACAACGCAATGTCTTTCATGCAACCCTTGAAGCTCTCAAAGGCGACCTCGGTCTGCTCTTTAAAAGTGAAGATCAACTGTGTATCATCCGCGTAGGAGATCGCTTTTACCCCCCAATTGGCTATCAGGGTAAACAGAGGAGCCAGGTACACATTAAACAGGAGAGGGCTTAATGCTGAGCCCTGGGGGACTCCACACCAGAGCTGTTTTGGCTTGGATAGAAATGGTTGGAGCGCAACCTTCTGTGTGCGATTATCCAAGTAGGAATTCAGCCACGCCAGAGCCGAGCCTCCAATGCCAATTTCTTGCAGTCTCTCCGACAGCAAGGTATGGTCAACGGTATCAAATGCGGCCGACAGATCCAGGAGCACCAGCATCTGCAGCCTGTCTAACTAGTTCAGCCACCTCCAGGAGGGCTGTCTCAGTACTAAATCCCGACCTGAAACCAGATTGGGTATCATGCAAGATGCCCTCCTTCTCGATAAAGCTAGACAGTTGCCTCTGCACCAATTTTTCCAACATCTTAGCCGGAGCTGGCAGCATAGAGATGGGCCTATAATTGGTCAGATCCCCGGGATCCCCATTCGGTTTTTTCCTTAGCGGGAGGAGAGTAGCGTGTTTCCAGATATCTGGAAAAGTGCCGGTCGACAGGGAGGAGTTCCAGATGTGCTTCAGAGTGTGCGACAGGGAGTGAGCCAGTACATTCCATAGTGTTGGGGGACAAGGATCATCAGGTGCCCCCGACTTACACCTCACAATTTCTGCCAGGGCGTCCTGTTGGGAAATGTTGGAAAATGTCATAAAAGACGGTTTTGTAACTCTAGCTATCTTCTTGTCACATTTCTCCGTGAATGCTTAAATACAAGGAAAAAAGTTGCCCCTTAAAAAAGAAGCAGTGAAAAGACACAAATTTTACATCCATGCTTTAGTTCAGGGACAAACACATGATGAGGAAGGAAACATACAGCAGCTGACCTATAAGAAGCACCAAAAGAGAGTGACAATACATGCAACCAATGGTAAGCAACGGATGATCTCTAAGCCCACTGTCAGAAAACAAAAGGTCTTGAAGAGACAGCACATGCACTGCCTAGGCGGAATTAAAAAAAGATAAAATCACGAAATGTTAATTTTTTTTCAATGTACCTGGTATAATTCCAAGAACCCTCATGACAAAATGCGGCTGTGTGGACACAATAGAATGTATAAGTCACAAATCAAAACTGGCAAAAATTATACTGCTCTAGCAGAACCCACAATGTGAAATGCCCTAATAAAGAGCTTTTTAAAATGTTAGCAGAATTTTGCAATCTGGAAACCCATTATAGCACCCTTCCTAACTCTCAGAAGGTTTGTAATGAACTGGTGACTAATTAAATAGCCAAACCAGACATGCTGGAGTTATATATAATAGAATAGAAAACCATCTGCCTCAAGCCAATTGCAAAAGGCATCTCCAGTGGAAAGATTATCCATCTCTGTTATTATTCCATGAACTGTCATTGACTGAATTCCAGATACTAGTGATAGATAGCAGGCCAGGCAGAGGCCCTTGCAACCCATGCCCCTGCACAAATCTTGAAAACAAACTTATATCAACATCAGCAGTCATCCAAGTCAGAAACCAGATCAGCAACTCCATATCAACAGTTTCCTCACAAAACTTACAAAAGGCATACATATGAACTATATCTACTACTAAAGAAAAATGACTTGGACGCTCAAGACCCCAACAATTATAGACCAATAGGACCAATAGTAAATGTCCCATTCCTTGGCAAATGTCTGGAAAGAGCAGGTTTCATCCAGACCTCAAGGTTCATAGAAGATAATTTCCTACACTCTGACTTCCAAAATGGATTCCGCCCGGAAAGAGGCACACAATCAGCCATAATAATCATCAAGGGTGACTATAAAAATAATTTGGACAAAAATGGAGTTGGACAAATACTACTCTTGGATCTTTCTACTGCATTTGACATGGCCAACCATGATGCTCTGAACCTTAGACTCAAAGAATTCAGGATTGAGGCTACAGCTCTCATCTGGATTCCTTCCTACCTACACAATGGAACAAATGTCATCTGTGTGCCTCCTTTCTCATCAAAGCCCAACCAGATAAAAGCAGGAGTTCCTCAAGTCTCCATCATCTCGCCTCTCCTTTTCAACATTTACAGAAATCCTCACCAGAACTGATCAACAATTTTGCCTTAACTTAGTATAACTATGCCTGAAAATAAACAGACATTTGGAAAACCCAAGAACATCAGAGTCTCAAAAAACGTCAGTTGCTTATTTCCATTGCTATGTTATGTCATGTATTGACGGAGGTCCTTCCATGTCTTGGGTGCAATGTAGGCAAATGAGCGACCTCCAGTTTTGCTTTTGTAAATGCGGGGAGTGTGTGCGAGTGAGAGTGAAGCAGAGCGTAGGTGTCTGGTGATGTGTTATGTAGGGCTTGTATGTGTGCATGAGAAGTTTGAATTGGCTGCGCTTGTGAATGGGAAGCTAGTGAAGCTTCCTGAGGTGTGGTGTGATGCGGGTGTGGCATGGGAGGTCGAGTATGAGTCTTGTGGCTGTGGTCTGGATAGTCTGTGCAGGAGTTGTTTGGAGATTCTGGTGCTGAGTGTGTTGCCGTAGTCCAGCCTGCTGGTGATGAGTGCTTGTGTGACGGTCCGTCTGGTGCAGGAGGTGCACACTGCGTTGACTTGAGCCATCATGTTGAGCTTGTCATCTAGGATGATTCCTAGATTTCTTGCGTGGTCTATGGATGTGGGTGTTGGTTCTAGCTCCGACGGCTGCCAAACTAGAATGTCATGGGGAAATCTATTGCCAGACTACTCCTACATGTAAAGGCACAAACCCATATTCACACCCACCTTGAAGGCCCTTCATTTGTTACCAGTTGATAGAAGATCCACTTCCAAGTGCCTATATCACTCACAAGGCAATAAATGGTAGCAGCCAAGTATTCCTCAAGGTGAAAGCCACCAAATGCCTTTAAATCTGTATTGACACCTCATCTAACAATTCCAGTCGACAAAAAAACAAAGTTGGCTGCATGTCTTAGTCTATACTATTAGCTAAATTGTGGCACTATTTACCAGAAAAGATGAGAGCTACAGAAAACCATAAGTCCTTCAGAAAACTGGTTGGAAGTGCTGAACCCTTACCTAAAAACAAATTTATGGGTGTATTTGTGTGTAAACGTATGTATGTCAGTGGGTACGTATATATTTTATATAAAAATGCACACCGTCAACTGTCCCCATTTTAATTTCTCCCCTATTTCTAAGTCCAAATCTACACCTTTTCTCCACTCACACACTCATCCCATTTCCAGACTTCCATGATCTTTCATAACCACTTTTCAGGCTTCTGTCTATTCATCCAGTTAACAGTATCAAAAACTGCACAATCCCCAAAAATGACTCACATCAAAACTCTATTAATCTACATCTATCACAAAAATTGAGTAAATGCAGGAGATTTTCAAGAGCGCAAGAATAGCCCAACAACATAAATAGAAGAATTTGAGAAACTAATCCACCAGCAAACTACCACTAACCTTGGGTTCTGCAGAGGCGAGCGTGCTACTCAATGTAAAGTGCTTCAAGACCTCATCTGGGGTAGTAAGCACTATGTAAATGCAATTACAATTAACTCTCTTCCTTTACCAACTTCTTACTTTTTCTACCTTTCTGTAGCTTTATTTCTGGCTCCCCTGCCTTTCACTTTCTACCTTAAGTCTCTCTGTGCATCACTGATCTCTCCACTTCATGGCTAGCTCTACTTTTCTTCTGCTATATTACCTCTCTTGTTATAATATTCTCTGTACTGCACAGTCCAACTCATGCTTCCTATCTCCTCCTACTATCCTTACTCAGCAGAATCAGAGACCACTGTTTAGCCAAAGAAGTGCATGGAGTAAAAAGATGAGAAAAGGGACAAAGCATGGGAAAAGAATGAACAAAGCATGTGGAGAGAATTTATTAAAAATAAATATTTTATTTTATCTGAAGGATTGATGAAAATTCTTTCAGCAGTGCTTTTATTTTTACTATTACATCATGAATGTGAGTTGGAAAGGGGGATTTATTTCTGATTATGAATGTATGGCAATTAAAGTTATAATTTCCAGTGCTGTGGGCATATATTATATTTTTATATTATACTCAAGTCCACTAAACATCCCTCATGTCTTTTCTACGATGGAAGGAAAAGGCTAGATAAGCAATGAATCTAGTGTAAAATATTCTAGATTTAGTGCACACAGAAATTACTTATTCAATGCTAGTTCAAGCTTTATTTTGGTAATGTTTGTCTGGCGAATCCTGAGCACCTTGAGATTTTGGCTGTTTTAGCGTGTCCTCTTTCTGAAATGTTAACCTATAATTCAATACTGTTAGGCATCATGAGGGCTTGAATTTGTTGGAAATGCATAATAAATCCAATTTGCTCCAAACTTTGCGCAAAATCTGTTTTGCTGCGGCCACAAAAATCAGCTAGCCAGTCATCATTGACCCCCATCACCACTGATTCAGTAGAAGCTCTGTTAAGTTGAGGTCTTGTCTTTATGTTGCTGTCATCCCTGGCCCCCAAATCATTGTAGTCACCTAAAGGATGTTCAATCACCTAAAACGTTCAAGATTAAACCACTACCCCTGACCATGATACACATTATAGCCTTAAAACTAGATTTTAATTTGTTCTTGAATATTGCAGTGTTCTCTACACAGGTGTAAGAAATTGGATTATTATTTGGGGTGGGTGACTAACCACCTCAAGGAATAATCACAACCCTTGTCAGAGTGAACCCTCAAAGCCACTAAATTAACCTGAGGTCAACCTTCTGGTAACTATGGCACAGAGCTGGCAGGCTTATCCTAGAGACAATGTGTAAAGTATGTCTGAAGTGCAAAAACAGAAATAAAATCAATATGCATAACAATAACCAAATTATAATAGAGTAAAATATAATAAACAAAATTAAATCAAAATGACAAACATGCAATAAGGGGAATATGAGAAATTCATTTTTAAAGTTTTAACAAGAAATAGTGCAAAAAATCAGAAAGTGCCAATGACAATGAATGGTCATGGTAGAATGAGACCTAGGTGTGCTTTGAGGCTGACCGTGATGAAACACGGGTCAGATACACCAACAAGGTTTGTCCTGGTCAAATATGTTACCTTCTGCCTTACTCCTTTAAGCCCCAATCCACCACAGGATTGCACTTGAGGCAGCCACTGTACTCACAATAAACCCAGAGACAGACTTCTAGTAGGACAAAAGCAAAGTCCTTCAGCAACTATACATGGATCCACAAGAATTGTCTTGGTATCCTGTATCCACCCTTTCAAGTAAGCCCCCAGTGTTATATTTAGAACCCAGAGACAGACGTCGGGTTAGACAAAGTAGGAACTTCAACAACCAGACAATAGATAGACAAGAATTATCTTGGCCAGACAATAGATAGACAAGAATTATCTTGGCATCCAATTCTTTGCCTTTCAAGTGCCCCAAAGATGTATATGTAAACCCAGAAGACCTGTCAAGCAGGATTTGGCACTCAAGCAGGATTTGGCACTGTAATGTCAAAAACGATGCTCACAGCCCCATCCTTGCATATTCTGGTAGGTTCAGAGGGGTCATCTCTGCCCATTCAGATCACCCTATTGTGTTCTCTGGAGAGGCATTTCTCACCTTTTTCACACCTACTCAAATGCTAATAAGTATCTTGTAGACGTTTAAGAGCAAATGCAATTTAGTCTTCAGGAACTTCAGGTAGGGGAAAGTAACTTTCTAAAGGTTACTTTTCCTTAACTTTTATTAAAAATGTAACTTCGCCATTGAATTGGACTTTTAATAACTTTTTACAATAGTTGTTTCATTATTTTTCTAGCTTGTTCCCGAGATACAGTATAAGAATTTTTAATTTGTACCATGATTTTCAACATAGGATAGCTAGGCCTGCCAAAGTGAAAAATAGATTTTGAGTGCAAGTCGATGTAAGGACATGTTAGCATTAAATTTCGGATCACTGACAGAATATTGTGTCTACAAATATTGGGACACAGAAATATTGTGTCAAAAATATCGTTGTCTAAAATATTGTGATCCCATACCTATAATGTAAATTACAAAAATATTGTGACAAAAATATTGTTTATAAAAATTGCATCCAAAAACAGGCAAAAATATTGGTTTTAAGTTAATATTGATTTAAAATTTGTGTATTTTAAAAATGTCACTCCTTAATTGTAAAATAATTTAAATTATATTTACTTCAATTATATGTATATATTTATATTCGCACAAAAAAACAAAGGTTAAAGATAAGTTATAGCTAGGAAAACGTTATTTATATTTGCTATACAAACCCAACTTAAACTGCATACACATTAGGCATTCTAAAGTTAACATTACATTTTTAATTTATCATTTATGCACCACTTTCAAATTATTATGTCATACTTATAACTCACATTTATACTCATGCATCACCTTAAAATTCATGTAACTCGCACACCTCCATACACAGTCTTCTCAACTCACTCGCCACCTTACATTAACTACAACTCGCCCTTTCTCAATGCACTACCCATACCCTTGAATATTACAGAAGTTAGAGCTTATGAAATGATTGCATTAATAACAACACTTATGACTTCTAAATTATATCATGTGGCAGAAAATAGTGCATGATACAATGGCATGCCAATGTTTATTAATCATTTTCTTGACATTGTGTGCCTGGTTAGAAAAGGTGGTAATAGATCTAACATTTCCATCTTCTTCAGTTGAGGGCTTAGTGCATGGGTGTAAAAGATTCTGTCTGAGAACCTGATATATTCTTTCTTTGGCTTCTTGGATAACATTGGGGCTGTAGCCTCTCCATGAACCTGTGTTCCATCCTGTCCCTTTCTGCCTCAAAGGCTGTAGTGGTTCTGCAGTTTATCTGCAAGGAACGCTAAACCAATGATAATGCATTACGTTTACTTTGTATGAATGCTAACTTGCGAGACAATACATTAAATTCACAGTGTACGCTTTGTATTTCACAGATCAGGTCTATTTCTATTAAGTTTGTATTATTTTTTTAGACAAAGTCTAGCCATTATATCATGTGAGCTGCATACATTATATTGACAAACTGTGCTTGAGGTTCACTGAGCTAGAACTGTTTATTTTGATTGCAAACAGCAACCAGTTTGTCTGCTGACTGGGACTAAGTATATAATGTAGAACCTATGATGATGGATTATCTTCACCGCACACTAATGCTGCATTCGGAGCTATCTTCTTAAACGTACTGTGTAGGCTTTGGATTTCACAAAGCATGGTTACTTGTCATGATGTTTATATTAATTTCAAAATGAATGTTTAGTCAGCACACCAGTGATCTGTATTTTAAATTATATTCACAAACTGTACTTAATAAACATGTTGGCTAGCATTGGTTATTTGATTGTCATTAGCAAAGTATATTGTTGACTTTTTATACCTGCTATGCATTTCAAACTGCATTATTCATGTATTCTAAGATGGTGTTGGTTTTACCCTTGAATCTTGATGGTACTGTGTGGATTTGTCCTTTTTCACTGTAGTGTAATCTATTTCACTTCAGGTAAGAGCTTCACTCTCAGACCCATGAGCAAAGCTACGTCGAAACGCGTCAGGAGAAATGTATCTGTAATAAAATTGATTCGTACAGCATCAGTAGTGTCTGAGCGAGTCCTTTCTACCCGAAGGAGCACATATGTTTATGTTGAGGGCCACTGGAGCCCAGCTCAGACTACCGCCAAGGAGGTCTGGGACTCCGGGACTTGTGTGTGTGTATGTGTATATATATCACCTTCTCCACGTATCCTTGTACTCCCCTTCCACGGGAAAGAACGGAATGCGAACCACCATTCAGTGCTCAGTACGTTTTTATTTTCTTGCCATCAAAACCACCACGACTGCCATGACGCGTTTCGGCCTAACCAGGCCTTGATCACATGACGCTCTTTCGGAGTCTCTTTACTTTTTTAAAGTGCAAGTGCATACACACGTGATCACACAGATCGACAGAAAAGAAATACTTATTGTGCGTGTCTGTCTTTGTGCAAATCAGCGATCAATAACTTAAATAGATGTTAATTCAACAAGAATAAATAATTAAAACAAATATACGTAAAATACATAAATTGTTAAAATTCAAGTTGATCTTGTTTAAAAACAAACCGTGTTCAAGTATCTTAGTACATGTAAACCTCTCTGAAGAGCTCTAACGAGAGCGAAACACGTGTCAGGGGTTGCTTTTATTCATTTCAGGTTGGCTTGGATGGTATTTTACCAATCCAAAACTGTAATACTGTGCCTGGAGTGGTAAAAGGGTTTGCCCATTTTAAGGCTCGGCAGGGATAGCGCTGTGCTAATCCTATGCTTAAAGACTTTGCTGTAAAAATGGCAAAAGACTTTGTCCCTTTCTATCTCGGCGTGGATAGCACTGCGCTAATCCTATGCTTAAAGACTTTGATAGAAAAGCAGACATTTGAGGTGAGCAAATTTAGAGTGTCGGTGGTGTTGAGAGTGCTCTTACTGGAGCTACTTTCCACCTAAACTTGAGAACTACCCAGAGTTCTCTGCTTCTGTTTTTGCATAATTTATTCGTCACTCTATGCCTGAAAGGGTTTTGTTTTGGCTTATACTGGGTGCTCCCTTGTGTCTGGACAAAGCGATACCTCTCTGAAGAGCTCTAACGAGAGCGAAACACGTGTCAGGGGTTGCTTTTATTCATTTCAGGTTGGCTTGGATGGTATTTTACCAATCCAAAACTGTAATACTGTGCCTGGAGTGGTAAAAGGCTTTGGCCATTTTACAGCTCGGCAGGGATAGCACTGTGCTAATCCTATGCTTAAAGACTTTGCTGTAAAAATGGCAAAAGACTTTGTCCCTTTCTATCTCGGCGTGGATAGCACTGCGCTAATCCTATGCTTAAAGACTTTGATAGAAAGGCAGACATTTGAGGTGAGCAAATTTAGAGTGTCGCTGGTGTTGAGAGTGCTCTTACTGGAGCTGCTTTCCACCTAAACTTGCGAACTACCCAGAGTTCTCTGCTTCTGTTTTTGTATATATATATATATTTATATATATATATATACTTCAACTTCAGTGCCGTTCCCGCCGCTGTGCTCCAAATCACGGGGGCTTTCTCAGTTTCCATATAAGGCACCACTGTTCTCAATAAAACAGACACTTCCAGCTGATACAATTTTTCTGATGTATTTCTTGTTCACAATTCATTTGTATATATATATATATGCTGCCACAACGGTGAACAATCCAGTCAGTCCGAAAGAAGGACAGCACTCACGGGAAATCTTTTCACTGATTTATTTGTGCGAAACCTCCCCCACACCAATAGATGCGTTTCGGCGTTGCCGCCTTCCTCGATGTCGGTAAGAAGCTATACAAGCCACCATTTTAAAGTGCACAGTGCTTAGGTAAAAACCAAAATTCATAAACAGCGAAGACGGCCCGGATTAACTTTTTGCACCATAATATGGGGTCCATCATAGCGGCCATCTTTTAACATGTCTCTGGCAGTAATGTATATGTACAGATCTGTCTACAGAACAATTACTGTGTGAGAAACAGGCAGGTGTTTTAAGAAAAATAAACTAGGCAAAATTGCAAATATTGTATAGAAGATTTAAAACAAATCTCATAAAATATTGCACGTTTTAAATTATGCTTATAAACTCCTCAACTTGATTGTAAGTACCGAACCTGTTTGGGTATTTAAAACAAACCACCAAGCCCTGAATGGCAAGTAATACATCTCGTAAGAGTAATGTATATGTACAGATCTATTTACAGAACAATTACTGTGTGAAAAACAGGCAGGTATTTTAAGAAAAATCAATAAACTAGGCAAAATTGCGAATATTGTATAGAAGATGTAAAACAAATGTCGTAAAATATTGCACTTTTTAAATTATGCTTATTAACTCCTCTACTTGATTGTAAATACCGAACCTGTTTAGATGTTCAAATCAAACAATCAAGCCCTGAATGGGCAAATGATACATCTCGTAAAAGGAATGACAGGGGCTGCAGAAAAAAGTGACAAGAAATGGGTCCCCTTAGTTCATCTGACAGAAAATTCATATTTATAAATACATCTATGGAACCAATTTCAATTAAAAACAATTTCATTTGACATTGAGAATGTCCCTAAGCCTAACTGGGTTAGATGATAAGCAAAACCCCAGACATAAGCACAAAGGAAAGGCAAAGCGAAGTCATATGGGCAGCACTAAATACTAGAGATGTTAGTCTAGGTGGGTCCAGAGTTCTTCTGTTACATTCAAACCAGTCGGTGCAATGGTATCAAGGTCAATGATATATGTAGACTCCATTCTCCGTAGAGTCCTGACCCTGTTCCCCCCTCTTTCCTGTTTGGGGACCTGATCTATACAAAAGAATGTTAACAGATCACGATTACTGTTATGTGTTAACTGAAAATGGCGAGCCACTGGGTATGTCGGGTCTTTCTTCGCGATTGCGCGCATATGCTCTAAAACACGCCTTTTTGCCGGATGGATGGTGCTCCCCACATACAGTTTACGGCATGGACATTCTAGGCAGTATATCGTGAAGTCTGAGTTACAGTTCAACAGACACCTGATTTTTCTCTTTACTGTGGGACCCTCCATAGTACCGTAACTAATGGTTTTCTGACTATATTTGCAGGCCTTGCATTGCATACACGGATAAAATCCGGTGATGTTATCTTTCCTATGTGTAGGTGCACGGTAGTGGCTCGAGACCAAATAATCACTAACAGATTTGCAGCGTTTATAAGTGATCAAAGGTTGGACTGGAATGACCTCTTTCATGATGGAATCTGTTTTCAAAATGTGCCAATTCCTTTTAAAGATACTCACTAGTTGCGGAGATCTAGAATTGTAGCGAGTGATCATTCTGGCGGGTTGAATATTGCTGCTAGGTATTATGGCATGTCTTGTCTTGGGTATAAGTAGTTCTGCTCTCGTGACTGTATCTACTCTTTTATCTGCCGCACTAAGAATCTGATATGAGTAGCCTCTAGTCTTGAAACGCCTAAAAGCTTCATTTTTAGCTATTTGATATTCCTGAGCTGTTGTACAATTGCGTTTCAATCGCAATCATTTCCCATACAGGATGTTGTTAATCATGCTCTTAGGGTGGAAACTCTGCACATGTAAGACAGAGTTGCCCGCTGTAGGCTTTCGATAGAGTCGGGTCAAAATCTGTCTATCAGCTACATATACTTCAAGGTCTAAGTACACCACACTAGTCTCACTAATATGTCCGCTGAATTTAAGGTTTAAGTCATTGGAATTCAGAAAGGTTATGTATTCCTCCGCCGAGGATCGACTGCCCCGCCACACGATGAAGAGATCATCAATGTAGCGGGCCCATAGTGTTACATTTTCAAACCAATTATTGGGTGTGTCCCTCCATGCCACGTGCTTCTCCCACCAGCCCACGAACAAGTTTGCGTAGCTGGGGGCGAAGCACGTGCCCATCGTGGTCCCCCGCTGTTGTCTATAGAGCTGACCTGCGAAAATGAAGATGTTATTTTCGAGACAGAATTGCACCATTTCTAAGAGCATTTTGTTATGCGACCGGAATTTCAAGGGGCGTTTGTCTAAGAACCATTGTACCGCTCTTATACCTTGTTGGTGATTAATACAGGTATACAAAATGGTAATATCAAGAGTTATGAGCAGCATGTCTTCCTCCCACATTATGCCTTCAATTTGTCTCAGGAAGTCCCGCGTGTCTTTAATGTACGAGCTTAAACTCTTCACCCATGGTGCCAGGAAGGAGTCTATGTAGATAGAACAATTTTCCAATAGGCTGTTAATTGATGCCACTATCGGCCTCCCAGGTGGATTCAACTCATCCTTATGCACCTTGGGGAGGTGGTAAAAGGAAGGGAGGACTGGATGCTCACAGAGCAGAAACCTATACTCATCCAAGTCTAACATCCCATTCTCTCTCCAAAATGTTAAACGTTGATGAAAGCTGGAGATACAGTTCACATAGTCCACTCTGTTCACTGGTAAATAACATTCCTTGTCCTGTAGTTGGTTCATCGCTTCCTTTAGATAATGTTCCCTGGAAAACAAGACGATGTTTCCCCCCTTGTCGGAAGGTTTTATGATTATTGCATTATCATTTTTGAGGGACTGTATAGCCTGCCATTGGACAAGGGGGATGTTGAACTGCGTCTTGATGGTATTTTTGTTATTCTCCAGACGTTTCAGATCCATAATTACTGCGTCATTGAAAACATCTATGGCATCAAAGGGTGTCTGCGGAATGGTTCTCGATTTCTTTTTGAACCCGCTCCTTCCACTAGATTGGGTTATTCCTGCTTCTTCTAGAACAGTGTCATAGTCTCTGTTTTCTGAGGCTTCAAGGGAATGCAAAGTTGCCAATGTCTCCAGGTCATTCCCGGTGAGTGATTCCGTATCTCCAGCATAGATGATATCTCCAGTGTTACTGGTTGGAGTAGGGTGTAGTAGATGTACTTTCTGTAATTCTAATTTACGTGTGTACTTGAAAAGATCTACTCTGGCTTCGGTGTAGTCAAACCCGGCTCTTGGGCAAAATGTCAGTCCCAGTTGTAATACTTTGACTTCATCCTCGGTGAGTGTCCCTATATATATATAAACACCAAAATTGCTTAACTTAAATGAAATTCTAAAGTAATATAAAATAAATTTCTTATACTGTACACAAATTTTAAAAAATTAACATATATTAATATCTTAATTTACATTTTTTATAAATAATACTTTAAATAAAATTAATGAATACAATAAATATCTAAAATATTTACTTACTATTAGGTACAAGCAACTGGATACTTTCTCGGAAGATGAGTGAGCTAAACAAGTCAATATAACATAACAACATATAACATAAATTCATGGCAAGTATGTTCGGGCAAAGAAAGGATTGCTATACCTCACCTTCATGGACCTAAGCTCAGCATTTGACAATGTTGACAGAGGCAAACTCTGGGTCAAATTTCTGGACTTGGGAGCAGAGGCGGGGTTGGTGCATGTCCTAAGTTGACTACACGAGGATGTTGAAGGCTGTGTTCGGTACGGTATTAATGGGGAGTGTACCCCATATTTTAAAATCAGCAAGGGAGTACGTCAAGGGTGTGTCCTTGCCCCATTTTTCTTAAGTATATACATCAATGACTTGGAGAAATATCTGGGAAATATTGTGGCAGATCAAACCCGAGGGCAGGGACAAGAGCCATCCCCGTATTAATGTATGTGGACGATTGCGTCCTCATGTCCAGAACAGCGACGGGACTACAGAGGTTGCTGGAGGGATTTGTTGCATTTATGGGATCTCTAGGGCTACAAACCAACAAAACTAAGTAATTTACCATGATCTGCAGCCGCCCTAAAAGGAAGACAAGATTATTTCATATCCAAGGCACTAGGCTAGAGACTGTGAGCACATTCACGTACTTGAGGATACCCTTCGATGAGAGTTGTAATTGGAGACACCTGGCATGGGTCAGATGCAAAACAAAAACACTAATTGTTTGGTCAGATGTACACATATGGAATAAAATGTGGGTGCCATATATGAATTTGCCAAGAAACTAGGATCCTGGGGGCGTGGCCTAGCGATCCATCATGGTGGACGCGTGCTAGGCGAGCTCCGCTCAGTCTTTAGCAATCATCCTGCATTTATCCTGCTTCTCCGTTCGAAATCGAGGATCGAAACGCGCCTTGTGCATGGCGTGGGAGGGGGCTACCTTTAGAGCCCCATATCGTGATTAGAGGGCCGATTTGGAGGCTGAGGTGGAGGTGGCTCATGTCGTGGCCTGCATCGCGGCGTAGTTGAGGCGGGGCCTCGTGGATGCCGGCTGCGGCCGAGAGGACTACGTGCAGCGGCTCAGAGGCTTCCAGGAGTGGGAGAAGATGCTAGTGGAGTGCCTGGCCGGGACGTTTGGTCGTGCTGGGGGCTCCGGGCGGTGGAGGCTGTCCGGAGATGTTTCCCGATACCTGGTCAGTGGCGTTGATGTTCCGCCCCCCTCTGCCTGCGGTCTTGCCTCCGGCGGCCACATCGGGCCACGCGGGCCGCGGGGAGTGGGCTTTGATAGTGGACTTGTGGGGGCCTTCCAGGACCCGGGCCGGTGCGGTGATCGACGGCCTTACCTGGGATTGTTACCTGGCACCCGGGAGCGACGGTGCGGTTACGCCCCTCCTCCTCACTGCGGTCTCGCATCGGCGGTCATATCGGGTCGTGCAAGTCACTGGGGGGGGCATTTGCCTGCGGATTTGTGGGGGCATTTCTGGACCCGGGCCGGTATGGTGCTTGACGGCCTCACCCGAGATTGTTACCCGGCGCCCTCCCCCTCGCTGAGGTCTCCCATCGGCGGCCATTTCGGGTCGCGTGGGCCGCCAGGAGGGGGCATCTGCCTGCAGGCTTGTGGGGGCACTTCTGGACTCGGACGGAGGTGGTGACCAGAAGCTGTCTGCCGGGGACCCCTGGAAAAAAAGCGCGGTTGGTGGGAGCCCCCCCGGCCCTACAGTGAGGGGCTGTGTGAGCGGTGGCACAGTTGAGCGGGGCAGAATCTTGGGTGACTTATCTACAGACATTGGCAGAGTGCTGTGCCACTACAGTGGCGAGGGATTGTCCGCAGGCCCGCGGCGAGCGGCTCTTGGTTCCGTGCCCATCCCCTTTGGTTGGCGGACTCGCGTGCGGCGGGCGGATCGGGCCACGCGGGCCCGCAGGAGGTGAGGTGTGCTCTTCAGTAGCCTGGCGTGAAGGCTTAAGGGCCCGGGCCTGCGCGGTGAGTGCGGCTTGGTGGCGGGGGTCCCGTGAGTTGTGGGGTCTGGGGTGCGCTCCCTGCCCTTTCCCCTTGCCGCGCCTTGCACAGCAGAGGGGCCGCCCTAGCTCATAGGGTCCTGGAGGGTCGGAGCCTCGGGTCTTAGCCCCTTGGACACGGATGCCTGCCCACACAGGGCGCTGGTGATATCAACTGGTGGAGAGACGCTGTGGCTGGACTGGGAGGATCTGGAGCACTGTGTGCGTGGAGAGCCTGACTGTGTCTGCTTGCTGAGGTGGTCATTGAAAGAAACGGTTACCCCCCGTCGTGTTGGGTCTGGGAGACTGTACCATCCTATAGGAATCGCACTGTGAGCTGGAGCGGGGCTGTCCCGGGAGTTGCGCAGCTCAGAGGTCATCATAACGAAGGATAAAACTGGGGGTGGCTCTGCCAAACAAAGCACATTAGACAAGTTCACTGGCCCGGGGGCTACTGTGACTGAGCCTGGAGGAGCACAGGGGGGCATGCCGGATAATGCTGCGCTCATGGTGGCCATTACACAATCCAGGGACGCCCTAGATGCTAAAATCGGGGCCGCGGGCTCAGACGTGATGCTGCTTCGGCAAGATCTGCGCAACACTGTGGGGCGTATTACGGAGGCCGAGACCAGGATTTCTGGAGTGGAGGATGTGGTCACCACTCTCCCAAAAAAGGTTGCTTCTTTGGAGACCGCCCAGCGGGGTCTGGCGACACGAGTGGAGGATGCAGAAGGCAGGGCCAGACGTAACAACCTCCGCTTTGTCGGCTTTCCCGAGGGCTGTGAGGGGGGGACATGGAGCGGTTCCTTACCCAATGATTGGAGGGTTGGCTCCCCTCGGAGTCCCTGTCTCGATGTTTTGTGGTGGAGCGAGCCCATAGAGCCCTGATGCAGAAGCCTCCGCCGGGGGCTCGGCCGAGGTCAGTCATAGCCAAGCTATTGAATTATCACAATCGGGATGTCATCCTGAAACAGGCCAGAGCCAAGGATCCGTTGATGTACGACAATGCCCGTATTCTGGTGTTTCCTGATTATACGAGGCTGGTTCAACAGAAGAGGCAATCATTTCTGGCAGCTAAAGCCCGCCTTCGGGTCCTCAAGCTTCCTTATGCCTTGCTGTACCCGGCCAGACTGTGGGTTATCTATCAGTCCCGTACTCACTTTTTTGACTCACCGGAAGAGGTCTTCCATTGGACGGACGAGACGGTGAAGACACGTCCACATACACCGCCCAGAAGGGAATCAGATTCCTTGTCCAGCGAGGTGGTGCAGAAGCCGCCTAAACCAAAGCCCAAGGGGAGCAGGCGCTCCAGGTCCAGACGTCGATCTCAATCCTGCAGTGACCCCTCCCGCGCTGGGTCGATGTCTAAATAGAATGCCTTGGCATCATAGGCATCACTGGAATTCCAGTCCCGAGAGACCTGGACATTATCTGCTCAGACCGGAGAAGCACGAATGAGGGCCAGTCCCTCTGCTGGACCTTGTCTGACAGAGAGAACGCTTGCTGACAATGGGCTGTAAGTTGGGAATCCATTGGCGGGGGAGGGCTGGGTACTCCCGTTGGGGTCCGCAGGCCGCCTCCGCCACGACAGATACTTCAGCGGTTTTGACGTATTGGGTGGGGGGGGGCAGTTGGGTTGTTTTTGTTTCCTGATCACACTATGTCCTACCTGTACAAAGCCATCACATACACGCCAGAGGGCTATCCTTTCACCTATGGTCGATGCTAGGGCCTCAAATGGTAGTCCCATTGGATAGACAGCGCGTTCACCCTGGTACTCGCGAATAATGAGCTGGAATGTTAGGGGGGCGCTAGATAAAATCAAAAGAGGGGCTATACTCCAACAGGCTAAATGTGCTCAGGCTGATATCCTTATGTTACAAGAGACGCACCTAATGGGGATGAAAGCGCTTTGTTTCCAACGCTATGGTTATACCCAGGTATTCCATTCTGGGTTTTTAAGGGGTTCCCGGGGGTGGCGGTCCTGATTCATCGCCGGGTTCCTTACCAGCATGTTAAAATGTGGACGGACGCCCAGGGGAGATATCTCTTTCTCCAGGGCACTGTATATGATGAGCGGGTGGTGCTGGGTTGTGTATATGCCCCTCCGCAGCTTTCCTGGGGTCTGGTCGAACGACTCCTGACTTTATGGGCGGCTATGCCGTCTGCTCTGTCTATTGTGGGGGGAGACTGGAACGATGTGATGGATATGGCCAGAGACCGATGGAGGCTGGGGGGACGCCCTGATGTTCACCAGTCCACTAAATTGCGTTCCCTGGTGACGGGGCTCGATTGGGTAGACCCTTGGCGTCGGTTACATGGAGATGAGCAGGGTTACACATACCTATCGGCAGTGCATGACTCCTACTCCCGGCTAGACTATATATTTGTGCCCCTGGCAGCGGCTGGCAGAGTGGTGGAGGCTGCCATCCTTCCGCGGGGTCTGTCGGATCACTCGCCGGTGACTCTCACTATACAGATGGGTCCAGCGCGGCTGCCTTTTAGATGGCGCCTCTCGGTCTGGAATCTACAGAATGAGGATTATAGGGTACACATTGAGCAAGCCATCGACCGCTACCTGGAGCTCAATGTGGGATCGGTGGAGGGGGCTGAACCCCTGTGGGAGGCAATGAAGCCCACCATACGGGGTGTTGATATTTCCTTTTGCTCGGCAGCCCGCAGAGAGCGTAGGGAGTCCCTTTTAAAGTCAGAGGTCAACATTATAGAGCTAGAGAGTAGTAGTAGGGGGGACGGGGGTGGCCAGGTTCGCCATCAGCTATTGTTAGCGCAGCGGACGCATGCAGACCTCTTGCTGGACGAGGCCCGTCAGGCATGGCTGGCGACTCGGAGCAGGGTGTATCAGTGGGGGGATAAGTCTAGTAAATTGCTCCACAGGTTGTGTCAGGGAGCATTGTGTCCTCAGGCTCTCCCTGGTATAGTCAGCCCAGATGGGAAACCCCTTGGAGATCCCTCCAAGATTGCTGAAAGCTTTGCAGCATATTATACCGGGTTGTATGCTCCCAGGGAGTGCCTTCACGAGGACGTGATCTGTCGTTTTCTTGATGATCTCCCGCCCAAGGCCCTATCTAGTGTGGCATGCAAGTAGCTTGACCTCCCCCTTACAGAGGAGGAGTTTGGGGCCGCCTTGCGGGATCTGAACTCTGGGAAGTCTCCAGGTCCTAATGACTTCCCGTGCGAATATTTCAAGAAATACTTTGCGCGGCTGGGGTCCCACTTTCTAAGGGTGGTTGAGGAAGCCAGGGAGCGAGGTTGTCTGCCTCGGGACTGGAGACACGCAGAGGTGGTGGTATTCCACAAGCCGGGCCGACCCCCTGACCAACATGCCTCGTATCGCCCTATTTCAATGCTGAATGTGGAGGCGAAGATTTTGGCTAAAGCCTTGGCTAATTGCCTTCGGTCCCATATTACTACTCTGGTGCATCCCGACCAGGCGGGTTTCATGCCTCAAGGAGCGATGCGCCATAATATTCGCTGTGCGCATGTAGCTATAGCAGCTGTTCAGGGAGCGGGAGTACAGGCGGCGTTGTTATTGGCAAATATGGATAGGGCGTTTGATTCCCTCAGCTGGGTTTACCTGTTTGCGCTGCTGCGCCGCCTGAATATCGGCCCACGTTTCCTGTCTTATCTGAATTTGCTGTACACTGACTTAACTGCTTCGGTGCGCATCGCTGGCTCTACTTCCTCCACATTTTCCATCAGACGTGGCAACAGGCAGGGCTGTCCTTTGTCACCATACCTGTTTGCATTGGCTATGGAACCCTTGGCTGCCTGGGTGCGGATGGATGCACAAGTGTCGGGATTGGAATGGGCACATGGACTTTCGGACCGTATTGCGCTATACGCAGACGATGTGTTATTCTTTCTTACAAATGTCAATAGGACGGGACCAAGGCTGCTCCGCATTATGCATATCTTTGGGGAGTCATCTGGGTTATTTATGAACCCCCGCAAGTCCACCTTGTGGGTACTGGGGAAAGCGGTGGGCCTAGGATCTTGGACTTCGGCGGTGCAGGTCACTACGGAGGGGGTGAAATATTTGGGGGTATTCCTGTCGGACTCGCCTGGCGTGTCTTGGGATAGAAATCTTGCCCCGGTTTGGGCACGCGTGCGGGAGGATCTTAAGACCTGGTCCCATATGCCCTTGTCCATATATGGCCGATCGGCTATCTTTAAGATGGTCTCGCTCCCACGCTTATTGTATCAATTGCAAAATCATCCATATCCGATTCCTCCCAAATGGTTCCGACAGGTTAATGCGGCCTTGGGGCAATTTCTGTGGGCAGGAGGTGTGGCTAGAGTGGCGTTGCGGACGTGTTTTCTGTCTACGTATTGCGGGGGGCTGGCTACCTCTGATATTCAATCATATTATATGGCCTCGCACCTGCTCGTATTAAACGAGTGGTGGTATGGGGACAGGGCGGACCCTGCCTACGCTGTTGAGCAGAGGTGTATGGGGGATTCTACCTTGCATGCTATATTATATTCGGCACCGCTGCGCAACTCTTTGCCGCCAGCCACGAGGGTTGTGTTTCAGGTTTGGAAGCAGGCACTTCGTAGGATGGGGTGGTGGGGTAGATTAACGAGAGAGACCCCCCTTTGGAACAATGGGTGACTGCCACAGCTGGCTACTCTGTCTGGGTTTCGTGACTGGGATAATATCGGGATTTCGACCCTGGCGGACGTAATGCGGGGACTGGTCCTGAGGTCCTTCCAGGATCTCCAGCAGGCTTTTCAGATGCCGAGGACCCAATTTTATAGATACCTCCAGTTCAGGAATGCCATCTCCCCTAGTTTGGAGGGGTTGGAGTCCCTTCCCGAGTTTAGCCCGGTTGAGGCAAAGGTATTTATGGGAGATCTCCAGGACCACAAGATCTCTAAAATTTATCAATCCCTAGTCACGCATAGCTCCTCTACACTGCAGAGGCTCAGAGAGGCCTGGGAGAGTGATGTAGGTTCATTGGAGGAAGAGGACTGGACGGAGGCGCTGGCCTCCCCGCGGGGGGCTGCAATAGCGGCGCGCCTGCGCTTTATCCAGTTCAAGTACCTTCACCGGGTGTATTTTACGAGAGTTAAATTGTGGAGGGCGGGATTGGTGGCCTCCCCTGTGTGTCTTAGGTGTGAGCGGGAGGAAGGAACTCTGATGCATACAGTCTGGCACTGCTCTGCTCTCGCCAGATTTTGGAGAAATGTCATGGCCTGCCTCTCGGAAGTATTGGGTTGGGACCTTCCCTGCTCACCAAAGTTGGTACTCTTGCATATCATGGACGGGGTGGGGGGCAACATATATAAACGCCATCTTATGTTATTGGGTTTTACCTTGGCCAAAAGAGACATTGCAAAGTTGTGGAAAGCATCTGTAGCACCTTCCCTGTCTGCGTGGAAGAATGGCCTGGATTTCTGCATGGGGTTGGAGATCCCAATTTTCAAAGCGCTGGGTTGCCCGCAAAAACATTTCAAAATTTGGAAGCGCTGGGGTCTGCAGTTGGAGCCCATCTCTACGGAAGGTGTACCAAACTTCGTTTAAATTCCCTGTACTTGTATAACAAAAATCAAGGTGTATTAATATGCTTTACATGTTGGTGTGGGGGCTTTGCCCACGGCGTGCTATTCTGGGGAGGATTACGTGTGACGGGAGGGGGGTGGTTGGGTTTATTTTCTTGTTTCCTTCTATTTGCATTTCCTTCCATTTCTTCTGGATTATTTTCTCTTTAAATGTCAAAGTCATGATGATGTAAGTTTATTGTGCAGTAGTTTCTGGGTTACAGAGCTCTGCATCCTATTTGTTATTTGACAAATAAAATCTGTTTTAAAAAAAAAAAAGAAACTAGGATCCTCCCCAGTGGATGTGCTGCTTAACATTTATAAGGCCAGATGCATTACAGAAGCAACCTATGGAGCTGGGATATGGGGAACACACAAGCCCTCTTCATTACAGGTTGTTGAAAATAAATTTGAACGTAAACTTTTATGCCTACCTAGGACTGTATCTGCATCCATCTGTCACGAAGAGTTGGGCCTTGTTCATGTAAGAGATCTAGTTTTGCTAGCTGCACTAATATTATGGATCTCAGTTTGGAATCGCCCGGAAGCTGTCTTGACCAAGAATGTAATCAATGACTGTATGAAACTAGACAAGGCAAGTAGTATTGACTGGCTGGAATATATTAAGACTCAACTGACCATTATAGGAGGCATGAACTTTTGTACAACTCCTCGTGTATCTCTAGGCAGATGAAAATCCTGGTAAAAAAAGAATGCTTGGACTATATGATGAAGAAAAGAGAGGAAGAGGATTTTAGCAAATGGACAGTTAGAGCATAAAACATGTTAGTAACAACCAGAACTATAGAACCATATCTGCTCATTATTCCGAGTTCCCACCGTTACTACATGGTCAGATTCCACCTCAATCTGGCACATCTATCAGTGGCTTATCCTTCTACAGCTAGATGTGAACAGGATCTGATAGCCTGTCCCTGTGACTCGGTAGCTGTTCAATCACAACTGCATTTTTTCTTCTTTTGTGGGCTATATAAAAGGATTAGAAAGGCATTGCTTATCCCCTTGCAGAGGTCTCTGAAGATAAAGCAATGTAGACCTGCTCTGCTATATTTACAGCTATTACAAACAGACATGGTCTGCTTCACTGTTTATAAGTATATTTTATCGTCTGTCAGAGTACGGAAGCTGGTGGGTAAATAATTGCCAGTTATCATCACATAGTGGTCCACCAGCGCCCGCTTGTGTAACAGGTTCTCCTTACTATCACTGGAACCCATTGGATGCATAGGTTTTAAGATTGAACCTTAACCCGGTAACGATTGGTTCTGTAGCTCACATGACCAAGGTAGCGAGCTTTTAAGCACAATACAGTGCTTTATACTTTGCACAGCACAAGCACTTTATTACATATTTCAACATATCATACACAGTATTCTACCTACGTTGCAATATTAGTACAAAGATTTTTTACTCATGTCATTGATTGCATTTGCTGCATCTTAAAGAACTAATGGATTCTGCAAACGTATCCCAGAGCCAGTGAGTGCCGAAAATAATCTATACTGTAGCATTCCATCAGTATTTTATTGTGCACTCCAACAAAACAAGTGTTTGCCCTCATCGTATCGAACAAACTTTTAATATTTAATGTGAAAAACTTTGTCATTTTCTTTTTTAATATAGGTATTTTAAATACTAATTATAATAATAATTACTAATAAATACTAATAATATAAAAAATACTATAATAACTTTTAAAAATTCATTGTAATCAATACAACGGAAGTTATTAAATGGGGTTAGATTTAGTATTCCCACTCCAGTCTAAGCTACAGTAGGCAAAGCGTTGGACTTTAGAGAGATTAGATCTACTCTTCCCAAGCCAGGCTAAGTAACAGTAGGGAAAATGTTGGACTTCAGAGGGGACTTCTGAGGGGCTAGATTTATTATTCCAGGTCCAGTCTAAACAACAATAGTGAAAACATTGGGTTTTGGAGGGGTTAGATTTACTATTCCCACTCTAGTCAAAGCAACAGTCGGGAAGCTGTTGGACTTCAGACGTGTTAGATTTACTATTCCCACTCCAGTCTAAGCAACATTAGGGAACGCGTTGGACTTTGGAGGGGTTAGATTTACTATTATCATTTCATTATAAGCAACAGTAGGGAAAACGTAGGACTTTGCAAGATTTACATGTAACAATAAAAGTACAAACTATGTATTAAACCTATTTTAATACCGAATACAACATAATAGATTAAACTACATAGAAAACTATATTAAAACTAAAAAAACAAATTGTTATAAAATTTGAAAAATAATTACATTTAAAACTAAAATATACATTCAAAGTAACAAAATAAATTATAAAATGTATTGTATCAATTATACAAGTAACATAATAATATAAATAATAATCAATTTAATAATTAACTTGCAGTAAATAAAAACATATCAATAACTTTAAATTAAATTTAATGTAATTATCTTCCCACCCTGACAACAATATTCTCTGTCACAATATTTCTGTAGCAACAATATTTTTTTAACAATATTTCTGTATCTTGATATTTTTTACTCAAGACTTTGTCCAAATACCTTACATTTTTACTTATCTTACTTTTAAATACCATGCACCATGCCTTGTGGGCGATAAGGCCTACATACGGGTGGCTTATTAATGTTTAAATGAGATCTGTTGACCTGTGAAAGGGTTTATTTTGACAGGGCGAATTGTAGTTTTTACAGTGCTACAGTGAGGTTTCACTGGTAGGCCTGAAGTCTTTTTTTGCAATGCCACTGTAGGCAATGGCACAATAGGTGCTACAGGCCACTGGTCGCATTGAATTCCCAGGCCTTGAGTACACCTTGTACAATATGATCAGGTCTTATAGATAAGTTAAATATACCAATTAGGAATAAGCCAATTTGACCATGTTAAAGAGGGAGCATAGGCACTTTACTACTGGTTGGCAGGGGTATAGTGCAGAGATGTCTAAAGCCAGCAAAAATATAGGATTCACCAAAAGGTGAAAACTCCAGGATGACCATGCAGAAAAGGTAGATATCCTACAACAGACCCATTTGAAAAGTCATCAAATAAACAAAAAAGGGGCAGAACCAGCTCACACCAAATTCAGTCTACAATATTCATCAGTCCCATACTGAAAACATTCTACTGCCTACCTGAGTGGGAAAAATAGAGTGCAAGATACTTTACACTCACCAAAAGATGCTGAGAAGCTGCAGTCTAGCTATCTTAGAAACATCTCTATACAATTAGCAGTATGTTCCTCTGGATCCCGGACCTCTAAGTCTTGACGAAATCTTCCCTTGATTGCAGTAGTTAAATAATACCTCTTCGTAGTCAGCCTATGACCATACTTCTTAAGAGAATTTGACTTGACTATGGCAATGTACTGTACTTGGGCGCAGACAAGGCCGCAGTTCGTCATTTACAGCTCATTCAAAACTCGGCCGCTCGCCTGCTTTTTCGGTTGCCTCGACAAGCCTTTATCTCTCCTCTGCTCCATCAACTTCATTGGCTTAAGGTAAACAAACGCATTGAGTTCAAGGCTCTATGTTATATGTTTCAAGCTAAGCACGGCTTGGCTCCCTCGTACATTCAAAGCCTGGTAAATCTTACCTACCTACCTGCCAGTTGAGATCGGCCAGCCTCTTTCTTTTTTCTGTTCTCAGAGTGCGGCTGACCCGTATGAGAGGCCGCTCGTTCTCCTACCTTGGACCTAAACTGTGGAATTCCCTCCCTTTGGTATTTAGGACCTGTCAGTCTCTTTTAGCCTTCCGTAAAAAGCTAAAAACCTTTCTTTATAACTAGGTTTAATCCCTCTGTTTCAGCTATCTGCAATCTTGCTTGCCCTGCTTAGCGCCGGGAAACCCTGTTGGGTAGCTGTGCACTTAATAAATCTTTTAAATAAATAAATAAATAAATATATTATGATTTGCATTTTCTAGTGCATTCGAACCATAAGGACAGCTCAGTACTTAAAAACCTTTGTGAAGAAATTAACTTCTATAATTCCCACAAAAATGAAACTAACAGACACCTCACCCCTCCTTAGAGATATTTCTTTTTCTATTTAATATTACACGTTTACTTGGATTCTGGATCCTGTCACCTTTTATCAGACTTTCAGCACTATATGTTTTTAAACATGACAGCTGTAATAAAGAAGGTATGACAAGAAATAAAATTTCAACCGGTTGAGTGCACACATTTGATCTACAGTCAGGCAGACACTCCAGATTTGGGTGCGTGAGTAGTATTTTTGTAGCCTGCTTTTCAAATAAAATTACCTCTGCCACAGTGATGCTTTTACAGAACAAACATGTTTCTCCTTCACTTATGAAAACAGTCTTGCCTCAAGCTAATTACAGAAATAACCATAATTCCGATGTCTAAGAGAGTGTGAAATATTGAACCGAATTCTGGGAGGAGGAAGTTTTGGGATTTATTAATCATTGAATTTGCAATAAATGTATGTTTTTCAGTTATGGTTATTTTATAGCTATGATAACAGCAAAACGATCTTGGGTACATGACTGCAAACATTACACTTTCCCAGAGCCTGAACTTTCTGCATAATACGGGATTCTTTTGAGCCAGCGGGCAGGCTCTTTAAGGTCATTTTATACTGTAGCGAAGTGAATGTGTATTGGAAAATTGCTATTTTCACAATCATTTCCCCGTGCTATTAATCGGCTTGCAATGAACGTGTTTATACATGAAGGACCTTATTTATGAAGGGCTTGCACCGCCATTGTCTCACATTTTGTGATGCTGTGGTGGTGTAAACAATGCTCCACACTGCCACAAATTTCCAAATTGATGCATCTAGGCAGATGCATCACTTTGTAAAGGCCTGCGCTACATTATACCTGCGTCAGGTATAATATATGCAGGGTGGGCGTTCCCCCGTGAAAAAGCCTCATAGAAGTGGCGCAGTGAAATCTATGAGATTTCACTGCACAACGTATACGACTTGACTGCGTCACAATCCTTACGTCTGATTCAAGCAGGCGTAAGGAGTGACGCGGGGCTTTTCACATGGGACTCGCTCATGTGTAATGACACATTACTGGATTTGCATCAGCTATCTGACATACTCCCGCAATGCATAATTTTTGCGCCACCCGATACAACAGGATTCCTGACGTATCTGTAAATCTTTGCGCCATGGAGCGCCGTATTGTAAATACGGTGCATCCATGGTGTCGTAAGGGTGGCGCAATGAAAAGTGACTCATCTGTGTTTTTGCCCAGCAATGCTCCACTTTTCATAAATGAGGCCCGAAATGTGTAGGGACTGACAGGAAGCGATAAGATGCCAAACAGGGTGTAATAAAGAAGATTCAACATTGAATAGTTCAGAACCTTTATACAGCATGGGTATCATCAACCGACATCCATTACCCACAGAATCAACAGTTAAGCTCTGGGAGTGCACAGTAGAATCTTAGCAACATTCTATGGAATGGTTCAAGGACAAAGGTAACGGAGGGGGTAATGGAAGGGTCCAAAAGAGGAAAGAGAAACAAGGAATAAAAGAGAAAATTACAACACATCTCCTTCCCCAGGGAACAACATAGGGAAGCAAGGAAGATACAATGAACATATCAGAGGATATAAATCAAGAAAGAATAATTGTAACAATTAATACATATTGTAATCCTTATGTCACTGAGGTTTATAATGGACATTTCTCAAAGACTCCTTTCCATGTTGATTAACAGGTTTGTCATTTACAGTTGCATTATGTACCTGAGGTGTATCAAGTCGACCTTCACTGTTATCCTTGACAATCCTATCAGTGCTCCACAATTGACCATCATCTAGTAGTCCCACATTTTTGAAGACTTTACAAATTTTCCTTCTACCTGAGAACTTCGAGCAACCTGAATGTACAGACCTAGGTAATTTTACTCTCACGATGTCTCCTTCTTTCCAATTCTTTATCTTACTTTGTACCTTACAATTGTACTTATCCACATACTTACTTTGATGTTCTTGAATTCTTTCCATAATTTTACCACGGTCAACCTCTTCAACATTGTTCCCAACCAGCCACAAAGGACTTGGGGGCTCATTAGGATGGCGGATGGACTGGAGTCTGTCCGCCATCCTGGTGTAAACCGGGACCGTCTGCCATACATGCAGCGGTCCCGCACACCGGATCAGGATGCGACTGCCACCGTGGCGGTCGGATCCTGCATCTTAACATTGCGGTGGTTGCTGCTGACAGCAGCACCCGCCGCGATGCGAAAATGCCATGTTGTGCATTTCACAGCACTACGTGGCAGGCACCACACGGTGCATGCCACGTGGTGCTGTGAAATGTAGGGGGGTACCATGGGCACCCCCCAAGTGCACCCTGGCCTCCCCCAACAGAAGGGGTGCCCGCAACGGGCCCCCAAACCCAATCCCCGCGAGCCTTTCCATGGCGGTTCATTGTAATCTGGCGGACGGTGCCTGCTAGGCACCGCCGCCATTTTACCGGTGAAGACCACTCCGCCAGGCAATCCTCCGGATTGCCTGTGGCGATTCCGTGGCGGACGGTCTTTGCGACCGCCACGGTCGCGGTGAGATTCCCCCCGCCATCCTAATTTGGCGGGGGTAAACTCGCGGTCGGCATACGGAAGGACCGCCACTGCATGGCTGGCGGTGGCAGTCCTTCCGCCATCGTAATCGACCCCTTAGTTTGGTGCCTGGTTCCTACCTTTAAGAGACTTAAACGGAGATACACCAGTGATGGAGTGAGGGGTAACAAGATAAGACCAAATCATTTCATCTAAAGCTTTCTTTATGTTAGTGCCTCTGCCTACATTGAGTTAAATGCAATCTTTGATCAATCGGTTGACACGTTCTATTAATCCATTTGCCCGTGGGCAATATAATGCAGTTTGCAAATGAATCACAGAAAACTTATGTAAAAATTCTTTCATTAATGAAGAAGTAAATTGAACACCATTGTCCGTAACAATGGTCTGAGGTACACCTTCACTACGAAATACTTCTTGTAGGAATGTTATAACCGTACTTGTAACGACATTATCCACAATCTTAATGACTACCCATTTGGAATGATAGTCTACTAAGGTCAGTATAAATCTTCCTCCTAGTCCTTTTGCATTTATAGGGCCAATAATGTCCATTGCTAACTTATTCCAAGGAACAGGAGGAATGTCTACAGCAGAGATGATATTTTTGCTAACTTGTTTGCTCTTGTCACTGAACGCACAACTTAAACATTGTCTTATGTTTCTCTCAATCATGGTATCCATGCCTGGCCACCAATAATGAAGACGGATTTTATTCTTTGTCAAACTGCATCCTAAATGGCCTTCATGTGCCAGATTTACAATTTTTTCCCGTAAACCTTCAGGAGGCACCAATTTATTTCCTCTATACAAGTTTTGGTCACGAATATACAATTAATTTCTTACCTCCCAAAATCCTTTCTCATCACACTGTAAATCAGAACACTTGTTAGGCCAACCTTTCAGAATGAGTTCTTTCACATTCTGAGAAACAAGATCACATTTCATGCTCTCTTCCCATTCTTGTTTATTTATTCCTTCCGTAATAGCTGCCACAACAAATTCTTCTACGACATTATTCTCTAACTCTTTATTTTCCAAGGGCAGTCTAGACAAACAATCAGCTGCCTGATTTTGTTGTCCTGGTATGTACACTATCTTAAAGTTGAACCCTTCCAGACCAAGGAACCACCTTGAGATCCTAGGTGTGGTTCTTTCTATATTTTTTACTGAAAAAGCACTTACTAAGGGCTTGTGATCTGTCCTTATAGTGAATGGAATTCCCCAAATAAACACACGGAAATGTTTCACTGCCCAGAAGCATGCTAGCGCTTCTCTTTCTACAACAGAGTAACAGGATTCTGCTTCCATCAAAGCCCTTGACACGAAAGCTACAATTCTTTCCTCTCCATCTACGACTTGACTAAGGGTCGCCCCTATACCTTTAGTGCTGGCATCAGTAGTAATTATAGTGCGCTTCTCTGTGTCAAATTGTCCTAGGAAAAGTACATTTGCAATCATGGATTTTAATTTATAAAAGGCTTCTGTACATTCCGTACTCCAATTACATTTTGCTCCTTTTTTTTTAGCTAACTCCTCAAGGGATGGGTAATGTCAGCAATTTTTTTTATAAATTTAGAATAATATTCTGACAACCCAAAGAAAGACTATAATTCCTCTTTAGTATTGGGTATAGGAGCAGATTTGATAGCATCCACTAAATCCATTTTCGGCTTAATTCCTTCTCTGGATATGACATGTCCTGAGTAAGTGACCGAGCGAACCCCTACTTGGCATTTCTCTCTTTTCAACGCTAATCCAGCATCCTTTAACTTGGTTAAGACTATGCGGAAGGTCTTGTTGTGCTCTTCCTCATCTTTTCCAAAGACTAACAAATCATCCTGGAAGCACAATACATGGTCTATCCCTTCCAAGATGTTTTGCATAGCTCTTTGGAAAACCGCAGCAGCGGAGGCTAACCCAAATGGCATCCTGCAAAATCGAAAAGCACCGAACGGTGTGATAAAAGATTTTAATGTTCTGCTTGCTGGGTGAAGCCTCACCTGATGATAAGCTGAGGATAAATCAATTACCGAGAAAAATTCAGCTTTACTAACTTGACTCAACATTTCATTAATGTTAGGCAACAGATGCCTGTCAATCCAAATATTATTGTTTAATTCTCTCAGGTCAATGCATAGCCTGATATTTTTTGTGTTTGATTTGGAAGTGATGACTATGGGTGCAACCCACTCTGCACATTCAACAGGTTCGATAACTCCCTGACACAACAACTTACCCAATTCCTGTCTTAGGGGTTCTCTCATCATTAATGGTATATTTCTGCATTTGTGTACAACTGGCTTGGCACCATCTTTTAATTTAATTTTGTGTTGGAATTCTCTTAGACAACCAAGCTTATCAGTGAAAACTTCTGGGAACTCTTCAATCAGCTCCATCCCACATGCAGATCTTTCAACAAGCATGACAGGGACCTCAGCTGTGGGATCAAGTTTCATTCCTAAATGTTTTTGATGTGCCCATCCTAAAAGATTAGATCAATGTTTTGCTATGTACACTTTTCCCACTGTGCTCCTATCTTTAAATGTGATCTTCGTAATAGCAACACCTTCTAAAGGTATGGGATCTTTATTATACCCAACCAGGATCACATCTGGTTCTTTGAGTGAAGAACCATCATCACTAAAATTGGCATGATATGTTTCACTATTGATGAACATTAAGGGTGAATATGAATCTGCATAGACTTCCAATCAATGTCCATCCAAACCAATCTCACATTAAGGTAGCTCTACCATGTGTTCTTCACTGTTAACATCAATATCTTGGGTGGACATTTTCTGGCTTCCCTAAAGAATAGCTCATAGTTCATAGACTGTGATGACCATGAAACTATGAGGGTGATTAATGACAGCTATATAGTGAAATATGTGAGTTACACACAAACGTGGTTATAATCTTGAGGGGCATACATCCAATGCGAGAATGCAGACTTGTCCCCTGAACTATATACATAATATATGGAGCTTTGTAAAGTGTACATTGACAAAAAAAACAGCACATTTTGAAATTTAGCATACTTTGTCTACCGAGGTAAAATGGTATTTCATATCGTTCTGCTTTTATAATACTTACTCAGGCATCATATACAAAGTATTTGGATATGTTTGCATGAAACTACAAGAAATTGTTATGTGCTAATTTACATGTTATATTGGAATGCACCAACTATATAGAAAAAAACATATTGTTATCTAAAAACTTCTAATGTACTCCTTAGTAAAACTGTGTTTACATTGCACTGAGATGCTTGTGTGGCATGGGGAGACTTCTTATAAACATAATATTACATCTGATTTTCAGACAATTCAAAATGTCGCATAATTTGCCCTCCTAGCCACTACTGTGAGAATGAACTCTGGCATGTCATTAATCCCCACACCCGCTCCATGAAGAAGACCTGCTGTGGACGAGGATGTCGGCAAGTTGAAGGTGTGGCATCTTTCACAGCGCATGTCTCTATAATCATACCCCACACTGCGAAACATGCCACTCACACACTATGAGAGTCAGACAAGAGCCACTCTCAGTTGACTAGGCATTGGTGTGCATAGATCTTGTATCCTTGGACCCAACTTCCAAGATTCTCTCATCTTGCTATCAGCCACAATAGGGCTGGGGTAGTGAAAGTGTTGAGGAGTCCCATCATTCTCCACAAAAGCCCCACTTCTGTTCTATCCTGTGATAAGATTCACGTGTGCAAGAGCCAATGCTGTGTAGGCTGATGAGCCAAGAGATCCTGCTGTTAACTCAGCCTGGACCTTCCATAATGCAAGTGTCACTGACTGTCACTGAGCCTCAGCTACAAATGTTTACATTTTAAAAAGAGCATTCTCTCACATTTTTGTTTCACTTTAGCACATTATATTACATCACTCCACTGAGCGTACTTTGTTCATATTCATAGTGAACCACACCTCTTAGGCTCTGATGACACAAGTGTGTTGCCTTGTCCCTCCTATATAAGCCTTGGCTATTGTTCCAGATGGCACAGCATTATCATGGATTAAACCCTATAAAAACAGGTTTTTGTACAGTGTCCATCCTGGACTGAATTATTTAAAGGAGCTTTCTTATGTGATGATTATGGAAAAGTAGGTACAAGGAATAAAGGAACTTACCCAGGTTCACACAGTTTGGTCAGGTGGGAAGTTGTGGATTGAAATCAGATTCTTGGGGTTAGGGCCTCACAACAAGTTTTTGCCCCAGGCCCCCCAAACCTTCTGACTGGCCTGGCCTTGGCCACTGGTGGAAGTGCTGGCTATTTATATAATGATTTGGCTTTGACACTACAGGAACCCCAGGCCATGAGATGGTTGTTTAGACCTGCTTGACAGGCTCAGTTCTGCATCTCGGAACAAGATGTGTAAACACTGCTGATACCCTCCATTCCACGTCTCATAGTGCTGTTCCTGATTCCAGGCCTGGTGAACACAATTGAGAATGGGTCTAGTGAGAGCAACATATACTAACGGCTCATATCAGTGAACAAGGCACTGTAAATGTGAAAACCTAACCTTCACATGTAGAGACAGTCTTGCATGTATGGGTCTTAAATGTCACTGACCTAGCTACAAAGCAATGGGAATTGGAACAGGTGGAGGAGTCATAGCATTAGAGAGAATCAATTGATCCTTGGAGAGATCAGGAGAGAGTGGTAGCTTTGCAACAAGGTGTTGCTTGAAGAGGTGAGCCTCCCCCTCTTTCTGGGAGTAGAGAAGGGATGGGGCCTGCCAGATTTGCACTGGGATCGAGATAAAAATCCTTAATGCGTAGCAAGGGAAGGCTTGGTGGACTGTCTCTAATTCAGTGTTCGTAGTCCTTGATGTCCAAATGGTTCAATATTTATATGTAGCATCTGAGGACAGTCCTGGCTTTGCAACCAACACATGTCATTCTGGGACATGTCGTTTTACAAGCTTATAAGTCCTCGAATGACAGCTGATATGATAGATTAACAATGTGAGCATTTATCACTATGCCCTTTGACAGTACATGCCATTTGAAGTCATGGTTGATGACGCCTCACCAAAATGCTGCTACCAGGAAACAAAGGTGTTATTACAGTGCACACATAGAAGCATGATGCATCATTGAGATAAGAACTGCAGTACTCAAACAAAGAATACACAGGAGCTAAGGGCAACCGCTGAATACAGGACACAGCTGAAGGACTTCTTTCTGCTTCTCAACATCGAATGGGGACCACCCATTGTGGAACCATGGCTTGCAAACAGGGATGACTGCTATGTTGGCTTGCGAAGGTCATAGACAAATATTCCTTTTAGTTGCATTTTGATCCTTGTTGGATATGCCACTGTCTGCCATGTCCTGCGGGCCTGAAGAAAGTGTGCCATTAATCAGATGAGAACATATTGGAAATAATTTCTGGTATGCACGAAACATAGGCTGGTTAGTTTCAGGATGTTGTATATGCAGCCGAGGGGTGTGAGAAGATTTGAACAATATTTAGATCTTGTAGAGCCACAATTGGATAAATCTATGGATAAATCTAGCTCCAGTTCTACTGGTATTGATCTTGCGCGTGGAGAAAGACAGGAAGGACAAGCCTACTGGCGTAGAAAGAAGAATGTTAAGCAGATCACACCCTAATGATAATTAATATGAAGGCATTATCCATAGAGGGGCTTGCAGGAAGATTGTTAAAGGCGTTTGCTGACATATTTGGTGAACAGAAAATATGCAAATGAGGTACTTAGTTGATAATTGTTCAACCCCCCAAATTGTCTTCTGGACCCAGTATTCTAAACTTAAGCCCTGGTTACAAGTTGCACAGTGCTGGTGGTTTGCAAATTCTTCAACTGTAAACATTGGTACCATGTAGAAACATACCACCAGTACAGTGCAATTTCAAGTTAATCCCCAGGAAAATGGGAATAACCACGTGGGCCCGGTTTTTCTGGATCAAATTTCACATGGTATCTCATTGGTGCGAGGCAAGGGGATGCGTTCTATTCTCCCCTGTGCAGTAGTAGGCGTTCACTCTGCTACTGAGGGCCAACTGCATTTGCAACCCAAGGCGATTTCAACACCCAGATTTTCTGGCCAGTAAAATCCGGCCTTGTAAATCCAGATGCAGGAACACTGGGCCATTTATAATTAGGCAGTCAGGTATGCCACCCATGGATACTACTCCTCCAAACTTAAGTGGGAGTGGGGGTAGATATACCAGATTGTTCCATGTCCCTGGGAAACAAGACTTTCACTCCTTTGCTTTTCTTTTACAAATCATTGTTTTCAAGTGTGTCAGTCCACTTAAAGCAATAAAAAAGCTAAAACGGGCCACTAAATCAACAACGAGAAGTTAGCATGTAATCATATACACAAGATCAACTCAGAAAAATCCTTTGGTTTTATAGCATTTTTTGAAATTCTTGTTAAATTTATTGTATTTATATTTTCAGAAGTGAAAACAGTTTGTCATGTAGCTAGAGTAGCTTCAAAAGCCATTATAAGTATACATTTGTAAATATTATCTTCCTTGATTGGCTTTTGGAAGGCTGTTCTGAAAAGAGAGAAACCTCAGTAGCACTTTAATTTAATATAGACTAGGAAAGGGCGTAATGTTTCATTCCGCCCGCTGAATTAGTGGAATTTGGCGACTTCTCATCACTCTTGTAAGGTGGAGCTTTTTTTTGCGAGGGTCTAAAATGCAACCGAGAGTTGGCACCCCCTAGTGCCATTTTGTAACACGGGCAGTTGGGGGCGGTCACGAGTGGTCGCGGTCAGATGGCTGCTTCTGAAGTAGATTTGCTGCCACTAGAAGACATTTTCTACTCAAGTGTCAGCAAAATCAACTTGAACGGCAGCATGCTCTTATGCACCGCATGGTGCCGTTCACGCTGATTTTTCAGTGCTGCTTGTGCTGCTGGTGCTAAATTGCACCACAAGCAGCGTAACATGCATATTTTCCACCAATTGACCAAACTACACGGAATCTTGCACAGTTTTTATGTGATTTGTTTCCTTTTGTATCTTCAACTCTCTACACAACTTAGCGCCAGATGTACTAAACACTGGTCATAAAAAAATTGATTGCAATTTGTGACAAGTATTTTTGTAGCCAGTATAGAATTTCATGAACTGACATTGCTGGAGTACAGGGGGATGGAATGGAAAGGCTGTAGGATGTCAATTTATTTCTAAAACAAAGAGATTTAAATACCTGCAAATGGACTCCATAAATATATCAAAATATATCAGCAGTTAAGAAAGCACAAATGAAGCATTTCTGTATTTCTGAAGTATGACAGCAACAAACATGTTTAATTGGATTAATACAAATCAAGGCATTTTTCGTAGTGGTGTGCACTAAGTATTCATTGAAACCCAATTTCCACACATTGTTGTTTGTGCGCTATATAGTTTTACTAGAAAAGTCAGTGGCCCTATTAAAGAAAAATTTGCTGTTTGTAAATGACAGTGCACTACCACACCATGTTTTAGTAATTTATTTGGTACAGATGCTCCAACATTTACATCACACCTTCACCACTCTCCTGCTTAGGTAACTGGGTGATGTAACATTGATGGCAGCACCCCAACTTTGAAAATTGTTCCAGCACAACTGGGTTAGAGAGGCCAGCTATCTTCTGACCTGATTGCCACTGACTACATTCCATTCTAGCCATGTTATGAAAGGTGTCTTGGTGAAATGTGGGCTGGGACACAGGCAGCATAACACTCAATATTTCAAACTTAAAACAACAATGGAGGCAACAGTGAAAGAATTGTCCCAGGATGGGCCCTGACATTCCAATGACACTCGTGCTAAATTAGGCTTCTGAAAAATGTTTAGTGCTGTTGTTTCCATGAGTTTTTCCTTTGGCCTGCATATGAGGGTGCATTAGCAGCGGAAGGTATGGAGTTGCTTGATTGGTGTGATTGTGGAGGTGGGGCTAAGCAGAAGGCAGCTGGACAACATGTTGTGGTGTGCTTGCACCTACATATTTGGGAATCCTCATCCCCAGGTGAGTCATTGGAAACTGGCAAGGTTCCAATGCCTGCTTATGCCTACATAGGGGGATTTGCCACTAGGAGCTCTGGCGTGAGCTATGACGGCTGACCAATATGCCATGACCTGCTTATGACTTTGTTGCTCAGTTTTAGCCCAAAGTTTGAACACTTTATGGGTAGCTGGTGTGTGGTGCTGTGGTCTGTTTGATGTGCTCTTATGTCAAGTGGAAAGTGGTTTATAAGATTAGAAGGATGTAGTTCACATACAGAATAAAAGTCTTTGAGTCGATAGTTAAATAAGGAGGCACGTTGACTAGTCAAAGCAAACACAAGGAGATGATGGACGGAGCGCTGAAACTTTTCAGACACTCACCCCCAGTCACAGATCTGGGTTGAATCCATCATCGTTCTTTAGCTCACTTCGCCACCTCAGTTCAGACCCAGCTATATGCAAATCAGTCTTGACCCCGTGCCTCCTGGGAACAGTCCAGCCCGAACTGCCAAGCTAGGTCTTCCCTGAACCGAAACAAGCTTCCTGGGACCGGTTTCGGGGTAACACCCCTCATCAGCCAGGCTAGCTTGAATCCAGTGGCAAAGGGAGCAAGGGACCCACGTCTGGGCATACCCTGCCAAATTGGGGTGAACAAAGCAAACACAAGGAGATGATGGATGGAGCACTGAAACTTTTCAGACACTTACCCCCAGTCACAGATCTGGGTTGAATCCATCATCGTTCTTTTGCTCACTTCGCCACCTCAGTTCAGACCCCGCTATATGCAAATCAGTCTTGACCCTGTGCCTCATGGGAACAGGCCAGCCCGAATTGCCAAGCCAGGTCTTCCCTGAACCGGAAACAAGCTTTCTGGCACCGGTTTCAGGGTAACACCCCTCATCATCCAGGCTAGCTTGAATCCAGTGGCAAAGTGAGCAAGGGACCCACGTCTGGGCATACCCTGCCAACTTAGGGCGAACAAAGAAAACACAAGGAGATGATGGACGGAGCACTGAAACTTTTCAGACACTCACCCCCCAGTCACAGATCTGGGTTGAATCCATAATCGTTCTTTAGCTCACTTCGCCACCTCAGTTCAGACCCAGCTATATGCAAATCAGTCTTGACCCTGTGCCTCATGGGAACAGTCCTGCCCGAACTGCCAAGCGAGGTCTTCCCTGAACCTGAAACAAGCATCCTGGGACCGGTTTTGGGGTAACACCCCTCATCAGCCAGGCTAGCTTGAATCCAGTGGCAAAGTGAGCAAGGGACCCACACCTGGGCATACCCTGCCAACTTAGGGCGAACAAAGCAAGCACAGGGAGATGAAAGACGGAGCACTGAAACTTTTCAGACACTCACCCCCAGTCACAGATCTGGGTTGAATTCATCATTGTTCTATAGCTCACTTCGCCACCTCAGTTCAGACCCATCAATATGCAAATCAGTCTTGACCCTGTGCCTCATGGGAACAGTCCAGCCCGAACTGCCAAGCCAGGTCTTCCCTGAACCGGAAACAAGCATCCTAGGACCGGTTTCGGGGTAACACTCCTCATCAGCCAGTCTAGCTTGAATCCAGTGGCAAAGTGAGCAAGGGACCCATATATGGTTCCCATATAGTTGGCAGGGTATGCCCAGACGTGGGTCCCTTGCTCACGCCGTCCATCATCTCCTTGTGTTTGCTACGTTGACTTGTCAAGTCAGGATTTCCCTTTGATCTTAGGGGACCTTAGGTCTTTTCCCTCTGTACTTTCCCCTTGGGGTCTTTAGAGCTGGGACAGTTTCACCCCGGGATTAATTTATATAAGTAGTGCTAACTATGTGTGATTGTAGCAAGGGTCTTTAACATTAGTGCAGCTGCAACATTTTCTATAATGTAGCTATAAATAGGCAATTTGCATCTGTAATGGAGTAGCGGTGCATGTTTGTGGGGCTTCGATTATGGTGGCCGATGGAGGGTAAAACAAAAGGTAGCGCCAAGAGGTCGTACACAAAGATAAATCTGATTATTGGTGCTAAAAAGAGGAGATTACAAGGGCTCCTAATTTGTACAATATTTAGGTAATTAAAAAAAGTGATGAGACGGAGAAATCATTGATGTGCGTGACAATGAAATACAAAAAGACACAGGATGAGTGCAGGGGGGGGGTCAGGTTTGCAAGGCATGCCGAGAAGGCCTAGACAGCCCTCCTCCAGGCCACCCCCACCCCCCAAAAAATATGCATTCTAAAAACTGAGTGCTATACGCATTGGTAATTTGCCCATGAATAAATATTCACAAATGGGACTCCCAACATACATATTTCAGAATATAAACAGCGCAGGCAGTACCTGCATGTAGCCATTGTAACAAGGTAAACGTAGCACCGGAAAGACTGTTGTTAGGTCTCGCCCAGCGACGCAGCGCATGCGCTGCTCGCTTGCGAGATCTATTGCTGTCGATTTAGCTTCCGAAGGGGGACAGGAGATGTGCACGCGCCCAGACAGGCGATGTGCACGTATACGGCTCACACAACGCGCGCATGGCGCGCTTTCACTTTTTTTTTTCCAGCGCTCAATTTGCGCAGATATACTCAGACTCACTTGATGTCTCTAGAGCTAATAAAGTTCGATTCCCCTGTGTTCACATGTGGCAAAAATTGTGCAACTAGAAGGGCTGGCTGGATGTTCACGCAAGAGATGCTCCCGCGCCAAAGGACGGCACAGAGTCCGTGTCACAGACTAAAGAGCGGTGCCGTGATCCCCCCGCAGCTTGTCATCAGCTAATCATATTTCCTGACTCGTTTCCATGAGCTTAGATTGTTCGGCTTGTGATATGGGAGTCCGAGTGCGCAGTAACTGCGCTGAGCGGAAACAGTTGGACCCTAAAAACACTCTGTCCATAATCTGCTAAAATCTCTCTCGTCGCAGTTTCCCTAAGACTAAAACCCTGTTTCTTCCTTCTAATCAATAGAATAATTTACATAGGACGAGCTAAAAAAAACTAGCCAAAATGTGAAGGGTTTCTAAGCAGACACCGCCGTCGGTGTGAACTGAAGACAGTGTGCGCTGCGCGCCTAGAAGCCCCGCGGCTGCACTGCTTAGTCAGGAACAGGGCAGTTCGCGGTGTCATCCTCCAGTTAAAGGTGCCCGCAGTTTCCCCAAGTTTCCCCTCCGAGGCAACTGTGATACGGGGGCCGCTGGCAGATGCTGACATTGGTGTGTGCCACCTGTTGGGCACACGCCGAGTAACCCACCTGAAATGTAACAGCTTGGAACAAAATGGGTGCTGCCCCTTGGGACCGGGGCTCGTGTGCCGCAGACGCTGAACACGAAAGGTCCCATCTTCCGGGCGGCTAGCGCAGGTGCAGTTTACAGCGAACCGTGTGATTTACGCCACAAGAGCCAGTGTCCCGGTCCAGCCGTGAATCATTAGAGCGGCCGAGCCCCATGCATTACCACTGACAAAGGTCTGCCCGCAGCGCCGGCACGCCTGCCCCTGCACCGGGGCAGCTGTGGAGCCCGGGGTGGTCCCACCACGTTCGCAAACTACTGTGAGTCACATTACTGTCACGGAAGGATGACAAGAACAACACAACGAACCAGAATTAATCAAAATATTGGGTCGGAATGACCAGCCGTGTGTCAAATCTAACAACAAAGTGAACTCTCATGGCTTCAACAAGTCTAAAGTGTGCCAGGCAGTTAGCACACGTTCACTGACGTTGTGAAAAATGTATTTAAGAATTGAATCTTAGGACTGGCTGTCCTAGCCTATCACGGCACAAGCACACACGTCAATGACATTTTAATGTGAGCACAGTTTAGAAAGTTTTGACTGCAGTTTTATACATCGAAGTGTAAGAAATCTCCAGGCACAATATTATTAATGAAACGTACCAGTGGCTCCAGGCAGCTGAAAAGAGGGCACGGGAATTACCGTATGTAACACGGATGTGGAATAAATGCCAGGAAACACCTGTTGGCAGCCGGACAGGTTCCTTATAATGGACTCCGAAATGATAGCGCCAGTTACGATGCACCTGAATAATTGATTTTGAGTCCGGTGTCCCATTAGCCATCCATTTTTAATCGTGTTTAATTAAGGGTCCCTGGCCAGTTTAGTTTTAATTTGGTGAGTGTGTCTCGTATAACTCCCCAACAGCGTGACTGGAATTCTGAAAACTACACACAAGTGATCCCCCCCTGTCAAGACAAAGGGTAGATTCTTTGTCATTAACTTCTTATAAGCAGATATATATTAAAATGTTCACTTCTTTAAAATTACCAGATTAGAATATAACATAACAGCCGGCAATAACTTCCGATATCAGCTTTAATATATATTGAAATCCAACCGTTTTTCTCCAAACGTAAGGTTTTGGGTTCTGAAAATGACACATTTTAGTCTTGAATACACAATTTTTAATTTTGGTATACATGTGTTAATTGAACCAAGGAAAAATATCTAATTTAGTAGGCTGGGCTGCTCTATACTATTAGGTCACACATTTATTAAACTCTTTTGGCAGTGGCCCGTATTCCAGGCCAGCTGGGATACCATCTTATTAGTTTGGGAATGTTAAAGGCGTGCAGTATTAATAATGTATTGGGATGGGTGTAGTTGTAATGGACGACTGCACATGCATTGACATGCTTGCTATGTTTTACATGTCATATAGATTGCCATAGCATCCATGCAGGACTTGCTCACCTCTTTGCAGTCAATTGAGGGCCATAAACACCAGGGTGCTGCTATAATGTCGAAATCAAGTGCAAGAAGTTCTTACAAGTTGAATACAATATGAGCTTGTTTACGGTGTTTAGAGCGTCAGAAATGTGGGTTATTTGAGAGGCTTACCCCAACTTATTAAATAAACCCACTATGGTTTGGGCAAAACACATTTCTTAGAGAATCTGTACTCAACCCCTGGTACCTATGGCACAAGCAGCAGGGAATCCACAGAGAAGTGTGTGTTAAATTCAAACAGTACCAATATTCCAAAGTAAAGAACTTACTTTCTGCTTAAATTATCAAAAAATCTTATTTCGCTATTAAGTCAGATTTCGAAAACTATGCAGGAAGCATTCTTTTAGCCCTTTACAAAACTGAGGAGGAAAATGAAAACTTTAATCCCACCTAAGCCTATATAGGGATACGTCTAGCCTATAGAGTGAAATAGCTTTTGGTTTTTATTTCACTGTGAGGGCATACTGATCCCAATATGTAGTGCGCTTTTTAGGTCGAGCCTGGGCAGCGCATGCGCTGCTCTGCGGCATGCTGTATTGAAGTTTGGAATAGAAGCCCTGCCCATTCCCCGCCCATATTTGTTATTGACTTGTGTCATTGTTCTTCGTAAATGCTGGCTTCTCATTCATTATTAGGCTTGTTAGTCCCTCCTTAGTACCGCCTTTTCTTCATTTGTAACCTCCCATGAGGACTGGTCCTTTTACTTCGTGTTACACTGTACGTGTTTTTTAGTCTGTAAGCACTATTTTCTTTAATGAGTTTCTCCTACTGGAGGCATGACATGCTTTCCTGCAACATTCAGTGCACCATGCACGCTTTCACTTTCCGAGCAGCTGGGACATTGGCGGCCGCTTCTTTGAATAGGTCTCGCATTTACAAGAGTTTGAGCTATTGGCATTGTAAATGACAATGACTTTTAATTAGCAAAACAGATAAATAAAAGGCATTGTAATTTACAATGGCAATAGCTTAAACTCTCGCAAATGCGAGACCTATTGCATTGCAAATGCTTGTTTTTCATTTCTTAGGGCCAGATGTACATAGACTTCTGTTTGCGATTTCCTAATAGCGATTTTTTGCTATTTGCTTTCAGGAAATCGCAAACAGCTATGTACACCAGTGTGTTTTACACTGCTTGCGATTCCCAATGGGTTGCAAGGGACCTGCCTCATTAATATTCATGAGGCAGTTTGCAATTTGCGACCCATTGAGAATGGCTAGCACTTACAAGGATGGTGGGCTGCTGAGGTCAGCAGACCCCCATGTCTGTGACTGCTTTTTAAATAAAGCAGTCTTTTATTTTGAAATGCAGCCAGTTTTCCTTAAAGGAAAATGGGATGCATTTAAAAAAGCACCACTGCCTGCTCTTAAGAATGTTGGCACCCACATTCCCAAAGGGGAAGGGGTCCCTTGGGACCACTTCCTGTTTGCGAATGGGTTAACACCTCCTTCACGGAGTCGGTAAAGTATGAATGTTTTGTGACCGCATTCCGGTCGCAAAGTATTCATACATGCCCCTGCGACTCGATATTAAGAAGGGACACCCTTGGCACGCCCCTTTCTAATAGCGACTCACAACCCCAATTTGCAATTCGGTAATAGCTTACCGAATCGTAAATAGGGCTTTGTATATTTAAAAATGCTTTTTTTTGGTCGCAAACGGCCATTTGAGAGCAGAAAAAAGCTTTGTACATCTGGCCCCTACTATTTTAAGAATGTGGTTTTAAGAAGATCATGAATAAAAGGGCGTGTAGATACAATATTTTACAAAACTATCAATTCTATAAATTGAACTAGCATTACGTGCACATGGTCACCATTGAAACTTTTTAAAAAACAAGCAATGACAAAGCCAATAGGTCGCGCCTATGCTAGATCTACTGGCTTTGTCAATGTTAGTTTAGTCATATTGACAGCAGCGCTGGCTTCAGTGCAGCATTGGTCAAAGTAAAAAAAAAAACACGATATGACGCGGTTAACGCTGGCTGAGTCATGCAGCTTTTTTTCTTTACTTTCAGCCCTGTTGCAAAGATTATTAATAAACATTGGCAAAGCCAATAGATCTCACATAGGCAAGACCTATTGGCTTTGCCAATGCTTGTCTCTTTCTTGCTCGCAGTCAATATCTGATTAAAAAAAATAAGTGCTCCAAAAATGAGAAAAAAAGAGTGGCATTGGTTGCCAACCACCTGCTCACATAAAGCACTGCTCCTACAAGGTATCCCTATCGAGTACAAGGATAGGACAGCTGGGCAACCAATGCAACAATTTGAAGGTGGTGTATAATAAACTGTGAAAAGAAACCTTCTATGTAAAAAAGGCACCTCCACTCCATCTTGGGAGAGGTAGGTATGCCGTCTGACTCCACCATTTTTTCCCTTAATTAGTGTAAAATTGATATGACCAGACAGTGCCCGGATTCATCCAGTTTGTTATGCCTGATATCAAGCACTGGTTTGTTTCCTCTACACTCATTAATATTAAATTAAAAATGCTTGCTGACATCTAACCCCATACAGTAGCGGCTGCTACTGAATAAGCGTGGGGGGCCGGGGAGCAGAGGGAGGGGGAGAAAATTAAAAATAAACACTTACCTGGTTGCCGCCGGCCGCCACCTTTCCTCCGTCCTCTCTTCCTCTTCCTGGCTTCTGTGGAAGCAGGAAGCACCCAGGCTCATCTCAGCCAAACACAACGCTGAAATGCAGCGCCGTGGTTTGGCGCTCAGACAGGGAATGGGACCCTGGGCATGTTCTCCACCCAAGCTGTAATGCAGCCTGGATGTAGAACATGCAAAGTGCACATGAATGTTTGGCCGGCCCCAGAGGCAGTAGCGGTCGGTGGTGGGAGTGCCGCCGGGCGCTGACGTGGGGCGGGGGAGGGGCAGGGAGGGGGGTAGTAAACTACGGATTACGGGCTATCACAGGTAAGTACACATATAAATAAATAAAACGAATTTCGTTTCTCGCGCTGCATCACATTTGGCGATGCAGCACGAGAAACAAAATTCGTTTTATTTATTTATATGTGTACTTACCTGTAATAGCCCGTAATCTGTAGTTTACTACCCCCCACCCTGCCCCTCCCCTGCCCAACGTCAGCGCCTGGCGGCACTCCCACCACCGACCGCTACTGCCCAGAGGTCCGGCCAAACATTCATGCGCACTTAGGATGGTTCAACAGGAGGAGGAGCCAGCAGCCGTAATGGCCGCCTGGAGCTGATGCTCCGTATTGACCCCGCGCACTTCGCCACAGAGCGGCACTCCGTCGCATCCAACCCTCTCAAAAAGTTAGGTTTCCGAGATCGGAATACTCGGATCAGCAGCAGGGTTGAAAACGGCGGCTCTAACTGCCCCTGGAAGCCCGTTTTTGGTTGCTGAGATCCCCGGGGCCCGGCACACAAGATGCCTCGGTGGAGCTGCCTGCTGTTGAGGAGATGAGCTGGCTGATTACCCCGAGGCGTGAAGGCTTCGGACGAAGGGGACAGCCATCTGAACGTCCCGGTGACTGGCAGCCGCGATTTGGATATTGGGAGTCCTCGCACCGGTGAGAAAGGCCATCACCCACCAACACTGTGGGTCTCACCCTGCAGAACAAGATGGCGGCTCCGCTCCTTGCGGCATAGGGAGTGGCGCCCAAGCGGACCGCTGCTGCGAGCGCTGGTGCCCCACTGCAATACTTGATAGCGGAATCGCCAATCAAAGTGAGCTGGCGTGAGCTGTGGACCCCTGGACAAACGAGAGCAGACGAGCCTCTTGCGGGCTGAGACGGCCCCGCTCCGGCACCCGGTGAGTCAGCGAGCCGCGGGGCGTGAGTACCGGAGCTAGTGGGGATGCCGGCCGGATGCAGCTGCCGAGACTTTCGCGGCCCCACGGCCCCTCAGGTCCAGTTGAGTGAGGCTCCCCTTCTGGAACATCGAGGGTCCCCACGGTACAATCAGGTGAGAGAGGGAGGGAGGCCCGGCCCCGCCAGTGAAAGTGTGCAGCAAACTTTGTTCCATACGGAGCACACGGTCGGGCCCCTCCCCCATCGGCTCCACAGTGCTGGATGCCCGCGTGTGTCCGGGGCTTCCTTCTAAGTCCCGGCCCCTGGAGATTCTGCCTGTATGGTCTCAGGCGCCATGACAAACCTCCTAAAAGCGGTGAGGCAACCTCCCTCCTGGCCCCTGCCGAAGGCACCATAAGTACTCTTCCTGCCCCCCCTGACCCTAAAAAGGCGGCTAATAGGCAGCAAGGAGGAATATCCTACTGAGACAGCCCAGGAGACACCTAAAGAATGGTGCGAATTACCCTTGAGGCCCCTGAGAATACAAAGGGGAAAGATAAAAATCACCAATGGAACACCAGGGGCAGAACCTCTTGCATGACCACGAGATGGCCGCCACACTGGTCCTTTACCACGATGAGCTACTACTCTTGGACAAAAATTTGACATCGTCCAGACCTCAAGTATATCCCCCATCCGGCTCACCCATCAAGACACTGAACCTATGATATTGCCACCGACCGTTGAGACCTAGCATTTTGGCCAAGGCCCGGTGGAGCTACCTTGCTAGCTATAGAGGAGATGGGCTGTTGACTTCCCCCTCGGCTGTCACCTACCCAGCCGGACTTTGGGCAGACTTTCCTTCGTCTCTCCGCCTTATCTCCCTCTTACCCTTCTTCCTTACCCCCATTACCATTCTACTCTCCACTTATCTCGTCTCTATGCTCTTTAAATGTTTCTAGCAACAGATGTAACTTGTAACTGATGTAGCTTTGTAATAATGTGGAACCTCATGTAAAGCGCTCTGATACCTCCGGGTCTAGCCAGCGCTATATAAAACTCAAATAAATAAATAAAAATAAAATAAACTCCTACCCCAGCCTCTAACCAGCCCAGCCCCGCCCGCCCCCAAACAACGGAGCCAGTAGATTTAAATAAAATTATAATAACGTTAAGTTATTATAAAAAAAAATGTAATTGCTCATTTAGTGAGCAGTGAGGCATTGCTCCTCCGCCTTAGCGGAGGAGCCGCCACTGATTAGAATCGTGATGTCTTCCTTTATAGAGTGACTTAAGCAAGATATGCGTTAGCAATTTACGTTGAAGAGGACGGTTAGGCAGAGGGAGGCGCCCTGCGATGGCTCACCTCACCCCACCACAATTAGTACAACACACAGATGCATGCATCTCACAGACGCAGCTGTGATCAGTCCAACCAGTGCAGGCTAGTATTTTTTTTCTTTCCGAAGTGTGACAAAGGGTCAGACTATGGCAGAGAGAATCTGTCGCACAGGAAGACCCTGGCTAGCTGTCTAATGTTATCTTTTTTGCTGCCATCCAGAAAAACATTTCTTTGACATTCACCGTTCTCCCTGAGACAGCCAGGGATCCCTGCAGATATGGTTGTAATTAGAGTGGCGGGAACAATTATGCAACAAAAGCTGCACATACACAGTTTTTTTCCCAGTACCATCTGTTGGAACAAAAAACGAGTTAAACTGGTCCCAGCTGTATTTTGTCGTTTAATTTCGCTTTGTTTTGTAGACATTTGATTGCAAGCGAAGTTGAAATGCTCCACATGGTCATTTCCTTTAATGTTGAAATAGGGATCCCCATTCAAACACACAGTGTAACCACAGATTACCAAAGTATTGCTAAGGGGACCAATCCAATGAGTCTAACTGTAGCACTGTGCTTGATTTAAAACTCGTATCCAATTGGACGAGGAAAGCTGCAATAAAGCTTCTTATATGCAAATTTAGTCGAATGGGTTTACTGCCCTTATCTCGAATCTGTGTAATGTTGGCTTATAGTCAGGTCAAGGCCTAGGCAGACTTTCCTCATCTAGAGGTTTGTTAAATGAATAACACTTAGCCAAGTGACTATAACACTTAGCAACAAATTTACAAATAAATAGCGCTAAAGTTGCTGCGCTGTATTGCGCAAGAGAGCAGGGCAGAGCCACATTGTCTAGATATGGCCTGCTGCTGCTCTCTTCACCGGCACAAGTGGTCTTTAAGGCTGATTAGTGCCACGCACACAACTTTGCACTATGGTGTAAAGGTGTGTTTGTAGTGTCTAGCCTAGAGTTTTCACTGAAAGGGAACCCCTCCAGTACAAAATTCTATGCCTAGATATTTTTTTTAACATTTCACACATTGGACGTGTGCTGTACAGTTTAGCACATGTGCACGGGTGTTGAATGGAAGCCGGAATAAAAACATTTCTCATACTCATCCCTGCGCCAAGGAAGTGTTATTTTTTTTAAAAATCCGATCAAACAATTGTAGTAAATATGGCTTTGCATAAAAAACAATGTTGGGGCATATTAGCAAGACCGGCGATAAAATTATCGCCGTTTTAGAGGCAGGAAACTGCCGCTAAAACGGCGATAATGGGCTTGCTATTATGCGTTATAGAATTCCAATAGAAGCCCAGGTTAGATGTCCTGCACATCTAACCTGGGCTTCTATTGGAATTCTATAACGCATATTAGCAAGCCCATTATCGCCGTTTTAGCGGCAGTTTCCTGCCGCTAAAACGCCGATAATTTCATCGCCGGTCTTGCTAATATGCCCCAATGTTTTTTTTTACCTGGAACGCTTATGTACCATTCATGCAAAGTGCCACACAGCAGTGCCACACTATTTGCGCTATAAAAGGAGCTCTTTTCCAGCACAAACAAAATTTTAGTTAGAAAATAAATCCCTATCAAGTCTTTGCACCATTTAGCGTGACTTTGGAAGACTTTGTGGCATTTAAAATTCTTGATAAATCTCCTCCTTAGTATTTAAGCAGCAAGATACAGTTAATTTTGTGCAACATTAAACTTGCAAAATCCTTTACATAATTATAGTACACACACTTGTGAACAAAGAAAACGGTAAATATAGCAGCATTTTATCATGACAGTAAAGTAAAATAGATTAATGCTCACGGGTATTTAGTGAATTCCACTGAGTCTTTATAAGACTCTATTGATTAAAAAGAGCAAGCAATTGCTAACAGACATAAACCAGTAATTAAAATATGGTTGTGTCATCAAAGTAAAAACATCAAAAAGCAAAAATGTACTCTAGTTTAAAAAACGACTGTTTGAGCCCCATCATCAAAACTGATGGAGCACATATGAGAAAATGTAACTATCCACAAATTTCCATGGCCTTGATGTTTGTTGTGAGACCTTTAACATGCAACATCTATAATAATTTCAGCATTTGTCAGTATTCAAGTCAAATGATTAAAATTGATAGTCTGGTAACAAATTCGAATGTCAAAGTAGCTTTATTTGGTTTGCCAAGAACCATCAAAGCGTACAAATACAAAAACATGTGTATCATTAAAAGTCTAAAATACAATTCATGCAATGTAAAAGGTAAAGCGAGTAGGGAAGGCCATCAAAATTTTCTCACAGGTTTAAAAGATCTAATAAAAAGAAAGAATCAATTATAATACCAAAGGTACAGCAATATTCTTCTGACATAGGAGCTCATTATGATGGCGGAAGGACCGCCACCACCGGGCTGGCGGTGGCGGTCCTTCCGCCATCACTGAGCATTTTACCCACTGCCAAATTAGGATGGCGGTGGATATCGCGGCGGACGCAAAGTCCGTCCGCCGCTTTTCCGCCTGAGGCAATCGCACCGATTGCCTGGCGGACGGAAAAGGGACACTAATATGCTGGCGGTGCCTAGCAGGCACCGTCCGCCATATTATGATGTGTCCTGGAATCGGCCATGGAAAGGCTGGCGGGGATTGGGTTTGGGGGCCCGTTGCGGGCCCCCTCTGTGAGGGGGGAGGGTGTAGGTGCCTGCCACGTTGTGCATGGAAATGCACATCCTGGCCTTTTAACATTGCGAACGGTGCTGCAGCCAGCAGCACCGTCCGCAATGTTAAAAGGCCAGGATGCGCCCACCAGTATGGCGGACGCATCCTAATTGGACTGGTGGGACCGCCGCACGTCTGGCGGGCAGTCCCAGCACCGCTATGATGGCGGGGGGACTGATGTCCGCCCGCCATCATAATGAGCCCCATAGTGTCTGTGCAAATCTAGCAGAGGACTAATGTATCCTTACTTAGCTTAGTAAGCGTATAGTACTATAATCTTATTGAAGAGAGTCAAACGAACCCCAGCTAACAGGTAACAAATCATAATCAATAGTTGTACTCCACAATAATAGCGTGGCACTTTGGTATTCCAATTTTTAGTGAGGTACAAAAATGCAAACAGTCTTAAAGCACCTTTTGCTTGAAACCTGACAAATCTGTTTTTCATTTGTCAGCTCATCCCTCTATTCCCCATGCACGCCAACCAAATTTTATCCGTCTTTCAATAACCCATATAAATCTACTATGTGTACAATTTTAAAAGCATGATCTTGAGAGGTATATTGGCTGAAGGTACAAATAATTCGTCATTAACACCATTGGTACCACAGTGATCTTTAGACACACCCAAGAGCCTTATCACAAATATTCTACAGAGGCAAAAATTCACTAAAGATGTCCATGAATTGTATAGATCTACGCAGCAAATGTGCACTTTTCATGTGTGCCTTTTATGTAAGATGTGCGCTACACATATTCTAAAGGGGGCACAGTGGCCAGACTCCTATTGGGTGTACCAGAATCAGATCTATTAATGTCTCCTCTGTTTTCATTGGCTATACCATAAGTTAAACAAGCATTGGCATAGCCAATAGGTCTCGCCTTTGGGACCTTATAAGTGGACTACTGTTAACAGGTAGGCAGTAGCGCTTGTGAAAAGCACAGCACTCTAAAAAAAAATAACATATGCAAAAGCGGGCGGCCCCCAGATTGCAAGCGAAAGTGAAAGCAGGGTGCGTTGTGTAGATAGTAACCTGACCCGCGAGGAATGCAGCTGCCACCCTGCGCGCCGCTGCTCGCTCCCGAGGCCAAACGCCGTGGGAGTGAACATTACAAAAGAGGTGGGACATGCACCTGCCTTCAGCCATTTGCGTGCTTTCATTATAGAAAGACACACGCAAAAGCCATCCAATGTGTGGGAGGAGTCAGACCTACACAGAGCAGACACAAGAAGCCTCGCAGGGCAGCGCATGCGCGCTGCTAGGCTCGACCTAAAAAGGAAAAATACCTGGTAGTAACACTAGGCATGAATTCCTCACAGCCAGAGATCAGTAAACTTTCTGAATTGCATTAAATGGGCCATTCCATGGATTGCAATGCCTACTATGGTAGAACGAATGCCATATAGAAGTGATAAAGTGCAATGTAGTGCTAGCCCTTCTAGCTCACGCTTATACATTTCAGTTCTGTCCTGGCACAAGTAAAGGTTTGCCTTGAGAGTGTGTAATAGAAGGGGGCTACTTTAGGAGGACGGTAAACCAGTGTAACAGACTGACTGCTGGAACTAAGGGCCCGATTAGTTTGGGAGTGGGACCGCCACCGACAACCCGTCGGTGGCGGTCCCACCGCCATCACACCCATCCTTACCGCCCGCCATATTTCAATGGCGAACGGATGGGTGGCGGTCGGAGAGACCGACCTCCATGCATCCGATGGGCTCCTTGAGCCCGCCGGTGCAGCGGAGGGTGTTTCCAACCAGGCACTGCCGTCGGGATTACGATGTCCCTTTCCGCCCACCTGTTTATGGTGGTTAACCTGCCATGACAGGCAGGTGGAAAGGGACTTTGGGGGCCCGTAGCGGGGCCCCTTCACCTCTGGCCCTCCGATGTGTGCACTGGGGGGCACCTATGGTGCTCCCCTAAATATCCCTGCACCATGTGGCAGGCACCACATGGTGCCTGCCACATAGTGCAGAGATATGTATAGGGTGCATTATTTGCATTGCGGCGGGTGCTGCAGCCAGCAGCACCCGCCGCAATGCAAAGAATACATGGTACGACCGCCTTGCAGGCGGTCACATCATAATCCCTATGGCAGGACCGCCAATGGCTAGTCGGTTGGTCCCGTTTCCGATAGGTCGACCTGCCATCCTAATCGGGCCCTAAGTTCAGGCAATAAGTGCTTTTTCAAAAAATAAATCATCAATCCTGTTTTCCAAAATCAGATCAGCATGCATAAGGAAACAGATCTATACATTTGAGTGATGACTATTCTGTACTGCACTAGCTGAAGTGCAAGTGCAAAAAGCATTGATTTGGCCAAAACTTGCTCAAGTGCTTTGGTGCTGCATTGATCACCTGATCATTGGGAGACCCTTAGGGTACATGACTGTTTTGAATTCCTTTGAGGGTGGGCCTTGCTGTTTTGCTCAAGAGCTAAAAAAAGAAGATTGGATGGCCAGAGAGCTGTAAATGAGCAGCTAGAAGGGCAGCACCATTAAGGACACCATGATCACTCAAACCCTGTAGCCCACAGGAGGACGAAGAATCAAGAAGGGTCACCAGATGATGACATCAGCCAGAGACATTAGTAACTGAAGAAGAGGAAGGTGGGAGGCAGCAACCCGTTGTGCTTGTGTGGGGATGCGGCTTGACTTTGAATGTAAGTTTGTCTCTGCCTTTGTGTGCTTATGTGTTTCAGCCCACTGGAGCAGGATGGTATAGGGAAGCCGTTGCTTATGGAGAGAATAGGGTACATGTGTTGGGATTCTCTGTACACTTGGTGGTTGTCTATGTACATTCATTTTTGTGCATGCACAAATCTTAGTGTGTTTGTAGTGTGAATCTTTGGCGTACTTACCTAGTCATATGATGACAGTAGCAGAATATAAGTATTGGATGCATGATTCAAGGCCTGTCATATGACGGGATTACTGACCTTGGCATATGCTGCCAATTCCTGGCATGTGGGTAGCACAAGGGTGTATCATGACAATACATTACCAAAGCAGGGACTACGTAAATGTGCAAATCATGACCATTCCTAGCATGTGAGTATGTGGCAAGCATTGCCATATTGTGGTCTCTTCACCTGGGTGGGTAAATTATGATAATCATTAGCATGTGAGAACGGGGGGCGTAGCCAACCGCCGAGCATGGCGGACGACTCCTAGAAGAGCTCCAGACCTGGGCTTCAAAATCCTGATTAAGAAGCCCGTATACCAGCAGACTTGGGGCCAAAAGTTAGATACAACAGTGTTGTACGGTGAAGCCAACAAGCGGAGCTACTCCCGGCATAGCTCCTACCGAGTGGAGCGGCGCTGCGTGGAACGCGGCCCTGCCGGACGAGGTACAGTGGAGCCGTGAAAGAGGCCGTGGGACCCGCCGCCACAACACTACGCAGCCCCCTCTGGTGGGCTGGAGCAGCGGCGTGCTTGGGACGGCTCCCCCGCGCCGAGACCCGATACAGCTGAGGTGGTGCTGATCGCGGACCGGCCCTGTTGAGAGGCGGAAGGTGTCCGAAAATGCCCGCCACGAGTGCCTGGAGTGAACAGGTATGAGGGGCCGGGGCGTCTCGCGGCCTGCGGTGGGCAGCATAATACAGCAGGGGGCCTCTGTAAGCGGCAACGGCATCGGCTGGAGGCGGCGGGAACCCTGACGACTGGAGACAGAGTGAAGGAGGATTCACTCACACGGCAGGAGCCCGCTATAGGAGGCGCATGGGTGCGCTTCTACTACGCCACATATTTGATACCTGCTGGTGGTAAAGGGGGAGGAGCAATGCACCAGGCCCTGTAATACCCGGCTGGCTGCCGCGGATGGAAGCTCTCCATGGCGAGTGAACAGAGGCAGGCGGCCGGTGGCGCACGCACCAACTGAAGCGCGCCGGGAGGCACACTAGGAGCCAGCATATTCACGGATTTCTCGTGGGATGGTAACGTGGATGGTGGAACTTGCGTGGCTGCTCCCGGTCCCATGCCTAGGGCGCGTTCTCCCTCCTGTGCTTGTTATCGTGTGTGGGGCTCATGCCACTACCTGCTAGGGAGTGCACTGCAGTGCAAACACCAGACAACAACGCTTAGACCGGCAGAGTGAAGAAGCACGCGACAGAGTCTCTGTGGGAAGGTGGGTTACCAGAGGGATATATTTGAGGACAGTCGTGGGCCTTCAGATCGGACCGCAGCCCGGAGTGGGTAGAAACTGCAGGCGCATACAAGGAAGAGCAGCGGTCCCATTTAATGAGCTCGAGGTGCATATCCATAGCGCTCTAAACCGTTATCTGGCCCCACGGAGATCCCAGCAAGCCCACCCCCTCACGGCTCACAGCGCAACGATAAGGTTTGCGCATACCTTGTCACGCACAGCCATGGGGCGTACGAAGGGGAAACAGCAGGAGGCCACCTCCAACGCCGACCCAACTCTGGATGACACGGAGCATACCTCGCCCACGCCGACACTCAGTTGCGTACCGCCTACTAATGAGGAACGCTCAGAGGATAAGCTGGACTTAATATTGCAGGAAGTACGGGACTCCAGGAAAGCAATCGAACAAAAGATTGGTGCCCTCATGACCGGACTCACACTACTTAAGGCGGACCAAGCCAAACTGGCAGACAAAGTGAAAAATAATGCTATTACACTGGAGGAGATAACACCACAGCAGAAGCAGCACTCAACTCAGATTCAAGAGCTACAGAAGCAAGTCGCCGGTCTTATGGATCGGGTTGAAGTCGCAGAAGGGAGGGCGAGGCACAATAACATTCGCGTCATTGGACTGCCAGAAAGAAGTGAGGGACCTGATGCAACCCGATACATGGAACAATGGTTTAAAGACAATGTCACCTCTGAGGGACTCTCAAACCAATTCTGTGTGGAAAGAGCACACAGAATACCTACCGGCAGGCCAAGACCAGGCGCCCCACCGCGGCCTCTCATAGTCCGGATGTTGAATTATAGAGACCATGACCTGCTACTTCAAAAGGCCAGAGAACTCTCCCAGATTAGATTCGAGAATTGTCGAATCTCACTGCACCCGGACTATACGCTACTAGTGCAAAGACAACGATCTTCTTTTATGACAGTCAAAAAGAAATTGCAAGGGCTGAAGTTAAAGTATGCACTACTATTCCCGGCACGATTGAAAATTATGCATGAGCAAAAGTCACATTTCTTTGAGAGTCCGGAAGATGTGGAGGAGTGGTTGGAAGTAATGGAGCCGTCTACGTTGCAGGGGGCGGCCTCACAGAGCTCGCCCAAAAGCTCCAGACGTGCGGGTAATGGAGGCTACCGTCGTAGCCAGCGAACCACCAGAACAACACAGTCGACCAACCTGACGCAACAGCAGATCCAACAGGACAGAACGCAGGCGATGGTGTTGGCCTCCGCTTTTAGAGACGGTACACGGGCTGACGACACAGCCTCTTCAGATGAAAACATGAGCAAATCGGACTCTGAAGGCAGCATGACACTCTTCCCTACTGTGACGCCCCAGACGGCGGATGGTTTGTTTGGCTGAGTAATAAGAACCACTGTTAGCTCCGATGCATGACCTCCAAATAGAACATATATGCTTTTTTCCTTTTTCTGTCAAAGTAATTATGTACGGCATAACTCTGTTTTCTCCTTTAGTCCCGGGTTCCGTCAGAGCTCAAATGAATGTAGTAGTACTGTAATGTGCGGCGTTGGCGATGGCCCCCTATTTGCGAACGCACTTGAAGTACATGTCATAGTTTTACAAGTTATGTTCTGTTGTTTGGCCCGGTGTAGTTCCCCACCCGGGCCTAGTATTGGGAGTGCAGGGAGGGGAAGAGTCCTGAAATATGGGTTAAAGCAGCGAGAATCAACGGCTCGTATTCACCACAGGTAGAACAGGGGCCTATTCTTACATTGCAATGCACACACCTAATACATATAACATAATAACGTGGAACGTTCGAGGTCTAGGATCCGTCCAAAAGAGACATAGGGTACATGCGCAATTGTTGAGGTGAAAGGCGCAGATAGTATATTTGCAGGAGTCGCACATTGTAGAACAGAAAGCAGTGAAGCTCTGCAAGAAATGGAGAGGCCAGATCTTCTCCACTAATTACTCAGGCTTCGCACGGGGAGTTACAGTGTGGATCAGGCATGGGGTGCCCTTCACGCCCTTGGAACAAAGTGTGGACAAACAGGGCCGATATATTCTTATACAGGGGAAGTAAGATGGTCAGATGGTGGTCCTTGGCAATATTTATGCCCCCAATTTTGACCAAGATAAATTTCTGTCCAACCTAAATTTAGCATTGGTAGGATGGGAAATGCACCCCTGGATTATAGGACGACCACCATTTTAATAGAATGGGATGCCTTCAAGGCAGTAATACGGGGCAAGGCAATCAGTGCAATAGTGGGAGCAAGGCAGGAAGTACACAGAAACCTCATTGACACAGAAAATAAAATGAATTCATTGGAATAGGAGGCCATACATGACACTGGCAAACAAGCCTCACTACAAGAAACGCGAATCCAACACGCAGAGCTCTGGGAGACTCTTCAGGTTATAGATTATCAGCGATACACGCAGATGCGTCACACTGACGCGGACAAATCAGGAACACTATTGGCCAAATTGTTACGGGACGACCCGCCCACTATTGTAATTAATGAAGTTGCTACCCCCACGGGAGCAACAGCCCATACTCAACATGACATTAATGTTGCTTTTAGACAACATTACGCCTCATTATATACTGGGCCTGATAGTATAGAGGGCACACACATGGAGGACTTCCTGAATGACCTGCCATACCCCCGACTGACGGCAACAGCCCAAAAAGAACTAATAGGCCCCATTACTAAGGCTGAAATCAAAACTGCAATAAGAGGCCTCCCGCGCAATAAAACCCCTGGATTAGATGGGCTCCTGGCGGAATTTTATGATATATACGCGGACTCCCTTGTCCCCCAACTGGAAACTCTATATAATAAAGCACTGGAATTGGGCAGGTTACCCCTTAATACAGCACAGGCACTGGTAGTATCGCTCCGGAAGCCGGGTAGGGATCCCACAGACATGGCAAGTTATCGCCCGTTGTCTTTACTGGCGACGGAGCATAAAACACTGAGTAAGGTATTAGCAAACAGACTCCTACCAACTCTAAATAAACTTATACATACAGACCAAAACGGGTTCCTGCCGGTCCGCAGTATTTCATTGAACACCAGACGATTGCATCATATAATGTCGACTGCCCCAACACACCATAAACATGCAGGGTATATCTTTGGATTTAAGACAAGCGTTTGACACGATCCACTGGGATTATATTTGAGGCGCTGGGGAGGTTCGGTTTACCCGCAGAGTATCTTAAATGGCTCAGCTTGCTCTATAATGCCCCTACTGCCCGGGCCCGTACAGGGGGACACATTTCGGCTGAGTACACGATACACAGGGGTACAAGGCAGGGATGCCCGCTGTCACCACTCCTATTCATACTGGCATTAGAACCCTTAGCACTTAAATTACGTACTGAAGCACATCATCTGGGCATAAAGAATGGGGCCACAACACACTTGTTCTCCGCTTATGCGGACAATATCATTCTTTACATACGGGATCTTCGGGCTACCCTGGATCCTATCCCTGATATTTTTCAGATATTTGAACAGATATCGGGCTTGGCTATCAATGCAATGAAGTCACACGCCTTCTTCTTTCAGGAGATGGTGCACCCTATAGAAATCGCATTTGGAGCATATACCCTCCCGGTAGCGCAACACACATTCAAATACCTGTGGATACAAGTGTACCGGAAGCATGCAGACATGCTGGAGGGTAACCTAAATAGAGCGATCAGATCTATGCGTTCGAGCGTCACCTTCTGGACTACGTTACCACTGTCGGTGATTGGCAGAGCGGCCATATCTAAAATGGTGATCCTTCCAAGACTGATATATTATTTCACTAATCTACCAATTTTAATACCACATACCACCTTCAAACTATTGAATACCATGCTTATAGATCTTATCTGGGGGTCTGGCAGACGCAGAATAAGCCTTAAAAAGTTACAACTCGGATCAGACAGAGGAGGCCTGGGAGTTCCTGACCTTAAAGCATATTACTACGCATGCCAACTACAATGGCTTTCATATTGGACAGCCGGTCATAACTTACATGAAATAGGCTATACTACACATGACATAGATCGGGGCACCCTGCACACTCTGTTACTCCCCCGCTGTAAACTCCCCCACAGCCTACCACCCTTGCTACGAACAGCACTACAGTGTTGGAAAGCGACATTACATTACACGGCCCGGCATCCACCATATGCCGGAAACATTCCGTTGTTGGGGATACCACTGACGAATGGAAATATAACAAAGCGAAGTATTGCACCCTGGCTTGAGGTGGGGATGTACGGTAACTGATTTATTTAACAACGAGAGACTCATGGACCATGACAACTTTGTGAGAGAAACGGGGGCACCGGATCACCTATATTTACTGCACACTGCACTGCTGCAATATATTAAAAAGCAATGGGCTCCACAACGTCAGGAACCCCCCACACACGAATTAGTTAAAGCCCTATACTACATGGGCAGAGGCAGGCACCTTATCAAGTGGCTTTATGTTGGAATACGGGCGCATGCGGCGATCGACCTTACTACATTACGCAACACTTGGGCAGGCGACATATGGCGGGAACTGGAGGAGAAAGAATGGGTGAAAATTATAGAACACCCTAAGACGGTATCCAGAAATGCAAAATTTAAATTTATTCAGTCCATGCTAATACACAGAGCCTATCTCACCCCCAAACGATTAGACCGCATGTTTCCACAGACACAACATCATTGCCCCAGATGCCAATTGGAAGGAGCTGACTTATTACACATGGTATGGGCGTGCCCCCACCTACGAGGATTCTGGGACTCAATTAGACGACATATGAGGGCGGTCACACGAAGAGAAGTAGAGAACACTGTAGAGGAGTGTATTCTGGGGATATACAAGGGTTCGTCCAAACACAAAGTACAACACAGATTTACGTGCCTGGCCCTAATATTAGCAAGGCGAGCCATCACTATGCGCTGGAAATCAAAGACACCCTTACACTTGGCATAGTGAGTTAATTCGATGGGGCAGCGCTGAAAGTGCCGCAATACGAAGGGAAGAAGCTAAAGGTATGCGTAAAATTCCAATAGCCATGGAATGGGACATTATGTTGGAAGCCCTTAAAAACCTTGACTTGGACTCTAATGTTAACCAAGCTCACCCACAGTAGTAATAAGGTCAAAGTATTGACTCGAAAGCAAGGTATATGTATTGAATGCCCGAGTTCACATGTAAAGTTAATAACCCTTCATTGCTGATATCGTGCAAGCTGTTGGTTTGAGCTGTGTTTCTTATGATGTTATAAGCATATGTTACTACAGGACTGGAGGGAGGGGGTGGAACACGGAAGGGGTATCTTTTTGGTAACAGGCTGTGATGCACTGAATCTAATTATTGTTATGCTGACTCATATAGAGAACGAAATGCCGCGGAAGCTGCAGTTTTCATTTGCTAGATTGTCAATGCGATAGGATACATGTGTAAAGTTATTGGAAACTAACGCATCAAAATCCGGGAAATGATTATTTGCATGTTGTTCCTGTCTGTGACCAGCCATGTATTGAAGCAATGTACCAGCCGAAATGTAAAAACTTAATAAAATCTGTTAAAAAAAAAAATTGCATGTGAGAACATGATCATCTCATTTCAATTCCTGGCATATGATAAAAGTGCATGCTTAGGCATATGATAGCAATATCTGGTGTGTGTTGGTAATGTCTAAATTGTGATGGACGTACCTACCTGTGCATATGACAATGCATGACATGTGGCTACAAGGGCATATGGTTCCAATACCCAGGATGTGGTAGGAATTCTGAGGTGCAGAATGTCAATTTCTATTTGAGCAAAGCAGAAATTAACATGGCATTATATGATTAACCATGTGGTGTGGAGAAAGGTAATGTGTTGGAGTAATGTGGAAAGTGGCATCATGGCAATGTCTGTAACCTGAGAACAAACTGGCACTTGAGTGTAAAGCTTCATACCTAAGGGCACACTGCACCAGCCCAGCCACCCTAATTAGTTCAGAGGCACAATAAAATACATTTTCTATATCAGCAATAACAGAGAAATATTGAGCAGCCCTGGCATACTTGAGCATTATTACTGACATATTAGGCAGCCCAGATGTACATGAACAACACTACCAGCACACTGATCAGCCCTGACCTACTTCATCATTAATTCTGACAGGCAAGCACACTGAGCAGCATATCTGAGCAGCGTCCTGGCATAGCGGTACATTCGTGCATGTGGACAGTGTTTTGTGTATCTGAGAGGAAAACCTATCAAGCTTGTATAGTGAACGTTTGCCTAGTAGAAATGTGGATATTTAAGCAGCTACCTGCTATTAATCGCAGCACTCTGTAACGTATGAGCAACACTTACATATTGAAAGGACATTGTACCACAATAGCAGCAGTGCTGATTCTATTTTATGTGTCAACACACAAATATTGATTGGTTATTAACTGGGCACGAAATTTTGGGATTATAATCCATATTAAAATGCAGATTTTTTTCTTCAGGATTTTTATTTGTGAAAGCAATGAATCAGCTAGGCATTGCTTCTCTTGTACACACATGTTTATCTACAGCGCATAAAGTATATGCAACTCAAAAAAGGCATTGCACTGAAACCAACCTCTCTCTTTGAAGTGTGAGGGATGATCAAGGCATTCCTCACACTAGAAAAAGTTGTAATCCACTCACCTCATGGATATTAATGAGGCAGGAATTGGATTGTGATTGCTTGTGAAAACAAGCGAATGCTTGGATGGAGACACATTAGGACAGCAGAGCTCCATTCCAGCATTTGCTTTTGTGATATGAATACATTGTGAACCCTGTTTCTGACAGGGATCATTCAATCAGTATTTGTATAGTGCAGTAATATCACCTCTGAGGGTATCCAGGCGCTGAGGTTTCGCAGGTCTTAGTCGCAGAGCCGGGTCTTGAGTCTGCTTCTGAAGTCCGCCATGGCGGGAGCTGTTCGTAGGTGGAGGGGAAAGTTGTTCCTGGTATTGGTGGTGATGTAGGAGGAGGACTGACCCCCACTGAGGTTGCGACAGATGTAGGGCGTGTGTGAGGCTCAGGGCAGAGGAGTGCAGATGTCTGGTGGGTTGATGGAAGTTTACGTGGTGGTTGAGGTAAGCCGGTCTCTTGTCATGCAAAGCTTTGTAAGTGTGTGATGGAGCGCGATGGTGCTCTAAAAAATTGTAGGGGTTCATCATAATCATGGATAGTTTGCACCCGCATATATTTCTGTGTTGTATTAACATTTGGTCATTAGGAATGTGTTGTAATAATGATTTGTAAGTGAAATAATAGAAAATGTTTCGTGCCATGCAAAAGAAACGAAATGACATTTATGCTTGGAAAAGAGTAACCTTTAGCGTATTGCAATTGCCTAACGAAAAGCCTATGTGTATTGTAACGCATTATGATTTAAACGTGCATTATGTTAGAGTCTGCACGTGGAGATGATTAATTGTGCTTAACGTGTAATAATTGTAGATGCTTGCAAAGCAAAGTTTTATTAACCTGTGTGTATTATTTGATGTTTAACGGCCCAAATGAAATGTTCACGTTGTGTAATTGAAGGCCTATTCGTTTATTCTTATGTTGGCTGATTTGTGTAGGCCTGAAAATTTAATTTCCCTGGTAGCCTCTCGCATTTGGAGGTAGTCAGCGAATTTCATGTACATGCAAGGTTGTTCTGTTCTCACGTTTTCCGTTGCAGGTGGAAGAAGCTGCCTTTGTTAAGTTAAACTAATGCCTTTTGTTTTAGGAATTAGGCATGGGGGAGAAGTGATACTTTGTAAACGGAATGTCGATAATTAGGAGCCGGTGTTCTTTCTCACTGAGGATGCCTGTGAATCAAGGTCATCGAGCCGAACTTGGATGGAGTGAGGAAGACGGTGGAAATTTACCTATGAGAAGTGCCCAGTGAGATGAGGTGATCTGTGGGCGTGTTTTACATCTGTGCATTTTGTATTAGGGACAGTGTCCCGAGGGTAGAGTCAGGAGAAGGGGGTTGAGAGTCAGGAGAAGAGGAGGAGAAGGGAGTTAGCGGAAAGGGTAAAGAGATCGACCCATGCAACGTGAGTGTACTTCTTAGGAAGTCTTCACGAGCTGACACCTTTAATTGCTCTTGCCTGGGAAATGCTCAATAGGGATGTCATTTTAGAGATAGAGTAGGGATAGTCTAATGCTCTTTACTTTTCAGCCGCAGATGAAGTCTGACTTACATGTTGGGGCAGTCCTTGCCTGTGTTTTGTTTTTAGAACTTTTCATTCTTTTCATGAGCTATAAGATTAGACTCACTCGTAGGTATGGCTTTGTATTAGTTCCCATGTACTTTTACAACCTCGTCCTTAGGTGCTTGTACGTTCAGTTGTTTTTGGCATTGTAATAAACCCACTAAACTGGACTTCGGAGTCTGTAATCTTTTGAGTCATAGTGGACGGAAAAAGTTGGATTGCCAAAATTTGAATGATTTCTCCCCTTTATACTTCTCAGCAGGTAACAAAAGATCCATTGACCTAGGGTTCCTAGTTAAATTCTGGTAGGGGAACCCGGCCTTATCAGTTGGTAGCGAGAGGACGGTTACCTCTGCAGTAAGGGGAGAAGGTAGGGAAAGATGGAAATACGATCCATAGAGCCCAAGAGATGGTCGTCCAGAGGATCAAGAGTGGAGGACGACGGCGCCTGGTGGAAGCTGACGACGAGTGACGGTGAGGCTGGAACAGCAGTTCGCGGTGGAGTGAGTATGAATAGGGATGTATGTCTGTTAGATTGCAGTGATGAATTGAATGTGTGATGTCTTGCGGAGTTGGGATGAAAGTCGAGTGATTGTGGTTTTGGACTGAGCGCGCGGTCCAGGTGATTTGTGTTGTTTGATGTCAGGCTCAAGGAGCAGCCTAAGATCCCGGGATAGATAGATTGTGGTGTGGAAGACACCCAGAGTTGTAATTGTCTGACCCTTGATTGTGGGAGTCGTGAGACGTCATCGACAGACATACTCGTGATAGGGAACGAAAGTGTGAGTGTTTGAGTGACCAACGCGGGTCGTAGGTTACTGTGCGTGGAAGATCGAGTGATTGGATCCTATCGATTAGTTATATGACTGTCCGGCCGTTCGTGGGCAGATAGTCTGAGGCAGTTGTTCGGTCGTTTCGCGGACAGACAGTTGCCAGATTGAGGTAGACAATTACTTGTGACTGTCCGGTCGTATGGTGGACAGACAGTCGGTTATGTGACTGTTCGGTCGTTTGGTGGACAAACAGTTACTTGATTCTATGAATGAAAAGTGTGTGTGTGGTAGATACGGATTGCGAAGGAGGGGAACTGCTGAGTGAAGAGAAGGAGTGACGTCGAAGTGTGCCGCGCTGTGATAGGTCGGTTAGTGGAAAGCCGCGCTGGGATTGGTTGATCACCATCAGGAAGTAGAGCGAAGAACATTTGGTGGGTAGAACAGTTGATTTCATCATGAAATGTTTTAAGGTATTGCGGGATCTGTGCAGGGGAGATAGAGGAGTGGTAACTCGAGTGGGGGAAGAAGCACCACCTGAGGTTCCCTTAGCTCATTACATGGCCACAAATGTAGGGCTCCATACTATAATTTGGCTTCAAAATTGGCAAAAGATTACTGAGAAGGAGGGAGATTTGGCTTTCCCACAGTATGGTTCGTTCAGATTCGATGTACTGTACCAATTGGGAGCAGTGATGACTGCGTTACGACCTCCACCCAGACCAACACAGTTTGAAGCGCTAGACGCATGGACAAGAGCAGCACATACGAGTAAAAGAGAACAAAGTCAGGAAAGGGTGAAAAAGTCAATCAGGGCGTTTCAAGATGCGCGATGGGACGCATTGGCGAAAAGATGGAGGGTTGAGACCATAGAGGGGGACGGACTGTTTCCTTTATTAGTAAAGGTGGGAGATGCTCAGAAGAGGAGAGAAGAGGAAGATGATAGTGATACAGATGACAGTTTACTGGAGAGGTTACTAGCAGAGCGTCCACCTCCATACAATCCAAGCTCAGAGGAGGGAAGGAGAGCACTCACAGAGGAAACTGGGGAGCCGCAGACAAACCCTAGTGCAGGGATAAATGTAAGGATGGCAGCAGGAACAGAGAGAATAGGGACACTATCATCGAAGAATACAGAAGCAAGTGGAGTTAATATCGTCACGAGATTACCGGAAGCTCTTACCGTGCCGGTCACCATTTGTCCCATAGTGTCGGTGTACGATCCAGATCAGGCAGAGAACGCGAGCTTAATACGATCAGTAATGGGAGAGAGCACTGGTTCTGGAGGAAATTGTACAGTGAGTGGAACAGGTCACATTTCGAGACCCATAGAATCGAGTACACCTTTGCCAGCCACTGCAGATGCTTCTAGAGGTCATGTGGAATCAAGAGAAGCAAGATCATGGTCTTTGGCGGATTCACGTTCTGATTTGAGGATGTGGGAACCACCAGTGAGAGGTCCTAGTGGAAGGACGACGGGAGGAGACATTGATCAGGGAGTTTCGGGGAGTCAATCTGTCTCACGAAACGTAATGGAAGGGAATCAACGTAGAGACCAGAGTAGTGAGAATGGAGAATTAAGTAGTGCATCAGGTCAAGGAACGATTAGAACCGCTATAAGGGCTAATGTGGTGGACGTGATGAGGTTGAAGGCAGAAGTAGATGAGATAATCAGTGGAAGCTTGCCTTTAGAAAGGATAGAACTTTATGAGCCAGATGAATTGCTGTTTGTGGCGAAGGATGTAACTCGTAGGGCAAGGAAAGCACATGAAAAAATGACGGAATTGGCACAGAGGTATGATGTAGATTTGTCTAAAACTAAAATGTTGCAAGGAAACCACAGACTAAATTACAGTGATCAGGAACTGGAAGAGAAAAGGGTCATAGGATTGAAGACACATATTCGAGAATTGATTGTAGGGATGCGTGCATGGAGCATGCTTGACAAATGGGAGGAAAGATGGTCAAAGAAGAGCGTCAAGAAGGGTATAGGGGAAACACCGCCTCCAGGAGGGGGGACAGTAGGAATAGAGGCTTACCCTTTGCGAGAAGTACCGAGTGGAGGGTATGTTCATGTACCGTGGAGTAGAGGTGATTTGGCGGCGTTTACCAATGATTTTCCTCGGCTGAGGGAAAAACTTGTTAAGTGGTACAAGCAAGTTGACCGATTTGTCAAAATTTCAAAGGTACTGTGGATTGATTTGAATACGCTGTTTGATATTGTAGTACCAAGTGATTTGTGGTCAGCATGTAAAATTGCAGTTGATTGGCCGTCTTCGGAACCAGAACGAGATCCTATTACGCATGGTCCTTCACCTGTGGTCATGAAAAAGTTCAAGCAAGTAATCACATGGTTGCAGTCGAAAATCTCACCACAAGACATTGATTGGGTTAAGATAGACCGAACTGTTCAGGAGCCAAAGGAAACAGTACATGCTTATTACGAGAGGCTTTTGCAAGCCTTCAAGCAGTACAGCGGGTTAGACACCCTTGACCCAAAGGATATGGGACAGTTCGTTTCCAAATTTGTTTTAGGATTAAGACCAGAAGTTAGCTTTATGATCCAACAGCATCTGATCTGCTGGCAGAATAAATCCGTGGATGAGATTCTATGGTATGCCAGGTATTGTAGTGACGAAGTGGACTCAAAGCATAAAAAGCTCAAAGACAAGTTAATGCTGGTCCAAATGCAGAATGCAGAAAAGGGGGATCAAAAACAGTCTAGTGGAGGAACGCTAGGAAGAAGACAGGGAAACAATCAAGGAGGGACCCCGAATACGTCGGGTCAGGGAAAGGGGAAACCCATACACCCTAAGACAGGGGTGGATATTGCCACACTGAAGAAGACTACTGCATGTCATTATTGTCACAAGATCGGGCATTGGAAGCGCGAGTGTAGATCAAATCCAGCTAATCAAGTCCAAGAAGAGGAAGTGGTTCAGGCACCTGAGGTCGTTAATACTGTGACGAGACCCAGGTCCATGCAGGGGGGGACTTTAAGCCCGCAGGTGCAAATTCCCCAACCGCCGAGAATTCCACAGGGAAATCGAACGTATCAGCAGATGCCCTTTATTGAGACCTTTGATGAGTTCGATCCAGACCCTTTGCAATGATGGTGCCTGAGGGGGGAGGAAGACTGTACTCTTGGAGCAGTCTTGGAGGTAGACCAGAGGGGACCGTATGTAGAGGCGGATGTTGACGGTCAGCCCACCACCTTTTTGGTTGATACTGGTGCTACCCGTTCTACTGTGAGATCTGCAGTAGTTCCCAACCTACCCCTCTCGGGACAATCAATCCAAGTTGTAGGAGTGGCAAATAAGAAAATAACTAATCCATTGACTGAGGCAATACCTGTGAGAATAGGAACGTTTCACGACCGACACCAATTTGTAGTATGTGACTCAAGTCCAGTTTGTTTGTTGGGTCGTGATCTTTTGTGTAAAATGAATTGCACCATCTACTGTACACCCAAAGGAGTGGAATTGCAGACTAATGATGATGATGTGGCATTTAAATTGGCAAATCAGAATCTGAGCACAGGGATGTTTCCTATGTTGACAGTTGAGGAACTCCCACTCGACCTGAGGGACTCTGTCTCTCTGGACGTATGGGTTTTCACCAGAGAGGAGATAGGTTTGATCAAAGGGGTTGAGCCAGTTAAAATCCAGGTTAAACCAAATGCTGAGTTCCCGAGAACACCCCAGTACAATCTGTCGCCGGAAACGGTAGCAGGAATCAAGCCTGTGATTAAGTCTATGATCGGACAGGGAATCCTGAAAGAAATAATGGGGAGTCCATGTAACTCACCCATTATGGGATTTCAGAAACCAAGTGGGAAGTACAGAATCGTACAGGACCTGCGAAAGGTCAACACGATTGTAGTTCCATGTTGTCCTGTGGTACCGAATCCATCAGTGATATTGTTCCAGATTCCATGCGAAGCTGAATGGTTCACTGTGATTGATTTATGTCAGGCATTCTTTTCGATACCGTTACATGAGGAGAGCCAATTTTTATTTGCTTTCCGTCTGGAAGATCGTGTGTTAACATGGTGTCGTATCCCACAAGGGTATACAGAGAGTCCATCGATCTTTAACCAGCTTTTGAAGAAGAATCTTGAGAGTCTCGTATTGCCACAGAACTCAGTTCTAGTGCAGTATATTGATGACCTCTTGATTGCGTCTGAAACGGAGGATGTTTGCAGGATTGATACTGTTGCTTTACTGAATCATCTCGCAGAGAATGGACACAAGGTGTCCCCAAGCAAGTTACAGTATTGTCTGACTGAAGTTCAGAATTTGGGTCATCGAATCGAGAACGGCAAGAGAAAGGTGTCACCAGATCGTATTGAGGCGATCATGAATATGACTGTGCCTACCACTCAGAAGGAAGTCAGGATGTTTCTGGGGATGGTCGGGTACTGTCGCCAGTGGATCCCAAGCTTTTCCTTGAAGGCGAAGCCCTTGCAGAGGCTGACGCACAAGGATGTGAGCGATCCGGTACCATGGGATCACGACTGTCTGATTGCGTTCTTGGAGTTGAGAGCGGGCCTGTGTCGTGCTCCAGCTCTAGGGATGCCAGATTACAACAAGTCCTTTTCATTGTTCTGCCACGAGCGAGAAGGTTGCGCATTGTCAGTCCTTACTCAAAGTCATGGGGGTGTCCGTAGACCAGTTGTCTATTTCTCAGCTACTTTAGATCCAGTAGCTTCAGCGTTGCCCGGATGTCTCAAATCCGTTGCTGCAACAGGTGTCAGCATTGAGAGATGTGAAAGCATTGTTATGGGTCATCCACTTACAGTTTTTGTTCCACATTCTGTTGAGCTCCTGATGACGAGGACTAAGACACAGCACCTGACGAACAACAGTCTCACATGCTATGAGCAGGTTATACTTGCCTCGGAGAATGTGACTCTGAAAAGGTGTTCTGTGCTAAATCCTGCTACTTTGATGCCTTTGCCAAATGCTGATGATGGAGATTGTGAGGACCATGACTGTCTTGATGTGACTGAACTTTGCACCAAACCAAGACCTGACATTGTCGATGAACCTCTGCCTGAGTCTGATGAAATCTTTTTTTGCAGACGGTTCATGCTTAAGAGACAATGTGGGTCATTTGAGAGCAGCCTTTGCTGTATGTACTATCTCTGGAGTTGTGGAAGCTGCTTGCTTACAGGGAGTATACTCCGCACAAGTGGCTGAAATCATTGCCTTGACGAGTGCCTGTTTGATCGCTGATCAAATCCGAATCACTATCTAGACCGGCCGCCAGTATGGGTTCGGTGTGGTTCATGATTTCAGACAGCTATGGTCACAGAGAGGATTTTTAACGTCATCAGGATCTCCTATCAGGAACGGGGAATATGTGAAACAACTGTTGGAAGCTTTGCAGCGACCACGAGAAATAGCTGTGGTAAAATGTGTAGCCCACGGGAGGGGGAATGATTTTGTGTCTTTGGGAAACCGATATGCAGATGAAGTTGCATGTTTTTGCGCTGAACAAGGGTGCATTTTCACAGGAGATTATACTGGAGAGAGCCCAGAAAGAACTGAGCTCAGCATGATGTTAGCCATGGCAGACACCTGGGATGAGCTCAAGCGTCTGCAGGGAGAAGTTTCAGAACAGGAAGAGGCTGCTTGGACTAGAGCAGGATGTGAGAGAAGAGATGATGTCATTTGGGTTTCTAATGATGGTCGAGCAGTGTTACCCGATGACTTACTGAGCCCTATGGCAAGACAGATTCATGGAGCAGTGCACATTGGAAGGGATGCTATGGAGCGTGTGTTCAGACAAACGTGGTAAAATCCACGTTTCCGTGCGTTTGCTGAAGCGGTGTGTCACAGGTGTGTTACGTGTCAGCAGATGAATGCTGGAAAGAAAACTGTGGTTGCATTGAGTCACATTGGGAGGTCTGGAGGGCCTTTCAATAGAATTCAGCTTGATTTTATAGAGATGCCTAGGTGCAATGGCTTGAGGTACATTTTGGTTGTGGTGTGTGTTTTCTCACGGTGGGTGGAAGCGTATACAAGCAGGAGATGTGATAGCCTCACAGTAGCAAAACTGTTGCTTAGAGAGCTGATACCACGGTTCGGTTTTCCAAATTCATTGGAGTCGGATAGAGGAACACACTTCCACAGCGAAATTATGAAGTTGCTTTGTGCCGCTTTACATGTTGATCAAAGACTGCATTGTAGCTATCGACCAGAGGCTTCTGGTATTGTGGAACAGATTAACGGGACTCTGAAAATGAGGATGGCAAAAGTGTGTTCGTCCACGTCTCTGAAATGGCCTGATGCATTGCCGCTGGTGTTGATGAGTGTTCGTAGTATCCCCGATAGGAGAACTGGCCTCTCACCACATGAGATCCTGATGGGGAGGGCGATGTGGTTACCAGCAGTGCCATCTACAGCCTTGATAAACATCACAGATGATTTGATCCTTGATTATTGCAAAGGACTGGCTGACGTGGTCCGTTCTGTGTCTCACCAGTTGAACCTGCAACTGCCCCGACCTCGAGGGACCTCTGCCACGACCTGTGTCCGGGTGATTGGGTTCTAGTTCGCAAGCACGTGAGGAAGAGTTGCCTTGATGCCCATTGGAGAGGCCCTTAACAGGTGATTCTGGTAACGAATACAGCAGTGAAGTGCGGAGGCTTGCCAAACTGGATTCATGCCTCTCATTCTCGCAGAATTTCAGAACCCTTGGAAGAAACAGCTCCTCTCGTAGAAGAAAATCCAGCTGTGGCATCAAGGCCACTTGAGAGGACAAGCCAAGCTGTGAGGGTTGCTGACGAAGCTGGTTGCCCACCAGAGCAAGCTGAGGGGGGTCACGCTACACAAGACCCAGGTATTGACTCTGAGGGAGAAGGTAAAGTTGCGAGTGGCATAGAGTCAAACTCAGCCGAAGGAATTGGTGCGCAAGGTGGTCGGAGGCAAAGAAGAAGTGCTGGACTTGCAGAAAAATCGTGGCCTGGGAGACAAAGGAGGCTGAATCTGAGACTAGCTCCTGAGAGAGATCTTGCTCCTGTGTTGGAGACATCTGAATCGGAGCTGAGTGACTCAGAACAAGCTTAAGAAGGCCTGAGAAGGTCAAGGAGAGTAAGGGTGCCTTGCCAGAGATATGCTGCCCCGGAGTGGACTTATATGGTCACTGATGCCAGGAGTAGTGGGGACCGGGAGACTGAGGTCTTCACAAGTGGTCAGCAGAACACCCGAATTGAAGATTGATATGGGATTGATAGTTCCTGGATTGGAAATAGAAGGAGTGCTAACAGTGACTGTTCCGAGACCTCCGATATTGAGCATAGTGCGGGTTCTGATCCTTCAGGAACTGTCCTTTCCAACCTTTGGATATCAGCCACCAGCTCAGGAGATTGCAGCTGTTCGTCTAACCCTGGGCGTAGTTCGCGTAGTAGCGCTACACGTAGCTACGCGAAGTGCACTTCGCACTACGCGAGCTACGCGTAACACTACGCGAACTGCATAGTGCGGTAGGAAATGCTGTTCGCAATGATTTCACAGTGCCGGATGCTTGTCCGCACTGTGCAATCATTGCAAACAGCATCTTGCACAGTGCAAGCGGTCGTTTTCTGCCGCTCGAGTAGATTTGTACTCGAGCTGCAGTTTTCTCAACGCGGACTGGTAGTTTCTCATCGCGAGCGGTCGCGAGCATACGCGACCACTCGCAATGAGAAACCTGACCTCTCTGCGTTGAGAATCTCGCCGGGAGGTTTATTTTCCACGCTCGCGATCGGCAACTTGATCTTGCTGATCGCGAACGAGGAAAAGTCTCGCCGGGATGTCATTTTGCTCGCTCGCGGTCGCCAACTTGACGTTGAGGACCGCGAGCAAGCAAATGCCCGCTACGCTACGCGTTTTGCACTGTGCTATGTGCAATTCGCGTAGCGCGTAGTTGCGCAAACTGCGCGAGTGTAGCGTCGTTTTCTGCCCAGGCCTATGTTCGTCTTGAAATTTTACAGCGTGTACTCATTGAAATTGGTTCTGAGCTTATAAGAGACTGTGATTGAACTGGGAACTGTAAATAAGAGTTTAAGAAGATAACCTAGGCCCGAGTGGAAGAAGAATAAAGTTAGGGTTTCACATAGAAGAAGAAAGAGGGCTAGGGAAGTCTTTTTGAACTGTGTAAATAAACCAAAGCAACGAACTGTGAAAGAATTTCCAGAATTTCCATGAACTGTGTTTGAACTGTTTGAACGGCAATTTGAGGTGAAGAAAAGAGACTTTTGGTGTATCCTCTTGCTGAACTAAACCGACAAGCTAAAGATGGAGTCTGGAGGTTCGAACCGTAGGTCTAAGTGTGTGTTAGGTACACTCATAGTAGGGGTGATAGTTGTAATAGCAGTAGCTATTATTGTATCTGTAAAAATTTCACATGATGCAGAAGTTGAGGGAGTGGGAGAGCAAGGGACATCCACACCTATTACTTCTAGCGCAAAAGAGGGTATCGTGGAAGCTGAAAAAGCTATGCTAGATCAAGCTAGTCGTATGTTGCATGTAGATTTGTCTAGAGGTGATTATACGCTTAATGCCTATGCGAAGCTGCTATATGAGTGTGTAAATACGATGGATGTGAGAGATTGTTATGTGTGTATGCAGTTGCCTGCGTCCGTAGAGGAAGGTATTCGTTATCATCATCTCCCTTTGAGGACTGGTATTACATGTAGTTTATTGCTTAGTATGTTTTATGGTAAAGGTCATTACGAATATTATTTTTCTAATTACGATGCAGTACTTTCAGAGGTTCCAGCTTATAAGCATTTGAACAAGTACGATTATTATAAGTAGGAAGATAGAGTGGGGAAGTATTTCATACCTACTGTAACTTTAGATACAGCTTATGCACATCGTCACAATTTAACATGTTCATTAACAGATGTAGAGAAGAAATTTGTAGATCAGGTAGAGGATAGACTTAGACAATTAACAGCAAATCGTAACAATAAAGAAGGAAAGGTTGAGTGGACCAAGGAGGAGTTAGCACACAAGGCGAAAGGGATTAGGTCCAATAGCGTTGGATTTTGAGCAGAGAGGGAAGCTGTGTGTGAGACAAGTCCAGACCTATTATGATAAAGTTTTTGTGGGACAGAGTGTGTGTGATCATATTTTCATCATTGAGGCTACAGCAAAGAAGTTCTTACAGGATGCGATACAAGTGGTTCCGAATGTGTATTTTGTGTGCGGGAAGAATGCATACGTGCGATTGCCATTGAATTGGTATGGTACGTGCTACGTAGCAGTGGTGTTTCCAAAAATGTATCATGTTGAAGATTTAGGACATTTGGGAAGTGGATTACACCATAGGGAGAAACGAGGTACAAGTGCAGGAGAGATTGTAGGGGATGACTTTGGAGCACTGATACCAGGATTAGGAGTGGCGTTGAATGATGTCAAGATCAGGAAATTGTCAACTATTGTGGACAAGTTGTCAGCAAACACAGCTCAGTCGTTGTTGCTTGTGGATGGAGAGATGGTGTCGATAAGGGCTATGGTGATGCAGAAACGTCTTGCTTTAGATGTTTTGCTAGCAAAAGAGGGCGGAGTCTGTAAAATGCTGAGAGTTCCACTGTGCTGTACTTATATACCGGACAACAGCAAAGATCTGAAGAAGTATATAAGGAATATCACTGAGATCCATCATGAGGTGCATAATCTAGCTACAGAAGGAGTTTGGGACAAAGTGGGAAAAGGGTTTGGTAAGGTAGGAAGTTGGTTTGCGTCCCTTGGAAAGGGAATCCTGGTTACATCTTGAAGCCTATCATCATAGTAGTGGTCTGTGGGATTGTTATGTGGGGACTGATGAGGGCTTATAGGTGGCATAAGGCAAATCGAGTTGAAAGATCTCTTAGAGAGCAAGAGCAAAGGATGGAGAGACTGCAGGACAGTCATTATGAAAATATCAAGAGCCTAGAGAGGTTCCGACAGGGAAGAGTGGCTACAAGCTCTGTTTACGTCGGTTCCTTCTCCAGGGAGTGTGATTTGTTATGATGACACTTGTCATCAGAGGGGGGAACTGATGGAGCGCGATGGTGCTCTAAAAAATTGTAGGGGTGCATCATAATCATGGATAGTCCGCACCCGCATATATTTCTGTGTTGTATTAACATTTGGTCATTAGGAATGTGATGTAATAATGATTTGTAAGTGAAATAATAGAAAATGTTTTGTGCCATGCAAAAGAAACGAAATGACATTTATGCTTGGAAAAGAGTAACCTTTAGCGTATTGCAATTGCCTAACGAAAAGCCTATGTGTATTGTAATGCATTATGATTTAAACGTGCATTATGTTAGAGTCTGCACGTGGAGATGATTAATTGTGCTTAACGTGTAATAATTGTAGATGCCTGCAAAGCAAAGTTTTATTAATCTGTGTGTATTATTTGATGTTTAACGGCCTAAATGAAATGTCCACGTTGTGTAATTGAAGGCCTATTCGTTTATTCTTATGTTGGCAGATTTGTGTAGGCCTGAAAATGTAATTTCCCTGGTAGGCTCTCGCATTTAGAGGTGGTCAGCAAATTTCATGTACATGCAAGGTTGTTCTGTTCTCACGTTTTCCGTTGCAGGGGGAAGAAGCTGCCTTTGTTAAGTTAAACTAACGCCTTTTGTTTCAGGAATTAGGCATGGGGGAGAAGTGATACTTTGTAAATGGAATGTCGATAATTGGGAGCCGGTGTTCTTTCTCACTGAGGAGGCCTCGGAATCAAGGTCATTGAGCCGAACTTGGATGGAGTGAGGAAGACGGTGGAAATTTACCTATGAGAAGTGCCCAGTGAGATGAGGTGATCTGTGGGCGTGTTTTACATCTGTGCATTTTGTATTAGGGACAGTGTCCTGAGGGTACAGTCAGGAGAAGGGGGTCGAGAGTCAGGAGAAGAGGAGGAGAAGGGAGTTAGCGGAAAGGGTAAAGAGATCGACCCATGCAACGTGAGTGTACTTCTTAGGAAGTCTTCACGAGCTGACACCTTTAATTGCTCTTGCCTGGGAAATGCTCAATAGGGATGTCATTTTAGAGATAGAGTAGGGATAGTCTAATGCTCTTTACTTTTCAGCCGCAGATGAAGTCTGACTTAGATGTTGGGGCAGTCCTTGCCTGTTTTTTGTTTTCAGAACTTTTCATTCTTTTCATGATCTATAAGATTAGACTCACTTGTAGGTATGGCTTTGTATTAGTTCCCATGTACTTTTAGAACCTCGTCCTGAGGTGCTTGTACGTTCAGTTGTTTTTGGCATTCTAATAAACCCACTAAACTGGACTTCGGAGTCTGTAATCTTTTGAGTCATAGTGGACGGAAGAAGTTGGATTGCCAAAATTTGAATGATTTCTCCCCTTTATACTTCTCAGCAGGTAACAAAAGATCCATTGACCTAGGGTTCCTAGTTAAATTCTGGTAGCGGTACCCGGCCTTATCATGTGTATGAGAAGCTTAAACTGGCATCTCTTCTGGATGGGGAGCCAGTGGAGGTTCTTGAGGTGGGGGGTGATGTGGGTTCATTTGGGAAGGTCAAGTATGAGTCTGGCTGCTGCGTTCTGTATGATCTGGAGTCTCTTGAGGAGCTGAGTGGAGATGCTGGAGTAGAGAGCGTTGCCATAGTCTAGCCAGCTGGTGACGAGGGCCTGGGTGACAGTCTTTCTGGTGTTGACGGGGATCCACCTGAAGATTCTTATGAGCATGTGGAGGGTGTGGAAGCAAGAGAAGGCGACTGAGTTGATTTGGCCCTTCATGGTGAGCTTATTGATGGGGATGATGCAGAGGTTGCGGGAGTGGTCTGTTATGTTAAGGAAGTAAAAAGCCAGGTTTTAAGTCCCTTCCTGAATGTCAACAGCTCTGTAGTGTTCCTGAGATGGAAAGGGAGCTCATTCCAATCCCTGGCGGCGCATGTGGTGAAGCTTCTTCTCCCCCAGTTTGCTTTTTTGAATGTGGGTACTACCACAAGTCTTGCTCCAGTCGATCGGAGTGCTCTCTTTGGAACATACCATTTAAAGCACTGTTTTAGATGTTCCGGACCTCTTCCATGGAGGGCCTTGAAAACTGTGCACAGGGATTTGAATTGAATCCGCTGTTTGACAGGGAGCCAATGCAGCTGTTTTATTCCTTTTTTAAGCGAAACAAATTTTGGTGTTCCAGTCAAAAGTCTTGCGGCTGCGTTCTGCACAAGTTGAAGCCTGTTTAGATGTTTCTTCTGGATGTTTAGGTATAAACTATTGCAGTAGTCCACACGTGATAGGATTAAGGATGTTATCACTACCTTGTGGCTGTCTGCCGGCAAAAAGGCCATAATTTGCCTTATCATCCTAAGAAGATGGAAACTTGTGGAGGTAACCACATTCACCTGGTCTTCAAATGTCAATTTGTTGTCAATTAAGACTCCAAGGTTTTTCGCCTTTCTAGATGGCTCCGGGAGCGTCCCTAGTTCTTCTGGCCACCAATTTGGAGTCCAAAAGTTGGCACTGTTGCCAAATATGAGGACCTCCGTTTTGCTTGAATTCAGCTTCAGGCAATTCATGGTCATGCACAGCCTGACTGCTTTCATGCAGTCATGGAACTTTTTCCCCTTCTCTGCCTCTTGTCCAGGTCGTAGTGACATCACTATTTGCGTGTCATCTGCGTAGTACATCAGCTGAAATCCAAAAGATCTGATTAGCGCAGCCAAAGGTGTCACATAGACATTAAAAAGTGTGGGACTAAGGGAGGACCCCTGTGGTACTCCACAAGGCAGGGAAAACGGTTGTGAGCCGGCTTTATCAAGATCCACAGTTTGAATCCTTTCCGTAAGGAAGGATTTTAGGAGGCTCCAGGCCTTGCCGACTACCCCACAGTCTGATAGACGGTCCATCAGGACATCATGATGGACCGTATCGAAGGCCGCGGAGAGGTCCAGCATGATAAGTGCTGCATTGCCTCCTTTGTCCAGAGCTTCCCTAACTTCCTCCGTGGATTTTATCAAGGCTGATTCTGTGCTATGCTCTGCCCTGAACCCATATTGAGTGGAATCCAACGAGTTCCTTACTTGGAGATGGGTACTGAGTTGAATATTCATAGCTCTTTCGATCATCTTTGCTGGCAGAAGTAGACGGGAGATTGGCCGGTAGTTGTTGGGGTCCTTATGATCGAGGTTGTGTTTTTGAGTAGTGGGAGAATGGACGCCCTTTTCCATTTGTTGGGGAAAGGCCCTGATTCGAACATTGCATTGATCACAGAAACCGGGCATGGGTCGTTTGGGGATCCTGATTTAATAGAAGCAAGAAGATTAATAGTGTCTTGCGTTGTCAGAGATGAGAATTTATCTAAGGTTGGTTGAGGCTCGATTATGTTTCTCATCGGTATGGCTGGCTCCCTGACCTGTGTGATAGGTGAAAGACTAAACGAGGAAAAGATAGCTTCCACCTTCAGTTGGAAGAAAGTGGTAATTTCCTTGCAGAGCTCTGGGCTGCTATGAGATTTTGGAGTGGGTGGGGCGGTCAATTTGACCACTGTTGTAAAGAGTTCCTTCGTGGAGGATTTTGCCTTTGTGATTTGCTCCATGAAGAAGGTCTTTTTGGTATTGAGCAGTAGTTGTTTATAAAAAGTGATGCTCTGTTTGTAGGATTCTTTGTCAACATCATTGTAGCCTCTCCTCCATTTGCGCTCTAATCCCTTGCAAACAAGTTTATGCTTCCTCAGTTCTTCAGAATACCAGGGAGCTGAAGGCTGAGAGCGTTTTGAGGTCCATAGTTTAACAGGGGCTAGATTTTTGCATGTTACATCTATCCAATCTGTGTAGGAAGTTGTGGCATCCTCTACGTCTACTTGTTTGTTTTCAGTTCGTTCGGGCATTTTTATGGGGTTAAGGAGGATATGGGGAAGAGTTAGGCGACAGTTTATACAGGTTGCCACCGATTCTTTTGGAGTGGCCATGAATTCTAAGCATGGGCACATGGTATTTTTAACTTTGGGGTTCCATGCTAGGTGGTCATCTCTAGAGTAAACCAGTGGTTCTGTTCCTGACTTCTGGGGGCCAGGGGGACTGGCCCTGAGCCCGTTCCGAGTGCGAACGGGTGCAGACGGGCTTGCCTTTGGTGCGCCTTCGGCACGCCAGCGGTGCGCCCGCTGCGGGCGTCCACTGCGCGGTCGCATCAGCGTGCCCTTAAGTAGCACGGGCTCTAAAGACTAGCCCGCTAACAAAAATGGCGGCCCCGTTCCCCAAATTCCCTTTAGGTATGGCACGGTCCGATAAGTAAAGTGCAGTGCAATCGTGCAGAAAATAAAACAATTTACACACCGTTTCAATGTCTATCGGCAACCTCAATCAAAAGTGTCGTAGAATTTGGAAGAAGCAGGAGCAAGCGAGGAGACTTTTAAGTCCCGGCATCAACATTTTGATTGAGGTTGCCGATAGGCCTTCACTCTATATTTGAGGACTCGATTATTTACAGAAGTTCGGCATTATTTTTGAGCCATAGCTCCAGTGGCTAAACCCAAATGGGTACATGATCAGGGTTCTAAGGACGATTTTATCTACATACAGACTCCAGCAGATCTGTGAAGTTTATGGAAGGATAACCCTAAAACCCCAAAACTTTGGTTTTATATAAAAGAATAACCCCCACTTTTACTATTGAGGAATCGTGTGGTTAATGTGGAGAATCAGAACTATCAAGGAAGGAATATAATACTTTCCTCTTCCCACTTTTTGTTCTTTCATCTGTTTAGATTATTGTGTTGGGAGACACCAAAATATAATTGTTAGCCTGAAGAAGGTGGTGTATTCAATCAAACCACCGAAACTCGTCGCTTTGTTCTGAAAACGCACCCAAGCATCACTGGTTCTTTGACAATAGGGATTTGAATGAACACTTATACCTGTGTCATGTAATTTCTAACCTCAAATGAAATATTGAAAAAACCTTTGTGTCTTGGTCTGCCAAATAGAGTTATTGGGCTCTATTGTTACTACTTTTTGTTGCATTCTCCCATGAATTTTGAATATGCGTTGTTTTTAATAATATTGTTATCTTATGTGATTTTTAAAAAAGAAAAGAATCTATAAATAATATATTTTTAATAATATTGAATAAGGATCCTGTCAATAAAGATATTTTGTATTTTACTTTTCTGGTTTTCAATTCCACTGATGGTGATTAGAGTGCATGTGAGATCGGTGTGATATATAGTGTGCTTATGAGAAACCCAAAGGGATTTTGTTTTTGACATATTGTCTGTTTCCGGTGTCCTGTCCCTTTGGCGAGAAGGACCCCTCTCTCTAATTTTGGATCTAACACATGTCTGCCATAAACATACCAGTAAATGTGGGGGGCGTGGCTACGCAGCTATCAATGGCGGACGCGTGAGCAGAGAGCTCCGCGCCAGCCGAGCGCATTATCCTGCGTAGCGGTGATCCTGCCCGGACCCGGGGGCTCCCGCCGGTGGCCTCCCCGAGAGGAGTATTTGAGGTGCCTGGTGCTGCCTTTTGAGACCTGACTTCCGGCTAGGAGGCCCGATAATCGCGGTGTACGGCGGACGTCGCGGCAGCAAGATGGCGGCTTGAGCGGATGGCAAGATCTGCGACACGGCTGGGCGGACTGTCCTGAAGGGCTCTGACGAGTGCAGTGGGACTCCTGAGGCGCTGAGGCTACCCGCGGAACTGCGGACTCCCCCCGGGACGACAGGGGTCGAGTCCCGAGCTTGGCGGACACCCGACCGGGTGCTGGGACCTTCCTGCAGGTGTGAGGCCGGGATCCCTGAAGGGGACGGGCGTTGTGAGCCCGTGGGAGCCCTCTTGAAGCGCTAGCACAACCAAGAGGTATTGATTTTCCTGACTTTCTGAGGTCCCCGAGGTGGTGTGCTTCCCGAAGTGCCACGGTCGTTGTTGGGCTGAGCGGACCATGCGCGCATTGTTGGAGAGGTAGCCGCCATCGCTGGAAAGACCTGCGGTGCTGGATGACCGCGACGAACGGGGTGCTTGGCTCGCCTTTACCTCCGAGGGACATTGCCGGCTGGACCTAGCCCATTTAGATTCTCGGCGCTCCCTGTGCACTGATTGATATAGTAGAGGAGACTGGAGGCGTGGGGGTGCCTACCTGAACTCATTAGAAGTGGGAAGATTGCCTCTTTGTCCTGCGTGCCTGAACTTTGAGGGTGCCCCATGGGCGAACCGGCTTGCTGCCTCTGATGCACTCTTTGCTTCTGCCGCTGCCAACTTCCTGCGGAGGCCCGCGGTTGCAGGGGACTAGCGCTGTGGTACCGAAACTGGCAAGATTAGAGTCCTGGGGCTGAGAAGACGATTTGAAAGCTCTCGCTTATTTTATACCCTGGAGACGAACGAATCGGTGGGGCACGTGGTGGCTCGGTGCCCACAGAGAGCGGGCCGCACGAGATCGGAGGTCGTAGAACACACTGCACTGACCATGGGGAAACCTAAAGGAAAACTGGTGGGTCCTCCACAAGAACAAGACAATAGCGCTCTGGACTCGGTTCCCAAGGAACCTGGGGTGACCCTATTGAGATACCGGTACACCAACAGTACGCACGGATCCTGGAGGCTATCGCTGACACCAAAGCGACGCTACACCAGGACATCAGCACAGTGGCAGTGGGTCTAGGCCTGTTACGGGCCGAACATGGAAAACTGTCTGACCGGGTGAAACATACGGAGACGACCCTTGAGGAACTTGCCCCTGCACAAAAAGTACTGGTTGCTAAGGTGGAAGACCTTTCAGATAGAATGGGGATGTTGGAGCGTAGAGCAGAGGACGCAGAGGGGCGCAATCGTCGTAACAACGTGCGGGTCGTAGGGCTGCCGGAAGGCATTGAAGGGCAAGATATGGTAGCCTTCCTGGAGACATGGCTGAGGGAAATGGTGGCGCCGGAGGGTATCTCACAGTTTTACACCTTGGAAAGAGCCCATCGGGTGCCCAACAGACCTCCGGCACCGGGGCGCCCTCCGAGACCGGTGGTGGCTAGGTTACTTCATTACTGTGACAGAGACCTGCTGCTCCAGAAGGCACGATCGGGTGGTCCCTACACCGTGGAAAATTGCAAGGTGTCCCTGTTTCCCGATTATACGTTAGAAGTGCAAAGACGCCGTGCATCCTTTTTAGAGGTCAAACGAGCGCTACGTGAGGAGGGAATCCTGTACTCGCTGATGTTCCCGGCCAGGCTGAGGATTATGTTGGATGGGAAAACACACTTTTGCGATGACCCTAAATCTGCATGGGAATGGGTCGAAACCTATAAGACAGAAGGCCATGCTAGGCCTCGTCCTCGACATCCGGAGACTGGGTTAGGTGAGCCTGGGAAGCGACTCCGGAGGCGGCAGCGGCGGAGAGCTACTAAGAGGCCGAGTCCGTCATGGACGGCGGAGGAGAGGGCGAATGCACTGCAAACAGTAGCCGTGATGTTGCGGGGTGGAGAGTCGGCGCAGGAGAAGGGATCAGACTCAAATCATGGAACTGATGACTCGGGATCGGACACTTCACCAAGTGGGTGTAACTGTATGCCGGAGGTGACCCCGCAGATGGCGGACGAATTCTTTGGATAAGGGACTGGATGTTTTTCACCTCTCCTCCTCCCCGTTGCTTTTTCTCTTCTTCTTATTTTTCTGTTCTCTTCTCCCCCCCCCCTTTTTTTTTCTTTTTCCCTCTCTGTTGCTCCCCCCTCCTCCCCTCTGTTGTCCCGCTTCCTGGGAGACCTACATATCGGTGTAAGATTATGTTGAACGTGGGTGGTGTTTCTCTGGCGGGTGGGGGGGAGGTGGGGGTTGTGGGGGTAGGGGGCCGGGGGGGGGCTCCTGGGCACGGGTGGGGATGGCCTATTCAGGCTGACACATCATGGGTACTAAATTGATTTACAACTTGTATTAGAAGCTTTGGTTACGCTCCCTAATAGGTCCTTAGTTAGTTACCTAGGGCCTTGTTGTTTTGTCGTAGGATTGTGCTATGCACTGTTTTAGTGCATTTGGGCAGCTGATCGTTGTCAGTCTGCTCGTGGGTGTGGGAGTTCAATGTTTGGGGTTGTTGTTGCTTACCGGGTGGTCTATGAGAATTGCAGGGGTTGATGGAATGGGGAGGGTACTGGGTGGGGAATATTGTTTTACCAGATGGCACATCAGATAACTCGAGCAGAGGGGTACAAGCTCCTTACATGGAACATACGGGGTATGGGATCACCTGCTAAGTGCTATAGTATACTGAATTATATACGTCATAGGGGTGTGCACGTGGCGCTGTTGCAGGAGACCCACCTTACGGAGACTGAGGTAGGACGACTGAAACGCAGGTGGAGGGGACAGCTGTATGCGGCTACCTACTCTGCCTTTGTGAGGGGAGCACTAGTGTGGATTCGGCTGGGTGTCCCTTTCCAGCTCTCCCGGAGATTAGTAGATGTGGAAGGGCGGTATGTAGTGATTCAGGGGAAATTGGCAGGGAGAAGGATCACACTGGGAAGTGTGTATGCCCCCAACCGAGAATAGATCCCCTTCCTGGAAAGGTTCTCTGGAGTCTTAGCGGGTGTGGACGCCGATAATTTGATTCTAGGTGGTGATTTTAATTGTGTATGGGATATCGATTGGGATAGATCCACCCCTCCATTACGGGGCACGTTGGCATCTAATACGGCACAAGGGCTTCGGCGCTGGGCTGCGGGCTGGGGAGTGGTGGATATGTGGAGGCTCCAAAATGAACAACGTAGAGTATGTTCCTATTATTCGCATCTGTATGACCTCCACACACGATTGGACATGTTTTTTTGTTCCACCACACTAACCCACATGTTATCTGGGACGGAATACCTGGGGAGAGCCATCTCTGATCATAGTCCCCTGCTTATGCGATTTGCTCCTCTCCCTGAGAGAACTCCGATTCCCTCGTGGAGACTAGACTCTGCCTTATTGGAAGACGACGGGTTTAGACAAATATTGGCGGCGGCATTGGTTACCTTTTTCTCGGAGAATCAAGATACCGCCAGCTCCCGGGTGGTGGAATGGGAGGCATTCAAGGTGGTCGTCAGGGGACAATGCTTGGGACAAACAGTAGGCTTCCAGCGAGAGATAACCAGGGAACTGGGAGTGTTTGAGCAGCAGTTGCAAGAGTTGGACGGGGAGCTGGCGAAAGGTTTAGCAGTACAAGCTAAGATGGCGGAACTCAGGAGTCACTATAATTCAACGTGGGACAGATTACGGGTAATTGACCTGAACAATTATAGGGCGCGGCAACATGAGGAAGGGGGCAAAGCCGGTAGATTGCTGGCCTGGTTGGTTCGGCCTGAGAGTCGAGGAGCGCCTATCCCGAGTATCACTGACAGCAGCGGACGGGTGCTCTGTTCTCCGAGCGCGATTAACGAGGCGTTTCGTAGCTACTATGAAACTCTGTATCAGCAGCCAAGGCTCATTCCAACCGAGGTGATACAGTTGTACCTCGATGCCCTGCGGTTGCCAGGTTTGGAGACAACTGTTGGTGACTCCCTGGCATTACCGGTCAAAGTGGGTGAAATTAGGGAGGCAGTTAAGGGGATGGCGCGAGGGAAAACGCCTGGGCCAGATGGCTTATCTGCTGACTTTTATTTGGCTTTCCTCGATATCCTGGCCCCACAGTTGGAACACCTTTATGCAACTGCACTTGAGGTGGGCAGGCTTCCATCCTCCATTAGAGAAGCACTAGTGGTCCCTCTACCAAAGACTCAGACGGCCCACCCAAGAGTGACGGATTTCCGACCTTTATCCATGTTAAATACCGATTTTAAAATTCTGAGCTGAGCATTGGCTACCAGGATACTGCCACATATGCAGCGGTTGATCCATATTGACCAGAACGGTTTTATACCCACACGGTCCACGTCTAACAATCTGCGGAGATTGTATAATGTAAAATTCCACAACAACTTAGGAGCCTATCCTGCTGCAGTGGTAATGTCAATTGACCTCGAGAAGGCGTTTGACTCCTTGAGTTGGGACTTTTTACTGGCAACGATGGAAAAGATGAAAATGGGCGAGGGCTGGTTAAAGTGGGTCCGTCTCTTATACAAGGAACCTAGGGCGCGGGTCCGTACAGGCGCTCTGTTATCCGCCTCATATAATATCTATAGGGGGACTCGACAGGGGTGCCCCCTCTCGCCCCTGCTGTTCACTCTTGCCATGGAGCCATTGGCTGAATGCACTAGACAAGAGGGTGGGCGTCTGGGGATTACATTAGATGGGGCCACTCATATAATTTTACTGTACGCCAATGATGTGTTGGTATATCTGAGAGACGGGAATGTGGGGATACCTGAGATGTTGCGAATACTAGGGGAATTTGAAGAGATGTCGGGCTTACGGCTTAACCGCAGGAAGACTCATATCTTTCCGCTTTGTCCCTCTGTACCGAGACCACCGTCTCTTCCGTTGGAGTTAGATTGGGCACTGGATGTTTTTAAATATGTAGGTATCCGGATCTATCATACACAAGCCGACTTGCTAGAGGGCAATCTAGGGGGGTCCTTACGGGGACTTCAGCAGAACGTAGCCTTTTGGCGCACATTGAAACTTCCAGTGATGGCCAGGGTGGCGCTCTCTAAGATGGTGATGCTGCCCCGCCTCCTATATTACTTTGTTAACTTACAAGTAATCATACCGTGTAGCTGGTTTAAAAAGATGGATGTACTACTGAGAGACCTGGTTTGGGACAGTGGCCGAAATAGAGTGTCTTTGCAGACCCTGCGGCTCCCCGTTGTGGGTGGTGGTCTCGGGGCCCCTGATTTTGAGGCATATTACTTGGCTGCTTAACTGCAGTGGTTGGCCCGGTGGCTTGACGGACGAGGGCTGGATACTCTTTCTATCATTCCCGGTTCTGTGACGGCAACCCTCTTGATCGGCTCAGGAAGATTAAACCTATGGGGGTGCTACTCTACGTGGCTATGGCGTGTTGGGACAGATGTGTGGCGAGATCTAGAGACATGAGACTATATTCCCCTTGTGTTCCCTTGGTAGGCTTGCCACAGTCGGGTAGGGGCCCGCCCCTTACATGGTGCCAATTACAGGGATGGGATGATGCAGGGGTACTGACGGTGGGAGACTGTTATAGGGATGGGGAATTGCTGCCACTCGCAGATTTCCTGGAGTATCATGAGTTGCCACCCGGGCAATTCTTGAATTATCACAAGATACGGGGAGCCCTAGTAGAATTATGGGGAGGGGAGATGGTGGAACCAGCCACGCACCTGGTCCTCCACGCAATGGTGACACTGGGCTCGGCCGGACATTTAGTGTGGCTCTATCAGACGATTATTGAGATTTCGGGCCGTCCATTACATCGGTTGAAGGAGAGATGGGAGGGGATGCTTGCCAAGCAGCTCACTGATAAAGACTGGGAAAGGGCCTTGGGAGGCCCCAAGAAAGTGTTGCGAAATGCAGCATTTAAATATCTACAGTTTAATTGGCTCCATAGAACGTATCTCACACCGCATCAGTTGAATGTGGTGTTTGGGAGTACAGATCATGCCTGTCCTCGTTGTACGCTTGGTGACGCGGACTTCGACCACATGGTTTGGTTCTGTCCAGAGCTCTATGGTTACTGGACAAAGGTACTGGAGCTGATTAATAAGGTAATGTCTTTAGACATAGTGTGCACAGCAGCGGCTTGTCTACTGGGAATATTTCCACAGCCTAAAGCCAAACGATTGCGGTTTCGATTCGTAGACTTAGCCTTGCTGCTGGCTCAGAGGCGAATAGCTTTTAGGTGGAAGGCACAACAAGCACCATTAGTGACTAAATGGGAAGATGAGTTAACTTGCTGGGCAAGAGCTGAGGAACGAGCCTTGATCAAGGAAGACAGAGTTACTAAAAGACGTAGACCACTTGTGGAACCCTGGGCAGACATAATGAAAGCATGGGATATGCGTCATGCACCGCCGCAGCCCTCAGATACAGATTTGACTGACTCAGAAGCATAGAGCTCGACCCCCTCCTGTCTTGACATCAGAGACACTTTAGCCTGGACGTGAGTAATTGTGCTATTTTAGACCATGTGGAGGCCCGCTGAGATCGACTAAGTAGCCCTTGACCGCCCGGGTTTCCCTCAGGGCCCCATGTATGTCATTAGCCCCAGAAAGTTAACCTAATAAGTTACGTTGATCATGACCCCTGGTAGCAAGTTTTGCAGTTTAGTTTTAAAAAATAGGACGGGACACGGGGCAAGACTCTCGTGTTCCGACATATATTGGCTGGTTTACTTTGGCGTTAATCATCCTCCGCAATAAGATTGTATTTTTTCTTGTCTATTGGATGCACTTAGGATTTATGGGAATACCTGTATAGCGCCACAGGGGAATCCAGATTTTCATCGTGGATATCCCCAACTGGACAACATGCCCATACCTATGGAATTGCCTGGTTTACATTATTGTTTGCTTCTTTAATCTTCGTTTCTTTTTCCTTATGGGGTAGTGGCAATTGTACAACTGTGGTCCTTCCCAGCTGTTACCCTGTGAATCTGTAGGGGAATGCTTTTCAATGAAACTGTGAACATGTAACAGAATAACCACTGCTAATGATTGGATCTAAATTGCTCTACCCGGCCATAATTATTGTACAGGATTATTATATGCATAGCTGTATAAAGATTGTGGAATGTTTGCATATGTAAATACTAAATGCCAATAAAAGGATATTTAAAAAAAAAAAACATACCAGTAAATGTGTGTCAAGTGCTTACTGCTAACCTCATCCAACAAGGTATGCAACCAATGTGATGTAACATCACTGTCGTGGTGGGAGTGAATCCACAATGAACCATGAGACCTTTCATTCATTGATAATGTTTGACACAGTTAACCGCCTCCACAGGGATCTATACCCGGTATGCTCCAGTTATTCCAGGAGTGCAGGCTTTCCTGTACCAGCACCAGAAGGTACCATTAGCATACCCTGAACATTTGCAGTTCATTCTGAACCATGTGTTGCATGTCGCCAATGCTGTTGCAATGTAGGAACTTAAGTTACTGGGACAAAACTGTCCATTGTTAGCAGTCTACCCCCCTCAGCCCCAATGAACCCTAGAAAATAAACAAGTTACCAGAAAATGTTGGAGTAGTTAGCAGCTTTTTACAGTCCCCTTGCAACCACTTATCAGGGCACTACTCCACAAGTGATCAATCCATGATTCATGCAAATTGTTATGGGAAAGTTCCCAAATAAATGGAAGAAATACCTCTCTGGATGGATCACAGAATACAGAAACTAGATACAGTATATCTCCATAAAAGATCTCAAGATAAAAACTGATTTACGACCATGTGCCTTAAAGGGACAGCACTCTTAACAATGTGCTACATGTGAGAGCGTATTCTATAATATGTTTTTTGTCACACATGGTACTCCACCTAGCGCTGCGGACCCAGAGATCCTTCAGCACAAGCACAAGGCATCCCCTGCCTTGGTCGTAGGAATGTAATTAATTGGGAACTACTACACAGTTTCTAAAATAATTCTAGGCAGCATAAAAAAGTGAAATGGCTTTGGTAGCCTATAGCTCGCAGCTGTTCATCTCACACAAAGAGCAGTAGAGACACCCACACTAATTCTGCAAACCTACACATCCATAGGGAGGAATACTTTAGGGACATGACCACCCAAACCTCAGCTTTAATCAAATACCAAAACAGAGGGAGATGCTAAATAAGGAAAGTGTAAAATTAGGCTGAACCATTTTTTTAAATGTATTTATCGATGCTCATTGCAACACAGCCCTGAGGCTAACCTTAGTACAAACAAGGCGTCTCATTGTAAAACAGGGTATATTACATCATGTTAAAATCAGTGTTCCAACAAGATTTTATCATCTAACTCAGTGTAATTTACATAAACTCAGTCGGTTGAGAAAAGAAAGAGAAGAAATGGTGGTCAAGAGCCATACAATATCTGTGAGTGATCCTCTCTATTCTCTAGCTTTGCGTGGGGACAGAGGGGATTATAGTAAATGGGCACCCCAACATAAAAGACACCAATAACAAATACTGCAAAGTTTTAGAATCAATTGACATTATGCATGTATGTAATGGTCACGAGATTAATTAAGGGCCAGTTTGACATGGGGATGAGTAGGGAAAAGGCCTCTGATATTTCATTGCAATAAACAAGGTCCTTCAAACAAACTTTACATGTTGATTGAGAGCCTTTAAAGCATTCATTCATTCAATCAATCAATCAATCAAGGATTTATAAAGCGCAGCAAGTCACCCATGAGGGTCTCGAGGCACTGTGGTTGTTTACTGCTTCGTGGTCATTGGTTCATTCGAACAGCCAGGTATTGAGTTCTTTCCTAAATTGCTGGATTGATGAGGTAGCAGTGGCAGGTCATTCCAAGCTTTGGCGGCTAGGTGTGAGAAGAAGCGGCATCCGCCGTTGCTTCGGCGGTTTCAGAGGATGCCTGCGAGGAAGAGGAAGGCGGACCATAGGTGTCTGCTCTGTTGGTGGAAAGTCATGCATTTGTTGATGTATGCTGGTCCGTGGTTGTGCAGGGCTTTGTATTCGTGGGTCAACCTTTTAAACTGACATCTCTTCTAGATAGGGAGCCAATGTAGCTTCTTGAGGTGGGATGTGACGTAGGTCCATCTGGGGAGGTGGAGGATGAGTCTTGCAGCTGAGTTTTGTATTGTCTGTAGTCTCTTCAGGAGGCGTGCGGTGATTCCCACATAGAGTGTGTTCCCTTAGTCCAGCCTGCTGGTGATGAGGGCCTGCATAACGGTTCTTCTGGTGTTGACTGGGAGCCACCTGAAGATCTTGCAGAGCATGTGTAGGGTGTGGAAGCAGACAGAAGAGACTGTATTTACCTGTTTCCTTTATAGATAGCTTGCTGTCCAAGATGATGCTGAGGTTACGGGTGTGGTCTGTCAGGGTATGGTCCAAGTTTGGCAGGCCACCATGCGTCTTTCCATGGCGAGGTGTTGTTCCCAAAGATGAGGACTTTTGGTTTGTCCGAGTTGAGCTTGAGACAGTTCTCCTTCATCCAGTCGACGACATTCATCATACAGCAGTGGAAGTTGGTTCTGGTGGTGGAGGGGTCTGCTGACAGGGAGAGGATGAGCTGGGTGTCATCAGCGTAGGAGATGATGTTGAGTCCATGGATCTGATGGCGTTGGCCAATGGGGTCATGTACGTGTTGAAGAGGGTGGGGCTGAAGGATTATCCTTGGGGGACGTCGCAGATGATCTTCTTGGATTTTGAGGTGAATGGTGGGAGACGGATTCTCTGGGTTCTTCCGGTGAGGTCTAAGGTGATCCATTTGAGGGGGTCTCCCTGAATTCCAATGTGGTGGAGTCCGATGTTCAAGATGTCATGGGAGACGGTGTCAAAAGTGACTGACAGGTCCAGAATGATGAGGGCTGCTGTTTTGCCATGGTCCAGGAGGGCCCTGATGTAGTTGGTGGCTGTGATCAGGGCTGTCTCAGTGACGTGGTTGGCCTAAAATCTGAATTGGGAGGGGTCCAGGAGGATGGTGTGTTCCAGGTGTTCAGCGAGCTAATGGTTGATTGCCTTCTCGAGAACCTTCACTTGAAAGGGGAGCAGGGAGATGGTTCGGTAGTTCTTCAGTTCTGCAGGGTCAGCGGCTGGTTTCTTCAGGAGGGGCCTCACTTCCGCGTGTTTCCAGTCCTCAGGGAAGGAGGCCAAGGTGACGGAGGTGTTCAGGACATTCTTGAGCTCATCACCAATTGTCTTGTTTCTGAGGTTGAAGACATGACAGTGACAGGGGTCCGTGGGTGCTCCTGAGTGCACGGAGTTCATGATGAAGATTGTTGCTTGATTTGTGAGAGGGTCCAAGTGGATGAGCAGGTGTTTGGGTTAGTGTTCGTGGGTGTGATCAGGTTGATTCTATCAGCAGCAGGGGTTTGGGGTTTTAAGTTTTCGTAGATGACTGAGATTTTGTCATGGAAGAAGTCCGCCAGGGTGTCACACAGTTCTTGGTAGGGGGAGATGTAGTTCTCAGCTGCTGCAGGGTTGGCGAACTCCTTCATGATGGTCCTTTCTGTGGTTTGTGCTGGCTTCTATGCGGTCTGCTAGGGCGTTATTCTTTGGGTTTTTTTAGGAGGCGGTGGTAATGGTTGAGTGCCGTTTTGAAGTTAGTATGGTCTTCTGTCTCTTTGCTGGTGCGCCACATCCTTTCAACTAGCCAGCAGTGACATTTGGTGGATTTCAGCTCCGCGGGGAATGAGCTGGTTCTTCTGGTGGGTCCTTTGTATTTGGCTGGCTTGGCGGGGGTGATTGTGTTGGTGCATTTTGTGATCCACTGGGAGAAGTTCTTTGCAGCCTGATCTGGGTTGGATATTGCATCTGGGAGGTGGGAGTTGAGAGCATTGTTCCACTGATCTTCTGTTATCTTTTTCCAGATTCTGCGTGTGGACCTGGGGGACATGGTGCCAATGTTGGTAGGTTCTGAGATGGTAAAGTGGATGCTGTAGTAGTCAGTCCAGGTGAGCTGTGAGACTTGGTTGTACTTGACTCTGTTACTGGATGAAAAAATGGGGTAGAGCATGTGTCCTGCAATTTGAGTGGGGTCAGTGACACATTGCTTGAGGTCGATGTTGCTCAAGCTTTCCAGGAGGTCGGTTATGTTGAAGTCACTGGGGTCATCGAGGATGGAAGTTAAGATCCCCTAGGAAGATGTAAAGCTTGGAATCGATGGCAATCAGTGCAATGAGGTCAGGGATGGCATTGCAAAAGCTGGTGCGTGGTCCTGGTGGTCTGTAGGCGAGGGTGCCTCTGATGGTGTTTTTCCATCTGGTGGAGTTGGAAGTTTAGATGCTCAATTATTGGGGTTGATTCGTCTGGGGAGGTCGTGCAGCGGGTGGTGTCCTTGTAGATGATGGCAATTCCACCTCCGTGTTTTTTGGTTTGGTCCCGCTGTGTTATCTTGTAGCCTTCGGGGGTGGTGATGGCGATGTCCAGCGCGGGGTTCAGCCAGTTCTCCGTGAGGAAGATGATGTCCAGAGTGAGGGATGAGATCGTGTCCTAGATCTCTGTGGCATTTTTAGCGAGCGATTGTGCATTGAGTAGAATGCACTGGAGTTGTGTTGTGGTAGTCTCAGTTGACGTGGCAGACATAGTGGCGTTATCTGTCTCTCCGGAATTGTTGGTAGCTTTGGTGTTGCAGGTGAAGCGACAGTACTGGCAGGAGAATGATCCTCTGGTCGTGCTTAGAGATGTGTGGCAGCAGTTGTTGTTATCAATGCAACCGGGATCCAGGGCTCAGAGGTCTGAGGTGGCATAGCTGTGTGGGATGGGAGAGCCAGGGTTCCTGGCCCTGGGCACAGTCCAGGTGCGGACTGGTGCAGACGGGCTTGCCTTTGGCGCACCTTGGGCGCTGCGCTTCTGTGCTGCGGCCTCCATAATAGTCATGGGAGATGGGAGGGGCTGTCAGGAAGTGGGAAGCAAGAGGGAAAGGAGTAGGAAGAAACGGTGGGATTGGCTCCAAAGACAAACAATGAAAAAAGTGCAGAACAGAGCTGACAGTTACAGCAAAATCCCACTAGAAATGGGGAAAATAGAAAGGTTGCACCATAAAATAAAGTCTTTTAGTCAGAGTCAAGTAGCCAGTGAGCGATACTGTAGCAGTGGGGTAGAAAGCACGTTGACCAGGAGGTCGGGAGCTGCTCACTGGAGCCACACTTCACCTCCTTATGGAATCCTGCGAGGTGGCAGGGGCTGTCAGGAGGCACATCATAAGCCTTCTTTACACCAGGAGCAGGACTATAGCAACATACTTTCTGTCTACATTATGGAGTTCTGTAACACAAGCCCCCTCTCCCGAATAGTTCTAGTGTAACTGCATTTAAGTAGCACTTCTTACTGCTGACAAGGCATTTAAATGTTTTACACCAGGCAGCACACTGCTCTGGAACCAAGGGTTAGAGGTTCTTCTATATAATTTCCAGGCACTCAATTAGCTTCTTGTACTTTTGTGATGGGGCAGATTGCCACTAGGGAAATGTATTATCCCATTGTTGTCCCATCAAATCAGGGCCATTTCTCCAGAATGCCTCAAAAATGCTGCTTTTATACCCCCACATTGCTTATTTGGTTCAATTCATCAGTTCCTCAAGTTAGCTGCTAGGTTGCTGGGAGGTGAAACACTTTCCCTGGTCCGCTCTTGTGACAGCCATTACAAAGTATCCTTTTCAGCTGTGGGAACTGCAGCACACATCAAATGAACACGGGGATGCAGACCCTAGCTCTTCAGCCCCAAGTTAAAGAGACCGCTACAATGTATCCTTACACAGTCAATGTTCTGTACAGCGGGTCCTGATGAACCCCATGAAACTTTGGTTAGGTCAAAAAATGAATGCTACATCTCTGGCTGTACCGTGATTAGGTCTCACACAGAGATTACTTTAAGCTTGTATGATTACCCTTGTGACAAATTAGATATACACCTCCTGATGGCAATTTGTAATTTTTTTCACCACTAGGAGCACTGTGTCATGTGCACTTCATTTATTTAATTGTGTGTATCAATACAATGAACATGCATTGAAAAGAGCGGCCCCTTTTTGTTTTTGTCTATCCAGTTATTGTGGTGCTTTAATAATTTGTTTATGGAGGCACAATCTGTCAGCCTACAAATGAAACCCACTGGACACTTCTGTACTGTTCTTATTGAAAATGCCTCCAGAACATTCAGAATGCTGCTGCTAATAGAGATTTACAATGGCCTTCGTTGTCTTCTGCTTTGGCCACATTGAGACTCTTCATTGGCTGCCTATCTCCAAATGGGTGAGTTTTAAATCTTTGCCTGGTCCTTCATGCTCTTCATGTCCGGGTTCCCCGCTATTTACCAAGGAAGTTTCACTATTGTCTTCAAGCTCATAAGTTGCGGCTCTCTGGTGCTCATTTATTCATTATTCCTAAGTTCCATTGCAAAACATTGGGTGGCAGGGCCTTTTTGTTCAAAGCATTTACGCTTTGGAATTATCTACCTCTTTCTTTTAAATGTTACAGCAGCTTCTGCCTTTTCAAAAAACCTTATAGACCTGTTTGTTAATACTACTTGCTAGCCTTTTTACCTTGACACAAGAATAACTTTTCAGGTTGCAGACCAGTGTGCATTCTAAGCTACATTAACATAACATAACATAACACAACACACCATAACATGCAATCTGAGCATACACAACTCTAGAGAGACATTTTACTTGCATGTGAGATAGTGCTGTAATAGTTCTCATCATCTCCAACAATATGTTAAACAGAGTTCACTAACAATCTGCAACTATGGGGCGCAACCGACCAGATAAAATAAACCATTCTCTGACTGTGTATAATATGAGCACAGACCATCCAAGGGTTGGTAACACTTTTTCCCTCTGGCTGGCTATATGTTCTTCGCAGATATTTAAAATGCACAAGCCTATGTCTATTGTTCAAGGATATATGTTTTATTCTGTTGGCAGAAGTAGGGCCATTGATGATCCTGTATCCCAAGCCAGCCCTCCACCCCCTTTAGCTTTTAGGGAACCAGCACCAGAAAGCCCAGTGTAATTTTAGGCTCTGATGAGATCTCCATTTCCACAAGTTGAGGGTTTTTGTATATTGTAGAAATTGCACTTTGTCTCTTACATTCTTCCACTGCCATTCATTCATGCTGGTTGAATATAGTGGAGATAAGATGTGGTAGGGCTCCCTTGCAATAATGTTGATATCTCATATTTCATTTGTGTTGCTCTTATCAGGAGGGCTTGAAGCGCCTTCTTTCAGATGAATGCTCTTATTAATGTTTGGGCATTTCCATTGTCTTCCGTTGGCCATATCTTATACAACTGAGTGGTGATGATCAGTAGATATGCTCTCTTACTTGGGAGAGGTCTACAGATACTCCTGACTCTTGTAAGGGTGACACATATTTGGGTGCTTCTAGGTCTTATTTTAAGGTTGCTTTCCCATTTGTCTATTCTTCCTTGGACAATTAGTTATTTTCTACATTTGGGTTCCCATCTGAGTGTTGCTACTACTAGTCAATACTGCTGTGAGAATAACAAAATTAGTGACTTTTTGTAAAGGGCTTTGTAGATAGATTGTTTTACTAGAGGTTTAACATGTGCTAATTTTGTTGGCATAACTTTTCCTTTGCTAGTTTGAGATGATGATTGCTTGGGTACTTAACTTTGCAATTCCCCGCTACTTTCTCTTGTTATAAATCTTATTCTTCTCTTTTCCTTTAATCATGTATGAATAATCTTTATTGCACAATTATTTAAAATCATTGCTACAAACATAGACTAAAACAAATAAAATGAGTATCATCTTACAAATATACTCCCTCTTTCAGCCTAAATTGTGCGGCTAAAAGCTTGTTTTTTAAGACGATCTCCAGGAATTTTAAAAAACAGCCCATTGGTTGAGGATCAACAGCACTTGCTTTCACAGCTATATCGAAATCTGGTATTTGTAAAGCGTGAACTACTCACCACTAAGAGTCTCAAGGGGCTGGGGACTGTCGGAGAGAGATTTAGTGAGATATTGCGGAGAGTCACATGGTGCTGAGATGAGCTGCCGCGGATCGAACCGGGAGCCCAGCGCTCCGGAGTCAGTCACCCTAGCCACTGCGCCACACCTCTCCCAGCACAGCTCCTGATGGTTAATATGAGGAAAGCGGTTTAGTAGTTTTGTCCTCAGGGCTGTTAATTCTGTGCAAATGCGTGTTATGTGGAGTAATAGCTATCTGTTGTGCAAATCTGCATATGTTATTCGCTTAGCCTTTAAGGCTGCCATAGTGAAAGTCCCGCAAAGCTTTGCTCTAATTAACCTCCACATCTATGCTAAGTGATATATCCCAGTGCTTTTGCCTTATATTTGTTTAATAATTTATAATTTTTCCTTGTTTCTCCCCCATCTGACTTTTTTTCCTTCACACTGAGATATGTCTGGAATGCTGGACTTCCTTGCCTGACGTTTTGCTTCAATTTTTTAAATATTGTTTAATATTTGTTGGGATATTTTCAATGATCCTCCATATGTTGTTTTTCATATGTACAGTTTTTACTTTTGTTTGCTTTAGTGATCTTTTTTGTTTAATAACCTGTGCCTAAACATTATTCTTGGACCCCCACCTATGCTTAAATACTTATGGCAGAAGAAGATCAGTGGCTGCATTACACACGTGGCGCATTTTCCTTCATTGCGCCGGGCGCCCCTTTCATGAAGGGAAATGCGCCACATTATGGGGAATGCACTACCCCCAGGGCAGCCGCAAACTTGTGCTGCCCCCAGGGCAGCGCATTCACGTGAAATACGGAGCGGCTGCTTTAAAGCCGCTCTGTGTTTCACTGTGCAGGCGGCAACACACTTGCACTTTTAAAGGGGAATAGAGATCCCCTTGTAGGTGGGTGCAGTCAGTGATTGCACCTGCCTGCAAGGGGATGTCTGGGGGGTCCATAGGACCCCCTTTACCCCCTGCAGAGGGCTGCTCTAAGGTGGCGCACTGGGTGGCACACTGTCAGTGCGCCTTCTGAGGGCTTCTTTGCCTCTGCGCCCACGTCGGTAATACGGCAAAGGTGCAGAGGCAAAAGGATTCCCTCATTTTCATGGGGCAAGCCCCATGCAAATGAGGGCACGCCCCCTTGAAGATAGAGCTGGCGCTTTACGTGCGCCAGCACTATTGGTATTACAGAGGGGCCGCACAAGCATCTACGGCCCCTTCTGTAATACCAAAATGCCCCGGGGGCCCGCAAAGCGGGCGCAAAGGCCCGTTGCGCTCCCGGGGCACTTTATGTAATACGGCCCCAGGTACCCAGAAGTGGTAGGTTGTTTTGTCCACCAAATAGGTAGGCCAACTGAAAAGTAGACATCAAATCTGGGAAGCTGAATTTTGTTGTTGCACCAATTTATTTGACTAAAGTATATGTGCAGTTTATGGCAGTCATGACCAGCATGTAACTGATAAGCTATCTGTTTAAGAAGCTACTTGACAGTACAGCAAGAGCAGTTACCCTCAGGTTCCCCATGTCAAAAGAGCCAATAAGTCTAAGTATTGGATGGCAGAGTTCTATCAATGTCAGAAAAGCTAAAATTATAGTCTGTATGAGAGCCTCAAGCACTAACACGATATATGGGATAAAGTATCCCCAGTCACTGAGGAGTTCCACAACCGAGAGTAATGAAGATGACAGATGAGTTCCTTTATAAGATCATACATTTTCTAAATATCTCCTTTCTGCTGTTTGTTTTAGAAAAATATATCGTAACAATAAAAAGATAGTTGTCATCGTCATTGTGTTCTTTAAACTGCAGTTTTAATTATGCTGTGTGTTCTGCCCTTCACCTTGGGCTGCTGGCTCTGGCAGGAGGCAGACATCACACCACAACTGTAATGACTTATTACAGTTGAGAAGCCACATCATTTCATGACGACAGGTTGCTAGAGACGTCACAAGTTACCTGTAACAGGGAAATTAAAGACATGCTGAAGAAAGGGATTGCAGAGTTTCGTATGTATTATATATGGGATAATGCACATTGTAAGGATATAAGGACATTGCCAGTCACAGCGGAGTTCAATGCGCATATAGAGGAATGAAGTCGAAAGCTGAGTTCCTTGATAAGATCATGAAACTCCCAGGTGACTTGCAATATCCTTGTAATGTAGGGGGGGCAATACTTTATTCCATAAAATACATGGTTGCTCATATCATCACCCTTCCCATAAACAGCTTAAATCATGTATTAAATCATTGGTGTCTTGCTCTTTCATGTTTATTGCAGGCAAGAGGAATAAAAGCAGAATATGTACTGTGAAATTAGACACTCTATGAAGAAATTTGTAATTTTTGCAAGAAAAGATATTAGAATCAGTTACATTTTAAAAATGCTGTTGCTAAGATTATGCAGAAACATGCAGAGATCTTTCCTGCAACAACCTTTGGTGTGGAAGAACTAAATACGTTGTCATCAATGTCTCATCTCTGGTGATTCCTTTTTCTTTTTGAAACTACATCAGAAATATAATAGTCCCTTCCCATTTTCCTTGTTTAAACTGCATCTGTAAGTATGCTCAATTACATGCTTTTCACCCTCCCTGCTGACATTGACACCATACAATGTGACTACAGAACTGAAATTTAATAACTGATTACAGTTGAGCAGCTACGTCATTTCTTTATTACAAGCGACATCACATCGCTTAACATAAGGAAATTTGAGACTGGCCTTCATATTGGGATCGCAAACCCCCATGTATTTTAAGAATCTATGAGACATACTAGCAGATGTCTGTGAAGAGAATCAGGGAGAAGAATGAAGACAACAAACATGAAGACAATTTTCCAGTGTTCAAGGCCATTGAAAATGTGGTACATGTCTGCACATGTAAGTTCAAGAAAGATGCAGTGATGCTTGAACATAAAGCATTGTATTACTTCAAGCACACTAATTCAACATACGAGTGTTGTTGTACATTGGATTATATATTTCCACATAATCTAATCTTTCTTGGGATGGTAAAATGTAAGATGAGACTTTGTATTACACAGCATGGATCTGCCACCAGTACACAGAGTTAGAATGTTCCCTTAATATAGCATTAGAGGACATTACAACAAGGTCCAGATGATTTACTGTGGCAAATCGTAGAAAAAAATGCATCCTATCTCTTACTAGGATATTTGGATAAAACAGATTGCTTATCTAGAGGACAGTTTTGGATATTTACTTTGAGGAATGCAGAAAAAGGACTAAAGGAAAAAATAGATTGGTTGTAATACACTTTTAAAGTTGTATATTGGGGGCTATTAGTTAGGATATTGGCATCTTGCCACTTCACTTATGCTGTAATATAGAACAAAAGGAACCAGGGAGTCTTTAGAAAAAAGATGGAAACAAGAACATAAAGTAAATAGATTCTCATTTTAATAACATCATTGCCAATATGGTGGTCTCAGTTGCAAGTAGGTAGCTGAAGTCATTTGGGTTAAACATTCAATCATTGACCTACTCCGAACATAGTGGACACATTTGGCGGCAAACCAGTGTGAAAGAGATCATATCATCACATTTGATTTCCATTTCTCATGGAAGGAACTTATAAATTAGACTGTCTAGCCATCTAGCAATGTGAAAAAGAGGATGCTTGAGTAAAAAACGTAAGTACTTTACCACACAAGTCACAATTCCCATGTGCAAGGCAGAGAACATAAAATGTTATCTAAGTAGATGGGATGCGAAAATGTTTAATTATAAAGGAGTTATTCACAGCACAAGGTAGATGGGAAACAAAGAACAATTAATAGAAAACAAAATAAATTGGGATGTGCCACCCAGTTTTTGGATACAATGTAGTGGTTGGATATTTGTAACTGTGACATAAATGAACAAGGAACTATTTTCCATAGGAAATCCGCAACATTCTATTTGAAATAACTCTTGCGCCGGTTGACGAATCTTCGCGAAATTTTCAAACTTTGTGGCCCGCTCCGGTCCGCTCCTACCCTGAAAGTCTCGGGGTGATTCGTCAAGTGGGAGCTGAGAAAAAAGGGGGGTCCCAAAACGTCTTTTCCCCATAGGAAACTTTAGCCACGGCTACAGCCCGAACTGCTGTACGGAATTACACCAAATTTGGCAAAGAGGTAGTTCTTGGTTCAGAAAGAACCCTTTTTGTTAAATGGTGTAAATCCGTTCAGTAGTTCCTGAGAAAATCAAAAGGAAAATCACATATATATCTATGGCCGCGGAGGATTCGCGCACCCTGAGCGCACCCTGCGCGCACCGTCCCGATCACGAGCTGCATGCTAATTGGCTGTCAAGTGGCTGTCAACACTCCAAATCAGGAAGTGTTGGCAGCCATTTTATGCCTCGGTAGAACCGAGGCACAGAAACAAGTGCGCAAAACGCACAAAGGGGGCAGGGTAGAAACACCCTGACCCCCGAGGTCTGCTCAGGGGGTCCCACAAGGACCCCCTGGGCAGAAAAAAGCATTTAAAAAAAAAAAAAATCAGCGGGATGCGCTTAGGGTGCGCGGATCCCGCCGATAAAAAAACAAATTGAAGCGTGGTCTCCCGCGCTTCGATGCTAATTGGCCCCCGGGTGGCCCAAGTCCCAGGGGCATAAGGGGGGTGGGTTTAGATTTTATGGGGGGGCCTCTAAGGCCCCCCAAGCCCCGGGGACCGCCACCCCGGGGCTTTAAAGAAAAAATGGTGCGGGAGGGCTCTCCGCCCTCTTGCAGCCCCGGGGACCGCCACCCCCCGGGGGCTTCTTTTAAAAAAATTAATTAACCTGTGTGGGGGGCTCGTGCCCCCACACGCCCGAGACCGCCACCTCCCCGGGGCACTAAATATTTCAATATGGGGGTCCGTTACGGACCCCGAGCCCGGGGACCACCACCTCCCGGGGCTTTGCCAATGGAGGGAGGGGGCCGCGCGGCCCCTCCTGGAGCCCTTGATGGCACTGGGGACCACCACCCCCCAGGGCCGGCTCCTGCAGTGTCCCGGGGTGCTCACCCCCGGGACACTGTAGTTTGCTATGGCAGGACGGGAGCCTCGCGGCGAAAAGACGTATTGAAGAATGAGTGGGTGTGTAAGTGTCTGTATGGATGATTTAGTAGGTGCGTGACTGACTCTATAAGTGAGTGATTTAACGTATCTTACTGAATGCATGGGTTAGTGACTAAACTGGATGAATGTCTGTATCCGTCTGTCTGTTGCTGTGTAAGTGGCTGCATGTGTTTGTGAATAGCTACATGAGTGTCTATATGAGTTATTGAATGCTTGTCTGAGTATCTGTATGGGTGCCTGAGTGTTTGTGTGGGAGGGGTGTGTGCAACTCTGTGCATAGATGTGTGAGTGGGTGATTCACTGGGTGGATGGTTTCAAGAGTGCATCTGTGATAGACTGTATGGGTGGGTAAGTGTGTGTAAGAGTGTGTTAGTGAGTGAATGTATGTCCCAGTGGTACATGTGTGAGTAACTACATATGTGAAAGGCAGTATATATGTGTGTTGGAGTATATAAATAGCTATAAGCGAGAGTGTGTGATTGTGAGAGTGACTGTATGGATGAGTGTGTGCTTGTATCAGTGATTATATAAGAGCGTAAGAATGTGCTAGTATTTGTATGAGTAAGTGAGCTGGTGTGTGTATAACTGTATAGGTGAGTAAATGGCAGTGTGTTTAATTATTTGCATGACTGACTAGGTGTGTGAGTATCTCTATGGATGAGTGGCGTTGTTTGAGTGTCTATATAGGAGTAAGAGTGCATATGATAGTCCTGTACTGAGTGACCGTAAGTATGAGTGACTGTACGGGTGAGTGAGTGGATGTGTGTGTGTAGACCTAAGAATCAGTGAGTGGGTATGTAGTTATTGGTGTTGGAGTGTCTATGGTTTTGCGAATGGCAGTCTGTAATTTAGAGTGGGTGTATCAAAGGTTATATTAGGGTGTGAGGAGGTGCATCAGATTATCACGTGGATGATGTCATCAGTGATGTCATTTGAGATGTCATCAGTGATGTCATCAGTGATGTCACTGACCATGTCATGAGTGATGTAATATGTGACGTCATCAGCAGTGCATTGCTGGGCGCGAGTTATAGTTAGCTGAACTAACTATAACGGGGAAATTTCACGGGTTTTGTACGAGTGCAATGTCCAAGTAACTATAACTGTCCCTAAAACCTATGGTTTTTTCAGTGAATTTCAAAGGTTTTTAAATGCTAATTTGTAACTATAACGTGTCTGAAACCTATGGTTTTTCAGTGAATTTCAAAGGTTTTTAAATGCTAATTTGTAACTATAACGTGTCTGAAACCTATGGTTTTTTCAGTGAATTTCAAAGGTTTTTAAATGCTAATTTCTAACTATAACGTGCCTGAAACCTACGGTTTTTCAGTGAATTTCAAAGGTTTTGTAAATGACAATTTTTAAATGTATTAATTGTTATATTCATTTTTTTCATACTGATTTACTACATTTTTAGAAACAATTTTTTTTACATATTTTATTTTTTAAATTACATTGTAATTACATTATACATTACATTACAAAAATACTTTCTCAGAATGAATTACTTTAGTTTAAATACTTTGCAGATAGGCAATAGACTTTTAAGTACAGTAGTTACAGTTGTTGCAATGGGCAACACATTTTCAAACACAATGCAACATTCAGCTCAATGTGAATTTCTAGTTAAATGCAATTAGTTACTTTATGGATTACTTTTGTAACCACAGGACTGGATCCTAGATTCAGTCCTGGTACATCTCCTGTAAACAGTTGAGTAAAAGCGTTTTGGTTACAGTCGTGATTTTTAAGGAATATTATTGTATTTTAAAAGTTGACACTTAGAAACTTTTTCTCATAGAATCACCAATGTTATCCTATGGAAGGAAATTCACTTAGCAGGTAAAAACTGTTATCGTTACTTTTTCTTACTCAGTGTTGGATCCTGGATCCAGCACTGGTGCATCTCCTGTAAACAGTTGAAAGAATGCGTTTAAGTCATACAGGCGATTTTAAGGAATATTTGTAGTTTGTGAAAATCAACACTTTGAAACTTTTGCTGAAAACCAGTCAATCTTAGCCTATGAAGGAAATTCAAGTTACCGGTAAGTACGGTTAAAATTACTTTTGAGGATCAGTACTGGGCTGAAAGATGCAGCACTGAGGTCTCTCCTGATAACAGGTGAGTAAATCGGAATTCGTATTTCGGCTGATTTTAGAGGAATATTTTAAAGTTCCAAAACTCCACACTTAGAAGAATTTCCAAGTGAAACCAGTCAATGTTAGCCTATGGAAGGAAATTCAAGTTACTGGTAAGTACGGTTAAAATTACTTTTCAGGACCAGTACTGGGCTGAAAGATGCAGCACTGAGGTCTCTCCTGATAACAGGTAAGTAAATCAGAATTCGGATTTCGGCTGATTTTAGAGGAATATTTGTATGTTTCAAAAATCAACACTTAGAAACTTTTTCAGCAAAAAGCAGGCAATGATATCCTATGGAAGGAAATTCAAGTTACTGGTAAGTACGGTTAAAATTACTTTTGAGGATCAGTACTGGGCTGAAAGATGCAGCACTGAGGTCTCTCCTGATAACAGGTGAGTAAATCGGAATTCGTATTTCGGCTGATTTTAGAGGAATATTTTAAAGTTCCAAAACTCCACACTTAGAAGAATTTCCAAGTGAAACCAGTCAATGTTAGCCTATGAAGGAAATTCAAGTTACCGGTAAGTACGGTTAAAATTACTTTTCAGGATCAGTACTGGGCTGAAAGATGCAGCACTGAGGTCTCTCCTGATAACAGGTGAGTAAATCGGAATTCGTATTTCGGCTGATTTTAGAGGAATATTTTAAAGTTCCAAAACTCCACACTTAGAAGAATTTCCAAGTGAAACCAGTCAATGTTAGCCTATGAAGGAAATTCAAGTTACCGGTAAGTACGGTTAAAATTACTTTTCAGGACCAGTACTGGGCTGAAAGATGCAGCACTGAGGTCTCTCCTGATAACAGGTGAGTAAATCGGAATTCGTATTTCGGCTGATTTTAGAGGAATATTTTAATGTTCCAAAACTCCACACTTAGAAGAATTTCCAAGTGAAACCAGTCAATGTTAGCCTAAGAACGAATTTCAAGTTACCGGTATAGTACGGTTAAAATTACTTTTCAGGACCAGTACTGGGCTGAAAGATGCAGCACTGAGGTCTCTCCTGATAACAGGTGAGTAAATCGGAATTCGTATTTCGGCTGATTTTAGAGGAATATTTTAAAGTTCCAAAACTCCACACTTAGAAGAATTTCCAAGTGAAACCAGTCAATGTTAGCCTATGGAAGGAAATTCAAGTTACTGGTAAGTATGGTTAGAATTACTTTTCAGGACCAGTACTGGGCTGAAAGATACAGCACTGAGGTCTCTCCTGATAACAGGTGAGTAAATCGGAATTCGTATTTCGGCTGATTTTAGAGGAATATTTGCACAATGGTGAAGGGAGGGGCGGGGCCTGAGGTGACATCTGTGCAAACGCGCCCGTTGCGCGTTTTAAGTTGGGGGATTAAGTCCCTTGAATCCTGAGGGTCCCTAGGGGCCAACTAGCCCACCAGGAACCTCCAATATGCGCCAGGGGCTGCGTTGCAGAGACGTGTAGAGAGGCCACACCCCTTTTACACCTCTCTGCAACACAGCTCTGTGGCGCTTTCTGGATGTACCTGTTGGGCTAGTTGGCCCCAGGACCCTCAGGATTGAAGGGATTTAATTCCCCATCTTAAAACGCGCCACGGAGCCTGTTTGCACACATGTCACCTGAAGCCCCGCCCCCTCCTTCACCACTGTGCAAACGCGCCCTGTGGCGCGTTTTAGATGGGGATTAAGTCCCCTTGAATCATAAGGGTCCCTGGGGTCCAACTAGCCCACCCTGTACCTCCAGTATGTGCCAGGGAGCTGCGTTGCAGAGAGGTGTTCAGAGGCCAAGCCCTTTTTGCACCTCTCTGCAATGCAGCTCTGTGGCGCTTTCTGGACGTACCTGTTGGGCTAGTTGGCCCCAGAGACCCTCAGGATTGAAGGGGATTTAATTCCCCATTTAAAACGCGCCACGGGGCCTGTTTGCACACATGTCACCTGAAGCCCCGCCCCTCCCTTCACCACTGTGCAAACGCGCCCCGTGGCGCGTTTTAAGTTGAGGGATTAAGTCCCCTTGAATCCTGAGGCTCCCGGAGTCCAACTAGCCCACCATATACCTCCAAAAGCGCCACAGAGCTGCGTTGCAGAGAGGTGTAAAAGGGGTGTGGCCTCTCTACACGTCTCTGCAACGCAGCCCCTGGCGCATATTGGAGGTTCATGGTGGGCTAGTTGGCCCCCAGGGACCCCCAGTATTCAAGGGGAATTCGTTCCCCCTCTGCAAACGCGCCAGGGGCGCGTTTGCAGAGTGGTGAAGGAAGGGGCGGGGCCTGCGGGCCCGATCGTTTAAAAAAAAAAAAAAAAATGTTGTCCCCTGAAGGGGGCTGTGTAGCCCCCTTCCTTTTTCCTGTTTTATGCCCTGGGGACCCCATCCCCCAGGGCCTTACCCTCTCTCAATTTTTAACTTAAAAAAAAACGGGAAGGGGCCGTGTGGCCCCCCTTCCCTGGGCCTGTATTGGCCCCGGGACCCCATCCCCCGGGGCATGGCCTTTTATTTTTATTCTTTGGAGGGGGCTGCGTGGCCCCCTCCTCTGGCCATTTAAGGCCCCGGGAACCCCATCCCCGGGGCCGGCCTTTCCATTTTTTTAAATTTTTTAAATTTTTCTTTTTTGGGGAGGGGGCCGCGTGGCCCCCTCCTGGGCCACTACTTGCCCCGGGGACCCCATCCCCGGGGCTGGCCCTCTCCGTTGGGGGACTGTGGGGGTCCCCAATCCCCCACAGTCCCGCCGGCTCCCCACGTCCCTTGGGAGCCGGCATTGCTGTTCCACATGGGGAGCAGCTGACATGCTGCTCCCCATGTGGAAAAGCAATGTGCTTTGGATATTGGAAGAGAGAGCAGGTTTCCCTGCTCTCTCTTCCAATATCCAAAGCAGTTTGCTATGGCAGGACGGGAGCCGCGAGGCTCCCGTCCTGCCATAGCAAACTACAGTGTCCTGGGGGTAGGCACCCGGGACACTGCAGGAGCCGGCCCTGGGGGGTGGCGGTCCCCAGGGCCATCAAGGGCTCCAGGAGGGGGCCGCGCGGCCCCCTCCCTACATCAGCACAGCCCCGGGAAGGTGGTGGTCCCGGGGCTTCGGGAGTCCAAACGGACCCCCATTTTAATTGTTAGTGCCCGGGAGGTGGCGGTCCCGGGCGTGTGGGGCTGGAGCCCCCCACACAGGTTGTTAATTTAATTTAAAAAAGCCCCGGGAGGTGGTGGTCCCCGGGGCTGCGGGAGGGCTCAGCGCCCACCCGCACCATTTTTAAAAAGCCCAGGGGGTGGCGGTCCCCGGGGCTTGGGGGCCCTTTGAGGCCCCCACACATTAAATTATCCCCCCACCATGCCCCCGGGACTTGGGCCACCCGGGGCCAATTAGCTATCGAAGCGCGGGAGACCGCGCTTCGATTTTTCTTCGGCAGGATTCGCGCACCCTGAGCGCATCCTGCTGATTTTTAAAAAAAAAATGCTTTTTGCCCAGGGGGTCTTTGTGGGACACCCTGAGCAGGCCTAGGGGGTTAGGGTGTTTCTACCCTGCCCCCTTTGTGCGTTTTGCGCACTTGTTTCTTTTTTTTCTCGGCGGGATACGCGCACCCTAAGCGCATCCCGCCGATTTAAAAAATAAATCTTTCTGCCCAGGGGTCCTTGTGGGACCCCTGAGCAGACCTAGGGGTCAGGGTGTTTCTACCCTGCCCCCTTTGCGCTTGCGCACTTGTTTCTGTCCCTCGGTTCTACCGAGGACAAAATGGCTGCCAACACTTCTTGATTTGGAGTGTTGACAGCCAGTTAGCATGCAGCTCGTGATCGGGACGGTGCGCGCAGGGTGCGCTGAGGGTACGCGTATCTGACGCGCCCATAGATATATATGTGACTTTACTTGTGAATTTCTCAGGAACTACTGAACGGATTTACACCATTTAAGCAAAAGGCACCAGTCTGAACCAAGGGCTACCTCTTTGCCAAATTTGGTGTAATTCCGTTCAGCAGTTCGGGCTGTAGCTGCGATTAAAGGTTCCTATGGAAAAATGAATGGGGAAAAAGCGTTTTGGGACCCCCCTTTTTTCTCGGCCCCCGCTTCACGTATCACCCCGAGACTTTCAGGGTAGGAGCGGAGCGGAGCGCCCCAACAAGTTGGAAACTTTCACGAAGATTCGTCATCCGGCGCCAACGTTATTTCAAATAGAATGTCGCGGATTTCCTATGGATAATAGGTTGTAACTATAACTATCTACTGGCGACCGCCAGTAGATAATATATATATAGATATATATATATATAGATATAGATATAGATATATAGATAGATATATATACCTAGATGGGGAGAACTCTGCACTGGAGAAATCTTAAGAAACCATTGATATCTGACAGTTGTCTGCATTTAAAGAACAACTATACTGAGAAAAGACGTGAAATAAAATTACAAATGATTTGAGTGTTTGTGTATAGGAAATATATCACCTTGGGTAAAAGAAGCTGAAGAATGTCTGTGCTGTAAATATTGGTTTATAGCGAATCAAGGGTCATTACTTTTAGATGAGCTATTCTTAAACTTTAAAAGAATGGCTCTCATAGTCCATGGACTGGCTCTGAAAAACATGATGTACTGTATATAGAAATAATGTAGAAATGCATGAAGTTACATATATTTGATTTCATATTTTCTGTGCTGAATAGTTTAAAATGTTTCATGCTTACCTTCTAAAAAGCATTTTTAATGGTAGCATGTTTAAATAGGTATTGATTTCTGGGTATTAATGTAAGTATTTTTACATGGTTGTAGGCCTATACCCGGAGTACAGGCATTGCACAGAAATGACACTGCAATTTTGAAAGTCCTGATAATGGCTGGACAATTAATCAATTATATTAAAAATCTACCATCAACAAAATTATATGCCTACTTAGAAATATCCTGGCCTACCAAAAATGTAGGAAGAGGAGCATCTCTCTGATTATGCACACATGGGTTTTAGAATATAATATGTGTAAAATAGGGCAAAAGCTAAAATGAATGTATTTATTGGGGTATTGTGTAAAATGTAAGAGAAGAATGAAATAAGGAAAATTTATTTTTATTGGCAATGAACAATATTTAGAATAAAAGGTAGGAGCTGTACAATGATGTGAGTAATATATAAACAGTTAACATTAGTTTACAGGTGTTGAATCAGGAGTCATTACATTGCGATCAGTACATCAGGAGTCCTTATATCACAGGTAAGTTTTCAAAGTCTTACTTCACAGAGCTTTACTTCACTAGTAAATTACTTCTCTATTGTTTTAAATAACAATGTATGTGTAAATATGTGTGTGTATGCATATTATATATATTCACTAAAAAACTAAGGTTACAGGGACGTTATAGTTAGGTTCAGAATTTATACACACAAAACCATAGAAATTCAGCAGTTCTAGTTAAAGTTATTTTCAAGAAACTATAGCTCATGCCCTAAGGTGACTATAACTTGCACCCCCATGCACAGTTTTATCGTCAATAATTTTACAGTGAATGTTGCACTGATATTATTAATGATGTCATAGAAGATGTCATGAGTGATGTAATATGTGGGGTAATTAGCAGTGCATGGTGGGGGCGCGAATTATAGTTCCCTTAGGGTATGAGTTATAGTTTCTTGACATAACTCTAACTCTAACTGCTGAATTTCTATGGTTTTGTGCGTGTAAATTCTGAACCTAACGATAACTTCCCTGAAACCTTTGATTTTGTCAGTGAGTTTCTAAGATTTTTAAAATTCTATTTCCTAACTATAATGCCCCTGTAACCTTTGTTTTTTTCAGTGAATTTCTAAATTGTTTTTAATGCAGCGGGGGGTTTGCCACAGGGCCTGATTTGTAGCCAGGCCCTGTGCTTAACCCCCGAATGGCCATGCGCAGCGGGGGGTTGACCTCAGGTCTTGGCCTGTGGCCAGGCCTTGAGCCCAACCCCCCACCTGCAGCCAACCCCCACATGCAACCAACCCAATGCTGCACACAGCCAAAGGCTGTACACAGTGGGTGGTTGGCCACAGGGCCTGGTCTGCAGCCAAGCCCTGCAAGCAACCCCCAGCATGCAGCCAACCCCACTCCATGTGGGGTTGGCAGCAGGGCTTCAACCTGTCAGGGGGCATGCAGCCACCTTCCCGAGCCAATTTCAGCCCCAGGGACCCCATCCCCCTGAGCCCGGCTTTATTGTAAATGGGGAGGGGGGCACGCAGACCCCCTCCCTGGGCAAATATTGGCAACAGGAACCCCATCTCCTGGGGCCCGGCCCTTGCCTAAAGTGGGAAGGGCATGTAGCCCCCCTCCCGGGCCAATAATGGCCCTGGGGTCTCCATCCCGCGAGTTTGGCCAGTAAATAGTGGCTGCCCTGGAGCCCACCCAGGGCACCCACTGTAAATTTAAAAGAAGGAAGGGGGCACACACATCCCCCTCCCTGGGCCAGTATTGAACCCAGAGACCCCATTCCCCAGGGCCCATCCAGTAAATGATGAGTGCCCTTGTGCTCACCCAGCAAAAGACACACAATTGATGGACGGAATGCAGAACAAATTAAAACATTCACCCGCAGTCCAGTTTCACCTCTCATCAGCCAGGATAGCTTGAATCCAGTGGGACAGTGAGCCCGGGACCCACGTCTGGGCATACCTGGCGCACTTAGGGTGAGAAAGCGAAAGACACACAATTGATGGACAGAATGCAGAACAAATCAAAACATTCACCCCCAGTCAAGAGATCTGGGTTAAATCCATCATTTTTTTCCTCACCACGCCACCCCAGTTTAGACCTGGCCATATGCACATCAGTCTTGACCCTGTGCCTCATGGGAACAGTCCAGCCCGAACTGCCAAGCCAGTTCCTCCCTGGATAAGAAACAAGCATCCTAGGACCGGTTTCGAGGTTTCACCCCTCACCAGCCAGGATAGCTTGAATCCAGTGGCACAGTGAGCACGGGACCCACGTCTGGGCATACATGGCACACTTAGGGAGAGAAAGCAAAAGACACACAATTGATGGATGGAATGCAGAACAAATCAAAACATTCACCACCAGTCAAGAGATCTGGGTTAAAGCTATTATTCTTGTGCTCACCATGCCACCCCAGTTTAGGCCTGGCCATCTGCAAATCAGTCTTGACCCTGTGCCTCATGGGAACAGTCCAGCCCGAACTGTCAAGCCAGGTCCTCCCTGGACCGGAAACAAGCATCCTAGGACCGGTTTCGAGGTTTCACCCCTCATCAGCCAGGATAGCTTGAATCCAGTGGCACAGTGAGCCCGTGGCACCCACTACATCTTTAAAAGGGGAGGGGGCACACAGACTCCCTCCCCATGCCAATATTGGCCTTTAGAGACCCCATCCCTAGGGGCCTGGCCACATTATCGATGGCGAGAGAGGCATGCAGCATGCAGCCCCCTACCTGGGCCAAAATTGGCCCTGGGGACCCCATCCCTCAGGGCCTGGACAATTATAAATGCGGGAGGGGGTCGCACAACTCTTCTCCCTTGGCCAATTTTGGCCCTGGGGACCCCATCTCCCAGGGCCCAACTAATTATTGAAGGGGAAGGGGGCTGTGGTGCACAACTCATCAGGTGGATTTTGGCCCCAGGTACATCATACCTGGGGCCTGGCCGGTAACAGGTGGGTGCCCTGGAGCCTACCCAGGGCACCCATTTCCTTTTTGCTGGCGGTGACGGGGGAGCCCCAATGCCCTTGCGGCCCAAGCCCAAGGGCAGTTTAAGCCCCAGGGGCCACCACCTCCTTGGGGTTTATTTAAAAAAGAATAGGAGGGGGCTGCGTGCCCCGCTTCTTTGGCCATTAATGGTTCTGGGGACCACCTCCCGGGGCATAAAAAAGATGGGGGCCACATGGATCCTCCTCCAAAGTTTAAAATTGCCCAAGGGATTGCCACCTCCACGGGGTACAAAACAAGTAAGTGGGGGGCATGCAGCCCAACTCCCAGGCAATATTTGGCCCCGGGGACCACCACCTCCCAGGGCATATTTTAAAGTAAAGTGGGAGGGGTCCCATGCGCCCCCCTCCTGTACTGTTTTTGGCTCCAGTGACCACAACCTCTTCAGGGCTGGCCCTGTGCAAACTAAAGGAGGGGAGCTGCACGACCCTCCTCCTGGAGCCACAAATAGTCCTGGGGACCACCACCCCCAGGGCCGGCTCCCTATCTCATGAGGTGCCCACCCTCGGGAGATAGCAGTTTGCTTTCACTTGGCAGGAGCTTTGGCAGCACTTGCCAAGCAAGAGAAAACTGTAAGTCTGCTCCCAGCGGGCAGCATCAGGAAACCTGTTCCCCCCAGTTGGGAGCGGACCTTTCTTCTATTTTCCTGCTCGCTGTCAAGTGGGCAGAAAAACAGATGAAAAAATTGCTCCCACAGGCAGGGAGCAGTCTTTTATGCTGCTCCCTACAAGTGGGAGCAATGCTGGCTCCAGCTGGAGAGTCAGTAGAGACCGCGGGGCATTGAGACACCACTTGTGGACCCCAGTGCTGCAGCCTGGGTGCCCTAGGTGGGTTTCAGGGCGCCCAGCATCAAGAGGCCAGGCCTTGGGGAATAGGGTCCCTGGGGTCAAAACTGGCCCAGAGAGGAGGGCCGCGTGGCCACCCTCCCCTTTACTTCATAAACCAAAGAGGAAGTTCCCCTGTTTGGTGGTGATTCACCTCTTTGTAGTCTTGTCATCTTCTCTTGATGAGGATTCATGTTATCAGGGATTTGTGGATGAAGATGCGCAGGGAACAATCACTTTGCCAAAATTACATTCACACAAGGTCACTGGAGACATTACCTTGTGGTCCTTTATGCAGATGTAGTCAGTGTAGAATATGCACTAGCCATTTATCCAATGCGGTAGCACTTACTAATTAACCAGTAGAAAGTAATCCAGTTGGTAGACATTCTCAGCAAAACTGTGGACTCTTCTTGGAAAAAAAAAGGTCTGTAATGGCCTAGATGCTCATTTCACAGAAATTAAACCTCAGCAGGAAGCACTTAGAAATATAAACACTGCAGGTGCCCCAGTTGAAGCTCCATCTCTGTAAACCACAAATGATCCTATTTTCTTGGGCTTAGCAAGGGCAAAGCAAGTGTGTTTCCTCTTGTATTCCATGTTGAAAACAGTCTGAGATCCTTAATGTAGGTGAATGCATCAATGATCTTTTGGAGTGCACTCTGATCTGTAGTGACTGTGACGAGTGGTTTCTTTCTTGTCTTGAGTGCAGAGTCCATGGTTCTCCCTTTTAATTACCCTGGTATGCAAATGCCCACAATCATCTACAAGGTCCGCCTATTTGGACCCGCCTCATTTTCCTTAATAGTATGCAAAGGTCTTCCCACCTTTTTTCACGTTGATGGACAGCTTACCAAAAGGCCTCTGAGTGCGTTTCCCATTGATTTTGTTGATGCGTCCTTGATGCAGAGGAATTTTGAGGACATCTCCACCAAACAAAGAAGCACTTGCTTCATATTGTTAGGAGGAAATAACCTTGTTTGGTGGAGATTCTCCTCTTTGTAGTCTCGACCTCTTCTCTAGACGAGGATTCATCTTATCACTGATTTTTGGGTCAAGACCCTCAAGGAACAATCACATTGCCAAAATTACATGCACACAAGGTCACTGGAGATATTTCCTTGTGGTCCATTATGCAGCTGTAGTGTAGAATATGCACTAGTTATTACCCAATGAGCTAGCACTTATTAAATAACCAGTAGAAGGTACTCCAATTGTGTGGACTTTTTCTGCAAAACTGTGGACTCTTGTTCGATAAAGGAAAAGACACACAATTGATGGACGGAATGCAGAACAAATCAAAACATTCACCCCCAGTCAAGAGATCTGGGTTAAATCCATCATTCTTTTGCTCACCATGCTACCCCAGTTTAGACCCGGCCATATGCAAATCAGTCTTGACCCTGTGCCTCATGGGAACAGTCCAGCCCGAACTGCCAAGCCAGGTCCTCCTGGACTGGAAACAAGCATCCTAGGACCAGTTTCGGGGTTTCACCCCTCTTCAGCCAGGATAGCTTGATTCCAGTGGCACAGTGAGCCCGGGACCCACGTCTGGGCATACCCGGCGCACTTAGGGCGAGAAAGCAAAAGACACACAATTGATGGACGGAATGCAGAACAAATCAAAACATTCACCCCAGTCAAGAGATCTGGGTTAAATCCATCATTCTTTTGCTCACCATGCCACCCCAGTTTAGACCCGGCCATATGCAAATCAGTCTTGACCCTGTGCCTCATGGGAACAGTCCAGCCCGAACTGCCAAGCCAGGTCCTCCCTGGACCGGAAACAAGCATCCCATGACCGGTTTCGGGGTTTCACCCCTCTTCAGCCAGGATAGCTTGATTCCAGTGGCACAGAGAGCCCGGGACCCACGTCTGGGCATACCCGGCGCACTTAGGGCGAGAAAGCAAAAGACACACAATTGATGGATGGAATGCAGAACAAATTAAACATTCACCCCCAGTAAAGAGATCTGGGTTAAATCCATCATTCTTTTGCTCACCATGCCACCCCAGTTTAGACCCGGCCATATGCAAATCAGTCTTGACCCTGTGCCTCATGGGAACAGTCCACCCCGAACTGCCAAGCCAGGTCCTCCCTGGACCGGAAACAAGCATCCTAGGACTGGTTTCGGGGTTTCACCCCTCTTCAGACAGGATAGCTTGATTCCAGTGGCACAGTGAGCCCGGGACCCACGTCTGGGCATACCCGGCGCACTTAGGGCGAGAAAGCAAAAGACACACAATTGATGGACGGAATGCAGAACAAATCAAAACATTCATCCCCAGTCAAGAGATCTGGGTTAAATCCATCATTCTTTTGCTCACCATGCCACCCCAGTTTAGACCCGGCCATATGCAAATCAGTCTTGACCCTGTGCCTCATGGGAACAGTCCAGCCTGAACTGCCAAGCCAGGTCCTCCCTGGACCGGAAACAAGCATCCTAGGACCGGTTTCGGGGTTTTGACTGGGGGAGAATGTTTGCATTGTCAGCATTCCGTCCATCATTTGTTTTTTACTGTAACACTTTTCGCCCTAAGTGGGATGGGTATGCCCAGACGTGGGTCCCTTGCTCACTGTGCCACTGGATTCAAGCTAGCCTGGCTGAAGAAGGGTGACATACCCTGAAACGGGTCCTAGGATGCTTGTTTCCGGTCCAGGGAGGACCTGGCTTGGCAGTTCGGTCTGGACTGTTCCCATGGGGCACAGGGTCAAGACTGATTTGCATATGGCTGGGTCTAAACTGGGGTGGCGTAGTGGGCAAAAGAACGATGGATTTAACCCAGATCTTTTGACTGGGGGAGAATGTTTGCATTGTCAGCATTCCGTCCATCATTTGTTTGCTGTAACACTTTTCGCCCTAAGTGGGATGGGTATGCGCAGATGTGGGTCCCTTGCTCACTGTGCCACTGGATTCACGCTAGCCTGGCTGAAGAAGGGTGACATACCCTGAAACTGGTCCTAGGATGCTTGTTTCCGGTCCAGGGAGGACCTGGCTTGGCAGTTCGGTCTGGACTGTTCCCATGGGGCACAGGGTCAAGACTGATTTGCATATGGCTGGGTCTAAACTGGGGTGGCGTAGTGGGCAAAAGAACGATGGATTTAACCCAGATCTTTTGACTGGGGAGAATGTTTGCATTGTCAGCATTCCGTCCATCATTTGTTTGCTGTAACACTTTTCGCCCTAAGTGGGATGGGTATGCCCAGACGTGGGTCCCTTGCTCACTGTGCCACTGGATTCAAGCTAGCCTGGCTGAAGAAGGGTGACATACCCTGAAACCGGTCCCAGGATGCTTGTTTCCAGTCCAGGGAGGACCTGGCTTGGCAGTTCGGCCTGGACTGTCCCATGGGGCACAGGGTCAAGACTGATTTGCATATGGCTGGGTCTAAACTGGGGTGGCGTAGTGGGCAAAAGAACGATGGATTTAACCCAGATCTTTTGACTGGGGGAGAATGTTTGCATTGTCAGCATTCCGTCCATCATTTGTTTGCTGTATCATTTTTCGCCCTAAGTGGGATGGGTATGCCCAGACGTTGGTCCCTTGCTCACTGTGCCACTGGATTCAAGCTAGCCTGGCTGAAGAAGGGTGACATACCCTGAAACCGGTCCCAGGATGCTTGTTTCCGGTCCAGGGAGGACCTGGCTTGGCAGTTCGGTCTGGACTGTTCCCATGGGGCACAGTGTCAAGACTGATTTTCATATGGCTGGGTCTAAACTGGGGTGGCGTAGTGGGCAAAAGAACAATGGTTTTAACCCAGATCTTTGACTGGGGGAGAATGTTTGCATTGTCAGCATTCCGTCCATCATTTGTTTGCTGTAACACTTGTTCGATAAAGGGGCAGGTGAGGTTCTGTTCTGGCCCAGTCACTCGCACAGCTACTGATTAGGCCTGGGTGTGAAATTATGCTCTGCTTGCGGAGATTGCGAAGTTTTTGCCACTCCACACTCCGTGTAGCGCGTGGACTTCTGAAAAACTCATTGGAGTGGAGCAGAGTTTTTGCCTTGCTTGCAGTCGCCAACTTTAAGTTGGCGAGCGGGAGTAAGGAAAATCTTAGCCCAGACCACCTCCCGTTGAGATTTCTCAATGCGGGTGGTCGCAGATGGTCGCTACTGCTCTCTTTGAGAAACCTTCTGTTCGCGTTGAGGAAGCTGCTGTTTGAGTAGAACATCTACTTGAGCGTCAGAAAGAAGCAGCACCCTCTTGTGCTGTGCATGGTGCTGTTCACGCTGATTTTACAGCATGGGATAAACAGCCGGTGCTAAAAATCAGCATGAACCTTGCGACTTAATGCACTCTGCCACTTGCGGAACTCTGCGGAGTGCTGGGGAGATTTTCAGTCATTTAGCGAAGTTCCACTCCTGCCAGGCCTACTGCTGATACACCCACACTGATACTCACACACCCACTGACACACCCATTCAGCCACTCTCACAGACCCCTGCAAACACTCATGTACCCACTCACACACCCACTCCAGCACTCACTCACATACCTACAAAAACACTAATATACCCACTCACAGACCCATACAGCCACTCACACACCAACTCATACACCCACATAACCACTTACACACCCACTAACAGACCCATACAGCCACTCACACATCCACTCACACACCCAGAAAACTACTTACGCACACACACTCGCACATCCATACATCCATGCATACACTCACTTACAGATTTATACAGTCACTCACACACCCATTTCTAGATCCATACAGCCAATCACATACCCATTCACAGACCAATACAGCCAATCACAACACCGGTCACAAACCTGCACAGCTACTCATGCACCCACTCACAGACCCATATAGCTACTCACATACCCAGTCACCCATTCATACAGCTACTCATACACCCACTCACAGACCCATACAGCCACTCACACACCCACTCACAGACCCATACATTCACTCACACACCCACTCACTGACCCATACAGCCACTCACACACCCACTCACACACCTACAAAACCACTCACACACCCACTCACAGACCCATAGAGCCACTCATAAACCCACTCACCTACCTATACAGCCACTCACACATCCAGTCTCAAAGGTTACAGGTTACAGTTAGGAAATAAAATTAAAAAAAACATTAGAAATTCACTAAACAAAACAAAGGTTACAGGGATGTTATAGTTAGAAAATAACTTTTAAAAAGTAGAAATTCACTAAAGAAAAACAAAGGTAACAGGGACATTATAGTTAGGATATAACATTAAAAATCTGTAGAAATTCACTGAAAAAAACAAAGGTTGCAGGGACGTTATAGGTAGAAAATAAGAAAACTTCAAAATTCATTGAAAAAACTACAGTTACAGGGACTTTATAGTTAGAAAATAGAAACAAAAATACCTTAGAAATTCACTGAAAAAAGCCAAAGGTTACAAGGACGCTATAGTTAGAAAACAACATTAAAAATCCGTAGAAATTCACACAAAAAAATGAAGGTTAGAAGGACATTATAGGGTATAACATTAAAAAACAGTAGAAATTCACTGGAAAAAACAAAGGTTGCAGGAACATTACAGTTAGAAAATAAAAAAACCTTAGAAATTCACTGAAAAAAACAAAGGTTACGGGGACGCTACAGTTAGACTCAGATTTCACTTGTAAAAAGCCAGTGAAATTCAGCAGTTATAGTTACCTGAGCTACCTATAACTTACGCCCACCACAATGCACTACTTATGACCTCACATATTACATCACTCATGGCATGGTCAGTGACATCACTGATGATATCGCAAATTACATCACTGATCACATTACTGATCATATCATCCACAGAATCACTCACACACCCACACAACCACTCACATACCCACTCATACACCCATACAATCACTCACACACCCACACAACCTCTCACTCACAGACCCATATAAGCGCACACCCACCAATTACACATCCAAACAACCACTCACACACCCACTCACACACCCATACAACTATTCACACACCCACTCACACAACTACACACACACCCACTCACACACCCATACAACCACTCACACACCCACTCAGATACCCACAAAACTATTCAGACACCCACTCACACACCCATACAACCACTCACACACCAATACAACCAATCACACACCCAGAGAAGTATCCACAAACCCATTCACAGACCAATACAGCCACTGGGCAGACATATACAGCCACTCACACACCCAGTGACAGATCCATACAGCCACTCACACATCCACTCACACAACCTTACAGCCACTGAGACATCCACACACACACACTGATACAGACAGTCACAAAGCCACTCAGATGACATATGTTAGAAACAGTATCACTCATTAGTAGTACAGAAAGAATAGTAATTTAACTTATGCTGTAGCTTAGTATATATCTTTAAGTCTCAGAAATGTTTACGTAAAACTTACACTCACTGGATGATGCCATTAGTGATGTCATTTGAGATGTCATCAGCGATGTCACTGACCATGTCATGAGTGATGCAATATGTGAGGTCATAAGCAGTGCATTGCAGGGGGCGTAAGTTATAGTTAGCTCAGTTAACTTTAACTGCTGAATTTCTATGGATTTGTACAAGTGAAATCTGAGTCTAACTACAATGTCCCTCTAACCTTTGCTTTTTCAATATATATATATATATATATATATATAAAGAAAGAGGGGTGCCTCGATGAACAGGTCTCACCAACAGGAGTAAAGCACACCGTCGCCGGCAGTCGCTTTCACAGCATGCCCTTGCACCTTCATACACAGCCAAACGCGTTTCGAGCCTGATTGCTCTTCGTCAGTGGCAAAAAAATGAATGCAGAAGTGGCAGTGGAAGCAACCATATTTATTGATAAGAGTCCCGCCCCAATGGGCGCAAGGCATCCTGGTAAGTATAGTCCATAAAATAGTTGCCCTGACTCAAGGTAAAAATGCACACCCCAGTGTGTCCTGCCCACTTCTGCAACGTGATACCAAGTGGAAAAATAAAGTCAATGTCCCCAAGTGGGTGAAGGAGAACGAGGATGCCGGCCAGCTTACTATTACACCCGGCGGCGAGGCCTCCTGAAGTCCAAGCAGTGCCCGCGGTTGCGCGCACCTGGAGCCGCCTTTGAAGCAGCGGGACCAGTTCGTGGCCGGCCAGCCGCTAAACAACAAAAGAAAGAGGGGTGCCTCGATGAACAGGTCTAACCAACAGGAGTAAAGCACACCGTCGCCGGCAGACGCTTTCACAGCATGCCCTTGCACATTCATACACAGCCAAACGCGTTTCGAGCCTGATTGCTCTTCGTCAGTGGCAAAAAAATGAATGCAGAAGTGGCAGTGGAAGCAACCATATTTATTGATAAGAGTCCAGCCCCAATGGGCGCAAGGCATCCTGGTAAGTATAGTCCATAAAATAGTTGCCCTGCCTCAAGGTAAAAATGCACACCCCAGTGGGTCCTGCCCACTTCTGCAACATGATACCAAGTGGAAAAATAAAGTCAATGTCCCCAAGTGGGTGAAGGAGAACGAGGATGCCGGCCAGCTTCCTATTACATCCCGGCGGCGAGGCCTCCTGAAGTCCAAGCAGTGCCCGCGGTTGCGCGCACCTGGAGCCGCCTTTGAAGCAGCGGGACCTGTTCGCGGCCGGCCAGCTGCTAAACAACAAAAGAAAGAGGGGTGCCTCGATGAACAGGTCTCACCAACAGGAGTAAAGCACACCGTCGCCGGCAGTCGCTTTCACAGCATGCCCTTGCACCTTCATACAGAGCCAAACGCGTTTCGAGCCTGATTGCTCTTCGTTAGTGGCAAAAAAATGAATGCAGAAGTGGCAGTGGAAGCAACCATATTTATTGATAAGAGTCCCGCCCCAATGGGCGCAAGGCATCCTGGTAAGTATAGTCCATAAAATAGTTGCCCTGACTCAAGGTAAAAATGCACACCCCAGTGGGTCCTGCCCACTTCTGCAACGTGATACCAAGTGGAAAAATAAAGTCAATGTCCCCAAGTGGGTGAAGGAGAACGAGGATGCCGGCCAGCTTCCTATTACATCCCAGCGGCGAGGCCTCCTGAAGTCCAAGCACTGCCCGCGGTTGCGCGCACCTGGAGCCGCCTTTGAAGCAGCGGGACCTGCTCGCGGCCGGCCAGCTGCTAAACAACAAAAGAAAGCGGGGTGCCTCGATGAACAGGTCTCACCAACAGGAGTAAAGCACACCGTCGCCGGCAGTCGCTTTCACAGCATGCCCTTGCACCTTCATACACAGCCAATCACGTTTCGAGCCTGATTGCTCTTCGTCAGTGGCAAAAAAATGAATGCAGAAGTGGCAGTGGAAGCAACCATATTTATTGATAAGAGTCCCACCCCAATGGGCGCAAGGCATCCTGGTAAGTATAGTCCATAAAATAGTTGCCCTGACTCAAGGTAAAAATGCACACCCCAGTGGGTCCTGCCCACTTCTGCAACGTGATACCAAGTGGAAAAATAAAGTCAATGTCCCCAAGTGGGTGAAGGAGAACGAGGATGCCGGCCAGCTTCCTATTACATCCCGGCGGCGAGGCCTCCTGAAGTCCAAGCAGTGCCCGCGGTTGCACGCACCTGGAGCCGCCTTTGAAGCAGTGGGACCTGTTCGCGGCCGGCCAGCCGCTAAACAACAAAAGAAAGAGGGGTGCCTCGATGAACAGGTCTCACCAACAGGAGTAAAGCACACCGTCGCCGGCAGTCGCTTTCACAGCATGCCCTTGCACCTTCATACACAGCCAAATTCGTTTCGAGCCTGATTGCTCTTTATCAGTGGCAAAAAAATGAATGCAGAAGTGGCAGTGGAAGCAACCATATTTATTGATAAGAGTCCCGCCCCAATGGGCGCAAGGCATCCTGGTAAGTATAGTCCATAAAATAGTTGCCCTGACTCAAGGTAAAAATGCACACCCCAGTGGGTCCTGCCCACTTCTGCAATGTGATACCAAGTGGAAAAATAAAGTCAATGTCCCCAAGTGGGTGAAGGAGAACGAGGATGCCGGCCAGCTTCCTATTACATCCCGGCGGCGAGGCCTCCTGAAGTCCAAGCAGTGCCCGCAGTTGCGCGCACCTGGAGCCGCCTTTGAAGCAGCGGGACCTGTTCACGGCCGGCCAGCTGCTAAACAACAAAAGAAAGAGGGGTGCCTCGATGAACAGGTCTCACCAACAGGAGTAAAGCACACCGTCGCCGGAAGTCACTTTCACAGCATGCCCTTGCACCTTCATACACAGCCAAACGCAATTCGAGCCTGATTGCTCTTCGTCAGTGGCAAAAAAATAAATGCAGAAGTGGCAGTGGAAGCAACCATATTTATTGATAAGAGTCCAGCCCCAATGGGCGCAAGGCATCCTGGTAAGTATAGTCCATAAAATAGTTGCCCTGACTCAAGGTAAAAATGCACACCCCAGTGGGTCCTGCCCACTTGTGCAACGTGATACCAAGTGAAAAAATAAAGTCAATGTCCCCAAGTGGGTGAAGGAGAACGAGGATGCCGGCCAGCTTCCTATTACATCCCGGCGGCGAGGCCTCCTGAAGTCCAAGCAGTGCCCGCGGTTGCGCGCACCTGGAGCCGCCTTTGAAGCAGCGGGACCTGTTCGCGGCCGGCCAGCCGCTAAACAACAAAAGAAAGAGGGGTGCCTCGATGAACAGGTCTCACCAACAGGAGTAAAGCACACCGTCGCCGGCAGTCGCTTTCACAGCATGCCCTTGCACCTTCATACACAGCCAAACGCGTTTCGAGCCTGATTGCTCTTCGTCAGTGGCAAAAAAATGAATGCAGAAGTGGCAGTGGAAGCAACCATATTTATTCATAAGAGTCCCGCCCCAATGGGCGCAAGGCAGGACCCACTGGGGTGTGCATTTTTACCTTGAGTCAGGGCAACTATTTTATGGACTATACTTACCAGGATGCCTTGCGCACAGTGATGTGATGTCACTGACCATGTCATGAGTGATGTAATATGTGACGTCATCAGCAGTGCATTGCGGGGCGCGAGTTATAGTTAGCTGAACTAACTATAACGGGGAATTTCACGGGTTTTGTACGAGTGCAATGTCCAACTAACTATAACTGTCCCTAAAACCTATGGTTTTTTCAGTGAATTTCAAAGGTTTTTTAAATGCTAATTTCTAACTATAACGTGTCTGAAACCTATGGTTTTTTCAGTGAATTTCAAAGGTTTTTAAAATGCTAATTTGTAACTATAACGTGCCTGAAATCTACGGTTTTTTCAGTGAATTTCAAAGGTTTTTTAAATGACAATTTTTAAATGTATTAATTTTTATATTAATTTTTTTCATACTGATTTACTACATTTTTAGAAACAATTTCTTTTACATATTTTATTTTTTAAATTACATTGTAATTACATTATACATTACATTACAAAAAATACTTTCTCAGAATGAATTACTTTAGTTTAAATACTTTGCACATAGGCAATAGACTTTTAAGTACAGTAGTTACAGTTGTTGCAATGGGCAACACATTTTCAAACACAATGCAACATTCAGCTCAATGTGAATTTCTAGTTAAATGCAATTAGTTACTTTATGGATTACTTTTCTAACCACAGGACTGGATCCTAGATTCAGTCCTGGTACATCTCCTGTAAACAGTTGAGTAAAAGCGTTTTGGTTACAGTCGTGATTTTTAAGGAATATTATTGTATTTTAAAAGTTGACACTTAGAAACTTTTTCTCATAGAATCACCAATGTTATCCTATGGAAGGAAATTCACTTAGCAGGTAAAAACTGTTATCGTTACTTTTTCTTACTCAGTGTTGGATCCTGGATCCAGCACTGGTGCATCTCCTGTAAACAGTTGAAAGAATGCGTTTAAGTCATACAGGCGATTTTTAAGGAATATTTGTAGTTTGTGAAAATCGACACTTTGAAACTTTTCTGCTGAAAACCAGACAATGGATTCCTATGGAAGAAAATATAAGTTACTGGTAAGTACGGTTAAAATTACTTTTCAGGACCTGTACTGGGCTGAAAGATACAGCACTGAGGTCTCTCCTTATAACAGGTGAGTAAATCGGAATTCGTATTTCGGCTGATTTTAGAGGAATATTTGTATGTTTCAAAAATCAACACTTAGAAACTTTTTCAGCAAAAAGCAGGCAATGATATCCTATGGAAGGAAATTCAAGTTACTGGTAAGTACGGTTAAAATTACTTTTGAGGATCAGTACTGGGCTGAAAGATGCAGCACTGAGGTCTCTCCTGATAACAGATGAGTAAATCGGAATTCGTATTTCGGCTGATTTTAGATGAATATTTTAAAGTTCCAAAACTCCACACTTAGAAGAATTTCCAAGTGAAACCAGTCAATGTTAGCCTATGGAAGGAAATTCAAGTTACCGGTAAGTACGGTTAAAATTACTTTTGAGGATCAGTACTGGGCTGAAAGATGCAGCACTGAGGTCTCTCCTGATAACAGGTGAGTAAATCAGAATTCGGATTTCGGCTGATTTTAGAGGAATATTTGTATGTTTCAAAAATCAACACTTAGAAACTTTTTCAGCAAAAAGCAGGCAATGATATCCTATGGAAGGAAATTCAAGTTACTGGTAAGTACGGTTAAAATTACTTTTGAGGATCAGTACTGGGCTGAAAGATGCAGCACTGAGGTCTCTCCTGATAACAGGTGAGTAAATCGGAATTCGTATTTCGGCTGATTTTAGAGGAATATTTTAAAGTTCCAAAACTCCACACTTAGAAGAATTTCCAAGTGAAAGCAGTCAATGTTAGCCTATGAAGGAAATTCAAGTTACAGGTAAGTACTGTTAAAATTACTTTTCAGGATCAGTACTGGGCTGAAAGATGCAGCACTGAGGTCTCTCCTGATAACAGGTGAGTAAATCGGAATTCGTATTTCGGCTGATTTTAGAGGAATATTTTAAAGTTCCAAAACTCCACACTTAGAAGAATTTCCAAGTGAAACCAGTCAATGTTAGCCTATGGAAGGAAATTCAAGTTACTGGTAAGTACGGTTAAAATTACTTTTCAGGACCAGTACTGGGCTGAAAGATACAGCACTGAGGTCTCTCCTGATAACAGGTGAGTAAATCGGAATTCGTATTTCGGCTGATTTTAGAGGAATATTTTAAAGTTCCAAAACTCCACACTTAGAAGAATTTCCAAGTGAAACCAGTCAATGTTAGCCTATGGAAGGAAATTCAAGTTACTGGTAAGTACGGTTAAAATTACTTTTCAGGATTAGTACTGGGCTGAAAGATGCAGCACTGAGGTCTCTCCTGATAACAGGTGAGTAAATCAGAATTCGTATTTCGGCTGATTTTAGAGGAATATTTGCACAATGGTGAAGGGAGGGGCGGGGCCTGAGGTGACATCTGTGCAAACGCGCCCGTGGCGCGTTTTAAGTTGGGGATTAAGTCCCCTTGAATCATGAGGGTCCCTACGGGCCAACTAGCCCACCAGGAACCTCCAGTATGCGCCAGGGGCTGCGTTGCAGAGACATGTACAGAGGCCACACCCCTTTTACACCTCTCTGCAACTCAGCTCTGTGGCGCTTTCTGGACGTACCTGTTGGGCTAGTTGGCCCCCAGGAACCCTCAGGATTGAAGAGGATTTAATTCCCCATCTTAAAACGCGCCACGGGGCCTGTTTGCACACATGTCACCTGAAGCCCCGCCCCTCCCTTCACCACTGTGCAAACGCGCCCCGTGGCGCGTTTTAAGTCGGGGGATTAACTCCCCTTGAATCCTGAGGGTCCCTGGGGTGCAACTAGCCCACCATATACCTCCAAAAAGTGCCATAGAGCTGCGTTGCAGAGAGGTGTAAAAGGGGCGTGGCCTCTGTACACCTCTCTGCAAGGAAGCCCCTGGCGCATACTAGAGGTTCCTGGTGGGCTAGTTGGCCCCCAGGGACCCCCAGTATTCAAGGGGAATCGTTCCCCTCTGCAAACGCGCCAGGGGCGCGTTTGCAGAGTGGTGAAGAAAGGGGCGGGGCCTACGGGCCCGATCGGTTTTTTTTTTTTTCTCCTGAAGGGGGGCTGTGTGGCCCCCTTCCTTTTTCCTATTTTTGGGCCCTGGGGACCCCATCCCCCAGGGCCTTACCCCTTTTTTAAATTAAAATTTAAAAAAAAACGGGAAGGGGGCCGCGTGGCCCCCTTCCCTGGGCCTGTATTGGCCCCGGGGACCCCATCCCCCGGGGCATGGCCTCTTTTTTATTTGGAGGGGGCTGCGTGGCCCCCTCCTCAGGCCATTTAAGGCCCCGGGACCCCATCCTCCGGGCCGGCCTTGCACTTTTTTATTTTTTTTTCTTCATTTTTTTACTTTGGGGAGGGGGGCTGCGTGGCCCCCTCCGTGGCCACTTATGGCCCCGGGGACCCCATCCCCGGGGCCTGGCCTCTCGTTGGGGACTGTGGGGGTCCCCAAGCCCCCACAGTCCCGCCGGCTCCCCGTGTCCTACGGGAGCCGGCATTGCTTTACACATGGGGAGCAGCTAACATGCTGCTCCCCATGTGGAAAGCAGTCGGCTTTGGATATTGGAAGAGAGAGCAGGTTTCCTGCTCTCTCTTCCAATATCCAAAGCAAGTTTGCAATGACAGGACGGGAGCCGCGAGGCTCCCGTCCTGTCATTGCAAGCAGCAGTGTCCCGGGGTAGGCACCCCGGAACACTGCAGGAGCCGGCCCTGGGGGTGGTGGTCCCCAGGGCCACCACAGGCTCCAGGAGGAGGCCGCGCGGCCCCCTCCCTACATTTTGAAAGCCCCGGGAGGTGGTGGTCCCCGGGGCTTGGGGTCCAAAACGGACCCCCATTTTAATTTTTCTTAGTGCCCCGGGAGGTGGTGGTCCTCGGGGCATGTGGGGGCTGGAGCCCCCCACACAGGTTTTTAATTTAAAAAAGAAGCCCCGGGAGGTGGTGGTCCTCGGGGCTGCGGGAGGGCTCAGAGCCCTCCCGCACCATTATACATAAAGCCCCGGGGGTGGTGGTCCTCGGGGCTTGGGGGCCCTTAGAGGCCCCCACACATAAAATTAACCCCCCAGCATGCCCCCGGGACTTGGCCCACCCGGGGGCCAGTGACTATCGAAGCGCGGAGACCGCGCTTCGATTTGCTGGCAGGATTCGCGCTCCCTGAGCGCATCCTGCCGATTTAAAAAAAAAAATTAAAATTTTTTTGCCCAGGGGTCCTTGTGGGACCCCTGAGCAGACCTAGGGGTCAGGGTGTTTCTACCCTGCTCCCTTTGTGCGCTTTGCGCACTTGTTTCTGTCCCTCGGTTCTACCGAGGATAAAATGGCTGCCAACACTTCCTGATTTGGAGTGTTGACAGCCAATTAACATAAAGCTCGTGCTCGGGAGGATCCGCGGCCCTAGATATATCTATCTTTTTACTTTTGATTTTCTCAGCAACTACTGAACGGATTTACACCATTTAACAAAAGGGTTCTTTCTGAACCAAGAACTACCTCTTTGCCAAATTTGGTGTAATTCCGTTCAGCAGTTCGGGCTGTAGCCGTGTCTAAAGTTTCCTACGGAAAATTGCATGGGGAAAATGCGTTTGGGACCCCCTTTTTCTCGGCCCCGCTTGACGAATCCCCCGAGACTTTCAGGGTAGGAGCGGACCGGAGCGCCCCACAAAGTTTGAAAATTTTGCGAAGATACGTCAACCGGCAAGAGAGTTATTTCAAATAGAATGTCGCGGATTTCCTATGGATAATAGGTTGTAACTATAACTATCTACTGGCGACCGCCAGTAGATAATATATATATACATATATATATATTTCAGGAAAGCTTCTGAAAAGAGCCCTGCTTTTACCACTCCATCACCAGGACCAACAGACGCACGGCACACAGGAATCCTTTAACGAAGCGATTTATTTGGCTTCAAATGCTTCCATATGTTATGAAGCAAATAATCAGCAAAGTGCAAGGTGCATATTAAGCCACAAAACAGACCTATGCGTTTCGGCCGTAGTCTTCTGCTGGGTCATAGAGCTCAGTGCACAGAGTGTCAATTTAAAGGGACAGCAGTACCCTTTCCCCACCACCAATTAAAAACTTCTAAAGTGTTTAAAGGGGAAACAACATATTTTTTTCTCATCCTTGTCAAATAAAGTATATCATTGCAGCAGATTGTTACAAACATGGACAGAGAATCAAAATCAATCATTGTGAAGTACACATAAATGTGAGAAACAAAGTTCACCGAGGTCATAAGTTTCAGGCTCTCAAAACAGATAAATTTAGTATTAAGCTGAGTACACGGTCTTATTCGGCAGTTATTTTTTGGAATGGCTATATAGTTGATAATGATCAAATCACAGGTTTTTACTAACATATTCAAACAACATATTTTCAAAGAGGGAAGGACCAGTGTTAGTCGCATCAAAAATTCTATTGTAACTCAAACAATTTCATTGAACCCGCGCATTACTGTTGTAATATATATAAATAATTATAAAGTGCAAAGTGCTTTTCATAACATATATTACCCCATATAATACACAGATAAAAGAAATTGTAAAGTGCATGGTGCAAAGTGCGATGTACTCTCTCTGTAAAGTACCAGAGATAAAAAATGCAACATAACGAAGCAAGCATTCTAGTATTCAATTCCAAATCATTTCAATATTAGATATAAAGTACCAAGTGCTTCATCCATCCTATATATAAGTTATAAAGAGCCATAATCCGCTCCTATACCACCTCCTCCAATACAACAATACCAGATATAAAATGGCTCTGAAATTTAATCCACAAATGTCACATATAGAGATATATAAAAGAGGTTCATGAAAAATGCTATTTCTATAGAATACCAAGATTGAACAAGCATTGGCATAGCCAATAGGTGTCGCGTTTGGGACCTTATAAGTGTTTAGCGATTGTACTGCATAACTAAATACTTATAAGGTCCTAAAGCGAGACCTATTGGCTATGCTAATAGGTCTCGCTTTGGGACCTTATAAGTATTTAGTTATGCAGCACAATATCATTGGTGCAACAACATAAACTAAATACTTATAAGGTCCCAAAGGCGAGACCTATTGGCTATGCCAATGCTTGTTATGCCTTGAAGCAGCCACAGTATCGATGGTACGTTTGTTGTATATGACGGCCATGCTGGAATGGGGAATGATCCTGCCGATTCAACGCCAATGGAAATACGGGCTCGATAATGGCAAACCATCTCCCGTTTTTTAATGGAACTGAAATGTAACCTGCGGTGTCTATAAGAGCTAGGCGCGCACAAGGGAAGTGGTAAAAAGAAAGAAAACCAAGAGGAAAGCGATGAAGGAAGAGAAAGGAAAAGAAAGGGGATGACGAAAAAGGAGCGAGGGCAGAAAGGAACAAGGGGAGACGGCAGCAAAAACAAAAGGAAGGAAACGAGCCGATAAAAGAAAAATAAATTAATGGAAAGGAATGTAGAAAGAAATGAAGACGGTGAAAATAGGGAGTTGTGTACGAGCCGATAAAAGAAAAATAAATTAATGGAAAGGAATGTAGAAAGAAATGAAGCCGGTGAAAATAGGGAGTTGTGTGCGCGCGCACGCGCAATAAGCTGACGAGGAGGGAGTGGGAGGGGGTAGGGGAGGGGATTGTGCACGTCGCACGCACTGAAAGCCAGATGGCAGCAGCTGCTGTGAACATCGCGCGTGCTTGTGCGCGTAACAGCAAGCTGGTGGCCGGCTTGGTAGCACTTTCAAAAGCCCCTTACTAAATGTCTCGCAGAGCAGCGCATGCGCTGGCTCAGCGAGACCTAACAAGTGCTAAGTGCTGCTATTATGTAACCTCCCATATTGCACAAATGCTCAATCAGTGTGAATTCCATTATTGCACAAAATTATATAAATGTAAAGTGCAACGTGTTATTTTCTGTAAAGTACAGAAATTAGCAAATAGTGATGCTACTCCTGCGTCCTCTCTTCTATTGCACTAATGATGTTAAAGTGCAGTATAATATTGTTATTCCATACCTGGAAAAGTGTCTCATGCTCATTCAAAAAAAATGACAATGTTTTACATTTTTTAAAAACAAATCAAATTCATCCTCAGAGACATAATCATAAAGATCAAACAAATACTTTAAGACAGGTAAGACATCCTACTCCATAGATCTTATAAAAGTACTATCACGGATATTAAAAACCAATCATTGAAGAATCCTATAAAAAAGTATATAGTTCGGCATCTGCATTCAAGCCCCATGGAATTTCCGTTCCCAATGTAATTATCCATTTCGATTCTGCTCGCCTCAGGGCTGTTTCTCTATCGCCTCCCCTGATTTTAATCGGGATATGTTCAATGCCAGAGTAAAAACAGTTATTTTCCAAATTGCCGTCATGATCTTTCCAAATGTGTTTAGCCATTACATATGTGAAGTCCTTGTTACCGATGGCCCTTAGATGTTGGAGGATGCGCAACTTTAGTTTATTTACAGTACTGCCCACGTATTGTTTGCCGCAGCCACATTCTAGAAGATAAACTACATGGGTAGTCTCGCAGGTTATCCTTTCTTTGATAGATTTTCTTGTACCTTGTATAGTTGTTACATCCGCCCTGTTGCGGCCATAGTGGCATGCTTTACATTTGGGGCATTTAAAAAAACCCTTGCACATTAACCAATTACTTTTTTGTGAGTTTTTGTTGGTAAAATAACTCTGGGTTAACAAGTTACCCAAGGAGGGTACCTTTCTATATGTGATGTTCACATGTTCCGAAATATGATGTTTAAGTTATATATATATTTCCATACATTGATAATGCCTCTAACTTTGCCCACACTTGCTTACCTTTCAACACACTGCGCATCACTGGAGTTACAGAATGCTGGGTCATCTGCACTGTTATATAGAGCACTAGTCTTTTGTCTATGTCTGTCACTGTAGTTTGCTTGTCATTTTTGCGCCTAGTCATCGGCTGATGACAAGATGATTTTACTGCATGCTGCAAAATTGCCACGTTTTTGCCATGTCACAATAAACATAAAAAAGTCACTAATAGATACTATAAATACAATGTCCATTTTCAAAGCGCCTATGTGATCAAGACCACAGGCTTGTGGTCGAAACGCGTCATCCTGACATGCTAAGGCAATAAACTGATTCATTGTATCTTCAACTGGAGTCTGTGCCCTTGTTTGGCCCGCTGCGGTCGTTCACTGGGATTCTGGTTTCATATATATATATATATATATATATATATATATATATATATATATATATATATATATATATATATATATATATATATATAAAAACACACAATCCTCCGATTTGTGTGAGCCCATTCCCTGCAGGGCGGTTTCAGCTAGCAGGTACGGAGAGTCCTGTTACTTAACACCACACAAAAGAAACACTGAAACTCTACTTCAAACGCCCAGGCCCCAAGTCGATCAATGGCGAGATCACTTCTCTCCCCTCCCTTTCTCATCGCTATCCATTCATCAATTGAACTCAGGATGATCCTTTTCTCAGTGAAGTAGGCATAGGCGCATCAAGCTCACAAATTCAAACTAGTACAATAAAGGGAGTCACTGTTCCTTGTAAAAGGAAGTCAAAGAATGAAGTTTTGTCCTGTGCTACTCTATGTGTGGGGATAGTGTGTACTCATCATGATGCCCTCACACACCCCGAAGGATGTCATGCTTTATCATAGGGCTTGTTGCTCCTCGTCGGGCCGGCGCTGCAATGCCCTACGGGTCCCCCGAAGGGTCTCTTTATCGGAGATCTTTTGATGAAGAAGCCGTATGGGTGCGTGCATGTGAGTGGTAGTGAGGTCTCAAGTAATGTTTTTCTAAAAAATGACTGGAGGGGGAGTGAATACTATTTATTAAGGTGATCCCTCTGTCATTGTTAAAAGGTGTGTGGTGCTGCTCTGGGGATATTATGTCCCTATGTAGCTAGATATATGTCTCTAATGGGCGTATAAGGTGGTCGACATGTTTCACGCTCTCTGTGGCCTCAGGAGGAGATCCAAAGCGTTTCTTCAGGACCAAGGTAAGTTTAAGTATCACTAGCGGCCTGGATTTGACCTGTGCTGCTAGGTTAATGAGAGGGAGTAGCGTCTCTGAAAAGAGAAGAGGGTAGGACAGAAAGTATATTGGTATTTCTCTATAATGAGTATTCTCCCGGTCTACCATTGGAGGGCCCGGTGCGCATTATCGTTAGCGTGAGTCTCATCTCTACGGTTTAGGCATTGGTGCATGTTTAAAAAGATATTCTATTTTACGTGTTTACATATTATTTACAGTGAAGTGAAAAGAAAGAATAATAAGCAATAATCAGTGGAGTTTCAACATTTTGACACGTGGGTTTATAAAGAAGAGACATATAATAGAGAGATCAATGATTAGTATATGTCAGGGTCACTCTTTTGTCATTTGATTCCATGCAGTGCCACTAGTAGTGGTATCCTGTTGTGAATAATCTAAGAAGACTCATATTAGGCGTATGATAAAACCGGTGAGTCAGCGCTGTCAGGGTAGGATGTAAAAAAGAGATTTATATATACATAAATAAACAATAAGTAAGTGTCACTGAGTGGGCCCCACCATTGATGGCAAACCTTTAGACTCTGTTTTTGTCACTACATAGTGAGATACATATTGCTCACCCCTTATTTATACAATTATTGCCTCATGAGATTGGTGAGGGCAGTCGGGAGCTGTAAGAAAAACGAGAAAAGGGAAGCGTGGCCTGTTCATTAACAATTATAACAATAACAATAGAGTTTCAAATGTTCAAATAAAAGGTGCAGTTATCACAGCGGTCCCTGTATGTTGATACATCCTGTATATTGAGAAGGAATCAAATCTTTTATTTATCGCGGCATTTTCTGCGAGATGCAAACGTGCTCTACAAATATTTGGAAGCTAGATTGGCGTTTTGGCTTCCTGTTTCTTAAAATGCCAGCGCTACAAGTGAGGCCGATATTTGTTCTGAAATGCTTTTTTTCGGCCTCCAATTGTAAGAGAGAGCTATGTCTGGGCACTTAGTTCAGACACGGGGTGTTTTCTCAAAAGTGGGGGTTAACACAAGATACATTCGTTTCGTACTCACGGTTCTCCCATTTAGCTGTGCCGGTACACCTGCCTGCCTCTCTCCATCTCCGCCGATACTGGAGCAATGGCTGCCACCCTTTTAGGGTGGAAGTGTGTTGCCAATTAGAAGGTTAATTGGGGAGTGTATAGGGTGCTGTATGGGCGCCATCTTGTAGTGGAGTATGTTTAGGTGTATATGGGTCTGTCTTAGTCTGTTGCGGTCTCGGCAATGTATGAGTGTCATATGGCTATGAATTAAGGGAATCAATGCGTTATTTCAAATTTGAACATGGTGTTTGTGGGTGATTTCCAGGCTAATTGTTTTTCGCGCTGTCTCAGAGTGGTGTAGGTAGTATGTGGTTCACTCCTTTGGGTGCCATTTTGTAAAGGTATATTTATAATTATTGTCTACACTTTAAGGAGACTTTGCTAGATTGTTTTAGGATTGGTCAAAGTTGTTTCTCTGCCTTTATTATTAGTATGTCATTATCTTATAGGTTTACAGGATGAAGGCAGAGGGATTCTATTACTGGTGCCATGGAAGTGTTACTATACTAATTCGATCCAGGGTATTTCATCATTCAGACCTTCAGTGTTCGTCCGTAGACGGTGGACCCATCTCTATTCTTTCTGATAAAGTGTCCTGCTCGTCCATGCAGGATTAGATTCTATGATGGTCCAGTTTAGTTGGTCTGGCGTATGTCCTGTCTCAATATAGTGTCTGCTCATTTTGGTGGTATTTTTCTTACATCGTATGTTACTTCTATGTTCGTTTATTCTTGTCTTTATGGCTCTGGTTGTCATTCCTATATATCGAAAGTCGCGTGGACATTTCACCATGTAGATACAGTTCTTGGTATTACAATTCGTGTGTTTTTTCTGTGTCCATTCCTGATTATTCATTTGCAACGTTTTGGTATGTGTTGTCAAAGGGCAAATATTACAAGTCCCGCACGGGTAATGTCCTTTGACCATTGGTAGGTCCCACAGTGTCCTTTGGTTGTCCAACTGTTTGTTTTGGGGTCTCGTGTGGACAATTATGTCTTTGATGTTCTGTGTCCATCTGAAGGCGAATCTTGGGCGTTCCAGTTGTAGTTCCCCTGCATGTAGAATATTCCAGTGTTTGAGTAAAATCCTTTTTACTTGATTTGACTGAGGTGTGTAGGTTGTTACAAATGTTATTATCTCGTCCTTTTGTTTTTCCACGGTTTCTAATAGTGCTTCTCGGTGGTTGTTACGTGCACGTTTTTGTGTCTTCTTTATGATCCTCCTGGGGTAGTTCCTCTGTTCCAGGTTCTGACTGAGTTCTGCCGCTTGTGTGTCGTAATCCATGGTATTGCTACAGTTTCTTCTGACCCTCAAAAATTGCCCAAAGGGGAGATTCTCTCTAAGGGCTTTTGTATGGTGACTGTCATAGGTTAATAAGCTATTTCTGTCAGTTGGTTTTTTGTACGTTTTTGTCAGTAGTTTTCCATCTTTCAGGATGATTAGTAGGTCCAGGAAAGGAATCTCTTCACTTGAGGAGTTTAGAGTGAATTTCAGGAAAGGGTCCTGTTCATTGATCCAGTTATGGAATTCTATGCAACGTTCCTTTGTGCCTGTCCATAGCATGAGGATGTCATCTATGTATCGCTTCCACTCCTTTATTTCTGATTTAAAGGGGTTGGATGGTGGGAGGATGTGTGTTGCCTCAAAATAAGCCATGTAAAGGCAGGCTAGGCTCGGCGCAAAAGTGCTGCCCATACAAGTTCTGTGGATTTGTTGGTAATGTTGGTCTTTGAACTTGAAAAAGTTGTTCTTTAGTGCTATTTCCGCACATTCCAGGATGAAGTTTATTGGTTGTGGTGTGGTAGGGTCCTGGTTCCTAAGGCTTTCTTCTACTGCTCTCAGTGTTGCTTCTTGTGGGATGTTAGTATATAAAGCCTCCACATCGAGGGTCACTAGTAGGGTGATTTCCTCTGGTCCTCTTATATGTTCTATTAGATTGATGGTTTCTTTGGTGTCTTTGAGGTAAGATGGAGTTGCTTGTACCAGTGGTCGTAAGAAGTGGTTGCAGTATTGACTGAGTGGTTCCAGAATGGAACCGCTTAGTGGTCGGTCCAATATGCACTTCTCACCTTATCTATAGGTAGAACGAGGCACCAGCTTCAAGTTCATACGTCTTTTTTTATTTTTTGTAAAAATCGTTTGTTCACAGCAGTAGTGAAATTGCTCCGCGTCTCGATGGGTGGCCATCGAGATGTGGAGCATTTTCGCTACGGAATTAATAAAGAAAAGAGGGAATACACCGAGCGCTACTGCGGTTCTTCAGGTCGCGCTCACAGTGTACCCTCCTCACGCCTCATTGGGTGGAATTGGGCTAAGAATTTTATTCCAGACAAATATCGAATATAAGGACCGACTGCTGAGCGGTACCTGTTTGTTTGTTTTTAATAAGATGTCACCCATGTATCTGAAATAAGAGTTGGGCAAGATCAAAAGACACCAGATAAGAGTGGTCCTATTGACAAGGATATACAGAAAGAACGATTCACCTAAATGATTATCATCTTAACAATATAGGCTATGAATTTGAAAGAGAGATAGAATATACGTTGTCCTGAAGAAGGTGGTCTTATGCAGGTTGGGTACCACCGAAACGCGTTGACGCTGGTTTTTAAGAGGTTACATCAGAGGTCTTCAAACTTTTGGATGCCGAGACCCCCCTGTCAACATTTTGAGGCGTAAGGACCCCCTCCTGACAAAAATTTCTAAACCTGTAGGCAGGGCTACTGGAATTATGAGGCTGGTGAGGACCAAATTATGTGACAGGCTTGACTAAATTGTGTGGGAAGAAAAGGTAAATGATGTTATGTGATGCCGCGTACACAGTAACACTGAGGAAAGATTTCACCCCATCAGTACCAGTGTATAACCAAAATACAGCAATTAACATCAGAAAGATTTCTAGTCAACCTTTGTGAAGGGCCTTCCACTCCGCAGGAATACGTGCTGCCACATTAGAAGCTCACTTGGCCCTGGCCGGGAGAAGCAGGGGTCCCTTAAAACCCTGGCGGTTTTGTGCAGAGTTAAGCAGTTTACCCATGCAGCTTTCCTCTCACCCCCTCCCTTCCATCCCTCTGTCCTCTCCTAACCCCGGATCCCTCTCTCACTTTGCAGGCCATTTTATTTCAGCCCTTTTACAACTTCTGAACTCTCCCCATTCAACCTCTCACTTCACCTTTAACACTCCCAGCCAGGGCTGGTCCTAACACTGGTCGCACACGGTGCAACAGTCTTTTTGGTGCCCCACCCCCGTTTCCTCCTTCTCCATGAATTCCTTCACTGCCACTCACCAACAATTCACCTCATCTCTCTATAGCACCTTTCTGACAAACATTTCATTTTTTTATAGCGCTACTCATAGTTTACTCACACTCATTTCTGTGATCTGCATGGTACATATTCTTTGTAGCAGGAACGTTAACCCTCTGCACTGTGTGGGTGACAAGAGTGCCCATGTGAGTGCACGGTGAGCGATGCAACAGTGTGAGAGTAGGGTAAGAGGAGTGACTGCAGGGTGAGTGAGGTGGCTTATGAATTTAGGTGCGGATGCAAGTTCAGAATGGGACGAATGAGTGTATGATTACTGATGGGCTTGTTTGAGTGAGTTGCATATTGAGCAGTGAGGGGGACAGGTGAGTGAAGTGTCACATGAGTGCAGGATGAGTAGTGTACTCGTGTGACTGCAGGGTGAGGTATAGGATGAACAGCGCAAGTGCATTGTGAGTGCAGAGTGATCACTGTGAGTGCAGGGTGAGCAGGTGAATGGTGTGAGTGCATTGTGATCGCTGTGAATGCAGGGTGAGCGTGAAAGTGAAGGACGAGAATGACGAGTGAGTTGTCTGAATGCAGAGTGCATTCCCAGACACTTGAAGTAACTCAGCATGTTATGGACGGCGGCGTAGGGTTTAAGATCTAAGTTAAACTATTGCTATTATGGCATTAATCGAGGGTGGAGGAAATAAATAATGTGCTGATCCTGCAGCAAACTTCCAGTCCTATGGTTAGGGTTGCCAGCAGATTATTTTGATGGCCCAGTCGGTACAAAAATAAGCAGTCACCTAAAGCTGTATTTTAAGCACTTATCTGTGCATACTTCGAACAGCAAATATAAATAGAAAGCACTTTTAATTGTGTTCTAGGGCTGCCTCAATGATCCATGACTGATAATTAAAGAGAACAAAGACAGAAAAGTCACATAACGAATGCATACATACTTTTTTATTTATAAGTCTATTTAGTGTCAAGAGGAGGTCTTTGCAGGCTCTTTAAACAAAACACGGCAGGCATTTTTCTTTTGGCAACCCTACTTTATATTCCTTTTCATGAAATGCAATCTCACACTGCAGCAGTAAATGTAAAATACAAATGTAAGGAATAGGCAGAGTGGGGGCCCAGGGGTACTGGAACCAGGAAAAAACTAAGCCTCTGTAACCAGTTTACAAAGGCATGTAAACATGCAAATGGTCTTTAAAGACCTGTGAAAAACTCGGGCGTGCCGGAGATAAGACTCCAGACACTGCCCAGCTGAGCCCCCAGCAGCTCGAGTTGCACTGCAGCAGCCCGGGCTGAGACGCAGGACGGGGGAAGAGGGGGGGCTGAAGCCCTTGGGCCTCGGCAGAAGTGTGACTGGGAAGGCGCGACCCCCTTTGCATCGCTCCACGGCCCCCCTGGGGGTCGCGCCCCACAGTTTGAAGACCCCTGGGTTACATCCATTGAACGAATAGCATTGATTATAAAGAAATTTAACATTGTCAATACTGTCATCGATTCAGATGGAATAACCATTGTCAAAGATTAATTTTTATATCTGTTCCTATTTCTCTCTGATGTCTTTTTAATAATATTGTGTAAATATTTTGTAATGATTGTCTGGTATATGTTTTTTTTAAAATTATGTAATGTACATTCTGATGATGTTTTAATTTATTAAAAGAAAGATATAGATAAATACATCCCCTTGGTGTTTCCTTTTCAGTACTGGTGAAGTTTTATGGTTTGATTGATTCGCAAAAAAGAAGTGGATATTGAGTTGCCAAGAGTTGTTTTTTTTCCAAAAAACAGAGGACATACCAGTGCATCGGGCATCATAGCAGGCTGCACACCCACTCAGCCCTTGAGGTGCCACTAACTCTGTGATCCGGGATGCGACGCCATGTGGCGGTAGGCCCGCGCTGCCCGCTGGCTCTGGCCTACACTGCGGTCCAGCAGGGCACACAAATCCTGAGCAGTCCGGACAGCCGGGACGGGGCATCATCGCAGGCTGCACACCCGCCCAGCACTTAAGGTGCCCCTACCTCAGTGCACCCAAAGTCACCGCCCCGTGGCGGTGTGCCTGTGCCGGCCGCAATGTATTTGGTGCCACCAAGTCTGTGTCCCAAAGTCATGGACCCTGTATGATTGGGTATCTTGTTGCGGACGCCATCATGTCACCTCCGGTCCTGGGGAATGTGATGTTGCAGGGCCCGAGGCCCTCATGCCTACATTAACACCACACGGATGCACCCAGATAGAGAGTGGAAATGGCGTCGAGCACGTGCGCCCGTCCCTTTTCATTGGCAGGGTCACATGTCCCGTGACGCGTGTGCTGGATGGGTGTGGTGTGGTTGTAAACCAGCCGTGAGGGAGTGGCTGTGGCATGCTGACAACTAGACCTGTGAGCAGCAGATCACCACAGGAAAGACAGGGGACATGTAGCGTTGCCATCCCCCCCTGTGAGCGTAAGCGGAGTGGGCTGGCCTGGCGTACGCCAGTCCAGCGTAAGGGTTTGTATATGACCCCGGGGCCCAGGGCGTGGTTCCGTACTGGGCTGGACAAGGAAGTAACTCATGCGTGTGTCCCTGTTGTTGTGTCAGCGCCACCCGGACCGCATTGGGCAATGTGTCACCCTGTGACCCCTGTTCTATGACATGAGCCACATGGACGTAAGAGGAGTCCAGTGAGCCTACATTCATCCATACTTCCACACTTGAAAGACCATAGACATGACACATCTGTGTGAATATGAAAGTTTAATGCACATTCAGTGGAGTGTTGCATCTGGAGCAGTACAGGGCCATGCAAACCCCACATGACGATGTTGTCCCATGGAGGGCCAGCCAGGGTCCTTCAGGGAATGACAAGTCCAAAGGAAGAGGAATAGTTCAGTCCGCAGTCTGATTGCTGTGTCAATGGCGATCAAACAGCATATGGCAGTCCATGTCGAGGTCCAAGGTGAGTGTCGCAGAGTGCATGGGGGGACAGTGGAAGGTGATGATGCAGAGGGCAGTACCAAGCTGAAGCCGGACCTATGGATGAGATGCATGCTGCTGCGTCCTTCTTACCACGAGGGCAGTATCATCCGCATCTTTGTTCTCTGCTGTTTCATGTGCCTCACGTGTGGGTGGTGGTGTTCTGTCTCCAGCACTGTGTGGCAGTGACACATCAGTGGCCAGAGGTGGAAGGTCTGCTGCACGGTGTGGCACTGACACTTCAGGGGGCGGAGATGTGGATGGAGTGGTGGCAGCAGCATGCATCCGCGCCAGGCCTTGTGGCAGCAATGCCATGAGGAGGGTCCTGAGATCATTGAGGAACCCAGTTACCTCTCGCTGGTGTGCAGCTGTGGCAGCCGCTCGTTCCGCATTCGCCCGCTCCATGATCTCCATTAACATCTGCATGTTTCCCAACTCCCGTGTGACATCGCTAGAGCCACTCGGACTGGACAGTTGTACTATTCTCTGAGTCAGGGCTCCAGCGATGTCAGTCATGGTCCGTTGGAGAGCATGGAGCGGACTGTGGGTGTCCGTTAGGGACCGTGAGTGGTCCCTGATGGGACTTAGACACCCAAGTATGGCATCTAGTTTGTCTGCCATGCGGTCGAAGCCCACCGCACCTGTTCAGCAAGATTCTCCTGGCACCCCAAAACACGGCGTTGGAAGGCCATGTGTTCTCCGTGGGGGTCCTGGGAGGCAGCAGTGGTGGTGGGTGCTGCCTGCTGTGTGGTCTGTGTAGGGGGTGGGGTCTCCTCGTAGCAGCTGGGCTGCCCAGCTCCTGGAAGTGGGCTGCGTAGGCTGTCCACAAGCAGTTGAAGGGCGTCAGAGTCGAAGCTGTGGTCGTCCTCTTCGTCTCCAGAGAAGAGAGGGTCGGGCTGCTCTGCAGGAGGTGTTCATTCTCCCTCTGCAATTTGAAGGGGAGATGCAATTTAACAATGTGTCTATGTTAGACTTGGCATCTTTTGGCGTGTTTCCCCTGACTTTTTGCTTTCTGACCTCCCGGTTTTGACTCTGTTTTTGCTGGTGTAATGATTCTGCGCACTTTCCTCACTGCTGTCCAGTGGGAAAGTGCAAGTGCTCCTGTATAAAATGTGTTATGGATTGGTGTTTCCATGATTGGCCTATTTGGTTTATGTGTCAGTCCCTTGTAAAGTGCACTGCGAGTGCCAGGGCCTATAGACCAAATGCTGTTGGTGGGCTGCAGCACTGGATTGTGCCACCCACGCAAACAGCCCGTAAAGTGTAACTCGGGCCTGCCATTGCAGAGCCTGTGCGCAGCCTGGGGCTGCCATGTCGACTTGGCAAGTGCACACACTTGCAAGTCCCTAAACCTTCCCTTTGCTACTTGTTAGTCACCCCTAAGGTAGGCCCAAGGTACCCCTGTGGGCAGGGTGCGTTGTATGCGAAAGGTAGGACATGCCCTGGTGTGTGTGGCATGTCCTGATAGTGAATTACAGCCTAGTTCGTTTTCACTATTGCAAGGCTACCTGTTCCCCTAGGCCAGAACGGGCAGTTTTGATTATTACAGCTTATAATCCTAACTGACCCCGGGAACATGGTAGAAATTCGAGTTTAGTATGCCTGGACTCAGAATGATAAAATGCATCTTTTAGTGAAGTTGGTTTTAACATTCTGTGTTTGAAAATACCACTTTTAGAAAGTGGGTATTTTCTTGTCTAACCATCCAAGCCTGCCTCTGCGAGGTTGTGTATTCCGTGTCTGGAGTGTGAGTGACAGGGGCTGGGGCATGCCAGGAGACAGGGTGAGTCAGCGCAGGGCTGAATAGCAAGATCTACATGTAGATGGGTGGGAGGGGTCGCACCTGGGCCCTGAATAGGACAGTGCCTTCCCTCCACAATGCTGGCTCCACCTCCTGTGGTGCGTCTGATGTCCCTGGCCTACTCACTGAAAGAAGGGACGGAGACTTGTCAACAAAGTGCTCCAGAACTGGTTTGGACTAGGCAAAGGCCTCTCTGCCTTCAGAGAACAAAGGAATTTGGGATATAAATATTGGGGCCCTGACCCCATGAATTTAGATCTCGCTGGAATCAAGGAACCTGCCAAGACGAAGAGCTGGAAGAGCTGCCAGGAGGAGTACTGCCCCTTTGCTGTGTTGTTGCTTTGTTGGGTTGGCCTGCAGCTGCTGCTTCTGCCTTGGGCAGTGAAAGGACTGGACTGAACTTTCTACAACCTTGTGCTGAGTATCTCCAAGGGCCTGTAACCGAGCTGGCCTCCTGTTAAGAAGTCTCAGGGACTACAAAGTCTTCACAAGCCTCTGGGTACCGCTTCTGGAACGCTGTTTCAGTTGCCACAGAGGAAGGGAACTGCAACCGACTCCGTCAACCGAATCCATCCCTGGCCGGTGACCTGTTTGCACCGCAGACCGCATCGCCCCGCTTCGCATCGCAACCCTGGTCTCACCGTGGGCGACGTCCGACGCCGCCAACATCGAGCCGCTGCTTGCACCGTGACCTGTGGGCACCGCAGTTCGCATCGCATCGCTTCACTGAACCAACCGGACCCGACCGACGCGGTCGCTGCAACTGGCTCAAGAGTCGAGACCGCACCGCATTTGGGGCACCGCTCGCACGTCTGCGACGCACCGCTCCGACTCGCACCGCTGTCCGACCCCAGCTCCCGCACTCCGGCTAGGTCGCCTGCATCGCAACCTGTCAGCACCGCATCGAGCATCGTCTCACCCTGCATCGCACGCCTTGGACTCACCGACCCCATCTGCACGACGCTCATCGAGCCGCTGCCTGCACCGCATCGAGGGACACCGCACCTTGCATCGCTCCGTGTTGCACCGCAACCGCGACGAACGCCGACCGGCTCGTACACTCCGTACCAGCCACAACGAGAAAGGTACTGTAACCGAGTCTGTTCACGACTCTGCTGGCCCGTATCGACGCGGTCGGCTGGAACTGTTAGACTCGGTGGTTTTCAGCATCGCGGTACGCTCGGACGGAGCTACCGACTCGTACGAACTTTGCTTTTGTGCTATTTCTGCAAAGAAGAAGTTACCGTATCAAGCATTCATTCGTAAAGTATAGTATTGTGGATTTTTGTCGTAATTGGTCTTGTCTTGAGTATATAAAATATTGGTTATTTTTCTAAACTGGTGTGGTGTCCGTTTGTAGTGCTTACACGGTATTACTGTTGGTTATGTGCAAATGCTTTACACACTGCCTCTGAATTAAGCCTGACTGCTCGTGCCAAGCTACCACGAGGGTGAGCAGGGGTTACTTCACGAGTGTAACACCCTTACCCTGACTAGGAAGAAGGGTCCCTACTTGGACAAAGGTGCGAGCCCTTGCCAACTAGAGATCCCATTTCTAACATTGGTTGTCAGCGGTGAGGATAGGACTTGTGTTTGCACTTGACTTACAGTGATTGGTGTGCACTACTACCATATCGCAGACCATTACGTACCACATACTGGTTCTTTTTCTTTTGGCCTATTTTTGATCTTGCCAGTTTTCAACTCACTACTTTTGTCATGCCTGAATCAATTGCATCATCCGTTGCATCTCTGGAAGTTATCTTTGAGGAGGATAGGTTGGAATCCTACGCCGTAAAGGAGCTACGAGCGATTTGTAAAAACCTGAAAGTCCAAATTAAAGGCCTCACAAGGAAGGAGGAGCTACAGAAGGCGCTGAGGGCCTGGGTAGCAGCCAGACATGCCAATGGGCAGCCTGGTAATCTCAGTGAGGAGGTGGAGGAGCCTATTTCCAGGGTGGATGTGCTTTTGGGTAGGGGGAACCCGCCAGGTCAGGCAGCAGCAGTCTGTCCCCAGAGGAGCTGGAGGACAGGCGGGAGGCAAGGCAGTTTGAGCTGCAGAAGCTCAGGCTGGAGAGTGAGCGGGAGGAGAAGAGATTGGCCATAGAGGAGAGGAAGATGCTCTTAGAGCATGAGAGAGAACTGAAGGAGCTAGAACTTAGGAGTAAGTCAGGCTCAGATGGTGGCAGCAATTCGTCCAGAAAGGCAGACAGGATTGTGCACATTCCCAAGAACGTAGGCAAGGAGTTCAAGAAGGGGGATGACACACAAAGGTGGTTTCAGGGTTATGAGGCAGCCATACACATGAATGGGGTCCCTGAGGAGAATTGGGGAGCAGGATTGTGGCCACTTTTCCCTGAAGAAGCAAGGGATGCTCTGATAGCTTTGGGTAAGGGGTATCACCTCACCTATGCTGACATGAAGGATGCCCTTCTCACGAAGTATGGTCTTACTCCTGAAAAGTACAGGGATCAGTTCAGGTCCAGTAAGAAGTCTGATGCCAACACTTGGTTGGAATGTGTGGATGTGTTCTGCAGGTCTCTGGATGGTTGGGTGAAGGGCAATAGTGTAACAGATTTTCAGGGGCTCTACAACTTGATTGCATGGGAGCACTTGTCTAGTCTATGTTTTGCAGATCTGCGCCAGCACCTAGTTGATAGTAAGCTAACTGACCCCAGGAAGCTTGCTATGGAAGCGGACCGCTGGGTGAGTACCAGGGTCCACAAGAAAGCGTTTGGGGGAGACTCAGCCAAAGGTGGGCAGGGTCCCCAGCAGAAAGGTGGGGGGACAAGGGTAAAGCACAGGAGTTCTCTAAAGGGCCCCAAACTAGTACCCAGGGTAAAGGTTCCCAGCCCCCGGTGATAAGAAGAAAGGGGTCTCCACAGGGAAGCCTGTTGAGACCGGCCCCCGCAAGTGTTATGCATGTGACCATGTAGGTCACTTTAAGGGGGACCCCAAGTGCCCGAAGGGGACACAGCCACCCACCGGTGGACAGTCCAAAGTGTTGGCTAGTGTAGCGCTTGGGGAGGAGGGGTGCCCACAGGAGGGTGGGGATCCCGCAGAAATGACCCTTGTCTCACTAGGGGACAGTGAGATGGTCCCAGGAAACCAGGTGCCCCCTAACACAAAGAAATATAGCACCTGGGTGACCATTAATGGGAACAGGGTAGAGGCTCTCAGAGACACTGGAGCCAGTGTGACCTCAGTCCGGTGTCACCTGGTGTCTGAGAAGCAAGTAGTCCCCGGGGCATTCCACCAAGTAGTTGCTGTAGACAACTCAGAGCGCCAATGTATGGTGGCGCAGGTTCCCTTTGAATGGGGGGGGTCTCAAGTCCCTTGAGGGTGGTTGTGAGCCCTACCATGCCTGTAGATTGTCTGCTAGGAAACGACCTGGAGCAGTCCTTATGGAAGGAGGTTGAGCTCAGGTCTCACTCGGAGATGCTTGGGTTGCCAGAGTGGGCATGCGTGTCTACTCGGTCAATGGCAGCCAGAAAGGGTGATCAAGAGGACTTGGAGCCTGGAACAGTGGCCCAAGTCCCTGCCAAGAGAAAGGGCAGGGGGCGCGGGAAACCGGCCCCCGAAGTTCCCACGGACCGGGAGGAGGCGGACCTCGAGGGGGACGCCCGGTGCCTACAGGGGAGCAGGTAGCCGAACTGGGAGACATCTCTGAGCTGACCCATTTGCAGCAAGAAGGGGGTCCCACCAGGGAGGAGGTCTGCAGGGAGCAGAACGAGTGCCCTACTCTGGAGGGTCTGCGGCGGCAGGCTGCAGACCAGGCAGCTGGTAATCAGTCCGGGTCACATCTGATCTACTGGGAGAGTGGTCTCCTATACAGTGAGCCTAAGGTTGCTGAGCCTGGGTCAGCCCGTGTGCTGGTGGTACCCCAGCGCTTCAGGACCTTCCTACTGGGTCTGGCTCATGACGTACCTTTGGCAGGACATTTGGGGCAGGACAAGACCTTTGACAGGCTTGTCACCCACTTCTTTTGGCCCCAAATGCGAAGGCAGTCAGATGCACACTGTAGGTCTTGCCAAACTTGCCAGGCAAGTGGTAAGAGTGGGAGGAAGGTCAAAGCTCCTCTCCAACCTTTTCCTGTTGTTGGAACACCCTTTGAAAGGGTAGGGATGGATATTGTGGGGCCACTGGATCCCAAGACAGCCATGGGCAACAGGTACATCCTGGTCTTGGTGGACCATGCCACCCGGTACCCGGAGGCAATCCCTCTCAGGACAACGACGGCGCCAGTGGTGGGCCGGGCGTTAATGGGGATCTTTTCCCGTGTGGGATTCCCCAGAGAGGTGGTTTCCGATAGGGGGACCAATTTCATATCGAAGTATATGACATCCCTGTGGAAGGAGTGTGGTGTAACCTACAAGTTCACCACTCCTTACCACCCACAAGGAAACGGTCTGGTGGAGAGATTCAACCAGACCTTGAAAGGCATGATCAAGGGTCTAACAGAACCCAGGGTAAAGGTTCCCAGCCCCCCGGTGATAAGAAGAAAGGGGTCTCCACAGGGAAGCCTGTTGAGACCGGCCCCCGCAAGTGTTATGCATGTGACCATGTAGGTCACTTTAAGGGGGACCCCAAGTGCCCGAAGGGGACACAGCCACCCACCGGTGGACAGTCCAAAGTGTTGGCTAGTGTAGCGCTTGGGGAGGAGGGGTGCCCACAGGAGGGTGGGGATCCCGCAGAAATGACCCTTGTCTCACTAGGGGACAGTGAGATGGTCCCAGGAAACCAGGTGCCCCCTAACACAAAGAAATATAGCACCTGGGTGACCATTAATGGGAACAGGGTAGAGGCTCTCAGAGACACTGGAGCCAGTGTGACCTCAGTCCGGTGTCACCTGGTGTCTGAGAAGCAAGTAGTCCCCGGGGCATTCCACCAAGTAGTTGCTGTAGACAACTCAGAGCGCCAATGTATGGTGGCGCAGGTTCCCTTTGAATGGGGGGTCTCAAGTCCCTTGAGGGTGGTTGTGAGCCCTACCATGCCTGTAGATTGTCTGCTAGGAAACGACCTGGAGCAGTCCTTATGGAAGGAGGTTGAGCTCAGGTCTCACTCGGAGATGCTTGGGTTGCCAGAGTGGGCATGCGTGTCTACTCGGTCAATGGGAGCCAGAAAGGGTGATCAAGAGGACTTGGAGCCTGGAACAGTGGCCCAAGTCCCTGCCAAGAGAAAGGGCAGGGGCGCGGGAAACCGGCCCCCGAAGTTCCCACGGACCGGGAGGAGGCGGACCTCGAGGGGACGCCCGGTGCCTACAGGGGAGCAGGTAGCCGAACTGGGAGACATCTCTGAGCTGACCCATTGGCAGCAAGAAGGGGGTCCCACCAGGGAGGAGTTCTGCAGGGAGCAGAACGAGTGCCCTACTCTGGAGGGTCTGCGGCGGCAGGCTGCAGACCAGGCAGCTGGTAATCAGTCCAGGTCACATCTGATCTACTGGGAGAGTGGTCTCCTATACAGTGAGCCTAAGGTTGCTGAGCCTGGGTCAGCCCGTGTGCTGGTGGTACCCCAGCGCTTCAGGACCTTCCTACTGGGTCTGGCTCATGACGTACCTTTGGCAGGACATTTGGGGCAGGACAAGACCTTTGACAGGCTTGTCACCCACTTCTTTTGGCCCCAAATGCGAAGGCAGTCAGATGCACACTGTAGGTCTTGCCAAACTTGCCAGGCAAGTGGTAAGAGTGGGAGGAAGGTCAAAGCTCCTCTCCAACCTTTTCCTGTTGTTGGAACACCCTTTGAAAGGGTAGGGATGGATATTGTGGGGCCACTGGATCCCAAGACAGCCATGGGCAACAGGTACATCCTGGTCTTGGTGGACCATGCCACCCGGTACCCGGAGGCAATCCCTCTCAGGACAACGACGGCGCCAGTGGTGGGCCGGGCGTTAATGGGGATCTTTTCCCGTGTGGGATTCCCCAGAGAGGTGGTTTCCGATAGGGGGACCAATTTCATATCGAAGTATATGACATCCCTGTGGAAGGAGTGTGGTGTAACCTACAAGTTCACCACTCCTTACCACCCACAAGGAAACGGTCTGGTGGAGAGATTCAACCAGACCTTGAAAGGCATGATCAAGGGTCTAACAGAACCCATGAGGCGTAAGTGGGACGTCCTCATGCCATGCCTACTCTTTGCATACAGGGAGGTGCCTCAGAAGTCTCTTGGGTACAGCCCCTTTGAGCTCCTGTATGGCCACCCTGTCAGAGGACCTCTGAGTTTGGTAAAGGAAGGCTGGGAGGCAGCTCCCAGGAAAACTCCCCAGGATGTATTTAGCTACATGCTGGCCTTTAGAAACCAAACTGCCCGCTTCAGGAAACTCGCTCAGGCGAACCTAGAAGCAAGCCAGGAAGAAATGAAGAGATGGTATGACCAGAATGCCACTCTGGTCGAATTTCAACCTGGGCAAAAAGTGTGGGTCATGGCCCCAGTGGCACCTTGTGCCTTGCAGGACAAGTGGACTGGGCCATATGAGGTAAAGGAGCGCAAAAGTGACGTCACCTACCTGGTGGATTTGCAGGCTCCAAGGAACCCTTTGAGGGTCCTTCACGTGAACCGCCTCAAGCCCCACTTCGAGAGGTCCGAAGTGAGTATGCTCTTGGCGACAGATGATGGGGTGGAAGAGGAGAGTGAGCCTCTCCCTGACCTCCTGTCTACCAAGGAGCATGATGGGTCAGTAGAGGGTGTGATCCTCTCCCCTACTCTGACTCAGGAGCAGCAGGGGGACTGTCGCCAGTTGTTGGGACAGTTCGCCCCACTGTTCTCTCTGACCCCCGGTGTTACTCACTGGTGTACCCATGACGTGGACACTGGTGACAGCCCTCCTGTGAAGCACAAGATTTACAGGTTGACTGACCGGGTCAGAGCCAGCATCAAGGAGGAGGTCTCTAAGATGTTGGCATTAGGGGTGATTGAGCCCTCCCACAGTCCTTGGGCCAGCCCAGTGGTCTTGGTCCCAAAGGCTGCGGCGCCCGGTGCCACTCCAGAACTCCGGTTTTGTGTGGACTACCGTGGGCTCAATGCCGTCACCAGGACTGACGCGCACCCCATCCCCAGAGCTGATGAGCTCATTGATCGGTTGGGAGCTGCCCGGTTCCTCAGCACGTTTGATTTGACATCTGGGTACTGGCAGATTGCCTTAACCGATGGGGCCATGGAGAGATCAGCATTCTCAACCCCAGAAGGTCATTACCAATTCCGGGTGATGCCCTTTGGGTTGAAGAATGCCCCTGCCACCTTTCAGAGGTTGGTCAATCAGGTGTTGGCTGGGCTGGAGGATTTCAGTGCCGCCTACCTGGATGACATTGCTGTGTTCAGTTCCAGCTGGGAAGAACATTTACAGCACCTTGAGAAAGTGTTGAGGGCTCTGCAAGGTGCAGGCCTCACGATCAAGGCCAGTAAGTGCCAGATCGGGCAGGGTTCTGTGGTGTACTTGGGACACCAGGTAGGAAGCGGCCAGGTGGCGCCCTACAACCCAAGATTGACACCATTCTGGCTTGGGAACCCCCAAGACCCAGACAGAGGTGAGAGCCTTCTTAGGTCTCACCGGCTACTATAGGAGATTTGTTAAGGGCTATGGCACCATCGTTGCCCCCTTAACAGAGCTGACCTCTAAGAGGCAGCCCAGGAAAGTGATCTGGACTGAGTCCTGCCAGAAAGCTTTTGATGCCCTGAAGGCAGCCATGTGCACGGCGCCCGTGCTCAAGGCACCTGACTTCTCCAAAGAATTTGTCGTGCAGACTGACGCTTCAGAGCATGGTGTGGGAGCGGTGCTCTCACAACTGAACGAAGAGGGCCTGGATCATCCTGTAGTCTTCCTTAGCAGGAGACTACTTCCCAGGGAACAGAGGTGGAGTGCCATAGAAAGGGAAGCTTTTGCTGTGGTCTTGGCGCTGAAGAAGTTGAGACCATGCCTGTTTGGGACTCACTTCCGGGTTCAGACAGACCACAGGCCCCTCAGATGGTTGATGCAAATGAGGGGCGAGAATCCAAAACTGCTGAGGTGGTCCATCTCCCTACAGGGAATGGACTTTACGGTGGAACACCGTCCTGGTACAGAACACGCCAACGCAGATGGTCTGTCCAGGTTCTTCCGCCTTAGTGAAGAGAACTCCAATGGGGTTGGGTAGTTCTCCCTACTTTCAGCTGGAGGGGACATGTGTTAGACTTGGCATCTTTTGGCGTGTTTCCCCTGACTTTTTGCTTTCTGACCTCCCGGTTTTGACTCTGTTTTTGCTGGTGTAATGATTCTGCGCACTTTCCTCACTGCTGTCCAGTGGGAAAGTGCAAGTGCTCCTGTATAAAATGTGTTATGGATTGGTGTTTCCATGATTGGCCTATTTGGTTTATGTGAATAGCAAGATCTACATGTAGATGGGTGGGAGGGGTCGCACCTGGGCCCTGAATAGGACAGTGCCTTCCCTCCACAATGCTGGCTCCACCTCCTGTGGTGCGTCTGATGTCCCTGGCCTACTCACTGAAAGAAGGGACGGAGACTTGTCAACAAAGTGCTCCAGAACTGGTTTGGACTAGGCAAAGGCCTCTCTGCCTTCAGAGAACAAAGGAATTTGGGATATAAATATTGGGGCCCTGACCCCATGAATTTAGATCTCGCTGGAATCAAGGAACCTGCCAAGACGAAGAGCTGGAAGAGCTGCCAGGAGGAGTACTGCCCCTTTGCTGTGTTGTTGCTTTGTTGGGTTGGCCTGCAGCTGCTGCTTCTGCCTTGGGCAGTGAAAGGACTGGACTGAACTTTCTACAACCTTGTGCTGAGTATCTCCAAGGGCCTGGAACCGAGCTGGCCTCCTGTTAAGAAGTCTCAGGGACTACAAAGACTTCACAAGCCTCTGGGTACCGCTTCTGGAACGCTGTTTCAGTTGCCACAGAGGAAGGGAACTGCAACCGACTCCGTCAACCGAATCCATCCCTGGCCGGTGACCTGTTTGCACCGCAGACCGCATCGCCCCGCTTCGCATCGCAACCCTGGTCTCACCGTGGCCAACATCGAGCCGCTGCTTGCACCGTGACCTGTGGGCACAGCAGTTCGCATCGCATTGCTTCACTGAACCAACCGGACCCGACCGACGCGGTCGCTGCAACTGGCTCAAGAGCCGAGACCGCACCGCATTTGGGGCACCGCTCGCACGTCTGCGACGCACCGCTCCGACTCGCACCGCTGTCCGACGCCAGCTCCCGCACTCCAGCTAGGTCGCCTGCATCGCAACCTGTCAGCACCGCATCGAGCATCGTCTCACCCTGCATCGCACGCCTTGGACTCACCAACCCCGTCTGCACGATGCTCATCGAGCCGCTGCCTGCACCGCATCGAGGGACACCGCACCTTGCATCGCTCCGTCTTGCACCGCAACCGCGACGAACGCCGACCGGCTCGTACACTCCGTACCAGCCACAACGAGAAAGGTACTGTAACCGAGTCTGTTCACGACTCTGCTGGCCCGTATCGACGCGGTCGGCTGGAACTGTTAGACTCTGTGGTTTTCAGCATCGCGGTACGCTCGGACGGAGCTACCGACTCGTACGAACTTTGCTTTTGTGCTATTCCTGCAAAGAAGAAGTTACCGTATCAAGCATTCATTCGTAAAGTATAGTATTGTGGATTTTTGTCGTAATTGGTCTTGTCTTGAGTATATAAAATATTGGTTATTTTTCTAAACTGGTGTGGTGTCCGTTTGTAGTGCTTACACGGTATTACTGTTGGTTATGTGCAAATGCTTTACACACTGCCTCTGAATTAAGCCTGACTACTCGTGCCAAGCTACCACGAGGGTGAGCAGGGGTTACTTCACGAGTGTAACACCCTTACCCTGACTAGGAAGAAGGGTCCCTACTTGGACAAAGGTGCGAGCCCTTGCCAACTAGAGATCCCATTTCTAACAGTCCACATGTATGTTGTCTCATTGTACATGTTTACATACAGACCTCATGACTGGGTACATTGTGGCTGTTTGGGAGGAGCTGCCTATTTGATGGGGGACAGTGGACATTTTGACAACAGACGTGTTGTGTTTGTACTTGTACATTATCAACGCACATTTCCCTGCAATGCCAATTGTGATTGGCCAGTGTCTGCACCCAAGCGGCACCAGTTGTGTTCTGTGTTCTGTTGTAGGTGTTTTGCGGATTGTGTCACATCGTTGTCAATGTAGATGTGCTCTGCTTTTCGTAAACAACTTAAAACTTGGCTCTTTCCATAGAGGGTAGGCCATACTCTAGTGACCGCACATGGCTGGGATGCTTCCGGGTAGCCATGCGCTATACAAAAACCCTTCTATTCTATTCTATTCTCTGCATGTGATGTGTGTGCTGCATTTTTGGGGAGTCGCCCCTGCAGCTCAGATTTTGCTGCCCCTTATCACTTTCATGAGGTGTGCCTTTGACTTCTGTGCTTGTACAGTGTTGACATGTTGCATACTTGGGTACGTTGGTCTCTTGGTGGGAGTTGGTGGTCTGGGGCATGGTTTGTCCGCAGATGTGCTCAACTTAATTGTGCATGTGTGCCATTGTGCCCATCTCCCCCATCCCCCAGGCCCTGGTCGTTACTCACCCTGTTGCTGTTGTGTCGGGTCCTGTTGAGCAGTGTCCGGGCCCCCAACTCCTGCCACCGCCTCCCCACTGATGACTGTGGACACCATTTCCTCCATGTCATCCAGCTCCTCCTGTGGCGCTGGGCTCCCACCTCCAGTCTGCATTGCTGCCTTCAGGTTGTTGGCGAGTTTCAGCTTGGTTTTGCGCTTGACATCATTCCAGCGCCTCTTGACCTTGTCCATTGTCCTCTTCAGCACTCTGACTGCATTCACCTTGTCCACGATGGACTGCCATATTGTATTTTTTGTTGCCGATGACTCAGTGGAGGTGACGAACAGTTGTTGATGGTGTTCTGTCACCTCCGTTATCAGGATCCTGTTTTCCTGCGGACTGAACTTCGTCTTCCTCTTCTTCTTGTCCTTGCCCTTCCCTGACCCCGAAGTCCCAGGATGGTCCTCCGGGGGCTTGTGGGGTTCTGGCTCTCCTCCGTCCTTGCTCCGGCAACGTCCATTGTGCTTTGCTGTTGTTTGGCATTTGTTTGTCTGTTTTTTTTCTACTTTTATGGTGATTGTTCCCACCTGACGCGTGTGGATTGCAGGCCTGTAGCTGGGTTTCGCTGATTTTCGTATTGCGATTGGCCTCATCGCAGCTTTTTTTGCGTTAGTGTTTCGCATTTTTGCGGCATGGCATTGATTTTAACGCGGTCAGTTGACGCGTTATCTGGGGACTATCGCATGGTACCGCCGTGTTGTGAATACTTGGTTAACAAGGCGTTAATTTCCCGCAATGGACTGCGATATGCAAAGTTGCGTTAAGCTAAATTTGCGGTGGTTATCACACGTTCTTGGGAATATGCCCCTTTGTTCTTTATTACGTCATGTATTTCAACAGTTGGTAACTGACAGAAGTAAAATCCATACTGCTTCTGGTGTTCGACATCTTTTGGATATACGTACTGGTTCTTTGACATTTACTCTTAATGTACAATAAGATGCACAAGAACTTCTAATGCTTATGCTTGGAGTATTAGAACATGAAGGAATACAGACTGAAAACATATTTGGAGTAAGTTACAGATGGGATCATAAATGTAAAGATTGTTCATTTACTTCCAGCACTGAAATAGACACAGAACGATTCATATACTTGACGATACCAGATTCCACAAATTAGTAAAAACAGCCAATCAGGATATGAAATGTTCGCAATGTAAATCAGAGATGTTGACTACATTACATACAGAAAGATCTGGAAAATATCTAATTTTAATGTTTCAACGTTGTAGAGCAAATGGAAAAAAATTGGAAACCAAAATAAAAAATTTGGTTGCAAGTCAAATATCTATTTCAGGAAGAACTTTTATAGCAGTGGCTATTATTTTCCATGATGGACCTACTACAACATCTGGACACTATACTGTGTATTTAAGGTGTAATAAAGGATGGACACATTGCAATGATGCCCTTATGCAATTCAAATCTAGGTTGCCTTGCGAATTACCAAATTCATATTTGATATTTTTGAAGCCAAAGTTTTGAATACATTATTCGGCCTATTGGGAAGATGTGAACACAAATGAAGAAATTTATATTGGATTTTTTCGAAGCGAAAGTTTTGAATACATTATTCGGCCTATTGGGAAGATGTGAACAGAAAGTGGACGGTATTGAAACAATTACTATTTATAATTAGTGTTTGGATTATTATTTGTGTTAATTGATATTGCATTTGGAAAATTGTGTTTAAAAGCAATAGTTTATATATTTGTTGTCTATATTGTACAAGATGTAAATGAGAGTGTACATTTTAGCAAATGTACTTGAGAGTAATAAAAGACTTAATGTACAAGTTGGACGTAATTAAGAAACTATAGATAGGTAAACATATATCTACATATATTTGAAATAATGCTTTGCGGTAATTTGTTTTTTTTCCACAATCTCGTTGATTGTTTTTTCCCTGCTGTTCAATGATGATGCTAGGTTTAAATCACTGTGTATAGTGAAGTTCAGTAGAATCTGAGAAGAGCAAAAAAGGGAAACTGAAAATGATATGTAATTCTAAAATTATGTTGTGTTCTTAAAAGTATAATTTTAGATTTCTGTAATGCATTACATTACATAACAGTTTTTCTTCTTTTTTACAGTAGGTAATGGTGAAGTTTGAAAAGTTTTAATTCAGTTTACAACAATACTTTTCTAAAATAGTTCCACAGAGTTATGCATCTAAATTACTAAAAAAGGTAAGAACGCATAACATATTATGCATGATAATGTGAAACAATGTTTAAAGTTCATTTGAATGTTATTTATTTCTAATAAAAATAATGTTGATCCTTTACACTATTTAAAAACTTTTAGATATCAGACAGGTAGTCTTCCTTTCACACAAACACTATCCATGTTGTAATCTAATCTCTGTAGCACAACATTTGCACTAATAGGATAACCCAAGCATTTTCTTTCCATTTTTCCTTTCACAGAGGCAAAACCCATGCACTCATACAATAACTCAGACACTACCCCTGCACTTATGCACTAGCCATGTACTCATACAATCACACAGACACTACTCATACACTTATCCATTCACTCAGGCAGTACCCATGTACACATCCATGCACTCAGGCAGTACCCATACACTCATCCAATCACCCAGGCACTACCTGTGCACACATCTATTCCCTCCAAAACTACCGATGTACTCATTCAAGCACTCTGGTACTATCCATGTACTCCTCCAATCACCCAGGCAGTACCCCTGTACTCATGTAATCACCCAGGCACTACCCATGCACTTATCCATGCACTCAGGGACTACCCATGCACTACTCCAATCACCCAGGCACTACCCCTGCACTCATGCAATCAACCAGGCACTACCCATGCACTGATGCAATCACTCAGACACTACTGTTGTACTCATCCATTCCCTCAAACACTACCCATACACTCTTCCATGCACTCAGGCAGTACCCATACACTCATCCAATCACCTAGGCACTACCCGTGCACTGATGCAATTACCCAGGCACTATCCATGCACTCAGACAGTACCCCTAGACTCATGCAGGCACACAGGCACTATCCATGCACTCATGCAATCACTCAGGCACAACTGTTGCAGTCAGCCATTCCCTCAAACACTACCCATGCACTCATTCACTCACTGAGACACTACTTATACAATATGCAGTCACCCAGGCACTACTGTTGTACTCAGTCATTCACGTACCCATGCACTCATCCATTCACTCAGGTACTACCTATACACTCATCCAATGGCAGTACCCATGCACTCATCGATTCACTTAGGCAGTACCTATGCACTCATCCAATGACCTAGGCATTACCTTGCATTCATTGTTCCACTCAGGCACTACCCATACACTCGTCCAATCACCTAGGCACTACCACTGGACTCATGCAATTACCCAGACACTAACCATCCACTTATGCAATCACTCAGGCACTAGTTTTGCACTCAACAATTCACTCTGGTACTAGCCATGCACTCATTCACTCCCTCAAGCACTATTCATGCACTCTTTCAATGACCCAGGCATTACCCTTGCATCCATCCTTGCACTCAAGCACTATCCACACACATTCAATCACCTAGGCACTATCACTGCACTCATGCAATCACCCAGACACTACCAATCCACTCATGCAATTACTCAGGCACTACTCTTGCAGTCAACCATTCACTCCGGTACTACCTATGCACTCATTCACTACCCATGCACTCTTTCAATGACCCAGGTATTAGCCGTGCATTCATCCTTCCACTCAAGCACTACTCATATACTGATGCAATCACCCAGGCACTACCACTGCACTCATGCAATCACCTAGACACTACCCTTCCACTCATTCAATCACACAGGCACTACTGTTGCACTCATCCATTCACTTAGGCAGTAACCATGCACTCATCCATTCACTCAGGCACTACCTATGCACTCATCTAATGACGCAGGCATTAGCCTTGCATACATCCTTCCACTGAGGCATTATCCATGCAGTCATCCAATCAACCATGCAATCACTTAGGCACTACTCTTGCACTCAACCATTCAGTCAGGTACTACGCATGCACTCATTGACTCCCTCAAACACTACCCATGCACTCTTTCAATTACCCAGACATTAGCCTTGCACTCATACTTTCACTCAGGTACTTATCATGCAGTCATGCAATCACCCAGGCACTACCCCTGCACTCATGCAATCACTCAGGCACAACTGTTGCACTCACCCATTCCCTCAAACACTACCCATGCACTCATTCACTCACTGAGACACTACTTATACAACATGCAATCACTCAAGCACTACTGTTGTACTCAGCCATTCACTTAGGCAGTATCTATGCCCTCATCCATTGACTCTGGCACTACCTATGCACTAATCCAATGACACAGGCATTATGCTTACATCCATCCATCCACAGAGGCACTACCTATGCACTCATCCAATCACCCAGGCACTACTCCTGCACTCATGCAATTCATTCAAACACTACCCATGCACTCATAAATTCACTCAGGCACTACCCATGCACTCCTCCAATCACTGAGACAGTATCTCTGCACTCATGCAATCCCCCAGGGACTACCCATGCACTCATTCAATCACTGAGGAACTACTCTTGCATTCAACGATTCACTCAGTCACTACCCATGCACTCATCCATACACTCAGGCACTGCCCACGCACTCATCCATTTACTCACGCACTATCCATGCATTCGTGAAATCACCCAGGCATTACGTTTGCATCCATCCTTCCACTCAAACACTACTCATACACTCATCCTATCACTCAGGCACTACCCCTGCACTCATGCAATGTTCCAGGTACTACCCATGCACTCATGTATTCACTCAGGCACTATTCTTGCACTCAGCCATTCACTTAGGCAGCACCTATGCACTCATCCATTGACTCAGGCACTACCTATGCACTCATCCAATGACGCAGGCATTATCCTTGCATCCATCCTCCACAGAGGCACTAGCTATGCACTTATCCAATCACCCAGGCACAACCCCTGCACTCATGCAATCACCCAGGGTCTATACATGCATTCATGCAATCACTCAGGCACAACTGTTGCACTCAACCATTCCCTCAAACACTACCCATGCACTCATCCATTCACTCAGGCACTACCCATGCACTCATCCAAACACCCAGGCAGTACCTCGTCACTCATAGAATCACCCAGGCACAATCCATGCACTCATGCAATCACTCAGGCACTACTGTTGCACTCATCCATTCATTCAAACACTACCCATGCACTCATAAATTCACTCAGGCACTACCCATGCACTCCTCCAATCACTGAGACAGTATCTCTGCACTCATGCAATCCCCCAGGGACTACCCATGCACGCATTCAATCACTGAGGAACTACTCTTGCATTCAACGATTCACTCAGTCACTACCCATGCACTGATCCATACACTCAGGCACTGCCCACGCACTCATCCATTTAATCATGCACTATCCATGCATTTGTGAAATCACCCAGGCATTACGTTTATATCCATCCTTCCACTCAAACACCTGTCATACACTCATCCCATCACTCAGGCACTACCCCTGCACTCATGCAATGTTCCAGGCACTACCCATGCACTCATGCAATCACCCAGGCACTATTCTTTCACTCAGCCATTCACTTAGGTTGCACCTATGCACTCATCCATTGACTCAGGCACTACCTATGCACTCATCCAATGACGCAGGCATTATCCTTGCATCCATCCTTCTACAGAGGCACTACCTATGCACTTATCCAATCACCCAGGCACAACCCCTGCACTCATGCAATCATTCAGGCCTATACATGCACTCATGCAATCACTCAGGCACAACTGTTGCACTCAACCATTCCCTCAAACACTACCCATGCACTCATCCATTCACTCAGGCACTACCCATGCACTCCTCCAATCACCTAGGCAGTACCCCTTCACTCATGGAATCACCCAGGCACTATCCATGCAGTCATGCAATCACTCAGGCACTACTGTTGCACTCATCCATTCCATTAAACACTACACATGTACTCATACATTCACTCAGGCACTACCCATGCACTCATCCATACACTCAGGCACTGCCCACGCACTCATCCATTTACTCACGCACTCTCCATGCATTCATGAAATCACCCAGGCATTACGTTTGTATCCATACTTCCACTCAAACACTACTCATACACTCATCACATCACTCAGGCACTATCCCTGCACTCATGCAATGTTCCAGGCACTACCCATGCACTCATGCAATCACCCAGGCACTATTCTTGCATTCAGCCATTCACTTAGGCAGTACCTATGCATTCATCCATTGACCCAGGCACTACCTATGCACTCATCCAATCACCCAGGCACTACCTGTGCACTCATCCACTCATGCAGGCACTACACATGCACTCCTCCAATCACTCTGACAGTACCCCTAGACTCATGCAGGCACCCAGGCACTATCCATGCACTCATGCAATCACTCAGGCACAACTGTTGCAGTCATCCATTCCCTCAATCACTACCCATGCACCCATTTACTCACTGAGACACTACTTATACAATATGCAATCACTCAGGCACTACTGTTGTACTCAGTCATTCACTTAGGCAGTACCCATGCACTCATCCATTCACTCAGGTACTACCTATACACTCATCCAATGATGCAGGCATAGCCTTGCATCCATTCTTCCACTGAGGCATTACCCATACACTCATCCAATCAACCAGGCACTACCACTGCACTCATGCAATCATGCAGACATTACTCATCCACTCATGCAATCACTCAGGCACTACTGGTACATTCAACTATTCACTTAGGTACTACCTATGCATTCATTCACTCCCTTAAGCACTACCCATGCACTCTTTCAATGACCCAGACATTAGTCTTGCACTCATACTTTCACTCAGGTACTTCTCATGAACTCATCCAATAATCTAGGGACTACCCCTGCACTCATTCAATCCCCCAAGCACTACCCATGTTCTTATGCAATTACCCAGGCACTACTGTTGCACTCAGTCATCCACTTAGGCAGTACCCATGCACTCATCGATTCACTTAGGCAGTACCTATGCACTCATCCAATGACCCAGGCATTACCTTGCATTCATCGTTCTGCTCAGGCACTACCCATACACTCGTCCAATCACCCAGGCACTACCACTGGACTCATGCAATTACCCAGACACTACCCATCCACTTATGCAATCACTCAGGCACTAGTTTTGCACTGAACAAATCACTCTGGTGCTAGCCATGCACTCATTCACTCCCTCAAGCACTATTCATGCACTCTTTCAATGACCCAGGCATTACCCTTGCATCCATCCTTACACTCAGGCACTATCCATACACTCATTCAATCACCCAGGCACTACCACTGCACTCATGCAATCACCCAGACACTACCAATCCACTCATGCAATTACTCAGGCACTACTCTTGCAGTCAACCATTCACACAGGTACTACCTATGCACTCATTCACTCCCTCAAGCAGTACCCATGCACTCTTTCAATGACCCAGGTATTAGCCGTGCATCCATCCTTTCACTCAAGAACTACTCATATACTCATGCAATCACCCAGGCACTACCACTGAACTCATACAATCACCTAGACACTACCCTTCTACTCATTCAATCACACAGGCACAACTGTTGCACTCAGCCATTCACTTAGGCAGTAACCATGCACTCATCCATTCACTCAGGCACTACCTATGCACTCATCTAATGAAGCAGGCATTAGCCTTGCATACATCCTTCCACTGAGGCATTATCCATGCAGTCATCCAATCAACCAGGCACTACCACTGCACTCATGCAATCAGGCAGACACTACCCATCCACTCATACAATCACTCAGGCACTATTCGTACATTGAACTATTCACTCAGGTACTATCTATGCATTCATTCACTCCCTCAATCACTACCCATGCACTCTATCAATGACCCAGGCATTAGCCTTGCATCCATCCTTCTACTCAGGCACTACCCATACACTCATCCAATCACCCAGGCACTACCACTGAACTCATGCAATAACCCAGAGATTACTCATCCACTCATGCAATCACTTAGGTACTACTCTTGCACTCAATTATTCAGTCAGGTAATACCCATGCACTCATTGACTCCCTCAAACACTACCCATGCACTCTTTCAATGACCCAGACATTAGCCTTGCACTCATACTTTCACTCAGGTACTTCTCATGCAGTCATCCAATAACCCAGGCACTACCCCTGCACTCATGCAATCACCCAGGCACTATCCATGCACTCATGCAATCACTCAGGCAAAACTGTTGCACTCACCCATTCCCTCAAACACTACCCATGCACTCATTTACTCACTGAGACACTACTTCTACAACATGCAATCACTCAAGCACTACTGTTGCACTCAGCCATTCACTTAGGCAGTATCTATGCACTCATCCATTGACTCAGGCACTACCTATGCACTAATCCAATGACGCAGGCATTATCCTTGCATCCATACTTCCACAGAGGCACTACCTATGCACTCATCCAATCACCCAGGCACTACTCCTGCACTCATGCAATCACCCAGGCAGTATCCATGCACTCATGCAATCACTCCGGCACAACTGTTGCACTCATCCATTCCCTCAAACACTACCCATGCACTCCTCCAATCACCAAGACAGTATCTCTGCACTCATGCAGTCACCCAGGGACTACCCATGCACTCATTCAATCACTGAGGAACTACTCTTGCATTCAACCATTCACACAGTCACTACCCACTCATCCATACACTCAGGCACTGCCCATGCACTCATCCATTTACTCACACACTATCCATGCATTCATGAAATCACCCAGGCATTACGTTTGTATCCATCCTTCTACTCAAACACTACTCATACACTCATCCCATCACTCAGGCACTACCCCTGCACTCATGCAATGTTCCAGGCACTACCCATGCACTCATGCAATCACCCAGGCACTACTCTTGCACTCAGCCATTCACTTAGGCAGTACCTATGCACTCATCCATTGACTCAGGCACTACCTATGCACTCATCCATTGACGCAGGCATTATCCTTGCATCCATACTTCTACAGAGGCACTACCTATGCACTTATCCAATCACCCAGGCATAACCCCTGCACTCATGCAATCACTCAGGCACTATACATGCACTCATGCAATCACTCAGGCACAACTGTTGCACTCAACCATTCCCTCAAACACTACCCATGCACTCATCCATTCACTCAGGCACTACCCATGCACGCCTCCAATCACCTAGGCAGTACCCCATCACTCATGGAATCACCCAGGCACTATCCATGCACTCATGCAATCACTCAGGCACTACTGTTGCACTCATCTATTCCATCAAACACTACACATGCACTCATACATTCACTCAGGCACTACCCAAGCATTCCTCCAATCACTGAGACAGTATATCTGCACTCATACAATCACCCAGGGACTACCCATGCACTCATTCAATCACTGAGGAACTACTCTTGCATTCAACCATTCACTCAGTCACTACCCATGCACTCATCCATACACTCAGGCACTGCCCACGCACTCATCCATTTACTCACGCACTATCCATGCATTTGTGAAATCACCCAGGCATTACGTTTGTATCCATCCTTCCACTCAATCACAACTCATACACTCATCCCATCACTCAGGCACTACCCCTGCACTCATGCAATGTTCCAGGCACTACCCATGCACTCATGCAATCACCCAGGCACTATTCTTGCACTCAGCCATTCACTTAGGCAGTACCTATGCACTCCTCCAATCACCTAGGCAGTACCTCTTCACTCATGGATTCACCCAGGCACTATCCATGCACTCATGCAATCACTCAGGCACTACTGTTGCACTCATCCATTCCATCAAACACATCGGGCCTGATTCACATAACTAACTTACGTCAAAAACGTAAAGTTAGTACTTTTTGGTATTCACAGAATACACTTACTCATTTTGGTATTCACAGAATGCACTTACTCATTTTGGTATTCACAGAATGCACTTACTCATTTTGGTATTCACAGAATGCACTTACTCATACTAACTTTGTGTCCGCACTGGGGCCGGAGATTCCGGCCTGGTGGTGGTGATTCCGGCCCGGTGGTGGAGATTCCGGCCCGGAGGTGGAGATTCCGGCCCGGAGGTGGATATTCCGGCCCGATGGTGGAGATTCCGGCTGGTTGTGGAGATTCCGGCCGGTGGCGGAATGTCCACCACCGGCCGGAATCTCCACAACCGGCCGGAATCTCCACCAGCGGGCTGGAATCTCCTCCTCCGGGCCGGAATCTCCACCACCGGGCCGGAATCTCCGGCCCGAGTGCGGACATAAAGTTAGTATGTGTAAGTACATTCTGTGAATACCAAAATGAGTAAGTGCATTCTGTGAATACCAAAATGAGTAAGTGCATTCTGTGAATACCAAAATGAGTAAGTGTATTCTGTGAATACCAAAAAGTACTAACTTTACGTTTTTGACGTAAGTTAGTTCTGTGAATCAGGCCCTACACATGCACTCATACATTCACTCAGGCACTACCCATGCACTCCACCAATCACCCAGGCAATACCCCTTCACTCATGGAATCACCCAGGTAGTATCCATGCACTCATGCAATCACTCAGACACTACTGTTGCACTCTTCCATTCCATCAAACACTACCCATGCAGTCATCTATTCACTCAGGCATTACCCATGCACTCCTCCAATCGCTGAGACAGTACCTCTGCACTTATGCAATCACCCAGGGACTACCTATGCACTCATGCAATCACTCAGAAACTACTTGTGCACTCAGGCATTCACTCAGGCCCTACCCATGCACTCATCCATACACTCAGGCATTACCCATGCACTCATCCATTCACTCACGCACTAACCATGCATTCATGAAATCATACAGGCATTACTTTTGCACCCATCCTTCCACTCAAACACTAGTTATACAGTTATCTCATCACTCAGGCACTACCCCTGCACGCATGCAATCTCCCAGGTACTACTTATGCACTCATGCAAACACTCAGGCACTATTCTTGTACTCATCCATTCACTTAGGCAGTACCTATGCACTCATCCATTGACTCAGGCACTACCTTTGCACTCATCCAATGATGCAGGCATTATCTTTGCATCCATCCTTCCACAGAGGCACTACCTATGCGCTCATCCAATCACCCAGGCACTACCCCTGTACTCATGCAATCATTGAGGCACAACTGTTGCACTCATCCATTCCCTCAAACACTACCCATGCACTCATCCATTCACTTAGGCACTACCCATGCACTCCTCCAATCACCCAGGCAGTACCCCTTGACTCATGGAATCACCCAGGCACTATCCATGCACTCATGCAATCACTGAGGCACAACTGTTGCACTCATCCATTCCCTCAAACACTACCCATGCACTCATCCATTCACTTAGGCACTACCCATGCACTCCTCCAATCACCCTGGCAGTACCCCTTGACTCATGGAATCACCCAGGCAGTACCCCTTGACTCATGGAATCACCCAGGCACTATCCATGCACTCATGCATTCACTCAGGCACTACCCATGCACTCCTCCAATCACCCAGGCAGTATCCCTGCACTCATGCAATCACCCAGGCACTATACGTGCACTCATGCAATCACTCAGGCGGCACTACCTATACACTCATCCAATCACCCAGGCACTACCACTGCACTTATGCAATCACCCAGGCCCTACCCATGCACTCATGCAATCACTCAGGTACTACTCTTCCACTCAATCATTTACTGAGGCACTACCCATGCACTCATGCAAAAACAACAATTGATGGACAGAAAATGCAGAACAAAGTCATACATTCACCCCAGTACAGAGATCTGGGCCTAAATCCATCGTTTTTTTGCTCACCATGCCATTCCAGTTTGAACCCAGCCATATGCAAATCAGTCTTGACCCTGCGCCCAATGGGAACAGTCCAGCCCGAACTGCCAGGCCAGGTCCTCCCTGGACTGGAAACAAGCATCCTAGGACCGGTTTCGGGGTTTCACCCCTCTTCAGCCAGGATAGCTTGATTCCAGTGGCATGGAGAGCACGGGACCCACGTCTGGGCAAACCCGTGCACTCATCCATACACTCAGGCACTACCCATGCACTCATCCATTCACTCAGGTACTACCTATACACTCATCCAATGATGCAGGCATAGCCTTGCATCCATTCTTCCACTGAGGCATTACCCATACACTCATCCAATCAACCAGGCACTACCACTGCACTCATGCAATCATGCAGACATTACTCATCCACTCATGCAATCACTCAGGCACTACTTGTACATTCAACTATTCACTTAGGTACTACCTATGCATTCATGCACTCCCTTAAGCACTACCCATGCACTCTTTCAATGACCCAGACATTAGTCTTGCACTCATACTTTCACTCAGGTACTTCTCATGAACTCATCCAATAATCTAGGGACTACCCCTGCACTCATTCAATCCCCCAAGCACTACCCATGTTCTTATGCAATTACCCAGGCACTACTGTTGCACTCAGTCATCCACTTAGGCAGTACCCATGCACTCATCGATTCACTTAGGCAGTACCTATGCACTCATCCAATGACCCAGGCATTACCTTGCATTCATCGTTCTGCTCAGGCACTACCCATACACTCGTCCAATCACCCAGGCACTACCACTGGACTCATGCAATTACCCAGACACTACCCATCCACTTAAGCAATCACTCAGGCACTAGTTTTGCACTGAACAAATCACTCTGGTGCTAGCCATGCACTCATTCACTCCCTCAAGCACTATTCATGCACTCTTTCAATGACCCAGGCATTACCCTTGCATCCATCCTTACACTCAGGCACTATCCATACACTCATTCAATCACCCAGGCACTACCACTGCACTCATGCAATCACACAGACACTACCAATCCACTCATGCAATTACTCAGGCACTACTCTTGCAGTCAACCATTCACACAGGTACTACCTATGCACTCATTCACTCCCTCAAGCAGTACCCATGCACTCTTTCAATGACCCAGGTATTAGCCGTGCATCCATCCTTTCACTCAAGAACTACTCATATACTCATGCAATCACCCAGGCACTACCACTGAACTCATACAATCACCTAGACACTACCCTTCTACTCATTCAATCACACAGGCACAACTGTTGCACTCAGCCATTCACTTAGGCAGTAACCATGCACTCATCCATTCACTCAGGCACTACCTATGCACTCATCTAATGACGCAGGCATTAGCCTTGCATACATCCTTCCACTGAGGCATTATCCATGCAGTCATCCAATCAACCAGGCAATACCACTGCACTCATGCAATCAGGCAGACACTACCCATCCACTCATACAATCACTCAGGCACTATTCGTACATTGAACTATTCACTCAGGTACTATCTATGCATTCATTCACTCCCTCAATCACTACCCATGCACTCTATCAATGACCCAGGCATTAGCCTTGTATCCATCCTTCTACTCAGGCACTACCCATACACTCATCCAATTACCCAGGCACTACCACTGAACTCATGCAATCACCCAGAGATTACTCATCCACTCATGCAATCACTTAGGTACTACTCTTGCACTCAATTATTCAGTCAGGTACTACCCATGCACTCATTGACTCCCTCAAACACTACCCATGCACTCTTTCAATGACCCAGACATTAGCCTTGCACTCATACTTTCACTCAGGTACTTCTCATGCAGTCATCCAATAACCCAGGCACTACCCCTGCACTCATGCAATCACCCAGGCACTATCCATGCACTCATGCAATCACTCAGGCAAAACTGTTGCACTCACCCATTCCCTCAAACACTACCCATGCACTCATTTACTCACTGAGACACTACTTCTACAACATGCAATCACTCAAGCACTACTATTGCACTCAGCCATTCACTTAGGCAGTATCTATGCACTCATCCATTGACTCAGGCACTACCTATGCACTAATCCAATGACGCAGGCATTATCCTTGCATCCATCCTTCCACAGAGGCACTACCTATGCACTCATCCAATCACCCAGGCACTACTCCTGCACTCATGCAATCACCCAGGCAGTATCCATGCACTCATGCAATCACTCCGGCACAACTGTTGCACTCATCCATTCCCTCAAACACTACCCATGCACTCCTCCAATCACCAAGACAGTATCTCTGCACTCATGCAGTCACCCAGGGACTACCCATGCACTCATTCAATCACTGAGGAACTACTCTTGCATTCAACCATTCACACAGTCACTACCCACTCATCCATACACTCAGGCACTGCCCACGCACTCATCCATTTACTCACACACTATCCATGCATTCATGAAATCACCCAGGCATTACGTTTGTATCCATCCTTCTACTCAAACACTACTCATACACTCATCCCATCACTCAGGCACTACCCCTGCACTCATGCAATGTTCCAGGCACTACCCATGCACTCATGCAATCACCCAGGCACTACTCTTGCACTCAGCCATTCACTTAGGCAGTACCTATGCACTCATCCATTGACTCAGGCACTACCTATGCACTCATCCATTGACGCAGGCATTATCCTTGCATCCATACTTCTACAGAGGCACTACCTATGCACTTATCCAATCACCCAGGCATAACCCCTGCACTCATGCAATCACTCAGGCACTATACATGCACTCATGCAATCACTCAGGCACAACTGTTGCACTCAACCATTCCCTCAAACACTACCCATGCACTCATCCATTCACTCAGGCACTACCCATGCACTCCTCCAATCACCTAGGCAGTACCCCTTCACTCATGGAATCACCCAGGTACTATCCATGCACTAATGGAATCACTCAGGCACTACTGTTGCACTCATCTATTCCATCAAACACTACACATGCACTCATACATTCACTCAGGCACTACCCAAGCATTCCTCCAATCACTGAGACAGTATCTCTGCACTCATACAATCACCCAGGGACTACCCATGCACTCCTTCAATCACTGAGGAACTACTCTTGCATTCAACCATTCACTCAGTCACTACCCATGCACTCATCCTTCCACTCAATCACTACTCATACACTCATCCCATCACTCAGGCACTACCCCTGCACTCATGCAATGTTCCAGGCACTACCCATGCACTCATGCAATCACCCAGGCACTATTCTTGCACTCAGCCATTCACTTAGGCAGTACCTATGCACTCCTCCAATCACCTAGGCAGTACCCCTTCACTCATGGATTCACCCAGGCACTATCCATGCACTCATGCAATCACTCAGGCACTACTGTTGCACTCATCCATTCCATCAAACACATCGGGCCTGATTCACATAACTAACTTACGTCAAAAACGTAAAGTTAGTACTTTTGGTATTCACAGAATACACTTACTCATTTTGGTATTCACAGAATGCACTTACTCATTTTGGTATTCACAGAATGCACTTACTCATTTTGGTATTCACAGAATGCACTTACTCATACTAACTTTATGTCCGCACTCGTGCCGGAGATTCCGGCCCGGTGGTGGAGATTCCGGCCCGGTGGTGGAGATTCCGGCCTGGAGGTGGAGATTCCGGCCCGGAGGTGGATATTCCGGCCCGATGGTGGAGATTCCGGCTGGTTGTGGGGATTACGGCCGGTGGCGGATTGTCCACCCCCGGCCGTAATCCCCACAACCGGCCGGAATCTCCACCAGTGGGCCGGAATCTCCACCTCCGGGTCGGAATCTCCACCACCGGGCCGGAATCTCCGGCCCGAGTGCGGACATAAAGTTAGTATGTGTAAGTACATTCTGTGAATACCAAAATGAGTAAGTGCATTCTGTGAATACCAAAATGAGTAAGTGCATTCTGTGAATACCAAATGAGTAAGTGTATTCTGTGAATACCAAAAGTACTAACTTTACGTTTTTGACGTAAGTTAGTTCTGTGAATCAGGCCCTACACATGCACTCATACATTCACTCAGGCACTACCCATGCACTCCACCAATCACCCAGGCAGTACCCCTTCACTCATGGAATCACCCAGGTAGTATCCATGCACTCATGCAATCACTCAGACACTACTGTTGCACTCTTCCATTCCATCAAACACTACCCATGCAGTCATCTATTCACTCAGGCATTACCCATGCACTCCTCCAATCGCTGAGACAGTACCTCTGCACTTATGCAATCACCCAGGGACTACCTATGCACTCATGCAATCACTCAGAAACTACTTGTGCACTCAGGCATTCACTCAGGCCCTACCCATGCACTCATCCATACACTCAGGCACTACCCATGCACTCATCCATCCACTCACGCACTAACCATGCATTCATGAAATCATACAGGCATTACTTTTGCACCCATCCTTCCACTCAAACACTAGTTATACAGTTATCTCATCACTCAGGCACTACCCCTGCACGCATGCAATCTCCCAGGTACTACCTATGCACTCATGCAAACACTCAGGCACTATTCTTGTACTCATCCATTCACTTAGGCAGTACCTATGCACTCATCCATTGACTCAGGCACTACCTTTGCACTCATCCAATGATGCAGGCATTATCCTTGCATCCATCCTTCCACAGAGGCACTACCTATGCGCTCATCCAATCACCCAGGCACTACCCCTGTACTCATGCAATCACTGAGGCACAACTGTTGCACTCATCCATTCCCTCAAACACTACCCATGCACTCATCCATTCACTTAGGCACTACCCATGCACTCCTCCAATCACCCAGGCAGTACCCCTTGACTCATGGAATCACCCAGGCACTATCCATGCACTCATGCAATCACTGAGGCACAACTGTTGCACTCATCCATTCCCTCAAACACTACCCATGCACTCATCCATTCACTTAGGCACTACCCATGCACTCCTCCAATCACCCAGGCAGTGCCCCTTGACTCATGGAATCACCCAGGCAGTACCCCTTGACTCATGGAATCACCCAGGCACTATCCATGCACTCATGCATTCACTCAGGCACTACCCATGCACTCCTCCAATCACCCAGGCAGTATCCCTGCACTCATGCAATCACCCAGGCACTATCCGTGCACTCATGCAATCACTCAGGTGGCACTACCTATACACACATCCAATCACCCAGGCACTACCACTGCACTTATGCAATCACCCAGGCCCTACCCATGCACTCATGCAATCACTCAGGTACTACTCTTCCACTCAATCATTTACTGAGGCACTACCCATGCACTCATGCAAAAACAACAATTGATGGACAGAATGCAGAACAAAGTCATACATTCACCCCAGTACAGAGATCTGGGCCTAAATCCATCGTTTTTGCTCACCATGCCATTCCAGTTTGAACCCAGCCATATGCAAATCAGTCTTGACCCTGCGCCCAATGGGAACAGTCCAGCCCGAACTGCCAGGCCAGGTCCTCCCTGGACTGGAAACAAGCATCCTAGGACCAGTTTCGGGGTTTCACCCCTCTTCAGCCAGGATAGCTTGATTCCAGTGGCATGGAGAGCACGGGACCCACGTCTGGGCAAACCCGTGCACTCATCCATACACTCAGGCACTACCCATGCACTCATCTATTCACTCACATAGTACCCATGCATTCGTGTAATCACCCAGGCATTACCTTTGCACCCATCGTTCCACTCAAACACTACTCATACACTCATCCCATCACTCAGGCACTACCCCTGCAGTCATGCAATGTTCCAGGCACTACCCATGCACTCATGCAATCACCCAGGCACTATTCTTGCACTCAGCCATTCACTTAGGCAGTACCTATGCACTCCTCCAATCACCTAGGCAGTACCCCTTCACTCATGGATTCACCCAGGCACTATCCATGCACTCATGCAATCACTCAGGCACTACTGTTGCACTCATCCATTCCATCAAACACATCGGGCCTGATTCACATAACTAACTTACGTCAAAAACGTAAAGTTAGTACTTTTGGTATTCACAGAATACACTTACTCATTTTGGTATTCACAGAATGCACTTACTCATTTTGGTATTCACAGAATGCACTTACTCATTTTGGTATTCACAGAATGCACTTACTCATACTAACTTTATGTCCGCACTCGTGCCGGAGATTCCGGCCCGGTGGTGGAGATTCCGGCCCGGTGGTGGAGATTCCGGCCTGGAGGTGGAGATTCCGGCCCGGAGGTGGATATTCCGGCCCGATGGTGGAGATTCCGGCTGGTTGTGGAGATTCCGGCCGGTGGCGGAATGTCCACCACCGGCCGGAATCTCCACAACCGGCCGGAATCTCCACCAGCGGGCCGGAATCTCCACCTCCGGGTCGGAATCTCCACCACCGGGCCGGAATCTCCGGCCCGAGTGCGGACATAAAGTTAGTATGTGTAAGTACATTCTGTGAATACCAAATGAGTAAGTGCATTCTGTGAATACCAAATGAGTAAGTGCATTCTGTGAATACCAAAATGAGTAAGTGTATTCTGTGAATACCAAAAAGTACTAACTTTACGTTTTTGACGTAAGTTAGTTCTGTGAATCAGGCCCTACACATGCACTCATACATTCACTCAGGCACTACCCATGCACTCCACCAATCACCCAGGCAGTACCCCTTCACTCATGGAATCACCCAGGTAGTATCCATGCACTCATGCAATCACTCAGACACTACTGTTGCACTCTTCCATTCCATCAAACACTACCCATGCAGTCATCTATTCACTCAGGCATTACCCATGCACTCCTCCAATCGCTGAGACAGTACCTCTGCACTTATGCAATCACCCAGGGACTACCTATGCACTCATGCAATCACTCAGAAACTACTTGTGCACTCAGGCATTCACTCAGGCCCTACCCATGCACTCATCCATACACTCAGGCACTACCCATGCACTCATCCATCCACTCACGCACTAACCATGCATTCATGAAATCATACAGGCATTACTTTTGCACCCATCCTTCCACTCAAACACTAGTTATACAGTTATCTCATCACTCAGGCACTACCCCTGCACGCATGCAATCTCCCAGGTACTACCTATGCACTCATGCAAACACTCAGGCACTATTCTTGTACTCATCCATTCACTTAGGCAGTACCTATGCACTCATCCATTGACTCAGGCACTACCTTTGCACTCATCCAATGATGCAGGCATTATCCTTGCATCCATCCTTCCACAGAGGCACTACCTATGCGCTCATCCAATCACCCAGGCACTACCCCTGTACTCATGCAATCACTGAGGCACAACTGTTGCACTCATCCATTCCCTCAAACACTACCCATGCACTCATCCATTCACTTAGGCACTACCCATGCACTCCTCCAATCACCCAGGCAGTACCCCTTGACTCATGGAATCACCCAGGCACTATCCATGCACTCATGCAATCACTGAGGCACAACTGTTGCACTCATCCATTCCCTCAAACACTACCCATGCACTCATCCATTCACTTAGGCACTACCCATGCACTCCTCCAATCACCCAGGCAGTGCCCCTTGACTCATGGAATCACCCAGGCAGTACCCCTTGACTCATGGAATCACCCAGGCACTATCCATGCACTCATGCATTCACTCAGGCACTACCCATGCACTCCTCCAATCACCCAGGCAGTATCCCTGCACTCATGCAATCACCCAGGCACTATCCGTGCACTCATGCAATCACTCAGGTGGCACTACCTATACACTCATCCAATCACCCAGGCACTACCACTGCACTTATGCAATCACCCAGGCCCTACCCATGCACTCATGCAATCACTCAGGTACTACTCTTCCACTCAATCATTTACTGAGGCACTACCCATGCACTCATGCAAAAACAACAATTGATGGACAGAATGCAGAACAAAGTCATACATTCACCCCAGTACAGAGATCTGGGCCTAAATCCATCGTTTTTTTGCTCACCATGCCATTCCAGTTTGAACCCAGCCATATGCAAATCAGTCTTGACCCTGCGCCCAATGGGAACAGTCCAGCCCGAACTGCCAGGCCAGGTCCTCCCTGGACTGGAAACAAGCATCCTAGGACCAGTTTCGGGGTTTCACCCCTCTTCAGCCAGGATAGCTTGATTCCAGTGGCATGGAGAGCACGGGACCCACGTCTGGGCAAACCCGTGCACTCATCCATACACTCAGGCACTACCCATGCACTCATCCATTCACTCACATAGTACCCATGCATTCGTGTAATCACCCAGGCATTACCTTTGCACCCATCGTTCCACTCAAACACTACTCATACACTCATCCCATCACTCAGGCACTACCCCTGCAGTCATGCAATCACCCAGGCATTACCCATGCACTCATGCAATCACTCAGGCACTATTCTTGTACTCATCCATTCACTTAGGCAGTACCTATGCACTCATCCATTGACTCAGGCACTACCTTTGCACTCATCCAATGATGCAGGCATTATCCTTGCATCCATCCTTCCACAGAGGCACTACCTATGCGCTCATCCAATCACCCAGGCACTACCCCTGCACTCATGCAATCACTCAGGCACTATCCATGCACTCATGCAATCACTCAGGCACTATTCTTGCACTCAGCCATTCACTTAAGCGGTACCCATGCACTCATCTATTGACTCAGGTACTACATATGTATTCATTCAATAAAGCAGGTGTTAGCCTTGCATACATGCTTCCACAGACGCACTACCTATGCACTCATCCAATCACCCAGGCACTACCCCTGCACTCATGCAATCACTCAGGCACTATCCATGCACTCATGCAATCACTCAGGCACAACTGTTGCACTCATTCATTCCCTCAAATACTATCCATGCATTCATTCACTTACTGAGAAACTACTTATACACAATTCTAACATTAATCATACAGACATTCATACAATCATTCACTTTCATTATGTACAATTTTTTTTTTTTTACCAGTTTAGGTGGTTCCATTAGAACCTTTTTTTTTTTAGAACAATTTTATATTTTTATGGATTTTCAGAATTATTTTTTTTTGGGGGTGTTTTTTATTTTTTTAAAAAGAAAAAAGAAAAGTTAAACAGTCCAACTCTGCTGTTTCTGTATAACTAGAAACATAAGCAACAACAACAACAAAAATTAACATTTGTGACTCTTGAGGAGTGTCTTAACGGCATCAATGCATAGCTCTCCCACACACAGTGTCGTAAGGCAGTGGCGACAGACGATTGCAGCATCCACCAAGTCCGGAACTATAAGGGGTTGTGGAGTGGTCAAAACAACCCCTGCAGAGGTTGATGGTTGTTGTCCAACATTGTTGGCTGCTTCCTCTTGTCTACGACGCTCCACCTCACGTGCCAGGCGAATTGGATGCATTGTTTGCAGGTGTTTTTTCATTGAAGAAGTACCACAAGATTACTTCTTCTCAGAGCCTCTCGATAAGATTTTGTGACAGATGTTGCATGTCACCTTGCGGGCATTTACTTTTTTTTCACCTTCAGGCACAGTGAAGAAGGCCCACACGATGCTTTCCTTCCTCTTCTTCACTGGCTCTTCCACTTCCTCCATCTGCTCCTCGTGCTCCTCTGGGAAAGCTGCCGCCATTTTTCTTGACTGAAAATGAAAAACACCATAAAAAAAGAAAAATAACAGAGCCTACAAAACAGGTTGTCTTCAAGGCAGACACACCCAAAAAGAAAGGACTGTAACAGGTGTTGGTTCCACCCATGAAGAGACTCAAAAGCTGTTCAGCCAATGAGAAGCTTTCTTTATATGTCACATGGGGTCGCGTAGGGGTCGCGCACCCTACGCGTATCCGTCGCGCACCCATAAAATGTACTAAATGTTATATATAACTGTAATTTGCTATCAGGACATTGTGTTCCAAAGTATTTCAATGAAAACTCTTTATGCAAAACCGATATTTAAATAGGAAACAGTCATGTTTCAGAGTTTTGAAATTACGCCGGAGTCGCGTCTCCTATGCAAACCCGGAAATACGTGGTGGCAGGGTTCGCACACCCACCGCGTAGAATCGCGTCCCCTACGCGATACCATTGAGTCCGCAAAAATCTTTCAAAAACATTTGAAAACAAATTTAAAACACCTTTATTACTATTTTTATGTAGTCAGTAATAAACCTCTACGTCTAAAACATATTTTATTTGTTCTAAATGTGTTTTTGAGATTGACATTCATATACCGGATTGGCGCACCCATCGCGTGGGATCGGGTAGGGTGCGCGACCCTTTTTTGTAAATTTAAAAAAAAATAGGTAAAAAAGATATTTATTATTAGAATACAACAAAACAACTTTCATAGTATTAAAAGCAATCTTACAAAATTTAACTTAGCATAATATGATTGAAAAAAACTATACATTTAAAAAATATATATTTTTCAATTGAAAATTCTATTATATTATGTCACACTGATCAAAATTACAAACAATAAAAGTGTTAATTATATAGATAACACTATAAATCATTCATCAGCTATGTTATATATTTTTTTAAAACAGATTATAATTATTTTAAAACAAAATAAAAATACTTAAAAAGACATAGATAGGGGGCGTGGCTGAGCCGCGAAGCGCGATGGCTGCAGCTTAGCAAGGCTCCGTTACCTTCGATCTTCCCCCGTCTATCCGTTACCATTATCCGTGGCCCAGAAGAAATAAATTGCTGGCGGAGGGCTTCCGGGGCCGAACCCTGCTGGTGTGGGCTCCGTGGATCGGCCGGAGTCCCGGGTAAAGGCACGGCGACCGGGCGGCCTGTCAGGGGCGTCTGAGCCGGGACCTCGAGTGGCTGTAGTGGCGGAGGTGACCGCCCGGCGAGCCTGATAGCCGTCTCCACAGCGCAAATCCGGAGATCGGCCAGCACTTGGCATCCCTCCCCCTGGATAATTGGTACTGCTGCGTGGTCCGGATTCAGGATCGCTGAGGACTGCGTCGGCGGTCTGCGGGGAGATCGCGGGCCGGGAGGTCGAGCGGAGGTGGGAGCGGCTGTGCGCATACGCCACGCTGGGCTGTGCCACTTCGCCCTCCGTTTTGCTACACCGCCGGGCTCCGGGTCCTGCCCGGTCGCTTCTGAGTCACCCGGCGCGGCTCGGTGGGGAAGAGGCAGTGTGGACCCACGGAGTGCGGGGGGCGCCCGCTTGCACCGGAGCCACAGGCCATCTAAGCTGGGCCGGTGGGGGCGAGCTTGCGCGCCCGGACTGCCGCTGCTTCCCACTTGTGGTGTTCAGAGTGAGCCCCCCTATCATCTAGGGCCTTTGAGTTTGTGACGGCTGGCGTGCAGCACACTCCGTGGACCTCTGACTTGAGGCTAGACTGTGCCCGGGACTGGCCAGGGAATACTAACGCCGGACACTGTTGCCCTGCGGGCGCCTTTTGATTCCCCCCCCGGGCATCGCATCCCATGGCGGCTGTGCCCTAGACCTCTTTGGCTGACGGTCTCAGCTATTCTTATTAGCAACCTGAATAGAGACATAAGGCACCAGTTCCGGCTGCAGGCTTCTGTCTGATACCTACCTGACGACAAGACCTGGTACCCGACAACACCTGGCCGGAGGCTCGACTGGGGTGGGACTGGTGTCCCAGTCACCGGGTGCGACCGCTGATATCGGGCCCTGTGGCGCTCTCCTGTCGCCGTCACGACTGGAACACTTGTTGGAGGCGTGATGTCAGCCGCCAGGGGTAACAAATCCGTGCAACAGAACAAGCTGGATCGCTACACCCTCCCCAAGACGTCCCTGCCTGCCTCCTCGCCTACAGGCGAACAGGGAGGTCTACAGAAACAGGTGGACCAGGAACCCACCCTTAAAGATGTCCTGGAGGCAATTGCTGGAATCAAGACGTCGTTGGAACAAAAGATGGACACAATAACCATAGAAGTTAATCTGCTGCGCGCCGACCTCACTAAAAACAATGAACGGGTCAAGCAAGTGGAACTCACGACTACGAGCCTAGTGGAAGACACATCCCAGCTGCAGACCGAGGTCAAAGACCTGCAACTGTTCCGAAAAGCGGCGGAAGCCAAACTAGACGATTATGAAGGGCGGCCTCGGCGCAATAACGTGCGAATTTTAGGGGTCCCGGAAAAAACAGAGGGGCAGGCCACTGATCTATTTGTGGAGGATCTTATCCTCCATCACCTGCAACCCAAGGGGCTTAGTAAATTCTTTGTTGTCGAGAGGGCCCACAGAATTCCCGGGGGTCGGCCGAGGCCTGGGGCCCCTCCCCGCCCGATCCTGGCCAGGATCCTCAACTTCCGGGACCGCGACGTGATACTCCAACATGCCAGAAGGGGACCCCCACTTCGTTACGACAATTCGGATATAACCTTTTTCCCGGACTTTACTCAACTGGTCCAGAAACAGAGGCGTTCCTTTTAGGAATCAAAAAGACACTGAGAGACAAAGGGTACAAATACGCCATGTTGTTCCCAGCCAGACTTCGGGTGGAAGCTGAAGGTAAAGCCTGGTTCTTCGAGTATCCGGAAGCAGCGGCGGATTGGTTGGAGAGCCGCTGAACGGCAATCCGGTACAAAATGTGAGGTGCCGTTAATGGGCTGTGGGAGGGGGGACCAACGGGTGGGGGCGGGAGCCATATAGCAACGCAGGGAGCACTGACTGTGGTTTGAGATCGCGACACGTGCCGGAGAGTGTCATGAGACCCACACGTCGGGTATGAACCTTCCTCACGTAGATGAGTCAAATTCGAGTTGCACTTCAGGGCTTTGCGGGTATGTTCAATCCGTAATGGGGAGGGGGGAGGGAACACCACGCACCCCACTTTTCTACGTTTAGTTCACTTGTGGGGCGACAGGCACTCTGCAAGTTGATTCATGGGCAGTTTGAAGCCGGGATCGCAGGGACGCAGGGAGGGGGTGGTTGGGAAGGGCCATTACAGTTGTTATGTTTTGAATGTTATGTTAGAATTGTTTTATCGACTACACCACTCAGTAGAGCAGCGCAGGCAAAACACCTTAGTCTGATTCCGGATGGATACTCAAAGGGATATTGGGGTTAAGGTCCTTAGTTGGAATGTAAATGGGCTTGGCGATAAAGTCAAGCGGAGTATGGCACACCAATACATCAAGAGACAGGCCCCGGACGTTATCCTTCTACAAGAAACGCACCTGGTGGGGAACACATGCAAGGCAATGAATAGGGGTGGATACACACTGGCGGCTCACGCAGGCTTCACAACTGGGTCGCGGGCGTGGGTATCCTGGTCAGGAACTCGTTCCCTTTGCAATACAATCCACATGGTCCGACGACCGGGGGAGGTTTCTGGGGATTTCGGGTCTCTGGGAGGGTAGAGTCACTACGTTTGTTTCAGCGTACGTACCCCCGGGCCTTCAGGAAGCCACATTTAACGATCTGCGGTCGATCCTGTTGTCTCTCCCTGAGGGCCTCCTTATATTGGGGGAGACTTTAATGCAGTGGTTTCAGGGGCATTGGATCGTCACCCCCAGAGATATCAAACCTGCGCATAGGTGGTTGCCAGACTTCCTTGACGCCATGGGGTTGGTGGATGGGTGGAGAGTTCGCAACCCAAGTAGGAGCCAATACACCTTCTTGTCGGGTGCCCATCGCAGTCTCTCCCGCATCGATTATATCCTAGTCCCAGCGATACAAGCAGTTAATATTCGAGAAATTCGCCATCTAGGCAGGGGCATATCTGATCATTCACCGATCTGGATGCATGTCGTCTTAGGCCAGATGAGTGCCGGGAGAGTCGCCCCCATCAATCCATGGCATCTCCGAGACCCTGACGCCCGTAAGAAAATAATTAAGGCCACAGATCAATATTTTCAGGAAAACGTGGGCACAGTCGAATCCGCCCAGACCCTGTGGGAAGCCTACAAAACGGTAATCCGGGGCAAGCCCTCTCCCTGATAGCAGGTAAGAAAAAAGATAAGGATAAAGACCTGGTGCAGGCGGAGGACGAGATACTCAGATTGGAAGGAGAGCTAGAACAGGCAGTAACCCCGGAGAAGCTACATCTCTTGCATCTAAAACAAGATGAGTTCAAAGCCTTGGCAGCAGATAGGGCCAAGGCTCAAGGAAGGGACACGCAGAGTAGAATCTATGAGCACGGGGATAAAGCTGGGAAGTTAATCGCATGGCTAGATAGGAAAGAGTGGGCCAACCGGCTTGTGCCAGAGCTGCAGCGGGTGGATGCTGACCCTACTACTGATCCGCAGGCAATCGCGGACCAGTTCGCTGACCATTATCAAGCAGTGTACAGCTCGACCGGGCGGTACACAGAAGATGAGAGCCGTGCCTTGATTCAGGATATCACACTTCCCGCTCTAACAGATGATAGCCGGAAGTATTTAGAGTCTGATTTCTCAGATGATGAAGTAGCTCAGGCAATAAGGGCAATTAACTCGGGAAAAGCTTCCGGTCCCAATGGTTTGCCGATCGAGCTCTACAAGCTCAGGCCTGATAAAATAGCTCCATATCTTCGCTCGATGTTTATAGACAGCAGAGACAGAGGGACACTCCCAGAGGATCAAAGGTTAGCAAATATTGTAGTTATCCTCAAAGACGGTAAGCCCAAAACCAGCTGTGCCTCGTATAGGCCCATATCCCTTCTTAACGCGGAGCCCAAAATTCTGGCGAAACTGCTTGCGATCCGGTTAGTAAAAGTGATAGATAGCCTGGTGCACCCCGACCAATCGGGCTTCATGCCACATCGCAACACAGCCTTAAACTTGCGCAGAGTGCACGGGGTATTGAGTAGGGCAGCCACCATTCGGGAGCCGGCGGTGTTGGTCTCGCTAGACGCCACCATGGCGTTTGACATGGTGGAGTGGCCATACCTCTTTGCTGTACTTGACAAGATGGGATTCGGTCCCGTATTCGTGAGTTGGGTCCGTTTACTATACTCGGAGCCACTGGCGCAAATAGTGGTGAACAACCGCAAATCAAGGGTATTCCAACTAGGCCGTGGCACGCGACAGGGGTGCCCATTGTCCCCCCTCCTGTTTGCTCTGGCTCTGGAGCCCTTAGCGGCGTGGATCCGCAGGGACCCTGTTATCCGCGGTATGCGATGGTCCCCAGAGTGGGAAGATAAGATATCCCTATACGCGGATGATATTCTATTATACCTGTCTTCACCGAGAGCCTCTATAACACGCACACTTGATATTTTAGCAGTGTTTGGCAGATATTCCGGATTCACTATAAATTGGTCTAAGTCCGTTGTTTACATCCTGCATGGAGACCCACCGGTGCTCCCGAGGCATTGCCCAATCCAGATAACGACAGAGGGTTTTCAGTATCTGGGCATCTTCATTTCTCTGAGCCCCACGCTTCGCTCTACCCGGAATCTCTTACCGCCAATGCAGAGGCTGAAAAGGGACGTGAAGAGCTGGAAGTCTCTGCCACTCTCGTTGCTGGGCAAAGCCGCCCTTTTTAAAATGATGGCACTGCCCCGTTTCCTCTACGCCCTTCAAAATTCACTAGACCTAGTTCCCAAAGTGTACTTTCAAGAAATTGAGAGCCTCCAGAGGGATCTCTTATGGGACGGAAAACCCCGAATCGCGTTACCCAAACTCACCCTAAACTGGTATGATGGTGGCATTAGCCTCCCTGATATTAAAAAATATTATTGGGCGACCCATCTAGCGGCCATTAATCATGGGACCTATGGACACCCGGACGACCCGGGATACGCCATGGACAGATGGCTCCTCCCCGGAGGAAACTACAATAGGGCGCTTTATTCTAGACCCAATAAATATCCCTGACGGGACCAACAGCGCATTCGGTTCAGGTGTGGCATGTGGCGAACAAGCAGTTGGGTTGGGACCGCCGACTTACCCTTGTAACACCCCTATGGAGCGCCGAGAAGCTAGGGAACATGTGGCAAACCAAGGGATTCGATAAATGGGACCTCATCGGAATCTCCCAGATTCGAGATCTCTGGGTTGGGGATGAAATCCTCCCGTTCCCTTCCCTTCAGCGACAATATTGCCTGGCAGATACAGAACGATTTAGATATCTTCAAATTCAGCACGCCCTCCAGACACACCTCGGCGGGCGCTCCTCCCTCCCAGAGGCCTCTCCCTTGGAGAGCAGAATACTTGACGGCCACTTACCCGAAAAGGCCATCTCCTTGATTTATAAAAAACTAATTAATAATATGGAAGATCCACTCCAGTCCCTCAGGGAGAAGTGGGTGAGAGATGGCTTGGAACTAGACGAGGAAGACTGGCAGGAAGCGGTCTCCTCCCCGAGGGGGGTGGCGATCCAGGCCAGACTGCGACTAGTGCAACTCAAAATCCTCCATAGGATTTACATCACCGGACCAGGCTTGGTTCGCATGGGCAGGGCGGACAGTGGGGAGTGCAGACGCAGATGCGGGAGAGATGGCACCTTTATCCACATTATATGGGAGTGTGAACGAATACAGCCCTACTGGCAAACTATACACCGCACACTCAGCGAAGTCCTCACCACAGAAATACTTCCGGAGGCACGCAGGTGCCTTCTGAACATCTGGGAGCCAACAGATCTCACCTCCTACACTAAGCAGTGGGCAACATTGGCGGTCATGATTGCAAAGAGGAACATCGCACAACACTGGGGGGCCCACCAACCACCCGAAATAAGAACGTGGAAGGAAGATCTAGACTGGTGCATGTCCAGAGAAAAGTCAGTCTACATAGCCAGAGGGTGTCCCAAGAAATGGAATAGGATCTGGGGGCCATGGAACTCATACAGGGGAGATATCTGTACCCCCCCCGGCGCCACTGAATGAAGATGAGGACAGTACACCCCCTTAATTGTTATAGATTGACCATTTTGATTTGAATCCTTGATACCCGGTTTTATAGCGGTTGAAATGTATGTGCGCTCTAAATAATCTCTTAATGTGATGTATATGTCGATTATATTTTAATAAAAAGAATTATTTAAAAAAAAAAAAAAGACATAGATAGAAAATAAAAAATACTTACAAACATGTTTTCATAAATAAAATCATGTACAAAAACATAGAAATTCACTGAAAAAATCACAAGTTTCAGGGACATTATAGTTGCAAATTAGCATTTAAAAAACCTTAGAAATTCACTGAAAAAACACAGGTTTCAGGGGCATTATAGTTAGGGATTAGCATTTAAAAAACCTTAGAAATTCACTGAAAAAAACCACAGGTTTCAAGGACGTTATAGTTAGGCTGACATTTCACTCGTACAAAACCAGAGAAATTCGGCCGTTATAGTTAGCTGAGCTAACTATAACTCGTGCCCCCACAATGCACTGCTGATGACATCACATATTACATTACTCATGACATGGTCAGTGACATCACTGATGACATCACTGATGACATCTCAAATGACATCACTGATGACATCATCCAGTGACTGTGTGTTTCTAAAAAGTTACACACAAGCACTGACCATGTTATGAGTGATGTAATATGTGACGTCATCAGCAGTGCATTGCGGGGGCGCGAGTTATAGTTAGCTCAGCTAACTATAACGGCCAAATTTCTCTTTTGTACGAGTGAAATGTCAGCCTAACTATAACGTCCTTGAAACCTGTGTTTTTTTCAGTGAATATATATTTATATATGTATGTGTATATATATATATATATATATATATATATATATATATATATATATATATATATATATATATATATATAGAGAGAGAGAGTTTAGTATAGAAAATTTTGAAATATTTGCATATTGAGACTTTTGTGATTGATATTTTAGCTATGATAATAAGGTATAACGGTATTCCCTACTTGATATTCAGGATTCACACGTTATGAGCCCATTCACGCCAACGCCAGGGATGGCGAAATAGTGTCCTCGATGGCAGAACTGGCAGCAGCTCTCCATGTAGAACACCTAGTTCCCCTTTAATCTATATTAGGCGGGGGACGGTGGGATGTTGAGTTGGGTGGACAGTATATCCGCCGTGTGTGCCAGAAGTCCACTTACCGCGTACTTCTAAATGACCCTCTAAGTCTTCATATCTGCTTACCAACTCAATTTTGTGAAATACTTTTCTTGCACTTTCTGTGCGATTTGGATTGCACATCATGGACAGAGGTACAAAAGACAAGGCACATCCGAATATAACTCACTCAGAGTTAGGGGGCAGGATATGTCACAACCGTACAATGGAATTTGCACAACAGTTATCGCAGAGTGGGAGGATGTGGGCAGGGCAGTACTGATAGCGCAGCAAGGCTTTTCAGTTCTGTGCCTGCACTTTTTTACCCTCTTGTCTCAAAATGTCCGCTAACAGTCCCTTTAATGTTCTCATCATGTCACTGCATCCCCTTGATCGAGAGAACTGAAAGCAAGATGAAGAATAAAAGAAAGATATCGTGTATTTTTTTTAAGCTGAGCCGCCAACGCTATATCTGGTACTGCAACATTAATGCTGAATAGGCACAAGCATTTGGAGTGGGGGTGTGAGGGGGAGTCGGCTGATTTTTGAAAGGGAGTCGATAAGCCTTGTTATGTTTCTTTGCCGAAGGAGAAGCGGAAATTATATTGACTTAAATGTGTGGGATTCAGAAGGGGCCATATGTTCTCACTTTGCGCTTTGTTTCTAATAGATAGGCAGAAATCTTTGATGTGTGGATTGGCACAGTAGGGTGCTTGCTGCTGCACAGAGAAGATGCTAAATGGGGCGGCTACGAGGGGGCACATGAAACTCTATTAGCCATGCAGCAGCAAAAGCAGAACGGCAAAGCCAATGATAATGTACATCTGTTTCAGGGAATTTATAAGCTTTGAACATTTTTTATGTGCAGATAAGTGGATCCTTTTCTTACCATAACTTGGAACTTCAAAGCAGATTGTGTGGATAATGCAAATTGCTGAAATATGAGCTTTTCCTACAAAGAGGTTTCCAGAAACGGTGAAAAAAAAAGAATTAAGGCTAATTGATGTCACAGTCTTTTATGTGCAGTGTAAAAACTCTACAAAAATTGATTTTTACGAAATAGGGGATTCATGTAAAATGTGAGTCGGTCGTTCCCCTGCGAAGTCACTCGTTTTAGTGTAATGTAATGTCCTGTGAATTATGTATTTAGCTCGCTGTAAAGTGAAGTGGAAATTGTTCTTGAAATAAAACAGACAGTGTAATTGTATCAAAGTCCATCATATTGTGATCATAGGAAAGAGGCTGATTTGAAGTGGGTGGGCCAGACAGCACATCTCTAATACTTGCTTCTTTCTCCTCTCTCCACAGTGCACATTTTACCACCACACTTTTGGAACCCCCTGACTCTGAACCAGGAAGTGACCCATTTCTTTCATACACTATGCAGTGCTGGACAGCAGAAGTCAAATATCACCCCAGTAAGAAAATAATGAGTATTAATTTAGGTGAGTGTTAAGTGCCTTCAGACAGACCTGCAGATTACCGTTCTGAAACATGACAGGGCTGATCCAGCATTTAATGCTTCTGAGGTTGTGAAACAAGATCGTTGAAGTTGACTAATAACACTCTGGGCTCAAGTCACAAAACTGTTTCAATGACTAGTTGTTTTTCAGTGTGATTTGTTCATGAATTTACAGGAGTATGGCATACAGGGCCCAATTCATAAAAACATATATTAGCGTAAAAGTAGGTTTAAGAACAGCATCACTTAATTTACACCTGTCATCTATACACAAAAACACTCATGGGAGGTAACTGATTTTACTAGTGCATAATTATACACCCTGACTGCGTACAAATATGCAGTACTAAATCTCACACAAGAGGTGGGGAGTAGGATGGGAAAGGCATGGTTTACCTTGTGATTTTCTGAACCCCCACAAACGTGTTTCTTAACAATCACAAACTCTTTTGTGATCCCTTCCCACCCTTGAAATGGGGAGTTACTCTTTCCAATTTCTTGAGTAACCCCCCTTCCAGGGAAGGAATGGGAACGGGACACCCTCAAACTTTGAGAGGTTGCAAGGCAAGGGATTTCTCTTCTGAAAAATGTTTTCCTTACGGAGAAAAAGAGACGAAAATGAACATTTGTACATTCAGCTGCCTTTGCCCAATGAGTAGTTTGCCCCTTTCTACAACAGCACTTTCGGGAAACAGCAGATATCACATGGCATTCCCAGGAGTACACCTAGAAAGCAGAAACTGGAAAATCTTAACGGGCACACTGTTAGGAAGGCTTGTGAACTGTCAAAAATCATACATTTCAGCGGGGTCTGGTGGCTTAGTGGACTAATGCATTCACTGTAGAGGCCTATGTTTGACCTCCTAATCGCAGGTTCAAATCCCTGTGGGTCCACTCAGCCTTTTATCCTCCTGAGGTGATAAAATGAGTGCCATTGATTTGGTTAACAATAAACATCTGTTATTCAGCGCCAAGATACCTTTGCATGAGCGTGCACTTTACAACGACATCTTCTGCTATTTCCTCATGAGCAGGAGTATGTGCATGGGTAGAAATGTTTCTTTGTGAGTTAGATCCTCATACTCACCTATCTGATTCACAAAGGATTTTTTGTGTAGGTAAGTATGTCTTAATCCTAGAAATTCAAGAGTAAGTCACAACCATGTGTGGTACAAGAAATAGACAGAGAAAATGTTGTGAAGCAAACCTTGTAATCGAGGAGTAACTCACATTGAAGCCTGGAGTAAACTACAACTTTTCACAGAAACGTTTTTGAATCAGACTCTCATTGTTCAAGCGCCGATGGGTGTTTCTGTTTGTAGTCTGAACTTTATAAATGTTTTTTAAACATGCTTTCATTTTGTTGCTTTCAGTAAACAAAAATGTACAGCTTTACACAGCGTAGTTAATCAAAGAATCTGTGTTTCGCTATAATTCTATAGCATATAAAGTACATAAAATATATACATATCCGCTAGTCATGATCAGGATAAACAGTATAGTTCTAGCATTCCACTCATCATGCGGATTTTCTTATGTCGGATCCAGTCCCTGATGATAGTCCCCCCACATGCCCCATACTTGACGGTATTTCTGAGGGCTTCCTCTGGATGTATACACATGTTCCTCAATTTTTGTGAAATAGTCCATGCCCCTGGTCAATGCCCCCATGGAGGGTGCATTGTCTAGTGTCCAGTGGTGGGCGATGTCTCCTTTCACAATCAATAATCCTGCTGCTGCAAAACGGCCTGTACATATAGGGCCTCCCATTGGTCCGTGAAGCCCAGGAGTCGTATCTTGGGGTCAAGCTGCATTGTTCTGCCCACAAATCTGAACAGTGTATTGTGTATGTGGGTCCAGTATGTTTGTGTGATTGGGCAAACCCAGACCATACTGTAAAAGGTTCTCAGCTCATCTTTACATCGTATACAATGTTGATCATTTCGATCTCTCGTCCTGCTTAGTATGGCGGGACTATAATAAACCCAAAGTAAGAATGTCATTTGAATGGGCCTAAGGTGCATAGATATACCCGTGGGGCCATCTCCCCCTCCACCCAATCAGCATCATCTAGGGGACCCACATCCTGTACTCATCTATCAACAATTGCATTAACCCATGAGGGTGTTGGCCAATAGTATTTGGTATATCCTGGATATTCCCTTTTTCCTCAAACTTCGATATTGCTAAATTAGCTTCCAGGGAGCTGTAATCTGGGTAAGCATCTAGCTGAACAGCATGGGCATCTAAGGCATGGTGTAATTGGAAGTAACAATAAAGTTGGGATTTATGCACGTCATAAGTGTCCACTAACTATGCCAATGACCTAATGTAGCTGCCTTTCCAAATATCAATTAAGTCCCAGGAGTGGAAGCCTCTGAGGCATGCTGTGTGTTGGAGCAGTGGTGTAACATAGGCCCCTGCAACCCCCGCAGTGCGGGGGACGCCAATCTCCAGGGGGCCCCCTCAGCACAATACCCTGGCCTGAGAGCGCCTTATTGAGTCTGGAGGGGGCCCACCATGCACCTTGCAGGGGGGCCCACTCAAGCTCATTATGCCACTGTGTTGGAGCCAGGTACCACAAAAACAGCCAGTCATTTAGGCCTAGAAGCTGGCTTACATAATAATATAAAGAGACATCCGCCACCCCCAGTCCTCCTTCATAGGATGAAAAGACGCATTTCCGGAATGCAATATGTGCCTGCCTACCCACAGATAAGAATGCTGTGATAGTGGATTGAAATACAGCAGCAGGATTTTCAGAAGACTAATACTGCCGGATGTATAGCAAATGAGGAAGCACACAGTGGCAGCTCCTCCGCTGAGGCGGAGGAGCGTCGCCGCACTGCTTTAAGCAGTGGAAATGAAGGTAAAAATAAAATGATAATAACTGGATGCTATTATCATTTTATTTGTTCCTGCATCTTTGCGGGTGGGGCTGTTCTGCTCTCAGAGCAGGGGAAGGAGTGGTGGCACTCTGAATAGCGCGCATGAATGTTTGACTGGCAGTGCAGGATTGTGATTGGTCAGGGGAGCCTGGCTGCTTCCTCTTCTGGCTGGAGTAGAGGGACGAGGATGACGAGGGACGGTGCGGAGAGACGTGAGGAGCTAAGTTTTCTTTTTTAATCTTTACCGCCGCTCGCACCGCCACCCCTGATCCGTGTCAGCCGCTACTGGAAGCACAATCAATTCAAATAGAGCTCCTCTGCCTGAGATATTGAGAGTTCTGATCTGCAAGGTTTCCTCATTAGGCGCGTAGGCTCTCTGGGGGGTGAGGGCACCAGTCATGCCCAGATATTTAAAGTGGTCTGTTGCTTTCCGTAATGTCATTATTGCCTCCATTTTGCTATGCTCTCCTGTAATTGGCATGTAGGTCGACTTGTCCTAGTGAACACAGTCTGCAACATTTACATCAATCTGGGCAAGGAGCGTATGACTAAGATGTCATCCGTGTACAACGATAGTCTGTCTTCCTATGAACTTTCCCAACTAAAACCTGTGGATCTGTGCATGTCACCAGACACACCATGCTAGTGGCTCAATAAGTGATGCAAATAAAAGGGGTGAGAGGGGGCGCCACTTTCTTGTTGCCCTCTGTATAACAAAGGTGGAGGGAGAGCTCCATTTACCCTAGCTGCTGCCCAGGTGTCAGCATAAAGGGCTCGGATATAGATATATCTGGAATAGTACTCTAAAATTCATCCGGACTAATAGCCAAAACCTTAAGGGCCAGTGAACCAAGTCAAAAAACTTCTCCAAATCATTTGAGATGAGTGCTCTTTGGTCAGTGTAGCTTCATGACAGTTTTAGGTCACTATTCAGATGTCCCAGACAATGTTATGTTATGTTAACACAATGTATAAGGGGATACTCCAGGGCTATTAAAACTAGCCAAGCCCAGTGGGAGGCCAGCATAAGGGAGGATCTATTAGAGGCGGTAAGGCTTAGAGACAATAAAAGGTATAGAGCGCACAGCTGCCCCTGCAATGGGGCTTCCCTGCGCTTCCCACCAATGACAACTAAAATCCACCCAAGAGAGAAGAGGAGGGAGGATACCGAACCTCCTAATAGGTGAAGAGCCGAGTTTTGAGCTTTTTCCTGAAATCGAGATGGGTCAATGCCAAGCTCTATAAATTATTATTATAGATATATGTATACTCCATTTGATTCCCTGTCTTGTCTGTCCTGAAATCCTGTCTGATGGGGGTTTGGCAACACATTATCTTCTTCTTCAAGATAGGAAAGTAATTGTGGTGTGAAACTCTGATTAAATAACAGGCATAAAATAAGCCAATACTTCTATTTGTCACCTTATTGTTTGGCAGATTCTGTAAGTGGTAATGTGGATGGGTGAGTGGGTGAATGTTAAAACTGTGTCAGTGGTGAATGAATGCATGAATGGATTAATGTGTGATTGATTGAGTGCTTGGATGAATAGATGAGGAAGAAAATGCATGAATGGATGAAAGGGTTATGCAGAGACCAATGACACTCTAAATGAAGAGTTATCTTATTTGTAACCTTCACTCCACTGTGAGGACTATCTTACTATGATGAATGTAACGAACAAATCCCTCCATCCACTCCACCCTTTCCTCAAATAGGATGAATCCCATCTCTCTCAGAGACCTGAGCATTCTATCAGTAGCCAAGGTCCAAACGCCTTAAGATGCATATTGTATAGAACACAATTTCACTTACGCTGGAGTAATTTCAGTAATTCTGCATTACACTTTGAGATGGAATTACTGATAATAATGCAATTACGTCTGCTCGCGTACTTAAGAGTAATTGTGGGGAAATAAATCCTACTGCAAGAGCACATTTAAGAGTGTGAGTAGATGCTCGCACCGCTGTTTGTGTTCTGTTCCATCTAGCGTTGTTTTCTTAGTACAAATGCATCCTTGCATCCATTTGGGATGCAAGGGTGCATTTTGTGCTAAGAAACTAGCAACGCATGAGCTTGGAACAATAACGAGGGGTAAGTAAAGGGGCTGGGGAAGCAGTACACCAGAGAGAAGGAGCAAAAACGAGAAAATGCATGAACTCTGTTGGAGTACTGAATCTTAAGGGAAAAAGTAGTTCCTTGAATGTAAGCAGTAAAAGGAATCAAGTTATGCAATAACAAGGATGGCAAAAATGCTATACTTCAGCAGAAGACAACCACAAGAAGGAGAAGGTAAGCCATTGTATAAGAAGCAGGCAAATGACCTTGACAAGGAAGCCAACCAATGATAAGCAAAAGGCTGACCCAAAACCCAGTATATGTATGTATTTAAGCTTATATAGCGCTCAGCTACCCCCAACGGGGGTGTCCCGGCGCTTGCAGATACAGTGGAGGGTGAAGGCAAGTTAAAAATGTCGAGTCCTAGTTTGCTAAAGGAGACTGAAAAGCCAGGTCTTCAAATCCTTCCGAAAGATAGATTCCGACTTGGCTTTCCTAATATGATCAGGCATGGAGTTCCACAGGGTCGCAGTTTTAACGGAGAAGGACCGTCCTCCTATTCTAGACTTAGAAAAACGGGGGATGACAAGGCACTCATGATGATTGGATCTTAGGGTCCTGGACTGATGGTATTTGCGAACTCTCTTCTTTAGATATTGCGGACCAATATCATTAAGTGCTCTGTATGCAAGAGTAAGTGCCTTAAATTCAGTTCTTCTCTTAACAGGCAGCCAATGGAGGCTACGCAAATGAGGGGATATATGATGTCTTAGTGGGATGTTCCTAATAAGCCTGGCTGCTGCATTCTGCACAGTTTGCAGTTTCCTAAGCAGGTAAGCTGGCAACCCGATGTAGAGACTATTTGCATAGTCAAGCTGTGATGTAATCACCGCATGGACTATTGTTTTCCTACAGTCCATAGGTAGGAAGTAGAGGAATCTCCGAAGGGCCTTCAATTTCCAAAAGCAGGACGAGGAAACATGAGCTATCTGAGTTCTACATGACAGGGAAGTGTCTAGTTTGAACCCTAAATTCCTTGCAGACAAGACTGGAAGAGGAGGAGGATTAAGTTCTGCGGGCCACCAGAAGTCTGATAATGGAGGTGAGGGCTGGTTGAAAAATTGCACTTCCGTTTTTTCTGTGTTCAGCTTTAGGCAGTTAGCTGTCATCCAAGCTGAGATGTCCATGAGACACTGCCTAAAGTTTGAAAAACCGGCCTCAGAGCAATCTTGGAAGGAGAACACAAGCTGCGTGTCATCAGCATATGAAACAACATCTACTCCACATTGCCTTACCAAAGGGGCCAGGGGGGCGAGGTAAACATTAAAAAGGGTCGGGCTAAGGGCTGAACCCTGAGGCACTCCACAGATCACAGGGCGAGACTTTGAAGTGTAACGATGCAACCGAATTCTCTGGGAGCGGCCCTCTAGGAAGGAACAGAACCAAGCTAAAGTAGTCCCCGTCACTCCCAACTGTTGAAGCCTATCTAAAAGAATCTTATGAGACACTGTGTCAAATGCTGCTGACAGATCCAACAGCACCAGCATTGCACAGTTCCCATTATCCATTGTCTCCCGGACAGTTTCTGCTACTTCGAGTAGAGCTGTCTCCGTGCTGTAACCTGCTCTAAATCCCGACTGAGTGTCGTGAAGCAGTTTATTAGATTCAAGAAATGTGGACAGTTGTTTTTGCACTTCTTTTTCGAGAATCTTAGCAGGTACTGGCAAAAGGGAGATGGGTCTAAAGTTTTTTAATATTGTAGGGTCTGCATTCTCCTTTTTGAGGATTGGTTGGACAGTAGCGATTTTCCAGCTAGATGGATAAATGCCAGTTTCCAATGAGGTGTTCCAGAGCTGGTTTAGCGCAGGGTTAAGCAGTGGAGCTAATATTTTAAAAACCTAGCCGGGCAAGGGTCAAGTGGAGACCCGGATTTGGTTTTGTCCAACTGCTTGAGGGAGGTAGCCAAATCTAAAGGGCTAAATTCAGACCAGATATTTGTGGGGAGGGGGCGAGACAGAGATGTGTTGAACGGATCTGTCTCAGGAAAGGCTGCATAGATGTCATGGATCTTTTTCTCGAAAAAGATCGAGAGATCCTCACAGAGTGTGGCAGAGGGAACTATATTGCTTTTCATTGCCTCTGGTTTAAGGAAACCCTGAACAATTTTAAAAATTTCCTTAGTTGAGTTGTCTGCTGATTTTATTTGATTGGCAATATGATTCTTGATAATATTGCGTTTTAGTTTATGAAACTGTTTTATTGCCTTTCTGTATGTGATTTTTGCTTCAGGGTCGTAAGCAGCACGCCAGGCCCGCTCAAGTTTCTTGCAGCGGCTTTTTCTGCTCGAAGTTCTGGTGTAAACCAGAGGGCAGAAGATGTGTTCCTGGCCTGTTTCGTTGTTTTCATGGGAGCTATTTGATCAAGGGCCGATGTGACCCAATGATTAAAGGTTACAGTATCACTGTTCGGGTCTCCGGTGAATGACAGAGGAGCGTTTTCTAAAACAGGTCCTAGTACTTCAGGGGTAACTTTCCTCCAATTTCTTCTAACTTCATATTCAGATTTTATAACATTGTGGTTTGTACCGATAGATAGAAAAAAGGAATAAGATTGTGGTCGGACCATAAAAGGGGGATAGGATCTTCAGTTGTTAAGGTGGAGATATTTGTAAAAATAAGATCCAAGATGTGGCCAGCCCTATGTGTGGGTTTGTGGACCAGTTGTTTAAGATTCAGTCCTGTCAATGTCTCCGCTAATTGGATGGATGTGGGGCATAGAGCATTGTCCATATGGACATTAAAGTCCCCTAAAACTATGAAGTTGGTATATTTTAAAGAGAGATCAGCGATCCGGTCGCACATTTCCCATAGTTCAGCGGGCTTAGATGTTGGTGGCCTATAGATCAGCAGTCCCGCAATGGTAAAAATAGGGGAGATTGTGATGTTAAAAAACAGTGCTTCTATTAGGTCAGTATGTTCGACCCTTTTGTGTGAGATCTCCCAATCATTTCTAATAATCACCGCAAGTCCACCCCCCACTCTGTTACCCTCCCGATTTTCTGCCACTATTTTATAGCCTTTAGGGATTGCCCTTGCAATATCGGGGTTAGAGTTCTCTCTCATCCATGTTTCCGTTAGGAAGATGATATCCCAGGACTTTGAATCAAGTAGAAGCCAAATGTTGTCTGCATGCTTAGGAAGTGACCTAGAATTAATTAGACAAGCATTTATCTTGGGGGTTGACCTATTACTGGGGGTCCATATTTCTAAATGTGTGGCTTCTGCAAGGGCTTTACACTTTTTTCCCCAGATTTCTTTGTTAAACTTAAATGAGCAGGACATACAACTATGTTCCAGGTCATGTGGCTCAAATTCCAATATACAGGGGTCAAAGCATGTCGGCTTGGGGCAGGCTGTTGAGTTATATTCAAAGATTTGTGCCCTAGATAGTATAATACGCGAGTCTAATTGGGAACGGGCAGCATGGCTAGCGCTAGTCGCGGGCCGGTTGCGGACGGGCGCAGACGGGCTTGCCTTAGGCGCGCCTTCGGCGCGCCAGCGGCGCGTCCGCTGCGCGTCAGAACCGGCATTGGGTTCAAATACTATTTTTTCGAGGAAAGGGCCCGCCTCTGCCGTCCCCCGGAAGTGCGTCACTCACAGGGGGTGCCGCGCTATTGGTCAGGAAAAGCCCTCCACTCAATCGGCAGAAGCCGTGGTGGACCGAGGCAATGACCGAAGAAAGAACAGCGTGGCAGCGCCGAAGACAGAGGCCCCAAGAGACTAGGTAGGTCAGGAGCGTGTGAAAGAGAATTAAAAGCAGTGAATACTACACAGATTACAGGCTAGGTAGCACGCTGTGAAGTATTTCTTAAAAGTATACAAAAGTGCAAATCGGCGATTTAAAAGCAGGGAGCCAGGAAACTGACAGCGTAGCTAGCGCTCACCATGAACACGCGTCCGCTGCGCGTCAGAACCGGCATTGGGTTCAAATACTATTTTTTCGAGGAAAGGGCCCGCCTCTGCCGTCCCCCGGAAGTGCGTCACTCACAGGGGGTGCCGCGCTATTGGTCAGGAAAAGCCCTCCACTCAATCGGCAGAAGCCGTGGTGGACCGAGGCAATGACCGAAGTATAAGTATTGGTATTGCACACAATAGATTTTTGTAAGCTTTGCATTTATATTGTTCCAAAGGGTCTAAGCAGAGGCTGCTTAGAGTTCCAACGTGACACAAACAATTGGATTACCCTAGAAAGTCGGCATCTCTAACGTTGGTAGGCTGCTTCACAAAGCCCTCTTTCTCTTTCTATGAGTGGAACAAAAATACGAAGCATGCCTGGCTGTTTTGGAATACTGTGTATATTTGGATGGGCATCTTTGTGTTTGTGTTTCTAACATTCAGTCTGCTTCCATTGCAGTGCCTCACAAAGTTTCTGAAAGATCACGTGGTCCTTTCAATGTTTTTTTCTAAAAGTAGGCCTACTGCACCTATAATGAGTGGTGCTTAAAAAATACTTAATCTGTGGATGTACACCTTTTTACATTACCTTCCTAACACACCTAGCCTACTCCATACAGTGTCATCGACATTGCAAATCTGCCTTTTGGTAATTGAGACACTGCACTTTTGGAAGTTCTGTTAATAACAGAAAGCCTGATGTCATCGTTTGTTACATGAAGTAAAATGAATTTTATTGTTTCTGAAAGGAATACTTTTCCTTGTTGTATATGTTTTTTCAAAAGCAAGACTGTTGTCCCAGCAATTCTACCTCAAACATAGGATGGTAGGAAGCTAGTGTCAACTAGTACTTTCACGTATCTCGGTGTCCTTTTCAATCAGAATGACACTTGGACACGTACCACTGCTATGAAAAAACTTATATTTAGCAGATCAACTAGTGCCCTTGCTACCTTTGCGAAGAAGTTGGGCAGGAAGCCGCCTGGGGAACTTTTGCAAATCTATAAGGCACAATGTATCTCAGCCGCGATGTATGGGGCTGGGGTTTGGGGTTTTGCCAACACCCTCCCCCTACAACTCGTGGAAATATTTTCCTGCGGTACATCCTCTCAGTCCCCAGCGGCACGTCCTCCTTCGTGTGCCATGAGGAGCTAGGTCTTCATTATATAGCGGACCTCATTAAATTGGAGCCAATACTTCTTTGGCACAGGATATGGGCCAGTGAACAGACCCATTTAAATAGAGAGATCCTGCGTGATTGCATTATGCTGGAGGGGGCTTTAAAGATCCCCTGGGTCAGGTTTGTCCGTTGTTTCATGAATGACCTAGGACACCCAGACTATTTCACTAATCCCAGTTCTATATCTCGGATCTCCAGAAAAGTTCTGAAGAAAGAGGGCCTTGAACTGTTGGGCTCTTTAAGAGCAGCAGGTGAAGTCTCCAAACCTACTGTTATGCAACATCAGATAAGGCTCACCGGCTTGGGCATGGAACCATATCTACATTTTGTACCCAGTGGCTTTGATAGGATGCTTCTGATAAGATTTAGATTGGGCACCATTCCCAGATTAGTGACCATACCCAAAATGAATGACTGGTCAAGACCCCTTCTCCCTTGCCCCTGTGACACCTACTCCGAGCAGTCTACTATCCACCTAACTTTTTTCTGTAAGCTGTTTTTGGAGTTAAGGAAAGTTTGGCCATTGCCACTTTTAAAACAGCAAGGTCTTAGGCAATGCCGTCCAGCCCTTATTCGCCTACAACTATTAGAGAATGAGCATGTGGCTTGGAGGGTATCAAAGTTCTTGAAAAAGGTCCTTCAGCAAAGGAAAAGGATGACATTTGAGGTTTCGTAGGCTATTTTTAATGAGGGGAAGTGGGATCTGATTTTTGTACTTATTTTTTTAAAGTGTAAATTTTAATGTATTGCGAACCGCAATTTTAGTGCTGTATTAATCTATGAATTTTATTACTTAACTTTTATTGTTATTGTATACTTTTGTGCTTTTATGACTGTTATTATCATGGTCGAATAAAGCTTTTTTGGATTGGATTGGAAAGTCTGATGTCATCGTTTGTTACTTGAAGTAAAATGAATTTTATTGTTTCTGAAAGGAATACTTTTCCTTGTTGTATATGTTTTTTCAAAAGCAAGACTGTTGTCCCAGCAATTCTACCTCAAACGTAATCCACCCACTTTTTCAAAAGACATAATGTATACTTTTGTCCTCTAACAGCAAGCCAACTTCCTCTACTTTTCAAGCCTGCCTGTTTATTAACAGAGTCACCATGAATTTTCATGTTTTCTTAATAGCAAAACACACACCAGTTTTTTTTTTATAGTTAAATGCATATATTTCTGCCTCAGTATTCCTGTAAACAAATATATATGTATGTATATATATATTTATATATATATATCCAACTACAGCCGCTCCTTCCGGACTGCTGGGACCCATGGAGAGTGGCGCGCACACCGGCGGAGCACACTGGTAATCCAATTTTCTGAAATAACAAAGTCAGCACGCTCTCAGTAACACACGACTCCGTATGGATGCCAAACCACCGTTTAATCCACAACGCGTTTCGATTCCGTAGAACCTTGATCACGTGAATCTTACACCAAATCAGAGAGACTCAAGTAGTTCATAGTGTAAAAAGTGAAAAAGGACAAATGAGCAATACATGGCGGACATGTTGGAATGGTACATATATCATGATAAATATACGAAACTGAGTACAAACAATACACATGTTCAACAAAATAATCACATATTGAATACATATGCAACTCATTTCATATGTGAGAAAGCAATGGCCATTTTGTCAACATGAACCCTGGGTATCAATACCTGTTCAAAGCGCCAAGCATTCATCAGCATCTAAACAAAACTTTATTGCTGCCCCCGTTGCAGACAAAAAGTAAATAAAAATAATAATAATAAATGTAAAATAAAATAAAAGAACCGGGGGTACTTAGGCTAGAAACATACAATCTTGCCCCATAAATACATGTCCAAGTGGACGAAATCCTCCTTCTAAATCAACAACCCTACAGTCGTCTCCCGGCACGTGCTGTAAAAGATAGGTATCGTACCATATCTAACCTGCATGAGCCATGTAGCAGTGCTAACTCGGGAATACCAATATCCATAGGCACATTAACATGGACAAGTGTCCTAGGCAGAGACAAGGGTCTGACCACATAACGGGCAAGTGCCCGAAAACTACAGTATAAATGTGCAAAACATGTCAAACAGTCCAAACAAAAGTCCTACTGTACTTGGCGGTGGAGACAGAGCCCTGTCCCCATACTTCCACTGCTCTTATGCCCATTACAGTCTCTCTTAAGTGCTGAAGTGCCTCGATAAAAATAATGAGGGAAGAAAGGGTAGGCGGCCCGTGCAGGTGATTACGGGTGAGTGGGCCCCTTCCTTCTTCCTATCTGAAAACAAGAACAAAAACACTGAATTAAAAAGAGTGTGGATCCCAGATTCCACCTCAACATAATCATATTCCACATCAATAACTCCAAATTGCAAAATCAAATTACAGTTGAATTGTTCATGGAGGAAAACTCTGAGGAATAACTTCGAGGAAGAACATATACAGTGGGGCAAACTGCCCTAAGCAGAACTAAGGAACAATCCCCATAACCCCCAAGATAAATGGTAATCAACAATACGGGGGTGAGGGGGTGGGAAGAGGGGGAGTGGGGCGGGGGAAGACGGGGAGGGGGGAAAAAAGGGGGGAGGGGGGAGGGACGGGGTGGGGAGAAGGGAATCGAGGGAGGGGGTGTTGTGTGGGGGGTAAAGTGTGGAGGGGTTGATTTCTGATCTCCTGGAGTATGGAGGACCTGACATGCACACTGGTGAAACATTATTCCTTCAAATGTATGGCTAATTCTTCATCCTGGTTAAGTCCTCCAGGGTTCTTCGTTTGAAAGTGAATGATCTGTTTGGACTCAATCTGTCTGAGTTTCAGGACCCTGTTCCCCCCCCGGGGCCCTTTGCTCACCTGTTCTAGGATAAGAAAACCGAGACTGTTGGCATTAGAAAAATGTCTATCCTGAAAGTGACGGGCTACAGGATATTTCTGATCACAGTGTATGATAGCTCTATAATGCTCTAAGACACGTTTCTTGGCCATCAGAGTGGTAGACCCAATATACCATAATTTACAGGGGCATTCAATGGCATAGATGACAAAAGTAGTGCTGCATGTGAGGAATTGTGTTATTTCCTTCCTCACCCCATTGTATTCTACATGATTACAGAATTTGCTATTTCTGCAGGCCTTACAGTGTCCGCAAGGAAAGAAACCCTGCAGGCCATGCAGATTTCTTTCAGGATAGATGGTAATGTCACTGTGTACTAGTTGATCCCTCATGCTTTTTCCTCTCCTATAGGTTATATTGGGTCTACTCGGCAGAGTATGGCCAATGATGTTATCGGTTTTAAGTATGTTCCAGTTCTGTGTCAAAATACGTGTAACATCTTTTGAATCAGAACTGTAGGTCATGATCATTCTGGTGTTATCATCTACACCCTTAGTGTCCGAATCCGATATATCAGCAATCGTCAGTGATCTGTCCATGGCATCAGCCCTCTCTTTGGCTTTCTTGAGTACCCACCTAGGATATCCTCTCTCCCTGAAACGTTCAAACATCAGATCACTCTCGAGTTGGTATCCTTCATCGGTATTACAGTTTCTTTTTGCCCTCAGCAACTCCCCATAGGGGATGCTCCATTTGAGTGCCTCTGGGTGGCTGCTGAGGGCATGGAGCACACTATTCCCTGCTGTCAGTTTTCTAAACAGCGATGTGTGAACTTTGTTGTGTACAATTTCTACCTTGACATCTAAGTATTCTGTTGCATTGTCGCTAATATTACCGCTCAGTTTGATGTTCCGGTCATTGGCATTGAGTTTGTCAATAAAGCACTGGGCCTCGTGTCGATGCCCCACCCAGATGATAAACAAATCATCGATGTAGCGAAGCCACATCGAAATATGGGTGAGATCATCCTGCAAATCAGGGTCAGAAAAAATGTCCTCCTCCCACCTTCCCATAAACAAGTTAGCGAAGCTGGGAGCAAAGCAAGATCCCATCGCGGTCCCAGTGGTTTGACGGTAAAGAGTACCGTTAAACATAAAAATATTGTTTTTAAGACAATACTCAGTCATCTCCAAGATCATTTTACTGTGTTCCCGAAATCTTAAAGGTCTAGTCTCAAGATAGTGTGCACATGCCATGAGCCCTTGCTGGTGGTCTATGATGGTATACAGACTGTGTACATCTAGGGTGACGAACCAATGGTCAACCCCCCACTCCATGTTGTCAATCCTCTTAAGAAAATCTTTGGTGTCCCTAATGTAGCTCCGGAGTGTGCTAACATGATCCCTGAGGAAATGATCTACATACTTCGAGATGTGTTCAGCCACACTCCCACGTGACGAAACAATGGGGCGCCCAGGTGGGTTGCAGGGATCCTTATGAACCTTCGGTAGGAGGTAAAGAACAGGGAGAACTGGATGATCTTTCTTCAAGTAACAGAATTCCTCCCACTCTAGAATGCCTTTCTCCCTCCACATTAACAGAAGATCCCAGACAGTAGTGATACTGGTGTCATATTCAGCAAAACTAATGGGCTCATAGTACCTGGTATCATCAAGTTGTCTGTGTGCTTCAACAATATACAGGTCTCTGTCCAAGATAACAACATTGCCACCCTTGTCGGCAGGACGGATGACAATGCTGTCATCCTCTGAAAGAGACCTCAATATCTGTCTGTGTTCAAAGTCAAGGTTATTATAGTTGTCATTAACCCTTCTCCTGTTCTGGTGTCTGAATTTGTTAAACTCTCTCCCCACCACCTCCTGGAATGTATCGATATTATCGTGGGGTAAACTAGGTAAAAATGTGGATTTGGGATTAAACCCTGAAGAGGATGAGGCATTAGTCAAAATGTCATACACAGCTAATCCCTGTGTGGTACCAACATTGGGGTCCTGCCCTTCACCCTCATGCTCCAACTCGATCATAGTGATCAAGGTGTCAATATCGCCTATGAGGAGATCAGTCTGGTCTATAGAGTTACCAGTATTAGTGGCCCTGTTGGTTTCGGTCCCCTTGAGTGAGTGAAACTTTTTTAGTTTTAATTTACGAACAAACTTAAAAAGGTCAATTCTAGCACCTGTATAGTCAAAAGGGTAAGAGGGACAAAACGAGAAACCAAGGCATAAGGTACGCTTCTCGACATCACTAATGGTTCTTTTAGAAAGATTAATAATAGTTCTATTAACCATGTTCATATCCATTAGAAGGCTTTTCTGGTGCGTGTTTGCTTGCTTCCCATGCCGCCACGTCCCCTGCCTCTTCTGCCAGCGTTGTCGAATTCTTGCTCGTCTGTTCCTACGTTTCCTCGGCCCCTGCCCCGACCTCGGCCTCTCTGGCCCCTTGCTTTCGGGATCGGGGTCTCCCTTGTGGTCTGTCGACCCCGACGTAGGGTCCGATATTCGTCTAAAAAAGTCTGTTTACGTGTGCCACGTTCTTCAATGACTACATTGCTCATTGACACATCCGATTCGCTCTCACTGATTGTTGACCCTTCAGTGGTCATAGGTTCCATGTTGGCTGTAGTAGTGTCTTCCACTGTGGCTTGCTGAGTGTAGAGATGGTCATATTTTCTACTAAACGTCAAGATTCTGCACTTTCATAGTCGCCATAGTCACGGTCGAGCTTTCTCTGCTTCCGAGCCTTGATATCATCCTCGTATTTCCTGAGGCGATCTTTCATACTCACGAGATATTTGCTCAATGTCTCTTTCTCCACCTGCCTAGTAAGGTCCTCAATAAGATCCTTAATTTGCTCCAAAATCACTTCGCGGTCTAGCCACGCGTACTTGATCAGGATTTCTAGCATTCTTTTGGAGCTTTGAGAGGAATTCTCAGACCACTCCTCGAGCATTTTAGGATTGGGGGTCTCATATGTAGGCGTCGTAAAGATTCTCAATCCTCTCGGTATCATCGCTTGATCAACATAGTTTTGGAGTGATATGGCCTCCCACCACTTAGATGTTTCTGCTCTCCTAAGTTTCTCCAATCTGCGTAATTTATCCTCAGCTGGTTGTACAGGATTATTTATGATGCCAGTTCTGCTAGTTGGCATGATCTTCCTTGTAAAAATGGCCCGTGCTGCCTCCCTCCGTTCCTCCTCTTCCTCCATGCTGCACTAAAAAACGGTGAAAACGTACTCGTTGGATTACGGAGCACGTGTGTTACCCCTGTCAATGTCAGGTTCTCTCTGCTAATACACTTCAAACCCGGAATTCGTTCACGGGCATCTTTAAGAAAATATATGACTGTTGCGGTACGAGAGCGTAAAACAAAATATCCCCGTTCTCACTCAAAGTGTCAAATATCAGGGTACGAAAGGCGCCGCGGTATGTCAGAAAACCCCCGCTGCCCCGGGAAAAGGAGATGACGCCCACCCTCCGATATGCGTCACACCCCCCCTCACACTGGGGGCGGAAAGTATTGGCTCCCGCTTACCTCTACAGCTACCTCTCTGATGTCAATCATTTGCCGCGTAGTCGTCTGTCTTCCATGAAGTGTGAGCCGGTCCAAATTGCAGTCCTCAGTCAAAATCCAACTACAGCCGCTCCTTCCGGACTGCTGGGACCCATGGAGAGTGGCGCGCACACCGGCGGAGCACACCGGTAATCCAATTTTCTGAAATAACAAAGTCAGCGCGCTCTCAGTAACACACGACTCCGTATGGATGCCAAACCACCGTTTAATCCACAACGCGTTTCGATTCCGTAGAACCTTGATCACGTGAATCTTACACCAAATCAGAGAGACTCAAGTAGTTCATAGTGTAAAAAGTGAAAAAGGACAAATGAGCAATACATGGCGGACATGTTGGAATGGTACATATATCATGATAAATATACGAAACTGAGTACAAACAATACACATGTTCAACAAAATAATCACATATTGAATACATATGCAACTCATTTCATATGTGAGAAAGCAATGGCCATTTTGTCAACATGAACCCTGGGTATCAATACCTGTTCAAAGCGCCAAGCATTCATCAGCATCTAAACAAAACTTTATTGCTGCCCCGTTGCAGACAAAAAGTAAATAAAAATAATAATAATAAATGTAAAATAAAATAAAAGAACCGGGGGTACTTAGGCTAGAAACATACAATCTTGCCCCATAAATACATGTCCAAGTGGACGAAATCCTCCTTCTAAATCAACAACCCTACAGTCGTCTCCCGGCACGTGCTGTAAAAGATAGGTATCGTACCATATCTAACCTGCATGAGCCATGTAGCAGTGCTAACTCGGGAATACCAATATCCATAGGCACATTAACATGGACAAGTGTCCTAGGCAGAGACACGGGTCTGACCACATAACGGGCAAGTGCCCGAAAACTACAGTATAAATGTGCAAAACATGTCAAACAGTCCAAACAAAAGTCCTACTGTACTTGGCGGTGGAGACAGAGCCCTGTCCCCATACTTCCACTGCTCTTATGCCCATTACAGTCTCTCTTAAGTGCTGAAGTGCCTCGATAAAAATAATGAGGGAAGAAAGGGTAGGCGGCCCGTGGAGGTGATTACGGGTGAGTGGGCCCCTTCCTTCTTCCTATCTGAAAACAAGAACAAAAACACTGAATTAAAAAGAGTGTGGATCCCAGATTCCACCTCAACATAATCATATTCCACATCAATAACTCCAAATTGCAAAATCAAATTACAGTTGAATTGTTCATGGAGGAAAACTCTGAGGAATAACTTCAAGGAAGAACATATACAGTGGGGTAAACTGCCCTAAGCAGAACTAAGGAACAATCCCCATAACCCCCAAGATAAATGGTAATCAACAATACGGGGGGTGAGGGGGGAGGGGGGGAAGAAGGGGGGAGTGGGGTGGGGCGGGGGAAGACGGGGAGGGGGGAGGGGGGAAAAAAGGGGGGAGGGGGAGGGACGGGGCGGGGAGAAGGGAATCGAGGGAGGGGGTGTTGTGTGGGGGTAAAGTGTGGAGGGGTTGCTTTCTGATCTCCTGGAGTATGGAGGACCTGACATGCACACTGGTGAAACATTATTCCTTCAAATGTATGGCTAATTCTTCATCCTGGTTAAGTCCTCCAGGGTTCTTCGTTTGAAAGTGAATGATCTGTTTGGACTCAATCTGTCTGAGTTTCAGGACCCTGTTCCCCCCCCCCGGGGCCCTTTGCTCACCTGTTCTAGGATAAGAAAACCGAGACTGTTGGCATTAGAAAAATGTCTATCCTGAAAGTGACGGGGTACAGGATATTTCTGATCACAGTGTATGATAGCTCTATAATGCTCTAAGACACGTTTCTTGGCCATCAGAGTGGTAGACCCAATATACCATAATTTACAGGGGCATTCAATGGCATAGATGACAAAAGTAGTGCTGCATGTGAGGAATTGTGTTATTTCCTTCCTTTCGGGATTAAACGGTGGTTTGGCATCCATACGGAGTCGTGTGTTACTGAGAGCGCGCTGACTTTGTTATTTCAGAAAATATATATATATATTTGGTGGAATAAACTTGGATTAACTACATTTGTGTCCTGCTTCTTATCCTGAGAGCGTACTTCATTGGACTTTTGTTTTGGGATATTATTGCCGGTACGCTCTGCCGGCGTGTACGCCACCTTCCTTGGGTCCCTGCACTCCAGAAGGAGCTTTGTGCGTTTTTGGATATATATATATATATATATATATATATATATATATATATATATATATATATATATATATATATATAGTGTGAGCAAGGCAGTAGAGAAATGTGTAACGCCATAAAAAGTTTTGAATGAACAAATTGCATAAAGAGGATCCCAGTGGTGTCGGCACCAGTTTGTTCTTAGAAGCAGGAGGTGGAAGCAATATTTATATATATTACCCCAGGGCGATCGTTAGGTTCGTGTGCACTTGGAAATGCCTTTGTTGTGCTGCCAATAACCTTTGGTCTGTTTGATGAATCTCACCAAAACGTTCCAAAAAAATGCTACTTTTTAACCTGTTTGCCCATGGAAAGTTTTGGGGTGATCTGTCAAGCGGAGGCCAAGAAAAATGAGGGGTCCCAAAATGCATTTTATCCATTCATTTTTCCATAGATACTTTAGACACAGCTACAACCGGAACAGATGAACAGATTTACACCAAATTTGGCAGGAAAACTAAATCTTGGTACAGAAAGAGTGCTTTTTGGTCCCCGGTGCTAATAGAGGCTTGCAGAGGGTAGCTGCTCAAACCCTTGTCCCAGCAGGCAGATTGCTGCCCCCAAGAGGTTGGACATCATTGATAAAATCACTGCAACATTTGCCATAAAATTATTGATGAGAAAACTGTGCATGGCGTGGGAGCGAGCTATAGTTACCTGAGGGCACAAGTAATAGTTACTTGAGATAACTATAACTGGTGAATTTCAGTGTTCTTTTTTAGTTCAAAACATTGCGTTGTCCCTGAAATGTCTTTTAACTATAACATTACTTTAACCTTTGCTTGTTTCAGTGAATATATATACTAAACTTGTTATAGTTAGGATTCCCAGGTATAGGAATTCCTCAGAATTTTGCTTGCTAATACCTTTGCCCCATTTGACAGATCTCCACAAAATCTTCCAGACATATAGATTACCTAGATTGGTGGAGTATGGAGAATTTTGTAGGGATTGGTCAAGGGGGTGCAAAGATAAAAAGCGGGTCCCAAAACACTTTTTTCAACCAATGTATTTTCCATAGACGTTTGTATTTGCGTAGCGTAAAAATGGCCAAATGGATTTACATGAAATTTGGCATGATTAGACAGTGTGACATTATGGTGTGCAGATGATGCTTTTGGGTACTACAGGTAAGTAGAGTAAGTATTTTTTTTAGTTATAAGGCATTATAACTTAATTATATCTGTTGTCGTGGTATGCTTGTGAAAGTTTGCAGTATTTCTCAACATTTTGCAGAACATAGCGATACATAGCGATGACAAGGCATTATGTGATGGGCTAATGAGTGCCATTACAAAAGTTAAAGGCAGCCATTTTGGACCCGATTCACAAAGTGACTTACAACTCATAAATACATTAAAAAAAATACACTGTACTATACTATATTTTACTATATCCCACTCCACTCTGTGCTAGTGCACTCTAGGTTACTCCATTGTATGCTATTACATTCTACCATATTCAACTCTATGCCACTCCACTCTTCAAAACTTTACTGTATGCTATTCTACTGTACACTAGTCCACTCTATGCCACTCCTCTCTACAGCACCCCACCGTACACTATTCCAATCAATCCCACGGCACTGTGTGCCACTCCACTCTTTGCCACTCCACTGTGCACCACTCCACTCTACGCCACTCCACTGTACCCCACTCCACTCTACGCCACTCTGCTATACGCTATTAAACTGTATGCGGCTCCACTGTACAACACTCCTGTCGAGGACACTCCATTGTACGGCCCTCCAATGTACACCAATGAACTCTACACTATTCTCACTGTTTGCCACTCCACTCTATGCTATTCCACTCTATGCAGTTCCACTCTACGCAACTCCACTGTACACTACTCTACTATATACTATTCCACTGTACGCCAATCAACCGTATGCCACTCCACTCTAAGCCACTCTACTCTACCTCTATTCGCTCTATGCTACTCCATTTTATGCCACTCTATTCTATACACACTCCAGTCTGCATTACTCCACTGTACGCTACTTCACCGTGCACTACTCCACTGTGCACTATTCCACTGTGCACAACTCCATTCTCACCACTCCACATTATGCTATTCCACTCTACATCACTTCAGTCTACACATTTCTAGACTCTGCACCACTCCACGGTATACTAGTCCACTCTACTCCACTCCACTCCACTTTACACCACTCCACTCTATGCTTTTCCACTCTACACTACTCCACTCTACGCCATTCTACTGTATGCCACTACACTGTGCCTCTCTCCACTGTACGCCACTCCATTCTATGCTAGTGCACTCTACACTACTCCACTGTACGGTATTACACTTTACAACACTCCACTCTATGCCTCTCCACTCTGCGCTATACTACTGTATGCCACTGCACTGTACCTCACTCCACTGTTCACCACTCTACTCTTTACAACTCCACTGTACACTATTCTACTGTTCACTGTTCCTCTCAAACCCACTCCACTCTATAACACTCCACTGTAGACGATTCCACTGTACCCCACTCCACTGTGCCCCACTCCACTATACGCTATTCCACTCTACGCAACTACACTCTATGCCATTCATCTCTATGCTATTTAACTCTATGCCACTCCAATAAATCCCACTCCACTGTACGCAGCTCCACTTTACCCGACTCCACTGTACACTACTCCAAGGTACCCCACTTCACTCTATGCCACTCCAGTGCACACCACTCCACTGTATGCCACTCCTCTCTACACTATTTGAATGTATGCTATCCCATTGTAAGCCACTCCACTGTACTCCACTCCACTCTACACCACTCCACTCTAAGCCACTCCACTCCACACCACTCCCCTGCATGTCACTCCACTTTATGCTATTTCATTATACGTCACTCCACTCTACACCACTCCACTCTAGAGCACGCTACTGTATGTAACTCCACTCTACCCCACTCAACCCTATGCTGTACCACTCTATGCCACTTCATGCCACGCCACTCCACTGTACTCACTCCACTGTATGCTATTGCTCTGTACTCTGTGCCACTCTACGCCACTCCACTCTACTCCATTCAATGCTACTCCACTTTACCCAACTGCACTCAATGCCACTCAACTGTGCTCAGTTTAACAACACTATACTCCACTCAGCAACCGTCTAAGCCCCTCCACTGTGCCACACTATACTCCATTGTATAGCACTGCACTACAACAGTGTACTCTTGTCAATACTAGTGTACAGCACTTTACTTCACTCTATACTACTTTACAACTCTATTCCACGGTACAACACTTTACCCAACTCCCTCTATACCTCTCCACCCTAGTGAATATACTCTATTCTGGCCCTGGCTGTAACACTAAACTACCAGATTTTTTGATCCAGCAGTCTAAAAATACACATAACATGCATAGAGCCCAGAAAAGACACACAGGTAAAAAAGTTTGTAAGTGTATCCTTCTTAATGCAAGATCCTTAGTTAAACATAGTATAGACTGTGCCTCCCTAATTGAGGAAGAGGAAATCAGCATTGCCTTTATCACTGAGTCATGGACGGATGATGCATCAGGTCCAGACATGGTCAAAGCCACACCACCGGGTTACCTCTGCCATACCTTAAATAGGCCGCTTAAGAAAGGAGGTGGTTTAGCAGTGATATACCGAAACACACTAAACGCATCTTTCAACTGCGCATCTAACACTGAATGCGAAGCGTTGGATTTTTGCTTTTATCTTTCTCACCACCACACCTTTAAAGGCACCCTCATTTACAGGCCACCTGGCCCCAGAAACCGGTTTATAACTCAAGCTGGTAGTATGTTGGAGAGTGAGTTAAGTGCTTGCGCATACACGATATTAGGGGATTTAACTTCCATTTGGAAGTTCACATGGATCCAGATACTTCTAGCTTGCTTGATCTGATGAATAGTGCGGACCTAAAGCAAATGGTCCTTGGCGCCACACACAAGGCAGGTCATACATTGGATGGCATTTTCTCTAACAACACGCAGCTGGCATTCTCTGACCTTCTCCCAGTGGTTTGGTCAGACCACAAGGCGGTATTGTTTGAAGGGCTTCTGCCTGACCGATGTATCAAAAAATCAGCAAATAAACAATTGATCAACAGAGCATGGAATAAGGTAAACGCTGATGAATTACAGGAATTTTTAACCTCTACTTCGTTTGCCCTACCCTGTGATCTAGATGATGCCACTTCTGCCTATACTAACTGGCTGGAAGCAGCAGGCAACAAGCTAGCTCCTAAAAAATTTCTCCGCCCCAACAGGGCACGACCCTCCGCACCGTGGTACACTCAAGAGCTTACAGATAAAAAACTAGCCTGCAAGCATATTGAAAGAACTTGGAGGATGGAGTACAATGAGACAGACAAAAATAAATACAAACTATGCCTAACTCAGTATAAGCAGTTGCTTCAAAAAACAAAACAAGAGTTTTTCACAAATAAAATTAATTTGGCAAAAAATTCTACTAGGGAACTTTTTCAAACGGTCACCGCCTTAGCGCACCCAACCCCCCCTCCTATTACGGCCAGCCAAGAACTGTGTGACAAGATAGCAAAATCTTTCTTCGAAAAAGTTGAGGTGATCTTTTCCACTCTTACTGGCTCAACAACGAAGACACCCCTGACCGACACAGTTGACCCTAAGCCGCTACAAAGCTCCTTGCCACAGCTTGAGAAATTTGCTCCAGTTACGGTCACAGATACTTTTAAGCTTCTTATGACAACAAAATCAGGCTCACCATCTGATCCATGCCCACTCTCTATACTAAAACTAGCACCCGAGCCAATCACACTAACGCTGACATCCATCATCAATGCTATGTTTGCCGAAGGGTATTTCCCCAAAACATGGAAAAGTGGATCCATACTACCCCTGCTAAAAAAAACAAATCTGGATCCTAAAGACTCCAATAATTTTAGACCTATCTCCAGACTCCCACTCCCTGCTAAAATCACAGAAAAAATTATGAATACACAACTCAGTCTATTCTTGGAAGAAGCCCAGGTGCTAGATCCCACCCAGTACGGCTTTCGAGGGGGGCATAGCACGGAGTCCGCGCTTCTTAAGTCCACTGAAGAAATTAGGACTATACTGGACCAGGGAGGAAAAGCTGCAATGATTATGCTAGACCTCTCCGCGGCATTTGATACGGTCCATCATGTCTTATTGATGGACCAGCTGCAAGAGATTGGAGTCAAGGGCACTGCCTGGAAGTTACTCAAATCCTTCCTATCTAATAGAGTACAGACTGTTTTCCTTAGAGATTTCACTGCAAAACCTTTTTCATTGCCCTGTGGAGTCCCGCAGGGGTCGTCCATTAGTCCGACACTTTTTAACATTTATGTATCACAGCTGGCTCCCCTAATTGAATCCTTCGGTTTTAACTTGACCTCATATGCAGATGACACCCAAATTGTAGTGTCACTGCTACCGGATGGGGTACAGGAAACGGTGGCCCGTTTCCATGATTGCATGACAGCCGTGGGGAACTGGATGGCCCAAAACTGCCTTAAACTAAACTCCAGTAAAATGGAGGTGGTTTTGTTCGGCAATGATCCAAATTTTTGGACCCCAGCATGGTGGCCGGACACACTGGGTCCTCTTCCGACTCCTATTAGGAAGGTGAAAAATTTAGGAGTATACATAGACAACAAACTCAATTTCAAGGATCAAGTGAATGCAGTGGTCTCAGCTACTTCGTACACTCTTAGATCCTGTAAGAAAATTATGCCTTTCCTACCCAAAGAAAGCCAACAAACTGTCATCACTGCCTTAGCTATGTCCAGACTGGATTATTGTAATAGTCTTTATTTCAATATCCAGGATGGTCTTATGAAAAAATTGCAACTACTGCAGAACGCAGCGGCCAGACTACTCACCGGCATATCAAAATATGATTCAATCTCGGCTGAGATTAAAAAGCTCCACTGGTTGCCCGTCAAAAAACGCATTCTGTTTAAAGCTCTTTGTGTGGTCCACAAATCCCTTCAAGGAAATGGACCCCTCCACCTAAAACGGCAGTTCCAGTGGTATGTACCCAGAAGACCTCTGCGCTCTTCAGAAGCAAAACGGGTATCAGTGCCCTTTGTAAAGAAGTCCAACTGGGGAGGCAGAAGTTTTGTGGTCGGTGCAGCTAAGGCATGGAATGAACTCCCGATGCATCTCAGGTGCAAGACAAACCATCTGGACTTCAGGAAGGCCCTGAAGACGTGGCTTTTTACTGTCTAACTACTTCCTTTTTCAACCCCATGTTTAGGCCTCCGTAGGACGTCAGGTTCAGTGCCAGGACACCCTCGGGTAACAGTTTGCGCTTTAGAAATATTAATAACATTAACATTAACATATTCTGAGACACTGCTCCACTGTACTCCACTACTATATTCTACACCGTATGCTACTGTATGCCACTCAACTGTACCACAGTATATCCCACTCAATTCTACCATACTGGACCGCCCTCTACTCTACTCCATGCCACTCCACTGTACAACACTTTAATCCACTCTTTGACACTCTACAACACTTTCTGACACTATATAACACACCACTCCACTCCCCTGTACCACACACCTCTCCAGTCTACAACTCTTTACTCCACTGTTCTACTATGTCATTCCATTCTACTTGACTACACACCACTGTACTCTAGAACACACTGCTTCACTCTATTCTATGCCACTCCACTGGACAACCCTCCCCTCTTCACCGCTCCAGTGCACCGCACTCTAATCCACTCTATGCACCTCCACTTTACAAGACTCTACTACACTCTGTGCCACTATACAACACTGTACTCCACTCTATGCCCCTAAACTACACAGTACAACCCTCTACTCCACTTTATGCTCCTATACCCCAGTGTACAACACAATACTCCACTCCACAACACTTTCCAACACTTAACAACACACCGCTCCACTGTACTGTACAAGCAGTCACTCCAATTCATAACACTTTGCTTGGCTCTTCACTATGTCAGTCCACTCTAGTGCACTCCATGCCACTGTACTATACAACATGACACTGCACTATATAAAATTCTTCCCTATTGTACACTACGCCATTTCACTCTACTCCACTCTACTTCACTCTGCAGTGCGACACTCCACTCTACTCCACTCTACTCTGAACCACTCCACTCTACCCCACTCCACTGTACCCCACTCTACTCTACAACATTCCATTCTATGCCACTCCATTCTACAAAACTCCATTGTGCACTATTTAACTGTACGCCAATCCACAGTACCACACCCTACTCTAATCCACTCAATGGAAGTGCAGTCTAGAATAGTACATTGAACAACTCTCTTCTCCACTCTACTGTACCACACTCCATTTAATGACGCTCTATTCGACGACAGTAAACTCTATGATTCAGAACACATTTTTATTAAAAATTAAAAAAATTGAAATTCAGTGAACATATCAAAGGTTAAACCTTTGTGATAGGTAGGAAAACATTACCTATTCTTTCACTACAAACCAAACTTAAAATACATAAACATTACACATTCTAAATGTTAGACCTGACAGCCTTAGGGTGGTCTTCCCCCAACTTTTTATCTGCTTCCCTCCATTTTTCTCTACTCACTTTTGCTGGCTTTAGGAATCTGCACACTTTACCACTGTTAACTAGTGCTAAAGTGCATGTGCTCTCTCCCTAAAAACATGGTAACATTGGCTTATATTCAATTGGCATATTTAATTTAGCTACAAGTCCCTAGTAAAGTGCACTGCATGTGCCAAGGGCCTGTGAATGAAATGCTACTAACGGGTCTGCAGCACTGATTGTGCAACCCACATATATAGACCCTTAACCATGTCTCAGGCTTGCCATTGTGGGGCCTGTGTGTGCAGCTTACTGCCACTTCGACTTGGCATAGAAAACTACTTGCCAAGCCTTAAACTCCCCTTTTATTACACATAAGTCACCCCTAAGGTAGGCCGTAGGCAGCCCATAGGGCAGGGTGCTATGTAAAGGAAGACATGTACTTTTATGTTTTACATGTCCTGGTAGTGACAAACAGCTAAATTCGTTTTTCACTGCTGTGAGGCACTACTCCTCTCATAGGCTAACATTTGGGAATTCCTTAAAATACCTTTAAGCTGTAATTCCTCATTAAAAAGGAGTAGCTGCATCATGTTTCATATCTTTGGAATGATCATGATAAATCCTCTTTACCGGTAAAGTCAGATTTAACATTACTATTTTAGAAATGCCACTTTTAGAAAGTGGACATTTCTCTGCGCTTACTGCTCTGAGTGCCTTGCAGCCTGTCTCCAATACACTTCTGGGCTGGGTGGCAGTTACCCTTTGTGCATTCCGTCCAAAAAGTCATAAACACAGGAAGGCTAGGTGTGGCTGAGTACCCATCTAAATACATCTGCATTCTGATGGCCCTTCCTAGACAGGAAGGGAGGACGGGGCTCACACTTACACTTCGAATGGTAGTGGCCTGACCCCACACAAAGGACTTATCATCTCCCACAGATAGCATGGCAGACAGGACTAGTTTGAAAGGGATACTTGTGCACTTTAAAACCACTCTCTGAAGTTTCCCTTACTTCAAAGGCACATTTGGGTAGAAGTACGGGGTCCCTGACCCCATTAAATCAGAAACTTCTGGACCAACACAAAACCTCAGTCAGAAGAACTGCTGTGTTGCTCGAAGGACTCAACTGGACTGCTGATCTGGAAGGCCTGCTTTTCTGCTTGTTGCCCTGCTGCTTGCTGCTCTCTGACTCTGCTGAAGGAGACCTGGACCCTGCCTTCTTCCAAAGTGATCTCCAAGGGCTTGTTGAGTTGCCTCCTGTTGCTTGAGACACAGGGAAATCAAAGGGGAAACAGCGTTTACATCGCATGCGCTACAACGCATGCGATTACAACGCAATCGTTACAACGACCGCGTTGTTACAACGCAAGCCATTACATCGCAAGTCGTTTCTACGACTTGCTGTAGGGGGCGCGCTAAACTAAGGAATAGTTATAATTTACTATTCCAACACCTTCCCTACTGTTACACACGCTGGAGTTGGAATAGTAAATTATACTATTCCTAAGTCCAGCGCGCCCCCTACAGCAAGTCGTAGAAACGACTTGCAATGTAATTGTTTGCGTTGTAACAACGCAGTTGTTGTAACGACTGCGTTGTAGTCGCATGTGTTGTAGCGCATGCGATGTAACATCGCATATTCAAATCAAAGTCTCTACCCCTGCTCCTGTGCCTGACTCACTGGAAGTGGCCCAGGTACCTGCACCACAAATTTTGATGCATCTCCTGCCTGCGTGTAGTTTAACCAGTGCATCGAACCAGTTGCAGGAGTAAAATAGGTGCATCACCTCGGAACCAGAGATCGACGCATCAGAAAGCATATCACCACGGCTGCAGCTTGGTGAGATCGATGCATCCCCTCGACTGCGTTGCAGAAACCGGTGCATCACTGGATGTCTCTCGACCCCGGCACCCACCTTCAGAATTGACGCATCGCCTTCACTGCGTGGAGAAGATCGACGCATCTCGCGATCAGGAAAGGTACTTTGTTCACCTGGTCCTGCATGGGTCCTGTTGCCGGCTGGCGCTCTATTGCGGTGGATGCGAACTTTGACTTTGCCCTGGTCCAGCATGACCTAAAGTAACCTTTTTAGCGCTACTTGCTTCTAAGCGCTTAACTGAATTTATTACTTCAAAATTCAATAACTCAACTTCTATACATTGGACTTTTGTAGTTTTAGTCTTGTTTTATTTATAAAGTATTACTTTATTTTTCTAAACTGTTGTTTAGTCTTTTCGTAGTGTTTTCACTGTGGTGCTGTATGAATTATTGCACAAATACTTTACACATTGCCTTTTAAGTCAAGCCTACCTGCTGGGTGCCAAGCTACCAGAGGTTGAGCACAGGATAATTTAGGTTGTGTTGTGACTTACTGTGACTAGGCTAGTGGTCCCTACTTGGACAGAGTGCATATAATTACACCTTAAATTTACAAATTATGTACCACCTCTAAATCAATATAGCTTAATTTATTCTTTAACTATGAACCAAACTTAAACTACACAAAAATGTAAAATTGTGAACATATACTTATACCTTTCATTTATAATTTACGGAACTCCTTCAAATTAATAAAATGTGTGCACATTCATACACAGTGTATTCAACTTGGTAGTTACACTATATTAACTATAACTCACTACTCGATCATACACTGTGTGCTTGCAAAAGATATGATTTGCGATGTCATAACTTTTATTGTACATATTATTTTAGATGGTATAAATAATACAATATAAAACGGTCTAAGCAGTGCTTGGAGAAGGTGAGCATTATAGTTAATGTAGTGTGGCTGCCAGTTCAGAACAAAATAAGAACTAATACATTATCAATTATATTAAAGACCCTTATTTCAGCCTGCTATTCATGCTGGTACAACACTACAGCATGTAACTATTCACACAAAAGTATTTTAGAACCTGAAGATTCCAATGCAAGCTTAAAAAACATAAGATCTAATTGCTCTATCATGGTTTCTACCTTGGTTGCAGAAGAAAAATAAACGGCAATTATTATCGGATTATTAATTACACTGCCATTGACCGACTCTGTGTTAGGTTGAATAATCTGCTTTGTATGTACAGTCCTTTTACACTGTCATCAAGGACCGGAAAGGGTTATTAGCAGTCTGGTCTTGGGTGGTACCTCTTAGACTTAACTGTGTCTGATGTAAAGAGCTCAAATTCATCTAAGAAATGAAGGATTCATGGCAAGTCATAAGGTGGGACATCTGTCACTTTTTTGGGCGACCCAACCTCTTTTATATCACTGCCATCTGCTTCTCTTTCCAACTCCCTATTAGTCCCCCAAAGAAGTCTACAGCAGAAAATCACACACTACAAACCAATAAAACTCGGTGATCATCTAGTCCTTTTCTGCTTCAAGTACTTATGATCAGAAAGCACACACTGGTGGATGTTCCTTCTCTGCTCCAGCCCTTCAGTCCTGGAAGTCAATGCCATCCTACATACGACAAACAGGAAAAGCTGCAATAGCTGAAGATTCCAGGCACACTTCTTGAAATTGCTGTAAAATTTCAATTACAGCAATGCAGAAGCTTTTGCACATGCATAATTGTATACGTTGTGCAGTGATCCAATTTTTATTTTTTATACATGAAAAATATTTTCCACATGGAGAGACCCTTTGCTCTTCATCCCTTTCTCTACTCCCTCCCATTCCCACCCCAGACAGGGGCCTACTATTGCACAATGCAACTACTTTTGAGATAACATTACAAATGAAATACATGATTTAAGAGCTCAGGGTCATCTTCTGTGAATACCATGAATTCATAAATCCGTCCATTGTCTGGTGTAAGTCAAACTTAAATATGCACGTGGGTCTTTGACTCTGGTCCACTGTGCTGACCCTGCTGCTTCACCAAGTGACCAGGCTGTCAATTACTTGTGTCATGGCACAAAGGGTTCTAGGGGTGCACATGCGCTCTATAACGAATGGTGAAATGCACCACTAAATAAGTACAAATCTCTTTGTATGTTACAGATGCCTCCAAGGTCAAAAATGTAATGTTATATAGCAGTGGTTCTTATCTTGTGGTCCAGGGATCCTTGGGGGGCTGAGAAGCCTACTTAGGGGATACACAACTTGATAGGAAATTAAATAATATTACTGGATTGATAACATTTATATAAATAAAGAAGAAAAATTGAAAATTCTAAATTTTAAAACGTTCTGTAAATGTGAAGGAATTTGAAATTGGTGGCTAAAAATTAAGTTAGCATCATCATATTGATTTGTGGGAGGAGTGCAAGCGCATCAAACAGAATTAGATTTGGACGATAAGTGCCTTGAATTGAATTTAGGCAAGCTCCAAACTTCCGATTAAAATAAAAAATACAAATATTTTTTTTTTGTGTGAAATAAATACAATTTTCCACCATTCGTGTATTTTTTTGATGAATGTTTGTTTCTGAATTTTTCTATGTATTGTTTTGCTGTACTTAGGCCGAGGCCCCCAGCTTCCAGTAATGACTCAGTGGGGATCCTCAGATTCCAATAGCGATTCAGTGAAGGTCTACTGCCTAGATGCACGTGCAATAACACTGCCAATCAAAGCACATTGCACTTTATTGTATTTTGGGATGCTCATGCTAGGAAGAGATTTTTGTGCCCAATTTTTCGCTCCTTTACAAACTTATATAAGGAGGCATTTGAGAGACTGCAAAGGCTGGAGCATGAGAACATTTGTTTGGCAGTGGTAAATTATGTCCACCTTTCACTGGGGGTTAGAAACAAATATGGGTCAATGTAACATTTCTATCCTTTCATATCAGTATTTTAGGATTTGTTAATCATTAATCTAATTTAGGTATCTTATTATTGGCATGTCTTCTATGTAGTGTGTTTAATGAAATTAACTGTATTTTATCCCCTGTCCTCTGGTGTGTTTTGAACTCTCTAATGCTTCTATATTTATGAAATGATTTTATCATGTGTACTTTTATGGCCATGATTGTCTGAATAAAGTTTTGTGACTGACTGATTAAGTGGGAGTCCACAGAATTCAAAAGGTTAAGAACCACTGCTCTATAGAGATACATACATAACTTGCCTCTTAAATCTGAATATGCTTACAGGCAAATGTGAATTGCAGTCAACTTGAGTTTAATGTCTACCAGATTTCCGGTTCCTAAATCTGAAAGGAGGTGTGGCGGAGAAGCAAACATAACAGAACCTCCTCCCACAACCTACTTAATGTTCTTGTAAACAAAGTAAGATAAACAAATAGAGGCTGTAAGGCAAACCACTGATCAGCACAAAATGTACTTTAAACCCACTGATAGCATACAGACATTGAATACTCAAATATGGCGAACTTGATGGCAAAAAAGCAACAAGTGGCCTCTTTTATCAATGCATTATGCACTTTACCGCAAGATTAATCCATCACGTAATAATTCCGCTTTGACTGTAATGTGCCATCGCAAAATCTGATGTTTCTTTTAACATGTCTCTTGGATGCTTCTTTTGAGCCCCCAGCATTTGTATGTTAAACAAGCACTGGCAAAGCCAAATATCTCTCCATATTTACCTGTTGGCTTTGCCAAAGCTTTTTAGGTAAGCTGCACAGCATCCCCGATGATGTAGCATGGCTAAAGAATTTTAAGGAAGGCTTTCACACAGCCACCCTCTTTACTCTGTGGTGCATGGACCACCAAGTTGGATCAGTGACTAAAAAGGAAAAAAAAGTGTGAAATTGATTTTTTTAAAGCAGATGGGAGAAGCACACAGAGGGTGGAAGCAATGCAGGGGCACTGGTGAGGGGCGGAAGCAAAAAGGAGGGCACGGATGGGCGGAAACAACACTGGAATGGGGGGCGAAATTGACACAGAGGGCGCGTGTGGGAGAAAAGCAAACAGGTGAGAGAGAATGCAATGTGGAGCTGGCAGGAAGAAGCACACAGATTAGAGAGAGGAATACGTAGTACAGCAGAAGGGAGGGAGAGGAGAACACAAAGGGGACAGCTGAAAAACACATGCATTTGTGGTGCACTTACACAAAAAGACAAAAATAGTGCATGGAAAGCAAGTAGTTGAAGGATACAATTAATGCATTCATGTTCCAGGAAACACAAGAAGAGGAAAGAAACCAGACACAAGCAGACGAATAAGACGCAAGCAAATGAGAGTGACAATAAAGCAAAGCAATGGGCGGGCCATAGGCCCTCTATCCACTAGCAAAATGTCTCACAAGAGACAGTCTCTAGGCAAGACCTATAAGTCATAGCATCTGTGAGTCCATGCACAATTAGATGGCAAGCCAGAGGGTGAAGTTCGGAAGGATGCAGTTGAGCCTTTGCCCAGTACGTGTAATCACAAGTGCATCAAAGCTTACTACTTGATTAATGGAAGCAATCAATCCCTCTTGTAATACAGAAAGCATGCTGCTGCTGCATGCTAGAACAATGTTGAATTGAGCCAGCGGGTTTGAAATAACATTATGGGATCATATATCAAGTGCAGATGTTTTTCATATTTGTTCATATAGTATAATTTACAGTGAGGGTGATTCACAGTTGTGTGCTTTAGCATCATTGTGTGTCAGGATGTGGGCTGGATGATTGTATGTTCAATGGTACGGCGAATCCAGAAGGCACAGCAGGGGTAGCCTTTAGTCTTTGTATTCAGTGTGTGTGTGTGTGTGTGTGTGTATGTATGTGTGTGAGTGTGTTGTCTGTATTTGTGCATGTTTCCAGTAGTCAGTATATTTTTCATTTGAGTAATTATGTTTACATGGCACTGGATGGTGTTCGTGGAAAATAACCAAAACCAAGAGCCACTGCTGTCAAGTTTTGGGTGCTGATAGGGAATCAGATGAGTGGCAGGTGTTTATTCTCACCGGCCTTGGTGGGGGTGACTGACACAGAAAGACAGAAGATGACCTAAGTCAGAGAGTAGTTAGGAGTATGGAGGACAAATGGGGCCATAATGTACGTTTTCATATGGGCCTCCAGCATGGTGTTGCGCATGAGCAGAGGTTGTGAGGCTTAACATTCTCTTGAATTGTCAGAATTTGATAGGAAAGGCTGCAGAGATGTTACTGTTAATTTGAAGTAGTCTGGGCCCCGCCGATTGAGGGATGGCAGTCTAAGGCCGGATTTGAAAAAGATGGAGAAGTGGGGATCCACAAGATTAATGAGGCAAGCTGCAGGAGGGTGATCTGCAGCAGTATGAAAGTCAATCAAACTCTAAATAATTCTCTAAAGAAAAATGCAACAGTTGAACTGTCTTTAGGTTCTGGAGATTTCTCCCATAGTAAGTGGCCTGTACTATGCGAGGGAGATGGGATTTCAAAAGGACACTGTAAATCTTTACACTTCATGATGTCTGCACTGAATGCAGGTGAAGTTTGCCTGGCAGCTTTCACAGCATCACACACTGGGTAGGGGACACTGGCAGATTAAGGGTTTCCCAAATGAAGAGGGTGCAGTGGATATCATCCCATTGGAAGTGCAGGGCGGTCCAGCCCTCCAGAGGCACATCCATGCATCTGAATATCCAGCAGGAGGTAGACCACCAGGCCCCATGGGGAAATGCACAGCAGGGTACATTATATCAGCTTACATTCCCCTGTCTCTGGATGCAAGAAACAGCTCCTGGCTGCTTGGCTCTATTTACCTTCCTTTTCTCATTGTGACTAACAACATAGACAGCTAGTACCTAGGGAAAAAAGATTACATATTGGTACTGTGATACTATTTACACTCCCTCCACCCAGCAATAGTCTGTTTACTATGTCCATATACTCAAGGATATGTATAGAATAAACACACTATGAAGACAGGAAAGGAGACAGATGAAAGTTCACACAACAGCTTGCTACAAGAGGACCAGTGTTATTTACAAAAAAACTTTACTTATTGGATGGCGCTGATCAACTGCACTAACTCTATTGTTTAACAGTTCGCTCTCTATGCTCAGCATCTCGACTCATGAACCCTCACAGGGGTGCTGATTTGTTTATTATGTTGATGAAACCCTGGTCACAGATATTATAGACAGGCTAGCACAGCAGCAAGGGGGTGCCACTGAGTGCACAGAGCCCCCAGGCACTGACAGGTAAGTGTAAAAGTGAAACACCACTTCATGGACCTGCACTCCACCAGTTGATTCACAACAAAGATGTCCTGTCTTGCTTGGATCTGACCTCTCCTGCCAGGCACCAAGGATCTCATCTTCTTGTAGGAATTAAACAATACTCTAAAGATTTAATTGCTCCTACTCCGCACTTGAGGACCCTCCTACTGGCTGCTGCTGTCTGTAAACATCTATGAAAATGAAGAAAATGCTCTCAGAATGTGCTGCTGGTGTCCACCTCTGGATGTGAGGTCACTGAAATGGAGTGCCAGTCTCTCTCAGTTAGTTATATTGTAAGTGCTGAGGGGGGCTCAGAGTGGGACATCAAACGTCCTTTAAATTCAGCCTCATTAGATGCTCTTGTTTGCACTTACAGTTCCTTTCACATTTTTTGACTTAGTCTTCTTTTTCACTATTCTAACAAAGACATGTGTCCTTCTCCCAGTGGGGTTGAAGCAAACTTTAATTTTCTATTTCACTTGAGTCACAACAACTACAGATAATGTATCAGGGCTTTCTGGAGATCGTCTGCTACGGCCTCATTCAAATATCTCAGAGTGAGTTGGCAAATTCTTGGCTACTTGGTAGTGATCACAGCTGGGTTACCAAAACTGCCAACCACTGCTCTTTGTGGATTCCAGATACTTGACAGCCAGGATGAAAAACAGTTCTCCTAGTCCAGCAATGAGAGCTGTTCCACTCTAATTCATATAGAGCTTGAGTTGGATGGTAGTATAGGGTACTGGAATGCATAGCATGAGCATTAACGAATTTTCATGTTGTAAGAAGGTTCAGGCTTATGCAGGTCTGTGGTTGGGGTGTGATGGTGAGAGCTGGGGTGGGTGAAGTAGGGGAAGAAAGGATCAATTATTTTCTGGCAGGGGAGAGTTGTATGCCCTCCCAGTTAGAAAAAAACAGGAATAAACCTTTGCCGCTGCCGCAACCAAAGTCTCATGACATTTTTCTGGCTGGTTTTACTGGCTAGAAAAATCAATTCAATTTCTCCCACGCCCAGAAAAACAAGTCTGGATAAACCTTACAACCTGGAATCTGGCTGTGTGAAATTCTATGAGGTAGTTCCACTGCACCTGACTCATATGCAGGCCCTATAATAGTTTGCAGGGTATTTGTAGAATATTCTCCTCTCTTTCTTTTTTTGACTTTTCTGTTAGTGTGTGTGTGTGTGTGTTTGTGTGTGCGTGCGTGCGTGTGTGTGTGTATGTGTGTGTGTGTGTGTGCATGTCCATGCCTGCTTCATTGTGACACTAGTGCTCCTTGTTGTCATTGTGAGCATGATGACATGCACATTGGCAACACTTTCCCATGGATTTCTGCATGAGATTTACAGTTATATTTTTATCTAGGTAAAATGTGTGCGTTGAATTAACTCCATATTAGCATCTCCTTCAGTGTCATCCCATGTGAAAGTTGCGTCTGGCAACTGTGGAAATATTTGTTGGTCTTGTGGGCACCATGTATGCATGAACAAGTGTGGGTATCTTTGTTTGCATGAGGCCTCCACATTTTTATTTTATGCAGACTGTGGTGTAGTTATGGAGTTATTATTAGGTCTCGCCTACTAGGCAGCGCAAGCTGTCTAATTGTGAAAGACCTATTGTGAATTTACAGTAGGCTTGCAGCACACCCATTGTTTACCACTGGTTGGCTTTATTGTCACTCTCATTTGCTTGGTTCTTACTTGATGGCTTGACTTCCTCTTCTTGTGTTTGTCATTTTCCAGGAGCATAGCCTCTTTATGATCCTTTTGAAAGGCTGTCTTGTATGCTTCCACTATTCACATTAAGGGAACGTTTTCTTTTTCACCACTTCATGAGAGCGTATGTGCTTTCTAGCTCTCTCCCTCGTGTACAACTTCCTCAGCTTAAATACCTACTCCATGCTCAGTTGCTTCCCACCTCTCCCAGCTTGTTTGTAAAAGCACAGTAACAGGGATATGTTCATGTAGTATGACTGAAGAGCAGACGTTAAGGGTTGTCTTTGCTTTATCTCCTTCATTCCACATGTTGCATGAAAGCATACTCTCTAGCACCCAAATACTTTTATGAAGCTAGGGAAAAGAGCTATCTCCCACACACTCAGATGGCATCTGAGGCAGAAGTTGTACTTCCCTGGGCTGCTACTGAGGACCATATGGTGTCATGTCCTTTAGGTTAGTCCCATCATGTACATACCGATTACATACATTGTGTCCCATCCACATGACATAACGGTCCTAAACACAGGTGACCATTTACCTAGTAGCTTACTTCTGTCTCTTCGACAACCAGTCTCTCGGTATACTATCTTAATCCCTGTACCTGACGTACATAAACATGTCCCCAGGCACAGTAGATTTATTCTGTATAAGGGTCACCACTTTTTTCATCCATGGCCAACAGCCAGCTGTGCATGATCATGTTTGTTTAGAAAAGGATTAGCAGGGGATTAGCAAATGTTTTCAAAACATATCGCTTCTAGAAAAACCCCGGAGTGACCACTTTAGTATAAAAGACCCTCACTCCCCCTTAGACAAACAGAGGAGAATTCCTTCCAGGCTGGATCGAGACTCTGCAGGCTGATCCTTCGACAGGCAGAGACCTGACATCCCTTGCGGGGTGCCATCCTCGACGCAGAGACAGGGTCCTTCATTCAGAACCATCAGGTGAGGGGTTAGCACTTCCCCGGGGAAGTCTTGGCTCCATTAGGTTCGATTAGGACATATCCTAGCACTTACACATACATGCTTCACCTACACATCTAGGCTAGGCACAGTTAGGTAGGCTACGCATCGTAGGAGTACGTCAATGCTATTGTTTTAGATAATATGTTTTTATTCATCTTACTAGCACTATGGTGGAAACGTATCTACTTTTTACGATATTGGTACTAGCGATTACATTTGTCTGCTCCTATCTTTTGATTGTCGCAGCTAACATGTTTAATACTAGACTGATGCTTGACCAATAAATAATTATTGAAACTGTTCCAATCGTCATTCTATGTATTCTGAGAAAAGCAAGCATGAGTGACTGAGCGAAAGATACTGTATTGTTTCCACGATACCTGAGGGACCAGGGTTGTCATGTTCAGTGGTTGCCAGAAACTACCTACCACACTGCATACTACAGGGGGGTGGTAGTGGCACTGTAGAGCTAGCAGGTCTAATGGTTGACTCATCCTGTGGGGGTATCCAGAGTCTGTCTGCACACCAAGCCCTCAGTTTAGGTCATCCAAAACGCGCAGGTCCTGGGGGGTCCTAGGAACTACACGACATGGCGCCGCCAACGTTGGTTAGGTTCTTATATTAACAGTAAATGTGAGTAGTTCAGTCGTGCTTTCTCAGACAATCCTACTCACATTTTCCAGAGACGTCTGAAGTGGGAAGGTTAATCCGCCTCAGCTGAGCAGGCACACCCTGTGTATTGGCTGAAGGTTTTAGACAAGCTTGTAAGGATTAAAAGTTCCCATATTGTGTAAAACCCTATCTCTTAAACCTTTACTTTCTTCTCATTCCTAAATGACTGAACCAGCAAGTAGCGGTGGAATCTTGGTGAAAGTACATAAGGTCTTAGCGACCTTTTACCTTTAACATTCTGACCCTACATTATTCTTTTTAAATTCTGTTCAGAGTTTCCTGAGTGATAAGTATACGTCATTTATAACAATTGAAAACATTTAATTTTGAGGTACCATAACATGTGTTTGGTTTTTTCCAGTATTTTTAGGTTTCACCTGCACAGCGCTTGCTATGTGCTTGGGAAATCTATTGTATAAAATATATCTTAAAAGGGACTTACATCCCGCCATCACTTCCTATTGATCCTTGTTCTTGTCACTTTACTTTTCCTCATTTTTAGGTCTCGCGCCTAGCGTTGCAGTGCGCAGCACTGCTCGCGCAGCGCGAGACCTCTAGAAAGGGCTTCTGAAAACGACCTACACGCCCGTGCGTGTGGTTTTGTTTTCAGAAGCCCTTATTGGCTGTAGCGTGCGTTTTTTTCAAAAAAACGGCACGCGATTGGGCAAAGGCGGGCGCATGTCCTGCCTTCGCTCCTCCCATTCCCGATGGTGGCCAGAACGCGCAGCAGCGCGCGTTCGCCTCGCTGCCGCGCTCCCTGGCCCCGCTCCTCTGTGGTGCGCGCGCACCACTGGTTTAGAGAAGTGCCGAAACTAGGACTAGAATAAAGGAATCCTTCGCTATCACGAGCGGCACTTAGCGAGGCTTTAACTGTGCATGCACTGGAGCTCCTGGGAGCGAAGCGTAGTAAATACTGCACAATTAGACTAGCGGGTGGTGAGGTTTTATCTAGGCTCCAAAGCAGTCCTATTTATTTGATGGTTTGAGTTTTTCAATCAAGCTTATTGGCTTCATCAGTATCTAATAACGCTCTTAATTCAGGGAAATTTCCCTTCATGATCTGTCTTTTTGTAATGTATTTAGGACATTGGTTGAGAATACATCCTTTCACTTCTATACAATGGTTAGTAAATCCACATAGACTTTTTTTTGTGCAGGGCCTTTCCAGGCACTTTGGACCTCTGCCAATTCTGCTTTCGAAAATCCTACATTTGCTTATACGCCTATAATGATTCAAGCAAAGCAATTTAAGCAAATCATCGCTGCAGGATACATTTTGACTTGAAGTCACCTGGAAGTGACCTTATATTGTGTAGTTTTTCAAAATGTAATCATTGCCTCGGGTTCCGAAAATCAATCTTTCACTTATGCTTTGCACCATTATATCATTAAATTTGTATATGATGTGCAGTTGCTTGCCTATCTATTTATATGTGCACAGAACCTGCATTCCGGTGGCTTCCTACTAGTTTTTCACATCTGTTTTTACCAAAGAGATTCTGCAATAATGGCTGTTCCATGGGTTTCCTTAGAGTGTGCACTGGCCTTTCTATCAAAGGCAAGCGTCAAGCCCTTCTGTGCCTAGCACAATCAAAATATGTAATATACACTTGTTACTTTTACTTCTTAGACTTAAGGTGAAAGTGTTGGAACTTAGCGCTGCACATTTGATAGCATTTTAAAAACATCCTTGTGGCCTCCTGTACTTTTGCTAGTTGTTTGCGATGGGATTTTCCAAGACAAATTTTATGCAATTCGAGTGTAGTATTTCACATCTATATTCAGTCGAACCATTGCACAACGCCATGTGTTCTTATTACTAGCTAACTTTATGCAGTTCGAGATGTTCTGAAAGTTCTTAGTTGTGCCACTGACCAATTAAGGTTTGCCAGAGTATGATAAAGTACCCACTGAAAGAGCAGAAATAAATATTTAGCTATTAAGTAACTACATGGAATGAGGGATGGTGTGCTAGCACTCTAGTGCCTACACATTGTTCTGTTGTATTGCACCCTGTTCTAGAGGCTCCAATCGCAGCATTGATTCCTGTTCTGAAATGTGCATCTGGACTTTTCTGCCCCTTTTGTAGGGCCTTTTAAGTACTGTGCTAAGTATAAGGAGGCCCCATGTTATATCCTATGCCCAGTTTTAGAGGCACTATTCACTGTATCGTATACAGTTTCAGAGGCCATGTCTGGAGTATTGTCAATTTCTGGCGACCACTAGTTGTGCTCCTTTTATGATGGCCACATGTTGAATTGTATATACATTTCTGGAGGCCACCTCCAGAGCACTGTGCTGAGCTTTGAAGGAGACATCTGAACTTTTGTATCATGTTCTAGAGTCCTCATTTCCAGATCGGTAAAGAGAGATTTGATTAGTGGTTAAAACTTGCAGTTTACCAGTTTGAGGGTGTGTGAAAACACCACAGAGCTGAAAGGAATATATCCATTTTCATTTCTGGTAAGTTGCTTAAGTAAATAAAAAACAAATGCACAGGGATGGATTCCTCGAAAGAAAGATGAGTATTTTAGGATATTCATTCTATTTTAGTTATTTATCAGTACATGTCACTGGTTTAGATGGATGTTTATTGCATGACTATCCTGCTTTAGTTTTCTCTAGTAATAAGAAAGATGCACCTAATGTACTGACTGTGCAATCAATGCAGAATAATTTCATAAAAATACATTGAGAATCAATGTTGATTTTGGTGCCTTTTCTAATTGCTATGTAAGTTTAGGCCTATTTTGTCTATTTAAATACAGATCAGTTGTGCATCTTTAGGGTAAGGTGGAGGTTCTCAGGAAGTAGCTGGGGGCTGAGTTGCATTGTTTTGCATCTAGATTGGCTCTGATGTGCACCTGTGTTGTGTGTTTTTTTTATCTTCCTTTTTCTGGGTATTCTTGCACCAGTAAGTAAAACTGGACCAGAATATCCCAGTCAGTGGTTGTAATGGTTGTATGCGTTGCAAAGATTTCCTGGTGCAGTCGTACAGGAGACAACACAAGAAACAAATATTTTCTGACCTCTGTTTGAATTGTCTTTCAATGAACTTAAGAGGGCGAACATGTTGGAAAATGTGAATGCATTTGGGTACATTCTATTATTTGGTCTGAATAATTAGTGCAAAGTCACAAAAGTTTTGAAACTTATGCATTTGTGCCCAGCTTTCAGTTTCAGATATTGTTCAATGGGATAAGTAGTGGGTTCAGACTTCCCGTATTTGATGGAGTTAGGTTTAATAAACAAGTGCACCAAATGGCACTCTTGATGTGGTTCTGTTTCCGACCTTGCTTTGTCCAGTGACTTGTGTGCTCCTTTGTGCTGTATCGCTGTCACAAGAAGTCATGAGAGAACGTCTCTGTTGGCATTGGATTTTGTTTGGGTTTCCTCAACTAATCATGCGTGCAGATACTTTTTGCACCATGTGAAATGGCGTTAAAGGCTTTTAGAGCACAATGAAGGAATCCCTCAAACAGATTATATTGGTTTGATAACACATTGGCGTAAAGTTGTCTGTTCAGGCTAGGCCCCTTCTTTATAGTTTTCCACCATCCCAGCAAGTGAGCATCCTACGCTCCATATTTGGGAATTGGAATGGGGTCCTCTATGTGCATGTCACACCCCTTCTCTCACTACCAACCTGACTTCTCCTGCAAAGCGTAGACTGTTCTGTAAGTGTAGGAACTACGCTGCTACATTGTATTACCATGTTTTCATGGTCTGAGACCCAACCTCTGCTAGTGTATCAGTAAAGGTTTTGTTATTTGTTTGTTAAATGTTTTTTTTTATATCCTAATAGGCATGCCTTCTTTTTCCGCCAGCTTCACTCATGCTATTTCACACCTGCCATAGACATTTGTCGGGGCTTGACCTATATTGAGCCTTATTTGCTGCTTCTGGAAATCTCCATTTTTAGGTCTCGAAGACCTGCGTTGCAGCGTGCATGCGCTGCTCGCTCTGCGAGGCTTCTTGTAATCGAGCAGATTTCAGAAGGGTGCTTTAAGCCCGGCCCCTTCTTCCCATTGGCTTGCGTCATTGTTCATGCTAAACGCTGGCTTTCTATTGTGAACGAGGCTTTTTAGTCCCTCCTTGTTACTGCCCTGTCTCCTTTTGGCCCCGCCCACCCGGACTGGACCGTTTACTCGCGGCGTTATCCAGTGTCCTTTAATTACTGGGTAGGCAATTTTTTTGCTTGTTACACATTGGTGTCCCAGACAGCGGTAGCAGCAGGGAAGGGGCGTGTGAACCGCCGCTTCCTCGTTCAATTCATTGAAGCTGCTGGCCGCGGAGGACTCCTTCTACGGCTGGACCCCAATTCACTGGGCCGCGCATTTCGGCAAGGTACCGGTCAAAGGCGCGGGGTGCGTTTCTTCTTTATTGTGGCGTTTCAATTCATTGAAGCTGCTGGCCGCGGAGGACTCCTTATACAGCTGGACCCCGATTCACGGGGCCGTGCATTTAGGCAAGGTACCGGGCAAAGGCGCGGGGCGCGTTTCTTCTTTATTGTGGCGCGCAGCGAGTGAAAGTACTGCTGTGGCTCCTGGACCATTGGGTTTGCTCCAGATTCCCGCCCCCTAACCTCTCCTTCCCCCACCCCCCCATACGCTCTTCCGTCTGATGTGCACAGCGCCAGGCTCCATTGGCAAGAGACTAATACTGAACCCTTCCCGTGCGGGGGGCGCATGGGCTTTCATAATCAACTTTAATGCTTATATTTCTATTATTAATTCCAGCATAAGGCGAGAGTAATTGATATACACGACTAGCGCTGCTGCACGGTACCAGACAGTGAACATACGGAAGACACGACGTATCCTTCCTGTCACCGAAAGCCCTCAGCAGCCTTGCACGACTCCAATCTGCTAATGCAACAGGCTTTCAGTTGGTCTGCGTGCGTACTTGGCCTTCCCACTCAACAACGTCATTCAGTTGGGTAATTCGGACTCTGTCACTATACAACCTCCCTGTGGTGTGTCGATGGCGGACTAGTAATTAAAGACGCGGACACCGTGTGCTGTTTAACTCGTGGTCGCTAAACTGACCACACCCTTCTTTGTGGGTTACGTTTATTAACTTCCTTATGCAGTCGTCAGGACAAACAATTGGCAGCACGCTCGCAGGGGAACACATGAAATCCCCCTCCCTCGAGCATCCCACATGGTGTTGGTTGCACTCTGGCGCAACACTACATTCCTCCTTCACCACAGAATTGAACAAGCATTAAGGGGCCGGCAGACCGAGCAGAAGCGAACTGGCTTTGCTGACCGATGTCAGACGGGTAACAAGCTTCTGGAGGAGGCAGATGTCAGAGGAGAAAGGGATCGCGTTCCGTCGGCCTCTCACTCACTCTAGCTGGTGGAACAATGGCAGTCCTCTGATATGTTTGCACATTCCTCAAAGCCCTCTAGACCCTTAGAGAATTCCTCCTGCCCCCAACTCTTTCCACCCTGCAGAGTGTGTATGTACAGGCGGTCGAAGCGAAAGAAAGTTGTGGAACGTGAATGTCTACAATATAATAAATCACGCAGAATAACTTTTTACGCGCACAATAAAGCTGTGTGTACTGCGGGCTGCGCTGGCGAAAAGAGGCTCATTAAGGTGTGAGGTGGAGCTAAATTTATATGATTTTCAAAAGACAGAGGCGAGCACAGTGGTAGAACGGGGTCGTGGACTTGGGAAAGTCTACATTATTTTTTGCAAACTCCCACCCACCCTCTTTTATAGTAAGGCCTGCCTTCCTCACTCTCACCGGTGCTCAGTTTGTGATGGAGTGCGGGTCTCAGGTTACTTCACACGGACGGCTCCTCCCCGCACCGAAGTCTTGGCTCTGAGCTCCGCTGGGCCTCACACACGCCGGCTTCTCTCCATCCTAGCGCCATGGTCCCCGGAGCCCCCCGGCTGCTGCTGCTCCTCGCCCTGTGCCTGGGGGGCTGCCCGCCCTGTTACTCATGATCCCCGCCGCAGGCAGGGCCCTTCCCGGAGTCGGCCCCTTAGAACCCCACCGTGCTGGTCGCACTTCTGGCCCGGAACTCTGCGCACACCCTGCCCTACCAGCTGGGGGCGCTGGAGCGCCTGGACTACCCCAAGGGGTGCATGGCTATATAGTGAGAGGGATGATGGGGGTGGAGGGATTTGGGGTATGCCAATGGGCGCCTACGTGAGAGCTGCAGAGGAAATGGTAGCCGATATCTTGTCTTGAACGGGGCACTTGCTGTGTGTTGGAGCTGCATAGATAGGTGGGGAGAGATTCTGGCGATAAGGTGGAGGGGTGTGTGTACGGAAAAGTGCAGATCTGCTTCAGTGTGTAATTGGGAATAACACCAGGTGCACACTCTGATTAAAATAACGATTTTTCCACTGCTAACATAACCGCACAGCTCACTGTATCTCCTAGAAGCCAGCAGAGTGTGCTACGTGTGGGCATTGTAGGATTAGCGCGTCGGTACTTAGACGTCCTCACCAGACATTAAGACAGTCTTGTGTAAAGAAAGGAACTCGTGCAGATGCATAGATTTATTGAAAGTGGACGCACAAGAATAAAGTGCCATAAATTGACTCATCGTAACTTCTGGTACTTACAGCGCTTAGAAGTGACACTTGGGGCATGACGCGCTATACAACCACGTTGCTATCCTACAAACGGAAAACATGTGCCAAGCGGGAAGCTCTTCCAGTTTGTAAGAAAAATATGGGTGTGCCGATACAATATTCTGTTACGAATTTCATCTGGAAACCAGGAGGCAGAAAGCAAAATGATACTCATGATGTTAAATTGTTAGGGATGATGAATTCAAAAGCAACAAGTATTAAATGTTGTGGCTTTTACTGCGCTGTATTCCCACTTGCACTTATATTGTGGGTTCGTTTGCGAAATGCAATAGGCTTAATGAGATGAAAATATTTTTAGGCACTGCGCACACGCGATTTGTCACGATGCATGTATACAGAGACCTAAAGACATATTGCATTTGTTTAATGATCCCCCGCGTGCCCTTTTCCGAAACGGTGCAGCATTCTAGTCTTTACTGGCTCTCCTGCTTCGTATTTGCTCTAACATCCCTTAACGAGGCCAGAGCGCACTATGGCGTACAAAAAATATATTGAGAAGCACGTAAGTACAGAAAACATAAAAAAGTATGCAGGAATCCGATTGAGGAGTATGTTGGTGTAGAAAACGGAGAATAAAGTGGACACATAAGGAAAACAAGCATTTGCAATGCAATAAGTCTCGCATTTTCAAAAATTTGACCTATTGGTATTGTAAATGACAATGCCTTTTATCATTGCAGGTTTTTAAACACATAAATAAAACGCTTTGTCATTTACAATGCCAATAGCTCAAAATCTCGCAAATGCGAGACCTATTGCATTGCAAATGCTTGTTATTGGTTGCAGGCATTCTATTTCCTGTTCTTCCGTGTGTTTCTCTTATCAGTTTCCCATCTGCAAAGTTCTGTGTTCATCCACTTTGGTGGAACTTCTTTTAAGCGTCTCCAGCAACAATCGTGAAAACAAAATAAAAACAAGAGCTACATCCTTGCTTTAAAGTTACAGTGCTGCCCGAGTGCCGAGGGCTCAGAGCGCTCTTATTATCTCCGTGGAGATCCTCCGACATGCCTTTTATTCCTGCTCCATGTTCTGGCCTGAAGCAAGCACTACCTAGTGCCCCTGCGGAACAAGCTAGCACCCACTTGTTTTTTTTAGTTTACTTCATGTTTCCCTTGATTAGTGCTGCACGCTGACCTTTATCACTTGATCAGTGCGGCACACAGAGCTTTATCTTTAAATATGGCGGCGTGATTCGCCCACCACAATTTTATTTCTCATTTTATTCTGTTTTTGTGTTACACGATGTAGAGCATCTTTCACTCGCCCACCTCAATTTTTAATTATATACGTTTTATTTTATTCTGTGTTTGTGTTGCACTGTGATGTAGAGGATCTTTGCAGGAAGTGCACCGTACACCTTGGTCACGTGCAGAAGGTTGAGTCCCAGACTCCCTGCTTCCGACTCTGCTACTCACCTTAAGGCTGTTTTTAGGGTCATAGCGCATGTGCTACCCACACACGCTTGCTTTCATCTGCTCTGCTTCTGTTCAGCAGCAAGGTGCCCTTTCAAACAAAACAAACAAGCAGGATATGTGTGCTAAAATGGGCTTGGCCTGCGCCCAGGGGAGACAAGCCACGTGAGTTAGAGGGAAGCACAGAGCAGTGGGTACTCGTAGTTTTCTATTTCCATTTGAAGTACTGATGTATGGGGCATTGCTTTTATAGTCCCTGGCAAACTCTGCCTTGTCTGGTGCTGCAATGCTGAGCATGCCGACTCTCCCTCCCTCCCAGGTATCCCTGGAATACCAGCTCGGAGATGAAGTGCAGAGGCAGGCTGGAGTGTAGTGGTAGTAGCTGCACATTGTTTCTCTCTGTTTACAAATTACCCTTTCAGAAATGCAGACTTTTCCTGGCACTGGATGTACACAATGGACTGGCCTGTAATACATCTCCCTCTGAGGTGTACATTTTATCCACTCTCCTGGGGAAGTGGCCGGCGATCTTTGCCGTTAACCTGCCTATTAGCAGTGAAAGTAATGGAAAGAGAGACATGCTACCTGGGGGAGTAAACTGCCCTACCTGGCCCCTGCACTCCTTAGCCTCTTCATTCCCTTACCTTTTCCAATGAGTAATTGTCTCTACCACTCTACCTCTATAACTGGTGCATAGACTTCTCTCTCTGCTTTGATAACTCAGTTTCAGGTTTCTCTAGGGATGATTTGTCTCTATGGGACGGTTTTCCATACCTGCCATCTGTGAGTATTGTCCAAGCAGTCATTGTTCAATGCATTCATCCAATTAACACTGAATCTAATCTACATACTCCTCTAATGAGCAGAGCAGGATGGCACTAGTGCACCATTGCTAAAATTGTGAGCACTTCCATGCACTGTGCAACCCCCCTGAATCAGTGAAACACTCATTTAAAACTGCATCATCTGTGCATCCCTTGCTTTTACAAAACGGCTCCTGCTTTCTCAGCAGTCCACGAACATAACCTGTGCTCTCATCAAAATATTCGCTTTACCCAGCTTCTGCCAGAAAAGATAACCTTGCTATAACTATTGCACCACACCGAGTGAGCTGTATCGAAAAACCTTTGCCAAGATGAAACATGGCCACCGGTGTTGGACGCTTGCAATAGAGAAATCACTTTAGTGTTACAGACTCACTTCATTTTCAAAAGCCCGTTCATTCGCAGCTTCACTGGGCTGGCTTCGTTTTGACAAAGTCTAAAATAATCCTGTTTATTACCTATGCTGCACAATTTTTTTAGCAAATTTTTTTATTTGAAAAACACATATTTTTACTTTTTTTAGCATTATCGTTTTGCTTTCAGTTTTTGTAGCAGAGGCTATACCTGTTTCCTTCAGGTATCGGATTGCAAATGTAAGAGCAACACTTGTGATTTACAGCTCGTAGAATCTTTTCAATGATGGTATGAAGCACTATCAGAAAAAAAGATATACCAAAGCACAAGCTCATGTATGCATGGCTGTGCTTTAAGGACAGCACATTGTAGTGCAGATTGCAACTGCTCAATAGTGCATTGTGGGTTGTTGTATGTTCTGTGCCCTCAATGCATGTATTTCAGACACTACATGCAAACTTAGCTCCTTCTTGACTGATACTTTTCGTACATATTAGATCACTGAATGAATGTGTCTGAAGTAACATTAAGGCACCTGCTTTGGCCTACTCCGGGGCCTGAGGCCCATGTTGGGGTTCTTCGATCCACCCACCCACCAACTGATAGTCCAGGCGACTATTTTGCCCAGACTGCACTACTCCAACTCACTCATGTTAGGCGCTAATAAGGCAGAAGTGACTCGTCTTCAGCGAGTACAGAATGCAGCCGCCCGAGTCTTGTTGAGGCTCCCTAGAACTTGTTCCGTGACGGGTGCAATACGCCGTCTTCATTGGTTACCCATTTCCAAAAGGATTGAATTCAAAGCGCTATGCCTGACTTTCAAAATACTAAAGCTTTCATCCCCTGAGATTCTGTCTAATCTGTTGGTTCCTTATGTACCCACCCGCCAGCTACGCTCTGCTGACCAATATTTGGCTACGGTCCCTCGGGTGAAGCGGCGTAGACCTGGGGGCCGGTCTTTCCGGTTTCTAGCCTCGAAACTGTGGAATACCCTCCCTATTCAGATTCGCCGTCTGGATTGCTTGCTAACCTTTCGGAAGGCCATCAAAACTTACCTGTTCCCCTTGGTCTAGCCTCTAGTCTTCTACTGACACTGCTACCAGCGCCGGGACGCCTCTTCACTGAGGCAGCTGCGTGCTATATAAGTATAATTAACATAACATAACAAGTGGCGTCTCGCACCATTCAAATCAAATTATCACATTCCACTTCTCAGGATTAGTAGGCTAAAAAAAAACTCACTCTTCTGTTCTTTGCTGTTACGTCACTCACATTTTCTTTGCATTGATAAAGAAACCGAGACAGAGAAAGATACCAAACTGCAACTTCCACATCTCTGTCTATGGAATTGCCCAGTTTTGAGGCCCAACTTTGGAGTGTAGGTATTTATCAGTCCACTTAATTTGCTGTTTTTCGACTCTCTGATTTAAAAGCTCTGCAGCTGCAGGCCGGCAAAGGAGATCTGTTTATTTAAGACACGTCTGTATTTTATAAGCGTCTGTATTTTATAAGTGGTGTCGATCTTTATTTTTTGAGCTTTCACCATTTGTTTCTTGCCTGCTATTTTAATTGCAGTCATTGTTTAACCCCCACCACTTAACACATGCAATAATTTTTCAAATTAATTTATCGTCATTGGCACATATTTTACTTCCCTACAGATGTTGAAACGCTATTGTGTCCCAGAATCCACTCAATGTGGTGTGACGGAATTCACAACTTTGCATCGCCGTCCAATTCCCTTTATATTCCAGACAGTAGATAAATCTGTCTTTCACAACATCACCCGAAGGTACAGAACCACTTTATAGAATCAGCAAATACTGCACAATATATTGTCTTTTTCAGAAAACAAGTCATAACACTTTTACAGAGATTCTTTAACTTATATTGCACATCTGCTCACCAACTTGAAACTTACCAAAAAAAGGTTTATTAATCACAAAGGCGAAACCTAATGCATTTACCAATGCTTATTAAATGTGTATTTCCGATTTGTAAATAATAATTTACAGGCAACATTGGGAAAGCCAACATCTCGGCACTCACAAAATAAAGGTGAGATCTATTGGCTTTGCCTATGCTTGTTTTTATTGTAATTGCATTTGAATGGCACTTTGTTTTTCTGTTTTCCTACGCACGTTGATGTGAACGATTGTAGTTTCTTGCTGTGGTTTGTTGTATTGATATATGTGGTCATGTATGGGTGCCTATGCCCTATATGGTGGGATGTGTGTGGTGTTGGAGAGGTGTGGTGCAGCGGCCAGGGCAGCTGACTTCGAAGCACAGGGCTCACGGTTCGATCCCCGGCTCTGGCGGCAGCTCAGCTCAGCACCATGTGACTCTGGGCAATAGCTCACTTAGGGGCATATTATCAACAACCGGCGATAAATATCGCTAAGCGCACTTAGCGCTAGGATATTTATCGCCGGCCATCGATGAATTTTATCGCTGAGATGGCGTGCTATTAGCAACGCTTATCTCAGAATCGATAAAATTCCTGGCGCAAGCCGCCAAATGTCCGATTATCGCTGGAAATCCAGCGATAATCGCACGACATTTGGCGATAGCTTGCTGATAGGGCTGGGCATACTTAACCATGATATCCACCTTCCATTGGATATCATGGCTAAGTCAAACTAAAAGCATGCGTAAGGAAAGTAGCGTTAACCAAGGTTAGCGCTACTTTTCTCATCGCTATGCTTGTTGGGGATTCCTTGATAATTGGAGAAATGTCGGTTAACGACATTTCTCCAGTTATTTTGGGACGGAACGCCCACTTTGCATCTCATTAGAGATGCAAAGGTGGCGTTATGGAAAAGGGCGATAGGGCAAGGATTCACGCGATAGCGTGGCCTTGCTAATACAGCGATAAAATTATCGCCGCTTTTCGTCTGAAAACAGACGCTAAAGCGGCGATAATTTCTTATCGCCGGCTGGATGATATGCCCCTTAATTTCCACGACGGCCCCCATCGCCTTGAGACCGTAAGGGTGAGTAGTTCGCGCTTTACAAATACCGATTTTTTTACATTTGGATAATGTATTCTGATAGATGTGTTGTAGGTCTCTTGTTCCATCTTTATATGCACTTTGGTATGTTTTGGGTCTTTTTTCTATACTAAGAATGGGCCATCGGTTTGTTCGGAAATGTGTTGTTTTCCTTTTGGCAACCCATTAACAGACATTGTCTTCATCATTCCTGGATGGTCTCAAGCAGTGGTACCCGGTCTTGCTCATTCAGACCTAATTTGTTTAATAAATTATTATTATCGGCCATATTTTCTATGCATATGCCAGGCATATGAGGCATAAATGAGTTATAATTAATTTTTGGGGGGTTATTCCAAAATGATTATGTCGGCTTTCGTATTAGAGAACCTGGCGGTCTTTGCACAGTAGGTCAAAGTCCTTTTAAAATGCCGCAAATCTCTTGTCTCAACATCTATTGTTCAGATGAGAAAATCCTATTGACTTAAAAACAACCTCTAACCCACAGATCTGGTGCTGCAGAATTGAATGTCTCTTGGCTTAAGGTTTCAAGCAACCTCACTTTGTTTTAAAATAAACACCTGTCAGGGCCTCCTGCCAGGTACTGACATTAGTAGGGGTGTTTTTGTCTCTCCTAAGGGCAGCTGTTGGTCTGTAAAAGAATGTCTCAGAGTTCAGTGAAGTTTGCTTGACAGCAGTTTGTTTGAATTAGAAGGCCAGGGACGGAAGGCCGAGGCACGCAGATGTGTACTTCAAACACTGAAAGTCAAAAACGCTTCCCAATGCTGTGCTATACATGCCAAATATGCGAAATGCTCTTGAAATATGTTTGGAGGACGCATTCCTAAAAAATGAACTAATGTTCTTTTTCCAGCAACGCGTCGTTTGGTATTGTTCGATATAGTAGAATTATCAGTTTTATTGACATAATGCTACATTTAAAGTTCATTAAAAGAACAAGCACTGGCAAAGCTAATAGGTCGGGATGTATGACGGAACCATGCCATTACCACGCATGCCTTTACCACGCATATGCCTTTACCACGAAAATGTAAGTATTTCACAGGTAAGTATAAAGTCTTTATATATATACACACACACGCATATATATATATATATATATATATATATATATATATATATATATATATATATATATATATATAATTATCAAGCCATGTACAGCACAAGCAAATAAACGAAAAAGAGCACTCACTGGTGTCCGTGTCCCGTTTTGCAGCCAGCAGCTGTGGGAGTTTGGTGAAGATCATATATATATATATATATATATATATATATATATATATATATATATATATATATATATATATATATATACACATATATATATCTGTGTTATAAGTAAGCTCAGATTTCACTCATACATAGCCATAGAAATTCAGCAGTTATAATTACCTAAGCTAACTATAACTTACGCCCCCGCAATGCACTGCTTATAACCTCACATATTACTTCACTCATGCCATAGTCAGGGACATCACTAATGACATCATTGATGACATTTCAAATTGCTTTCTGGTATTAGGGCCTGCGCTGGGGAGGTGATGGTTCCCAGGGTCGAGAACGGCTCAGGAGGGGGGCCATGCAGCCCCCCTCTCTTTTAAAAAAAAAAAAGATTATGGAAACAGGGAGGTGGTGCTCACCGGTGGGTCCTGAGGGACCCCCATTACAAAATAAACAGCCCCGGGGAGGTGGTGGTCCCCGGGGCATTGGGGGGGGGTCCGCAAGGCTCCCCCAATATCTTTTAGATTAACCTGGGGAGGTGGTGGTCCCCATGGCAACTGGGTATGCCATACGGGCCCCCCAGCATTATTTTGTTAATAAGCCCCGGGGAGGTGGCGGTCCCAGGGTCACGGGGGGTCAGTGAGACCCCCGATTAGTATCAATTAGCCCCGGGGAGGTGGCGGTCCCCAGGGCATTTGGGGTCTGCGAGACCCACCCATTTCTTTAAAATAATGATGCCCGCATGACCCCGGGACCTGGCCCACCTGGGGGCTAAACAATGAAGAACCCAACCCCTAAACTCAATCAACCCTAAAAATACCCTTGCCACCCAAATACCTTTAGCCACCCTAAACCCTAAAACACCCTTGCCACCCAAATACCCTTACCCACCCTAAACCCTTAAAACAACCTTGCCACCCAAATACCATTACCCACAGTAAACCCCCAAAATCACCATGCTACCCAAATACCTTTAGTCACTCTAACCTCTAAAAATACCCTTACCACTCAAATACCCTTACCCACCCTAAACCCTAAAAATACACTTGCCACCCAAATACCCTTACCAACCTTAAAAACACCATTGCCATGCAAATACCTTTACCCACCCTAAAAATACCACTGCCACCCAAATACCCTAACCCACCTCAAACCTAAAAATACCCTTGCCACCCAAATAGCCCTACCCACCCTAAACCCTAAAAACACCCTTGCCACCAAATACCCTTACTTACCATAATCCCTAATAATAACCTTTCCACCCAACTACCCCTACCCACCCTAAACCCTAAAAACACCCTTGCCCCCCAAATTTCCTTACCCACCCTAAACACTAAATATGCCTTCATATCTTAAGAAAAAGACAGGACTGCTTTCCATCTGGAAAGCCCTTAAAACTTGGTTTTTCAACCAGCAGACCTATGTTACCTATGACTTCACTTAGCTCTGTTTAGGTCTCTTTCCTTCTGGAGTTTCAGTGCCTAGACACCCCAGGGTGGTAGAGTGCTTTATAAATGTAATTTTTATTTTCATTTCAAATAACCTTGCCCTCCATAAACCCTAAAACACTCTTACCACCCAAATACCCTTACCCACCCTAAACCCTAATAACACCCTTGCCACCCAAATACCTTTACCCACCCTAAACCCTAAACATGCCATTGCCAATCAAATTCCCTTACCCACCCTAAACCCTAAAATTACCCTTTGCCACCCAAAAACCCTTAGCCACCCTAAACCCTAAAAACCCCCCTACTACCAACACACCCTTACTCTCCCAAAACCCTAAAAACACCCTTACCACCCAAATACCCTTACCCACTCAAAACCCTAAAAACACCCTTGCCATCTGAATACCTTTACCCACCCTAAACCCTGATAATACACTTGCCACCCAAATACCTTAACCCACCCTAAACCATAAAAACATCCTTACCACCAAAATACCCTTACCCACCCTAAACCATAATAATACCCATGCAACTCAAATACATTTACCCACCCTAAACCCCCAAAATACCCTTGCCACCCAAATATTTTACCCACCCTAAACCCTAAAAACACCATTGCCACACAAATATCTTTACCCACCCTAAACCCTAAAAATACTCTTGCCACCCAAATGCCCTAACCCACCCTAAACCCTAAAAATACCCTTTCCACCCAAATACCTTTACCCACCCTACACCCTTAAAACATCCTTGCCATCTAAATACCCTTATCCACCCTAAACCCTAAAAACATCCTTGCTACCCAAATACCTTTACCCACCCAAAACCCTAAAAATACTCTTGCCACCCACATACCTTTACCCACCCTAAACCCTAAAAGAACCCCTGCCACCCAAATACCCTTTCCCACCCTAAACCCTAAAATTACCCTAAACCCCCCTACCACTTGCACAGCGAAGCTGTTGAACTCTATGCCTCCAGATCTTAAATAAAGACAGGACTGCTTTCGTTCTGTAAATCCCTAAAAACCTGACTTTTCAACCAGTAGACCTATCTTACCTCTGCGTTCACTTAGGGGGTTATTAGGATGGTGGGCGGATCGCCATCCCAACCCGATTTACCCCCGCCATATTATGATGGCGGGGGTATCGCGGCGGACGCAAAGTGCGTCCGCCGCTTTTCCGCCGGTTGGCAATTGTTGCGTTTGCCGGCCGTGCGGACTTGGGCCTTAATATGGTGGCGGTGCCTAGCAGGCACCGCCATCCATATTAGTATGTGTGTTTGTAAAGGCCATTCCATGGCGTCAATGCCGCCATGGAAAGGCTGGCGGGGAATTGCTTTGGGGGCCCGTTGCCTGCCCCGGGGGGGGGTGGGGGCGTTATGGGGGCTGCACTTGGGGGGTACCTATGGTACCCCCCTACATTGCCATGCACAAGGTGGCAGGCACCGCGTGGCGTGGCCTGCCCGCCATCCTAATAACCCCCTTAGTTCTGTTTAGGTCTCTTTCCTTCCGGAGTTTCAGTGCTTAGACACCACAGGGTAGTAGAACACTTTATAAATTTAATTTTCATTTTCATTTCAAATACCCTTACTCTCCATAAACCTTAAAAACACCCTTACCACCCTAATACTCTTACTCACCCTTCTTCAAGAATACCTTTATTTCAGTTCAAAGGACCATAAAGGTTTCCCCAAAAAATATTTACAATTCATAAAACATCAGCAGGGAAAACTTAAAAACAACAATTCATAAAACTTTAGCAAAAAATAATAAAAACATCAAGTTACCTCCTTAAGAAAAAGACAGCTAGATCAACAATGCATTCCCTGACACTCCTATGAAAATTTCACTCATATCGGTTTCTAATCAAGATAGAGCCCCTTATGAAGTTTTCTACCGCAATGCAGATGTCAGAGGAGGCCAGTGAGTGCAAATAATTAAAACCATCACTATATGAACAAGGACAAACATTCCTCAATAATGGAAGCAGAAATCTAGTTTTCACTGACTTATATAATGTGCAAAATAGTAGGAAGTACATCGTGCTATGCCTAGAAGAGTTATCACATGGGCAAGGCATAAGCTTGTCCATCCATCCTCCTTGACAAGGGAACGCTAACAAAAGTGCACAGTGCAAAGCCGGAACCTAGTTAGGTAAAATCTAATCTGGGGATTTGTGGAAAAGGTTAGATAAAATTGTAGAGGGGCAGAAGGCAAGTGAGACACTCCCATATCACCTCACTGCGGACAACTATGCATGTTGCCACGGTAAGAAACGCTTGTTTAATAATGACATTAGCATTTGGTGGAATTCTTTCTGGGTTCTCAAAGAAGTATTCTTGGCCTATCTCTAGGTACTTATCCCTCTGAAAGGAGAGCCAGGGAATCTTTAGAGCATTATGCGGAATAACATCTCTTGAAAACTCTAAGTCTTCTGAAAGCCAGATCTTGGCCCATGAATACAATGGGGCACAGCCAATACGGTCTTCTATGAACTCTTGGCCCAGTTTAGCATGGCAGAGTAATGTGGGGGCACTTTTAGGTACCATCAGTAATCTCTTAATAAATGTATTCTCTACTAGTTGGAGCTGTTAAATTCTATTATAAACCCTAAACCCTAAGAATATCCTTACCACCCAAATACCCTCACCCGCCCTAAACCCTAAAACAAACATTGCCACCCAAAAACCCTTACCCACCCTAAAAAGACCCTTTCCACCCAAATACCCCAACCCACCCTAAACCCTAAAACACCCTTGCCACCCAAATACCCTTACCTACCCTAAACCCTAAAATTACCATTGCCACCCAAAAACCCTTAGCCACCCTAAACCCTGAAATAACCCCTACTGCCCAAATACCCTTACCCTCCCTAAAACCTAAAAACACCCTTACCACCCAAATGCCTTACCCACCCTAAGCTATAAAAAACACCCTTGCCATAAAAAATTCTCTTACTCACCCTAAGCCCTAAAAATGCCCTTGTCACCCAAATACCTTTACCCACCCTAAACCCTAAAAACACCATTGTCATCCACTACCTTTACCCACCCTAAATCCTAAAAATACCCTTGCCACCCAAATACCCTTACCCACCCTAAACCCTAAAAATACCCTTGCCATACAAATACCACTAGCCACCCTAAAGCACCCTTGCCACCCAAATACCCTTACCCACCCTAAACACTAAAAGTGCCCTTCCCACCCTACACCCTAAAAGTACCCTTGCCACCCAAAAACCCTTACCACCTTAAACCCTAAAAACACCCCTACCACCCAAATACCCTTACCCTCCCCAAACCCTATAAAACACCTTTACCACCCAAATACCCTTTCCCACCCTAGATGGTAAAAACATCCTTGCCACCCAAATACCCTTATCCACCCTAAACCCTAAAAATACTCTTGCCACCCAAATACCCTTAGCCACCCTAAACCCTAAAATACCCTTACCACCCTAGTACCTTTACCCACCCCAAACCCTAAAAATACCATTGCTACCCAAATACCTTAACCCACCCTACACCCTAAAAATACCCTTGCCACACAAATACCTTTACCCACCCTAAACCCTATAAATACCCTAAAAATACCATTGCCACCCAAATACCTTACACCACCCTACACCCTCAAAATACCCTTGCCACACAAATACCTTTACCCACCCTAAACCCTAAAAATACCCTTGCCACACAAATACCCTTACCCACCCTAAACCCTAAATTTACCCTTGCCACCCAAATACACTCACCCACCCTAAACCCTAAAAAAAAAATACATATATGTATATATATATATATATATATATATACACACACTTACCTGCGAAAAACTTACATTTTCATTGTAAAGGCATACGTGGTAAAGGTATATGCCTGGTAAAGACATGCACGGTAAAGGCATATGCGTGGTAATGGATATGTGGTAAAGATAGTGGTGGTAATGACCACGTTGTAAAGGCTGTTTCCCATAGGTCGGCCCTTTGTGACCTGTTGGCTTTGATAGTGATTTGCATGCGATGCTGTACAGCGTGGCTAAATTTTCAAAAGAAAACAAAACCCTTTGATACAGCTGCTATTTCATTTTGTAAGAGCACAAACCTACAAAATGACTCATGCACTTTTTTTACTTATTTGAGTAGGATCGGTACTTAAAAAGAAAATAAACACGCAAAAGTGTTTTTTTTAAAGCGGGTGGATGTGGAAGCAACATGGGAAAGTTGGGGAATGGCAAAGCAACAGAGGAAAGACAGATGGCTAACAGCAAAGCAACGGGTTAGGGTGGGTGGGCTGTATGCTGACACAATACGAGAGGGGACGCAATAGCAACAGTGTGGAGGGTGGAAGAGAAAGCAACACCGGAAAGCAACACAAGGCACAGGTGGGGAAGCGAGGAGGCGAAGAACACAGGGAAGTGCTAGAGGAAAAATGGGCGGGGTGAAGCAGTCTGGCAACAGAGAGCACCATGGAGTGCCGGAGAGACGTGCATGAGGCAGACTTTGATTAAAAAGCAAGAATTAAAAGCAGCGCTGCCAGCCAATCAAAGGAATGGTAAAGAGGCAATGCTCCATGGGGGGACAAACACAAGATTGACATGCTGGGACACAAATAAAAAACAGGGAAATGAGAATGACAAGGAGAGCCAACCAATGGGAAGCAATATGTGGGCGCTGAACCCCTCAATGTTCTTCATAAGTCACAATATGCTACGCAACAGTCTCAACCTAAAAATGTCTTTGTACGGTATTAGTGCTACTAAAGACTGAGGGGCATATTAGCAAGACCGGCGATAAAATTATCGCCGCTTTAGCGGCAGGAAACTGCCGCTAAAGCGGCGATAATGGGCTTGCTAATATGCGTTATAGAATTCAATAGAAGCCCAGGTTAGATGTCCTGCACATCTAACCTGGGCTTCTATTGAATTCCATAACGCATATTAGCAAGCCCATTATCGCCGCTTTAGCGGCAGTTTCCTGCCGCTAAAACGGCGATAATTTTATCGCCGGTCTTGCTAATATGCCCCTGAGTTCTTTGCATTTAAAACAGGTATTAAACTGCATCATCTTTTTTTGCAAATATTTTTTGCTGACCTCCTTTTCCGGTTTCAGAGCCACCTTTATTTAAGCTGCCTATGCCTTTTCCTGCTTGCATTCCTTTTCCTTAGCTTTTTGAGAGGCTGAGCTGATACGATGCCCTTCATTTAACCTGATTTGAATAAATGCCTGGAGAGACGGGAGGTCTCCCGTCTCTCCAGGCATTTATTCAAATCAGGTTACATTTTGTATCCACCCATCAATTCCAAAATGGTGTAAAAAAATGCAAACACAAGCTAATGAGGGAACACCTTGAAACGCTCATTCTGGACCAGCGTCACTTCACAGGTAGTATTCTTAAAACTGATCTCTTTTTCTCTCATAATACAACTCCTTGGTCTGAAACTTTCTCGAAGATCTGAATATTTTTCGTACCTTGAAAATCCCTTAAGTCAGTAAACTAATGCTTCTTCCTGTCATTACAAAGTCAAATGTAAGATGTTACACAATATTTAAATTCAATCAGTGGCGGCCGGCACTGCTTGAGGGTGGTGGATGCGGGAGGGTAGGTCGTGGGTGAAAGTGGGTCCGGGGGGGGTCGCGCATAGGGAAAAAAATACTTACCTTGAGGCCAGGTCCGCGTCTCTGCTTCTGCTCTCCTGCCTCCGACTCCAGGAACAGGAAGCAGGCAGCCAGGCTCCCTCCCCTCAGCCAATCACAATGCTGCAATGCAGCGTTGTGATTGGTCTGAGTGCCATGACATGGCGCTTAGCCAGGGGCTGGAGGGATGGGCATGTTTTCCATGAAGGTTGTAATGCAGCCTGCATGGAGAACGGGGAAAGTGCCAGAGAGGGCTGACCAAACAGTCATTGCGCACTTAGGAGTGGGCAAACCACTCCTCCCCTGCTCCAAGAGCAGAGCAGCCCTGCCCACCCGCCTGCCAGCAAAGCAGCAGGACACGAAGCATAAAATGATAACTCTTACGTTATTATCATTTTATGTTTCTACTTGCCACTGCTTAAAAGCAGTGGGTCGATGCTCCTCAGCCGTAGGGGAGGAGCGGCCACTTAATTCAATATTCTGAATTTAACCTGCCTTATGAACTTAATGAAGTGGAGAATTAAAATATTTTTGGTCCCTTGAAAGCAAGCCCACATTGTGTGTTGCAATGCCCAGTCTTTGAAAGACATGTAGCAACTACATTCTTGTAGCTGTGTCGAGGCAGCAACAGATAACTTGAGCTAAGATTTCTCAAAGATAGTCTCAGACGCTGCAGCTGCTGCTCTGGAAAGGGTGTTTTCAGCTTTGTCTTATGTCTTCCAAGTTATACAGACCAAATCTTAAATGAGGGAATTCATACTTCAGCCACAGTAGGATTGCTGTTGAGCAGAATGCTTATGGCTGATCTATTTTGTATGCGTTCACTATACATTTGCTGTGCGATAGTCAGTGCACTGCCACACAATCATCTGCAAATGACACAGGTTTGATATGCAGTGACAATGATGTTTTAAATATATGAATGAGGTTCCTAGTTCCCACTGATCTAGAAATGCTAAAACGTTGAGTGCATGCTCCACCATAGTAACCCAAGAGTTCTTAGATGACGCAAACTCTGCCCATAGTCTAGATTTGAGAGTACATGAGAGAGCAGACTTTGCACAATGCCAGATTTTTAAGAGATCACCTTGGGACATAGTCTGTATTCTAATTTAATCTACACATGAGTGTTTGAGAATGGAAGGCCAAAAAAAGCTCTAGATAAATGGCACTGCCTCTTGTCTAAAAATGCCATCAAACCATACTTTACTAGAGGTAAATATTGTGTGTGAATTACATAAAATATTGGAGACAGGGAAGGACATGCCAGATTAACAGATTGACACAAATCATTCTGATATGAATAATGTCTTGGGGAAACCATGGACCCAAGCTCATTTTCAGACACATGGTACCAAGAAGTAACAGATATCCTTGCCCCCACAGAACAACCATGCATCTTTCCAACAAGGATGTATGTGATCTCATTGAAGGTTGCAACTACCTTAAATCTATCTCTTACACTGATCTCCCTGGCCTTGATCTTACTTCTCATATTCCTATTATGTCTGAACAGAGACATCTACATAGGCTCACTCTACAAACAATGTAATTTTGATTCCACTTGAACCCATCAGCATATCATTCACTATAAAAGCCAATTCCTCATTCTAGCGTCTTCTGCACATCTGTAGATAAACTGTGGAGCACAGACCTGAGATTGCAGATACAACCGTTAATCTAGACTTAGACTGATAGATACCTGGCTCTACGATATCTCTTATATTGTAACAGATATGTTATCTCCTCCTGACTACTCTATCTCTGTTGTAATCACGACTGTCTGGTGGTGAGGGTACAGTTATTCACAAGTATTCTATTCACAGCAAATGGATACCTATTGACTCCCACTCCTTTCAATGCTTGATAACGGAAATTAAGGTCCAGATTTACTATGTAATTGCGTCACATTGCTTTATTTTTGTGGTGCAGCTATAGGCAACATCCATTTTGGCATTTACTAAGACGGTCAGTTTGCATGACTTTGAGTTACTTTGGGTCAGGCAGGCGGCAAATGGGTGGAGCATGGGCATTGCCGTGCATCCACCAATGTATTTTGATGGAAACCCAGATTTCCAAAAATGTGTAAACCTGGGTGTGCCAACCCGACAGAGGCTTAATGAGGAGAAAGATCTTCAATTCTCCTAATTTCTTTCGCTTTTCATGTGTGGTGCATCATGCAGCACACATAGAAAGAGGAATACGCATGTAAGCATTGTTTTTGTGCAGGAAAGTACCCCTTCCTGTATAAAAACAATCCTGCCCATAACGCCAGCCACTTGTATTATGGAACAAGGGTGCCTGTATTGGTGCTAGACAGCCATAAATGCGCCAGCGCTAGGAGAGATCTGAACTGCACAATATTTTTGTAAATATGGCGCAGTTCAGCTCTCTCTCTATCATGAGGTGCAGTAACTTTCTTTGCTGCACTACGATGTGTGCAATATTAGTAAATATGACCCCCAAATCCTCAAAAGTTCTCTTCAACAGGTTTACATATGATTTACCACCTTCCCAGGTGATTTTAATCTTTATTGGGGTGATTCCAATGTCAATACAGTTAATCTATTTTCCTGTTTCTTACTAGAAAATGGACTTATCAACACTGCTGAAAACTTACACACATCATATATTCTAATGTAGATGTAATCATGGCCAGACCTATTCCTGCTAGCTTTCTGCTCGGTGTTCTCCAGTTGTAAATGGTTTCAGCAACTCATGAGAGAAAAACCAGGTTTAATCTATATAACTACCTGATATAAGGAGCGGATTCATGAACTTCTAGATTATGTAGTACGCCTAAAAAGCAAAATAATGACATTTAAAGGCTCTTCTTCTTGCTTCCCTTGTGTGTTATGTGAAGAAAGAGAACACTGTAAGAGTGGTGGATGAAACATGGCAACACTCACTGTCACCTCCTAATCTTGACAATTTTACGAAAGCTAGAAGGCATTTTAAATGGCACATTTTCAATGTAAATATATCTCACAAGTCTCTAATCAAAAATGCAAATAACCAACCAAGAAAATACTTTGCCGTCAAAGACCATGAGACCAAAAGGAGAATTTGTTTTCAACTTTTTCATGAGAAAGTCAGAATCATCACACTCACTCTGTCTCTTCTTCCTAGCTCATGGGTAAAAACATAACTAATTGCAAATCCAGGGATGCGTGGTTGCAGTTCAAAGAAAATTCCCAAAGTAATGTCTTGAAAACCATAGCTAAGGAGAAACCCTCAAACCATTCCTAAGACCCACCTCCTGTTGATGTTGAGAAGAATTGACATTATCAACTTTTACCCTACTGGACCTTCCCTGTTTGCTCTAAAATTGGCCAAGTCTTCTCCCTCTGTTGAACAAACCTTCAGCCAAAGTTGAAAAACATAAGACCTTCTGACCTGTCACAGGATTTCCTTCTTTCCACAGGTCATTGTGTATCATCACAGCTTGAAGTATGCATCTGTGATAAAAGTCTCTTGCCTGAATGCTTATCAGATTTCAGACTGTGATCTGAAACTTCAGACTGTGCTGCTGCAGGTTTGTAATATCCTCCATACGGTTCACTGACACAACATCGATGTAAAAAATATTGATGTAAAAAATATTGAGTTAAAAATATAGACAACAAAAATATCGACTCCTATACTTAAACAGGTAAGTACAAAAATGACGACTAAAAAATATAGATGTAAAAAATATAGATGTATATAATATCGACTTTTATATAAATATAAAATAAAATAATATATATTAAATATATTAAATATTACATTTAATTTTAACAAAATAAAACAAATTTAATATACATTTTAATAAAATATAATAAATAAAGTTAATAAAAAATAAACACACAAACATATTTATTTATACATAGATATTTACTTAAAAAATTAATAAACTATTATTTTTAATGTATGTTAGTTTAAAATTGTATAAAAATAAAAATATACATTAATGATTTAAAATTTAAAAAACAAAAATCTATAATAAATTAAAACATTACACTATTAAAAACTATTTAAACTTACATTTCACAATACAGTGAGTGCAACAGTAGGGAAAGTGTTGGATAGTGGAGGGGTAAAAATAACTATTCCCACTCCAGTGAGTGCAACAGTAAGGAAAGTGTTGGATAGCGGAGGGGTAAAAATTACTTTTCCAACTCCAGTGAGTGCAACAGTAGGGAAAGTGTTGGATAGCGGTGGGGTCAACTTTACTATTCTCACTCCAGTAAGTGCAACAGTAGGGAAAGTATTGGAGACCTGAGGGCTAAAAAAATTATTCCCACTCCGGTGACTGCAACAGTAGGGTAAGTGTTGGATAGTGGATGGATAAAAGTTAATATTCCAACTTCAGTGAGTGCAACAGTAGGGAAAGTGTTGGATAGCAGAGGGGTAATATGTACTATTCCCACTCCAGTGAGTGCAACAGTAGGGAAAGTGTTGGATAGAGGAGGGGTAACATTTACTATTCCCACTCCAGTGAGTGCAACAGTAGGGAAAGTGTTGGATAGCGGAGGGGTAAAATTTACTATTCCCACTCCAATGAGTGCAACAGTAGGGAAAGTGTTGGATAGCGGAGAGGCAGAAATAACTATTCCCACTCTAGTGAGTGCAACAGTAGGGAATGTGTTGGATAGCGGAGAGGCAAAAATAACTATTCACACACCAACGGTTTAAAAAACAATAATTACAAATTAAGAAAACTTATAAAAATAAATATATATTATTATAAAAATAGGAAAAAATATATTAAAAATATAAAAAGAAAACATATTATAATATTACTTACATATAACAAATACTTACACATATTATATCAAATTAAATAATACATAAATTTAAAAAAATCTTTTAGACTGGAAAATATTTACAAACAAAAACATTAATTAATACACAAATGTATTTATTTTATTTCCTACCCTATAACACCACACCAATACCAACACACTTCAACATTTTAAATTAAATTCACTTCCATAATTCACATAATTAATAATCAATTCAAAAAATATTATTAAAAAAAATAATAATAAACATGAATTAACTACACACACTTTACCACTATAATGTTCCCAACACACACCTAAATTAAACTATAAAATAATAAAACACAATTAAAACTTATTTTGAAATTAAAAACTATTACTATTAACAAATAATTATAAAGTAATTAAAATGTATTTAATACCCACCCTTTACCCCTTTAAAGGTAAAAACAACACACACAAAAAATAAACAATTACCCAAAATAAATATCAAATAATTAACATTAATTAACAACTATATATTAATTAATTAAACACAAATTACTTCCCATCCATTACCCCTGTAAACACCACAACACACACCTAAAAATAATTACACAATTGCAATAATACATTTTTAATTAATTTAAATAATATCAATTAACAAACAATTATTAATAAAAAAACTACTTAACACCCTTAACCCCTATAAACCCCAAAACACACACCTAAACTTATTTACACAATTACCATAATTAATTACCAATAATTATTATAATTAATTAACAACCAACTATTAATTCATCAATTAAAAGTAAATTACTTCCCACCCTTTACACCTATAAACACCAAAACACACACCTAAAATTAACTACATAATTACCATAATTAATTACAAATTAAATAATTATTATCAATTAACAACAAATTATTATTTAACACTATAACATCTCAATTAAACAAATATTAATAAATAAAAAATAATCAATTCATTTAATATAAATAAATTACTTCCCACTCTATTCCCCTATGAACCCACAATCCGCTACGGAACTAAAAACGCAAAAGTCAAATAAAAAAAAATGAAAAATTACTAAAAATTTAACACATATATTTAAAATAAAAACAATTCTTATACACAAAAACATACATCACATACATTTAAAACATATACTAAAATACATAACACTAATTAAAAATCGATATTTTTAACAACTATATTTTTGCAAACGTTATTAAACACTTCGATATTTTTAAAATCGATATTACTTACCTTAATTCAATATTCTTGACCACGATATTCTTGCTGTCGGTATTTCTGAACCACGATATTTCTGACTCGATATTTGTGCAACTCAATATTTTAAACTCAATATTCTGTCTGCACACCCCTCCATACTGATGGTTCATTAACTCCTTGATATATCTGCTACATTTAATACTATCAATCACACTCTTGTTATCAGTATTCTTAATTACTGCAAGGAGGTTGATAGAATCCCTTCCACCGAAATATAAACCCCATTACATCCTATGGATATATATTTCGGCGGTTGGGATATCCATCACCGTTGTGACGGAGTAACTCGTCCATCGAGATTTAAATCAGGCCCTGAACCTATCATCCTACATGAACACTGAATAAGAGTGCACATGGTCAAATTAGATCTTTGTACTTTAGAACAATCACATTTTCTTTCAAACTCTTGGCCATGACAATTCCATCCTTACTGGGCTCTGAATGGATCAATGACATAATTAATGACAACTACACTGATTCACAAATATATTGGAAAATAAATATTGTTCACAAAAATATTACCTTCCAATAGTTAACTAATAAAAACACAAATAGCGCAACATGCAATATCACTTACATAAATATCACCAAAATTAAAGACATTTCTTTACAAAGCATTAAAATAATAGTATTTTATGTTAACCAGAAAATAAAAAATAAACTCAAAAAACATTTATAAATAATCTAACTACATTAGGAAAAATTCACATAACTAAAATATTATTAGAAAAATATATTTACAACAAATACTAAAAGTAGAAAGAACCAACACAAATAAATTAATACACCCAAAATAATATTAAAAAGAAATATATTTGTAAAATTATAAAAATAAACACTAAGGGGCCGATTCCGATTCAGGCCGGAAATCTCACCGACCGAGCTGGACCCGGAGAGATTTCCGACCGAATCGGACTATGGCAGTCCGACCGAACGAGTACGATGCGCACGCATGCAATCGGACTCGAGTCGAGTCGGACTCCCATTGAGTCAATGGGAGCCGGACGTACAACGCGTACGCGGGCTCCCATTGACCCAATGGGTGCGAGGCGAACAAGGGTGACCCCTACAGCGGGTACGCTCGAAGCGACTCGCGGCGTACATGCACAGGTAGGGGGACCCATGGGTCCCCCTGTGTGCGACTCGCGTGGCTACACATACAGGGGGTCCGACACGGACCCCCAAAGTGCGGCTCCGACTGCTCTTTCGAGCCGGACGGCGCGAGTCGGTCGGACTGATCGCGGCGCGCATCGTACTTGCCCGGCCGGGGAACGTCTCCATCGCGCGGTGCAAGTCATGTCCGTGCGAGTAGGTCGGAGCGCTTCGGACCCGCGAACACGTCGGTCGGTGATTTCGCGTGTGCTCGCATCGTACTCGCTCGGCCGGACGCACGTACGAATCGGTCGGGAAAGAGGGCTCCGAATCGGATCCGGTTAAGCCGAATCCGATTCGGTGCCCTACCGGCCGAGATCGGAATCGGCCCCATATTTGGGTTCAACGTGAAAAGGTATAGCTGAAAACAAAATGCAAACTTAATGAACACTAGCAAATAAAAATAAACTGTCAAGTAAAGTAACCAGTGAAATTCTATTATCAATTAAACTAACAATATAAAAGGAACACAACATGTGATTACTCACTACACCAAACCCTACGAAAGCTGAAAGACAATGATACTCTGCAGCATTTGCCACAAAAAATCAGAAAACAGAAGTGGAAGAAGACATACAACTACCTTCTAAAGTAAGTAAAACATCTAATTAAACTAACTTATAAATAACTTATTTAAAAAGCATAAAATAATAAATAAATAACCAAACACTCTATTTCTTTTATGTCTTAAACTTTAGAAACTACAGACAAATTACTACATATCAACAAACTACAAACTCACCAAGAATCTAACACAATCACATACCTGGAAAAAGGCATACAAAAAGTAAATGAAAAACATTTCTAAATATGAAATCACACTTAACTAAAATCCATCAGCCCCTACTAAGCTATCAACAAAAATACATCTTAAATAAAAGTAAAACAACTATTTCTTTCCCCTACAGAAAAGGAGCCACCTGACCCTCAACAGAGAACCAGAAAAGAAAGACTGCCATTTACCAGAAAGAACACATATGTAAGTATAAAATAGAAACAATCACCATAACTTTGAATGCAGATTATAAATGTAATGTAATTTTTTTAGCATTTAATTAATAATATCATTACACTATTTTCAGCAATAATGACAGAACGAGCAAAATACATCATATCACGGGGGCGCTAGAGAGCTCACGGCAAGATGGCTATACATTAGTGTACCTCTGCTGGCCGGGAAGTACAATCTGGCATTTATCCGATAAATGTTCTACCATCCGTTCCTCTCCAGGGGGGTGCCATGTTTGGGGGACACTGCACATTTAATAGATGGTGTGGCTGCCTGGTTGGCGCAGAGACCCTTCCTGGTTTATCGGAACAGCCCTAAGACAGAAAATGGCGATGCCAGGCCATTCAGTGATGTAGACGGACTTGCTTTCTCCCGCCTGCAGAATCTTTCCTTGCAGGCAGATGCAAGTCCAACCACATAAATCAATGACCAGCATGAGCCAATTGCTGTGGATACAAAGAGAACCACTCCCTGCAGGGTCGTGTTCTCGTGCCGCGGCTCCTCACTTATTGGAGTGGCGCACTTGCCGGAGAAGAACGAAAAAGGCCGCTGAGTGTGGTGTGGGCCGGAGCACACAGACATGGGATCCCCCGACTGATGCCCCTGTAGATGAGGTCCCCCGAGCTGATTGCCTGTGCTGGGAGCAACCTGCGCTTTGTGGGGTCGGTGGCAACCGAGGGACGATGCACGGGGGCCTGCTGGGTGCAACCCTGGAGCGGAGACTGGCCCTGGGAAGTACAGAGCAGCCAAGATAATTGTGCGCCTGTCCAGTGAAGCCGACGTGGTATTTTGAATAAAGAAATCCCCACTGTTTGGACCATGGGCGGGTGCGGCTGCTTCCCCTGTGGTGCTTGCGGTACGGTCCAGCTTCCAGAACAGGGGCCCTCATACTCATCAGCCTTGACTTGGCACGCCATGGTCCATAATACGGGCCGCGTTGCGGTGGTGATTGTGCACAGGTGATCAAGTGGCCGTCAGCACAGGACTTGAACAGTGGGTGCGAGGCCTGGCCTTCTCGCTGCCGCAGATGATCTGTCAGCATGCCGCCTAACACGGGTGGCCTTCTGTGTGTTGGGGTGGTATGAATTGAGGCCTGCCCGAATATTGTGGGACTTGGCGGAAGGATGCTGTGCTTCAATCCTCCCTGGCTGGGGAGCACCCCGGAGTCTGAGCCCTGTGGAGAGTTAAACTCTCCACTGTGGCGGGCGATGTGCAGTTGGCACCAGTAGAATGATGCCCTAGAATAAATGTACCTACCTGGCTGCCGTGGTGGATTACATTAAGCAACTGTGGACTGTCACTTTGCCATGGCCCTAACTGCTGCGGTACTCGCTGCAAAATAGCCTCCAATATACAAACACACAGCCGTACAACATTGATGGCAATTGCTTAGATGGCAAGAGCGTCTCCCATCATCTTTGACATTTGCAAATAGATTGGAGGAGTGGTTGGAATGCACTAGTGTGGGTTGCTCACTGCAAATACTACTGCACTTACCTACTCAGCCAGCATGGGGAAAAATGGATAAGCAGCATGTCGAGTCCAAAAGAGTGGCCAGACCATTACAGCATGCACACTCTGAGTCTGAGCAGGAAGTGCCACCACAAGCCGCTACTTCCTTGGAAACCACACTGCTCGCTATGCAGCAGAGTCTGCAACCAATTGGTGATAAGAAAGATTTTTTAAATATAAGAATGGACGCCATGGCGGCGAGGGTTGATGGCCATGCATCGCGATTGGCCATGGCACAACAGCGAATATCTGACACAGAAGATGATGTACAAGCACTAATCAATAAACAACTCAACATGGACAAAGTATTGGCCATTATCCAAGCTAAGAATGTAGTATTAGTAGCTCACCTAACGCCATAGCAATCTTCGCATAATTGGTATCTCTGAGTCTACTAAAACAGTCTGTCTTGAATACTATGTGGAGACCATGCTTAAGGACATCTTCAGAAGCGAGAAACTCTCCGTGGTGTTGATTGTGGAGCAAGCCCATAGAACACTACAGGCACCCCCCCTCCCCCTGGGACTGCCCCAAGACCGATCATAGCTAAGCTACTGAACTATCGGGATGGAGACATAGTTTTGCAGCTCTTCAGGGAAAAAGGTTCTATTTAATATCAGGGCAATAACGTCACTTTTTACCACGATTTTACTATGGCAGTACAGGCTGCCAGACAGGAATATTTTCATGTGAAAAAAGACCCAGCCCCCCAATGAGTGAATCATGCTGGCACACAGAAAATCTTCACCTCACCAAAAGCGGCCATGGACTTTGCCACATCCCTCGCCCGATCACGCTGCACCTCGCCGAAATCTAAACCAGTTGATGCAGACATTGGAGACTGATTAAAACTATGCTGCTCACTGGTCGACTCTGCAGCTTTGTGAGACATATCTATTGCAATTAACTCTGGTTCTCTTTATAGATCTCGCTTAATGCTCACTGGCACTAAACTAAAACTGAACATCTAATAGCAGCATGCAACATGACCTTACTACTCCTATTATGCAGTGCAACATATATATATGTTCTCAGCTCACTGGGGAGGTTCATGATAATAATGGTGTCCCTGGGTGTGGGCCCCCCTATACAGTTTGCTTTATATGCTGACTGCTTGCAGTCCAACTCATGGCCACCTCCTGTCCACTTGGGAGGTTGATTGGCCTCTAGCTGCCCTACTAGGGTGTACCCAACTAGGCTACATTAAGTACATCGGCTACTCTTAGCATTTTTGATATGTTTGATGTTTGTTTCAGTACTGGGATGGCTTTAGCATTTTCTCAATGCTGCAGTGGGTGGGGGTGGGTATGTTTTTAAAATGGTTGAGGTTCCATGCACAGGCTATAATCCCACTGGCCCGAGAGCCGTGTTCCTGCACTCCTCTACTCACTCATGTGTCAGAGTATGGATGGTCTAATGAAACATGTCCCATCAGGTAGGCCAGCTCAACCTACTCACATGGAATGTGCAGGCCTCAATGGTCCCAAAAAGGTCAGACAGGTACTGGCTTATTTAGACAGTCACCAGATACATGTGGCTCTCCTTCAAGAGGCCCACCTCATGGTGCGACCCCTGACCTTGACTGGTAGGTCGCTCCCCCACCACACAGCTCCGTCTGTGTGCCCTGCTGCTGCCCCTGATTGTGCTCGTTTTTTCCTTTCTGTGCCCCCTTGCTGCCCCTGATTGTGATCGTTTTTTCCTTCCTGTGCCCCCTTGCTGCCCCTGATTGTGATCGTTTTTTCCTTCCTGTGCCCCCTTGCTGCCCCTGATTGTGATCGTTTTTTCCTTCCTGTGCCCCCTTGCTGCCCCTGATTGTGATCGTTTTTTCCTTTCTGTGCCCCCTTGCTGCCCCTGATTGTGATCGTTTTTTCCTTTCTGTGCCCCTTGCTGCCCCTGATTGTGATCGTTTTTTCCTTTCTGTGCCCCCTTGCTGCCCCTGATTGTGATCGTTTTTTCCTTTCTGTGCCCCTTGCTGCCCCTGATTGTGATCGTTTTTTTCTCCTTTCTGTGCCCCCTTGCTGCCCCTGATTGTGATCGTTTTTTCCTTTCTGTTCCCCCTTGCTGCCCCTGATTGTGATCGTTTTTTCCTTTCTGTGCCCCCTTGCTGCCCCTGATTGTGCTCGTTTTTTCCTTTCTGTGCCCCTTGCTGCCCCTGATTGTGCTCGTTTTTTCCTTTCTGTGCCCCCTTGCTGCCCCTGATTGTGCTCTGTTTTTTTCCTTTCTGTGCCCCCTTGCTGCCCCTGATTGTGCTCTGTTTTTTCCTTTCTGTGCCCCCTTGCTGCCCCTGATTGTGATCGTTTTTTCCTTTCTGTGCCCCTTGCTGCCCCTGATTGTGATCGTTTTTCCTTTCTGTGCCCCCTTGCTGCCCCTGATTGTGATCGTTTTTCCTTTCTGTGCCCCCTTGCTGCCCCTGATTGTACTCTGTTTTTTTTCCTTTCTGTGCCCCCTTGCTGCCCCTGATTGTGATCGTTTTTCCTTTCTGTGCCCCCTTGCTGCCCCTGATTGTGATCGTTTTTTCCTTTCTGTGCCCCCTTGCTGCCCCTGATTGTGATCGTTTTTTCCTTTCTGTGCCCCCTTGCTGCCCCTGATTGTGATCGTTTTTTCCTTTCTGTGCCCCCTTGCTGCCCCTGATTGTGATAGTTTTTTTCCTTTCTGTGCCCCCTCGCTGCCCCTGATTGTGATCGTTTTTCCTTTCTGTGCCCCTCGCTGCCCCTGATTGTGATCGTTTTTTCCTTTCTGTGCCCCCTCGCTGCCCCTGATTGTGCTCGTTTTTTCCTTTCTGTGCCCCCTCGCTGCCCCTGATTGTGATCGTTTTCCTTTCTGTGCCCCCTCGCTGCCCCTGATTGTGATCGTTTTTCCTTTCTGTGCCCCCTCGCTGCCCCTGATTGTGATTGTTTTTCCTTTCTGTGCCCCTCGCTGCCCCTGATTGTGATCGTTTTTTCCTTTCTGTGCCCCTTGCTGCCCCTGATTGTGATCGTTTTTTCCTTTCTGTGCCCCCTTGCTGCCCCTGATTGTGCTCGCTTTTTCCTTTCTGTGCCCCCTTGCTGCCCCTGATTGTGCTCGTTTTTCCTTTCTGTGCCCCTTGCTGCCCCTGATTGTGATCGTTTTTCCTTTCTGTGCCCCCTTGCTGCCCCTGATTGTGATCGTTTTTCCTCTCTGTGCCCCCTTGCTGCCCCTGATTGTGATCGTTTTTCCTTTCTGTGCCCCCTTGCTGCCCCTGATTGTGATTGCTTTTCCTTTCTGTGCCTGTTTCCCGCCGCTGCGCCCCTGCGGCCCCGCCCCCTCACTGCCCATTCGCTGCCCCATTCCCTGCTCCTCCCTCCCACCTCCCCATTTATGGCGGCCGCGCAGCGGCCGCGCAGCGGACATGCGCAGCGGGCGCACCACTGCAAGCCCGTCTGCGCCCGTCCGCGCCGTGGCCGCGCCCAGCGCCAGACCCCCTGGTCCGGGCATCCCCCGCGCCCGCCACATCAACAGACGCCGATACGACGCCAGCACCCTCCACGCACTCAACCCCGGAAAAGATCACGCCTGCTACCAGGCCAGCCCGAAGCGCACCCAAGGGCCCTTCACCTGCCGGAACTGCAGCTTCGCCAGCACCCGCCCCGCCAAACCACCGCCCAGGAAAGAACCCAACTACCTCAGATGCATCCTCCTCAACACCCGCTCCGCCCGCAAACACGCCATCGAACTCTGGGACCTTCTCGACTCAACCTCCCCAGACGTCGCATTCCTGACGGAGACCTGGCTGAATCCCGCTTCAGCCCCCGACATCGCCATTGCCATCCCGGACGGGTACAAGATCACCCGCAGGGACCGCACTAACGGAGTCGGAGGAGGCATCGCCATCGTCCACAGGAACACCCTCAGAGTCTCAACCAACACCGACGACACCCTCAGCACCGCCGAACACATGCACTTCCAGATCCACACCGATCCCAACACCACCCTCAGAGGAACCCTCATCTACAGACCCCCCGGACCCCGATCACAGTTCAGCGATTCCATCGCTGACTTCGTCAGCACACACGCCATCGCCTCCACGGACTACATCCTCCTCGGGGACCTGAACTTCCACCTCGAGAACAACAAGGACACCAACTCCACCACCCTGATCGACAACCTCGCCACCCTCGGACTCAGACAGCTCGTGACTACACCCACCCACGCCGCCGGCCACACGCTAGACTCCATCTTTTCCGCAAGCCCACACGTCTCCTTCAACCACACCTCCGAACCCCACTGGACTGACCACCACTGCATCCACTTCACCTACAGGAAGCCCACCACGCACCACCGCACCGAACAAATGCCTCGCCGCTGCTGGAGCAGAGTCACGGAAGACCAGCTAACCACAACCTCGCCCTGAGCCCACCCGCCCGAACCCTCCGACCCAGACACCGCCGCCCGCAACCTCAGACAGTGGATCGACGACTGCGCCAACACCTCGCCCCGCTCAAGAATCCGCCCAACAGCCACACCAGCAAGAAAGCCACCTGGTTCACCGAAGACCTCCAGGCCTCCAAACGAACATGCCGAAAACTGGAGAAGATCTGGCTCCACGAACGGACAGCGGACAGCTACGCCGCCCACAAGAGCGCCACCCGCAATCACCATCACCTCATCAGATCCGCCAAAAGGGCCTCACTCAAAGACCGCCTAGACAACAACGCACACAACAGCAAAGAGCTCTTCAACATCGTGAAGGAACTCTCCAACCCCAGCTCCAACACCAACGACATCCAGCCGTCGCAAGACCTGTGCGACTCACTGGCCACCTCCTTCCACCGCAAAATCGCCGACATCCACGACAGCTTCAACACCACGACCGCCCCGGCAACCACCGAGACCACTGCCCCCACAACCACCAACCGCCTGCTCTCCTGGACCAACATCAACGACGAGGACACCAGCGAGATCATGAACACCATCCACTCCGGTTCACCGCTAGACCCGTGCCCTCACCACATCTTCAACAAAGCCAGTACAGCCATCGCGCCCCATCTCCGGAAAATAATCAACATCTCCTTCGAGACAGCAACCTTCCCGGAAAGCTGGAAGCACGCCGAGATCACCGCCTTACTCAAGAAACCCAAGGCAGACCCCAAGGACCTCAAGAACTTCCGACCCATCTCTCTGCTCCCGTTCCCCGCGAAGGTCACCGAGAAAATCGTCAACAAACAACTGACCCGCCACCTCGAGGAGAACAACATCCTGGACCCTTCCCAGTCCGGCTTCCGCAGCAACCACAGCACCGAAACCGCCCTCATCGCCGCCACCGATGACATCAGGACCCTGCTAGACAACGGAGAAACAGCAGCCCTCATCCTCCTGGACCTATCAGCCGCCTTCGACACGGTCTGCCACCACACACTACGAACACGCCTTCACCACGCCGGGATCCAAGAGAAGGCCCTGGACTGGACCACATCCTTCCTTTCCGGCAGAACACAAAGCGTCCGCCTCGCCCCCTTCCGATCCAAGGCCACTAAGATCATCTGCGGCATACCCCAAGGCTCCTCCCTCAGCCCAACGCTGTTCAACATCTACATGGCACCCTCGCCCACGTCGCCCGACAGCACAACCTCAACATCATCTCCTACGCCGACGACACCCAGCTGATCCTCTCCCTCACCAAAGACCCTCACACCGCCAAAGCCCACCTCCACGAAGGAATGAAGGCAGTCGCCGAATGGATGAGGACCAGCCGCCTGAAGCTGAACTCGGACAAGACGGAGGTCCTCATCCTTGGTTCCAACCCTTCAGCCTGGGACGACTCCTGGTGGCCAACATCACTGGGAACAGCCCCGCCACCCACCGACCACGTACGCAACCTAGGGGTCATCCTCGACCCCACCCTCTCCATGACTAAGCAGGTCAACGCCGTTTCCTCATCCTGCTTCAACATCCTCCGAATGCTCCGCAGGATCTTCAAGTGGATCCCCACCGAAACAAGAAAAACAGTCACCCAGGCCCTCGTCACCAGCAGGCTGGACTACGGAAACGCCCTCTACGCAGGAACGACGGCTAAGCTCCTGAGACGGCTGCAACGCATCCAGAACGCCTCTGCACGTCTTATCCTCGACATCCCCGACGCAGCCACATCACACCCCACCTGAGAGACCTGCACTGGCTCCCTGTCAACAAGAGGATAACCTTCAAGCTCCTCACCCACGCACACAAAGCACTCCACAACTCCGGACCAGCCTACCTCAACAGACGACTCAGCTTCTACACCCCCACCCGCCAGCTCCGCTCGACCAGCCTTGCCCTCGCCACAGTCCCCCGCATCCGGAAACGACCGCCGGCGGCAGATCCTTCTCCCACCTCGCCGCCAAGACCTGGAACACCCTCCCCACCAACCTCCGACAGACCCAAGACCTACTGGCCTTCAGAAGACTCCTCAAGACCTGGCTCTTCGATCAGTAGCAGCACCACCCCCTCTTCCCCCAGCGCCTTGAGACCCTCGCGGGTATGTAGTGCGCTTTATAAGTGACATGATTGATTGATTGATTGATTGATTGATTGCAGTCGGCTGGTACACTGGGAGCGAGATGGGCGAATGTCTACGTAGCTTCTTCTTACTCCTCCTATTCAAGAGGCAGCATCCTCCTGATCAAAAAAGGTATACCATTTACGAGTATACACTTCAAGTCCGAAGATCAGGTCAGATATGTTATCTTACAAGGTAACTGCAGTGGTACTATTATTACCCTTATTAATTTTAATTTCTGTGGACCTAATGTAGACAACCCGGACACTCTTGGTAAGATATCGAGTTGTATACATAAGCTGCAGCCCTCTGCTATTCTATCGGACGGGGATTTCAATATACATTTAAATCCTATGTTAGATAGGTCTGCTACTATAGTTTATCAAAATAAACATTGTGCCCGGGTGCTGAGGGAAGGGATGGAAGACTATGGCCTTATAGGTATATGGTGTGCACAACACCCAGAGAAGCAAGAGAGCACTTTTATATCAACTGTACATAATGGTGGTCTCATTTGGATTATTGGCTAGTGACTAAGGAGGTAGGTGCATGGGTCATAGACGTACAACACTTACCCAGAATGCTTTCCGACCATTCTTCAGTTCGACTATCACTTACCCTTCCAACTCACATACCTAGGCCTTTTCAATGGAGACTTCAGGAATCAGCCCTATTAGACACAGTGTTCCGCGCTCATCTACGCACAGCAATTATACAATATTTCAACACTAACAAAGGATCTGTAGGAGAGGAGAGTACCTTATGGAAGGCTTTCAAGGGTACTATTCATTTGGCATGCATCGGGCTCCAGGCTGGAGTACTGAAATCCCTCCGATCTCGCCTTAAACATCTCAAGACCACATTACAAAATTTATGAAAATCATATGAGGCCCGACCTGACCCTGTGACACTGGCTGTTATCAGAACACACATGTCAGATTACAATGATACAGCAGACCAAGAAATACAGCATGTGTCTATACATTCTGTGGTAAGGGTATATGGAGAGGGTGCCTGTGCCCACGTGGTGTCGATTGCTACCCCTGACGGGAGCATACATCACAATTTGTAGAGGTCTTTGCTAATTTGTACAGCGCCCACTCGTCAGCAAAAGAGAGTAGGGCGACTTTATATCTCAATAAAATTCCCTTTCCTTGCTCTCACCTGGGCAGAGGGAATTCCTCGTTCAACCCATCTCCGAAGAGGAGATTAAAGACGGCATACGCACCCTCCCTAACAGAAAGGCCTCCAGGAGTGACAGACTCCCAGTTGAGTTTTAGTAGATGTAATCTGATCTCTTGGTGCCACATCTAAGAGACATGTACCAGGAGGCCTATGACAAACAAATGCTACCACCTACATTAAGGGAAGCTCTACTGATAACTCTTCTGAAACCAGACAAGGTGCAGGAGAGATGTGACTCTTATCATTCGCTATCACTGATCAATATGGATGTAAAAACTCCTGCCAAGATCCTCGTGACCAGGTTACAACCTCTGATGCCTTCGCTGGTGCTGCCGGATCAGTCTGTTTTGTCCCTTCCTGATCCACTACTCACAATATGCGCATACTGTTCGCAGTTCTTCATCAATTGGACCCTTCTATTCGGGCAGCTGCGAATTTTCTCAATGCCACTAAAATATTCAATTCTATACAGTGGCCGTACATGTTTACAGTCTTATCCAGGATGGGCCTAGAGAGCTTTTTTGAGAGGGATTCACCTAATATATATGAACCCAGTTGCGGGCGTCCTCGTTACTGGCATTACGTCGGATACACTATGCCTATATAGAGGAACGCAACAGGGCTGCCCACTTTCCCCCATCCTATTTGCTTTCTCAGTGGAGCCGTTGGCCTGCATAATAAGACAAAAGCACGCTGCCGCTAACCTGCGCTTCTGACAACACCCTCTAGTCATATTGCTATATGCAGATGACATGGTAATGTGTGTGCCCAACCCAAGGATTCATTTAGCACCAGCGACCCGTGAGTATATAAAGTCCGAATGGTACTCCGGATTATGCATAAATTGGTCCAAATCTATTTATTTACCCTTAACCCAATCCACATCACCCCACGCTTTGGAATTCCCTCAAGACCTGGCTCTTCGGCTAAACAGATCTACGGACCCCCCCCCCCCTCAGCGCCTTGAGACCCTCACGGGTGAGTAGCGTGCTTACAATTCCCTGATTGATTGATTGATTGATTGATGAATGGTGTACAGAGTCGATGAAATACCTGGGGGTATGGGTACATGTCAATCCCGAGTTGGTAATCCTGCAAAATTACGGCAGAGCCATCTCGAAACTAGAGGGCCAGGTGTCCAGATGGGTGCGTCTCCCTCTGTCCCTCGCTGACAGACTGGCTCTTATGAAAATTAATGTTTTACCCAAGTTCTTATATTTATTTATCAATATCGCTGTCCCTCTGACTCAGTCCTTTTTTTAAAAAGCTTAACTCTTGTGTGATAACTCTGGCCTGGGATGGGAAGCAACCTAGGATCTGACAGCAAATGCTTATGCGCCCCTATACGCAGGGGGGATTCGGTGCACCAGACCTGTACCTATATTATTTATGTGCACAAGTGCACTTTGCATACTAGTGGTATCATCCCCAGCGTTATATACCACACGCAACAATTGAAAACCTTGCAGTTTATCCTATTCCCTGATTCCCGTATGCACCTCGAGGCTGTGGAACTCTCTTCCGACAGCACTTAAACTTAAGACAAGTCTGTTAGATTTCAGGAAACACCTAAAAACCTGGCTCTTCCGCAAATAACTCTGTCCTCTTCTGGATCTTTCTAGCTGTAGTGTCCGCTTAGCGCCTAGATATCCCCGGGTAATTGTCGCGCTTTATAACTTTTATTTTCATTTCATTCCATTTCATAGAGCTGTATTACATCATACAATCACGAATGCCGCATCCACAGAAATAAACTCGATCTGCAGCACAACAAAAGTTTTGCAGTCTCTTGTTACATGAGTGAATAAACTTCTATTGTATGCCCCGACAATGCCACTATTGCACCACCCAGCTATGTCAGTCACACAAGAACCAAAAGCATTGACCATATCAAATAGAGCAGACCTGAAGACACTGGGCGATGCGTTCCCGGGGGGACATTTCTTACACTGCTTGACTTTCTGGGTACTGCCAATTATACTCCCCTTTTAGGGTTCATATACCACCACTTGCAGTCTGCCTTGAGAGCTCTTTATCCCACCTTTCCACAGGAACCAGCAACTCTAGGGTCGCTGCAGGTTCTCCTCACTTGCGCAGATTGCAAAAAACTAATTGCTAAACTTTCTCGAAGATCTGAATATTTTTCGTACCTTGCAAATCCCTTAAGTCAGTAAGCTAAGGCCGCTTACTGTCATTACAAAGTCAAATGTAAGATGTTACACAATATCTAAATTCAATCAGTGGCGGCCGGCACTGCTCACGGGTGGTGCGGGTGGGCGCGGGAGGGGGGTCGTGGGTGAATGGGGATCCGGGGAGGTCGCACATGGGGAAAAAAAATACTTACCTTGAGCCCGGGTCCTCGTCTCTGCTTCTGCTCTCCTGCCTCCGACTCCAGGAACAGGAAGCAGGCAGCCAGGCTCCCTCCCCTCAGCCTACTGCAACAGTAGGGAAAGTGTTGGAGAGCTGAGGGGTAAAAAATGTTATTCCCTCTCCGGTGCAACAGTAGGGAAAGTGTTGGATAGCGGAGGGATAAAAATTACTATTCCAACTCCAGTAAGTGCAACAGTACGGAAAGTGTTGGATAGCGTAGGGATAAAATGTACTATTCCCACGCCAGTGAGTGCAACAGTAGGGAAAGTGTTGGATAGCGGAGGGGTAAAATTTAGTATTCCCACTCCACTGAGTGCAACAGTAGGGAAAGTGTTGGATAGAGGAGGGGTAACATTTACTATTCCCACTCCAGTGAGTGCAACAGTAGGGAAAGTGTTGGATAGCGGAGGAGTAAATTTACTATTCCCACTCCAATGAGTGCAACAGTAGGGAAAGTGTTGGATAGCGGAGAGACAAAAATAACTATTCACACTCCAACAGTTTAAAAAACAATAATTAAAAATTAAGAAAAATTATAAAAATAATAGATATTATTTTAAAAATTGAAAAAAATATATGGAATATATAAAAAGAAAACATATTATAATAATACCTACAAATAACAAATACCTACAAATATTATATAAAATTAAATAATAAATACATTTTAATTTGTTTTTATTTTTAACTAGAAAATATTTACAAACAAAAACATTAATTAATACATAAATGTATATATTTTATTTCCTAACCTGTAACACCACACCAATAACAACACACTTCAACATTTTAAATTAAATGTACTTCCATAATTCGCGTAATTAATAATCAATTCAACAAATATTATTAAAAAAATAATAATAAACATGAATTAACTACACACACTTTAACACTATAATGTTCACAACACACACCTAAATTAAACTATAAAATAATAAAACACAATTAAAACTTATTTTGAAATTAAAAACTATTACTATTAACAAATAATTATAAAGTAATTAAAATGTATTTAACCACCCTTTACCCCTTTAAAAGTAAAAACAACACACACAAAAATAAACAATTACCCAAAATAAATATCAAATAATTAACATTAATTAACAACTATATATTAATTAATTGAACACAAATTACTTCCCATCCATTACCCCTATAAACACCACAACACACACCTGAAATTAATTACACAATTGCAATAATACATTTTTAATTAATTTAATTAATATCAATTAACAAATAATTATGAATAAAAAAAAATAAACTACTTAACACAACTTGCCCCTATAAACCCCAAAACACACACCTAAAATTAATTACATAATTACCATAATTAATTACAAATTAAATAATTATTATTAACTAACAACAAATTAATAATAAATTACTTTACACACTTAACACTATAACATCTCAATTAAACAAAAATTAATAAATAAAAATAATCAATTAATTTAATATAATTAAATTACTTCCCACTAAATTCCCTATAAACCCACAAACAGCTACGGAACTAAAAATGCAAAATTCAAATGAAAAAAATGAATAACTACAAAAATTTAACACATATATTAAAAATACAAAGAATTCTTATACAAAAACATACATCACATACATTTAAAACATATACTAAAATGCATACCACTAATTAAAAATTGATAGTTTTAACAACTATATTTTTGCAAACGATATTAAACACTTCGATATTTTTAAAATCGATATTACTTACCTTAATTCGATATTCTTGACCACAATCTTCTTGCTGTCGATATATCTGAACCACGATATTTCTGACTCCGATATTTGTGCAACTCAATATTTTAAACTCGATATTCTGTCTGCACACCCCTCCATACTGATGATTCATTCACTCCTTGATATATCTGCTACATTTAATACTATCAATCACACTCTTGTTATTAGAATTCTTAGGGGCCGATTAAGATGGCGGGCGGATCGCCCCCGCCGGGCCGGCGGTGGTCACCGCCGGCCTGGCGGGCGATCCGCACGCCATCCCAACAGCAAAGACCCCCCGCCATATCATGATGGCTGGGATCCGCGGCGGACAGAAAGACTGTCCGCCGCTTTCCGCCGGTCAACTCGTCCGGCGGGCCCCCAGGATGTTGGGTGGGTGGGGGGTGCACATGGGGGTACCTATGGTACCCCCCTGCATTTGCATGTACAATGTGGCAGGCACCGCGCGGTGCCTGTCACGTTGTGCATGTAAATGCACAACATGTATTTTTACATTGCGGCAGCTGCTGCTTGCAGCACCGCCCGCCGCAATGTAAAAATACGGTCCCTTTTGCCAATGCGATGGCGGGCGGTTTTTGTCCGCCCGCCATTGTGATCGACCCCATAATTACTGCAAGGACGTTGATAGAATCCCTTCCGCCGAAATATAAACCCCATTACATCCTATTGGATATATATTTCGGCGGTTGGGATATCCATCACTGTTGTGACGGAGTAACTCGTCCATCGAGATTTAAATCAGGCCCTTAACCTATCATCCCACATGAACACTTAATAAGACTGCACATGGTCAAATTAGATTTTTGTACTTTAGAACAATCACATTTTCTTCCAAACTCTTTGCCATGACAATTCCATCCTTACTGGGCTCTGAATGGATCAATGACATAATTGATGACAACTACACTGATTCGCAAAAATATTGGAAAATAAATATTGTTCACAAAAATATTATCTTCCAATAGTTAACTAATAAAAACACAAATAGCGCAACATGCGATATCAATTACATAAATATCTCCAAAAATAAAGACATTTCTTTACAAAGCATTAAAATAACAGTATTTTATGTTAACCAGAAAATAAAAATAAACTTAAAAACATTTATAAATAATCTAACTACATTATGAAAATTTCACATAATTAAAATATTGTTAAAAAAATATATTTACAACAAATACTAAAAGTAGAAAGAACAAACACAAATAAATTAAAATATATACATAAAAATACACCCAAAATAATACTAAAAAGAAATTTATTTGTAATATGATAAAATAAACACTAAGGGCCCGATTCCGATCCCGTCCGGAAAGCCCTCCGTACGGCTCGGATCCGGAGTGCTTTCCAGACGAAACGTGCTCCGTGAGTCCGAGTGAGCGAGTACGATGCGTCTGTAAGCATACGGACTCGATTCGCTCGGACTTCCATTGAACTCTATGGGAGCCTGCGTACAGACGCTTACACAGGCTCCCATAGCAAAAAAGGGTTGGGTGGGGAAAAGCATACACCCTGTGGCAGACACCCCATGGTGACCGCCACACTGTGCATGCTTGGATCGGGGGGACCCATGGGCACCCCCGTGACAGATTCGGAGGGACCTGGGTGAAAGGGGGCCTGCTACGGCCCCACAAAGTACACTTCCGACAGCCGTTTTGTCTCACTGAGACCGAGGCGAAGAGGCTGTCCGGATCGTGCATCGTACTCGCTCGGTCGGAATCCGGTTCTATTGCGCAGCACGTTTCGTCAACGTACGAGTCGTACGGACAGGTTCGGCTCCCAGAAACGGTTTGGTCGGCACATACACGAACTTCGCATCGTACTTGGTTGTTCGGACCTGTGTACGATTCGGACGTAAAAAAGGGCTACGAACCGGATCCGGTAAGCCAAATCCGATTCGGAGGCCTTCCGAACAACATCGGAATCGGGCCCTAATTAGGGTTCAACATGAAAACCTATAGCTGAAAACAAAATGCAAACTCAATGAACACTAGCAAATAAAAATAAACTGTCAAGTAAAGTAACCTGTGAAATTCTATTATCAATTAAACTAACAATATAAAAGGAACACAACATGTGATTACTTACTACACCAAAGCCTACGAAAGCTGAAAGAAGACGATACTCTGCAGCATTTGCCACAAAAAATCAGAAAACAGAAGTGGAAGAAGACATACAACTACCTTCTAAAGTACGTAAAACATCTAATTAAACTAACATAAATAACTTATTTAAAAAGCATAAAATAATTAATAAATAACCAAACACTCTGTTTCTTTTATGTCTTAAACTTTAGAAACTACAGACAAATTACTACACATCAACAAACTACAAAGTCACCAAGAATCTAACACAATCACATACATGGAAAAAGGCCTACAAAGAGTAAATTAAAAACATTCCTAAATATGAAATCACCCTTAAACACCAACAATAAAACTAAAATCCATCAGCCCCTACTAGCTATCAACAAAAATACATCTTAAATAAAAGTAAAACAACTATTTGTTTCCCCTACAGAAAAGGAGCCACCTGACCCTCAACAGAGAACCAGAAAAGAAAGACTGCCATTTACCAGCAAGAACATATATGTAAGTATAAAATAGAAACAATCACCATAACTTTGTATGCAGATTATAAATGTAATGCAATTTTTTTAGCATTTAAATAATAGTATCATTACACTATTTTCAGCAATAATGACAGAACGAGCAAAATACATCATATCACGGGAGCGCTAGGGCGCCCACGGCAAGATGACTGTACATTAGTGTACCTCTGCTGGCCGGGAAGTGCAATCTGGCATTTATCCGATAAATGCTCTACCATCCGTTCCTCTCTAGGTGGGTGCCACATGTGGGGGACACTGCACATTTAATAGATGGTGTGGCTGCCTGATTGGCGTAGAGACCCTTCCTGGTTTATCAGAACAGCCCTAAGACAGAAAATGGCGATGCCAGGCCATTACAGTGATGTAGACGGACTTGCTTTCTCCTGCCAGCGGAATCTTTCCTTGCAGGCAGATGCATGTCCAACCAGATAAATCTATGACCAGCGTGAGCCAATTGCTGTGGATACAAAGAGACCCACTCCCTGCAGGGTCGTGTTCTTGTGCCATGGCTCCTCACTTACTGGAGTGGCGCACTTGCCGGAGAAGAACGGAAAAGGCCGCTGAGTGTGGTGTGGGCCGAGCACACTGGCGTGGGATCCCCCGACTGATGCCCCTGTAGATGAGGTACACCGAGCTGATTGCCTGTGCTGGGAGCAACCTGCACTTTGTGGGGTCGGTGGCAGCCGAGGGATGATGCACGGGGGCCTGCTGGGTGCACCCCTGGAGCAGAGACTGGCCATGGGGAGTACAGAGCAGCCAAGATAATTGTGCGCCTGTACAGTGAAGCCGACGTGGCATTTTGAATAAAGAAATCCCCACTGTTTGGACCATGGGCGGATGCGGCTGCTTCCCCTGTGGTGCTTGCGGTACGGTCCAGCTTCCAGAACAGGGGCCCTCATACTCATCAGCCTGATCGAACTTGGCACGCCATGGTCCATAATATGGGCCGCGTTGCGGTGGTGATTGTGCAGAGGTGATCAAGTGGCCGCCAGCACAGGACTTGAACAGTGGGTGCGAGGCCTGGCCTTCTCGCTGCCGCGGATGATCTGTCAGCGTGCCGCCTAACATGGGTGGCCTTCTGTGTGTTGGGGTGGCATGAATTGAGGCCTGCCCGAATACTGTGGGACTTGGCGGAAGGATGCTGTGCTTCAATCTTCCCTCGATGAGGGGGCACCCCGAAGTCTGAGCCCCATAGAGAGTTCAACTCTCCACTGTGGTGGGCGATGTGCAGTTGGCACCAGTAGAATGATGCCCTAGAATATATGTACCTACCTGGCTGGCGTGGTGGATTACATTAAGCAACTGTGGACTGTCCCTTTGCCATGGCCCTAACTGCTGCGGTACTCACTGCAAAATAGCCTCCAATATACAAACACACAGCCGCACAACATTGATGTCAATTGCTTAGATGGTAAGAGCGTCTCCCACCATCTTTTATATTTGCAAATGATTGGAGGAGTGGTTGGAATGCACTGGTGTTGGTTGCTCACTGCAAATACTACTGCACTTACCTACTCAGCCAGCATGGGGAAAATGGATAAGCAGCATGTCGAGTCCAAAAGAGTGGGCAGACCATTACAGCATGCACGCTCTGAGTCTGAGCAGGAGCTGCCACCACAAGCCGCTACTTCCTTGGAAACCACACTACTCGCTATACAGCAGAGTCTGCAACCAATTGATGATAAGATAGATTTTTTAAATATAAGAATGGACGCCATGGCGGCCAGGATTGATCGCCATGCATCACGATTGGCCATGGCAGAGCAGCGCATATCTGACACAGAAGATGATGTACAAGCACTAATCAATAAACAACTCAACATGGACAAAGTATTGGCCATCATCCAAGCTAAGAATGTAGTTTTAATAGCTTGCCTAACGCCATAGCAATCTTCACATAATTGGTATCTCTGAGTCTACTAAAACAGGCTGTCTTGAAAACTATGTGTTGATTGTGGAGCAAGCCCACAGAACAGTACAGGCGCCCACCCTCCGGGACTGCCCAAAAACCGATCATAGCTAAGGTACTGAACTATCGGGATCGAGACATAGTTTTGCAGCTCTTCAGGGAAAATGGTTCTATTTAATATCAGGGCAATAACATCACTTTTTACCACGATTTTACTATGGCAGTACAGGCTGGAATATTTTCAGGTGAAAAAAGACCCAGTCCCCCAATGAGTGAATCATGCTGGCACACAGAAAATCTTCACCTCACCAAAAGCGGCCATGGACTTTGCCACATCCCTCGCCCAATCACGCTGCACCTCGCCGAAATCTAAACCAGTTGATGCAGACATTGGAGACTGATCAAAACTATGCTGCTCGCTGGTCGACTTTGCAACGTGGTGAGACATATCTATTGCAATTAACTCTGGTTCTCTTTATAGATCTCGCTTAATGCTCACTGGCACTAAACTAAAACTGAACATCTAATTGCAGTATGCAACATGACCTTGCTACTCCTATTATGCAGTGCAACTTATATACATGTTCTCAGCTCACTGGGGAGGTTCTTGATAATAATGGTGTCCCTGGGTGTGGGCCCCCCTATACAGTTTGCTTTATATGCTGACTGCTTGCAGTCCAATTCATGGCCACCTCCTGTCCACTTGGGAGGTTGATTGGCCTCTAGCTGCCCTACTAGGGTGCACCCAACTGGGCTACATTAAGTACATTGGCTACTCTTAGCATTTTTGATATGTTTGATGTTTGTTTCAGTACTGGGATGGCTTTAGCATTTTCTCAATGCTGCAGTGGGTGGGGGTTGGTATGTTTTTAAAATGGTTGAGGTTCCATGCACAGGCTTTAATCCCACTGGCCCGAGAGCCATGTTCCTGCGCTCCTCTACTCACTCATGTGTCAGAGTATGGATGGTCTACAGAAACATGTCCCATCAGGTAGGCCAGCTCAACCTACTCACATGGAATGTGCAGGCCTCAATGGTCTCAAAAAGGTCAGACAGGTGTTGGCTTATTTAGACAGTCACCAGATACATGTGGCTCTCCTTCAAAGGCACACCTCATGGTGCAGTCAGCTGGTACACTGGGAGCGAGATGGGCAAATGTCTACGTAGCATCTTCTTACTCCTCCTATTCAAGAGGCGGCATCCTCCTGATCAGAAAAGGTATACCATTTACAATTATACACTTCAAGTCCGAAGATCAGGTCAGATATGTTATCTTACAAGGTAACAGCAGTGGTACTATTATTACCCTTATTAATTTTTATGGACCTAATGTAGACGACCCGGACACTCTTAGTAAGATATCAAGTTGTATACATAAGCTATTCTATCGGGCGGGGATTTCAATATACATTTAAATCCTATTTTAGATAGGTCTGCTACTATAGTTTATCAAAATAAACATTGTGCCCGGGTGCTGAGGGAAGGGATGGAGGACTATGGCCTCATAGATATATGGTGTGCACGACACCCAGAGGAGCAAGAGAGCACTTCTATATCAACTGTACATAATATGTGGTCTCATTTGGATTATTGGCTAGTGACTAAGGAGGTAGGTGCATGGGTCACAGACGTACAACACTTACCCAGAATGCTTTCCGACCATTCTTCAGTTCGACTATCACTTACCCGTCCAACTCACATACCTAGGCCTTTTTAATGGAGACTTCAGGAATCTGCCCTATTAGACACAGTGTTCCGCGCACATTTACGCGGAGCAATTATACAATATTTCAACACTAACAAAGGATCTGTATGAGGGGAGAGTACCTTATGGAAGGCTTACAAGGGTACTATTCATTTGGCATGCATCGGGCTCCAGGCTGGAGTACTGAAATCCCTCGATCTCGCCTTAAACATCTCAAGACCACATTACAAAATTTATGAAAATCATATGAGGCCCGTCCTGACCTTGTGACACTGGCTGTTATCAGAACACACATTTCAGATTATAATGATACAGCAGACCAAGAAATACAGCGTGTGTCTAGTCATTGGGTGGTGAGGGTATATGGAGAGGGTGGGCATCCAAGACGGAGAATGGCAGCTAGGATCAAGTAACCCTGGGCCTGTGCTCACGTGGTGTTGATTGCTACCCCTGACAGGAGCATATATCACGATTCCCTGTCTATCCTGATGAAATTTGTAGAGGTCTTTGCTAATTTGTACAGCGCCCACTCATCAGCAAAAGAAAGTGAGACGACTTTATATCTTAATAAAATTCCCTTGCCTTGCTCTCACCTGGGCAGAGGGAATTCCTCGTCCAACACATCTCCGAAGAGGAGATTGAAGACGGCATACGTACCCTCCCTAACGGAAAGGCCTCCAGGAGTGACAGACTCCCAGTTGAGTTCTAGTAGATGTACTCTGATCTCTTGGTGCCACATCTAAGAGACATGTAGCAGGAGGCCTATGACAAACAAATGCTACCACCTACATTAAGGGAAGCTCTATTGATAACTCTTCTGAAACCAGACAAGGTTCAGGAGAGATGTGACTCATCATTTGCTATGGGATTGGGAATTCTGCTGTGCCATAACGAGTAAACTAACGTCCAATTGTAACCTGAGGATTATACACTTTAAGTACCTACAGTAGATGTATTACTCCCCCCTCCAATCGCAAAAATATGGGTTACAGACTAATGCGGTATGTGCCTGCTGTGGCGATCCTGCTGCAGATTTTTTACATCTGGCCTGGCTGTGTGGCCCTATATTTCATTATTGGACGACTGCCCCACAGGCCATCTCTAAAATGATGCTGGAATGTGTTGATTGTACCCCCCTAGATATGTCTCCTGAACCTCATTAAACATCTCCAACCAGCTAATTGGAAACTAGTGTCAGTAGCACTGTTGCTTGCCATGCGCAGTGTCCATTTACTGGGGGGGAAAACAAGCCCCTAAAACTGTGGAGTAGCTTACAGATATGGCCTATTACAAAGCCCAACTAGATACCTATTCAGGAGAACTCCCACGCTCCTCAAGACCCAAAGACATCTGGGCCCCTACACATCCTACCTCTTAACAACCTCAAATGCAGACCTGCTTTAACCATCGTTTTTGACATTGGTATGTGGCAGAGGGTGGGGGGGGGGTGAGGGACACAAGCGGCTCCTCCTGTATTGTATAACTGGAGGGATTGTGTAATGGAATCTTGATTGAAATGATCTTTTGTTTCCTCTATTAAACTTTAAAAAAAGATATATCACATCACAGAACGGAAAACAATTACTCCCTCACATCAGCTACAATTACAGCCAAGAAAGTAGGAGGATGGAAACTATCAATGGGAAATGTACAAATATTACTCTAATACTTGCCATGGGAGGGCAACTACAATAGATGATGTTGCCATTAACACATCCAACCCCCAAATGTCACAGAATTCGAAGTAAGGTATGTACTACAAGATTTAAGAGAGGCAAGTCTTAGTTCCAAAGTGCCCATGACTAAATACTAAATGATATACTCCCTAAAGTACCTGAACACATCACTGGAAAGCTACCACCTATACCCACCTTGAAACCTTTAACAGCACAAATGAAAAAAACCACCAGTGATACTCCTCCTGCCCTTGCAAGATACCAAGATATCCAAATTCCTGAACACTTAACCACCACACATAACGAAGAACCCTTCCGCTTACATGATAACCTTAACAATGAGAAGCACATTATAATATTTGCTACTCCAGAGGACATGGCCAAGCTGGCATCTAGATAGGATGCACTGATCAGAGCTCCCATGCGGCCTCCCAGGATCCGCTAAAGAATTCTGCTTTGAGCACCACCATCTGATGCGGCAGAGACTGCGGGCCCTCACACACTGGAGAGGGGGCTTTGAATGCTTATACAGGTTGCTCCAACCCAAGAGGCCTGTGACAAAACTGCATAGCTGCACTCTGCAGAGACGCTGGAGCAGGCGTTCAGGGGGGACTGCAGGCCAGGACTGGGAGGCACAGGCTGTCGTGTGAACCCAGCGACCCAGGAGCGCTGGGGTGCTCGCGGTCAGCCTAGCCCAGTAGTGAGGGGCCTGTGTGGCAGACTCCAGAGCCCTTGTCGACTGGAGCTGGGGCCACAGCTGTCTGAAGGGTGTACCCTGGCCCAGGGGCCCAGATCTTGTGGCCGCCCGCCGCTATCTATTAGGAGCGACTGCTACTGCTGATGCAAATTGCTGGCCTGGAGACAAAGAGTCGGAGCTGCCACAATAGATTTCAGTGCCAGTGTACAGGCTCAGTGGTATGCCTAGTGAGCGGGCTAAGAGCTGACACCTGGCTGGTGATCAGCGAGCCATATGGAGTCAAACCTAGAACCACACACCAGCATGTTTGTCATTATTCTGCATGCTATTTAAGATGCTAAAATGACCCTTGAAGCAAAAATAGACTCGGCGGAGCTTGATGTCAACCTCCTGATAGCAGACAGCAAAATGCTTGCTGATAGGCTGGACAGCAACCAATCAACCCTCACCTCCTTAAGCCCATCAGTGCAGGAGCTGCAGTAACAATTGAAGGGACTTCAGAAGGAAGTAGTGTTGTTGTGACTCTTTGCGGAAGAAGCTGATGGGTGCGTAAGGTGCAACAACAGGTGCATTGTTGTGGTGCTGGAGTGTGAGGAGGGCCTTAGTGCTGAACTGTAAATTGACTATCCCAAACGGTGCGTCAGGGCAAGGCCGCCAAATTATTTTCTGTGGAAAGGGCCCACGGAGTTCTGGGTTGCCCTCTCCTCACCTGATGCACCGCCCCACCAAATTGTGGCCTTATTCTTCAATTACTGGGACATAGACTTAATACTGCAGGTGGTCCACTCCAGGGGGGCATGGCCCATGAAAGGTCACATGGTCAATGTCAACCCTGGTCACACTACTAAAGTCCAGCGCCAGTAATCCAACTACACAGAGATCAAAAAGCACATCCATACACTGGACATTCGATATGCCCTGATATTTCTGGCTATACTGCGGGTCATGGAAAATGGTAAATCCCTATACTTTGCCATCCCTACAGCCACGTGGGAGAGGCTGCAAACCAAAGGGATCAGCATATAGCGGTAGACGGTGGACGTCCTTGGTAATGATGCCGCTCTAGGAAGCACCACCTGAGGAAGCTGATGATTCATCCCATGTCGGAGGAGGCTGCAGAGGCAAGAGCACAGGTGGTAGCAGATGCCCTGCAACAAACCACTAGCCCAGGTCAGAAATCCCTATTATACCATGACCCTGGGACCATCCCTAGTGATGCTGACTCACTCACCTCTGACATGTAGAGTCCCAATGGACCACTTTTGATGCACGGGGAGGTAGATGACATCATCTTACTTCAACTGGTGTGAACTAGACTCAGCGAACAAATATTCTTCCCCAGCATACCTGGGGGGCACAGTGGTCTGCACCAGAATGGACTCCCACTTACTGCACATCCCCACTCCATTGCACTGATGGAGAGCCGATGAACAATATGTTCAAGGTTTCAAATTGGTTACATTGGAGGAGGCCAATTGAGGCCTTTCACCAGGGGGAGTGAGTTGGGGATATCGTTGATTGTTTATGTTTTGACACCATTGCTCCTGCTGGACAATGACGCCATAGGGTGGGCTGGCCCCTGCCTGAGCACATCAGCACCCACCAACATGAGACTAATCTGAACATGCAGTTGTGACTTTGATAGAGTCTGATTGATCTATGATGGTACAATGTAACTTCTTGACCTGGAATATCCAGGCGATGGCCATCCCTGGAAGAGATATGGGATGCATGCATACGTGAAACGCTGGCATGTGTGTTCTGCCTGTCTACAAGAGACACATCTCACGCAGCCAGACCTCAGAAAAGTAGCTAAACGTTGGCGAGGGCACATTTATGGGACCACGTATTCTGCCTCGGAGGGTGGTGGTCTGGGTCTATCCCAGGGTCTCCTACATAATGCACACATACAGATAGACCTAGAAGGCTGCTACACCATGGTCGAGGGCTAGCTGGATGGAGAGCCTCTCTCAATCTTTGCGATTTATGCCCCAAATGTGCAAAAGATTTAATTTATTGATTCCTTGACCTCAGCTATACTCCAGTCCCTGGGTTCCTTGACTCTGATGAGGGGACTTTAACTGTGTGGGAGACACAGACCCACCACTATTCGGGGCACCAGCGCACAAGATTCCACAGAGATTCAGGAGCTAGAGGGAGGACAAGCAATTGGTGGGTGTATGGAGACACATGCACCCAGAGCACAGGGAGTACTTCTATTATTCATTCACACACTGCATCCACACTAGACTATTGGCTCTGCATGCAAGACATATGCCAGAAGATACTTGTACCTGGGGCACTCCCTATCAGACCATAACCCGCTAAAGGTGACTCTGAGCTGGGGGGTGATCCGCTCAAGAGTCCCCAACTGGAGACTGAGAACGAAGGCACTGTTGGATGACCCTTCCAAGAACAAATAAGCACACACATGCAGCAGTACTTCCTTGAAAATGAAGGATCAACTACAAGATATTGAGTGGGACGCATTTAAGAGCATCATGAGGGGCTCTTCCATTAAGTCCTCGTGAGATGTGCAGCACACGCCCTGTGGGGAACTGCACAAAGTGGAGGGGGAGATTTGGGGGGCTGAGCAGCAGCTGGAGAGCTCCCAAGTAGCTGGGGAAGTACTGTCAGATCTACTGAAGTGGCACTCAGACTTGCAACACACTCTGGGATGTGTATCCTATAGAGAGTGTGTGGCCTGTCAGCATGCAGAAAGGGAAAAAGTGCACAGGGTACTTGCCTGGCTGCTGAAGTCTGTGGACACTGGTGTCCCAATTGGTCCCGTTAGAGGCTTGGATGTGTACTGCCACAGCCTTTATGCCACACAGACTGCTACTGACCCCGACCAATTGCAAACCGACTTGGGGGCAATACCCACCTCCTGCACTAGACCCGTTTCCATGCCATAAATTAGACGAGCCTCTACAGATTGACGAGGTGTGTGCAGCTATTTGGCAGATGGCATGCAATAGGCCACACAGCCTAGATGGAATACCAGCAGAGTTCTATACTACGGACAGGACACCCTTGGCTGACAAATTGCTGGTCATGTATCGGGCTGCCAGTTGCCAGAGCGAACTTCCACACTGCATGAGAGAAGCACTGATTGTGGTACTCCTGAAAAAAGGAGAGACCCATTATATGTCTGCTTCTACTGTCCTTTGCACTTTTAAATTAGGACAATCCAGAGTCGCATGCTGGCTAACAGACTACTGCCACTGATTGACTTGGTTGAAAATGGTTTTATCCACGTGCACAACACTTTTCTGAATGTGTGGAGACCGGTCGTGCTAATGGACTCGGTGGGAACAGATGGATGCATGAACATGGTGGTGTCTTCTGACATTGAAAAAGCATTTTACACATTGGGCTGGCCCTACCTCCAGATGACACTTGAGAGACTTGGGGTGGGGCCGGGGTTCCTGCGTTGGGTACAGCTTTTCTATAAGAAACCGCTGGCCAGGGTGCATATCGGACAGGTAATATCAGAGGAGTTTGAGATTGCACAAGACAGGGCTGCCCCCCTCTCTTCTATAATATTCAGCCTTGTGATGGAGCCATTGACTTGTCTGTTGCATCAAAGAGCCCAGGACTGGGGCATCTCTTTCAGGGGTGAGTGGCGCATGATCGTATTGTACGCAGATGATTGCTCAACCCCCAGTAATCGCTCACGGGGCTGATGGACGAGTTGGACACCTTTGGAGCCCAGTCAGTACTAAGGGTAAACTAGACCAAGTCCTGCCTCTGTGCACTGCACAAATGGCTAATTCCCCAGAATAATCTAGCATAGGAGGCTGAGTCATTTAAATACTCGGCGTGAGCATATTTCACAAGGAGGAAGACCTAGTGAGAGGCAATCTGGGAAGGGTGCTGACTGTGACAAAGCATTCAATACTCTTTTGGTGCACTCTTCCATTATCGCCGGCAGGGTGAGTAGCCATAGCCAAAATGTTGATCCTACTGAGACTGCTCTACCTGTTCTCAGCAGTCCCAGTGCTGCTGAAATGACTTCTTTCTTGTCGAACTGCACACGATGCTCTCAGACCTCTTCTGGGAAGGCAAGTTGAAAAGAGTTGCATTCCACAAAACCCAGCTCCCACTGGGGGAGGGCGGACTGGGTGCCCCAAACTATGAGTGGTAGTACGCAGCAGCACAGCTATAGTGGTCAATGGGATGGCTCAGGAATGCGAATGGACCTGATGGAAGCATGATCGGAACACTGAGGGGCCAATTCCGATTCAGGCCGGAAATCTCTCCGACCGAGCTGGACCCGGAGAGATTTCCGACCGAATCGGACTCTGGCAGTCCAACCGAACGAGTACGATGCGCACGCATGCAATCGGACTCGAGTCGGTCGGACTCCCATTGAGTCAATGGGAGCCGGACGTACAACGCGTACGCGGGCTCCCATTGACCCAATGGGTGCGAGGCGAACAAGGGTGCCCCCTACAGCGGGTACGCCTCGAAGCGACTCGCGGCGTACATGCACAGGTAGGGAGGACCCATGGGTCCCCCCTGTGTGCGACTCGCGTGGCTACGCGTACCCACGGACCCCCAAAGTGCGGCTCCGACTGCTCTTTCGAGCCGGACAGCGCGAGTCGGTCGGACTGCTCGCGGCGCGCATCGTACTTGCCCGGCCGGGGAACGTCTCCATCGCGCGGTGCAAGTCGTGTCCGTGCGAGTCGGTCGGAGCGCTTCGGACCCGCGAACAAGTCGGTCGGCGATTTCGCGTGCGCTCGCATCGTACTCGATCGGCCGGATGCACGTACGAATCGGTCGGGAAAGAGGGCTCCGAATCGGATCCGGTTAAGCCGAATCCGATTCGGTGCCCTACCGGCCGAGATCGGAATCGACCCCTGAGTGTCTGCTGGAAACTGGACCACCCAACATGAGGCTTCCCAGGCTCTACAGACCCACAAAGTCTTGCTGGACCACATACCCCACAGCCAAGGGTAATCCACACCCCTGTATGGCACAATTGCCGCCATGGGCACTACCAGAACTAAGTGAGGTCTCTGAGACGTTCAATAGTCACCCGTGGACCAAGTCCGGGATTACACAGGTGGGGATCTGTATAGATGAGCAGGTTAAGCACGTTCGAGGCCTTGACAGACAAAGTCAAGAAAGGGCCAGGCCAATTTATGATGCATGGAGCAGTGATTCATAAGTTGAGTGCCCTGTGGGGCCAATTGGAGCCCATGGTATACGCAGCACTACATTGCCTGCTGACACATGGGAGTGGGTGAAATGCTATAATGGTTCTGTACATTTCCCACCAATTGCAACTGATGTAATGACATTAAGGCTAAATGGGCACAATGCCTCAACTGCGAAATATCAGAAAAAAATTGTGCTTCAACAAAGGTGTAAACCAAGCAGGTTTCATGCAACTCTAGATTCAAGCTCCTACAATTCAATTATCTAAACCAAGTTTGTTTGTCTCCCAAGTGACTTGGTCACATGTTCCCTAACTCTACCTCTAACTGTCCCAGGGGTAGCACACATGAGGCACACTTCTACCACATGATGTGGTACCCCCATCAGCTACTGTTCAAGAAATGCATCACAGCCAACTTTTCCCTGGGTGGAACCCATGTATACAGACCACCAGGACCCGGCACCAGTTTCATATGTGACATTGCAGACTTCATCACACCTCTCATCATCAACACCAGCACCTTCATTCTCCTCCTCAATGATCTTAACTTTCACCTAGAAAACCGCATCAGGCCAAACTCTATGGCCTTCTAGAAAACCTCAGAAACCTTGGCCTCACCCAGCATATAACTGAACCCATCCACATCGCTGTACACCTACTGGACCCGATTTTCTCTTTAGTCAGCAACATCACAGTCGATAAGGCAGCAACTATGACCTGGACAGACCACACCCTCATCAGTTTCACCATACCTATCCTGCACCATCACAAACCAACCACCACCGAAATGCCCGCCGCAGTTGAAAAAGCATCTCAGAAGAGAGGAGTGAGCTTCGGCCCTCTCCGAGCACCAGCCGGAGCACACCAGCAACTTGCTGAATGCCACCAAAAGCCTCAACAGCTGAATCACCACATGTGCCGATACCATGTTTCCCCTCAAGCACAACTCAACGGCAAGAGCCCAACCACAGGCCAGCTAATACACAGAGGAACTCAGGCTAACAAAATGCAACTGCAAGCAACCAAACCTACCACCATCATGCCCCTGCTCAAGAAACCATCCCCTGACCTAGTCACACTTTCTAACTACAGACCTATCTACCTTCTACCATAGCCAGCAAAGGTTGGAGGAACTAATCAACTGACACCTCACTGACCACCTCAGCAACCACCAGCTCCTCGACACCACGCAGTCCGGATTCAAAGCCGAACCACAATATAGAAACAGCACTCATCACTGCCACAGAGAACATCTGCATGATCCTTGATAAAGGAGAAACAGCACTCCTATTTCTCCTGGATCTCCTTGCATCATTTGACACAGTCTCACACCCCATCCTCATTAGGTGCCTTCACAAGACTGGTATCCAAGGACCCGCTTTCCACTTGATCTGCTCTTTCTTAATGGATGGAACAAAAGCTGTCATGCTAGCATCTTACTCCTCGGAAGTCCACAAACTCATCTGCGGAGTGCCTCAGGGTTCATCGTTCAGCCCCACCCTAACCATACATGATCCCTCTGGCCAACGTCATCAGTGCACATGACATCATTATCCTCTCCTACACAGACAATACTCCAATACAAGAAACAAGTTTACAGTTTACATGGCCAAAGTCACTAACTGGACAAAGGCCAGCTGTCTCAAACTCAGCACCAATGAAACAGAAGTAGTGATCTTCAGCTAGAATACCTCCCATTGGGATTCCAGCTGGTGGCCAGCCGGACATGGACACACTCATGCACCCAGAACCCACGCCAGGATCTTCAGAATAATCATCAACAGCAAACCAGCCATGACTGCACAAGTCAGCCTTGTCACTGCATCTTGCTTCCACACCCTGAAGATGCTGAGGAAGATCTTCAAATGGCTCCCAGGCAACACTAGAAAAACTGTTATTCATGCCCTAGTCAACAGCACATTGGTCTATATGAACACCCTATACGTCAGGCTCACCAACTCACTTTAAGACTACATCCAGAACTCGACAGTCAGACTCATCCTTAACCTCCCATACCGAACTTTCATCACGCCAAACCTCGGTGAATTACACGGGCTTCCAATACTCAAATGCACCCAATTCAAACTCCTCACACACACATTCTAGGCACTATACAGCTCCGGCCCCACCTACCTGAACAGTTGCATCTCCCCCACCAACCACCCAGATCTCTGCTCCACAGGACTCACACTCGCATACATCCCATTCATACACAAACCAGATCAGGAAGGCAGGTGTTCTCTAACACCACTCCTAAAGAGCGGAACGTCCTCCCACTCCACATCAGAGCCTCCTCCTCTCTTCTTGAATTCTGCAAGAAGCTGAAGACCTGACTTTTCAATTAATCAATCTACCATAGGCAGGGCTAGGCACATACACCTGCTTAGCATCAGGAGACCTTCATGGGTGATAGTACGCTCTACAAATACAAATAACATAACACATATAGTGCATGGTTCTCTGCTATGGTCATGAGGTGATAACAATCCATGATTAGACCAAAGGTTCTTGGATGCCTGGTGTTTGATATAAGTAAGGGTAGTGCTACTGCATCCAGTCTTCTACTGTATGCTTAGTTTATAGGAAGTATTTGAGTTTGCTCCCATGCATTCTACTGCCTCGTGTATATATAGTTCTTGCAATTTGTGAGGGGATCCAAACCACTGTGCTACATAGTTGCAGGAACATTGAGGGATGATAGCAGATCAAATTGCACCAGAGCACAGATCAATCAATGCAAGGCGCCCATAACTTGGTAGAAGGTTGCAAAGTACTCAACCACAGTGTCAGATTCTGACCACTGAACCATAGCAGAATATAGGGGCTTTGGTTGGGAGAAATGTGGGGATTGGTAGAAAAGCTTTCAAGCATATAACCCAAAACACAAACTCTCACAGTTGGAGACCATGGACAATCTGCAATCAACTGAGAGAAAGTAAGTGATTTATTTTGCCTCACACTCCTTACGTACTGTTGACACTTACAAAGTGACCAGCATCCAAGGATGAGTACCCGGACTGGGTACATTACAAGTGGGGAAAACAGTAGGATCTAAGTGTCTGATTTCATGGGTTGCTCTACCGTGTATAAGGACAGGGTGTGCATGTAAATATTGTTTTGTCAGTTTTAATGGACATGGGAGGGCCGGTCTCTTGGGTGGACCATAGCCACTTTTCTACACTGCAAAATATTAATAAATATAAATACTATTTGGAACCAAAATATTTAAAAAATGGAAGCTGGAGGATGTCAGGTGTACGAACACTGGGTCTTGCAATGGAATTGGCATATTTTGTTGAAAAACGTAAGGCATTACAATGCGGAAGGGTTCCAAAGGGCAATGATGGGTTGATAAACTTCCGGCAGATGTCTGTGATTAAATGTACAAAGTTGTATACGAATTAGATACTGGGTGTGGGAGGACTGTGAAGGAGGTATAATAGAAAGATGAATTAGACTATCACAAAAAGAACCTATATCATAAAAAAATATTCATGTTACCTTCCCAGCCATAATTAAACACAATGAAGATTTGTTTTTATAAAATATTGTTTTATTAGAAAATAATTATAAGCAAAATCAAGACCCACTATAATACAGTGCTCAATATATCCTGCAATATCGCATGCATTATATCGTATGAGAGAAATATTGCGGTCACTACTTTCACTTGAACATTGCATCACAAGGTAAATCTAGGTAAGTAGTTGTTGCGGTAGCAATAATATTAATATACTTACCTTATCAGTGTAGTGGTAGACGGTGTAGTGGATGCAATATTATTGTAGGTAGATATTGTTGACATCAATATCGTGTACACACAAAGAAGCTACCCGGAATGGAATAGTCGTTTGGGACTAGTGACAGAAAACTAGAGACTGATTAGTGAGGTGCTTGGCATCTCAAAAAATGTAAAGGACTGTCCTCACACACCACCAGGTATCATGCTTCATCATTGGCAGTCCTCGCTCTCTAGAAACCGCATTTGGTAGAGAGCGGGCCTACACCTGGAGACAGGGAGGCACTTCTAAGATCTAAGTGGGGGCCCGTGAAAGAAGTGAGTTTTAAAAACCAATGTAAAAGCCGAAATACTTTTATTCGCTGGGTTTTTACTTGGGTTAAAAACTAAGGGGGTCATTACGATGGCCGAAGGCCCGCCACCCGTGTGGTGGCGGGCCATCCACAATCGGACAGCAGTTTTCCCCCCCGCCACATTACGATGGCGTGGGGAATCGCTTTGCGACCGCGGAGGTCGCAAAGACTACCCGCCACGCTTCCGCCACAGGCAATCGTTCCGATTGACTGGCGGAGCGGTCAGCATGTGTAAAATGGTGGTGGTGCCTAGCAGGTACAGTCCACCATATTACGATGCTGGACGCAGCCAGCCTTTCCGTGGTGGGTAAACCGCCATTGAAAGGCTGGTGGGGATTGGTTTTGGGGGCCCGTTGCGGGGCCCCCTTGTGTTGGGGGGAGGTGGTTGTGCACTGGGGGGGTACCCCTGGTACCCCCCTGCATTTCCCTGCACTGAGTGTCAGGCACTGCATGGTGCCTGCCACGTAGTGCAGGGAAAGGCACGACATGCATTTTTACTATTGCGGTGGGTGCTGCAGCCAGCAGCAGCCGCCGCAATTGTAAACATGCAAGATGCGACCGCCACGGAGGCGGTCGCATCGTAATTTCACATGCGGGACCGCCGCGTTGCAGGCGGGAGGTCCCAGGCACCGCTACGGTGGCGGGCAGACTCGAGTCCGCCCGCCATCGTGATGACCCCCTAAGTGTGGGGATTGGAGGAACTAGTACCCCATCACCACTGGGGTTGTCTTCGTCAACATGTTTCTGCCAAATTGGCCCAGAGGGTCCGTGGCATTCATCAAGATGAAAAAACTAGGGCTCCTATCTTACCAAATCTGGTCAGATGTTACCACTGTTTAGGATGACCTGTGTCATCCTCTAACTAAACGGTGTTCCTTAAGCCTGTAAAACAAATGTAGAATTCTGTCATAACGTTGTCTGAGCGATGTTCAATCACATATGGAGAAGAAACATACACACCATGTATATATTAAAAATTCTATTATGTGAATGTGAAACACGTGTCACTGCAAACGTGAGACACATAATACAATTAAATTCAAAAGGTTTAGTGAGACCAGCTCACAATCTTACCCCAAGGGAGAGTCCTAATAGCCCCATGGAAAGGGAGTAAGAGGGACCCCTGTAGTCACACTCTAAAAAAGGATGGATGATATTTAGGGAGGTAAATAATCACATTTGCAAACCATTTGATTCCAAAGCACAAACTCCAAAGTGAAAAAATCACGAGTTCTCATTCATACTTCCAGTCGCACCCTTATTGCCTAAAGGTGCTTCCCTCGCCGTCTGCCTAGAAGTGTCTACTCCTCTCCCCCGTTGATGGCGGAGTGGAGTGAGAACATCTCCTTTTTATATGTCAGCGTCATCTGCTTAATTGGCCCATTAGCAGTGAAGAAGCGCAATTATGTGCTCATTGGGTTTTCAGATCTGGTGTCCGCGCCGCTGCCTGGACGCTGCGTCGTGTGTTGTTACTAATTTGAAAGTCTGGTGGTTGCGGGAAGCGCAGTCGCCAGGTGAGAAGCATAATTGATTGTGGTCAGCCTCACGTGCATTCTTTCCGGCGTCCCATTCGGGAATGCCTGGAGGGCGCGTTGTGAACATGCGCTCACAGGCTGGACTGATTCGTGTGTCCCCGGTGGTCGCGTATGATGCGATGGGCCTGGGGTGTGGTTTAAGGCCCTTGTCACGCCTGAAGCTGGTGCGAGGGGCATAAACTGGCAGTTTAGTTTGGCGGCCTTTAGACAGTAAGTTCCTTTTTGTAAAAAGGACCAGTAGTCTACACTACAAAATCCAATTGAGGGCAATTGTACATATGGAGACAAATAAATAAAGGAAGGACGATAAATCGGGTTTTTTCTTTTTGACAATCTTGATTTGTGAGTTGTTTGTGTGCAAAGTTTGTGAATCCCACAAACCGGTATTGTGATGGAATACACAATTTTGTTGTAAAAACTATTTTGGGTTGTTAAAATTTTTTTTTGTTGTTAAAAGATTTTCTGGAACAGTTATTGCTGTTATATGAAAAAAGGAGAATAAATTTTTTCTCATCTATATCTCCATTTTTGGTAGCATTATCCCTTGTTTGTAGTCAAGGAGTACCTTATGTTAGATTGTGGTTTATTTTCTGATCTGTAACCATGGAATGTCATCATTAAGTCCAGTCTCCCACGTTCTAAGGCGGTACACCCATCGTTGTTCGCGGTTGTGCAGCCTCTTCTATATGTTTGGGCAATTTGTGTTGATCTTCTCAAGTACTACCCATTTCAAATCTACATCCCGGTGACCTTTCTCCAAATAGTAGCGCGTCAATTTGGTGGTGTTTCTTTTCCACCTGATCGTACTTCTATGCTCATTTATTCGCGTTTTGATTTTTCTGGTGGTCATTCCCACGTAAAAGAGGTCATATGGGCAGGAGATGAGATAAATGACATGTTCACTATTACAGTTAGTGAAGTTCTTCAGGATCCATGGTTTCCCTGTTTTGATGTCCACTTCCCTTATGGTCTTTGTAAAACTCCATGCTACACAGTTCCCACACTGGTAGTGTCCTACCGGCCGCTCGTTGTCCCATAAAGTACTTTGGGTTTGTGCCTGTGAGGTGGTGTTCTTGCATGTACCAGTTCGTCTCGTAAACTCGTGTTCCTCTTGAAGGCAAAAAGTGGTTGAGGCCAATGTTTTTCTGCCCCACTTAGAATGTGCCAATGTTTTGGACTTTGTTTGATATGGGGGTGTATGTGGTGACACATACCAGTCTGTCATTGTCTGATTTTTCTTGATTTTCAAGCAATGCTTCTCGATTATTGTTCCTTGATCTTTTTCTTGCATTTCCTACCAGTTTCCTGGAGTAGTGGCGGGTGACTCGTTTGTCCTCCAATGCTTTTGCTTTCGTGTCAAAAGATTCAAGTGAAGAGCAGTTCCTTCTGATTCATAGGAACTGACCTACTGGGAGGTTCTGTCAAAGTGCTTTCGGGTGAAAGCTTTCAAAGAGGAGGAGACTGTTCCTGTCAGTTGCTTTGTTGTGGACCTTAGTTCTTATGCCATCTTGGTCCAATGTTATGACCAGGTCCAAGAAAACTGCTTCATCCTTATTTATTTTGTAGGTGAACTTTGGATGTCCATCCTTGGAGTTCACCCACACTGCACATTCTACTGCTTGTTCCTTGCTCCAATGCCACACTATTAGCACGTCATCAATATATCGACGCCATAATCTCATCTGCTCTCTATAGGGGTTGTCTGGGTTGAAAATGTAGTCAACCTCAAATTGATGTACGTACAGACAAGCCATACTGGGAGCGAAGATGCTCCCAATCGAGGTCCCCTTATCTGATGGTATATGGTGTCTCGTTCTGAAAAAGGTTCTCAGTCAGGGCCAACTCTGCACATTCTAAAATGAAGTGTCTTGTGGTCATAAAATCCCACTCCCTTTCCTGGAGGATATGTTCAATCACTCTCAAAGCGTGTCTTTGTGGGATACTCGTGTAGAGAGCCTCAATATCCATCGTAATGATCCAATTGTCTGTTGGATTAATTTCCATGTGTCTTAGTAGACATAGGACATCTTTGGTGTCCTCTAAATACAAGGTAGATGTCTTCACAATGGGTCTAAGGAACCAGTCGCGAAACTGAGAGAGTGGTTCTAGCACGGACCGACACCTGATACTATCAGACCACGAGGTTGGGGATTCTTATTTTTGTTGATCTTTGGTAAGGTGTAGAATCTCGGTGTGCGCGGTGTTTCGCACACGAGGAACTCCGCTTCATGTTTTGTGATCCAGTCATTCAAAAGACCCTCCTCCACTAGGGTTTTTATTTGGTTAGTCTGGGTGTAGGGTCAGTCTGGAGGATTTCATAGCTGTTACTGTTGGATAGGAGACAAATGCATTCAGTGTGGTACATTTGTTTGTCCATAACAACTATCATTCCACTCTTTTCGGCTGGTTTTATAATCAATTGTGTGTTCTCTTTCAGATTTTCCAAGGCTGCTTTTTCTCCCCTCTTTAGATTCTGAAAGACCTTGTTATTTCGGCAGTCGATTGCATCTATTTCTTTCAAGATGGTCTGTTCAAAAGCCATCACATGGCATGGGATGGATTGTGTAGGTGGTATAAAGGTCTATTTTTTCGTTAGGCCTGTGTTGGAGGATTCCTGTTCCCGAGTGGTTTCCTGGTCTTCAAAGAAACTCTTCAGTTTAATCCTCCGAAAGCATTGTGCCAGTTCAATAGGTAGTGAAAAGAGGTCACTTCTTGGTGTTGGTACAAAACCCAGTCCTTTGGAGAGGACGGCGTTTTCATCCGGCGATAGTGTATGGCTACTCAGGTTCACTATGTTGGTGGGTCCCTGCTCGTTGTTGGTCCCTGGTCCTTCCCTTTGCTCCTCGTTACCACTTGGTTCGGGGTTTGGTCTCCCCAGTGGACTCTGGCTGGTTGGCTTGGATACTTTTGTTTTCCTCGTCCCTGGCCCCTGCCTCTATTTAAAAAAGGAGGTGGACCCTGTTGGAATGGGAAGCCTTGGGGATAAAATGGCTGTTGCCAGTAGACAAACGGAGGTATTGGCGGTGGTAGTTGCTGCTCCTGGTAGTATGGTTTTTGAGGTCGTCTCGTTGTCCCCTCATCGCTACTGCCACTGCTGCTCCTGTCATCTCCTGAGCTAGAGGTCCAATCGAGTGGGGTAGGTCTGAACCTCTGTTGTCTGGGTCTGAGGTCTCTCATAATGTTCATCCGTGACGTATGGGTATGTTTTTTCTGGCTGAACTTTTCGACATCCTTCTTAAGCTTGGTCAGTTTGGATTGTGTAAGGTACTCCTTGTACTGAGTGTGGTCATTGTTGAACTCTTCCAATTTCTTTGTATATATGGAGATATGTACTGTGGTTTTTAGTTTGCTCTCACATTGTTGTATTTCTATGAGTAGTAAATCGGCCAGTTTTCTTGCTGTGTTGATGATCAGTACCAGCCAATCCTTCGTACATTTTCACGCAATATGTGGCCAGTTCTTTCTGAACTCTGTTGTTTAAAAAAAATGTGTAGTTCATTCGTGGCTATTAGTCCTTTGGGGGCTGTGTTCTTCCGTAAGTATTCCGTCATGAACGCACCATGGAGGGCCGTGCGGATTTGCTCCTTTTTACTTGCGGAAATAGCCTCGCATTCGTCAGAATTTTTTAAGGTCTGTGTGACCACTGTATCTGCTAATAAAGAGGGTGCCCTCAATATTTCAGCTATTGTGGCTTCATCAAATGCGAGTTCATTATTTACCTCCAAAGTGGCTACAGGGAATAAAAGCAATCTCGCCTTTTTGGGAGACTGTTTGCGCGAGTGGGTTATTGGAACCCTCGATTAGAGGTCCCCAGGAAAACGGCTTACTTTGCCAAATTTAATATTACCCCTAAGTTTGTTCCCACAGCCATCAGCTGTACAACACAATATCAACACAAAACACCCTGGAGCTTTCCAGGGGAGGGAACTAGAGGCTACAGGATGTTCAGGGTGAGCTGGCCTCCAACCTATAATGTACACACAAAGAAGCTACCTTGAATGGAAGTCTGGGATTAGTGACAGAAAACTAGAGACTGATTAGTGAGGTGCTAGGCATCTCAAAAAATTCCTTTACATTTTTGAGATGCCAAGCACCTCACTAATCAGCCTCTAGTTCCCTCCCTGGAAAGCTCCAGGGTGTTGTGTGTTGACATCAATATCGTGCCATTCAACTAAAGTATAATATTAAGGTAAAATCACCTTTCCACTGTTCATTGATATGAAAATGGGATTTGTGATTCTGCAAAGACATACACTTACATACTCAAATGGCTATCCACCCTCATGAGAGTATTTAGAGGGGTACTAACCTTAGAAGGGGAGGAGTCAGAGAGAGTGCTTGATTTTGACTATCTTGGCATTTGTTTATCTAGTGCCAATACCTGTGTTAACCAGGTTTAAAAAAAAGCACTCTCATATTGAACCATATGGCAGCCGCAATCCTAAAATTTGCGAATAAGACCTCCCTCCATCCAATCTTTCTTCTTCTTGAAGTTTGGAGGGCCAAGCCATAGCAGCCGCAGCATACGGAGGAGAACTCTGGGGCCATGGTAACTTGAATGCTTCGGGAGTAGCTGAGAACAAATTTGTGAGAGCGGCGCTTAAACTCTCTCAAAGCTCTCTATTAGTCTTCAAACAAGCCCTAAGTATTCAGTCCATAGTCTCCCTAATTAGTCTGAAACCAATTTTATATTGGCTGCAAGTTTGGTCTACTCCTGAGCTGGCACACTATAGGGTGGGTCTAAGAGATGTTCTGGATAGGCTACAGGGAGGGGTCAAGTTACCATGACTGGATTACATAAAACAGTTTCTTTACTCCATGGGCTTTCAAGAGTACTGGTTAGATCCAAATACCATCATACCATCTGTAGCAAAAAAAGTTGAAGTTCACCTATTGGGAGTATGAGGAGGTAATACTGTCCAAGCAGGTAGGCTTAGAGCACACGACCAAATGTTTTTTAGAGTTCAAGCCACTTCCTTCCTTCTAGAATTATATGGACAAGATTGATCCTCCTTTCACAAAAGCCCTGTACTTAAGCTTTAGGTACTCTCCCCCTTGCCAAATTTACAGCCAAATGGAAAGGTAGCCTTGGTTGTAGAAAATGTGTCTTGCTAGCAGACGGGGTGAAGAAACTGATAGTTATTTATTCTTCTTTTGTCCTAATCATTGTAATCAGTGGAAGTGTTGGAATGTTCCTCTATGTCGTCTTCTGGGTGTCCGCCAGTACACAGTAGTCTTGAGAGCAGACACGTCCCTGTCATAGTTTTTTCCATTGCCAAGTATCTAGAGAGTATTTGGCCAATTCGGCACTAAATATTCTCTCTTTCCATCCCCACAGCCCTAGTCCACCCACAGTTAGTCAACACTCCGGCCCGTGCCATCTAGATATCAATTTTTAACATAGTACTGTATGGTTTTATTGTTCTTCTCTAACCTGTGTTGCTATTATGCAAGTTTGCAAATTATTCTTTTAATGAATTGTTTTTGATACTTGTAAAGATGTGATGTATTCATACTGTATTACTGATTTGTTACTTTTATAGTTGATGACCAAAATAAAGTACTTAATAAATGAACAAAAAAAAATGGATATGGTACCAGAATATCGTGACCTAAATACTGTCTGGCAAAAATATATGGCCAGATGTATGAACATTAAGACTAGGGATTGCCAAATAGTGATTTTTCCAAATCTCTTTTGGTAATCGCTATTCTCATTGTATGAAAAATGGATTCTTTAATTAGCAATTTCTAGAGGGTCACAATCGGCTTACCTAATTAATATAAATGACGTAGGTCGCAGTTTGCGACCCATTAGGAATAATAGCTAAAACAGGGACAGTGGCCTGCTGTCTGTGATTGCTTTTAAATAAAGCAATCTTTCTTTTCTTTGAATTCAACCCATTTTCCTTAAATGGAAATGGATGCGTTTAAACAAAAAAAGAGTAGGCAGTGGTCCGTTTATCAAAACACGCTCCAAAAAGCTCCTCCCTTAGTCAATGGAATTGTAGGCCTCATCAGGATTCATTGGTCCTGGTATGAGGAGGGACCCGATGATGAAGTATGCCAGCTATGGATGGGTAAAGGTTACTGTCTTGTACCAAGGGAATTGCCAACAGGACAGAGACCTCTCTTATGGAGATTGAACTGAGTTGATTAATCTCATACACCATGTGTACCTTTTTGTGCAATAAATTGTGTTTCCAGGAGTGGTGGATCTGAAGTTAGTTCATTGGGGCAGCTTGGTTGTCATGGCTCTTTCAAACATGAGAGTTGCAGGGCTTTCCCCTGTCGTTGAGAAAGGGGTTAAATGGTAAGCCCGAAGAGTAGTGTTCAAAACAACTTTGAGGTTGAGCTTCTCCAATGCAGCACACTCAACAGCTTTCTTTAGAGTACTCGTGAAACGTTCTAGCAGACCATTGGCCTGGAGTCAAAGAGGAGTGCTTTTTTGATGCTTTATATTGAGGTGATTTCGAAAGTCTTTGAATTCTCGACCATTAAAAGATGGGCAGTTGTCAGATTTTAAGATTGTAGGTACACCCCATGTCGCAAAGATGCCATCTAACTTTTGAATAACCTTTTCATGTGTAGTGGGGGAAACGTCCATTAGGACAAAGCCGGAATCACGCTGTGCCTTTACAGCGCCGGCAAAAGAACGAACGCATCTTTAGCACGCATTTGTTCAGCACGCAAGTCGCTACAATGACTTGCTTCAGGGGGGCGCATTAGTGGAACGGTTTTAGATTTGAAGTCCAACACCTTCCCTACTGTTGTGCAGACAAGAGTTGGAACAGTAAATGAAACTATTCCAAATTCCAGCGCCCCCCCTAAGGCAAGTTGTTATTACGACTTGCATGCAGAACGAATGCCTGCTAAATACGCATTCGTTCAAATGATCATATCATCAAGATATGGAAACCAGACTTGATCACGGAGAGCTCTCTTAGTGGCAAATATTCTTTGATGTACCTCATGGGCAACATCGACTCTCGGGAATAACAATTTGTGTACCTCACAGAATGAGGCCTTCTTGAGTCACCGAAATTTCATCTCTTACATTTTTGAGTTTCACATACTCACTGTCATTAGTGAGAGGTATAGAGTGCTGGTTCCATGATTGATGAGCAATAATGTCTTTTGACTTTAGCATGTCACTCTCCTGGCTCGTGGCAGCGAAACTTTGTTCTAAAGACATGTCAACTAGTGTGCTTGATTTCACAATAAAAGTGATGTAAGTCTCCGCTGTCTTAGACGGGGTACCGTGGCATTGTAAGGGCACATTTGAAAAATAATCTGCAGGATTTTCCTCTTTCCCTGGATGATGAAGAATCATGTAGTTATATTTTTGTAACCATGAACCCCAAATTTCAATTCTAGCAGGCATTTTGGCTTAGGGATTGCTGAATATCATCAACGGTGCTTAATGATGAGTCACTACTGTGAAGGACCTTCCTCACAGAAACACATGGAAATATTTGCAAGCCCAAACCACTGTGAAACTTTCTTTTTCAGGTTGCGTGTAAGCAGGTTCCATTTGTAACAGGCTTTTACTGGTGTATGCCACAATATGTTTCTGGGCATTTGGCTGCCCGTTGTGCTGTGCAAAGACTGCGCCTCAACCTACAGGGCTAGCATCGACTACAACCTCCTTATGAAGTTTGGGATCAAAGTAGGCCATTTCAGTGGCACTCTCAATAGCTTCGTTGATTTTTTTTAAGCTCTTCTCTCATTATCGTAACCAATGAAAAGACACATTATTTTTCGTTAGTTCTCGTAACAGTGCATTGACCGTAGCAATGTCTTGTATGTATTTAGAACAGTAACTGGCTATTCCAAGAAATGATTGTAACATAGAAATGTCTTGTGGGAGATTTTCAGGAGACAACGCTTGTACTTTAACTGGATCAGGTTTCATACCACCAGTAGAAAAGACATGGCCAAAGAATTTCAAGCTTTTCTTGTGGAATTCACATTTGTCAGTATTCAGAGATAAGCCTGCATCGTTCAACAAATGACATACTTGCATGAGAACTTTGTCATGCTCTTTCTGTGTAGCTCTGAAAACCAATGTCATCACTATAATTAAATGTATTTACTAAATGTTGTATTATAGGTCAAATGACGTCAGGGAAACGTTCTGCAGCAAAGGATGTACCAAAACTCAATTGCTTGTAGAGAAACAAACCAATATGCAGAGAAAAGGTTGTAATGTACCTGGATTTTTCTTCAAGCTCCAATTGGTGATATCTTTTATTTAGGTTGAGACGAGAGAAGAACTTTGCACCATTTAATTGAGTTATCATATCAGCAATGTGCAGAACAGGATGCCTTTCTTGCACCATTGCCTTGTTGGCCTGAAGCATGTCAACGCATATACGTACAGCTCCTTCACTGTTTCTTTTAGGCACCAATACAATGGGAGAAACCCATGATGTCGGATCAGTTGAGAGTTCAATGATGTCATGTTTAAACAATGAATTAAGTTCCTTTTCAACAGCTTCTTGCAAGTGAAATGCAACTTGTCTGTGCCTTTGAGCAACAGGACGAACATCCTCATTTATGTGTAACTTTACTTTCATTGTTTTTAGTTTTCCTAACCCATGAAATAATGAAGGAAATTGGCTTACAATTTCAGGATGAGCAATCATATTGTAGTTTACTGATATCAGTCCCATATCAGCAGCAGTGTTGAAACTCAGCAAACAGGCACTTTAATATGTTCCTTGTAGTACATGACTAGGTGCTTGTACCACAGTTTTCTTATGTTTCATCGTGGCTACAAATGAACCTTTACTCTTTAAAGTTTTGATGGAGCTCTTTTGTATATTTTAGTCTTTGACTTCGTAAGTTGTGGTAACGGAGAAAATTCTTGATACTTTTCCTCAGGCATGATATTTATCGAGGCACTGCTATTAATTATGAATGGTTTCGGACACCCATTTATCTTTAGAGTGATCTTCGGAGAATGTTTGATTGTTTGTGGTGCTTTTTCATGTCGATTTTTCTTCACCTTGGATTTTTCCTCCCATTCGGCCAGTTCCACATGTACATGCCTTTTTGAAGTAAACATCGATGTAGCACAATTATCATTGTCACTTTCACTGGAAACTGATACTGAGGAACTCTTTGTCAATGTTTTAGACGATGATCGACTTTGTTGGGTGTTGATTTGCCTCAGTTGGTGTGACCATTTGGCCTTGTGGGAGCTGAGGTAGCATTTGGTCTGCCATTTTGTCTTCACACTGAGATGCACTTACTATTCTCTTCGCCTTGCAAGTCGTCACAAAATTGTTCACTTTACCACAGCCCATGCATATCTGTCAAATTGAGGGACATTTACCTTCCTGTGGAAACAACAGTCCACATCTGTAACACACTTTCTTTTTCTGACTAGACATCGCCTTGTGTCCTTTGACCTTCTACTTTGGCTTACTTTTCATGCTCATAACTGATGCACTTTGGGTGCCTCCAGTCTCCATGTCAGTCGCTTTATGATCAGCACGCTCTTCAGTGTGAGCATGCTTGAGGACTTGTTCTAAGCTCAATGTTTCTTTCAGCATTCCTCGGCGAAAGGAATCTGAAAGACATCCTTCGATTACTCTGAGGCAGGTAGCTTCCTCATCATTAAATTCATTGAATTTACAGTGCTTCACCAGAACATCTAATCTCTCAACAAACTCATCAATGGTTTCACCTGGTCTCTGGCGTTCTTGACTGAATATGTATCTTTCATAATCCACTCTTGGCACTGGATTAAATTTGACATTCAAGGCTGTTTTGATTTGATCGTACATCATTTCACCTTCTTGTGGTATCTTTTTCATGGCTTCTTTCACTCCTTCACCAGCCATGTTCTTCAGATACTTATAATCTTTTTATCATTTTTTCATCTATTGCATCTATAAAATATTCAAAAGTCTCTATGCAGTCCATCTATTATCAATATTGTGTTTCTTGGCTGTATCAAACACAGATGGCAGTTCTAAGAATGCAACAGCCGTATATACATTGGTGGACAGTAGTGGTCTCTCAGGTGCTTCTTTTGGAACTTGATCCTGCTGATTTTCTCTAGTGCCTTGTGACTTGCTTGCTTCGGGGTCAGCCTTAATGACTTTTGGGGCTTGGATCTAGCCCTGGTTCTCCATCGAAGCTCTTTATCTTATGGCTGTCTAAGGAGTGCTTCTGGGCCCCTATGCGGCAGCTTTGGTGGTGGGGTGACTTTTTTGGGGGCACAGCTCCACAAATAGAACCCCGACCCTCCTTCTGGGGCCGCTCCACAGCACGTTGTGAAACGATGATTTGTTAATGGTTCGGCAAGTAGATAAATCTTTGTACATTACAAGTCAATGAAAGCAGATACTATTGGTTGGCTTTGTGTTTAAATATTTCTTCACAAACACCTGGTTAATCTCTGTTTCATAGAACGTGAATTTCAATTGATTTGTACTGAAATATTGCTATTCGCTGCTTTCATAATCAGCCTTTAGCATTCTTACTCCATATGGCGTTTGGCATTAATTTGCGTAATGGCGCAGTACCTTTCATTCACCACTGTTTCATTGAGTTACTGGCTACCGACACATAGACTTTCAATGTCGCTTCTGTTATCTTTAAGGATTTTATACAGGCTGGCGTTGCGCTAAGACCCTATCAGTGGCAGCGTTGATTCTGCACATTGACTGTAGCACTCACAAGCAGTTTGCTGGACCACAGCAAATTCTCTGGAAGAGTGCTTTCAGTGTAAAGGCTTTATATCCTCAATCTCGTCGCCAGTTGTAGGGTCCTGCCAGCCAAGGTACTCACCAATTGCCACGCCACACTCAGAGAGTATTTTTACATATCTTTATTCCGCGGTGTGTAAATCAGAACTCAAGCATTCTAAGCCTGTCTTCGACTCATCTCTCCAACTCTTGCTTCACACTCCTATGGTGTAGAGTGGGAACCAAAAGAGTTTCAGCATGCTTTTAGTTACAAGACATTACAACTTATTTCTAGTTTTTCCTATTTATTTTTATGTTATTTTTAATGCCAACTGCTAGTTTCTTTGAGAAAACCAAAAGTGATCTACAAAAATGACCCTTTGCTGAATTTCAAATTTTGTTCACTTTTCAGAAATGTATAGCTTTCAGGGTTAATCTATGGGTCTGAAACCTGTTTTCACCACAAACTGCAAGTATGTAGAACATAAAAATTGGGAAAATCAGCAACCACTTAGACAAATGCAAAAAATGTGGTACAATAATGTTTTAGAACTATTTCTGTTCCTGAAAGATAACCTTAACACAATACATCTTTTATTGTTATTATTTTTTGAAAAAAAGATGCACTTTCTTTTACAACACTTTTGCCATATTAACAAAAACACATACTTTTTTTGCAATAGTTTTGGATTTTTTCTCAATTTGCTCCAGGGGTATCCACAAAGCCATGGTACCTTTAGACTCCCTAACATGTGGGGAAGCAAATTTGGCCTGTATTCCTTTAGTGGAAAAAAATTATGAAGGCTTAAGTGCGAAGTTCCCCAAACATCAGAAAAAGGACTCACTAGAAGGGGTAGAAAAGCCTCAGTGGTTAAGGGGTTAAGGATCAATATAAACATGCAAAACCTATTCATCTGCGTAAATGCGGAATTTTCACCAAATGCAAAATACTGTGGAAAATACAAACAGCTTGATGACAATAAGAATGTTTGTTAGTTTTTTTTGTCAATCCTTCTAGTCACTTGTACAAATCAGAAAACTCAAACAGAAATTGAAAGTTTCATTGCAACAGAAATTGGGCTACTACGTTTTTATGTCTGTCTGGAATAGCCTGGTAAAGGACTTAGGCCCTGATTCCAAGTTTGGTGGTCTACCACCGGACTGCCATTGTGGTAGTCAGGAGTATGCCGGCAAGCCGGCGGCATCCCAACCGCCGCATTACGAGTAAACCACCGGGCTGGCGGTGTTGTGGGGGGGTGCCGGCATGCTTTGGCACATGCCGCCACCATGGCACCGCCTCTTGCACATCAGTGCATTGTGTACCATGCACCATGTTATGTATGGCACACAGCGCATGCACAACAGTACAAGCAGAGGGGGCACAACATGTGCCCCCATGCACACCCCCCATGGGCTAGAATAACCTGGGACACTGTTTGGGGCCCCTTTCCTGCCTTTCCACCAACCTTTTCATGGTGGGGTCACCACCATAAAAATGTCGGCGGGAAGGCAGGGATATAATCGCCACGGCACCACCTCCATAGCCCGCCACCTTCCCAACTGACGACGCTGCCTGATCCAAGATCCTGGCGAGTGAAATGGTCTTGTGGCGGTCCGCCTGCCCTTCTCATAATCGGGTGGTCAGGCCGACGAGGAGGCGGTGGTCGGGCCGCCACCGACATAATAAGACCCTTAGGGGCTCATTACGATGGCAGGCGGTAGCACATCCGCGGTGCTGGCGGTGGCGGAAAATGCCCTTTTCCGCACTCCATCGCTGGTCCTTGCGTCCGCCGTATTACGATGGGCAAAGATAGCCCATTTCCCGTCCGCTGCGGTGTTCCGGGAACCGCCAGAAATCCCCCTCTGCAGCGGTGGCAGACGGAGCCAAAAGGGAGGGACCTCCGTGCGGAATGCAGTTACGACCGCCGGTTGTATTACGATGCCACAAACAGCCCACCACACCGCTGCGGAGAATCCGGCCAATCGAGGATGGCGGTGGGAATACTGCGGATAGCTCCATGTGTTCCTGGCCGCTGGGGAAACGGCGGACTTTGGCCTTTCCGCAGCAAATCCGACCGCCGCGGACGGATTTTCAGCTTTTCCGCCGCTGAATCTTGGAATCTGACCACCACGGTAGGGAGTTTCTGGCGGTGCATCCTAATCTGGCCGGCGGTTTTGCCGCGGTACCTGCGGGCGGCAATTTCCCACTAGCATGGCGGTTGGAGTGCTTTTCCGACCGCCATCGTAATGAGCCCCTTAGTTCAGAGAAGCAGATGTGAAGGCTGTGCCTATATTCAGTACAACACAGTTTTTACCACTACGATAAAGATGGAAAGTCCAGTCAGAGTTGTCATTTTGAAGAAAAAACACTTTAACATATATGGATAGGTAAACAGTCTAAATATTGAGTTTTTTATGTCGACTTGAACTAATATCGAGTGCAGAATATCGTGATACAAAAATATCGACTGTCAGAATATCGTGGTCAAGAATATCAAGTCTAAGGTAAGTAATATGGTTTTTAACAATATCAAAGTCATTAATATCCTTTTAAAAAATATCGAAGTCATTAATATCGTTTGCAAAAACAGTTGTTAGAAATATCGTTTTTTTTAGTTAGTGTTAAGTATTTTAGTATGTATTTTAAATGTATGTGTTCTATTTTTTTGTCTAAGTATTGCATTAGTTTTTTAATATATGTGTTAAATTTTTAGAAGTTATTAATTTTATTTGAAGTAAATTTTGCGTTTTAGTTCCGTAGCGACTTGTGGGTTTATAGGGGAATAGGGTGGGAAGTAATTTAATTATAATAAATGTATTAATAATTTTTAGAAGTTATGAATTTTATTTTAATTAAATTTTGCTTTTTAGTTCCGTAGCAGGTTGTGGGTTTATAGGGGAATAGGGTGGGAAGTAATTTAATTATAATTAATTTATTAATATTTTTTATTAATTCATATTTATGTATTTAATATTTTATATTGTTAATTGCGGTAATTAATTTATTATTAATTATTTATCAATTCATTGTTAATTATTTTTTAATTATTTGGTAATTATGTTAATTGTGTCATTTTGTAAGGAGTGCGTTGTGGGTTGATAGGGGAGTAGGGTGGGAAGTAATTTAATTTTAATACATTTTTTTAAATTTATAATATAATATTTATTTAATGTTATTTTATAGTGTTAATTGTGTGAATTAATTTATTATTAATTGTTTTTATTTTGCTTGTTAATTGTTATTAAATAATTAATTAATTGTTAATAAATTATGTTAATTGTGTCATGTTTTACGACATTGGTGGTGTCATTTAAAGGGGAATATGGTGGGAGGTAAAATAATTATAATTAATTATTTATTTGTTAATTAATGCTAATTAATTAATTAAATATGCAAATTGTGGAATAATTTTGATGTGTGAGTTGTGTGCGTTCATAGTTGGAAATGTTGGGAAGAATTTTTTTTAAATTAATTAATGATTTGTTGTTAATTGTTATTAATTTATTAATGGAAAATTAGTTATGAAATTGTGTAAATATTTTTAGGTGTGTTTTTGTGATAATTAGGGTAGAGGGTTGAAAGTAATATACTTTAAATAAATTAATCATTAGTTGATCATTAATATTCATTTATTAATTGATAAATATTGTTAGTAATTGTTTCGTTTTTATTTTGTTTGGGGATTTAGGTTCAATAGCTGTAATGTTTTGTTTTATCGCCTCCGCTATCCAACACTTTCCCTACTGTTGCACTCATTGGAGTGGGAATAGTAATTTATTCCCCTCCGCTATCCAACACCTTCCCTACTGTTGCACTCCCTGGAGTTGGAATAGTAATTTTTACCCCTACGCTATCCAACACTTTCTCTAACGTTGTATTCGTTGGAGTGGGAATTGTAATTTTTACCACTCCGCTATCCAACACTCTCCCTACTGTTGCACTCCCTGGAGTGGGAATAGTAATTTTATCCACTACGCTATCCAACACTTTCCCTACTGTTGCACTCATTGGAGTGGGAATAGTAAATTATTCCCCTCCGGTATCCAACACTGTCCCTAACGTTGCACTCACTGGAGTGGGAATAGTATTTTTTACCCCTACACTACGCAACACTTTCCCTACTGTTGCACTCACTGGAGTGGGAATAGTAATTTTTACCCCTCCGCTGTCCAACACTTTCCCTACTGTTGCACTCGCTGGAGTGGGAATAGTAATTTTTACCCCTACGCTGTCCAACACTTTCCCTACTGTTGCACTCGCTGGAGTGGGAATCGTAATTTTTTCCCCTCGCTTTCCAACACTTTCCCTACTGCTGCACTCATTGGAGTGGGAATAGTTAATTATTCCCCTCCGCTATCCAACACTTTCCCTACTCTTGCACTCGCTGGAGTGGGAACAGTAATTTTTACCCCTACGCTATCCAACACTTTCCCTACTGTTGCACTCGCTGAAGTGGGAATAGTAATTTCTTCTCCTTCGCTATCCAACACTTTCCCTACTGTTGCACTCATTGAAGTGGGAATAGTAAATTATTCCCCTCCGCTATCCAACACTTTCCCTTCTGTTGCATTCATTGGAGTGGGAATAGTAAATTATTCTCCTCCGCTATCCAACACTTTCCCTACTGTTGCACTTGCTGGAGTGGGAATAGTAATTTTTACCCCTACGCTATCCAACACTTTCCCTACTGCTACACTCGCTGGAGTGGGAATAGTAATTTTTACCCCTCCACTATCCAACACTTTCCCTACTGTTACACTCATTGGAGTGGGAATAGTAAATTATTCCCCTCCGCTATCCAACACTTTCCCTACTGTTGCATTCATTGGAGTGGGAATAGTAAATTATTCCCCTCCGCTATCCAACACTTTCCCTACTATTGCACTCGCTGGAGTGGGAATAGTAATTTTTACCCCTCCGTTATCCAACACTTTCCCTACTGTTGCACTCGCTGGAGTGGGAATAGTAAATTATTCCCCTCCGCTATCCAACACTTTCCCTACGGTTGCATTTGCTGGAGTGGGAATAGTAATTTATTCACCTCCGCTATCCAACACTTTCCCTACTGTTGTACTCAATGTAGTGTAAAATTTAGTTTTTAAAAATAATAAATATTTTAATATTTTAATTTATAATATATATATATATATATTTTTATGTTAAAGGTGTATGTATATATATATGTATTTATAATTTTTTATTTTTAATATATTTTCTAACATTTTATAATTTATTAAAATAATTATTTCTTAATTATTATTAAGTAAATATATATTACATTTTATATATGTATGTTTAATTTATTTTTGCAATACATTTATTACTTATAATTGTTAACATTTTCTAATAATTCAAAAAATGTTTTTTTAAGTTATATGTATTATTTAATTTATTTTACATTATTTTTTATACATTTTAAAAAAAGATATTTTGTACTTCGATATTTTTAACAACGATATTTTTTTCTCGATATTTTAGTACTTACCATTATGAAGATAGGATGTCGATATTTTTGACATCGATATTTATGTCCCGATATTTTGGGAACACGATATTCTGTCACTCGATATTTTGTCAGTGATCCATATTGATATAAGGACAGTAAAAAGGATAACCAAGCAATGGAGATCATGCAATCAATACATCAACAGAGTATCACAAAAGAAATAAACTTGTAACATTGTGTATCCAAGTAATACAAAATATACACCGTTTGTGACTACTAACTCTTTGAACGCTTTGCTGTTCATAATTTGCTAAAAACACAGATGGAATGCTCCTGCCAAACCCGTACTTCTTATTACACTTATTGTAATCTTTAGTTGATCGTGATTCCAAGGAAAATGTAAATTTACACACAGTGTAAATGGCTGTCAGGAAAGAAACAGTATTTCAGAACAGTAAAATTGATTGTCTCGGGATGACAGTCAAGAGTCATTTAATGTTATGCTATAGTACTGAAGTGTTTTCACAATCAAGTTCTGCTTTATGTACAGTTATCAGGTTTTTATCCATATCCATTGGCTGTGTATGTTTATTAGGCTGTGTTTGGTTGCACGTGCTTAGTGGAGATTTGTAAATTGTCTGCTAAATTGATCATGGTTGTTAATGTGAAAATAAAATGAGTTTGATCCAGTTAAAGCTCTATGGGCCAGATTCCGATCCCGCTCGGAAAGCCCTCCGTACGACTCAGATCCGGAGGGTTTTTCGAGCGAGACGGGCTCCTGGAGTCCGACCGAACGAGTACGATGCAGCCGTATGCTGACAGACTCGGTTCGCTCGGACTCCCATTGAACTCTATGGGAGCCTGTGTACAGACGCGTACACAGGCTCCCATGGCAGAAAAGGGGTGGGTGGGTGAAAAGCGTACACCCTGTGGCGGGCACCCCATGGTGCCGCCACACTGTGCATGCTTGGATCGGGGGGACCCATGGGCACCCCCCCGTGATGGATTCGGAGGGCCCCGGGTGAAGGGGGGCCTGGTACGGCCCCCCGAAGTACGCTTCCCTTCTGACAGCCGTTTCGTCTCGCTGACCGAGGCGAAGCGGCTGTCCGAATCGTGCATCGTACTCGCTCGGTCGGAAATCGGCTCCATTGCGCGGCACGATTCGTTTGCAAACGAGACGTACGGAGCGGTTCGGGTCCGGAATCGATTCGGTCGGTGCTTACGCGACCTTCGCATCGTACTTGGTCATTCGGACTTGTGTGAGATTCGGTCGTAAACAAGGGCTATGAATCGGATCCGGTAAAGCCAAATCCGATTCGGAGGCCTTCCGAGCGAGATCGGAATCGACCCCTATGTATTGAGATATATGGTGTATTGTTGTCCCAAAGGATTTGCTGTTTTTCCTTCTGTTGGATCATCGGATGTCCTATGCTCAGCAGGGCCACATAGCCCTGTTATTCCATTGGGCGTTGCTTCAGTGGGTTGGAGCCCTTGGAGGCCAGAGCTGCTCCTCATGCCTATGTCACTTTACCCCGTTTCCTCCAGGTTAACTGAAGCAGACACAGGAGGGCATCTATTGAGTGAGACAGAGAAGCAGATAGGAGGAAGGTTAGAGAGAAAGCAATCAAAGACGGAAGAAGAGAGAGAGGATAGAAGAGGAGAGTGAAAGAATGGATCGATGGAAAGATAAAGATTGCGTGAGGAGAGAAAGGGAGTGGGGCTGGTTTTAGAATATTTATCAGGACTGATTTTGGTTCCCCAGTCCAGCCCTGCCTATTTATATTGGGTTAGATTTACTGACATTTTGCATCTGGGTTGCATCACTACTTTGATGCATCCCCAACACAAAATGTATGTTGGGATTTACTAAGCCACACAAAATCCGATTTGAGTGGCTTAGTAAAAATAGAAAGTAACGCAAGGCACTTAATACAGCTGCCTTGCATTACCTGGTATCGGAAAGGCATTCAATGGATGGGGCATGGTCGTTCCCATGAAGCACCCATGAATTTTGACCAAACCCAGATTTACTAAGGTCTGTAAACCTGGGTTTGCAGCAAAATGATGGGCCTACCAGAGTCCGGCATAACAGGGAGAAATATTTTCTGTTTTCCTCGTTACTTCCTCTTTTTATGTGTAATGCATTCCACATCACACATAGAAACAAGGAAATTGTTTCTGAGGATTGTTTTTGGGCAGGAAGGTATCTCTTCCAGCACAAAAAACAGTCCTGCCTGTAAAGCAGGCACTCTTGCACCATGGCTCTAGGGTGCCTGCTTTAGTGTAGGCAGCACACTGTGGGCCAGCATAAGGAGGGAGCAGAAATGCAGCATATCTTAAAAGATGTGGTGTATTTATGCTCCCTCTGTTTCACACAGCGCTGCATTACTGCGTTATGTTGTGTCAAACTTCAGTAAACCCAGGCCATTGTTTTTTAGACAACATCGCTTGCCAGGTATGAGGTGATGTGGTGTTTTTGATGAAGTGATTTGTTTATGCTGACATTATTGGAATGGTTCTAAGATGTATATGGGTGTGGTGTAGAGAACTGCTGTTGAGTTCACAACTCTTTGCCAAGGGTATGGCTTTTGTGCTGTCAAATCCAATTCCGGAGTCCTGGGCATACATTGGCAACTAAGGCCACACAGTGGAGGTTATGAGCATTTCCCACTGCTTCCCCGGCGTCTTACCTTTTAGAACCCTGCAAATCAAGCATCAAGTACACTTGAATTTCAATGATATAGAGGGATGACCAGTCCCAGGCTTACCCAGAGAGGTGGTGCGAGGTTAGAGACTCAGAATTAAAAAATGTACAAAGCAAGCAACAAATACTTACAATTTCCAGGTAATGGTTGTTTTTAATAAGAAAAATTATTGTACTACTGAATATCTTAACCCATAATATCATTGTATAAAAATATCGAGGACAGAATGTTGAGGGACAAAATACTGAAAGGTAAGTGCACATTGGGAAGTATAGATTTACTTCACATCTACGTACCTTGAAGATATATGTGCCATGTAGGTACATATATGTAGACTTAGGTGTAGAAAATCTAGGGGCATATTTACAAAGGGATATCGTCAACCAGAACTTCATTTTTAGCGATGTTCTGTTGGCGATATGCCCTTCTCCATATTTACAAAGTGGCGTTAAGCCACGTTTTGTGGCTTAAAGCCGCCTTGTAAATAAGGCCCCTTTAAATGCATTACTTAGCATGAAAGGGGCATGCAATGGGTGTTGCTATGGGTGACACCGCAACACCCATTGCTTGACGCTGCCCCAGATTTACAAGGAGGGATAAATCTGAGGCTGCGCCAAAAACTAATGCCATGCAAGAGCAGGCATTAGAATGGCGAAATGAGGAGAAATACTTTTATTTCTGCTTTTTTTAAAAACTTTTTCTATGTGTGCTGCAGAATGCAGCACACATAGAAAGAGCAAAATGAAATTAGTAATTGTTTATGTGCAGGAAGGTGTACCTTTCTGCATATTCACAATCATTAAATAATGACGGTTTGCTGCTTCTATGTGTGCTGCATTCTGCAGCAGACATAGAAGTAACAAATCGCCGTTAGTTATTGTTTCTGTGCAGGAAAGGACACCTTCCTGCACATAAACAATCATTTCCTGCAATGCAGGCACCCTTGCACGATTGTGCAAAGGTGCCTGAGTTGGCGCTAGGCAACTAATTTTAGCGCTAGCACAGAGGAAAACACAGGGGTGCACAATATTCTTGTGAATACGGTGCATTCCTGTGTTTTGAAAATGTCGGAGCACGGCGCTACCAAATTTGGCACTGCTCCAAGCTCTGACATTTTCTTGTGAATATGCCCCCTAGACTTACTTACCTGTTGATATTTTTTGTCGATATTTTGTCCGTAATTTTGTGACCCATTGATATTCTGAGGTCAATATTCAAGGGGCACACTATAAAAGATTAGTCTTTAATTCTTACCATAACTCAGTAGTACAGAAGCTCGTAATAGATTATTGGGACAACACAGTATAAAGGCCCACTCAATAGCAATATCACTACGCTGAAACACTACACTCCCTTAGGAATATTCATAGAAAATAAATAATGAATAACAAGCTGAATCTTCAGATGAATATAGCAGGTCCTTAGGCTATCTCCCCCCACCCCCAAAATCAGTGACCATCGCATCTCTGTTATTAATGCTCTTTAAAGTTCTGTCCTCCCCTTCCCTTGTTCAACCGTCTCCACTGGCAGAGCAGTTACAGCTTTGTCTGGGTCTCAGACCCATTTCACTTTCCAACAACACTTTTGATGGTCTTCGCAGCCCTCACATTAGACTTGTCCATCTTTTCAAGTGCCTTCGCGACAACCAATAATGGAGTTATCAGTCATGGAAAGTGATGGAGCTCACAAATCGAGTAGTTATGCATGCCGGAGTGGAAGGACAGGATTCTCAAGATGGAGGCTTTGCAGTTCCTTCTCAGCACGGGCTCTCCAAACTGGGTGAAGGTGAAATCTAGTTCCATCCATGGCCACAAAGTGATGCTGCCTTGCTAGGTGTCTACAATGTCAGCAACATGAACAGGTACACAATGAAGTGACACAGCCATGCTAAGGCACAAGAATGTTGACAGCATGAGTAGCTACAAATGAAGTGGCACAGCTGTGCTAAGGCACAATGTCGGCAGCACAGAGAACATGTTGAGAGCAGTCCCGCCACTCTACTTCCCCATTCTTCTATGGTAAGCTACCTCACAGAGGAATTGACCTCCCCACTGGCACCGTAACTGCATACCTCAGCTCCTCCTGACAGTCGCCCTCTGGTGTGGCACATCAAGCACTCTATTTCAGAGCTCACAAGCAGGCCGCACACCAAGCAGGTTTCTCTGTATTTTTCCTCTGAGCAGACACTTCACAGGGACAGCACCCATGCACCTCAGCTCAGACGTTACCTTTCCAAGAAATATACTCAGCACCAGGTTACAGAATTCTGGGGTGATAGTCATTTGTTGAACCTGGCAACCAGAGTCTCCAACTATGAATCACAGTTATTCTCCTACACCCTGATGGGGGCAGTTTCCATTAATCATGAGAAATCCTGAAACACTGAGTGGAAGCTCCAGTAACTGTTTATACAGTCCTTTCATGCATTTGTTTGCTGATTCCCAATATCCTACAAAAGACTCCTTGAGATTTCCACCAATTGGTGTATGATTCCAGCCAAGTCATACACAAGCTTTATTTTTCAGATAGCAGGAAGGAAGGTGTGTTTGGGAAGCTCTCCCCCAGGGCTACCCAAAACACTGGCACACACAAGAGGGACAAATTATACACTTGTACATCGGCTAGCTTTTGTCTGTAACACCTTTGGGGAACTCAAGCCAGGATATGTCAAGGGAACACCCTTGCACTTCAAAGACACCATTGTCTCCTGTCTTCCCACATGAAGCAATTTCATTAACTATTAAAACTTTAGATCTGGGTCAGGATTCTGAAATTCAGATAGGTCATGTGGAAGGTGACCGCCATCCTCCAGTTTGTATAGAGTATCCATAAGGTGGAACAAAATGGATGCTGCATTGCCCATAGGTTAACATGACTTACATCTTCCTTGCACTCTTCTGCCATACATGAAGGTAAGGACACAGGCAAACCCTCACACAGTACACTCACACATATAACGAGATATAGAGTAGGACCCAGTTGTACTGAACTGAACTGACAATTTACTTGATGAGGCCATTAGGCCTCTCACCTCTGTAGGTGTCAAGAAAAAGGCCTGTCCTACTGCCAACAATTCACACTGCCACCTCTTTCAGTATCCTACAATCCTGTGAAGGGACAATAGTTTCATTCCCTATGGAAGCCATACATGGTGTGTCCCTCCAGTCCGCAGAGCCCACTCTGGGTCACAGAACTTTACAGTACCTAGCTATATTTGCTCTCAGTGTACATCATGATTGTCATGTGTGCTGAAACCAAATCTAAAATGCACAATTGGAGAGAAACTCACATGCAGGCTCAATCATGGCAGAGGCTCATGCCTGCAAATCATGCAGAGGACATTCCAGTCCCAGCAGGTGCCACGTTGTGGGAATGAGGGTTTCAGGGAATCTTTTTAGTGTTTTCTGTTTAAGAAAGGCAAATTTCAAGTGTGACTGGAAGTGTGAGGTGTAGTAAGCATTGTTTTGTGGACGTAGAGAAAGCCTAATTGGCTACCACAATTAACTGAAATGTGGATTAGCGGAGATGTGCTGGATTTGTGTTAGATGTCTGACCAATATGGTTTGATGGATGTTAGTGCATGGCATGTAACAGAGGAAAGTGATGTGAGCAGGGGGGGTCGCCAATTATATTGCATATATGTCATAGGGTCCGGAATCCTGGCTTTGTCTCATGGTTTATAGTTAGGGTTTGCGGTTACCTTGAAATTTGAATATCTAATGACCCACAGGGTGAACAACACTGGGTCAAATATTCAATGTCTGGGAAGGACAGAAGATGGGTTTAAAGGGGAACAGAGAGGGCTCTAACCCTTCATAGAGGTTGGGGTGCAGTACCACGGGCAAAAAGACCACATGTAAGCATCACACAGTACCTTTTCGTGTTTCTGCAGCAATGTGACACTCCTTCCAGCTTGGGAACACTTCTTCCAGCGCCCAGCCCACCGAGGCTGGTGACAAGCCAATGTCCATGCTTTGACAGATTAAGACTAGTAGGCATTAGACAAGGGACAAGTAGGAGGGAGGATTGTCACATAGGTGAGCAAAAGAAGGCAAACATGAGTACAGGAAGAGAGCATGCTTGCCAGGCAGTGACCACTCAGCCCACCTGAACTTGTCGATGGATCTTGGGCAATCCTCCCATGGTCTCTTGAGAGAGGTATAGATAGATTCTTGACATTCTATACTTACATCTTAGGGCTCCTTGGACTAGATGGGTGTTTCCATGCAGGCAAGGTGGTTTTCAGATATGTTCTTTGAATGGTTTAGCTGTTGACGGGCTTGGTTTTTTTGTTCGAGGCTGCTTGGTTAGTACTCAAGTATTTTCCACCTTATCCTGCTGTTTTTTAACTGGAAATCATGCGATCCTGCTGCCCAATGCTGATGTTACAAAGGTCATCCATAAAATATTGAACTTTAGGGTCACATAATTTTGAAGAGAAATGCAGTAAAAGTTATACAGCCATATGGCCATGCGGCATCAAGTTTAGTGTAATTAAACTAAAATCTGATATAATATTTTGCAAATATAAATACTTGGCAGTTCAAATCTCAAGCACATATTGCATAAAAATGTCGAATCCTAGAACAGATTGCAAAGTATGCACTTCTAAATGCACTTTTTTTAAACTATATAACTTTACATTTAAAGAGTAAAGCAAATTGGGTATTGTAGCGAATACCCCCTCTATACATTTTTTTCTGTACATTGGGAGGGGGAAATTTACCTTATAGAGTTTCAGTTTTATTGACTTAGCTTAAGTTCAAAGGACATATGTGCCCCCGACACTCAGCGCCTCGAGACCCTCACGGGTGAGTAGTCGCGCTTTATAATATTACTGATTGATTGATGAAGCACCCTATGATTGGTCTGCTATCTGAATGTTGGCCTGAGAATCTGCTGTTTCAGTACAGAGCCCTACTATACCCTCGTGAGTGAATGTTTTTCTTTACACCAACTACCTAATTTGTACATCTGAAAGCAAATGCTGGACAATTTATTAATCTTAATAAATATGCTATCAGCATGCACAGCAGTATTTTTCTTTCACATTTGCTTTTGATGTTCAGCTCTCTCCTCATTCCAGAAAGTTGCTTTGATTCGAGATATAATGTGATACAGACATTCTTGCATGATAAACGGATACTTAAGCAGTGTTCAAAGGATCATTTTCTAGCCTTCTCTCATGTATATTCCAATATTTTACACTTTAAGAGGAATTACTTTTTGTGAAATTAAAACCAGTGGGGAAGATCAAAATGCATTCATCCAGACAGGAAGCAGCATTCCCCAGAGTAAGGCACCCTATGAAAGTGCTGAGCTTCCGAGATAAGAAACACTAATTGCAAATTGAATGGCCATGCTTCCAATCGAGATGCTGGGTCCTTCCCAGTGCTTAAAAAACAGACAATTTGTAAGCAAATAGTAACTACTCGCAAATACTCGCTGTGTTGAGGAAAGTCATCTCACAGCGAAAATATGATCTGTTCGCCCAGGACCACCCATGGTCGTCAGTTAGGTGTCGCAGCTGCGACCCCTGGCTTGCCCCTTGCGACCCCTGGCAGAGAGCCTATGCAACCCTTGGCCTCAGAGGTGGCACAATTAGTGCCAACAACACAAGGGCAGTTGCTCACTCCTTGCTTTCTGTTAATTTCTCATTATACTAATAGTGAATAATATTTAAATATTTATTATCAATGTAATACAAAATGAAGCACAATTATCTGGAACATGAACTTTGGTGCCAGCTCAGGTACGTAAAAAATTGCTTTTAAAAGAATGCTGTGTGTGTGCTTGCAGGTGAGAGTGTGTTTATGTAAAAGAGAGCACGTGTATATGTGAGTGTGTGTGTCTGTCTGAGCACGTGTGTCTGTGTAAGCATGTGTGTGTGAGTGAACGTGAGCGAGAGTCAGTGACAGGCAGTGAGTGAGAATGTGTCAGATTGAGGGCCAGATTTATGAAGGTGCTTGAGGTGCCCCAGCATCCCGCAAGGCGATGCAAGGAAACGCAAGCCCTTAAATCAGATTTACCATGCCACGCAGAGCCACCTTGCGTGGTTCTGCATGGCATCGTAAATCTGGAGTAATGAAAGGCAGCACAATTTGCTGCATTGTGTTACTATGCACTGGGAAGACATTCCATGGGTGGAGCATCAGTGTTCCCATGAATTCACCCACGGTTTTTAGCGCATTCCCGGATTTACACTAGTAAACCTGGGAATGCGTCAAAATGCTATGCCTTCCGAGGTGAGGAATAACAAGGAGAAATATCTTTATTTCTCCTCATTATTTCCTCTTTTGATGTGTGCTGCATTCCACATTGTGTTGACGCTAGGCTGCACTCATTGCGCCAGCAAAGAGGGAGAGCAGGAATGCACCATATCTTAGTAGATATGGTGCATTCCTGCCCTCCCCATTTGACGCAGTGTAGCACAAGTTGTCTTGCTGCGTTGCTTCAAATTTTTTAATAAATCTGGCCCTAAGTGTCAGTAAATATGACTGAGTCAGAGTGAGTAAGAATGAGTGAGTGAGATTAAAAGTGAATGCAAGTGAGAATGAATAAGAATGAGTGTAAGAGAGTGTTGAAGAGTGTGTGTATGTACATATGGGTGAGGAAGAATGTGGTGTCGTGCTTATGAGTCTGTCTTTGGTCCTGGCATACTAAAGGTAATTCTTGCCTTACAAAAAAACCATCTCAAAATACTGGTGCTGGCATTCTTGAGGCAATTCTTAACATGACAGACACCTGTTACAAAATACTAGTACTGGCAGTAATTCTTGGCCTATTGGGCACCTACGGTAAAAAACTGCTACGGACGTACTAAAGGTAATTATGGCGCATGTGGCACCCATGGAAAAATGCTGGCATACTTGAGGAAATTCTAGTCATGGGGGCACCCATGGCAAAATGATGGTACTAGTACATTGGAGGTAATTCCTGGAAAAAAGGATCACAGCCTTACACATGAAAAGGATGGCAACAATGACAAATTCCTGACCCTGGCATACAGAGGACATTTTTAAAATGAGGGTCACCTAATAAGAATAAGAAGCATGGCTACTTCATTGAAGTGCCCCAGTGATAGGATTCTTCCCGAAGGGAAAGGCTACGCAGATGGAAGGCTAGCAGCGTAGGGTAAAGAGCCAAGTTTTTAGCCATTTCCTGAAGGATGCTTCAGCTGGTGCCTGCTGAATTTTTAAACGCAAAGTATTCCAGATTCTGGGAGGCAAGTAAGTGAAAGAACTGCCTCCTACTCTGGCTTTAGAGAATTTAGGGACCAGAGCTAACCTAGCATCAAATGATCTTAAATTTCTCACCGGAAAACATGGTTTAATCAAAGAATGAAGATATCGTGGACCAGAGTTTGACAGAACCTTGTAACAGTAGCAGACGGCTTTGAAATCAATCCGCTTCTTAATCAGAAGCCAGTGCAGATCGGCCCCTATGGAAGCGTGTCTGGAAAGTTTCAGCAACAAACATGCAGCAGAGTTTTGAATACACTGTAATCTTTTAAGTCTCGCTTGTGAGAGGCCCAGATAACATTGCAATAGTCCAGCCTGGAAATGACCATTGCTTGGATGGCAGTTTTCTGGGCTGACAAAGGTAGAAATCCCAAGATCTTCTTAAGGACTTTTAATATCCTAAAGCATTTACGGGGTAGAAGATTTACTTGGTTGTCAAATGACAGCTTGTAATATAGCCAGATGCCAAGACTTCTAACTTTTTGTTTTGGAGACAGTAAAGGGCTCAGGCTAGCAGGCCCCCACGTGGGAGACCAGATATTGGGTGATTGTCCAAAATCAGTACCTCAATCTTATCATTATTTAGCTTTAAGCAGTTTACTGATATTTTGGGAGAGAGTGATGATCAACTGCATATCATTTTCATAAGAAATAATAGTAAAGCCAAAGGTTTCAATGACATCAGCCAAGGGGTGGACATAAACATTAAACAGAGTTGTACTCAGGAAAGACCCCTGAGGGACTCCTTGATGCAATGCAAAATGTATCGAATTGAATGGTTTTAGAGAGACTTGAAATTACCTGTCTTGCAAATAAGAGGCAAACCAGAGCAGAGCCTCATTGCCAATGATGCTATCCCACAGTCTTTTTAATAAAATATCATGGGAAATGGTATTAAAGGCAGAACTGAAGTCCAACATGATGGCTTCTGTGTAGTCACTTGGATCCAAGATGTGATGCCCCGACTCAGTGGGCAGTAGCAAAGCAGATTTAGTAATGAAGCCCAGTTAGCCAGTTAGATCCAATGAAGAGAATTATTGTTTTTTAAAAAAATTGAAAGTTGCTTATTCACATGCTTCTCAGTGATCTTGGACAAAACAGGCACCAGGGAGATTGGACGCTAGCTCTTAGGCTTTAGGGGGTCGAGCATTCTTTAGTAATGGAACTGCCATCGCGTGTTTCCAGCTCTAGGGTGCAAAGCCAGTGGCTAAGGAACAATTCAATAAGCCACACAGAATTGGATAGATCACCGTCAAGCCTGGCTCCAGAATATACAGAAACGCAGGATCCAGGGGGGAGACAGATTTGACAGAAGATGGCTTGATCTAAGGCCTCGGTAATCCAGCGGTCAACTGCTTTTTTGGCCTTGTCCAGATTCCTGTCTAATATAGGTTTACTGTTGTCTAGCACTTGACAAAAATGCTCAGGAACAAGCTTATCCGACTGACGCGACAATACCGGTGGAGGGGCCGAGCCAGCTGGAACCCCTCTGACCCTTATCAAAATAGGGAATAGCAGAATGATCCAACCAAATCATAGGATTAGAGTGTTTAACCTCCAAAATGTCTAGATTAGAGAATACCAGGTCAAGAATATGTCCGGACCTATGTGCAGGGCAGCGCACTTGTTGGATGAGGTGTAAGCTCTCCAAATTCGCCACCAAAGTTTTAACTACTGGGCAGCTAGTGTTCTCAAATTGCAAGTTAAGGTCGCCTAATAATGTAAAATTAGAATATTTTAATACTAGAGGAGTCATAGTGTCAACTAAAGAATTAACAAACTTAGGGGTCGATTACGATGGCGGTCGGAAAAACATACCGACCGCCATGGTAGCGGCAAAAAATCGCCCGCATGGCCACCGGGAAAAACGCCGGACACATTACGATGAACCGCCACAATAATCCGTCCGTGGCGGCGGGAGACAACGAAAAACCGCCCGCACACGCCGGACCAGCTGAAAATCCGACCGCAACGGCCGGATACACAGCGGAAAAGCCAAGGACCGCCGCCATGCACACGGAGTAACCGCCCGTGACATTATGACATCCCCGCCACCACCATGGTACCCACCTGTGAATCCGACCGCATCGTGCGCAAACAGCGATGAATCCAATAGGCGGCGGAAGGGCTGCAGCATAGCCACCGCTGCCGAGGAACCGCTGCGGAGGAACCGCAAAAAAAATGGCGGACGTTGAAAAAAAAAGGGAAAAAAAACCAAACAATGCACACACTGAAGTAGACCTGTCCCAACACAAACCAAAAGTGCCCAATGACAACAGCCCCAGAAAGTTCAAAATAACCAATCACAGGACAACACACACAACACACCTGACTGCAACATACCAGCTTGCCACACCCCCCATAGCCGAGCATAAAACTAGCCCCTCCCTGACCACAATCCTTTGCTACACTCCACAACTGAAGGTCCCAACCCAGAGAACAAAGGAGAGGCAAACCTGCACACAGCACCACCACAACACACACACCACCTACACCACCCACAACACCCACACAACTGCACCACAGAACATCTGCACAGCACACACCATGGCACCACACAAAATGCCAAAATTCACTGATGCAGAGCTTGCAGTCATGGTAGATGAGATAATAAGAGTTGAACCACAACTCTATGGCAACATGGTCCAACACACCCCATTAGCCACAAGAACCCAAATGTGGGTGAGGATAGTCAATAAGGTCAATGCAGTAGGGACCACCCCCGCAACAAGCAGGAAATACAGAAGCGGTGGCATGACCTGAAGACCGTGGTGAAGAGGAAGAGGGCCAATAACCGTCAGCTGGCTGACGGGACTGGTGGAGGCACTCCCATCCCACCCAAACCATAAAGTCCGTGGGAGGAGAAGGTCCTTGGAATCCTACATCCAGAGAGTCTTGAAGGAATCCGCGGGGGACTGGAAGCTGGTAAGTACAAACCAATGTATATCATCACATTGCCATGTACCGTCTTGCACAAATTCAAACCTACAACCCCTAGGCCAAAGGACATTCGTCTGACCCACAATACCCAAAACAGGTCACACAGATGTAAGCACCACTAAACCTGAAAAAGCACAAAGCTAAACAAAACCAACTGGGATGCATGTGTACAGACAAAAAGCACTACAACTCCCAACAGGCCCCCTCTCCCACCCCTCAGCAGGATGGAGCACCCCACCCAGAAGCATGTGTCAGCCATTGAATGCACCCCCACCACCTAACAGGTAGGTAGCCATCTTCACAGGGATGGGGAATGTGTATCTGGAGGCAGCACTACAACTCCCAACAGGCCCCCTCTCCCACCCCTCAGCAGGATGGAGCACCCCACCCAGAAGCATGTGTCAGCCATTGAACGCTCCCCCACCACCTAACAGGTAGGTAGCCATCTTCACAGGGATGGGGAATGTGTATCTGGAGGCAGCACTACAACTCCCAACAGGCCCCCTCTCCCACCACTCAGCAGGATGGAGCACCCCACCCAGAAGCATGTGTCAGCCATTGAACGCACCCCCACCACCTAACAGGTAGGTAGCCATCTTCACAGGGATGGGGAATGTGTATCTGGAGGCAGCACTACAACTCCCAACAGGCCCCCTCTCCCACCCCTCAGCAGGATGGAGCACCCCACCCAGAAGCATGTGTCAGCCATTGAATGCACCCCCACCACCTAACAGGTAGGTAGCCATCTTCACAGGGATGGGGAATGTGTATCTGGAGGCAGCACTACAACTCCCAACAGGCCCCCTCTCCCACCCCTCAGCAGGATGGAGCACCCCACCCAGAAGCATGTGTCAGCCATTGAATGCACCCCACCACCTAACAGGTAGGTAGCCATCTTCACAGGGATGGGGAATGTGTATCTGGAGGCAGCACTACAACTCCCAACAGGCCCCCTCTCCCACCCCTCAGCAGGATGGAGCACCCCACCCAGAAGCATGTGTCAGCCATTGAATGCACCCCCACCACCTAACAGGTAGGTAGCCATCTTCACAGGGATGGGGAATGTGTATCTGGAGGCAGCACTACAACTCCCAACAGGCCCCCCTCTCCCACCCCTCAGCAGGATGGAGCACCCCACCCAGAAGCATGTGTCAGCCATTGAATGCACCCCACCACCTAACAGGTAGGTAGCCATCTTCACAGGGATGGGGAATGTGTATCTGGAGGCAGCACTACAACTCCCAACAGGCCCCCTCTCCCACCCCTCAGCAGGATGGAGCACCCCACCCAGAAGCATGTGTCAGCCATTGAATGCACCCCCACCACCTAACAGGTAGGTAGCCATCTTCACAGGGATGGGGAATGTGTATCTGGAGGCAGCACTACAACTCCCAACAGGCCCCCTCTCCCACCCCTCAGCAGGATGGAGCACCCCACCCAGAAGCATGTGTCAGCCATTGAACGCTCCCCCACCACCTAACAGGTAGGTAGCCATCTTCACAGGGATGGGGAATGTGTATCTGGAGGCAGCACTACAACTCCCAACAGGCCCCCTCTCCCACCCCTCAGCAGGATGGAGCACCCCACCCAGAAGCATGTGTCAGCCATTGAATGCACCCCCACCACCTAACAGGTAGGTAGCCATCTTCACAGGGATGGGGAATGTGTATCTGGAGGCAGCACTACAACTCCCAACAGGCCCCCCTCTCCCACCCCTCAGCAGGATGGAGCACCCCACCCAGAAGCATGTGTCAGCCATTGAACGCTCCCCCACCACCTAACAGGTAGGTAGCCATCTTCACAGGGATGGGGAATGTGTATCTGGAGGCAGCACTACAACTCCCAACAGGCCCCCTCTCCCACCCCTCAGCAGGATGGAGCACCCCACCCAGAAGCATGTGTCAGCCATTGAATGCACCCCCACCACCTAACAGGTAGGTAGCCATCTTCACAGGGATGGGGAATGTGTATCTGGAGGCAGCACTACAACTCCCAACAGGCCCCCTCTCCCACCCCTCAGCAGGATGGAGCACCCCACCCAGAAGCATGTGTCAGCCATTGAATGCACCCCCACCACCTAACAGGTAGGTAGCCATCTTCACAGGGATGGGGAATGTGTATCTGGAGGCAGCACTACAACTCCCAACAGGCCCCCTCTCCCACCCCTCAGCAGGATGGAGCACCCCACCCAGAAGCATGTGTCAGCCATTGAATGCACCCCCACCACCTAACAGGTAGGTAGCCATCTTCACAGGGATGGGGAATGTGTATCTGGAGGCAGCACTACAACTCCCAACAGGCCCCCTCTCCCACCCCTCAGCAGGATGGAGCACCCCACCCAGAAGCATGTGTCAGCCATTGAACGCTCCCCCACCACCTAATAGGTAGGTAGCCATCTTCACAGGGATGGGGAATGTGTATCTGGAGGCAGCACTACTACTCCCAACAGGCCCCCTCTCCCACCCCTCAGCAGGATGGAGCACCCCACCCAGAAGCATGTGTCAGCCATTGAATGCACCCCCACCACCTAACAGGTAGGTAGCCATCTTCACAGGGATGGGGAATGTGTATCTGGAGGCAGCACTACAACTCCCAACAGGCCCCCTCTCCCACCCCTCAGCAGGATGGAGCACCCCACCCAGAAGCATGTGTCAGCCATTGAACGCTCCCCCACCACCTAACAGGTAGGTAGCCATCTTCACAGGGATGGGGAATGTGTATCTGGAGGCAGCACTACAACTCCCAACAGGCCCCCTCTCCCACCCCTCAGCAGGATGGAGCACCCCACCCAGAAGCATGTGTCAGCCATTGAATGCACCCCCACCACCTAACAGGTAGGTAGCCATCTTCACAGGGATGGGGAATGTGTATCTGGAGGCAGCACTACAACTCCCAACAGGCCCCCTCTCCCACCCCTCAGCAGGATGGAGCACCCCACCCAGAAGCATGTGTCAGCCATTGAACGCTCCCCCACCACCTAACAGGTAGGTAGCCATCTTCACAGGGATGGGGAATGTGTATCTGGAGGCAGCACTACAACTCCCAACAGGCCCCCCTCTCCCAACCCTCAGCAGGATGGAGCACCCCACCCAGAAGCATGTGTCAGCCATTGAATGCACACCCACCACCTAACAGGTAGGTAGCCATCTTCACAGGGATGGGGAATGTGTATCTGGAGGCAGCACTACAACTCCCAACAGGCCCCCCTCTCCCACCCCTCAGCAGGATGGAGCACCCCACCCAGAAGCATGTGTCAGCCATTGAACGCTCCCCCACCACCTAACAGGTAGGTAGCCATCTTCACAGGGATGGGGAATGTGTATCTGGAGGCAGCACTACAACTCCCAACAGGCCCCCTCTCCCACCCCTCAGCAGGATGGAGCACCCCACCCAGAAGCATGTGTCTGTAAGTAAAAACCAAAGTGACACTGCACAGGTAATCAGACAGTGCATGTACACCACCATCACTCAACAAAAGCATTGGGAGACATGACAACATGAGGCTCTACTTCACCCAAAAATAGAAAAGTAAAGCACAGCCATTGACAGGATGCAGACAGCTCAGCGTACGTAACTGTGACAGAAACAGAACTGTGACTCTCAACAAATATGTCCAAGTAAACGGGCCTCTGACATGCATCACCCAGACTTCCCTCTGTAGCGTACATGGGAGCTGATTATGAAGGACCATGGGAAAACCAAACTAGCATGGTCTGCTGTATAAAGAAATACAAGCACAGGACATGTCAACGGTATGCATGTGATGACAATGGCTAGTCCATGCACACAGGTAATGTCTGCCAGGCAGAGTGATCAGCAAAGATGCTGAACATCAACTTGTAGTCATGCCAGTTGTCAGATGACAACCTCACATTCATATCACCAACACTAGACGTGTGGCATGCTAACCAATCACAGGTCACACCATTGTGAAATGATGAATGTAACTCCACTTCATGGCATGAGGCACATCACTGTGCAGACATACAATGTGTGAAAAAGGCAACTGTGTGTAGCATAACATGTAAATAAGAGACATCAAACACAGCAACCCTGAGGTGTGTAAGGCAATTACCATCTACTTCCTGTCCCACAGGTGACCAACAACTGACTGCAGAGGACGACAACCTCAACCAGCACAGCCAGTCACCAGCTCCCGAACATCTCCCCTCGGATGCAGACTCCCTGGATAATGAGGAGGAGGAGGACCAACACGGACCATCTGGTGTGGCAGGGCGTAATGTGTCCCAGGACCCCACAGCCCCACCACCCTCAGCAACAACATCAACGCAGAGCCCTGCTGCAACGACCTGTGCCACCACCACCACCTCCACCACCACAACCACTACCACTGCTGCCTGCAACACTCGCCCTGCTCCACAGGCCAACCAGACCACAACAACTGCGGAGGTACGGGAGAGTAGGCCGGTGCCCACAGGAGGGAGGCAACAGGGCCGTGACAGCAGGCCAGGTGTGAGGACAAGGCTGACCCAAAGGGAAGAAGACCCTGCCACTGAATCACTGGAACACATTCACAGAGTTGTGGGGGCCTATGAACACGCCCAGGGACAGTTGAGGCAGGCTCAGCAGGATGCCCGTGAGCAACAACAGATGCTGCGCTCAATTGACAACCGCATGGGCCAACTCGTGGCCTGCATGGGCCAAATCAGGGAACTCCTGGGCCAGCTAGTGGGGGTCCTCAGGGACAGGCATGCGGCACCGCCAACACCTACAGCTCCCTCCGTTGTGCCGCAGGATGACAGACCCCCACCCTCCCCTGCGTCCAGCGAGCATGGGGACTCATCAGACACCACTGGCCATGCACCTGTGTCCCCCCTGCCAAAAGAGCAAGGGGCCGCCCGAAAAAATCATTGGGAGCATCCCGTGGCAAAGCACCTGGCAAAAGCCAGTCAAGTAGCCAGCCATGATGGCACCCCTCTACACCCTGCTGTGTACCCTGCAGACTGTCCCCACACACAATGGCGTGGGAATGGCAAATGACTGTTGGACTGTGTTGCCATACTGATCTAGTGTATACTCTATTGTCTCATCTACCATCACTGACAAATCTGTTATTCACCATTCACAAATCTGTCAATATCCACATCTACATCACATGTATCCACTGTAAATAAACACTAATAACGCACCAATGTAGTTGTCACTGTTCCATGTTCATCACAGTATGTTAACTCACACCCATGATTACAATGTCACAGGAGCAGGGATACTCCGCAGGCAAGTAGAGGCTGAAGGGACCTAGGAAAACACAACAGAACATCAGTTGCTACTCAGGTGGCGGACTAACAACCATCTCACAACACAGCTGACCAAGGTACGACAATCTGCACATGTCACAAGGAGCAACTGTACCAACATAGACATCAAGTAGCTGTGTCAAAAGATCCATTGCCATACACACCTGCAGCCAGCACTGACTCTGCAACATGCTGTAGTCACAAAACTCACATACACATATTCACCAAGCACAACATCATCAGACAACAGCCAGTATTGACATTGCCACTGACCATCAAGTGAAGTAGTTGTTGATGAGCTGCTGACGCTGTCCAACACCTTCCTCCTCTCCACTATCCTCGTCACTTGACGTTTGGGTGTTTGCAGGTGGGGGCTGTGGCTGGTCATCATCATCCTGGATTAAGGGGATCCCCGTCCGCACGGCCAGGTTGTGTAGCATGCAGCATGCTACCACTATCTGACACACCTTGACGGGTGAGTACTGCAGAGCCCCTCCGGTCTTGTCGAGGCATCGAAAACGCGATTTCAGGATTCCAAATGTTCGCTCAATGACCCGACGTGTCCTCCCATGGGCATTGTTGTAGCGCACTTCAGCTGGTGTCCTGGGATTGCGAAGTGTACTCAGCAGCCAAGGTCCGTTGGGATATGCAGAGTCACCTAAGTGTGAAAGACACATACAGATTGAGTGTCTGACATGTGTCCGAGGACAGCATGGCACACAAACAGCACACGACTCGACCCTTTGTACTCACCCACAATCCATGCCCGCTCCGGTGCCAGATTGGCCATCAGCTGTGGTAAAATGCTGTTGCGCATTATGTGTGAATCGTGGGCTGATCCTGGAAACTTTGCACAGACGTGTGAGATGACCATATCTGCCTGGCACACCACCTGCACATTGATGGAATGATAATGTTTCCTATTTCGGTAAATATGCTCCCGTGCTTGGGGTGGAATCAGGGAAACATGTGTGCCATCTATTGCACCAACTACATTAGGAACGTGTCCAAGTGCATAAAATTCGCCCTTCACATCCGCCAACTCATGCCGCCTGGGGAAATGTATGAATTGGTCCCTGTGTTGCATCATAGCCAACAGGACATCACGTAGCACCATGCTGAATGTTGGTTGGGACATCCCCCTGCAATGCCCACAGTTTGCTGGAAGGATCCCGTAGCCACGAAATGTAGGAATGCCATCACCTTTGCCGTTGGCGTTAGTGCTGTTGGGTATGTCCTGCGTGGAAGCAGGTGTGGCTCCAATAGTGCACAAAGTTCCAGGAGGTTTGTCCGATCCAGACGGAATCGCCTTATGATGTCGGTATCCTCCATGTTAGCCAGCAGGGTGAAGGTACGAAACACATTAGGTCGCCTCCTAGGTGAGATGAAAGGGGACACGTCATAGCAACATAAATTAGGATGTGCACAAATTCATAAAGTCTGTCCTGTCACGGCGCTAACATTGACTGTCATCCCTGAAAGCACACAGTGCAATTCAGTGTTGTCCCAACATGAGACAGATTAATTGTACAACTGTCATGGATGTGCACAGTCAGTGGACACAATACGAACACTGTCTATGTGAATGCCAAGAGTCACATATCGAGCTGAGGTGGACTCAGCCTTGGGTGTACATGACACAGGACATGTGTGAAGCAGAGACACTGCTGGCTTCCACGTTGCTGCTGTACCTGCCACACCTCCTTGGACAATAATTGCAGGGGACACATCAACAACACAATGTGGATGGATCATTGGGATTGTCTTTGTACTCAGTGCCACTTCGAACACACTCAAATTCAATGACATTCACATCCCAAACCCATACATGTGCCAATGTCATCAGTACACAGGCCATATCTGCTGCTGACTTGAATACAAAGTCGGACAGTGACAGATGATGTCACGCCTGTGCAGACTATGTGTACCACTGTAACAGGCCACCATTACCCCACTGCCCAATACTCTCTACAAGCACACAGATAGCCAATGTGGCACACATTAACAATAGATGAGGGACGTGATCAGCAGGGCCTGTATGCACCCTTAATCTTCCCCCATTTTGGACATTTACATGCAGCATCAAGGAGGGACTGCCCAAGGACACATGTGCACCACAACACATACCTTGGTGATAGACATCCAGCTGTTTCAAGACACAACAGTGCCACAACACAAACATACAACACTACATGGACAACGCCAAGCCAGTATGCCAACAAGACCACGCATGAACATACTGTATGCATGACATATGGACTACTGGCTCAGACACCTGACACCAGTGGATGTAATTTTACACCACATGTCCCAAAGGACATGCATCCTGACCCTCATTCCACACAGGCTGTCAGGCCCAACACAGCATACAATCAACATCCCACATCTAACAAACATGCTGGCTGTGCATGGGTAGTGGGACACTGGTACCTCACATTGACCAAATGTCAGAGTTGGATGAGTGTCACAGGCACAACAGTCAAGATACATCTCACCTGTCTTGGGTGCCCACACCATCCTGATACACCAGCAGATGTGATCCACCCACACAGTGCTGGAATAGATGGTGAGCAAGGATGGCTAGCACCCCATAGCATGCACATACACTAGTGTTGGTGGCAACACACTGCACACGTGTGCCACTTGTGCTGACCATCCAACATTGCAGACAATTCCCGCTAATCAGTGCATACACATTGCACGGGCAAAACTGGACACCCATAGCCTGTGGACAAATGTCGCATACTATATTCCATACAGTTAGCACAATCCACAACCGTGCATGCAGTCCATCTGCCAACGCTACATTCCTGATGTGAACAATGGACATGCACTGGTGGCAGGTGAGTAGCACCGGGACACAGCACAACACTCAAAAACATAGTGTAGCTAAGCACCATTGTTGAAATGTACATGTCACTGATTCACATACAACAGTCCAAACAACATGAGCACAGACCTGACACTACCACATAGGTCCCTGTGGTTACAGGTGGCAGACATGTAGCAAAGATATCTGCTCTGGCCGTCTACCCAAGTGACAAACAATAATAATGCAACGGATGCCAGGTGTGGTGCTGAAGTACTCGTCATGCTTTAGCGGGTCGAGCCCCCCTGTACATGTGGACATACACTGCAGGAGTTGCCAGTGTGTACAAAGACATAACATGCGGCATGTAATTGGTCCTAGCAATAACACAACAGGGTGACATCTGTTTCCAATGATGACAGTCATGCTGAATGAATGAGTTCATCTGGGTTTTCAGTGTAACACATGGGCTCAGGTGTGAGATAGTGGTCAGCATGGGTGGCAGATACGACATTGTGTGTAAATATTGATCAACATGATGGAGTACAGTGTTCCATTTGGTGTGAGACGTTACACAGTGGCTGACATTTGTGACAGGAGACCATATCAATGTTATCCAGTGCCATGTGCCACTGTACGTATCCACTGTGTGTAGCACAGTAATGCCCATTGATCCACACACAACAAGAACTGTCCGTAGGTGCCTCAAACGTGCCCCATAAACACAATGACACACAGAGTGTACGATGTTGTGCTGCATATTCCCCATGGCGGACGCACATACTGTCCGTGAATTGGGTGGCGGAGCATGCCAACCACCATTTGTACCTGTGTCGATGCCCACCACTGACGCAAGTGTGTCATGTGCTGCACATGACACATTGGTGTCAGTGATGGCCCTCCACATAGCTGCAGATGGCGTTTGTCATGCTCCACCAGCCACATCCCGGTCACCCATGTCACTCTATGGCAATCAAACAGCGGTAGCGCCGGCCAGGACCCCGCGATGTGACACCGCCATGAACCATGCCCGTGCAGCCAATGGGGACCGCTATCGCGGTGGCATGATGCAGATTCAAAAATCGCTGTGGGCGTGCTCCGCCCCAGCGGATGCGGAGATAGGATGCATTTGTAAGATGCACCACCGCGGTAGCGCCGGCCAGGACCCCGCGGTGTGACACCGCCATGAACCATGCCCTTGCAGCCAATGGGGACCGCTATCGCGGTGGCATGATGCAGATTCTAATATCGCGGTGGGTGTGCTCCGCCCCCGCGGAGGCGGTCATTGGATGCTTTTGAAAAAGGCTGACCTGGGACACCAATGGCAGAAGACTATGACCACTGAAACGAGTCCAGGGCCCTATATATGTGTGGAAGGGAGCACCACATTTCCACTGCTCACAGAGCCTGCTGCCTGGGACCCCTCACCTGCTGCTGCCTCCAGGGACTGCTGCCTGGGACCCCTCACCTGCTGCTGCCTCCAGGGACTGCTGCCTGGGACCCCTCACCTGCTGCTGCCTCCAGGGACTGCTGCCTGAGACCCCTCACCTGCTGCTGCCTCCAGGGACTGCTGCCTGGGACCCTCACCTGCTGCTGCCTCCAGGGACTGCTGCCTGAGACCCCTCACCTGCTGCTGCCTCCAGGGACTGCTGCCTGAGACCCCTCACCGCCCACTGCCGCCGCTGACGTCTCATGTCCACAGTGATGGCTAGGACGGAGAAGATCCATGCCAGTCCATTTACAAGCGAGGAGCTGGATGTCCTGGTGGACGAGGTGCTGACACAGTACCCACGGCTATATGGTGGCCCAAATGTTGTGGTAAGTCTCCAACAGTGGGGGTGTGAGTGCAAGGGGGCACACATGTAGTTGATCAGATGGTGTATGTGCCTGAGAGTGTGGGGTTGTGTAATGCACTGGCTGACATGCTGTTTCCTAGATGTTAAGGGGGTGTATGCAACCCACACATTAAATGCATGGACATGAAGGGTGGATGGACATGTGTTGTGTACACATCCATATGGTGTGACAGCTATCTGGTGATGCATGTTTCTGGACAGTTATTGTTCATGTGACTGTTTGTGTGGGTCCTCGTTGTCCATCTCTGTGTGATTCTACCTGGCATGGACTGTCCACGCCCAATGTGACAAGGACACATCACTGACTGTACAGAGTGTGATACGTGTGTGGTTCGCATGAGTGTACATCAATGACCCATATCTGCCGTGTGGAGATGAGTCTGTGTCATGCCACTGTTCAGAGGGAGAGGTTTTACCATGAGAGTGTGTCACTGATGTTTTTCCCCTCTTGTCTCCCATACCTGCAGCTCAAGGTACACCAGCGTAACGCCGTGTGGAGGTCCATTGCAACCAAGGTGCGGGCTCTGGGAGTGTCGAACCGCCGGCGCACCCACTGCCACAAGAGGTGGGACGACATATCACGACTGGCAAAGAACGTTGCCGAGATGACACTGGGGATACTCCCTCGCAGTGGCAGGTTGTCACGACGCAGCTTGACACCACTGATGTGCCGCATCTTGGCTGTGACACAGCCTGAGCTGGACACACGTTTGAAGGAGCATCAACAGCAAGCTAGGGGTGAGTATTCTGTGAAGGTTGATTTTGTCTGTGAGTGGCTGCATGTGTACCATGCCTGTACCTGCGCTGGTGTACGTGATGTGGTTACTGTGATGCAGTGGGTTGTAAGTGGCCCCTGTGCTGGGTGTGGCAGTCACGGATATTACATACATGCACTTACTGATGTTTTGCAGTCCTGGGAATTTCAATGGCATTGTGGGTGGTGTGCTGCAGGCCTGGTCCATTGGTGTTAGTGTTTGTACGCCCCAACATGCATGATGTTGTGCTGTCTGCCCATCACATGGCTCAGCTGTGCCGTGTTTAGATGTTTGTACGCACTGTTTGAGGTAGTGATGTGTGTCTGCATGGTGTGAATGCACGGGGTGGCCTGCAACATGTAGACTTTGTCATCCTCAGTGTTGCTTTGCTTGAATATGTTTGTCCTGTTGCTGTCACTTTGCTGACCCTACATGTCTCTCTGTTATGCAGCATCTCCCGTGGGCACGGAGGGACAGGGGATGGACACCAGTGGTGGTGAGACAAGCACAACAGCTGCACAGGATCCCAGTGACACAGATGTGACCAGCGCCTCGGAGGGGGATAGGAGTATGCTGGAGGAATCACAGCCCGAGACGCAAAGTTCAACATCATCTGATGACGGCGGTGGTGCAGACATCTTGGAGGACACAGGGAACGGAGAGTCTGCTACATCTTCCAGCACACAGCATGCAGTGCCCACCCTCCCAGCCACTTCCTCTGTTGCTGCCCGTGTTCGCACCACAAAGAGGGGTAGAGTGTCCTTCATTCCAGGCACCGCTGCCCCTGCCCCTGTGCCCCCTGCTGCCATCAGTGCAGAGTGTGTGAACCTTATGCGCCAGCTGTGTGTGGGGCAGACAGGGCTCCTCAATACATTGTCAGACCACGACCGCAAATTGGCACAGGTGTTAGCTTTCATGGAGGGCATCCATTCAGACGTGGGTGGGCTGCACCGCACTGTCCAGACAATGTCCTCCACAATGGCGGCTGCACTTCAACTGGCTCAATCTCGTAGTCCAATTCCAGTCCCTTTGGCCACCCCCATGCCAGTGGCTACGTCTGACGACGGTGACCACGCTTCACACACCTCAACGTCACGATACTGCACACGTAGCACACAGCAGCAGCAGCCCAAGCGGTCAAGGTCACAGACACCTTCCCCTACAAAGAGAAATACAACCCCAGAGCGCAAAGGGAAGAGTCCGTCAGGCGTTGCAAAGGCACATGATTCAAGGAGGAAGTACTCAGGGTCACAAGCCTCAGAGCAATCCCCGGCCACAGACTCTGTGGTCCCAAAAACGTCTCGCAAAGGCATGCAGACACTCTCCATGCCCACTGTGAAGGTAGGGCCTGGCAAGGCTACACATAGTAAGGTATCCAAGGCTGTTTCACCAACTACCTCTACTCCCATTCCAAGTCCAGTGAAGCAGGGACAGGAGGGCACTGTAGGGGGCACACAGGGTAAAGAGGGGATGGAGGGGCAGAGGCAATGCCAGGCTAAGCGTCCTTCTGGATCCAGCACATCCCCAAAGGGAGGTCCAGCGTGTGCACCTGCGGCAGCCTTGGTGCTGAGTGTGCCGTTTGTGTCCACACCACTTCCCATTGATACGAAGACAGGCAAGCCATTTAGAATCCCCAAGAAGTGGAAAGGCACCCCTCCACTGTCTCCCTCCCACACTGTGTCCCACGTCGGCCTGAGTCCACCTCCACGTGCCACTACACCACCTGGTCCAAGCAGCCCTCCAGCGTCCAAGGCCACTGATAGCTCTTCCTCAGCTGGGCGTCTCACTCCCCAGTCAAGTGGTCCAACTGTGCCCGACACACAGTCAGCTCCCAGTCAGACTGACAGCCAGGTCTGAATGTTGATCAATGTCACAGACCTGTCTCTCCCACACCGGTACCTGTGCTGCCCATCGTGTCACACCAGACTGTGTTGCTGACCATGGCGGAGTTTGGTGACACACATTCCCTGTGCAGCTTCTCATTGTCTCTGTCAGCACCTTGGACTGGCCACTGGCCTTGCAGTTTGCCCCCTGCCTGTGCAGCTTCTCATTGTCTCTGCCAGCACCTTGGACTGGCCACTGGCCTTGCAGTTTGCCCCCTGCCTGTGCAGCTTCTCATTGTCTCTGTCAGCACCTTGGACTGGCCACTGGCCTTGCAGTTTGCCCCCTGCCTGTGCAGCTTCTCATTGTCTCTGTCAGCACCTTGGACTGGCCACTGGCCTTGCAGTTTGCCCCCTGCCTGTGCAGCTTCTCATTGTCTCTGTCAGTACCTTGGACTGGCCACTGGCCTTGCAGTTTGCCCCCTGCCTGTGCAGCTTCTCATGTTCAGGCTCTGCATCTTGTGCCTTGGTCCTGTCTGATATTGTTGCCTATCAGTGCTATTTGTGAATAAAAACAGTTGCTCATGTTGTCAGTTGTGTCATTGTCCTTACTGGATTAGGCTTTTCCTGTATGTCTAACATTTACTGGGCCACATGCTCTGTGTGCCACTTCAACTGTGCCACTGGCTTGTTTGACTTATTATTTATTTTACAGGGGTGACGGGGACTTCAGTTCTTCATAACTCGGATACTTGTGGGGTCATTGATGTTGTTTTCGGTGACATACCAGACTCATGTTCCTTCCTTGTTGCTGTTGGCTATGTTTTACTGCATCCTGGTATGTGGGCACTGCAAACACATAGAGGGGTCATATACACGGGATTGCAGGCAGGCTGACCAGGCTCAACATGTATGTGCGTTCTTGCTTTCATGTATGCCTAGCAGTGTAGATGTGTAGTCATGTTGTGATGGGCAGTCATCCTAGTCACAACGGTTACTTGCATGGTGTGCATTTGGGTGGTCAAGGGTTGTACGGTGTGTTGGTTGTGGCTTTGTCGTGTGTGTTGATGTGTGTGTTACTGGCGTGTGACTCATGGCTGTGTGGGACTGTTGTGTGTTTGTGTGCACACACTGCTTGTTGTGCATTCAGTGCTGTGGGTGTATGTTGCCTTGTGCTGTCCTAGTATACATCCCCTGATGTACTGCTGTGTTTGCTATGTGTTTTGTGGTGTTGTGCATCTGTTGTGTGTTTGATGTGTCTGTGTTGTTCTGTGATGGTGCACTTCTTGTCTGTGTTGTGGTATGTAGCCCATGCATTTTTCCTGACTGATGAGGTGGTGCACTCCTGTTGTGTGTGTGCTCCCATTGCCTTCCCCTAGTTTGGCTGCACAGGTGCTGTGTGTTATTTTTGTGGTTCTGTATGTGTTTCTGTTTAGAATTGTGTTTGCCATTTTTGTTTTGGTGCAGACGTTGGTACTGTAATCCCTGTGTGTGTGTGATGTTTGTGGATGCCCCCAGGGGGTTTGATTGTTTGTTTGTATCTTGTCTGGACATTATGTAGGCCCTTCTGTGTGTCTGGCATTGGGATTGTGTGCTGCAGATATGAGGGGGGTATGTTTGGGGACTCCTACTTGTGTTTTGCAGTCATTGAGTGTGCCAATGTGCCCTGTGTGATACTCATGTGTACTTGCTGTTCACTGTTTGACTTGAGGTCCTTCCTTTCATCCCTGTCCCTATACATGGGTTACCTTGCTGTCTCCCTGAGTTGTTGCACTGAGGTGACTGTTGTTTGACTTCACTCACTGTGCCAGCCATGTGCTTGGATGGGGTGTGGATGTTGTTCTGGGTTCCTTGTCCTGCATGTGTCTGTTCACCTGGTTGTTGGTTGTCTCCTTGCCCTCCCATTTGTGTGCACATCATTCATGCTTTCCTCTATGTTGTGCTCCATTGCTGGTGGCATGTAGTCTGTGTATGTGGCTGTGTGTCGGTGTGGGGTATGTCTGTGTGAGTTGGCAGGGTGTGTGTCCAGTAGTCTGTATGTTCCTTGTGTGTATGTTCATTTTGTGCTTGTCTTCTGCTTTCTTGCCATGTATGTGGTGTTGTGGTGTGTGTGTGTGTTGCCCTGGGCCTGTGCCTCTGCGCTGTGTGTTAATCTACACCAAATGCTGCTGTGTCTGTCTCCCTAGGTGTTAGTTGTGTGCTGCTGGGTGTGGATTTAGGTCGCTTGGTGTTGGACATGGGGGTGCACAGGGGGGATTGGCATGTTTCTTGCTGTGTGCGGCGGAGCTGTGGGTGGTGGGTGGTGGTGGTGGCCTGGGGTCTTTCTGGCCTGTCCGTTGCTGTACATGCATTCTGCTTTGTGCGATGGATTTCCCGCATGCTCACCGCTGCGGTGTCGTCAGCTACACATTACATTATGTTCGCGGTACTTTGGTGGGCTTGATGCAGGGTGTGAATTGGTGCCAGCTGAGACATGTGTGGGTACACTGATGGATGTGTTCCTGTCCACACCAGTGTGTCTGGTGTGGCCAGGTGCCCTGTTTCAGCCCGTGGAATTTGTGTTCTGTTTTGTGCTGTATTGTGTTTTGTTTACGTACCTGCGGCGGGCGATGTTGGCCTGGTGATGTATCACGTACAGCACCGGGAGGACGTGTAGTGCTGGATCCATGGCGTTCGGCTCCGAGTGGAGGGCTCCGGAGTCTCGTTTCACGCTCCGCTGTCGAGATTCCGCCGTGTCTGGATGGGCGGTTTCTCCCCTGCGGTTCGACGGGTTGTTTATCGCATCCTAATTTGTTGAGCGGACGGGACGTCATTCCGCACGGCGGTGAGTCTCCATTGGCTCACACCGGCGTGGTGGTGGGCGCAATTTCATGGCGGTCGGCGTTGCACCGCGGAGGTCGGGAAATGGGCCATATTTGCCCTTCATAATATGGCGGCCGTGAGGACCGCTGCTGTCGGGCGGTAAGAGGCATTTTTCCGCACCGTCGGCACCACGGTACTGACACCGACCGCCATCGTAATCGGCCCCTTAGTAAGGGCACTTGGGGGATGGTATATCAGAGTCCCTGTTTAAAAAGAATAGCTATCCCGCCCCCTCTTTGAGCACCCCTGTCCGGCCTAACAATTGCATAACACTGGGGAATAGCTTGCAAAATGTAGGGAGCTGAATGATCCCTCAACCAATTTTCTGTTAAAAAGAGAGCATCTGGTGTATGATCACTAATGAAATTGAAAATATCAAGTTTGTGTTTTACCATAGATCTGCAATTCACAGAAAAAACTTAGCGACTGTATGTGTCAATTGTAGTTGACTCACCTTATCTGGATCTAAAGGTGGGGTCACTCATAGTACATTTTGACAAAATGGGGTCAGCTCCTTGGGAATATCAGGTTTCAATAGCTTGGCACACCAAGAAAAGAGTTGAATATTTAATGAAAGCTCTTTCAAAGTCTATAAAATTGTAATCTATGTGAAAATTGTGCTTCAAAGGGCACTACTAGATCCCCTTCTTTTCAAAATGTGCTAGGGGAGCAAAACCCCTAGAAGAGATCTGACTTCCTTGCATTACTAGCTCACTACAATTCAGGGCAAGTATTATGCCCCAGATTTTTAAAAGATCAAGTTAGCCCCTAATGCAAGTGTTATGTTAAATCGACATTTGTCTGTGTTGTGTTGTTACATTAATCATGCAATTATTATGGAACTTCAACGATGTTAGTTATTGTGATGTCATCAAGGTTAAGGTTATGTGAAATGATTTTATGGGAAAATCAGTGCCAAGAGTCAGCTGATGTCACTGCCTCTGTGACATCATATGCGATGTTACTTCCGCTACCCCTGGCATTTTGGTGAATCAACAGCCAAGGGACCATACTGCACAACTTCCATTCAGTGCTGATTTTGTAAATATAATTCAAGGCAGGACCTAAACATTTGCTTAGAAAGTAGCAATTGGTGGTATCCACTGCTGGTGCTTGCTGCTGCAACAGCCAGTGCCACACCTCACCATTTATGCCCCTTTCGTAAAATAGTTCCTATGTCAACCCTATTGATCCCGAACGAGACTAGTGCAGCATGATAGAAAGACCAGTATTTACATTGGATTTTTACCATTTGTCTCAAATCATGTCCGTTGTACATTTATGGGGCCACTGATTGATCCTGAGTTGTGAGTTGCTTGTTCAGTGGTGTTTTTTTCATTGCATTCTGGTTTCTGCAGTCCACCATTTATAATAAAAAATAAGTTACAAGTACTTGACCTCAATGAAAAGATCATGACAGAATAGGTTTTATGCCTGCCATTGGCCAACTTGCAAACTCTGGGGTGCTAAATCTAAATTTAAATCTGGCCATAGAAAAGCCTGAATTGTTCACTGTGATGGCTTTTAGAAATAAAGAGTTAGTCTGTCCACCCCTTCTTGGCACAGATTTGCAAATGAGAGAGAATTCATTGGCTCTTCTTGCCCGCTTGAGACTGGTGCCATGGCCACTTTGGCCTTGGTAGCAGTGCTATTCATTAAATCAAAATGTGTGAGTGTCTCTCACAGCTAGTAAAGCTGCTGCAGCAAAGGGGGTTATTACTTGCAAAATGTACAACTATCTGGCTTCTGCACCATCAGTGCAATCATGAAAGAAAACACCTTAATTAAGTTCTGGTGCTCTAAAATGAGTTCTCTGTTGAGATCTGAAATTAAGCATTGCTCCCATTGCACTGACAGTGAAACAGTGGACATCAAATTAAGGGGCATATTAGCAAGAACCTCGTTAAAATTATCGCCGTTTTAGCGGCAGGAAACTGCCGCTAAAACGGCGATAATGGACTTGCTAATATGCGTTATAGAATTCCAATAGAAGCCCAGGTTAGATGTGCAGGACATCTAGGCCAGTTTCCTGCCGCTAAAACGGCGATAATTTTAACGAGGTTCTTGCTAATATGCCCCTAAGCTTTTTAGTTTATTGGATAAGGTGGCCAGATGAATAGTATGGCTGAGGAATCTTGGGAGAGCATGGTGACTATTTAAGAAAGGGTAGTCAAAAGCACGTAGTTCTTAATAGCAAAATGTTATGGCATATTAAAAAACAGAATTGCGCAATTACACTTTTAAGGCAAAATTTGGTTTTCTGGTACCTCGCATAATTTTTTCACATGAAGGTGAAATTAAGGTAATCAGGAAACTGGCCTCTTGGCAAAATATTTTCTGCCTGAACAAGTCTCTCACGTACATATGTTACACAAATTTACAAAATGCAAAATTTCAAAACAATGAAGGAATTTTGCATAACATGAAATTCAGAAACCATGTAAATTTTGCAAGCATAATTAAAATTTCTCCCAGGCCTACATTTAAAATTTTTGATAATTGAAAAATCCTTGAATATATTCTGAACAGCATGAGAAAGAATGATTCAAACTTCAGTCAATCAATGTATATTTATTGTGGTTAACAACGTTAAAATAATAATATAGACAACATATACACAAACATTAGATGCAACATTTTTCACCTAACTGCTTCATACACACACACACATTAAATCATGATAACATTAAAGACCATGATTTTGAAAACCAATTAAACCGCCTTAGCCTTCCATTCGTTTTACAGCTGCACATTAAATGCAACCTACAACATGACATCAGGGGGTATGCCAAGCCTTAGTATGCTGTTAGTATGTTTGAAACTTTAATGAAAATCATCTTTCATGGCACTCAATTCAATTCAAATCACTTTATTCAGAAGGTTTTCCATCCATAAAAGACAAATCACAATCAACATTTCATTCAATTTAAAACACACCACATGTTATCAAAAATTTAAAATTGCAAGTAACATCGATTAAAATAAGATAAAGTGCCATGTGCCTTCACAGTATATCATGAAGTCTACAGGATCGACAAGTTTCGTTTTCCAAATAATTAAATCGCAAGATATACATAGTTTGACCTCATTTATCAAAATAGTAAAGTGCTACGTGCTGTAACTGCATGCTTTAAAAAGAACCTACATGAAGGCATGTTTCATGGTCAGACAGAAAAATAACACGAGAAAAAATGGCTCTACACTGTCTGATGTCACTGTATTTCTTTAAAAAAAATGGAATTAGGAATAACGTATAAAATTCATAGAATTTGCAAAGCAATAAAAAATGTAGCATAGTTTGACCTGATTTGTTGTCACACACGGACAACAGATTGTAGCAAGGTTTGGTTGATACCCAAGTGGAAAGCACAATAAATATTTTAAAGTGTCGGCACGGAATCTGAATAGCAAGGAACGCGCCCATCTCCTGCAGGGCTGCTCTAAGTAAACAGGAGGTGGCATCGAGACTCACGAGGACAAATAGGCTCTAATGAGTGATGTACCTTCCATGTTATTGAGGCGATTTTCCTGCGCTAATTCATAAAAGACAGTGGCTACTTCCTTTTTATTTCTTACTATCTTTCATGGTAAAGCCAGATTTTATTTATTATTTATTTATTTATGTAAGGAGTTTTATAAAGTGTGAACATGGCCCGTCTGGGTATCAGAGCAGTGTACAATTAGCAAAACAAGTTAATAAACAGATAAAAATACAGATAGCAATAAGTTGTACAAACAGCAAACAGGTAGTAACAATGAAAAAAGCAAAAAAAAGTATAAACAAACAAATTAGACGATTCAGGATACATAAATGTATGCAGGAAAAATAGTCAGACTTAGTGAAATCAGGACTACTGATGAAGGTATCTAGCCAACAACAGCAATTTAACTTCTTTTTTGAAGGAGGTAGTCGAGGGATTAGATCTGGTTTCAGGAGAAAGTGCATTCCATATTCTAGGGGCAAGACCAGAAAAGGAGTGATAATAAGTATTCTTTCTGTTAAACTTCTATGGCTTCAAAAATACAGAGTTAGTACTTCCTAGGGAGCGACTCCCACCAGATAGTTCAAGTGTTTTTTGTCAGGTAAACGGGAGTGTTATGATGAAGAGTCTCATGCGTCATGCAGGGTATGTTCAACTGAATCCTCGATTCAAACGGGAGCCATTTGAGATGTTTTAGATCAGATGTAATGTGGTCGCGTTTACTGGATCCCATGATGAGCCTTGCAGCTTAGTTTAGAGTGGCCCTTAACGGAGCCCGCCTGGCTTTGGTAAACTTGCAAGAGTAGCACTCCTGTAGTCTAGGCGGGAGATGACTAGGGATTGGCTTGCTAACTGAAAGTCATCTGGGGGTAAGAAGGGTTTGATTTTCCTTAGAGTGTTCAATTGGTAAATGGCTCCTCTGGTAGTTACACTGATGTGATCTTGCATATTCAGGTATTTGTTCAATGTAATGCCTAATGATCTAGTTTGAATCAACAACATGTGAGGCGCAGTTGAGTGCTGTAAGTTGTTTGAGCCATTCAGTCTCTCCAGGGTCACATGACTGGGTGTAACGGACAGACTTTGTGAATTCCTCCCAGACAGTTACACAATAGAGGGATTAGGTGTGCCTCAATGGGCCATCCGCTGGCAGGATGAGGGGGCTGAGCTGGGCACAGTCCCACTTGCAAATAACAGGCTGTGCTCTACCTTCACACAAAGGGCTCATCACCTCCACATTATCACTGCAGCCAGCTTGGAGGCAGGAAATTCTAACAGCTTCAAAGACAAATCTCTAGAAACTTCTCCCATACTTCAAAGGAGGCACTAGGTATAAAAATAGGACTCTCAGCCCCACGTTTCAGTTCAATTTTTGGACCCGAGGAAGGACTTTCTGAGAACTGTCTGCTGATGTGACCTGCTGTGCACTCTGCAAGACTGCTTTGCTGTATCTGTAAGGACTGCTTTGCTGCCTGGAGCCTGCCTTGAACCCTCAGAGGCCAGATCTGATGTTTGAGCCCTGCATCTTTACCTGAACCCAGGGCTACCAGAGTAACTCTAAGGGCTAGTTTGCTGGCCTGTTCAGAGCTACAGGGACATAAAAGGCCCTCTTCGCCCTGAATCTACACCTAGACGGATCACTGGTACAACATCGATTCTCATAACATCGAACTACAGAGTTATAGAGTCAACAATATCGTAAACAAAAATATCGACACAATACACAAAATAGAAATAACACTAATATTGCTAAAAAATATTGTTTAAAGAAATCTCGATGACAAAAATATCCACAACAAAAATATAGAACACAAAAATATCGATAACAATAAAATAAAATGAAACACATCAAAAATATCGATACAAAAAATATCGACAACAGAAACATCGATAAAATACATTTTAACTTTATAGAAAATAAAATTTAAACATAAAAAATACTATTTACGATAATAAAGTAAAATAACACATCCCAATTAATGTAAATAAACAATACAATTGATAATGAATTAACCACACTAATTTAAACAAATAAATTAAATATACAAAGACAAATTAATAAACAAACAATATTATATAAAAACATTTTAAAGTAACAAACATAAACAAACATATTTATATATAATAAAGAAAACATATATAAAACATTTATCTACATATAAAATTAAATAACAACAATAAACAAAATAAAAACAAACAATAAATAAACATAATAAACATTAAATAAATTACAAGGTAACAGCTAAAAACTTCAAATAAGCTATTTCAAATAATAAATTTAAAACACACAAACACAAACCGATGGAATACTCTAACTAATTAAACAAACACTATAAAAACAATCAAATATTTAACATAAAATTTACCGTACAACGGACGACCACGGAGGAAGAACGAACATTTGAGAGAGAAGACAAAACTAAAAACAACTACACGAAAAACTATTCCAAACATCCCGCAATAAAGGTAAGCACAAAACGTGATAACTAAATAAATTAAAATAACTTGTAAAATATAATAATATAATTTCCATGATATATAACAGATTCAACATCACTGAAATTGCATCTAGAAATTACAGCACAAAGATTTACGGACACACCACCAATAAAATATAACGCAAAGTAAGTATATGACTTCACCAACAACTAACGTAAATTATTTAAAAGAACTAAACTGAATAAAATAACAAAACGTAGCTAACAAATGTTCTTTTATTTTTAACAGCTTCTACAAAAATCGACAAAACCAGAACATCTACTAAGGATACTCCATCAACTAAAAAGAGTAAGTATATTTATTTAATTACAAATAAATAAAAATAAACACTTCATAAAATAAATAATGAAATAAACTAAAATTACAATGTAATATTTTATTTTTCACAGATTATAATTCAACAACTCCACCCAAAACCCCAGAACAAACATTACGTTTGAAAAGAAAACCAAAATCAAAATAATACAAATTTATAATACAAAGTAAGTATATAAAATAACCAACAATTAGACCTAACTATCAAAAAAAGATATTTAATAAAAAACAAATTATTACTAACAAATACTTTTCTCTTAACAGCTTCTACAAAATGCAACAAAAACACCATCAAAGAAAGAAACTTCACCAACTGCATTCAGTAAGTATTTTGATTTCTCCAATAAAATAAATAGACTAAAAAAGCGAAACAAACAAATAAACTAAAAGTATAACCTTCTATTTTATATTTCACAGATTACCACTTCAATAAAAGTCCACCTTAAAGCAACAAAGCACGAATCAACTTCGAAAACAGAAACAAAAGCAACATTACAGAAAAAGATCAAATTAAGTATATAAATTAACCAACAAATACAACAAACTAATTAACAAAATTAAAATAAATTAAAAAGCAAATATAACTAACAAATATTTTTCTCTTGCCAGCTTCTACAAATTACAACCTACAACAAAATCATCAAAAAAAGCATCATCAATGAAAAATAGTAAGTATTTTTTTTCAACTAAATAGAAGCTAAATAAATAAAATAACACAATAAAATGTAACACTTTAATAACAATAACATTTTGCTCCTATACCAACAGAAAAAAAACAAGTGAATAAACATCAACAATAGGGGGACATCCCAAAATGGCAGCAATATATGGTGTACCAAAAATACACAAAGACAGCCACAATCCTCCATATCGCCCAATTGTGACCACAATAGGCTCAGTCACCGAGCCGATTTCGAAATATATTGATCGCATTTTATGTCCACATGTGCCCAAAATAATTTCATATATCAAAGACACCAAAGAAATGATCAAAGCAGTGGAGGGATTACCATTCGATAGTTCCAAAGATACGATGGTTACACTAGACGTCGAATCTCTGTACAGCAATATACCTCATGAAGGTGCACTCACGGCTGTGAAGTGGTTCATAGACTACTATCAAATAGACTGCTGTTCGGAATTCATTATAGAGACCCTTAAAATTGTATTGGAAGAAAACACTTTTGATTTTAATGGTAATCTTTACAGACAGACAAAAGGAGTCAGCATGGGGGCAGCCTGCGCCCCCACTGTAGCGAATATATATATGGCGCACTTTGAAAAGGCCCATATATATAATGAAATAGCCCCTTTTTTTGAGTCCATCCAAAATTGGGCTTGCTATATAGATGATGTCTTCTTCATCTGGACCAATGAATCAGATGCATTAATTGAATTTCTGCAATGGATCAATCTCTGTGATTGCAACCTTAAATTTACAGCTCACACCAGTTCTAAAAATATAGAATTTCTCGATATTCAAATCAGGGAAAACAATCAGGTCCTAGAGGTAAACCTCTATGTGAAGCCTACGGCAAGGAATACACTCTTGCATTTTAATAGCTTTCACCCCAAAAACAAAAGGAAAGTATTCCATTTGGACAGTTTCTCCGACTTCGGAGAAACTGTACCAACTATAACCCGACTATGACAAAAGATCAGAAACTATGAAGACAAAATTTACCACACGTGGACATCCTAAACGAGTGGTACGAGAAGCATATAAGCGTGCAAGATTCTATGATAGGGATCATCTCTTAGAAAATCATCCCTCTAAAATTGCACCCAAATTAGTTTGCGTAACCAGACACTCAACAGCAAATGAACAAGTACGTCAAATAATATGCGCACATTGGCATATTCTAAATATCAACTCAGATGAAAAAGATATTTTGCCACGTCCGATGTTTGCACATCGTAGGAATAAAAATTTGAAGGACCAAATTGTACACTCACGCATGAAAATAAAATCATCTTTCATCCAAAAGACCTTAGATGGTGCTAACCCTATCTGTGGGAATAATAAATGCTCCCAATGTAAAGCATGCGAAAGCGCTATAATAACAAATATATTTGAACATAATGGTTATACCATTATACTAAAATCGTTCACAAATTGCAAAACAAAATACATCGTTTATTTCCTATTATGCCCCTGCAGACTGGGTTATGTCGGCGAAACATCTAGAACTTTAGCTACACGACTGAAAGAACACCGTTCAGCGATACGGACCAAAAGATCGCTGCCCCCTTAGTGAAACACTATATAGAGGCAAAACACAGCCATGAAGATATCAAATGGCTTGTCCTGGAAAAAATAAACACCAAACCAGGCATAGATACCGATGCTACTAGAAAAAGTAGAGAAGTATTTTGGATATTTACTTTAGATACAGTCAAGCATGGTTTAAATCAGGAAATTCCTTGGGAACAGGCAATAAGATACAATGCCGGTTAAGTCTTCAGTAGCTAATCATACTATCCGTCCCTTATACTTCACCTCACATAGTTTTCCATATTCTGTTTCTCCTTTAGTAACTACAAATTTTCACATTGCCCTTCGTGTCATACAATATAATACACTACTCTGTAATTGTTACAGTACATCACCGCTTATATCGCAATGTCGCTGGCCGATACACTGTCTCAATAAAGCATTATTGAAGGGTTTACGCGAGCCGACCACTAACACAAGACAATTAGGTCTTATCATGTGATTGGCCGATTTTATCACGTGACAGATATTTGAACGTCAAAACGAGACCATTAACGTCCGTTCGGTTAGTCTCCATCGAGAGCAATTGCGTGTAGGAACCCCATATCCGGAGGCTCCATGCCATCGAAAATGTAAGTACGCGCAGATGCAACATTTCTATCCGCTTTGTTTCGCCTGCACATTAAGCCGGCTGCTGTAGCCTCGGTACGATTATTTTGGCTATCTTTATCTTTCAATTTTTGAACTGCCATCCAACGCCACCTAATAGACAGCCACTTGCTAATTAGGCGTCATTGATACCGCATATGCTGCGATCATATTCGGGCTCAATACATTAGACATGATCGTCACTCTCTGAATTGATATACTTACTCTATCTATATCCGCTCAATTACTATGCACAACCGGCCTTTCATTTCATTTTTTATGTATTGTTTTTGGCACTGGTATATTCGGCATCGGCAAAAAGCCTTTTGACAGTTCATTGAAGATCTGTCAGTTTTTCATAATACATTGCTTATTTTAAGTGGTGCAACTTTCTACAGTGTATCCCTTGTTGTTTTCATTACAGAAATCCCTTTCATCAATATTGATACGAATTGAGCTTCCCTAAATTCATCGAATTCTAACATAGTAAGTACGGTGCCTTATTCAGTATAACTGATATAAACTTAACCACTAAGGCCAACAAGGTTTAAAAGATTCACACTGACCCGCTATTTCTGTAGTAAAATTGTGACTAATGTAGCATTCTCTTAGACCTCTATTGTTTTATATCGATCGGTAAATATACTTTTTCTATTTATTCTAGCCCTGGATTATAAAACGAAACAAGTATCCCCTGTATTTTATCTTATATCAAGACAGCTCATCCTTATCTGTCACAACGAATTTTTATTATGAATATTAAAGATATTTTACAGGTACATAGGAGAATAGCACCATGGTTTCCTTATAGTCGACGTCTGTTACCATACTATATGTTGACTTATAGCTTGTCTGTTTGTCTTCATTTTTAGCACCATATTCACAGAAAGGGATGCAATAGAACCATCATTGAATAATACATCGACAGACATGATTTTTACATTCTTTATTCAGCCAACATTTTTGATAACCGAGGTAAATATTTGTCAGACTCCTAAGAAGTACTCCCTTGTACATAAATAAACATCTGTGCTATTATCGACAATTGTTATTCTTCTTATTTCAGGTCTAGATAAATATTCCAAGAACAGTACCGTTCTCAAATTATCTTACAGTACGACTGGTTATTATAAATACCTAAAGTAGGTACCACACAAGTTTAAACTACTCTATCACTAATTTTCACACATGGGATCTTGTAATGAGCAGATTTTCATCAGCTTCCATTCATGGTTTCACTATTTTCTTCCTTTCCTTTTTCTTTTCTACCTTCCCTTACCATTCACTTTGGGTTATTGGGTTATATCATCTACAATCAATTTCATTCTTATAAGTCTAATTTAATTCTTTCTAAAACAATCCTTATGATATAACGCTTCAATAATATACTACCTTGTGCACTCCTCTTTTCCCATCTTTCCCACTTCAATGCAGACGATTTCTATCGACTTTTAATATCTATCATGTTCTCTTTGCATTTTGGAAAGAACCACGCAATTCTTACAAGGCAATAATTTTTATTCACAGAATTCTCACATGTTCCAACTGTGGCCTCTTTCCTGATGAAGGCACCTGTGTGTGCCGAAACGCGCGTAGAACACCACCAGTCATTTTGATTTTGTGCCACTGTGTTCTATTTTGAATCTATTTCTTATACATTGTACCTATCCATTAATTCTGTGGAATATGTCACCACTTTAACAATGTTTTTATATTGACATGAGTATGCATGGAAGTATGATTGATGGACATGAAAGTGAGTGTGTGTAGACTATAGATTGTCACATTGTCAAGCATCTAAATAAATGATATTTTGTACTTTTGATAAATAGCTGTTGTTGCCTTGTTTCTTTCTTTTCTTTCCATATATTATTGTTTATACATTATTGTTAATCATCATTTTATGATTGGTTGCCTTAATTCTTTACATTGATTAAACATCAACAATAGAAAGAAAATCCATCAACAAAATAAAATCAAAATACGTGAAAGTTTCTTTCAAACATATTAATTGTACACAATGTTTATTGTTCAAAATAGTATAATTAATAAATATATATACATATATTCACAGATTAAGCAAGAAATGGCAGATGGAGCAAAATTCATTGTTTCACAAAAAGGGGAACTACTTCTCTGCTACATGGGATACACTTATACCCCAGAGAAAATGAGTGGAAACAAAACACTTTGGAAATGCAGTAAATATCACTCTAACTCTTGTTATGGTAGAGCCACTACAATAGAAACCAATGTAGTAAATGTCAAAGAACATAATCATCCCACAAATGAAACTGATATTGAGGTTAGAGATGCTCTCGAGATGTCTCGGAGAAGCAAGTACCAGCTCACAACAAACAAGTTCCCAAATACTTAAAAATGTGTTAACTAGGGTACCTGAGCATGTTACAGGACAACTACCGTCTATCCCCACTCTGAAGAGATTAATTTCCCGAACTGAGGGGCATATGTACAAGCCCCTATTGCCACGGGAACATCACTTTTGTGACGTTCCCGTGGCGACAGAGGCCTTGCCTTATGTACAAGGCAGCGTTAAGCCACTTAATGTGGCTTAACGCTGCCTTGTACATAAGGCACCCTTTCACGCTATGTTTAGCGTGAAAGGGGCGTGCAGTGGGTGTTGTGGTGGGCGTTCCACCGCAACACCCATTGTATTTGACGCTGCCCCCTATGTACAAGGGTGGCGTACATAGAAGGCAGCGCCAAAATTAAGACCAGGAAAACCCTGGTCTTAAGGTGGCGAAACGAGGAGAAATGCATTATTTCTCCTCGTTTTTGCTTTTTCCATGTGTGCTGCCTTGTGCAGCACACATGAAAAAAGCAAAATGCCATGGTTTGTTTATGTAGAGGAAGGTGTCCCTTCCTGTACATAAACAAACCTTTTAAAAAAATGCCATTTTGTAACTTTCATGTGTGCTGCATGAAAGTTACAAAATGGCATTTTAGGATTGTTTATGTACAGGAAGGGACACCTTCCTACACATAACCAATCCTCCCCTGCACACAGACACCCTTGCACTCTGGTGCAAGGGTGCCTGCTTTGACGCTGAGGGGCCAATTCCGATTCGGGCCGGAAATCTCTCCGACCGAGCCGGACCCGGAGAGATTTCCGACCGAATCGGACCCATGCAGTCCGACCGAACGAGTACGATGCGCACGTATGCCATCGGACTCGAGTCGGTCGGACTCCCATTGAAGTCAATGGGAGCCTGTCGTACAACGTGTACGCGGGCTCCCATTGACTCAATGGGTGCGATGCGGACAAGTGCGCCCCTACAGCGTGTACGCGGCGAGCGATTTGCGCCGTACACGCACAGGTAGGGGACCCATGGGTCCCCCTGTGTGCGACTCGCGCGGCTACGCGTACAGGGGGGTCCGACACGGAATCCCAAAGTACGGCTCCGACAGCTCTTTTGAGCCGGAGTGCGCGGCTCGGTCGGACTGCTCGCGGCACGCATCGTACTTACCCGGCCGGGGAACGTCTCCATTGCGCGGTGCGAGTCGTGTCCGTGCGAGTCGGTCGGTGCGGTTAGAGCCGGGATCGAGTCGGTCGGAGCGGTCGGGACGCCCGGACGAGTCGGTCGGCGAATACGCATCGTACTCGCTCGCCCGGACGCGCGTACGAATCGGTCGGGAAATAGGGCTCCGAATCGGATCCGGTTAAGCCGAATCCGATTCGGAGCCCTACCGGCCGAGATCGGAATCGGCCCCTAAGTTGTTAAACTTAGCGCCATCGCAGGGGGAAACGCAAGGCTGCACCACATTCTTGTTAATATGATGCAGCCTTGCGTTTCCGAAGTGGCGGAGCGTGCCGTTAAGCCCAGGAGGCTAACGCCACGCTCCGCCACTTCGTCGTACATATGGCCCTAAATGAGCTACAGCTCAAACACCACCTACCCCTCAAACTTTTGCTGAAATACAAATATTACCTGAATATACCATCACTCACAAAGATGAAAAATTCCTTCTACATGATAACGAAAGTCATGAAAAACGAATTCTCATCTTTGCAACAAATACCAACTTACAAAAACTTAAAAACTGCGACACATGGATGATGGATGGCACATTCAAAGTTTGCCCCAAGCCTTTCTATCAATTATACACAATCCACGGTGAATAGGAAAATACTAACATACCCTTCCTATACGCACTACTCCCTAATAAACAGAACACCACATACATGGAGCTCCTAACAAGAGTAAAACAATACACCGACAACTACTTTCCGTAAAAACTCATCATTGATTTTGAACAATCAATGATTCAATCAATTTTAAAGTTATACCCACACCCTGCAAGGCAAGGTTGCTACTACCACTTTAATCAAATTATCTGGAGGCCCCTACAAAAATCTACTTTAAGTATAGATTATGCCACCAATAGCAAATTTGCCTACCAAATAAAAAAATTCACAGCCCTGGCCTATGTACCAACAACTGAAGTAGCAAACCATTACAACCTACCTCTTGAAAGCCCCTTCTCTCAGGCAAATGAAACAAAACTAACTCCCTTCCTAGACTACTTCGAAGATACTTGGGTGGGAAGGTTACATAGATCAGGGCACCGTAGGCAAAACAAATTCCAAATAGCTTGGTGGAACATATATGATAGTACTCTAGCTCAAAAAGCAAAAACAAACAATGCAGTGGAAGGATGGCACAATACCTTCCAAGCCACAATTGGAAGAGGACAACCAACCTTACATAAACTTATAGAAGCTATTAAAAAAGAACAAAGCTATCAAGAGCTCAGACTAGAGCAATCCCTAACCAAAATCGGCCCTAAACTAAGTAAACCATCTAAAAGTATGTATGAATATCTGCAACATAAAACTAGACTATTTGTAAACACCAAAGGTCTAGAATACTTAGACATGATAGCTAAATCTATATTATAAAAAAACAACAATGATAAACACCATAAACATTTAAAACTTCAAAACATTAAAACAACATAATTCTACTCTTTTTTTAAACTAATAATTATAACTATGTCATGCAAAATTTTAAAAATAACACAAATATATGACATATTATAATTATTCAATTAAAAAAATACAAATAAATCAACATAACCAAAAACATTTCCCACCCATAATAATAAAAAATAACTTACAGTTATGTAGCAGTGGACGATCCGGGAAATCCAATAAATCCATACAAGATAAATTGAAAACCAAATCCATTAGAAAAGGGAACCCCCCCAAAAAATGCAAAAATACAACTGTAGAAAAATGATCCAACGACGCAATCCTCTCAATAACAAAACCCTCGAAAACCCGAAAAATAGTTTTAAAACAAAAAAACGCTCCAACAAACCCAAAAAATAAAAGGAAATGTTAAAATACTTGTTTTCAATAAACAAAATAACGTTTACTTTTTTGTAAAAAAAAAAATAGGTCGAGACCACCATCTGTTCACGATCGGAAAAACCTAAAAAAACAACATCCACCCACAATAACATGTACAAACCCACAAACATTAACATTAACAATAAACACAAAATAACACAATTAAACAACACATAACTAAGACTACAGAACACTCTACTCTAATCCAACACTATGGCAAACACATAAAACACTAAACTACCAAAACAACACCTGCTGCCCGTGTGCCTCGCTCTGCCTCTTCTGCCTTCTGGCCCGTTTTCTGCCCTTTTCTGCCTTCTGACCCGTTCTCTGCCTTTTTCTGCCTTCTGACCCGTTTACTGACTCCTGCACCCTCTCTGTCTTAATTCCATCCTTGCTGTTCTCCTCTATTCGTGCCCGCTGCTGCCCCTGTGCCCCCCCCACCATTGCTGGCTTCCCACCTCCCGCTTTCCCGCCTCCCAGCTGCGCTTCCCACCCCCCTCCCCTACTTAATGGCGGCCGCGCCGCTGGTGCACAGAAGGCGCGCCAAAGTCAAGCCCGTCTGCGCCCGTCTGCGCCCGTCTGCGCCCGTCTGCGCCCGTCCGCGACCCGACCGTGGCCAGCGCCAGGAACCCTGGCTCTCCTGCCATCCTCCGCTACAGCTCCGCCGACCTCCTCGCACTCAACCCCGGAAGAAACAACAACTGCCAGAGATCGACGCCAAACACCACCCACGGCCATTTCTCCTGCTCACACTGCCGACAGTCCTTCACCATCAACAGCACGCCCATGTACGCTAAACCCTCAACGGACGCCCGCACCACCGAAGCCCTGATGTGCATCCTCCTCAACATGCGCTGCCTCCACAGACACGCCACGGAGATCTGGGACCTGCTCGACACCATCTCGCCAGACATCGCCTTCTTCACCAAAACATGGACCAACACCACCTCCGCCCCCAACATCGCCACTGCCATCCCCAACGGATACAAGATCCAAAGAAATAACCACCCCCACCACCCAGGAGGAGGACTCGCCATCACACACAAGATCTCCCCCCGACTCTCCACCTTCAGCACAAGCGACCCCCTCTCCAACATAGAGCACCTCCACTTCCAGATCCTAACCAGCCCCAGAACCACGCTACGTGGGACCCTCGTCTATAGACCCCCCCGGGCCTCGTACCTCTTCCGCCACCACCATAGCCGACCTCGTCACACCCCACGCCATCGCCTCCACAGACTACATCCTCATCGGAAACCTGAACTTCCACCTTGACAACTGGAGGGACCCCGACTCCACCACCCTCCTCGACAACCTCGCCAACCTTGGACTGAAGCAGCTCGTCACCACCCCCACCCACAAAGCCGGACACACACTCAACCCCATCTTCGCAGGAGGGACCAACATCCGCTTCAGCCACACCACGCAGCCCCTCTGGACAGACCACCACTGCGTACACTTCACCTTCCAAACCAGCACTGCACCCAAAACTGCCCCACGACTGCCCCGAAGGAACTGGAGCAAAATCACACCACCCTCCTCCACGACCCCCCTTCCGGCACGACCGACGCCAACTCCGCAGCAAAAGAACTACACCGCTGGATCTCCAACTGTGCTGACAAGCTTGCACCCCTCCGCCACCCCGTCAATCAATGCCCCGCAAAGGCAGCCTGGTTCACCACCAACCTCCAAGAAGCCAGGCTCTCCTGCAGACGTCTCGAGAAATTCTGGTGGTACAAGAAAACCACCAAAGGCCAGAACAACTACAGGAACGCCATGAATGAATACCACCAGAACCACCAAGAAGACCTTCATCAAGAAAAAATCCACTCCAACGCCAGTAACGCAAAGGAACTCTTCAACGTCATACAGCAGTTCACCAAACCCCCAAGCGAAGCCACTGACGTCCCTCCATCCCAGGACCTTCTGCAACAAGCTCAGCTCCTACTTCCACATGAAAATCAAGGCCCTCTACAACAACTTCAGCGAACAGACTCCTGACACCACCACCCTCACCACCACCGACAACCGACCGATCATCACCACCTGGAAACCCGCTACCACTGAAGACACCACGAAGACCATGAAGAATACCCACTCAGGCGCTCCCACGGACCCCTGCTCACCGCACATCTACCACAGAGCCGCCGCCGCCATAGCTCCCGAGCTGAGCCGTACCATCAACACTTCCCTCGAATCCGGCATCTTCCCCGATGACTGGAAGAGGGCAGAAGTAAAGCCCCTCCTCAAGAAGCCCTCGGCCGACCCGACGGACCTGAAAAACTACCGGCCCATCTCTCTCCTTCCCTTCGCAGCCAAAGTCACCGAGAGATTTATCAACGCCCAGCTGACCACCTTCACCGAAGAGAACGCCATCCTCGACGCCTCCCAGTCTGGATTTCGCAGCAACCACAGCACTGAGACCTCCCTCCTCGCCGCCATTGATGACATCTGCATGCTACTCGACCAGGGCCACACCGCGGCCCTTATCCTACTAGACCTCTCTGCAGCCTTCGACACCATCTCACACCGTACTCTCACAGCCAGACTCCACGACGCCGGAATACGGGGAACCGCCCTTGACTGGATCCGCTTCTTTCTCTCCGGCAAAACCCAAAGGATCAGACTCCCTCCCTTCCTCTCCGAAACTACAGAGATCAACTGTGGAGCACCCCAAGGATCCTCGCTCAGCCCCACGCTTTTCAACATCTACATGGCCCCCCTCACCGCCATCATCAGAAAGCATGGGCTCAGCACAGTATCTTACGCCGACGACACCCAGCTCATCCTCTCTCTCACGAAGAACCCTGAAGACACCAGACTCAGCTTCCAAGAAGGAATGAAAGACGTCGCAGCCTGGATGAGCAACAGCTGCCTAAAGCTGAACTTGGAGAAGACCGAGGTCCTCGTCCTTGGACCATCCCCCACGGCGTGGGACAGCACCTGGTGGCCCCCTGCTCTTGGAAACCCACCCACGTCAACGGACCATGCCCGGAACCTCGGCATCATCCTAGACTCCTCCCTCACCATGACCCGCCAGATCAACGCCGTTGCCTCGACCTGTTTCAACTCCCTCCGCATCCTCCGAAAGACCTTAAAGTGGATCCCCCACGAATGCAGACAGACCGTCATCGACGTACTAGTAACCAGCAGACTGGACTACGGCAACGCCCTCTATGCCGGAATCAACAAAACCCTGCTACACAAACTCCAAACCATCCAGAACACCGCGGCCAGACTCATCCTCAGAACCCCACGACACGAGCACATGACCCCACACCACAGAGACCTCCACTGGCTCCCCATCGAGAAGAGGGTAACCTTCAAGCTACTCACCCACACCTACAAATCCCTCCACAACATCGGACCCAGATACCTCAACGAAAGAGTTTCCTTCCACGTACCCAAGAAGAACCTTCGCTCCACCGACCTCACCCTGGCAGAGACCCCACACATCCGAAGAACCAGAGCAGGCGGTAGAGCCTTCTCCTACATCGCAGCAAAGACCTGGAACGAACTCCCAGTCAACATCAGACGCTCCCCCACTCTGAACACCTTCAGGAAGAGACTCAAGACCTGGCTCTTCGACTGACCCGGAGCAGCATCCCCGCCCCCCCCAGCACCTTGAGACCCTCACGGGTGAGTAGCACGCTTTACAAACCCCCTGATTGATTGATTGAACTACACTAAAAACGAACAAATACAGTTCTCACAAACCTAACTACACTCCTACTACCTCGCCCCTACCATAAAACTACCTTAAAAGTTAATTAAAACAAACTTACCTTAATCGACGAAACGCAGCTCCCAACCGCGAGGTTCCGTCTTCCAAAATGACCTAAAAACAAAACAAAAATTTTTTACTTTGTAATAAATTCTGAACAACATCAAAATACCTGGATAATATTTTTAAGATTGTGAGAAAATGTATAACAAATGCAAATGAGAACAAATAAACTGTAACATAAAAAAAACCATATGTAACCAATAAAAATGTTTACAAGAATAACTAACATACATCTCCTTTCTTATTGAAATGTACATACAAAATGAAATAACTAATAAACAATAAAAAAATCTAAGCCTAACTCCAAAACCAACAAAACTGAGAGAAAAAGCTGGATAATAAAGCAAATTAAATTACTATTCAAACTCCAAAACCATATAAACTCAGGGAAAGTGCTGGATAATAAAACATAATAAATTACTATTCCAACTCCAAAACCAACAAAACTCAGGGAAAGTGCTGGATAATAAACCTAATTAAATTACTATTCCAACTCCAAAACAAAATAAACTCAGAGAAAGTGCTGGATAATAAAACATAATAAATTACTATTCAAACTCCAAAACCAACAAATCTCAGGGAAAGTTCTGGATAATAAACCTAATTAAATTACCATTCCAACTCCAAAATAAAATAAACTCAGGGAAAATGCAGGATAATAAAACATAATAAATTACTATTCCAACTCCAAAACAAACTAAATTCAGGGAAAGTGCTGGATAATAAACCTTATTAAATTACCATTCCAACTCCAAAACCAACTAAACTCAGGGAAAATGCTGCCTAATAAACCTAATTAAATTACTAGTCGAACCCCAAAACCAACAAAACTCAGGGAAAGTGCTGGATAATAATTTGAATTAAATTTCTATTCCAACTCCAAAGCCAACAAAACTCAGGGAAAGTGCTGGATAATAAACCTAATTAAATTACTATTCTAAATCCAAAACAAAAAAAACTCAAAGAAAGTGCTGGAGAATAAAATATAATAAATAACTACTACAACTCCAAGTTTTTAATAAATAGAATAATTATTTTTGCAAAATTTATCTTTATAATCAATTTTAAAATTAATAAATTAGAAATATTTTATGAATTAATTTTTTTTTAAAATTGCTAAAAAAATAGAAAAATGTACTCAAATATAAATATAACCTCAATATTTTTAATTAATTTTTTTCAAATTTTAACTTTCATATTTTAAAATAAATTTAAAATGTGCAATTTCTAATTTTAATATAAAATAATTTTACTGTACAAATTTTTAAAAATATTTCTATTTTAATTAAACAATTTTAAATATGCCACAAACATATCCCCTATAAATACATCTCACAAATAAATACTTGAAATATTTTTTTACAAAATTACATTATTTAAAATATATATTTTTTAAATTACTCCCCACCCTTATCCCGTATAAACCCAATATCCCGCTCCTAAAATTTAACAAAAATGTAATATTTAAATTTTAATTTTAATCCAAAATGTTTAAATTACTCCCCACCCTTATCCCCTATAAACCCAACATCCCGCTCCTAAAACGTAACAAAAATGTAAAAAAAATTCACATTTTAATCCCAAATTTTAAAATTTTTCCTCACCCTTATCCCCTATAAACCCAAAAACTTAATTAAAAAAGAAAACAAAGGGGGCATTACGATGGCGGACGGAAAAGCCCTCCAACCGCCGTGGTTGTGGGAAAAAAAACGCCCACATGTTCCGCGGCAAAACGGGGGGTCACATTACGATGCAATGATTGAAAAATCCGACCGCGGAGGTCGGATTCCACAAAAATCCGCCCGCAATGTCCGGAAATCCAGAAAATCCAACCGCGGCGGACGGAAATGCTGCAGAAAGCACCAAAAATGCCGATCCACAAGCAGATTGACCACAAGTGAAAATATGATAAGATGGCGGAGCAAGCGGAACGATCAGTCTTTTCCGACCGCTGCGGTCGCACGAAAAGATGAATGGCAGAGCTGGCGGAACGATCATTGCGTTCAGACCGCTGCGGTCGCACGTAAAGAAGAATGGCGGTCGAATGCAACCACAGAACAAGGCCTCCAAGTGTGGCTGATTGTTTATCCGCTGCCTTCAAAAACATTTGACACACCCCAATGACACACCCCTATGGCATTTAAAAAAATACAAATCCCAGGTCAACATAGAGAACACACCTGACATGAATACCCCATTTGGACACACCCACATAGCTGAGTATAAACCCAACCCCTTCCCTGGCCAGCATCCTTTGCACAACTCCAGAAGTGAAGGTCCAAACACCACAGCAGAAAGGAGAGGCAAATCGTCACACATCACACCATCACAACCACCCACACCAACACACACCTCACACATCTCCACCACCACCTTCCCACCTGCACTTGTCACCCATTTGCACATCACACACCATGGCACAGAAAAAAATGCCAAAATTCACAGACAATGAGTTGTCAGTGATGGTAGACGAGATAATCAGAGTAGAACCACATTTGTTTGGAAGCATGGTCCAACAGACACAACTAGTCAGAAAAAATCAAATGTGGGAAAGGATAGTCAATAAAGTCAATGCAGTAGGGACCACCCTGCGCACACTGCGTGACATCAAGAAGAGGTGGCATGACCTCAAGACTAAGGTGAAATACCGTGCCAACAGGAATCATGAGGCGGCTCAGAGGACTGGCGGTGGCCCTCCCATTCCACCACTAACATTCACTGAATGGGAGGAGAAGGTACTTGCCATACTGCATCCAGAGAGTCTCACGGGAATAGCCGGTGAGTGGAGGTTGGTAAGTACCAACAAAGGTATCCCATCACACTGCCATGTACTGTCTTGCACAACTAGAAAGCTACACTTCCTAGACCTAAATGCACTTATGTACAACACACTCTTCCAAACACATGTCTCACATATCTACCATTTCCTACCTCTTTTTCACCTCAAAGGTAGCTAGCAATATTTCCATGGGGGCATGTGTACAGGCAGTCAGCACTACCACTCCCACCAGGCACCCTTGTCCCACAGCTGAGCAGGATGGAACACTCCCCCACCCAAGAGCCATTGTGTAACCTATTCCCTTCCTCTGCTCCACTTCACAGGGAGGTAGCCTTCTTAACAGGGAGGGGTGTGTGTGTACAGGCAGCTAGCACTACAACTCCCATCAGGCACCCTTGTCCCACAGCTGAGCAGGATGGAACACCCCCCCAAGAGCCATGTGGCAGCCATTTCATTGCTCTACTCCACCTTACAGGTAGGTAGCCTTCTCATGCTCACTTGCATCACCCCTGAGCAGGATGGAACACTCCCCACACCCAGAACCATGTGGCAACCATTTCATTGCTCCACTCCACCTTACAGGTAGGTAGCCTTCTCATGCTCACTTGCATCACCCCTGAGCAGGATGGAACACTCCCCACACCCAGAACCATGTGGCAGCCATTTCATTGCTCTCCTCAACCTTACAGGTAGGTAGCCATCTCAACAGGGAGGGGGGTTTGTGGATAGGCAGCCAACACTACAACTCCCATCACGCTCCCTTGTCCCACAGCTGAGCAGGATGGAACACCCCCCCCACCCAACAGCCATGTGGCAGCCATTTCCCTCTACTGTGCTACCTAACAGGTAGGTAGTCAGTGCATGCACCCTGTAATCCTTCTCAAAATGCATGGAGCCATATGACCACCACATGCCTCACATGTCAGCAAACCCTGTATAGATCCAAATGTTACATCCAGTGTGCAGACAGCTAAGCGCATGTAACTGTCACAGAAATTACACTTTGACTCACCAAGTCACATGTGAAAGAAATTCAGGGCCCAATCATGCACAGCACAGAATGCAATGTGTAAGTGCCATGGTTTCAGAGCATGAAGGCTCATAAGAACCCAACACATGCACGGTCAATCTGTCAAACAAACAAAACCACATGATATGAAAGAACATTTAAATAATTAAATTGTCAAGTTTTTGCATAGCTGAATCAGATTCCTTGAAAAGTAAACAAAATCCACGCATAAAGCAAAGTTGATGTGCACCAAGTTGGTAGATGATGACATGTCCTTGTAAACACACTATCTGTCCGTGTCACATGGTTGTAATTTACATGTCACACTAATGACAAGTAATATATGTACCTCAACATCATGTCATGATGCTGATAAACTTTCAGCAATACCAAGTGATTGCAATGTAAAATGTTTGGCGTATCAAATGTAACATCCAAAAGTCTGACACCAAGGTTGTGCAGTGCACTTAACTGACAATCTAACCTCTGTTTAACAGGAGATCCCCAAGCAACAGCTGCTGAAAACACCACCAACCAGCAGAGCCAGTCTCCCCCCCGGAACATGAACTCTTTGATGCTGATTCTCTATGTTTCTCGGATGAGGAGCAACAACCTGGCCCCTCAGGACTGCCAGGGTGCACTCCGTCTCAGGGCCTCATTGTCCCCACCACCACCACCACAATCAATACACCAGCAACAACCACAGCACTGACCCCTGCGACAACTACCTGTGCTGCAGCCACCTCCACCATCACCAGTGCTGCCTGCACCACTGTCCCTGGCTCAGTGGTTACCAACACCACCACACAAGCCGAGGATGCCGGAGAGAGTGTGCGGGTGCGTTGACAGCCAATGCCACAGGTCTCTGTCAGCAGGGCAGGTGGAAGGGCAACTGGGGGACAATCACATGAGGACACTGAGACAGAAGCCCTGGCCACTGTTGCAAGAGTCCTTGGTGCATATCAACAGAACCAGGGACAGATGGGCCAGGTTGTAGAAGAACTGCTTGAGCTCCGCCTGCTGCAGAGGTCCATGGACACACGAATGGGACAACTTGTGGATCTCATGGGCCAGCTTGTGGGTGTTCTGAGGGACATACATGCTGCTCAAATGATGGCTCAACCCCCCTCCAGTGGACAGCCTGCTTAAACACACACCACCTCAGCTGTGGCCACAGAGATGGGTGTGTTGCAAGACAATGACTCCTCAGACACCTCTGAGCCTGCAGCAGAGGCCCCCCCTGCCAAACGCAAGAGGGGCCGTCAGAGAAACACCATGGGAGGATCACGTGGCAAAGCATTAACCAAAGTCAAGTCACTGAGCCAGCCATGATGGCACTTGTGTTGCCCTGAACATTGACTTTGTTGACTATCATATCCCACATTGCCATGTTGATGGCAGGAGTTTGTTGGACTGTGTAATTCCATTAATGTGGGGACTACTCTATTTGTCTCAATTGCCATCACTGACAACTCATACACTCACTATACACAAATTTCCTTACATCCACTTTAATTTTAACCCAATCTAATTGAAAATAAACACTATTTACACACCTATGCATTTGTGTCAGTTCCATGTTTATCACAGTATGTACAATGTCAACTCTGATTCCAATGTACTACAAGCTCTGATTGTGACGAGACATTGATGGGGCGAAGGAACCTAGAAAGACACAAGAGGATGACATTGAGTTGTCAGGTGATGCCATTACAGCAAAAACACACCACTAGTCAACACCGTACAAGACTCATCACACATAACAATGACCAACACCATCAACATAGACATGAGGTAAGTGGAAAACAATACACTGTGCCACACACATCAGCCAGCATCCAAACACCTCATCTATGCTTTGCCACTAACAGCTAAGCCAACAGACAATGTCATTGTTGTTCAATGTTACTTACACTCAAGGGAAGTAGTTGTCGATGAGCTGTTGACGCAGGTCAACACCTTCCTCTTCTCCACTATCATCCTCACTGGGCATGTGTGGATTTGCAGTGGGGGGCATCTGCTGCTCATCATCGTCCAGGATCAGGGGGATCTCTTTGCGCAAGGCCAGGTTGTGGAGCATGCAGCATGCAACTATGATCTGACACACCTTTTGGGGAGAGTAGAGTAGTGCACCACCGCTCTTGTCCAGACACCGAAATCTAGCCTTCAGAAGACCAAAAGCACGCTCCACTACACAACGTGTCCTCCCATGTGCATCATTGAAGTGGACTTCCCCTGGGGTCCTTGGATTCCTCAGTGGACTCAGCAACCAAGGCCGGTTGGGATACGCAGAGTCACCTAGGTGTGAGATAAACAGACCAAGTTTGTAATACAAACAGTTGAGGAGAACAGCATGTCACACATACAGCACACTACTTGACTCAGCGTACTCACCAACAAGCCACGCACGCTCCGGATGCAGATTTTCCATCAATTGTGGGATGATGCTGTTACGCAGTATGTAGGAGTCATGTGCAGAACCCGGATATTTGGCACATACATGGGAGATAATCATATCCGCTTGGCATACCACTTGCACATTAATGGAATGGTAATGCTTCCTTTTACGGTAGATGTGCTCACGTGCCTGTGGTGGAACTAGGCCAACGTGTGTGCAGTCAATAGCTCCAACAACATTAGGTATGTGTCCAAGGTCATAAAATTCACCCTTCACATCTGCCAATTCATGCCTCCTTGGAAAGTGGATGTAGCGGTCCTTGTAGGTCAACAATGCGGACAGGACATCACGCAGCACCATGCTGAACATAGGTTGAGACATCCCACTGGCGATGGCCACCATGTACTGAAACAAACCAGTGGCAAAGAAATGCAGTGCGGGCATCACCTTTACTGTTGGTGTCAAAGCTGTGAGATATGTTCTGTGAGGCCTCAAATGGGGCTCCAACTGAGCACATAGCTCTTGAAGGGTAAGGCGATTCAGACGGAATTTCCTTATGATGTCCTCATCCTCCATGTTCCCCAGCATTGGGAAAGGAAGGTGCACATTTGGTCGTCTTCTACGTATTCTGAAAGAGGACACATGTAAATTTGATTCACAGATGAGATGTGGCAAACATCCTACATAATGACTAACACAGCCCCAACATTGACAGGACTGTAACAACAGCTTAATGCACAAGTCACATGCACAGACACCTTGATCTCATGTAGTCATTCATGTGGACAGGATGTACATACTAACTACTGTCAAATCAGAATCAGACTATGTGAATGGTATATGGTACACTCCTACATCTTGCCTCACCAGCCCTGGGTGTAGCTGACACAGCACATGTGGCAAACAGCAACAATGCTGAGTTGTACGTAGCTGCTGTCCCTGTACAACCTTCTTGCTTTAGTCTCACTAAGCACAACATTATTACACAATGAGCACAGTGAGTGTAAGCTGGACAACTATCAAGATAAATACAGCACTGTATACAGTGATGTAGGCACATTATGTGGTCAGTCTATCATGACTGTGGGATGAGTTGCCATTTCACACATTGGCATGTTCACAAAAATGAGAATCCATTACACCTCAAATCTATATACATGCACACAAATATCAAATTTGACATGTGAGTAAGTACATACAAATGCATGTACTCATGTGTACTGACATGACATGTGTGGGAATCATTGAGTTAAATGTCACACTCTCATTTCACTTTACAACCAGGTGCAACAATATAGTGTAAATGTATAGTGATCAGTGATGCAATTTGCCAAGTGACAATGCATTAGCACAATGTGTCCATAGGTGCGGTAGGCGTGCTCCGCGACTGCGGTCACAGGCATTGGCCACAATTGAAAGATGCCGGATTGCAGTAGAGACCACCTGGCCCCCGCGGTGTGACACCGCCTATGCCAATGTCAGTGCAGCCAATGGGAACCGCCATCGCGGTAGTGCAATACATTTTTGAAACTCGCAGTAGGCGTGCTCCGCCACTGCGGTCACAGGCATTGGCCACAATTGAAAGATGCCGGATTGCGGTAGAGACCACCTGGCCCCCGCAGTGTGACACCGCCTATGCCAATGTCTATGCAGCCAATGGGAACCGCCATCGTGGTAGTGCAATACAGTTTTTGAAACTCGCGGTAGGCGTGCTCCGCCACTGCCGTCACAGGCATTGGCCACAATTGAAAGATGCCGGATTGCCGTAGAGACCACCTGGCCCCCGCGGTTGTGACACCGCCTATGCCAATGTCAGTGCAGCCAATGTTAACTGCCATCGCGGTAGTGCAATACAGTTTTTGAAACTCGTGGTAGCCGTGCTCCGCCACTGCGGTCACAGGCATTGGCCATAATTGAAAGATGCCGGATTGCGGTAGAGACCACCGGGCCCCCGCGGTGTGACACCACCTATGCCAATGTCAGTGCAGCCAATGGGAACTGCCATCGCGGTAGTGCAATACAGTTTTTGAAACTCGCGGTAGGCATGCTCCGCCACTGCGGTCACAGGCATTGGCCACAATTGAAAGATGCAAACCAGGCTGACCAATTGAAGCAGCAGAGTACCAGTGAAACATCCATAGGGGCCTATAAATGTCTGTGAGAGAGCCACACATGTCACTTGCATTCAGACACTGCTGCCTGCCATTCATCACCACCAACTGCTGCTGTACCTCTACTCTGGACCCAGTCATGGCTCGAACAGAGAACATCAGGGCCCGTCCCTTCACCACAGAGGAGCTGGAGGTCCTGGTGGACGAGGTCCTTGCCCAGTATGGGCGGCTATATGGTGCTCCAGAGGTACTGGTAAGTGTATGAGTAAAAGTTTGAGAGTGCTCAGAATGCTGTCTTGATGTTACTGTACAATAATATGTGCCTGTGAGTACAAGCCAATGTTCATGCATTAACATTTTTCCAACAGCATGGTCCATACATGACCTAGAATTTATTGCACTTGAGTATGTGTGGAGGATGGCAACATAGACACTGGTGCAGCTCATTTGAAGCCAAAAAACACACATGTTGTTCTGAGACTGGGTAATGTAAATGTGTGAGACACTGCCTAGCATGCTGACTTCACGTCAATGGGGTGTATAGCCTTATTTCCACAGATCCCTGACTGCATTTAATGATGGAAAGGACATACTGTGGTTTAGCAGTTATACAGTTACACTGCTGATTTGAGACACTCGAACTCTGAACGAACACATATTCCCTGTGCCATGTAATGTCATAGTTCATTAAATGTTCATAGGCTCATTTGTGACATTTCAAATGTAGATTGGCCAGAGGGTACTGAAAAATGTGTGTTCTGCTTTCAAATTCACCCTATGGAGATGTGTCCATTCTGCACAGGAGTACAAGGCCTGGATCTATCACTATTGGCGGTAAATCACCTCTGACACATCTGCTAAATGTACGGTGGATGGGAAACAGCGTTTACAACGCTGCTGTTACCAAGCAGGTAGGTAACAACGTGGTCGTTACAACGACCGCGTTGTTACCACGCGTGGCTTTACATCGCAAGTCGTTTCTACGACTTGCGCTAGATGGCGTGCAACACCAGGGAATGTGTTGGATTTTAAATCCAACACATTCCCTGCTGTTGTGCTAACTGGAGTAGGAATAGTAATTTATACTATTCCTAAGTCCAGCGCGCCATCTAGCGCAAGTCGTAGAAACGACTTGCGATGTAAAGCCATGCGTGGTAACAACGCGGTTGTTGTTACGACCGCGTTGTAACCTACCGCGTGGTAATAGCACGCGTAGTAACATCATACATTCACGGTGGACATGTCATCCTTCTATTGATTCCATGATGTGTAGAGTCTCGCATGTGTATGCACTGTTTCACCATTCTCATTGTACATGCATGTGATTTCTGTGATGGACCACGTTTTTCCTCAGTGAAAAGCCCTCTGGCCTGCCCAGTAAGTGCACAATGTTACAAGGACCCATCACTAAAAGGACTTAGAAAACATATGTGTTGTCCACCATCCTATTTTTGAAGGAGATATTATAGGCCTGAGGAGTACACAAGACAGGCCTACACCTTGTGATAAGAGTGTGAGAATGTAAGATCAGGGACCTAAATGTGACCACCATGACACATGTAGCTATGCAATGGTCAAGGACATTAAGGGGTGTGTAGTGTAAGACACAGTGAGTCTGACCACTACACATCATTTCCAGTGTATCATATGTCATGCTCACTCACATAGTGCATCACAGATGAGGCCCATTTGCACATTGGTTTCTGTGCTGGCACTCTGCATGTGTATGAGATGGGCATGTAGTGTGTCCATCATCATAGATGTATACATTGCAATGATATGGGTTGATCCAAGTGTACTATGTGACATGGTGTATGGGCTCTGCTCTCCATTGATGTATTTGTGTGCTATGTGTTTTCATGCTCCTGTACTGTCACACATTGGAACACAACACAGTGTTACAAAAAGTTCCTCTTCTTGTCTCCCATGCCTGCAGCTCAAGGTCCATCAGCGTAAGGCCATATGGAGGGCCATTGCCCGCAAGGTGCGGTCCCTGGGGGTCTCAAACCGACACCATACACACTGCCACAAGAGGTGGGATGACATCTGCTGCCGCAGCAAAAACGTCGCTGAAATGACGCTGGGGCTGGCCCATTGAAGTGGCCGGTTGGCGCACAGGAGCATGACACCACTAATGGCCCGCATCCTGGCAGTGACACAGCCAGAGCTGGATGGACGCTTGAGGGCCCAACAGTAGCAAGTTGGGGTGAGTATTGTGCAAAGTGTGACTTTGCCTATGAGTGACTGCATGAATCCCAGCCCAGAGCAAGTGCGGACCTCTATGATGTCTCTAGTGTGATGCATTGGCTTCTAAGTAGCCTCAGTGTTGAGTGCAGAGGTTCTGCATTTGTACAACATTTTGTTTCTCAAGTGGTAAATCCATGAACGTTGTCATAGCAAATCATCTTGCCATGTTTTCATCTCACATTTTGTGAATGTTTTCTGAACTGAGACCTTCCTACACAGAAAAATTCATTGTGTGAAGTGTGTAGCCCAGTACACTTGTCAGGCTTGTGTGTGCTGTGTGGCTACCACAATAGTGTGCTCATGTGATGATCTGCACGTGGCTAGAGACATGCACAGATGTGGACTCAGGATGCAGTGAGTTGGTAGAGGTCACACCTGTCCCATGGGTTCTTTTTTTCACAATGATAGACATGACAGCATCATTGCAAAACATATTAGCCTAATATCAGCAGCATGGCATCACATGATGTAATTTCCTGCCACAGTGACAGCAAGTGCACACAGGTGCTGATGGGGTAGATGGTGATGATTGCAGTGATGCATTGGCTGATTTGCATTTGCCATTTGTGCACATGGCAACATGACTGGGATGGTTAGACTCTGGGATTTAAATGCAAAGTAGCTGAACCTGGCCATTCTGAGATTGTTTTGGCACTAGGGCTTAACATGGTTGGATGTGATCAATGGGTATGGAAAATTGTGATGTGACTGAGGTGTTGTACTGTAATTTGATAGATGATAAGGAGCAAATGTTACTCAGAGTGTCAGTCCTCAGTATGTGTGCATTGTGGAGGGGTGTCCATGTGCATCAGTGCATGGTGAAGTTGTGGCTAATGCTTTTAATCAGTGAATTTTTGGCACATTGATGTGTCATCAATATCATCAGTCAGCACAACATAGGGATGTCATATGCCAGACCCTAGCTATTGTCACACATTAGCTGTCCTAATGGAGGCCACTAACAACTTCATCTACAGAAGACACTATCATGCCTTGGATCAATGAAGGCCTGTCAGGCACTTGTGAAGATGTTGTTATGTGACATGTCACAACCCATGAAGGCCTTGCATTAAATTCCCATTCTCATGCTATTGTGCATTGTCTATGTGACTACATTGTTACATGGGGCTTATTTGCACTTCATTACCAAAAAAGATGTGTCCTTGTGACATATGCTGCAGTGTGAGTGTCAGAGACATCAACTGGCAGTGAACAGCAGTGAGCATCATGTTAGTGTGCATTTAGAGATGTGTGCTGTGCACATCAAACAAATTGTTACATCTACACAGCTGACACCAATGTACAACTGTAGTTGTGCTTCAATGCCCAACATAGTGGATTTCAGGAGGTGATATCACTTGCAAATGGATATATTTGACTTTGTATCTGTGGTTTTCCGTGAAATATACTTCAAATGTGACTGAGACAACATGTTTGGATGTGTAGCTATCTTACCTACAGGCACGTAGGTGTGCCTACAGACAATTGTATGTGATGTTTACATGTAGGCACATGCCAGCTATTTGGCTGTGTCAACGCAACATGGAGCATGACTAATCAACTAAGCATGTTTCCATGCATCAGCTGATGATTCCATAAATGTGGCATTTGCTGAAAGTACATGGAGTAGTGAAACGTGGGAGTTACAGTCAAAGGATTTGAGTTTGTATTGTATATGATGTTTGTGAGTATGGCACTATACTGAACCTATGTCTCTGTCTCTTGCAGCATCTACCGAGGGCAGGGAAGGACAGGGGCCCGACACCCACCGTTGGGGAAGCTACTGGCACGACTGCTACACAGGAGTTCAGTGACACTGAGGGGACCAGTGCTTCGGAGGGGGACAGGAGTGCCCTGGAGGATTCCCGGCCGGAAACACCAACCTCCACATCTTCCCACTCCAGTGGTGACTCCTCGATATTGGCGGGCACAGGAAGTTCAAGATCTGCATCTTCTTCCGCCACACCTCGTCCTGTGTCCACTCTCCCGGATGCTCCCCCAAGTGCTATCCATGCCCGCAGCCCTAAGAAGGGTAGAGTCTCCTTCCCCCCAGGCACCGCTGCCCCTGCCCCCCCTGCTGCCCTCAGTGTGGAGGCCATAGACATTTTGCGGCAGCTGTGTGTGGGTCAGACTGCTCTCCTGAATGCCCTCCAGGATCATGGCAACAAGTTGTCACAGGTTGTTGCGTTCATGGAGGGCATTCATTCGGACATGGGTGGCCTACACCGAACTGTCCAGTCTTTGTCCTCTACAGTGACGGCAGCCATTCAGCATTCCCAAGCTCCCAGTCCAGCTCCTGTCCCTTCGGCAACCACCCTGCCAGTGCCCCCACCTGACCAGAGTACACACACACCAGAGCCCTCAGGCACCCAGTCATCCACACGCAGCACACAACAGCAGCACTCTAAGCGTACCAGATACCATACACCATCACCACAGCACACAAAGAGCACACATGACCGCAAAACAAAAAGCCCATCACAGGACACTCAGCGACATAAGGCAAAAAAGCATGCATCCATATTACATTCCTCCGATTCATCACCATCCAAGGGCACTCCCATCCCCACACCTCATCCCAAAGACGCACAAACACTTGCCCTGTCTGCAGTGAACCTGGTACCTGCCACAACTAAGCCCAAACACATTCAGAAGGCAGTTTCACCCAAAACTTCGACTCCCACCCACACCCCTGTGAAGCATGGACAAGAGAGCAAAGTGGGGAGTGTACCTCCACAACAGGGGATGCAGGGGAAAAGGCAACCCTGCCCCCAGCGTACCACCAGGTCCAGCAAATCCCCACGGAGAGAGCCACCACCACCTGCTACACCTTCAGGGAAGAGGGAGACTGTTGTTCCCCCCTCACTTCTCACCCCTGGCAAGACACTTGTGGGATATCGAATCCCCAAACAATTGAGACCCAGCCCTCCACATTCACCATCAGCCACTGAGCCTCCACACAGCATGTCTCCACCTCCCCGTGCCACCACTCCACCCAGTCCAAGCAGCCCTCAGGCTCCCACATCCACAGATCCCTCTACCTCAGCCAGTTCTCTCCCTCCCAGGTCCAGTCCTCCAACTGGCCTAGACAATCAGCCCCCTCCCAGTTCAACTTCAACCCAAAGTTGAAGCCAAGCCCCCCTTCCCACACCATTTCTCCCTGAGCGGTGCCTGGACTGCCCATTCGAAGCCCCTATCCTGTGGTGATTCCCATGGCAGTGGACTGTGTTACCTATTTGGTGTGCAAGTTTTCATGCACACATGTGCAGACTTGAAATTTGGACTGGCCAATGGCCTTGATGTTTTGCACTTTTGATGCCTATAGAGAGTTTATGTAATTAAGACTGTTACTAATGTTCTGAGCTTTCTCGCTGCCCTTGCTAATGATGCAGTGCAATGTATGTGTATATGTTCATCTGTTACATGCTCTGTATGCCACATTCACATTGTCATATACTTGATTTTCTTTTTCAGAGGTTGCCAGAGGTTACAGCAACTTTTGTGCTTCTTGAGTCAGAGGCTTGAGGGTGCAATGATGGTTGTCTGTGATGATCTACTCTTATCCTAATCATTCTATTGTCAGGTCTCCAATTTTGTACACATGTCATATTTGGTTGCTGTGCCACAACAGCAGAGAATTCTATTCACATGATAACTTGCGGGGTGGACAGGGTCCGTCATATCTGTGGAATCTATCTTGATGTGTACACAGCAGTGTTGATTTGTAGTCATCTTGTGTAGGCCTGGCTTCATAGTCACATGGGTACATTAGAATGTGTGCACTTGAGTAGTCGTACAGTATGATTGTCCTGTCATTAGCTGAAGTGTTGATGTGCATGTGCCCCTGAACATGACACCTACACACATGTATGATCCAGTTAATGAGTGCCTGTTTGTTTACATTATCAGACACCTGCTTTAGATTGTGGGCACATGTAGGAGTTGTTTGTTGAGCAATGTGCAGTGTGTCGATATGACCTTGAAGTCCTGGGGTACACCTACATGTTGTCGCTGTCATTTGTGAGTATGCAGAGTGTGTCACTGCAATGTCTGTGTTGTGGTTTGATGATCAGCCATGGCTCTTGCTTACGTTTGTGCTCACTGTGCTGACCGGCTCAGGCGAACTAACATTATAAGTGACTTTTCACATACATTGATGTCATTTTACACTTTATTTTGACCACTATGTGGTATTGAGAGTCATACCAGCCCCAAGAGGAGCTTTTGATGCCTACACATTGTGAGTTACTCCTCTATGTGTATTTGCTCTGTACACTCCTCACCTGTCCAATACTAATGTACAAACCACTTCAGTCTAATATCTCCCCCCATGCCTTGCCAGTGTGTGACCCTCCACACCGCTTCATAGTGTCACACTATACTGTGGGAGGATGATCTGTGTCCAGGACCAATGTGCCCCTCAGGACTGTTTCACAATTTGTTATGTGCTATTTTCTTCTACTTGATTGCAGTCATGGTTGGTCAGGTACAGTGCAGATGATTTTCCAGCACAGTCCTCTAGTCATGTTCCATGCATCTGTGTTTTCCAGAGTTGTGCAGCAGTAGGTGATAGCTAAAGTGTATATCTGTTTGCTGAGGTAATGCTACCCATCCTGAGTGAGATGTGATCTGTGCACTGTGATGATTTGTGATGTTGAAGTTCATGGTGGAGCACTCAGATATATGTGATACTGGTTTTGGTGGTGTTCACACACTGATTACTGTGCATGCACTGCTGTCAGTGTATGTTGCATTGTCCTTGCCCGGTGTGAGTCTCCCTGATGTCCAGCTGAGTTTGCTATGTAATGTTTTTGTATGTGCATATGTTGTGTATTTGTTGTTGAGGGATGCAGTCTTTGGCCTGTGTTGGCTCTTTCTACTGACAGGTCCATATGTGTGTGATGTTATTTTTGCATGACATTGTGTGTGAGGAGTTTGTGTATTGGAATACATTCAGATGTGTGTTGAATTTGTAGTGTGCATTTCTTTTGTGAATGTCACATGCGGCAATGTGGAGTCTTGTTCATTAGCTTGTTTTGAGTGCACAATTGTGCTATGGCCTCCTATATTTGTACAGTCACTTGTCAGGATTGTGCATGTGCATGCTTGTGCTACACATTGACACCATGCTCACTTTGTAACTGGTGGACTGTCTATGTCTGTGTTGGCAGATTTGTCTTGTTGCACACAGTTAGTGTTTATGATTGGCATTTGTTCATGTATTTTTTTATTGGTTTGGATGATGGTGTCTGTGCAGTTGGCCAGAGTAGAAATGTTATCTATTCCGGTGCTGTCTAGGATCACATTGCCTATCCAGTGTTTGGCTGCACATGGCTGAGCTTGTTGGACTTCTTTTGATGTGGTTTGTGATACATGTGTTTGGCAATTGGTTTGTGATCAGCATTGGTTCAGACATCCCTGAGTGGAATTCTGACATTTGTGGATACACACCAGGGTATGGCATTGGTTATCAGGAAACTCACAGGACCTTATTTACAACTTTATCTGTGCTTCTCACAGGTGTTGAGTAGTGAAGGTGGGAGATGGGTAGATGAGGGGTATGTGTAAAGGTCATACTTGGGTTTGACAATCAGGGAGTGTCACCGTGAGCCATGAGTGTTGTGCTGGTGGCATACACATGTCAAGATAGTTGACACAGATGAGGGGCTGATCACTGTATGGCTTATGACAGTTCATATCATCCTGGGCCAATGCATTGCTTGCATTGCTGTATCACAGGGATATTGCACAGATGTTACTTTCGTTCAATTTCAATCACTGTGCCACCCATGTATGATTTGATGGCCTAAGTGTAGTGTGATATGTGGTACCTCTTGCATGCCATGTACAAATAGTAACTGTAATTTCTCCATGCTTTTCCTGCACTGTGCACTACACTTTAGGCTAATTTAGTTATTATCATACAGTGCTGCTGACGTATGGTATGTGTATGAGGGTAAGTTTAAGTGTGTGAGCTGTCTGAAGGACTTGACATGCAGTGTGAACAGTTCCAAGGTTGTGAATCTGCACAGTGACTCTTCATTTCTTGAATTAGTCACTTTAATTCACATGAGTGGAAGGCAGGTGTGAGGAGGAGGAGAGTTGTCATGAGTCTAGGTCAGAGTATCCTGCTGTCAAGATAGACTCTGCCTGACACTTTGGCATTCATTCACTACTTTGTAGTTGGTGCTCCCTTTGTTGAGGTGGAGTAATGGTGTGTAGGTGTTCTGTGAGTTTGCAGTGTAGTCAGTGTTGTTGATGTACTGGACATACTCACATGGTGCCATTTATTGCAGCTGTACACTTGTGAGTCAAATGCACAGTGGTGCTTACTTTGAGTTTGCTGTTTGAGTCAGGAATTTCTTACTGTGTTGCATGGTATGGGCTGTCATTGTGTGATATGGTCTGCCATTGTATGTGATGGGCCTATCAATGTCTGCTTGGGGGCTGTGGTGATCTGTGATTGTGTGGCAGTGGTGTCTAATATGATGTGTCATCTACCTGGCCTCACTGACTCCTTCCAACACATTGTTGGACTACTGTGAATTACACATGCACACCCTGCTTGCTCTGCCCTCCTCTGTTCCACATTGTATTTGGACTGACCCTTATTTGTGTGCAAGATGACTATTGTCATTTTGGAGGGACTCTTGCCTCCCCCCACACTCATGTTACTATACAATTGGTGATGATCCTAATGAGATGTCACTATAGACAGTGTGCAGCACATGGCTTCTTGCTGCAGATATGTTGTGCTGAGTGGTGCTTATTTTATGATACATGTGGTGTGGATGTTGTGATGTTGGTCTTGCTTGTCTGGGACAATGTCCTGTACTCCTACAATATTGTGGGCAGGTTTTACCGCAGTTCACCGCTGCGCTGACATGACCGGCACGACTGGGCTAGTTGCAATCATTTCTATGGAGATGGGTGACCCCGATGCAGAGGTGTCAATTTGTGACGTGCAAGACATGTGTACTTAGACACTAGTATATGTTCCTGTCTCCACCAGGGTGTCTGATGTAGACAGGACACGTATTTCAGCACGACAGTTGTGTGTTGTCGTTGTACAGGGGTTGTATGCGGGGATGTGTTATTGACTTACCTGCGGTGTTGACCGCGACGGCGTCTTATCTGCTGGTAGTGGATCAGGCACAGCAGCGGAAGGGCTTGTAGAGCAGGATCCATGGCGGCCAGGAACGTGTGGAGGTGTCTCGGACTCGAGTTTCTATCTCCGCAGTTCTGCTTCCGCCATCTCCGAGGGGCTGGTTTCTCCGCTGCGTTCTGATGGGCTGGTTGAGGCATCGTGATTTGTCCAGCGGTCGGAACGTCATTCCACAAGGCTGTCTTTCTCTATTGGCTCCCTCCGGCACCGTTGCGGAACCAAAAATCTGGCGGATCCGGAAACTCCGTTACGGACGGGAAATGGGCTATCTTTGCCCATTGTAATATGGCGGTCACGAGGACCGCCGCAGGAGTAACTAAATGGACGTTTTCCGCCAGCACCGCGGAGGTGCCTACGACTGCCATCGTAATCAGCCCCAAAGTTTTTAACATATATTTTTTAATCTATTAAACATATCATATCATATATAACTTTCTTTTTTTAAATCTATTAAACATATATCATATATAACTTTATTTCGATCACAAAGATCATAAAAGTACACAGCACAAAAATATAAAATACAAAGTATAAATGATTGATTTTAAATAACATAAGAACCATAAAATTGTTTAAAAGCGGGAATGGTAAAAACAAATAAAATGTACAGTGCATCATACAATACATTTGGAGCGCTTGATCCACAGTGCATGCCAGTATCTGGAGAGGCCATAGACCATTACTCTGCATGTATCAGTGGTCAAGATTCTCAGCACCGCAAGGTAATGGCCGGGGCCAACCAGTCTACATAGCGGAATTATCAATTTTTTCCTCAAGGATTTATAGTAAGGGCAGAAAAAGAGTAAATGTACAATGGATTCTGGACTGACATCGCACGCAGGACAAAGATCATCATTAAAAGCATTGCAGCGCCACTTTATACAAAACAGTTTTGTGGGTAAGGTCTTGTAGCGAAACTGTAAAAATAGTTTACGTGCCAGAGGGGGTACTATTTCATCAGTGGTATCCTCAAAACGGGAGACAGGTTTAAAATTTAGGAATTCATTAGTCAAGCATCCCTCAGTTTTTGCCAAGACCTTTTCTGAGGTGGCCTCCCAAAACATCACTTTCAGCCTAGCCCTTGGTGTGATGGCCAAACTTTCCGGGTTTGACCAAAACCCCTCCATCCCAAGCCTCCCCAGTAAATCCCTCAGAGAGCTGAACCAGGGGATCGAAGTTACCTGGGGGAATTTCAAGAGGCCAATTAGTGCCTCTCGATAGGACATGAGCTCGTCCACGGACCACACCCTGTGCCAGAAAATGAGAAGTTTGTAGTTCAGTTTGTGGTCCAGCTGTCTATGATCAGGTCCAGGTAAAGGGGCGTCAGAGGGGTACTAGAGGGTAGGTCTACCAGGGATCTGAGAAAGCAATTTTCAATGGTAGACAAACAATTAGTATTACCCGTGCCCCAGAGTTCTGCTTCATAGAGGACCCCCCCTAGAGCCTTGGTATTGTAGATTTCCAAAGCTGGTGCTAACTGCCTGGACAGGGTTGCCCTGTGGATTTTAGTGATGTGAGCGGTCTGTTGGATTAATTGTAGTTTCACTTTCTCAATGTGGGCGGGCCAGTGAGTTGTTGAGGTCAAGCGAATACCTCAGTAATCAAAAGCATCAACTAGCTCCAGTTTGCTATTACCAACTAACACAGGTCTTTTAGAAGGTTTGGCCATTCCTCTAATGAAAGTATGTATTTAGTTTTAGCCTCATTTAACACCAGGCCCGCTCGTCACAAAACTTACTAAAATCATTCAAGAGTTGTTGTAGACCCTGCGGGGATTTAGAAATTAGGAGGGTGTCGTCGGCGAAAAGAAGAGCAGGAACTCTTCTTACGCCGATTTTTGGAGCATCACACCCATCTCTGTCTAAAAGGTCGACCACCCCATTAATAAAAAGAGTAAAACGTGTGGGGGCTAACTCACATCCCTGTCTCACTCTGCGCTGGCATATATTAACTAATAATAATTTAATAATAATAAAATACTAACATTAAAAAAATATCGATATAATTTACAACAATATTTTTGACATCGACATTTACAAAATCGATATTTTTGCATTACATTAAATTCGATATTTTTAACGATGAGAAAACTTACCTCAATATTTTTCACCATCGATATTCTTGAGACGATATTACTGCAATTCGATATTTCCACATCGATATTCTGTCTCTACACCCACCTAGACCCAGCCTGGTTTAGTCCTGAACTCCCAAGTGGTGTCCCACCAGTTTTGGTTGTGGTGCTAATAGTGATCAGATAGCAAAAAAATCCAATACTGAGGACTTAGAATATTTTTGGCTAAAAACTGCTCTGAGAACCAAGGAAGACCAGCGAGAGATCTGCCCAAGGTGCATTGCCAGTTGGCCTGACTACGCGGCTGCTCCCGTTACATTTTTCTCCAAAGCAGCAAAATCTGTTCAGTGGTCCTTCACCAAAGGGGTTATCGGAGCCCCTGGAACTGTCTTCAACTACAGCCTACTGCCTCGTCCCAATTGAGATTTTTGACTTCCTAAAAAGAGACTAAGTCCAAACGTAGAAATCTTCACCACAGCTTAGACCCAAGGCTCCCCATTGATGGCGCTGTCTCCTCGGACACCGCTTGCAGCCTTGACCCACTGAACTTTACCTTCTCAGAACATTTTACTTAAGAATTCTTCAATGTCTGAAGGTAAGCGCTGACTGGGCCCAATAAACCTTTTGTATCTGAGCTACGCTCCATAGCGGTTGGCCATATTTTTCAGCTTTGATTCAGTCTCACTCAATTAGGATGTCCTTGGTTAGTGCTTTGATCTTTTAGGCTCTAGTTTTTACTAAACACTTAAAAAATTCACAACTCCGACTCTCCTGATTGGATTTTTGTTGTTTTGGTGTCCAATAATTTATAAAAATGTACTCTATTTTCTAAATTAGTGTGGGATTTTTCTTGTTTTGTGTTTTCACTTTATTACTGTTTGAGTACTGCATAAATACTTTTCACATTACCTCTTGTTAAGCCTGACTGCTTTTAGTGCCAAGCTACCCAGGGTTTACCACAAGTTGATTTAAAATCTATATGTGGTTCACCCTGCAAGGGACTGTGGCTGTTTCTTGACCAGGGCTCACACTCCAGTCAACCAACAACACCGTTTCTCACATTAGTGCTCAGCAGTGTAGATCAGGACCTGTGTTTCCTTGGTACCAGACAGTGATTTGTATTGATTTGACACCAGAGTTGACCTCTTTTTAAATTCTTTCTAGTTTTCCATTGGCTGTTTTTTCTTTTTTCTAAATTTAAGTGCCCCGCCTTCCTTTTTTACCATGGAGATGGAGCTGTGCAACTTTGATACCCTTAGAAGGGCTGAGCTGCTAAACTCTGCAAACAGAAGGAGCTGAAAGCAGACAAGAGGGCTACCAAACTGGACCTACATGTAGCTCTCAGAGCCTTTGAGAAGCTGCAGAGGTGGCAGTCCGCCTCAGGAGAGGATGATGGTGATGACAATGATGAGGAGGGAGCCCTATCAGAGGATATGTGGATGGTGGACCCAGTCCAGGGTCCAGAGCTGCAAGGAGAGCCCAACTCAACCCCTCCAGATGTCCAGGATGCCCAGGATGGAGCAGGGAGCAGGGTGTCTGCCAGGTCCCTGCCTCCAGAAGAGCTGGAGGACATGAAGGCAGAGAGGGAGCTCAAGCTGCAGCTGGCGCAGATGACGCTGCAAGCAGAGGAGAGGAGGCTGAGAGGGCCTTGCCTGAGAAAAAACATTTGCTGGCACATGAGAGGGGACTGAAAGAGCTGGAACTGAAAGCAAGGCAGACCCCAGAGTCCAGCAACAATAGTGAAAGAATACCTCCAGTGTCAGAGGAGTACTGGGAGAGGTAGCTTGTGGAGGTACATGCCCACAGTAGGTAGGGACACACTTCTTAAACTTGAGATAGAGGACCAGACCAAGTATGCCCGATGAATGCCATCCTTCTTTCCATATTTGGTCTGAACCCTGAGAAATACGGTCAGAGGTTCAAGGACAGCCACAAACTCCCAAACCAGTCTTGGATGGACTTCTTAGTGGGTAAGGGGTAGCAAGGTGGATGATTTTTCTGGGCTGAACAACCTGATTCTGAGGGAGTACATACTCAATACCTGTTTTACAGAGCTGCACCAACACCTGGTAGATAGCATACCGGCTGATCCCAGGTGGACCTCTGGGTCATCACCAGAGTGTCTAAGAAGGTATCTAAGGGGTACTCAAAAAAGGGCGGTCAGGGTTACCACCAGAAGAGGGGGGAGATAAAAACGAAATGGAATTTTCTCAAGGCACCCAAACTATTTCTCAGCAGAAAGGGCCCCATTCCCAATCTGGCTAGTATGGACACACCAAAGGTCATTCCAAGTATCCCCAGTGGTGGGCAGACCCTGGGGTCGGCCAGCATAGTGCTTGGGGAGGAGATGGCCCCAGTTACTGTGGAGAGACAACTGAGGGTACCCTAGTGTCTCTGGGTGACAGGGAAATGGCACCCAAAACCCACATGCCTTGAAATACTTCAAAGTATAGGCAGTGGGTCACCATCAATGGGCAGAGGGTGGAGGCTCTGAGGAATACAGGAGCCAGTATGACTACTGCCAGGTGTCATCTGGTGTCCTAAGAGCAGGTGATACCAAATACATTCCACCAGGTTGTATTACCAGACAACCGGGAGAGTCACTACCCTGTGCCTCTGATTCCCTTTGAATGGGGTGTCTCAGTTTTTCTGAAAGTTGCTGTGAACCCTGCCATGCCTGTGGACTATCTGTTAGGGAATAATCTGGAGCAAACTGCCTGGAAGGAAATGGAGCTCAGCTCATACCTGGAAATGTTTGGGTTGTGTCTGTGTGTCCACCAGATCCATAGCTGCCCAGGATGGGAAAAATGGCCCAGACAGCTGCCAAGAGAGGGAAGGGCAAGGGGCATGGGAAGCTAGCCGCTGAATGTCCCACGGTATAGGTGGATGGGGTGTCAAAGGAGGCCGCCCCAGAGCCTACCAGAGAAGACATTGCCTCCCTTGGTGACCTGCCTAAGATTACTGAATGACAAGCAAAAGGGCGATCCACCAAGGAAGAGTTTTGTAAGGCACAGAAGGAGTGCACAGGCCTGGAGGGCATGATGTGGCAAGCTGAAAGCAAATCAGCTGGTGATACCACTGGAGATCACCTGATATATTAGGAGAATGACCTCCTGTATAGTGAGCTTAAGGCACCTGTGCATGGGGCAACACATGTGTTGGTAGTACCCTAATGTTACAGGGCCTTCCTGCTGGGGATGGCTCATATAATTCTCCTGGCAGGGCATCTGGGGCAGGACTAGACCTTTGCCAGTTTTGTCTCCCACTTTTATTGGCCACAGATGAAGATGTCCTCAGAGGCATCCTGCAGGACATGTCTCACCTGCCAGGCCAGTGGGGAAGCAGGGAAAAAGCTGAAAGCTCCCTGAATACCTTACCTGTAATTGGCATCCCCTTTGAAAGGGTGGGTATTGGAAATTTTCAGACCCTTGGTCCCCAAGACAGCCTTAAGCAACAGGTTTTTCTTGGCCCTGGTGGACCATGCCTCTAGATACCCAGAGGCCCAACCTCTGAGGACTGTGAATCCACCTGCAGTGGCTAGGGCCCTGATGGGGATTTTCACCCTAGTGGGTGTCCCAAAAGAAGTGGTGTCTGACAGGGACACCAACTTCATGTTTGTGTACATTAAGTCAATGTGAAAGGAGTGTGGGGTAACCTACAAGTTCTCCACACCCTACGATCTGCAAACCAATGGGCTTGGTGAAAGGTTTAACAAGACCCTAACAGGCATGATTATGAACCTGCCTGAGCCCATGAGACAGAAGTGAGACATCCTCTTACCATGCCTGCTTTTTGCCTTCAGGGAGGTACTACAGAAGTGAGTTGGGAATAGCGTATTTCAGATTCTGTATGGTCACCTTTTAGGGGACCTCTCAGTCTGGTCAGGGGGGGAGCGATTTCCTAAGACCCTGCTCCCCAGGATGTGGTTAGCTACATGCTAGCCCTCAGGAACCAGATGTCCAAGTTCTGGAAGAAACCTGCTGAGAACTTGGAGGCCAGACAGGGAGTTATAAAGCAATGGTATAATCAGATGGCTACCATAGTGGAATTTCAGCCTGAACGTAAGTGTGGGTGATGAAGCCAGTGGATACCCAGTGTCCTCCAACAATGTTAGACGGGCCCTATGAGGTAGTTGAGAGGAAGGGGGAGGCCACCTACATGGTGGATCTCAAGACCCCCAGAAACCCCTTAAGGGTATTCCATATCAACCACCTCAACCCCCACTATGACAGGTATGAGGTCACCATGCTGCTGGTTACAGATGATAGCAAGGAGGAGAGTAACCTCTCTCTAATCTCCTGTCAACTAGAGAAAAATATTGGTCAGTGGAGGATATCATCTTAGCCCCTACCCTGAACCTAGACTAGCAGAGAGACTGTCATCAGTTGTTGGGACAGTTTGCCTCTCTCTTTTCCCTCACTCCTGGGCTTACACATCTGTGCACCCATGATATTGATACTGGAGACAGCCCCCTGTCAAAAATATAAATATACACACTGTCTAACAAAGTGAGGGCCAGCATCAAAAAGGAGGTCTCTAAGATGTTGAAGCTGGGGGGAATGAGTAATCCAGTAGTGCCTGGTCCAGCTCAATGGTGCTGGTACCAAAAGCTGCCCCATCGGGCACCGCCCCAGAAGTCCGGTTCTGTGTAGACTACAGGGGGCTCAACTCAGCCACTAAGACTGATGCTCACGCCATCCCCAGAGCTGATGAGCTCATAGACAGATTAGGAGGCTGGCAAGTTCCTGAGCACTTTTGATTTGAATTCAGTGTCATATGGTTCCTACAAATCATACATAAACGTCAAAATACAGGGACTAAGTCCACTCATATCATCAGAGTATGTTGGCCCACTTCCTAGCTAGCTCACAGTGCGACATCTGGACCCCTAACCTTACAGGGTACCGGATGGTGTCTGCAACTTCAGAACAAGACAACACTAATTCCCCAAGGAAATTGTGGAAACGGATCAACCCTTTCATTATTACTTAGGCATGCCCAAAGGGAGACACAAATATACAAATTTGCATTTCAAGCATTTTTTGAGCAATTTTATTCTTGGGTAAAAAACATGTGCTGCAATTATTAGCAAAAGGAAACAAAGCATTGCAAACAGCCTTACAAGAATGTGAAAAAGATAAACAGTTCAACCATTATGACGTTACAGTGATTATATGAATATATGAGGATATATCATACTTATACTCCTACCTAATACTCCCTACACTATCAAGAGCATAGTGGGAGTACTCTCTGCCAGATCCCTTGGAACAACCCAACTCCCCATACCTGTGTAAGATATATCAGGAAGTCAGTCTGGTGTCAAACAGGCCACTGTCCATTGCAGGATAGAGATTAGAGTTAGCAGGACTTCATCTCACTCACAGGCAAGTGTTCCAGGATAATCCGTGGAAGTGCTTCTCTGAGGAATGCGGCTTAGAGGCGGTTTATATAATCAAAGCCTTGCTCTGAAAACACTCTCAGAGGTGCACGCGGCTGTGATTGTTTGTTTTTCTGATTCAGAGTGTCTCCAACCGGACAACCAAATCAAGGGCAACATGCTCAGTGTTCCTTTGTTATGTTTCATATTGGTACCCCAATATAGGCTGAGGTAGCAACCTAACCTCTCACCTATATTTCCCCTGCCATTTCACTACATAACGGTTCCTGGGACTGACCTTTTACCTAGTTAAGGTACTGCTAACAGAACATGGGGTTTTCATTGAAAAATAGCCTCATTCATTATGCATGAGGATTCTTGGAAACTCAGCAGGACTACCATCTCCTGCATAATAACTATGTATAAGGGTCATTCCTTCCGTCATCCTAAGTCCGACATGAGACAGCAAGGTAGATCCCCTGAGGGTACCACTTTGAGTATATAAACACCATATCTTCGCTGAGGCAGGCAGAGGCGAAAAAGGACTTCTATGCTGACACACTTACGCAAGACGCTGAGGTTCCTGCATGCAGACACTCCAGCTCGCGGTGGTCTAACATCCCTTGCGGGGTGTCCATCTCAAGACCAAGACGGGGTCCCACAGTCTCTCACTTCAGGTAATGGGGTTGACTTTATCCTAGAGGGATTCTTGGCTTTAAATCTACATACATGCTAGGTACACTTAGGTACATCTAGTTAGGGTCGCATCGTAGGAGTGCGCATTATTACTGTCATGTATTTTTATACCTGCCTGTATTCATTGTTTTAGCACAATGGTAGAAATCTACCATCCTTTTACTCTGCTGGTGCTTATAATCATTTATATCTGTTTCTGTCTAAGGGTTGATTCAGGACACCTATTTTACACTAGAATGACACTGGTTCAATAAATGCTTATTGAAAAAGTCCCCACCGTTTATTCTGTGTATCTCTCTGAGACAAAGTGAGCACGAGTGACTGAGCGAAAAGTACTGCAATGTTTCCATGATCCCTGATGGGACAGAGTTGTCATGTTCGATAGTTGCCAAGAACTAATCTCTCTCCTTGGTAAGAGGGGTTTCTAGTGGCACTGTGAGCTAGCTGGTGTACAGGCAAACATACCTGGCGGGTTTGTCTGGAATCAGTCTGGACCCCAATCCCACAGTCTATGTTGTCTAAACGTGCAGATCCTATATAGGTTTGTAGGAACTACACAACATGGCTCCGCCAAAGTTGGTTTGGTACTTATTTAATGGTCAAACCTGAGTAGTTCAGTCGTGCTATTCTCAGAGACCCCTACTCACATTTACCCAGAGACGTCTGGAGTGGGAAGGGAACTATCCGCCACAGCTGAGTAAGCATATCCTATGTATTGGCTGTAGGTTTATCAAGCTTGAAGGACAAATAGTTCCTATTGTGCAAAAACCTTATCTCAGTGTCCTTGAAACTTCTTCTTTTTCAAAATAATGGCTGACGAAGACGCCGCTGCGCCAGCACAACGTGCGGCTGCAGCAAGGGAGGAAGAAGAAGATGAAATAAACATTTCAGAAAATGTCAGAACTGCCCTTACTTTAAAACTAGCAGACTATGGAGTCACAGCTAGGGGTGGGACAGTCACATTCGAGATTGAGGCACACGAATCACACAGAACAGAGGTATTCTATTCATGGGTTAAATTCCCACAAGCAGATGCACAAACACATACATTTCATTCTTATACTAAAGATCAAACACCAGATGAATACTGTCCATATGAGGACCTCGAAATTCAGCTTACCTACCAGGAGCACATAAACTGGTTTAAAGTAAGGGTGGGCGTAGTTCGCGAAGTAATGCTTCGCGAAGCTACGCAAAGTGCAGTTCGCGCTACGCAAGCTTCGCGTAGCACTACGCGAACTGCGTAGCGCACTGTTCGCAATGATTGCACAGTGCCGGATGCTTGTCCGCACTGTGCAATCATTGAAAACGGCAACTTGCACAGTGCGAGCTGTCTTTTACTGCCGCTCGAGTAGATTTTTACTCGAGCGGCAGCTTTCTCAACGCGGACTGGTAGTTTCTCATCGCGAGCGGTCGCAAGCATACGCGACCACTCGCAATGAGAAACCTGACCTCCCAGCGTTGAGAATCTCGCCGGGAGGTTTATTTTCCACGCTCGCGATCGGCAACTTGATGTTGCTGATCGCGAACGAGAAAAAGTCTCGCCGGGATGTCATTTTGCTTGCTCGCGGTCGCCAACTTGACGTTGAGGACCGCGAGCAAGCAAATGACCGCGGCACTACGCTACGCTACGCTACGCGTGTTCGCACTGTGCTACGTGCAATTCGCGTTGTGCGAAGTAGCGCAAACTTCGCAAACTACGCGAGCGTAGCGTAGCACTTCGCCCAGGGTTAGTTTAAAGGCGCCCTCCGAACACAAAAGAAAAAGTGAGACTCGGTCCGCTCGGAAGAGATGGAGCAACTTGGCCAGTCCTAGCAGCATACACACCGCATCCAGCCATCGACACAATGCCAGTAGCAGACTTACGTCCAATTCATAAAGAAATAATAAAACGTTACAGAAACCTGACACAGTTTGTGATGAGAACACTCACACTTCAGCCAGCAAGGGCTACACCAGCAGGACAAATTCAGGGATCTACAACTAAAATAACACTACAAACATTACACGCAGTTATGGGTAAAATGCCCACTAGACGTGAGCAAGTGCCATTCTGGATAGTTCAAAAAATAACACAGCTAGAGGCAGTATTTCCACACACAAGCCCTGAAGAAAAACACAGAATTCTAACAATCTGCTTGCGATTGGGGATAGCTCCCCAGATAGAGGATTGTACCTCTTGAGGTACAGTTTTCGCTGCCATACATACCAGAACTCATGGTATCCCTTCATTAGCCGTAATACCAATGTATTAAGACAAATACAGAATGAGTATGGAGCAGAACCTGCTCTGAACTTAGGGATGAAATTGTTAGGAAATTTTGCCCCGGTATCAGCTATTATATCAGCTAACATAAAAGGGGAGGTAGCAGCAGTGGCAATACGCCAACACCTGAGGGATTTCACTCCTTTACAGCAGGAACGTGAATTACCTAAAATTATGGAAGACACCTATGCTGAATTAGGTAGAGATAGTTTGGGAACTAGAGCAACAAAACCTCAACTGATGGGTGGTCCTGAAAAAGAGAACACCAAGCAAGCACCTGATTCTTCCTAGAAGAAATGGGATAACAATAATAAAAAAACAAAAGAATAGTTAGTATAGATCACAATCCAGGGGTGGTTCTCGTCAGCAGGAGCCCTCCGAAAGGAGGTACAACCTTAGGAATCGTGATAACATTAAAAAACCTGACAGGTATCAGGATACTGATACACATTCCTCTCGTTCCTTTCAGGGCTCATCAAAAAACTCCGAGAGGGAAGGACGGTCAGAACACAGACAAGAAGAGAGCACGAAGTCCAGAGACATGCAACGCGCTACAGACTATACTTCCCAAAAAGAAGACAAACAAAAATCAAAACCTCAATTTAAAAAGAAGAAGGTAGCAGGTCTTAAAGTTAGACATGCCCAGAATTCTGAGGACTCAACTTGTGAATGGGGAATGGGCTCTGATGATGCTAGACAGTGCAACAGAAGTAACAACAGCTCGCCAGAACCTGATGGAATTTCTGGTGACAGCTGAGTTGAATGAACATATCGCGGTGGAAACACCTGATACAAGGGTAAGTGTCCCACATAGGTTACATGAAATAACACTCCAAATGGAGGGGGACAAACCCAGGAAAATCAAAGGTCTCTTTTGGGAGAACCTGACTTATGGATATGACATATTTTTAGCTGAAAAAGGTTGGCCGCCTGAAATTGTTATGGATTTCCCAAAGGGAGAAACGGTAATTTTACCGGCTTTTTCTGACCTCGTTCCAATATACTTAAAACATACATACGCGCAGGAGTGGGCGCTAGCACTTGCTCCAGCATTATATCGCAACCATGTTGGGTGGGATGCTGAGTCACCTCACCATGGAATCCCAGTAAAAACTACTCCAACTCCACAGAGACAGTACCCAATAAAACAAGAAGTGAAAAAAACAGGTCAGGGAGATCTTAGATCAACTTGTATACCAGGGTGTAATAGAAACTTGCACCTTTTCAATGAATAATCCTTTGTTTTCCGTAATGAAACCCGATAATTCATACTGTCTAGTTTTAGACACTACAGACATCTGAACAGATGCACTAAAACATTTCCAGTACAGAATGCACACAGTACCGCATTAATGAGTAACATTGTGCAGAAAAAATGGAAAATAACATTAGATATCTCAAATGGATTTTTCTGCCAAAATATAGCGCCTGAGAGCAGATATTTAACAGCATTCTCAGCGCTCTGTTCTCAGCATCAATTTTGTCGACTCCCCAAGAGTATAACAATAGCCCTGGGTTGTTCTCCGCTAGGGTAACAGAGTTACTTCAGAATTTGGATGAAGAGGCATTGTCCTATGTAGATGATATTTATCTGACGGATGATGATTTAAAGGTTCACTTGACCAGGGTGAGCAACATAATTTTGGGATTTGCCTCGGAGGGCTACAAATGTAATTTTAAAAAATCGAAAATAGTCCACGTCAATGTCCTATTTTTGGGATATGAGCTTTCAATTGAAGGAAAAAGCCTGGCAGCTAACTTTTTAGAAAGGTGTGCGCTGCACCAACCTCCTAAATCATTGAAAAACTTACAATCCATATTGGGATTGTTGAATTTTGGCAGAACATACATTTTAGATTACGCAGAAAAAGTAAAACCTTTCTACAACCTAATAAGACCTGATTTTTCAGTTAGGCTTTGGACACAGGAACACACAGATATCCTTTGTTCCTTACAAGCTGACATGCTAGCTTCCAAACACCTACACACATGTGTAAACACCACAAATTTGGTAATCCGTGTTATAGCGGGTCAATCAGGGTATACCTACCTAACCTTCAATGAAGGCGAAACAGTACCCATAGCATGCAAATCACACTTGTACACAAACGCTGAACTATGTTTTGCTTCTACAGAAAAAATCCTGACGGCAGTACAGACTGCGGTACTGAGAGAAAGAGCACTGGCTCACAGGAAATGAATAACTGTCGTAAATCCAGTACCAGCCTTAGAGGCTGTTACAAAAGCAAGCGTTCCGAATGCTAAAGCTTTACATCCAAGATGGATACAATGGGCTAATTCTCTCACTGCAACAGATGTAGATTACAGATTTGATTCTACACTTCAACCGCAAGCATTTCTGCAATACGAACAAGAATATCCTCTCCCAAATGAAATAATGCCTCTAAATCAGTATGAATATATTATTTCCACTGACGGTTCTGCTCAGCCAGCCATAAGAAGTAAACAACAATACAGCGCCGCATGTGCGAATGTGAAGGGTCGTATGCAGGAAGGCAAGTTCCATCCTAGTAGTACGAAGACAAAGTCTCTAGAAGACTGCACAGCGCAGCTGGCGAATTAAAAGTGCTATTACTGGCACTAATAAATACGGATCGGGAATTCCCCACACTGATTGTGTGTGATTCTTTTTGCTGTGTCGAGTCATACAATGAATATCTTCACTACTGGGGTCAAAATGGGTTTAAAGACTCAAAAGGTGTCACAATTAAACATAAACTGCTATGGGAACAGGTAGCTGAGTTGAAAAACGAATTACCGAGAGCTCACGTGATACACACGCTCAGTCATCAACGTGATGCTGTTCTCATTGAAGGGAATTCATTGGCCGATGAAGCCGCAAAGGGGGCAGTACGAACTGCTGCCATAGCTGCAATCACTCGTTCAAAAACGAGAATAGATGAACAGATAATGGTAGCTGTCATTGCTTCACGCAAAAACAGCACAGCCTTACCTAAAGGCTTTCCACTCAATTACTCCTACAAGTTAGATGTAAATAACATTCCGTATGCTCAAATTCCAGGAGTGGGGGATATAGTAATACCAAACATAGATCACAGATTAGGCTTAATACTAGCTGCACACAAGGGTCTAGGTTCTGCACACGCAGGAGTTACCGCAATGGTTTCTTTACTGAAACAACGCTATTGGTGGCCAGGATTAACTGAACGGAAAAAGAATTATGTCCTAAATTGCGACATCTGTCAGCAGATGAAGGGTTCCACCGTAGCACGTCCAGCGCAGACACCATTACTAATATCAGACAGACCACTCGCTTGTATCTATTTGGACCACTGCGGCCCCTTACAATCGGACGAGGCCTACAAGTATATCTTGATGGCAGTGGATTCATGCTCTAGATTCCTATGTGTTTGGCCTCAGCGCTCGGCTGACGCTCGAACTATTATTAAAGATTTGCGAGTCTTTATAGGGGCATACGCAGTCGGCACATTACATTCTGACCGCGGCCCCACGTTTAGCTCTAGGGCTTACATGGAAGCCATGGGAAGTTAGGGTGTTGCACTGCGGTACTGCTCTCCGTACCATCCCGAGGGAAATTCGGTCGTGGAGAGGAAAAACCAGGACTTAAAGCAATCTTTAACAGCAAGAGTATTAGGTTCGGGTGGTAGTTGGGTCAATCACTTATATGGGGTCCACAGGGCACTCAATAATATGCCAAGAAGTTCCCTAGGAGGTGTCACTCCTTACGAAGTCCTATTTAGGACAAAAATGTGGGTACCTGATCTCGATTTTAAAAACACAGTGGCGGATGAAAAACCATTTGACATCAATAAACGTTTGGCTGTTTTACAGGATCTTAATGAATTCCGGGCACTACAATGCAACGTGCAAGTAAAACGCACCGCCACTGGGGAAGTCAAATCAGTCATGGCAAGACCTGCCTGGATCCCAAAAGTTAGGGTTCTGGTCAGAGAAAAGATTGTGGACAGGAAAGAATTTCGGCCATCATACAGAAAGCCTGTACCTGTCCTTGCTGTCGCAGCAACAAGAACAGTACTTCTTTCGCCTCTTGCCGGCAAAAAAGAAAAGAGATTCATCTCCATTAATCTGATCAAACCACACTATGTGGCCGATACTGAATTGTAGGCCTCGTGGGCTCCTGGGTAGCCGACGCTCTCTTCTCGCTACCATACAGGAAGTTCAGACAGAAAGACTCATAACATTTGAAGAGTCACCAATACCAAGTAATGGAATTCCCAACAATGAAGTGGAACTCGTTCCTGTTGAAACAAAACATCAAAACACAAATGAAAGACAAATATCAATTCGGCCTACCACTGATGTCTACATCAATATGCCTCTACAAGAGACGTCTGCCAGTTCATCAAACCCTGCTGAGCTACCAAAAATAGATCGTACTGCATCTTGCTACTTCATCGATTTTGATACCTTCTCTCTGGATCCCAGTGAACCTGAAATAACCCCAGCTCCAGTTTCCCGTAAGCAACAACTTCATGATTTCTACACTTTTCTGAAAAAGACTTACCTGGTCTCACCATGGCTACAGCTCTGGATAATAACTGGAATATTGTTTCTTCTATTCTGGATTGGCCTAGTGACTGTCTTATGCTTGCTCATGAATGGAAACTATCTCCCAGAACACTCTGCAGTTTCAAACGTGAACTTGGTCCTAAAACCTCATACGTCATCTCATCGTGAACAAAGAGACCTGTCCTTCGTGAACATTACAGCTGTTCCAATTCCTGACAGTATAGTGTGGGACATGGTTGATTATGATGTATTTGGTCCCACTGAACTTTTAAAAATACCTCATGTATTCAAAAGTTCTTTAAATGATATCATTACCTCCAGTACATTTTCTGACAATTGGGATTTTGAAACTGTGAATAATATGTTGTCTGATTTGGAACAATCCACTGCATTTTCAAGCACTGAAATGTTAGAGGACACAACTGATGTTGACACTATGTACTGTTACCAACATTATGGTCATCACTTTTTACGTAAATCCAGCATCCCACGTAATGTTTTTACATACCACCAAAGGGAACATTGCCCGACACCACCGAAAGGTAGTTCGAAAATGTTTGCACAAAAATGTCCTTATTTTTCAGGGTTTAACACTTCTAACCCGATCTCTTATTATTATAAGGTTGCACCTACAACTGCACAGAAAAATATGCTAACTAATAAAAAACAGATTTACTCTGCATCCTTTTTTTCCCAACTGTCTGAACAGGGTTTCGACTTATGGAAGGACACTACAGACATAAAATCAGTCTGGGGTTCAAAGGAATGGCAAGTTCAGGGAACAGAAGCACTATTTCGAGCATGCCTCATTCCACAGCAGATAATATTTCTGAACGACACCGTGCAACAGACCTCATGTCTTGGACTAGCCAAGAACAAGGACTTGAACACACCTCAGATACCCTCACCAACACACTTTGAGGGGTGGCAAAACTTTACAACACATGGTGGGGATACAGTACATGACAGCATACAGTACAATTCATCAGACCCCAATTGGAAGGGATGGTTGGTTTGGCCCAAGGACACAAATAGGTGTCAGTCAAGATTCAGGGGTACCACCGAAGGGTTCAGTATCCATAGGCCAGACCAACGCTATGTACAAAGAGAACATCCGGGGGTAGTGACATCTTACAGTGTTGGGAAGTTATGCCTCGATTGACTAAAAACCTCAACACTGTCCCAGGTGAAACAACATTTATCCTTACTATCAGAAGACATGGATCTAAGGGACATTTTATTAGGCCCCCGAAAGCCACGTCAGAAATGTTTCTTATACGCTGTTTATAATGAAATCTGGAAAATCTCTCAACAAGAAGCCACGGAGAGACTCTATGAAATTGATAGAATTAACCTAGAAAAAGAGTTATCTGTGGTTGATAATGGTATGACCACATAAACATCCAGGATTTATTCACTGGGCAACATTGTATCTTCTGCTATATAAATATACAAGAACAGGATTTGTCCATACTACAGCACGGACAGTCTCAGTTACGTTCTATTATGTTGTTAAGCTGGACACTACAATCATTACGTTCCGGTTATGTGCCTTGGCGATTTATCAACAGTACGTCCCTATTCTCTGCATACAATCTAACTAAGAAGCAGAAACAATTGCACAAAGAGGAGCAAAATATACAATCCTGCGTACTGAAAAACTGGACCAATTACCTTTTACTGTGGCAGAGTCACCATCCACAGAATGTTTAATCCATGCCCATATAACATTACCAGTCACAACTTTCCAGTTTCGGTATTGCCTAGAACAACAACAGGCAGGCAGGCAGATATGAAGCAATGGGTAGGGAATTCATCAAGGAATCTTGGGAATTGCCATACAGATTTCGATGCAGGAGTGGGGACATGAAAGTATTTCTAAGCGGTATAAACTGCAAGAACTCTTTAAGTGGATCTCTCATATGCCATGATTTCATGCTTCACAGGGCCTGTAAAGGTTCAGTTGCAAACTTATCCTGTCATTTGAAAGGGTCCCCAGCTGCCGTGATTAATCCGGTGTTCAAGTTGCTCTCAAATGGAAGTTACTTGATGCTGAATGATCAAGGTTGTTTTGGGATGCTTCCGGGCATCGCATATCTTGTCACTGTTAACTCCAGGGGACTTGTTGTATGCAAGTATTGTTTCCACCGACCCACACAGTCAGGGAGGCGCCGTTATGGCCTTCATTGAATGTTTCCTTTATACGGTTTGATACTCTGAGCCGAATGAAAGCCATGCTTTTACAGAAAACCGTGCCCTTAACCTCCTCCCGAGAGACTTTTGATCTCCAGGTCGCAAGGTCCTCAGCTGAGATACAGGCACTAGTACTAACAAACTGCGCTTTCCATTTCACAGAAATGGTACAACATATCTTTAACATGTCTGATATGACGGGTATAGTACACCTATTTAGGAACATAGGTTCTGGACTGTTAAGCACCTTTCAGACAGTCTTCGGAGTGATTCCAAACTTCATAAAATCCATATTCAGAAGCATTTTTGGAGGACTTCCGCTGATCTTGTTCCTAATAGCAGGAATCCTGATTGTAATTTTTCTGCTACGCAATGCACGTCCCAGTCATCAAGGAGATGGAGAAAACGCTCCTGGAGCGCAGATACCGTGATCGCATGGTACTCCATCTGGGCACACCTTGCCTTCGCAAACTGAGCGAGTAGTGGTTCCTGTCATTTAGACCAGTCTGGATCGACTGTGTTCTGCCTGTCCTCCGATGCCTGGTCTGTGGACAAGAATGCGTATTGGATCTCTGTCTAACACTTCCATCGGTTGCGCCACCGGATGTGGATGCTTTACTGGACCTGATAACGGCCCATGTACTGCTGTGTCCACTCCTCAGTGTATTCCCATGTTGATGTCTGCATTCCTAGAGCCACCACAGGATGCTTCAGCTCCTGTTGGAATGGATACCGGCTCCTCTACAAACACTCAATCCTTGGATGTCACACAGGCTTCCCCAGCATCGACTGTGGACAATACAGAAGATCATCTGTGCTTGATTGACCTGATCTGTGAGGTGTTGCAGGGACCGTCGTCTGCGATGGCAAGTAACAGTGATGTTGCGTCTCCCAGCCAGGACACATAAACATTTGGCTCATCGTCTGCTGGGAAAAATTCAGCCTTTTTCAAAACAACCAAATTTGGAATTTTTAAACAATAGATACTTTTTCTTGCTGAACTGCATGGCTTTCAGGTACTCATAGTTTTTCGAACTATATATAGACGAACATATTTTAGTAAGACTTCTACAGCTTAAAATACAATTTTAGCATTTTTAAAAATATTTTTGGAAACGTTGCGTACAAATGCTTAGAAGTACATTAAAATTTTAGTATGTCGTCCAGTCGGATGAGGAGTGGGTGTTATGTTTCATATAGGTACCTCAATATAGGCTCAGGTATCCACCTAACCTCTCACCTATATTTCCCCTGCCATTTCACTACATAACAGTTCCTGGATGTGACCTTTTACCTAGTTAAGGTACTGCTAACAGGATGTGGGGTTTTCCCTGAAAACTAGCCTCATTCATTATGCATGAGGATTCTTGGAAACTCAGCAGGACTACTATCTACTGCATAATAACTATGTATAGGGGTCATTCCTTCCGTCATCCTAAGTCTGACATGAGACAGCAAGGTAGATCCCCTGAGGGTACCATTTTGGGTATGGAGGATCCTTGCGTTACTCCGCAGGTGGTTGCTGTGGGTTCTGAGAGGAAAGGAGGGAGTCTGACCCGCTGCGTTCTGCCAGAGAGAAATGAGCAGATCCAGTCAAGGGCCTTATTCCGGATACCTGCGTCATGGAGTCTGCGGGCTAGGGTGCGGTGTGAGACTGTGTCGAAGGCCGTGGAGAGGTCCAGGAGGATGAGGGCCACAGTTTCTCCTCTGTCGAGGAGGGAGCAGATGTCGTCTGTTGCCGGCGAGAAGGGCGGTTTCGGTGCTATGATTCTAAATGGGTGTTTTGACGTTTGCCTCTCTGCAGTGCCTACTTCTAGGTGGTTGTGGATGTAGGTTGCAGACGAGGCCTTGCAAATATGGAAGCTGGCGGTGGTGGTATCTGTGCCACTTCCCTCAGACCAGGTTGAGATGGGGTAACGTCGGTCTCCACTGGGGCTGGTCGAACATCCATGATGACTGTGTCGTCGTCATCCTCCTCTTCTTCATCCATAACTCTAAGGCTTTCAGAAACCTTCCTTTTCACTAGCCTCTCCTGGTGTGTCTCAGACTGAGGTGGCATCCAACTGGAGTCTTGATCATCAGAAGGGGGGCTTGGAGAAGAAGATGGTGGAGTACCCTTCCTTTTTCTTGTTGGAGATCTGGAAGACAATGGATATTCTGAAAGAGAGGCTTCTTCTACTTCCTCAGCTTGAAGCTCAATAACCTGAAGGGCTCCTATGGAAGAACTAGTATTGCCGGCTGCAGCTGTTGTTGTCCACTTAGATGAGTTTCTGGCAACGATTAGGTACTACTTTGCGAAAGAGATAACTCCAATTCAACGTCACTGCTCGTTGGCTTTGCCGTGATGAGAGTAGCTTCTTCCGTGCCAGACAAGGGCTTGGACCTAGGTTGGAGTGGGGCTGCTGATGAGGGAGTGCTGCTCCCAGCTTGCTCCCTGGAGGCCGGTGCAGCAGGCACACGTTTCTGCCCGAAAAAGGTCTGGAGTGACATACCAGTGGTGGTAAGCTCCTTTTTATCACTGGCCACTTTCTTGGCAGCACCTTTCTTTGGGGCCATCTTGAAGCAGTCAGTTGACAGTGGGACTTAGCTCCACAAGCTGAAGAGATGTCCGTGTTGTGTGGTCACGCAACATGTTGTGCACAGGCCTTTTGTCTGGCAGAACTGTGGGTGATGTCTCTACTCTTGTGTACCTAAAAGTAAACAAGCAAGAAGAACATCAGTAAAACGTGGCATTGTTGCAGTTGAATTAGTAGTAAAAACAATATCATTTAGTATGGTTACTTAAGTTATAAATAATTAACAACAATACAGTGTAGCCATTCGTAAAGCCACACCAACATAAACTTTCATGTACACTCAAGAAGGATAACAAAGAGTAACAACATACAGATGTAACTGTTTGCTTTATGTGCATCAAGTTGGGATGTGGCACTCAGGGAGGTGCAGGTGACAATGGAATAATCTTTAGAAAAGGAATGCTGTTGTGTGGCTGTGCGCCTATAGCAGACATGGGGTTCATGGCTGTTAGGAAAATGTGAAAAAGAAAATTAAAAGAAAAAAATGATAAAAAGAAAGAAAGAAATTACAAACAATTACAAAAAATGTAAAAAATGAATTACAAATAATATTTACAAAAAAATTCACTTACAATTAGATAGAAAATGTGTGTAAAACAATTATGAAAAAATATATATATAATTGCTGATGTACTATGGGACTACTCTGAGAAACCTATTGGGATTTGGGAGACAAGGAGAGGTGCAGGTGAAAAATGCAAACAAAGTATATAATAATATAAAAGCTGTTCATACAGTACATTTAGTATGAGCATTGAGCTACTAGACCTCAAGCATATTAATTTATTAAATAAATTCAAATGTGGTAGTAGTGGTCCCTACTGGGAAAATTACTGCACCTCAAAAAATTATTATTTACTCCTTCTTGTTCCATCCAATTTGTGTGTGGGAAAGATTTTCTTAAGGCCAATTGTTGTAGTTTGGAGGTGCTATTACGGTTCTGTCACCCTACTACCATAGATGACAATTAGTACAATAGAAATCTAATGTACAACCAAATATGTATCTAACAGTTCAGCCAACACGTGTTTCGTCTTTTATAGACTTTTTCAAGGCAGTTCTAAGTTCAATTATCTAGTCGTTAACCTCCATAGGTATCCATCGCCACAACGTCAAAATTCACACGTGTTGGCTGAACTGTGCTGGAAGTATCAATGAATAAACCGACACTGGAACTACTTTGAAAAAACAATTGGACTCTTGTATTATCTTCACTTCCGAGTAAAGAAACTCAAGGACTGTAGACATTTTGTGCTAAAATGATTTCGGATTAACTATATTTGTGATTCCAATATATTCATGACTGAATGAGCATGTCTACTAATTTAGGAGGGCGCTGAACAAGGTTCTATTAGATACATATTAATTTATTAAACTGATATCAGGGAAAAGTGAAAATAAAATTAGCACAAACAAAAAAGCTTAAGCCTTTACATACAAATGGCTTGGAAAACTGATGGTTTCACAAAATGGCCACATGGTCAAACAACAAGCAAGGAAGCATGGCCACAACAAAAAACACATGCAGGCCTATGGCGAACACTGGCTGGCTACACAAAAGGGTTACCAGCTATATGGTCAAACAACAACAACAACCATCAAGGAGGCATGGCCATAACAAAGTACACATGCAGGCCTATGGCAAAAGCACACTCGCTGCCTACACAAAATGGCTGCCAGCCACATGGTCAAACAACAACAACAACTAGCAAGGAGGCATGGCTACAACAAAGAACACATGCAGGCCTATGGCGAAAGCACACTGGCTGGCTACGCAAAATGGCCACCAGGCACATGGTCAAACAACAGCAAATAAGGAGGCATGACCATAACAAAGAAGACATGCAGGCCTATGGCAAAAGCACACTGGCTGGCTACACAAAATGGCAGCCAGCCACATAGTCAAACAACAACAACAACCATCAAGGAGGCATGGCCATAACAAAGTACACATGCAGGCCTATGGCAAAAGCACACTCGCTGCCTATACAAAATGGCAGCCAGCCACATAGTCAAACAACAAGCAGGTGGCATGGCCACAACAACAAACACATGCAGGCATATGGCAAAAGCACACTGGCTTCCTACACAAAAAGGCTGCCAGCCACATGTTCAAACAACAACAACAACCAGCAAGGAGGCGTGGCCACAACAAAAAACACATGCAGGCTTATGGCGAAAGCACACTGGCTGGCTACACAAAATGGCTACCAGCCACATGGTCAAACAACAAGCAGGTGGCATAAAAACAAAGAACGCATACAGGCCTATGGCCAAAGCACACTGGCTGCCTAAACTAAATGGCCACCAGCCACATGTTCAAACAATAAGCAGAAGGCATAGAAAGCAAAGAACACATACAGGTCTTTGGACACTGACTATGCAAAATGGCCCCTGGCCACAAGTTATGGGGAAAAAAGACAAATGGTGGCCTATGGCAAACACACTCACACTGGCCAGACAAAGGAGGCATAGTAACACAGGAAAAAGCAACATTAATTCAGCAATGCCAAAAACGAAAATTAACTGGGCTAAACATTTTTGACGATGACACACATCCTCCAAAGGCATCAAATGTATTTTCCCACCTATCACCATATCTCTCCCCATTTACGTAGTCTTCATTGGCTGCCCGTGAAAAAACGCACAGAATTCAAGGCGCTCACTCTTGCCTATCGGGCAATAAACGGAAGTGGCCCCCTCTATCTCCGGAAAAGAATCTGTAAGTCCTATCAAGCAAGAAACCTAAGATCCAACCATCTTGAACTCCTTATCATCCCTCATTTTGCTAAGGCTAGAATAGGAGAAAGGTCCTTTACCGTTAGAACCACAACTCTGTGGAACTCCCTGCCCGTACACATCAGAAAGGCCAACACGGAGCTTAGCTTCCGGAAATTCCTGAAGACATGACTCTTCAGTCTTCCTTAGCACCCGTGGAATTTCTACTCTTATCCCTCCCACCTCTCTATCTGTCTTAAGTGCCGGGACACTCCTGTTGGGGGTAGCCGTGCACTCTATAAGCTACATAATAATAAAATAATAATAATACACTGTTTGCATAAAAAACGTGAAATACCCCCAAAAACACATTTGTAATTCAATCGAATGCCATCCATGGCCTAAATGATGTTTCAATTCAACAGACACCACAGAAACAATTGTTTCATGCACTCATGACTAGTACTGGGCCTCTTGGCTGGAAGGCCCATTGGCAGAATAGGCCACATAGTGAGTTAAATGAATATTGCAAATGTATTAAAAAACATGAAGAAAATGTACTGAACTGTGCAACATTTTTCCTTTATAAAAGAAAAAGAATTACATGCAGAAAAATAACTAGGCCCCTACTAAAACTGCAGGCCACCCACCACAATAAATGTAAAAAATCTAATAAAAGTACAAATAAATCCTTGTACATGCTCTCCATCTAACACCCTTATCCAACAGTTTTTTAACCTACTTGTGATACCACAAAAACAGAGTCCTCAAATCCAATGGTATATTTTCTAGCCGCCTGCGAGCACTCGGCAAGTCTCATCGTGCTCCCAGCACATGTGTAACGTTACGAGCATGCCAACAGAAAAAAAACTTTGTTGCGTTGCAGAGTGTGGAGTTTATCAGTAACTCCACATTCTCCGCAGAATGTGGAGTTGCCGAATTCTGCAAACTCTGCGAGTGGAGCGGAGTTTTAAACCCAGGTCTACCTTTATTGCATATAAGTCACCCCTAAGGTATGCCCATACGCAGCCCATAGGGAAGGGTGCATTGAAATTAAAAGGGTGGACATGTACTTTTAAGTTTTTTAAGTTTTACATATCCTGGTAGTGAAAAACTCTTACATTTGTTTTTCACTGCTGTGAGTCTTATCTGTCCCACAGGATAACTTTGGGTTGCCTTAATATATTTAATAAGTGCTAACTTGTAATGAAAAATCCTCTTTCATGCTAAAGTCGAAGTTTACATTGTATTTTTTAAAATGTCACTTTTAGAAAGTTGGCATTTTCCTGCCCTTAGCCATTTAGTGCCTGCAGCATCTCCTGGGTCTCATTCCTGGGTGTATCTGACATTTAGACTTTGTGAAATCCTTCCAGACAGTCACACAATAGAGGGATTAGGTGTTCCTGAATGGACCATCTAGTGGTAGGATAGGGTGGAGCTGGTAAAAGTACCACTTGCAACTGAATAGGCAGTGCCCTGCTTTCATACAAAGGGCTTATCACCTCCACATTGTCACTTCAACCAGTTTGTAGCTAGGGCAGGGGAATCAGGTAATTCCAAGAACTTCAAAGAGAAACTTCCAGAAACGTCTCCCAATCTTCAAATAAGGCACTAGGTATAAAAATAGGAACCTCAGGCCCACTCTTCAGTTCACTTTCCTAACCTGTGGAAGGACTCTCAGGGGACTGCCTGCTGCCATGACCTGAGCCCTGCACCTTCACCTGATCCTAGGACTACTAGACTGACTCCAATGGCTACTTTGCTGGCCTCTTGTTCAGAGCCACAGGGACATAAAAGTCTCTCACCAACCTGGCAACTTTTGACGTGTTTCCCCTGGCTTTTTGCTTTCTGACCTCCTGGTTTTGCTGGTTTCATGTCTCTGCGCACTTTCTCACTGCTGTTCAGTGGTAAAGTGCAAGTGCTCCTGTTGTAAATTATGTTATGGATTGGTGTTTCCATGATTGGCATATTTGGTTTACTAGTAAGTCCCTAGTAAAGTGCACTGAGAGTGCCAGGGCCTGTAAATCAAATGCTGCTTATGGGCCTGCAGCACTGATTGTGCCACCCACCCAAGCAGCCCTGAAAAGGGGTCTCAGACCTGTCACTGCAGTGTCTGCACGCAGTTTGTAACTGTCATGTCGACCTGGCAAGTGCACCCACTTGCCAGGCCCTAATATTCCCTTTTCTTACATGTAAGTCACCCCTAAGGTAGGACCAAGGTACCCCTGTGGGCAGGGTGCTGTGCATGTCAAAGGTAGGACATGTACTGGTGTGTGTGACATGTCCTGGTGGTGAATTACAGTGTATTTTGTTTTTTCACCATTGCAAGGCTATCTGTCCCAAAGGATGGAATGGGAGGTTGCTTATAACATCTTATAAGCATATCTTCCCATTGGGACAAGATAGGGAAATGGAGTTTGGTATGCCTGGACTCAGAAGGTAAAAATGCATCTTTTATTAACCCCTTGCGTGCGTCAGACGGCCCCCGGCCGTCTGAGGTCACGGTGGGCGTGTGCGGAGGACGGCCGGGGGCCGTCCGAACCGCGCATGCGTGGAATTCCTCCACACAGCGGGGGAATTCCGGCCGCAGCGAAGCGGTTAAAGATGATTTTTATGTTCTGTGTTTGAAAATACCACTTTTAGAAAGTAGGTATTTTCTTGCTTAGCCATCCTCTATGCCATTGCTGGTTTTGAGCATTGACTATCTGCATTTAGATTGACAGGGGCTGGGGAAGTGCATTCACTGTAGACAGCCACTGTGGAGTTGAGGTGTGTCCTGCCTTTCCTGGATGAGTCAGGGCTGGGCTGAATAGACCTGGGCTGCATTTAGCGTAGTGGGAGGAGATTTCCTTGCACCTGAATGGGCCTGGTCTGCCTTACACAATGCTGTCTCCACCCCCTTCTGGGATGCTAGGCCAGAGAGGACAGAACTGGTTTGGACTGAGCCCAGAGTCTCTCTCCCTGAGAGAACAAAGAGAAACTGACTATAAATATGAGGGCCCAAACCCCAGAACTTTAGAACTTGCTGGACTCAAGGAACCTGCCAAAAAGAAGAGCTGGAAGAGCTGCCAGGAGGAGTACTGCCCCTTTGCTGTGTTGTTGCTTTGTTGGGTTGGCCTGCAGTTGCTGCTTCTGCCTAGGGCAGTGAAAGGACTGGACTGAACTTTCTTTACTTGTGCTGAGTATCTCCAAGGGCTTGAAGTAGAGCTTGCCTCTTGTTCTGAACTCTCAGGGACTGCAGAGACTTCACCAACCTCTGGGTACCCCTTCTGGAACCATTGTTGCAGTTGTCAGAGAGGAGGGAAAAGCACCGACTCCATCACCCACTCCGTCACTGGCTCCGTGTCCTGAAGGCACTGCAGAAGGCACCGCTGCATCTCGTACCGAAACCCTGTTCTCACCGACGATGATGACCGCAGCCGCCACCGCCACCGAGCCGCTGCTTGAGCCTTGACCTGTGGAAACCGCCCTCCGCACCGCCTTGCTTTACTTCGCTGCCCTGGTCTCACTGATGCTGTCGCTGCCTGCTGACTTCGACACCCGTGACTGCATCGTGGCTGGGGGCACCGCTCGTAAGTTTCACGATGCACCGCCTCGTCCCACACAGCAGTCTGGGCTGACCGATGCCAGCTCCCGCTAACCGGCTCTGTTGCTTGAACCGTGTCCTGCCAGCACCGCAACGAGCACCGCCTCATTCCGCATCATAACCCTGGTCTCACCGATGCCGCTAGATGACCGTCACAGAGCCGCTGCCTGCACCGCGCCTCGAGGGTGCCAAACGCTGCACTGCTTCACTTCACATCATAACCGTGACAGTTGCCATGACCGGCTTGCACCAACGTGTCGGACGCAACGAAAAAGATACTGTTTATGAGTCTGCTGACACACCCGACCGATGCGGTCACGCGGAACTGTTGGAATCTGTTGTTTTCAGTATCATGGTAGCCCCAGACGGAGCTTCCGACTCGGAAGAACTGTGTTTTTGAGATATTTCTGCAAAGTATATATTTTTAAGTACTGTATGTTGGACTCGTCGTTTTGGTCTTGTTTTGGATATATAAAAATATTGGATATTTTTCTAAACTGGTGTGGTGTCCATTTGTAGCGTTTTCACTGTATTACTGTTGGTTATGTGCAAATGCTTTACACCCTGCCTCTGAGATAAGCCTGACTGCTCGTGCCAAGCTACCAAGGTGGTGAGCAGGGGTTATTTTAGGAGTGTAACTCCCTTACCCTGACTAGGAAGAAGGGTCCCTACTTGGACAAAGGTGCAAACCATTGCCACCTAGGGACCCCCATTTCTAACATTGGTTGTCAGCGGTGAGAATGTGACTTGCGTTTGCACTTGACTTACAGTGAGTGATTGGTGTGCACTACTACCATATCGCAGACCATTACATACCACATACTGTTTCTTTTTAGTCTATTTTTGTGATCCCATCATTTTTTAACTCTAACTTCCTACTGCATCATGCCTGGTTCAACAGCATCATCCATTGCATCCTTAGAGGTGGCCTTTGAGGAGCAAAGATTGGAAACCTAGAACGTCAAAGAGTTGAAGGCCATTTGTAAAAACCTAAAAGTCCAAGTCAGAGGACTCACTCGGAAGGAGGAGCTACAAAAGGCGCTGAGGGCCTGGGTAGCAGCCAGACATGCCAGTGGGTAGTCTGGAGACCTTAATGGGGAGGCAGAGGAGCCTACCCCTAGGGTGGATGTGCTTTTGGGGGGTCTCTCCAGGCCAGGCAGCAGTGGTTTGTCCCCAGAAGAGCTGGAGGCCAGAAGGGAGGCAGGAGGCATGAGATAGAGCTTGAGAGGCTCAAGATGGAATCGCAAAGAATGGATCTAGACAATGAGCTTGGGCTGAAGGAGCTGGAGTTGAAGAGAAAATCCAGCACTGATGGTGGCAGCAACTCTTCAGTGCAGACAGATAGAATTGTGCACATGCCCAAGAATGTGTTTAAAGAATTCAAGAAGGGGATGACATACAAAGGTGGTTTCAGGGTTATGAGTCATCTATTCACATAAATGGGGTCCCTGAAAGGAATTGGGGGGCAGGGTTGTGGCCTCTTTTTCCAGAAGAAGCGAGAGATACTTTGATAGCTTTGGGTAAGGGGCAGAACCTCACCTACGCTGACATGAAGGACGCCCTCCTCACCAGGTATGGTCTCGCTCCTGACAAGTACAGGGATCAGTTTAGGTCCAGTAGGAAAACTGATGCACACACTTGGTTGGAATGTGTAGATTCTTTTTGCAAGTCACTGGATAAGTGGGTGAAGGGCAGTAATGTGACAGATTTTCAGGGGCTCTACAATTTGATTGCATGGGAGCACTTGTCAAGTCTATGTTTTGCAGAGCTGCACCAGCACTTAGTTGATAATAAGCTGACTGACCCCAGGAAGCTTGCTATGGAGGCAGACCACTGGGTGAGTACCAGGGTCCACTAAAAGGTGTATGGGGGAGACTCAGCCAAAGGTGGGCAGGTTACCCAGCAGAAGAGTTGGGGGGACAAGGGTAAAGCACAGGAGTTCTCTAAAGGGCCCCAAACTAATACCCAGGGTAAAGGTTCCCATTCCCCAGGAGACAAGAAAGCAGTGGTCTCTTTAGGAAAGCCTGCAGAGACCGGCTCCCGCAAGTGCTATGCCTATGAGCAGGTGGGTCAATTGAAGGGGGACCCCAAGTGTCCCAAGAGGGCACAGCCACCCACCGGTGGGCAGACCAAGGTGTTAGCTAGTGTAGCGCTTGGGGAGGAGGGGTACCCACAGGAGGGTGGGGATCCTGCAGAAATGACCCTTGTCTCACTAGGGGACAGTGAGATGGTCCAGGAAGCCAGGTGCCTGCTAACACTAAGAAATACAGTGCCTGGGTGACCATCAATGGGAGAAGGGTAGAGGCTCTCAGAGATACTGGAGCCAGTGTGACCTCAGTCTGGTGTCACTTGGTCTCTGAGGAGCAAGTAGTCCCCGGGGCATTCCACCAAATAGTTGCTGTGGACAACTAAGAGCGCCAGTGTAGGGTGGCGCAGGTTCCCTTTGAATGGGGGGTCTCAGGTCCCTTGAGGGTGGTTGTGAGCCCTACCATGCCTGTAGATTGCCTGCTAGGAAACGACCTGGAGCAGTCCTTGTGGAAGGATGTTGAGCTCAGGCCTCACTTGGAGATTCTTGGGTTGCCAGAGTGGGCATGCATGACCACTCGGTCCATGGTGGCCAGAAAGGGTGATCAGGAGGACCTGGAGCCTGAAACAGTGGCCCAGGTTCCTGCCAAGAGAAAGGGCATGGGGCACGGGAAACCCACCCCTGAAGTTCCCACGGTCCGGGAGGAAGCTGACCTTGAGGGGGACGCCCCAGTATCTAGAGGGGAGCAAGTAGCTGAACTGGTGGACTTAATTGAGCTGACCCATTGGCAGCAGGAAGGTGATCCCACCAGGGAAGAATTCTGCAGGGAGCAGAAAGAGTGCCCTTTTCTGGAAGGTTTGCGGCAGCAGGCTGAAAACCAGGCAGCTGGTGATCAGTCTGGATCACACTGGATCGACTGGGAGAATGGTCCCCTGTACAGCGAGCCTAAGGTGGCTGGGCCTGGGTCAGCCCAGGTGCTGGTGGTACCCCAGTGCTTCAGGACCTTCCTACTGGGTCAGGCTCACAACGTGCCTTTGGCAGGACATTTGGGGCGGGACAAGACCTTTGACAGGCTTGTCACCCACTTCTGTTGATCAAAGACAATACTCAAACCTTTTAGTAATAATCAATGAAAAGGAAAGAGAAGAAAAGACAAAGACCATAAATCAAAAAACACCAAAATTAAATCAATCAAAATCTGTATTTAAGGATAAATCCATATCTTCTTTTACATTTTATGGTGTCGAGATGACATTAGAAGGCTGTCAAGGTTCATGAACATACAATTTGTTCCAACGGCGCAAGTGATATGGTGAAAAAAAGTGCATAAAAAGTGCTAAATGTGAAAAAGATATATACAGTGCTGTACGAATTGTTGACACTGGTCATTCAAAGGACATCCATCCCTAGGTACATAGAGCTCCGCACAGTTTGGGATTTAAAATTTCCATTTCACGTGGGGCGGAGAGAGTAGGGTCAGGATTATCGCAAGCACGTCGATGTTTCGTCCCAAAGAGGTGCGTGATGGGTAAATGGAGTTTGGTATGCCTGGACTCAGAAGGTAAAAATGTATCTTTTAGTAAAGATGATTTTTATGCTCTGTGTCTGAAAATGCCACTTTTAGAAAGTAGGTATTTTCTTGCTTAGCCATCCTGTGTGCCTCTGCTGGTTTTGTGGTTTGACTGTCTGGCTTTGGAGTGACAGGGGCTGGGGATGTGCTTTCACTGTAGACTACCACTGGGGGGTTGAGGTGTGTCCTGCCTTTCCTGGATGAGTCAGGGCTGGGCTGAATAGACCTGGGCTGCATTTAGAGCAGTGGGAGGAGATTTCCTTGTACCTGAATGGGCCTGGTCTGCCTTACACAATGCTGTCTCCACCTCCTGCTTGGAAGCTGGGCCAGAGAGGACAGAACTGGTTTGGACTGATTCCAGAGTCTCTCTGCCTGAGAGAACAAAGAGACACTGAGTATAAATATGGGGGACCAAACCCCAGAATTTTAGACCTCGCTGGAATCAAGGAACCTGCCAAGAAGAAGAGCTGGAAGAGCTGCAAGGAGGAGTACTGCCCCTTTGCTGTGTTGTTGCTTTGTTGGGTTAGCCTGCAGTTGCTGCTTCTGCCTTGGGCAGTGAAATGACTGGAATGAACTTTCTTTACTTGTGCTGAGTATCTCCAAGGGCTTGAAGTAAAGCTTTCCTCTTGTTCTGAAGTCTCAGGGACTGCAAAGACTTCCCCAACCTCTGGGTACCACTTCTGGAACCATTGTTTCAGTTGCCACAGAGGAGGGAAAAGCAACTGACTCCGTCACCGACTCCGTAGCTGGCTCCGTGTCCTGAAGGCACCACAGAAGGCACTGCTGCATCTCGTACCGCAGCCCTGGTCTCACCGGCAACGACGACTGCCGCTGCCGCCACCAAGCTGCTGCTTGCACCATGACCTGTGGGCACCGCACTCCACACCGCCTCGCTTCACTTCGCCACCCTGGTCTCACCGACGCTGTCGCTGTCTGCTGACTTCGACACCCTTGACCGTATTGTGGCTGGGCGCCTCGCTCGTAAGTTTCATGACGGACCGCCTCGTACCACACAATAGTCTGGGCCGACCGATGCCAGATCCCACTAACCAGCTCTGACCTGCCAGCACCGCAATGAGCACAGCCTCACTCCGCATTGTAGCCCTGGTCTCACCGACACCGCTGGACGACTGTCACCGAGCCGCTGCCTGCACCACGCCTTGAGGGCACAGCACGCTGCACTGCTTCACTTCACATCGCAACCACAACAGTTGCCATGACCGGCTCGCACCAACGTGTTGGACGCAACGAGAAAGATACTGTTTACAAGTCTGCCGACACCCCCGACCGGCGCGGTCAGATGGAACTGTTGGATTCTGTTGTTTTCAGTATCACGGTAACCCCGGACGGAGCTACCGACTCGGAAAAACTGTGATTTGAGATATTTCTGCCAAGTATATATTTTTAAGTACTGTATGTTGGACTCATCGTTTTGGTCTTGTTTTGGATATATAAAAATATTGGATATTTTTCTAAACTCATGTGGTGTCCATTTGTAGTGTTTTCACTGTATTACTGTTGGTTATGTGCAAATGCTTTACACACTGCCTCTGAGATAAGCCTGACTGCTCTTGCCAAGCTACCAAGGTGGTGAGCAGGGGTTATTTTAGGAGTGTAACTCCCTTACCCTGTCTAGGAAGAAGGATCCCTACTTGGACAAAAGTGCAAACCATTGCCAACTTTCTAACAGTCCTGAACCCCCAGGTGGTATCCCACCCGTCTTGGACCACTTGGTTGTGGCTCCTCCCACTACGTTCTTCTTCACAGCAGCAAATCCTGTTCAGTGGTCCTTCGCCATGGGGTTATCCTAGATCCTGGAACTGGCTTTGGCTACAGCTTTCTGCCTCATTCTGCTGGAGATTTTCAACTTCCAAAACTAAGACTAAATCTGAATGTAAAAATCTTCACCATGACTTCGACCCAAGGCTCCCCGAAGGTGGCGCTCTCTCCTCGGACACCACCTGCAGCCTTGCCCTGCTGAACTTTTCCTTCTCAGAATTTGTTTTTTTATTTCTTCTAAGACTAAAGGTAAGCGCTGACTGGGCCCAACCCTGTCCTTGGATCTGAACCGCGCTCCATCGTGGTCAGCCATATTTTTCAACTTTGACCCAGTCTCGCGCAGTTAGATGTCCGTGGTTGACACTTTGATCTTTTATGCACTAGTTTTTATTAAAAAATAGAAAAAAAATCTTAACTCCGGTTCTACTGATTGGATTCTTGTCATTTTTATGTCAAATAATTTATTAAAATATACTCTTTTTTTCTAAACTGGAATGGAACTTTTCTTGTGTTGTGTTTTCACTTTATTTAAGTTTGTGTCCTGCATAAATACTTTGGGCCTCATTTATGAGTCTCCTTGCGCCTCCGGAACGTCACTTTTTTTGACGTTCCGTGGCGCAGAAGCCTGCGTGATATTTATCAGGTAGCACTAAGTCACTTTTTTTCACTTAATGCTGCCTGATAAATATCAGTCCCTTTAACGCAGTGTTTTGCGTTAAAGGGGCGTGCAATGGGTGTTGCTGGGGGCGTTCCCAGCAACATCCATGGCCTTTTGACACTGCCCTAGATTTACGAGAAATCGTAAATCTGAGGCAGCGCCAAAAGCTTACGCCTCCCCAGGGGAGGCGTAAGGGAGGCACAACGAGGAGAAATATCTTTATTTATCCTCGGTTTTTCTTTTTCTATGCGTGCTGCATTCTGCAGCACACATAGAAAGAGGAAGAAGCCTCTTGTGATTATTTTTGTACAGAAAGGCTTCCCTTCCTGTACAAAAATAATCATCCCCGCAACGCAGGCACCCTTGCACCATGGTGCAAAGGTGCCTGCGTTGGCGCTCGGCAGCCCATTGTGCGCCGGCGCAGGGGAAAAGGACAGGAATGCGCCGTATCTTATAGATACGGCGCATTCCTGCCCTTTTCTTTTGCCGTAGGGAAGTGCAGCAGGAAGGCCTGCTGCGCTGCCCTAAGGCAAAACCTCATAAATGAGGCCCTTTACACATTGCCTCTAAGTTATGCCTGACTGTATTTGTGCCTAGCTATTCAGGGGTTAAGCACAGGTTAATTTAGTAGCTTTTTGTGGCTCACCTTGCAAGGAAATGTGGCTGTTGCTTGACCAGGCCTCACACCCCAATCAATCAACAACCCAATTTATCACAGCTTAGAATGGTGCATCAAGCCAAGTTCTTCGTGAGAGGAGACAATTGAAGTAATACACAAAGGGGCATATTCTCAAGGAGCTATCGCCGAGTTATCGGCACTTTATCGCAGCCAAATCCGCGATAAATTTATCTCCCCATTCCCAAGCTGGTGCTAACAGCCCATAACACCAGTTTACCTGCGATAGCAGTCGCAAAAAACATCGCCACAGATGACCCCGGCAACTAACGCTAATGATATGCAGAGTAGGCGTTCCCGTGCAAAAAGCCGCGACAACAGCACTCCACAACATTCTCAATGACCAGCCAGATCAGCGATAAGATCACAAAACATGCGCTAAGGCGCGTTAGCAGCAGGAAACTAACACCTGCTCCTACCTGGTGTAAAATCGGACGACAACCGGCACCAGACAAGGGAGCACAGCCCATAGCCACACATGAAGAACAACAGATGCCCTGGAGCAACCGATTATGCAGCCCGGAGCCCCAATAGGTCAACAACACCCACCGCCACCACCCCCAGGACGCCACCCCCGCTCCCCCCCCCAGGCCCTACCCCGGGCACCCCCCACCCCTTTGGACAAAGATATTGCACCTCAACTCCACGAAATCATGAACCAAACAAATCGCCTGAAGTCGCACAATCACAACACCCAACATACATGTGTGGTCAGAAAAAGGGAAATCATACATCCATATCATAGTATCCAAACAATACGTTTATTACAGAAGAAACCAAAAAAAACAAATCTGAAGAGGCATGGCGGGTCGTCTCAGGACATTCTGTAAGTCACAGCCTGCAAAACAGAAATCTGGATCAGAAGGTGTGCCATGCGCCCATCAAAGTACAGAGAGAGAGAGAGCGAAAGAGAGAAAGAGAGAGGGAGAGAAAGAGAGGGAGAGAGAAAGAGAGAGGGAGAGGGAGAGAGAGGGAGAGAGGGAGAGAGAGGGAGAGAGAAAGAGAGCGAGAGAGAAAGAGAGGGAGAGAGGGAGAGAGAGGGAGAGAGGGAGAGAGAAAGAGAGGGAGAGAGAAAGAGAGAGGAAGAGAGCGGGAGAGAGAAAGAGAGGGAGAGAGAAAGAGAGGGAGAGAGAAAGAGAGGGTGAGAGAGTGCCGACACTGCGGACCTAGGCCTCACTGCTCACCTGCTGCCACCGGTGTGTCTCCAACCACATGCCGGTATTCACAGCAGTCCCCCAGGTCCCCCATCTGAAACAGTTTACAGAGACATGAATGGCAGAGTCCATACAGTTGCACACGCCATCATCGCTTGCCCGCCCCTGCGCACACAGGCTGCTGCACCCCAGCCCCTCCCGCCGCCCAGCGGTGATTACCCGCCCCTGCGCAACCAGGCCTCACTGCTCACCTTCCGCCACCGGCGTGTCTCTAAAAGGGCCCACCACGTTCCGGAGGGATCTCCAAGCCTGGTGCCCGCCACCATGGCACCCTCCACATCATGCAGCCCCGCACCGCGGGCCACCAGGTCACACACATGATTCTGGGTCTTGATTTCGCAATGGCAGAGACCACATCAGTGCACACTGCATCATCGCTGGCTGCATACCCGTACAGCGCTTGAGGTGCCACTAACTCTGTGAACTGCGAGGCAACGCCACGTCGCGGGAGGCCCGCCCTGCCCGCTGGCTCAGGCCTACACTGCGGTCCACTAGGGCTCACACTAATCCTTGCCAGTCCAGACCACCAGGACGGCGCATCATCGCAGGCTGCACACCCGCTCAGCACTTTAGGTGCCCCTATCTCACTGCACCGCAAGACACCGTCCCGTGGCGGTGTGCCTGTGCCTGCCGCAGTGTATCCGGTGCCACCAAGTCTGTGCACCGCTAGCCATGGACCCTTAATGATTGAGTCCCGTGGTGCGGACGCCATCATGTCACCCCTGGCACTGGACAATGTGAGGTGGCAGGGCCCTAGGCCCTCATGCATACATGAGAACTACACGGAGACACTCAGTCAGAGAGAGTGGAAATGACGTCCAGCACGTGCGCCAGGCCCTTTTTATTGGCAGGTCACATGTCCTGTGACGCCTGTGCTGGATGGGTGTGGTGTGGGTGTACACCAGCCATGAGGGAGTGGCTGTGGCATGCTGACAACTAGACCTGTGAGCTGCAGATCCCAACAGTGAAGACCTGGGACATGTAGCATTTTCGTCCCCCCGTGTGCGTAATTGGAGTGGGCTGTCCTGGCGTATGACAGTCCAGCGTAAGGGTGTGAACAATGACCCCGGGTCTCTGGGCGTGGTTACGTCCTGGGCTGGACAAGGAAGTGACTAATGGATGTGTCTCTGTTGTAGTGTCAGCGCCACCCGGACCGCAATCGGCAATGTGTCACCCTGTGACAGAAGTCCCACAACATGGGCAACATGGACGTAAGGGGGAATCACTGACCATACATTCATCCATACTTCCACACTTGAAAGATCATAGACATGACACATCTTTGTGAATATGAATGTTTATTGCACATTCAAGGGAGTGTTGCAGCTGGAGCAGTACAGGGCCATGCCAACCCCACTTCACATTGTCGGCCCGTGGAGGGCCAGCCAGAGTCCTTCAGGGAATGACAGGTACATCAGGAGAGGAGGACTTCAGTCCGCAGTCTGATAGCTGTGTCATTTGTGACCAAACAGAATATGGCAGTCCATGTTGAGGTCCAAGGTGAGTGTCGCAGAGTGCATCGGGGGACAGTGGAAGGTGATGATGCAGAGGGCAGAACCAAGCAGAAACAGGCCACATGGCGGAGATGAATGCTACTGCGTCCTCCTGACCACGATGGCAGATTCATCCACATCTTTGTCCTCTGCTGTTGCATGTGCCTCACATGTGGGTGGTGGTGTTCTGTCTCCAGCACTGTGTGGCACTGACACATCAGGGGCCGGAGATGTGGATGGGGTGGTAGCAGCAGCATGCATCAGCGCCAGGCCTTGTGGCAGCAATGCCATGAGGAGGGTCTTCAGGGCATTGAGGGACCCAGCTACCTCTCGCTGGTGTGCAGCCGTGGCAGCCGCTCTTTCCGCCTGCGTCCGCTCCATGTTCTCCATGATCCTCCGCATGTGTCCCAACTCCCAGGCGAGATCGCTGGAGGCACTCTGACTAGACAGTTGTTCTTGTCGCAGAGTCAGGACTCTAGCGATGTCAGCCAGGGTCCGTTGGAGAGCATGGAGCGGACTGTGAGTGTCCGTTAGGGACTGTGAGTGGTCCCTGATGGGACTTAGACACCCAAATATGGCGTATAGTTTGGCTGCCATGCGGTCGACCCCCACCTGCACCTGTTCAGCCAGCTTCTCCTGGCACCCCAACACACGTCGTTGGAAGGCCATGTGTTCGTCGTGGGGGTCCTGGGAGGCAGCCGTGGTGGTGGGTGCTGACTGCTGTGTGTGCTGTGCAGGGGGTGGGTTCTCCTTGTGGCAGCTGGGCTGCCCTGATCCTGGAAGTGGGCTGCGGAGGCTCTCCACGAGCTGTTGGAGGGCGTCGGAGTCGAAGGTGTGGTGGTCCTCTTCGTCATCAGAGAAGAGAGGTTCGGACTGCTCTGCAGGAGGTGTTGGATTTCCCCCTGCAATGTGAAGGGGAGATGCAGTTTAACATCGTGTTCATATGTATGTTGACGCATTGTACATGTTTACATTCAGACTGCATGACAGTGTACATTGTGACTGTTTGGGGGGAGCTGCCTATTTGATGCGGGACAGTGGACATTACGACTACATCACGGATGTGTGTTTGTACTTGTACATTGTCAACTCACATTTCCCTGCAGTGCCAAATGTGATTGGCCAGTTTCTACGCACATGCGGCACCAGTTGTGTCCTCTGTTCTGTTGTGGACGTGTTGCGGTTTGTACCACATCGTTGTCAATGTTGATGTGCTCTGCATGTAATGTGTGTGTGCCGCATTTTGGGAGTCACCCCTGCAGCTCTGATTTAGCTGCCCTTATCCCTTTCATGCGGTGTGCCTCTGGGTTCTGTGCTTATGCAGTGCTGAGATGTTGCATACCTGTGTGCATTGGTCTCTTGGTGGGAGTTGTGGGGCTGGGGCATGGTTTGTCCACAGATGTGATATGCTTCATTGTGCATGTGTGCCATTGTGCCCATCTCCCCCCGTCCCCCCAGTCCCTGGTGGTTACTCACCCTGTTGCTGTTGTGTCCGGTCATGTTGAGCAGTGTCCGGTCCCCCAACTCCTGCCACCGTCTCGCCACTGATGACTGTGGACACCATTTCCTCCATCTCGACCAGCTCCTCCTGTGGCGCTGGACTCCCACCTCCAGTCTGCATTGCTGCCTTCCGGTTGTTTGCGAGTTTCAGCTTGGTTTTGCGCTTCACATCATTCCAGCGCCTCTTGACCTCGTCCATTGTCCTCTTCAGCACTCCGACTGCATTCACCTTGTCCACGATGGTCTGCCATATTCCATTTTTAGTTGCCAGTGACACAGTGGAGGTGACTAACAGTGGTTGATGGTGTTCTATCCCCTCCGTTATCAGGATCCTGTTTTCCTGCGGACTGAACCGCTTCTTCCTACTCTTCTTGTCCTTGCCCTTCCCTGACCCCGAGGTCCCTGACTGTTCCTCCGGGGGGGCTTGTGGGGTTCTGGTTGTCCTCTGTACTTGCTCCGGATGCCTCCATTGTGCTTCGCTGTTGTTTGGCTTTTGTTGGTATGTTTTTTTTCTACTTTTATAGTGCATTTTCCTGCATGACGCGTGGGAATTGCAGGCCTGTGGCTGGCTTTCGTAGATTTTTGTATCGTGATTGGCGTCATCGCTACTATTTTCGCGTTTTTGCGGTGTCGCGTTGTTTTTAACACGTTCATTTGACGCGTTGTCGTGTGACTATCGCATGGTACCGCCGTGTTGTGAATACCACGTTGACACGGAGTTGTTTTCCCACGATAGACTGCGATGTGAAGGGTTGCGTTAAGCTACACTTGCGGTGGTTATCACACGTTCTTGAGAATATGCCCCAAAGACGGCTGAAAAATCTGCTTTCCTTTAGCTGTAATTCAAACACATTAGCATACACCCTCTCCATATGTCTGTAATGGAAGACCCTATTGTAAGTAGTCAGCATTTGGGCCAAGGTTTGCAGGCCAATCTCATGCCAGAACTAAAACCTGCCACCACCATATGGGCAAATTTCTGCCTCATACTGCCAGCAAATTGGTCCACATTGTAAAGGAGTTAAACAGTACTTCTAGACATGGATAGGCTTATACCTTCTCCATGATCTTTTCTTTTATAAAAATGGTTTGGTTTTCATTAACTTTGGAACTGCCATGAGGATAATTGATTTAGAAACGTTTGTGTCCACTCTAAATTTCTATGAATGACATATGGATTTGATCACCGACTTTAGGTCGTCAGGTATCCTGGTCATAAGGACTGTTAGGTATCCTGGTCATAAGGACTGTGTCATTGGTACACAATAAAACAGGGGTAGACTTCCTGTCCAGTTTTGGGGTGTCCTGAGCTCTCCTTTGCAAGACTGCCTCAAACTGATAAGTGTAAAAATAAGAGGAGCCGGGACACACATCTGGTGAGCTCCCCTCCCTGAGCAGAAACTTTCTATATACTCCCTGCTTGGACCATACCTTACTCTTGTGGAAAAACGTCAATGCAGGCATCAACTGTGGCTGTATCCTCTTGTAGTAATTCCAAAAGTAACCATAGCTCATTCTTTTACCCAATCAAATGGCACCGTGAGATCCTTAGATCCTCTCTGTAGGACTGTTTAATTAAAGACCAGCAGATGTAAATTAAGATATGGTTTCCAACCAGGCCTAAAGCAGTAGCGAGATTGTTCCAAAATTACTCCCTCTTCTGCCCACTGTTGCAACCGCTTCAACAGAACCCTTCCAATTATTTTAACTGTGAGGTCTATCAGGGTAGTAGGACATAAGTACCTAAGGTCCCCAATCTCAACTTTTCAAACACTAATGTCAAACATAAGTTACAAATAGAACCTCTACTGCCAGCATTCGGGGCATTTGCAAAGATTGGATCCCAAAGGACAATGTTTGATTTAAGAAGGGCCATGAGGACTCAGTCAGGGCTAGGGCTTACCAGAGGGATTAGGCTCTAATTCTTTCACAAATTCAGACAGAGAAATCCAATCTCATATAAGGTGTAAGTGAAATATCAGCAACTGAATCACCATCAAGGAAGCTGTATACATTAGAGAAGTAACCCCCTTCTTTGCTGTGATATTAGCTACAAGAGTATGACAGCTATCCATCTGAAACAATGGTTTATTAATGGTTGTATGTTGGAACAACGAGTTCCACAACCACGACTTCCCTAACAACGAGGTCGCAACCATGACCTCGTCTAAACCACAACTTTTTTTTACCACGCATTCCTTTACCACGTTTTTTCGTGTTAAAGAAATGCGTGTTAAAAAAAATGCTTTTCTACTACTACTCCGATCACCCCAAACCCTCCTGCCCCTTAAAAATGAATTCGCCCCACACCCTTTTAACAAACACTAAAACGAATCCCAAACCCCTACCCCTAAAAACGAACTCAACCCCCTTATTACTAATTCTACCCTCTTAAAAATAATCACGATCACCCCCACCTCCTAAAAACGAACTCAACCTCTTTTATTCTAATTCCCCCACACCATATAAACAAACATAGCGCCATAAAAACGAATCCCAAGCCCCCACACCCTAAAAACGAACTCAACCCCCATAAAACTAATCCCCCCACCCTATAAATAAGCACGATCACCCCCAACTCCTAAAACCATACTCAACCCCTTATAAACTAATTCCTCCACCTTAAAATTTAATACGATCATCAACGCCCCCTAAAAACGATCTTTACTCCCTACAAACTAATCCCTCCCACACCTTCTAAACTAACACGATCACCCATACCCCCTAAATACTAAACCTAAAGCCCTCAAAACTAACCCCAAACCCCTCCACCCCCTAAAAATTAACCCCTCTTACCTGTTCCTCTGCAACTGCAACTGCGACGCTCCCCCGAACTCCGCCCTGCCCGAACACTAGACCGAATCAGCCTTAACCACGCACATGCGTGGTTAAGGCTGAGTCGTTGTTCGGGCAGGGCGGAGTCCCGCTTTCGTGACTCCGGAACTCGTTGTTCCGGAGTCGTTGTTCAGGATGTTTCCCTTTATTAATTACTTTCCAGAAGGATTCTCCCACACGTGTTTCCTTATAACTTCCTCTGTTCAATAATGGCACTCTTGGACATCCCCCTGTATTGGATACCCTATTCTTCACACCCTAGAGAACATTTTAAGGCTCAGTGTAAGTTACTGTTAAGAAATCCATGTGAATCGTTAAACCATTCATGGAGCTTATGGAGCAATCATGTGCCAGAAGGGGTTTTTAGCTCCTTAGAAATACTTAATGTAGTGGAATGAAATGCCTTCTTCTCTAAACAGTATAAATGTTGCTTAGAGAAGTGTCTATGTCCTGTTATGTTACATTTTCAGGATCTCTGTTTCCCTTGCTGAACCTAGTCCCTCCATCTATGACAAGTCTTCTTCGTGAGATGATTACAGCATGTCTATACGTGGTATGTTGCAACGGATAATGGAATGTTATTAGGCTAGTGTCGCTTGGGTTATTTGGGTCATTCCATATTTTACTATTCTATGTATTTGATCCCATGAGACAAACACAGTTGATGAGGGAAGAACAACCTCTAGCAGTAAAAGTTGCCTCCAGCATGACATTTTTCAGGACATTAGTGTTTGTTTTAGTAGGATTTTTCATTCCTAATAGATGATGCAACATTTCCTCTGGGAATCAACTTTTTGTGGATCAATTATGTTTATTTAAGCCACAGTGAAGCTTTGACAATACAGCAGATTGCCTGCAATCAGTAAGGTCCAGCAGCGTGCAATAAGTAGATAAGCAAATGCACACAGCTTTCCGTCTGCAACCCTCAGGCCGGCAGCAGTACTGGGGCATATATATTTTTTTCCCCGGAGTTTTATATAGCGCGAACTTGACCCGAAGGTATGGGGTACCAGAGCGCTTTACATGAGCAGTAGTTATGTTACACAAGGACACATTCATTTTTGTTAGGCACAGGGAGATTAAGTGATTTGCCCAGAATCACATGATGTTGAGCGTCATTGCCGAGACTCGAACCTGGTTCCCCCATCTTAGATCGACCGCACTAGCCCGTTCGGCCACATCCTCTCCCCATATTAATTATAAAGAATACAAGCAAAACCCAAACAACCCCCCCACACTCCCAAACTTTCATATAATGAAGCTAAGTGGTCAGTCTTAGGAATCAATCATGTCTAAAGTCCTTAGAGCAGGCAGCCTGGGGGGATAAGATAAAGGAGGTCGCTGTTGACGGTTGGGTTGGAGGTAGCAATCAAATGATTTTCAGATAGGTAGGCACACCAATTCATTGAATTCCAAAGAAAGAATGCAGAGAAAGGGGGCCCATTTCATGACATAAGCATCAATCCTCCGGTTGACTGGTAGGGATAACTTCTCCATCCCCAATATGAACCAGAGTACATATAACCAATTGGTTTAATGAGGGCTCTTGTCAGTGCCCCAGAGAGCGAGGAATACTTGGTGTGCCACGCTCAGTGCAAGTGTGGTATGTTTTCTTTGGTGGGATTGAAGTGGAAACATCTGAGGATTGTGCATGCCGGAAATCCAGGAATTGAGGTATCAAAAGCGCAATCAATGTAGTCAAGGACTTGAGCCCAAAAGCGGGTGAGCTTCGGGCAATGCCATAGGAGATGGATCAATGTCCCTGTCCCCCAACAGCCCCTCTAACATTCTTTTGAATGTTCAGCATTCCAGGAACCAAGTCATGCAGGGGTCAAGTACCAATAAGATATGATTTTGTACGCAGCATGTTATGAGCAGGGTGACAAGCTCTATGATGGATGTCAGCCCATTTGTCATCAGTAAACGCCCTGCCAAGTTCATCTTCCCATCTTCTCTGTCTGACAGAGTGAATGGAAGTGTCTCTGTGACCCAAGAGACCGTATAGTTCAGTTATGAGGTGCCTATCATTTCTCTTGAGTAATAACCATTTTTCAAAAGGTGTCAAGGGTCTCTCTGCGCGTGGCCTGACTGAGGGCTGCATCACCCAGTGTCGAACCTGAAGGTAGTGCATGTGATTTGCCTCCTCCCTTGTAGGTCAAATAGAGAACCAATCCGTTGGCATCCACCTTTTTGTCATCGTCAGAACCTTTCTAGCTGCAGTCCTGGGGTGAAGTCTGGATTATCTATAATTGGGGTCTTTGGGGAGGGGAAGGGCATTACACCTGCTTTGGCCACCACTGGGTCCCACACATGGAATACTGAGCCCGTAACCAGTGAAGAATAGAGTTCCCAAGCCCTATATTTCCGAGGAAGCCAAGGTTCCTTCCACATGTGGGAGCCCGCCTCTGCCTAGTCCATGAAGCACCAGTGCTTCTCAGTGAGTGGCCTGTTCCATTCTCTTTAAAAAAGTAGTTGGGAGGCTTGATAGTAATGACGTAGATAGGGTACTGCAAGACCTTCTCCGTGTGCAGGGTGGAATATAAGATGTTGGTGAAGACGAGGTTTCTTTACCCCCAAAATAAATTTATTAATACCAATTTGCATCAATCGAAGTGAGTATTTTGGTGGGGTCAAAGGTAGTGCTTGGCAGAGGTAGATGATATGTGGCAAGGTGATCATTTTTACGGCAGCGATTCTGCCAAGCCAGGAGAGACCAAGGTGTTCCCAGTTGAGAATATCTGATCAAATATGTTTGGACAGAGTGGTATAGTTAAGGGAAATAGTTTTAGAGATGGAGTTCGCCAACTTGATGCCTAGGTAGGGATTAAAGTCTGAGGCCCAGTCAAATGAAAATTGGGAGCGTAATAGGCTTTCATCGGGGGGTAAGACCAAGAGATTTAGTATTTGTGATTTTTGCATATTGAATTTGAAGCCCGAAAGGACCCCGAAAGTTAGGAGCTCTACAACTAAGGCTGAGAGAGATGTCAGAGGGTTTGTAATGGGCAGGATCACAGCATCAGTGTATAGGCTGATGAGATGCTGTCCTCCTCCAAACTGGACACCAGAGATATCAGGGTGGGATCGTATGTATTGGGAAAGGGGCTCCATATATAAAGCAAATAGAAGGGGGGAGAGTGGGCAACTTTGGTGCGTACCGCGGCGGACGGGGAAAGTTTGAGATGAGAGTCCATTGACACGCAACGACGCCCTAGGTGAGCTATAAATGCTTTTGATCCTTTGTAAGAACCTATCACCAAAGCCAAAGAGCTCCAGGGTCTTAAAGAGGTAAGGCCAATGGGCTCTGTCATATGGCTTCTCTGCGTCTATAGAGAGGAGCAGGGCTGCTTGTTGTGATCGGGATATTTTATCAAGGAGATGGTACAGGCTTCTTGTGTTATCTCCACATTGGTGCGCCGGTATAAAGCCAGCCTGGTCTGCGGAGATCAGGCCTGGCATGAGAGGTTTAAGGCAATGGGCAGGCATGCTTGTGAACAATTTGGAATCGGCACTGAGAAGAGATATGTACGATCCTCAAAGCGTGGGTTCTTTACCTGGTTTGGGAATAACCAAAATTGATGCTTCTAACATGGAGTCTGTAAGGGAACCTGTGGTGGCAAAGGAATTAAACATTTGGATGAGGTCCAGTGCTAGTTCTTATCAGAAGGTTTTGTAAAATTGGGAGGGGAAACCATCGAGCCCTGGGGACTTCATTAGTTTTAGACAAGCTATAGCCAAGGCAACCTTTTCCATGCATATGGGTTTGTCGAAGGAGTCAGCAGTCTGGGTTGGGAGGAAGGTCGGTGGGCATTTGGCAAGGTAACCCAAGGGGTCCAAGGAAACCCTTGATGGGTCTGTGTAGAGGGTGCTGTAGAAATTTTGAAATGCTTCTGCAATCTGTGGGTCGGAGTGTGCATCTGTGGTCGGGGTAGGACTAATCATTTGTATAGATTCAGAATTAATATTGCCTCTCAAGCTGTGTGCAAAGATTCGACCAGTTAGATAGAACTTATGTTTGAGATGGGCTAAGGTGTACTCTGCCCAATCTAGAGCTAATCTTTTGAGGAGCAAGCGTGTTTTTTCTAGCTCTCTCCAGACCCGAGGTGCCCAGTGCGTTTGTAGATGGCTTCGAGGACTTTTTGCTCAAGAGTGTTTTGTTTCTCCTTACGGGTGCGATTTTCAGGCGCAGATATGGCAATAAATTCCCATCAGACTACCAGCTTCAGCATTTCCCAAAGGGAAGTCAGAGTTACCTGATCATTATCATTGGTCTGGAGATAATCTGGGACTGTCTTGCGACTAGCTCTAACCATCGAGGGGGACTGGAGTAGTGTACCTCTGAGATGCCAGAGTGAGGGATTTGACTGCCAGGTTTCAATACGCACAGTGAGGGTCAGGGAAGCATGATCTGATAATGATCTGGGAGCTATGGAAGAGTTGCACACCAGTGTCTGAAAGGTTGGAGTCGCTAGAAAATAATCAATATGGGTGTAAGTTTTATGCGCTGCAGAGGAATAAGTGTAGTCCTGGGAGCTCGGGTGTTAAGTCCACCAGACATCACCCAGACCACAATCTACCAGCCAGCAGGGTATCCCCTGTGCCAAAAAGGCCACTGTGTGGTCCGAGCATTGGCCGGAGCAGTCAAAGTCATTGTCCATTACAACTTTTGAGTCACGCCCGACCAATATGGCAGTATCTGGGTTCTGAAGGACAGGGGAGAGGGCTTCAGTAAGGAAGGGTTCCTGGCGCTCATTAGGTGCGCATATATTCGGCAGGGTAAAGTGGAAGGTCCCAAGTCGTATTCTATATGCGAGCAATAGACCTTTATATTTTGTCACTTTAGTCACTATGTCTCCCTTAAAATTCCTAGGCAAAGGAAAGCTAAAACCCCATGCTTAGAGGAGCTAGGACACCATAACAGGCAGAGTAACCAGCGGAATTGCATATGGTGAACGTCCTTAGACAATAAATGCATCTTCTGAAGAAGGCAAATGTCTCTGCCTGAGCACTCAATTAGGGACAGTATTGCCTTCCGTTTAGTAGTAGTATTGTTAAGGCCTCTGACATTGAGGCTTGTTATTTTAAATTCCAGGGCAGTCATTTAAAAGAATGCTAGGTAGTAGAAGATGTGGGAAAATGAGTGTTGTATGTGGACCAAGCAGGATAAAGGTAAAGTAAAGGTGTTCCAGTCAGGCTGTGTGAAGTGAAGGAATAATAACCCCACCAACAGATCGCAAACAACAACAACATAACCGACACAATTATTTGTAAAGGTCCATGAATGATGGGAGTCTGCATAGTCGACTAGGCCAGGGACGGAGAGGTGATGGCAAACACTTCCTTGGTGACAGGAGCCTCTCCAACACCCGAGGCCGCCATCAGGTCGAAAGATGTACTGGGTTAGCGAAGGTAAACAAGTAGTGAGCCATCCATATGGGGTGTCGTCGGGTGGTCGTGCTGCTCATGCCCGATGCCAGTCTATCCAGGACAGCCTGGTATACCTGGGCATGCTCTGCTGGGCAAGCGCAGGGCTGCCGTTGGAGCTTCCCCACCCTCTGCCATGATGGTGCCAGTGTCGGGGAGCCGCAAGACGAGCCAGAGTTAATAGACGAGGGAGACTTCGTAGAAAGGCACAGCACGTGGCGAGCATCTTTCAGGAATCGAAGTTGGTGGAGTTGACCATCCCAACGAAAGATAAGCCTGAAGGGATGATCCAAGCCGCAGGACACCTCCATAGAGCTCAGAATCTCAGTCACTGGTATGAACTCCCTGCAGCGCAGAAGGGTAGGAAGGGAGATGCCGTGGATGAGACCTATCATGTGGCCTCTAAAGCTGATGGGTTGCCTGGATCTGGCAGCTCTCAGAATGTATTCTTTTATCTGGAAAAGATAAACACAGGCTAAGATATCTGCAGACTTGGCTGCAGGGCCTCCGGATCGGCCAACTCTATGGACTTTGTCCAGATGAAGTTCAGCATCAGCCTCCTAATTTAGAATGTGAAGAAAAATCCTCAGTGTGTATTCTATAATGTCAGAGCCCTCCGTCCTCAATGGGACCCCCCCTGAGGTGGATATTATTGCTGCAGGATTTGTTTTCAAGGTCCTCTGCTTGGGACCTTAAGTCGTCTTGTTGCTCGTGGAGGCATATAATTTCCTGTTGCAGCATCTCGTCTTCCTCCTCCCGTGAAGTAGCAGCATCCTCTAGTGTAGAGACACGATCTCCAAGTGAGGACATATCCTGGCATAGTTCACAAAGATCTTGTGAGAGGGCCTTCTTAAGTGTTTGGAGATACGCCTTCAGGGAGTCAAAGAGTGAAACTAGAAATCCCTGAGTTACTGGGGCATGGTCATCATCCGCCACCTCCTCCGACCAATGGCGGATGGGAGATTGGGAGCTAGATGCCACGTTCTTGTCTTGAGCTGGGGTAGAGCGAGTAAGCATGTCTCTAATTGACTGGTCCTTCTTGCTCTTGGAAGATGACATCGCGAGGAAGGGCAAGTAGAACGGAGAGAGGCCGGATCAGTATGGGCCTGTAGGAAGCCAGAAAAGTAGGCACTCCTAGTGTGAGGCTTGTTAGTGGGATTCAGGAGGTGGTCGCCGAGATGATAAAATTGTGTGCTGCTTAGAGTAGCACTGATAGAAGGGCAGTGTCTGGAGGGGGGGCGAAGATAGTGTTGGGGGAAGAATGTAGATGTCCCGCGTTGCTTCAGATGGGTAGCAGCAGGCTGTGGTCTACAAACCCAAACCAACAACACAGGCCCACCAAGCAGCAGCTGGTGAGGGAAGGGGCCCACGGCATCCAGGTACCCACGACAGTATGCCCAGCTACCACTCATGTCGAGCAGACTCCATTCGCAGGGCAAGGAATAGCATTGGCAATGCAGTGGGCAGGGCTGCCGTAGGGATGGGGCCACCTCAGGACCACAACAAAAGCAGATGGAGCAAGAGTCACACGGGGCCCGGCGTTCGGCGGCCCCCGGCCAGGAAGCGAAGGTGTCTGCCAAAAAGGCTCCCCAGGTCGGTCCAACAGATGTGTGGTAGCAGGCCCCAATCACCAGGTCTGGAGCGGCTGAACCACCCCCTGCAGCAACCAGGGCCCCAGTAGCCCCTCAGCCGGGGCCACTGGGCAGACTAACGAGAGTGCATCCTGTTGCAGGGTCTCTCCTTCGGCCGAGTGTTTGCAGAGCCAGGGCAGTGAGGGCCAGCAGTAAGGGCCTAGACATCTGCCATTTTAGCCCCTGAGGGGCTTGGCTGGATCAGGGGTTGCCAAAGGAGCCAAGAGTCCGATGCAGCTTTCAAAATGCAAGAGCACTGTCAGTGTGGTATCGGCTCCCTGGAAGAGTCGGTGATGCCGGCCTGGAGCCCGGCAGGGCACTAATTACATGGTATAAGGCAGCAGAGACACAGGAGCAGCGTCCTCCTCCGCCGCCATCTTGGCCATGTCCCCATCTTGGCCATGCTCCCATCAACTTTTTTTATAGTAAATTTGTGTAGCAAATGCAAACTTAACAGGTACTTTAAAGGCCAAATCACCCCTTGTTTCTCCATAATTTAGCATTGAATTCCTATACCAAAATTACAGTTGGAATTCCACATGTACTGCTTTGGTCAATATTCATGTATTTGTTCCAGGATACTTATTGAACAGCCATGAAAAGTAAATAAAGATGAGCCAAAATAATTGTATAATTTAATTAGCAGATATCTACCACACCTCTTAACCTTTAATGCTAGTGACTGGATATTTAGGCACCCCGTCTTTCAAACTGAGATTTTACAGCTTAGGGATACCTTGATCCAGTTTATAGTCCACCATTAGCTCCATTCTCATAGAGGCATCAGTTTCCTCATTTCTTCCATTTTCTTGTTTTTCATGTTTTTGGGATGTCTTTTAACGGCACTATCCATTGAATGCACTTTACTCTAGGGGGCGGTTTGCTGGTATGATTTTTTCAGCTCATTGCTGTTACCTTTGCATTGCTACATCATTGGTATCTGTTGCACCTTTCACTTCATTTTGTTCTTCATCTTTTTTTGTTGCGTTTGTACTTGCACTCATCTAACTTGTTCAGTGCATTTGCAGTAGGCATTTTATGATTCATAGCAATGAAACTATGTAATACTGAACCACATGCCTTTTGGTTTGTAGTATTGTTATTCATTTGTTTTCCTTGATTTTAGTGTTTATTTCAGCTTAACTGTTTATATTTTGCCTAATAAATTTGTCCAGAAAAAAGGAAACTGGCCATGATTAAGGTTCTGTGATGCTGGAAACGTCTAACCTCATTCTTCTTAGTTGGGTCTCACTGTCTCTTGGACCTGTGACTTGATTACTATTTTCAATTTCTCTTCTAGTCTAGAATAGGTCCAATTTAAAATTCTTATTAAGCACCTATTCATTCCTAAAAAGGTTGTAATTTTCACATGTTTATACATTTAATAAACCATTCACATTCCAGCTGACCTACATTGATCCACATTCCCCTCCATGACTTAAATCATGGCAAACAATTCACCCCTTATATTCCACCATGTCTAGAAACCAAAATATTTATTGGTTAGCAGCTCATTCCAGAAACCATTGGTTATTTTGGGACATTTCAGAAGGTATATAAAGGATTGGTTTCCCTCACAGCACCTACACTTTTTCCTCAATGCAGTACCACCTCTGCTACAGCTAGCATGGGCTCAGGAGATGAGCAAAGGTCAGAAACCAGGGAGGTAGCAGAAATGTGCTCTGCGGTCCAGGTCTCCCTTTGCCATGAGTTCCCAGAAACTGTAACTAACTAGGGACAAACACTGCACTACAAGGGAGAGGCTGAGCCTCATGCAGCACAAGTATACTATATCTTCTTCACCTGTTGGTGGGCAGAAGAGGCTGGGCTGAGCCATAGCTCTTTTCTTTGAATTTTAAATTATTTATTTTAAGTTATACATGACCATGTTTTAATTGAGCCTGCATATTGTTCCCAGAGGGGCAAATATGTGGTACAGAATGGCATGAACGTCAATTCATCAAAACGCCAGAGGTAGCAGAAGTGACATCACATTCTATTTGACCTTTACGTTCACTTACACACATGCTTCCACATGCTCACACAAAAACACATACACACACTCTTTCTCACATAAACGCATTCTCACATGCACACAGCACACATTTAAAAGCATTTTTTACTTACCTCAGCTGCCAGGGAGGGTCATATTCCAGATAATTTTATTTTTGATTACACTGATATTAAAGAATATATTATTCACTATTAGTGTAATAACAAAAAGCAAAAAGATTGGAGCCCCAACCAATGTCAATAAGGGCCTGCTGCCTCTGTGTTCCTGGCACTGGTTTTGCTACCTCTGAGACCAGGGGTCGCAAATGGAGTGCTAAGGGTTGCAAGGGGCAAGCGAGGAGTTGCAGCTGCGATCCCTGGTGACCCCTATTGGACGTCCATGGAGAATGGACAATAGGAAAGCAAAAGTGTTTCTACCTTCCTAAGGCCTTCAAAAAGTACAACCTAAAAGAGAAAGACGGCATGACCATATTGCTGGCTGAAGTGGATGTCCCAATAAATAAGCAGACAGTCTCTGACATTTCTCCCGATGGCCAAAGAATGGGTTTGCAGTCACAAAGGGAAAGGCGGTGTATGAAAAAAAGAGTTGGGTATATTGTGGTGAAATTCATGCAAACATTGCCCTTTCCAATTAACACTAAGGGCCTGATTTAGAACTCGACGGACAGGTTATTCCACCACTGTGCCACCACCAAATGTGAATGCTCGTGGGGGTAGGGGTGGTGGGAGGGGTCATATGGATCCACGATGTCGAGCAGCTGGTGCTTCTGATGACCACCCAAACCTCTCTCGGGTAATCTATGCCTATGAGGGTTACCAGGGAGAAATGGGCCAGGTCATACAAATCCTCAGAAACATCGGGCAGCTGCAGGCAGAAAAAAACCAATGTTTGGGCCGGTTCAACAACCAAATGGATGACAATATTGGGGTGCTGCGAGATAATGGTACCAGCCTCCACCAGATCGCTACTCACCTAAGCACACCTCCCTGTGTGCCCACAACATCTCCTGCTACTACATCTGCACAAGCCACAGGGAGGGACGTTGAGTCAGGCAGAAAGTCCCCAGTACCCCAGGAGCCTGAAGCTGTGGTTCCCCCACCCAAACGTGGGGTGGGGCATCTGAGGAAACATCAGTGAGAGTCGGATGGCAATGCACCACCCCCAGGAAGTGAAAGGGTGCCCTTGATATCATCCAGTGTGTGCCAAGCGTTCGCTTTGTTGACTGTCAAAAACAACTGTCCCACATCTGATCGAGGGTCAAAGTTGGACTTTGGACTTGAATAACTGTGGCTTATCTCTGTTGGATTTCATCAGCAAACACTATCAACTCCAATCTGCACTTAATTTTTTGTTGTGAGCACACCACCATTGCGTGGCTTTAATTTTGCACTATTTTTTCTAAATAAACTACTTTACACAGCAATACTTGCTCATGTTGTGACTTCAAATTCAAAATGTACATATTGTGATCACCCTCTAATCATAATGATGAAAGTGTCAACAACCTAGTAGTAAACTAAGTGCCCGTGAGTAAATGGACTTTTGCACAGCATGATAGATGTACAAAACTAGGTTTTCAGACACACTGTAGTATACGGTACATATTCACTGGAAGTCAATTGTCTACACAGCTACCACCACTTGCCAGCCCAGTAAACGATACTTGTCAGCCAACTAGTTCATCATGCTGAAACTTTGATTTGAACATGTTTGGATGTGTGATATCAGACAAGGCACACCTCAATGTGGAACACATTTTTACTGTCCAGATAAAACCTGGTGCCTGAACACAAAGTAAAATCACATCACACAGTACTGAAAGACACTAATAACAAAATCACCAGACTATCAGGTCTGTAGGAAGTGCGTGCCAGGGAGTTCCACAAAATTTCCATGTCGGTGTCTGTCACAGCATCATGTGTCTGGTGAGGTCAATACTTGTAAATCCACTCTGTAGATGACATGCCAATGTACCCTGGTAAAAAAGCATAAAGAACAGAGTTTAGCAATCAGAAATAAGGTAGCACAAGTCAGATAATTATGATATCTCAAGCACAGCAATGTCATTGTAAACACTAGCTAGGCTTCACTGAGACACTGTCAATGTAAATTTGACCATTCTAATAACCAGTCTTCGAAAAAACTTCAGGACACTTATCATACACTCTCAAGCATACATACACATTGTCCACCAGCTACACAACAACAAGATATGGTGGTTAGTCACCTCCTCTCGTTGCATACTTACAGTCATGTGAAAAAGTTGTGGATAAGCTGTAGTCTCAAATCCACTCCATAATCATCATTACCACTGTCATCATGGCCTAGTCCTAGATCCTCCATCGCTGGCACCTGCTGGCCTCCTTCGTCTACTATCAGAGGTATGCCCTTACATATTGCTACGTTGTGTAGCATGCATCGAGCCACGATTATTTGGCACACCTTTGCTGGGGCATACTGGAGGGCTCATCCTGTCTTATCCAGACAGCGGAATCTCGACTTCAGGAGGCCAAAAGTCCGCTCCACTATCCGCCTGGTCCGTTCATGAGCCTCATTAAAGCGCACTTCTGCTGGGGTGACTGGGATGCGCAGTGGTGTCAGTAACCATTGCTGGTTGTGGTGTCCGGAGTCTCCTACATTGAACACAGAAAATAGTTCAGTTGTCTAACAACATATCACTCTCTGACATACAAATAACACACACTACAACATCCACACACAACATCACCTACCAACAAGCCCGGCCCGGTCATGTTGCAGTTGACTCATCAAATGGGGTATGATGCTGATACGCAGGATATATTTGTCATGTGCAGAACAGGGAAACGGGCACAGATGTGTGAGATGCACATGTCAGCCAAATACACCTCCTGGACATTGATGAAGTGGAAATCTTTGCGGTTGCGATACGCTTGTTCATTGGCCTGTGGTGGTATCAACGCAACATGAGTGCCATCAATAGATCCAATTACATGGGGTGTCCATCCTAATGCACAGAAATCACCCTTGATGTCAGACAATTCTCCAGGTTTAGGAAACTTGATGTAGTGGTCCATGTAATGGGTCAATGCCTGCAACACGTCACAAAGGACATTACTCAAAATGGACTAGGACATTCCATCCGATGTTGTCACTCTGTACTGGAATGTTCCTGTGGCAAAGAAATGTAATGTTGCCATCACCGTCACCTTGGGGGTTAGTGCTGTTGGATAAGCGCACTGCAGCTGCAAATGAGGTGACAACTGCTGGCACAACTCATCAATTGTTGCCCTTGTGAAACTGTATTTCTTGATGATGTCTCGTTCTTCCAATGTTTGTAGTTCTGGAAATGGCATGTACACAGTAGGCTGTCTGTCACCTCCTCTGCGATACCTATGTGTAGAGTGTATACACAGTTGGTGTTAGTTCACAATGTACCAAGCAACATGCACTTGGGAAGGCCTCTAAGGGCTGCAGCACTTATTGTACCACCCTTAGAGGCCCTGTACCGTTACACACACACACTACCATTGCAGGCTGTGTGTTTTGGTGCAGAGCAACGTGAAGAGTCGCAATGGCACTGTGTGCCATGCCTACAATCCACTGCCCTGGCATAGGTAAGCCACCCCTCTAGCTGGGTGCACTATACCAGTGGTGAGCCCAGTACCCCTACAGTGTCTAAGTCAATTCTTAGACATTGTAAGTGCAGTAATGCCATAAAGATTATATGGTCTGGGAGGTTGTCATTACGAACTCCACAGCACCATAATGGCTTTACTGAAAACTGGGAAGTTTGGTATCAAACTTCTCAGCACATTAAACCCACACTGATTCCAGTGTGGGATTTAATGAAAAAATGCACTCAGAGGGCATCTTAGAGATTCCCCCTGAAAAACGACCAAACTCTAGTGTCCTGGCTGAGTGGCTGCACACCAGCTGCCACCACTAGACATGTTTCTGGACCCCTGGGTCGAGAGCCTGCTGCTCTCGGGGTCCTGAAACAAAGCACATCCTGGGATGAGGTGCCAAGCCTCCTCCCACAGGATGGGCAGGGTCCTTGAAGGGGAAGCTTCAAAGGCTTGCCGCCTTTGTGAGCAACCCCAGCCATTTGCTGCTCCCAGCATCTGGCCCCCACCAGTTCTGACCCCACTTTGGGTGGGAGAATCGGCGGGAAAACCAAGTTAGGAGGAGAGGTGTGCCCACCTTTGCCAACCCCACCCCTCAGGAGGAGTAGACGAGGTGAAGCACAACTCTCAGTCTCCGCCATCTTGAAGATGGGGGACCCAGCCAACCAGAGTGAGGCTTATGCCCCCCTCACTGGAGGGTGGCAAAATAGGGTGTACCCACCCCAAGGAAGGGACCCATTGGTCCCGACCTGTACCTACCTGTAACGCCCCTAAAATTTGTATTTAGGGGCAACCCTGAACCTTGCCTCCTCAGACAGGAAGAAACAAGAAGAAAAAGACAGAAGAGCCGTGCTGAAGAAGAAGAGGAGGACACCAACTGACTTGGCCCCAGCCCTACCGGCCTGTCCTGGCCTCGACCGACTGCAGCAAAATCCCGATGTGTCCTGCAGCCAGCTGTCCCCAAGAACCCAGAGGACCTGCCCTGCCTTCCCAAACCAGACTTTGTCTCCTGTGAGCACCGGATTTGCTCACCCACAGACTCTGGCTCTGGCCAAATCCGCGAGTCTGCACCACTCTGTACCCGACGCCCACGGTCCGAGTTTGAGTGGCCCAACACCATGAGGAGGTCTCCCCGGCGATCCTGACCTGGGATCTGGTGATCCCTGACCTACCTCAAGTCTCCAACTGATGCCTGCAGCCTCTTTCTGGAGGATCCCCCCAACCGAGACCAGAGCCGGTAAGAAAAATCCGACGCCAAAAGACACCCCTGTACCCGAAGCCCCACGGCCTTTGGTGGCCCAACCGACAGAGTCCCGGCATCCCAAGACATCCCAACTTACCCCTCCAACCGGTGGTAGCCTCCAGAAGATCTTCGTCCTCGTGCCTGCAGCGTTTGTTGCAGCTGGAGAATACCCATTGAAACCAACAGGGCTCGCGATGCTAAAACAGCACTCTGCACCCGGCCCCCCTCCACCGCTGTGGGTGCAACTTGTGTGCCAAATCGGATCCCTCTTTGACCTGAGTCTAAGTCCAGGAGCTTTGTTCCCACAACCTTGTGGCCTGCTTGTGAGCAGCCACCAACCGGAGGCCCCTACCCCCCATTGGATAACATTGGGCCTCAGCACTCTGCACCCAGCCCCCCTAGTGCCGCTGAGGGTGCTTTGAGAGTGCCGCCTCGACCCTGGGGGAACCCTGGTTCTAACCCCAGAAAACCAACTCCCAAACCTAAGTACTTACCGTTAAGTCGATAACATTGTTTTCTCCCATAGGACTGCATTGAACTGTTTTCTTGTGAAAATTGTTTTAAGTGTGGAGTGGGCTTGTATGAAACTCTAAAAAACTGCAGATATACAAAAATTGATTTACTTACCTTTTCTGGAGGAAATGTCCCAGTGTGATATCTAGGCATATCACACTGAGTAGAATAATTAACTTAAAAGTAATCTTAAAAGTAACTTGAAAAGTAATCTGTAAAGTAACTGAAAAGTAATTTAAACTGCTTTACAAGCAAATGGCTTACCTGTAACCAATCCAATTGTATTCAACTGCATTCAAACTGTATTTGCCGGCATTATTCTTGCAAAGTGTTATTATACTTACCTGTACCAGGCCTAGCTTGGTTCTAGAAAAAAAAATATAACTAAATAATATTTTTATACAAACAAATTGGTCTGAGTTCAGTCTTTGAGTGTGTGACATCATTTCATGCCTGAGTGTGTACAATAAATGCTTAACACTACCCTCTGATAAAGCTTTACTGCTCGCCCACACTACCACAAATAGAGAGTAAGGTATTATCTACTTTTACCTCTGCCTACCTTTGCGGATCCACTGGACTCTGTGCACACTATACCTTACTTTGGTATAGTATATACAGAGCCAGCTTTCTACAACACGTCACTGAAAATACACATTTCAAATAACAATGTTGACCTTAGATACATATCACAGCATACAGGTCATTGCTAGACATGTTTGAAAGGTTTGGTGACACAACAATTAGAGTGCAGTAGTGTAATCTTCACTAGTGTCTTTGATTGTTCATGTAAAGCAAGCAGGACACACTCCAAAACTCACAAGCCAAAAAGCCTAGATTTATGTTTGTGAGAATAATCCTATGGTTCATATGTACACACAATAGGATCATGTAATGCATGATATGTGGGACACCACATACATACAGCTTATCACAATGTCAATTATGTACACTAATGTCACAGGGTGGACACTGTCATGTTGTCATGTCTGCATTACAACAACAATCACATACACAAAAATGGAGTTGTTTGCTTTCCTGTTGGTATTAGCATCCCAATCAGTGTGTCATGTGCCCCTCAAGGTTAGGTCATCATGGGAGTGCGAGCGTTTCAGTTAGATGTCCCTTTCCACTGAAAAATGCTGCATCCAGCCATGGAATATCACAAACTCACAACATTTACAAAAGTGTTTGCCCTGCTGACCGATTTTTCAAAGGTCGCGATAGGCGCATCATGTCTGAATCGGACACAGTCATAGGCTGTTAGTTGTTATGGTGACAGTTGCGTGTCTCGGATTGTGTCCACATCGCATCTAAACCGTCACAGTAAACTCCCAATGGTAATGTATCAAAGTCACTTGTGGTCCGATGATATTTTTTGAACCTCGCGGTAGGCGTGTCGTCCGTAAGCAATGGAATGCATTGGACGGATTTGGAAAATGCGACCAACGCAGACCTATCGCTTTGGCCACATGGACTGAAGACCGCCTCTGAGGGTTAGATATGTCTGTTGGTTCCCTAGAGAGTGCACTTGCCTGCACTAACTGCATGATTCCAGGACCTCCCCAACTCTCTGCTGCTGTGCACATCCCCTGGGAGCTACAATGGCACGCTGTGCAGAGTGCAGGGCCCTAGCATTCACAGCTAAGGTGAACAAGATGCTGCTGGACATGATCCTGCCTCTGTACAGGCAACTCTATGGCAAACCAGAGGAGTAGGTAAGTGATGATCAGACAACATTGTCAGTTTACATGTGCTATAACCATGCACTACTGACATTAGGAATCCTAGAGACAAGCATTTAAACTGTATTTTTAAAGTTTCAAAGTGTGTATATAACTGCTCTGGGCAAGTGCACTGCTGTAGAAGTATATGTACTGGCGTAAACATCATATCACTGTTCTCATGGGAGAGAGCCATCATTGAACACTGGTGAAGTCTACAGAATTCCACTTTGCTAACCTTTAGACAGTGTGGGCAAGCTGCTCATGACCTAAATGTACCAGTATTTGTCTCTGTACATATTGCATGTGAACTAAGGGACTGTCACCATGTCATCCTTAAAGGTCAAAATCCCATCAGAAGGCCAAGCTGTGGGGGACCATCGCCCGGAAGATGTGCTTCGTGGGGGTCACCCGTCGGTGCAGTACCCACTGCAGGAAACAGTGGCAGGACTTGAGAGGCTGGACCAAAAATATCGCAAGAGTCCAGGCAAGTCAGGTGTGGCCGCACCCTGACCCCCCCCTAATGCTACGCATCCTTACAGTGGTCTTCCCTGACCTGGATGGGCAGTTGAGAGCCATACAGCAGCAAGGAGGGGGTGAGTATGTGCCTTGTTGCACAACATATTAGCCCATGCATGTGCAAGTGTCTTAGCCTGCTGGCCCTTTTTCAGGTTGTAAGACACACAAAACCACTGTTCAATGTTAAAAGATGCATATGCACAAGGATAAGTAGATGCATGGTTATGCCCCATTCATCTGGAACATGTGAGGATAAAATGGTCAGGGTATTGACAGTAGTGCCATGCTCATATAATCTGAACGCATGAGAACAACATGTGCATGGAGATAACCTTCAGAAATATTGTAAATGCTCAACATGTGTCAGCACATTGACAAATGTCTGGACTGTTATCTGTGTGGTCACACCAACTCTGTGAAGTATGTTGATGTTGGAGCACTCAACTGTGAAATCCCATGCTATATATCCAGGTAGCAGGTAAAGTCTATGTTGAGGGCTTGGTGAGTAGTGATTGGTCAGTGCGCCAATGTCAGGTCCCAGCACTGGTGCCCAGTGTACTCCAGTGTACTCCAATGTATCCCATTGGCAAATTACAGGTTTGCTAACTCATGTCTCCTGTCACACTGGCCTTTCACATGATTGGGTGTAAGATTCCATTCTCTCTATTCCAAAGAGTGAGCCCAGGATTCTGACTCTGTAATAGTGACAACACATGCCATTTAGTGGCTAACAAAGTAGGTCTCTGGTGGAAACAGGGTTTTGATTGAAAGGGATGATGTCAGATACACATTCACAAAGGTTCTCATGTGTGTAAATGCTCTTGACTGGTCATACTTGATGCTTTGGTTGCCTTACTGTTAGATTCAGAGATGTCACATGAGCATCATTTGGAAGTAATTTACCAAAATGAGATGGAAAGCAATAGCATTTAGGCTGTACAAAGTGTGCACGATGCAAAAAAGAAGTGAGGGACATTCAGACTTGGCCTTCACAAATGTGGACTTCTGCAGTCTTGACAAAATGGTAAGAAGTGTTGAATACGCACTTACAAGTAAGATGTTCAGGACTAATAGTTTGTACAGACGATGCATCCAGATGGCCCAGTGGCATAGTGATTCACATGAAGTATGGGGAAGATGCAGTCATTGGACTTGGCAGTGTGCTGACCTGTGTTTACATGACAAACTGATGAAATGTATCCAATGTGGGCAATAATCTGATTCATCTTTCTAACACTGTGCATAAATGACACAAGACTGTGGACCATATACCTTTCACCCTAGCTATGCCTACTACCTTGGTGTCTCCACAATAAGAGTTAGACATGTGACCTGACAAACAACTACTTCAGCTACTGGACAGATGAGCAAAATCAATATGATCTGTGTGATATGGCCTATGCAATTACTACACCAGCTTGATGTATGACAAGGAAGATATGTGACCTGTAACACTAGACCTAATGGTTCCCAAGTTGATGAATAGGGATTGCAGAATGGATACCGTGTCTCAAATCAATTGTGTGACTCTTATTCCCATTATGAGGTCTAAACTCCCTTGCATTAGATGAGACAGGTATGTTATGACACAAGGCCGTCAGTACCGATAGACAATACATCAGCTGGTACATATTGATGTAGTAGACATTGTGGATGCGGAATTTGAATTTGCTAGACACAATGTCACTGACATCATCATGTGTGAGGATGCATAGGTTTACTTGCGTGCTAACATGTGGTATTTATGGAACAATATCAAATATTTCACCAAGTCCGATTGATGTAGTTGTGTAATCTTGGAAGATTTTTTATGAAACCTATGTGTCAAGTCCATATGGATGACTCATGATTCATTTTACTTCTTGTTCACAGCATCAGAACTGGCCAGCGGAGGAGACAGCACCACAGATGTTGGGGAAGCAGCTCGCCAGAGTGGTTCCTGTGCTGATACTGAGCAAAAGGGAACCAGTGCCATGGAGGGTGAGGGGAGCCTCACCAGGGGCAGGTCTGAAGTCACATCTGTCAGCTCGACGATGAGCTCAAGCTCCAGTGAGGATTCCCATGTGGTGGTGGATGACCCAGGAACTGGATCCACTCCATCAGAGTACACCACCACCCCTACCATCTCCACCCTCCCAGCTGCTCACCAGTCCATTGTCTGTGGCTGCTCCCCTAGAAGGGGAGGTGTCTCCTGTGTGCCAGGCACCTCACCCCATGCCTCTGTCTCCCTTGTTGCCCTGAGTGTAGAGGCCAACAACATCCTGAGGCATCTCTCTGTGGGGCAGACAGCAGTGCTAAAATTCCTCCAGGTGCATACCAATCACCTTACCCAAATGGTATCTTTCCTGGAGGGCATTTACTCAGACATGTCTGCCCTATTGAGATCCAATCAGAATCTAGCCTCCACACTGACGGCAGCATTGTCCCAAATTCAGCTGTCCCACCACCCTCCTGCCTCTTCCCCATCCACAGTCCCGACTACCTTCCCTGACCCAAGCACAAGCAAGCATAAACATGCACCCACCTCAAAATCAACACACAGCACACAAACACACAGACATAAGGGCAAATACACACACACACTCACAAGACAGATGTCAGACTTACCACCACAGACATGCCAGCAGACGCCACACCAGCATCCACAGACATGCCGCAGACCTTACAACCCTCTGCCTCCACAACCTCTACCCTTGCCTCTCCTCATACCCACTCTGTCCAGAAACTCCACCTCATTGCCCTTGACCTCTTCCCTACCCAAACCTCCCAACCCCCTCCCAAAAAGAAGAAAATTACCCTGACGCCCCTGCCATACACTTCACCCCTCCACCCCTGTCCACTACAAAAAAAGTACCCCCAAAGCTTCGCCCAATAGAAAATGCCCCCGGTCCAAAAAGTCCTAACCCCCTCCTGAAACCCAGACTTCCACATCCCACCCCAGTACCTCCACACCCAAGAAATACCACCCCAAGAAATCACCTGCCCTCCCCATTCCCTTGCAGACCCTTCAACATTATAGAATCCCTAAACTCGTGAAGCCCAGCCCATGCCCCCCTCCATCTAGCCCTCCCACTGCAGTTGACCCACCCCCTCCATCTGACCATACCGCTGCAGTTGTCCCACCCCCCTCCATCTGACCCTACCACTGCAGCTCTCCAATCCTCCCTCCTGATTCCATCCCTCCCAAAACCCAACCCAGTCCTCCCTAGTCTTGTCCCCTTGGTGCCTAGCCTGCCCACTAAATGACCCTCCCATGGGAGGTGTCCCTTTGCAGGACTAGTGCAGACAAGATAATATGGGCATGATGTTTATGGCCCATGAATGTGAAGAACTTTATTGGACTGGCCATTGGTCTTTTTCATAATGTATTCTTTTACCTTATTTTGCTGAATAAAGCATGTTCTAATTTTGATTTCAGATTTGTGTGTCCCCAAAATGGATTTGTTGTTAACTGTCATTCATGTGTGAATTGTGATGCAAGAATACAATGATGTTAGTATGGCATGGATTGCATATGGTCCATGGAGTATGAGCACTTGGTCAGTATAGAGTCTAGAATGTTGTGCCTACATTGGCTGGGTGACAATGTCAACATTAGATTTGACTAGAAGTGTGACATGTAGTCACAGAGCTTTGTTTTGGCAATCCCATTTCCACACAGTTCGTGCTTTCAGATGTCAACACGGTGCAAGTGTGTCAAAGTACACCAGTTTAGGAGAAGCATGCTGCATATGTTTGTAATGGGCTGAAAGACAACTGTCCCATCAATACACCTGGATACAAATGGACTTTGACTACATGGTAGTGACTTTGGGCACACATATGTACACAGAGTAATGGTACAATTGTTGTATGTGACTTGATAGTGGTGGACCCATGTCTGTGCCTTCTATCGATCTGGTTGACTAGTTGCAATGACAACCTTGCTACAGGTGGCATGCCACTGTAGGTCAATACCCTTTCAAGGTTGTGGACCCATATGATACATTTCCTGTGCCTATGGTGAGTGTAAGGTAGGCATTGATCTGACAGTGTCCTGACCTTGTTGCCTTACAGGACTTCACTTTCTGTTATCCTGTTATCCAGTGCCTTTAAAATTAGATGTCAGTCATTACATCCTGATTTTGTTTGGGTACATCATGTGGATGGTGTGTGTGTCCAGGACCTGTCTCAGTAAGTTACAGTGTTTTACTATTTTTACAGGGACACAATTGTTGTATGTGTTAGTTGAATGTGTACACAGTGTATGGTACATGAATGGTAGTCACACAATTAGAATGCTAGTGATGACATGCTGTGATTGTAGAGTTGTACAGTACATAGCGTTGTAATGAACATCTCAATCTGGCCTTATGCCACAGTTAGAGTGTGAGAGTCTGGGCATTTCCCTATTCTGTGAACTGGACATAGGCCACATCATGTTCATGTGATGTTCCTTTGGATTCTGTATTGGGCCACACGTTTGCTCAAACATCCAGAAATATGATGCACCAGACCAGAGTATGGTAAGCAGCAGGATGGGGATGTGTGGCCTACCCCAGGATGATGTTAGTTCTAATATGTTGTCCAAGCTTTTCAATGAGTTTTTGTGAGATAAGTGAAGTTGAATGTGTCTACATGGCCAGAGAGGATGTGTGACAAGCTAACTGTGACCAAGACACAATGCGTGGTACTTCTGGTTTGTGGTTTAGTCTACTTGTTTTTTGCATTGTGACAAGCTTTATGTTGTTCCTTCGATGAAACCTATTGTGTATTCTAGTTTGACAAGGGTTTGTCTGTGTGTAGTCATAGGGATGTGTATCATGAGTATGTGTCTACCTTTTCCACCCAACTGAGCAACTTGCTAGTGCATTTCACATATGGGCACTAGTTCTAAATGTTGTCGTTTCAGGCATAAGATGATTCTGAGATGGGATGTGACACGCCTAAAATTGTAAATGGCAGACAGTTTGTATTTGCCAAAGGCTGTGATAGTCATATCAGTTAGGTGACACATATGTGACCTAGCTCCATAGAGATTAGGAGCTATCACAATACTTTCAGGAGTGGATTGTGCTTGTTGAATCCAAGATATTAAAATACAGTTTACAGTCATATATATCACAAGAAAACCAAAAAAGTCGACGCTTCGTTTCGGTGAGTTGGTAGTCGTTCACCTTCTTCAGGACAGTTTTCTTAATATAAAAACCAATTGATATTGGTTGAGTTCGTTGGTGCCACCGATATATTATTGTTCATGAATAAAAACCAGGTCAATAAATGAATGGACTGATACATTAATAACACCAGCAGATGTGCCGTGATTAGAGGTATAAATTTAAAACGTCCCCGCCGGTTTCCAAATAACGCGGCAAATGGGCTGATAAAGTTGCTGTAATGGTCATGCAACCAGTAGAATAAAAACCTATTAAAAACAATCCGGCCTCCCTGCAACCAACGAACAGTTTCCGGGTGGAAACTGTTCGTTGGTTGCAGGAGGCAGATTGTTTTAATAGGTTTTTATTCTACTGGTTGCATGACCATTACAGCAACTTTATCAGCCCATTTGCAGCGTTGATTGGAAACCGGCTGGACGTTTAAATTTATACCTCTAATCACGGCACATCTGCTGGTGATTAATGTACCAGTCCATTCATTTATTGACCTGGTTTTTATTCATGAACAATAATATATCGGTGGCACTAACGAACTCAACCAATATCAATTGGTTTTATATTAAGAAAACTGTCCTGAAGAAGGTGAACGACTACCAACTCACCGAAACGCCGCGTCGACTTTTTTGGTTTTCTTGTGATATATATGACTGTAAACTATATTTCAATAAAAAATTGTTTTTAACTTTGCTTGTGTATTTTTACGGAATAAATTTCAAATGTCCCATTTAGTCTGTCATTAGTTTTCCATGTGGCACTGACTCTTAATATTGAAGATTGTTTGATTGTATGTATTTTGATTCTAATTTAAGTCACAGCACTGTGTGAAGCCCATGATCCTAATTAGTTTAGATATTGATTAGGGACCCTTGTTTTTTGTGTGTATTTACCCTGTCCCTTCTCTAAACATAAGGGTATCTCCCCTGTTTTCTTAACTTGAATCCAAGATATGTCATCTACTTGTTCAGGGACATTGCTGGGTGCTGCATGGTCTAAGTGTCTCATCGATGTTTCCTACTTTTATCCAAAGTCTATTAATTTTTAAAGGGTATTTTTATGTACATCAAATTGCCCTGTGGGTGATGCTAGGCCAGGTCAAATCCTGTTAGTACATTATGAGTGAACATTTGTCTGTGCTTGGTCATCCAATGCCCCTTCTAGCCCCCTTATGTGACACAGCTGAAGGTATACCTTTGCTGCATGACAATGCACAGCAACAATCTCCTTTGCTCAGTTCATGCAAACAGACTGAACTCAGTGGTTGGTAACAGGAGTAGAGTGGATTTAGTTAAGGGTGGATGCTGAGTGCCAGTCGAGGCTGACGCTGCCTGTGGATAGCTGCCCAGGGCCTCACAAATGCTAATGACTACAGAGCCCAGCAACAGAGCACTGTCTTTAGTGGGCTGTCACTGTTATGAGCTACAGGCGGACAGACCCCTCCCTTGGGTTTTCATCCATGGCGTATCAGGGTGATGCACAATCAACGCACAACACCCCTCACCTGGGACTCTTAGGAATGGACCGAGATGTCAATCTGTTTGGCACAAACAGCCCTTCAGTTTACAGACTGGAATGAGAATGTTTAATCTGAGTTTCTTTTCATGCCACACTTGACTTGCTCTCACCCCTCACTCAGCGTACACAATGCATCGTCAACATTACAGCATGTGGCCACATCACTTGAGGGAGTGATGTATGTGACTGCAATCTGCCCCTGCCTGGATGAACATCGGGGAATCCTATGGAATGCCCACACAACTGAAGTCTGACAGCCATAATGGCATCCTAGCACATTGGGCACTGCTCAACAGGGATGAAGCCAGAGTGAGAAGAGTGGAGAATGGATGAGATTTTGGATTTTTGCACACTTTTCCACTGACAATTGTTTTTTCTGTACAGGCTAGGACTATACAATTTAACACACACATCATTTCTAGTTGAGCATATGATATGTGTGTATGTAGTCATTTGTGTATTTAAAACATTGGAGTACTTTTGAGAAATGCTTGATGCTGGCCATGCTCACACAGAGATGAACTTGGAGGGTTGTTATGGCTAGTGGATTGCCCTGTGCTACAAGTGGTAAGCCGAGTGGACTGTGAGTGCACTGAAGTGTTGTGGGCCCATCTGCTGTGCAGGTGCTACAGGAGCCTGTGTCACACCCATGCACTAAATTGACAGACAGGGGAGGAGGTGGATGTTGGGAAGTGAGGCCTAGCTGCAAATGTTGTTGGACAGGTTTATGTTGTAGGGGCTGAGCTAGCAAAACAAGGGTAGAGGTGAGAGGGACTTGTGTTTCTATTTTGGAAATGGAGGGGAGACTCAGACTTAATAGGGGCAGAACAAGTAACAAGTTTTATGAGAGAGGAAGGGACGAGTAAACGTCAAATGCAGTTCTTGGATAGGATACGTGAAGTATCCTCATCATTACAATGTGAATTTTTGTGAAATGCTGGGGTGTGGAGATCAGAGTGTGGGACCTTGAAAAACTTGCTAAAGCCTGGGCGAGGTATGCTAGGAATAGGTAGATGTGGTTGAGGTAGAACCAGCTAAACAAGGCTAGAGGCTGGCAGGAGATGAGAGCTGTAGTCTGTGGCACTACAGTGAGAGGTGGCTGTGATAGGGCATTTTCATTGAGAAATGTAGTTGTTAATGTGCAGAAGTCAATAGAGGTATGGAGTATGGAACTGAGATGTGGATGTGACAGAGCCACAGTGAGACATGGTTAACGTTTTTAGGTGAAACAAAGTGGATAGGTGTATGTCAAGGGTATACACCAGTTGTGTAAGTTAGGGTGCTGGATGGGGAGATGCGAGGTATTGGCCAGTAGATGGATGTTGTGTTTGAATCTGTGGATGCACTAGTTTGTCAAAAGACTATTAGTAGGCCTTAAGCGGAGTAGGGTGCATGAATGGTGAGAGGCGAATGAATGAGGACAGATTCATTGAGCAATGTAAGTGTCTGGATGAGAGATGTGGTGAGGTCTTAAGTGTGAATGTCAGAGTTGGATATGATGCTGCACCTTGTGAAAAAAGTGTGGTCAAAGTCATTAGTGAGGGGCAAAATGGGGATGAGAGGGGTACACTTGACATGATACGGTTATCGTCTGCTGAGGAGGTGATGAGTACAGTACATTGTGTGTATAGCATGAATGGGAGAGGTGTTGTGTACATACTGGGGAAGAGTGGTGCTGGGAATGTAGGTGTGGATGTAAGAGGTGCAGCACCAGAATGAGAATGTGAGAGTCTGGGTGGAAGAGTTAGAGTACAAGGGTAGAGCTTGGAGGGCAGAAATGGTTTTAAGGATGGCAGCACCAGAGGGTGATTGTAAAGAGCTTGTGTATGATGGATAGGTTGAGAGATGATCATGTACTTTGAGGTAGATGTGAGAGGGGTCAGACCAGCAAAAGTAGAGATTATGCAGGCCAAGAGATAATGTTGAAATGTACACATGGAGAGGATAGGTAGGTGTAAGTATGCAAAAACAGTTGCCAGATAAAAGTTTAGGATGTAGCATGTGTTAGCTGCTGCTTGCTATCTGCCACTGATTGTTCATGAGAGATTGTTAACATGGCTGCTAGGAGACCACTAGCATATGCAAAACCTATTGCCATCACAGGACACGTTACCTCCACCTAGCCTTGGCTGAGTTGTGTGTGGGCATAACTGCTAAGTTTCCCTTTGTAGGTTGATGTTGTCACTGACTGCTCAGTCTTCCCCTTGGATACTGCCCTGGGATGGAAGTGTTGAGGGTTCATGTTTACTTTCATGAGGCAGAACCATTGAATGGCAGTCCATTGATTAGAGGCCCATAGCCCCCCCAAGCGAAAACTATAGGATGTGTGTTGGTGGGCCATGTAGGGGCAGACCACTCCAGAAACGCGTCCCCACACTTCCCAGTACACTACAATCATATGGGTACTCATGGCATTATGACTTTGAATGTCAGAGGTATAGGGACGACAAAGAAGAGACATGCATTGTGATGATATATCTAGATGCGCTCGGAAAAAAACATTGCACTGTTACAAGAGACACATGTGACACATGAACATTAGACCCAGTTCCAGAAGTGTTTGCAGAGCCAATATTTTTGCATAATCGAATGTGGTTTGGCAAGGGCAGCCCTTGTGCGGGTCAGTACAGGGGTCCCATTTAGCCCATTAGACACTGCCATGGAGCCGGAGGGGCTCATTGATGTTTTCCAAGATTATGGGGCAGTGTTTCTGTGCCGAATGTGGAAAAACCGGACTTCATTCTGCACCTATCCCTCATCCTCACGAGGTGTACCCATATCCCCTTGCTTGAGGATGGCAATGTCAATAGTGTCCAAGAGCCACAGATTAACTGTCATCCCCCCCGGCATCCTCTCTAGTGTTGGCAGCATGCCTTACACAATGGGCTGCGCACTGGTCCCTCCAACACTGTTGGTGGATCCTACATCCTGAGACCCCTGAGTACTCCTACTACTCTGCAGTACACAATCTGCACATTCTGAATGGAATTATTTGTTAGCAGCTCACACTACAGCCTGAGGTGCGAGATGCTGAATACCTGTGAAGAACATTCTCAGAAAATAACCCAATACACATACACATTGGGTCTAGTGTGCAGGGCCCCCCAGTCCACACATGGTGACTGCATCCTATGTTGTTGTTGGCCCATGCATTTTTCTCATTACTGAGGGATTCTGTCTCCAAATATTTCACTGACAACTGGGACACAGGCACATCTAGATTGTTGGAGTGGAAAGCACTGCAACCGGTACTGATTGGTGGGTGATTGTGGCTTCTGTGGTGGCTAGGGTCAATATCCACAGGGCTTTGATGTAAACAGAGGCACCACTAGTTTAGCAGGAGACTGCAGTCCAGTTTCAGCCTGGGATGTTAACCATGCCGACAGATGGTCAAACACACCACACCCATCTAATTGAGCAATTGTGTTGCTTTTACTTTGAAACATGACAAGCTGAAATGCACGCAGAGGGAGATAAGTCAGGGCAACTCCTGTCCTGCCTCCTCTGTTGCATGACAACAACCCAGCAGATGATGATGATTAGAGATCACCTGCACCAGATCCACAATAGTCAGGCAGCCATCCATGAATCCTTCATGGTGTATTGTCGTGGCCTATACATTCCCCCCTAGTCTGAACGCAAGGTAGATGTTTCCTAATTCCTGACTGGATTGAATCTACCTTTACTTGATCTGGCAGCACGTGCAGTGATCAACAACCCGTTGGCTGGTACCAGAGATACACAGAGTGATTATGCGCACTGCCACATTGACAACTCAAGGGTTGGGCAGCCTCCCGTCTAGGCCTATGAGCTTGTACTTGTCTGCAGTTGACTGTAGCTCTCTCCAGCCACCTTGAGTGATTGGAGACAACCACAATCCATGCAGAGATCTTTTTTGGGATCATTGGTAAAACCCAACAGTGACCTGGCCTAACTGACGTCCTACAATGCATTGTACATGCTTGCAATGGATTTTTAATCCTTAGTACAGTAGTGGCGCCTCGCCTGCTGGTACACATACTGCTTCTAGTGCATGGTGTCCAAAAACTTTCTATCCCTGATAGATCCACGACGCTTAACATTCATAGCCAAAAAGGGTTATGGTGGGGCTGTGATTTAGAACCTGCTACGTATATGAGAAAATAAATGAGGGAATGATTGGTCCATGTCATGGGTAGAGGGGCCTGAACCTCTAAGGATGGAATGTTGGAAAAAACGGGGTTGAGGAGATGGCCAGCCAGGTGCGTGGGCCCTGGGACTAGTTGTGACAACTGACAGGCTGCCATGTCGCCTAAAAAGTTGTGGATATCAGGGTCACCATGAGACTCCAGATGGAGATTCAGGTTGCCTATGATGTTAAAATTAGCTGTTTTAAGTGCCAGTGTGGTAACAGCATTGGCTAAGGTTTCTCTAAGCATTTTAGACAGGCCGGGCGGACGATAGATAAGCAGCCCAGAGAAGGTAAAATTATCCGTCAGTGCAATTTGAAAAAGTGCACTTTCACAGTCTGGAAAGTTTTCCGGGGAGAGACTGCAGTCGTAGGTGGCTTTATATATAACTGCAATGCCCCCGCCTCTCCCCATCGCTCTATTCAGATTGCTCAAAGCATAACCGGTGGGCAGGGCCAGGGACGGGATAGCGACAGAGTCCTGAGAGAGCCAGGTCTCCTTAAGAAATAAGATATTGGGAGACCGCTCAAATAGGCGGTCGAACACCTCTGCATGGTGCTTGGCCAGGGAGTGGCAATTTAGGCTGCAAATTTTGTATTCCTTCATGCAGGAGGAGGGACGCACGCATATACGTAGCTATAGCCATTTCTGTTCAGACGTAAAATTTGTGTTTCTCCCAGTATTTGCCGGTCAGACTGTAGCTACCTGATGATGACATTCCCTCATTAGCCATGCTCAACATGCTACAGAACACTTCCTACTCTATTGACTTTTGCTTGGTAGTTACGTTAATATGTAGGGGTAGGTGTCTTACTAACCGGCGGTGACGACCGCGTCAGTTCGGATTGTAATATTTATCGTAGATGTATAGTAGAGCCATGATATGTGTGATAGACTCCATAGCTGCACAGCAGAGCTTGCAGGAAGCGTGTTGTGATGAGAATCAGAGTTGAAATACTCCCCTTCCGCCTGCTCTGACGAAGGTGGTTGGCCCGACAGATTAGACGCATAGGAAATACGCATCGTAATGGGGCAGGCGGTCACGGGGTCGTAAGTCAATCCGAACTGCTCCATTCGGCGTTTCAGAGAGCTTCGGGGTCGTAATTTCCAGTCGGAATCAGAGAAACTGAGTTGGTCGGTAAGTAAGTAGAAGGTTTTGAGCATCTTAATGAAGCGGTCAGAGCGAGTTTGGTCGGGCCGACCGCCTCCGACAGGACCGTGGAAGCACTTCCGACTCCAATCGTATTAGGACCCTAAATGTGGGGTACATCACAGAAACATTTATCTGTCCTGGAGTCAGCAGATGTATTTTTGATAGGGGTACTGAGAAGTCATAATGAGTATTTTTTACTATAAAGACTCCCTACTGAATAAAGTGATATATTGGGTTAAATCTGTCAGAGGTTGTCCATGTGATGTTAGGAAGAATGTTTCTAGATGCAAACCAGGAGTGAATTTCCCAACTCATTGAAAAAAGTATATCCTAAATGTACTGCTGAAAAATAGGCTTTTTCTGGAATAAGTAGTAATTTAAATTATTGATTAATAAAGACGGGATTTCTGCTCCGATGCACACCGGAATACAGATAAGAGGTTGTAATCCCATTTGTATTATTAGAGAGAAGAGGTCTTGCCTATGGCAACCATTGGAATGTCAGAGACAAGGGAGAGTAGGGCGGATTCCCTCAGTCTCTTAAGGATCTTCAACCAATTGGCACTAAGTTAGTTGTATGCTACCACATTCAGTAGGGTGTTACCCATCGTACTAGATCTAAGCGGTTTTTCTAGGAGATTCCTTGGGCTGGTGTTTGTATGAAAAATCTACCTAATGTTTGCCCCATCCCTGCCTGCCTCTTAGTTTAAAAAATAGAAACAAATATTTTCCCTTTTGATGGCACATTTCTTGAAGAATGTGAATGGGCACTTCATTTTAGAGTCCCAAGGATCACTTTCAGAACTCTGAACAGGGGTTCTTTAACAGATCACTTAATTGCTAGTATTGAATACTGGACCCTGCTTAGAAATTCTGCAATGTTGTAAAGACTGGAGAGCGACCATGGTCCTACTGTTCTATTGTTTAATTTGTCTATGGATTACAGCGTCCATAAAGATACCTAGGCACATCTCATGTGACGATTATCATGTGCCTATAATTTGAGTCACCCTAGTAGAACATTTTGTGTAACACCTTATTGCCCGTATTGGGGTTTGAGAGAGTTTTCTCCAGTTTTACATCAACAATGGTGCAGGCAGCCCAAGTATTTTCTAGAGTTGCCAGTATGAAAGTTGAGAAAAAGAGGAGATATTTGAGCAGGGGTTTCACACATTTGGACGATAAAGAAAATTAGACAAGCAACACTCACTCAAACTCATTCTAGTTATGGAGGATTTTCTTAAAGCAGCAAGTACAAGATCTCAAAATGTAAGCAAAACAGAAAGCAGACTTTTATAAGAAGCACTTAGTCCTTCAGGAAAATATTAGTAGGGCATTTTGGAAATTTGTGGCTTGGTGCAATAGACTGATAGGACCCACCTCATACATCATGATCCTGAAGGATTGCTGATATGAGCACTGCTGGGACTTTATGCTTCTGATGAGGCTTTAGACCCCAGTAAACCCCCACCATTGGTTCTGTGAGAAAAAAGTATACTGGTCACAAAGGAGAAAGTATCAACAGCCCTGTGCAGTAAAAACAAGCATTTGCAATGCAATAGGTCTCGCATTTGCGAGGATTTAAGCTATTGCCATTGTAAATAAGAATGCCTTTTATTTATGTGTTTTAAAAGGCAACACAGAAATAAAAGGCATTTACAATGCCAATAGCTCAAACTATCGCAAATGCCCCCCTTTTACTTGCATGCATTTTGAAAATGAATGCTTACTTGTCTGCATTTTGTCGATGTACAGCCCTGGGCAAACAGCTGCTCTGATGGACGAACAGCCACATCCATGCTTTGCAGCTGATGTGGCGACTCGCGCACAAGACGTAAAGCTGCTATTATTTGATTAAATAACATTTTTAAAAAGAGTTGGGCGGCCCGCGTGCAATAAGACGCAGGGGCCGCCATGATTTATTGTTAAAGAACAAAAAAAAAGGTTGGGCGGCCCGCGTGCAAACATAGAATCACAATAAAAATGCACAGGGAATGTATCTTTTCCAACACACAATAAACAGACGCATATAACTTCCACTGCCTTTTGTTGGTATGTTATTGAGCATTCTATTGCATTTTTAAATATTCCTTTGTCCAAGTATGCACACTTTCAGGGAGTATATTGGCTTCAGTAACCGTATTTCTAGTATTTTATGTTCTATTTAAAAACTAAGGGGCATATTCACAAGGACCCATCGCCGATTTATTGCCACCTCAACGCAACAAAAGTGGAGATAGATTTAACTCCCCATTCACAAGCGTGTGCAAACGGCAGACATCCCCAGTATTCCCGCGATAACTTCCCCCAAATATATCTCCACGGCAGTAGCGGCCCGTGGTGGGAGTGCTGCCGGGCGCTGACGTGGGGCGGGGGAGGGGCAGGGTGGGGGGTAGTAAACTACGGATTTAGGCCGATTAGAGGTAAGTAAACATATAAATAAATAAAACGAATTTCGTTGCGCGCGCTGCTTCGCCAAATGCGATGCAGCGCGCGCAACGAAATTCGTTTTATTTATTTATATGTTTACTTACCTCTAATCGGCTGTTAAAACTGGGGGTCTCTAGTTGGCAGAGGTAGGTACCTTTGTCCAATAGGGACCCTTGCTTCTAGTCAGGGTAAGGGGGATACACTCCTAAAATAACCCTTGCTCACCCCCTTGGTAGCTTGGCACAAGCAGGCAGGCTTATCTAAGAGGCAGTGTGTAAAGCATTTGTGAACACATACAGTAATCAAGTGACAACACTACAGATGGACACCACACCAGTTGTATATTAAAAATAAGTATCTTTTATATAGATTTAACACAAGACCACAAACGACAAAAATCCACAATACTGTACTTCAAAAATGGTAGAATTAGCTCAGTTCTCTTAAGATGGTAAATGCGACACTTTGAGTTCAATGTACCTTAGGATGCGTAACGCTATACAACGAAAGTGTTGCAGGGAAGGTGATGCGCCGGTTCCTTACACGCAAGAACGGTGATGCGTCGGGTCCCTACTGATGCGTAGGGGATGCGTCGGTTCTTCTCGGCGTGGGGAGGTGATGCGTCGGTTTCTTAATGCACTTTCGGGGCGATGCGACCAGCAACGCCGTGATGCGATGAAGATCCGGTGCAATGAAACAAAGATGGCGTCTTCTTCTTGATGCGACACGATGCGTGCACGCCCGATGTCCGTGCGGCGACTCAACGATTCTTCTGAGCCGCGACAGGCCCTGTGACACGCTTCCCGGTGATGCGGCGGCGTCTGATGCGACGTCGATCCTCTTCTCCGGCGATGCGAGGCGCTTTGGCAACGATGCGACGGCCGTGCGGTGACTGAACGATTCTTCTGAGCCGCGATAGGCCCTGCGACACGCTTCCCGGGGATGCGGCGGCATCTGATGCGATGTCGATCCTCTTCTCCGGCAATGCGAGGCGCTTCGGCAACGATGCGACAGCGGCAGCAGCGGCGACACTCTTCTCCGTTGATGCGGCGGCGTCTGATGCGACGTCGATCCTTTTCTTCGGCGATGCGAGGCGCTTCGGTTGCGGCGGCGACGCTTCTTCTTCGTGAGTCGCGCTTCCAGCTCCTTGCGACACGCAGTCCCTCAGAAAGTCCAGCACAGCAGCAGGCACTTTCCAGAAAGACTCTTGGGGAGCTGGTTGGTGAAGTCTGTTGTCCCTGAGACTTCAGCAGGAGGCAAGCTCTTCTCTCAAGCCCTTGGAGATCTTTTACAAGTTGATGAAAGTACACACAAAGTTCCTTTCTCCTTTCTTTGGCAGTCAGGCAACCACTGCAGGCCAATCCCCCAAACAGCACTCAGCTTAGGGATAGTCTCCTCCTCAGTTTCTCTGGTTCCTCTCCTCAGCAAAGGTTCTTCTTGTTTCCCAAAGTGATCTAAAGTTCTGGGGTCTGGGTCGCCCTTTTTATACTCCTTTTCTCTTTGTTCTCTGAAGGCAGAGAGGCCTTTGCCTAGTCCAAACCAGTTCTGGTCAGTCCTGGAGCACTTTGTTTACAGGACTCCTTCTTTCCTTTGACAGTGTAGGCCAGGGACATCAGACGCACCACAGGAGGTGGAGCCAGCATTTGGAGGGAAGGCACAGCCCTATTCAGGTCCCAGGTGCAACTCCTCCCACCACTCTACATGGAGATCTCTCTATTCAGCCCTGTGCTGACTCACCCTGCCTCCTGGAATCCCCCAGCCCCTGTCATTCAAACTCCAGACAAGGAATACACAACCTAGCAGAGGCAGGCTTGGATAGTTAGGCAAGAAAATACCTACTTTCTAAAAGTGGTATTTTCAAACACAGAATGTTAAAACCAACTTCACTAAAAGATGTATTTTATCATTCTGAGTTCAGGCATACTAAATTCGTTTTTCTACCATGTTCCCTGGGTCAGTTAGGATTATAAGATGTTATAATCAAACTGCCCATTCTGGCCTATGGAGAACAGGTAGCCTTGCAATAGTGAAAAACGAAAATGGCTGTAATTCACTATTAGGACATGCCACACACACCAGGGCATGTCCTACATTACACATACAATGCACCCTGCCCTAGGGCCTACCTTAGGGGTGACTAATATGCAGGAAAGGGAAGGTTTGGGGACTGGTAAGTGGGTGCACTTACCAAGTCGACATGGCAGTACCAGACTGCACACAGGCTCTGCAATGGCAGGCCTGAGACACACTTTACATGCTGCTTCTGTGGGTGGCACAACCAGTGCTGCAAGCCCACCAGCAGCATTTGAGTCACAAGCCCTGGGCACAACCAGTGCACTGTACTAGGGTCTGACAGTGAATCAAATAGGTCAAACATGGAGTCACTAATCCATACATCAATTTATCATAGAGAGCATATGCACTTTAGCACTGATCAGCAGTGGTAAAGTGCCCAGAGTCATAAAACCAACAACAACAGGTCAGAAAAGTACAGGAGGAAGGCAAAAAGTTCAGGGATGACCCTGCAAAAAGGGCCAAGTCCAACATCGGCCAAAATCCGTAGTTTACTACCCCCCACCCTGCCCCTCCCCCGCCCCACGTCAGCGCCCAGCAGCACTCCCACCACGGGCCGCTACTGCTCCACAGGTGACACCACCAACTAACCCTAATGAGATGCAGAGTAGGCGTTCCCGTGCAAAAAAACACGAAAACACCACTACACCACTTTCACAACGAACTGCCAGATCTGCGATGCGAGTCAAAACCACGCGATAAGCCGCGGTAGCAGCAGGTATTTAACACCTGCCTCTTGCTGGTGTAAAGCAGGACGACTACCTGCAGCAGGCAACGGAGCCCCGCACACAGCCACACCCGAAGAACAACCGATGCCATGGAGCTACTCATCATGCAGCTCGGAGCCCCAACAGGGCCACAACACCCACCGACACCACCCCCAGGACCCGGACCCGCATCCCCCCCCGGACCACCACAGAGGCAGCGCAGAGTAAGACAGCGGACCTACCGAAAACGCACCAGTCTCACAGACCTAACGCAGGAGGAAGTCATTGCCCACTACAGGCTCAAAAGGACAACCATCCTCCGCATCATGACCCACATCGCCCACAGGTTGACGGTCCCAACACAGGGGACCACCAACATCCCTCCGCAGACAAAGCTGCTGGCTGTGCTGCACCCGTTGGCCTCTAGTACCTTCCAACCAACAACTGCCAGAGTCGGAGGAGTCTCACAGCCAGCCCTATCAAAGTTCATCACACCTGTCCTGGATGCCATCATCAGCTTCATACCCCAGTACCTTCACTTCCCCCTCACTGCGCAGGAACAGCTGGAGACCAAGTAAGGCTTCTACGCCATTGCTAGCTTCCCACACGTGTTGGGGGCCATTGACTGCACACATGTCCCACTTGTGCCCCCTGCGGATACTGCACACCACTACCGCAACAGAAAGCACACGCATTCCATCAATGTGCAGGCAATGTGGACCACCTGGGAATGTTCACCAATGTCGTCGCAAACTACCCAGGCAGTGTGCACGATTCCTACATCTTCCGACAGTCCATCATCAACCAGCGCTTCCAGGATGGCACCTATGGAACTGGACTGCTCGTTGGTAAGTACCAAATCTACACACCACACACCTCAAAGCCACCATCACACAACGCACAACTGTGGGAATGCACACGTGACCAAACCACATACAACATGTCAATCAGCATGCCCACCTACCAGACACGACAACACAACTCCATTGGGATCCTGGGCTTCCCATGTACACAAGCCAGCTATACCATGGCACCACAGCCACACAACAGCTGAACGTGTGGAGAGGCGGAAAGCAGGCATGTGTGAAGGATGCAAGTGACCCATGAATGGGAATGTACACAACGACAAGTGAGGCGTGAATGTGCTGGACAGACCTGGGTATGCAAACCACAGATATGTCCATGCAGACATCAACTGCTGGTGTCTGGAGAGAAGTGAACAGTGGACGCAACCATGTCACCCCAGGCCGTGGGTCAGATCGCGGAAATGTCTCTCGCTGCATCCCCCCCTGTGTGCGTGAGCGTAGTGGGTTGGCCCAGATTATGCAAGGCCTGCGCAGGGGTGTGGACAAAAACCCCGTGGCGCATAGCATGGTGCTCTCCCGGAAAGGCCAACGTCACTGCCAGAGCGGCGCCTCTCAATCCGCCACGAGGCCGACGCCGTGAGCAGTGGGGCCTGCGAGCCTGTGCGCCTGCTGCACCCCAGGACGCTGATACCCAGACCAGGCCTGCCCGCCCCAGCGCTCCAAGGCCACACTGCCACCTGCCGACACCGTCGTGTGTCAAAGAGGGCCCACCACGTGCCCGTGCTTGCTCCAAGACCCATGCCCGTGACCTTGGCAGCCTTCTCAGGCCATCGCTGTCCTCCATGACACAGGCCCCCAGGAGTCCTCATTCGTTGACATACTCCACCGCTGCAGCTGGGCTACACTGCAGTCCAGTATGTCCCACATCTTGAACTGAGTCATCATGAATCAATGTTAGAGTCCATGCCAGTGTACGCAGGGTGAGGAGTGAGAGGAAGATGCGTCTCAGTCCGGTGGAAACACGGATCACCGTTACGGAGGAGGTCAACCAGTAGCAAGGACTGACCTGGTGCCACTAACCCTGTGTGCCGTGAGTGACCGTCAGCCTCCGGCCGAACATCGTTGATGTCTGAGCCTGTGGCCTGGGGGTTGTCATCAGCAATGGGCAGGTACGGACTTGGTGTTTGGCATGAGTCTATGGCATTCATATCCGCCATGTTGCCGAACACAGCTGGCATGTGCCCTCTGCATCATGCCCTGGGGGTACACCTCCCATTCTCCCCCGAGACACTCCGCGGAAACCACCTCTGATACATACGAGACCCTGCTGTGCCCTCATGGCCCTATCCCAGTCTCCCGCAAGTCAGCGTCCCGTGGCGGTAGGCCTGTGTCGGCCGCTGTGCATCCGGGGCCACTAACTCTGTGCGACTCAAGTCATGCTCCCTTGTTGTTCGGACATTGCATTTCTGAGTGCCTGATGACTGTTGGAGTTGTTGCCAGCACCAGCTACTCCCTGAGGGCTGGCTTACACTCACCCCACACACAGCCAGCACATGCGTCACTGGACTAGTGGGCCTGGCATCACATCATGCCGAACCAAGTATTGACTCTTTTCTCTCTGCACTGTCACAGGTGATCAAGGATATGCACTCTGCCCTTGGATGATGACACCCCTCCGAGACCCGAACACACCTGCCCAGAGGCAGACAATGCGGCCCACACATGCACCAGGGGCATCGTTGAACGCACATTTGGCGTGTTGAAGTCACGTTTCAGGTGCCTGGACGGCACAGGTGGAAAGCTCCTGTACAGCCCAGCCATTGTGTGCAAGATGATCGTTGCATGTTGTGTGTTGCACAACATCTGTGTACGCACCAATGCCCCATGGATCCAAGTTCCAGAAGTACCGGACGATGATGAGGATGATGGGGCAGGTGGCCCACATCCCACTGCAGCTGCGGCAGGAATGGCCCGTAGGAACACCATCATTAACAATTTCTTCTCATGAGCAGGTCAAATTGTGGCCGTCCCTGGCAATCATGGGACAGTACAAAATGTCCACAAGCACAGCATGTCTGAATAAATGTTATTTGCAGGTTTCAGGTTGTACTTGTACATTGTCATGTCACAGTTTCCTGCTGTGCCAGATGTGATTGGCCATGTTGTGCACATATGCGGCACCAGTTGTGTCCTGTGTTCTGTTGTGGAGGTGTTGCTGTTAGTCCCAGGATGTTGTCAATGTCGAGGTGCACTTATTCCTATGCGCGTATGCTGCACGGTGGGTGAGTCGCTCCTGCGGCTCTGATTTGGCTGCCACTTATCCCTTTCATGGGGTGTGCCTTTCAGTTCTGTGCTTCCACAGTGATAAGATGTTGCAGACTTGGGTAACTTGTGCTCTTTGTCGAGTTGTGGCTCTTGGGCATGGTCCGTCCGCAGATGTGTCGTTGACGTCAGGGGTTATTTGTGCAGGTGGTTGTGTCCGAGTGTGACCTGCTCCTTTTCGGTTGTGGTCCGCACCCAGCCACCTCAGTGTCGTGCCGTGTACATTGTCATGATGATTGGCCTGCAGCCAAGCTACTCGTCATGTGGTGTCTCTTGCATTGTCAGTGTGGCTGACGTATGTGCATGTTTGCTGTGTTTCGCACGTGTGGATGTGTTGGTTGTGTGATTGTTGATGTGTTGGGTGGGTGACCCTTTGGGCACATGGTGTACGTGGGACTACTTGGTGTTTGTGTGTGTGCTGAGGTGTTCCCGTGGGATCAGGGACATGGTCCTGATTCATTGTGGGTGTGCAGTGTGCTCTGCTGGATTGGGCATGTGTGCCATTGTGCCCATCTCCCCCCGTCCCCCCACTCCCTGGTCGGTACACACCCTGTTGATGTGGTGTCGGGTCATGTTGGGCAGTGTCCAGATCCCCAACTCCTGTCACCGTCTCCCGACTGATGACTGTGGCCACCATCTTCTCCATGTCATTCAGCTCCTGGTGTTCTGCTGGCCCCCCTCCTCCGAGGTGCGTTGTTGCTTTCATGTTGGCAGCGAGTTTCTGCTTGGTTTTGCCATTCACAACAGTCCTGCGCCTCTTGTCCTCTTCCATTGTCCTCCTCGGCGCTACGACGGCATTCACATTGTCCGAGAGGGTGTGCCATCTTTGCCTCTTTGTTGCCAATGACAAGTTGGAGGTGACGTACAGTTGGTGGTGGTGTTCTGTCTCATCCGTGGCGATAGTCGGGTTTTCCTGGGGACTGTACCCCGTCTTCCTCTTCCTCTTCTCATTGCCCTTCCACGGGCCCTGGATTCCTGGGTGTTCCTCCGTGGGGATTGTGGGGTTCATGTTGTCCTCTGCAGTCGGTCGGGTGCATCCGTGGTACTCCGCAGTTAATTTCCTTTTTAGTGGCATTTTCCGTATGCTGTTCTTGTGCTTTTTCCCGCATTACGCGTGGGTATTGCTGGCCTCTCGCTGGTTATCACTGTTTTCTTATCGCGTTTGGGCACATCGCGTCTTTTTACGCGTTGGGGTTTGTGTTTTTATCGCCGTTGCGGTGGTTGTATCGCGGACTTTGGCCGCGGTTTCGGGAGGCTATCGCATGGTACCGCTGTGTTGTGAATTCCACATTAACACAGGGTTATTTTCCCGCGATGGACTGCGATGTGCAAAGTTGCGTTAACATTTTTTGGAGATGTTTAGCGCACATTCTTGTGAATATCCCCCTAAGCCTCTTGCTCTCATTAGCCAGTCCAGACACAGCGCTTTGAGATTTCCCTGCACAAAGCTCACAGTTGTAATGTTCTTAGTGGGCAGGGTAATGGCGAGGCACCCTACTGTAGATGCAGTTACAATACGCCATGATTTATTGCAAAAAAAAAAAGTTGGGCGGCCCGCGTGCAACAAGACGCGCGGCCGCCATGATTTAGTGTTAAAGTGGAAAAAAAAAGCAACGAATTGGGCGACCCGCTGCAACGAGATGCGTGGTCGCCATTATTGAATTATTTTTTTTAAAAAGCGATTTTGGCGAGCTGCGCACAAGTAGATGCGCGGCCGCCATCATTTAATGGCAATAAAAGAAGCCTCTCCACTGCTGGAATATAGCAATATTAAAAGATGCACGTTACCGTCTTTTTTTTTTCTTTCATTTTTATATAGCCCGAACGTATCAGCGCGCTTTACATAAGCACCAATTGCATTACGCAAGGACGCATTTTTCAGCACCGGAAGATTGTGATTTGTCTACAATCACAAAATGTTCAGGCCAGGGCCCCCGCCACACTAGAACCTGGTTCCCAGCTTCAAAGTCGTCCGCCGTAGCCGTAAGCCAAATCCTCCGTGAGCGGTGTGGCCTGCGATCCTGTGCGCCTGCCGCAGCCCGGGCCGCTGGTCCCCAAACCAGTCTCGTCCGCCCCTGTGCATCCAGGCCTCACTGCTCACCTGCCGACACCGGCGTGTCTCCAAGAGGGCCCACCACGTGCCGGTGCTAGCTCAAAGCCAGAGGCCCGCGACCTTCGCAGCCTCCTCAGACCATCACGGCCACCGCAAGCAAGGCCTGCAGTACTCCTTTCACGTTGACATACTTCACCGGCATACACAGCGGTCAAGTAGGTCACACTTTTGGAACTGAGTCTTGATTACACAATGGCAGAGTACATATTTATGGCATCGTTTATATCCCTATACTCCCTTCGATGTGGTGCCACCAACTTTGTGCATAGCATTCTGACCACACGTGTCTGTGGGCCCTTGCGGACTTCTGCCTTCGGCCTACAAAGCGGTCCAGCAGGCTTCACTCCAATCCAATACAGTCCGTAACAGGCAGGACATGGCATCGTCGCTGGCTAACCACCCGCTCAGCTCTGGTGCCTCCACCTCCGTCAACCAGGAATCTTCTCCACATGCCATTTCAACGCCGTGTGTTAGAGATCCAGGAGGAGCTGGCTGCACAGAAGGTGCCCCGCGCTGACTGCTGCCTCCGGTACCCACTGCGGTCGAGTAGGACACACAATTGGAACTGAGTCTTGATTTGTTCATTGCAGACTTCATATCATTGTACAGGCCTCATCGCAGACTGCATCCCCTTCCGGCTCTGGTGCCACTGACTCTGTGCCACGGGAGTCATGGACACTCTCTGGTTGAACTCTGGTGGCGTTTGAGTCTATGGCCTGGGGGTTGGCTTCATCATCATGTAGCTGATACTATCATTGTGGGAAAAAGGAGACTGTAGCATTCAACTCCTCCAAATTGCCTGTTTCTGCTTGCTTCTGCCCTCTGCATCATGCCCTGGATGGACACCTTCCACTGTCCCCCGTAACACTCCGAGACATTCTCCTTGGACATCAACGGGGACCCGCTCAGCTCTTGTGGCACTACCTCAGTGCATCGCAAGTCACCGTCCCGTGGCGGTGTGCCTGTGCCGGCCGCTGTGCATCCGGGGCCACCAACTCTGTGCAGCTCAAGTCATGGACCCTTGCTGTTTGTACTTTGAACTTCTGATTGTCTGATCACTGTTGTAGTTGTTGCCAGCACCAACCAACCCCTGAGGGGTGGCTTACACTACCCAACACCCATCCAGCACAGGCGTGACTGGACGTGTGTCCCTGGCAATAAAAGGTGCTGGGCGCACGTGCCCATAGCCAGTTCCACGGATAATCTCAGTGTGTCCGTGTGGTCATTATGTATGCATGAGGGCCCCGGGCCATACCACATTATATTGTGCTGTGTACAGCGGGCGCAACCTTGTCACCTCAGGCAGTGGGGTAGACCTGGGACATGTAGCTGTGTCGGACCCCCCTGTGAGCGTGAGGGAGTGGACCGGCGTACGGCAGTATGGCATAGGGGTGTGGTCATTCAACATGTGGCTCTGGGCATGGTTAAGTTTAGGCCTTGCCAAGGAAGTAACTAATGCGTGTGTCTCAGGTGTAGTGTCGGCGCCACCCGTCACGCAATATACAATGTTGCTATGTAGCATGCACCCGGAGTACGGGCTCGGCCGAGGGGTAAATGAGGGTGCGCAGGCCCGCTCGGGGTCAGGGATCAGATATGCCAACTGTGATGTGTGTCGCTATTTCCGCAGCATAAGCCAAAGGTCTACACTCAACCGCATGGCGAGTTCAGCCAGGCATGAACTCTACATCTGTGTCTGCCCTGTCCTTACCAAGGGCCTACACACACGTGTCCATCCACCTTCAGCGCACGACATCACTGTGTCGTTGTCAGGCTTGTGGACATGCGCAGACAGGCATGACAATAGTGTGCCGTAGGGGTGCAAGTGATGCAACCGCGCTGCGCACACTATCAAATATGCTCGGGGGAGGGAGGAGCGGCATTGAGGCTACGTAATACACATTGATGCCGCTCATTTGCAACAAGCAGTACATGTCATGCAGGAATCACAAAGTCACACATGTCACACACCAATGTACCAGTGAGCCTGCCAACACATCATACAGAACCAACTATTGACTCATGTCTCTCTGCACTGTCACAGGTGACCAAGGATATGCACTCTGCGCTTGGATGATGACACCCCTCCGAGCCCCGAACACACAGGCCCAGAGGCAGTACAATGCGGCCCACAGACGCACCAGGGGCATCGTGGAACGCACATTTGGCGTGTTGAAGTCACGTTTCAGGTGCCTGGACGTCACAGGTGGAAGGCTCCTGTACAGCCCAGACATCGTGTGCAAGATGATCGTTGCATGTTGTGAGTTGCACAACATATGTGTACGCAGCAAGGCACCTTGGATACAAGTGCCAGATGCACCGGATGATGATGATGAAGATGAGGCAGGTGGACCACACCCCACTGCAGCCGCAGCAGGAATAGCCCGTAGGAACACCATCATTGACTATTTCTTCACTTGAGCACGTCACATTGTGACAGTCCTTGGCAGTAATGGGACAGTACAAAATGACCACAGGCACAGCATGTGCAAATAAATGCATTCAAAAAATACATTCCCTGAGTGCATGTCACTCATCTGTACAGGCACATCACTCAGACAAGTGTGAGTGCGACATGTATTGCTGACAATTTTGTGATTTGTTCATGGATGGTGGGTGTGTCACCTCTGTGCAGAGAGGCTGTTTAGGGTGTCACGTATTCGAACTGCCAGTTCTGTGTGTCGCAGTTAGTAGGGAATCCCACTCTTGGGCGTTTCACATGTGTCCAAATTCATTCCATTTTGGCTGCCATTTGTATCCTACAGGTGACAACAGGGCTCCTTTTGGGGTCAGATATGTACCACCATGTTGCAGGGATGTCCCCTGTGACTCAAGTCCCACAACATGGGCAACATGTACGTAAGCGGGAGTCACTGCCCCTACATTCGTCCACGCTTTCATATTTGATTGATCATGGTCATGACACGTCTGTGTGCAGGAGGGGTTGCTTGTCCCTCTGCAATGTGAGGGGGAGATGCGGTTTCACCGTGTGTTACATGCATGTTTCAGCATTGGCGCAGTTTACATGCAGACTGCATGTCAATGTACATTGTGACTGTGAGGAGATGCCTATTTGATGCGGGACAATGGTCATTTGTTCTATGTCACAGATGTGGTGTTGTGCTCGTACATTGTCATCTCACCATTTTTTTACTCTGCTTTTATGGTGCATTTTCCCGCATGACGCGTGGGAATTGCAGGCCTCTCGCTGGTTATCGCTGATTTTTGTATCGCGATTGGCCTCATCGCTACTATTTTTGCGTTCGTGTTTCGTGTTTTTTCTGCGTCGCGTTAGTTTTAACACGTTCTTTTGACGCGTTATCGTGGGACTATCGCATGGGGCCGCCGTGTTGTGAATACCACGTTAACACGGAGTTGTTTTCCCGCGATAGACTGCGATGTGAAGAGTTGCGTTAAGATAATTTTGAGGTAGTTATCACACGTTCTTGAGAATATGCCCCAAAGTACACCTTGGTAACTAGGAGAGAGAGATGTGTGCCAGGTGTGTTGTGCCACATAAGTGCACACTGTCCAGAATTGAAACCAGAGTAAGTTAAATTATATCAGGTAATTAGAGAGAATATGATATGAGAAGGGCCACTGGACATTTGTGGCAGTGAAAGACAAAATCATGCAGCAGGGTTGGCTAAATTATACATCAAAGAAAGACACAGTTTGCAGAAAGGCAATTTATGTGGCATGTTATGTGCTTAAAATAAAATTATGCAACACGTTTTGTGGCATTATTAACCAGCTATTTTTACACGTTAACACACTAAAGCAAAAGTGGTTCAGTGGTATAAAATATCTATGTTCCCTAACAAAGAAAACTACACACATTCCATTCCACATCCCCGGTTCAAAATGTAATTCTCAAACAATTAACATTTATTGGTATGCGGCTCACTGGCTGGAGGCACTTTAGGATTCAGGGCATCAGACTTTATAAAGAGATGCAAAATATTTTGGGGTCTACTAAAGTCAGAGCATCCTCTTGAAATACCTGTTACTTTGAGAACAGTGCCATGATGTAAACATGAATTTAAATGGACAGTGAAACTAAATACTGTCATGATAAAGAAGCAATTATTATTTCCACCTTGTTTCAAATACACTTAAGTATTGGAGGTTTTGTTTCCCGCTACAAACAAAGGGCCTTTGCCCAGCCTATTAACTGAGACTATTCATACTCTGGACTAAATTGACACTTCTTTAAACCCCATATTACAGTAACCGGTAGCTGAAAGGTGGCCAGTTAACTTTTGAAAGTGTGTGGCATGGCACTGCACCCTCTGTGTAGTAAGTGTAATAACTTTGCTACGTTAGAGCTAGAAATATGCAAATTAAGAGGTAGACAGTGGATTATATGGTGGGTGCGGCAAAATTATATTTACGTGGAAAAATTGCAGCTGTGCAATTGATTTTTGGGAGGTAACCTACTTATTGATTCCAATCTCTTAAAATGTTGCTGTCAGCCAAGGAAACTGAAAATAAGCATGCTTTAATTCTTAATTTTGCTGCCACCCTTACTCAATTGATAATTTTTTAACAACTAAGGAACCGAACATTGTTGCCTAAATAAATGAGAAGGGTAGAATTGCATTCTCATGAAACCCTTAAACAGACGATATTTAATCTAATAGACAAGATACATTTTAGAACAGTGAAGGGGACATTGCTTTCATTTTTCGATAAGAGAGATTGTGCTCATAGTAAATTATTGTTGGAATATTTGGTGGTATTTGGTGATACATCATACATCTCTTAATCAGTCTAAAGAAATAAAATATTTTTATCAAAAACAAAAGTTTATCAGCAAGACGTAAAAACAATTGAAGTGGAATAGAATGAACATAGTATCTAAAACCAAGATTAAAAAAAACAATGTGATCTTATAACTCTGAGACATGCCCAGATAAGGAGGAGGAAAATAGGCACTGGGTGACCTAAGGTAAAAGTACACCTGCTACAGTAATGCAATCAGTTTCAACTTCTCAGTTAAATAAAAAAAATACAAATGATGGTATATTTAGTATGTTATGTGAGATTCACCAATGCATAACATGGTCGAGTCATGCAGTGCCGGATTAAACCCTGTGGAGGCCCCTAGACAGTCGAAATTTCGTGTCTCACCTCGCAAATTAACTCCTAATACGTTTTTAATGTTATCAACCAACAATTTTAATAAATCAATTTTACTACACAAAACTAAACATTAACAATTATTAATGCTATTAAACAAAAATAATATTTTTTTACATTTTCATAAACCAACAAAACTTTAAATATTCACTTTCCACAATTTGATTGTGGTGAAATCTTTCAGGATATCTTGGAAGTTCACCTTTTGCAAGATGTTGTATTCAGTGGAGTCTTTAGTGTAAAGTTTTCGTTTCTTTGAGTTGATTCACTTTTTTCTATCTTTTGGAAACATTTTAAGATAGTTTGATTGTAAATTCCTTTCAAGATCAAATTAGTATTATTTTGATCCTTTGTTGTGGGGCCCCTAAAAGGATTAGGGCCCTTAGGCCGGTACCTACTCTAGCTATTTGGTAATCTGGAACTGGAGTCATGGTTTCTGACTCTAGTTCAACCCTGCCTTTCAAAGGCCACACAGTATCCCAAATTCTCTCCTTTTCCCTACCTGTTTGTGTCTAAATTTGCCCAGGCCTCCCGGCCTGCCAAGGCCTTCATGTCCCAACACCTTTTCAATTTCGTTCAAGCCAACTGTGTTTGACAGTGCTACAGACCTTCTGGCCTTCCACAGGCCCCATTAAGTCCTGCAATTTATAATTTTCCCCCTTAAACAAAATCGTTTATGCATCTGCTATATAGTCCTGCTGCTCTGTAGCGATCCCATTATTGCCTAAACCCTTTTCAGTTTCCCACAAGACTAACCTGCCAGACAATGACATTTCACGTGGTGAAATGCCTACTTTTCTCCAGAGATCAACTTGTTAATTTGGCTTGGCCCAATCATTACTCTCTAGTCGAGGCTCATGGATGTACTGAAATCTCAGCAGTTTCCTACAAGCTCTATTTGTGTCCGACTCTGCCTCAGCCCTCCCAGCATTTCAGAATCCTCATTGTTCAGTTTTCTTCTAAGGACAGCGGTGGCCTATACGTAGGAGAGCTTTTCTATGCTCTAGTCGAGTCCTCACTGCTCCTCAGAAATATGTGTCCTTTCGTGGTGGGCTTCTCATTGCAGCTCAGCACTGGTGATCTGCTACGCAGAAATGCTCTACCAAGGGCTGATATGAACAGCTATGTACTGCACAGATTGGCAGGAGCAACCCACTTCCAAACATCCTTCCTATGGGCAAGATAAGATTCCTGTCACAGTAAGATGTGTGTGTGTGTGTTTGTGTGTGAGTGTGTGCGTGCATTTGTGTGTATGTGTGTGTGTGTGTGTGTCTGAGAGTTTGAGGTATTGTATGGGTGAATACATGCAAAAATGTTTAGTGGTGGCGTAGCCAGGTGCAGCAGTGATATGAAGCAGAGAGAACTACGGGGCATATTATCAAGGAATTGCGATATTTATCGCTAACCGCGCTTAGCGCGAATTTTTTTAACGCCGCCTATCGCTGGAAATTATCGCTGAGATAACACCCTATTAGTAAGGTTTATCTCCATAGCGATAATTTTTCCAGCAATAGCGGCAAAATGCGAAAATATCGCTGGAAAACCAGCGATATTCTCGCATTAACGCAAGGATGGATTCAGCCTGACAATCCACCCCCTATGCTACAAACAGGTAAGTCACCCTCAGTAGCAGGTGTAAAAATCTAGCGATAAACGCGCTTAGCGCGAATTATTTTATCGCATCGCCTGCCTTGCTAATAGGGGTTAGTTGTGTTAGCGACTGTTTTCAGTCGCTTTTAGTGAGAACGCCTACCTTGCATGTCATTAGCGATAATTATCGCTGACATGCAAGGCGATGGTAAAACCGCCCGCTAACGCCTAAAAGCTGTCGCTAACGCCTGTTAGCGACAGCTTGCTAATAGGGCGATAAAAATATCGCCGCTTTAGCAGCAAAAAGTGCCGCTAAAGCGGCGATAAGGCCCTTGATAATATGCCCCTGGATTTTTAATATGATCTTGCAGTAAAGATCAAGTGAGATCATCTAGTGATGCGCTTGTCAACTGTGCTCTGTTGCACAGTGTGGGATGCAACAAGAAGGGTTAAAAAGTTGTGCTGTCGAACAATGCTTTGATTTCGTTGTTAGCATCGATGTTAGTACCTATGTAGAAATGATCCTTTGCTTGAAAGCGATCTGGCCCAGCATTTTTTCCAATCTGTGCTATCATTTGCATAAGAGTTAAAGCTGAGGTGGTGGCTGCTGAGTTGGGTTATGAGAGTGAGCATGTAGATTCTGAACTGCTGCAGGGGAGCGAGGGGGCTTGAAGTCCCCATGTGACCAATGCTGAATCAGAAATGAGGGGGCAAATATAACATGTTGTGTTTGATATCTGAGGAAGTAGTTAAACCATCTAGGGGTGTAGCTGATGGTGCCCATAACTTTGTGTTGAATAAATACTAATGTTAGATGGTAGACTATATCAAAGTTTACTAAAAGTTAGAAGGATCATAATGTTCAGGATGTAGGTCTTGGCTTGGGTGATAATTTATTCCTAAAATGAGGCAACAATGGTTTCTGTGCCATGTCTGGAAAAGGACAATTAAAAGGTGCTACGTGTTAAGTGTGCACCCAAGGAAAAGTGATGAGGAAGCAATTTCAATGTGCTGCTAAGCTCAAGGTGTGCTTAGATAGGGAGAGCTGAAGGCTCTCCGGACTGTGTCTGTGAGTAGTTTATTATATCTGTGAATGATTCTGGCTAGGGTGGTTGCATATTCTCTATCTTTATTGACGGGGTGTCAACATCTGGGAATGGGGAAGGTCTGAGCATGGTATTTTGCCTGGATGGGTTTGATGGCAGATAAGTCGAACTGTAGACCAATACAGAGTTAATGGACATAGAAGAACAGCTACGTAGGAGAACCCTTTTCTATGACAAAGTTATTTAAGTCTGAATAGAGTTCATATGAAGGGCCATATGTGATTTATTGCAGGCAGGTATTAGGAAGTTCTCTCTTGCCTGCAATAGTTATTGGGATATACTGTGTTTGTATATCATAGATCTGATGTAGACTACCTTGGAAGGAGAAACAGCCTTGTGGTAGTTGATTTGTGGATGTTTGAGATTGGTTCACTCAGGGCTGGAATTGCATTTATTCCAGGTTGCCTCCACATTGGTAGCCACACTCTGGGGTAATGGATTTGAGCAGGACTACTTCATCTGCTGCACTGTGAGGGATCTATTAACTGAGGCATAGAGGCTATGGATGGAGATGTGGGGGGATTGACCATTATATTCTGTGAAACCTTGTGCATATTCACTTCCTTCCTAGACATAGGTGATAAATAGTTATCCGACCAAAGCAGCAAGTGTTCATCAGTAGACTTACCATAGAACTGAAAATATATGACCAGATTAATCCCATCTTGAAGAGCCTGCATCATCTTTCCCTCCAAATAAGGATAATCTTCACCCTAGTTGCATCACCTACAAATCAGCAAATATCAGCACACCAGCATAACTTAAGGCCTACTAGCCATTTACCAGGAGGGGTTATGCCTGCTACCATTTTGCACCAAGGATCTAGATTCACATGCCTCTACGTCTCCGGCTTGCATCACCATTCCAGACACTTTAAAGAAGCTAGACTACCGCTTCAATGGTCCCCTCATGGCCCACTCATAAGACCCAGTTTAATGTCACAACATCAACAGCAATCATATTGTAGCGTAAAAATCGACTACAATAACTCTGACTTTCTATACAGCCTATGCAAAATACCATAAAATTGATAAAAACAATATTTACACAAAAATGTCATACAAAATATAATATTGACTACAAAAATATAGAATACAAAATATAATTTTCAAAATATTATAATTCCGACAACACATATATAAGAAACAAAAATGTTGATAAACCACATAGTAACATACATATATGTACAACTCCAAAAAAGGTTTATATAACAAAGTTACAAAAACACACTTTCAAACTCTTATTAATTAAAACAAATAAAAGAAAAAATAATCACTGAACAATTCTGTTTCAAAACTACATGGTTAACAAAGAGAAAATCACAACTAATAATTTAGAAGTATAAATAGAACTGACACAAAACAATCAAACCTCTGTGGAGTAAGGAGGATGTTAATTTCCATGCCAGAAGCAACTACAAGCCAAACTGAAGTAAGGACACATTTATTTATTAAACTCTAAAAATATATTTCATCTAAAAACTGCTAGCAAATACCTACATTTAGTGTTAAATTATATTATATTTATAAATTGAAATATTTCCTATTATATTCCCACTACAGAAACATCAGCTAAATCTCTTGCTGGTTACATTCACTAGAAAAGAAAAAAGATACAAACTTTTGTTAAAAAATGTGGCCCAAGATGACAAACAACCAGCAAGAGAATGTTTTTTATCTAAGTATAAAAGCTAAATTAGATGCAATCTCTCTAAAATCTAAGCCTATTCCAATAAACGTATCTTATTTACATGTATATCAGTCACAGATCCCACAATATCACTTGAATTGACCTATATTACCTCATGAAAGGGGAAAAAACCGTTGAATACAACTACTCTAAATATAACATATAATGGGGCATATTAGCAAGACCCACGTTAAAATTATCACCGTTTTAGCGGCAGGAAACTGCCGCTAAAACGGCGATAATGGGCTTGCTAATATGCGTTATGGAATTCCAATAGAAGCCCAGGTTAGATGTCCTGCACATCTAACCTGGGCTTCTATTGGAATTCTATAACGCAGTTTCCTGCCGCTAAAACGGCGATAATTTTAACGTGGGTCTTGCTAATATGCCCCAATATTTTTACACATGGACTTCATTTTGTTGTAACATATTTTAACTCTAACTGATCATAAACAACGTAAACAAACATTTTACTCTTTGGATGTGCAATAAAACAGGACCCAAGGGTCCGACTGTTTATTTTAATTGATTTGTATTTTCTGTTATTTCTCGATGTGCTCCAGACTAATAATACCCTATTCTAAATAGAACATAGTACATGAATGCACACATTGTATGGATTAAATACTAAGGATTGTTATGAGTGACATACAACATTTAATGATGTCATAAAAAACAAGTGCACAACTATCCACTATCAATGGTTGAAAAAGAGCTAAGAGGGAAAGTATATTACCTAAAAACAGTGGAATCAACTGTTAAAAATTTTACAGGCACAGTAATAACGTCTTTCCACCCATCTCCACACACCCCAAATCTCACCTCAATTAGTTGGTCAAAGGCTAATGTGCAAAACTTCAAAAGAACCATCAACAGAAAAAGAGAAACCGAAAAACACGACTTACCTGCACTCATAACCTTTGAAGAAATAGACACCCCCACTTACTCTATTACCCAGTAAAAAAGAGTTCACAATCTATGATAATAATGATTATGACAAAAGACTAATAATTTCATTACTTCAAATAAAATACTAACATGAAACCAGCACTAATCTGGCTAGCGGATGTGATGTTTTAAGTCAAGCACCTCCCCCCTTTATTCAAATCTGCACTATGCATGAACAGTATTCCAACAGCAATATTCCCTTAGCCTATTCCCTTTTGCAAAACAAATGAGCTTCAATCTATCAATAAGTTATCCAAGTAATACATAAAAAAGCAATATAAAGCAGTAAATACTCACCATTCCAATAAATAATGAACTTTGCACATGCTATGTTAATCACCATAATCAACACCTACCTGAAACTCAAATTTAATTGTGCTACTTTCATTTCAATTATGCCAGTTCATCAGCACTTGCAAAAATACACATTAAGGCCCAGATTACGAGTCTGGCGGTCCACGAACTGCCAGACCCGTGGGGGGTACGGCTGTCTCCCAACCACCCAATTGCGACTCAGGCGGTCAGTCAGCCACCAGGGAACCACCGTTCCCTGGTGGTGTTGCGGTGGTCAGGAGGCATCCATATCCTTTGCGGGACCGGTGCGGTCCCGCCAAGCATATTAGGAGTTTCCTCTCTGCCAGGGTTTACCTGGTGGCTCCTCCTCCATTTAAACCCTGGAGGAGAGGAAAGTGCCTCTGCGCCCTGTGTTTGTGCCCCCCTGTGTGCATGCACCACACTTCCTGCACGGCATGGACTTTTCAGTCCTTGCTGTGTAGGAACTGTTTTTGTCGTTCCCATTGAGGTGCCCGTTTTTAGAGGCACCGCCACAGGAACACCAAAAAAAGCCTGCCAGACAGAAGGAAACTCCTAATCTGGTAGGTGGCCCGACCATGACTTTGGTGGTGCAGCGGCGGGGCAGACCAGGCGCCGCACACCCAAAGTTGTAATCAGGCCCTAAATGTGGAATGCTCCACTAATAGTTAATTTACTGTTGAACTAAAAAAAAAACATCAATAGCTCTAGTTTTTGTCCCTCCCACGGACGTGGTTAAACATTATGAACTACTAATAAACTCACCCTATTACAAAGTAAATGAAGAATAAAATGACCCCTTTCCTAGTGTATTTTCAAGACACCTGGGTGGGTGTATGCATCGGTCAACAAAAAAGCCAAAACAAATAATGTAACAGAAGTCTAGCACAGCTCTTTCCAAGGACCTCGAGGAAAACATCATCCCACAATTTACCAAATAATTGAAATATTAAAAAAGAACATAGTACCAAGAGCTGAGAGCAATACAATCCTTAGCCCAGGGGTCTACAACTAGTAGCTCATAAGCTACTGTGGCTCTCCAGCTACCTCTGAGTAGCTCACCTGTGTGCAGCCCAGCTTATTAAATTAGAAAGCTTTTGCTTGGTTGAGTTAATATACATGTAAAAAAATGGAGATTATACAACGCTAATAATATTAGTAGCTCTCATTGCGTTTCATTGAACATAAGTATCTCTCAGTACAGAAAAGGTTTGAGACCCCTGCCTTGGCCCAAACTTGCTACCCTAAAGATCCCAAACAAACTAAACACATGCACAATATGCTAGCTAACAAAGGCCTGCAAGCACATACAACAAATCACATACAAAAAACATACAAGGCCTAGATTACTTACAGTCAGAAGCCTAGACCCTATTTTAAGGTGGTCCACCTAAAACAACACTATCCTAACCAGCCATAACAAGCAAAAAGCTGAAAGACTATTATACAAGCAGAATTGCAAATGTGTCAAAAAGCTTTTTTAAGTAACTTACCCATTACATGTTTTTTCTTCCATTCTAGGTGTTACTTTTGTAAAAAATAAAAGCAACATGTCCCAGCATGCAAAGGAAAAACAATATACTACTAACATATTGAGAAACCAAACTATAAACTGTAAAACACATACTCAAAATAATTTATACAATTTAAAACATATATAACTATTACATTTATAAAAAAGAAAAAATGGAATAAAGCACAACAATGAGCAATTTCTTATGAATCACATAAAAAATACAAAACATTTCCTAGAATGTATATAAAATACTGTATCAAACATCTATTAAACACATATGTACATATTACACCCTTAAACTTACACAATTATATACATTCCTAATAATGCATTTTTAAGAGTCCACTCCTACTGTATTCTCCCAAAAACATAAATAAATATGCTAATAGTTTTGTAGCCATACAAGTTCTAAACCAGGGGTATCCAACTTTTTCTGTAGTAAGATCTACTTTTGTTCAATAAAAATCATCGTGAGCTACTATTATCAGTTTTGTAACAGTGGCCACATCAGACAGGATTACCATAGTGGCCAAAGTTGCCTGGAGTAGTGTAAAAAAAGGCTTTGTCATTTTGGAATGCCTTTATATGGCTAATACATAACAGCCATAGCTGTGATGCCAGATCATCAAGGTAAATCTGTTAGTAATAAGTCTCCCAAAAGCCACATGATTTATCACTCAAATATCAGTGTTAAATATATTTTGGAAACCCAACCATTTTTCTCCAAATATCAGCTTATGAGTACCGAAAATACACACATTTTCATCTCAAACACACACTTTTTAGTTTTGGTTTCCATATATTCAACCAAGCAAAAGCTTCAAATTTAGTAGGTTGGGCTGCAAAGAGGAGAGCTACTTACAGGTAGCTAGAGAGCTATAAGTAGCTCATGAGCTACTCATTGGAGGAGTCTGTTCTAAACAGAAAACGGTCCTGCACAGCAGATTATCCGAGTGACAGATGCCAAAAAATGCAAAAATCAATTTCTCAAAACAGAAATCTAAAAATATAGCTGCATATCACATCCATAGATAACCTCCACAACCAAAAACTCTGAAAAAATATGTAAACCAATAAATGTAAAGAAAATGTAATATAATTGTTGGAAATAGAACATTACAACACATTTTTCTTAAAAAGCCCTAAATGATAGGATGAAATGCAACTCCTGAAATTGTAACTCTTCGGGGATGTTGTTGTGTCTGCATTAGGTATTTCCACCCCCTATGCTTAAAAGCCAGATTCCTACTAATTTCCACAGCCTGCCATCCATTAGGGTAGAGAAGGACATTACATCCATCAACCTGGCCGGACTCTTCCCACCATACTTATAGATAACTGGCAGCCCAATGGTGTTCTCTGTGCCTTCATAAGAAATGCAGACATAGCAGTTCCTCTAAAGGCATGGCAAGTTTGGTGCATGGCTACAGTCTTTGAGGTGGCCACACACTAAACTTGTTTGTTGTTGAAAAATAAAAATTAATGAATTCCACACTGTGGAAGTTTTCTCCCAAGGTGTGGGGGTAATTTTTCAATTTTTTCTGTCTGGTACCACCAGGTATTCCTATCAATGAAGCATAGAAAAAAAAACATCAGACCATCTGCTCAAAATAGGGTGGGCGGTCTAATGCCCTTACTCCAACAGGCCCTACCTCTTTGGCTCATCGGATGAAGCTTTCCATTGGCAGAGTCAGCATGGGCACCACTGCCAGAAAGGTTGTGGTATGCCAACCCGAAATAGAGTGGGAGGACCAAGGGGTTGGCGGGCAGGATACCCCGCTGTGCTTGTTATGGAGTACCGTGTCCACCAATCTCTAAATCAAGATTTTTGTAGCTAACATTAAAACAAGCAATAAGTGCTAAATACTTACCCCAATAACCATCTTACGCTAAAAGCCCAAACACACACAAAGCAGCTATCAGGTTATGAGAAGTCAGACCAGCAGAGAGCCCATGATGTTCCTAAATCACTGTGCAGAGGTCTTGGTTAGATGATGCACCTGTCGAAGGAATGGGGGAGAAGAGGGAAAAAGTGTTAAGAGAAAACGGACAATTTGGGCTGGGTGAGCCTTCTAGGTGGATTTGTCTCAATTGGTGGAGACGTCTGAGGACGTTCACCATTTAATGTCTGGGCCTTCAAGAGATTATGGGCCAACTGAAAGGTAATAACAATACAATAGTTAAAATATGGAATAAGGTATGGTATCACAAAAATGTGGAATAAGGTAAGGTATAACACCTGAAAGACTAGGCAGCTCTCCTACTCACTCCTGTCAGACAAGGATACCTAAAAGGAACTCTAGGATGTGAGAAGACAGCCGGGTCACAAGCTGAGAATCAAAACGGTAAGCTTAAAAACGCCACAGGAAACCAAGAACAAGGTCTCATTGATTAAGAAGGGAAATTAAAGGAAACCCTAACCATGGGTAACGAGAAAGGGAGAGAACAACAAAAGGGACAAGGACAGATAAACAGATGTGAACGAAATTGAAGCGAAGAACCACATCAACACATTGTCAGTCATCTGCTCTATCTTGAACGGGCCTTAAATACTAACTCTATCACTAAAACCCTGACAGTGTTTAGACTAACCAAGAAGTCAGGCTGTCAAGTGAAACATTGTTATGTGGTCTAGTTTTAGGTTGAGTCCCTTTCTACTGATGTTGTACAGACTTTCCAAGTTTTTCCAACCCTGCAAGTGAATTGGTGTCTGAGATGTTTCTGTCACTTACGACTAATGAACATTAAACCATACATTTTCAAATAACTAATTACACTTAAAATAACTGAAAGTACACCCACCCAACCTATTCATTCCAAATATATATAAAATTAAAGGGATCATACCTGATCTGGTGAACCAGGAACTTATAGCTCTTCTCTTAGACTTCTGATGGGCATTGGAATGGAAAAAAGATTGCATAAAGGACTTACTCCTAAAGAATAATGCAAATAATACCTTATGGTTAATATGAACATTTTATTTTTATTTTCCTTTTTAAAAGTTGTTGGTTTTATATGTTATATTCCATTTTCAATATACAAAGAACATATTTTAATACATAATTTTAAAATACTAAGCAATGTTAAATTGTATAGAAAATCATTATTTTAAAATATGTCATATAAGACATTTCACCTTAAGTAAAATACATTTTTTATTATTAAAATGGGATCCCAATTAGAAAATATGTGTAAATGTTTATCTATCTCTACTAGTAGTTAATTTATTGTGGACAAAATGATTAATTTATTGTTTTGCTTAGATACATAGCTAAATGTCTAAAATTTGTTATATTATTCCATTTAAATTTGATTGAATATTTGTTTTGTATGGTAATATATAAATGTCAAATATGTGTTTTTTGTAAATACATTTCTAGTTTAATCACACATTGTCTGAATGGTTATGTAAAGCACACAAAAGGCGATGAAAGGAAGGCTTGCAGATAGTCCAAACCTCTGCCAATCATAGCTTTTCAAACCATCATTTTTCACACACTGTGTTACACTAGACAGAGGCCTGCCTTATGCAAATCAGTATTGTCTCTTGTTGTGTAGTTCCTATAAGACCTATATAGGATCTGCGCGTTTAGACAATATACACTAGGGGACTGGTGTCCAGACTGATTCCAGACACCCCCATCGGGTATGTTGGCCTGTGTACCAGCTAGCTCGCAATGGCACTATAAACTCCTCTTACCAAGGAGAGAATAGTTCTTGGCAACTATCGAACATGACAACCCTGATCCCTCGGGACCGTGGAAACAGTAACTCACTTTTCGCTCAGGCACTCGTGCTCACGTTTTCTCAGAGAGACACACAGAATAAACGGTTGAGACGTTTTCAATAAGTATTTATTGAACAGTCGTTATTCTAGTGTAGAATAAGTGTACTGAAATCACCAGTAGACAGTAGCATATATAAATGAGTAACAGCACTAAGAAAGTAAACAGATGGTAGGTTTCTACCATTTTGCTAAAATCATATCCACAGGTAAGTATATAAAATACATGGCAGTAAAATGCGAACTCCTACGATGTAACCCTAACTAGATGTACCTAAGTGTACCTAGCATGTGAGTAGGTGTAAAGCCAAGAATCCCTCTAGGATAAAGCCAACCCCATTACCTGATGTTAGACTGTGGAACCCCGTCTGGTCTCGAGTTGGACACCCCGCAAGGGATGTTCAGACCACTGCGAGCTGGAGTGTCTGCATGCAGGAACCTCAGCGTCTCACGTCAGTGTGTCTGCATGGAAGTCATGATCTCCTCTCCCTATCGCAGCAAGATGTGGTGTTTTTATGCACTAAGGTATCCCCAGGGGTTCAACCTTGCTGTGCCAGTGTCGGACTTAGTATGACATCGGGAATAAACTTTATATGCAGTTATTATGCAGGAGATGATGGTCCTGCTGTGATTCCAAGAAACTAAGAATCCTCATGCATAATTTATGAGGCCAGTGTCCAGGGAAAAACCCTACATACTTATGTGTAGTATTGTAACTGGGCAAAAGGTCAGTCCTTCAGATCCGTTATGTATGTAGTATAGGAGAGAATGTAGGTGAAGGGTTATGATGATACCTAGACCTATATCAGGGTACCTATATGAAATATAACACTCTGCTCTTCATGGGAATAGCCCATCCCAAACTGATGAGCCGTACCCCCTCTAGAAGAGAACATGACCTAACCCCTGCCTGGTTTCAGAAGAGGGAAAGTGCATAATTTGAACTGTAAGATTTACTATTCTCACACCAGTCCAACACACATGAATATAGTGTATAAAGTTGTGTGAGAGAAAATATCCTATTCTATGACAAAAACCCAAGTTACATGGAAATAATGCATGATTAGGAAGGGCAGTATTTACTATTCTAATTCCTGTCCAATAAACACTAGACAAAATGCATAATTTGGAAGGGTAAGATTTGCTATTCTAACTCCAATTCAACAAGCATTCGGGAAAGAGCATATATATTTTGCGTGTAGGAAGATAAACTATTCTAACTACAAAACCACCGAACATTGGGAAAAGTGCTTAATATTGAGAGGTAAGACATGTTATTCTAACTCGAGTCCAACATACATAATCAAAAATTTAAAAGTGAGGAGATGGGAGGCACAGATATACTATTCTTACGCCAAACCCCAAAAACTTTAAGGGGTGTTATTTACTATTCTAACTTTAGTTCTAGAAACATTGATCAAAGTGTTTCAAGCTGGTGACGGGTTATACTGTACTAACACATAACCTTTATTGCACTTTAAAATAAAAAATAAATCTAGAGTCAAAGAAACTCTGCTTTTATGAAAACAACTGAAACGCTAAAGATGCTATAAAATAATATACATACCCCAAAAAAGTAGAAATGACCAGTAAAAAACACATAAACTATTTTAAAAATTGAAAGATTTTCTTTTTCAACAAATATGCACCCCAAAAAATGTACCATATTTTGATATTAATTTTAAATAACTAAACAAAAAACACAATAATGAAAATGAAACCCCAAAATGAAATACAATAAATTATTCTAATTGATCTAACATTAAAGAACTGCATGGCCAGTCTACCATGTGCATATTATAGACATTAATTTTTAAATATTCACTCGATAATACAGGTTCTCAAACATTTACAAAATATTTAAATTGTATTTATTTTGAAAAATAATCAATAATGTAAAATATTTTTAAAATGTTAAAATAATATATATATATATATATATATATATATATATATATATATATATATATATATAAATACACACTCAAATAAACACCTTAACATATTGTGTCCCATTTGTCTTTGAAAAACATAAAAACTGAAAACATAATTGTGATAAAATAAACCCCACAAAAATAAATTAATATTAAACTATCATTGAAGCAAATCCCCCACAATTCACTAATAAAGCCATGACCCGTTATATAACTATTGATTTTGAATTATACACAACTAAACTCTAGAATACCAACATTTATTTTTAAAAATCACATATTAAACTTATATATATTATTTAAAAATATTAATTTAAAAAGTAAGATGATTAAAGGAAATAATTTTAATATTTTTTTTATAAAACACTGCCCACCAACCCCCAAAGTAATCCGCAACCCATTTAAAAACAACACACTATAACAACCCAAAAAATGCATATAAAAAAATAACTCCTAACAAAACAATTCTTTAAATAAAAAGTATAATAATAACGATTCACATTACAACATTAATAATACCTATATTAAACGCCATAATATTTCTGTAAACAATATTTTTAACAATATTATTAATAAGCACACAAAAATTACATATTTACCCCATGATATTTTTGCCCTCACATATATTGTGGTCAAACCTTATTTTGTGCTCAATATTCCATTGCGACATGTAAGGACCCTCCCATCTCCAGCTGTTTTTTGTTTACATCCGAGTATAACTTCAGTCCAATTCAGATGCAAAACATCGCACGTTAAAGACAGCAACCTATTACAAACAATAAACCTGACTGAGCACCTGATTGCTGGCAGTGTGCTTTGTGGTGGGTGAAGGTAGACTAGAAGAAGTTGACATCATTCATGAGAAGTTTGACAAGGAATTCTGAAGCAGAATGAAAATTACTTGTGCCCATTGAGAAAAACAAAAACAAGATGGGTGGAATCCTTGAGTTAATATCAGCCAATTGGTCCTGCTCTAATATTAGTAATCCTGGTAATACAGGGAGGCAGCCCTTTAATATCTCACCCCTCCAAATAATGATTAAAAAAGGTCTCCACACATCTTTAGCTGAAAGACTTGAGTTAATGACCGCCGAAAGCTATGTTACGAATATTGGGGATGTTGCTGCTGGTGTTAATAACACCAGCCCAGTCATTTTTGCAGTTTTGTACAATATATGTCCGGCATCAACGCAAGATACCCCTGGGTTTGGTCAGTTGGTCAGAGAAGGATGTGAGAGATGCGCTCTGGCTTCTTCATCTCTTATCCGTGCCTGCATCTGTTTTTCAGAGATCAAATCACACTGAATTGCTTTCTTGTTTCTTTTAGTCAAAAATACATACATTAGGAGAATATAGACAATTCTTTTCACAGCATTTACTTGATCGTTTATCTGAATAGAGGAAGTATGCTTATATATCTGTGCGGCACAGCATGGGCACAAACCTCAGGTCCAGACAGCATTAACACATTCCAGCTTGTAGTTTTGCGAAAATAAGAAATAAATGGTTGAGTGTCCCCAAGGAAAATGTGAGTTTTCGCTGAGGCAATAGAAGCAAACTCGTAGTTCCCCTGCCCTCGCGATTCATGAGGTGTTTTTCATTTTGTAACATCAAAGCCATCTGCTCTGCTTTTGATGTTGCAGCACGCTGTTTAAGGTAGAGCATGAATGGAGAAATGTCAATCTGCAAGGCGTCCGTGTATTTTATGCTGAACACTGGGGAGAACTTGTAGATAAAAGGCCAGCACCGGGCTTGATAATGAATGTCCACCAAGGAGGTGTGCATATCAGACAGGAGCAGCTCAGCTGGAGCGCAGGGCTGCAGACCGAACACCAGAACTGGGCCCAACAACTTTAGGAGATCAGAAAAGAGCGGGAAAACGGGAGCTGGAAATCCACCCTCAGCATTTGATGTTTAATGAAACATGTAAATGGGTCTGGTGGATCCGTGACGGAGACAGCAAACAGTATTAGATCAGCTAGATGTGAACAGCGACTTGCAAGACGTAAAAAAAAAGCTCTCGAGAGTGCCACACTATGCTGAAATACCCAAATGTGACTCTTCATGAAATTAGAATCCAAAACTGATCCAGTCGAGTGAAGTAAATTGATGATTAATTCACATCTTCTCAAGTTTCGAAAAGTAACTGAAGCTGCGGAGTACCAGCATGCATCGGGGCTCAGCACAATGGCATCAGACCAGGTCTCCTTTTCATGCAGAGCCTCAGCTGTGTCTCTAGGCAGTGAAATCAAGAAATCCATCAAAATGTAAATAGTGAAATATCACATTGATGTGGTTAGGAAAAGCAGCAGCCCAAAACAAGTCATTACATGCATGGAAGAATGTCAATTGTAAGGATGGAAAGTCTGATTCTCTCTAAACATTTCCGATTTTAGTTCATGGTGAAAGTTTTTTTGTAGAGAAAGAGCTGCTGCGTGCACGTAGAGGCTTCATGGCTAGCTGATAGGAGCATAGAAACTGGGAGAAAACTTGATCTTAGCTCTGCTAGTAACGTTATGTGAAATATTACGCATAATGCTTCCCTTCCTAGGGTAAGGTACTAACTAACAGGCAGAGCAATATCCTGGAGGGGGCGGGGGTGCACTTAGTATGGATGCACATTTGGTGTCTACTTATATCTCTGTTTCAACCAATCCATGTTCAACCAATAGGAGAACCAGCAGCATGATCCGATAGAGCCTTGAGACTCTCACGGGAAGCGGCCACGCTGCACAAATCCTGATTGATTCATTGATTTCCACACAGGGATTTCTACCTGTCAAAGTCGGGGGAAGTCCAGTGTGTAAATGGGCTCCACATACTAACAAGCACTGGCAAAGCCAATAAGTCTGGCGTTGGCCATCAGCCTTTTGGTAATTCTTGTAATGTCATGGTTTTTGCTAAACTTTATTGTTTCGCGAGCTGCGGGCCTTCATCAATCTAAAAAAAAAAACATTGGCTAAGGGCATAAATGTATTTTTGGTCTAAAAAAACCACACATTACTATAGTATTCCCAGGCAATGAAGGGAACTACTTTGTGTGTGGATGTGCTCCTTGTGAAAAGGAAGCATGACGTAGCACATAGTGAACTCAGTCATTAGCCCCTGATGCATGCAGGAATGGGTGTAAGAAAAATATGAATGACACACACAACCACAGTATGATAGAGGAACTCTGTCTGAAGAAAGCCAAATAAGCAATTATGTTAAACATAATTTTAGAAAAATCAAAAGGTCTTGGCTAACACACACCTAAAAAAGCCAATGGGCCTGCCACTGGATGCCAGCCTCTTGTCTTTAAAAAAGCAGGTAAGACCTTTGTCTACACTTTTTTTTCCTACTCCTCTGTCATGCCCCACACAAACAGTTTCCATGAAGACCAATTTCCTGCTGAGACCCAGCTTGGGAACTTCATATATGACTGGTCTCCTCAGTACTCTGGTCTGCCATACAGGTCAGATCCTTCCTTATTCCTTCTTCCACATTATTTTTTCATTGCATTTGATGTTTATGCGCTGTGCATGGACCCAGGCAGGAATCCAGCACTCTTCATTATTAGTATACTGCTGATTGCCTCTTTCTTTCGTTCTTCTTCAAGCTACTTGTTCTTGTACACCCTCACCTAGTACCAAGTGGTTAATATGCCACATTCAATTGTAGTAGTAAGTCTATGTGAAACGTTACTTGCATTTCATGTTTTGATATGAAAATGCAATACAAAAATGTTTAAAAAAAATAAAAAAGGCAAGAATGAAAGAAGGCATGAAAGAAAGGAAGAAGAGGAAGAAAGACGAGAGGAAAGAAAGAAAGAAAGAAAGAAAGAAAGAAAGAAAGAAGGCAAGAAAGAAAGATGGAAGGCAAGGAAGAAAAGGGGGCAAGAAAGAAAGAAGGAAAGAAAGAAGGAAAAAGAAAAGAATGAAGGCAAGAAATAAAGAAGGAAAATTAAAGAATGCAAGGTGAAAGAAAGGAAGAAAGAAAGAAAGAAAATAAGAAGGCATGGAAAGAAAGAATGAAGGAAAAAATGAGGAAAGAAAGAATTAAAGAGTGAGGAAAGAAAGAAGGAACATAAAAGAAAGAAGGCTGGAAAAGAAGAAAGAAGGCAAGAAAGAGGAAAGAAAGAAGGCAAGAAAGAAAGATAGGAAAAAGACAAGGAAACAAAGAAAATAGGAAAAATTAGGGAAGAAAGAAAGAAAAATAAGAAAATCAAAAAGAAGGAAATAAAGAAAGAACCAAAGAAACAATAAGGAAAGAAAGAAAGTAATGAGGAAAGAAAGAAAGAAGGCACTTAGGAAATAAAGGGAAACCGACAGACAGGGTTGCATAGATAGAGCACACTTGTGAGCTTACATTCAGAGTTTGTGTGAGCTGCTCTTTGTATTACTGCTGTGTTTCAAAACACTATGTTCTCCACAATGTTTTCAAGCTAGTGAAATAGCAGCAGTCAGATAAACAAAGGTCAGCCCAAATGGAATTTACAACAGCACTGGAAGGAGACAGGAACTGATAAAGCTGGAATGTGCCTTCTATATCAAAAGCATCCTTCTATCAAACCAGGCTCTAAACACAAACTCAATGCTAAAGTTATTATAAAGTAAAAACAAAAACACTGGCACTGAAGGGAACTGCCTTGTGCGCAGATGTACTCACTGCGAGAGAGCAGTTGCAGTCGTTTAAAGTGAAGTTAACGGGTGGCTTAAGTAGACTGACCCGCTGCCCCATGCTGTATGCTGTAATGGGTGGAAACAAAATGTGAATGACACAACAACAGATCAATGGATGAGGAGAGTTGGCTGAAAGCCCTTATAAGTATATTTTACTAACATCAAAAGGACTTGGCTTACACCAGACCAGAAAATGGGCAAGTAATACCAGTCTGCTGGACAGAGGATTTCCCCTGTGTAACTTTGGAAAGCGTACATTCCTGTCTTGCATTTACCATAGAGAGTTTCTACTGTCATTTTTATTTTTTTAAGCATATTTGCTATATTGATTTTAAATCATATATATGTCTCTTCTGCCTCGTGCAAACATCTTAAAATATAAAAATATGGATGGGTAACTGAATTACGGGAACTTTCTCCTGCCACAACGCCTGAAGACCCCCTCCCTCCTCCCGACTTCGCTGGCCAGCCGTGACCAAACCGGGTTACCAGACTACATTTCCTAGCAGCCCCGGAGGCGGGGCCAGCTGGGAATCCCTTTTTTCGCTCCTCCAAGGTGCAGGATATAAAGCGCCTGTGGTTCCCGCATCACAGGAAGCTGCCTTCTGCACTCTTTGTAGGAGGTGTCTGCCCTTCTGTCTCCGGCGACAATGCCTGAAGACCCCCTCCCTCCTCCGACTTCGCCGGCAGGCTAGTAATCCCTTTTATCGTGCCTCCCGGTGCAGGATATAGTGTGCCTACGGCTCCCGAATCAAGGGACATGCACGGGCGGCGCCCAGGTGAAGTCCAGGCCAAGGGTGGGCCGGTCCGCACCTGTCAGAGCCCGGAGGAGGCTGGATTGGGCCACCCCTCTTTTGCCTGACCCCTTGCTGAAGGTACTGTACCCCATCCCTGTGCCGACTGCTGTCCCTGTGCTGCCTGCCTGACTCAAATTCAGCCACACCACAGAACTCACCTGGACTGACCACGCCATTGTACACTTCACCATCACTGATGCCCAGCACACCATCACCAGGCTGCAGATCTCCTCCCACTGCAGATGGAGTAAGGTCACTGAAACTCAGTGGTCACAGACCCTCACCCCCTCCTAAACCGAGGCCTCAATAGACCTCAACCAGGCCGTCCAGAATTTTGCTACCTGAATCACTGACTGCGTCGACAGAGTAGCCCTGCTTAAACCTACAAAAACCAACAAGAGCTCCAAATATGCCAGCTGGTACACCCCAGAACTCAGGACCACCAAGCTCAAATGCCAACAACTGGAGAAACGATGGCGCACCACCAAGAACCCCACTGCCAGAGCAGGCCACAAAACAGCACACAGTAACTATCACCGGCACATCAAAGAAGCCAAGAAAGCAGTCATCACCACCCGCATAGACTCCGCTGCCAACCACACAAAGGAACTCTTCAAAATAGTCAAATAAGTCTCCAACCAGACAGCCATAGAGAACACCATCTACCCTCCCCAAGAACTCTGTGACACCCTCTCAGACTACTTCCACAGCAAACTCACCAACATCTACAACAATTTCAACATCCAACCCGCCACCATCAACCCTGTTGGCCTCAACCAACCACCAAACACCAGCCAAACCATCACCAAGTGGTCACCACTCACTGCCCTGACCACCTCAGTCAACATGTCTTGCAGCCCCTCCGTGGCACCCATCGAGCCCTGCCCCCACCACCTCTACAACCTCGCAACAAACCCAATCAGCAAGCAACTCACCAGCATACTCAACACCTCCATGTAGGAAAGTAGGATCTGCTTTTTATGGTTACCCCCACTTTTTTTGCTGAATGTAATACTGTTTTTGACGAGTCTGACTGGGATCCTGCTAAGCAGGACCCTAGTCTATCTGCTTTCTCCCTATACTGTTATGTTATGTACTTAGGTACACTCCAGATTGGATACTGGGGTACCCTTGTCAGTCCCTAGTATATGGTACACATGTAGCCAGGGCATAGGTACCCCAGAGGCCTCCCATGGGCTGAAGCATGTATTATGCCACCCGTGTCTGGGTCGATTCGAACCTCAGCTTTCAGTTTCAAACCAAGAAAGTCGCAGGGACCTGCTTTGGCATACTTCGGGGGCTTAAACCGTTGCTCGGGTTTTTTGACCCACCCGTTAGGCAAATGATTATTCAGGCCTCCATTTTATCTAGACTGGACTATGCCAATACACTGTACTTAGGGGTAAATAAGACCAAAAACCTGAGGTTACAGCGAGTTCAAAATGCGGCTGCTAGAACTCTGCTGGGTCTCCCCAGAACCTGCCCCACTTCTAGGGCAATTCACCGGTTGCATTGGCTGCCTGTTGTCAACCGAGTAGAATTCAAAATCCTCTGCAATGCATTCAAAATCTTGAAATCTTCCTCTCCGGCCATCTTGTCCAATCTACTATCACCCTATTCCCCTACGCGCCAACTTCGCTCCTCGGGACAACATCTGGCGATTGTGCCTCGTACGAGGAGGGCACGGTCGGGCGGGCGCTCCTTCCGTCTACTGGCTGCCAAGCTTTGGAATGCTCTGCCATCTCCCATCCGTGCCATGGAGAACTACCTGGCTTTCCGCAGGGCTATTAAAACCCATCTTTTCCCCACAGCCTAGTGCCTTCTTTCTGATCACCAGCCTCTATGTTCTGCTCCAGCGCTGGGACGCCTCTTTGCTGAGGCAGCTGTGCGCTATACAAAACATGCTAACATAACATAACATAACATAACATAACATGAGAGGCCATGCAAAATAGAACTACAGGTCTCCCATTGCAGCCTGTGTAAGTTGGTGCATGCACCACTTACTTAAGATATAGGTTTACTATATCTAAGGGTCAATGCACTTAAAACCTTTAAGTCACCCCTACAGTAGGCCTTAACATTCCTGAAGGCAGGGTGCTTGGTTCTAAGTGAGAGGGTGCCACTGCATGAGCAGGACACCCCTGCAGCCTACAGAGTCCATTCTCCTGGGTTGTCAGTGAAGCAGCCATTTACGACTTATAGAGTGGCATTATGCGACCGCGTGATGACCAACTCTAAAACGGCTGAAACAAACCCTATTGTGTTTGGTGTCAAACATGATGGAATCATACCCCCACACCGGTAACCGGTGTGGGAGGTATGATTCCACCCCTCAGAAGCGAGCTTCGTGAGGTCCCTGGTGTTCCCAGTACCAGCCTTCTAGTCCCGGACAGCACAAAATGGTTGCTGCCGACCAGAGACACATGTCTGCCCTCCTGCTGCTGAGGCAAGCTCGAGCAGGGGAAGGCAGAACAATAGGCATCCTGTCACAGGGAGGTGGGACCACCTCCCAGACAGGATTTAGTGTATTAGGGCTGGGTGGGTGCGCTTGCAAGCGACTGATAGTCTGCATGAGGGGCACATATGGTGTCCCTGTGCATAGTCCAGTTCAAACCAGTCCTGGGAGCCGTTGGCTCCCGCTGTGGCACGAAACTGGACAAAGGACAGGGGAGTAACCTCCCCATTGTCAAGACCCTCCCCTGGGAGGGCCCCATGAATCTGTCCAACAATCTCCTGTGGGTACTTAAGGGCTTACCTGGCTGTAGGACCCTAGATCCGACGTGGACAATATTCTGAACCAGAAACCACTGAACTTCGACCGTCTGGACACTCTGGACTTCGTTTGGGCCTGACTTTGTTTCCCACTCAGTCTGCTGCATCGTCTATGCCCGTGCACCATACAGAATCCATGCAGGACCTGTGGCGCATCAAGGACAATCAAAGTTATCTCCCTTGGAGTGAAGGAGTCACTCCCCTGCATCCGCAAGCACTGCAACACTGCTGTTCGGTCTGCTGATCCTGAGCTCCTACGGACTCCGAAGGCTTCAGCAACACAGGAGGTGGGTTTCTATGTCCCTAGAGGCCCGAGCTGCCCTCTCACCAAGTTTGAGGTCATAATCCCTTGTGGGGGTTGCAATACCCAAACTCCTGGGCACTGTGTACATTTGCAAGTCCATATGCTTGTTGGCGTTTCCTGAACATGTGCATTGGGCTCTAAGTAGCCCCAACCTCTGACACCATTTCCTACCAAGAACTTTGACCTCTTCACACTGAGTGCTCCGTGGGCTGTTGTTTGGTGAAATCGCTCGAGGTCCTCTCGTGACTCCTGTGCCTCCAACCTGTGGGTCCATATGAGGGTCAACATTGCTTTTTTTGGGCTCCCCTGGTTGCTCCAGGGGAGCCCTGACTCCCCTGTGTTTGGTGAGTCCTCTGGACCTTGCTGGTCCGAACCGTGCACATTCCTCTGCATGGGTTGCCGTTGCCAAGGCTTGTTGGTGCTCCCATCAGACACCGACCCCTCAGCATTCGACATCATTCATGGGACAGCTCGCATCTGGCTCCTGGTTGTCCTCGACATCTCTTGGTCTCCGTAGCTGCAGAGTCAAGGACTCCATCAACCAACCTGAAGCACCCGACATCGGTGGGCATTCGTCTACTGAGCCCCCTGGTCACTTCCAAGTGACCCAGACTCTGTCCCCTCTGCTTTCATGTACTTCTCGACAAGAATCCACCTTTGTATTCCAACGGACACTTTTCTTCCTTCCAGCAACGGCTCTTCTTCGAAGTCCTCCATTGGGTTCGACAGTGGTTTCTGACGCCACTTCAGACCTATGCACCCGGCTTCCCTGGGATAGGTAACTCGGGTACTTTGGTATCCACGGGTGGGTTGGCTCTCCAACCTTCTGTGTTCCACCGGGTTTTCTTCAAAGTCCACTGGGAAGGGGCCTTAAACTCTAAAACTTCAACCGCGACTTTCCCATCCCGTCCTCCGTGGGTCCCTATCTACTCACCTTGGGTGGTTCCTTGGGGTCCGAGCAATTCTACGTCCTCTCAATACTGTCTTGACTCGAGTCGTGTTTCCTATACCACTTTCTTAGTATATGGTTTGGTCCCCCCCTGGGGCCCACTGTGTATTAGTGCTATTTACTGTCATTTCTGTGCCTAAGTATTGTGTGCTTTGTGATTATCTCCGTGTAGGAGATACTATGTCATACTAGATATGGTATATTAATAAATCTGTGCCTAAGTATTGTGTGCTTTGTGATTATCTCCGTGTAGGAGATACTGTGTCATACTAGATAGTGTTATATTAATAAATACATATTTTTATAACTACTGTGTGGTTCTCCTTTCATTTAACCAATACTATAAGGTTGCATTCTGGTAAAACAAGCTGCTTAACATTCCTTCAAGACTAAGCCTGAAGGCTGCTCTGCACAGCTACAACTTGGATACCTTTCTAAGGTTACCTTTGACCTCTTAAATCACCATAAGGGTTGTTTGGACTGGTGCAAGGTGCCCACTTCAATTAGTGGACAGCATATACCAGGCCAACTTCTCACACTCCTTCTCCGCACTAACCTTCCCGGCCAGATGGAAACACGCAGTCTTCAAACCCCTCCTTAAGAAAGCCTCAGCTGACCCGAACGATCTAAAAAATTATCATACAATCAACTTGCTCGCCTACCCAGCCAAAGTTCTCGAGAAATCCAGCAGCTCACCGAATTCCTGGAACAAAACCACCTACTGGATGCCTCTCAATCAGGATGCAGTGACAACCACAGCACTGAGACCGCACTGATTGCCACCACAGACGACACCAGAACACTCCTCAACCATGGAGAATCGGTGGCAATGATCCTTTTTGACCTCTCTGCACCATTCAACACAGTCTCCCACAACACCCTCATCAACAGCCTCTACAACATAGGCATACGGCACAACGCCCTCAAGTGGATCGCCTCCTTCCTTACAGGATGCACACAGAGCATCTGACTGCCTCCGTTCACCTCCGCACCCAAAGACGTCATATGCGGCGTACCACAAGGATCATCCCTTGGCCCCACCCTGTTCAACATCTACATGACCCCCCTCGCAGATGTCGTCAAATCTTCCAGACTCAACATAATCTCCTATGCAGACGACACTCAACTGATCCTCTCGCTCACCGAGGACCCCGCCAACGCCAAAACCAACTTCTACAAACCTATGACCAACGTAGCAAAATGGATGAGAGACAACTGCCTCCAGCTCATCTCCGACAAAACTAAAGTACTGATCTTCGGGAAGAATACCTCCACATGGGAAACAGCTGATGACCTGCAGAACTCGAACCTATACCCAACCCGACCGACCACTCACGAAACCTCAACATCATCCTTGACAGCCAACTGACCATGAAATGACAAGTTAACGCAGTCGCCTCCTTCTTCCACACACTTTGCATGTTCTGTAGAATCTACAGATGGATCCCAACCAACACCAGTAAGACCATCACTCAGCCCCTCATTACCAGTCGCCTAGACTATGGCAACGCCCTCTACACCAGCTATTCCATCCAGCTCCTCAGAAGACTCCAGACCATACAGAATGCTGCAGCCAGACTGATCCTGGACCTCCCCACAAGAACCCACATCGCCTCCCACCTGAGAGACCTTCACTGGCTCCCCATCCAAAAAAGATGCCAGTTCAAAATCCTCACACACGCCTACAAAGCTCTCCACAACCTAGGACCTGCCTATCTCAACCATCAACTGAACTTCCACCAACCCGCTAGAAAGCTACGCTCCTCTTCACTCGCCCTTGCCCACATCCACCGCACCCGCAGCGGTGGCTGCTCCTTCTCTTACATCGCAGCCAAGAGCTGGAATAACCTCCCCCTCAAGCTCCGTACAGCCCCCTCACTGGCAGACTTCAGAAAGAGACTCAAGACCTGCCTCTTCGACTAAAACACGGCACACAGATACCCTTACTGGTGACAGAGTTGCACTTTACAAATGCTGATTGATCAATTGATTTTCAGTGAGGGGTTCTGAGTGACACCAAAGAGTCAAGAAGAGCAAATCTCGAGTTGGCTATGATGCACTAGACTGACACAAACTGGTGCCTCCCTTGCAGAATGTGATGATGGCCCCTAATCTGCCATATTTCACAGTTATTTATTGACCTTGAGCTGAATAGGGTCTCCGGAATGGTTGGTGGATGCAGGGGCCTGCATTACGCCCCAGCTATGATGTCACTCAGAAGCCCCTTGCCAGTCAACTAAACAAATGTTTCAGCCTCACCATCACCACCATTGTAAAACTAGAATATGCCTCTTCTGTCTTTATTTTATCCCTGCTCTGCTCTATACATATTTATCTATAATTCCCTTTTTTCATTCACTCCCTACACTGCTTTTTTATCATTCACTGCTTTTTCTGCATTTTCGCTTTATTCCTTTCTGTCTCTTAATTTCCCCCTTTCCATACATGCTTAAATGACATGCTTGTATACTTCATTATTCCTAATGAGGTGGATTCAATGTCAAGGACAACAACTGCCATACAAATGCTGCAAATGGAAGCTCCACCCACCCAGTCTGGACCTATAAAGAGCTGGAATTCCCAACATCCTCCTCAACTTTTCAAGCATCCTTCAAAGGCCAAATAACCAATAACCGTTGGGTGAATCACATTGATTGTATGAGGAAGAGTATAAATAAGATTAATGAAGATTACCAGTAAATTATCCAGTAAATAATTATGGCATTACCTCTTCATCAATATTCCTCGTCCACCTATGTCAGCTACTTTAACATGGGGCGGGGAATAAAAATGTGCTAAGCAGTCCATGGTACAGATCTGCAGAACTGTGCATCTCTTGGGACTGTAGGCTAAGGCTATCTGGGGACAGTAGGCCACAATCCCTCAAATGGCCCATCAAGTGGCAACTGCATGTTATGTTATGTTATGTTAAAACAACTTATAGAGCGCACAAATACCCATAGGTGTCTCGCGCTAAGTGCTCCAGAAGGCAGGGCCTTGGCCTAGAGGAAAAAAGCCTACTTATTGAAGAGCCACATTTTTAATTGTTTCCTAAATGACAATAAAGTAGGGCTGGCTCTGATCTGAGAGGGAAGTGAGTTCAACAGCTTAGCAGTGACAACTACAAAGCTTCTGTCGCCCCCAATTAGTTCTATAGGTTCTTGGGATGACATGAAGGTTAGCACCTGATGAACGCAGGGATCTATTGAGAGTGTATATCTGCAGTAAATTCTTTAGAAATTCTGGCCCTATATTGTGAATCACCTTGTAGGCAATGCACAATGCTTTGAATTTTGTTCTGCTTCTTTAAGACAACCAATGAAGTTGTCCAACCGCCTTGGAGACCGACTTGAATTTCGGAGTGCCCAAAGCATCCTGGCAGCTGCGTTCTGTTCAAGTTGAGGCTTATTTAGAAACATTTCCTGTGCATTAATCAATAAACTGTTACAGTAATCAACTTTGGACATAACCAAAGCCGATATTATCTTTCTCCTGTCATTTAAGGGATAATCGAGTGCTAAAGGGGTACATATGAATCGAATTTAGTTGTTTGTTATCTATTTACCTACTTGGTTCCTTTAGTGTCTACCACAATGAGAACATCGATGACGGCTTAGACTAATGTTTTGATTGCACATTCAATATAATCTTCAAGGTTATTGTGACCAACGACATACATTGATTGCATATATATTGTAACATATTCGGGTGGCAGAAGACACTGCGATGTATGGTATGGAATATGTTGTTTAAAAAGAAGGGGGAGAACATATGTACTGACATTTTGATACCCCTAGAGCCAACAGCCATGGACTGTTGCCTCAGCTGAAATAAGCAGACTCTGCATAAGCCGTAGGCCTATCCATAGAATACAAAGCATCATTCTGATGTCCAACAAATGGAGGTTGAACCTCTACTGCAACAAGGTTAGGAAACTAACCCAAAGGATGTACCACTTTATCTGTTTCTGGGAAGAAAACGAATATTGGTAACAAATGAGGCTATGAGTGGGGTTTCACGCTAACCACAAAGAAAGTGCAAGCACAGTAGAACCAGGAGATTACCTAGGGGCATATTCATAAGCAGATTTGCGTCGCTCTTGCACCACGCAACGTGGTGCAAGAGTGACACAAGTCCAAAATGAGATATATGAAGCGACGCAAGGCCACTTTGTGGGGCCCTGAGCGGCTTCATAAATCTGGAGTATCGCAAAGCAGTGCAAATCACAGCATTGCGTTACTCTGCACTGGGAAGGCTTTCAATGGGCACTGCATGGGTGTTCCCACACAACTCTCATGGTTTTTGACACATTCCCACCAAAAAGATACGCCTTCTCATGGGAGGCGTAACGAGGAGAAATATATTTATTCCTCCTCGTTACTTCCTCTTTCTATGAGTGCTGTATTATGCACCACACATAGGAAGAGGAATATGCCTATCAGGATTCTTTTTGTGCAGGAGAGTTCCCTTTCCTGCACAAAAACAATCCTGCATGCAACGCAGGCACTCTTGCACCATGGTGCAAGTGTGCCTGTGTTGGCTCGAGGCAGCCCATTGTGTGCCAGCCCTGGGGAAAGGACAGGAATGCACCATACTGCAATAAATACGGCGCATTCCTGCTCTTTTCCTGTAATGCAGTTCAGCAAGGTGACTTGCTGCTCTGTGTTGTGTTAAAATCCCATCAATATGGACCCTATTTCAGCAAACCTCATACCAGAGGTCATGACTACAAAGAAGCAGCTCATATTCTAAAAAATAGCAGACCCCAGAGGAGGTACTCACAGGACTCAGAGGACTATAAGGAAAACTCATGACATGGAAAGTAGAGTGTTGAGGGGCTGGGTAAGAGGAAACACATCTCAGCAAACAGCTACAAAGGGACACTGTATCCAAGCTCTTCAATGTGAGCAGGAGCTGGAGCTACACCTGTCAAGAAGCAGGATAGCCTTTTGTTGGGGTTCTACTCACTCAACCTCCAAACAGACAGCCAATTTCTTTGAAGCCAGAACATCCTGAGACCAAAGAGGAGATGGAAAAAAGAAGTGGTCTCCTCCCCGGATGGATTGACTAAGCTTGCAGTTGGGGCTAGATCCTGTGCAGTCACTAAGAAGATCACTAGAGCTAGATCACCAAGATAAACACAAGGAGGACCATTTTTTAAATTTATCCTTAATATAAGCCAAAGTAGAATCAAAATTCAATGACAGCGATTGTTTTATGTTGTTAGCAAATAATATGCCTAGATATTTCAGCTTATCTTTTTGCCAAACAATATCTTTATTAGTGAGCATATCAGACGAACAATGAATATTTAAGGGGAAAAAATCAATTTTGTTAGTGTTAAGCTTATGACCTGAAATCATACAGTACATATCAATTAAATTAAATAATGGAGGGATGGCAGATTCTAGGTTAGCAATATATAAGAGAATATCATCAGCATATGCTGATGTTTTAATAGGGACTTTGTTTATCTGAAGGCCTTCAATTTCTATACAATTTCTAATAGCAGTTAATAGGGGTTCAATTGCAAGACGAAAAAGTAAGGGAGATATTGGGCAACCTTGCCTAGTTCCCCTAAAGAGGAAAAATGTATGAGAGAGTCGACCATTAATAAAACGTTTGGCAGACGGACTAGAGTAGAGAGCTGAAATCATACGAACAAACAATGTACCGAAATTGAAAGCAGACAAGGTGCGAAAAAGGTATTGCCAATGAATTGTATCAAAAACCTTTTCTGCATCTATTGCTAGAACTCCTGCTGGAAAAGGTAATAATGATCCAGTATCAATTGCATAAAATAATAATCTAGTATTATTTGTCGAATGTCTATTTTTCATTAAGCCAAACTGGTCCACACGTATAATATGAGGAAGTACAATAGCTAATCTAGTCACAATAATTTAAGCATAAAGTTTACAATCTTGATTTATTAAAGAAATAGGGCAATAATTTGTAACCAGAGAAGGGTCTTTATCCGTTTTTGGGAGGACTACAATCAGTGCTTCAGAGAACGACCCCGAAGTAGACCTGGTATTACTAGAATAAGAAAACGAAGAAAGCAGATGCGATGAAAGGTGAGGTGAAAATTCCTTATAAAATGCCACAGGAATACCATCTGGACATGGAGATTTGTTTAACTGCAGCGATTTAATTGCTGAAATTATTTCATCTAAAGTAATAGGAAGATCCGATTTAGTACTATCTGGTTATGAAATTTTAGGTAAACCACAGCCTTCCAAAAAATTATCAATATGCACTATATCATTAGAAGGTGGTTTATTATATAAATCTGAACAATATTTCATAAATTCCTTAATTATGTAATCGTGAGATAAATCAATTGAACCATTTGGAAAGTGAATAGCATTAATTTGATTTTTATCTTTTTTTATACGGAGATAGTTAGCCAGAAGTCTGCCAGATCTATTGGCACTAAAACAAAATTTTGCTTTGTTATTAGAGATTTGTATGCCTGCTCTATTGCTTAAAATAGAGTTCAATTCATAACGGAGTTTCTGCAATTGTACCTTATATTTGATGTTATTAGAGGTAATATATAGACGTTCATATTTAGCTATTTGTTTATCCAAATCTTTAATTTTAGTATTAAATAATTTATTTTCATGTGCCATAATGGAAATAGTTGCTCCTCTGATATATGCTTTATATGCGTCCCATCAATTAGTGATGGACGTAGAACCTTCAGGATTTAATGAAAAATACTCATGAATTGCAGACAAAAGCTTTGGTTTATTTTTGTCATTAAGAACAATATTGGTATTCATGTGCCAACGACCTTGACCATGTTGACGGGAGTTGCAAGATAAAATGCATGATATTAGAGCATGGTCAGAAATATCTATATTCTGAATAGTGGGATTAAAAATTGAGGATATTAGACTACGAGAAATGAAAAAATAATCAAGGCGAGAATAAGAATTATGTGGATTAGAAAAAAAGTAAACTGTTTTTCTGTAGGGTTATGTAGACACCAAACATCTTCCATTTTGGTAGTTTTAAAGAAGGATTTGAGAATGAAAAAGCTTTTGGAGGGGGAATTTGGTTTGGGAGATTATATCCAGTAATGGATCAGAAATAAGTTTAAAATCTCTTCCAATGATCAGAGGAACATTACCCAATTTTAGAACTTCTGAAGTAAATCTGGACCAAAAGTCAGGATCATCATTTGTAGGCCCATATACATTAATTTGGTGTAAAACCTTACTGTCAATTTGAATATTGGCTATAATGAAACGACCATCAGAATCAGAACGTTTATGCAAAATCTGAACATATACATTTTTTGCAAAAAGAATCGCAACTCCATTTTTCCTATTGAGTGCCGGAGACGAAATAATAGAACCACCCATTTTTTATTCATGTAAGATAAAACTGTATCATCTACATGAGTCTCTTGAAGTAAACATATATCTGCTTTATGCCTAGCTAAATAATCTAAAACCTTAGTGCGTTTAACAAGGTGCCGTAATCCTTTAACATTAAATGAAACAATTTTAATACTGTTAACGCTCAACATTATGAAAAAAGAATAAAGATAGATATAAGGATTGACGTGTCAGATAGAATGAAAAAAAAAATGTAGCTCTAACACCAATAAAGAGAAGTAAAGAAGGACACAGACTGACTCAAAAAATAAAGACTAGACAACATAGAAACATAAATAGTACTCTTGAATCGCACACACGCATGCAAAGAATAACCTTACTCTACATGCCCTTATAAAATACTCTAATCAAAAGGCTAGCAAAACAGAAATTCAAATATCATTGAGGTCGGGTATCAATCTCATTTGTTTCCATGGAGGACTGTGCTGTTGACAAAAAAAGCAACGAAGATCATCTGATTGCTGAAAAGACTTAGAAGGCCCATCTTTCCATATTTGCATAGTGGACGGATCAAATAAACCATATTTATAACCAGCATTTCTCAGTCTGGGTCGAGGATCAGCGAATTCCTTGCGAATGTTGACAGTTTCCTTAGCAAAGTCTGGATGAATAAAAATTTTATTCCCATTGACCATTAAAGAAGAAATATCTCTGGCAGCCTTTCGTATCAAAACTAAATGGTGATGATGCAACACTTTAAATATCATTTGACGAGGCTTATCCTGTCTTGCATTATGATGAGAAGGAATTCTATGCGCCTTATCAATCTCAAAATTTTCAGGAAATGTTATACGTAAAAGACCAGGTAATAAGTTTTCTCAATGTAACCTGCAGTCATTACCTTCCACATCCAAGGGTAAATTAAAACTTTGCAGATTATATTGCTGATTGTGGTTTTCTAATTCCAGTAATAATGTATTCATTGGTACTATTTTAGCTGCAATAGGTAGAAGATGATCAATTTTAGCTTTATTATCCTGAATTTTAAAAGCATTGTCAGAAACTTTCATGGAAAGACCAGCCATATTGTTTCACAGATTTTTAATTTCAGCCGCAATGTTATCTGTGTTGGAACGCGCAGCTTGTAATTCCTCCAGTAAAGAGGATAATGAAGGCTCATTAATATCCACTAATTTAGACTTAACTGGTGGAGGAGAAATATTTTGTTTTCGCTTAGTAGACATAGTTTGAGAATTCTTGCCATCCATATCCAAAAATTAAATATAAAAATAAAAGAGCAAGCCAGTCACAATATTATGTGAGTAACAGGTAGGCAGGAGTAAAAATTCTACCTAAATAAGGGCTGTGCAGCAGCTAAAACTAACTGTGGGAGTGGCCCTGGCCACAGCCGCGCCCTTTCCTGGAAGTCACTCCACCCTCCTCACAGGAAGATTCAGCAGCACCAGCTCCCAAGACACCGGAGGCTCACCTCAGGTTGTTCCAGCTAACCATCAGGAAAAGGCACAATAAGGTAATAGCCAGAGAGTGCTTACCAAAAGAAACCTCCTCGTTTCTTTAAAAACAGTAAAGATAGCCTTATTATGAAGCAAATTGTCGATAACGGGCACACTCCGCTGCAGCTCAGCGGGAGGCGGTCATCTTGATCGGCGCTTGCGCAACTCTCATACCTAGTTGTTCTAAACTGATCCAGTTCCAGGACTTTGAGGCAGGTGAAGAGGCCTATTTGGCATATATTTCTTAAGCCAGGATTTAAGAGTGGGGGCCTCCCTCCCTGCAGAGCTTTGTGAACCAGACAAAGGGTTTTAAATTGTTTTCCCTGGATTACCGAAGCAAGTGAAACTAATGTCTGGCTTACGCTATGTGGTCAAACATAGGCTTTCACATGCCTTCCTCATGTCTGTGTTCTGAATAGTTTGTGATCGATTCAGTAACTTAGAAGCTAAGCACATGTAGCAGGCATTGGCATAGTCAATCCTTGAGAGAACAGATATGGCTACTACTGTAGGCCTGTATTTAAGTAAAATCATTCTCAAGCTTTTCCTCAGTAATTAAAGCTGAAACAAAAAACGAGTTGCCACTGAGTTGAGCTGCTCTTTTAGCAATCATTTTTTGTCTAGCTTAAAGGCCAGCCTCTTCACCATCTCTCGAGGTTTAGGGGAAGAGCCAAGATAAGCACGCCAGAGATTAGCCATCCACGTACATTCAAGACCACGCCCCAAAAGCTTGATGAGTTCAGTTTGAGATTATTAAGGCTCATCTATAACTGAACAGAAGAGAGACAGGGGTGAAGATGATTTTGAATTTCTTATATATGGCTGTAAAACAGCTGGGTGCCGTCTGCATACGACACACACTCTGAGCCAAACAAATGAGTCACAGAAATTAAAGGACGCACATAAATATTAAACAAAATAGGAGACAACGATGAGCCGTGTGAAACCCCATGAGTGGCATGTCTCTTTTTGTATTGGAAGGGTTTGGGTTGCAGGGAACTAACTCTGTTCTATGGATTGCCCTGTGGGCAGTGCAGAGAGCTTCCAGAAATACATTTTCTGCAACAGGTAGCCATTGCAAGGCCTTGAGAATAGGGCTGGCACTGTCATGTCTATTCAGGTGAAGAACATGTCTGGCAGTAGCAGTCTGGATATGGTGACGATTCTTGATTAGGTGCTTTGTAAACCAAATGGAGAGTCCATTCGCAAAGTGTAGGTTCGACAGCACTAGGGCTGTTGAGCCTGAACCCAGTGGAGGCAGCCCAGGTAGGGAAATAACCATCATAATATTCTCATAGTGGTGTAAGTGCTTTATATCACACTGCTGACCTGACTTTCAAGTGACAATGTAATAATACATAATCACGCCCAATCCCCTGACATCTGTTAATGCAGGGGAGTAGATCCTTGTGCTAAGGTGCAGTTGCGTTGTAGCTTTTTCATATTCCACAAATTAAGATTTCAGTTAATGAGTAAGTAGTGCAGGTTCAGCATTTTGTAAGCCCAAAATGTCCAAAGGTAGGTCGCTTTTCAAGTTTAGTAATAAAGTGGGTATCAGAGATGTAGTTATAAAAGGTAAGTTTAAAGGAGTTAATAAACTCAGGGAGTGCGGCCAAATAAATGTTGAAGAGGAACACAGCAATCGTTTAGATTTGGAGCACACCTACCTTTTGGAAGCAGGGTACTAATAAGAACGAAAGCAGTGACATATTTTGTTTTCAGTTGGTGAGGTAGGACTGGATCAATTTTAGAGCCATACCCTGTAATCCCGCATCATTTAGTCTTTTAAGTGGAAGCTGGTGGTCCACAGTGTCAAAAGCTGCAGAAAGGTCAAGTGGGAAGAATTCAACAATTCTGCTGGACTGTACCAGGTTCTTGAGGTCATCCCAAATTGCAAGACTGTCTGTTGGTCAAAGAACAGGCTATTTTTCTCCAAGGGTTCTGATAAATGAGTGACTACTACTTTATTTATACATTTACACAGTAATGGCCCATTTGATATATGGTTGTAATTTGTTGTGCTCTCCAGGTGCAAATCTGTCATGGGTGCATTAAACTGGCAATTCACATCCACCAAAAAGATGCTAAAATCCACACTTCCCTGAACCCACTGACAAGCTTTCAAAGAATATCTATGCCGGTCGACAGCAGATCTGAGGGAGAGGGAAATGGGACAAGAGAGAGAGAAATAGAAACACTGGATATCTTCACCTCGCCTGTTCTTACTGCTGGACAATCAATGATAATACAGTTCACTATTGCTTCTTATATACCTTGTGGCAATTTCTATACAACCTCCTTTTTGTGGTTACTGATAACTCTATGACTTCCTAAAGCTGAAAGATATAAATAACCGTTGTAAATAATGTGTAGTATGATACATGAGATTCTGCAATCCCCATATGAATGCCTGTCTCTAATTTCTCTATAATCGGTGACTTGTGACACACCCAGTCACGGATTATAAAGAAACACAGTCAGAACTCAACTGTAATAACTTATTGCAGTTGAGTTCTGACGTCACAATGCCTGCTGAAAGAGCCAGCAGCCAAGGTGAAATGCAGGTCACGGAGCAGCTGTTTAAAGCAACAAAAATAAAACATTGCTTTTCTTTCTTTCTGCTCTATTTTTCTAGTTTACAGTGACTAGCAGAAAGAACATGATTATCTTTTGCGTTTCTCAGATAATTATAGAAAAGTTAGATTATCTCTGCATGTTTTCACATTCTAAGATGCTGTTGCTTTTTTTTTGTTAAACTGACTTGTATTAAAATGTTCTAATATCTTTTTGCAACAAATATCTTACAGGTTTCCGATGTGTTTAATTTTGCTTCTAGAGCCTCTATTTTTAATCATCATCTTTGCTACCATGTTCTCTCTTTCATTTTAAAGTGCTTTGCACCAAGGTGGTTTGTGGGAGAGGTGATGGTATAACCATGTATTATGTGGGATAAAGTATCCTCTGCAGCACATGATAAGGCTATTGCAAGTCACCTCGGCGTTCCATAACCTTATAAAGAACTCGGCCTTTAGCTTCGTTTATCTATATGGTTATGGAGCTCCTCCGTGCCCTGCAATAGCCCTATTAAATACAGCAGGTTGTACTTTATCCCTTATTTAACCTGAACTGTAATACATATTATTATATCTAAAACTGCCTTTGGCGAGTTAAAAATAAAGTCTGTGATCTGAATGATTCTCAATACACATTAGCTGTAACATAATGAATACTTTCAATCCTGGCTATATACATTCACTTCGCCACCACTGGCAATACCTTAATATAATATGTGATTCAAGTGATTTAAACAAAGTCTATACAAAATTGAGGATTCATTAGTGAATAGGTGCAATAGAGTTCGATATCTTAGAAAGAATGACTTAGGTGTACAGAGTGTGTAATTCTTGAAAGGATTACTCCAATACTAAAGTGCAGTCTAAATTCTTGGTCTCTAATGTTTATCTGGAATACCTTTCTGAGAACAAGGTCCTTCATAATTATCGATGGAAGTGTGCTGACATCCAATCTCCAGGACAAGAGAGTTTGTGATGCTATTTAGGATGACTTCGGTGTGTAGAGTTTCTAATTGTTGAAAGGATGACTCCAATACTAAAGTGCAGATCAAAGTCTTAGTTCTTAGTCTCTCATGTTGATCTGGAATACTTCTTAGAGAACATGGTCCTTCTCAGGTCTCGATGGTTGAGCGATACCTGGGGTGGGCAGAAAATGTCATTCCACTCGTGGATTGCTCTTTAATGTGGAGTTCCGGCCAAATTTCGTCAATCGCCACGTGGCAGAATTTTGCTCCCCTTCGAACAATGTGATGACAGCGGGAACAGTGCGTGGCTCCAGCAAGCGAGCTGGCGAGCGAGATTTGGCATCTCCTAACATGAGTTCTGTTTGCTAGGTAGCCTTCCGGCACCATTTTCTAATGTGGGCGGTCGCAAGCAGTCGCATTCAGAGGGCTGCTTCTTGAGTAGATTTCTACTCAAAAAGCAGCAAAATCAACTTGAAATTAGATTTTCCAGTAACTATTCCTGAACGGATGGTTCAGGCAGTGGTCGAAGTGGGCGGGATCGGCAGGGCACGGCGTGCCCCTACTTCTCTAATTTCATAGATTCCGTTCCCCTACTTTCTTATTTTAAACATGCCTCCCAGACGGAAGAAATCGCCAAGGCCGATAGTTAAGGCTCAGCTTTTGGGGATGGGCGGAACGGGCAGAGAAGGAAAGGGACTCTGTCTTTTCCTTCATGCCCAGAGAAGACAAGGACAGTGTCCAGTTCTCCTGCCACTGGCAGCTGCCGCCCCCTCTCTTTGTTCCCCCTCTTCCCTCTCTTTCTGTCTGGCTCCTCCTCATTTAGTGAAAACCGAGACTTCAAGAAACGGGTATTACCCTCTCTTTCCTCCTTTCATTTATTTGCTCCCCTGTGAAATGGATCAAAAAAAGAAAAACACTTTTGCTGGAAACGTTGTCTTTTTTAAGTGCAGCCTCGGGGTGGAGAGAAATAAAACATTCCAAATATTAAAAATAACTAACTAACTAACTAACTAACTAACTAAAGCAAGACAGAGTAGTTGCAAGGTGGTCAGATTGATTTATTCACACCTAAACACATTAGCGCCACTTTACAGTGTTTGCCAGTGAAGCGCTACTTTTGTTTTCTCGTCTCTCTTTGAACAACATTGTTTTCCCTGGGTGGGATAGTGCACCATTCCTGGAGGTACTGAATTGGAAAACAAAATGTGTACAGCGGCTGTGTGTTCACGAATGTGGTCTTTTTAAACCACCATACTGCTTACGTTTTGTAAGGATATAAGCAATGGGCACTGAAACGGGTCCCTTCTGGGCCCTGTAGTCATGGCCTTAACTTTTCAGTCAAAAGCACTCACTAATTTCTGAATAATGAGTGTAAAAGGAAAAAGGTAACCATGTTGTTCCTGCTTACATTTCACATGATTTACTTAATCTTGCATTTCCTATGAGTGTTTGCTTTTTCTAGGATGTTGTTAATTTTTTTTTTAGGCAGCATATTGCTCTTGTCTAGTGTGTAATTTGAATTGAGTCACATCCAGTTGTTTATAGCGGGTCAGTGCAGTGCAAGTTTCTCTCAGTGGGGCAGTATGGTGTTCAGTGGGGTAGAGGATGTGGCACTATGGTCAGAGCTGCTGAATTTGGAACTGGGAACCAGGTTCAGCCTTCATGACCAGTCCCCCATACCACTCACCTTGAGGGAGCGCATTCCCATGCTAGACCTTCGAAGGCCCCGCAAGATCTTAAAAGCCCTGGCGTCTTAGCACCAGCAGGTGGACCCTAGCAGTGGCAAGTGTGGGTTAACCTTGAAGGTCTGTCCACCACAATCCATGAAGTTCCCCTCCAGTCTTGCGGGTAGGACTATGAAGCAGCACACCATAGAGTGACAGTGAATCTGTCACTGAGGTCACAGGACCCTTGAGCAGGGTGGCTCTAGGGCAGTGCGACCTCACCGGGCGCTGACTTCAGGTGGGGGCGTCGTGTTTGTAAGTATAATATGGTTTTAAAAGCACTTGCTGCCTTCTTCCTGGCCTCCAACAATTTTCGGCAACAATAAAAATGTCATGATAACTCCAGTGATTAATGTTCTTAGTAGAGAGAGAGGGTGTTTTGTCTAGTGGAAGTTTTGACTCATGGAAAGGAAGCGCAGAGGGTTAATGTGCCTGCTGCTAAGAACATGTACCATGCAGATCACAAAGTGCACATAATGTAAATAGGTCAGTGGGTTACTGCTTTTGTCAGAGAGACCCTATTGTTACTTGCAGTTAATAAGTTAAAATCCTAACTTAGAACAGTGAGCTATTAACTGTCATGTAAGAGCTGCATGCAAACTGCAAGGTATAAATTCGAGCGTTATGGTTTTTTCCCCAGTCTTTGATTATCCTAATGTTACAAAAAAGGGTTCATTTGGGTAGAAATCAATTCTGATTATTAAAGAGAACCCCCAACCATGGTATTACGTTTTAAATTCTGAGTTTGTGTTTCTCCAGACCAATCACTATTAAACTATGCTGCCTACTAGTATGGTTGTCATGTGACTCCTACACCTTGTAGTCCTTTGTCTTATGTAACATTTCCTATACAGTGATTTACACACGTATGATTGATTGTCTCTGTATAATATGTGTGATGTAAAGTGCTCTGACACCCTACACTGGTATTAGTGGTGCTGTAAATTTTCTGATACTTTATTATTTTTACATTTTACACATGCTAACAGTCTCTGCAAAGATTTTTCCTTATTAGTACCAGTGGAACATACAACTGCAGCAGTGAGAAAGGTGACCAGTCAACCTTTGCAAAGGGCCCTCCACTTCACAGCAGCACAAGTCACATTTTTAGTAACTTTTGATACGTTTGAGCTATAAACAATTTATTAGTTAAAATCGTCAGATTATGCATAAAATGATGTATTATGTGGCAAATATGGCAGAGCCATAATTATGTGGAAAATATTTGCAAACTAGGATATTTTGCCATTCATGTTTGAACTGCTCGCTTGGCTTGCAATTCCACTTTTAAGAATATTTGGGACATTCTGTGATTGGAAACGTATCCCACTTTGTGAATGTATTTTAATGGCAATAACTTATATTAAACCTTAAATTAACATGTGTATCCATTGGTTAAATTAAATAACGTAATAAGCTATAACCGGTTAGTGGAATGGGAAACAAATACTAAAAATTGGGATATTTTTCTCTTTCTGCCACACCTCTGACTCCACCCACTGACCCAATCCACAGGTTATTCCCGTCCTCTGATTCTCCGCCCACAGTTCCCCTACTTTTTTCCCCCCACTTCGACCACTGGGTTCAGGAAGTTTTTTTTAGCGTGAAACACATTTTTTTATTTTACTTTTTTTTCAACAGGAAGGAAGTGCCACAGAGGCTCCAACTTCCTCTTCCTGTCCAGAAGGCTCCTCCCAGTGCTTCGTCCATCCCTTGGTCACTTTTCATTTGGATTTTGAGGGGAAAGGTTCCCTCTCTTCTTTGTCTGCAGTCCCCACTGTATATACCATAGGAGTAGCACCTGACCTTTGGTCATGCGTACCACTCTCCCGCTCCCCTGCTCCTGCCTAGCTCCTCGCTGACTGGGAATGCGTTCGAGTCCCACAGCCACTAGTTCAGTCCCGTTGTCAGGAGGTCTGCCTGGTTGGGCTTCAGATTCTTTCACCTGTGGGTATTGAATTTATTTATTTAACTCATCCCTGCTCAATGGGTTTAATTTTGCTGTGTTGAATTTTGTTGGGTTTACTTGCCCTTGGCTCCCTTCCTGGGTTTGTTTTTGGGTGTTTCATCCTCACTTGCTCCCCCGCATGTTCCTGCCATTCTTCCTGCCCCCTTCAATGTTCCCGCTCCTCACCCTCCCACCTCCCTGGCAGCCCTTCCCACCTTCCAGGACTACTTATGGATTCCACTGTGCGGTTCTAGTGAGTAGCCCCTCACCTTTGGTCCTGTGCAACGCTCTCCCGCTCCTGCCTAGCTCCTCGCTGGCTTGGACTGCATTCAAGTCCCCACAGCTGCCACTTCAGTCCCGCTGCCAGGAGGCCCGCCTGGTTGGGCTTCAGATTCTTTCACTTGTGTGTAATTAATTTATTTAACTCATTTCTGCTTAGTGGGTTTAATTTTGCTGTATTTTATTTTGCCTGATTTACTTGCCATTGGTCCCCTTCCCGGGTTTATTTTTGGGTGTTTCGTTCTTACTTGCCCCTGACCGTTCCTGCAGTTTTTCCCGCTCCTTCACTGTTCCCGCTCCTTGCTCTCCCACCTCCCAGGGCTATTTATGGATGCTGCAGAGCAGCCGCACCTCAGCGCGCCCCAGGCATGCCAAAGGCAAGCCCATCTGCACCCGTCCGTGCCTGGACCATGCCCAGCGCCAGGACCCCTGGCCCTCCCGCCACCCACTGATATACCACCAAAAAGCTCCTGGACCTGAACCCCGGACACCGAAACAACAGCTGCTTCACTTTCTCACCACAATCTACCAAAGGACCTTTCACCGGCCTACACAGCTGCTTCTCCTGCAACTCAGCTGAGATTAATCCTGTGCCATTTCCACTCAGAAGACCATGAACAGCCCAGAACTGCTCCAATGTATCCTGATGAACACCCGCTCCCTCTGCAAACATGCCATGGAAATCTGAGACATCATCACCACCCTCTCCCCTGACGAGGCCTTCATCACCTAAATGTGGCTCAACCCCTCCTCGAACCCCGTCTTTGCCACTTCCGCTCCCGATGGCTACAGATGATAAACCATGACCGAACCAAAAAACACAGCAGGGCATTGCCATCATCTCCAAGGAAACCTTCCAATGCACCGTCACCAATGACAACCCAACACCTCTGATGGAACACCTCAACCTCCGAGTACAGACCAACGCCAAGAACACAATAAGAGGCACCCTCGCTTACAGACCCCCTGGGGCTCCAACATACCTTCTGCGACAACATCTCCAATCTCATTGCCCCCCTAGCCATCGATTCCCACCAATACGTACTTCTTGGTGAACTCAATTTCCACGATGACGACCCCAATGACTCCAACTCCACCACCCTCCTGGAGAACCTGAACAACATTGGCTTAACCCAACTGGTCACCAAACCCACACACAAAGCTGGACACACTCAACGGTATCTTCACCTCCAGCGACAGAATCAAATTCACCCATGTTACAGAACTCACGTGGACCGACCATCATTCACTTCACCATCTCTGAGGCCCAACATACCATCACTAAGCAACACAGCTTGGGCAAGGTAACCAAGACTCAATGGACACATGCCCTCAACACCACAAAACCTGAAACTTCAGCAGACCTTGACCTGGCTGTCCAGAACTTCTCCACCTGGATCACTAAGTGCACCAACAAAGTTGCCCCGCTGAACCAAGCCAAAGCCTTCAAACCTTAAAACAAGCCAGCTGGTACACTCCAGAGCCACCAAGCGAAACTGCCACCAACTTGAGAAGCAATTGTGCGTCACCAAGGACCCCTCTGACAGACCCCCCCACAAAGCAGCCCTCAGTAGCTACCACCTACGCATCAAGGAAGCCAAGAGATCAGCCATCACCATTCACATCGACACCGCAGCCAACTTCACGAAGGAACTCTTCAAAATAGTCAAGCAATTCTCCAACCTGACACCCACAGAGAACACCATCCACCCCTCACAAGTACTCTGTGACGCCCTCTCAAGCCACTTTTACAGTACGATTGCTGCCATCTACAACTTCGACCCACCACCCTCAACCTCGGCAACCTTAACCAACCAGTGAACATCAGCCAAACAAACACCTCCTGGTCTCTGCTTACCACCCAGGCCACCACAGCCATCATATCATCCATCCACTCTGGGGTGCCCATCAACCCCTGCCCCCACCATCTCTTCAACCTTGAAACCAACCCAATCAGCACGGAACTCACCAGCATACTCAACTCCTCCATCTCCACAGCAACATTCCCAGATGGATGGAAACACACAGAGGTCAAAACCCTCTGCCGACCCCAGCAACCTCAAAAATTACTAACCGACCTCCCTGCTTCCCTACCCAGCCAAAGTGCTTGAGAAGACCATCAACCAAGAGCTCACCAAATACCTGGAATGAAACCACCTACTCGACCCTTCACACTCAATACTCCGGGCCAACCACAGCTCTGAGACCACACTAATCGCCATCACAGATGACATCAGAACACTCCTCGACCATGGGGAAATGGTGGCCCTGATCCTCCTCGACCTCTCTGTTGCGTTTGACACTGTCTCCCACCACACCCACATCAACAGACTCTATGCATCGGCATACAGCAAAACGCCCTCAAGTGGATCTGTCGTTTCTCACAGGAGGCACACAGAGCATTCGATTGCCCCCCTTTACTTTTGCCCTCAAGGACATCATGTGCGTTGTACCCCAAAGATCATCCCTCTGTCCCACCCTGTTCAACCTCTACATGACCCCCCTCACAGACATCGTCCGAACCCACAGACTCAACATAATCTCCTATGCAGACGACACCCAACTCATCCTCTCACTCACCGAGGACCCAGCCAATACCAAGACCAACTTCTGCAATGCCATGACCCACGTAGCCAATTGGCTGAGAGACAACTGCCTCAAACTGAACTTCGACAAAACAGAAGTATTGATCTTCGTGAAGAACATCTCCATATGGGACCACAGCTGGTGGCCAAAAGAGCTCTGACCAACACCCACACCAACAGACCATTCACGCAACCTGGGCATCATCCTCGACAGCCAACTTACCATGAAACAACACTTTTTGCATGCTCTGCAGAATTTTCGGATGGATCCCAATAAACACCAGAAAGACCATCATGCAGGCCCTCGTCATCAGCTGCCTCGACTATGGCAACACCCTTTATGCCGAAATTCTCACCCAACACCTCAGAAAACTCCAGACCATACAGAGCACCGCAGCCAGACTCATCCTGGACCTCCCCAAACACACCTACATCACTCCCCACCTCAGAAACCTTGACTGGCTCTCCATCTAGAAAAGATGCCAGTTCAAGATCCTCATGCACACATACAGAGCCCTACATGATGAAGGACCATCCTACATCAACCATCGACTGAACTTCCTCCTTCCCGCAAGATACCTGCGCTCCACCTCACTCATCCTCGCACACACCCCACGTCCACCGCAGCCACAGCAGGGGACGCTCCTTCTCCTACATTGCTGCCAAGTCCTGGAACGACTTGTCCCTCCTCCTCTGAACAGCACCCTCCCTGACGGACTTCAGAAAGAAGCTCAAGACTTGGCTTATCGACGGAGACGCGGCACCCTCAGTGACCAGATACCCCTAGAGTTGACAGTGTTGTGCTATACAAATGATGATTGATTGATTGGATTTTCAAGGATTTGTTTTTGAGGACTCAAGTAAATAAAAGACGTTTGGATAACTTTGATGTTTGATAGAGGGCATGCACCAGTATTTTTTTTACCTTTTATGTTTTTTCTTCCATTTTCAAATTTGATTGTGGGTGGCCAGAAGTTGCATTTGGGGCCTATTTTGAATTAACAGTTTTAGTTTTTTCCAAGGGAAAAAGTTTGCACAGGTTTGTGAGGGCTGGTGGCCTGGCTTTAAAACTTTTAAAGTACTTTTTCTCAATGTCCCTATCTGTTGTTTGGGAATTATGTACTTATATTTTGCTAATTTTACTGTGGAGCCTAGTCTGCCCACTCCACATGCAGCGGCTCACCAGCAATTATTACTAGGCATTGTGTATCCATAGATTAAACAACTGTTGTTTCTGTAGTATTTGTTATATTCAAAAACATCTATTGATTTAGGGATGGCCTCGGATCAAATGCAAAATGTGTTTTTTGTATTTTACGTTTTTCTGCAAAGTGTTAAAAGCATTTTGGTGAGGTACTTTTTGATGCCTTCATGTTTGTGGTTGGTGAATCAATTTTTTTCATAACATATTTTATTAGATTTTAGCACCGCATGGTCCAGATGGACCCGGAAAGTATACAGTAAATACATCTGTGCATGAATAAAGCTTTATGTTCAGGTGGTGGACCATCTTCGAAGGCACAGTTGACGCAAAAACAAAAATACAACATAGCAACATGAAACATTGCACAATAACTTGACTGAGTCCCCACCTCCCTACCTCTCGGCTTCCCCTCATATGTATGAATATTGGATTGTGAAGTAATATTCGAGTCCCTGCCCATACGACAAAATTTCAGCATCTAATTGTTGATCAATTGTAGAGTGTGGTGTTAGAATAGAAATCGCTTATGCTCACGCATGCTTCATGTAAGTAAGCATTCGCTGTGCCATTTTCTGTTTGGGCGCCATTTTAGGCTGTTCGAAACTGATCTAGTCTAATTCCGAGAAATGCTCCTCTTTGAGTTTTGTTTCTTCACTTTGGTTTTGTTTCAGTAATGAGCACACTGTTCATGTCAGCACATAGCTTTCTCACCAGATAGAGGCCCTTTCCCCCTTGTCTGGTGGCAGGCTCCAGATGGAACGACCTTGGACCATGAAACTTTGTGTAAGATAGGAGCACTGAACCGTTTCTTCTGTATTTCACTGTTTAGCTGCACCTGCTTGGAAAATTCCACTGTGGGCGTGTTTCAGCCCAGTTGCGGAACGTACATAATGTATCTTTATGCTTGTTGATGCCAGTCCTCTCTGCAGCACTCCTAGCGACTGGGCAGATCGGGCTCCGCTCTGAGTGTATATTAATAAATGGCTATTGGTTTGTATTCTCTACTGTCTGACCGACTCTTCATTTGGTATGGAAGGCTGAGAGGTGGTCAATAGTGACCCGGGTGGCCCTAAACGGGTCACTTCCTTTAGTGGCTCCAGAGTTATGCCTCGATAATCCGCCCACCTTTGCCATATTTTTGAATGTTTCTGTGGGCAGCCTTGTGCCTTAAAAATCGGTACCTCCAAACCAATGCTGAAATCCATGCCCCTCTTCCAAACACCTAAAAAGTGCAGGCTCTCCACCTTCCATTGTCTGGCTATGTCATGTTTAGCATGTGTGAGGCCTAGAAACAGCAAATGTTGTTTATATCTGTTGCCCCTCAACCCCTCGGTGCTGTGTAGTAAGAGGAGCTTTGGGGATTTGAGAAGTGTGGTTGGTGAAATTTTAAACTTGACAGATAGTTTTCATTTGAACAATGACATTTATGAAGGCAAATAGCAAATTTTAGAAAGTAATCAACCCTAATACATACTTCCATAAGGACTGCACATAAATCAGTGCTGCTCTACATTTATTGATCTGTAGTTTCTTTAAAATTAGAATCAAAAGGCCACTCATCAAATTTTTATAATATTTGCAAAAAAAAACAAAATGGAGCAAGGTTTGGTGGGAGGTTTCATCACAAGGACTACAGCATACACTAGCAACATCCAAGCAAAGGGGGAAGCAAAGTTTCCACCTGATTGACTCCAAACGAAACCTGGTGAATAACAGTCTTTCCCATGGTTGGCTAACCCATTCCTGTTATGGCTCCAACTCAGGGTTCGTTTGGATCAGTGCAGACTCAATCAGTTCCCCATCCCTCACCCTGTTCATCAGAAATTCATTCTTGACCCATACTTTATCCTCCTTTATAATGGATCTTGGATTTAAAAACAGATTGGGTCAGCTTCAGAAAATTCAACTGTATATATTTGTGCCAGGGTATCGTGGGACCAAGAGCACACTCCATGCAGTTCTCAATAATATCTCTATTATGTGTGGCCTGGTCATTATTCCAAATAGAGCACCAAAGAAGCAAAGGTGCCAATTTAACATAATCCTCGGAATATTCCAGGCCTAACTCTTCATGTACCAAAACATTGTGACCACTTGGTGTGACCCCCAAAATTCTTCTAAGCACCCTGTGTCTTCAGTCTTCAGTTATTCAGCATTGCAATAGTCCTGTACCACTGCACCATATGTAATAAACGGCATGCACATACTTTTGTGGATCTCAACAAGCATGTGAATGGACTTATTCCCTAACATGCGTCATCAGCATAAAGAAGCGCAGGCAGTGGCCTGTTCTTCGCTACCGGCACATCCTTCCCCACTTCCAAAAGGATAGTCCCTAATTTATTAATGTACAATAGAAAAGGAGCCATGACACAACCCTGACAGACTCCGTGTTTTAGACTGAAGGAGTCAGAGCACTCTACATTATTCCAAAACCTCACCAAGGCGGAAAGATAAAAATGCAGTGCCCGCAGTGTCCGCAGGAAGTGCACCAACCCCTCCCAAGCCCCATGGAGGTCAACAGTTCCCAGTGCTTTGATCTATTCACACTATCAATTGCATTCGAGCTCATGGTCCTCATGCCAGCTGCCCCGCGGTTGTGGTATTGCTCATTCCACAGCCTCTGTCCCTTCTGAGAACTGCTAACATTACAACCATTGTTCCCCTGCATAGCCTTTATACTAACCCTGGGCGGTGAACTCCGCTCCGCTTGCGGAGTTTGCGGAGTTTCCCGCACTCCGCGTTACGCGGAGCTCGCGGAGTTCTGAAAAACTCCGCTTCGCGCAGCGGAGCGGAGTTTTTTTCCTCGCTCGCGTTCACCAACGTCAAGTTGGCGAGCGCGAGCGAGGAAAATCCACCTCCCAGTGAGATTTTTCCTCGTTCGCGATCGCCAACATCAAGTTGGCGAGCGTGGAAAATAAACCTCCTGGCGAGATTTCTCAACACGGGGGGGGGGGTCAGGTTTCTCATTGCGAGTGGTCGCGTATGCTCGCGACCGCTCGCATTGAGAAACTGCCCGTTCGCGTTGAGAAAGCTGCCGCTCAAGTAAATATCTACTCGAGTGGCAGAAAAGGTAAGCTTGCGCTGTGCATGGTGCTGTTCGCAATGATTGCACAGTGCGGACAAGCACCCGGCACTGTGCAATCACCGCGAACGGCATTTTTCTACCGTACTCCGCCGCTTGCGGAGCTCCGCGTAGTGCAACAGAGTTTTTTTGCACTTCGCGTAGCTCCGCGTAGTGCAACTCTGCGAACTCCGCCCAGGGTTACTTTATACCACTGTTTTTCTTGGACTGTTTTTATTGTTGCTTAAGTTGCTTTGAATTCACTGTCTACACTGTTATTGTTAGTGCTCAGCCCTCATAGTCCATTTTCTTAACATAGTCAATTCTGTTGTTTCACTGCTGCAACATATTTGTTGTGTACTTTTAATAACTAGAACAGTTTTTTCATTGTTGCTGTTTTTCTGTTTTGCGCCACTCCCACGCCACCTGCTCGCTTCTTCCCAGAGTTTTTTACCTACTCCTTCCCTCCCGCTTCTCACCTCTTGCCAGACCCTCCCACCACCTCCCAGTGCCCCTCCCTCCTCCTATCACCTACTTATGGATGCCACAGCGCGGCCATGCAGTGGGTGCACCACTTACACACCAAAGGCAAGCCCGTCTTTTCCCTGTCAGTGCCGGGCTCACACCCAGCGCCAGAAACCCTTACTCTCCCGCCACTGAAGCTACACCAACGCCAAGCTCCAGTGCTGGACCCAGGACTCCACAACAACAACTGCTGTTACACCTCTCCCCGATCCACGGTAGGACCTTTCACCTGCTGGCACTGCCTCGTCTCCTGCAGCACCAGAGCACCAGCACGCATGGTGACCACAACCAAAACTACCATAACCACCTCAGACCATCTCCACTGCATCCTGCTTAACACCCGATCTCAGCAAGCACGGAACCAAGATCTGGGACACCATCACCTCCCTCACCCCTGATGTCATCTTCCTCACCGAGACCTGGTTCAACCCCGTATTTGCGCCTAACATTGCCTTAGCCACACCGGACGGCTACAAGATAGCACACCGAGACCACATCAACAAACATGGGGGTCGAATCGCCATCATCCACAGGGAAACCATCCATTGCACCACCACCACAAACAACATCACCCCTATCATGGAACACCTCAACTTCCAACTCTGAACTGACGGCGAAACCACCACCAGAGAAACCCTCACCTACAGACCTCCATGAGCTCACCCCAGTTTCTGCAACGCCATTCCATAATTCATCGCTTCACTCACCATCGACTTCAAACACTACATCTTCCTCAGCAACCTCAATTTTCACCTCGACAACCCAAATGATATCAAGACTGCGAACCTCTTCGAAAGTATAGCCAACATCGGCCTCACCAACTTGTCACCAGCCCCACATACATCACAGGATACACACTCAACCCCATCTTCACAGCTAGAGACAGAGTCTAGTACAGCCATGTCACTGAGCGCACCATGCCATTGTCCACTTCACCATCTCTTGGATCCCCCAGCACTGCCCTCCAACTGCCCAGCACTTCACACAGCAGCTGGAACAAAATATCAGAGTCAATGGACTGATGCCCTCAACACCAACCACCCTCACACTGTGACCAACCTAGAACAGGCTGTCAAGAACTTCTCCGCCTGGATCACTGACTGCGCCATTAGAGTCACCCCCATTAAGCCCGCCAAGGTCAAGAGGTCCTCCAAACAAGCCAGCTGGTACACCACAGAACTACGAACCATGAAACGCCTCTGCAAATGACTCGAAAGGAAATGGCGTACCAGCAAGGAGCCCACAGTCCAAGCCACATTCAAGACATCCCTAAACCAATACCACCAACTCCTGAAATAGGCGAAAAGGAATTCCCTTGCCAACTGCATCAGAGCAAGCTCCAACAACAGCAAATAACTCTTCAACATCGTCAGAGAGTTCTCCAACACCTCAGCCACCGAAATTATCATCACTTCTTCCCAGAAACTCTGTGACACCCTGGCAGACTTCTTCCATGACAAGATCTCCACCATCTACCGAAACTTCGAACCCCAACCCACCACCACCGACAGCATCAGCCTTCTTACCCCCACAAATGAAAAACATGACCACCTGCTCACCACCTGGGACCAGCTCACTACATAAGACACCACTGCCATCATGAACTCCGTCCACTCAGGAGCGCCCTTGGACCCCTGTCCCTACTACATCTTCAACCTTGGGAGCAAGACAACCAGCAGTGAGCTCACCGCCATCTTCAACGCATCATCACCATGGCTACCTTCCCTGAAGAATGGAAAAATGCAAAAGTCAGACCCCTTGTCAAGAAACCTTCAGCTGACCCCAGCGAACTCAAGAACTACTGCCACATCTCTCTGCAGCTCCTTCCCACCAAAGTCCTAAAGAAGGCCATATCCACCAACTCACAGAACACATGGAGAACAACAATCTTCTGGACACTTCTCAATCTGGATTCCGCACAAACCACAGCACTGAAACTACCATGATGACCAAATCAAATCAAATCAAAAAAACAACTTTATTCGGTTTCGTATGTAGAAAACCATAAATGTTTCACGACATCCAAATCTCCTTAAAAACATAAGACAATAAAATTACATACAATTCATGTCAGTAAAAAGGGAAAAAAGATGGCCCCGTAAGTGTAATTCATATACTAGACATCGAAACAGAGGGTGCCAACCGCCGGGTGAGGATACTAAATTTCCAGACAAGCCCTGGTTCTCACTGTAGATTTCAAATAACCCACGATGAAAAAGATGCAGTCTGCCTTCAGCAATTGCAGGTACAAAAGCGCTGGGCGAACCTGGTTAAAATTCAACTTCTTTAAAAGGGGGAATAAAAAATATCTCTGAGGTACATCATAAAATTTACAAAGTAACATAAAGTGTAGCAAATCCTGCGGAGACACACCGTCGCAGTCGCAGGGTTCTAACACCTGTCCTCTACTACAACCTTTTGGCACAGCGAGTAACAAATGGAACAAACTCAGACGAAACCTGGACAATAAAAAACGCTCATATGTGGACAATGACCCCAAAAGATAAGGCTCTGTGGATGGGATGGTTATTAGCATCAGGAATTTGCGAACACTAGGTTTTCGCACTTCTAGCTCGTCTCTTTCTAGCTTCCTTAAGCTGCTAAAAGCTATCTTAACAAACTCCACATCCTTTTGTACAATCAGATCAGGCTTTGAGAACAGTTCAGGGCGCCCCAACTCTTCGAAACAGCCTTTAATATATTTCAGCCATGGTATACGGGACATGTGATCAAGGCTCATACAATCAGTTATAATCTGCTGACTGAGGACTAAATCTTTATTCAGCCAACACTTGAGCCAGAACACTAAGGGGCGCAAAGCCAAGGTGTCACATAGAAAAGACACCCCCAACTCCTCGTGAGCCACCAAGTTCGATAAACCGCTTGGCACGCCCAGTAGGTGCTTTAAGAATGTATTCTCGACCACCTGCAATACATCTGTGGCAATGTGTCCCCATATTTTGCTACCATAGCAAGCTGTTGCTACACTTTTAGCCTGATAAACTTGCAACATGGCTGCAATTGGGCGCTTGCCCATCTTTGCGGCAAAGTTGAAGATAGCTGCATTTACCCTTGTGGGCTCCCCCTTTTTCTTCTGAATGAGAGGCCCCCACTACAAACGGTCATCCACTAAAACTCCCAAATATGAGAAAACAGTCGTCAGAGGGACCTTCTCAGGACCTACTGTGAAGACATACTTTCTCTTGGGCTGCGCCCCTACCTGCATTATATAGGATTTGGCGTTATTTATTGCTAAGTCTCGTGCCCCCATAAAATTTAAAAAGGTATCAAGCAGGGATTGAAGTCCCCTAGCGGTTCTGGCTATAAGGACCGCATCATCCACGTATAGTAGGACGGGGAGACCCCGTCGACCTACATACGGGAAATCTGCCCCTGTGTTAACCAAGGCTCTGTCCAAATCGTTTATATAAAAGTTGAACAAAAAAGGGGCCAAGATGCAGCCTTGCCGTACCCCCCTCCCAATTTTAAAATCCCTAGAGACACGAAGATCCTGAGCATATCTAACGTTCGCCTTAGTGGCCCTGTGCAGATCCTCTAGGAAGTTAACAATATTGTCCTCCACCCCCATGGCCCTCATGGACTGCCACAGCTTGACCCGGTTGACACAGTCAAACGCGGATGAAAGGTCCATGAAGGCCAGGTAGATCGAACCTGGGCGGGCAATCGTATACTTACCGAGGATCATATAAAGATTGAGGCACTGGGCCACAGTTGACTGCCCAGGGCGGAACCCGTATTGTATATCAGAAATTATCTTGTGTTCCTCTGCCCAGGAAGATAATCTTTCCAATATCACCCCTCCTATAACCTTTACCACTGAATCAAGAAGGGAGATCGGCCTATAGCAAAAAGTGCTATTGCGGTCCCCCTTCTTAAACACCGGCACGATGGTTGAAGTGGGCCAGAAGTCAGGACAACCATCCCTGGCTGCAGCATTAATCACGGCCACAAGAACCCGTGCCCAAAGAAGTGGATCCGATTTAAAGAGGTCCGATGGGATGCCGTCCGGGCCTGGTGCCTTGTTACATGTCAGGCCGGCAATCCCAACCTCAACCTCCTTCTGCTCGAAAACCACGGTGGCAGTGTTAATGGCCCTAACTGACTGTTGAGATTGGTCCGTAGGGCCCTTAAACATAGATTGAAAATGGGACACCCATTCTTCCTCGGTGATATGGGAACCTAGGTCGCCACCTGTGTCTTTCTCAAACAGCGGTCTATTGACGATACCCCAGAACCTAGAGCTGTTCCCTAGGGTACTCGTCTCTAACAGCTCCCTCCAAGCCTCCTCCTTCAGGGCACCCTTGCGTATAGCCAGGACCTGTTTATATTCGTTACGACAGGCACGTATCAGTAGTTGGTTTCTCGGGATAACATTCAAGGCCTCCTTCAGCTTCCGCGCCGCCTGAGAACAGGATGAGTCAAACCATCTGGGATTTGGAGTAACTACCCTTCGTGCAGGTGCACTTAAGAGTTCCCCTACCCTAATGGTTATAACATTAAAGGCGCTAAGGACGTCCTTCGATGATGTACCTGACGAGACACAAAGTGCTAATTCGGCAGCACATGATTCTCTTACCGCACTGTAAAAGACATCAGGGGCAACCTGTGACCATTTAAGACGGCGCCTACCGTCCGTTGGTCTTAGAGTACCCGGTATCACCTCCCTGGGTTTGCTAGATAAAAATGGGCCACTCAGTTGCACGCAAAGGGGGTTATGGTCGCTATAAACACTTTCCTTGATGGTAAACCCACAAAATAAAGACTGAAGGGTAGATGAAATTAAAATATAATCAATAAAAGATCCACTACCTCTCCCATTAAAAGAGGGAACAAGAGTTTTACTGTGTGGGGCAGAGAGAGACATTAATGACATTAGGTCAAATTCGTTGAGTATAGCTTTCAAAACTTCCCCTTGGGTAGAATGCTCAAAGTGGAACTCCCGCATTCGGGGGCAACCCAGATCAGCCATACTTATATACCTTGGATCTCCACAGGGGTGGATGTTAAAATCGCCCAGCACCATTAAGTTGTGTGATATAAAACCACAAGTCTGCCTTATGTAGAAACCCAACTGGGTGATGTTGCATTCCCCCCTGAGTACTTGTCGTCGTGTTGTAAAAGTTAATCAGGCCCATACTAGTAGACCCCTTCTTCAGTGCCATGGCTTGAAGACCCAACTTCGAGGACGGGAGAGTCTGAATCCGGCAATCCACTGCCAGAGATATATAGATAACCAGACCACCCTTAGCTCTATCACAGGCCGACGGGGAAGCCGGAACGAAGAAGGCCTTGAATCCCTCCAAGAATAAATTACAGTTCACCAACCATGTCTCCTGGAGACAAATCACTGAGAATTGCCTGACGAACTGCTGCCAAGTGGGATCCTGGAACTTATCTGCCAGGCCTGCAATATTCCAAGACAAAACATTATTATTGGATACACTGGGGACCATCATACTTTGCACAGTTGAAGGGTGAACCTTCTGCTGAGACTTTATCTCTATGGCGGGCTTTACAGAATTATGTAGTCAATCGCACTCCTCCTACCTTGATAGAGTAGAAAATCTATTAGATAACTTTAGGGGGGGAACAGAGTAGTGCTGGTTTAGACTACGTGCAACTGATGGGCACCATTGATGTTGTGCCGCAGAAGGTTTCTGAAACCACCTATCACGGGGAGCGTCCATATTGCTAATCCCTGGAATATACCTATGTGTATCTGCTTTATAGAAGAAACCTAACGGTAGTGCCTGTACAACAGACCCATGTTTCGATGGACCAGAATTAAAATCCCTGGACAGAATTGTTTCTGCTAAAAATGATCTATTAAAATTCACAATAACGCAGTCACCCCCTCCAGATTTCCGCAAGCTGCCTATCCAGCCAACTCGATGCACCATGATAATGTGTTGTTCCGCCCATAAACCCACAGTGGTATTATTTGATAACCAATGAACTACTTTGTTTTTAAGCTGGTAAAAATCCTCATTAGTACCCAGTGGGAGCGGTGGCACGTTCCCCAGGATCACTACATAGGGCGTAGATTCTGGTGGGAGATGGATAACTGGCAAGCGCTGAAAATCTTCCACTGGCTGTCCCTGTTTGCCCGCTAACCGGCCACCAGTAAGTTGGTGACCCAACCCATGCTGATGTGCAGACAAAACCCTACCGGATGCCTGACTTTCACTTGGACCGACTACCTCCCCCCCGAGCTGCTTGAGTCGTCGGACACTGGGTATGTGGCTGTTCCCTGTTAGTAGTCTGTGGGCGTGTAGTCGAACCTGTATCAATTGCATGGCTGGGTCCTGAAGTATCACTAGGTACACCTGGGATCACAAGTACATCCGACCGATTTCGCACTGCTAGACATTTCTCGATCGAGGTTAACCTCTCAAGAATGGGACCCAACTTAATGTCCAGCATGCTAGTCAATATAGCTTGGAAGGCTTCTGTAACCACCGAGGAATCTAAATTCATAGCTACCGGCACAGAAACCATAGGCTTGGTAACTGGCTTAGTAACTGGATTAGATTTAGGTTTCTTAGCTTTGCCCCCGATGGTCTGAAGTTTCCTTTTAGTGCCCCCACCGGTCCTAGGAGTCCCCTTTGCGGGCAATTGGAGGCTCTCGCTACAAGGAACTAGATCTATACCTGCATGACTTTGTATATAGAGTTACCGTCTTTCCCTTGTAAACAGTGGGTAACACTACTCTCCCTGTTTTCTATTATAATAACAGGAGAGAGAGAGAGAGAGAGAGAGAGGCCTGTACGTGGCCTCAGGAGGGGCTTCCTGCAAGGAAAGTTACTCAGTATTGGCCTGAGAGCCATCACCCGACCCTGAACAGATGGATAAGCTCAGGGGTTCGGTGATAGCCTCCGCCAAGGGTACACTGGGGCCAACTGATAATGGACACAAACTACTGGATGGCGATCTAGCGAGACGTCTATTCACTGCTTCTATCTCCTTGTCAATTACAGCAGCCGCCCTCAGCAGAAAAGAATCCATAGTCGTAACAGTAGCATTGGTGCTAACCTTTGCCCCTGCTGAGGCCATTGGTATCTTCCACCTCCCCATAACCTCTTTTTTACTTTTTTTAGATAATTCGGTGCCTAATACAAAATCACAAATGAATACAGGCAAAGTAAGCAGATAAATAATCCCGTAATTAAGGATGCCCGTAGTATTAGTCCAACGATACCACCACAGTCCCAGCAAAAAGACTGAATAAGTATGTGTATAAATCAGTATATGTATTGAACTGGCCAAGATGAGAGGCAACACAGCACAATAGACGATCCTACCTCCTTCAATGTCCACAAGTCCTGATTAGCTGGTGGCCACAGCGGTAGGTACTGGACACCAGCGATACAGCCAAGAGGTGTAGCCCAGCCCAGCCTCGACCAGTCACGGATGGGCGCAGACGGGCCCGCCCGCGCGCGTCCCACGCTACGGGAGGCTGGCTGGTCTTTTATGCGCCTCCAGGCGCGGGGAGAGACGTCACGGCAGGCACCGCTGTGGGGCTGCTGGGGGATGTAGTCACCCCAGCGGCGAGAAGGACTTGTTGGCCGTTCCCCTCACGGCAGGCAAATGATGGCGTCAATGGCCATTCCCCTCACGGCAGGTAGATGTTTGTGTGGCCATTCCCCTCACGGCAATGGCAAAGTGCAAGTGCGCTGAGTTCATGGGGCTGCAAGGCTGAAGTCACTTGAAGCTGTTATTCTCGTGGCTACTCGACTGCTATGATCCGGCGTCCATCCTGCACAGGGTGTACTTCGTAGCACTGCTGCCTGGTTGTACGTACTCTGTCATCTCGGCCTGCCTTTCGGGGTCTGATATTGTTACTTATCACTACCATGATGACACCCACAGATGATATCAGATCCCTCTTTGACCAGGTAAAATCGGAAGCACTCATCCTCCTTGACCTCTCCGTAGCTTTTGACACAGTATCATACCACACCCTGATAAAGAGGCTTCAACACATCGGAATCCAAGGAGATGCCCTCAAAATGGATCGCCACCTTCCTCACCGAAAGAACCCAGAGAATCCATTAACGTCCCTTCACCTCAAAACCCGAGAACACCATCTGCAGCATCCCTTAAGGCTCGTCCCTCACCCTTACTCTCTTAAACACCTACATGACCCCCTTGGCCAACGTCGTTAGAACTCATGGACTAAACATCATATCCTACTCTGACAAAACCCAGCTCATCCTCTCACTATCGGAAGACCCCTCCGCCACGCTGGCTAACTTCCATAGATGCATGACAAGCATTGTCAAATGGATGAAAGACAACTGCCTAAAACTCAACACTGGCAAGACTGAAGTACTGATCTTCAGGAACAACACCTCCCTGTGGAATGATGCCTGGTGGCCTCCCAAACTAAGACCCTCACCCACTCGGACCGAGCACGCCCTCAACCTTGGCATCATCCAAGACAGTAAGCGCACCATGAAAAGACAGATCAACACAGTCTTATCTGCCTGCTTCCTCACCCTTAGTAAGATCTTGAAGTGGCTCTCCATCGACACCAGATGGACCGTCACCCAAGCCCTCGTCAGCAGCCAACTGGACTACGGCAACGCACTCTACATAGGAATCACTTCGGACCTCCTCAAGAGGCTTGAGGCAAAACCTAATTCAGCGGCCAGACTCTATACTAGACCTACCAAAGCGGACCCACATTACCCCCACCTCGAAACGCTCCACTGGCTCTCCATTCATAAGAGATGTCAGTTAAAGACGTTGATCCACACCTTCAAAGTTTTACACAACCAAGGACCGGCATCAACCACCACCTGAACTTCCATCTTCCCTCCAGACACCTGTGCACTGCCTCCCTCTGCCTCGCCCACACCCCCTGCATCTACCGCAGCATCAGTGAAGGACGCTCTTTCTCCTACCTTGCAGCAAAGTCCTTGGATGAGCTCCAACTTCACCACGGATCCCATCTTCTCTGCTGAAATTCAGGCAAAGGCCTCGAAGCCTGGCTGATCAATTAATCTCTATCAGCCAGCAGTGTTCTCAGCACCTGGATACCCTCATAGGTGACTAGTCACACTATACGAATCCTGTTTTATTGATTGATTGAGAGATTCATAAAACCAAGATGAATAGAACTGTGTTTGGCCAATTTATACTTGCTAACAAGAAGATGTGGGTTAAGACATCGTTCTATCGTCCCTAGTCTTGAAAACCATACTGCACCTCAGACAGGATAATATTGTCAGAGATCCAAGTTAGCAGTCTATCCAAAATGATTTGTCCTACTAACTTAACCAAAGACTCTAACTGAGAAATAGGATGGTAGCAGGACAGGTCCTGCCAAATCTCTTTTTCAAACACTGGTACAACAATAGTCAATGTCTTCCAGGACTTAGAAAATCCAACCATACAAGAGTGGTTAAACAAATTTAGTAAGAAGAGGTGCCCAGAATTCAACATTGTCCTCATAAAGGTCCATAGGGAAGCCGTTTTGGCAAGGTTTATATTAGGTGGACTTATCGGATTGGCAGTTGTTACCTCTTCCAAGGAAACGGAAACATTAATTGGAAACCCGGGGTGGATCAGGACCAGACCCTACTGACCCACTATCCACTGAGCAATATATGCTTCCACTGCAATGTTACAATTCAGCCTTGACTTGGGTGCATCAGGGAGGAAATGGTTATTGACAGTATTCCAAAACGTCCTAGTATCTTCTTTGGCCGTAGAAGCACGGGCCAAGTTTTCCTAGCACCCCAGTCCTCACCTCAGCTTTCCTGATTGCAAGAGACTATTTATACTCCTCTCTGCAAGTTATAATTTCATCCCTATTCCTTGGAGATTTGCTTCAGGCATCATGCAACTTTCTACTGGCCTTTCTACATGCATTATTAAACCAAGGGGCAACCCTAGGCTCAACAGGCCATTTTTTTTCTCATAAGAATCTTCTTCGAGGCATCTCTCAAAGACACGAAATAGGCAACTACAATCTTGTCACCTACGTCACTAGAAAGGCAGGTTAAGATAATATTTTAAGTTGCTTGCTACAAGTTTATAAAAAACTAGGGGCACATTAGTATTTTGCCAGGCCAGTCTGCTCAAATTGTCCTTAACATATAGTGAGGAGTGGCTCACCATTGCCGCCACTTTACTCACTTTGGGAAATTAAGCGAAAAGGTGAGGCGATTATGGTCACTGAAAATGCTGGAAATAACCGCCTCATCAAAGATTAAGTTGTGTAAGTTCCTAGTAACAAAAAAATAATCTATTATAGAATAATGACCCCAACAGTAAACGTTGCTAACTTAGTGACGCCAGAATCCAAGAGCTCAAAATCATTACATAGATCATGAGTAGCTAACAAAGAAAAAAAGCACAGCGCCCCTGGCATCTCGATTCAGGCAAAGATGTAAAGAGCTGGTCACATCATAGGGGTTTAGCCCCAATAAACACGAGACATCACCCAGGTTGGCATTAAAATCTCCAGCTAACAACAGATTAAAACAACCCGCTTAAGAAGTAGACAATGAAAGAAGGTATGAGCAAAAAATACCTCATTGTAAAAATTTAATATAAATAACCCAAAATTCAAAGCCCAGTTTAAATAAAAGGCTTGGTGTAGCCTGCCTCCAGTTTCAATAGGAGTGACCACACAATCTAAGGTTACCTTAAAACAGGCTAGGAGTCCAGCTCTAGCATTCCTAGAAAATGATGGTAGGGCATACTGCATATAGCTCTCAAAGCCATCATAAAATACATCTTCTTCAGCCCAAGTCTCTTGTAACAAGACAATGTAAAAATTCATAATATAATCTTGCCATTCCTGGGACCCCAGTTTGGCCTTACCGCCCACTATATTCCGACTGAGAAGTTAACGCTATGCTGGTTTGACCCGGGATTATCAACAGAGTTTACGCCATCTCTCCCTTAGAAAAATTGTTAAAGGGATGGTCATTCCAAAGGTAGCTTCAGGTAAGGGCCGTGATGAACAAAAGGTTGTGCTGGTTGTGAGATAGAATACTCAACTCAGCCTTTCTAGGTGCCGGCTCCACCGATCAATCTAGCTATGTCAAATTTAAAAAAAAACTCGAAAATATTCGGCATTCAAACCCCTGCACCTTGCACTGTCTTGATCTCAGGAACAGTATAATCAGTCAAGGCTTGGTTCAGGTGATTATAAAAAAAAAAGGTAATTGAAGAAGCTTGATCACTTCTGACTTGATCAGGCCCAGGTTAGCCTGGCGAATCAGACCATCCACTGCTCTCGGTTCGTTAAAATTATGCCTGAGCAGAGTTCGCGTGCCAGAAAAACTCTGCTGCGCTCCGCGGAGTTCCACCAGCGGTGGAGTCTGTTAAGTCACGTTGCTTGCACTGCTTGCACTGATTTTTAACACTAGGAGTTTGTCCCACACTGTAAAATCTGCGCACACGGCACTATGCGTCAAGACAGAGGGCGGTGCTGCTTTCAGCTGCTTGAGTAGACTTTCTACTCGTGCGGCAGATTCCTCAACGCGAATGGCAGACTTCTCAATGCAAGTGGTTGTGACCTGCTGCGACCACCTGCGATGAGAAATCTCGGCAGGAGGAGGTCTAGCGTGTTATTTTTGGCGGAGTTGAGTTTATGATCTAGAATAGAATTAAGCTTATTTCTAAATAGTTCTACACGTTCTTCAATGTGGCTCCTATTAGCCCACTGTGAATCACTTGTCTGGTACTGACAATAGTTACCTTTTCCCTTGCTTTCATGGGTTTCTTCCTACGCTTTGCTGCTGGGCTCACCCTGGAAGATGGAACAGTTTTATATGAGATCCCTCATGCCAAGTTTAATATCTCAAGTTGCCGGAGATCCAGCTGGGGGGAGTCCATGGTGAATGGGGTGGCTCCAGCAGCTAAATGGATAGGTGAAGAAAATTGCTGAGATGATGACATAGGCAGGGATGTGAGAGTTTTTTTCTGTCAAGGAGTGTTGACACTCAGCAAGTTCAATTTCATTTGATAAGACCCCCATTGCTCATACCAGAAACCCATCTACGGTGGAACCTCTACAGGGAGGGGGCTGGAACTGAGAGGTTGCAGCCTTGTGTTTCCCAATTTTTCTGAAAAGTTAATAAAACAATCACTCTGATAAAGGAAAACAAAAGGAATCTGTCTGCACACAGGAAGCTAGAATCATGGGGGGTGGCACAGCCCAGCCCAGCCTCTGACAGATGATGACAGGCGAAGACAGGGCTCACTTTTGGCCTGGACTTTGCCCAGGCAGTGACCAGGCAAAACCTGCACCATGTGCCAGATAAAATCCTTAAATAGTGCCCGACTGGAGCACTGCAGAGCCTACCTGCCTCCTGCAGGGCTGTCTGGGGCTTATAGTCCTGGGCCCCTTCCTTTAGAATGTCTCGCTCCATGGGGCTGATAAAATCCCTAAAAAGCACACGACCGGCGGGCTGCAGAGCCTCCCTGCCTCCTGCACGGCTCTCTGGGGCTTGTAGTCCTGCCCCCCTCCTTTAGCGCGTCTACCCATTTTTGTAGTCAGTGTGCTTTGCTTGTCCCATAGGTTTGCATGTGTTCTTTTTGTCCATGTTTTCGCACTTGATGGTCATGTGGCCAGCAGCCATTTTGTAGTTAGTGTGCTTCGCTTTTCCCATTGGCTTGCATGTTTTCTTTCTTGTACATGCTTTTGACATTGGTGGCCATGTAGTCGACGGCTATTTTGTAGTCAGTGTGTTTTGCTTTTGCCAAAGGCCTGCATGAGTTCCTTGTTGTCCATGCCTTTGCCCTTGGTGGCCATGTGGTTAGCAGCTATTTAATAAGCATTGTGCTTTGCTATTGACATAGACCTGAAAGTGTTCTTTGTTGTCCATGCTTTGTCTTTAGTGGCCATGTAGCCAGGGGCCATTTTGTAGTCAGTGTGCTTCACTTTTGAATAGGCCTGCATGTTTTCTTTGTTGTCCATGCTTTTGCCCTTGGTGGCCATATGGTTGGTGCCTATTTTGTAGTCAGCGTGCTTTGCTTTTGCCCTAGGCCTGCATGAGTTTGTTGTTATCCATGCCTTTGCCCTGGTGACGTTGTGGCCGGCGGAAATTTTTTACTCATTGTGCTTTGCTTTTGCCATAGGCCTGCATGTGCTCTTTGTTGTCCATTCTTTTCCCCTTGATGGCCATGTGGCCGTCGGCCATTTTGTAGTCAGTGTGCTTTGCTTTTGCCATAAGCTTGCATGTGTTCTTTGTTGTCTATGCCTTCACCCTTGGTGATCATGTGCTGCCATTTTGTGTTGACAATGTGCTCCTTTTCTTCCACTTTTCAAAGCCATTTTCAGGGGTTATTGATAGAAGAGGCCTATGCCTTAATGTTTTCTTTTTTCCCTGATGGAAGTTTAATTTGCTTGAGAGTGATTGTAGTATGTATGTACAATGACTTTATTATGCATTTTTCCATTTTCTACTGCACCTGCTGCCTGCCATAAGCTATAACATACAAACAGAAGTTCTGCCATGAAAGAGACAATTGCTTTTCAACTAAGTTTGTCCATAGCGTTTAGGGCTATCAATCAATGATTCACAGAAATTAAATACTGACCATGAATGACAAAACAAATAACACTGACACTGTTAATGCAAAAGTGTGAACGATATATTATAAATTCATATATTGTATAGGATGATACACACATCAATATACAAGAACACAGGACTGCTTCACAACATAGAAAAAATTACATACATATGTCCCTGATACATTACATAAAAACTAACACAGCAGCCAATAAAGACACTTGACAAGAATGACATGTATATAAAAGCTTGATGAGGCGTCCATATAATCTAATGCTCCATAATAAGACATATGTTTTTCATTAAGGCATGGATATGTCTGATCTGGCATGGAATGCCTGTTCTGTTTAAGTCGACGTTTCGACCCTCAAATATTGAGTGTGGTTGGAAAAACATCCCGTGGGGTCTTCCTCAGGACTATAAACATAATAGTGAACAGCCTGCATGATAAAAAATATACTGAGTGTAAGTGTGTTGTTGAACCTGAAGCGATTTAGACAGGTGGAGTCACACACATTAATCTCACCTGTTATTGAAAGTTTCTCTTTAAATAATGGGGCAGTTGAGATCACGCACTTTTGTCTCTAGTCAATAGATACCTGTGTTGTAAAAAAGCAGCGTGTGTTGCAAAAAACGGTCAACCTGGCATGTGAGTAACGAATAAGAAAGGACTAAGGTTGTAAAATTGCATACCTTGGTGAACGGATGAGACCATTCTGTTCAAGTCCAATTTCACTAAGGAGCCAATACGTGCTTGCAACTGTCAGAGTTAAGAAAGAGTTTGAAGGTGGCTCCAAAGAAGGGTATTACTGCCAAGAAAGTGTCCAGTGAGGAGGAGAAGAAGAATGATATTGCCTACACAGGCGTGGTGGCCTCCACCTTTTTCAGGAAACGTGGTGTTCCTGCTGCAGCTGCACCCTCCTCTGGGCAGTAAAATGCTGGGAGCAGCACTCCCATTACATCAACAGCCCCACCCCAACCTAAGTCTAAGCGCAAGCCTCTCAGCGATGCCACTACTGCAGTCCTGGCAATAAGCAATGAGTCTTAACTGGATTTTTCTCAGCCACAAACTAGTACCCAATCATCGCAGGAAAGTGAACAACAGGATCTGCAACCAGTAGCAATTCTATCTGAAGTAGGAGCAGAACAGAAGATTGAGCTTCCTGCTAAGCAAGATGTTGCTCTTCAATCATTGGCTTCACAATCTCAAGCAAGAAAAAGAAAGGGTACTCCATCATCTTCTCTAAGCCCCCCTTCTGATGATCAGGACGTGGATTGGACCCCGGCCGAGTTAGAGACCTGCCCCGAGAGACAAGGAGAAAAGAAAGTTCCTGAAAGCATCAGAACTATAGAGAGTGACGGTGATGCCAGTGAGCCAGTGACTGTCAGTATGCAGGGTGGCTCAGAGGACACCCAGATGACCCCTCCTATTCCACCTGCTCTCAGGGATGTGGTTCCACTACCTCCACTGCCAGCTTCCATATTTGTACCACCCCCGTTGAGACCTGCATTCAATTCACCTCTACAACAGTCAAAGTACGCCCTACAGAGAGGCATATGACATAGCCACCTCCCACCAATTGTGCAGGCATTGGCAGTGGCACACTGAAATTTTCTCCTCCCCAGTTTGGGACTTTTTTATGATTAGCAAGCAGGAGGATAACATTGCAATATGCTCTATTTGCCATGCAAGTATCCGTTGAGGTAAACCAAGTTTGCACTGCGGTACTGGAGGCCAAGCGCCCCATCTGAGAAAACATCACACAATCCGGTGAGAGGAGCACCTTAAAAAGGTAGCTGGTGGTAGTGGTGATGAGAGAGGGTAAGCAGCTGAGTGCACAGTGATAGAAGAAGAAGGTGGTCATGGGGAAGAAGAGGATGATGGCATTACACAAAGCAGCCCTGTCCCCGGTAGTGTGCCAGCATCACCTGCATCAGCAAACTCCAAATGACACAAGACTCCGATGCAGACACCTTTGCCACATACAGTGATTCCCCCAAGATGCACATTGAGTCTACCACCTACTGATTCTCTCCTGAAGTCCCCTGGTTCAGTGGCACCACAAAAGAAAAAACAAAGCTACTATTACGGGCATGTTTAGGCAGGAGGGGCCCTACGAACGCAACCACCCAACGGCACATTTGTACAATGGGAAACTCGCTAAAATGGTAGCGCTGGACCTCCTCTCTTGTTCTTTGTGGAAGGAGTGTGATTTTTAGAATTTGTTGCAGACATCTGCCTGAAATGGAAGGTTCTCAGCTGGACCTATTTTGCCAGAGTTGCTGTTCCAGTGCTCCATCATGATATGTTGCAATGGGTTGGCCAAGTTATGCAGCAGAGTGCTATTCACACTATCCGCCCGATGACAGATTTGTGGACCAGTTGTCAAGCAACTGATTACATGCATATCACTGCACACTAGATCTCATTTGTGAGGGTTAGGCAAGAACTATTTGCAGGTCTCAGTGCTGAGGAACATTTTAAGGGCGTTCGGCGGTATTTGGACATAATATCGGATAATTAATATTGAGCTACACAGATATCAAGTTTTTTATATCGTGACACATTATTATCGTGATGCAGAAATATTGTAGACAAAAATATCGATTTTTAGGAAAGTAATACTGTTTACAAGAATATCAGTTTTTGTAATATCGTTTTCAAGGATATCTGTGTTTTTAATATCGTTTTCAATAATTAATTGTAAATAATTTTGTATTATCTTTATGTGTTTTAGTTCACGTTTTCATTTTATATATTGTTTGTATAATTGTTGTTAATGTCTTTAAATATAGTTTTTATTTTAAGTTATTTATCATTTTTAATTTAATTGTAAATAGTAATTGATAGTGTCGTAGTGGGTTGTGAGGTTTGCTGGGGCACAGGGTGGGAAGTTAATTAGTATAATTAATTAATAATAAGGTTGTAATTAGTATTAATTATTTAATTGAAAATGAATTATGTAAATTGTGTAATTATTATTTTTTTAAGTTAGATTTTAGGTGCAGGTTGTTGGGTTTGTAGGGGTAGGGTGAGAAGTTAATTAAGTAATACTTGGTTAATAATTAATAATTAATTTATAATTAATTATTTAAATGATAATTATATAAATTGTGAAATTGTTATATTTTTTAAGTTATATTTTAGGTACAGGTTAATGGGTTTGTAAGGGAATAGGGTGGGATTTAATTAACCAATAATCAATGACCAATTAATTATACATTTTTATTACAAATTAATTGATTCATAATTATGTAAATTGTTTAATAATTATATTTTTTATGTTTTATATTAGGTGCGGGTTGTTGTGTTTGTAGGGGAATAGAGTGGGAAGTCCGGCCGTGAAGACTGCATCACCCTGAGTTGGGGCCATAGAAGCCTGGAAATCCGGAGCTGGTTGGGACAGTAGATCAGCACAAATTATGGAGCATTTATAGTTTGGAGGCCCACTGGAGGGTAATTTTAAAATGCATATTCAGTTTTGCAGCTCAGAGTCTACAAGAGATAGAACACTCTCTGAAAGGGACTACATATCCCAGCATGAACACCAGTTAACTCACCTGTGAAACCTACTAAAGGTCAATAGAAATGTGCTGAGAAGTTTTGCCTTTGAGTATGTCTGCGTGCACCCTGGCAGCCTGTGATCAAGGAGCTGTGCTCCAAAACGCGTTAGGCAAACAAAGAACTCAGAATTAAAAATGCCTTTTGCTTTTACTAGATCTGCTGTAGAGTGCGTCTTTGACGTGGGGACACATTGATGGACATATATGTACAAAAATCTCGCCAACTACAATCTCCTTCGTGGAGAGTAACGAGTGTGGACCCAAGTTCTGTGCAATTGTATATTTATTTAAACTCTATCCGCCATAACGCGTTTCGGCCGTGACCGGCCTTGATCACATGACAACATATATACACATATATATACATATATATATGTGTATATACATAATATATATATGTGTGTGTGCGTGTATAATTTTTTATTTTTTTATTTAACATTATTTGTAAATGATTTTTTACATTTTTTTATTTGACAGCACTGGTTTCGTCCCAGCTAGGGCTCATCAGACAGGTGTGGATTGGCTCCAATGACACAGTGTGCACAGGATCCTCGTCTGGACATTCCCATCCCACCTATGGCAACAAACTAGTATACAAAAAAGTGATGTTTGAATTATCATCAGCCACTGGTAATTACTCGAGCCGCATCTGAGTCCAGCGTTATTTTACACACCATGCCACCTCAGTTTGGACCCAGGCATTTGACCAAACTGCTGAACCGGTCCTGGGTTACTTGTTTTCTGGTCCTGGGAGGACCTGGCCTGGAAGTTCTGGCTGGACTGTTCCCTCTTGAGCAAGATCAAGACTGATTTGCATAAGTGTGTAATATCACAATCAAGAACTGTTACCCTATAGCCCTTATCTCTGTCTTAGGAGATCATGTACTAGATGCATTCATCACCAAACTGGTATATGGTGTGCAAACAACTTAAAAGGAAAAGTCCCTAGTACCTAGGGCATTGGTATTTAAGAGGGTCCTCTGGGGCTGCAGCACCAGGTGTGCCACCCCAGAGACCCCTCACCAAGACCACCAAGACCATGCAAACTGCCATTGCAGCCTGCGTGCCTTGGTGCAGAGAAAACCAAAGAGTTGACATGGCCTGTCCCCATACACAGTATCAGACTACAGGAGGTAGCCCTTAAACCCTAGAGAGACTAGGGCAAGCATCCGTAACATACAACAGTGTCTCCAAGGGTGTTATTAAAAGGTCAATTTGTAGGTAGCACAATTAATTGCTGGGAGCACAAGGAGAAAACCGGGGAGACAAGAAAAATAGTTTGAACAGCATAGAATGCAGTTTAATCGATGCACATATTCGTCATATTTTGGTTTCATATAATCAAACATATGTGAGATTAGCACTGCGTTACATTAAATTGCATGTAACCTGTAGGATACTTGTGCACAAGTGCTCGTGAAAATTGTGACAGCGCAAGTGACACGTGAGAAAGTATATACAGCAAGACGGCGCAAAGGAAAACAAGTGATGGTTGAATTTACATAGTCAGGATACCAAAACAATGAATGATAATATATACAAGAAGGGAATCAAGGTGGGTATCCATGAAGGAAAAGCGCCGGGTTTTTTGCTGTAAAATTCGATGGCGTTTCGACCTGTGGAGTGTTCAGGCCTTCATCAGGACCAGGTTACTGTTATTGCAAAGGGCAATCAAACAAAGGGGGCCCCTATCTAGGCAAATAAAGGTAGTGGGATCATAGGGGAAACAGGAAGCAATCAAACAAGCAAAAATCCCCTACCTATTTATTTAATAATATGCTAAACGTCATATGATATAAACATGTGAACAGTGCTAAAAGGAAGAAGGGATAGAAGTATAACAAAATAGATTTTTTTTTTCAATGAAAATACAAAAAACTCAGATGTAGTACAAAAATAATTATTAAATGAATACATGTACGTAATCCCACCACTCATTCAAACAACTCACAACAACAGACATACTAACATGCTTCTTTCATGCAAACAACCGACCTGCATACACTGACTAGAACGACACAACAAAACAATGAATGATAATATATTCAATAAATATCATGAATCTAATAAAACAACATTCAACTGATCGTAGAAGTATCACAAGCGCCGACGCGCGTTTCGGTGTACAAGCCAAATGTGGCTAAACACCTTCATCAGGGCGTGGATACCACAACAGAGAGGTGGTGGGGAAATTTCTGAAATTAAATAAACAAACATATGAAAATCATTCCTACAACTAGTTACAGAGGCCTGTAGGCATATATCATATTTAAATAATACTGTTATTGCAAAGGCAGTGCTGTTGGTAAAAGGATATATATATATATATATATATCTCTCTTTCTATATGTGCATATAAACATATATACACTTGCTTAGTGGACCAAGGAGAAAGTGTTCGGGAATTGGAGAAAACCTGAGCCCAAATAGGAAGATGAGAGTCAGCATTAAGACTGCATCGCAAAGTGAAAGAGGGTTACCGCGTGTCTAGGCTCAAAAAGGGGGAAGAAAGTGTCAAAAGCGCAATGTAACAAGGGAGAACAGTGACTTACGCGACGTATCACAACTGGGAGCCTAGCTGACGGTGATGGGGTGTCCCGGATGCATCCGGCGGACTCCTGGGACAACTCAACCTAAATAGAGAGGAGGTAGGTGAGTATACTGGACAAGGCGGGGAACAAGGGTCACAATTGGAGGGTCTGTTACTTACTGAATGGGATGAGAATAATCCCTGGAAATGAGTCAGGAATACTTGGTGAGCGCTGGGATTAGCGAAAGCCAGGGAAGGCTTGGTGGGTAACTTGGAAGACAAGGGGACCAGGTAAACAAAGCCAAACGAGGAAGGGAGCACTATAGTGGAGGTAGTCAGAAGTCAAGGGTGGGGTAACAATTGGGTCCTGTGTCCCCGAGGTGGGTACAAAGGACTGGCTCCCCTGGTCAGTATGTCAAAATAGGGCCATGTGTCAAGGATGGGGGTTGGATAGTCCAAAGGAGCTGCCACTGGGGGCAAGGTGAATTAACATAAGAGGTAATCAGAGGCCAAGTCGGGTCAACGCTGGGGTTGTGGGGACCCGAGGCGAGAAAGAAGGGTTCCCCTGATCAGGATCAAGGATGGGCAATGTGTGAGGAAAGGGAGGGACAGTCCGGCATGGCTGTCAGAGGGGAAACAGTGCTTGCCGAACGGGGGAAGGCAGAGTGGATCAAAGGTGGGGGTTGACGGGGGTGTGTGAAGGGCAGAAGGCACGTGAGTAAAGCGGTGCCCAGGTGTACTAGCGTATGGCACAGTTGGCGAGGGGCCGTGATGAAGGCTGGAGCGAGAAGGAATGGACGCGTGGTCCGTCCAGGCCGGCCACGGCAGGTGGTCCGGGGTGGGCACAATGGGAAGTGCCCATGAAGTTGAGGCAAAGGGCTGAAGTCCGGGTTGGGAGACAAGGCGGTCGTAATCGGGAAGGGTGGAGGGGGGGCCGCGGGGCTAGGGTGAATGCACTGGGGTAGTGGTGAGGTGCGTAGTACTTACTTGTGGGCAGGCAATTAGGGGAAGCGGCGATGAGCTTCGAAAGCAGGCGTAAGTCAAGCTCTGCTGGCGTCCACAAAGCAGAAGTGCTAAATAGTCCGATCATGTGAGGCGCGAAGAGGCGTGCAAGCATGAGAGGACTAGAGCGCGCTAGGACGGCAGACTCCACAGAATGGAGGGTCCAGAAAGAGGAAAGACTAAGCATAGAGGAGGCGCTTAGTATGGTGTGTGCTTGGTTGACAAATCAGGGGTCCAGCCTGGATAAATGGAAGGAAATATTTTTCAAGGGAGTCGATTATAAGCTTTGTACCATAACTAAGGGCTATATCCAAGTGAGCATAATTAATACACAATTTTATGACACTTTGGGTGGAGAAAATAGTCCAGGATGTCAGGCATATTGAAGAAAATAATGACAGGATAAGTTTCGTAGTTAGTTAAACATCGTAAGACAGAAAATTTAAATCATTAGACAGTTTGCGGGAGAAAAATTCTCGGAATGGGTAATCGTATTACAAGGAATATAACAACAGCGGTCTAAAGAGTACAATCGGACAAAACACATGAGCATGTAGGTCGAGGTGTAGATGGTGAGATACATTTACAGGCATGCATGGTAATAAATGGAGAAACATGGGAGAGGAAGAATTGGAAATCGTGGCGTTGGCACAAGCTAGACAACTAGGAGATTAAATGGGTATATATGGAATGGTTAACTAGTTGTGGCTGTTGTGGATGATACAACCATGGGCATGTAGATAATGTAGAGTACAATACAACAGGGATGTCACAACGTTTCATGTAAGTGTGGTGTTCCATTCATCTAGGGTGTTTAGGCCCCGTTCAATGGTGTTGCAATGTGCAATCCAACGGCATTCACACCTATTTAAAAGTCTCTGTATGTCGCCGCCTGTGGCAGGTAAGGTGGGTTGGACGATGACCATCCAGGTGAAGTCCATCTCCTTGTGATTCAGTTCTTGGAAGTGTGTAACAAGAGGAGCTGTCACTACACCACATCTTATTCTACTTCGGTGTTGGATGATTCTGTCCTTGATTATTTGGGTGGTCTGCCCGACATATAGAAGATTGCAAGGACAACGTATGATGTATATAACATTCTGTGATCTACAGTTTGTGAAAGTTTGTAGCAGATTCTGTCCGTTGAACTCAAAATGTTTAGGGTTTGATGTAGTTGAACAAGCGGTACATCTTTGGCATTTATAATGACCTAGCACGGGGGTAGGCCCCAGGTGCCCCTGATAGATTCTTCTCTCACATTTGTCTTGGGCCAAGAGATTGCATGCACCAGGTGATCTGAAAGGTTTTTTCCTCTGCGGTAGGAGAATAATGGGGGTTCATTGAATATTCCAAGTGGGGCTAGTGTGTTCCAGTTTCTTTTTATGACTTTAAATATTTTGTTGCTGGTAGGGGAGAAAGTGGAGACAAAGGGAATGCAGGTATTCTTCCTCTTCTCCTTAGATGTGAGCAATGTCTCCCGGTGATTAGACCAGGCACGTTTGCGTGCCCTGGTAACCAATCTTTTAGGATACCCGCGGCTGATGAGTTTTTCAGTCAGGACTGCTGCTTCCCTGAAGAAATCTTTGCGCCATTTGCAATTGGAGCGGATCCGTAAAAATTGTCCAAAGAGTAATCCGTCCCGTAGTCCACGTGGGTGGAAGCTGGAATACAGCTGTAGGGTGTTCCGCTCTGTGGGTTTTCTAAAAAGTGATGTCCCTATTTTGTCTTCTCCACTTGTAACGAAAGGTCAAGGAACGGTAGATGATTATCTTTGGGGTCGATAGTGAATCTTAAGTGTTGCTGGCAGGTATGTAGCCAATCGACAAATTGTGACAATCTATCAATGCCCCCTGTCCAGAAGAGCAGAATGTCGTCAATATAGCGGCGCCAAAAGGAAATGTAGTTCCTGAATGGGTTAAGAGGTGTAAGAATTTTAGTTTTCTCCAAATGGTGTACATAGTGTATTGCGAAGTTGGAGGCGAAGCAAGCGCCCATTGATACACCTTTAATCCGTAAGTCACTGTTCTCCTTTGTTACATTGCGCTTTTGACACTTTCTTCCCCCTTTTTGAGCCTAGACACGCGGTAACCCTCTTTCACTTTGCGCCGCGGTCTTAATGCTGTCTCTCATCTTCCTATTTGGGCTCAGGTTTTCTCCAATTCCCGAACACTTTCTCCTTGGTCCACTAAGCAAGTGTATATATGTTTATATGCACATATAGAAAGAGATATATATATATATATATATATATATATATATATATCCTCTTACCAACAGCACTGCCTTTGAAATAACAGTAACCTATTCCTGATGAAGGCCTGAACACTCCACAGGCCGAAACGCCGTCAACTTTTACAGCAAAAATCCAGCCCGGGTAGGAGGCTGAATGGACCCTCTCCCTCATTGTATTAAGGTGGGCCCCGGAGGATGGGGACCCCAGGGCCAAACACGGCTCTCTCCCCATTGAAATTAAAGTGACCCTCCTCCCCCATTATAGACAGGGTCATAGCTTGGTCAGTAAAATTGGGGAGGTGAGCTTCAGATTCCTTGATAATCACACTGTCATATAATGTTAAAATACATTATGGGACAAGCAGGGCACAAACAGGGACTTAAGGGACAGGAATGCGGATTGCTATGAGTACTAATTGAGAGAAACAATATTTTGTAAAATAATCAAAAAATTTTGGGACTTTCAAAACAGAGATGAGAAAGAGTATGTGTGTGTTTTTGTCAGTGTGTGCATGCAAAAATCTCAGGTAAAATCTGACAGACACCTCACCATATCTGACTAAAAGCACCTGGACCCACTTACAGACACACTCAGGAATTCATCTACCCACTCATAGAACCACTCAGAAATTGACACAATCACTCACAGACCCACTCAGAAACCCATGCACTCACAGACCCACTCAGAGACTTATGCACCCACTCACAGACCCACTCAGACACTCATGCACCCACTCACAGACCCACTCAGACACTCACACACCCACTCACAGATCCACTTAGATACTCAAGCACCCACTCACAGACCCACTCAGAGACTCATGCACTCACCCACAGACCTACTCAGAGACTCATGCACTCACTCACAGGCCCACTAAGAGACTTGTGCACTCATTTACAGACCCACACAGAGACTGATGTACCCATTCACAGACCGACTCAAAGACTCACACACCCACTCACAGACCTGCTTAGACACTCACACACCCACTGACAGACCCACTCAAACACTCTCACACCCACTCAGAGACCTACTGAGATACTCATGCACTCACTCACACACTCATTGTCAAAGGGTAGTGGTTATAGTTAGGAAATACAATTAAAAAAACCTTAGAAATTCACATAAAAAACAAAGGTTACAGGGGCGTTATAGTCACTGAAAAAACAAAGATTACAGGGACATTATAGTTAGGAAATAAAATGTAAAAAACTTAGAAATTCACTGAAAACTAAGGTTACAGGGACATTATAGTTAGGCTCAGATTTCACTCATACAAATTCAGCAGTTATATTATAGTTAGCTGAGCTAACTATAACTTATGCCCCCTCAATGCACTGCGTATGACCTCACATATTACTTCACTCATGACATGGTCAGTGACATTACTAATGACATCTCAAATGACATCACTGATGACATCATCCATGAAAGCACTCACATTCCCACTCATACCCCCATAGAATCGCTCATACACCCCCTCACACACCCACACAACAACTAACATATTCATTCTCTGACCCATACAGTACTCACACAGCCAATCACTAATTCAAAGAGCCACTCACACATCCACTCACTCTTACAGCCACTCACATACCCACTAACTCACCCATGCAGCCGCTCATGCACCCACTCATACACCGATACAGACACTCATATCTCCAGTCATACAGACATACAGACAATCACACACCCACTTATACACTCTTACAGCCACTCATACATCCACTCACTTACCGATACATGTACTCACACACCCACACACTCACCCACACAGCCACTCACACTGTCACTCCCTCACCAGTACAGCTACTCGCACAGCCACAGGACTACTACATGCCCATTCACAAATCCATACAGCCACTCACACACCCACTAACTCACCCTTACAGCCACTCACACAGACATTCACTTTCCAATACAGCCACTCACTCACAACCACTCACTTACCTATAAACACTTAAACAGCTACTCACTCACCCATATAGCCACTCACACATCCAGCCCTTAACCCACACAGCCACTCACACAGCAACTCAGTCAGCCATACAGCCACTCACATGCCTATGCAACCACTCACAGAGCCACTAATTCACCCATACAGCCACTCACACACCCACTCACTCTCCAATACAGCCACTCACTCACCCATACAGTTACTCACATACCCACTAACACATCCATATGGCTACTTACACACCCACGCACACACCCATACAGGCACTCAGACATCCATCCACTCACATACTGATACAGACAGTTACACAGCCACTCAGATGAGATGTGTTAGAAAGAGTATGACTAATTACTAGCACAGAAAGAATAGTAATTTAGCTTATGCTGTAGCTTAGTATATATCTTTATGTCTCAGAAATATTTACAAAACACTTACACTCATGGGATGTATGAGTGCCTATATGGATGATTCAGTGGGTGCATGACTGACTGTATAAGTGAGTGATTAGGTGTCTCAGTGAATGTATGGGTGAGTTACTAGGTTGTGTGAATGTCTGTATCAGTCTGTCAATTGGTGTCTAAGTAGCTATATGGGTTGGTGAGTGGGTACGTGAGTGGCTGTATGGGTGATTGATTAGATGAGTCAGTGGCTGTATGCATTAGTGAGTACAGAAGTGAAGGGCTGTATAGGTAATGGAGTGTGTGTATGGGTGTGTCAGTGAGTGAAAAGATGTGTCAGTGATATATGGGTGAGTAACTGTATATGTGAAAGGCAGTATAGGTGAGCGTTGGAGTATATGAATGACTGTATGTGTGAGTGAGAGATTGTGATAGTGGCTGTATGGGTGAGTGTGTTCTTGTGTGAGTGGCTGTATGGGTGAGTAAGTATGTGTTAGTATCTGTATGAATAAGTACGTGGGTGTGTTTATAACTGTATAGGTGAGTATGTGGCTTTGTGATTGACTCTATGGGTGACTGAGTCAGTGTGTGAGTAGCTCTATGGATGTATGAGCGAATCTATCAGTGGCTGTATTAGTGAGTGGGTTGGTGTATGAGTGGCTGTATGTGTAGACCTATGAATCAGTGAGTGGATGTATAAGTACTGGTATGGGTGTGTCAATGGCTTTGAGAATGCTAGTGCAGAAGTTGGAGTGGGTGTATGAAACATTATATTGGGGTGTGAGTGTGTGTATCAAAGATTCTGTGGATGATGTCATCAGTGATGTAATTTGAGATGTCATCAGTGATGCCATTAGTGATGTCACTGACCATGTCATGATTGATGTAATATGTGAGGTAATAACCAGTGCATTGCGGGGGCGTGAGTTATAGTTAGCTGAGCTAACTATAACTGCTGAATTTCACTGATTTTGTGCGTGTGACATCTGAACTATAGCGTCCCCATAACCTTTGGTTTTTTCAGTGAATTTCTAAGGTTCTTTTAATTCTATTTCCTAACTATAATGGCCCTGTAACCTTTGTATTTTTCAGTGAATTTCTAAGGTTTTTAAGTGCTAATTCCTAACTATAACGTCCCTGTAACCTTTGTTTTTTTCTGTGAATTTCTATGGTTTTTAAAAGCGAATTCCTAAATATAAGTTCCTTGTAACCTTTGGTTTTTTCTGTGAATTTCTGATTTTTTAAAAATTCTATTTCTTAATTATAACGTCCATTTTTTTTTAAGTGAGCCTCTAAGATTTTCGTATTTTTTTTCTATTATTGGATATTGTATATTATATTTATATTATGTACCATTCATTTTTTGATTTGGTATGTGTTTATCAGAAAGGACATTGATAACTGAGTTTTTTTGAGTCGGCACAGCATTGTCGAATTTACTGTGGAGAATCTGTGATCAGCAAATGTATTTCACATACTGAAAAATAAACTTAAAGACATTTTTTAAATAAAGTTTAACTGTAAATATTTAGTAAAATAATGTTTTTACTTTTCTTTCTGTGATCAATTTAGGAGAAAAACCGCCTTTATAAAAAGAAATTATATTCATGACTACAGACGTCGTCGCAGTGACATTGGTAGTCGCGAAGAACGTGTGTTTTGTACAAAGTGAAAAACATATATATAAACATATTACACAGTATACTTAACAGTAGAGCTTTATTAGTGTACTTTTCAAACTCATATTTTTGTACTGAGTTTCAAGAAAAACTGTCTTCAAACACTATTTTCCGTTTCCGTGAAGACAGAGGAAGTCACGATGATGTCGGTAATCGTGGACACCGCGTGTTTATCATCAACTCAGAAACATATATATAGAGGAATTGTGAACAAGTTTCAGTATAGCTGTTCACTATTATAGTATTGAAAGTTCTGCTTTTCTTTCCATTTTTAAAGAAAACTTCTTTAAAATAGTATTTTGAATTCCCACTTCAGTGCGGTAATCGCGAATAGGTTGGTCACTGCGAAATATCACATGACCAGAAAAGCAAGAAATATCATTGGATAAAATACTTTTCAGCAAAATCAATAGGAAGTACACACCCACTCCTCCTTCTTGAATCTTCTTTCATAGAACTTTTTTCTGAGCAGGTGGATTGATCTTGCTGTGGAGAGTGTGTGCCCTTTTTTTCATTAGAAATAGCAACACAGGAAGGAGATGGGGAAGCAGAAACAACAACAGGATCAGGATGTGGAGGAGGTGGAGACTGAAGATTTAGAAGAGGGACCTCCACAAAAGAGAGCCAGTGTAGCATGGGATTTTTACAAAATCCCATCTGTGGAATCTAAAACTGCTTCAAAACTAGTGCAATGCACAATCTGCGAGAAGACAAGTGAACTCTCACTTGCTATCTCAGCAACAATTGTTTTTTCTTGTTCAATCTCTTCAATCAACATTTGAAGATACACTGGAAACACAGAACACTCAATGCTGTCTTTCACAGCCTTGAATGAGTCTTCATAACAGTCAAATTCTCCAAGTAGCTCAATTTCAGTTCACCATGGCTTAAAAAGTGTAACAAGGCTAAATAGAAAAACTCTTTTTTGTCTGCATTTTGGCAACTTGGCTTTTGATGGTTCACTAAATTTCCTTTGTTATATCTCACCAAACATCTTTCATATCTAGCTACAGCAAATTTACCTTCATCTATGTTTCAACTGACATTACTTCTGAAAGTATAATGTTGAAGTATTTCATGGAGGCACATCCTTTCCAGATGAGGACTTCTTCTTAGATAGTACGTATCCAGCATGTCACTCTTCAGAATATGTGAACTGTGTGGCTCAAATTCTGCAAGATATTGAATTTCAGGAAAATACTTCATTACTCTGTTAGGAGTATTAACAAGCCCTAAACTCACCCATAGTACTCCTCTAGATTTAGAAAACAAACTAGCTAAGCTTAACCAGTCTACACATTCATAGGCGCCTATCTCTCTGTGAGAAAGCATTTTCAAAGTAAAACTGTATAATTTCTTCATAAGACTCTTCTGCTGAAATCTCCTCCCACATCTCCTTCATCTCAGGTTTCTCTGACTTTGTTATATTAGACATAACATACCGAGCTACAGCAATTGAGTTGTCTGCAATAAACTGTACATCCATGTTTGCATTCCACATCTTCAGAATCACAGGGTTGTAGTTATTATTGTACTTGGAGGCCTCTGGTCTTCTTAGGTTGCATGTATTTTTCGGTATTTCCTTCTAAGTGTATGTCGACTGCAGACAAAAAACTGTTGACTCTTCCTTGTGAGATGACAGGTCGTGGGAATCTGAAATGACATCTTGTATTAAATTTCCCTTTTGCCCTGTATTTTCGCTGACAGTATTTTCCGCATCTATGATTTTGGAATCGTAGAACTTGTTGTCTTAATATGTTGTCACTACTCTCCTTCAGGATGGAGCAAGTTACATACTGCTCAATAAAAGATAACACAGACTCAATCACTGTCTGTTCCAAACTTTGGGGCATCATTTACCCACAACAGCATGTGAATATGGGAAGCACCTCTGGCTTGGTACTCTTTATGGCAAAAGAAATCAAGCACTTCGCCAAGAGGAGTTTTATTTTTGTTCAAGATGAAAGTCATCATTGCTTAAATCTATTATTAAAATATTTGCAAACATTTGCAGGGTCTAGTGAGCACAGGTCTCCTGGCATCTTCAGATGAATGTCTTTTATATTTGAATTTGCCTCCTGCAAGAATTCTAGCAGGTCATACCATGCATATTCAGCACAACTCAGTGTAAGGAACCAAGAAGGTGCTCCAAGGTTCCTCAACATGCACTTGAGTTCACCATGAGCCAATACCAATATTCGTTAGTCCCACGCTGACATGCCATTAGGTTTATTAAATTGTATTCCAAGTTCTCATCTTTTTCTTGAACTTTCTCCAAAAGTTCTCTTGCTGATATATTATGCAAATTAGCTCCTGTTGTTAGAATATAATTCACATCATATGAGAGGCCAGACAAGTCACTCTCAAATAATAGGTGAAATATATATGGAATACACTTCCGAAATCTAGGGTCCTCTAAATAAAGTCTACTACATTTATACACAGCTGCAGGTATTTGCATAGGCTGCTCGTCATACCTGCCACCTACTCCAGTAGTCACTTTGCACAACACTAAAACATTCACCACTAACCTCTTAAACACATACCCTCTAATAGATATAGTTCATCTGATATTTTTTTTACATATCACAGTGATACTCTTTTTTATCAAACTCCCATATACACCTTAATTTCTAATGTAATTTATTTTATAAAGGATTAAAAAGTTATGTACATACCAGTGAATTCAGTTTGCAGACTATATTGTTGTTTTAGCTCTTTGTGGATAGTTTTGACACTGTTAGGATTTGTAAAAACTAAGCACAAGAATAGTACACCACTCTCATACAAAGCAACCATAAAATGGCATCCTCTTCAACTTTGCACTCTGTGATCATGAGAAAGGCAGCAAATGAAATCATGTCTTTAATTTTAGACTACACTATATCCACTTGTGAATGTTTAGTATATGTTAACCCTTTCCCTCACTTTCAAAAAGGGATTCCTATCTATGTATCTTCGCAATGTATTCGCGATGATCGTGGAAAAATGATGAAAAAAGGGAGTTCAAACCTATATCTATCTTTATTTTTTTTAAATGTAAATACTGCACAACAGTTTATCACATAGTCCTGTATTGGAAATTAAAATTTGCCATTACTTAACTTGTGTCATCACTCCTCAACTTTAAAAAAAATTGTTCTGTCTCTTTAACACCCTTCCCCCCTTTACACTATTAGCTCAGTGTACCTAACAACCCAGTGGAACCAGTAGGTCACAAGTTCACAGCACATCCTTCAAGGAACATGCAGCTTCCAAATGAGATACAGCAGGTGTGATTTACTCCAAAATGCTTAGAGTATGGATTGTGGGCCACAGCTATATCTATTGGGCTAAAGAGGCTGCAAAAAAGAGAGGTATTGACATGACAGGGACTTTGGTTTGCTGATGTGCATATTACCTAGTTTGGCCAGAGAGGGTTAAAGTTTCATCACTTGCTGGCTTTGGTTAAATCCGTTGGGGATTCCCAAGCTCCTCACCTCATGATTGTGCACTGTGGTGGCAGTGACCTTTGCGCCTTGACTGGGGTAGGGCTGGAAATCCTAATGAAAGAAACCTTTGCAAAACTGATGATGCTTTTCCCTCACACTGTCTTGGTATATGCCAAAGAAAGAAATGGAAGTAGCCAAATCAATTCTGTCCACAGATTGACAAAGCCAGGAAACATGTTAGTAAAACTGTTTCTGCATTCATCAGAGACCATCGCATGGGCTGTATCTATAACAACAATCTGCGTTTTGACATGCATGGAATTTATAGAAATGATGGAGTGCACTTTACAGATGAAGGCAACAGGGTATTTCTAAGTAACCTGAAACTTTGCATCCTGTCTTATGTGTAGAGGCCAAATACACACAACCAAAGCAATGGCTCTTATCAGAGCCACCCTAGTACCCGAAATATTGTGAAGCTTTTTCTAAAGGTTTTTTTGGGGTTTTTGACAATCTGCGCGACAATGTCGTGATCCCCGCAGATATGTCGCAAAAACAGAAAACAAAAGCAGACATTCAATACCACAAACAAATCCAAAAATAATATGTTAAAAAATCCATTCTGAACATTGCACTTCACATGTTACAATATACATACTTCTTTCAAAGCATGTTTAAACTCATATTGTTGTACTAAGTTTCTTTAAAAAACATCTTTCAGACCTATTTTGCATTATATTCGGAACATCGCGATGATGTCGTTAACCGCGACGATCACGCCTTTTCTATAAAGTCTAAAATACATATATCCACACATATTACAGTAATTTACAGACTAGGTGTTTCCTACAGTTTCTCTAAAGTCTCATGTTTTTCTAGAGAGTTTCTATAAAAACCATCTCTAAAACCCAATTTCTGTTTTTGCAGTGACTCCGGAGATCGCGATGACGTCAGTAATCGCGATCCTCATGAATGCGTTGAGAAAATACAAAGCAAAGCAGGAATTCAATAGCCACCACCACATTCAACAATTATAACTATCTTACTAATTCTAACCATCACACTGGCTAAATCACTATCTAATTAACTGTATAAAAACATTTATAAATATCTCAATATCTCTATAACAGTCTGTATAAATGATTGGCTTGGTTATGTGAGTGCATGCATAAATTGCTGAGTGGGTCTGTCACTGCATATATAAGTCAATGAGTGGATAGCAGAGTAGACTCATGAGTCTTTCAGTAAGTGGCTGCATAAGACTCTGAGTGCATCTCTCTATCAGTGAATGTATGAGTGGAAGGATAAGTCTCTCAGTGGCTCTGTGAGTCAGTACGTGATTGTCAGACTGGATCTGTGACTGAGTCAATCAATGTTTCAGTGGGTGTGTGAGTGGAATTATAAGTCTCTTAGTGGGTCTGTGAGTTGATGCATGAATGACTGAGTGAGTCTCTGACTGGGTGTGTGAGTGCCTGAGTAGGTCTCTGACTGGGTGCATGAGTGTATGAATAAGTCTGTGAGTGGGTGTATGAGTCTCTGACTGTGTATGTGAATGGGTACGTAAGCCTGTTACTGGATCTATGAGTTGGTACATAAGTGTCTGAGTGGGACTCACTATTAGTGAGTGTGTCAGTAGAAGTAAAGGTCTCACACTGGGTCTGTAAGTGGGTGTTAACCTTTTATTTTTTAAGAGAATTTCTATGATTTTTTTAATTCTATTTCTTAACTATAACGTCCCTGTAACCTTTGGTTTTTTAAGTGAATTTCTATGGTTTTTTAACTACTAAGCGCATTTTCAGGGTGGTGGAGAAAGAGAGCGGGCCTCTCATCAGCTCTCAGTAATCCCGCTATGTACGATTTATTGGAGGTAACAGGAGGGTTCCTGTCCCCATGGATCCTCAGCATCCAAGGAAATTTCATCCCCCAACCAGTAGTGCACCAGGAGGCACATTTGAAGAGTGGTGGAAAAAGTGGGCATGGCCTCCAAAGACCTCCCAGCAATCCAGCTGTGTGGGACTTACTGGGAGTAACAAGGGGGGTTGTTCGCCCCCAAGGACCCTCACAGCCAAGGGGACTTCATCCCTCAATACGTTATGTGCCAGCAGGCCCCTTTTCAGAGTGGTTGGGAAAGGGGGCAGGTCCTCCAACAACTTCCCCCGGGCAGGCCTTTTTTTATTTTATATGGTGAGGGATGCCATTGGCCCCCCTTCCTGGGCCAATTTCATCCCTGGGGACCCCATCCCCTGGGGCCCAGCTTAGTTGCAATAGGGGAGGGGGGCCGCACGGCCCACCTTCCAACACCGATTTTAGCCTAGGGTACCCCATCCTCAGGGGCCCAGCCTTTAAAAAAAATATATGTGCTAGTATGGGAAAAAAGTCTTTTAAAAAAAGCAGAAGAGGGCAGGGTAGGACTATACAGACACCCTGGGCCTGGTGGTGGGGTCCAATAAACTTTTTTTTTAAATGTTGCTACAAATTCAGTCTCCGGAGCTTGTTTTTTTAATTTGCGCCCTGATGGGCCAGGTCCCGGGGTGAATATTATTATTTTGATAACATAGAGGAGGGGGCACAGGTGCACCCCCTCCCCAGGCCAATTACCCCATCCCCCCGGGCCCAGCCAATAGTAAAACGTTTTTGGGCCCACCACCACCTGCCCCTTCGGTCTTTTTTTTATTACTTTTTTCTTGGACTCGGCTGAGTTTGAGTTCCAAGTTGGCTGCCAACACTTCCTGGTTGAAGTGTTGACAGCCAATCACATCTCACCATGAAATCTGTTGGAATTGCGGACCCTCCACGTCCCTAGATATATACATTTCTTTTTCCTTTAATAAGTCCAAAACTACTGAATGAGTTTGCACCAAATTAGAAAAAGCACTCTTTTTGGAGCAAGATCTAGTTTTCTTCCAAATTTTGTGCAATTCCGTTCAGCGGTTCGGGCTGTATTCGTGTCTAAAATCATGAAGGGAAATTGCATGGGGACCCCCCCTTTTTCTCAGCCCCTGCTTGATGAATCACCCGTAACATTCCAAACAGCAGCTGAAGTGAGTGGCAAACTAGTTTTAAAAATTTCATGAAGATTCGTCAGAGGGAGCCAAAGTTATTAGCAGAACAAAAACACTTTGTCTATGGAAATTAGGTACTAACTATAACTACCTACTGGTGACAGCCAGTAGGACATATATATATATATATATATATATATATATATATATATATATATATATATATATATATATATATATATATATCCACAAAACAATCCTCCACAGTCGGGAGCCCCCATCCCTGCAGGGCGGCCTCGTGAAGACAGGATGTGAAGCTTCTTTTCGTTTGGGATTTGTTTGGCAGGAAGCTTCACATCCTGTCTTCATGAGGCCGCCCTGCAGGGATGGGGGCTCCCGACTGTGGAGGATTGTTTTGTGGATTCTAATTGGGGAGCATGTCCCGCTTGCCTCTCTCTGCTGACACCATGAAGGATTTCTGGTAATACTAGCACAGAGGTGAGAAAGGGAGCAGGAGGGGAATTGTCTCCTCTGGCACTTTCTGGAGAAACAGTGTTCTCGAATGAAGAGATACAGGCAACATTTCGAGCTAAGATTGGAGATATTTAATGAAGCCTTGCTTTTAAACGTGACTATTTTTCTATTGTAAACACGTGCGCTTGGCTATGCCTTAATGTGATGTTTTATGGACACTATTAAGTAAGACAGATACGAACATTGCATTACACAGATTGTACTTACACTACAAGTGCATTGTGGGAACTGATGTTTACACTGCAGGTCACATGCTCATTTGGATTTAAGGCCTCCAGCACTATGCAGCACATTTTGGCTCACCTGTGATCAAGGCTGCTGGGACAGCCGAAACGCGTAAGGAAGAGAAATCAATGCTGCCTGTTTAAAATGAAATAAACACTGATGTTCCTCAGATTGGGGCCTCGACATTTCTTTTCGTTTGGGATATAAATATATATATATATATATATATATATCTGCCAGTAGGTAGTTATAGTTAGGACCTAGTTTCCATAGAAAAAGCACCTTTTTCCAAAAAAATGTGTGGCGTGATTCTAGTTGTGCATGGAAAGTTTCAGGGTGATCTGTCAAGCGGGGGTTGAGAAAAAGAGGGGGGTCAAAAAAAGTGCATTTCCCATGTTAATTCCCATAGGAGTTTTGAACAAGACTGCAGTCCAAACTGCTGGACGGAATTACTAGAAATTTGCCAGAAAGGTAAACTTTGCTCCACAGATCATGCTTTTTGTTATTTGGTGTAAATCTATTCAGTAGTTTTAGCGTTATTAAAAGAAATCCAAACTTGGGGTGGAGCTTTGCGAACCCTTGCGCCAGAAAAATTGCTGTTATTGACTGGCCCCACTTTCCAAGTGGTTGGAGATGTGGACCCATCGCAACGCTCAATGCAGCCCCCCGTGTAGTGTCACTGCGGGGTCATGAACCTTGCCAAAAATTAAAAAAATAAATATATAAATTCACACACTCACTGAATATATATAAGGTTAAACCTTTGTTATAGTTAGGAAAATGTTATTTATTCTTTCTATAAAAACCAAATAAACTACACAAACTTTCCAAATTCTACAGTTATAGCTATACCTTAAATGTATAATTAACTACAATTTGTGTCTTCTCCATACACGGTTTATACCCTTTTACATTATATCACTTACCCCATGTTAAATAAAAGCATACAATAACACTTATGACATCACAAACCACACACATATATATATATATATATATATATTATCTACTGGCGGTCGCCAGTAGATAGTTATAGTTACAACCTATTATCCATAGGAAATCCGCGACATTCTATTTGAAATAACTCTCTTGCCGGTTGACGTATCTTCGCGAAATTTTCAAACTTCGTGGGGCGCTCCGGTCCGCTCCTACCCTGAAAGTCTCGGGGTGATACGTCAAGCGGGGGCCGAGAAAAAAGGGGGTCCCAAAACGCGTTTTCCCCATGCATTTTCCCATAGGAAACTTTAGACACGGCTACAGCCCGAACTGCTGAACGGAATTACACCAAATTTGGCAAAGAGGTAGTTCTTGGTTCAGAAAGAACCCTTTTTGTTAAATGGTGTAAATCCGTTCAGTAGTTGCTGAGAAAATGAAAAGTAAAAAGTTAGTGATATCTAGGGACGAGTAGGGTCCGCGTACCCTCCCGATCACGAGCTGCATGTTAATTGGCTGTCAGCTGGCTGTCAACATTCCGATTCAGGAAATGTTGGCAGCCATTTTATCCTCGGTAGAACCGAGGGACAGAAACAAGTGCGCAAAGCGCACAAAGGGAGCAGGGTAGAAACACCCTGACCCCTAGGTTTGCTCAGGGGTCCCACAAGGACCCCCTGGGCAAAAAAAAAAAAAAATTTTAAATCGGCAGGATGCGCTCAGGGTGCGCGAATCCTGCCGAAAAAAGAAATCGAAGCGCGGTCTCCCGCGCTTCGATGTTGATTGGCCCCCGGGTGGGCCAAGTCCCGGGGGCATGCTGGGGGGGGGGGGTTAATTTTATGTGTGGGGGGCCTCTAAGGGCCCCCAATCCCCGGGGACCACCCCCCCCCCGGGGCTTTATGTACAAGGGTGCGGGAGGGCTCTGAGCCCTCCCGCAGCCCCGGGGACCACCACCTCCCCGGGGCTTCTTTTTTTTTTATTAAAAACCTGTGTGGGGGGGCTCCAGCCCCCCCACACGCCCCGGGGACCACCACCTCCCCGGGGCACTAAGAAAAATTACAATGAGCCCCGGGGACCACCACCTCCCCGGGGCTGTGCACTGAATGGGAGGGAGGCCGCGCGGCCCCCCTCCTGGAGCCCTTGATGGCCCTGGGGACCACCACCCCCCAGGGCCGGCTCCTGCAGTGTCCCGGGGTGCCTACCCCCGGGACACTGCTGTTTGCAATGACAGGACGGGAGCCTCGCGGCTCCCGTCCTGTCATTGCAAGCTTGCTTTGGATATTGGAAGAGAGGCAGGAAACCTGCTCTCTCTTCCAATATCCAAAGCCGACTACTTTCCACATGGGGAGCTGCATCTTAGCAGCTCCCCATGTGTAAAGCAATGCCGGCTCCCGTAGGACACGGGGAGCCGGCGGGACTGTGGGGGATTGGGGACCCCCACAGTCCCCAACGAGAGGGCCAGCCCCGGGGGATGGGGTCCCCGGGGCAAGTAGTGGCCCGGGAGGGGGGCCACGCGGCCCCCCTCCCCAAAAAATTTTTTTTTAAAAAAAAAACAAAAAAAATGATCGGGCCCGCAGGCCCCGCCCCCTTCCTTCACCACTCTGCAAACGCGCCCCTGGCGCGTTTGCAGAGAGGAACAGATCCCCTAGAATACTGGGGGTCCCTGGGGGCCAACTAGCCCACCAGGAACCTCCAGTATGCGCCAGGGAGCTGCCTTGCAGAGAGGTGTACAGAGGCCACGCCCCTTTTACACCTCTCTGCAACGCAGCTCTATGGCGCTTTTTGGAGGTATATGGTGGGCTAGTTGCACCCCAGGGACCCTCAGGATTCAAGGGGAGTTAATCCCCCGACTTAAAACGCGCCACGGGGCGTGTTTGCACAGTGGTGAAGGGAGGGGCGGGGCTTCAGGTGACATGTGTGCAAACAGGCCCCGTGGCGCGTTTTAAGATGGGGAATTAAATCCTCTTCAATCCTGAGGGTCCCTGGGGGCCAACTAGCCCAACAGGTACGTCCAGAAAGCGCCACAGAGCTGCGTTGCAGAGAGGTGTAAAAGGGGTGTGGCCTCTGTACATGTCTCTGCAACGCAGCCCCTGGCGCATACTGGAGGTTCCTGGTGGGCTAGTTGGCCCGTAGGGACCCTCATGATTCAAGGGGACTTAATCCCCCAACCTAAAACGCACCACGGGGCGCGTTTGCACAGATGTCACCTCAGGCCCCGCCCCCTCCCTTCACCATTGTGCAAATATTCCTCTAAAATCAGCCGAAATCCGAATTCCGATTTACTCACCTGTTATCAGGAGAGACCTCAGTGCTGCATCTTTCAGCCCAGTACTGATCCTCAAAAGTAATTTTAACCGTACTTACCGGTAACTTGAATTTCCTTCATAGGCTAACATTGACTGGTTTCACTTGGAAATTCTTCTAAGTGTGGAGTTTTGGAACTTTAAAATATTCCTCTAAAATCAGCCGAAATACGAATTCCGATTTACTCACCTGTTATCAGGAGAGACCTCAGTGCTGCATCTTTCAGCCCAGTACTGATCCTCAAAAGTAATTTTAACCGTACTTACCAGTAACTTGAATTTCCTTCCATAGGATATCATTGACTGCTTTTTGCTGAAAAAGTTTCTAAGTGTTGATTTTTGAAACATACAAATATTCCTCTAAAATCAGCCGAAATCCGAATTCAGATTTACTCACCTGTTATCAGGAGAGACCTCAGTGCTGCATCTTTCAGCCCAGTACTGGTCCTGAAAAGTAATTTTAACCGTACTTACCAGTAACTTGAATTTCCTTACATAGGCTAACATTGACTGGTTTCACTTGGAAATTCTTCTAAGTGTGGAGTTTTGGAACTTTAAAATATTCCTCTAAAATCAGCCGAAATACGAATTCCGATTTACTCACCTGTTATCAGGAGAGACCTCAGTGCTGCATCTTTCAGCCCAGTACTGATCCTCAAAAGTAATTTTAACCGTACTTACCGGTAACTTGAATTTCCTTCATAGGCTAACATTGACTGGTTTCACTTGGAAATTCTTCTAAGTGTGGAGTTTTGGAACTTTAAAATATTCCTCTAAAATCAGCCGAAATACGAATTCCGATTTACTCACCTGTTATCAGGAGAGACCTCAGTGCTGCATCTTTCAGCCCAGTACTGATCCTCAAAAGTAATTTTAACCGTACTTACCAGTAACTTGAATTTCCTTCCATAGGATATCATTGACTGCTTTTTGCTGAAAAAGTTTCTAAGTGTTGATTTTTGAAACATACAAATATTCCTCTAAAATCAGCCGAAATCCGAATTCAGATTTACTCACCTGTTATCAGGAGAGACCTCAGTGCTGCATCTTTCAGCCCAGTACTGGTCCTGAAAAGTAATTTTAACCGTACTTACCAGTAACTTGAATTTCCTTACATAGGCTAACATTGACTGGTTTCACTTGGAAATTCTTCTAAGTGTGGAGTTTTGGAACTTTAAAATATTCCTCTAAAATCAGCCGAAATACGAATTCCGATTTACTCACCTGTTATCAGGAGAGACCTCAGTGCTGCATCTTTCAGCCCAGTACTGATCCTGAAAAGTAATTTTAACCGTACTTACCGGTAACTTGAATTTCCTTCATAGGCTAACATTGACTGGTTTCACTTGGAAATTCTTCTGTGTGTGGAGTTTTGGAACTTTAAAATATTCCTCTAAAATCAGCCGAAATACGAATTCCGATTTACTCACCTGTTATCAGGAGAGACCTCAGTGCTGCATCTTTCAGCCCAGTACTGATCCTCAAAAGTAATTTTAACCGTACTTACCGGTAACTTGAATTTCCTTCATAGGCTAACATTGACTGGTTTCACTTGGAAATTCTTCTAAGTGTGGAGTTTTGGAACTTTAAAATATTCCTCTAAAATCAGCCGAAATACGAATTCCGATTTACTCACCTGCTATCAGGAGAGACCTCAGTGCTGCATCTTTCAGCCCAGTACTGGTCCTGAAAAGTAATTTTAACCGTACTTACCGGTAACTTGAATTTCCTTCATAGGATATCATTGACTGCTTTTTGCTGAAAAAGTTTCTAAGTGTTGATTTTTGAAACATACAAATATTCCTCTAAAATCAGCCGAAATCCGAATTCAGATTTACTCACCTGTTATCAGGAGAGACCTCAGTGCTGCATCTTTCAGCCCAGTACTGGTCCTGAAAAGTAATTTTAACCGTACTTACCAGTAACTTGAATTTCCTTACATAGGCTAACATTGACTGGTTTCACTTGGAAATTCTTCTAAGTGTGGAGTTTTGGAACTTTAAAATATTCCTCTAAAATCAGCCGAAATACGAATTCCGATTTACTCACCTGTTATCAGGAGAGACCTCAGTGCTGCATCTTTCAGCCCAGTACTGATCCTGAAAAGTAATTTTAACCGTACTTACCGGTAACTTGAATTTCCTTCATAGGCTAACATTGACTGGTTTCACTTGGAAATTCTTCTGTGTGTGGAGTTTTGGAACTTTAAAATATTCCTCTAAAATCAGCCGAAATACGAATTCCGATTTACTCACCTGTTATCAGGAGAGACCTCAGTGCTGCATCTTTCAGCCCAGTACTGATCCTCAAAAGTAATTTTAACCGTACTTACCGGTAACTTGAATTTCCTTCATAGGCTAACATTGACTGGTTTCACTTGGAAATTCTTCTAAGTGTGGAGTTTTGGAACTTTAAAATATTCCTCTAAAATCAGCCGAAATACGAATTCCGATTTACTCACCTGTTATCAGGAGAGACCTCAGTGCTGCATCTTTCAGCCCAGTACTGATCCTGAAAAGTAATTTTAACCGTACTTACCGGTAACTTGAATTTCCTTCATAGGCTAACATTGACTGGTTTCACTTGGAAATTCTTCTAAGTGTGGAGTTTTGGAACTTTAAAATATTCCTCTAAAATCAGCCGAAATACGAATTCCGATTTACTCACCTGTTATCAGGAGAGACCTCAGTGCTGCATCTTTCAGCCCAGTACTGATCCTCAAAAGTAATTTTAACCGTACTTACCAGTAACTTGAATTTCCTTCCATAGGATATCATTGCCTGGTTTCACTTGGAAATTCTTCTAAGTGTGGATTTTGAAACATACAAATATTCCTCTAAAATCAGCCGAAATACGAATTCCGATTTACTCACCTGTTATAAGGAGAGACCTCAGTGCTGTATCTTTCAGCCCAGTACTGGTCCTGAAAAGTAATTTTAACCGTACTTACCAGTAACTTATATTTTCTTCCATAGGAATCCATGGTCTGGTTTTCAGCAGAAAAGTTTCAAAGTGTCGATTTTCACAAACTACAAATATTCCTTAAAAATCGCCTGTATGACTTAAACGCATTCTTTCAACTGTTTACAGGAGATGCACCAGTGCTGGATCCAGGATCCAACACTGAGTAAGAAAAAGTAACGATAACAGTTTTTACCTGCTAAGTGAATTTCCTTCCATAGGATAACATTGGTGATTCTATGAGAAAAAGTTTCTAAGTGTCAACTTTTAAAATACAATAATATTCCTTAAAAATCACGACTGTAACCAAAACGCTTTTACTCAACTGTTTACAGGAGATGTACCAGGACTGAATCTAGGATCCAGTCCTGTGGTTAGAAAAGTAATCCATAAAGTAACTAATTGCATTTAACTAGAAATTCACATTGAGCTGAATGTTGCATTGTGTTTGAAAATGTGTTGCCCATTGCAACAACTGTAACTACTGTACATAAAAGTCTATTGCCTATGTGCAAAGTATTTAAACTAAAGTAATTCATTCTGAGAAAGTATTTTTGTAATGTAATGTATAATGTAATTACAATGTAATTTAAAAAATAAAATATATAAAAGAAATTGTTTCTAAAAATGTAGTAAATCAGTATGAAAAAAATTAATATAAAAATTAATACATTTAAAAATTGTCATTTAAAAAACCTTTGAAATTCACTGAAAAAACCGTAGGTTTCAGGCACGTTATAGTTACAAATTAGCATTTTAAAAACCTTTGAAATTCACTGAAAGACCATAGGTTTCAGACACGTTATAGTTAGAAATTCGCATTTAAAAAACCTTTGAAATTCACTGAAAAAACCAGAGGTTTTAGGGACAGTTATAGTTAGTTGGACATTGCACTCGTACAAAACCCGTGAAATTCCCCCGTTATAGTTAGTTCAGCTAACTATAACTCGCGCCCGCAATGCACTGCTGATGACGTCACATATTACATCACTCATGACATGGTCAGTGACATCACTGATGACATCACTGATGACATCTCAAATGACATCACTGATGACATCATCCACGTGATAATCTGATGCAGCTCCTCACACCCTAATATAACCTTTGATACACCCAATCTAAATTACAGACTGCCATTCGCAAAACCATAGACACTCCAACACCAATAACTACATACCCACTCACTGATTCTTAGGTCTACACACACACATCCACTCACTCACCCGTACAGTCACTCATACTTATGGTCACTCAGTACAGGACTATCATATGCACTCTTACTCCTATATAGACACTCAAACACCGCCACTCATCCATAGAGGTACTCACACACCTAGTCAGTCATGCAAATAATTAAACACACTGCCATTTACTCACCTATACAGTTATACACACACCAGCTCACTTAATCATACAAATACTAGCACATTGTTACGCTCTTATACAATCACTGATACAAGCACACAATCATCCATACAGCCACTATCACAATCACTCACTCTTGCTTATAGCTATTTATATACTCCAACACACATATATACTGCCTTTCACATATGTAGTTACTCACACATGTACCACTGGGACATACATTCACTCACTAACACACTCTTACACACACTTACCCACCCATACAGTCTATCACAGATGCACTCTTGAAACCATCCACCCAGTGAATCACCCACTCACACATCTATGCACAGTCGCACACACCCCATCCACACAAACACTCAGGCACCCATACAGATACTCATAGAACCAATCAATAACCCATATAGACACTCATGTAGCTATTCACAAATCCATGCATCCACTTACACACCAACAGACGGATACAGACATTCACACAGTTTAGTCACTAACCCATGCATTCAGTAAGATACGTTTAATCACTCACTTGTAGAGTCAGTCACGCACGTACTAAATCATCCATTCAGACACTTATACACCCACTCATTCTTCAATACGCCTTTCCCTATATATATTAAACATATTTAAACTTTACAGAAACACACAGTCACTGGATGATGTCATCAGTGATGTCATTTGAGATGTCATCAGTGATGTCATCAGTGATGTCACTGACCATGTCATGAGTGATGTAATATGTGACGTCATCAGCAGTGCATTGCGGGGGCGCGAGTTATAGTTAGCTGAACTAACTATAACGGGGGAATTTCACGGGTTTTGTACGAGTGCAATGTCCAACTAACTATAACTGTCCCTAAAACCTCTGGTTTTTTCAGTGAATATATATATATGTGTGATTTGTGATGACATAAGTGTTATTGTATGCTTTTATTTGGTTGCATGGTTGTGGAGCAATGGTGCGTGAGAGCATTTATATATATATATTATCTACTGCCGGTTGCCAGTAGGTAGTTATAGTTAGGACCTGATTTCCATTAAAAAGCTGTTATTGATTTGTCAATAACTTTGGCGTCGTTTGACAAATATTGGTGAAATTTTCAAAACTAATTTGACATTCACTTCAGCTCCTGTCTTGAAAATTTCAGGGTGATCTGTCAAGCGGGGGCTGAGAAAAAGCGGGGTCCCAAAATGATTTTTCTCCATGTTAATTTCCATAGGAAACTCTAGACACTGCTAGAGCCCGTACTGCTGAATGGAATGACACCAAATTTAGCAAAAAGGTAGCTCTTGTCCCAGAAAGCACTGTTTTTGTTAAATGGTGTAAATCCGTTCAGTAGTTTCTGAGAAATTTAAAGATTTCTCAGATATACAACTGTGGCCTCAGTGGATCCGTGACCCCTCCCGATCTCATGCCTGAGATCTGATTGGGTGCCAACACTTCAAACCAAGAAGTGTTAGCAGCCATCTTGTGACTTGGTTGAACCGAGTCACAAGAAAAAACATTAACAAAAAGAAAAGGGGGCATGGTAGAAACACCCTGACCCCCTGGGCCTGTTCAGGGGATCCCACAGGGAGCCCAGGGCCCAAAAAAGCATTTTTCAAAAAGATTTCGGCGGGAGTCGCGTTGGATGCACGAATCCCACTGAAAATTTTAAGAAAACGAAGAGCTGGTTGCCGCGCTTCATTTAATTAAGCCCCGGGGTGGGCCAGGTCCCAGGAGCAATTACAAATAATAATGCGGGGGCCCGCAAGGCCCTCGCAGACCTGGGGACCACCATCTCCCGGGGCTAGACACCAAAAACAGCAGGGGGCATGTGCCCCCCCGCAGCCCCGGAGACTGCCACCTCCCTAGGGCTATATTTAAAATAATGCATGGGGGCTGCAGCCCCCTCATGCGGCCCCGGAGATGCCACCTCCCTGGGGCACAAATGAAGTAATGACGGGGGTCTGTTGCAGACCTGGGCTATACAGAAGATGGGGGGCTGCGCGGCCCCCCTCCAGGAGTCCTCCATGGCCCTTGGGACCGCCACCCCTCAGGACCAGCTCCAGCAATGTCCTGGGGTGCCCATCCCTGGGACATTGCAGTTTGCTATGGCTTGGCAGGAGCAGCTGTCCCGCCAAGCCATAGCAAACTCTGGTCCGCTTCATGCAAGTGAGAGCATGGAAAATGCTCTCACTTCCATGAAGTGGAGCAGAATTACTTTTGGACAGAGGGAGCTGCATGTTTGCTGCTCCCTCTGTCCAAAAGCAATGCCAGCTCCCGCAGGAGGCGGGGAGCCGGCAGGGACCGCGGGGGCCTTGAGGCTAACCCTGCTGTCCCCAATGACCTGGCCATGCTCTGGGGGATGGGGTCCCCGGGGCAATATCGGCCCTGGGAGGGGCGATGTGCTTGCCCCTCCCCATTTAAAAAAAAAGGTGAAGGCCTGGCCCCGGTGGATGGGCTCCCCGGGGCCGAAATAGACCTGGAGAGGGGGGCACACAGCCCCCCTCCATTTAAAAAAAAAATAGGTACAAAGGCAAGGCCCGGGGGCTGGGATCCCTGGGGCAATATTGGCCCAGGAAGGGGGGGCACACAGGCCCCCCTCTCCATTTTTAACAAAAATAATAATGGCCTGGCCCCAGGGGATGGGGTTCCCATGGCCGAAATCACCAAGAAGTCCTCCTGTTACCCCCGGTAAGCCCCACACAGTGGGATTGCTGAGAGGTGGTCAGTGGCCACGCCCCTTTCTCCATCACTCTGCAAATGCGCCTCTCAGTGCACCGCTGGTGGGGGTTGACATCCCCTTGCCTCCTGAGGGCCTCAGGACTAAAGTAAATACACCATAGTATATTTATTTAACACTCATAAGCATTTTAAAAACAGTCATTGGATGATATTATCACTGATGTCATGAGCGATGTAATATGTGAGGCCGTAAGCAGTGCATTGCAGGGGCGTGAGTCATAGTTAACTCAGGTAACTATAACTGCTGAATTTCTCTGGTTTTGTATGAGTAAAATCTGACCCCAACTATAACGTCCGTTTTTTTGTGAATTTCTCTCTCTCTATATATATATATATATAGTATATAATCATGCTGCGAGTGCAGCGTTACTGTTTGCCTCACCGGTCTCTATCTTTGCCCAAGCCAGTGATCAAGGGATATGCTTCCAGAAACGCGTATGGCACAGAGGGCTGATGAACTGCTGGAACAGCCATGTTTGTATTGTGCAGTCTACCAATAAAAGGAGAAAATAACACGCTGCGTGTGGCCTTTCCATAATGGAGCGTTTCGATTGGATTATATAGCGGCCTGCTCTGGTCGTGGAAACGGCCCCCCCGCTGACTGAGCGGGTCCTTGGCGCCGACGATGGAAGTGGTGCCATAGGAGCAACGTGTTTCGTTTGGTGGACTCTCAGAAAGCACAGAACTCACCTGGCGTGTTTTCTGCTAACCCACAAGGGTAAGAGACATTGTAAGGAGCGTGATGGGAGGCACCCACTATGGGTTTAAAATGTTGGGACTCGCATTACCACAATGCACCTAAGGACACGCCTATTAAGGCAGGACTTATAATCATGCTGCGAGTGCAGTGTTACTGTTTGCCTCACCGGTCTCCATCTTTGCCCAAGCCAGTGATCAAGGGATATGCTTCCAGAAACGGGTATGGCACAGAGGGCTGATGAACTGCTGGAACAGCCATGTTTGTATTGTGCAGTCTGCCAATAAAAGGAGAAAATAACACGCTGCGTGTGGCCTTTCCATAATGGAGTGTTTCGATTGAACATATATATATATATATATATATATATATATATATATATATATATATATTCCACTCCACAGCGGGTCCTTCTGAGATCACTCCCGTAGACAGGAGGTGCGCAGTATTGCCGGCGAACCCAAGCCGGTTGTGATAATCCAAAGTTCAAAGGTAAGTAAAGCGCACTCACAGAGGTCCAAGGTGTTATCATAAGTTTAATAAACCGCTACGCGTTTCGACAGAATTGTCTTGTTCACACGATCACGACGTGTGAACAAGACAATTCTGTCGAAACGCGTAGCGGTTTATTAAACTTATGATAACACCTTGGACCTCTGTGAGTGCGCTTTACTTACCTTTGAACTTTGGATATATATATATATATATATATATATATATATATTCACTGAAAAAACCATAGGTTTCAGATATGTTATAGTTACAAATTAGCATTTAAAAACCTTTGAAATTCACTGAAAAAACCATAGGTTTTAGGGACAGTTATAGTTAGTTGGACATTTCACTCGTACAAAACCCGTGAAATTCCCCCGTTATAGTTAGTTCAGCTAACTATAACTCGCGCCCCGCAATGCACTGCTGATGACGTCACATATTACATCACTCATGACATGGTCAGTGACATCACTGATGACATCACTGATGACATCTCAAATGACATCACTGATGACATCATCCAGTGACTGTGTGTTTCTGTAAAGTTTAAATATTTTTAATATATATAGGAAAAGACGTATTGAAGAATGAGTGGGTGTGTAAGTGTCTGTATGGATGATTTAGTAGGTGCGTGACTGACTCTATAAGTGAGTGATTTAACGTATCTTACTGAATGCATGGGTTAGTGACTAAACTGGGTGAATGTCTGTATCCGTCTGTCTGTTGCTGTGTAAGTGGCTGCATGGGTTTGTGAATAGCTACATGAGTGTCTATATGAGTTATTGATTGGTTGTCTGAGTATCTGTATGGGTGCCTGAGTGTTTGTGTGGGTGGGGTGTGTGCGACTCTGTGCATAGATGTGTGAGTGGGTGATTCACTGGGTGGATGGTTTCAAGAGTGCATCTGTGATAGACTGTATGGGTGGGTAAGTGTGTGTAAGAGTGTGTTAGTGAGTGAATGTATGTCCCAGTGGTACATGTGTGAGTAACTACATATGTGAAAGCCAGTATATATGTGTGTTGGAGTATATAAATAGCTATAAGCGAGAGTGAGTGATTGTGATAGTGGCTGTATGGATGAGTGTGTGCTTGTATCAGTGATTGTATAAGAGCGTAACAATGTGCTAGTATTTGTATGATTAAGTGAGCTGGTGTGTGTATAACTGTATAGGTGAGTAAATGGCAGTGTGTTTAATTATTTGCATGACTGACTAGGTGTGTGAGTACCTCTATGGATGAGTGGCGGTATTTGAGTGTCTATATAGGAGTAAGAGTGCATATGATAGTCCTGTACTGAGTGACCATAAGTATGAGTGACTGTACGGGTGAGTGAGTGGATGTGTGTGTGTAGACCTAAGAATCAGTGAGTGGGTATGTAGTTATTGGTGTTGGAGTGTCTATAGTTTTGCGAGTGGCAGTCTGTAATTTAGATTGGGTGTATCAAAGGTTATATTAGGGTGTGAGGAGCTGCATCAGATTATCACGTGGATGATGTCATCAGTGATGTCATTTGAGATGTCATCAGTGATGTCATCAGTGATGTCACTGACCATGTAATGAGTGATGTAATATGTGACGTCATCAGCAGTGCATTGCGGGGCGCGAGTTATAGTTAGCTGAACTAACTATAACGGGGGAATTTCACGGGTTTTGTACGAGTGAAATGTCCAACTAACTATAACTGTCCCTAAAACCTATGGTTTTTTCAGTGAATTTCAAAGGTTTTTTAAATGCTAATTTGTAACTATAACATATCTGAAACCTATGGTTTTTTCAGTGAATTTCAAAGGTTTTTTAAATGCTAATTTGTAACTATAACTGTCCCTAAAACCTATGGTTTTTTCAGTGAATTTCAAAGGTTTTTTAAATGCTAATTTCTAACTATAACGTGCCTGAAACCTCGAGTGCAATGTCCAACTAACTATAACTGTCCCTAAAACCTATGGTTTTTTCAGTGAATTTCAAAGGTTTTTTAAATGCTAATTTGTAACTATAACGTCCCTGAAACCTATGGTTTTTTCAGTGAATTTCAAAGGTTTTTTAAATGCTAATTTGTAACTATAACATGTTTGAAACCTACGGTTTTTTCAGTGAATTTCAAAGGTTTTGTAAATGACAATTTTTAAATGTATTAATTGTTATATACATTTTTTTCATACTGATTTACTACATTTTTAGAAACAATTTTTTTTTACATATTTTATTTTTTAAATTACATTGTAATTACATTATACATTACATTACAAAAAATACTTTCTCAGAATGAATTACTTTAGTTTAAATACTTTGCACATAGGCAATAGACTTTTAAGTACAGTAGTTACAGTTGTTGCAATGGGCAACACATTTTCAAACACAATGCAACATTCAGCTCAATGTGAATTTCTAGTTAAATGCAATTAGTTACTTTATGGATTACTTTTCTAACCACAGGACTGGATCCTAGATTCAGTCCTGGGACATCTCCTGTAAACAGTTGAGTAAAAGCGTTTTGGTTACAGTCGTGATTTTTAAGGAATATTATTGTACTTTAAAAGTTGACACTTAGAAACTTTTTCTCATAGAATCACCAATGTTATCCTATGGAAGGAAATTCACTTAGAAGGTAAAAACTGCTATCGTTACTTTTTCTTACTCAGTGTTGGATCCTGGATCCAGCACTGGTGCATCTCCTGTAAACAGTTGAAAGAATGCGTTTAAGTCATACAGGCGATTTTTTAGGAATATTTGTAGTTTGTGAAAATCGACACTTTGAAACTTTTCTGCTGAAAACCAGACAATGGATTCCTATGGAAGAAAATATAAGTTACTGGTAAGTACGGTTAAAATTACTTTTCAGGGTCAGTGCTGGGCTAAAAGATGCAGCACTGGGTTCTCTCCTGATAACAGGTGAGTAAATTGGAATTCGTACTTTCGTTGATTTTAGAGGAATATTATAAAGTTCCAAAACACCACACTTAGAAGAATTTCCAAGTGAAACCAGTCAATGTTAGCCTATGAAGGAAATTCAAGTTACCGGTAAGTACGGTTAAAATTACTTTTCAGGACCAGTACTGGGCTGAAAGATGCAGCACTGAGGTCTCTCCTGATAACAGGTGAGTAAATCAGAATTCGGATTTCGGCTGATTTTAGAGGAATATTTGTATGTTTCAAAAATCAACACTTAGAAACTTTTTCAGCAAAAAGCAGGCAATGATATCCTATGGAAGGAAATTCAAGTTACTGGTAAGTACGGTTAAAATTACTTTTGAGGATCATTACTGGGCTGAAAGATGCAGCACTGAGGTCTCTCCTGATAACAGGTGAGTAAATCGGAATTCGTATTTCGGCTGATTTTAGAGGAATATTTTAAAGTTCCAAAACTCCACACTTAGAAGAATTTCCAAGTGAAACCAGTCAATGTTAGCCTATGGAAGGAAATTCAAGTTACTGGTAAGTACGGTTAAAATTACTTTTCAGGACCAGTACTGGGCTGAAAGATACAGCACTGAGGTCTCTCCTTATAACAGGTGAGTAAATCGGAATTCGTATTTCGGCTGATTTTAGAGGAATATTTGTATGTTTCAAAAATCAACACTTAGAAACTTTTTCAGCAAAAAGCAGGCAATGATATCCTATGGAAGGAAATTCAAGTTACTGGTAAGTACGGTTAAAATTACTTTTCAGGACCAGTACTGGGCTGAAAGATGCAGCACTGAGGTCTCTCCTTATAACAGGTGAGTAAATCGGAATTCGTATTTCGGATGATTTTAGAAGAATATTTGCACAATGGTGAAGGGAGGGGCGGGGCCTGAGGTGACATCTGTGCAAACGCGCCCCGTGGCGCGTTTTTAAGTTGGGGGATTAAGTCCCCTTGAATCCTGAGGGTCCCTAGGGGCCAACTAGCCCACCAGGAACCTCCAATATGCGCTAGGGGCTGCGTTGCAGAGACGTGTAGAGAGGCCACACCCCTCTTTACACCTCTCTGCAACGCAGCTCTGTGGCGCTTTCTGGATGTACCTGTTGGGCTAGTTGGCCCCAGGGACCCTCAGGATTGAAGGGGATTTAATTCCCATCTTAAAACGCGCCACGGGGCCTGTTTGCACACATGTCACCTGAAGCCCCGCCCCTCCCTTCACCACTGTGCAAACGCGCCCCGTGGCGCGTTTTAAGTTGGGGGATTAAGTCCCTTGAATCCTGAGGGTCCCCGGAGTCCAACTAGCCCACCATGTACCTCCAAAGCGCCACAGAGCTGCGTTGCAGAGAGGTGTAAAAGGGGCGTGGCCTCTGTACACCTCTCTGCAAGGCAGCTCCCTGGCGCATACTGGAGGTTCCTGGTGGGCTAGTTGGCCCCAGGGACCCCCAGTATTCAAGGGGAATTCGTCTTCCTCTGCAAACGCGCCAGGGGCGCGTTTGCAGAGTGGTGAAGGAAGGGGCGGGGCCTGCGGGCCCGATCGTTTTAAAAAAAAAAAAAAATTTTGTCCCCTGAAGGGGGCTGTGTGGCCCCCTTCCTTTTTCCTGTTTTTGGGCCCTGGGGACCCCATCCCCAGGGCCTTACCCCTTTTTTAAATTTTTATTTAAAAAAAAACGGGAAGGGGCCGCGTGGCTCCCCTTCCCTGGGCCTGTATTGGCCCCGGGGACCCCATCCCCCGGGGCATGGCCTCGATTTTTGTTTTATTCTTTGGAGGGGGGCTGCGTGGCCCCCCTCCTCTGGCCATTTAAGGCCCCGGGGACCCCAACCCCCGGGGCCGGCCATACCCTTTTTTTTTTTTTTTTTTTTTTTAAACTTTGGGGAGGGGGCGGCCCCCCTCCCGGGCCACTACTTGCCCCGGGGACCCCATCCCCCGGGGCCTGGCCTCTCGTTGGGGACTGTGGGGGGTCCCCAAGCCCCCCACCGGCTCCCCGTGTCCTACGGGAGCCGGCATTGCTTTTACACATGGGGAGCTGCTAAGATGCAGCTCCCCGTGTGGAAAAGCAATCAGCTTTGGATATTGGAAGAGAGAGCAGGTTTCCTGCTCTCTCTTCCAATATCCAAAGCAGTTTGCAATGACAGGACGGGAGCCGCGAGGCTCCCGTCCTGTCATTGCAAACAGCAGTGTCCCGGGGGTAGGCACCCCGGGACACTGCAGGAGCCGGCCCTGGGGGGTGGTGGTCCCCAGGGCCATCAAGGGCTCCAGGAGGGGCCGCGCGGCCCCCTCCCATTCAGTTCACAGCCCCGGGGAGGTGGTGGTCCCCGGGGCTCTGGGGTCCGTAACGGACCCCCATATTTAAATGTTTAGTGCCCCGGGAGGTGGCGGTCCCGGGGCGTGTGGGGGCTGGAGCCCCCCACACAGGTTTTTCAATTTATTAAAAAAAAGCCCCGGGAGGTGGTGGTCCCGGGGCTGCGGGAGGGCTCAGAGCCCTCCCGCACCATTTTAAAAAAAGCCCCGGGGGTGGCGGTCCCCGGGGCTTGGGGGGCCCTTGAGGCCCCCACACATTAAATTATCCCCCCACCATGCCCCCGGGACTTGGGCCACCCGGGGCAAATACAATCGAGCGCGGGAGACCGCGCTTCGATTTTTTTCCGGCAGGATTCGCGCACCCTGAGCGCATCCTGCCGATTTTTAAAAAAAAAAAAATTTTTTTTGCCCAGGGGGTCCTTGTGGGACCCCTGAGCAAACCTAGGGGTCAGGGTGTTTCTACCCTGCCCCCTTTGTGCGCTTTGCGCACTTGTTTCTGTCCCTCGGTTCTACCGAGGGACAAAATGGCTGCCAACATTTCCTGAATCGGAATGTTGACAGCCAGCTGACAGCCAATTAACATGCAGCTCGTGATCGGGAGGGTACGCGGACCCTACTCGGCCATAGATATCACTATCTTTTTACTTTTGATTTTCTCAGCAACTACTGAACGGATTTACACCATTTAACAAAAAGGGTTCTTTCTGAACCAAGAACTACCTCTTTGCCAAATTTGGTGTAATTCCGTTCAGCAGTTCGGGCTGTAGCCGTGTCTAAAGTTTCCTATGGAAAATTGCATGGCGAAAACGCGTTTTGGGACCCCCTTTTTTCTCGGCCCCCGCTTGACGAATCCCCCGAGACTTTCAGGGTAGGAGCGGACCGGAGCGGGCCACAAAGTTTGAAAATTTTGCGAAGATACGTCAACCGGCAAGAGAGTTATTTCAAATAGAATGTCGCGGATTTCCTATGGATAATAGGTTGTAACTATAACTATCTACTGGCGACCGCCAGTAGATAATATATATGTTTATATGTATATGTGTGCTCATATGCATCGTTGCTCCACAATCATGCGATATGGGGGCACCAAGCACTCACAAAGGCCCCACAGTGGTTTTCTTCATGCAAGTGAAAAGTAAGAGCTTGCAGGGATTAAAGTGTCTCGGAAGGCTGGTGCTATGCTTCTCTGTTCAGAACCTGTGACCAAGGGCCGGGAGGCCCGAAACGCGTCAGTTTTCAATTTATCGGAGTCAAAATGCCAGTTTACGCATGAACAATAAAGAACTCTGTTGGGAGTAATCTGCTGTGGAGTGCTTCCTCGTTTTTGGACAAACTTGGAAACATGTGTAACGGCGGTCCTGCCGTGAGGAAGGCACAGCCACGATAACTAACAGTGGAGCTGCAGGGGCATAGAACTGTTCGTAGCCCCAAGGCGGCAACAGCAGAATGTCATGAACTGGCGAATTGCACTCAGAGGTCCACTGGAGGGCTTGGAAATAAATTAAAAATAAGCGGAGGATAGCAACGCACACCCACTGGAGGGTATTATTGAGCATCGTGACACTACATATACCAGAAAGCAAAGGAGATTTGGACTCACCTTAGAGGCCTCATTAGGGGGCGTGAAAAGTAAGAGCTTGCAGGGATTAAAGTGTCTCGTAAGGCTGGTGCTTTGCTTCTCTGTTCAGAACCTGTGACCAAGGGCCGGGAGGCCCGAAACGCGTCAGGTATTCAATTTATCGGAGTGAAAATGCCTGTTTACGCGTGATCAATAAAGAACTCTGTTGGGAGCAATCTGCTGTGGAGTGCTTCCTTGTTTTTGGACAAACTTGGGAACATATATATATATATAGATATATATATATATATATATATATATATATATATATATATATATATATATATATATATACATATACATACATATATATATACATATATATATTCATATTATCTACTGGCGGTCGCCAGTAGATAGTTATAGTCAGGACCTATTTTCCATAGGAAATCCGCGACATTCTATTTGAAATAACTCTTGCGTCGGTTGACGAATCTTCACGAAATTTTCAAACTTTATGGCCCGCTCTGGTCCGCTCCTACCCTGAAAGTCTCAGGGTGATTCGTCAAGCGGGGGCCGAGAAAAAGGGGGTCCCAAAACGTGTTTTCCCCATTCATTTTCCCATAGGAAACTTTAGACACGGCTACAGCCCGAACTGCTGAACGGAATTACACCAAATTTGGCAAAGAGGTAGTTCTTGGTTCAGAAAGAACCCTTTTGTTAAATGGTGTAAATCCGTTCAGTAGTTGCGGAGAAATAAAAAAATAAGAGTCAAAAAATCAATTTCCCATAGGAAACTTTAGACACGGCTACAGCTCGAACTGCTGAACGGAATTACACCAAATTTGGCAAAGAGGTAGTTCTTGGTTCAGAAAGAACCCTTTTGTTAAATGGTGTAAATCCGTTCAGTAGTTGCGGAGAAATTAAAAAATAAGAGTCAAAAATCAATTTCCCATAGGAAACTTTAGACACGGCTACAGCTCGAACTGCTGAACGGAATTACACCAAATTTGGCAAAGAGGTAGTTCTTGGTTCAGAAAGAACCCTTTTTGTTAAATGGTGTAAATCCGTTCAGTAGTTGCTGAGAAAATCAAAAGTAAAAGTACATATATATCTATGGCCGCGTCGGATTCGCGCACCCTCCCGATCACGAGCTGTCTGCTAATTGGCTGTCAACACTCCAAACCAGGAAGTGTTGGCAGCCATCTTGTTCCTCGGTAGAACCGAGGAACAAGAAAGCAGTAAAAAAGTGCGCAAACGCACAAAGGGGGCAGGGTAGAAACACCCTGACCCCCTAGGTCTGCTCAGGGGTCCCACAAGGACCCCTGGGCAGAAAAGCATTTTTTTTTTAAATCGGCAAGATGCGCTCAGGGAGCGCGAATCCTGCCGAAAAAAAACATCGAAGGGCGGTCTCCCGCGCTCGATTGTATTTTGCCCCCGGGTGGCCCAAGTCCCGGGGGCATGGTGGGGGGTTAAATTTATGTATGGGGGCCTCAGGGCCCCCCAAGCCCCGGGGACCGCCACCCCCGGGGCTTTCTTTTTAAATGGTGCGGGAGGGCTCTGAGCCCTCCCGCAGCCCCGGGGACCACCACCTCCCGGGGCTTCTTTTTTTTTACTTTTTCCTGTGTGGGGGGCTCGAGCCCCCACACACCCCGGGACCGCCACCTCCCCGGGGCACTAACAAATTAAAATGGGGGTCCGTTTTGGACCCCCGAAGCCCCGGGACCACCACCTCCCTGGGGCTTTGCTGATGTGGGGAGGGGGCCGCGCGGCCCCCTCCTGGAGCCTGTGGTGGCCCTGTGGACCGCCACCCCCAGGGCCGGCTCCTGCAGTGTCCCGGGGTGCCTACCCCCGGGACACTGCTGTTTGCAATGACAGGACGGGAGCCTCGCAGCTCCGTCCTGTCATTGCAAACTGCTTTGGATATTGGAAGAGAGAGCAGGGAAACCTGCTCTCGCTTCCAATATCCAAAGACAATTGCTATTCCACACGGGGAGCAGCATGTTAGCTGCTCCCCGTGTGGAAAAGCAATGCCAGCTCCCTTAGGACACGGGGAGCCGGCGGGACTGTGGGGGGTTTGGGGACCCCCCCACAGTCCCCAACCAGAGGCCAGGCCCCGGGGGATGGGGTCCCCGGGGCCATAAGTGGCCCGGGAGGGGGGCCACGCGGCCCCCCTCCCCAGAAATTATTTTTTAAAAAAAAGGCCTGCCCCGGGGGATGGGGTCCCCGGGGCAGTTTTCGGCCAGGGGAGGGGGCCACGCGGCCCCTTCCAGTTTAATTTTAATTTTAAAAAAGGGGGTAAGGCCCTGGGGGATGGGGTCCCCAGGGCCCAAAAATAAGAAAAAGGAAGGGGGCCACACAGCCCCCTTCAGGGAAAAAAAAAAAACGATCGGCCCGCAGGCCCCGCCCCTTCCTTCACCACTCTGCAAACGCGCCCCTGGCGCGTTTGCAGATGGGAAGTAATTCCCCTTGAATGCTGGGTCCCTGGGGCCAACTAGCCCACCAGGAACCTCCAGTATGCGCCAGGGGCTGCGTTGCAGAGAGGTGTACAGAGGCCACGCCCCTTTATACACCTCTCTGCAACGCAGCTCTGTGGCGCTTTTGGAGGTACATGGTGGGCTAGTTGGCCCCCAGGAACCCTCAGGATTCAAGGGGACTTAATCCCCAACTTAAAACGCGCCACGGGCGCGTTTGCACAGTGGTGAAGGGAGGGCGGGGCTTCAGGTGACATGTGTGCAAACAGGCCCCGTGGCGCGTTTTAAGATGGGGAATTAAATCCCCTTCAATCCTGAGGGTCCCTGGGGGCCAACTAGCCCAACAGGTACATCCAGAAAGCGCCACAGAGCTGCGTTGCAGAGAGGTGTAAAAGGGGTGTGGCCTCTCTACACGTCTCTGCAACGCAGCCTCTGGCGCATACTGGAGGTTCCTGGTGGGCTAGTTGGCCCCTAGGGACCCTCATGATTCGAGGGGACTTAATCCCCCAACTTAAAACGCGCCACGGGGCGCGTTTGCACAGATGTCACCTCAGGCCCCGCCCCCTCCCTTCACCATTGTGCAAATATTCCTCTAAAATCTGCCGAACTACGAATTCTGATTTACTCACCTGTTATCAGGAGAGACCTCAGTGCTGCATCTTTCAGCCCAGTACTAATCCTGAAAAGTAATTTTAACCGTACTTACCAGTAACTTGAATTTCCTTCCATAGGATATCATTGCCTGCTTTTTGCTGAAAAAGTTTCTAAGTGTTGATTTTTGAAACATACAAATATTCCTCTAAAATCAGCCGAAATACGAATTCCGATTTACTCACCTGTTATCAGGAGAGACCTCAGTGCTGTATCTTTCAGCCCAGTACTGGTCCTGAAAAGTAATTTTAACCGTACTTACCAGTAACTTGAATTTCCTTCCATAGGCTAACATTGACTGGTTTCACTTGGAAATTCTTCTAAGTGTGGAGTTTTGGAACTTTAAAATATTCCTCTAAAATCAGCCGAAATACGAATTCCGATTTACTCACCTGTTATCAGGAGAGACCTCAGTGCTGCATCTTTTAGCCCAGCACTGACCCTGAAAAGTAATTTTAACCGTACTTACCAGTAACTTATATTTTCTTCCATAGGAATCCATTGTCTGGTTTTCAGCTGAAAAGTTTCAAAGTGTCGATTTTCACAAACTACAAATATTCCTTAAAAATCGCCTGTATGACTTAAACGCATTCTTTCAACTGTTTACAGGAGATGCACCAGTGCTGGATCCAGGATCCAACACTGAGTAAGAAAAAGTAACGATAACAGTTTTTACCTGCTAAGTGAATTTCCTTCCATAGGATAACATTGGTGATTCTATGAGAAAAAGTTTCTAAGTGTCAACTTTTAAAATACAATAATATTCCTTAAAAATCACTACTGTAACCAAAACGCTTTTACTCAACTGTTTACAGGAGATGTCCCAGGACTGAATCTAGGATCCAGTCCTGTGGTTAGAAAAGTAATCCATAAAGTAACTAATTGCATTTAACTAGAAATTCACATTGAGCTGAATGTTGCATTGTGTTTGAAAATGTGTTGCCCATTGCAACAACTGTAACTACTGTACTTAAAAGTCTATTGCCTATGTGCAAAGTATTTAAACTAAAGTAATTCATTCTGAGAAAGTATTTTTTGTAATGTATAATGTAATTACAATGTAATTTAAAAAATAAAATATGTAAAAAAAAATGTTTCTAAAAATGTAGTAAATCAGTATGAAAAAATAAATATAACAATTAATACATTTAAAAATTGTCATTTACAAAACCTTTGAAATTCACTGAAAAAACCGTAGGTTTCAGACATGTTATAGTTAGGAATTAGCATTTAAAAAACCTTTGAAATTCACTGAAAAAGCCATAGGTTTCAGACACGTTATAGTTAGAAATTAGCATTTAAAAAACCTTTGAAATTCACTGAAAAAACCATAGGTTTCAGGCACGTTATAGTTAGAAATTTGCATTTAAAAAACCTTAGAAATTCACTGAAAAAACCATAAGGTTTTAGGGACAGTTATAGTTAGTTGGACATTCCACTCATACAAAACCCGTGAAATTCCCCTGTTATAGTTAGTTCAGGTAACTATAACTCACGCCCCCGCAATGCACTGCTGATGACGTCACATATTACATCACTCATGACATGGTCAGTGACATCACTGATGACATCACTGATGACATCTCAAATGACATCACTGATGACATCACTGATGACATCATCCATGTGAGAATTTAATGCATCTTCTCACACCCTAATATAAGTTTTGAAACACCCACTCTAAATTACAGACTGCCATTCTCAAAACCATACACACTCCAATACCAATAAGTACATACCCACTCACTGATTCTTAGGTCTACACACACACATCTACTCACTCACCCGTACAGTCACTCATACTTACAGTCACTCAGTACAGGACTATCATATGCACTCATACACCTATATAAACACTCACACATCGCAACTCATCCATAGAGGTACTCACACACCTAGTCAGTCATGCTAATAATTAATCACACTCCAATTTACTCACCTATACAGTTATACACACCAGCTCACTTACTCATAAAAATACTAGCACATTCTTACGCTCCTATGCAATCACTGATGCAAGCACACACTCATCCATATAGCCACTCTCACAATCACACACTCTCACTTATAGCCATTTATATACTCCAACACACATATATACTGCCTTTCACATATGTAGTTACTCACACATGTACCACTGAGATATACATTCAATCACTAACACACCCATACACACACTCACCCACCCATACAGTCCATCACAGACGCACTCTTGAAACCATGCACCCAGTGAATCACCCACTCACACATCTATGCACAGAGTCACACTCACCCCACCCACACAAACACTGAGGCACCCATACAGGTACTCAGAGAACCAATCCATAACCCATATAGACACTCATTTAGCTAGTCAGAAACCCATGCAGCTGCTTACACAACAACAGACAGACGGATACAGACATTCACACAGTTTAGTCACTCACCCATGCATCCAGTAAGATACGTTTAATCACTCACTTATAGACTCAGTCACGCACCTACTAAATCATCCATTCAGACACTTATACACCCACTCATTCTTCAATACGCCTTTCCCTATATATATTAAACATATTTAAACTTTACACAAACACACAGTCACTGGATGATGTCATCAGTGATGTCATCAGTGATGTCATTTGAGATGTCATCAGTGATGTCATCAGTGATGTCACTGACCATGTCATGAGTGATGTAATATGTGACGTCATCAGCAGTGCATTGCGGGGCGCGAGTTATAGTTACCTGAACTAACTATAACGGGGAATTTCACGGGTTTTGTACGAGTGCAATGTCCAACTAACTATAACTGTCCCTAAAACCTTATGGTTTTTTCAGTGAATTTCTAAGGTTTTTTAAATGCAAATTTCTAACTATAACGTGCCTGAAACCTATGGTTTTTTCAGTGAATTTCAAAGGTTTTTTAAATGCTAATTTCTAACTATAACGTGTCTGAAACCTATGGTTTTTCAGTGAATATATATATATATATATATATATATATATATCATGAATATTAATAATAACTAGCAGGCCAGCCCTGTTCCTCTGGATGCAGTAAACACAGTGACACAACTAGGTGCTGCCAGATACTGTGTTTTCTCTTTCCCAAGTGCACTACGAGCTGCTCCAAACCAAAGAGAGGACGTGCAAAGGTTTTTGGCCCCAATAACCACAAAAGCTTCTGACATACCTGGTATGCTGAGTGACAGAGTGCTACAGCCACAAAATGGTCGCTGTGGAATGCAGAGCCTCTGAAGCACATATTCAGTACTGGGAGTGCTCCCTGCATATACTCTAGTCAGGGCTCTAGTGGCACACTTCCTGTTCAAGGGCTATGAATGGAAAGTGGCTTACTGCACATGGTCATGCATTGTGGAAATACTATTTGTCTTAGCTGGTCCGGTTTCTTTTCGGAGTCGTGCTACATCGGCGTCTGCTTATTGTGAATACTATTGAACACTTGGAGAATTACATTGAACTCTTAAAGATGTTGTTCTTATTTAGACCAGTGAGGAAACTGGGGGGCTTATTTACAAGCCCCTTGCGCCACTTTTGCGTCACTTTTAACATGGGAAAAGTGACACAAAAGTTGGTCAAGGGGCTTGTAAATCTGCCCCTGGGTCTTTCCATTCAAAACATTGTAGGTTAGTGCTAGGTGCTGACAGGCCAAAGGTATTCTCTCTTTCTTGGTCAATCATTGTAGATGATGTGTTGAATGTGATCCGCTCAGGTCAACACAGGTCCATGTGTGTTTTACAATAGGTGCCCTGAGAGGATTGGGCCCCAATACCCCAGAACTGTTCTTACCAGTCAGTCCATCCGGATCTGTTGGTTTTACTTTTAATCTCCATGTGAAGAGGATCTTAAAGGTAGGAGGCACGTAAACAAATTCGCTGAATACTCTCTTACAGCCTACCATTTATCCCCCACAATTCAAGAGAAGTAGAGGGTGGCCTGGTTTTTGAGGAGCGGTTGAAATTCCCATGACTTCCTGAAAACACATAACATTATTGGTCAATTGACTCTTCACTGTCCACAACTATGCAGTAGGCTCTGATGTACATGTAGCATTGCAATGTATTACAATGTACTGTAGCATTTCTATACCGCTTTCCAAGCTCTTGTTGAGGCCCCAAAGAATTTCCCAGATGGCAGGTGAGTACATACTGCTTCAGCAGAGCATGTATGTGAGAAGAGTGTTGTCTGAAAGGACATTCATTAGTGTTGAGATTGGAGTTGTGTGTGAGACCAAGAAATTGTGCTCCAGACTTGGCGCTCAAGTATGTGGGAAAATCTCACGCATGTAGTTGCAGGCAAAGGGATGAGAGGATAGGATAGGGAAGGAATCTTAAATGTGTATGTGAATCAATTTGTACAACATCATTGCACACAGTCCCTTTTACTTTGCAAAAGCAGAAAAATAACTTGGCTTTCAAATGCCAACAAAAAGTGCCAGTGTAGCATAGGAAAATAGAGGGGTTAGTGCAAGATCAAATGCATAACACTGGGCTGGAAACAGTTTTGCACCGACATTAAAGCTGTACATAACTTGCTTTAGTGGTGTGCTTTTTTATTCACACAGTGTAGATTTTATGGGTTGTCCTAAATGAATTCTAACCTAATACCAGAGAATGCACGGGCTTATGACGTTGCTAATGGAGTTGGTATGGAGCAACAAGCCCATAAATCATATATCCACACCATATTACTACCACATGGAGTGAAAGCTGAGCCCAAGCTCGCGAAGCCTGCTCAGCTTGCTATCTTTACTTCCATGCCGTTTTCCATTAGCAGAAGGTATAATGAACTCTGTATGCACGAGGCACACTCCGGATTTGCTATTACAGATCATATTTCATTTCACTCGACGAAGCGCTGCTTGGTAAAACAACAAAGTTAAATCACATTTTATTTTATGATAAAAAAACAGACCGCCACTGATTGCTTTAAAGCTAAGGGGACGAGAGATATTTGCTGCCCTTTCTGTAAGCAGCTTGCAAAACATCAGACAAAGCCGAGGAAATGGTTTCAGATGCTGGGATTATATTTTTTTAAAAATGAGTGAGTTGAATTTTCAGATAAAGTGGAAGAAGTGATTAAGTTAATGAAGGATAATTTCAGCAGTTTGAAGCTCATAATTAATAGACATTAATTGTATATCTGGAAGTTTGGCATCTTTCTACTGGAAACCCTAGATCAAACACAACAACATTGCAAGTCTGTGTAATGGAAAAAAGATGCCGATGTTCGCAAGAGCTTAGACAACATTAGGAACTAAAAGAGACAGCATGAAGGCACCCTAATGATAAAAAGACGCCACTTGCTGTTCGGCTCTTCTTTTAACTACGTCCTCTCTGAAATAATGATTACCGTTTGCACTTTCATCTTAAGTTAAATAGCATATGGCTTTGGCTGATTAAAGCCCCCTCCTGGCATTAATCAGCGTCTTGGAATCATGTTCCTAATGGAGGCGGCAGTCGCTCTGCTGATACCGTGGGCTTCAGAACAACATCTAAGTCCTGTGGGCGCTGCTGCTGGGCGCGAAGACTCGGAGGCTCCCGCCTGCAAGAGCAATGCAGACATGGCGCAGGTAGCGGACATGTCAACTCTGATGGGCGCCATTGATTTTAGTTGCATTGTCGAAGTGCAGTGTTAAAGAAAGATGGCGGGTCTCGCGAAACTGTGTGTTGGGAGCAGAGGGTGAGGCCAGTTTGTAGCCTGTGCTTTAAACGGGCAGGTACTCTCCAGGACTGAGTGCATACACTTTTTTGTTTTGAAAAGGGAGAGTATCTGCACTTTTAAGCACTGTTACAATACATTTAGGGACATATTTAGCATACTTTCATGCAGCACAACGCAGCAAGCCACCTTGCTGCCCTGCGTGAAAGGGAAAGGCAGGAATGCACCGTATTCAACATTATACGGCAAATTCCTGTCCTTTCCTTGCGCCAACGCAGGCACCCTTGTACCATGTGCCTGCATTGTAGGCAGGATAGTTTTTGTTCATTTAGGGACGCTTTTCTTCACAAAAACAATCCTCAGAGACATTTTCCTCTTCCTATGTGTGCAGAATGCAGCACATGTAGAAAGAGGAAAAAAACGAGAAGAAATAAAGATGTTTCTCCTTGTTACGCCTCCCCTGGGGAGGCGTAGCATTTTGACACATTCCCAAGTCTACCACTAATGGTAAATCTGGAAATGCACCAAAATCCATGAGTGGATGCTTGGGAACACCTGCGCTTCACCCATGGAGTGCCTCCCTGCGGCAGAGTAACTCAAGGCAGTGATTTGAGCTGCCTTGCGTTACTCCAGATTTATCAAGCCATGCAGGGCCACGCAAGGGGGCCTTGCGTGGCTTGATAAATATGAGTTTAGCGTTGTATCGCCCTTGCGCCCTCTAGCGTGTTGCAAGAGCGTCGCAACACTATGATAAATATTTGCCTTCATGGGAGAGTACCAGCACTTTTCAGGGGCAAACAGGTACCCTGGGCAGTGAGTATCAGTACATCTATGGTATGTCTGGAGGCCAATGCATCACGTTGAACATGTTTTCTTTTGTAAGGTTGGGGTGGCATTAATTGATTTGGCAGAGCCTGCGGAAGTCTAAAAAGAGAGAGAACGGCTAGGAAACCACTTTGCATGTTTCCTGTCTTGCCTGGCTAATAAGTAAACATAGAGGGTGTTGGAATAAAAATGCTTTTAGCCGAAGTTCTCTATGCATTGTATGACTTAAGTTAGCATTCGCTGCACCATCTTGTATTCAGTCGTCATTTTGAGCCATGATCGAAACCAACTTCTGTCTCACTCTGTCTGCCTCAGCAGAAAGCAGCTGCGATATTTTCTCTTGTATTTCTCCAAGGTTAAGCTTTGCTGTGCTAATGAATAGACTGTTTTTGTCATCACATATCTTTCTCTCTATATAGGCCTGCTCCCACCCTTAGAGTGGCGGGCGCAGGCAGAGTAACCTTGACGCTGAGATAGCATGTACCCGCTCCTAGGATTGCAACTCATTCTTCTGTATCTCCTTTGTTCACCAGCTACCAACTGGAAATTTCCAGTCTGGGAGTGCCTTTAGTGATTCTGAAGATGTACATTATGGGGCCGATTCCGATTCGGGCCAGAAAACGTACCGACCGACTCGGTACGGGAATTTAGTCCGACCGACTCGGACCGGCGCCGCACGACCCTGGTAGTACGATGAAATGCATGTGAAATCCGACAGACTCGGACGGAATACAAAACGACCGACCGAGCCGGACGGAAACAAGGCATCCGGCCGGGAAATCACGCGAAACGAACCGACCGACACGCACTCGAATTGAACCCGAACGAAACGTACCCGCGAACTCCAACCCGCGTAGTACGATGCTGTGCGTGCAAAACATGATCGACTCGTCCGGAGCACAAGCCGTACGACCGACACGCATACAAAACCCAGGCGAAGCAACCCAATACTACGCGACCGACTCGTACGCCGCATATGAAACCTAGCTGACACACAGCAGGAACGAGTTGGACAAGATCGCACCAGACAACTGCAGCGTCCTACTCGGACACAAGAACGACTCCTACATGCACCAAAAACACCAAGGAAAAATAGAAAAAAAAGGGCCAAACAAGCAACCACTAAGCCAATAAATACAGGGAGGAAAAAAAAATGGAACAAGGACACACCTCCAACTCCACCTACATAAAGGCCACAAATCCCGACCATGATCCCTTGCAAATTCCACTGACCTGCCAGACAGAACACCATCACACAGCAACCACAGACACACTCACAGCTCATACATCACACAAGCCACACACCATTACCACACCTACAAATAGCACCCTCACACACACCCAGCTAAACCTACACTCACACCCCCCCACTTGCACACACACACACACACATCAATCACCACCACCACCCATCACCATGCCCCCAAAGAAGAACCATAAGTTCCTAGATTGTGAATTGGAAGTCCTGGTAGACGAGATCCTGAGGGTAGAGCCACAGTTGTTTGGTACATTGGTACAACAGACCCCCATGTCGCAGAAAACCAAGATGTGGGCGAGGATTGTTGACAGGGTCAACGCACAATCACCATGTTTGCGCACAAAGGAAGACATCCAGAACAGGTGTATGATGTGCGCAGGAGGGTCAGGGAACTACTCAAAAGGACTACCTCCTCAGCCAGCACACCGGCAGTGGCCCTCCTGCAAAACCAGTATACCTCAGGCCCTGGGAGGAGAAGGTGCGGGCCATCCTACCACCAGTGAGCGTATACGGACTAACAGACATCCCAGAGGCTGGTGAGTACACAACTAATATACACAATATGGTGTGACTACACACACACATCACAGTCAAGGGGATAGGCAAACCATGCACACTTAGCAAATACACACCAACCAAAAGATATCCATCCCAAGATGTGAATGCTAGTCAGACAAACACAATACCTGCCATCCCATAGTGATATGTAACTGTGTCATGACATCTACAAACCTAACAACAAATACAGCAAGGCAGTGGCACAAATAGAACCAACAAATACTCCCAGATATTTAACCACCACTAGAACACCACCTCACAGGGAAGCTCACTGAAAGGAAGGAATTCTGTGTATGCTGGTCAAGTCAGTGTAGCCAATAGCATGATGGGAGTGGTAGTCACAGATATTGGTCACACCCACAATTGGCCCATCAACACCACTCTGAACCATGCTCACATCACAGGGAGTGGAAAACAACTGACAAGATGGCTGACACTGGCTACTGCTGTGGGGAGCACAAGGCCCTGCTGGGAACTGGGCACCAACAAACAACAGGAACACACTGTCAGCCATCTTGCCATTGCTGTCACACTCACACACACTGAAGTCCACTCAAAAGGAAGGAAGGATGGGCATGCTGGGAAGGGGGGTGTAGGCAATAGCATGATGGGAGTGGTAGACACAGATCAACACCTCACACCCACATGGCCCAGCAAGTTAGCACTGAAGCATGCACACATCACAGGGAGTCAAAAGCCACATCAAAGATGTCTGACATTGGCCACAGCTGTGGGGAGCACAAGGCCCTGCTGGGAACTGGGCACCAACAAACAACAGGACCACACTGTCAGCCATCTTGCCATTGCTGTCACACTCACACACACTGAAGTCCATCCAAAAGGAAGGAAGGATGGGCATGCTGGGAAGGGGGGTGGAGGCAATAGCAGGATGGGAGTTGTAGGCACAGATATTGGTCACACCCACAATTGGTCCATCAACACCACTCTGAACCATGCTCACATCACAGGGAGTGGAAAACAACTGACAAGATGGCTGACACTGGGTACTGCTGTGGGGAAAACAAGGGCCTGCTGGGAACTGTGCAACAACCAACAGCAGGACACCACTGACTGACATCCTGAAAGACAACTTGCACTCCCTGCAATGGAAGCACGTTCCATGGCGGGATATCTGGCTGGGTGGGAAGGAGGACTCACAGCTATGACCATAGTTACAAGGACCTCCCCTCACACACCCCCTCAACACTAACTCCACATAACCCACCTGGGAGAATGCAATGCCTCATATCCTAACTGAAGATCCCACAAAGAACAACCACCCTGGGTCATGCTGTGTGAAGCACAGGGACACTCTTGGGACTTGTAGCCAAACTGCCAGGACAACACTCCCAGCCATCCTGTCAGCACAGGCACCCCACCCCACAGGGAAGCAGAGTCAAAAGGAAGGAAGGATGGGCATGCTGGGAAGGGGGGTGGAGGCAATAGCATGATGGGAGTTGTAGGCACAGATATTGCTCACCCTCACAATTGGCCCATCAACACCCCTTTCAACCATGCTCACATCACAGGGAGTGGAAAAGGACTCACAAGATGGCTAACACGGGGTACTGCTGTGGGGAGCACAAGGGCCTGCTGGGAACTGTGCAACAACCAACAGCAGGACACCACTGACTGACATCCTGAAAGACAACTTGCACTCACTGCAATGGAAGCACGCTTCATGGTGGGATAACTGGGCTGGGGGAGAAGGAGGCCTGGATGGCAACCAAATACCACCAATGCTGGTCATGCACACACCTCAACATACACATTGACATGCCACAGGTTGGCAGGACAATGTGCTACACCAATATCACTCTCTGACTGACACAATTTAGGAGAATGCAATGTCCTGGCCCACATCCAGAGGTACAGTCACAACTGTCAGGTGTTTGAACAATTGATGCCAGTAGAAACATAACATACAATCAGTGTCTCTCCCCAAAACAGGTGATGATGGGGACACAGCAGCAGATGAGGAGGAGTCCCTGTCCCAGGCTCCGGGGAACACTGAGCTCACTGGTGTGGATCAGCCACTGCACTCCTCGGATGGCGAAGAACCAGCTGGACCCTCCGGTGTGAGTCATCATGCAGCACCAGCAGGACCAACATCTGCACCCCCTGCACCCACCCCTCCAACAACTGCCAACACACAGGCCACCCCTGCCAACACGGACAGACCAAGGACCACAGATGACAACAGCGCAGGGACCCAGGCCCAAACTGGAGCTGGTGACAACGAGCCCAGGAACAACACCCAAGTGGGCCCACGGTCACCTGTGCGTGCCACCGCAGGTCCTGCAAGTGTCGCCAGGGGTGGTGGGAGGGGTGGTAGACATAGGTCGCTCTTTGCAGAGGGGTCTGGACTGCATGATGACCCACAACTGGCACGCATCGCGGATGCGTACCAGACTAGCACCGGAGAGGTCAGCCAGGTAGTGGGGATCCTCAAGGACATACAACAGCAGCAGGCTGCCCATCATGCCCGCTTGGACTCCCACATGTCCAGTGTCGAGACACACATGTCTGGCATGGAGTCCAAGTGGGACACATTGGAACAACTGACAGCGGTGCATAGGGACATACTCACATGCCTCCACCAGATCAGCACCAACATGGCCTCACCTCCCTGTGTGCCCACAACAACTGCTGCTGAAACAACTGCAAATGCCAGAGGGAGGGAGGAGGACTCTGGCAGAGAGTCCCCTGCACCGCCGCAGCCTGCACCTGAGGGTCCCCCCCCAAGAAGAGGGGCCGTCCTTAGAGGCCAAACTGAAAGTCCGATGGCCATCTACATCCCCCAGGAAGCCAACACCTGTTCTGGAACTTTTCCTCTGTGTGCAAACTGCACGCCCTGTCGAAGCCAACCCAACTCTCCCACATGACATGGGGAGCTCCAGTTGGCCAAATTCATCAGATGACTGTGGACTTTACTCTGGACATGTCAGCTACCAAGACTTCCAATACACATGGGAACTTTGGATTCCAATTGATATGTACAGCACCCACCATCCTGTGCACCATCCTCACACCTGTATGTAAATAAACTCACCAATACACCATATCTGCCTCTGTTGTGATTCCAACGTGGTTTTTGTCATGTAGATGGTGATCTGCTAAATGACACTGTGCATGCTAACTGCTACAGCAATTCCAACCCCGTCATGTCAGTCATGGCGACGTGACACATATGAGGGAGACACACCACTAGGGACACACAACACCTACACACCAGGGCCATCAGACTCATCACCTATACTGATGTTGCAACTAAATACAGTGGAATGCACAGACACGCCACCTATTCACTGTCACTGTGAACTAGACTACAGGTGCAGTAAGCAAATGTCAGTCAGATGTGTGACTACAGACAACGCACATCCCAAAGTGAAGCACAGGTTTATTACACATTTGCTACATGTTGTTTCCACTACAAATGCAAGCTAATCCAACCGGGCTGTGGCCACAAAGTCAAAAAAACAGAAGATAGAAAGTCCAGGGGTGTGTGGCACATCACCTGTAGGGAAACGACTGCTTCCACCTTGGAAGTTGAATCATGGATTCGGGGGATCCAAGTTGATCAGACAACTCCGGCAGCACCCTGTGAAGGACAGACATGACACACAGTCAAAAACAATGAAGAACAGCACAGAACGGCAATACTCATGTCTAATACATGTCACGAGATAACTACACAAAACCAAGTTAGCATGTCAACACTGTTGGGCAGTACAGACCACCTGCAAGGACACATCGCTGCACGAATCCAGTCAAGTAACACATGGGCATACTCAAACAGCACCAGAGCACCACACACACATATCATGCAAACTCAAATCACTGACATCACAACCCTCTGGAGACTCACATTCAGCTGAAGAAGTTGGTGATGAGCTGTGTGCGGACATCACCATCATCATCATCTTCACTGGCATCGTGACCCAGGCCAGGATCTTCCACAGGTGGCGGACGTTGGTCATCGTCATCCAGGATGAGAGGCAACTCCTTCCACACTGCCAGGTTGTGTAGCATGCAGCAGACGATGACAATCTTGCACACCTTTGCTGGGGCATATGGGAGGGCCCCTCCTGTCTTGTCCAGGCAGCGGAAGCGGCTCTTCAGGAGACCAAAGGTCCGCTCAATCACCCTCCTCGTCCGACCATGTGCCTCATTGTAGCGCATCTGGGCTGGTGTCACAGGGTTCCTGAGGGGTGTCAGCAACCACGGCATGTTGGGGTATCCCAAATCACCTACAGACAGACAATTGCACATTAGCCGATTTGAAAATGTGTGCGGAAAACAACATAGCAGAACACACACAATGGTACAAAGTCAGTACACACCAACAAGCCAGGCACGCTGGTTCGGCATCTGTGACATCATCCTCGGGATGCGACTACTCCTCATCACGTAGGCATCGTGTGCCAAACCGGGGAAACGGGCACACACATGTGAGATGGTCATATCTGCAAGACATACCACCAGAGCATTGATCGAATGATAATGTTTACGGTTGCGGTATGCCTGCTCATGTGCCTGTGGTGGTATCAAAGACACATGTGTCCCATCAATGGAGCCAATTACATGTGGCATCCTCCCCAGGGCATAGAAGTCACTCTTGACGTCAGTGAGTCGTTGACGTGTTGGGAAATAGATGTACTGGTTGAGGTATCTCAACATTGCCCCCAAAACATCGCGTAGCACACAGCTGAACATAGTCTGTGACATCCCACCAGTAGTTGCCACAGTGTGTTGAAAGGTACCGGTGGCAAAGAAGTGTAGGGCTGCCATCACCTTCACCTTGGGGGTCAGCGCTGTAGGATACGGCCGGCCAGGCTGCAAATGTGGGGCCAACCGCACTGCCAAATCCTCAATAAGCTGCCTGGTGAAGCGGTACCGTCGGATGCTGTCACGTTCCACCATCGTTGCCAGGTCTGGGAATGGTCGATGGACAGCAGGAGCCCTGCAGTGCATAGGTGAAGAAAGCAAGATTGTCAGTCACCCCACCTATGTGCCGTTCACCATACTCAATTTCATATGATACATCATCAACATACACAAGTACTTGATGTGTGTGTCATTCCGTTTGGACATATATGGCACCTACATGGACATCATCTAACATCTCTGTTCAACAAGTGTTGACAACAGGTTCCAGGGTGTGCAATGGGACACCATTAGGCTGTGTCACAGTACCCATTAACTGATCTCACGTTCCACACACATACCACAGTGACATGTCTGGACAGATGCTCCACAGGCATCACAGCTCATTGACAGGTAGATTCCCAGGGAGCCTGTCTTGCCACATGGACACTGGCATGACATGGCGTATCATGTACACGTCAGAAAAACAAACATGACACCCACAGGTAGTGGCCCCTGTAGCCTCTGCAGGACAGACATGGACGTCTGTGACACACACACCATCAAAGTTCATGCACAAACCACTTGGATGTGGAGACTGTCTCCCATTGTGCACATGGAGTCAGAGACATGTGATACACAACATGCACACAGACTGTGGAGGGACATCACTATTGTTGGAATGGGCCACCCTGTGATGTACATGCCTTCCCACATGTGAGCCTGGGGGTATGTGACATGTCATACACATACACAACCTGGAAATGTGACCATGACACATGCTCAGAAATGAAAAGTTGCACACCACAGTGGTCAGGTGCACAACACACAAAGGACCCTGTCCCCATTAACACGTGCACAGCCTGGGTGTGTCTGCCCCCAAGTGCCACCCCAAAATCCACATGTTTACCCCCATACACAGATAAGGTTATGCTGCCACACATGCCTCATAGACAGTGTGGACTGGGTGTGGTGTTGTAGGTGTGCCCCTGAGTCCCTGGAAAGTAAATGTGGCTGGCATAGGTTCACCAGTGACCAGCATGGTGACATATGCGTGTGACCTGTCCAGGGACGTGTTGTAGAGCAATGGACCGATCGGTGTGCCCGGCCGGCCCATTGCATTGAATGTGAGCGGGTACGCGTTGTAGAGCAATGGACCGATCGGTGTGCCCGGCTGGCCCATTGCATTGAATGTGAGCGGGTACGCGTTGTATGCCTGGTACTCGTTGTAGAGCAATGGACCGATCGGTGTGCCCGGCCGGCCCATTTCATTGAATGTGAGCAGGTACGCGCTGTATGCCTGGTACACGTTGTACAGCAATGGACCGATCGGTGTGCCCGGCCGGCCCATTGCATTGAATGTGAGCGGATACGCGTTGTAGGGCAATGGACCGATCGGTGTGCCCGGCCGGCCCATTGCATTGAATGTGAGCGGGTACGCGTTGTATGCCTGGTACGCGTTGTACAGCAATGGACCGATCGGTGTGCCCGGCCGACCCATTGCATTGAATGTGAGTGGGTACGCGTTGTATGCCTGGTACTCGTTGTACAGCAATGGACCGAACGGTGCGCACACATTGGCTGGGGCCTGGCATGGCAACGGACGCGTTTTCGAAGCTCCAATGAGTCTGATGCAGTGAATTCAGTTGGCCAGCCACAACAATGTTGCAAAATCATGGGTGTCATGAAGTTGAAGATTTGAAGGATGCTGTGGGCGTGTATTAGTGCTGCAATTCCATGGATAGGTCAAATTCAGAAGATGCAAACGACTTGGACCTATCACTTTGCACACATGGGACAGTATCTGCCTCTGCAGCACACATATAATGCTGGCTGTTCCCCTGAGAGCTCACTTGCCTGCACTACATGCTCCAGGACGACATCTGCCACCAACACTGCTGCTGTTTATGCATCCTCTGGCTCCTGCAATGGCACGTACTGTGGAGAGAGCCCCAGCCTTCAGCCTTGAGGAGAACCAGGCCCTGCTGGACAGCCTCCTTCCACAGTACAGCAAGCTGTATGGGACACCAGGGGAGCAGGTGAGTGTGCTGTCCACTGCCTCACTAATTGTGCATGTTGTTTGACTAGCAGGGCTTTCAGTGTGCACACCACTGGCTAGCATGCCCACTGAGTAGTTGTCACACCCCAAAGTGTGCAGTCACATGCATAGAACTGGTACAGTGCAGTGACAGTGCATTTCAACTAGGTTTACTTCCCATGCAATGATACCATGTAGTGACTGCTGGCAAACTGTTCATAGCCATAGTTGCACTGCCTGTGTACATCATATGCCCCTGTGATTGAGACATGTATATCCAACTGTGTGATGCACGTATATGTTGCATGTGTAGTAATGGCCTTTTCACTTTGTCATCCTCACAGGTTGATGCCCACCAGAAGCAGGAAATCTGGCTGACCATCGCCCGGAAAGTAAGATCCGTGGGGGTCTACAGGCACAGGATCCGCAACTGCCAAAAGAGGTGGCAGGACCTTCGTGGCTGGACCCGGAGGATCGCAAGGGTCCAGCTGAAGCTGTCGCCTCCTCGCAGGAGGGGCGGACACCGGACCCTGACCCCCACATGCTCCGGATCCTGGCGGTGGTCTTCCCTGACCTGGATGGGCAGCTGAAGGACAGACAGCAGCAAGGAGGGGGTGAGTCCATGACTGCACTGTGCACTTTTTCTGCCATGCTATGTGCCCTCCTCTGGCCTGGTTAAACTTCCACAGTACATCAGTCATGTGGTCCAGGACCCATGTCCCTCATTTGTTACATGCCCACTTCTCCTCTGATACTCATATGTGTGGCCCTTATAGTCAGGAAATGGTCTAATTTGGGGACTGTGTCATTGCATTTTGCTTTCCTCAAGGTGGGGGACAGCATTTGTTCCCGTGACTATGTTGTGCAATTCATGGGTGGGTCAATTGCTTACACAATGCCTAAGTTCTGACATGTGATCTGCGTGTAACTTTGATATGTGGTCCGCTTGCTGCTCTGACTCACCACATGTCCCTGGGGAATGTGGCACACACCCATGCTGCTGGTGGGAACAATATTTGGGCCTCAGGAGTATGTGTATCCAGTGTGTCACACATGCTTAGCCACCTGCCTACTGTCCAGGACTCATCCCTCATACAGGTGGAGCTGGACAGTCATGCCTACTCCAGTGCATACAATACACTCTGTACTCCCACTCCCGTGTATCATCTGGCATGTTGTGGTCAGTGAAATGTACCCTCAGGTGTCTGCCTCTGTCTCATTGTGCTAAGTCTTCGTTGTCAGGACTACTGGTATGTTCATCGTTTGGGGCTCAGCATGCCATCTGAGATGTGACCATGATAGACGATACTTCTGTGACTTATAGGTGTCTGATCACTTGACTGTGCACACAGGTGTTTGCGACTGTGGCTTTCAAGCAGCTGTATTTTCATTCACAGCACACTGTGAGGTGCACATGTTCAGAGAGTTGTGTTTCATGTCCCCCATATGTCCAGTTGGTATGACATGGACAAATAGTAGTACAGATGATGTGGTTTTTGGGGGATGGACATGTGCACTTGTCAGTCACATAACTTGCATTCCCCATGCCCTCGGATTGTGACACAGTGCAGACTGTTGTTGTCTGGCTGCCATGGCCATGTGACTTGAGACAGTTATGGATGACTTTGCATGCATTCCTGTGTCATGGCATTCAACTTCCTGGGACTGATCCTGCAGGGGAGTGACATGTGCAACATGCACCCCATTGTGGCATTGACTATCCGGACATGGGTGCATCATGGTGTCTGGTGCTGGTATGCATCACATGCATTCCTAATTAGAATCTGGCCATCCCTTCATCCGGACACCTGCACTGACTCAGTGGCAAGAGATGTGATGTGTGTATGTTCACATGCTTCACCGTGTTCCCTGCAATGTCCAACAACTGTGTAGGTGGTGCATGTGTCCACACTGGGGTCTTACCATCAGACAGGCACCAGACAGATGGGTGCAAGGGCAGGAGGGGTGTGAGTCCCATGGTTGACCATCAGACTGACAATTGGCTTCCCCGAATCTGTGTGAGGACTTTAGGCAATGTTCAACTAAGGATGCCAGGGCTTGCTCTGTGATGTGCTGTACTTACTGTGGTGTGTGCGGTCAGTGCAGGTGACTGATGTTTGTCTGTTTCCCTAATTGTTTGCAGATACATCCACTTCCACAGGAGGGGACAGCTCCACGGACCAGGAGGAGCAGCGGAGCCAGACTGGGTCAGCATTGGACGAGTGGTCAGAGGGACCCAGTGGCACGGAGGGCGAGGGGAGCCACACCGAGGAGTCCTCAGCACCATCCACCTCAGCTGGGGACCACAGCAGCACGGAGGATGACTCCCTTGTGGAGGCGGGTCTCGGCAGCCACCAAAGGCCAGCTAGTCTGTCTGGCCCCGCCACCACCACCACCGCCCTCCCATTGGCACCCATTCCTGAGGTCCGTGGAGGCTCCCGTGCTCGGGAGCATGTCTCCTTCGTGTCAGGCACCGCAGCCCCTGCCCCTGTGTCCCCTGCTGCCCTGAGTGAGGAGTCTGTGTACCTCCTTCGGCAGCTCCATGTAGGGCAGACAGCAATGCTGAGTGTCCTCCATGCACACACCACTCTGTTGACACAGCTGGTGTCGTTCATGGAGGGCATCTCGACGGGTATGTCTGCCCTACAGAGGAGCAATAGGTCCATGGACTCCTCCCTGATGGCAGCAGTGTCCCTCCTCCAACAGTCCCTCACCCCTCCCACCTCTGCCCCATCAACACTTCCTGCCCCCCTACCTGTCCAAAGCACATGCACACCTGCACAGTCATCCACACACACAGACACGAGCAGCACAGACACACCCAAGAGTAAGGCAAGACGTGCACACAAGCATCCTCAGGGAACTGATACCACAGACACAGGGGATGGGGAACACACACACACACAGGCATCCACATTCACTCCGCAGTCCTCCAAATCCTCTCCCTCCAAGACCCCTTCCCTTGCCTCGCCTGCTACCCCACATACACAGCAGGTCTTCCTGTGTGACCTCGGCCTCTTCCCCACCATTCCTGCTGACCCAGCACACCAGGGGAAGAGGAAGTCCACCCACACAGAGAGGAGTGCCCCTTGTCCCCAGACACCCTCCCCCAGGCGCAGGCAGACATAGGAGCCCATTCGGAAGTCTCCCCGGAGCAGGAAGAGCAAGACCCCACCACCACCACCACGCAGCTCCAGCGCCCAGTCTCTCTCCTCCATCCCCCAGGCCACCACTGCACAGGTTCCCCCACCACACCCTGCCCCAGGTTCCCCCACACACCGATACCGCATCCCCAGACTGCTTAGGCCCTCCCCCCTGCCACTTGCTCTTCCACCCCCAACCCAGATGCTCTGCCTGTTAGTGGCACTGTTGTGGGGACCGGGTCCCCCCACTCTGTCCTGCCCACCTCATCTGCCCACCCTTCCACTCCCTTGGGGTCATGCACTGCAGTGGAGTCCACAACCACCACGTCTGACTCAGGCACTGCAGTGGGTACCCAGTCCACTACATCAGTCCAGCCCACTGCAGTGGTTGCGGCACCCACACCAACTGACTTGTGTGCCACGGTGGTGCTGGCCCCCCCTGAGTCAGACCCCTCCACTGCAGTTGCCGGTGACACTCCTGCACCCACCACCCCTTCACTGCCTCACTCTGCCATCCCCTGATCCTGTCCCTGCGGTGCCTGGCCTGCCCCTTGTATGCCCCTCCAAGGGTGATGTCCCCCAACCGTACCAGTGCAGGCAAGCAATGTGTGACCAGTTGTCACTTCTCACCCCGTTGGTACTGTGATTTTGGACTGGCCATTGGCCTTAGTTTCTTTTGGACTTCCGTTTTTACCCTGACATTTGCTGAATAAAGCCTCTTTTTCTTTACTTTTGGGTTTTCTTTTGATGTACATGATGTGGATGAGTAGCATCCTGCATTTGCAGTTGTAATAGTGTTCACATCAGGACGATGAAGTGTTGCAGTGATGGACTCCATGTGGTCCATGGGATATGTGTCCTGTTGTATTCTGGATCTATGGCATCCTTTGCTACAGTCTGAGGGTGTAATGTTCAGCATTTGACACAGGGATGTCCTTTTTGCATTAGTAAATGAACATCTTTGTCTTACACTGATGCACATCTGGTGGGCTTACCACTGTTCAATGTTCCAATTTCCCTGACTGTGTGCCCAGCTCCACTGGACATGCAGTTTTGCACATCAATGTCGAAGGACTCATCTGTGTATACAGTGCAACTTGCTTGACAGGTGTTTGGTGTGTGTGCAGATGACTGACGTGACACGCCCGTACCCAGGCTGATGTGAGCAGAGCCTTCTGTGTGTTGTGGTTGTTGACTCACTGATGGAGTGTTCTGCTGACATGCTTGGGTCATGCACAGACAAGGTTTGGCACAGCGGACCTCCCACAGGAGTGGTGTGCCCTCATGGCAGTGTGTAATCTGGTGACATTGCGTGGGCCTGTGTTGTGTAAGCATGTCTGTGTGTGTTCCCTTCCCTTTTCCTACACAGGCTGTGTCCCTAGGGATGTTCCTGTTTGTGATGCTTGCTGAGTTGTTCTGTGTTCATCCAGCATCTTGGACCTGGTTTCTCTGTGATGTGGGTGCATGGCAAACTAATGTTCATGAGGTTGTCATCCCAGGTTGTCTTTGTTGTCAGTGCTGGGGATGCGGGCAAACGCAGATGGGACACAATCAGGATTCCCCTTGGCACTTGTTGTTTACACGAGTAATGTGATTTACAGTTTGTGTTAGCTTACAGTGATTGTGACACGTTGTGTGTGTGACAGCTGCCACTCCTCAGGGTCAGAGCTGCAATGTTGGTAGTTGTGTACGTGTGTTCTTCGTGTGTCACCTTGGCTTCTTCATTGGTGTGTGACTATGGCCAGGATCCCATTGATTGTGGTGGATTTCACATCATGCCCATGTACAGCATACTGTGCTGTGTGTCAGACATTGACAAGTGTTGTTGACTGGCCATGTGTGATGGGTTTCTGCACCTTGGTTCCCACCACCACCCCTGGTATTGTCATGGGTGCATGTGCAATGTCACCAGTCCATGTGAGCTTCACTGCTGCACATTGGTGGAGATCAGGGTGTGTGGTGTTGAGTGTGTGCAAAAGTGAGTTGTTGCACGGCAAGACCCCTACCTCCATATTGGCCTTGGCTTGCAGGCCGTGCTGATTGATTGGAGCTTGTGTAGGTGTGATGGTAGTTAGTTGCTCAGGACACATGGCTGGGGTTCACAGTGTGAACGACATCTAACATTGTCATCACAGTGTGATTATCATGCAGGCTAGTGTCAGCACAATATGGGGTCCCTGGGGGTAGTGCTGTGGTGGGTCTGTCTCTTGCTGTGTTAGTTGCTGTTCCTACAAGCTTGTGTGACATGTGTAATTTGTGCTCCCTCTCATCTAACAATGCCTGATTGCCCACATAGGGGATTTGGATCCATGAGTTACTTTTGTGTGGCACTGTATGTGCATCTGTGTAATTGGTATTGAGGCCTCATCATGTGTTGTGTGGTTGCCTGGGGACACTGGCACCCCCTCACCTGTTGTGTTTGATGTGCAGTGTGGGTCTGCCTGTTTGTGCATCTGCACCACTGCATTGGCATTTCTTTAGTGTGCTATTGGCTGTATGTTGTTTGGTGGGTTTCACCTGCTGTCCCTGGGACTCCTAGGTCATCAGTCAGCACAATGATCATTGTTTGTGTGTCCCATTGCTACCATGGTATGTTATTTGTTCACCTCACATCTACAGTCTCCACAGGGTATCTACATTAGTGTGCCCATTGGTGCAAATATGTGGGTCTGCATTATGATGGTCACTTCTGTCATTGTGTCATTGATGGATGTTGACAGTGTCAGCCCCCATGGGTGATGTTTGTCTGCACATGGCCAAAGGTATGTCTTATTTGCACTGCACTGTTTGCCTCCCCCAATCTATGTTGCTATGGGACACAAGCACTACTTTGACACTGATGTGTTTGTTGTTCTGTGACCAGGAATCATCCATGCAGTTTGGCAGTTGCAGCTTTTTGAATGTCAACACTTACCTTTTGGTCACTGTGATGATGGGGGTTTAGACCCCATTGCCACAATGTGCAAAATGTGCTTCAGCTATGGACCCCACACTTACCTTTTGTTCACTGTGATAATGGGGGTTTAGACCCCATTGCCACAATGTGCAAAATGTGCTTCAGCTATGGACCCCACACTTACCTTTTGGTCACTGTGATGATGGGGGTATAGACCCCATTGCCACAATGTGCAAAATGTGCTTCAGCTATGGACCCCACACTTACCTTTTGTTCACTGTGATGATGGGGGTTTAGACCCCATTGCCACAATGTGCAAAATGTGCTTCAGCTATGGACCCCACACTTACCTTTTGGTCACTGTGATGATGGGGGTTGGACCCCATTGCCACAATGTTCAAAATGTGCTTCAGCTGTGGACCCCACACTTACCCTTTGGTCACTGTGATGATGGGGGTTTAGACCCCATTGCCACAATGTGCAAAATGTGCTTCAGCTATGGACCCCACACTTACCTTTTGGTCACTGTGCTGATGGGGGTTTAGACCCCATTGCCACAATGTGCAAAATGTGCTTCAGCTATGGACCCCACACTTACCTTTTGTTCACTGTGATGATGGGGGTTTAGACCCCATTGCCACAATGTGCAAAATGTGCTTCAGCTATGGACCCCACACTTACCTTTTGGTCACTGTGATGATGGGGTTGGACCCCATTGCCACAGTGGTCATGGTCTGCTTGCATTGTGGGGGCCACACACATTTATGTGTGACACATGTGATTGTGGGTCACATTGTATGTTCAAAGTCATGTTCAGTGTTGTAGGCATTTGACACAGTCTACACACGCTTGTCATGGTGTTGGGGGATGTCTTTTTGTTGCATTCCTTATGTTGGTGTGTGCTTGTTGTGTCATGCATTAGCCATCCTGTGAGTGGGGGTGTTGTTGGTGGTAGGCATCCTGCCCCCATGGGTAGGGGTGGTAGTAGTGACATGCATCCAGCCCCCATGGGTAGAGGTGGTAGTAGTGACAGGCATCCAGCCCCCCATGGGTAGAGGTGGTAGTGGTGGTAGGCATCCTGCACCCCATGGGTAGAGGTGGTAGTAGTGACAGGCATCCAGCCCCCCATGGGTAGAGGTGGTAGTAGTGACAGGCATCCTGCCCCCCATGGGTAGAGGTGGTAGTAGTGGTAGGCATCCAGCCCCCATGGGTAGGGGTGGTAGTAGTGACAGCCATCCAGCCCCCCATGGGTAGAGGTGGTAGTAGTGGTAGGCATCCAGCCCCCCATGGGTAGAGGTGGTAGTGGTAGGCATCCAGCCCCCCATGGGTAGAGGTGGTAGTAGTGACAGGCATCCTGCCCTCCATGGGTAGAGGTGGTAGTAGTGGTAGGCATCCAGCCCCCATGGGTAGGGGTGGTAGTAGTGACAGCCATCCAGCCCCCCATGGGTAGAGGTGGTAGTAGTGGTAGGCATCCAGCCCCCCATGGGTAGAGGTGGTAGTGGTGGTAGGCATCCAGCCCCCCATGGGTAGGGGTGGTAGTAGTGACAGGCATCCAGCCCCCCATGGGTAGAGGTGGTAGTGGTGGTAGGCATCCTGCACCCCATGGGTAGAGGTGGTAGTAGTGACAGGCATCCAGCCCCCCATGGGTAGAGGTGGTAGTGGTGGTAGGCATCCAGCCCCCCATGGGTAGGGGTGGTAGTAGTGACAGGCATCCAGCCACCCATGGGTAGAGGTGGTAGTAGTGGTAGGCATCCAGCCCCCCATGGGTAGAGGTGGTAGTAGTGACAGGCATCCTGCCCCCCATGGGTAGAGCTGGTAGTAGTGGTAGGCATCCAGCCCCCATGGGTAGGGGTGGTAGTAGTGACAGCCATCCAGCCCCCCATGGGTAGAGGTGGTAGTAGTGGTAGGCATCCAGCCCCCCATGGGTAGAGGTGGTAGTGGTGGTAGGCATCCAGCCCCCCATGGGTAGGGGTGGTAGTAGTGACAGGCATCCAGCCCCCCATGGGTGGAGGTGGTAGTGGTGGTAGGCATCCTGCACCCCATGGGTAGAGGTGGTAGTAGTGACAGGCATCCAGCCCCCCATGGGTAGAGGTGGTAGTGGTGGTAGGCATCCAGCCCCCCGTGGGTAGGGGTGGTAGTAGTGACAGGCATCCAGCCCCCATGGGTAGGGGTGGTGGTAGGCATCCAGCCCCCCATGGGTAGAGGTGGTAGTGGTGGTAGGTATCCAGCCCCCATGGGTAGGGGTGGTAGTAGTGACAGGCATCCAGCCCCCCATGGGTAGAGGTGGTAGTGGTGGTAGGCATCCTGCACCCCATGGGTAGAGGTGGTAGTAGTGACAGGCATCCAGCCCCCATGGGTAGAGGTGGTAGTAGTGACAGGCATCCTGCCCCCCATGGGTAGAGGTGGTAGTAGTGGTAGGCATCCAGCCCCCATGGGTAGGGGTGGTAGTAGTGACAGCCATCCAGCCCCCTTGGGTAGAGGTGGTAGTAGTGGTAGGCATCCAGCCCCCCATGGGTAGAGGTGGTAGTAGTGGTAGGCATCTGGCACCCTCTGAGTAGGGGTGGTAGTGGTGGTGGGCATCCAGCCCCCCATGGGTAGAGGTGGTAGGAGTGACAGGCATCTAGCACCCCCTGGGTAGGGGTGGTGTTAGTTGTTGGCAACCAGGCCCCTATGTGTATATGTGGCATTGGTGATGGCCATCCCGCCCCTATGGTGCTGCTGTTGCTGGTGTAAGTAATTTCTGCATCCCTCTGTGTGTGTGTGATATGTCAGGTACGTGTTGTTTGTTTTTGTGGTTGGTGTCTGACTTACCTTCTGCGCCGTACGCGTCCGTGCCTGTTCCGGTAATAGATGTAGAGTATTGGTAGGACCTGCGCGATGGGATTCATGGTTGGTTCGTCTCGTTCGTCTTTCTCTTTGCTTCGCCTCGTCCTCATCGCTGGTGTGTTCGTCTCGTAGCCGTGGATCGTCTTGTGGCGCGAATCGGAGCTTATGTGCGCCTCTCCCGGATGCTTTGACGTGCCGTGCGTAGCGACGGGTTCGGCGCGTACGGAAAGCGCATCGTACTTGTCCGGCCGGACAGGGCTGCATTTTGGCTTCCGTGCGACTCGATTCTGCATTTCCGGATCCACCTCGGTCGGAGAACAGGACCTGTATTGGGTGAGTACGACTGGGTCGGGATTTGGGCAGTTGTGCGCATCGTACTTGCTCGTTCGGACGTATGTGTGAATCGGTCGGGAAACAGGCATTCGCCTGGCTTTTTTCCCGGCCGAATGGTATTAGGTGCGCCTCCGACCGGGATCGGAATCGACCCCTATGTGTTATCATGTTGGCAGAGGTCAGTCCCTCTGCAGCAATCTAAGGAGGCTGGTCAGACCGGACTCCACTCGAGTGTACTTCTAATAAATAACTTTGGTTTGTATTCTCTACTGTCTGACCGACTCTTCAGTTGTGAGGAAGGCAGCGAGGTGGTCGCAAGTGACCCGGGTGGCCCTATTCAGATCACTTCCTTCAAGGGCAAGATGCAAAGGATCCCTGTGATTTTTTTCCCATCAATATCATGTGGTTAAGAGTCTTCTGAGTGCAGCTCAGCTCACACTTTCAAAAGAAAATGTTTTAAGTTTTGACACATTTTACTCTCTGGGTTTTACTTCCTCAGTCAGTCCAGCAGTGACCACTGAGTTAATCATTGATGCAAAGTAGCCTCATGACGTGTATGCCTCCTTTAGCCAGGACGGACTAGTTAGACAACGAGGCGTTGCATTCTGGAAATTATAGTTTCAATTATAGGCCTGGCTTGACAATGCAGCTGTGTTCTATACATTTTGTTATCAATTTGTTAACATAAACAGAGAATGGGCTTCGGCTCTGCCCTGTATGATTACCCTGGCAATTCATGTTGTTGGCTGATTGGTGTACAATCCTCCCTTAGATGGAGTGCCTCAACTGCAATGCACACAGGATAGTTTAACATCTCAAAGCACACTGAATCCTCACACATTTCATTATTTATCTCAACAATGCATTGTTTATGGAAAGTAATCTTTTTTTTTCTCTTTTTCTTTCCACTGCAACAGTTTTAATACAAAATTGTCAGGACTCAAAATGCAAGCCAGTCCTATTGGCTTTGCAAATGCTTGTTAAAAACGCAAGTGTTAGAGGCAGTCAAGCCAGCAAATTCACAAGGAGGTACGAGCTTAAGCATAGTCAGTGGTCTTGATTGGCATTTAGAGCCAAGACATAGGCCAAGCCATCGAAGGCATTATCATGTAAACGATGCAGCATATGAATGAATGAATTGGATACTTAAAGATTACTATCACTGTAAAACTCAGAATAGTTAATTTTTCAAAAATTGTATTTTCATTTAGGTACATCAGAATATACCAATGCATTAAGAAACACTTATTAAAACAAATACCTTCGACACATAAACAGAGAAATTTGTTCCCCAAAAGTCAACCTACAAGCCAGTGTGTGGTCCGCATTATATAAGTGGTCAGTGTAATCAATATGGAGAAATACTGTAGTTTATCAAATCATAAAAAAACGAGTATATTCTGTAAAGCGCTATCTGGACTCAAACACCTCTAGGAGCACCGAAATGATGATATATGGGAGAAGAGGCACAGCGAGGTGAATCGATTTGCCTAGGATCGTGCAGTTCGGTGAATGAAAGTTGTATGAATTTGAATCTGCAATTCAGGTACTTGTCATTATCACCTCTTAGAGCCAACTTTACCAAAAAGAACAATGCTTCGGACAGTGGTGGTCTTGGCACAGTGTTTATTAGCATCGTCTTGAACATACACTAATAACCGGATAATTCAATCAGACCCTATGCAAGAAATATTTATAGAAATAAGTTAGACACAAATACTTAGTCGGACTCAGTCTCAAAAGGTGAAATTGCACAAAAAGAGAGTTTGTTTTTGTAATGTAAGTGTGGGTCAGTTTGGCAAACAACATGGATTAAAACTGCATGTATTTTGTTCTCTGTTGTACAAAGTTAAGTGCAAGGAAGAAGAGATTCCCCGCACTGAAGGCAATGAAACAGAGTAACAAAACAAAGAGAGCTCACGTTTCCCAGGTCAGTGACACAGTAACTCATCCAATCCAGATTTTTTTTAAATTCTGGGATTTATAGTGCTGATTATATAATGGAATCAACAGGGCTATAAATACCAGATTACGAGGAAAACTCTGTAGTGGCTAAACTGCTCATAAAACAGGGAAAGCTGAGAGCTCTGAACAAAGAGGCCCCATAGAGTTTGTTTTTAGGTTACGTGTTTATAAAGAAAAACATGACCAATGTGCAGCATGGAAGACTGACCTTGGCAGGAGTCCTTCGTGTGAGCTCCAGATCTCCACGTTTCAGCAGTAGGCATCCAACACATTGAATCCTCTTGCCAGCCAAGAACAAGCTAAAGCCAAACTTTACACCAAAGTCAGACAGGTACCTTCACTAATACGCCCACCAACAGCATGAAAGCGCTATTGGCTAAAACGTTAGTACTGACTTAGTGCCACACATGAAAAGTAACTCTTTGCAGGCTATGAAATTTTAATATGATTTTTCATATTACATCTTTATATCAAAATTGTTTTCCTTTAGCCATCATATTAACCCATTCTCAAGTCATACACTCTTGCCTACCCTAGCAAATGGCAACCTCATTTGCCCTTCTTCAGTCTTTAGCGTATGGCTAGGGGGTACCATAAGACTCCATACCTCATAGCCACCATTTTCCAGTCCTTGTATTTGCCATATCAGTGCATAAAGTGCATTGTCCTAAAAGGAATGACAGATGCTCATGAGCATCTTGGAATGTCTGTAACACGATGTCTCCATTAATAAAGTTGGGGACAGTACTGTGATGTGCATTACAAATTCTAATTTTTTCCTCAAATGGATCTTTTAGAGGGGCACATGGTGAATCATATCACAATAGTTCCATATTCGCAAAATCCAAGTGGGCATTATCCAACTGAGGAACATTCTGAAATGCGTATTGTTGATGATGGTTTGATACGTAGCACTGGGTCAAGAGAACTGCTTACATCCTCTGTTGTGGATGGAACCTTTGAAGTGCCTATAGATATATTTGTACAGTGAGAATATGTCTCACTGCAGGCATTAACCAACCTTCCACTCAGAATTAACTATTTAATTACCATTTGTCAGCACTCATGTGGCATCAACGCACAGTGAGATTTTCATTTCCTAAATTAGGCCTTAAAATGCCTTTGCGACACATAAGAACTGCCAGACTTCATCATACGGCCAGACTGCCCAACCCCCATTTTCCACATTTTTCTATTTTAAACCTCTTATTTCTTGAGTGTAAAGTGCTCTGAAGCAAGCAAACAGTTGTGCGCATACAATTTAACAACAATATATTTTTTAATTGGTGTTAAGTATTGAGAGCTTAAGTGCTTCATGTTGTCTCTAAATATTTATACAATATTTCCATTATTTCTTAATACATGTCAATAACGCAGACTTAGCTCCAAGGGGCATCAATTCATTTTATAGAGCTCATTTTAGTTCTGGTCTGTACACATCTTTAGCTGCCTGCCAGAGCTATTTAAATAATCTATAGAATAATACATAGATAGGGGCTATGCACACCTTTATGCAGCAATTGCTTTGTTGGAATTAAGATTAAAATAAGGTGAGTAATGAAATTGGTACGGCAAGATAACCGTCATCTCAAAGCCTCATGGAGGCTGGAAATACTTCTAATTCAAAATGTTGGTAAAGTATGCTCGTCCTGCCAATGGTGTATCGTCGCTATGTCATTTGTCTATATGGTATCCCCAAGCGAGGGAAATAATCAATAAACATATGCCGTATTATCAAAGCTTACTAGGGGTTGTAATTACTTCTAAATTAAAGCGATAGTTTACAGGAAGCTGGTCCCTCCTCCAGTATTGGTCCCCATGTCATTAACTTTCTGGCTATCCCTAGTCAAGAGAGATACTAACTTTTTGAATTAGAAGTATTTCCAGCCTCCGTGAGGCTTTGCGATGATGGTTATCTTGCCGTACCAATTTCATTACTCACCTTATTTTAATCTTAATTTTATTTTTCTTGGGTATTGCCCTGACTTATGAGTTACTTACATCCAGGAAATGTTTTATATAGAAGTCTTCGAGTCGTTTGTATTTAGCCTGTACCTCATATATATCTACATAGGTCAGTGTGACTATCTTATTCAGAGAACCCAATTTAGTCAAGTTGGTAAAATATATTGTGGAATCTATAATCGCGACATAAAATATCTGTTGAACCGGATACTACTATCCACGCCAATATGGTGTCAACTTCTATGGCTAGCGCTGAGTTCTAGTATATAAAGGGGGGTCACTGTTCCTTAAGAGGAGAGTTCAAAGTGGAGAAAGAAAAAGGGAAAAGGTGTCCTGTGCTACTCTATGTGTGGGGACAGTGTGTCCTCATCATGATGCCCTCACACACCCCGAAGGATGTCATGCTTCATCATTGGGCTTTTTGCTCCTTGTCGGGCCGGCGCTGCAATGCCCTACGGGTCCCCCGAAGGGTCTCTTTTTCAGAGATCTTTTGATGAAACAAGCCGTAAGGTGCGTGCGTGTGAGTGGAAGTGAGGTCTCAACTAGTGTGTAAAAAAATGATGTTAAAAAATGACTGGAGGGAGAGTGGCTATTATTTATTAAAGTGGTCCCTCTGTCATTAGTAAAAGGTGTGTGGTGCTGCTAGTGGGATATTATGTCCCTCAGTAGCTAGATATGAGTCCTTAGTGGGTGTCTCTAGTGGTCGACATGTTTCGCGCTATCTGTGGCCTCTGGAGGAGATCCAAAGCGCTTCTTCAGGACCAAGGTGAGTTTAAATAGCGCTGAGTTCTAACCTACTGAGAATAGTCCGTCTTCTCTCTCCTCGGCTTTTATAATCGTGACCCAACATGGCGCACCCACAGTACGCCATCGGTCAGGCCACGAGAAGAGACATAGAGGTAAGCACGCGAACGCGTAGGAAGCCTTTCTTCCTCTTGTTAAGAATCTCTTGTTTAGTTGGATAAATTTACATTTTACTATTTATGGGGCTGTACACGGACCTTGACGTCTTATTGGATACTTCTGGACTACCCCTTATACTGGGATCCCTATTACTAATATATATTGGGTAAGCCAAATACATGACTTTTTCACTAACACTGTAATATGGTTTAACGGATAGATAGGTTATACGTCTGGTTGCTGATTAATACGCAACCACTGATTTTACTCATTTGGGTTCTCTACGGACGTCTACCGTATTTTACTACTAACGTTCTATTGGAAACTCCTGGACTACCCCACATACTGGGAGCCTTATTAACACATATAGGGTGAGTCAAGTAAATAATTTTTCGCTATCACTGCTACATTGCGAAACAGGTAGATAGGTTATACGTACGGTTGCCGATTTAAACACAACTAATGACTTTACTCTTCTGGGTTCTCTACAGACCTTTACCATTTTGACTACCAATATTACTCGTCAAAGCAGCACGGCAAGAATATCTTTTGGGTGGCACACTGACCTTCTATTATGGCCAAGCTTACCTTTTGATCCTGTTTTACTATATACAGGGATGGTGCTATTAGCTGTCCCACTACCATTATCACATGGGGATATAAGATTTCACACAGAAATCTCCTCAATCCTGCCACTTCATATATTCGTGACCTTGCTTGGTACGCTGTTCTTTTAGTTTTAGTTTTATTCTTATTTTTTCTTTCACTTCTATCTGTAACGATTTTATGTACAGGTCATAATTATGATAAAGATCGCTGTTAACACACTGTCCAATTGCATAAAGACATATTGTCACCTGTGAAGAACCGTCCAATGACATTATGTCAATTGTAAATATAAGCATTTCGATCCTTTCCCTAAATCTCACTTGATTATAATGTTTGTCTTCGTCCAAGTATGCTCCATTACTATAGATTTTTGATTCATTAAACAAATAGGCTACTGATGGAGAAGCTCAATAATAGAGTACACTGATTATGTTGCACCTCTGCTCACATGCACCAAAATATGTACATGTCACAAATATGCATGTGACAACCACAACTTCACGTTAGGTGGTGGTGGTAATGCAATTGCCCAACATGTTTGGCATACAGTGGGAGTGTTATCCCTGATTATTATTTTTATTAATTGTTGTTGCCCTGATGAAGTCGCTATACCGACGAAACACGTGTTGGCTACATGAACACTGAAAATGATCTGCGAATAAAAGATCTCTGGAGTCCAAGATTTGGATGACTATATATTTTTCATGTGGATAATGGATTTTTCTTAAAAATTTCAATCAATCAATCAGGGAATTGTAAGCGCACTACTCACCCGTGAGGGCCTCAAGGCGCGGGGGGGTGAGCAGCTCCGTTCAGTCGAACAGCCAGGTCTTGAGTGACTTCCTGAAGACGTTCAGAGAGGGGGCGCGTCTGATGTCGATCGGGAGTTCCTTCCAGGTCTTGGCCGCGATGTAGGAGAAGGCTCTTCCTCCTGTTTTGGCTCTGCGGATGTGCGGTGTTTTGGCGAGGGCGAGGTTGGCGGATCTGAGGTTTCTTTTGGGTACGTGGAAGGAGATTCTCTCGTTGAGGTATTGGAGTCCGGTGTTGTGGAGGCATTTGTAGGCGTGGGTGAGTATCTTGAAGGTGACTCTCTTCTCGACGGGGAGCCAGTGCAGGTTCCTTAGGTGTTTGGTGATGTGTTCGGGTAAAAAGCCCTCCCCTGTGCGCACCACTCTAGGAATTTATTTATTTTAGATACTGTGTCGTACTGTCAGGTGAGCGTCACTTCAAGATCCCTAAATTTACACGTGCAATTGCTTTAACACTGTACAGAGGATAGTATGCTACGTGGGACCCAGTTAAAATGTTACAGAACCCAGGATTTGATAGACATGAGAACAAGGGAATAAGTAATTCACAATGAACTAAGTAGTACTCTGCAGTTGGCTTTCATATGGCCGAATGACTAGAGCTGTCGACTTCGAAGCTGGGGAACTGGGTGCAAGTCACAGCAAGGACAGATCAACATACAGTGATTCTGGGCAAATCACTTAATCTCCCCATGCCTAACAAAATTAATGTGTCTGTCTGTAACGCAACTGGTGCTCATGTAAAGCACTCTGATACCTTCGGGTCGAGTTCCAGCTGTATATAACTAATACATAAATAAATAATTGAGGCATAAAGAGTTAAAAGTACACACCAGAATCACATGAGTATTTAGTAAAGTTCAAATCCACTTGCAGAAAAAGAGAGTAAAGCTATATTCAAGGCAGTGAAGCACTGTGTACCTTCAAACCCATCATCTACCATGCTACATTCCTTGAAAACGTTCACCAACATCCCCCACTTTTTTTCTTCATGAAAAAATAAACCTCATTCAGATCAACATTGACATGCCACACCACTAACATGTCCAATTGCAATAACCTTCCATGGTTTAGTCAATATTTCTTCAATGATAATCCTACCAGTGTTCAGCAATCCTGTGGAAAAAGATGCATGGAAGCAGGTCGCTATGAACTCGTAGTTTATTACATTTATAGGAGCCCACGTCCTGCATTGTTCACTGCCAAGGAGTCACCAACCAACTGCCAGGCCAGCAGTAAGGAACTCCAAGGAGCGTCAGGCTAGAACATGGAACCATGATTGAAACAACACAATGTGCGAGGTAAGTATATGAGGTAAGTACATACAGATATTATTACATCATCTTTCCCTTTTCAAAACAAATGAATACAAAACCATGCAACAGGAAAATAAAACAAAAAACAAATCACAAATTAGTGCAAACAGAAATCCTTAAATCTTGGATGATTGACTTTGCGAGCTGGTCTACCCGCATTTATGAACAAGTTCATTAACAAGGGAGGAATTAGATTTGTCAATCAATACACTCATCTGCAGAGACTAACTACTCATTGAAACCATTTTCCAAAGAACCATCAGCACCTGTCACTGTGGACGATTCGATGGGAGTGGGAGAGATAATATCCTTTCCAGCAGTTTTAAACCGCCATGAACCATCATGTTGACTAGAGAACACCTGAGAGTAAGACCTCAACAAAATGTCAGCCTGTTTCTGCGTTAGTTTCACTAGTTGTCATTTGCTCCACCACCCTTTGCCATCAATCAGCACAGCACCTTTGGAAACCCTGACTATTTTCATGGGTGACATAAATTTAGACTCACCTTTCTGCACTTTGTAAGGTTTTTTGATGAGTACCCAATTGCCAATATTCAACACAAGTTCTTTAACATTGTGTTTTCTATCAAAATGCTCTTTGGAACATCTTTGCTGAGCAAATACAGAACTCGACTCTTTATCACGTACCTTCTCATTAACCTCAGTGGAAAACTTAGTCCTCAACCAATCAGGACATAAATTTGATCTGGGAATGCGCTTACTCAGAAGCTTAAAAGGAGAAACTTCAGTGGTGCTGTGTGGCATGACAGAATACATTCACGTAGTACTTGCCTCAAAAATTCCTCCACATCCAGACCAGTAGGTGAGGCAGCTTGAACATCTTCTTTCAAGAAAATATAAATTCTCTCCACCAAACCATTGGAAGTGGGACAATATAAGGCTACACACTGATGAGTAATGTGATTAGCATCAAAAAACTGTTTCATAGAAGCAGAAATGAAATGCGTTCCATTATCAGTAACTAGAACTGAAGGGACACCCTCAACTTGAAAATCTTTCTCAGAAACCTAATCAGAAAAGAAGTGGTGGGAGCTGCAGCAAAATCAAAGTAAACCCACTTCGAAAAATAATCAATTAATACTAACAGAAACCTTTTCTCTGATGGCAAAGTATTAAAACCTTTTCTCTGAAGGCAAAATCCAAGGCAACCTTATCCCAAGGATTCTCAGGTAATGAAACCACATGCAAAGGTGACTCAGAGGTCTTCCAATGCTTATTCAAATGGAGGCAAGTGCTAAATGAATTTATCAAGCTGTTCACCTGAGAATCCATGGAAGGCCGCCAGTAATGCTGCTTCAAGTTCTTGCATGTTCCACAGATGCCCAAATGACCCTCATGAGCAAACTCAATCAACAAGGCTTGAATGGCAACAGGAAGAATACAAAAATATTGACACATGGGAAGACCATGGAACAATAGACAATTACTCAAAGACCTTGGTAAATGGTTTGAGCTCAGAGTCCAAATTTCTCTCTTCTGGTCAACCATTCTTGATAAACTCAAATACTTTAAAAAAAAAAAATATCTGAGTCTAACGCCTTAAGCTAGTCTGCTCTACCTACTGCTCCCTTCTTCTTCAACAAGTCATCAACAAAGGCAACCACACATTCAACATCTGCTTCTAAATCTACTGTAGAATCCAATTTCAAATGCACTCTTGACAAATAGTCCACCCTCCTGTTTTTCCCACCAGGAATGTATTTAAGAGTAAATGAAAATTCTTGAAGCCATGTTAACAGTCTGACTCGCCTAGAAGAGGCCTAACCTGTGCCACTCCATCTAGCATGAAAATTAAAGGCTTGTGATCTGTATAAATGTCAAATTTTGACCTCCACAAGAAGGTGTTAAACATTTCAACTGCCCAACAGCAGGCAAGAACATCGCACTCAATGGTGGAGTAATTAGCCTTTGACTGTATCAAACAGTGGGAGGCAAATGCCACTCCATGCCATTCACCCATTGCGAAAGAACAGTACACAAACCAACTTGACTGGCATCTACCATCAGGAAACATCTACTCTCTCAGTCAAAACAGGCAAGGACAGGTGCAGATGTGATCATGTCTTTGATTCTGGAAAAGCCTTGTGAGCAACACTATCCCAGACAAATGTTGTACCTTTCTTAAGCAAAACATGTAATGGCTGTACAACAAAAGCATACCATTCAAAAAATCTGGAGCAGTACTCATTAAGTTTCAAAAAGGACCAAAGTGAGTCTTTATCTTTGGGTTGGATTGCATCCTGAATGGCCTGCACAAATGATAATTTGGGTTTGATTCCTTCATTCAAAATGTAATGTCCTAAGTAGTTTAGTTCTTGCACTAAAAACTTGTGTTTGTCAGTTCTGAGTGTGACTCCAACATATTTGAAAATCTGTAATTTTCTCTTTAAAATCAGATTGTGATTTTCAATGGTATCTGCAAAAATCAGCACATCATTCTGGAAAGCCTGGACACCTACTACATCTCCTAAAATAATTCCCATAAATCTCTGAATTACAGTGGCAGCAGATGCCAGGCCAAAACGAAGACGTAAACATTTTAATAGCCCCAAAAGGCGTGACAAATGTGGTCAGGTCTTGAGATTCCCCTGCTAGAGGAATCTGATGATAAGTTGAGCACAAATCAATCAAGGTAAAACATTTTGCTTGCCCAATATTGACTAATAGGTCATGGGCTTTTGGGAGAGGGTGGCAATCAACCACAATGTTCTTATTTAAAGTGCAAAGGTCCACACATAGCCGAACATCCCCAGATTTCTTCGGCACAATGACAATAGGGCTCGCTCACTCTGCAGATTACGTAGGTGCAATAACCCTTTCAAAAGTCAGCTTCTGTAATAAAGAGACAGGTGTAAAACCGTATGTACAATTGGGACAGCATTGGATTTAAGTTTTATCTTTTGTTCAAAATTCTTAATAGAACCTATCTCGATACTAAACACCTGAGGAAATTTCCTGATAAAATCAGTTGTGGAAATGTTAGCAGACGCATGACCTGAAGAATTTGATGTCAAGGGTGCATCAACTAGTGGCAGAAATGCACTGGACAGACTACATGCATTATCTGCAGAGCCCATCTTGGCTTACAGTTCAGCTAAAAAGGTATTGATTGCCACTATGGGTATCTCCACTCCAGGGATTAACATAAGGCCCGATTTTCCAAGTCCTGCCACCAAACCAAATTTCTACCCTTCATAGTAACACAAATCTTCGTAGTAGTTGTTCTTCCCAGGCATGTTAGAGAGTCATCGCCAACTTGAAGAGCAACAATTCCATGAAGCTCAACATAGGCAAGTACTGATCTTCAGGAACAACACCTCCCCGTGTAACAACTCCTGGCCTTATGAACTAGAACTCCTACCCACGCCGACAGACCATGCCCACAAACTCGGCATCATCCTGGACAGCAAAATTGCAATGAAAAGACAGATAAATGCAGTCTCCTCTGCCTACTTCCTCGCTCTTCGCATGTTTCCAAAGATTCTCAAATGGCTCCTGGTCAACACCAGATGAACCATCACCCAAGCCCTAGTCACCAGCCGGCTTGACTATGGCAAGGCACTCTCTGCAGGAATCACCTCTCACCTCCTGAAGAGACTTCAGATCATACAGAACTCTGTGGCCAAACTCATCCTCAACTACCCCAGCACACCCACATCACCCCCACCTCAGGAAGCTCCACTAGCTCCCCATTCAGAAGAGATGTCACTTTAAGATTACTGATCCATATATACAAGGCCCTGCACAACCTAGGACCTCCATACAGCAACCACCGCCTGAACTTCCACCAACCCGCCAGACACCTGCCTCCGCCTCCATTCACCTCGCTCACACCCCTCGCACATGTCAAAGCTACAGTCGAGGTCCTTCCTTCTCCCAGCTTGCAGCCAGGTCCTGGAACAACCTTCCTCTTCCCCTCCAGACCTCACCCTCTCTGCTGAAATTCAGAAAAGGACTCAAGACCTGGCTGTTCGACTGAACCTCTGCAGCAAGCTCCTCAGTGCCTGGATGCCCTCATGGGTGATTAGCCACGCTATACAAGTTCTGTGTGATTTGATTTGAGTCATTAAAGATACCCAATAAATCAATATCCTGCTCTTCAAAAGCCTTGGGGGATATATCAGGTAGTTGGAGAGATAAATCTTCACCTCATTGCTGATAGAAACAAACATCTCACAAAATAGTTATCAGAGTGCCTGAGTCAACCATCATATTAATCAGGACATCTGCAATAGAGACCTCACACCAGGGTCCTTTAATTCTGTCAGCCAGGTTAGAAATGTTGTGTTAATTGCTTGCATGGATGTTAAGAATAACTTTGGACAAATCAGTAGTGCAATCATCCATGCCAATATCCACATTGCTAACCGTGATAGAAGGTTTGCCCCCTCTACAAACACTTTGAAAATGGCCTAGTTTCTTGCATTTAATACATTGTTTCCCCAAAGCTGGGTAACCGGTGTTACTGCCCAGATGAGATTTGGATCCATGTCAGAAACAAAAACGGTGACCTTTTTAAATACATTTTTCTACAACCTATCTTTCGCTGATATGGAGCTGCCTGAACTTTCTTCAGAACACAAATAAACATTAACATGTGAATTGGGTGAGTGTTCTACTGCCATAAGTTTGCTGTAAATCATAGATCGTTCAATAGCCTTAGCCACTGAAATAACTTTGGCCAAAGTAGGATCCCTGCAGCTCACCAAACGTTCCTGAATTGCTTTGAAAAGCAAGAAAAGGTGAACTGATCTCTCAGGTAAATGTACAATGACTCTACTAAAGTTGCAGGTTGAGGCAGATAGCCTAAGAGCAGAAATGAATTCCTCAATACTTTCATCCATTAACTGTTTCCTTTTAATGAAATTGAACCTATCAAGTAGAATACTTGTTCCGAACATTTGTTCCACAAATGTGACACAGCCTCAATGTATTCATTCCAAACCATTCCTTCACCACCAGACACTCAAACAGGTGGTAAATTGTCAAATATTTGCTGCCCTTACCGACTCACGTGACTGAATAGAAGGACCACCTTCCTGGTTGGTTCATACATGGTAGCATCAATAGACACAAAAATAATTTCAAAGATGTGTAACCATTGCTTCCAAGGAAAATGGGGTTTCCCTGGATTTTGTAAGAATGGAGAGATTTGAGCCAGACATTGATTGAAGGCCACGTCAATAGAGATATACCAAAAGAAAAAAAAACAATATCTAAAAGTTGTAGAATGGATGAGAAATACTCAATGCCCAGCACATCAACTGATGGATATAAGGGAAAATTGTTACCTCAAAGTCCTTTAAAATCCAATGAAAAGGCCATTGTATATGTACCCAAAAATGAAACAGTCAAAGAACTGAAGAATTTCCCACAAGTGGAAAAAACCAATCAGAGAGTATGTTGCAAAAATGCCTATATGCACAAAAATATCAGCCGAGGAATTTCCCAACTGTAGTGGTAGCCAATAAAAGCACTCGCTGAATTGAGCCAATCGAATGTGCCTGTGTAGGAGTCTATGAGAAGGCTCGTTACATTGAGCCAATCAAAGGGTTGATCCTGAGTTAACGTTGTTCATCAGTGTTAGATAGCACACATCACAGGAATCCGCAGCTTGTGTAATGCAATAGCACGAGCTGCTCGTGTAATGGAGTGGCGCAAGCTGACGACATTCGAGCTGCTGCATGGGCTGATGTCGTGCCACATATCGCTGAGCGTACAATGCTTGAGCAGCTGCACGAGATGCTGCTGTGGCCACCATTCACAGCAGAAACACAGTGGCAATGTAACACACCGCTTCTGATCGGGATGCTTATCATTGTAAAAAAGCCAAGGAACTCCAGGGAATCAATTCAACACCACATGTTCTGCTAGATTCCAGAGCCGACAGGAAAGACGATCAAAGACTGCAGAACAGGAGACAGCAGAACAGGAGCTCCTTGGGCTCCAGGAACGACAAAGCCCCCCAGCTCGCTCATTGACATATGTGGAAGAAGATGCATGGAAGCAGGTGGCTTATTACATTTACAAGAGCCCAAGTCCAGCTCTGTTCCCTGTCAAGGAGTCACCAACCAACTACCCAGCCAGTGGTAAGGAACTCGCAGGAGCGTCAGGCTAGAACTTGGAACCAGGATTGAAACAACACGATGTGTGGGGCAAGTACACGAGGTAAGTACATACAGATATTACACATCCCTTAAAAAACTTCTAATGGTGGTGACACCAAATCCATCTTTTTGACTGCTTGACTGCTCTCAGCATAACCGAACATCAATACCATCTTTGTCGATAATTTTAGATTTTCTTTTTCTTAAAAGTGACCAAATCCTTAATCTGCTAAAGCAAACATCCTCAAAGCCAATGTGTCTGACTTTTTTAATAAGTGAAAGTGCTGCTTCATTGATTGGTGCATTTATGCAAGTGATCAAGTGGATAGATGAGTGAGCAAATTCAAGAATGAGGCAATAGTAGAATGCATGAACACTTGAGAGAATATCTACAAGGGGATTGTGCCACCGGAATGTCACTCTTTATGACATTCTGGTGGCGCAATGCTCTGCACCATATTTACAAAGTGGCTTTAAGCCACTTTATGTGGCTTAACGCCGCTTTGTAAATATGGTACCCTTTCATGCAGTTTTCTGTGTGAAAGAGGGGTGCAATGGGTGTTGCTGTGGGAGTTCCACCACATCACCCATTGCTTATAGACGCTGCCCCAGATTTTCAAGGATCTGTAAAAGCAGGCATCAGATTGGTGCAACGAGGAGAAATACTTTTATTTCTCCTCATTTTTGCTTTTTCTATGTGATCTGCATTCTGCAGCACATATAGAAAGAGCAAAACGCCTTTAATGATTGTTTATGTGCATGAAGGGACCCTTCCTGCACATAAACAATCATTCCCTGCAACACAGGCACCCTTGCACTATGGCTCAAGAGTGTCTGTGTTGGCACTAGGCAGCTATTTTTAGGGCCAGTGCAAGGAAAAACATAGGGGTGCATCGTATTGTTGTAAATACAGAGCATCCCTGCATTTTTAAAAATGACGCAGCGTGGCGCAGCAAAATTTGCTGCTGCGCTGCAATATTTCCTTGTAGATATGTCCCTTAATGTCACAAGCAATACACAATCCACCTCTCTACGGGCATCACGTGGGATGATGGTCGTATTGTTTTGTATTGGCATCAGGACAGAGTGCCAATTGTAGTGTTGGATATTACATTTTTCAAAATTGGGGAGAAGTAAGTGTTTATAATCACCCTTGCTAGCGAAGTTACAAGGTTAATACGCTGCATGCTCATTGTTGACTCACAAGTCACCAGACGTTTTCCAGTTTGAAAAAAATTGTTGCATTGTACACATTTTAGCATTTAAGACTACCTTATTTTTGTTCCACTTTACCAACTAGTGTTGTACTGTGATTGCTACACACTAAATTATGTTTCTAGCATGGTACACTCATTTTCTTTTACTCCTTCACAAAAAAATGTACTAACACCTGGGCAGCCTACTTAATCACACATTTGATTATGTCACTTGTCTGCTGACAAGAAGCAAAAAAAAACTGCACTTTCTTAGCCGTGAGGGTCTGCATGCTTTCAATCAAGTACCTAAGGAAACACATGGAGCAATACAAGGAGATGACTTTGGCAACGCTGTAACTGATTTTGATGACTACTATGCACCGACTGTTTGTGTAGCAATTAATCACCATACATGTTTCCATCACGTGAAAGGTAAAACGGAGACCATAGATGATTAGGTCTCTGCACTGTGACAGTTAGTTATTCCTTGCACATTTGGAATCCTACCGGAGGAACTAATTAAAGGGCAAATTATTATGCATTCAAACAATCCAGCAATTCAGGACAAACTGTATTAATTATGATTCTCCTTTAAATGATTTATTTGATCGCAAGCGTGTGCAAAGCAGAGCTGTCTTCTAAATGTTCCAAAGCTGCTTTTGTGGATAAAGATGTCACAAAAAAACAACAATTAACTGAACTTGTAGGAAAAATATATGTAAACAGGGAAAAGAATCAGACTTTAGTAAGAAAAAGCAGGATTCATGAAGAGATGTTTCCACTGTGGTAGTGATAATCACCTTGCTCATAGCAAGGAATGGTGTTGATTAAGTGTGCAATTTGTAATATTAAGGGAGATTTGTCCCAGGTTTGGAGGAAGAAGAAGAAAACGAACCAAGTATCTAAAGTGAATGGATGTAGTCAAAGTTCCTCTGAGAGTGAGTGTGACCATGGGAGGGGTTCCTATTTACATTGTTGCTGGCTCTGGTTCTCCATATTCTATTGCTGCTTAGGAAGGTTGAGAGGGAACATTTTCATGGGCTCTAGGTACGTTTTTGGAGGCAACTTATGTCAACTCATAAATAAATTCTGCAAATGCAATTATATTTATTTAACATTTATCATTATTTTTAAATAAATATTTATATATAAAATATTGTTAACTTATTTGTGACATTTTGTAACCTTTTATTAACATTTTGTTGCATTTTGTAAACATGCATTAGCATTTTTTCTATCTGTTCTAACAAACTCTTTTTTTAGTTCAACCCCGCCCCGTATTTTTAGGTTGATCCTGGGCAGCGCTTGCGCTGCTCTGCGAGGCATGCTGTATTGGAGTATGTACTTGAATTCCCGCCCACTCTCCGCCCATATTTTTCATTGGCTTGTGTCATTATCCTTCGTAAATGCTGGCTTCTGATTTGTTAATAGGCTTGCTAGTCCCTCCTTAGTACTGCCTTGTCTTCATTTGTAACCTCCCATGGCGACTGGCCCTTTTACTTCTGTTGCGACACGGTATGTCTTATTTAGTATGTGAGTGCTATTTTCTTTAATGACTTTCTCCTACTGCAGGCACAACGTGCTTTCCTTACATTCAGCACGCCATGCGCGCTTTCAATTTCAAGCAGCCCCGGACAATGGTGGCCGCTTGTTTGAAGTGAAATAGGTCTCTCATTTACAAGAGTTTGAGCTATTGCCATTGTAAATGACAATAGCTTAAACTCTTGCAAATGCAAGACCTATTGCATTGCAAATGCTTGTTTTTACTGGTTGCTGTGTTTTGTTTTCTATCTGCTTCTTTGTACTTTGGAAGTGGGTCTCTAGCAATTCCTCTTTCCGATTCTCTTGTGCATGTAAGAACATTTTCTAACTAATTTACAAGGTACTTAAGTGAATTTGGTTATATTGTTAGTTAAGCTATCTGTTGTAATTTAGTGTTTGAGCTAGTTAGAATAGGGCCTTGTCGTAGTTTCATATTGTATGTGCGGTAGGCCTATTTGTGTTGTTATAGTTATGCATGTCTAGTTTAGGAGTATATGTTACATTTTTGCATTATTCTAAGCGTTTCTAGTTATATTTAATTATATATGTGGATTTTGTTTGTTTTGAGGGTGAGTTTCAGTCTTTTCCTATTTTACTGGATATCCTAATGTAATGGTATCATTATTTATGGATGGTGGTAATATTGTAAGGGAAATAAACTGAGTATTATATTACCAACTATTGTTTTTCTATTTTCCTTGCTTTTGTAGGTTTCCTTGAGACTTTTTTCTATATTTTATTGTTCTATAGATTTTGAAGAGTGTCGATGGATTTAATTTGGCATAACTATATGGATTTCCCTGTGTTTCATACTTTATTTTGCATTTTTACGATCTACTTTTTTTCTATATTTTGGTGGATTATTATTTTTACTTTGCCTATTACTATGGGAGGAAGACATCTACTGCTAAATTGTTAAGTACAAACATTTTTATCGTTTAAATGGTGGGATTATTATTTTGAAACGTGCATTTATTTTCTGCTTTCTTTTAGTAGTTATTATTATAATAGCATTATTGATATTGTGTTTTAATTATATATTCGTGGAATATATTTGATTCAACTTGATTGCTTGGTGTTGTTGTTTAGTTCTTTATTTTAATTTGTTGTAGTGTTTGTTTTAGAATGATGTGTTACTAGCATTTTATTAATAAGTTATAATAATTTAAATACATTTTTATCACTGTGAATTGTTTGCTCAAGACAAGTTTATTAATGTTTTCAGAGCAAACAAGATAAGTTTATGGAGTTGATGCCTATACGCATTACCACCGAGTAGAGGAGTCACTCAACCTCGTGTCTCGGGGTACTTTTTCGAAGAGGAAAGGCTTGCACAGCTCCGGACCCAACGCTGGATGGCAGAAGTATGCAGAGCATGTGACTACATGCACTACATGTCACAACCAGATTCTTACAGAATAAGTAGCGTATTCCTTACTAGGTTATCTATATGTGGTAATGGCAGGCACAGGGTTATTCCCTGGGTAGCACAAGTTATTTGCCTATCTGTACATGGTAAAACCATTTAGCTAGCTTACAGGAAACAGTCTTGTTGGTGGAGATGGTGGGTGCGAGGGGGCCATTTCGCCCCATCTGCTGGCCCTCTCTGATGCCAGCTTGCTTCAGCTCGGAGAGCGAGGCCGGCCCGTGGTGCTGCGGTGCCGCGACCCCAGCCCGCTTGAGTGCTTGCCACAGGACTCGAATGGGACTGCCTTTGTTCCGGCCCGGTTGGAGGGACTGACCCTGGGTGTTACCCTAATTGGTGCGGGTCTGCAGGACCTGAATTAATCCATCTACTGTATGCTCAATTCCCTATCCCCCTCTACTCTTTTTGTAACGTGTATCTGTGTTTATCCCTGGTAACCGCTTTATTTCAAAAGTTACATAATCTATTCACTGGTCAACTGTACGTTGTTGTTTTTTATTCGCCCCATCCTATGTATTTGTATCTACACATATGTAACTTGTGCAACTATTACGTTCCCATTCTATGTAAAGTGCTCTGATACCTCCAGGTCAAATTAGCGATATATAAAACTCCCCAAAAAAAAAATTATAATAAAGTTTATATTTTTATTATTTATAAAATTGTTTTGTGGGAGTTAATTTTTAGTTTTTGTACTTAATAGTGCATTATTTAAGGTTTATTTTCTATGTGTGGTGTAGTTTTTTTTAGTAGTGGTCTGGCTATTGTTTAGAGATATTTAAGTGTAGGTGTTGTACCTGGCCCTCTCTGCAAGGTCACCCCCAAACATTTTTTGCTGAATTTGTTTTTGTTGGCTTTATGGGTCTGTGTTCTTTACCACTGCTAACCAGTGCTAAAGTGCTTGCGCTCTCTCCTTTAAACATGGTACAATTGGCTTAAACCCAATTGGCACAGTGAATTTACTTGTAAGTCCCAGTAAAGGGGTACTGCATGTACCCAGGTCCCATAAAATAAATACTACTAGTGGGCCTGCAACACTTATTGCGCCACCCACTGAAGTAGCCCTTTAAAACATGTCTCAGGCTTGCCATGCCAACCTGTGTTCAGTATTAAACTGCCATTCTGACCTGGTAAAATAAACTTTTTGCCAGGCCTAAACCTTCCTTTTTCATACATATAAGTCACCCCTAGGGTAGATACTAAGAAACCCCATAAGGCAGGGTGCAGTAAATTGAAGAAGTTGGACATGTACTTTTCAGTTTTACATGTCCTGGTAGGGAAAAACTTGTGAATTCATTTTTCACTTCTGCAAGCTCGACATCTCTCATAGGAAAACATTGGGTTACCCTATCACATTTAATAAGTGATAACTTTTGTATGGGAGCAGGTAGGAATGTCAAGTTTGGTTTCAAATAAATTGTAATTTAATACCCTTTTTAATGATAAATTTGGATTTTAAGTTACAATTTTCAAAATGTCACTTTTAGAAAGTCACCATTTTCTTGTCCTAACCTTTTGGTGACTCAAGCTTGTGCTCTGGGTCACAAACCTGGTGTAGCTGGCAGTTGGCTTTTGTGTATTCCTCACAGACAGTATCGCAAAGGAGGGGGGATATTGGCAGGATGAGCCATCCTGACCTGATGGGAGGTACAGAGCTGTCATCTACCATACTTGCACTTAAAACGAGCTGCCTAAGCACACACATAAAGGCCTTCACACTAGCCTTTTGTGACTCCAGACATCCTCGGACCAGCGCAGGGGAATGAAGGAAATTCAAGAACCATTTGTGGTGGAAAGTCAAGAAGTTTCTCCCACTTCAAAGCTCACACCAGGTATAAATAGTAGACCCTCAGACTAACTCTTCAGATCACGTCTGGACCTGTCAAAGACTTAGAAGAAGGACTGCTTTGATGCCCTGCTGCTGGAAGGACTGCCCTGCTGCCCTTGTTAAAAGAAGGACTGCCCTGCTGCTTGAAGAAGGAACCCTGGACCTGTTCCTTGAACTCATGACCACCAAAGTGTGACTCCAAGGGCTAGCTGAATGGCCTGCTGTTCAAAGCTATGGGGACATAACAAGCTCCAGAGACCTGCCCTGCATCTGCCCAGCTGCCTGACTCAACTGGACTGCTGTGCCTTGCTTCTGGCCTCTGCTGCAGTGAGTCCTCATCTGCAAGAGCTGCACCCCAGGTCCTAGACCCTTGGCAGGCATCAGAGTGCCCCCCCCCCCGGCCCAACTGTGGGTTCCCTCAAAACTGACGCAGCACAACATAACGTGATGTAGTGCGATAGAGGACCTCGAATCGCAGCACCTCGCAGCTCCTGATCGGTGGCCCCATTGGAGCTGACGCAACTCACTGCAGCGCGGCTCAGGACCTCCCATCTCAGCCTATGTACAACTGGGTACTTTGACTAGCAGACTGAACTCGGTGTTGTACCTGGCACATGCTCCAACTCTGTCAGCTTGAACTTCTGACTTTGTCCTGGTCCGGCGTGACAAGACAACCCCATTTGTCAGTGATGATGCGTAATTATCCCAGTTTGATTTGTCTTAGTCAATTCCTGGCATTGGATAATGTGATACTAATACATACTTAAAAACACGGCTAACAGAGTGATTCGTAAAACACATGAGAGTTCAATCTGCATCATAAAAACATGCAGTATGACCGCAAACCAATTCCAGATGAAAATTGTTCATGAGAGAGAGAAAAATACATAATGTTAATGAATTCACAATACTTATGTGCTATGAAAACCTAAAAATGCTAAAATGTGTGTAGTAATAATGTAAGTTTTAACTAAGTGATATAAAAAGTTAGAGAAAAAGTACTTATTTAGTAGCAAAAGTGGATTAACATAATTTGTTGAAAATGAAAATGAGAAATGACTTTTGTTCACGTAGCAGTACCAACATGAAAACCTGCAATTTCAAAATTTCGAGAGAAAATGAGTTTGCTCACTTATAAATGATTTTGCAAATGAGTTAATGTTTAATGGAATCCAAAATGGTGTTTGATTATTATTTTATGAAGAAATATTAATCACAAATGAAACAGCTTCATCTATATTCAAGTAAATGTTTGAAAGATTAATACCTTTTCAGTAAATAATAATGTTTTAGTAGGGTTTCCGTGTAGGCCTTAACATGCATTTTCATTTTTTCCTTCGAAAAAGACTAGAATGAGCTGACATGACTTCACTACCAGTTATGGGATTTTTTGCTAAAGTTTCTTTCTCTAGGTTTGAATAAAGGACACTTTCTCTGCCAGTACAAAACTGTGTCGACTTTGTTGCAAGCTCAGAAGAGAGCGCTTGGGAACGGACATGATAAGTTACAAATGAAAATCCTAGTTCCGAAGAGGAGTGGAATTGAACTTTTTATAAAAGGATGAACATCGGACAAACGTCTTATGTATAATATTCGGATCAATTTGGTAATGTAATGATCACTCCATGGACAGACCATAGAATTTGACCAATGGAAATCGTACAAAACTGCGTAAAGGATACTTCTGTGGGAAGGAACTATGCATAATCGGGAGTATAACTGCCCTGTGGGAAAAGAACTGCGGGCTGGCTATCTTTGATATTTCCTATATGCCTGGCATGCTGTCGGACTGAAGTTCGTCTTTCTCTGAACTGAACTTTCCTGAATTCCTGCACTTCGCCAGCTGGTGAAGTTGTTCAGGCAAACCTTTCGGCTGAAGGGTTAAATGACTCCAGCTATTGCATGCTGTGCTCTAGCATCTTTTTGGGCTCACCTCGAGTCTCTGTATTTCCTGACAATCTGCAACTGTTCTTTGGTTTGTATGATTCATAATCTGTATTCTGATATCGCATTTTATATTCTCTCTCTCTCTCTCATTCTCACCAGGTATTCAAATTGAAATGTATTTGACTCTGAACTGTAATGTGTTGTGTTTTTACCTGTACTAAAACGATAATCGATATTAAATGATTCTAAATGTATTGTTGTGCTTTGACCATTCGATATTTGGAGATTAGATAAAGATTTGTTGATTATAACTTATATGCGTATGTCGTTTCTTAGTGTATATACTTTGAATATTTTCATGTTAGACAGGTAGGCACTTCTTTGTTCCAGGTCCTCATGCAGGAGTGGCCAGGTAGCTGAGGTGAGTATGTTGTGATTTTGATAAGTGGGGAAAAAACCCTTTGTTCACGCTGGATCAGTTTTCTGGTAGCATTATCGGATGGTTTATTTGACTAAATATACTAGGTAATGAAGAGACAAGGTTGAAGGTAATGGTTAGTGACGTTTTACACTGAAGAGTTAAACATAATGGTAAGGGTTGATTAATCGAGACATTTAAAAATGGACTTGTGACCGACTACGGAAAGTTTTGTTTTGTTTGTGTCTCATGTCAAGGTCCGTCGTTGACCTTAATGGAAGTAAACGGGTCCATCGAAGCCTAAGATCCCGGGATAAAGCCTAAGGGTGGTCTTAGTGTGGCAAACACTAAGCATGTTTTGTCTGCTGTGGAAGTAAGTACTGTGCAAAAGGCCTTGCCAGTGCTAACATAGGGAAACTTGAAGTGTGACAAGTGAAAATTATTGAGGTTTCTTCAAAAAACAGCATTTGGGGAAATCTCAAAGATTTTTGACTTAGTGAGGGTGAAATCGCGCTGGTTGAGATTTTGCTGGAAGCGAGAGAAAATTCTTGGAGTGTATAGTTCTATCGTTTTCATTTAGTGGAGCAGACAAAGTTGTTTTATGTTGTTTGTCATGTTTTGTTAAAAGACTTGGAAAAAACGACGAACAACATTTGTAAAGGGAGGGTCAGTCGCAGTGAGGAGTTGGCATTGGTGGACGAGGGCGACTTCTTATTGGTGGCAAAGAATCATAACACGGAAGAGAAATTGTTGCAGATTTTTTCGTAAGCGTTTTGATTTAGTGTAGAAGAAAAATGAACTTTTTTAAACTGTTGAAAACTTTGTTTCGTAACGATAAACCAATATCAATTAGGGAAGGAGTTCCCATGGCTGCGGAAAAACCCCTGCTTCGTTTATGTCATTAGAAAAGGGATATCATACGTGTACTTGGTTTGAGAACTGGATGAAATATACTGAGCAAGATGGTGACTTAGCATTCCCAGAATTTGGAACGTTTAATACACAGGTTTTGGGAAATCTAAGAAACCAAGTGAATAGTCTGAGACCAAATCCTAGCCCTATGCAATATGAAACTCTTGAGGAATGGGAACATGAAGCCTACAAGAGAGAAAAAGAGAAAAATCAGAGTAGGTACAGGAATACTGTAAGTAGGTATGCTGAAGCAAAATGGGATGCACAGAAAAAGAGATGGAGAAAGAATGTAGCTGAGGGGGAACAAATGTATCCTGTAATGGTAGTTGAGACGAAAGAAGATAAGTAATGCCAAGAAAAGTGTTGAGGAGTTGAAGTCTAGAGGTACTGATTTAACTGATGAAGGAGTTGATGATGTAGATGATGAATTCCTGAATGAATTATTACTGAATAGACCTCCACCTTATCACAAAGAACAGAATAATGTAGGGACAAGTCCCTTTGCAGGATTACATCCAAATGCTCCACTAGTAAATTTAGATCCGGCTCAAAAGAAGACATATTGGAATCAGAATCAGACCTCAGATAGAGAAGGGTTACCAGGAATAATAATGCCAAATCATCCAGATGCCTTCTCTGTTCCAGTGACTATAGGACCTATTTTTCCATTATATAATGATGGGCAAAGAATTTCACAGGTCATGCCATAATAGTCCCCAATAGAAATATGGGTGAAACTAGTACTGTATCAGAGAGAAATGTGAGTGAAGAAGATCAGGGAATGGCCGAAAGAACTGGAAATAAAAAAGGTGGGTTGAAAGGGATTAGTAGAGGGAATTTAAATATGGAAGAAGAGGTCGAGCCGTTAGTTCAAGTTTCAGACAGATTGATTGAAACACCAAAAAGGGGTTCGCAAATGGATTTGAGAAGGATGTTACAGATGGAAAGACTGTTGTCACCGTCATCGGGAGGGTCGAATACGGGTAGAACTCTTGAGGGATTACAGAGATCAGGAGAGGATACATCCTTAGGACCCTCCCCAGAAGAACTTGATGAATGGATAAGGGAAATTTCACCAGGTTGTAGCATGCAGAGTAATTCTTCTCGAGATTTGGGCATAGATGTGAGCAAATTAAAAGTGGAAGTAGAAGAAATGATATTAGGAACCATAAGTCCTGAAAGATTAGCCAAATATTGGGATGAAGAACTACTTTTTATGTGTAAGGATATTACCCGCAAAGCGAAAAACACACACGAGAAGTTTGCTGAAATTGCACAAAGATGTGGAGTCGACATAGAAAAGTCCAAAGCTTTACAAAAGACATATCCATTGGATTTTAGTGACAAGGATTTAGAGAGTTTAAATCTTTCAGGAAAACGCTTACAGATTAAAGAGTTGATTAACACTCTAAGGAGATGGGGTGAAGTGGCTACATGGGAAGGTAGATGGGCTAAAAGGAAGGATGCGACAGTACCTTTACCTCTGTATCCTGTGAGGGAGGTGGAAAAGGGAGAAGCAAACGCAATGGTATATCCTATGAGAGAAGTACCTGGAGGAGGGTTTATTCATGTTCAATGGTCAAGTCAGGATATATTATCATTTACAAATGATTTTCCCAGGTTGAGAGAAATACCAGTTGAATGGTGCAAGGAAGTGAGAAGATTTGTTAAGGTTTCGAAGGTTTTGTGGAAAGACTTAGATGCCTTGTTTGACATTGTAGTTCAGATTGACTTGTGGATCGACTGTAAAATTGCTATAGATTGGCCAAAAGAGGAGTATCCAAGAGATCTGAAAACAGGAGCACCGTCAGATGAAGTCATGAAAAAATATAATCAGGTAAATACTTATTTGAAGGGAAAAATGTTGCCGCAAGAGACAGATTGGGTAAAAATAGATAGAACTACTCAAGAATTGAAGGAGTCAGTTCATGCATATTATGAGAGGCTTTTACAGGCATTTATACAGTATAGTGGGATTGAGAATGTCTCTGAGAAAGATATGGGACATTTTGTATATCGGTTTGTGTATGGTTTGAGACCAGTAATAAGTGCCATGATTCAGCAGCATTTGATTTGTTGGCAGAGTAAGTCAATAGATGAGATACTTCATTATGCAAAAAACTGTGGTGATGACATTGATTCGCGTCACAAAAGGTTGAAAGAGAAATTGATGTTAGCCCAGATGAAAGCAGCAAAGAAAGGAGGGTATATGAGTATGGATACGGATTTTTCAGGAGCATTTCAGGGAAACTGTCAAACTACGACTGGAATGAGAGGTGTGGTGGTGAATCCTGTGCCAAATTTGATGCCACAAGGGAGAGGCTGAGGAAGTAATCTAGAGGAAATGAAGAAGAAGTTTCCATGTCATGGTTGTGGCAAGTTTGGGCATTGGAGGCGCGAGTGTAGAAATATTCTGACAAATACAGGAGGTGTACAAACTATAGACCCAGGAGTTGATGGAATGAGACAAACGCAAATGGGTAATGAAATAATGAATCAACAGAATCAGAATCAACAAATGTCCATAGGAAGAGGACAGGGTCAGAGAATGCCTCAAGCTCCTATGCAGAATATGAATGGTCAAGTGCAAAGGTACAATCTGAATGTGGGTTTCCATACAAATGATCAAATGAATTCAAATGTGCAGGTGGCTTCACAATATTTGTTACAGATGGATGAGAGTGATTCAGATGCATCTCAATGACGGTGCCTGAGGGGGGAGGAGGAATGCGTGCTTGGCGCATCCTTGGAGGTAGACCAGAGCGGCCCCTATATGGATAGCAAGGCAAACGGAAAGCCTATTTAGTTCCTTGTAGACACTGGTGCTACCCGTTCCAGTGTGAGAACTGTGGAAATTCCCAACCTTCCCCTCTCGGGAGAAAGTATCCAAGTTGTAGGAGTATCGAATAAATTGATCTCGACCCCAGTGACCAAACCTGTGAAAGTACAAATTGGAAGTTTTAAAGATCTACACAAATTTGTGGTGTGTGATACCAGTCCAGTCAATCTGTTGGGAAGAGATTTGCTGTGTAAAATTAACTGTTCCATTTATTGTACACCAGATGGGATAGAATTCCATATGAAAGAGGAAGATGTGGTGTTTAAAATGGCTAGACAAAAGCTGGAAGTGAATAGTCTATATCCTTTACTTACAGCAAATGATTTGCCTGCTGAATTGAAAGATGCAGTTCTGCCTGATGTGTGGGATTTTTCAGGGAAAGACATTGGTTTGATGAGAGGAGTGGCTCCAATTCGAATTACTGTAAAACCAAATGCAGAATTCCTGAGAACTCCAGCATATAATTTGAGTCCTGAGACAGTTGCTTGAATAACCCCTTTGATTGAAACATTGATTGAACAAGGCATCTTGAAGTAAATATTAGGAAGCCCATGTAATTTGCCTATCATGGGTATTTGAAAACCTAATGGGAGATATAGAATAGTTCAGGACCTTCAAAAAATTAATCAGATTGTGATACCTTGTTGTTCAATAGTGCCGAACCCAGTTGTGATTCTACATCAGATTCCATGTGAGGCAGAATGGTTCTCAGTGATTGATTTGTGTCAAGCATTTTTCTCGATTCCCTTGCATCCGGATAGCCAATATTTATTTGCTTTCCGGTTCGGAGACCGCGTCTTGGCATGGTGCCGAGTTCCACAAGGGTATACTGAAAGTCCCTCAATCTTTAATAAGATTTTGAAAAGAAATTTGGAAACGTTGGAAATGCCTAATCACACTGTGCTGGTGCACAGGCGCGGCCCGTGGTAGGAGTGCCGGTCGGGCGGTGACGTGGGGCGGGGGAGGGGCAGGGTGGGGGGTAGTAAACTACGGATTAAGGCCGAATACAGGTAAGTAAACATTTAAATAAATCAAACGAATTTCGTTGTGAGCGCCGCATCGCATTTAGCGATGCAGCGCTCGCAACGAAATTTGTTTGATTTATTCAAATGTTTACTTACCTGTATTCGGCCTTAATCCATAGTTTACTACCCCCCACCCTGCCCCTCCCCCGCCCCACATCACCGCCCGACCGGCACTCCTACCACGGGCCGTGCCTGCTGGTGCAGTACATTGATGATTTGCTGGTTACATCAGGAACAAAAGAGGCTTGTGTTACTGATACGATTGCTCTACTGAACCATTTGGCAGTAAGTAGGCATAAAGTGTCACCAGAAAAATTAAAATTCTGTCAGAGAGAAGTTCTTTATTTGGGACATCACATTGAAAGAGGAGTCAGAAAAGTGTCTCAAGATCGGATCAATGTCATATTGCAGATGAATCCGCCGAGTACACAAAAGGAAGTTCGAATGATTTTGGTAATGGTTGGATATTGCAGGCAGTGGATACCAAATTTTTCACTGGTAACCAAGCCCTTGCAGAGGTTGACACACAAAGACGTGTCAGATCCTGTACACATGGATGAAGAATGCATGAGTTTATTCCTTGAACTGCGAGACAGTTTATGTCGAGCTCCAGCATTGGGAATGCCCAACCTTAATAAGAGTTTTTGTCTATTTTGCAGTGAACGAGACGGTTGTGCACTTTCAGTTCTGACGCCAATGCACGGAACAGCACGCCGTCCTGTGGCATATTTTTCAGCCACATTGGATCCCGTGGCTGCTGCCTTCCCTGGATGTTTAAAAGCTGTTGCTGCAACTTGTGTGAGTTTGGAGCAGTGCAAGACGATTGTGATGAGTCATCCATTGAAAGTGTATGTGCCACATTCAGTTGAGATTTTGTTAACGCAAACGCGTACACAGCATCTTATAAGCAGTCACTTAACAAATTATGAGCAAGATATATTGGGTGCAGAAAATGTGACAGTAACAAGGTGTACGAGTTTGAATCCAGCTACCTTAATGCCGCTCCCAAGTTGCGAGGTGGTTGTGGAAGAAGCTGATCACGATTACCTTGATGTGACTGATTTGTGTACAAAGCTGAGACCTGAAATACAGGACACTCCATTACCAGAATCGGATCATGTTTTGTTTGTGGATGGACCATGCTTGAGAAACTCTGGAGGTACCTTGTGAGCTGCATATGCGATCTGTACGGTGGTGGGTGTTGTTGAAGCATCATGGTTGAAAGGAGTAAATTCAGCACAAGTGGCTGAATTAATTACACTCACTAGGGTGTGTTGCATCATGGAGCAGATGCAAGTAACCATATTTACGGACAGTCAATATGGTTTTGGGGTGGTGCATGATTTTGAGCATTTATGGTCTCAACGTGAGTTCATGACCTCTTCGGGTTCACCTATACAAAACGGAAAGTGTGTGAAGAAACTACTGATGGCATTACAACTGCCAGCCCAATATTGCTGTGGTAAAATGTTCAGCTCATCAATCCTGGACATGATTATGTGACTGTCGGCAATAGATATGCTGACAAAACCGCACATTATTGTGCTCTAAATTCATAGGCGTTTAATGGGGAATCCTTGAAAGAACAATCTGATGAATCTGAATGCAGACTAATGTTTTCAGTTGTTGAGACATGGGAAGAGATTTGAGAATTGAAAGATGCAGTTACTCAAATTGAAATGGAAGGGTGGATCAAAGCAGGATGTACACGTAGACCAGAAGATGAAGTGTGGGTTTATGCGGATGAAAGACCTGTACTGCCAGATAGTCTGCTGTCACCAATGGCAAGAGTCTGCCATGGACTGACACATATAGGCAGGGATGCAATGATGAGACTTTTTAGACAGACATGGTACAATCCAAAATTCAGAGCCATTGCAGAAAGTCTGTGCTACAGATGTATAACATGTCAGCAGCAGAATGCAGGAAGGAAAACAGTGGTTAGCATGGGTAAAATTGGAAGGTCAGGAGGTCATTTTACCCACATGCAGTTTGATTTTATAGAGATGCCTCCTTGTAATGGATTAAAATATGTCCTTGTGATTGTGTGTCTGTTTTTACGTTTGGTTGAGGCATACCCTACTCAATGAAATGACAGCCTAACCGTTGCTAAACTGCTGCTTAGAGTGCTCATCCCTTTCCAGTCCCGTTGGAATCAGTTAGAGGAACACACTTTAACAATGAAGTGGTGCGAATGCTCTGTTCTGCTTTACAGATTGAGCAATAATTGCATTGTGCTTATCGACCTGAGGCCTCAGGCGTAGTTGAGCAAATGAATGGCACAATGAAATCATGATTGGCATCACTAAAATGGCCTGATGCATTGCCTTTGGTGTTGATGAGTTTGCAAAGTATTCCAGATAAAACAACAGGGCTGTCCCCATATGAAATAATTATGGGGAGGGCTATGAGACAGCCTACAGTCCCAGCGAATCAGCTTGTGAATAAATCTGATGATTCGGTGCTTGATTATTGTAAAGGATTGGCTGATGTAGTGCGTTCTGTGTCTCACCAGGTTGGAGAAATCACCACTACTGTCCAACAGGAGCAAACGCACGACTTGTGCCCAGGTTATTCGGTGCTTGTCAAGAAACATGTGAGAAAGTCCTGTTTGGAACCTCGTTGGCGTGGGCCTTACCAAGTGATTCTTGTAACAACAACTGTGGTTAAATGTGGTGGTCTACCTAATTGGGTTAATGCAGCCCGCACTTGTAGAGTCCCATGTCCACTTGAAGGTGCAGAGTCGATTACAGGTGAACCGGTGGTAGCAGTGAGACAGCCTGAACAGACGGAGCACATAGTAGAGTGGGCGCCAGCTACTGGGTCTCGAAACACTGTTGAAAGTGAAAGAGCGTTGATCCCTGTAGGTAACGAGGGTCAGAGAGAAAGGGATTCAGCTAAGCGAAGTATTGACACAAGTGAAATAAACAGTGTACCAGAAAAACGAGTGCGAAAAGGTGACCGATTGCCCAGAAGAACTGAACGATTAAAAGACATTCTGACAGTAGGAAGAATTCCATCCTCTGTAATCACACTCTCCAGTCAGTCAGAACAAAGTGATACAGACGGAGAAGAAAATTCAGTGCGCAGAACAGAAAGAACACGAGTCCCAAATCAGAGATACGCAGCACCTGAATGGACATATCTAGCTGCAGCAAACGATTGGGAGAAAGAGTTCATCACATTTTGTTCTAAAGAAAATACTGCGTATAAGCCACCCTAAACGAACTGAGTGGGAAAAGAAGGGTGCTGGGAAGAGAAAGCGGAAGAAAATAAAGCTGTGACCAGACGCTGGTATAAGTGTTCGATTGAAGACGCAAAACCCGTTGCTAATCATAAAAATTCATATAGAAAGTACAAACAAAAATAGATGCCTCTGGTTCCGAAACTGGAGATTCGAAAAAGATTGCTTCGCCTAGACGAAAGTGTATAGGTGCTTGCTTTATGTGTATTCTTGTCCTAATACTTGTTTTGTTGTTGATCGTTCTAAATGTACCTCATTATGTGTATTCCGTCAAACCTACTAATGTGTACGTGAGTACGACTACCGAATTAACAAGAGTCCCTGGAGAAGGTATAGACATTAAAGAACTAACAAGAAGTGACTTACACTGAGATAATTCAATTAATGACTTTTCGTTCAATGTTTTTACCAAACTCTTGTACGAGTATGTTGACACAATCGATGCAAGAGATTGTTATGTGTGCATGCAATTACCTACGTCTGTGTCTGAAGGGGTGACTTACCATCACTTTCCTTTAACATATGGTATTTCTTGTAGTGTATTGACAAGTTTATTCTATGGCAAGGAGCAGTTTCAGTATTATTACTGTAATTATGACCTAGTGTTTTCTGAAATTCCTATTAAGAAGAACCTAAATATTGTGGCAAGTGCGAAAAATGCTGAGGTAATGGGAGAATTTTTTCATACTGTAAAGCCTATAGATAGTGTACATGCGCATAGAAATAATTTAACATGCATCTTACACAGTATAAAAAAAGAATTTATTAACACCGTAGAGGATAGATAAGAAGAAATAAAAAGAAAAGCTGCTGAACAGAAAAATGGATTACCTCCGTGGGCTCAGAAGGAAGGTGATTATAAAAAGAGTGAGACTTACGCTGCAATGTCTCTGGATTGACAAAACAAGGGAAAGCTTTGTATACTAAGGCAGAAGACTGAATATAATAATAAATTCATTGGTTCCAGTGAGTGTGAACACACCTTCCTCATAACAGGAAGTTGGGGATTAAAGGGTGGCACTGATCTAGTGTTCCCGGGAGTATATTATGTGTGCGGGAGAAATGCTTATTAATTGCCTAAAAATTGGTATGGATGTTATTACATAGGTATTGTCTTTCCTAAAATATACCATGTAAATGATAATCATGGAACCAATGAAAAGAAACTAACACGTAACAAAAGGGGAATAAGTGCTGCAGAGATTATTGGTGATATATTTGGAGCAATAATACCCTCAGTAGGGGTAATATTGAACTCGCAAAAATTAGAAAGCTGTCTACAGTGGTTGATCGATTATCGACAGATACTGCTGGTGGTTTCTTAGTGATTGATACTGAAATGGTTGCTATTAGGTCTATGGTTTTGCAGAACCGACTTGCCGTAGATGTATTATTGGCAAAAGAAGGCGGAGTCTGTCATATGATGAAAATTCAACAATGTTGCACTTATATCCCTGATAAAAGCAAAGATTTACAGGGATATATAAGTAACATCACCAACTTGAGCCTTAATTTAACAGAACTAAAAGCTGATAGTGCAGGGGAGAAAATTGGGAGATGATTTTTCTCAGTGGGAAGTTTGATTGCAGCACTGGGGAATAGCTTGGTTGAGCAAATACTAACACTATTAATAGCTATTGCAATTGGCGTATTAATACTAGTACTGATATACAGACGCTGTAAACGTAAAGTAGAAATAAAGGAAAGCAGAGGTCGAAAGAGACAGAGAACTGAAATAGAATTAGAAAATAAGAAAGGTACTTATTACAAGGTTGTAAAGGACATGGAAGGTGTTAGACTAAAACAATTGAAGACAAGTGCATTCAAAGAGTTATCAGATTGTTATCAGATTATTAAATACGATTGTGTGATGGCTTAATTCCCCGTCAGAGGGGGAATTGATGGAGCATAATTATCTTAGTATGATTTGTCTCAATCTATTCCTGCTCATTGGATAATGTGATACTAATACATACTTAAAAGCACGGCTAACAGTGTGATTCGTAAAACACAGTTCAGAGTTCAATCTGCATGGTAAAAACATGCAAGTATGACTGCGAACCAGTTCGAGATGAAAATTGTTCATGAGAGAGAGAAAGATACATAATGTTCATGAATTCACAATATTTATGTGCTATGAAAACCTATAAATGCTAAAATGTGTGACGTAATAATGTAAGTTTTAACTAAGTGATATAAAAAGTTAGAGAAAAAAGTACTCATTTAGTAGCAAAAGTGGATTAACATCAGTTGTTGAAAATGAAAATGAGAAATGACTTTTGTCCATGTAGCAGTACTATCATGGAAACCTGCAATTTCAAAATGTCTAGAGAAAATGAGTTTGCTCACTTATAAATGATTTTGCAAATGAGTTAATTTTTTATGGAATACAAAATGGTGTTTGATTATTAAATTTATGAAGAAATATTAATCACAAATGAAACAGCTTCATCAAGTAAATGTTTGAAAGATTAATACCTTTTCAGTAAATAATAATGTTTTTAGTAGGGTTTCCGTGTAGGCCTTAACATGCATTTTCATTTTTCCTTCGAAAAAGACTAGAATGAGCTGACATGACATCACTACCAGTTGTGGGATTTTTGCTAAAGTTTGTTTCTCTAGGTTTGAATAAAGGACACTTTCTCTGCTAGTACAAAACTGTGTCGACTTTGCTGCAAGCTCAGAAGAGAGCGCTTGGGAACAGACATGATAAGTTACAAATGAAAATGCTAGTTCCGAGGAGGAGTGAAATTTAACTTTTTATAGAAGGATGAATATCGGACAATGTAATTACGTATAATTTCTGGATCAATTTGGTAATGTAATGATCACCCCATGGACAAACCATAGACTTTGACCAATGGAAATCGTACAAAACTGCGTAAAGGATACTTTTGTGGGAAGGAACTATGCATAATCAGGAGTATAACTGCCCTGTGGGAAAAGAACTGCGGGCTGGCTACCTTTGATATTTCCTATATGCCTGGCATGCTGTCGGACTGAAGTTTGACTTTCTCTGAACTGAACTTTCCTGATTTCCTGCACTTCGCCAGCTGGTGAAGTTGTGCTGGCAAACCTTTCGGCTGAAAGGATAAATGACTCTAGCTATTGCACACTGTGCTCTAGCATCTTTTTGGGCTCACCTCGAGTCTCTGTATTTCCTGACAATCTGCAACTGATCTTTGGTTTGTATGATTCATAATCTGTATTCTGATATCGTGTTTTATATTCTCTCTCTTTCTGTCATTCTCACCAGGTATTTGAATTGAAATGTATTTGACTCTGAACTGTAATATGTTGTGCTTTTACTTGTACTAAAACGATAATCGACATTAAATGATTCTAAATCTATTTTTGTGCTTTGACCATTTGATATTTGGAGATTAGATAAAGATTTGTTGATTATAACTTATATGCGTATGCCGTTTCTTAGTGTATAGACTTTGGATATTTTTATGTTAGACAGGTAGGCACTTCTTTGTTCCAGGTCCTCATGAAGGAGTGGCCATTCGTCTCTGTTATCCTAGTCCCTATTAGCTCGATTCAAAGATCCATCGGAGGACCTTGACTGATTTGTGATATTATAGTCATTGAGGTTGTAGAGTTTTTATGGGCTACACTCTATGAAATTGTTGATGATGGTAGCTGAAGTGGGTATGTTGTGATTTTGATAAGTGGGGAAAAAACCCTTTGTTCATGCTGCATCATCAGTTTCTGCTTTGCAGCACTACTTTTACCTCAGACTTTGAAATTGCATTTCTCTAGTTCTAGTGATTGAATTTTTGCCATTCTGGTGTCAAATAATTTGATAAATGTTACTGTATTTTTCTAAATTGGTGTGGGATTTTTTCTTCTGCAGTGTTTTCACTTTATTACTGTTTTAGTTTTGCATAAATACTTTACATGTTCCCCCTCAGTTAAGCCTGACTGCTTTTGTGCCAAGCTACAAGTGAGTTAAGCACAGGTTAATTTAGTGACTTTTTGTGATTCATCCTGACAAGCATTGTGGTTGTTGCTTGAGAAAGGTGGCCGCCCTCTTTCAACCAGTAATCTAATTTCTCACAGTAGGTCTTGATTATTTGGAAATGAAAGCACTTAATAAAATATGCCAAAAAAGCTGAAATAGAAATAAAAGCTAGCTGGCATTTCATGCATTTGTTTGGCCTGTTTTGATATTTTTGCTTTCATTTTAGTTAGGGTCTGTGTTATTGTATGTTCTTGGTAGCTTTGCTCTTTTTCTAATATTTGAGTGTTGGGTGGCTTCTTCTAAGTGTTCCTTTGATGGAATTGTTCCACTTGTCCACTTCATTGTTTTTCTTTTCTTGTGATACTGTACAGACATATAGATTCCTTCATGGAATTTAAAACTTTGCTTGGTGACCAACTCAAGTGTCTTCAAAATAGTCCAATAGTAGAGAAAATGTTTGCTTGTTTATTCAGCACAATAGTGTTTCTATTAGCATAAGCACTTGATAGTGTTTTAATACCACTGTCATAGGCACATAGACAAAAGCAGTCAATTTTTAGTTTCATAAGCAATTCAGGGTTTGAGGCTTAACCTTTGCTTAGGTTTAATTATTGTAGGTGTCTCCATATTGACTGATTAAAATGGCTGTAGCATCCAAAAATGCCTTTGTGTAGGCATACTAATCATGGCTTGTTCAAAGCCTACAATAATATTTTGTGTAATTACTTGATACTTTACTTATGTCAGGTGTTCAGTATATGTAGAACTTTGTTTATTTTGGAGTAGTGCATATATTTATGAGACATTTATGTTATGTACTGGCCGTGTATTTTATGTATCCATGAGAAGGATGGGGACAAGGATTCAGCCTTTTGCCTCTCTGCAGAGTGCATAGAGCGTTGGTCACATGTGTGTCAACTGTAGTTGCAATTCTGTATTCGAAAGAGGTACATAGCTTCTTGTGCACAGTACAAACAGAAAATGCAGCATTTGTGTGCATGTGGTAAAGAAGGGATGGTGATGGGGAGGGGATGAATGACTGGAGATGCAGAAGGAGACAGTGAAACGACGGGGATGAAGTGGAAGGAAATAAAGTGTGATACCTACAGGTATATGGACTTCAGAAAGATGTGCAGAGAGAAAGGGCGTATGTGACTGAAGAGAGGGTGATGGCAGAGGCGAGTGGTGTAAAGGGAAGAATTGGAGCTATTTATTCATTTATCTAATACTGAATAAAAACCAGTGCTAAGAAACATTGGCTTAGCCGATAGGTCTGACATGTATGCCATCGCTTTTATGTGATGTACCTGGATTTACAAACAGAAAGCACAGATAGAGGCCAGCGATGGCTCCTTCACTATGGCGAGGAGTGTCGCCCCCCCTGCCAGCACTTTAAAAAATGCAAAAACAAAACGATAATAAAACGGGTTTAAAACCCGTTTTATTATCATTTTATTTAGCTTGTGCTAGGGCTTGGGGCGGGGCCAGGGTTATGATAGGCTGGAGGGGGAGTGGTGGCTCTACCTACACTGTGCATGTGGTTTTTGGCTGGCGGTCTGAGGCCGGCCAAAAATCCACATGCGCAGTGACTCCTGTCTAACCCCAGCTGCATTGCTGGGGCTGGAGAGAGCAGGCACAGACTCCCAGTCCGACCTAGAGCGCACATCATCGGCGCTCAGGCCAATCCTGAAGCAGCTTCAGGATTGGCCGCAGGGCAGGCTGGGAGCCTGTGCCTGCCTAGAGCTGCGGAGAGGAGCGGAAGTGCACAACACAATTCTGCAGGGCAGCAGGTTTTATGTTTTTTGTCTTGCTTGTTCCCCGCCCGCCTCTTTGGTAAAACATTTTTTTTATCTCCGTTGTCCCCCGTAGGCACATACACAGTATTCTAACTCACGTTTTTGGTCTTCCCCATAATTATAGGCTACAGCACCTCTTAAATAGTACTCCTAGATACACTTACTTGATTATACTCCTCTAAGACACTCACCTTTTTAATCCTACTTAAAGTAGTGTAGATCTATCTTGTGAGAGCATTAACCACCTGACTTATATCACCAGTATTATATCCTGAGACAGGCTGCGTACACATATATCTTTGTAGCAGGTCCTTAAGCCCCTTGAGATATCTTAAAAGGGATTTTGTTGGTGATCAATTAGGTAAACCACAGCAGCTACACTAACTTCCGCATGTCAATTTCTTTCGAAACAGTGTTTGTAAAAATAATTTGTATGTACTCAGCGACCATGGGCTGACTCCTATTTACTACTCATGTCATCACACCTTGTCATGAATCAGACCCATGACACTATCCCCTTTTTCGCCCCCCACATGCCAATTTGTGAGTCTATGGAGTCTTTTTTCCCGTTTCATGCTTTACTTAGACCCATTAAATAGCACCGCGGTCTAGCTCCAAAAATTGAAATTACGCCAACTCAGTTAAAAAAAAACGTGTAAAACTTCATCAAGTATAAAAAGCTGCATTAGTAGGAGGAGGTGAGGCTGAAAGGTACTCTTTTCTTTTCAGTTTCCTGTATTTATTATATCTGGAAGGCTTAAGTTAATTGTATGTGCCTGATCAGCATGTCAGCTACGCTCCGGGAGGTTTGCTTTGTTCCCCTTTCAACTTTCTGATGCTTTTATCTTCATACCCGTTTGCGGATTATGGCCTGCATGGTATGGATTGCGCGCCTTTCCACAACCCTGGTCCCTTACAAATCAGATAAGACCCCGAGAAGCTCCAAAAACCTACGTTTCATCTCATGACATGTATTTATTTATGCCCTAAATGTATTGCGTTGTTATTTAAATACAGACGTTTTTGCCTAAGCTCCAAACTCCCGTAATTACATAATATTGCGCCCTGGAGGTGGTTAGTGTAATAATAATCATTGAAAGCAGTTTGCTGCTGCAGCATATGGGTATGGACTCAAAATCACTCAGAAGTGGAATTTTAAGGATGCCTATGGTTAAAAACAGAAAAAAGTGTGCTTTGGAAAGGTATCCGTTTAAAAAAAAACAGATAAATTAATGATGTATCTTTTGGATCGTCTCGCTATTTTTGGTTGCTTGTTTGAATAATAATAAACGTCCTCTTTATGTCTTGCTTGGCATTATAGCTCACTCTATGACCTATTATCATCAATTCTTAAAAATATTTTTATAGTGAATTTTGGCTTCACCCATAGGACTGTGTTTCTCTTATAACATGCTATTGGCTGTTAGGTCTATCATTCCAGTGCTTGCATAGCAGTTTATGGGGGACTGTTTTACATCTCAAAAGTTAATTGTATCCTTTCACATTAAAATCGTTTTCACATACATGCATTTTATACAGAGAGCAAGCAGGTTTAGGTTTGCTATTTTTAACTGCCAGGGGCTTAATTGTTGAGTCAAGACTCAAAATGCAAGCCCAGTCTATTATATATTATATATATTTGTTTTTGAAACAGGCGGATTATGGTTGCTTTTCGAGGGTAATACAGATTAATTTGCAGGCTATTGTGCACTTTTTTGGCCCTTCACAAAGCACGAGTCAGTCTTTTAAAGGAAATTGCATTGAATATTTTGAAGGCCATGAAACTAATACAAGTGGGTTGTGTTCCAATCATTTTAATGTTGAAACACAAAAAACAAATCAGAAATGTCAGAACTCCATTTTCTTAATTAATGCATGCGGTTAAAATACTTTCTATGGTGATCCCAGTGCCGATCCTGTTGCAACTGCAGATGAGTCTGTTCACTAAACAACTGCATGTACTAGAACTGTAAGCCGTACTTTCATACAGGTTACTATCAATGCAATGTTTTGGTTGAAGCCTACCAGACAGTGCAGCTGTCTGGTTTGGTAACAATTTGTTGTGGCATTCTGAAAGCTTCCCTGAGAATGCATTCCACCCAGTGCTTATCATTGCTTTGTGGTTTGTAAACCACAGTTGGCAGCTTCCCATTTGCTGGCTTTTCTTGTTTTAGGGTGTCAAGCTTGAGTTTGTCTCTCCCGTGGAGCAATGCCTATTTACTGTATTCTTACACAGTGCTTGCTTTTTCAAACAGGCCTTTAAATTTTAAATTTTGTTCTTTTCTTGTCATCTTTGCTGTGCATTCAAAGACAGAGGTCAAATGTCAGACTGTGTCTTCGGAGAGAGCTTGGGGTTTTCTTTTCTTTTTAGCTTCAAAGTGATAGAATTTATATGTCAATCTTGTTGTGAAAGGAAAGGCTTTTTTCCAGCACACACCAAAAACTAAATGTATGTATAGGAATTGTGCTGATATCTGAGAATATATAAGAATTAGGAAAGCACAAATGAAGCATATTTTTTTGTAATTCTGAAGTGTGGTGGAAACAAGTATTTGAATACAATCAAAACACATCAATGCATTAGGTAATTAAATTTCCACCTATTTTTGTTTGTGCACCATAAAACTCTCTGTCTGTGTAACTGTAATGGTCATTTTAATTGAAAATATGTTGTCTGTAATGGCAGCGCACTACCACACCATGCATACTCCACACTATGCCACTCCACTCTACAATACTCTACTCCGCTTGGTGCCCCTCCACTCTATGACACTCTATGCCATACCATTCCACTCTATGACACTCCACTCCACTCTTTGACATGACACTCTAATCTACCATCCCTCTACTCTAAGACACTCCACGACACATCACTGTACGGCACTCCACTCCACTCTACGAGAAGTCACTCCATGGCATGCCATGCCACTCTACTCTATGCCGCTCCACTGTATCCCCCTCCACCCACAATACTTACTCCACTCCATTGTGCCCCACTCCACTCTACCCACTGAACTACCCTCCAATCCACCCTAATCTACTCCATTTATAATTACTTTGTATCTATTACCCTTTATAATTATTTTGGATCTATTGGAAAAGCTGAAGTTACTTTCACAGAGGCCGTGTTGTGTTTTATCCCTAATAAAGATAGAGATCCAACATTATTATATTCATCACTTGGAATCTCAGTCTGTGATAATGAAGTTTCATCTTCATCATTCTCTTTACAAAGAGAAATCGTCAAGTTTGCCTTCTATTGTCTCTATATTTTTCTTTATTAGAGCGCTCTCTTGAACACATTAGACAAAACAATGACATTCCTTGATATTCTTCCAAATCCAATCAGATTAAATTCACAGACTATATACATCCTATTATTTATTTCTAACCCTGAATCATTTTTACCAGTCTGTTTTTAGGAGTTAATAAGGTTGCTGGTGCCTCAGGTTATAACCTCAATGTGAAAACATTGGAGGTGTTACCCCTAAACAAATATAGTTTTAAAAAACCTTTTCAACAAGCAGAATTGTGCTAGAATGGGACTAAAATAAAATGCTTAGGCAAATGGTACTCCAATTCTGTTCACAACAATCTTAAATTTAACTTGATGGAAATAAGAACTTAATTCCATAATTAGGTAGAAACATGATCCCCACTACATATTTCCTGGTGGGGGTGTTTACATACAACCAAATTGATGCTTCCCCTCATTATTAATGTTTTTGGGCATTGTTGCCAGTCATGATTAGTGGATCCATTTTTTCTAAAATGGATAGATTATTGTCCAATACAGGATAGCTTTTTTCCTAATTCTTCATGGTATTATAATGCATTACAGTTAATAAATAATAAGGTCATTTTTGGGAAAGTTTGGTATTTATATGGAATACGTAGGGTCTCTCAATTTTTTCAGGATTATGTATTAATCTCTTTTTTCAAAGTAAAGGATATTTACATATTACCTTTTTCATATACTGAACAATATGAAACAATATGAAACTTTAAGTAACAGAGAGCCAGATTTAGAAGTTGGTTGTCGGGCTGTCCTTTGCCAGGACAACGGAGTGTTTTACTCTGTCACCCTGGCAGAGGCCCTGACTACAAAATTTAGAAATGTGCAATGGGTCGACAGACATTTCTAGCATTCACAGGAATTGCCATCTAGGCGAGAGTGTATGATTTATTCAGCATTCTGTCCATCATTTGTTGCTGCAGCACTTTTTCACCCTAAGTGGGATGGATATGCCCAGATGTGGGTCCCTTGCTCGCTGTGCCACTGGATTCAAGCTAGCCTGGCTGATGAGGGGTGATATACCCCAAAACTGGTCTCAGGATGCTGGTTTCAGGTCCAGGGAGGACCCAGCTTGACAGTTCGGGCTGGACTGTTCCCATGAGGAGCAGGGTCAAGACTGATTTGCATATGGCTGGGTCCAAACTGGGGTGGGGTAGTAAGCAAAAGAACAATGGGTTAAACCCAGGTCTCTTGACTGGGGCAGAATGTTTGATTTATTCAGCATTCCGTCCATCATCTGTTGCCGCAGCACTTTTTTGCCCTAAGTGGGATGGGTATGCCCAGACGTGGGTCCCTTGCTCGCTGTGCCACTGGATTTAAGCTAGCCTGGCTGATGAGGGGTGATATACCCCAAACCCGGGCCCAGGATGCTTGTTTCCAGTCCAGGAAGGACCCGGCTTTGCATTTCGGGCTGGACTGTTCCCATGAGGAGCAGGGTCAAGACTGATTTGCATATGGCTGGGTCCAATCAGGGTGGCGTAGTGAGCAAAAGAACGATGGATTAAACACAGATCTCTTGACTGGGGCAGGATGTTTGATTTATTCAGCATTCATCATTTGTTGCTGCAGCACATGGTTTCTAACAGGACATGGTGGAATCTAGTATGCAATAGTCATAGTCTGGATACGAATAATGTTAAACTTCTGCTATTGGCCATTAAAAGGGATCAAATCTATGATTTTCTGACCAATTATCCTTTAAGATTGATCTAGATTATAAGCAGAGCCACTGGAATTATGCAGCTTGGAAGGGCCAAATTATGCTTCAGTGTTGAGTAAATAATGCAGCAAAAAAGGGCAAATTATGTGGCATAATGCAGCACATTTTATGATTGTAATAATTTATGATATTGTCATTTTTATACTTGTTAACACTGCCTGGGCAGAAAGGAGCGCAGTCAAGCTTGGCAAAGAGCCTTCAACTGTGCAGCAACACGTGTTGTAGTAACTTTTGAACAGTTTGAGCTAGAAATATATTTTTTTGTTACAATCTGCAGAATATGGAGATGATGGATTATGTGATGGCAGGTGATGGATTATGTGGCAACTGCGGAAAAACTAGAATTATGTGAAAACACTGTGCCCACACAATTGCATAATTCCAGTGGCCCTGATTATAAGATTGCTCTTTTTGTTTATAATTATGATTTGTAGTATCATTCCCTTAGATTGAGAATGTAATTTTCCTAACTAGTTTATGAGCAAATTATTTGTAAAATATACCCTCTGTTGGGACAGAAAAGTTCTCTGCATGGTAATGGACCAGCACCCGTGCCCTGAGTGCTCAACTGTACTGATATCTGGATCCCGAAGGCTGATTTTTGTTGTTATAGGCAAACACGGATCATGCATATGCCCAATCACATAGGCCTGCTCAATGGATTGTGGTCTTGTTGGACCGGGCGTAGCGCCCAAAGCGCTACCCTCATAGAGATGGAAGGTTACTGCCTTCACCAGGAGTTAAGCAGCACTAGAGTGGTGGTGACAGCATACTGTGTAGTGATCAGTAGGAGTGAGCAGGTGCTTTTTAACCTGTGTCACTCTAGTGAGGCCTACAGGCTCACTAATTTTTCAAAGTTCCATTTCTGTGTGCTTAACTCACCCTTGGCCTACATCGACTTGGTCTGTAGTGCTGTACAGCGCATGAGTGATGTATCTGCGCTGGGTGATTGTGTGCAATACTGATCAGTGCGTGCATGGTAAATTCATATGCTGGATGTAAGTGTACCTTTGAGTGGTACAGTATATGAAGGATATAGTGCTGTGCACTGTGTGTAGGTTGTATACATGCACTGGGTTGATGTGTGCCTGTGGATGGTACAATACATGGTCTCCATTTTGGGGACCCATGTCAGCATGTTGAAACATGGAGAGGAGGTAGAGGCATTTGTGTATTGCTACATTCCTGTACGATGGGTGGGACACACACTGGAGAGGGGAGATCCAAGCTTCCCCTGTACACTTCAAAGGATGCTCTTTGATTCAGTGAGAGGTCACAAGGAAGGGGCTAGGCCCATTTCAGGAAAGAGATGGGACTGATAAGATTATCATAAAGAGTAGGGATGGGCCCTGGGCTAATGTTTTGATACAAATGTCACTGTATCGTACATCCAGATGCGAACTTTGGTTACTCCCATGGCCTGTGTTGTGGTGCTATCAGCTTTCGAGATGCTTCTGCTGTGACAGACTGGTTTCTGAGGAAGAAGAGAGCAAAGGATAGGGGCACTCAAAGAAAAGTTAACCTCCAACTTACACTTCAAAGACTCAGACTCTAAATTACATTTGATGACTAGAAAAGTACTATAATAAGGGGAGCTTAAGCATCTGCCAAGCAGCCAGATGGGTAGTGTGGAGGAGATGTTTAGCAAGACTTCTGCCTGTGACCAGGACTGGTGCCAAGGCATGCTAGTTGCCCTGCTAGATGAGAGGACATCATCTAGGGAAGCGCTTCCCCTGCAACCCCAACACCTCCCCTGGTGATCTGATACCATCAGCATGCACATGGTGCGCCAAAGTCATCAACAGGTGCCGAAGATGCATTGGAAGCCGTTTGCTTCCAGTGCATCTAGGGAGGAGGATGTGTTTTGGTAAGTCCTCGCTCCCAGGAGGGTTAGGGAGGGTAAAGAGACATAGGGGGAAGGAAAGAGTTTTTCCTTTTCCCCGTGTTTCTCTTTAGTGCATTCCTGTTGCAGGAGCATGAGTGGGACTGCAATCGCGCAGCAGGAATGCCCACACTAGACACCAGGGACATTTTGAAGCAGGGAGGGAATACCCTTGGGAAAGGGTCATTCTCCAAAAGACTGGGGCACTAGTGTTGGCCATTTTCTGCCCCCTGGAGGCAGATTGGTAATTTTTTAGCCCAATCTGTCCCCAAGGGGGGGGGGGCGGAAAACCACTAGACACCAGGGATATTTTGAATGGACATAGGGGAGCAGCCCATTGGGCAAGGGTTGCTCCTCAACTATATTTGCACATGGTTTGGCCATTTTCCGTCCCCCCCCCAGAGGCAGATCAGCCAATTCTTAGGCTGATATGCCCCCAAAGGGGGAGGACACAAAACAACTAGACACCAGGGATTTTGTTTGGTGCAAGTCAGGAAGTGGCCTCTTGGGCAAGGGTCACTCCCCAAATATATTTACACATGGTCTTGCCATTTTCCACTCCCCTTGGGGGCCAAATGGCCATTTTATAGACCTATCTGCCCCCAAGGGGAGTGTAAAACCACTAGACAACAGGGATTTGGTTTGGCAATTGTCGGAAAATGGCCCCTTGGGCAAAGGTCACATCCCAAATATATTGGGAATTTGTTAGACCTGTCATCCTTAGGGTGTTCTTCCCTCAAACGTTTTCCTTTTGAACTCCACGTTTTGCTGTATCTTTTTGTTGACCTTCAGACTCTGGGTACTTTACCACTGCTAACCAGTGCTAAAGTGCATGTGCTTCTTTCCTAAACATGTGCATAATTGGTGTATACCTGATTGGCATATTTCATTTACTTGTAAGTCCCTTGTAAAGTGGTATACCATATACCTAGGGCCTGTACGTTAAATGTTACTAGTAGGCTGCAGAACTGATTGTGCCACCCACAGAAGTAGCCTTTCAAACCTGTCTCAGGCCTGCTACTGAAGTGCCTGTGTGTGCAGTGTACTGCCACTTCCACTTGGCAATTAAAACTACTTGCCAAGCCTTAAACTCCCCTGTTATTACACATAAGTCACCCATAAGGCAGGAGTAACCCTAAGGGCAGGGTGCTATGTAAGTAAAAGGTAGGACTTGTACTTGTATGTTTTGCATGTCCTGGTAGTGATAAACAGCCTATTTTGTTTCTCACTACCGTGAGGCCTAGCCCTCTCATAGGTTAACATTGGGAATTCCTTAAAACCCTTTTAAGCTGTAATTCCTTATCAGAGGAGTAGCTTTTAAATGTTTCATATGTTGAGAATGGTATTGATAAATCGTACTTACTGGTGAAGTTGGATTTAACTTTGCTGTTTTCGAAACTCCACTTTTAAAAAGTGGACATTGCTCTGTACTTATTGATCTGTGTGCCTTGCAGCCTGTCTCCAATACAAGTCTGCGCTGGGTGACAGATACACTTTGTGCATTCCCTTTAGATAGCCACAAACACAGGAGGTCTAGGTGTGTCTGGGTACCCATCTACATACATCTGCATTCTGATGGCCTTCCTGGGCAGAATGGAAGGGAGGAACTAACCATTCACTTGAATCGATAGTGTCCTGTCCCCAAACAACGACCTGATTTAGCCCCCCCTCCGATAGATAGCCTGGCAGACAGGACTGGGCTGAAAGGAGAACAAGTGCACTTCAGAGACCTGCTTTGATGTCACCACCCCTTCAAAGGCATTTTGCGGTATAAGTACTGAGTCTCTGACCTCCTAAAATCAGAAATTTTGGGATCTGGAACTGAAGTTCTGCCAGAGGAACTGCTGTGCTGCTTAAAGGACTTAACTGGACTGCTAATCTGGAAGACCTGCTTTACTGTTTGTTGCCCTGCTGCCTGCTGCTCGCTGACTCTGCTAAAGGAGAAGTGCTGCTGTTCTCCAAGGTCTTGCTGGCTTGCCTCCTGTTCTTCTAAAGTCTCAGGGACACAAAAGACTTGACTCATCACCAACAGCTCCTGGGCCCATCTTCAACTCACTCCTGACCCCCAAGAGGTGCCTCTGCAATCTTGGGCCCTTGGCAAGGGTTATTGGGCCCTTGAAATCAAGCGTTTGGGCCCTTCGCTACTGCAAACGGGACCATTCGCTCTGGGACTGCGCCACTCACTCGAACTATCAGCATGAGCCGCCGCAACTTCACCTCATCACACAGCAAGCATCGCCATCCGTGACAACCATCCAACTCTTCGCACATGCAGGATCATCGCTAGCAAAGCTCTACTTGCTCCTGGCGACTGCCTCCTCCGAACGGGGTTCTTGAGAAGGTAAAACTTCAGCGGCACCTGTTTGGAACTGTATTAGACCCACTCTTCATTGTGGTAGGCCTGAACTTTGGATTTACCCAGTTCTAGTGCGACCTAAAATGACCTTTTTGAGTTATTGACTTCTAAGCACTGTTTTTGGTTTAGTCTTTAACAATTCATAACTCTGGTCCAACTTATTGGTTTGTTGTTGTTCTGCTCTTGTTTTATTCATAAAAATATAATCTATATTTTTAACTCTGTTTGGCGTATTCATTGTGCTATTGTGTGTGTGTGTTGCACAAATACTTTACACATTGCCTCTTTAGATAAGCATGACTGCTCGATGCCAAACTACCAGAGGGTGAGCACAGGCTATCTTTTAGTGTATACTTAGCTTATCCTGACTAGAGTGGTGGCTCCTGCCTGGCCTGGGTGCCGTGTGTGTGTCGCGGGCCAGGCGCTGCTTATCGCTGCTTTCCTCATCGCGAATGGGCTCATCGCACGTTTTTTGGTGTTGTGGTTTGTGTTTTTATCTCCGTCAAGGTGATTGTATTGCGGACATTGGCCGCGTTTTCGGCAGACTATCGCATGGTACCGCCGTGTTGTGTCCATCATCTCCTTGTGTTTGCTTTGTTCGCCCTAAGTTGGCAGGGTATGCCCAGACGTGGGTCCCTTACTCACTTTGCCACTGGATTCAAGCTAGCCTGGCTGATGACGGCTGTAAGCCAGAAACCGGTCCCAGGATGCTTGTTTCCGGTCCAGGGAAGACATGGCTTGGCAGTTCGGGCTGGACTGTTCCCATGAGGCACAGGGTCAGACTTATTTGCATATGGCCATGTCTGAACTGGGGTGGCGGAGTGAGCTAAAGAATGATGATGGATTAAACCCAGATCAGTTGACTGGGGTGAGTGCTTGCAATGTTCAACACTCCGTCCATCATCCCCTTTGGTTTTGCTATGCATACCTCAGCCAACCAGGAATCCCAGTTCTAACAGAATTATTATTTATATATATGTTGGGAGGAGCAGTCACTTGGCTGGTGCTATGTGTGAACTGGCATTTGGCTGGCAGTATGTGTGAACTGGTGTTGTGTGTGAACTGGCATTTGACTGGCAGTGTATGTGAACTGGCGTTTGGCTGGAAGTGTATGTTTATTGGTGTCTGGCTGGTGTGTATGTGGCTGGCATTTGGCTGGTTGCTGGGGTAAAGGTTACTGCCATCAGGGGGGCCACATTTTGCCCTTGCTTTGTGTCCCCCTTGGGGGCAGATCAGGCTTTGTGATGCCGGTCTGCCCACAGGGGCAGACTTCATTGTGTTATAGTGTTAACTTTTTGATTTCTTGACTTCACTTGCATTTGTGAGCTTAATGTTTATTTATCGTTTTTATTGTAGCACAAAGCTTTTGACTTCCATGGTTATGACACCTGCATGCAGTTTCGGCATTGGTAGATCTGCAGTTCGTGTGGTTGTAGTTAGGTAATGAAACCTTTTTATAATCTTGACTTCAAGTGAGTATCATTGCCCTACCTGAATGTTTTTTTATCTGTTGTAATAATTGTACCATAGTTAGCTTATGTTTCTATTGTGTTTCAAATTCACATTTGGATTTGTGCAAGATCTGTATTGTGTTGCCTTGTGTGTAGTTATTTTTTTTTTCCTTGAAAGTGGGATGTCTTTGGTGATTGCTGCATCTGTGCAGAGTAAGCACAGTTGATCCTCAGTCTAGCTGTCTGTCGCAAGTGAGAGGTATCTTTTTGGTGTATAGGTATAAAGTTCATTGTGAGGTTTGTTTGTTTTTTCCGCATCAGTATTTGTCAATGTTATATTTACTGTTTGATACAGCCACAGTTAGTTGAGTTCTAATTTGACACAGCGATGTTTATTGTTGTCATGTTTGTTGTGTTAGTTTCATTAGTAAGCATTATGGCTTCCCCCAGTCTGACAGCCTGACAGGTTGTTGGTTTGCTTTTTAGGTCTCGCCTAGGCAGCGCGCATGCGCTGCTCTAGGAGGGCCTTTAGCCATCGGTCTTCACTTTTCAAGCACTGCACTCGTGCTTGTGGCGGCATCCACCTTGCGGGAGCGAGCAGCGGCGCGCCACAAGCACGAGTGCAGTGCTTGAAAAGTGAAGATTGCGCGCGCACGCACGCACCACTCCCGGGCTTGTCTCTTATCCTGCGTTTTGCTGTACCCTCTCTATCCCGCCTTCACTTAATCTACCCCTCATTTACTCCCCTTTCTCTCTAACCTGCTTGCTCCTTTTTCCCCACTGGCTCTGTTCCTTTCGAGATTTAATCTAATTGCTACTTCTTTCACAACGTTTTCTATATATTTGTTTTCCTCTAAAGGCATCTGCCTTCTTTCTCCATAGCTCCACCTTTCCACTCCTCCCACTTCTATGTCCTGTCTCCCAGCCCTTTGCCTTTCACCGTGACTCTCTTCCTCCTCAGTGATCAGCGACCATACTCTAGGAAGGTGAAACATCGTTTTATAGCTGTGAACTCTGCAGCTATCCGGCTTTTCAGCGTCAGCTGTGGTCGTCGCTATGAACTTCAGCACTTACAATAATGCAGCCATAAAGGCAAAAATAAAACTACCAGTACCAGAATGCAACGTGATGTGACCTATAACTTCATGACTGGCTTTACATGTGATCTTAGCTTATAATGCTATCAAACGTCCTTTGATTCTCGCAAGTGTGCACGCTATCCACAGAGGTGAGCAGGCATGTTTGACTTGGGGGCACTTAGTTAAGTTCAAAGCATTTTACGCAGCTCTTTGTATATGGTGCGTTTTTCCATTTATTCTGAGAAAATCTAAATAGTGGGCAGTCCTAATTGACAATTTGCATACCCACATCTTCCTACTGCTTGATTCGGGGGAAGTGCGCGGCTTGTTAAAGTCTTACCGAGAAGCTGTATAGATGTAAAAATCATAAGGAAAACATCATGGGCTCTTTACACTGTTGCTTAATTTATATAACTATATCCTTGAGGGAGTTTGAAAACAATAGGTTGCCACTTTGGTTATGTAAATAAAACAATTTCAAAGTCTTTGCACGAGGAGTGGTTTTACCCCTGTGCTTTGATTACTATATGGAACAGTGACGATGCATCTTGAGGTCTAATGCAGTTTCCTACCTGGAAAGCGTGCGCTGTGCCGGAGCTGTGTGCGCCACAGGCCCGAGGGTATGTGTTGTAGACGTTGTTGTTATTGTAAACATTAGTTGTGCTATCCAAGTATTTATGTTCCTGAGATCGTTCGTGTGCCAAATGGGTGCCAGCTTGACTGTCGTGCTTTCAACCCATGGTAAGTGTTACCACTGAGGATGTAGCTTAACGGCTAGAGCGGCTGACTTCGAAGCTGGGGAACCAAGTTCGAGTCTGGCGGGAGGCTTAAACAGCCTGTGATTCTTGGCAAATCACCTCATCTCCCCGTGTACGTCTGTAATGCAACTGGTGCTCATGTAAAGTGCTGTGAAACCTTCGGGTTGAGTTCATGCTATATAATACTGCAAAAAAAAAAAAACTCCATGGCACAGAGGTCATCTGGTTCCAGTCCTGGGCAAACTACTTAAAATCAATTCTAAACTGTTGCTCAGTGTATTTAGTTCAACTTCAGTTCATGAAGGATACAACTCCCAGAGTGTATTTAGTTGTTAAATGAACGTGCAGGGCTGGAGTATGAGGTCCTCTAAATAATACTTTTTAACTTTTGGTTAGATGGTTTTAAGTTAAATATGACTGCTATTGGTCAAAAGCACAGATTTCAAGTTGGCCCAGGTGGGGTGTAACTCGTTTGCTCAGTCATGGGATTTTCCTTGTGCTTTTGCTATTAGCGGTCCTAAATTCATAATTGTGGCACTCCAAGCTGCAAGTAATAGAGTGATAAGAAAAACCTGAGCCCTGTAGATTACTTAGCTGACCTGACTGGTTGGGCAGTGGTCGGTGATAAATGAGTTTATGGCCAGAGTTCAAAAGGGTAGCACTAATGCACACATGATGATCTTATAAGAGGCCAACGGTTGAATGGGCATGGGCATGGGCACTCACTTCGCCTCTACCGAGCCAGAGAGGCCCTTTGCACATAATCATTTTTTTACAATAGCAACGAGGCATCCAGCTTCCCATTGTTAGGTGTGAGTTACTCATACATTTATGGGTATTTTTAACGTTGGGTTTCTGTAATTGTCATAATACGAAAGCAAAACTACAAATCCCAGAATGCTGTGTGGAGTAGGTAAATCAAAGGCTCAGAGAGCATCTAACGGGTCACTAGATAAACAGAGAGGTCATCTCACCAACGCCGTTCGTTTTTAGAAATGTTATAATAGTTTGTTTGGGGTTTGCATAAGTTAAAACCTTGTGTGTGCCGTTACAGGCATTCCAGAATGTACTTTTGTTTCATGAGGTCTGCTTTGCTTTGTGACCAGTTGTGACATCATAACATAGATGGCCCGTTGAAACACTTTTTGATATATTTACATTGGAAATGTGTGAATCCTTTACAGTTGAACATATGGGCAGTGCTCGGAGTGCTACACCTGAGTCGCCCACATTCACCCTTCGGCAAGTCATCATCAATCAGCCCATGGCTTATAGGGTGATCCTGTGTTAATTGTAATGGGTCGAAGCATCTGCAAAGGCTTCATGCATCACTTTAGAAGACCATTATCAGCTCATTAATATTCATAATAGGCATGCTTTATTTCAATAGATACAGAGTCTTCTCCGTGTGTTATTTTATTTTAAAGTTTTCGAAAGCGCCAAGCAAGTCTATGAGCATCTTAGCACTAGGCACTAAAATAAGCACATCAAGGGTAACCACGGCCTAAACAAAGAGTCGAATGATCGAATTTCTATTATTCCACATGTATTTCCATTATTGTCAGGTGAAACGAGTTACGGTCGCCAAGGCCATATTGGAGAGGAAGAGGATTTCTTTTTATGGTCTCTATAGTGGAATACCAAAACATACATAAACAAGCATTGGCATAGCCAATAGGTCTCGCCTTTGGGACCTTATAAGTGTTTAGCTGTGCAACATTTGATGTTGTTGACGAAAGGATATTGTGCTGCAGAAGTAAATACTTATAAGGTCATAAAGGGGAGATATATTGGATATGGTAATGATTGGTTTTTTTTAAGGACAAGAAGTGATTTTAGGCTGCGGCTGCCACTTAGTGTACCGTATTATACGTAGATGTTGTAGCTATATTTGAGAGAGGTAGCGAGAGGTAGAGAGGTGTATAGAGGTAGAGAGAGAGCTAGAGATGTAGAGAGAGGTAGAGAGGTGGACAGAGGTAGAGAGAGGTAGAGAGGTGGACAGAGGTAGAGAGAGGTAGAGAGGTGGACAGAGGTAGAGAGGTAGAGAGGTGGACAGAGGTGGACAGAGGTGGACAGAGGTAGAGAGAGGTAGAGAGAGAGGTAGAGAGAGAGAGGTAGAGAGAGAGAGGTAGAGAGGTAGAGAGAGAGGTAGAGAGGTAGAGAGAGAGGTAGAGAGAGAGGTAGAGAGAGAGGTAGAGAGAGAGGTAGAGAGGTAGAGAGAGAGGTAGAGAGGTAGAGAGAGGTAGAGAGGTAGAGGTAGAGAAAGAGATGTAGAGAGGTAGAGGTAGAAGTGGTAGAGAGAGAGGTAGAGAGAGAGGTAGAGAGAGAGAGAGGTAGAGAGAGAGAGGTAGAGAGAGAGAGAGAGGTAGAGAGAGAGAGAGGTAGAGAGAGAGAGGTAGAGAGGGAGGGAGAGAGAGATAGAGGGAGAGGTAGAGAGAGAGAGGTAGAGAGAGAGAGGTAGAGAGAGAGAGGTAGAGAGAGAGAGGTAGAGAGTTAGAGAGGTAGAAGGAGATGGTAGAGAGGTAGAAGGAGATGGTAGAGAGGTAGAGAGAGAGAGGTAGAGAGGTAGAGAGAGAGAGGTAGAGAGAGAGAGGTAGAGAGAGAGAGAGAGAGAGAGAGGTAGAGAGAGAGAGAGGTAGAGAGAGAGAGGTAGAGAGAGATAGAGAGATGGAGAGAGGTAGAGATGGAGAGGTAGAAAGAGAGAGAGAGAGGGAGAGAGGTAGAGAGAGAGAGAGAGAGAGGTAGAGAGAGACAGGTAGAGAGTTAGAGAGGTAGAAGGAGATGGTAGAGTGGTAGTTAGGTAGAGAGAGAGAGGTAGAGAGAGAGAGTTAGAGAGGTGGAGAGAGGTGGAGAGAGGGAGAGAGGGAGAGGTAGAAAGATAGAGGGGTAGAGGGAGAGGTAGAGTGGCAGTGAGGTAGAGAGAGAGAGAGGTAGAGAGAGAGAGAGGTAGAGGTAGAGAGAGAGGTAGAGAGAGAGAGAGGTAGAGAAAGAGAGGTAGAGAGAGAGAGGTAGAGAGAGAGAGAGAGAGAGAGGGAGAGAGGGAGAGAGAGAGGGAGAGAGGGAGAGAGGGAGAGAGGGAGAGAGAGAGGGAGAGAGGGAGAGAGGGAGAGAGGTAGAGGGAGAGGTAGAGAGAGAGGTAGAGAGAGAGAGAGAGGTAGAGAGAGAGAGAGGTAGAGAGAGAGGTAGAGATGGAGAGAGGTAGAAAGGTAGAGAGAGGTAGAGAGAGAGGTAGAGAGAGACAGGTAGAGAGTTAGAGAGGTAGAAGGAGATGGTAGAGTGGTAGTGAGGTAGAGAGAGAGGTAGAGAGAGAGAGGTAGAGAGAGAGTTAAAGAGGTGGAGAGAGGGAGAGGTAGAGAGAGAGGTAGAGAGATAGAGGGGTAGATGGAGAGGTAGAGTGGCAGTGAGGTAGAGAGAGAGAGTGGTAGAGAGAGAGAGGTAGAGAGAGAGGTAGAGAGAGAGAGAGGTAGAGAGAGAGAGGTAGAGAGAGAGAGGTAGAGAGAGAGAGGTAGAGAGAGAGAGAGAGAGGGAGAGAGAGAGGGAGAGGGAGAGAGGTAGAGGGAGAGGTAGAGAGAGAGGTAGAGGTAGAGAGAGAGGTAGAGAGAGACAGGTAGAGAGTTAGAGAGGTAGAAGGAGATGGGAGAGTGGTAGTGAGGTAGAGAGAGAGGTAGAGAGAGAGAGGTAGAGAGAGAGAGTTAGAGAGGTGGAGAGAGGGAGAGGTAGAGAGAGAGGTAGAGAGTTAGAGGGGTAGAGGGAGAGGTAGAGTGGCAGTGAGGTAGAGAGAGAGGTAGAGAGAGAGGTAGAGAGAGGTAGAGAGAGAGAGAGGTAGAGAGAGAGAGGGGTAGAGAGAGAGAGAGAGAGGTAGAGAGAGAGAGGGAGAGAGGTAGAGGGAGAGGTAGAGAGAGAGGTAGAGAGAGAGGTAGAGAGAGAGGTAGAGAGAGACAGGTAGAGAGGTGGAGAGAGGTAGAGAGAGAGGTAGAGGGAGAGGGAGAGGTAGAGGGAGAGGGAGAGAGAGAGAGGTAGAGAAATAGGTAGAGAGTTTGAGAGGTAGAAGGAGATGGTAGAGAGATAGGTAGAGAGTTAGAGAGGTAGAAGGAGATGGTAGAGAGGTAGTGAGGTAGAGAGAGAGGTAGAGAGAGAGGTAGAGAGAGAGTTAGAGAGAGAGAGGTAGAGAGAGAGAGGTGGAGAGGTGGAGAGAGGTAGAGAGAGAGGTAGAGGGAGAGGGAGAGGTAGAGGGAGAGGGAGAGAGAGAGAGGTAGAGAAATAGGTAGAGAGTTTGAGAGGTAGAAGGAGATGGTAGAGAGATAGGTAGAGAGTTAGAGAGGTAGAAGGAGATGGTAGAGAGGTAGTGAGGTAGAGAGAGAGGTAGAGAGAGACGTAGAGAGAAAGAGGTAGAGAGAGAGAGAGGTAGAGAGGTGGAGAGAGGTAGAGAGAGAGGTAGAGGGAGAGGGAGAGGTAGAGGGAGAGGTAGAGGGAGAGAGAGAGAGGGAGAGAGATAGGTAGAGAGTTAGAGAGGTAGAAGGAGATGGTAGAGAGATAGGTAGAGAGTTAGAGAGGTAGAAGGAGATGGTAGAGAGGTAGTGAGGTAGAGAGGTAGAGAGAGAGGTAGAGAGAGAGGTAGAGAGAGAGAGGTAGAGAGAGAGAGGTGGAGAGAGGTAGAGAGAGAGGTAGAGGGAGAGGTAGAGGGAGAGGTAGAGGGAGAGGGAGAGAGAGATAGGTAGAGAGTGAGAGGGGTAGAAGGAGATGGTAGAGAGGTAGTGAGGTAGAGAGGTAGAGAGAGAGGTAGAGAGAGAGGTAGAGAGAGGTAGAGAGAGGTAGAGAGAGAGGGGTAGAGAGAGAGAGGTAGAGAGAGAGAGGTAGAGAGAGAGAGGTAGAGAGAGGTAGAGAGGTGGAGAGAGGTAGAGAGAGAGGGAGAGAGGTAGAGAGAGAGAGAGGTAGAGAGAGAGAGAGGTAGAGAGAGAGAGGTAGAGAGAGAGAGGTAGAGAGTTAGAGAGTTAGAGAGGTAGAAGGAGATGGTAGAGTGGTAGTGAGGTAGAGAGAGAGGCAGAGAGGTAGAGAGAGAGGTAGAGAGAGAGAGGGAGAGAGGTGGAGAGGGAGATGTAGAGAGAGAGAGGTAGAGAGAGAGAGAGAGGTAGAGAGAGAGAGAGGTGGAGAGAGGGAGAGGTAGAGAGAGAGAGAGGTAGAGAGATAGAGGGGTAGGGGTAGAGGCAGAGGTAGAGTGGCAGTGAGGTAGAGAGGTAGAGAGAGAGAGGTAGAGAGAGAGAGGTAGAGAGGTAGAGAGAGAGAGGTAGAGAGATAGGTAGAGAGTTAGAGAGGTAGAAGTAGAGAGTTAGAGAGGTAGAAAGAGATGGTAGAGAGGTAGTGAGGTAGAGAGGTAGAGAGAGAGAGAGAGAGGTAGAGAGAGAGAGAAGTAGAGAGAGAGAGGTAGAGAGAGAGGTAGAGAGAGAGAGGTGGAGAGAGGTAGAGAGAGAGCGAGGGAGGGAGAGAGGTAGAGAGAGAGAGAGGTAGAGAGAGAGAGAGGTAGAGAGAGAGAGGTAGAGAGAGAGAGGTAGAGAGAGAGAGGGAGAGAGGTAGAGAGAGAGGTAGAGGGAGAGAAAGAGAGGTAGAGAGAGAGAGGTAGAGAGTTAGAGAGGTAGAAGGAGATGGGAGAGTGGTAGTGAGGTAGAGAGAGAGGCAGAGAGAGAGAGGTAGAGGGTGGTGGGCACGGAACTCGTTTTGGGCGACCAGTGCTTGTTTTCCATATTCAGATTTCGACCCAATGCAGGCGAGAGAGAGAGAAAGTTAGACAAGAAGGGCTGAGCGAGAAGGGAGGGGGGAATGCCAGCAGCAGAGGCAGGCGAGAGAGAGAGAAAGTTGGACAAGAAGGGCTGGGCGAGAAGGGAGGGGGGAATGCCAGCAGCAAAGGAGCTTGATCAAAGCTCACGAAAAGGGAGGGGAGAAGGGAGGAGGGAGTGCGAGCAGCAGCTGTGCACGTGCAAGCAGGCTGTCAAATGGTGTGCGATGTGCGCGCACCATGACGAGAGAGGAAAGCCATATGGCGCCTCTGCTCGTCATTGTGCGCGTACTCGCACGCTCTAGGCAAGCCCAAAAAAAAGTGGTCGCATTTCTAAATGCCCACTTACAAAATGTCTCGCCCAGATCAGCGCAAGCGCTGGCTTCAGGGCGAGACCTAAAAATGTAGGTCTTAAATCTTTGGTGCGGGGATTGTATTCTTTGTAATAGATACTCCACACACATTCTGGTATGAGAATTTTTTCACTTGCTTCCAGTGTAAAATAAAAATAAATGTAAAACTTTCACCTTGGTGCATAAGTCAAATCTTGGTCCAGCACCGAGTAATTAACAAGCATTGGCAAAGCCAATAAGTATGCTTTGGCCGCTAGCCTTTTGACTTTATTAATGCTTGTTTTGTCAGGATTTTTGCAAAAGCTTATTTTTGGGAAAGGTGCTGGGGCATTGTCAATCCCAAAAAGAAAACAAGTTGGCTTAAAATGTTTTTTGGTCTCAAAAAGCACAGAATGCTACAGTTATTCCTGGCACAGAAAATAACTACTTGTGTGTACATGAACTCTTGTGAAAGGAGATAATGCTGTCTCTCACCGAGACGTTAGCTAGTGGATGACACATTGCCCTGTGCTGTACTGGACGAAGGAGAAATGTGAATAACACAATAATAGACCAAAGGCTAAGGAGGCCTGGCTGAAGGCTCCTGTCAGTATATTTTAAATATAATTTTAGTAAAGTTAAAACTTCTTGACCAATACCAGACCTAACAAGCATTGGCATAGCCAATAGGTCTCGCCTTTGGGACCTTATAAGTGTTTAGTTATCCAGCACAATATCCTTGGTGCAACAACATCAACTGTTGCATGGCTAAACACTTATAAGGTCCCAAAGGCGAGACCTATTGGCTATGCCAATGCTTGTTGAATATGCCTCTGTACATGGCTCTGAGGCTGAATCTGTATCTGAGGCAGAGGAACAAGTTGAAGATTCTGGCAGTGAATTTTCTGTCCAAGAGGAATCATCTGACGATGAATCCACTGTTACTGCTGATGAAGTGTCTCTTTTAGAGGACAACACGGATATGCTGACAGCGCAAGAGGAGCAAGCTGAAGTGCAGCCAAAGGCTGGAAGGCTTCCGATTGGAAGTGCTGAACCCTGGGTTGCGCCTAACATGGTGCAGCCTGTTTTGTCTGCCTTTAGTGGTGTTGCAGGGTGTAGAGTCAACAAGAGAGCTTTTAGCCTATCAATTTCTCTCAACTATTTATTGATGATGTGTTTTTGGAAGATATTGTTGAGCAGACTCATTTGTATGCAGAACAGTTTTTGAGGGACAACAGTGCCAAACTTAAGACCCACACTAGAGCTACCCGGTGGACTCCCACAAATCTCCATGAGATTAAGCAGTTCTGGGGTTTAACTTTGCTGATGGGGTTGATATGGAAGCCATCACTGTCTTTATATTAGTCTACTAGCCCCTTGATGGCAACGGCTATATTTCCAGCAACCATGAATCAGGAACGGTATTTGCTTATGCAGCGCATGCTGCATGTTGTGGATAATGCTATAGCATTGACAAGGTATCACCCTGATTGTGACCGTCTCTTCAAGTTTCGGCCTGCCTTTGACCATTTAGTAGATCATTTCTCTACGTTCCAGGGACAGAGATATATGTGGATGAGTCTCTGGTCCTGTTCAAGGGACGCTTGGTTTTCAGATAATACATTCCCTGCAAGACAGCAAGTTATGGTATTAAGCTGTATATGCTGAGTGAAAGTGCCACTGGATATGTGTATAATTTCAGGGAGTACACAGGTAGGGATTCTTCAATTGAGCCCCCTAGTTGCCCTTCCACTTTGGAGTCAGTGAAAAAATTGTGTGGGAACCTGCCAGAAGACTTTTTAATAAAGGATCCCATTTATATGTGGAAACTTTCTACACAGGTGTTCAAGTATTATGAACAGCTGTTCACTACTATGCTTTGCGTAGTAATGAACTTCTTACTGTGAAATTTTCAGACAGAAGAGATGTCCATATACTCATAACTATTCACAAAGAAAAAAGTTCACCTGTGACTGTTTGGGGTCAGGTAGCAGACTTGCACAAACCTGTGTGCATATTAGACAGCAACAAGCACATGGGAGGTGTGACTAGAGTAGACCAAAGGTTGAAGCCTTACAAGGCTACTCAAAATTCGCATATTTGGTTCAAGAAGTTGTCTGTTCATTTGCCTCATTTGGCATCCTTCTACCCGTATGTTGTTTTCAAAGATTGTTCTCCGAATTCTAAGATGACATTTTTAGAGTTTCAGCAGTCTGCAATAGGCAGCCTTGTTGCAGTCGCACAGCAAGTGTTGGTAAAATCAGAGTGATGGATGATGTGGCTAGATTGAAAGATCACCACTTTCCTGAATATATTCATCAAACTCCCAAAGAAGACTTTCCTTCTCTGAGATGTAGAGTCTCTGTCTGAAGAGAAATATGAAAGGAGAGTCGTATGTACTGCCCCAAGTATTCTTCTAGTCCTTGCCTATGTGTGCCCACATATTTTAAATTGTACCATACGCAACTCAAGTATTGAGAACAACCATGGGAGTAAAAGGGAACTGACTGTGGTCTCTATTACTATATATTTTCTGTTTAGATAAATGATTGGCAGTAGTTTGATGTGCTTAGTTACACTTGTTGTGTATTCAGGCCTAGTTGGTATTTCAACTTCTACCAATAGGTTGGTTCTTTCTATTTGAAAGAAATTTGCAGTTTTTAGTGGAATGTTTTATTTGTTCCTGTTTGTGCTTTGTGTGTGTGATTTGTTCATTGTGGGAGTCTTTTAAAAAGGAAAGTGGTTTAGAGCTTTATGCTGAGTGGCATTTGACTGGCAGTGTATTTGTGTGTGTGTGTGCGTGTAGTAACTTGCTGCTGTGGCTACAAACATACAGCCAGCCAAATGCCAGTCCACACTCCACCACCAACTATGTGGTGTGATTGGTGTGTCATTCCTGTGGGCATATGAAAGTGATGGGTCCTTCAATGGTGCTATTTGTTGATGTGAGGGTTGTAATGTGGGCCCGCAGCTGGGGGTGTGAATGGTTTTGTGTGTGTGACGCATGAAAATATGTGAAAGGCCTGTAAAGCAGTTGGTACCTTATCATGGCTGTACAGCTCATGAGCTGTGAGTCATTCGTTCAGTATTTTGAACTTTCAATTATCTTATTAACAGGGATTCTACGTTTTCACTTTCGTGAAATATTTTATTAATAAAATTTACATTTTGGACTTTTCACACCCCTATGCGAAATCTAACCTGTATGTGTGTGTACTTGAGTACTAGATGGTTATGTAGTAATATTTGTCTTTTCTGACCTTCACTGACAGGATGTGCATTGTCTCTAGGGAAAACCTACAAACCCCAGATATTTTTGTAAAATGAACACTATGTGACTCCAGGGAGGTGTTTCTTGCGTGGATAACACAAACTTTTCTTACACAAAAGCCCTTGCAAACATTTGCTAGGAACGCATATTTTCTTCACATTTTTGAGCCTGAAAGTATTTAATTCTTAATTGAGCCACACATTTCCTACAACCCAGCATTCTCTCTTGTCTCATGATAAAAATAGTATCTCACCTGTGTGGGTGGGCATTGCGCCCGCGACAGTCAGGGGTCCAAGACGCAATGTGGCAATATCACAACAGGAGTAGCCGCAGGTTTTGGGCATAGCCTTGGCAGCCACCAAGGGAAGCCTACCAAACCCAGAGTTTTCTGAAAACTAGACAATGAGGGGAATTCAGGGTGGTGTGACTTGTGTGGATTCCACAATTTAGTTTGCCCACAATGTCATGTAAACATAACTTTGCCCAAAATTGTGCATGTCCCTTCTATTTGTGTATCAGCAGGAAGCCACAGAATTCCTATCACCCAGTGTTTCCCCACTTGTCCTAATAAAAATGCTGCCCCACTTGTGTGGCTGGGCCTAGTGCCTGTGACAGGAGTGGATCAAACCAAGGTCAATGGGAGTCCTCACAAGGGTGCTCTCATTGACCCTGGTTTGATCCGTGCCAGTCGCAGGCACTAGACCTACCCACATAAGTGAGGTATCATTTTCACCAGGGGACTTGGGGGAATGATGTGTGGTAGGAAGTTTGTGGTTCCTCATAGATTCCAGAAGTTTCTGTCACATAAATGTGAGGAGAATGTGTGTTTTTAGTCATAGTTTGAAGTTTGCAAAGGCTTCTGGGCAAGAAAACCTGATATGATCCATGCAAGTCACACCACCCTGGATTCCCCCAGGTGGCTACTTTTCCTAAATATGCAGGTTTGCTAGGTTTACGGAGGTGCTGGCTGGGTTAGGGCCCAAAATCCACAGCTACACGCATTGCAAAAAAAGGGTCAGTTTTCAGTAGAAAAAGGTGATGTGCCAATGTTGTGGTTTAGACCCTTTCCTGTTGCCTACCCACACAACTGAGGTACCATATTTATTGAGTGACTTGGAGGAATGTTAGGTGGTAGGACATTTGTTGCTGCCCACAGATTCCAGAACTCTTCATCAAAGAAATTTGAAGAAAATTTGTTTTTTTAGTCAAAGTTTGAGGTTTGCAAGGGCTTCTGGATAAGAAAACCTGGTGACAACTGCACAAGTCACCCTACTCTGGATTGCCCCAGGTGTCTAGTCTTCAAAAATATGTAGGTTTGCTAAGTTTTCCTAGGTGCCGGCTGAGCTCCGGCCCAAAATTCACCGCTACCCACATGGCAAATAAAAAGTCAGTTTTCTGTGGAAAAATGTGATGTATCCATGTTGCGTTTTGGGACCTTTCCTGTCTCAGGACCAGACCTACCCACACAAGTGAGGTACCATTTTTATTGGGATACTTTTTTGTTTTGTTTTATTGGCATTTATCAAAAGTAAACAACATAACAACAACAATCATGCTGAATTGAAGGTAGTCACACCTTGCACCCATCTGAACCATATAAATTATGCATGTGGTAACCCCAACATCATCACATCAACGGTAAGACCAAGAGCAGACCCTACAGCAGCATAGTAATGGCAGTAGGAACCCATTAGGGTAGCAGACTAACACAGAAAGCAGAAGAAGCCGACAATCAGGAAGGGCCAAGAGTGGCCCATGGCCTCAAGTCATCAGTGTGACTCCCTGGGCCCCCCTAATGGCTGGCCCACCCCACCAGCACCCACCTCATTCCCAGCCTCTGACGGAGGAAAGTGGTGAAGGGTTCCCATATGTCTTTGGGTCGGGATCTGATCGGCATAAGTTCCCAATAGTTGCTTAATTGCTCCTGCCAGTAGGACACATCTCTCAACCATGCCTTGTTGGCTGGTGCCGGCTTTCTGCCCCAGTGCATGGCCGCATTCAGCCAACAGGAGCAACATGGCTGTAAGTCGGCGGTGCATGTTGGGTGCATCTTTCAGGTATCCAAGTAATCCAACCACGGGGGCGTATTGGGCTTGGGAGCCAGCTTTCGGGGAGGTGATTGGTGAAGAGCTTTGCATGTGATTACATATGCGGGTGATTAGTTTACGCGGTGATGGAAAGGTGAGCATGTGTTCCAGTGCCAGGAGGGTCGGGGAAGGTGTTACCCTTCTGTATTTAATCATCTCTATAACACCCCCCCAAAACAAAACTGGGGGCCCACTTGCCACTAGATTCTTCTCCAGCGAGTATGGTGGGCCAGTGATGAACCATGTCACCCAGGATGGTGCGTGAGGCCTTTCCTTATAATTTTATAAATACCTTGGGTCCTTACAAATGGGTAGATGCCCAGGATTTGGGATTCCCACAAATTGAAGATCAAGCTTCCTCCAGAGGAAACCATGATTCCAATATTATCATCTTGTTTGCTGCTTTGGTGCTTTGGAGATTAGTCCTGGAGGGCACAGATAACAACTACCCTTATTTCCTCTTGTTTCTTCAGTCCCAGTAATTGGGATCATATGTGATAGGGATAATTTCTGACATCACTGTGAATGGCGGGGGCATTTTTTATTTACTTCAGTTAACTATAACCAGGGAATTTCAGTGTTTTTTAGTTTAAAATGTCATATTTAAAATGCTATTTTCACCTCACTATAACGTCACTTTATCCTTTGTTTTTTTCAGTGAATGTATATAGCAGGAGCTAGCACAGTCCCTTCGATCCCGTGGGTGTCCTGTGGGAGACCATGGAGCCTCACTGGCTCCCGCGGGACACCCATAAGATCTCAAAAACCCCTCCCAATTTTTATTTTTATTTGGCCCAGGGGGTGACTCCCACTTCCACAAGGTCCAAGGGGTCAGAGTACTGCCACCTTATCTTATTTTTTTTTATTTCCAGGACATGGAGACTGAATCCCCGTGTCCAACTGTAAGTGCCGCTCCTGGTCCTTGTGGGCTGCGTTCTAGAATTGGGGACACTGGTGGGGAAGCGGGAAATATCGTTTTTAATTCTGTGTTGCTGGAGCAAACAGACTTACTTTTAAAAACTGTAAATATTTTTCACCTGTTTTGAAAAGCCCACACTCCGACCCCGGTCCACTGCAGCCTCGCTGTTTGTGTGGAGGGCGGACCTGCGTTCCCTGTGCACACCCCTTGCTGACGTCACTCGCAAGGTGGTAGGCGAGGGCTACAAGAGGGCCGATGCCACGGACGCGCAGTGGACGCGGGCAGCGGGCGCGCCAAAGGCAAGCTTGTCTGCGCCCGTCCGCGCCTGGTCCGAGCCTAGGGCCAAAACCCCTGGTCCATGCCGGACTGACATTCTGGCCTACTCTAGAGAAGCACTATTAAAACTTAATAATACAGCCTCTGCCTCCCACTGCATACGACTGTTGGCTTATGACACTAATCCAGCCTGTCTATGCGGCTATAAACTTCCTTTAGCCCAAAAGATCAAGTCACGCCACTCTATATATAAGAAAAAAGGGAGACTCACGCAAGATTTTTCAAATGTGCACATGGCATATAATTGGAAAGAAGTTTTTGGAGACGGTACAGTTGTATCAGCACTGTAAGCATGAATCATATATACAGCCCAATTTGGACTTGGTACACAAATGTGCTCGTGACACATATGAGTGGCGACGCAAGTGACAAAGTACAAGCAGCGAAAAGGCGCGTAGTGAAAAACGGTGAAAGTATGTACAAGTGACTGTGTGGTTCAGCACAAAATGATTCACAATAGTTGCATAGGAATTGATGGCATGAGTTAAATAGAACCACACGGGGTAAGGGCGCCTTCAATTGCGCTGAGGGGTCGACGACGTTTCGATCCTATTGACTCAGGATCATCTTCAGGACGGGGCTGCTGTATTGAAAGTGCTGAGGATGTGTCCGGACACTTTTGTGGCGGTCCACGGTTGACTGAAGCTCCTCACCTTCCTCCTGGATTGATTCCACCACCCGATTCTTCGATACCCGGTCTCTCCGTGGATATCCATCTGCCGGCCTTCGTTGCCTGCTACGCTGCCCTCCTAGGCGCCGGGCAAAATACACCGACCTCCTTTACGGCTCCCCTCTCGGCAACCGCACAGATTAACCTACGGCGAGCCCTGCACACTCCTTGGTGCACCACACCACAGACGCCGGATTACCTTCATCCTCCTACTGTGGATCTGGAACCGCAACATCCTCAGCACTTTCAATACAGCAGCCCCGTCCTGAAGATGATCCTGAGTCAATAGGATCGAAACGTCATCGACCCCTCAGCGCAATTGAAGGCACCCTTACCCCGTGTGGTTCTATTTAACTCATGCCATCAATTCCTATGCAACTATTGTGAATCATTTTGTGCTGAACCACACAGTCACTTGTACATACTTTCACCGTTTTTCACTACGCGCCTTTTCGCTGCTTGCACTTTGTCACTTGCGTCGCCACTCATATGTGTCACGAGCACATTTGTGCACCAAGTCCAAATTGGGCTGTATATATGATTCATGCTTACAGTGCTGATACAACTGTACCGTCTCCAAAAACTTCTTTCCAATTATATGATGCCATGTGCATATTTGAAAAAATCTTGCGTGAGTCTCCCTTTTTCCTTCCTCGTAATGTATGTTACATACTTTTTTAACTGTCTTCATCATTGATACCAATTGAGATATTGTTGCTTGTTGTCATATTATTACCCAGATCTCAATTGATTTATGGGTCAAACTCCTGTCGTTTTTTCCAACCCCCAACTCTATATATAAGACACCTCATTTTAGTTCCCACAATCATGCCAAACTTGTAGCAATGCCTCCAAACAAGAATATCAGTAAAAGTATTTCATGAATAAGGACAGACAAATGATTAAGGACTTTCAGTTCCTTAGTACAAATTGTCGCTCTCTCCCCAAACACAAATGTGACATTTTTGACTTATTAACCAGCGAGCAACCTGACGCTTTTTTCCTAACCGAAACCTGGCTTAATGAAAGCTCTGATCCAGACGTTGTTGCCGCCCTACCATCTAATTACACCATTGTCCGGAAAGATAGAGGCAATCAAGTAGGCGGCGGAATAGCTATCATTTTTAAAAACAACTATCAATGCAAACTGATCAACCTACCATTTGAGAACTGCGAGGCAGCGCTTTTCAAGTTGTCTTTGACCCCTCATGTCACTTTCTCTGGCATTCTCGCTTACCGTCCTCCGGGGTCTGCGATCTCCTGGGCAGCATCCTTCCCTGAACTTATTGCCCCATTTCTGATGAATACTTCCAACTTCTCTATCCTAGGAGACCTAAACTTACATTTAGATGATTCAGCATGTAAAACCAGCATAAATTTTATATCAGACATGGAAGCTCTTAATATTCACCTTCACAACTCTGGTCCCACGCACAGAGGTGGTCACTTATTGGACCCCATTTTTTCAAACTTACCTAACCTGCACTGTTCTCCGGCACTTCCGTTATGCTGGTCTGACCACTACATTATTAAATTTAGCGTAAGATCCCCAGAGTATTCCGGTTCTCCTGTTCCCACTCAGAAGACCTCAGCTAGGAACTGGAAAAAACTGAACATCACCATTTTAAATGAACTTCTACACTCTCATCTACCGGTTTCTAAACATACGGTGGACACACTTGCCGTTTCAGTGCAAGATTGGCTTCTGAATGCCATTGACACCTGCCTCCCTGTTTCCCTAAAAAGAAATTTTAATCATCGTATCCCGGCACCGTGGTTCAATGAAGAATTAAAAACTGAAAAAGCCAAATGCAAGGTTTTGGAAAGGAAATGGAGAAGGGACTACGCCTTAGAATCTAAAAATAGCTACAAAAAAGCAACTAAAGCCTATCACAAGCTATGCAAATCAGCTCGTGCAAATTATGTATCTTCCACCATTACTAATGCTTTGAACTCTTCGAAAACTCTATTTAATATGGTGAAAGAGTTGGCAGGATCAAAAATTCAATCCAAACCTCCGCCACTAAATAAAAAACAATGCGACGAGCTGGCCAACATTTTTGTGCAAAAAGTTGAGGATATCTACTCGGAAGTAGCCAATAAACATACTGATGGCCTCCCCCTAAAGCAACATGATACCCTTTCTCAATGTACACCCACCCCGACCCCAAGGGCATTGATCATTTCCAATCAGACTCCTATGATCACACCCTCTCCAAACTGTTTGCACTCATGGCCCCTCCTAAACCTCGATTCTTTTAACAAACTTTTACATAGCATCAAATCCGGGTCACCGAGGGACCCTTTACCTATCTCGGTGCTCCAACAATTAGAGTCGTCATCTCTGCAAACCATCATGGATCTTCTGAATCTCTCATTACAAGAAGCACTAGTTCCATCTGATTGGAAACACGCCATGGTGCTCCCTCTTCTAAAAAAGGCCAACGCAGATCCTGCTGTGCTATCGAACTATCGACCCATTTCATTACTACCGGCCTTCTCTAAGATCCTTGAGAAGCAAATTCACTCCCATCTCTCCTTCCTTGTTGAAGCTCAAGGCTTACTTCACTTATCGCAATCAGGCTTCAGAGCTGGTTTCTCTACTGAAACTACACTATTGGGAGTCACGGAAAGACTACGGCAACATCTGGATGATGGAGAGACAGCTGCCCTTATCCTATTGGATTTAAGCGCGGCATTTGATACCGTGTCTCATTCCATCCTTGCAAATACTCTGAGATCATTAGGCATTTGCGGTCCGGCTCTTAAATGGCTAATTTCATTTCTGGCCAACCGTACCTTCCAAGTCTTTTCTGAAGAGGCCAGCTCTGAAATCCATTCATCACCCTATGGAGTCCCCCAGGGCTCTGTTCTTAGCCCTCTGCTCTTTAATCTGTATGTGAGGCCTCTAGTCGCTGTAGCTGAAGAGGCAGGTCTGACTTTGTTCTCCTATGCAGATGACTCTCAAATCATCTTCTCCCTCTCTGCAGTGAGAACAAATGGGCAGTCCCCTCTTCAATTTGGCCTGAGAAAAATTGCATCATGGATGCAGTTGAATTGTCTCAAGTTAAATGGGGGGAAAACGGAGGTGCTCATCCTTGGTAAAGACAAGGATCTTTGGAGCCCACAACATTGGCCATGTGAGATGGGTGTCTTGCCTCAGCCCGCCTGCCAAGTTCGTAACCTGGGCTTTACCATCGATGACTCGTTATCAATGCACGCCCAGGTGGTGAAGGTAGCTGCCACTTGTTTTTCCATCCTCAAGTGGCTCAAGAAGATCATTTGGATGCTACCAGAGTCCACCAAAAGAACGGTAGTCCAAGCTCTAATTACATCAAGACTGGACTATGGCAACGTTCTTTATCTCGGCGCTAACAAAGAGGTGACACGCAAGCTGCAGATGGTCCAAAACTCCGCAGCCCGACTTCTCCTCCAATTGCCTAGGACCGCCTCTGTTTCCAACCATTTGCGAGACTTGCACTGGCTCAGGGTGGAAAATTGAATTCGATTTAAAGCTCTGACCTATATGTTTAAGATCAAAACTGGAACTGCACCACACTACTTACGTTCCCTAGCCAAACTGTATGTCCCGTCCCGCTGCCTACGTTCATCCTCTCAGGGAAGGTTCTCCGTTCCCAGATTTAGGCTTTCTCGAATGGGTGGGCGCTCTTTTTCTTTCCTTGGTCCTTCACTCTGGAATGCCCTTCCCACTGCCATCCGGAACGAAACAGTCTACGTTCAATTTCGTAAAGCACTAAAGACCTGGCTCTTTAACAAATGATTTCGCTACCAAATCTCAACATCTGGTCTTTGATCTGCTTGGCGCCGGGAAACCCTTTTTGGGTAGCTGTTGCGCCTTACAAATTAAATAAATAAATAAATAAATAAATAAAAAATAAAATGGCAGCCGCAACATTTCTTCTCATGTTACAGCCAGCCATCACTCATTTCAAGTTGAGTGATCACTGGACTCTCGCTAGCTTCCCATGAACCTAACTGTCCAGATGTAGAAATATTTTGAACCTTATTTTCCCAAAAACTACTGAATGGACTTACAAAGAATTACAAATAACACACTTTCTGGACCAAGATCTAGCTTTCTGACAAATATGGTATAATTCTGTTTGCCCGTTTTTGAGGTATCACTGTTTAATTTTCCCATGGAAAATTGCATGGGGAAATTTTCTTTTTGGGACTCCCCCTTTTTTCTCCATTTCCACTTGACAGATCACCCCAACATTTTCCAAGAAGGAGCTGAGGTGGGTGAACATTTTTTTGAGAATGTTTTGTGAAGATTCATTAAAAGGCTCCAATGTTATTAGCAAAGCATAAAATGCTCTTCTATAGAAACTAGATCCTAACTACAACTACACAGTGGTGACTGCCACTGTGTAATATATCAACCAAAACATATCATTGTTATAAATTGAGAATCCCATCACCAACAATACACCATATAATTACCAACCCATCCCCGAAACATAAATACCCCAACAAACAGAAAAAGGGATACTTATCTATCGCGGAGCAGCAATAAAAAGAGGAAGATGGCTGCTGCTCAAGAATGTTGATTCTTGTTAGTGTTTACTTTAAAAGTGCTGCAGATTGGAGAATTGCAGTAGCAATGAAATGATTAATGCATTCTGCTAGCTTGTGGTCTTGACATGAAATCAGCAATGCAAGCTTCGTTGTATACACAGAACATAGCGTAGGCAGCAGCAGTACTTAATTCCTCACACACAGAACAGGTATTGTACGCGCAGCACTAGTGGAGGCATCCCTACAGAAAGAGATAGAGAGGCAGAGAGAGAAACTGAGAGAGACAGAGCGTTTGGCTTGGCTGGGTTGTGTCTCTGTGTGATGAAAGAGTGCAATAATGTGTGTTGGTGTGATGATGAGAAGGTGTGTGATAGTTTGTGTTGCTGAAGTGCTCTTATGCTGCTATCATGTTGTGTATTATTATACCCGATGTTTAGTTCTTAAAAGGAAAAACAAATATTTAATTGTAACACATCTGAATTTGATGACTTTACATCTAACAGCATCTATTATGGCCACTTTTTAAAAAACAATATCAAATTGTTCATAAATGTTTGTTAAACCTGTTAATTCCAGAAATGAGAGCTCCCAAACTCATGTGAAACTCAAGCAAAATTTAGAAAGATTCTCATAAATTGTCTATATATCGGTTGATTCACTGGACAGTGTCGTTTGAAGTAAAGTAATAACTTAGGGGGTCATTAGGATAGCCCGTATGGCGGTGGCGATGCGCCCGCTATTTCCCACCGCCCGCCTCACATTTCCCCACCGCCATATTAGTATGGCGGTGGGGAGGTTTGCCGCTGGTCGACCAGTCGACCGGGCGGAAAAGGGGCTGGATATGGTGGCGGTGTCTGCTAGACACCGCCATCCATATTATCATGGGCAGCGGTGCAGGGCTTTCCATGGCGGAGACCCCGCCATGGAAAGCCAGGCAGAGTTTGCTTTCGGGGGCCCGTTGCAGGCCCCCAGGGTATTGGGGGGTGGGGGGTGCACATGGGGGGTACCTATGGTACCCCCCTGCATTGTCATGGACATGGTGGCAGGCACCTCGCGCCTGTCACCGTGTGCATGACGATGCACACAGTGCATTCCCAGCATTGTGGCAGGACGCCACAATGCTGGGAATGGAGGATGCCACCGCCACGGTGGCGGTGGCATCATGATACACACAGCGGGACCGCCGCACCTCTTGTGGGCGGTCCCTTTCCCCATTGCGATGGCGGGCGGACTGTGTCCGCCCGCCATCGTAATGACCCCCTTATTTTTTTGTAGCTATGTCCATTTTGTACTTTGAAAAGTTCTCATTATGAGTGGACTCTTCATTACGATGGGACTGGTAATAGCAGCTACCAACCTCATTGGAACTATGAGATCTATAAAGTTTTCAGTCATCTGTTTATTTTCACACTGCACAGAGAATGTGGCTGCTTTCCGTGAGCAAACGTGGGGAAAATGAGGACTTACAGGGGGAATCAGACACAGAATTACAGATTCCTCTAGCAAGTCATCATTTCTGAGGGGAACCCGAGGTTACTCCTTTTAAAGGCCTAGATTTTATTGGTTTAAGTAACTACGAAGGTGGGGAAGTTCCGGGCCATTTTCTTAAGTGTTGTATATAATAGGAATTAGTGTTCCCCAGGTTACCAGCCTTAGGAGTACAGATGATTTGGGTTGGCATTGCCAGGATTCGATATTCTTACCCGCACATGAATGAATGAATGGATGAGATGTCTCTAGAGCACACAGTTACCTCAGCGGAGGTGTCCCGGCGCTAGCAGATAGTTCAAGTGTGAGGCGAGTGGGACGGCGGCTACTGCCTGAAAAGCCAGGTCTTTAAAGCTTTCCGGAATTCAGTTTCTGATTCGAGTAGACGCAGATGGAGAGGAAGGGAGTTCCAAAGTTAAGAAGACTGCACCATGAATGGTCTGCTGCCCAGTCTCTCTTTATGATATCGTGGGATTTTAAAGAGTCGCTGATTGTTGGATCTCAAAGCATGATTTGGCTGGTACAACTGCAGCCCATAGATGTGAGCTGCAGAATTTACCTCGAGCCCTTGCATAGTCTTAGAAGGTCACAAAATTAACAATTTGTTTTTCCCTGTCCCATTCTTAGGGGTGCAGAGACAGAATATCGAGTCATAAATATCGAGTTGCACAAATATCGAGGCATAAATATCGTGGTTTTAACAAAAGTGTTTCCTTTGGAAAGAACTCTAAGGCTAATATTGTATTCGAAACCGGACGACGCCAGAAGGAACGCGTAAAGATGGTTCATAGGCTAAAAAACCCTAATTATGAAAGGGATCTCCAACATTACAACCGAGAATTTATGAGTTGCAATAGAAGTTACAAAAAACAATTCTCTTATCTGTCCCCTTCAATAATTAACGAACTATAAAAATCATCAGATCAGGGCTAACGACGCCTGTGACCCCAACAATTTTTATCCTGCCATATATACAATCTGGGTCTGTCACAGACTGTTTTAAGATATCCAGTACATTTTTAAACCTGGACTTGAATAGGAAAGACAGAGGTGTATGCCCTTGACTTCCACGTGCCCGAGATGTCCTCGTTCCCTCCTAACTGCAACAGGAGGTGGTTCTAATTGTTCCAGTTTTTAACCAGTATATGTGTGAGAGTTACAATAACTCAGGGGCCGATTCCGATCTCGGCCGGTAGGGCTCCGAATCGGATTCGGCTTTACCGGATCCGATTCGGAGCCCTATTTCCCGACCGAATCGTACGTGCGTCCGGGCGAGCGAGTACGATGCGTGCGCTCGCGAAATCTCCGACCGACTCGTTCGCAGGACCCGACCGCTCCGACCGACTCGCACGGACACGACTCGCACCGCGCAATGGAGATGTTCCCCGGCCGGGTAAGTACGATGCGCACCTCGACCGCTCCGACCGACTCGCGCAGTCCGGCTCCAAGGAGCTGTCGGAGCCGCACTTTGGGGTCCGTGTCGGACCCCCTGGAAGCGTAGGCACGCGAGTCGCACACAGGGGGGACCCATGGGTCCCCCTACACGTGCATGTACGGCGCGAACCGCATCGATGCGAACACGCTGTAGGCGGCGCCCTTGTTCGCGTCATGCCCATTGAGTCAATGGGAGCCCGTGTACGCGTCATACGACTGGCTCCCATTGACTTCAATGGGAGTCCGACCGAATCGAGTCCGATGGCATACGTGCGCATCGTACTCGTTCGGTCGGGCTGCTAGGGTCCGATTCGGTCGGGAATCTCTCCGGGTCCGGCTCGGTCGGAGAGATTTCCGGCCCGAATCGGAATCGGCCCCTCAGTCTTGATAAAGATGGTCATATAAAGTTCCCATCGAAACGCGTTGACGCTTTGCTAAAGGAACACAATCTGTGAAGAGACTGGGACCTTCGAGTACTTACTATTTACAGGGTATCGGGTCTCAGCCCTCAAATTAAGTAATCACGGATGTGGGCCAATTAATGACACAGTTCTCTTGTCTGTTGTATGTACTCTCCCTTTTTAATGTTACATGTTTTTTAATATGAAACTTACATGTTTTTTAATATGAAATTGTATGCAATTGATGTTTTTATTATGGAAATTATGTTCTAATCAAACAGAGGTATTGATAAAGCTTATGCCCCTTTTTTATAAAAAAAGATACACCTGGATAAATTTGATGAATAAAGTGATATATTTTTATGAAACAATTTTTGTCGATTTGTAAGTAATGACTTTTGGCGTGTAGTTATACTGTTCCCTCCACGAGCGATGTTAGCTTGAATGAGTGTGAGTTTGGTGTCTAGCTTGACATATAGTGAACAATTTTAGCCTTAGAGTTCTTTCCAAAGGGAACACTTTTGTTAAAATGACTGTATAGTACCCTATTCCTTTGGTATAAGGGGTCCTTCTCAATTTTATACAATAAATATCGTGGGTCAGAAATATGACAGCAAGAATATCGTGGTCAAGAATATCGATTTAAGGTAAGTAATAACGATTTTAAAAATATCGAAGTGTTTAATATCATTTGCAAAAATACAGTTGTTAAAAATATTGTTTTTATCATTGTTATGTATTTTAGTATATATTTTATATGTATGTGATGTGTGTTTTTTGTATAAGAATTGTTTGTATTTTTAATATATGTGTTACATTTTTAGTAGTTATTTCTTTTTTTATTTTGCGCTTTTAGTTCCGTATCGGGTTGTGGGTTTATAGGGGAATAGGGTGGGAAGTAATTTAATTATATTAAATTTATTAATTTATTTTTATTTGAATTTTGCGTTTTTAGTTCCGCAGGGGGTTGTGGATTTATAGGGGAATAGGGTGGGAAGTAATTTAATTATATAAAATTTATTGATTAATTTTTACTTATTAATATTTATTAATTTAATTTATTAATATTTGTTTAATTGAGATGTTGAATGTTAAATGTGTAAAGCAAATTATTATTAATTAATTAATAATTGGTTGTTAATTAATTTTAATTAATTAATTGTTAATTAATTATGGTAATTGTGTAATTCATTTTAGGTGTGTGTTGTGGTGTTTATAGGTGTAAAGGGTGGGAAGTAATTTATTTTTAATTTATGACTGAATAATTGGTTGTTAATTAATTTTAATTAATTAATTTGTGATTAATTTTGGTAATTGTGTAATTAATTTTAGGTGTGTGTTGTGGTTTTTATAGGTGTAAAGGGTGGGAAGGATGGGAAGAAATGTATTTTTAATTGACGAATTAATAATTGGTTGTTAATTAATTTTAATTAATTAATTGGTAATTAATTATGGTAATTGTGTAATTAATTTTAGGTGTGTGTTGTGGTGTTTATAGGAGTAAAGGGTGGTAAGTAATTTGTATATAATTAATTAATATATAGTTGTTAATTAATGTTAATTATTTGATATTTATTTTGGGTAATTGTTTATTTTTTTGTTTGTTTTTACTTTTAAAGGGGTAAAGGGTGGGTATTATTGAAATGTAATTATTTAATTATTAGTTGTTAATAGTAATAGTTTTAAATTTTAATATAAGTTTTAATTGTGTTTTATTATTTTATAGTTTAATTTAGGTGTGTATTGTCGATAATATAGTGTTAAAGTTTGTGTAGTTATTTAATGTTTATTAGTTTTTTTTATTAATAATATTTTTAATTGATTATTAATTATGTTAATTATGCAAATACATTTAATAAAAAATATTGAAGTGTTTTGTTATTGGTGTGGTGTTCTAGGGTAGGAAATAAAATAAATAAATTCATGTTTTAATACATTTTTTGTTTGTAAATATTTTCTAGTTTAAAATATTCTTTTTTGTAAACTTATTTATTATTTTATTTTATATAATATTTCTAGGTTTTTGTTATATGTAATTAATATTTAATATCTGTTCTTTTTATATGTTTAATATTTTTTATATGTATTTTGTAAACATTGTTTATTAATGTTTTAATTTCTTTTAATTTTTATTAAAACAATTGTTTAAGTGTTTAAGTGTGAATAGTATTTTATTTTCTCTACTATCCAATACTTTCCCTACTGTTGCATTCACTGGAGTGGGAATAGTAATTTTTACCCCTCCGCTATCCAGCACATATATATATATATATATGTATAAATTATTATGTTTGTGTTTTTATTTTTTTTAAATTAAGTTTATTTGTTATATTTTGTAAAAATGTATATTAAATGTAATTTATTTTGTTAAAATTGATATTAATATTTAATATATTTAATATATATTATTTTATTTAATATATATATATTTAAATCGATATTTTTTACATCTATATTTTTTATTCGATATTTTTGTACTTACCTGTTTAGGTATAGGAGTTGATATTTTTGTATTTTATATATTTTTTTGATGTTTAGAACATCAATATTTTTGACATCGATATTCTATCAGTGAACCATTCTTAGGGTATGTAAATTGGCGACATTTCAAGTGTTGTAGAGGAGGGGAAGAGAAAGTATTGATCTACATATACTTCCACTTACACATATTTTTATGTTGCTTCTTCTTTACCAGTAATCACTTTGGTATTAAACTGACAAAGAAAATCAAGTTGCTTCACTTGATGGAGAAGGCACACTCTCAGAATATGCTCCTTAACCTTAATGATATGTTTTAATTGTTCAAACAAAGTATTCAACATTCTTTGGTTTCCATTCACAAGTTTCATTATCCATTTCTTCTTACCCATTTCATAGGTTTTTCTCTTCATTGGGAATAGTATCACTGTTTGGAATTGAGACTGGATACCTCTTAAATTACCCAAACCCATCTTAGCCAGAAAAAGTAATTCTCCTTATGGTCTCAAAATGTTATAAGATCTGAAAGTGGCCTACAGATATTGCAACTTTGGTGGCTTCCTGTACTTAAAATGGTAACTATAGAACCTTGCATTTGAAGCATTAGAGTGGAATCAGCCAGGTGTAAATAATTGAGGGCATGACCCTTACCTGGCAGATACCTCTGACCCTCAAATCTCCTGTGCCTTAATCGCTAAAAGAGAAGCCCTCTACAAGTCATAGCTTCTGTGACTGGAAGGGTAGAACAGAGGAGTCATGTGGTCATAAAAAGGATCTACCATTCTCGCTACTCCTCAGCACCACTATAACAAGCAGAGATGGAAGTGGACTAAATTTCAGAGACTCTTTGGTGATCTGCAAAGGTAGGGCTTTCCTGGAATATGTGCTTATAACTGTGACCCAAACACAGAGGGGTCGATTCCGATTCGGGCCGGAAATTTCACCGACCGAGCCGGACCCGGAGAGATTTCCGACCGAATCGGACCCGTGCAGTCCGACCGAACGAGTACGATGCGTCCGTATGTTATCGGTCGGACTCCCATTGAAGTCAATGGGAGCCGGTCGTACAACGCGTACGCGGGCTCCCATTGACTCAATGGGTGCGAGTCGGACAAGGGCGCCCCCTACAGCGGGTACGCGGTGAAGCGATTCGCGCCGTACACGCACAGGTAGGGGGGACCCATGGGTCCCCCCTGTGTGCGACTCGCGCGGCTACGCGTACAGGGGGGTCCGACACGGACCCCCAAAGTCCGGCTCCGACAGCTCTTACGAGCCGGAGTGCGCGGCTCGGTCGGACTGCTCGCGGCGCGCATCGTACTTACCCGGCCGGGAAACGTCTCCATTGCGCGGTGCGAGTCGAGTCCGAGCGAGTCGGTCGGAGCGGTTCGAGCCGGGAGCGAGTCGGTCGGAGCGGTCGGGACGCCCGGACGAGTCGGTCGGCGATTTCGCATCGTACTCGCTCGGCCGGACCCGCGTACGGTTCGGTCGGGAAACAGGGCTCCGAATCGGATCCGGTAAAGCCGAATCCGATTCGGAGCCCTACCGGCCGAGATCGGAATCGGCCCCAGAAAGTTTCTAAAATTGTCAATGCTCCTGGGCCACTCAATATGCAAACTCTCTTCCTGGAGCTTAGACTTTTCTTCTTTCTCACTGATAGCCTGCGTATGATACCACTCTCAAGCACAGGCAGCATCAACAGGCAGCTATGGCTTTAAAGAGGAAAGACTAACTGTGTTTATTTGGCAGGGTAACTAGAACTTCTGAAAGAGCACTGCTCTGTACACCTGACAGTGGTCACTTTATCTGATGTTTACTTCACGTAGATTGAGAGTAAAATGAACGTTTGGGGATACCTCCTCTACTTCCATACTTCCCTCTGCGACCAACCTCTACTCTTAAAGAGTCAAAGATGGTGGGTCAGATGGAAGTAAAAGATAACACTCTCACGATGAAGGTTAAGATCAGGAGTGGTGCTCAGTCAATGGATCATGATGCAGAAGCTGCTGCATACCTTAGTCTCGCTCTTCTCAGATTGAACCTGCCTTGGTGACCAGTCTGCTTACCAGTTCTGCACTGATACAACAGTCAGAGGTTTGGCTGCAAGCATCACTTATGGCAGCACACTAATGACAGGACTATTTTGCACTAGGACATGTTTACCAGCAGGGGACAAAGTAATGGAGGAATTATAGAATGCTTAAGCGCGCTTCCTTTGCCCCCCTCCCTTTACATCACTCCAATATGTTGCACCCTCTAGCGGATGCACCAATAGCCATCAAAATGTAAAAAAAAAGTTGATCTCCTACAGAAGGATTGTCATATTAGAGAATGCTCATAAACTCTTTACAAGTTCATATTATTACTTTAGGTCAAAATGTGTAGTCAATAAATCAGAGCACCAATGTAGTTCTAATATAGGTACCTACTGTTAATGGGATCAGAATAATAATGGAACACTTAGCAAATCAGAATATAGACTATAATTCAAAATTGTTATGCCTGTTTCATGGCCTGTCTTCACCATTGGCTCATATCGACAGTGAGAGACATTAATGAAGGAGCAGATCCAGGATGAAGAGTCTGTTTTACAGTATATTCTATTAGAATTTCCATCCATTGCTGGGACATGACTTTACCTGGAACCCAGAGAAAAATACGCAAAGAAATAAGCATTAAGCAATGATTTAAACAGGCCTGAATTTCAGCCCTCTTTCTTGTTAATGTGTTCTTGAAGAATCTCTCAATTTTTAAAGATGTCTAAAGCTGCAACCCCGACATCAATGAGTGTCCCTATCCAGTACTAATGCTTGCTTATTATACATCACCATTGTTCCAAAAAATTTGAGGGTTGCAGCATACGAAACAAACTTAGGGGCCCATTACGATGGCGGGCGGTAAAAAAACCGCCAACCGCCATAGCCTGAAAAGACCGCCCGCCTGCAACATGTGAATACCGACGGAGCAATTATAATGACGCGAAGCAACCACCGCCCGCAGCGGAAAAAAAAAACCAGAATACCGCCCGTCCATGTCAGAGTCCAAGACAATCCGTCCACCACGGACGCAATACCGCCCAAAAACTCCAAATACGACCGCGCGGACGGACTACACACCGGCCGTCAAATTATGATCCCCCCGACATGAGGGCGGGAAACCAACACATTTCCCGCCCGCAACGGTGAACAACAGAAATGAATAACTGACAAGGCGGAAGGCCTGGCGGCCAGGTCCGTGCACGGAAATCAGTGGCGGCACAAACAAATACACACAACACGGCCAACAAGTCCACACAGTAAACAACGCCAAAATACCCAGACACAGAACCCATCCCAAAGACACATCCCCCTGCCAAAAAATATAATTAGAATAAATCCCAGGACACCACGCCCAACACACCTGAAAACGACAGACCATCATGACACACCCACATAGGTGAGTACAAAAGCAGCCCCCTCACAGACCACAAACCCTTGCACCACGACAAAGCCAACACCACAGCAGAGAACACGGAGAGCCACAGAGGAAAGCAGTATACCACACGCACGCACACATCACATCCATCACCACAACCACCACCACCACCTAAACACCGGCACCACAAACCCCCTGCACATCACACACCAAACACACCACACCAGCACCACAAAAACTACACTACGCACCATGGCAACACAACGAATGCCCAAGTTCACTGCCACAGAGTTGACGGTCATGGTCGACGAGGTCATCAAGGTGTACCCACAAATCTATGGGAACCACGTCCAACAGACACCAGTAGCCACCAGAAACAGGATGTGGATAAGGATCGTAGACCAGGTGAATGCAGTTGGGAACGTGCCACGCAACCGGGGGGAAATAACCAAGAGGTGGCAGGACATGAAAAGCGTGGTCAGGAAGAAGGAGGCCAAGAACCGTGAGCTGGCTGACAGGACTGGTAGCGGAACTCCCGCGCCATTCAAGACCTTCAAGGCGTGGGAGGAGAAGGTGCGAGGCATACTACATCCGGAGAGTCTCATCGGAATACCAGGGGGATTGGAGGCTGGTAAGTACAAACAAATGTATACCAGCACACCGCCATGTACAGTCATGCACTAACACAATGCCATAGCTCCGAGGGCCGAACACCCCCATGTCCAGTACACAATTCACAAGACATCCCTCACATATGCAACAGACACTCACACACACTCAGCCCATAGGCACCAGCAAAGAAAACCATGGGGGCATGTGTACAGTCAGCCAGCACCACAACTCCCACCAGCTCCCCTTGTACCCCAGATGCGCCGGAAGGAGCGCTCCCCACACCCACACCCATGTGGCAGCCATAGCTGCACAAACCAACAAGTAACAGGTAAGCAGCCTTACCACAAGGCCCGTGTATCGGAGGGGGACTGCAGAAGTACCCCCCACCAGGCCCCCACTCCTACAGTGCAGCAAGATGGAGCACTCCCCACACCCATGTGTCAGCCATTGCAGTGCACACCTACACCCGACAGGTAGATATGTTACCCTACATGGAGGGCTGTCTGTGGATGGTAAACCATCACCACGACTCACAACACGGCCCCCACACCCACAGACCAGCAAGATGGAGCACCCCTCCCTCTCATAACCATGTGGCAGCCATTGCATTTCTCCCTCAAAACCAACAATTAGGTAGACTACTGTACAGGGCGGGGTGTCTGTAGGCATGAGGACTGTACTACGACTAACATGTGGGACATGTCACTTAGCAGAGGAACAGGTAGCACTGCTCCCTGTCACACACATGTGACCAATGTGCACCCGGACATCAATTACAGAGTCATAGCCCACATGAGCCATCTCAAATGCAGTAACACGTAAGGAGTCACGTCTGCATGCACAAGTCTAACTGGAGTACTGACCCACATGGCGTGCACTGTGCCAGTCATCACACACATCAGCAACACCATCCAAGTCTTGTCCATGTAGTCGTGTCTGCTTCTACCCTTGACATAGCACAACATCACCCATGTAAGTCTATCTTGTCCAAATGAAACATAGTGGAACCCCAGTAATGTCACATACACCACTGGACCCATGAACCACACAGCTACACAATGCACATTCAAAATCTCATCTATCTCATCATCCAGCCCCAGTGTCATGAAAGGTATAACATCTAAACAGTTGCCCCATAGACAGTAGTACAGCAATGAGTCCTGCCGATGACCAATAATGTGTCTGCTGTGTCTGAAGCGCTCGTCACACTGTGAGTAACAACATACAAAATGTAGTCAACACCCCAAGAGCACTGCATTGCTGCACATGGGTGAGAGTAGCACGCACACCAAGGAATTGTACCATCTGCAATATGTCGTGTGGCATACAACCATTACTCACTCACTACAATGCTTGCTGTGGAATGCCCTTAAATGACAACAGTGAGCAGATATGCTGGCTAAGTCAGACATACACACACCTTTGTCTCTGTAGTGTCGTGTGGCCAAAACACATGTCCCCTTCTGCACCCATATGTCACAGTATGTACCACAGTACCATATTTCAACACCAAAGCGTTCATGGGGCAATACCCCTTTTGTCATCTGCGTTTCCAAGCGTTGCATGTGAACCCCAAAAACATATATCAACACCAAAGCGTTCATGGGGCGATACCCCTTTTGCCATCTGCGTATCCAAGCGTCGCATTTGAACCCCAAAAACATATTTCAACACTAAACCGTCCATGGGGCTGTACCCCGTTCCCACCAAAGCCACAAAATGTAGGGGTACTGCAACACACACCAATTGGCATTTCAAATCCGTCCCATGCCAGATGCACCCATCACACTATTCCATTGCCTTGATCACGCACACACATTGTAGAGACATACACACGCATCCGGCAAATCAGTGCACAACTGTGCACAAACTGTGCATGTCAGACATCTAACACAAACCTTGCAAGGTGCAACACAATAACTTTTCGTCTCCGCCCCACAGGTGAAGAACAGCATGATGCTGCGGATGGAGATACCAGCCATCACAGCCAGTCCACAAGCCCCCCACACGGACTCACGGATATGGAAAGCCTGGACACCTCTACGGACGAGGACTCCCAACCTGGCACATCTGGTGTGGCAGGGCGCAACAGCTCCCCAGGACCCCTCCTACCCACCAACCCATCTCCCAGGGCTGGTGACCAGTCCCAAGCCCCTGCTGCCACGGTCATTGCGGCCAACACCACCGCCGCAACCACCACCACCACCACCATCACCACCACCAGGGCCTCCCTGACCACTCAGCCATCCCAAGAGGTGGCACAAACCTCCACATCTACCCTGGAAGCCAGGAGGAGGCCCTGGGTGACCAATGTGGCGAGTGGGCAGGTCAGTGGCAGCAGTCCAGGTGGAAGGAGCAGGGTCAGGCCAAGGCCAACAGAGCCTGGGAGCCAAGCCCTGCCGCAAATAGCCAGAGTCCTTGGGGCCTATGAAGAGGCCCAGGGACAATGGGCCAGGTCAGCTTCCGACACGAGGGAAGTCCTTGGGGTGTTGAGGTCCATGGACACCCACATGGGCCAACTTGTGGACCTCATGGGCCAGCTAGTGGTGGAGGTGAGGGCCCACTCAAGGCCAACCACACCACCTACGCCACCACCTGCTGGGGCGCAGGGACGTGCAACATCCAGTTCCCCTGCGTCCACAGCGAGTGGGCAATCCTCAGCCACCACCAGCAGCCCACAAACACAACCCCCTCCTCTCAAACGTGGAAGGGGCCGTCCGAAGAGGAAACAGATGTCCAGGGAGGACTTCGCACGCTCCAAACGCCAGTGAGTCAGCCAGCCATGGTGGCCACCCCCTGCATTCACTTGGACTACCATCCTACCCCACACTGCCAGTCGAGTGGCAAATGTCTGTTGGACTGCGGACCCAGGACAACATGGGTACACCTTGACCATCACGCGGACAGGACCGTCAACTCATTGTACAGCATGCACCACCTTCTTGATCACCTTTCCCACTATCACCTGTCACCTTTAAAATAAATACACCTGTATCACATCCTATGTCATCTGCTATGTTTATTATCAATGGTGCACAAACGTCAGCATGTTCAGAAATTCATCTGTAGTGTGTTCTGTCGATAGGCCAGGAGAGGCTGTAGGGACCTAGGGGTGACAAACAGAACAAGAGTACATTCAATGAGTGTGTCACACACTCATCACACAGTACTTGTCATCAAGTTTAAGCAATGTACACACATCTCACAGAGCAACAGGGCACAATGCTACAGCCACTGTCAGTGGCATACTACCCTGGACATGGACCATTGCCACACAGCACTCAGTGAACAATAGGCCGCCCTGACAATGCACACATACACCTACACAACTACAGCGACATCAGCCGTCGTATATGGTCACTCACCGTCAAGTGAAGTAGCGGGCGATGAGCTGCTGACGCTCATTCACTGCTTCCTCCTCTCCACTGTCCTCGTCACTGGACACGGCTTGGCCTGCAGGCGGGGGCCCTGGCTGATCACCGTCATCCACTATCAGGGGGATCTGCCTGCGAATCGCAAGATTGTGCAGCATGCAGCATGCCACAACTATCTGGCACACCTTCTGTGGGGAGTATGCCAGTGCACCCCCGGTGCGGTCCAGGCATCTGAATCTGGACTTCAGGAGACCAAAAGTCCGCTCCACCACACGTCTGGTCCTCCCATGTGCCTCATTGTATCTGACATCAGCTGGTGTATGAAGAGTGCATAGTGGACTTAACAGCCAAGGCCCATTAGGATATGCAGAGTCACCAACAATCCATGCACGGTCCGGTTGCAGATTGGTCATCAGACGTGGGAGGATGCTGTGGCGCATGATGTGCGAGTCATGGGTGGAACCGGGAAACTTCGCACACACGTGTGTGATTATCATGTCCGCCAGGCACACCACTTGCACATTCAGGGAGTGGAAATGTTTCCGGTTACGAAAGATGTGCTCCATGGCCTGTGGTGCAACAAGGCCAACATGGGTGCAATCAATTGCACCAACAACCTGGGGGATGCGTCCAAGTGCATAGAAAGCACCCTTCACCGCAGGCAAATCACGAGCCCTGGGGAATCGGATGTACCGGTTCCTGTACAGCATCATAGCTGACAGGACATCCCGTAGCACCTTGCTGAACATGGGCTGGGACATCCCACCTCCACTGCCCACCGTGTGTTGGAATGAACCGGTTGCGAAGAAATGCAGTGCAGCCATCACCTTAGCCGTGGGGGTGAATGCTGTAGGATACACCCTGCGAGGACGAAGGTGGGGTTCCAACATGGCACATAGGCGATGCAGGGTGAGCCGGTCCAGACGGAACTTCCTTATGACCTCCACATCCTCCATGTCTGCCAGCAATTGGTAGGGGCGATGTATGTTTGGTCTCCTCCTAGGACAGATGGAAGTGGACACATGTCAATGCAATACACCACATGGTATTTACACATACACAAAACAAAGATCACTGACAAAGCAATAGTATCACCGAACAGCTGACAAGTAGGGACAGCACAGCAACATTACTCTTACACAGGTCCCCTTACCAATAGCAAGGACCACTGACACATACCATTGCTATGAGCATGCACATGGGGATTATGGCCATATTAGCTTGATAGGCATGATGATGTATTCAGACTGCATTTGTGGGTAGCGGCAACACCACAGCAATATACCTAGCTGCTGTGCCTGACACCGCTTCCGAGGCTGGGTGAGTATGGCACACACCAATAACACAACGTACACAGGCTGAGCGGTACACCAATCGCAGCAGCTTGGACACACAGAAACAGCCCCAAGGGGGCTATATCAGTGTGGGAGGGTGACAGGCATTACCACAGCTTCCAGGGACTGCTGACTGCCACCCCTCAACAACACCTGCTGCTGCTGCCACCTGTCCACCTTAATGTCGACGACTCTGATGATATGTCCAGGTCCACTCACCAGCGAGGAGCTGCAGTTCCTGGATTCCGAGCTCCACGCACACTGCCCAAGGCGAATACCGGCAAAAGTCATGTGTGTGTAAGACAACTACAGTGTGTGTGGGAGTGCATGTGGGGGACACACATGTCGTTCATCCGCAGCACTATGAGTCTGAGCCTGTGGGGTTCCAACATGCACCGCTTACCATGCTAACTACAGGTGGAAGGGGTATGTAGGCTCTCTGGTGTTTCCCCATGCATGTCCCTCCCGAGTGGTGGTACATGGCATTTTCATGTCAGACACCCAGTGACGCAGACACTTGGCAATGCATGATTCTGGGCAGCTATTGCTTGTGTGAATGGCTGGCTGGCTCCCTGCTGGCCTTCTCAGTCTCGGCAGACCTGGGCTGCACATTGACCGCCCAATCCTAGAAGGAAACTACACTGACTGTACAGTGGGTTACATGTGTCATTATTTCACAACTCTCAGGAAATGCGCTAACTCAGCCCTGTCGATTGAACACTCCAGGCCTTGTGATAGGGATGTGTGTGAGAGAGGGTGGCACTGAATGTGACCTCCATTGCGGGGTGAGCCATTCACAGGGCGAGTACGTTGAGGGCTGCGCAGTGTTGGACACAGTGAGTCCACCCACAAAGATGTGTAGCCTTGTGAGCTATGTGTCCGTCTACCTGACAATGGACAGTAGATGTGGGCAGACTACACATTGCTCAAAGTGCTGGAATCCTGAATTGAATGGGATGGACAGGTACTGTGTACACACTCCCACCAGCATGCATTCACGTGTGGTGTACACATGCTGTTATGCCATGTCCCATACCGTCTTGGCTCTGTTACACGTCTCTGATCATTTAGGATGGGTCAGCATCATGCCACTGTTATTGGTGGATGTGGGTGATGCTGAGAAGAATATGTGTGATATTCCAACCCTCATGTGTACCATCCCTGCAGTTGGAAGTCCACCAGCCCAAGGCCTTGTGATGAGCCATTGCATCCAAGTTGATGCTTCTGTGTCTGTGTAACCGACAGTGCAGCCAATCCCACGAAGAGGGTGACGTCATCTGCCGGATGTGTGACCATGTTGCGGTGACTAATCGGGGGATGCTCCCTCGTATTGTCAGGTTGGCACGGCGCTGCATTTCACCACTAATGGTCTGCTTTTTGACAGTCACACAGCCTGTGGCGGATGCACGTTTGTAGGGGCATCAGCAGCAGGCAGGTGTACAGTACTGTGGGATTGTGTCTTTTGCTGCGAGAGGCAGCATGTGTTCACAGCCTACCCATGTTCTGGGTAATGTGATGTTAGTTGTGTGATGCAGTGGGTTGTGAGTGTACTCTGTGCTGGGTGCATCTTACATGCATATGCGATTCCTGAGGGTCAAGATGTAATTTGGGCACTCTACATAGTCAATGCGTTCAGAGTCGTAGGCCTCAGGAACAGCCTGTAGTCAGCTGGAGTGGCAATTTACATGTATGTTTGTGGCACTGTGCATACTCTGATTTCGTCCTAAACACATGTGTGCGATGCCTCACCTCATATTCCTGATACTCACACATCCGGCACACTGTGCAACAGTAGTTGTGCTCGTGCGATGGACAGTTGTCTGGTATGGGCTCATAACCATTGTGGACTGTCATGTTGCAGTCAGTGTGTGTGGTGACACATTCTGCTCCATGCAGGTATGTCCTTGGCCTAATTATGTAGTGGTCATCCTTAACACCATCAGGAGAGTGGGTGTGTACACAGCGATGAGTGGCTATGGCCGCAGGGTGACAGTCCGGGTGTTGTTCCATGTGCACAACACATGTGTCACTTATTGGCGGGTTCATTACCTGTACGCCAGCCATTACGTGTTGATTGTGGTTGCTGTATACATTTGCACAGGTATCATGCAACATGTGCACTTGGGAATGTTCTGTGCTGGCTCCCTTGCACATGTCTGTGGATTTGATGCCAAATGAGTGAGGCCACCTCGCTCTCCCTCATGTGTCATCTACCATGTGTGCTGAGGGACAGGAGACGGTCAACAGTGGTGAGGCATCGGATGGTGCAGCTGCACAAGAGCTGGGAGAGACTAATGTGACCGGCGCATCGGAGGGGCAGACGTGTGCTGGATGAATCACAGGCCCATACGACAATTGCTGCGTCATCTGAGTACAGAGGTCATGTATCCATGTTTGCTAGCACAGGGGACGTGCACTGTAGCTCCTCTGCAGCCACGCAGAGGCCAATGCCCGCCCTCCCAACTACTTCCTCTGGTGCAACACGTGTCGGCACAAGGATGAAGGATAGAGTGTCTTTCACACCAGGCACACCTGGCCCCTGCGACCCCTGCTGCACTCAGTGCCGGGTCTGTTGAGCATGTGCGGCATCTGTGCGTGGGTCAGACAGCTCTCCTTAATGACTTCATTGCCCATGCCAACACCTTTCCGCAGTTGACATAGTTCATGGAGGGCCTACATTAACGCGTGGGTGGGCTACACCAGTCTGTCCAATAGTTGTCCCCCCAGTCAAGGTGGTCCTTGAACTGAGTCACTGTCAGGCTGACATTCCTGACCTTCCCCCACCCCCGGAAAGTGGCGCATCTGACAACAGCAGGGCACGAGTCCTGTCAGAAGAGGTGGTGGCACGCAGACGTCATGACAGGTAGTGACGTCACGGAAGATGGCTTGCACCATCAGACTCATTGCCTCCCCTCGCTCACCCCACTGATGCGATTGCATCATAGGAGCACGCGCGTGAGCAGCAGCTCCAATCTCACCCCAGAGAGGCCAAAGAGTGAATGTGTGGCTCCATTCGCTCCAGTCACCGAGCTCACGGTAAAATAGGTGGTGGGACACCGTACAGCCGCATGGTACCCCGACTCGTGCCCTGGACAACAGTGACAAAGCATGGCTGTCTCCGGAGTCCGGATACACCACATGCAACACACAGTAGCTGTAGCTGCCCTAGCGGGCCATGCCGCAAACTCCATCCCAGACGACATGTAGACACACCCCGGCGCGCAATGTCATAGCATCCGCTGCCATTGGCAAGGGACCCATGGTGTGTGATATGGGCCTCATGGTGAAGAGCCTCCGAGCCATCCACCTCCAACGGGTGTCATGCAACTCACACACTTCGCTAAAACATTAGGTAGCTTTGCCTGCACACCAGGGCTCGAGTCCGGGTACCATGCGGGTGTACGGCGTCCCACCACTTATTTTACCGTGAGCTCGGTGACTGGAGCGAATGGAGCCACACATTCACTCTTTGGCCTCTCTGGGGTGAGATTGGAGCTGCTGCTCACGCGCGTGCTCCTATGATGCAATCGCATCAGTGGGGTGAGCGAGGGGAGGCAATGAGTCTGATGGTGCAAGCCATGTTCCGTGACGTCACTACCTGTCATGACGTCTGCGTCCCCCCACGTCTTGTTCGGGACTTGTGCCCTGCTGCACACTGAGAAAGTATTGCCTGCGAGATGTGACCAGGAGCAGGGTGCCATGACCTCCCACCCACCAAGCTCCACTGCCATCCCATGCCCTGGGTAGCCTGTGCAGGTGGACGATGTAGGGGTACACCTGAAGGCCAGGGTGTAAATGTCTCGGCAAGGGCCTGGCTGACGCACAGCAGTATCCAGCATGTCCCCAGAGGGAGGGCCAACGTCCACACCTGATGCAGCATAGATCGTGTGCCCGCCTGTTGTGCACACACTAGTCCACATTCATCCCCAGACAGCTGGTCTTTCCACATACCCAGAACAGTGGTAATCTACCCCGCCGGGTTCGTCCCCACACAGTCTGTATCGACACTGCATGTGTGCACCCACCCATGCCACAGACCCACCTGTGCCAAGAAGCCCTCCCGCTTCACATGCCACATGTGTGTATTCCACAGTTGAGCTTCTCTCTCAGGGGCGGCCCTCCAACTGTCCCGTAGCATACAGACTGCACCCAGTCGGACTGGCATCCTGTTTGAATGTTAGGCACCCTCACACAACTACCTGTGCCACAGTGGTGGCTGTGCTGGCTATCGTGACTGCCATGGCAGTGTTGCTGTCCATGGCAGGGTACACTCACACACAATGCATACGTAGCTTTTCGTATCAGTACTCTGCACATCGGACTGGCCACTGTCCCTGGTGTTGTACATTGTTGACGCCTGTCTATGTATTCTGTGACTGGATGCTGTTGTTCCTGTAGTGGGTTGTGTCTGTGTAGTTGCTGTTTGCAGTTGTTACTGTGTGTGCATAGTTAAGTGAGGCACATGCCGTGAATGGTGCCTCAACAATTGCAATGTCTGGTCTCACATTCCTATGTGTATAATACGTGGCTGGGACTTCACTTCTTTCAGACTCTGCTACTTGTGTGTGTGATGAAGGCGTGTGTCTGTAACACGGATTGTCTGCATGTATTTGGTGGTATTTCTGTGTTAATGTATACGTGTCATGTTTGCGTGCATGCAAAGCACAGGGTGTGTGTCTAGCCACAGGATGACAGGTAGCATGTGCAGAGTGTGCGGGTATGTGTGAGCTTACTTTCTGGCTGGCCAGCAGTGTAGGTGTATGTGTATCTTGTGATGAACATCGAGCCTGGGCACATGGCTTACTTTCAATGTGTGCATTTGGGAGGTGTAGGTGTGGTGTGTGTGGTGTGACTTTGGGGTAGTGTTGGTGTGTGTGTGCGCTCTGGCAATGTCGACTACACACATGTGTTACCCATGGGCATGGTCAGTGTTTGTATCCTTGTTTGGGTCTGTTAATGTGAGCACATGTGTGTATTGTCTGTTGCACAGTGTGTGGGTGTGTCCTTGCAGTTCAGGATGACTCCTACTTGATATGTATTGGCCATTGTGGGTCTGCAGGGTGTGTGAATGTGAAGGTTGTGCCTTGTTCAATTGAGCATGTATGTACATTTTGGCGGTTCGTACTCACTGTGCAGCCCTGCCCACCCACACTGATATCGTGTGTGTTTTGGCATGCATTGATGTGGCGTGCTACTGGCGTGGCTCCTATATTTGCTTGTTGAGTGTGATGTCAGACTGTGAAGGTGATTGTACACATATGTAGGACTGTGCTTTGTAGTGACCAGGCCGTCAGTGTTGATGTGATGATCTGTTGGGCCACGTCAGACTCTGACATGCCAAGGCCCACGACCTGTGGTATTTTACTGGGTCCACAGTGGCAGCAACTCATATGCATTGACATCCAATGTCACTTGACTACATGGTAATCTCACGAGTCCTGTGTACTTCACACACTCTCATCCTCTCTCATTCGTACTTGTCTACGATCAATAATTCTTCAGAGTCAGATATTATCTTTAAGGCATGTATTTGAGCTTACTTCCTCTGTGATGCAGGATGTGGACACTACTGGCAGCGTAATGCATGTGGAGGATATACTTAGAATGATTACACATACAAAAGGGGGTACAGGTAGATGTGATAAGTCGTTAATTGTGGAAATAAGGCTTCAGAGTTAAGAATGCCCTGCCCTTGCTATGCTACAGTACATTAGCTCATTACTGAGGTGCCCTAGGCTGTGACACAGACAGTATTGGTTTACCCTACCAGACAGCTTGACATCATAAGCACAGTACATCTAAGTCCCATGGTACAGGTTTACGACAATAGTGACTCCGACACACCTGCGTCAGAGGTGACATCAGAGCATGAGCCTACATGCATGCAGCATAGTCTCACATGTTGTTGCGATATGGTGGCTACTGAACATGACTCAATGCCCGGGGACATGTTGTAGGGTGTTGCATTTGTTGTCCATGAAAATGTCCTGGCACGGAAGTTCAGAAGAAGGTGAGATGACAGTTCTCAAGTTATTCAGCAGACAGATAAGTGTGCACTTACAGGAGCATGTGTTCAGGTGCGCGGCATGCATATTGTAGCATTGTGGTTCATGCAATGTTGGCCATGTGGTCACTGTACACAGGTCCCATTCCTCAGCCTCCCGTGTTCATGCAGGGACACGGGATATGGTGATGGACAGGGTGCATGTCCCGGAAATGTCAGGTGTCATGACGGTGGAGTTGATGGTAAGGTGTTTGTTTCCGAGTGCATGGTATAGTTGTTGCACAGCTAACTGGCCACTGCGTGCGGACGCCAAGCATAGGTACGGTGTGGCACATGAATGTTCAATTGTGGGTATTGATTTGGGGACCCATGAATTGACAGGTTGTCAGGTATGAGATACCTTCCTGCAGAGCATCCCTCGCATTGGTGGTATTTATGGTTGACATCCAATGAAGCTGATGGTGGGTTGCAACGTGTTCCTCGTAAGTTGTCCCTTGTAGAATCCTGATGGGACATGTCGGGTGACATTCGATGAAACTGTAATCCAGCATACGTTGTGCGGAGGCACACTGGTCCCATTGCAGTGTGTGTCCTATTGCAGCCACAAACGCCATGCCCCCATACACTGAACAGTTCCTGTCGTGGGCATCCAGGGGTGAGAACAGGTGTACCAGGTCCCCAATTGGACATGCCGGGTTGGAGAGACATAAATCCACAGGCCAGTGGTACGGGCACCTCCGACAGTAGAAAACGGGGATGACGCAGCTGAACATTTCAATGCGGTAAGTTACTCGATAAATTACATTCAGCATAGCCAGATTTGCACAGCCCACTATCTGTAGCAAGCTATTGCTGTACAGCTGCATCTGTCTGGCGTAGGTGTATAGTACTGGTGCACCGTCCATTTTGCTGCAGGGTGCTGTGATGGCGTGCTCCGGCTGCCTGGGCTGTCTGCTGAGTGCAACCTCCGACGATGCTGGGTGTTCTTGTATGGATGTTAGGCGGCAGGACTTTGGGTATGGCTTGGGAGGTGGACACGGGCCCTCATCCCACATGCTCCTATGAATGGTCAAGGCCAGTGGTGTCTGACTCTTTCCTGATTACTTGCATTTGAGCCACAAGGAGCAGTGGTATAATTGTATTTTGTGGTTTTATCTTTCTTTCATGTTCGACGTTATCTGCCAGTGGAAGGTTGACTCAGCATGGCTATGTTTGGGTTGTGGTTGTTACAATGGCTCCGTTCTCCTGCAGGATATGTTGCAATGTGATTTGGGTGTGGGAATGAAAGGACATTCACTGCTATCTGCTCTCCCGTGTGTGGGTGGGTCACTTCTTTTCCGCTGTACATTGGGACTTGTGTGTGGGCGTAGTGATTGTGAACACCTGTTCTCAGGCAGCAGGGTTTCTCTGTTTTGTACATTGCATGGCTTGTTATTGCGTGCAGGATGGTATAGGTATTGATTGTTGTGACTGGCGTGCCTTTTGCGGTCAATGTCCATTGTTTGTGCTGTTCTGTAGCAGCTGCTGTGTGCTTCTCCATGCTTTGCACACAGGTGTGTGTCCTCTTTCGACGTCACTTTGCTCCCCTGTTCGGCACACTTGTGTGACTACGTTTTGGCAACTGTGAGTTGTCGGTTGTGGTCATGTTTACGCAGGGGGACCACGTGACATGTGCCTTCAGGGTGGGGCTGGTGTGTGTGGTGTGTTGTTGTGACCCTGAGGTGTTTGTGTGCAGCCCATGCGTGGCGCTGTCGTTGGCCTCTGCGTTGTGCGCATGTGCGTCATCGCCGGGGCGCTGCGGTGCCGTGACGGGGACGTCACCTCCTGGTCCGGGGTCGTGGGTGCCCAGGATGTTGCGGGTTGATTATATTTTACAGGTGGGATATGTGTGGGTACAGTGTTGGATGTGTCCTGTCCCCACAGGGGTGTCTAGGGGGCCCATGTACAGTTTTTCCGCACTTGCATTGTGTGCGGTGTTTGCATGCCCTTGTTGTGTGTCTGCCTACCTGCGTCGTCGTTGCGCGTTCACTCCTAGGTGCTGCATCAGGTACAGCATTGGGATGGCCTGGAGAGCAGGATTCATGTCGGAGTAGGCCGGGTTGGTGTTTCTGTGGTCAGCAATGTGGTTTCCGCCTCCTGTCTCGTGCGGTGTCTATTTGCCGGTGAGGCTGTTTGGTTGTGTCATCGTAATTTGTACGCCGGGCGGTACGTCATTTCGTCGGACGGTGTGCCTCCGTTGGCTGGTGCCGCTACGTAAACGGGCGCACTTTGATGGCGGGCGGCGTCGCAGGCTTGCGGGCGGTATTTGCCTGACTTTTCACATCCTAATTTGGCAGGAGGGCGGGCAGTTGCTGGCGGACGGTAACTAGCGGTTTTTACCTCCGACGGCACGGCGGTAGTGTTTCCGCCCGCCATCGTAATGACCCCCTTAGCAACTTAATGCAATACTTTTCATGAGTAATGTTATATCTCAGACCAGAACTCTATGGTTGTAATGTGCTCTTGTGGTCTGGTACTGTGCAAGGAGTAGTCAGGTTTCCCATCAATCTGCCTGGCTGGCGTTGACATCTTTGTTGTAAAGGCCATTAGGCTAGGTTTTCTGCAGCTGTTTTGGAGTGTAGGAGGCAGTAGATAGATTGCACAGGTATGAAGGATGTCAAACCCGGGGGTCCTTCTTTATCTGGTATTTTGTGGAAATATCATTTTCCTGGAAAAGTAGGTGTGACTTGCTTTATATCTATGCCTACTCACGATGGTTGCCACTCCTGAGTTTGCTACTTGATATTCCCAATCCCATACGGTGCTACTTTTTTTTCCTGTGGCATTATTTAAAGGATAGATATTATATAAGGAGGCTTTGACATGAGAAGGATATAGCACAACACATTAATTCCCTTGAGTTATCATCAATTTCATTGCCCTGTCAGTCACCATTTGTTCCTGATTTTTGGTTCTCTTTTTCTGTAACAAGATTCTCTCATTTGGAAAATCTCTTCTGTGTTCTTTGTCAATCCTGATTTTAGAGGGATGTGGTACCTTGCTTTTCAACCTCAACATCAACATCAACTACCAGAATTACCCAAATTGCTAAGGAGGTTTGTAGGCACTCTGTGACTTTTTACCCAAACTGAGACTCTCTTAAGGAGAAGCTTGACACCTTTTTCATATATATTACTATACAAGGAGGCATTGTGACTACTGGAAAGTCACAGTATCTTTGAGCAATCAAGAAGGAAGCTTGTGTCAAGCCCTTGATAGATTATTCGTCTTAAGAATTCAGCCTTAACCAGACCTTAAATTTGTCTACTGATGGGATGGGATGGGAATGTCCCTTGCTTGGTGTACAGTTATGTTGGTTGCCCTGAATGACCAACTGCAAGTATCTAGTATCCCAGTGCTGACGCAAATTTTAGTTTTTACATAATGCTTTCTTAAAAATACAATGTGCAGAATGTACATTTACAAACTTGGGGGCATATTTACAAGGGAAGTGGTGGAGTGAAGCGTACCTGGCTTAACGCCTCACTTCGCCACTTCAGAAATGCAGGGCTGCACCATATTTACAAGAATATGGTGCAGCCCTGCGTTTCCCCCTACGGTGGTGCTACACTTAGCAGCCTAGCACCTGCGCAGGCACCCTTGCACCATAGTGCACAGGTGTCTGCGTGCAGGGGAAGATTGTTTAGTACAGGAAGGTCCCCCTTCCTGCACATAAATAATCTTGAAATGCCGTTTTGTAACTTCTATGTGTGCTACTTAATGCAGCACACATAGAAGTTGCAAAACGGCATTTAAAAAAAATTATTGTTTATGTGCAGGAAGGGGGACCTTCCTGTACATAAACAATCATTGGCCTTTTGCTGTTTTCATGTGTGCTGCATAACGTAGCACACATGATAACAGCAAAAACGAGGAGAAATCTAACATTTCTCCTCGTTGCGCCAGGGTAAGACCAGGTTTGCACTGGTCTTAATTCTGGTGCTGCCTTCTATTTACGCCTCCCTTGTAAATAGGGGGCAGCATCAGAATCAATGGGTGTTGCGGTGGAATGCCCACTGCAACAACCATTGCCCTCCCCTTTCACGCTAAGCATAGCTTGAAAGGGGGCCTTATTTACAAGGCAGCGTTAAGCCACGTTAAGTGGCTTAACGCTGCCTTGTAAATAAGGCGAAGCCCCTATCGCCACAGGAACGTCGTAAAAAGTGACATTCCTGTGGTGATAGAGGCTTGTAAGTATGCCCCAAAGTGTGTTAAATGTAAAACTTTGTAGTAGGCAACCATACAAACAAGCATTGGCATAGCCAATAGGTCTCGCTTTTGGGACCTTATAAGTATTTAGTTATGCAGCACAATATCCTTGGTGCAATAACATCAACTGTTGCATGTCTAAAAACTTATAAGGTCCCAAAGGCAGACCTATTGACTATGCCAATGCTTGTTTTTAGAGGCCTGGCATGCAGTTTTAAATGTAGGCTGGTAAGAAAGGTGCCAACCCGAGGGGCAAGGTCTAGAGAGAAATAAGATAGGAAGAGAGGTGAGTTATAATGAGATAGCACAAATAGAAAGGTGAAGCACAGAATGACAGGTCAGGTAAACAAAGTAGCGAGGCAGGTAGAGCCGGTGGGATGAAAAATAGAAAGATATGAGAAGTAGAGAAAAAGAGGTGCAGATGAGGTAGAGTGATGAGGCTAATACAGAGTAAGTGCGAGGGAGAAGTAGAGAATGGTGAAATAGGGAGAGAGAGAGACAGAGGTAAGACAGATGTATTAAACGAGCGAGACATTGGAAGCAGAGAGAGTGAACGGAAACAGTGAAGGAGATAGAAAGAAAGATGAAAGCAAAGGGAGTGATAGATGGAAGAGGATAGTGGAAGAGGTAGGGAGAGCATTGTAGAGAGAAAGAAATAAAATAATGGGAAAGGCGAGGGAAAGAGGACATCAATAAAAAGAGAGACATAGAAGGCCAATAGGTGATGTAAATTGAGAGTCTAGATAGTGTATGAGAGGTGGGAAGAGAGAGATGAGGCAGTGAGTTGTGAGGCAGAGAGAGAAATGAAAGAGAGAATGGTGAGGTAGAAAGAGGCATGCGAGAGGTAGAGAAAGGTAAGGTATAGATGGCAAAAATGATAGAAAGGGTAAGATAAAGAGATGAAATTAAGAGGGAGGGGAAGTAAATGGAAGAGAAATGAAGGGGGATGAGATGTAAACAGAGCAGCAAGATGCAGAAAGAAGAGAAAGTAGAGAGAGAGAGAGAGAGGCACTTGAGGAGAAGAGAGGGGCAGAGAGCTGACCGAGAGCTAGAGATCTAGAGGTAGGATCGGAGAGAGGTGGCAAGTTGAGGTCATGACAGGTAAGTGCTGTGGGGCACTGAGGTTTATTGAAAGAGAGGTGTGACGTACAGAGAGAGAAGACAAGGACTGGAGAAAGTGTCCACACTGAACTAGAGGTTGGTGATCACCCTAAATATATTTATTAAAATAAAGCATTAAGAGAGTGCACTTTTACGGATTTCAGAGTGTGCACCATCTTGCATTGAAGATGACAAAAGAAGCCATTTTGGCACAATAAACACATCCAGCATCAGTGCTGTTGGTGCTAGCTGAGGCAGTGGAACACTTGATGAGCTCTTTGAAAACGATGACATGTCCTCTGCTGGGTCTGTTAATTCTGTCCTGTCTTATAACCTTGTGCCTGGGGAATAGGTGTGGTAATGTCGATAGAATCAGCCAGGTTTCTGTGAGGAAGAGCAGTTTCAATGTGTGGTCGTGCAGCAGGTCCCATATTTCAGTAGCGTGTTTATTGAGGGAGGTGTTGTTGAGGAGAAGGCAGAACAGGGAGGGGTGGGGAGAGGTGTGTAGGTGTGCGTGGCCGAGGGAGAGGTGAGTGTTGTGTGCGGTGCATGTGAGGGTGGTGTGAAGGTGTGGGAAGGTGCAGGAAAAGTGTCAGGTGGAACAGGGGAAGGCACCTTCGCAGTCGACTACCGAGGTGTAGCAGCAGCACTGGAAGGTGCATTCAAGGTTCAAAGTGAGGAGAGGGAAGCAGAGACGTAGCAGTGATGGGAGTGAAAGCAAGGGGTCTGGCGCTGGGCCCGGGAGGGGTGCATACGGGCTGGGCATCCAAGCTGCGGCGGACATGAATTAGGAGCGGGGGTCTCTGGGGCAATGGGTTGGGCTAAGTAACTGGCAGGAACCGAGAAGGGAGTGCGGCATGGGAGAGGAAGCAGGGAAGGTCGCAAATTCAGGAAAAGGGCAGGAAGAAGAGCAAAAGAGTGAGAAAAAGGAAGAAGAGGAGTTAAGAGAGCAATTGAGTTCGAAACTCGAAGAGAAGAGCTGAGACTAAAAGAAGCCAAGAGCAGCAAGGATTGAGTGAAAAGGGCAGAGAAAAATGTTAAAGAATGAAAGGCAAAAGCACAGAAGATCAGCAAAGAATGAATGAGAAAGAGTGGCAGATGCCCAGCAGATCGGCACAGAATCAGTGTAAAAGTTCAAAAAGCAGCAAAGAAAGATTGCGGAATAATGAAAAAAGCACATGAAAGTAGCAGAAAGAGAATGAGAAACGTACAGAAAAGCAGCAAAGAAGGAATAAGAAGGAAGGAGTAATGCACAGTGAAGTAGCAAAGAAAGACTGAGAAATGCACATAAAAGTGACAAGTAATGAAAGAATGAGCAATGCACAGAAAACAGCAAGGAAAGGGCGAGAAGTGTTCAAACAAGCAAATGGTGCTCGCGAAAGTGATCGCGAGCAAGAATTTCGGCTGCGACCGGGAGTTGTGTGCGCGCGCGCAAAAACTAAATAAAACAAGCATTGGCCGCGCGGCCATGCGAGACGCGCTCTGTGGTGGGGGAGGGGTGAGGAGCGGGAGAGCAAGTGATGCGCGGCCGTGAAAGTGACACGGCCGCGCGGCCCCGAGAAGCGCTCTGTGGTGGGGAGGGGGAGGAGCAAGTGAGAGGAAAGACATATGGCGACTGGAGCATGCGAGGAATGCGCGTTACTGTGCGCGTACCCGCATGCTCTAGGCAAGCCCAAAAAAAAGTGGTTGCATTTCTAAAAGCCCACTTACAAAATGTCTCGCCCAGACCAGCGCAAGCGCTGGCTTCAGGGCGAGACCTAAAAATGATAGGGCTGTAACATAGAAATGAAACATGGATTCTTAACTTGACATAACCGAAAACACCATGAATGAACAAGAAGACATATTAAGCCTGAAAAGTTGTTTTTCACATTAAACAACCATTGTGCAAGATGTTTTTCTTCTCTTTGCTGCAGACGCTGCAATTTCGGAAGCTACTGTTTATTAGTTAATGAATAGAAATGTATTGTATTTGACGACTGATAGTAAGGTTCTCACCACAAAAGATGCAGATGACAGGAAGGATGATTCATTGGAAGAAACTTTGGAAAAGAAAAAAGATGTGTTCCAACTTTCAAGGACACATGGTTAAAAGACGATTGTACTCTGGTGAGAAGATGGAGAGTAAAACTGTTCCCAGGAGTGTGCTGAAATCTTATTGGTCAACATGAAGAAGAAAGAATATTAATCTTGCAACATAGAAAACGTGTGTTTTTATTAGTGCATATTCTTAGAATAAGCGAAGTGGATTGATTGAGATTCCTCATTCACCCTTTTACCAGACTCTCTGAGAGGAGACTCTTTACCGAGTTTACTTCTCTTTATGAGAAGTCTTAGTTTATTTTTTGATCTGCTGTTATTAGAGCTGAGAATACTTTCTAATTTATTATGGTAAAGCTCCATGCGTATGCTTGATTCTCTCATCGGGACCCTTCATTGGTATTTGAACTGACACCTTTAAATCCTTCTTGCATCTAACTTGATTTATTTAGAATAGGGATGTTTCTTTATGGAACACGCTTGTTGTATTATTATTGTATCAATTGCATTATTGATTAACATTTTGATCAACCTTATGATAAAATATCGATTGATTAACATTAACCTTTGATGATGAGGCTTGGATCAAAATATTTAATAAAAGAATGAATAACTAAGATATTTGAAAATAAAACCCCTTAACTCACTTTATTGACTGAACTAAATGAAATGAAAATTGAAAATGCTTTATATTAACTTCATCTCCTTACATCTCTGTCAACATCAAAGATCCATTGACCTGTACCCGAAGTTCATGGTGATGAGAAAGTGGCAATGCAACCCTGTGCTCCAACAGTGGTAGCAGAGCCCAGTTCATGTCACAAGAGAGGAGCTGAAATAATTAAGCTCAGTTTAGACATGCCCATGTCCTCAAGTCCAAAGCCCGAACTTGAAGATTGCCAGAGTTGCGGTTTCAAAGCCGGTTGCAGTAGTGGAGGTGTGAGTATCAATAGGGTTATGCGTCGCTATTGTCTTTGTTAAGATTTTGTCATATTGTTGTACTTGAGAAAGGTGGTGTTTGAGCGCTAAATGTTGAGCAGTTGAAGTGTTTATCGGACTCAAAGTAATCTAAGATCCAGTGATAAATATTTGAAATTGTGGTGTTATTTGTCTGCTAAGATTTATGGTGTGGATTTGTGAGGTACCATCGAATTACACAACTGAGATAGGGACTATAACATTTTCTGTTATTGCACTAATATTGATTGGTGTTAGTGGAGCCTAGGGGAAGCTACATCAGTTAGGGTGATTTCCCACTGGTCGAGATTTCATTTGTGTGTGTGTGTGTGTGTGTATGCAAGTGTAGGGAAGTCGGGGGGTGTTAAAACCTTATTTCCGATCGTTTCATGTATGAATGAATTACTTTGAACTTCTTTAGTGGAGCAGACAAAAATTATTCGTTTATTATGCTTGATTAGAGTTGTAGAATTTGTGTATGAGAAAATTGTAAAGGAAGTGTTATGAACCCCAATGTACCCCAATCTAGGCCTAGGTAGCTACACGACCTTTTACCTACATTTGTCCTACCTTGCTGTGCATACCGGGTCTGGCACTAAACTTTTTTACCCAGTTATGTGCTGAATACATGTTGATCACTTTCCTTGAAACTGGCCTCATCTATTATGCATGAGGATTCCTAGTATCATATCTTAATCCCCTGCTCAGAACGTACACAGCAGGATTACCATATTGTGTATAATAACTCTGTACAAAAGTCACCGCTATCGTCATCCTTGGACAACAGGTCCACTATACATAATGGCAAACCATTGCATATAGAGGTAGAACCCCTGAAGGTACCTTTTGGGTATAAAAGAACCGCATCTTCACTGGGTAACCTGAGGAGAACCTTCCAAACTGACACAAGACACTGGGGTCCCGGCCTGCCGAAGCTACAACACGCAGCAGTCTGACATCCCTTGCGGGGTGTCCAACTCGAGGCCAAGACAGGGTCCTTTGTTCTATCCCATCAGGTAATGGGGGTGGCTCTTTCCTAGGGGGATTCTTGGCTTTTCACCCACATACATGCTGGGTACACTTAGGTACACTTAGAAAGGGTTCGCATAGTAGAAGTATGCTTGATTACTGTCATGTATCTTTGTGCCTGCATATATTCACTGTTTTAGCACCATGGTAGAATTTTTCCTTTTATTTACTCTGTTGGTGCTTGTAATCTTATACATCTGATTCTGTCTAATGATTGTCACAGCAAACATGCTTTATACCAGAATGACGCTGGTTCAATAAATGTTTATAGAAAACACCCCCACCATTTATTCTGTGTATCTCTCTGAGACTGAGTGAGCACGTTTGACTGAGCGAAAAGTGTTGTACTGTTTCCATGATCCCAAAAGGATCAAGGATTGTCATATTCAATAGTTGCCAGAAACTATTCGCTCCTTGGTAAGGTTAGGGGGCTTATAGTGGGACTGTGAGCTAGCTGGTCTAAAGGCTAACATATCCTTTGAGGGTAAAATCTTTTTAAATATTGGTAGTAGCAGTTCCCACACTCGGGAAAATACCGCACAATCAGTATAGGTCGAAATTTAACTCCAAAGCTTTATGCAGTGTGAATCACTAAACAGTATTCTAACATGGGGTGCTAATTTGGCTCACTTGCACCTACTACCAAAAGATGCATTTAACACAGATGTAACACACTGTGTAATTATACAAAGACAAGGGAGAGAGCAATTTCAAGCACACCCTATTTCAGTCACTGCCACCCCAAAATATCGGTGTTAGTGCAAGTAAATTCAAATACCAGCTGATATAAATGGCCAATATTTAAACATTGATTTGGTACACAAAGTAATACACTGGTACTAATTGTTCCAAATATACAGAGTCCACAGAGTTCGTTTTCTTCAAAAAGTTAACCAATTTATTGGCTAGCCAAGATCAGAGATAGGGTGGAGGACGTATATCCACGAACTTGCGGAGGGATACTTATCAGGGTTCCCTACAGTTAATTGTTGGTCTCGCAGTAAAACACGGGGTATGGATGGAAACAAATTGTGCAGTATGTTTACCTAAACATCTCCATTCTTCGGTGTGGGAGATTTAATCCACATGAGGGACGTTACAATTCTTCTCCACATGCAATACGTGCGATGTTATTGCTTGTCAATCGCCTTGAAAAAGTCTAAGGGAAGACGAAACACGTGTTGGCTGATTTTCGTGCTGGATGAAATAAGAATATGAATAAATTGGTTAACTTTTTGAAGAAAACGAACTCTGTGGACTCTGTATATTTGGAACAATTAGTACCAGTGTATTACTTTGTGTACCAAATCAATGTTTAAATATTGGCCATTTATATCAGCTGGTATTTGAATTTACTTGCACTAACACCGATATTTTGGGGTGGCAGTGACTGAAATAGGGTGTGCTTGAAATTGCTCTCTCCCTTGTCTTTATATCCTTTGAGGGTGTCTGGAATCAGTCTGGACACCAATCCCTTAGTTTATGTTGTCTAAACGCGCAGATCCTATATAGATTATTAGGAACTACACAACAGAAGGTGAACCGCTGCGAGGAGTGAGGATTACTTCATAATATGCCACACTGAGATTGGTTGGTTAGTGTTAGTGTTGCGCTGTTATTGGCTGATGACAACACAGAGTGCTGCACTGGGATAGGTCAGTTGTGAAGTGCCGTGCTGAGATTTGTTTGATGATTCATCAAGTATTAAGCCGTAATAGGATTGGAAGAAGAGATTTACATGTATGGAAACTCCACTCTATGAACTTTACTCCCCTCTACAAACTCCACTCTACACCACTCCACAGAACTTTACTCCACTCTATGCTACTCAACTCTACGTCACTCCACTCTATGAAACTCAACTCTATGACAGTCTGTGCCACTCCATGTCACTCGACTCTCTGCCACTCCGCTCTATTACACAGCAGTCTATGACCCGCCACTCCACTCTACGCTAACCACTCTGCAATACTATACACCACTCTCTACTCCAGTCTACAACATACTACTCCACTCTACACCACTCCAATCTACAACACTCTATGCCACTCTACACTACTCCACTCTGTGTCATTCCACTCTACTCCACTCAACTCTACGACACTCCACTTTACAACACTCTTCTCCACTCTATTCCACTCCACTCTACTCTGCTCAGCGATTGAACACTCTTCTCAACTCTATGACACTGTACTCCATGTCACTCTACTCCACTCTATGCAACTCAACTCTATTTTACTCCACTCTACACAACTCTATGACACTACATCACTCAAAGCCACCCCAGAACACTCTACTCTACAACACCCTTCGACACCCTATGACAAACCACAACACTCTACTCCACTCTAAGCAACTTCACTCTATGCCACTCCACTCTATGACATTCTCCTCTATGACACTCTTCTCAACTCTACGCCACTCCACTCCACTCTACGCCACTCCACTGCACTACTTCACTCTATGCCACTCCACTCTATGCCATTCCACTCTACAACACTGTACTCCACTCTATGGCTCTCCACTCTACAGCACTTTACTCAACTCTTTGCAACTCTATGCCTCTCCACTCCTCGTCACTAAACACCACTCTACTCTACTTTATGTCACTCCACTCTACAATACCCTACAACAACCTACAACACTCTAGGACACTCTAAGACTCTCAACTCTACACCACTCTATGCCACTCCTCTCTACAACAGTCCACTCCACTCTATGACACTCTAGTCCACTCTATTCCACTCCACTCTATGCCACTCCACTCTACTCCATCAATGCCACTCCATTCTATTACACTATACTCAACTCTACGCCACTCCACACTATGACACTCGACTCCACTCTGCCCCATTCTACTCCACATCACGTCATTCTCCTCTGTGTCACTAACTTCTAGCCATGTTGAATAGCAGCCACGCTGGTATGCAGCATGGTTTACACATTGGCATTGTCCTTGACGTATTTCCTTTGCCAATGCTTGTTATTAATCTAATTTATTTTCCTGTAAAATGCCAGACGCCCTCTTTCACTGTGTGTCTTAAATCACAAGACAAGTCCTCTTTTGTAAGAACTGGGAAAATTTCACTCTTGACTCTTGTATTTGATCTTGAATTCTAAATCTTCATGCTGTGCCATCTGGTGTACAATAAATTATACAATTAATTTTGCACAAAAGATCATGACCAACAAATTAATAGGATGTGTGTCAGAAGTTATAAATTGCTGGTCATTTTCAATTGATCCAATTTTTACAAGACATTTGCTGACACCTTGTTACTAATCTGCTTTCTATTAATGGTTGTAATTTGGACTTATTTTCCTGAAATGGTAGATTGGGAATCTCCATTGGTCTAGCTGTAGAGCGGATGGCACCTGCATCAATCAAAAATGATTCTGGTGGCCTTTAACCTCACCATCTACATATGGGCCACTCTGGTCTACATCAAAACTGCACGAAGCAAGCAAACACACACACCCCTATCAGGCACCATCACTGTGCTTGTAATGTACTAAGTCCAGAAGGAATTCGGAGTGTGTATGCAATTTGAGGAAAATGTGAGGAAAATTGTTGTTTATTATTGAAGGATTTTGCTGAATACCAGAATTTTGTTGGAAATTCTGAATATTATAATTTGTCATTGGGTCTAAAGGCAAGTTTCCATTGAACTGCCTCTGATTCTGTATTGTGTCTGCACAGAGGTTGCCAGATTTCTGAAAGAACTTTGTCTGTGCCACCATTAGTTTCTCCTTAATGTTCCTCTGTTTCTCATCAAAACGTTCATTACAATACTTAGCATACTTCAACATCTCATCAAGAGATGTTTTATTGTTGCAAATGCATTACATACTGCTGAATATGGGAACAAATGTCTGGGCGCAAACCCAAAATGAAAGCTGGAGTAAATCCACTAATGCCCTCTTTTGCATGGTCATCAACTCCGCAATACTGTCTATAAAGCTGCATCAATCTCTTATCATTTCCATAGACTGATTCTTTAGGCTTGTGTCGCTCTCATGATTTTCGACCAATGTATTTCTTTTTGCAGCACTTTAGTCTTTGAATGTTTAAGCGATATATATATATATCTTTTATCTGGAGCTATATATATATCTTTTATCTGGAGCACTTTGTCCCTATTTTGTATTATAAAACTCAAAATGTTGCTAAACTTTGCCTTTTTTCATGGTCCCCTCTAAGGGAATCCACAAACGATGGGTACCTTAAGAATCCCCAGGATGCTGGAAAAAACGGGCACAAATTTGGTGTGGATACCTTATGTGGAAAAAACGTTACGGAGCCCCAAGCGTGAACTACTCCAAATAGCTAAAAAAAGGGCTCAGCATGGGGGAGGCCCAGCAGTTAAGGGGTTAAAAGGTGGACACTGGCATTATGTACGCGCAGTCCATTTACCATGTGATTACCATGTGTAGGACACATGTAGAGAGGCTCACTCACACTAAATACTCAAAAAACGGGTGATCCAAAAAGCAAAAAATCCGGTATTATCAAATGAGCAGACCCCAATTGCAACACTCCTCCTGAGAATCCCTAATAAGCAATTAATTTTCTTTATCCCCTTTCGCATTTTTTATTTCATTTTATCATCACTTATTTTCTTTTCTTGTTTGTTTCTTTAACAATCACAGGAAACACTTTCACTCCTTGTACCATGTCCTCGCTCCATTCTTTCTTTTGCATTCACCGTCTTGATTCTAAACAATTACTCACTGTGTTCCTAACATTACCTTTCAACATTTTTTTATGCAGTTTCTCATTTACCACAAAATCCATTCATTCAATGCTTTGAACTGTGTAGGTCTGGTCTGTTGTTTCACCTCATACATAGCATACATCAGAAATTCAATCTTTCTCTCATTAAACATAACATTCAAAGGAAATTGCATATGTCTATCCTCAGCAGTAATATTATTCCATTGTTTGAGCCATAAACAAGTATGAAGCCTTGAGTTTAGTAACATGTGATGAGCAGGTGAACCTTCTGATGAAATTCTGCTTACCAGAATATGGGAAGGGAATCAAACTCACCACAAATGTGGAAAAAACTAGAACTAAAGCTTTCAACCACACTAAATTAAGTCTCCGATCAGTGTCAATCTATCTCTGAATCAGTCTGTCTATTCTGGTGCACAAAGAAAAGAATGTCACAAACCTAATTATTTCAAATACAACCTGACCATTAAGGACTCATAGAAGAAAGATACCTTTGATGTGTCGAAGCACACCAGCAGACAACTTAAATAATGTGTCTCGAGATCTTAGATCACTTCGAATCCAATAGCCCAAAACCAAAACCAAATCAAAACACACAATTTTCATAAACACAATTTTAAAACAATTTCAGCAATTATAGTGTAGTACAGATTTTAACTTTGATGCATGTTGTCCAACATGAAACACAGAACACAATTGACATATGCAATCCATGCCCCTCCATATAATACACTCTGTGCATAACACACCACACTTTAACATGTTCTGTGCAGGGTGCGAAACAAGTGACTCACTTCAATCACAACTCAAAACAATTCTCATAGTAAAAAAGCACACACGTCATACAAGTGCTATTTATACTCATGTAATGAAATATCCAAAAACTTCAAGAGGATCATCCACACAATTCCGAGACCTGAGGCTAGGATCTCACTATCTCAACTGCGGAAGGGAAAACCAAATTACAGAAGTGTACTAACATTTGCACCATTCAATTTGTTTTTAGTTTAGTGTAACCATCTGGTCTGTAGTCATCTTCTGTTACCAAAAATTGTTGGAGCTTTTCAGCATTAAATGGGCCAATTGATGGATTTGGGCTATGAATGAGTTTTTAAAAACGAGAGCCCTAAGCATGAATACATTATATGTAAACCCAGAGAATTCAAATAGCAACATTCAAACTGAAAAGTCCACAAGAGACAAGGTTCAATCAATAACTTTATTTCGCAATTCAATAGAAATGCATGAAAGTACATATAAAATATAAATTCTTTGAATACAGAAGCCGTACCTTAAAAATAATAATACAATACAAAACAAACAGTTTCCATTTAAAACTGACATTTCATATTAAGATAGATAGATATAGCAGCAATCATCAAGCTTCTGATAAAACAATCATCTTGAAGTGCAATTTGAGTTGTACTAAAAGCCTTACTAGTTTTCGTGGCTGCCAGTAAAAAAGAAGACAGTGCATAACAAACAAACGCAGTTTCTAATTGATAAAATAGCGAAAGTGCTAGTACACGAAGTAGATTGAATTGCCTTATCATCGCATGGGCAAAACGGTAAGGTGCTTTTGGAAAACACATTATTAGAGTGGCCCAGCATTAACGGGATATAATTTAATCGAAATCTAATCAGAATATAACAGTGCTGTCTGTTCTCTACAAACGCAAGGTAAGAACGAGGGTCTTGGGGAATCTGCAGTAAACCTTCATAGACCTTTACAGATTGTTTTCCTCTATATCTGTCCCACCTATCTAAAACAACTATCTTTATAAAAATATCTTTCAATCTTGTTTTAGAAAATTGTTCGCATAGAGTCGTGGTGTCGTATAAATATACAAGCCCCAGTGATGTAAGAGTTTGTCGAACATATGACAGCCAGGGAATTTTATGAGCTTGTTCTAGGTTCATTATGTCTTTCAGGATCTTCTGATTCAAATCGACTGTACTTCTTTTCCACACTGAAAGCCAGAGGGAGAGTGGGGCCAATTTGATAACATCAGTAATGAATGGCAGACTTATTTCCTTATGTGCGATGAAATTATTACATGCTGGTGGAAGTGACAGAAGCCTTTTAACAAATTTATCTTCTATAACTTGAAGTGCCCTCAAATCCGATATCCCCATATAGCTGCTCCATATGTGGCAATTGATACTGTCTTGGCCAGATAGATTTTGGACATTTCCATTAATGGGTTACAGCCCAGTTTTTAGAGAATCTAAAAATGGCAGCGATACTTTGGGTCATGAGATTAGCTCGACTCTACAGCATCTCCTTCCAATTCTGTTTAAAATCAAAAACAACCCCTAAATAATTAAAATAGTGAACTTGCTCTAGTTTGTCCCCGGCTAGATGATATCTCATCAGCTTCTTTTTAGCACCGCCCATCGCCATAATGTATGTTTTAGCTTTGATAACATGTAAGTCCAAGTTGGACATAAAGGCTGAGTATTGTGCAATCAAATTTTGAAGAGCCAGTGGGGTCCATGCCAACAAAACGGCGTCATCTGCGTAGAGCAGTAATGGGAGGGGGGACGTCAATGCATGTGGAGCATCTTTCGAGGTGTTTCTCAGGGCGTTATTTAAATTATTTGTATAGAGGGCGAACAGAAATGGCGCCAAAACGCACCCTTGTCTGACACCCCTTTCAATTTTAAATGAATTTGTACATTCGCCATGCCTCCCATAGTGAACCATGATGGTAGCATCCATGTATAGGTCCCTTATAAAGTCAAGTATTGCATCATCCACACCCATTTCCTTTAGAATGATCCAAAGTTTGTCATGAACAACACAATCAAAGGCCTTAGACAGGTCCATAAAGGCCATGTATATATTGCCCTTTTTTGCCAAGGTGTACTTTCCTAATATCAGTGTCAAATTGAGACACTGATCAATGGTACCCCTACCCTTTCTGAAACCGTACTGTACTTCTGTGAGGATCTTATTATCCGCTGCCCAATCTTCCAGTTTATTTAACGGTAACCTACCCATTAACTTGGCAGTACTATCGAGCAGGGAAATAGGGCGATAGTTAGCAGGGATAGAAACATCCCCTTTCTTATAGATCGGAATAATAGCAGATTGTTTCCAGGAGGGTAGGAGACCAGACTTAGCTATTGTGTTAAAAACCACATTTAACAATGGGGATCAAAAAGGGATATCTGAAAAAAAGGTGTCCATAGGGACCTCATCTGGCCCTCTTGTCCTGGTGCTTTCATGGATGGCGATTGGGTCAGAGCAAGTGTAATTTCCTCAAGCTCAAAGGAAAGGTAAGAGGAAGCCTTGGTGCGGGGACAAATGTCTAGAGACCACGTTTCGCCAGTTTTTTTGAAGATTTCCTGGAAACACCTTATCCAGGAGTCTTCATTGATGTGTAAACCCATATAAGGTCCGCCAATATCTTTCAAAAAAGGGGTGTTAATCACCTTCCAGAACGTGTTATTGTCGCGAAGAGAAGATGCTTGCTTTAAGTTATCCCAGGCCTTGGATTTGAGCTGTCTTAATCTGCTTTCCCCTGCTCATTTATAGGCCTTTCTCAAAGTACGAACATGACCTCTGTCCCTGGGTGATGTTTTAAGAGCTTTGCAAAGATTTGCTGAGGTGATAACGCAGTTCTTATCGAACCAGCGGTGCTGTGGGGTATCTCTTACTGAAATTGGGCGAGTCCGTTGTAATTTGGTGTTATTTAAGAGATTACTAAATGCCTGAATCACCTGGATTTGGCTTAAGAGTGGGTCCAGACAGAGGTTGATATCCTCTTGGTTTGCCACTATAAGATTAGTAAAAAACATTGTCTCATCAACTTTATCCCATTTTAAGACAAAACCGTTTTTTTTTGCTAAGGTAGGTTTGGAAACTATAATACCATTGCGTAATTTTGAATCGTGCCAGTGAAGGCACACAAGAGCATGGCGTGATCACTAAATGCTGTAAATTGAGATTTTAGCTTGGTGATACTTGGTCTGAGGGCATCCGTAGAGATGATATAATCGATTGTAGACAGATATTCCGCTCTGTAAAAAGTGGTTGCCCCGTAATTGGATCTATTTCGTTGCCGAGCTCCAATTGCCATTTCATCAGTATATAATTTATGACGTTTCCCTGGGGATCATGATGAAAGTGGAGAACGGGATCTTCCCTAAAGTCTACAATCCCACATAATTCCTTCATGTTTCTTGGGCATACCTTTAAGTTAAAATCTCGGAGCCAGATAAGTTTCACAGGGTTGGGATGAGACTCCACTAAATCCTCTTGTATATTATCTAGGTGCTGGGGTACCACTTTGGGATTTAAAAAATTATTGTTATTATAATTCACTAGCACTAAGTCCCAGGTGCCATAACCTTTAATTACTAAAATATGAAAATAAGGTGAAATATTTATAAAACTTAGAATATTAAATGCAATCAAGTTAGATATCAGTGTGAACCCCCCCCCCCCCCCTAGGTCTGCCCCCTGTAGCGGGTGTTGCCGGTGTTTGGAACGAGCGATATCCATTGATGGTAATTGGTTCAATCTCCCAGGCTTCTTGTACGCAAATAATATGGAAATCAACCATGGCAGTGAGACATTCATCATTATCGTGCTTGCTATTATAACCAGCTATGTTCCAAGACAAGAGGGTATAAGATGTATTATTTGCGTCAGGGAGGGACTCATTGACAACCTTATTAGATGAGTCTAGGGGATCGGAGCCATTACAACTCCGTTGATCTGTTGCTCCCTGAGAAGGCCTTAATTTACCATTGTCTTTGCCCCCATTACCCCCTATTTGGAATGACATCTGGGATATCTGATTATCAGGTACAAGTCAATCGCAGGAATCCAAGCCTGATAAAGCCTGTTATGTGTGCAGGGATTCGTGTGATTCAACAATGGAGTACTGTCACATACAGACCGAACTATACTGCTACTAGGAACCATTCCACGTTGGAGACTCTGTGGGTTATAAAAAAAACCCAGGGGTATAGAGAAAATTTTGGTGGCTACCTTATGGGCCAAAGGGGGATGAAAAAGTAAATCTCTTACAATTTGTGGACTATCAAAATTTAAAACAATACAATCGCCCTCATAGGCCTTTGAGGTTGGACCAATCCACCGAGTTCTCCTCGCCACTATAAGATGATTCTGAATTAAATGCCCTGATCTTGTATGGTTAGAAAGCCAATGATGAGATTTTTCCATAAGCTGAGTGGTAGATTCTCTTTGAGAGGATCTAAGCACTGAAGCATTAACCAGAACTAGGACGAATGGGCAAGCCGCCAGAGGAAGATTGATTATTTGATGATGCGACTCCCTCTGATTCTGAATGGAATCGCTGTGCTTTGAAGTAATAGGAATATTATTGAAGTTGACCTCCTGAAAACTACTAATAAACGGTCTAGGCTCACAAGCATTCAATGCTGAAGGGCCTAAAGATGTTTCGACCATGGGTCTTGCCACTGATTGCACTGTGCAATTATACGATTGCGCTGTGGTGGTGCGGTGCGATTTTTCCAGTCCAAACCCTGGTTTACCCACGATTGGGGTCCTACCCACCTGGGGATGCGGAGATATAACAATGGGGGGGTTATTCAAAGTGTGAGGTGATTATCAAGGACAGTTGATTGCTTAGGGACTATACTGGGGTTTAATAACTCTTGAAGTTTCTGTTCAATAGACTCCAAACCAGACAAAATTGGTTGTAATAAGGGTTGTAATTGGTAGCAAATAAATCCTTGGGAGGAGCCACGAACCGCAATAAGTCCAAATTGTCTTTTTCAGGCACCAGGCTTGTCTGTAAGGGAGTCGACTTCCTTGTTTTTTTGGGTTTTGAAGGGGCGGGCTCTTTATAGGGACTTTTTTTTCTCTTGCCACTTTCAGACGATATAGTGGAAGTCCGCTATGATTGGAGGATTAGTAAGTGTGGCATTGTCCATTGAAATCAATGATGCCACTAGAGGCGAACTCCCAGTCTCTGAGACTCCCTGTGTTACGACATTAACATTTGGCCTAGTGACAGGAGGCAAACCTTAAGAGCCTTCAGAACAAACACAAGCGCCACCCCCCAAGGAGAGCCTTCGCTTGGCCATATCGATTTCCATAGAAATTGCGTTAGTGGCTTTAGTTAAAAACGAGTCAAGAGTGGATATAGTTACCCCAGGGGTAGCCGTGGGAGTTGTCTTCTTCTTTCCCATCGCGAACCTGGTTGCAATTATGACAATCAGCCAATGATCGAGTAGCGGATGTAAGGGAGGTGGCCCAGCCTCTTCTGGGCTCCGACGGGCATGGACGAGCCCGCCCTTGGCGCGGGGCAGCGGTGCGCTTTTATGTGCAAGTCCACAGGGCTGCGGCAGGTGGTGATGGGATTTGTGGTCCTTTCCCCAGCGGTGCAAAGATGACGGTGCACGGCTCGCCCCCCAGGCAGGAGTCCCAAACAGATACACAGGCTATATCAGTAACAAGCTTCTATCCAAAAAGGAGCAATCGATTTGTGCAGCTAAATCATGGTGAGGCCAGTCACAAGGTTGCACAGAACAATAGGGTAGACCAATGGTGCAGGTAGTCAGGCTGCGCGGCAATTAGGAAGAGGCAAATTGAGTTGCTCGTATGGCTGCGCAGCGATGGTAGGAAGAACAAATGGTGCTGTTAGTCTGGCTGCGCAGCACTTGTAGGAAGAACCAGTGGGGCTGATAGAGAGAACAAGAGCAACACAGTTGCCTGGATGAATGCTGTTGGCCGGCTGGGGCCCCGGCTGCAGGTTCAGGCTGTTATCCGCTGAGGAGCAGCGGCTTCTGCCCCCTCGGTCCAACTCTCTCCACCGGTTGCTCGCACCTCTGGCAGCACAGCGGGTGGTTGGGGCAGACTTCAGGGCAGGAACAAGAAACGGTAGGTGCAGCCTCGATTCTCGGGTCGGGCCGGCTACCACGCTACCTGCACAGAGAGGGGAAGCGGGTTAGCTCCTTCCGGGTTGAAGTGCGTAATGTAATGTAATTCAGCTATTGCAGTGGAAGCTGAGCCCTAATCTAGTCGATAGTCAGAAGCGAATAGGGTCTAGCACAAAGCAAATAATGGGTCAAAGAGAATTCTTTCATAGGGACTGCTCAGTTGGGTGGGAGAGAAAAAAAATAAAAACTATTCTAAGAACAGATCAAAAAACAGATTAACATGGAGTTTGCTCTATAAAGTGACATGGCTCACATCCCAAATGGAGTCTTTTTATATGTTTCATACAAATGAAATCATATGGTCAGTGCGGTTTGACATAAAGATCACGTGGTAAAATGACTTTTGCTCTACATCTATTGATTAATCCTGTATTATGCCCTACAACAAAAAACAAAATCACATTCAAAATATAAACATTACCTCCTGGCCAAATGAAATGGCCTTCAATTGAGTGCAGTTGTACTTTCCTTTCGGAAAATTATGCAGATAAAAAGATATTTTAAAGTTGATTCAGTGCAAGCAGGATCGTGAAGCAAATTGAATTTTGTACAATTAGTGAAATCCTGAAGGTCACATTTGAGGCTCCTCAGTGCACTGGCAGAGAATAGGGGAGGATGATAACGTTTGACTATGCACATCACACGCATTTGAAAGTGCAACTGAAGCTTGACTAAGCCCACTCATGTCAACTTAAGCACTCTGTTACGCTTAACACAATATAAACGTTACATTTGCCTATTTTCATTGGTAATTAAATGCACAGAATTATTAGTAGTGAAATCTGCTTCCACAACGTTAACAGTGGTATAAATTATGAAAGAAAAGAGGTATACTGGCCAGCAGCTCGGTTGCACAGCTACATTGATTATGGATGCTACCTTTATATAGGGGAGGTATTGGAGTCCAATAGTGTACCCGATCTAGCTAAACATCGCATACTCTATGACTGGCTCTGTATAGAAAGATGCAGCATTTTGTTCTGACTGGTCTGCACAACAACCCTTTTCTGCAGCTGCAGGCATATGTAGTTCAGGGGCTAGCTATTGGCCACTTGGTAGTTCTCCTAGAGCTGCTTTCCCCATCCATGCAGGAGACACTGACTGTCTAACACAGGATAAGTACTGGCCACAATAGGGATTGGGTACTGTACAGTGGTGGTAAAAGTACTTCTGAGGGTCCAATGTAGGCAACCATCACACAGGACATAAAGAAGCCACCTGAGACAAGCCAGCTGATGGACTCGAAGAGGTGTGGCCAGCAGAGGCGCTATCGATAGAAGCGGTTCACTGGTGATGAAGGCGGAAGGGCACATCTAAAATGTGATTGTCCTCGGACAGACTCATGGCATGACCTCTGTAAACACATACCACACATGAACAGAGACCCACTTCTCAAGATAAATGGGGACAGTGAACCCCTGAAATGAGTAAACAGTGTTGGTGCGGATGTACATGCCAGTTCCGTCATGTACATTTGTCAGCAATGAGGCCTCAAGGAAGTTACACACTAATATATCTTTCTATTATGGAAAGAAACTGATCTTATGTGAAGGTTCAGTCAAGTACTATATATGCTCTGAGCTACGTTTGTCGTTACTGTATAGTCTATTTGGGGAAAGCCTCCTTTTTAGGTCGAGCCTAGCGTTGCAGCGCATGCGCTGCTTGCTTTGCGAGGCATGCAGTATTCAGTATGGAGTGGAAGCTCCGGGAAAGCTCCGCCCACTCTCCGCCCATCATTTTCATTGGCGTGTGTCTTTGTCGTTCCTAAATGCTGCCTTACGATTTGTTTTAGGCTTGTTAGTCCCTCCTCATGACGGCCATGACGTCATTTGTATCCTTACATGGCTACTGGCCCCTTTACTTCGTGAGTCCCTGCCTTCTCGCTCGGAGCGTAGAAACAAGCTGCATTAAAATGGGCAGTAAGGCGTAGGCGGCCTCTGGTGATGAAGAAAGCTGCCCCCGTTTCTTCCCTCGAAGATACCCCTTGCTCCTGATTGTTGTGAAGAGTGCTAAAGGTAGAAACAGCCTGCTTCCCTCGTTCTTCCAAAGCTGTAACTGGCCTGTGGTAATGGAGAATGCTGGCCCGAACATTGTCTGACGAGACACGTTTCGTGTGGTGGCAGACTGCTGTCGCCCCCCCTCTCTCCGAGGTTCCACACGCAAGAGTCGTCCTCCCCTTTAGCTTCCTGTCAGCGCCGTCTCCCTCCGCCCAGTGACAGCTGTGTCGTCCCTGGGCTGCCCTGTGTGATTGAGTTTAGATAAGTACCGTTCTTGCACATCACCCTCTGACAGCCGGTAATTTTCCTGCCTCCCTCCATGGCTACTACGAACCCGCCTTCTGCGGGGGGAACTCCGAGCGCCCGGGAACATGCCATCAGCACACCGGGTATCGCCCTCGGTTAGATGAATAATAGCCCGGGTCGGCCTTAGGAAACCCTGCTGGCTCAGGGCCACTCATCCCGTTTTGCTGCGTTCTGGACGCCAAAAGCCAACGGATACCATGCGACATTTGTTCCAAAAATAGAGCTGGCTTCAGTATTTTAGGATGTAGCAAAAATCCTTATTTCTTCCGGAGTGGGAAGAAAATAAGCGCTAAAATGACTGTTAGGGGCACTTCCTTTTTCAATATTTGTGCAACTTTATCTCGACCAGCAAGTCGCTGCTAGTGACGCAAATCCGTTCTGGGATATTAAACAACTACCAAAATTAATGCGAGGAAAGCGATTCCCCGCGAGCACCGAAAACACAAATATACAGCTGGAAGCCGTCCGTTTAATCTTCCTTTCCGATGAACTCCGAGAAGCAGCAAATGACCGGCTAATTGGGAGGCATTTTTAGGGCGCACTGAAAGACGGGCTGGATCTCTCAGACTGCAACCCCCCAAGCGGGGATTGGGGAGGACAACAAAGCAGAGGAGGACGGGATTAGTAGTGGTGTTTTGTGCATATTTTAAAATGCACATATGAGAAGAACCCTGCAATAAACTAAGACTGCCAAATCCCTCCCTTCTTTGTGTAAACGTTTCTTCTTCTTGGGTTGTGTGTGTAATTTTTTTTCTTTGTCCGTTTCCATTTTTTTTCTTTTGGCGTTTATCTCTGTGTTCCTTCTTTTTTCCCCTCTTTTTTCCCATTCCTTTCCATATTTCCTTTCTATTTTTGCATCGTTGCATCGTCCTACTTCTTTTATTTGTTTGTTTCTCCTCTTTATTCTTTTTATACTTTGCACGTTTCTCCTTTTCTTTTGGTGTTTCTGTTTTTTTCAGTCTTTCATGTTCTTTGTTCTGTGTGCCATTCGGTTACCAGTTTCTTAATTTCTCCTGATTTCTCTTTTGTCTTTTTGCTCTTTTTATTTTCTTTGTGTCTGCCTTCGTTTCTCTTTCTTTCTTTCTTTCTTTCTTTCTTTCTTTCTTTCTTTCTTTCTTTCTTTCTTTTTCCTTGTCTATTTTAGGTCTGTGTGTCTAGTTCTTTCTTTCCCGTTTATTTTATGTCTGTGTGTCTAGTTCTATATTTTCTTACTGTCCACCCTCAGCTTCAAATTGTTTTCTCGCACTGTCTGCTTCCTTCCAGATGATATTTTCGTATTCTATTCTTTCCCTTTCAATCATCTATTTGTCTCTTTCCTTCTCTCCTCCTCATTTTCATCAATTTCTCTCTAATCTGCTTTTCACTTTTCTCCTCCACGCTCCCATACATCCCCTTCTATTACCTCCTCTCTCCACCCCTTTCTTCATTCTTTCTCCTCACCCCTTTCCCCACAACCGTTTTTAAGTTCACACCTTTTCTTATTTCTATCCATATCATCCCCAAGCGAGCTCTTTCTCCCCCCCCCCACCAAGCTCGTCTCTTCCATCCTAGCACTTCCTTCTACTTCACTACATCCCCAGTTCGAGGCTACTTACCCCAAGTTCCCATTGTACATCACGACATTTGTGTAAACTCGACCCTCACTCAGTGGTCAACGTGGGAGGGATCGGAGGGGCATGACGTGCCCATACTTTTCTAATTGAAGAAAAACAGTTCCTCTACTTTTTGTGAAAAGAGGGCTGTCCGGGACGGTTAATTTCGAGAGTTGAAATGCTTCAGCTGAAATGTAAGGCAGGGCGAGCGTCTCTTTTGTTATGAAACTGAGGGAGGTGTAGACAGCTAAACAAATGTTCTTGCCAGGGTGCCTGCTGCCTGAAAGAAATGTAAGCATGCACAACTGGTCAATCTGCAAATGTAAAAGGTGCTTGGAAGCAGGTATTGGCTTAACTGATGGAATCTCTTGAAGCTTCCTGATGACACACATGAATTATTTTTGACTGGTACGGCAAGGGAGTTACCAGCTGAGCTGTGAAGTGTGTGCATTTAAAGGACAGTTTTTAAAAAAGACTGCACTATTACAGTCTGGGTATTACTAAAATCTATATTTTGGAACACTTATCTTAAACCTTTTTGCGCATTTTGTAGCGGACTATCGTATACTGTGTGTAATGCAAGTTTAAAATAATGACTTACATATTCACAGTGCTTTCTGCAACAGACTGGGACCTCAAAGTACTAAACATTCACAAGTCACTATTCTCCACTGCACCAACCAGGATTCAATTCTGTGACTCTCTGGTTACAGACAGAGATCTGTGCACTGCATTAACTAATAGAGGTTTCATAATGTACGATAGTTCATTTCCCACTGATTGTTGTTACTCCCTAAGTTTTAATTACAGCCTCAAAGCACTGTTTTCTTAAAGGGTTTACAGACAAAACGCAAGATTTGTCCATTGTATGGCTGGCAGTGGTTACTTTTACTCACTAGCACATCTCACATTTATATGAGACCTTCTATTAATTTCCCTTCAGCAGCTCCACACATAGTAGAACCTAATCCGGAATTAATATAATAATTCTTTTGTCACATTTCAAAGCTACTAATTTTATATATGGATATAGCTAGTTGAATGTACTTGTGGTACTGTCTTGCATGCAATGCATTATGGGTAGGGTGGATTTACCATATCTTCTGCAGGGTGCAGTACTATATGTGGCCAAAAGAGGTCCCATGTGACCTCTTTTGGCCACATATGGTTCTGCACCCTACAACACGGCTAGGCAAAACAAGCATTTGCAATGCAATAGGTTTTTAAAACATAAATAAAAGGCATTGTCATTTACAATGCCAGTAGCTTAAACTCACGTAAATGCAAGGCCTATTGCATTGCAAATGCTTGTTCAGTAGATTACTACTGCAGTGGAGAAACAGTCAGAGAACATTCACATAAATGCATAAGTCACCCCTATTAACCGGAAAGCATGAGATTTATATTCTGTGATTAACCCTTCTACGACGTTCAGATGTAGGAACAGTGATCTGACATATATGGGCAGGAGTCAACTTAGCAGTTGTGTTGAAATTGCCATCACTCCTTAAAGAGATTATTTTTATTTCCGTGGTGGTTTTTATATTATGCAGAGAAACATCTTTGGAATAAAAAAAGTCCATGTTAAATAGCTTCTAAAAAAGCTCTTCTTATTTGTCTTTTTGCAGATTCGGGGATTTGTTCAAAATTGCTAGTTTTATCTGTAATTGATGATCCAAGCTGCTAGGACTGACATGGTGTTGTGGCTTTGATCCTGTTGTACCAATCAGAAGCCTTAAACACCAACAACCAAGCCACCCTCCTTACTCCACTTGAGGCAGCTGGTTCTTAGGGGTCTGGTGATGAACTTTCTAACTAAGAGATATCAGCCTTTTCAAATCTGGTTCTCCCTGTCACAAGGGCGGCTGAGCTGTGGTGCCCACAAGGCTCAATTTTGTTGAGTTACTTGTTTAACATAAACAGGCGACCTCTTGCCTATTGTCACAAGTTCGGGTCAGTTTCTACATGATCCCCGGCTTCTTGTCTGCCTCTCTCTTAATCTGAAAAGGCGTGAAAATGAGGGGTTCATCTCTTTGTTAGGGATTTGGGGAATTTTTTCTAAAAACTATGGAGCTGATCATAATGTTTACAATGGACAACACTCAGTCACAAGTGTGGAGGAAGTCACAGTTCTGCAACACTTGTGGAGTAACACCCATGGTATTTAGTGTAGCCTGTCACAAACCTGAAGATTTTTCCAGCTGAAGGAAGAACGCTGTGAGGGCTGTTCCATGTTGCCCGGGCAGCATGGCGGAATTATTTTTTTTTCACAGAGTTTTATATAGCGCGAAATTGACCCGAATCGGGTATCAGAGCGCTTTACATAGCACCAGTTGCATTACATGAGGACACATTCATTTCTGTTAAGCACGGGGAGATTAAGTGATTTGCCCAGAATCACAGGATGTTCAGCGTCATTGCCGAGACTCGAACCCAGTTCCCCAGATTCGAGGTCGACCGCCCTAGCTGTTAGACCAACTCTTCTCCCCGAATGGCCGCCATAACATGGTAGGTGCTGAAAATATTCCTGACATGCTTGGAGATTTCTCCCAGTACATCATTGACATCTGTCTGTAGTTGAATGACAGACTGTTATAGTATATATGATAGTATTACACAGGAGCCGCTGTAGAACATATAGTCGACCGGCAAGCTGAATTGGGGCAGCTGGTCTATGGGAACTTTATGAGGAGTCTCTGGGTGGTCGGAGGATATTGGGCTCAAGTTGTATGAGCCAGAGTTGTTTATCACTGGTGTGCTGGGGCTTTACCTTACTGTTGAACTAAAACTGATCAACAAGTACACCCTTTTAACACTTGACTCTCAGGGTAGTGTATCAAGAATTCTGAGGCTTACTCAGAGAGTTGGTGGGAACACTCAACTGTCACTGTGTGACAAGTAATAACTCACTGACCAGCAGTACTCTAATTAGTAGAAAAGACAGTACTTAGATTTTTTTCTCACACAATAAAGAAAAAGATCACTGTCTGCAATTTAGCAGAGGGTGGTTAATCAGGCACTAATAAGAGCAATACCATTTGTATGTATGGAACAGTCTCTTCAGGTGCAGTACATTGACCTATGGCCCTGTTCATGGAAGGGGGAGTGTTACATACCTGGTAGGAGATATTGCCTGATGCTCTTATTATTCAGCCAAATCTCTCGGCTAGCCCTCACTCTAGCACACTCATCTCTCTCTTCTGGGGACAATGTCACAGTATCTTCCTTTGTCTTGATGGTGAAATTCCTGAAGTGCTTTCACATCTGCTGCCGGTGTGCACCGCTGTCTGCAAGAGCTGCCCCACCCTGCAAGGCCCACCAATTGAGGGTACTTCATTCTAGATCTCATTCCAAAAAGTGGTTTTACCACTTCCCATCATGTGCCGCTTTTAACTGAACGGTTGGTTAAGTCAGTTCCAGCATAGGTCCTGTGGAGGTGCACATGTGGCAGCAGAGCTCACAGTCTCAGGAATTATGCACTGGTGCCTTTTTCGAATCTCACACCCCCTCTCAAACATGCAGGTGCCTACCCCAGGTCACAGTGGTGTCACTGCTCCAGACATTGTTGGGTTTCTCTCAGCAATCAGGAATTCTTGAAAGTATGACCACAGTCTCAGTCTTCCCAGTGCTTCGTTCCTTCAAGGTGCTATGCCTCAGAGTGGCATTTGGGGTGTATTCAAGTACACATCAGTCACAAGGTTTGATTCTGCTTTCACAAAAGAGACACTTAATTTCAGCACCATTCCACTGTCTGGCCTCCTGAGAGAGAAGCAGGCATATTCTTGGCGAAGCCCTGCATCATACATTAGCTGCCTCGGCTCTCTCAGCTTGCTTTTCAAGCCTCCATCTTAGGTACCATACAGTTTATGCCTGAAACAAAATAGAACCCACTGTTGGTGTAGCCACATGCACTGTCTTGTTGTCCACATGAATTCTTCACACATAGGCAATGCGATCACATGCAAAATCTACACATCTGTACTACATGCACAAGCAACATCCACTCATCTTATGGATAAGCGAAGGACCTGGTCCGAGGGGACTGGCAGAATATATTAAATGTGAGAGGGACCAGTATGATTGCTCTTCCATTGCAGGCAACAAGGATAAATATCTACCCAGAACTATATTCATTTTCTGCCACCACCGTAACTTTGCTTTTGTTAAAGGTTTGGGCCCATATAAAGCAGAATGGTGTCTACACCACTAATATATGTTCATCACCAGGATAAAATCTCTGTTATAAATCAGTCTCGACTTTAATCAACATACACTAATTATCCACATGTGAAAATTATAATCAATAAGATCACGCTTTTTAAATTTGTGATTCCTTACTCAATACATTTCTTTCATATCAACACTTCTGAACACGGGGTACTGTAAGCACATATTGGGAGGGAATTGCATTTAAACTTTCAAAGACGTGAGAAATTAATTATGACATTTCTGAGAGGAAAATAATAAACATGCACCAGTTACACGTTCAAAAAAATATGACAAGACAAGAGAATTTTAGTTACTGCATAATAAAAGCATGCAGAAAACTATGTAGACTAGACAATATCATTTGTGTAAATAATATAGACTGTGATTTGTTAATTGAAGTACTATTTTTTATTAATGTGTGCTAGAAATGTGTAAATGGTGAACTCTCACGTTATGGAGTTTTATCTCTAATCATTCTTTATTATCATTTAAATGTGTGTATAACTAATGGGAATTAGTTAATTATCGAGATTTAAAGTGAATATGATGACAAATTCAATATAAAGTGCGTCTTTTAGGTGTAAACGTGTGCACCGAAATGACAAAAGAAAAAGGTGTTATACAGTCCTAATTAATGATGTATTCGTAAAACTTTCAGAGAATGTATTTTACACATCTACTAATGTTATATGACTAAAACGAGTTTTTAATACCTTGATTCATAATATTTTTACACATTAGAACTTTCAAAGTAGTAATACATCATACTGACACGTATTATTTGTAACCACACTAAATTATTTTAAATGCATAAGAGGTTATTTTGGAATACTGCAATCTTTATTTTCTCTATGAACATATGCCCAATGTTCATATATATTTTATGTTAAATTAGCTTGATTTAATGTGGGCCTAACTGAAAATGTGAAGTTCCTTGACATCCTGAGTCTACTGCTCATGAGAGAATTCCTCAATATAACCAATGACGTGAAACAGTGTTTTCATTGCTGAGTTCCCATGTACCGTACCAGACATTTTGCTACATTTTTTTGTTATAATCCAGAACAGCTGCCTGAGAAACTGTCCTGTTGAACTTGCTTATATGCTCTTGCTAAAGGAGCATTGTTCTGACGTTTCACTTATTTTGTGCCTTCTTTATGTCGCCTAAACAAACTGACCAATGAACTGAGTGGTCTGATCAGATGAGGTGACTCCAAAAGGTGTCACCCCGGAACTTTAAGAATAAAATATTGCCTGATTGAACAGAGCCTCCAGGCTGGTTGGCAGTTGCTAGATGATGCAAGCACACATGCTGATGTCGACGGATGGGTTGCTGATTATCCAATTACGGGGATTTGCGGAACTTCCTTGGCAATATTGAACTTGCCTGATGCAGACTTATCTGGCTTCCCCTTCGTAATGACGGATATGCCCTATCCGACCTAAAGGCCTCTTCCTTACTGGGAGACTGCTTGAACTGGCATATTTCATGTCCCTTCCTGAACACTTAAGCTTCGATATATCTGTTTAGAATTTGCCCAAATGACCTTATGACCTGATGCAAATTTACTAATGCATTTCTTTTACCTTAACCTTTGATAAACTGTACTAAAATTTCCTTAACGACTCAGCTATCATGATTATTTCTATCCAAGCAAATGTGCATTCTTAATTCTGGTTTATCAATGATCAGGAAAGATCATATTGGAGAGATCACAGAGCATCAAATACTAATGTTGTTATTCTGTATTGCTTTAACTGAACTTTTGATGTGTATAATTTTAGCTTGCCTATGTTTCTTCAGGAGATTTGGGTTTGCTGTGATAATTCTTTACCTTTATAGCATTGTATTGAGAGTAATTTACATGAGCTTAATTTCTAGTTTGCAGTTCAGTCATCCAATTCCTGGTCCTCATTGGATGACCGCTGAGACCCTTATATTCAACCCCTCTCGGCACAAAACAAGGTCCACGGAGGACCAAGAGAGTGGTAAAAATATCTGACAGGAGAAAAGGAAAGGAAATACAATTGTTTCATGGGCCCAGTAACCGCTCCAACACACATTTATACATTTGATCACTTCAGAATCAAAATCAGCATGAAAATACCTTCATGAAGTGTATGTAATTCTTTGAAAGAAATAAAAAGCATCCTATGCCCAATCCTCTTAATATGTGTGATATTTAGCAGAAAAATAAACGTTTAGTGAAGCAAAATGTAAACATAATATTGTACAGATTATTTCATACACAATAGACCCATGCTTCTCCACTCCTTTTCTTTTTGATGGGGTAAATCATGGCTGTTTATTCTCATTGCATTGTTTTGCTTCACCCAACCATTATACAATATAAACCAATAGCCAGGATCAACTAGTTCATTTCTTACAAGCTTTTCTTTTTAAAAAAACCTCTTCCACTAGGATGATGTGTCGACAAGTCTCAAACCTGTGTGTGTTAAGGGTTCTCCTCAGGATGTGGTACTGGAGATGTATTATAATGTACAAAGGTATGGAGGATCGTCTCTAATTATATTGCCAGTCAGTCAAAATAGATCTGTTAAACCAAAAATATGTATATCTTTATATGTCAGCAACACTTGCTATACATGAAAGGGGTCTCATTGATATTTCTCTCAAATAACTTACAGTGTTTGGACTTCAATGAGCTTTGATGTGGTTCTGTTATGTGGCATGCACCATCTCTCTGGAAACTTAAATATGGATGAATGCATTAGCTCCATTGCCTTTATTAGACATGGTTGTTAGTAAGGTACCACACTGTGTATATTGGTTGTATAGGACATACCTTGTTTATATATTCTTTATTGCCTTGTGTTTCTGTCAAAAACAGTGGAAGCATAAAACATGGTTGGAAAACATCTTTTAATTAAAATATAAGGGCCATGCTATTGTTTTGTCTGCTAGCATTGGCTCACCTCCATATCCACTCTTCTTCTGTGCTCATTTCTAGTTACATTGGGCGTATGCTTTGGTGCCTCACTTCTTTTAGCTGATGTCACTCTCTCCAGTGCCTGAATTGCTGTGTCTGCTCACCCAGTGTTATTCCTCAGGCGTCTCTCTACACGTGTTCTCACATTACATTTTTCAAACAAACTGTGGTTTTCATGCACACAGTCCCGTCACACTTTTTACCAATGTGGCTTGCTGGGAATTGTAGTCCTACATATCCTGAGAAATTGGCCATATGAAAAGTTATCCCTCAAGCTTCTCAGGTGAAAACTATTTTACAGTAGTAAGTCGTTATTGTCTGTACATTGTGCGTTGTGACCGTGATATCCAAAAATTGTTTTTCTCTTTAGCACAACTTATGTTGAAAATAATATATTATCTCACGTTAAGCCAGTTGGTAAACTCATCTCCCTCTTCTTGTATACCGGTCCAGACACAGAAGAAACCATCTCTATATTAGTACCGCTTCTCAATAGTCTTATCAGATGGGTTGTTATGAAATATGAATTTGGTTTCATACTCAGCCATATCCAATTTGAATATCTCTGGAGCAAATGAACAACCCATTGTAGCCCCTTTTGTTTGTGCAGAAAAATTGTCATTAAGCAAGAAGAAATCCTTTGTAAGGGCAATTTTAGCTAGGTATAAAATGTATTCTGTTGGTACTCTGTGCAGTCTTTCTCTTTTGGTTAGGTACAGTTCTACAGCCTTTAGTTGTTCATCTTGAGGGATGTTGGTATATAAAGAAGCCACATCATATGTCACCCACCATTGTGTGTCTCTGTTTTATAATAGTCCTTCGATTTTATTGATAAAATCTGCTGTGTCCTGGATAAATGATTCTGTCAATTTTGAGAAATAACAAAAACACATATTTTGAAAGTGGTTCACTTTTGGAATCATACCCCGATATTATTGGTCTTTCTGGTGGCGTAGAGGGGTCTTTATGCATCTTGGGTAAGAGGTAAAGTACTGGAAAACGTAGTGTTTTCTTCAACAAGAATTCAAATTCTTTTTGGACTGATATAACCATCATCTAACTGATACCTAAGTTGTTGGTTTATCTCACCCATTATTTGGCGAGTCTGGTCTATGTCAAGTTTTCTGTAGTATAATCAGTCACTAAATTGTCTAAGTCCTTCATCAGTGTATTCAATTTTTTTGAGTACCACAATTGCCCCACTTTTATGAGCAGGCTTACAGCAATATTCTTACTTTGTTTTAATTCCTGCAATGCTGATCTCAACACCTTTGACAAGGTAGGCTTGTAGTATTTTTTACGATTCTCCATTTGAGTGATCCCACACATTATGATTTTTTTCAAATGCCTTTACTTCATCTGGCATCTCCGAGGTGGTGGGTGAATCATTATTTTTTCCATAGACCTCGGGTATCAGTTTGTTGTATAACTTCATGTTCCTGAAGATATACCTGAAGACTAACTTTATAAAAAAATCCATATTCTCAATTTTTTATTTAATAAAATCACCACTGTAACCTGTTGTGCCCTCCTGAACACAGAGCCCCACTCTGGGCCTCGTTCTAAATAAAAGAAAGGTCTCAGTGCACAAGCATGATCGTCATGTGTGCTGAGATGGGATTTCTGCAGTTAGTTTTGTGAAGGCCCCATTACTGCCTTCCTCTAAATCAGTTCCTATGTTGACTTTGATCACTCAGGGTGTATTGAATGGGATTTTTGTTTTGATCATTTCGTACTTTGATAATCCAGACGATTTTCAACACCTACATGTTTGTGTCAGCTTTCAGAACTGCATAGGTATTTTTGATAATATGTTATTTTCCTTCTGAGTCTACTTTTTGTTTATGGGTCTTCTTGACTAATGTTACACAGTTAACTGTTATGGGAAACAATCCAGTAGATCACTGAAAAGTTCTTAGTTTATTTTGATTCATGAAATGTGGATGGATCTAAAGATGCTCTTTTCTTAAAATAGTTTAAAGTGATTAACTTTAAAAAGGTTTGATTAAGTTTTGCAAGCAAGCATAGTTAGTTTGGTAAAAAGTTCTGGATGCTCTAGAAGTTTTAAGACATTTTAAAACCAGTTACAGTTAACTTCTACCTACAGTTTGAAACTGAAACATTTTAACTCCTGCAACATTCTGGAACCTCCTTATAACTTTGTTAATGCGTTAAATGCAACACTTTTCATTGTTATGGAATACTTGTGGCCTCCGAAATTAACAGCTGATTTTTATTCAACGGTGTTGTTCTTTGTAATCCAGCCAGCTGCAGGTCAGTGACTGACAGTTATATTGTAATTGGATTTGAGTGAACATGTTATACTTGTGTTGGGACTTTGCTGCAATATGGAATCAACTGAATTGGGATGGTGCCTTTCTTAGCCTAGAGAACACTGGACAGCCAGGATACCTCAGAGAAATTGTTAATCTAGGCTAGACTACTCTGTCCCCTAGGAGAGGCAGATATGGATTTTAATTTTGTGCTCCCTGAATTTAAACTATGATTTGCAATTCTTCCCTCTGCTGTGACACTTCTTCCCTAGTATTATTTGTTTTGTTTATGTTTATTTGTTTTATTGGCATGACACAGTACATAATATATAAATTGTAATATGTGATGCCTTTTTGGATCAGGGCACTACGATTATTATAGTTAAAGTGGGAAGGCTTCACATCAGGCTTCAGTTATCATTGAACTGCTGAAGTGCTATTTAATTTCCACCAAAAGTCTGTGGATAGCCGTTCCCCTTCCCCGGTTTAAATGAAAGATGAAGTTGTATTTCAATTTAAATTACCCAAAGAATGTTCTATAAAAATATAATCAATAAGTAAGTATGTGCCGCTGTGCCTTTCTTAACACTCTCCGCAGTATTACATGCTTAAGGGCTGCGCTGCAGCTGGTGCCATGTTTGGAACATATCTCTGAGCCGCATGCACCTAACTCAACATTTTCCACAAACGACGTCAGTTGTGCATCATACATTGCCACTCACAGTACTGCAACACACACCTTTGAAAACAATGGAGGCAGGGACTTAAAATGAAACCACCCAAAATATAATGTTTAATAAATTAAAGTATTTCGACTTTTAAAATGAATATATATATATTTTGTTTGATGTGTGTATATATATATATATATATATATATATATATATCCCAAGTTCCTCGTCTCACACACGCGTCCCTTGACTCAGGAAAAAGACAATGCGGACCCGATTTGCTATTGCTATATTTTATTTTGTTATGTGCCCTGCATATATATATTAGAAAGTTCATTATGAAATATTATTATATATATATTTTTATACATATTAAAATGTAATTTATTAGTGATTTTCAACACATATTAAAATTACTTTAGTTTGATTTTTTAGACCATTCTTTAAGAAAGATTATTTAAAAATCAGATTAATATTGTAATTGCTTAATTATTTAGTACAAATGTAAGTTAAAGCTATGTCAAAGTTTTATTAATTATAGGTTTAAAATGAAGATCATCAATTAGTTTATATTGATATTTTATTTTTAAATATTTTAAATATGCTTTACATAATAATTAACTGTAATCATGTTCCTATACTTTCCTATAGGGAGATCTCCGCCGCGGTGGCAGAGGTTTCCACCTACGTTTGGTAGTATGTCTACACTTGTAAATCTTTTTGCAGGTGATTCAAGTAGGGAGTGGATCTAAAAAAATGCATCTTTTTGCATGTTGACCCCCACCTTTTAAGACTGATGCTGCTGGTTTTTTGACTCTGAGAATGCACTGAGGCCTGCTAACCAGACCCCAGGGCCATTGTTTAACCCTATACCAAAGTATGTTACATTTGCTACACCCAATTGGCAAGCACTGACTCACATATAAGTCTCTAGTATATGGTACCCAGGGTACCAAGGGCATGTAAGGCAGAGTGTTCACACAGGACTGCAGCACTATTTGTACTACCCTGCATGTGACAGAAACAAAATGGACTCCAGCCTGCCTCTGCAGACTGACAGGGCAGTGTTTTACACTGCTAATTTGACTTTGTCATTACACCTAATGGCAAAGCCACCACTTCGCTTAAGAATATATGTAAGTCTTCCTTAGGGAAGGCCTAGAGAGCCCGATGGCAGGGAGCTATATATACTTAAGTAAGACATATAATTTTTAATACGTTTTGACAGCAACACTTCTAAATGGTCGTTTTACTTTGGAAAGGTTAGGAGCCCCATTGGCTAAAACAAGGTTACCGGCTGGCATCCCAGCCCGGCTAGTTGCTGAATGGGAGTGCTTAACAGGGTCAAGTAAGGTATCAAATTAATTGTGACATTATTGCATAAAAACACACTTTTTTTTATAAAAACTGAAAACTGAAACATTGTTTTCCATATTTCTTTTTGATAACTTTACTGCCCTAACTCCAGTTTATTTAACTCTGCCTATAAGTAGAACAGGAAAGGAGGAAGGAAAATAATCTCCTCAACTATGAACAACTCCAGAGCTCTATGGAGTCAAGCATGTTTTCTTTTAGGGTATAACAATTAAGCTACATTTATTTACAATTTTGAAAAGTACTCAAACCACAAGCTGCTGACTCAAAGCGCTAGTATAGGGTAAAAAAGGAAAAAGACAATAGCCGAATTGGGAAAAACAAACTGACGAGCTGCGGTGTGGGAAGGAGGTAGCAACATGGAGCACGGGGGGAGGGGATGGTGTGATTTTGCTAAAAAACAACATAGGCGGCAGAGAGCATGAAAACACATGCACTTTCTTGGAATGCTGAAAGTAAAAAAAAAAGCAATTCCTTGAATGTGAGCAGTGGAAGGATACAAGTAATATAATTGAAGGGATAGTAAAGAAGCAATGCTCCAGTGGAGGGACATACACAAAGAAAGTCATCAAATAAGAAGCAATGGAGCAAGAGTGAAAAGAAAGCCAACCAATCCTAAGCAATGAATGTATCTAAAGCCCACTGTAAGTTTTGGTATGGCCCAAAAGAGTTATTTGAACAACAGACAAATAAAGTCTACCTGAAGGGGAGACCTAATGGCTTCTCTCTCACACTTCTTCATCCAGTGCCATGAAACCTTTTGGTGAACGTGCACTTTAGAAGTTCCCCATAACATAACATAACATCCATCACACCGCGTCTCATAACACAATAACCACATCTCGATGGTCATCACACAGAACATGGAAACACTTTCCATAGAGACTCAAAGAAAAACAACATTCTTCCAACTAGACACTCACACAGTGTAGCATGCTACCTGCATGAACAAGCGGTTCAGCATCCCAAAATAGGTTTATTAAGCGCTATACACATCCTATAATAGAATAATACAACCAAAAAGCATCAGAGCTACAAGCTAAAACAGTTCCTTTCTAAACTAAATAAATAAAATTAAAACAAATCAAAAATACATAAATAAAAAAGTTAATGTACACGAAAGTAATTCAAACCACATTGTTTCATTTTTCATATAAACATCAATTTCCTGATGCTCTTGATGCGAAACATTGGCATGATGCTACGAGTCATACTTGCGTGCCGATCTGTTGCTTGTGTTCACAAGGTGCTAACTAGGAGAATGAAATATTCGAACAGCGCAAAGAAGTTGGCAGATTAGGGTTCGGTAAAACAGTATCCACTAAGAGAATCTTAGTGAGGCCGGCATTGCCTGGTACCCTATAAATGTTAGCTAACATCTGGGTTTTGCATATTCCCTGCAATCTTGTTTTACTGCAAAAAGGCGCGCCAATTTAAAGCTGAACTAGATTAGGCATTCGAGCAGAGCATACCTCCAGTAAGCAGAAACATCTGTCGCCATCAGCAGTTTCTTGGACTGAGACAGATCAACACCAGAGCTAACTACACATAAGCAGCTTTGCATTCTTATCTTGAAGTATGCTGCACACCGAAGGAGTTCCTTTCGCATGATTCTTGAAGAACAAATGAGAATAGTATAGTGAAAAGGAAAGAAAAACAAATGTGCAAACACAAAGCCTGCAATTCATACCACTGATGTCACAGGCACTGCTTATTTTCATTTAAATTGTGAGTGAGTCAGATCACTTGTTAATGGAGTGAATGATTCAGGGAGTGAGTTGAGTACTTTGATTACATTGAATAGGTAAGGAAGTGTTTGGGTAGTTGGGTGTTGGCAGTGAGTGAGTATGTGAAAGAGTGAGTGAGAAGGTGATTAACTGGATTAGTGAGTGAGTGAGTCAAGAAGTGGTTACGGAAGAGGTTGCCTGGTTGGGTATTTATGTGAGTGAGTGAGTGAGTGAGTGTTATTGAGTTAATGGGTGGGAGTTTATGGAAGTAAGGGAGTGAGATGGTTGGGTGGATTGGTGTGTATGTCAATGCGCAATTCAGTAGTGACTGAGGGGCATATTCACAAGGACTTATCTCCGAGTTATCGCCACCTTAACGCATCAAAAGTGGAGATAGATTTAACGCCCCATTCACAAGCGGGTGCAAACTGCAGACATCGCCAGTATTCCCGCGATAACTGCCGCAAAATTTATCTCTACGGGTGACACCACCAACTAACCCTAATGAGATGCAGAGTAGGCGTTCCCGTGCAAAAACTCACGAAAACACCACTATACCACTCTCACAACGAACTGCCAGATGTGCGATGCGAACCAAAAACAGGCGATAAGCCGCAGTAGCAGCAGGGAATTAACACCTGCCTTTTGCTGGTGTTAAGCGGGATGACTACCTGCAGCATGAAAGGGAGCCCAGCCAAGAGCCACATCGGAAGACCCACAGATGCCATGGAGACAATGATCATGCAGCTCCGAGACCCATGAGGGCCACAACATCCACCGCCACCCCCCAGGCCCGCCACCACCCCCAGGACCTGTCCCACCCCCCTGGACCACCACAGAGGCAGCGTACACAAAGACAGCGGACCCACCTTAAACGCACCAGCTGCCCAGACCGAACGCCAGAGGAGGACATTGCCCACTACAGGCCCAAAAGGACAACCATCCCCCGCATCCTGACCCACATTGCCCACCTGCTGACGGTACCAACACAGCGGACAACCGACATCCCTCTGCAGACAAAGCTGCCGGCTGTGCTGCACATGTTGGCCTCTGGTACCTTCCAACCCACAACTGCCAGAGTCGGAGGAGTCTCACAGCTAGCCCCATCCAAGTTCATCACACCTGTCCTGGATGCCATCATCAGCCTGGTACCCCAGCACCTCCACTTCACCCACACTGCGCAGGAGGAGCTGGAGACCAAGCAAGGCTCTTACGCCATAGCTGGATTCCCTCACGTGTCGGGGGCAATCGACTGCACACATGTACCCCTCGTGCCCCCTGCCGACACTGCACACAACTACCGCAACAGAAAGCACATGCATCTCATGAATGTGCAGGCAATAGTGGACCACCCGGGACTCCTCAACAATGTCGTGGCCAACTCCCCAGGCAGAGTGCATGATTCCTACATCGCCCGACAGTCCATCATCAACCAGCACTCCCAGGATGGCACCTATGGAAATGCAGTGCTCGTTGGTAAGTACCAAATGAACACACCACACACCTCCACCCCACAGTCATGCAACTCATGACACTGGCAATGGGCACGCAGCAGAACTACATGCAACATGCCACACAACATGATAACCGACCAGACACGACAACACGACTCCATTGGGAACCTGGGCTTGCCATGCACACAACCCAGCCACGGCATGGCACCACAGCCACACAATAGCAGAATGTGAGGAGAGGCTTGGAGCAGGCATGTGCGAGAGCGGCAAGTGACTAATGAATGAGAACCTACCCAATGCCAGGTGTGGCGTGGAGGTGCCGGACAGACTCCAATGTGCAAACCACGGAAATGGCCATGTGGACATTAACTGCTGGTGCATGGAGTGTAGTGGCCAGTGGACGCTCCCATGTCCCCACAGGCTGTGGGGCAGAACGCGTAAATGTCGCACGTTACGTCCCCCCCTGTATGCGCAGGCGGAGTGGGTTGGCCCTGCGTACGCCAGGCCTGCGTAGGGGTGTGAATAAAAACCCCGTCGCACTGGGCATGGTTCTCTTTCGGAATGGCCAACGTGTCTGCCAGGGCGGCGCCTCTCAGCCTGCCACGAGGCCGGCGCTGAGTGCGGCGGGGCCTGCGTCCCTGTGCGCCTGCTGCACCCCGGGCCGCTGGTCCCCAGACCCGTCATGCCTGCCCCAGCGCACCAAGGAGGCTCTGCTCACCTGCCGACACCAGCGTGTGTCAAAGAGGGCCCACCACGTGCCGGTGCAAGCTCCAAGTCCCAGTCCCGCGACCTTTGCAGCCTCCGCAGACCATCGCTGGTCTCCACGACGCTGGCCTACAGTACTCCTTTTTCATTGACATACTCCACCGGCGTACTCTTCGGCCCAGTTGTTGGCACATGTTGTACTGAGTCGTGTGTCTTGAATGGCAGTGACCCCAAGTCTGTGGCAGCGTCCACATCATTAAACTCCCTCCGATCAGTGAAGGCAAAGTCTGCATCGCAAGCCGGCGACACGTGGTGCCACTATCCCTGTCCAACGCAAGCCGGCGACACTAACCCTGTTCAACGCAAGCCGGCGACACGTGGTGCCACTAACCCTGTTCAACGCAAGCCGGCGACACGTGGTCCCACTAACCCTGTTCAACGCAAGCCGGCGACACTTGGATGAGGGCTCAGGCCTACACTGCGGCCCAGTAGGTCCCACATGTGGAACTGTGTCCTGAGTCTTGAATGGCAGTGACCCCAAGTCCGTGGCAGCGGCCACATCACTGAACTCCCTCCGATCAGTGAGGCGAATGTCTGCATCGCAAGCCGGCGACACGTGGTGCCACTAACCCTGTTCAACGCAAGCAGGCTACACTTGGATGAGGGCTCAGGCCTACACTGTGGCCCAGTAGGTCCCACATGTGGAACTGTGTCCTGAGTCTTGAATGGCAGTGACCCCAAGTCTGTGGCAGCGGCCACATCACTATACTCCCTCCGATCAGTGAAGCCAAAGTCTGCATCGCAAGCACACGACACGTGTCTGTGGGCCCGTGCTGACTGCTGCCCCCGGCCTACACTGCGGTCCAGTAGATCCCACATCCAGCACTTAGTCGTGATTCATGAATGGCAGAGTCCATACCAGTGAATGCATGGAGAGGAGTAAGAGGAAGATGCGGTTCAGTCTGGATGAAAGCCGGATCCTCGTCACGGAGGTGACCGAACACTAGCAACAACTGACCTGGTGCCACTAACTGTGCGCAATGAGTCATGGGCACTTTCTGGTTGGACTTTGGTGGCGTCTGAGTCCATGGCCTGGGGGTTGTCTGCATCATCAGCTGGGAAAGACTTGGTGTTCGACATGTGTCTGTTCCATTCATCTCCACCATAGTGACTGTTTCTGCGTGCTTCTGCCCTCTGCATCATGCCCTGGGGGTACACCTTCCACTGTCCACCGAGACACTCCGCGACAACCCCCTTTGTCATCTACGAGAACCTGCTCTCCTCTCGTGACCCTGCCCCAGTGCACCGCAAGTCAGCGGCCCGTGGCGGTAGGCCCATGCAGGACACTGTGCATCTAGGGCCACTAACTCTGTGCAGCTCAAGTCATGGAGCCTTTATGGTTGAATGGTTGTGTCCTTAACAATGTACACTGTTGTCGTTGTTTTGACTGCACCAGGCACTCCATGACGGCTGGTGTACACACACCCCACACACATCCAACACAGGTGTCACTCGACATGTGAGCCTGCTAATAAACGTGGCCGGGCGCCCGTGCCCATAGCCATTCACATCATCTAAGCAAGTGTGTCCGTGTGGTCATTATGTCAGCATGATGGGCCCGAGCCCTGCAACATCACAGTGTGCTGTCTTCAGCAGACGATACCATGTCACCTCAGCAGTGGCCAAGACCTTGGACATGTAGCTTCGCCCGCCCCCCTGCATGCACAAGCGGCGTGTGCTAGTCCGGCATACGTCAGGTCAGCGCCGGGGTGTGCTGATTCGGCAAGGGGGTTCAGGGCGTGGCTCTGGTCTGGCCTTGAGCATGAAGTGCGGTAAGCATGTCTCTGTGTTGGAGTGTTGGCGCTACCAGGGCCACAGTAGTCGATGTTGCAGTGTAGCATGCACCCGGAGGGCGGGCCCGCACGTACGGGGAAATGTAGGAGCACAAGACCGCTCGGGGTCTTGACTCATGCATGCTAAGTGTTATGTGTATCAGTCCTGCGGCTGCATAAGTCAGATGCCTAGCCTCAATCACAGCGTGATCACAGCCAGCCATGGACTGTACACCTGTGTCCGCCCTGTCCGGACCATTGACCTACACTCACGTGGCCGCACACCCTCAACGGCCAGCTTCACGGTGTTGTTGGCATGCCGCTGGACATGCGCAGACAGGCATGACAATGGTGTGCCGTAGGAGTGCACATGATACAACCGTGCAGCGCACACAAGTGTGGGGGCTCGTGGGAGGGAGGAGCAGTTGTGAGGCAACGTAACACACAGTGAGGCTGCTCATGTGCCACGTCCTCGGCATATCATCCATGATTCCCTGGGTCGCAGACATCCCACCCCACCCACGACAGGCCTCTGTACATCTCCTGTATGCAAGCAGATGGTGAAGTTACTGTAGGGATGAAAGGTCCTTTGTCTGAACTATCAGGCGGTAGCACATATGCGGCTCCGAGCTGGGACTTGCATGTGCCCAGCACCCCCTGACAGATATGATAGCATTTGCTGGCGACTCCCACACTACGCACTGCCCGACGTGAGACCAACGTGTACACATCCCACACGCAGTAGTCCTTGGTCGTAGTTAGCGTGCGTGAAATGGCCTTCACACGTACTCCCACCCCACCCCAGGCCTGCACCCGTTGCACACAGACACTGCTCATTGCTCCGAGCTGTGCCATTTCATCCACAGGACTGGCGCGGGTCAGCACAGTGCCGCTTCAAGCAGAGCCACTGACGCAATGGCAGACCATCCCGGACACATGCACAACTCCAGTCACATGGACCTGTACCGTGCACGCTTGCTGCATGTACTGGGGGCACTGCCATTGGCAGTGCTGCAGATCAGTTACTGGCTAAGCTTCCGCCTTGCCAACGTCACCTGCGTTCAGCCTGTGTTGCATTGTCGCTCGTGCATATTCGAGTGGACCATGGATGTCTGCCTCTCCAACGTAACGGTAGCTGACCTGGATTTTGACGTGTGTGTGCGCCCCCTGTTGGCCCACGACCAGGAGTGTCACCGTGATGCCCATTTATGGCATGCCTGGATGATTGGCATGCATGCTGGCAACTGGACCTGGGAGATTGCACGAGTCGTCGTGTGCAGTGACCACATTGAGCCGCTCCCCTATTGGGCTTTAGTGCCAATTGGGGCCAGGGGTTGGAGTCAGCACATCTGTCCGGGACAGCTGATGGGTTATGTCGCCGACATGTCAGATGTGGTGGACAACGAGCTCTCATTGGAAATGTTGGCCTACGCTGCTGCACTCGCGTTCATGGACGAGTGACAACATACCTGCAGCCACAGCTGAATGTGACCCATTGCACGTGCCCCGACGCCTGGTTGCATGTTGGGGATCTGATCACATGTCCCAAGACGACAGTGGACATGGCTGCATTGGCCTGGACTCCGGATCCATGCGCGGACAACCAACGCGGGTTGGCACTGACTTGTGTGGGTGATGGACTTGGGCACTTTCCAACGTTCCTCATTCAGACACGCTGCTGCATTGGTCTGCATGTCGTGGCACTTCTCTTGGCCGTACTGACATGCAATTGTTGATAAAGTTTCTGCACCTTCACTTGTCTCCAACTGTGATGAGTGTTCATTTGTATGCCAATGTGTGTGTCACGGCCTATCTGGGTCCCTGCAATACATGCATTGCTACCCCATCAGGGCTGTGGGTTTGTACTTGTGCATTCTCATGTCCCTGTTTCATGCTTTGCCAGATGCGTATGGCCATTTACCGGCCACAAGCGGGTGCACTTGTGTTCGGTTGTGCAAATGTTGCTGTTTGTGCCACATTGTGTTCGATGTTGGGGTGCTTTGCTTCCTATGTGTGTGGCCTGCATTGTGTGTGAGATGTCCTTTCAGCTCTGATTTGGCTCACCCTTCTCCCTTTCAGGCAGTGTGGTTTTCACTTCTGTGCTTGTTCAGTGGTGTGATATTGCCGAGTTGTGTGACTTGTGCTCTTGGTTGGTGTTGTTACTCTTGGGCATGTTTTGTCTGCAGTTATGCTGTGCTTAATTGTGCATGTGTGCCATTGTGCCCATCTCCCCCCGTCCCCCCAGTCCCTGGTGGTTCCTCTCCCTGTTGCTGTTGTGTCTGTTGATTTTGAGCAGTTTCCGGTCCCCGACTCCTGCCACCATCTCCAGACTGATGTGGTGGACACCATTTCCTCCATGTCATCCAGCTCCTGGTGTGGCGCTGGACTCCCACCTCCGGTGTGCATTGCTGCCTTCTGGTTGTTGGCGTGTTTCTGCTTGTTTGTGCGTTTCGCATCATTCCAGCTGTTCTGGTTTTCTTCCATTGTCCTCCTCCGCTCTCCGGCTGCATTCACCTTGTCCACGATGGACTGCCATGTACACTGTTTTGTTGCCAATTGGGCTTGTGGGGTTGTGTACTAGCTCCGGCTGCCTCCATTGTGCTTCGCTGTTGTTTTCTGTTTGGTTTGTCTTCCTTTTTCCTGCTTTTGTTGTGCTTATTCCCGCCTGCCTAGTGTGTGTCGGGGGCCTGGCGCTGCTTATCTCTGCTTTCTTCATCGCGAATCGGCTCATCGCACGTTTTTTGGTGTTGGGGTTTGTGTTTTTATCTCCGTCAAGGTGGTTGTATCGCGGACATTGGCCGCATTTTCGGCAGACTATCGCATGGTACTGCCGTGTTGTGAATTCTGCGTTCACACAGGGTTATTTTCCCACGATAGACTGCGATGTGTAAAGTTGCGTTAACATTTTTTGGAGATGTTTAGCGCACGTTCTTGGGAATATCCCCCTGAGTGAGCGAGAAGATTGCACTGCAGGGTAGAGCCCTCACAAATTAGTTTGTAGACATTGGGGGCTTCATCTCCACCTTATTAGATATGCTTGAGAGCAGTTAATAAGGGGGTGGGATGCAGTGGGCCCAAGTTAGTAATTCTTGCTTTGAGCTTCAGGAAATCACAAAAATCCAAGTCAGGTAATGCATACTTCCCTTGTAAAGTTCCAAAGACAGGGGCTCCTTGTCTATGTATAAATCTGAGACAAGGACAATGTCTTTTTTGGCCCATTCCTTTCCCAAAGCTGAGGGGGTAGACATTCAAAGCTTCTTATTGTTCCATAAGGAAATGGAGAGGGATTTATTGATGTTGGAGGTCAGAAGTTTATCTACTACTAGTAGGGCTTTACGCGTGTCCTTTAGAATGACGTGGGAGTGGGCAAAGTTGTGGTGTGACGTAGTCAGATTTGGTGATAAAGGGAAGGGTAGGCAATATACTTTTCAATCTTAAGCCAAGGCAGGACTTCATCGGAGTGCAGTGAGTCTGGTAGTTGAACCAATCTGGAAGATTGCAGTCACCTATATGGGTGGGGGCTCTGAGTTTCTTGAAACTCATTCTGACTCTTTTGTTACTGCAAAGAAACTTAGAGCAAATTTTCTTTATCGTGGCAAATAAAGAAGTGGAAAGACGAATTTGGGACATACCAGATAGAAAATTGCTTAAAGGCGTCACCATCTTCCTCAGGGTTTCCAACCTTTCCCACCATGATATACATATGGAAGACCAGGTTGATAGGAGATCTTTGATTTTATTAATTATTTTACATTCGTTCTGGGAAATAAGTTCAGCTAAATTATTACAAAAACAAATGCCCAAATATTTAATGCATTTAGTTTGCCATTGAAATTGGGAGGTACACAGACAAGAGGGGGTATAATGTATATTAGGAGGCATAACTTCAGTTTTGTCACTATATAAAGAGTACCTCGAAAAAAAGGAGACCTTATTGATTATAACCAGTATGGTAAGGATAGCCGGGTCTGGGTTTTCAGAGAAGATTAAAATGTCATCCGTATAAGCAGCCATTTTAAAAACCGTATCCCCAAACTTCATCACCTCAATATCTGCAGACATATTCAGCATCAAAATCAGGGGGTCGATAGACAACAAGAAAAGCAATGGGGACAGAGGGCAGCCTTGACGAGTACCCTGTTGAAGTGGAACCAGGTAGGATGATTCTCCATTGATTCTGATTTGTGTAGTAGGCTTGGCATATAAGGCCATGACCATTTTGATTTAATTTCCCCCAAGATTGAACCTAATTATTACGACCTCCAGAAAAGGCCTTCTCTGCATCCAGAGCTATGGCTGCTGTGGCGGGAGCATGGAGAAGGGAGGCTTTTTGATAACATGGCAGAACAATCAAATGTTATCACTTGCCAAGCACCTTTTGAAAAATCCTATCTGAGAGGGGTGGATTAGCTTTGTTATTAAAGGAGTGAGTAAGGATGCTAAGACTTTGGCATCAATTTTGGCTTCCATGTTTATTAAGGACATTGGGCTAATGTATCAGTATCAGTATACTTTATTATTCAATTAATTAAAATCGTTACAATATGCTATCATTACAATTTACTATCAATAAGAAAAGTGAAGAGGTTAAAACTCACAGGGTTTGTTAAAAAAAAACTAGGCAAAGTAATAAAACCTTAAAAACTATTATCCCAACTGGAACTAAGGTGCTGGTGCATCGAACTTTGGTGAATGTTTAATCATAGTCACTCTTGTTCAATGGCCGACTGATAACTTCTTGTGTCTTTAATGGTTTGTGTCAGTGCGGCCTGAATTGCATCAGTAAATTTCCCTAGTCGGGCCATGGTTTGCACTGTGTTAGCAGAGAAGCACAAGTCTGAAGCTTCTCTGCATCGACCAAGGCCGTGAGACCTGCAAATTGGAAGTACCAGGCGATGCCGCTCGCTAGCTAACTTTGGGCAGCAACACAACAGATGGAGCCAAGATTCTCGATAATAACTACAGAGACGACAGGTAACTAAATTGTCTTGCCGGGCCCAAGAAGGATTAAAGTCCACAACGGGCAGTGCAAGAAGTCTCATATAGGTGATTCTTTTACGGGCCGGAACCGACAGAGCTTGCTCAAAATAAGGCTGCGGTTTTCCCGGGATATAAGAGGCATCCAATGTAAAGAAGTTGGGTTGATGGTGTAGGCTTTCCAAGTCCCTTTCAAAGGATATTCTCTTAACCTGTGTGTTCACCGTCATTTTCCAGGCTATTACCGGGATATCCTGAATGGGCTAATGTTTTTTGGGTCTGAAGGATCCTTGCCCTCTTTAGGAATCACTACAATGGTGGCTTCCGTAGCTGTACCCAATACCTCCCAGTGGATGCAAAGTTATTAAACATGTTCTCTAAATAGACCCTTGTGATATATTCCCAAAAACAGACGTAATGTCTGCCCCTTTATTTCCTTTGTCAACGTTCTGATCCCAGAGAGGTGAGGACATAACACTGAAGAAGGACTGTCACTGTCCTTCACAGGCTGACGGAAGAGGCGTGGCTAAAGCCGAGGACCAACAGAAGACCCTGGAAGAAGACGGAAAGCGGCCCGCCAATCCTGAAAAGGGAGAAGATCTGAATCAGGAGGGAGCCGACAACAACGAGGAAGACGCAGAGATTATGGGACCAGCGACGGCATGGCCAGGGAAGGCTGAGGAGCTTACCATGGACTTAGGATCCGAAGACAGCCCGTAAACATGGAGCGAGGAGTGGTGGTCACCCTAAGAGGGAAACACGCCGGCTGCCGCAACTCAGGAGAGTTGCGGCAGATGCGGTACGTAAACAAGGGGAGAGGGAGGGAGGAGGTGGCTGACTCGGAAAGGCATTGCAGATTACGGGAAGGGGTGGTGGGGTGGTAGTAGAACGGACGAAAAGAACGGACTGTTTTTTTGGTTTTTTACTCTCCCTTTCTTCTCTTTATTTTTCCACACAATCCTATCAAGGTCAGAAAGCCTTATTGGGGTATTGGTAAAGCACAAAAGAAAAGAACAATCCACTTTTTACCGACTGAAACCAAGTCCTCTGCAGAAAGTGTAGCATTTGGAACAGCCAGAAAAATATCCCCAACCGCTTGTAGTGATCAGAAGGGATACCTGGACCCTTTTCCTTTACTCTTCTTTTGTTCTCCATTTATCACCACTAGGCCATTAGGAGGGCACCGAAGTGACTAGCTTCCACAGGACTCACAGTTTTCGGGTTTGGTGAAGGGTCTATACCAACAAAGACACGAGACTGAACCATATACTTACCGCCACTCTCTGTTCTTTTTTTTTCTTTTTTTTCTTTTTTCTGAGCCACTGGGAGATCCCCTCCTGCATAACACAGATGAGCCACAACACAGACGAGCTGCAACATCGACCTGCAAGAAGAAAAAAGAAGGGTTAAAAAAGCATTTGTTCCAAACTTGTGTTAACAAAAACTATTCTGTCAATAAATACACCAAACATTAAAAAAATTATTTAGCCTCCTCGCTTCTTTTTCCGCCCATCCCGCCCACAACCCTAATGATAGGTTCAAAGAATTTGTAAAAGCTTATGGGAAGGCCATCCGGTCCCAGTACCTTCCCAGACAGAAAGAGCTTAATCGGCTTCTGGATCTCGCTCTGCTCTATTGGCTCGTTCAACCTCAAATTATCTTCATTAGAATGATCTATTATTGGTAGTGACTGAAGAAATTGCAAGCAGACATCCCTGGGAGTGGAAACTGAGCGGGATTTAGGTTGGAAGATTTTGAGAATATCACTCGTTTATGTTGTGGTGAAGCCTGAGGGGTCTTTAATATTTGAAACCAATGTGGAGTTCCTCTTAAACTTTAAGTAGACAGACAGTGTTTTCTCAGATTTATTAAATGTTTTACCTTTCTGTGCCTGGACTCACTAGTGTGTGCGTTTACTCACAATTTTGTTATACTCATATTTCCTTTTCTTTAGACATTTTAGAACAGAAGAGTCTTTCAAATTTCTGAAAAGTATTTAATAGTTTTTGACATCTGTGGTTAATTTGTCTAGAGAGGACCCAATTTCTTTGTTTTTCTTAGATATACGGCTTCTCACCTGACCATGAAAGAAAGCAGTTCAGGGTATCCCAAAGCGTAACTGGAGAGGAGACTGAGGAAGTGTTGTCCTCTAGGAACAATGCTAATTCACAGCTTAATTCCCGTACATCTTCTTCATTCTCTAGAATTTTGGTATTCATACTCCACGATCAGGTTTTAGTCTTGGGGGGGGGGCAGAATCCTAAGAGTGACAGAGATGGCAGCATGATCAGAGATGGTGATGGATTCAATGGTAGAGGAACATGTGTCTTGTAACAGTGAATTGTCCACTTAAATGTAATCAATTCTAGAGAAACTATTGTGTTGGGGGGAGAAGGTGAAGTCATTACTGTTAGGATTATGTAGACTTCAAACATCAGGTAGTGCATTTGCTCCACAAAGTGAGTGCATTGCTTTGGGGGCTTTAAGGGTTATGTATTTAAATGCTGACTTCTTTCTAGAATAGTATCCAGTGGTAAATTAAAGTCTCCTCCCAAAATAATATGGGCCTTCGTGGGAAGCAGTGCCATTTTGGCGCCTAATTTGGACCAGAAGACAGGGTAATCAGTATTCGGAGTATATATGTTTACCTCAACCACTTCTGAGTTACCCACTTGAAGTTGGGTGATCAGTCACCTTCCATTGTCGTCCTGTTCTGAGGTAATGATTGAAAGGCAAGAGTTTCTGTATACTAGGGTAACTACCACATTTTGCTTAAACATTGCCGGGGCACAGGAGAAGTCATGTACCAAGCCATTGCGCATACAAAGAGCTTCTTTGTAACCGATCTTTGTTTCTTGTAGGAATATTATATCTCCCTTCAACGAGTGGCAATAATTAGGGATCTTGCTATGCTTCACAGAATGGTTAAGCTCTTTCATGTCAGAAGGACAGGGCCATAATGAACTAATTGGTGCAAGGGATGGTCGTGGGTTATCCAGCGACCAGGTGAGATGCATAATGAAGGCTAACATGGATCTGGACAAGAGAAAGAACATAAAGAGGAAGAAGAGAAGGAAAGGATTAAGCCAAAAAACATGAAGCCTCCCTAACCCTAAAAAATGGGAGAAGAGCCTCAAGGAGGTGAGAAAGTGTGTATGAGGCAGTGGGGTACACCCACGAGGGGGAGTGGGAGCCCTCCCTAGCAACACCTACATAGTAGAATAGTTTAATCATCTAGTTAGATGACAAGGAAGCGTGTATAAGAGGGTAACGAATCAATAGATTTGCTACAGGTCACAGTGATCCAATAAATGAGTAAATATAAACAATATTAACATCTGCAGGAATCAAACAGCCTGTAACTCTTCATACACAAATAGTAGTGTGATAAAACATCAAAACAATATTCATGCAGCAAACAGCCTGTAAAAGGGACACAGCAGATAACATGTAGACAGCACTATGTCTAATCCCAAACCACATGAATCCCCCCCAGGTCAACAACCATTACAAGACAGTCCTACAGATGAGGCTAGACCCGCGGAGAGCTTTGTGAAGCATTAAGGTAGATAAACACTAGTAATAGGGAACAGGCATTACAATAAACCCCCAATCTAAAACATTGCCAGGAGGAGCAAATTAATAAATTGAGAAACAGCTTGGCACACTCTCGGATCTACAGAACAACCTAGTACTTTGATCTTGCCACAAAGGCAAGAGAGTTGGCCCCAAGTAAAGGTCCAAACCAACAATGAAGTCATGACATCAGCTCATTTCAGCATAGACTAACGTATGCTCAGTCAAGAATAACATTAAACTTGAGGGCAAGAAATGCCTTATACATGCAGAATGGTGTCAATGAGAAACTGAGAGGACATTGAAACATTACCACACAACATGGCATTCCCAGAATTAAAGTAAAACTGCAAGCCTGAAACTACAGTGAACATATTAATGCAGACAATGAGGCAACAACGAAACAACCACAAACAACTGCTGGAGTCCGATGGGTGGCAGACATATCCGAAACATCAAAACTTGCAACAGTAAAAAGTCTGTTATCTGGTAGGAAAAAAAAGTACCACATTGCCAGGATCCAGGAAATCCCTTGCCTACTGTTATGGGAGACTCCAAACCAGAGCAATGGGGAGAGATATATCATAGTGGGGCCGAGGACTCCGGCATCCTGAAAATCTTGCAAAAAGACATGTGGACATGGCAGATGGGGCCTTGATTGAACTCAAGGCAGGTGTCAGCTATGACATGTACTATCCCATCAACTAGATCAGCAGTGCTTATCACTACTTTCCACCATCTGAGATTCAAAGTGTAGTCAAGAAAGTTTTTCAGTTCCACAGGTTTCAAGAAGATATGCAGTCATCCTTTAAGGACAATCCTGAACTTAGACGGGCCCATGAAGAAGTGCTGGATTGCTCTGTCTGCAAGGGTTTTCCTGAGAGCCCAGAAGCCCTTCCTCCTCATGACCATATCTCTTGCAAAGTCCTGAAAGATGGAGATCCTGGCGCCCTTCCTTGGAATTGAAATGACTTTTCTCATGTGTGCCAGAATCAGCTCTGTGTTGGTGGTGAAAGGGTTTAGAGATCGGAACTCGAGGGGTCATAGCAACCTGTGCTTTGTAAGTGGGTATCCGGTGAGAACATTCGATGTCAAAGTCTCTGCCAAACGAGAGGCCCAGGACTGTTGGAAGCCACTTTTTCAGAAAGACAACCACAGAGGAGGCTTAAGATTCTACATCTTCAGGGAGAACAAAAATCCAAAGATTACAACGCTTGTTGCAATCCTCTAAATCGGTAATTTCCCATTTAAGGGAGGTTATCATCTTATCAGAACTCTCCAGATCTTATGTTGAGCAGACATCGGTCTTCTGCCATCCCAATTCTAGATTCTGCATTGGGCATCCTGAGGTTGAGATCCCTAAGATCCTTGCAAATCCTAGAGATTTTCACTTGTAAGATATTGATATTTGTTTTGGTGCTTTGGGCTATGTCATGCACCTTGTTGAGTTTCCCCATGATTGCCTTTAGAGTAGTTGAGTTTGCCTGTTTTCCTTTTATTGGGGATTCCAGGAGAGGGGGCTCCTGTTTTGACCATTTAAGGGTGCCCTTCCCTTCTTTCCCTTCCCTCTCCCTGTGTTCTTTCGAGTCATGTTCAACCCTTAAAATGACTAGACTCCAAATAAACACTCAACTTCAATAGGGACCAAGATCACACAGGAGTGACCCAGTTCTCATTCTGAATGGGCATAGTGGGGCCAAGCTACACAATGGGAATCAGTGCGATGAACAGTGATGGTTAGGGCCCAAGTTGGACACAGAAAATAGACGAAAATGACCTATCTAGGGAGCATTCAGCCTCAAGTACATAGGTCTGACCATATTAGGACAGAGTTCACTTGAGGAGTCATCAATACAATATGCTACTCGTTTATTGACATATTGGGCCCTCAAGAAGAAAGGCTGTCTTAGGGCTTACCAGACTCCAAGAATGCCAGTATTGCGCACAGAGGCCATTAGAGTCAGCAGGAGCGGAACTGTTGAAAGACCACGCAAGGAGACTAGGCGGGAGCGGGCCGGTCAGTGGGCATCGAGCTGGGGTCAACAAGGCTGCCAGACTCTACAAGGAGTAGAGGGGGATCAGCAGGCAGCTCTCCAGGAAGGTCTAAATAGTGGTGGAAACAGCATAAAATTAGAAGAAGAAATCAGCGCAGTGCTGCCATCATCGAGGTGCCACGCTTACATCTGCACTTTGGGACCATTTAATAGTCCCCACTGTAGTCTCACTGGGGGCCTACTACATCTCTCGGCGCTGCAGATCAGATAGTGTGCTGACACAAAAGCAACTGATGCAATAAAATTTCTACTAGGAAACTTCAGATTTCCTGTAGCGTCAGGATGTAAGATATTACCTCTGCTCTGTCCTACACATGTGGGATATCCAAAGATATTGGAGTAGACGCCTCACTCACTTGTCGTGACGTGCTTCATCATCGGCGCCTATCCACACCTGAGTAAGATGGTACTACCCGGGTGGACTCAACCATAGATGAAATGGGAGTTCCTAGATATAGCAAAACTGGATAAGCAGGGACCCAGATGAGTGATACTTAAAAATACCTCAAGGTATACCCAAAGGCTTTTGCTTTATTTGAAGGGTACCTGGGGTATAGTTGAAAACTTGTTTTTTTTGGGTTCTACTGAATTCAATTATTCAATTGTACCCTTGTTCCTGTGCCAACATGTTTCGGCCCTCTCTGGGAGCCCAATCGGGTCTGGGGCCTTCGTCAGGGCTATGTTTTGTGTATCCCTGCTACATCTGCTACATCTTGTGCACGAACACCATGCACACTTGTGAGGCCTAATGCTCTCACCTATTTTGTTTTTTTCTTCACAGGGTTTTTTGTAGAATAGGAGAGAAACAGACAGACAACTATTAATTCTCTCATCCATCCTGACTTCTTTTACGCATCTCAGACCCCTGTAGTGTTGGACCATTTCTTTGTATTTATCGATCTCATTAATCCGTAGTTGTAAACCTGACAACCTTCTTCCTTCAAATTTTCTCTTTTTTTAGAAAACAAGTGGATATGGTGCTCCTATAGTGAACATGAGATATATATTCATGTGGATGTTTGTCCGAAATTGTTTAAATCCTGGGTTGCTTGTTATGGGTGTGATATATTCTAGTTCCAAACATATTTGTGTATGGTGGATGGTCTATGTGGTGAGTTTACTTCTTTCACTCACCTGCATGCTATATCAATTGTGCTTACCCTCTGGTTTTATTTATCAAGGGTCATGCGGTTCGTGCGGGTAGTGTCGTCTTGTAGTCACACACTTAAAGGGAGAGAACGGGCATATAAGTTTCTGACGGTTGGTCTATGAGACAATCTACATGCATGATACTTTTCTCCTTGTGTTCTTGCATTTTATACCTCCACGGTGTATTAATAGCGGTAGTTTATTGCCCTTGCATAGTTAACCTCCATTGTATATTACTAGAGTTCGTATTGTGACGTTTTTTAGGGTTGTTCCACCGGTAACGGAGTGCCCACCTCCTTTGTGCCTATACTTGAGCGATCTTTGCTTAGACATTTATTGTAACAATCAATTGTGTAATTCTACAATCATTGTGCAGTACCCTTATAACCTTTCATACATTGTGCTCAGCTCTGTGCCCTCTTACAAGCCCTCTTACAACCGGCTTCGTGGTAAGCCCACAGCCTTAATTCACCCTCCGCATTCGTGCTCCGTTAAAGTGAGTGTTTGTTTCGCACACTCTTTAAAGGATGTGTGGCCCTTATGTGCCGCTAAGGGCGGACCTCTCACCACTTCATGAGGTGCCGGCGGTTCACTGAAAAACAAACCGTCGTGTCCCGCTTCCTCACACACATACTGACACTTACTTCGTCAAAGATCTGGACACCGCGGGATTACCTCGGTGTTTCCGCTCTGACCGCCGCCGAGTGACATGTCCTGTGTCGGGGTCCGGTTTTTTGTGCTGGTTCGCTCCTGCTTGTTACGTCATAAGCCTGCGTCCATTTCAAATCAATGGCTTGCTGGGGAGTGGAATTCCTGTTACGGCTTCTGCATATTGCGTCATCTAGCTGCGTCTGTTTCGTATAAATGACATGCTGGAAAATGGAGTTCCTGTTACGGGACTTTACATTTCTGCAGTTTTGGGAACTCCTATTGTTAACTAATGTTGCCGTAGACTCTAAGTGAGACTAAACCACTGTATTGTCTCTAGTGTCCACTATTCCTTTACCTATAGTAGTGCGTACATTAATTTCTTTGAGGTGTTAATGTACGGAGTGTCATATTTCCTAGGACAATAAAGTTTTTGGGAAACAAAAGAAATTTTCTTGTATGAGATGTCGTGTTAAAGGACTGATATTCCTACTGATTGTATGATTTTTATCTGGGGGTAAGGTTTGTCATCGATGGCCACATCTATTCTGGTTTGGGAACATTTGGCCGGGTGTGTGGGGGTATATTTCCGGTAGGAGGTATAATGCCTTTCATTCCCGGTCCTTGGGGAAAGTGGGACATATACTTGGGGCTATAGCTGTAATCTACGCTCTTTCTGGTTAAAACACCGGTCTGTTTAGGAGTATCCATGGTGGGACATTATAAGTTTGGTATTAGTGTACTGTGTACCACCTCATCGAACAGGTCCGAGACCATTGATTTTGGTTGGTATAGCGTATCTGTATGGTAGTCACCCAAAATGTAGGGTCTACACTAGAGAAGTCCATGGGATTTCTTCATTTAAACCTCTTGTTGTACTCGCCAGTCTGTAAATCCATCTCTGTTCTAACTTCAGTAGTTGTTTTTCATTCGAGGTGTCCGGTAATTTCTCTATCACTGTCCATGTAAAATCATTTTCTGTGTGTCCTGTGGTTTGGAAATGGCGCATCAATTTAGTAATGGTTTTCTCGCATCTAAATGTGCTTCTGTGTTCGTTGATGCGTGTTTTGATTTTTCGTGTAGTCATGTCTATGTATCTTAACTGGCATTTACATGTAATGACATACAGTATATTGCTGCTGTTACAATTTGTGTGTTTTTTAATTACCAGTGGGGTATGTAATCCAAGGTTAACCTCCTTTGTTGCTTTTGTCAGGGGACAAATGTTACAACTACCACACGGGTGGTGACCTACTACCTTGGGTAAATTCCACATTGTTTGTAGTGTGAGTTCTCCATTGGCAACATGTCTTGGTCGAGTGTGTACTACGAGGTCTCTGAGTGACCTGCCTCTCTTGAAGTTCAGAGTTTTCCAATGTCGCAGTATTATTTTTTTCACTGTGTTGGCTTCGGTGCCATATGTGGTGACGCACACTAGTCTGTTATTTTGGGGTTTTGTGTGTGTCTCTAAAAGTGACTCTCTCAGGTTGTTTCTTGCTCTTTTCATGGCTCTCGTGACCAGCCGTTTTGGGTAGGATTTTTTATCCAGTGTATTCACCAATATTTCAGCTTGATCTTCAAAGGTCTGTCTTTCTGTGCAGTTCCTTCGTAATCTGAGGAATTGCCCCACCGGTAAGTTGTCCCTCAGGGCTTTCGGATTAAAACTGTCATATCGGAGGAGTTTATTTACATCAGTAGGTTTGTAAAAGACCTCTGTTTTTAATTCCTCGTTGTCAGACCAGATTCTCCGATCCAGAAATGTAATTGAATCTCTGCTCATGGTGAAGTTCAGATATTCGTCCCGGGTGTTCAGCCATTCGACGAATTTTGTTGCTTCTGTTTCTGAGCCCCTCCATAATACAAAGATATCATCCATGAATCTTTTCCACAATAATACGCTTGCTTCAAAAGGGTTGTTGTTATCGTAGATGTTTCTCATTTCAAAATCATGTACATACAGCAGGCTATGCTTGGGGAAAATGTGCTCCCCATGGATGTTCCGTGGGTCTGTAGGTAGAACTTCCCTTCGAACTGGAAGAAATTCCTTATTAAAGCCATGTGTGCACAATCAAGGACGAAACGTTTCGGTGTGATGGATGTCCACTCCTCCCTTCTCAGTAAGGTTTTTATTACCTTCAAGGATGCCTCTTGTGGTATGCTCGTGTACATCTAGTGTAATGAAGATGTTGGTATCTTCATTGAATCTGAGGTCCTGGAGTAATACCAGCATGTCTCTGGAGTCCTTTAGATAAGAAGGCATTCTCTGTACCAATGGTCTTAAGAAATGGTCTGTAAATTTGGATAGTGGTTCCAAGATGGATCCAATGCCCGAGACGATGGGACTCCATGGTGGTGGGTTTTTGTTCTTATGTACCTTTTATAAAATTTAGAAATAGGATGTTCATGGATTAACCTCTTCCAGGAATGCCGCCTCCTGAATTGTTATCCAATCTCTCTCTTTTGCTTCATTCACCAATGTGTGGATTTCTTCTGTGATCTCTTTTGTGGGGTCTCTTTGTAGTACCTTGTAGTTCCTGGGGTCGTTTAGGAGTTTTTGCACTCACTGCAGTACATCTCTGGTGGCATCACCACTGTAGCTCCCCCTTTGTCTGCCGGTTTTATGATGATGTCTCTCGTGTTGTCAATCTCCTTGATGGCATTCTGTTCAGCTCTTGAGAGGTTGTTAAACACGTGTCACGAGATTAGTTGGGTGTCCTCTATAACTTGTCTCCAGCTATGAATGCCACACTCCCGCAGGGGAATTGCAAGCAAGTCAAGGAGGCAAGCTGGGGTACCAGAAGAATCCTAGATTGGAGCTAATTTGCTAAAGTAAGGTATTTGTAGAGATAGTCTTACTTGGTGCCAGATCTTACATGCACCCACTAAAATCTTTAGCCTGACTTTTAAAAAAAAATTGGAATGGCCGAATTTGAAGAGGAAAAATCTGCTTGGTCTGGGAGGCCTGGAGTGAGAGCTCTGAAGAGCGGGGACAAAGAAGATCTACCCATCAGAAGCTGTCGAAAAATCTTCAAATGAAAGGCTCGGTAATATTGGTAGAGATCCGGGCTGGCAATACCACTGTGTTCCTTCTTCTCTCAAAGCTTCTTCCAGGAGATTCTAGACCTTTTATTTTCCCAAATAAGACTGGTAAACTCCCCTTTTACTTTCTTAAACCACTCCTTCTTAAATTCTAAGGGGAAGCCGTTAAACAAAAAAGTAAATTTGGGGAAAATAGACATTTTCAGGAGGTTGGATCTACCTAGGAAGGACAATGGAAGGGCTCCCCAGGCCTGTATTTGTTTTCTGGTACTGGTGGCTAAATTATCAAAATTTACTTGCGCTAGTTTATCCAGGTTGTGCACTACTTGTATACCCAAATATCTTATTTCTTGTCTTGTTAGGTCACTCGTATAGTGGGTATTCCACTGCATTAACTCTGTTTTTTGCTGGTTAATAAAGTAACCTGATAACCTACCAAAGCCTTCGAGAATCTCCCAGATTGCAGGAAGAGACTTGGGCAGATCTCCTGTAAAGATCATCAGATAATACACGTACAACCCTATTTTTTTACTTCCAACCGTTACAGGCGAAGGGGAAGATGTTCCGGCATGCCCTTAATTTACACGCCAATGGTTCAATATAAAGGCTAAAGAGAAGAAGGGAAAGGGAACATCCCTGTCTAGTCCCTCTACCGATGTTTATTATTTTAGTAAGGTTCCCGGTAACCACAACCCTGGCAGAGGGGTTTTTATATAGGGCCCTAACTGCTGCTAAGAAGGCCTCTCCTAAATTAAAATGATGAATCATCTTATACAGAAAGGGCCAGCTGACCCTGTCAAAAGCTTTGTGGCATCAAAGGTCATTACCGTTAGGGAGCTCCCGTATTCCCTAGACAGGTCGATTGCCCCTATTAGCTCGTGAGTTAGTTCATGGAGCTGTCTTCCTTTTATAATCTGATCGGTATGAATCAAGGTTCCCACTACCTTATCCAATCGTTTAGTTAATATCTGGGAGTATATTTTATAATCGCTGTTGAGGAGGGAAATGGGTCTATAAGACTCACAGGCCCTAGGATTCTTGTTTGGTTAAAGGAGTATAGTTATAGTGGCAACATCTTAAGAGGATGGAAGGTCCTGATGATGTGTGAAAGCCGAGTTAAAGAGCTGTAGCAAGATAGGGGCAAGCTTATCCTTTAATATTGTATAGATCTCATTGGGAAGAGAGTCAGGCCCTGCAGCTTTCCCTTTTTTTAAGCTACTAACAACTTTGAGAGCTTCCTCAAGACAAATGGGGCTATTCAGGTCATCTCTTGCGGCCCCCTGAAGAGAAGGAAGATCTAGGTCTTGAAGAAAATTCTCGATTTGATCCCTACCCACAATCAGATCTTCTGTATAGAGATCTTGAAAAACTGTACAAAGGCATTTTCAATCTCGACGTCATCTGAGATTATATTGCCTGAGTTTTGACATCTAAGGTCCTTAATCAAGTTCCTTGTCTGGATGGCTTTAGTCTTCCAGGTAAGCAGTTTGCCGCATCCCTCCCATATTCACGATGCAACAACCTACTAGCTTCCCATTTCCTCTTAACTATTGCCTCCAAATAGTCGGCAAGCTTAGATCTAGAACGTTGCAACTCCTGCTCAGTTTGTACTGCACTTGGACCATTGGGGACCTGTTCCAAGACTCGCTGAAGGGTGTATACTGAGGCTTCCAAATTGTTAATATCTTCCCTGACCTTCCTGCTTTGTGCAGCACTTAGACCAGTTAGAATACCTCTTAGAAAATCCTTATAGGTGTCCCATACAATATTCAAGGGAGCTGAATCTAAATTAGAGAGGAAAAACTCATTAGTTGCGGCCTTCAATTTCTACACAACTTGTGGGTCTAAAAGTAAAGTGCGATTTAGTGTCCATCTCCGCGGAGAGGGCCTATTCCTAAGAGTAATCTCTAGGATAACTGCAGAGTGATCAGATAAATGTTCCGGGATGTGAGTGACTCTGATGGTGTTCTTGCTAGTAACTGAGTCTACGAGAAAGAAATCTATCCTAGATCGATGTCCGTGTTTTTTGTTGTGAAAGTAAACTTTCCACCTACCATCTCCTCCCTACCTCGCATAAGTTTCCAACTATCAATGAGGCCCATGTCCACCATCAACTGTTGCAGGGCCATTCTCATATTGAAAGTCATTGATGATATCTTTGTAATATGGAGGGGCTCAGAAACAGAAGCAACAAAATACGTCGAATGGCTGAACACCCGGGACGTATTTCTGAACTTCACCATGAGCAGAGATTCAATTACATTTCTGGATCTGAGAATCTGGTCTGACAATGAGGAATTGAAAACAGAGGTCTTTTACAAACCTACTGATGTAAATAACCTCCTCTGATATGACAGTTTTCATCCGAAAGCCCTGAGGGACAACTTACCGGTGGGGCAATTCCTCAGATTACGAAGGAACTGCACAGAAAGACAGACCTTTGAAGATCACGCAGAAATATTGGCAAATAAACTGGATAAAAATCCTACCCAAAATGGCTGGTCAGGAGAGCCATGAAAAGAGCAAGAAATAACCTGAGAGACTCACTTTTAGAGACAAACACAAAACCTCAAAATAACAGACTAGTATGCGTCACCACATATGGCACAGAAGCCAACGCAGTGAAAAAAATAATACTGCGACATTCGAAAACTCTGCATCCCTCAGATTAGAAAGACCTTTCAAGAGAGGCAGGTCACTCAGAGACCTCATAGTACACACTCGACCAAGACAGATTACCAATGGAGAACGCACATTACAAACAATGTGGATTTACCCGAGGAAGTAGGTCACTACCCGTGTGGTAGTTGTAACATCTGTCCCCTGACAAAAGCAACAAAGGAGGTTAGCCTTGGATTACGTACCCCATGGGTACTTAAAAACACACGAATTGTAACAACAGCAATGTAGTGTGTGTCATTACATGTAAATGCCAGTTAAGATACATAGGCATGACTACATGAAAAATCAAAACACGCATCAACGAACACAGAAGCACATTTAGATACGAGAAAACCATTACTAAATTGATGCGCCATTTCCAAACCACAGGACACACAGAAAATGATTTTACATGGACAGTGATAGAGAAATTACCGGACACCTCGAACGAAAAACAACTACTGAAGTTAGAACAGAGATGGATTTACAGACTGGCGAGTACAACAAGGGGTTTAAATGAAGAAACCCCATGGACTTCTCTAGCGTAGACCCTACATGTTGGGTGATTACCATTCAGATACGCTATACCAACCAAAATCAATGGTCTAGGACCTGTTTGATGAGGTGGTACACAGTACACTTATACCAAACTTATAATGTCCCACCATGGATACACCTAAACAGACCGGTGTTTTAACCAGAAAGAGCGTAGATTACCTCTATAGCCCCAAGTATATATCCCACTTTCCCCAAGGACCGGGAATGAAATAAAAAAAGATATAATAAAAATCAGGCATTATATCTCCTACCGGAAATATACCCCCACACACCCGACCAAATGTTCCCAAACCAGAATAGATGTGGCAATTGATGATAAACGTCACCCCCAGATAAAAATCATACAATCAGTGAGAATATCAGTCCTTTAACACGACATCTCACACACGAAAATGTCTTTTGTTTCCCAAAAACGTTATTGTCCTAGGAAATATGACACTCCGTACATTAATACCTCAAAGAAATAAATGTACGCACTACTGTAGGAAAAGGAATAGTGGACACTAGAGACAATACAGTGGTTTAGTCTCACTTAGAGTCCAAGGCAACATTAGTTAACGATACGAGTTCCCAAAACTGCAGAAATGTAAAGTCCCGTAACAGGAACTCCATTTTCCAGCATGCCATTGATACAAAACAGACGCAGCTAGATGACGCAATATTCAGAAGCCGTATCAGGAATTCCACTCCCCAGCAAGCCATTGATTTGAAACGGACGCAGGCTTATGCCGTAACAAGCAGGAGCGAACCAGCACATAAAACCGGACCCCCGACACCATACATGTCACTCGGCAGCGGTCGGAGCGGAAACACCGAGGAAATCCCGCGGTGTCCAGATCTTTGACTAAGTAAGTGTCAGTATGTGTGTGAGAAGGCGGGACATGACGGTTAATTTTTCAACGAACCGCCGGCCCCTCATGAAGTGGTGAGAGGCAGCCCTCAGCGGCACAGAAGGGCCACACATCCTTTAAAGAGCGTGCGAAACAAACACTCACTTTAACGGAGCACGAATGCGGAGGGTGAAAGAAGGCTGTGGGCCTTACCATGAAGCCGGTTGTAAGAGGGCACAGAGCCGAGCACAATGTATGAAAGGTTATGAGGGTACTGCACAATGATTGTTGAATTACATAATTGATTGTTACAATAAATGTCTAAGCAAAGATCGCTCAAGTATAGGCACAAAGGAGGCGGGCACTCCGTTACCGGTGGAACAACCCTAAAAAACGTCACAATGCGACCTCTAGTAATATACTATGGAGGTTAACTACGCAAGGGCAATAAACTACCGCTATTAATACACCGTGGAGGTCTAAAATGCAAGAACACAAGGAGTAAAGTATCATGCATGTAGATTGTCGCATAGACCAACCGTCAGAAACTTATTTGCCCGTTCTCTCCCTTTAAGTGTGTGACTACAAGACGACACTACCCGCACGAACAGCATGACCCTTGAAAAATAAAACCAGAGGGTAAGCGCAATCGGGATAAGCATGATTGATGTAGCATGAAGGTGATTGAAAGATGTAAACTCACCACATAGACCATCCACCATACACAAATATGTTTGGAACTAGAATATATCACACCCATAACAAGAGACCTAGGATTTAGACAATTTCGGACAAACATCCACATGAATATATATCTCACGTTCACTATAGGAACACCATATCCACTGATTTTTAAAAAAGAGAAAATTTAAGGGAAGAAGGTTGTCAGGTTTACAACTACAGATTAATGATATTGATAAATACAAAGAAATGGTCCAACATAACAGGTGTCTGAGATGCATGAAAGAAGTCAGGATGGGTGAGAGAATTAATAGTTGTCTCTCTGTTTCTCTCCTATTCTACAGAAAACCGTGTGAAGAAAAAAACAAAACAGGTGAGAGCATTAGGCCTCACGAGTGTGCATGGTGTGCGTGCACAAGACGTAGTAGGGATACACAAAACAAAGCCCTGACGAAGGCCCCAGACCCGATTGGGCTCCCAGAGAGGGCCGAAACATGTTGGCACAGGAACAAGGGTGCAATTGAATAATTTAATTCAATAGAACCCCCAAAAAACATGTTTTTATCTATACCCCAGGTACCCTTTAAATAAAGCAAAAGCCTTTGGGTATACCTTGAGGTATTTTTAAGTATCACTCATCTCGATCCCTGCTTATCCAGTTTTGCTTTATCTAGGAACTCCCATTTCATCTATGGTTGAGTCCGCCCGGGTAGTACCATCTTACCCTGGTGTGGATAGGTGCCAATGATGAAGCATGTCACGACAAGTGAGTGAGGCGTCTACTCCAATATCTTTGGATATCCCACATGTGTAGGACAGAGCGGAGGTAATATCTTACATCCTGACACTACAGGAAATCTGGAATTTCCTACTAGAAGTTTTATTGCATCAGTTGCTTTTGTGTGTGCAAGTATCTATAGCGGGAGAGTGCAACTGATTTGATGTTCTCTCGCTCTCCATAGTGATAAACAGATAGTGTGCTGGACAGTTAAGTCGCAGATCAGGGTAAATTAGAAATCCATGCTTCTGGGCCGAGTGGCACCATCACTAACCTGGTGTGGTACGGTATTGGTCCAAACAATGCTGCAGCCGAGGTGGTTAATGGCACGGCTATAGTTGGTGGGGCACCGTGCAACTTAGTACCGTGCTGAAGAAATTATTGCAAAGTGGTGTGGGGAGACTGTGCTGTGATTTTCCATGGTTCGCAGGGTCTGTCGGGGTGCCTCCATCTTCTACAGTGCCACTTGCGTGTGAGTGGTGTAGGCTGAGTCACAGTCCAGTGTGTCAAAGCGCTCCACTTAGCCTGCCGAGTCAGGAGGCAGGGGCAGCGCGCACCCCCAACCTCAAATACGGCCCCAGATAGCCTTCATAGCTGGTGACTATCGGTGTAATAGGGAGAGCTCTTGGGAGCTCACAGAAAAGCTTCTATCACCTGCACGGTCCAAACCATGCACCCACAATGAGGGCCTCTAATAAGCAATCGTGATAGTTCCTTAAAATGTGTTCTGCTAACTGGAAGGACTTTTCACCAGACCGAAAACCTGCAATGCAAACTGCAGATTAATAAAAAATAGTTGTGTATACCAATGTTTCTGACTTATATAGCACAGGCCTAGCTACTAAGCTGTGGAACACAGTAACACATTAGCACTCCAACAAACAAAGGCACCATTCAAAAGTCTGCCTCTGATAAAAGGGAGGCATATAGAAGTGAATTATTCTTGGCAGCTTCTTCAGTATCCTTTAAGGTCTTTAAAATGTGCATAAATTGGAAGAGGTTAGAAGCAAGGCAAGGGGAAGAAACTAACTTCCCAAATGAAAAAGAGGTTCCTAATAATAGATGGACGATGGTATGCTGCAAGCTTGAAGATTAAATCTTGCTTTATCAATAATCTGACACAATAATATGATTGCCATAAAATAAATGTTGCAACACAAAAATATGATGGACGGAATGCTGAACATTGTCAAACATTCACCCCCAGTACAGAGATCTGAGCCTAAATCCATTGTTTTTTTGCTCGCCAGTTTGGATCCAGTCATATGGAAATAAGACGTTGGTTCCGTGCTCGCTATGCCACTGGATTCAAGCTAGCCTGGCTGATGAGGGGGTGATGACCTGAAACCGGTCCCAGGATGCTTGTTTTCCAGTCCAGGGAGGACCTGGCCTGCCAGTACAGTCTGGACTGTTCCTATGGGTAGCAGGGTCTGACTGGGCCCAAACTGGGGTGGCATGGTGAGCAAAAGAACAATAGATTTAACCCAGATCTGTGACAGAGGCTGAATGTTTAACAATGTTCAGCATTCCGTACATCATTTTTCATGTTGCTATAGTCGCCCTAAATGGGAAGAATATGCCCAGACGTGGGTCCCATGCTTGCTATGCCACTGGATTCAAGCTAGCCTGGCTGATGAGGGGGTGATACACTGAAACCGGTCCCAGGATGCTTGTTTTTTTGGTCCAGGGAAGACCAGGCCTGTCAGTTCGGGCGAGACTGTTCCCATAGGAAGCAGGGTCATGACTGACTTGCATATGGCTGGGTCCAAACTGGGGTGACATGGTGAACAAAAGAACAATTAATTTGATCCAGATCTGTGACTGGGTGTGAATGTTTGACAATGTTCAACAATCTGTGCATCATCTTTTTTGTGTAAAATAAATGTTAGCATCTACTGTAAATTAAGATGGCTATGCATCTGGTAAAGGAAAGTCTGATTAAAAGAGGAATATTGTACCTAACATTCTCATACAACCCTTGATAAATGGGCCATAGAACTGAAATCTCGACACATGATGAGTCGCAGTGGATGGAGGAAGTGGATGTCCATACCACGGAGGGTGCATGGCTGTGCTTCGACACCATCAAGTGCTTGAGTGCACCATTTCAAGTTTACTGTGACCTCACTGACTGAACCAGATCATCATCCAGGAGCTTCTTGCAAAGTTAGACACCTAAAGGGCTATTAATGATCCCCTTGCCTGTTATTTCTAATTGTCAGTGCCTTAAGCTTACCTAGAATACCATGAGAGACATGGGGACGTCGTACTTGCAGAACCAATGTGACCCAATCACATACCTGTTGTCACTGCATATCCTTTCACCAAGCCACAATTACTTATAGCTGGTCAAGAAATTAAGAGGTCAAGTGCTGGTCCTGGACCATTGTGGAACATGTGAGCAGAGATTGAAGCTTATCTCCCACAATCAATGTGAGAGATGACGCAAAAGTGGGTCTGGAGACTTTACACAATAAAAGGGAGAGACCACCAACTGACTGCCTCCATAAATGATTGCATCCTTCCTTGAGAACATCAGGAGAGAGAAAGAGAAAAAGGAGTGAGAGCTTTAGATAGTGAGAGACAGACAGATACAAAGATAGAGCAAAGAGAAAGAAAAGATTATCATTCAACAGATGTGAAAAATGCAGTCTAAGGAAATATTGAAACAACCTACACAATGGAAGCGTTACCTGCTTAATGACAAACAAAAATATGATTGTAGCTCCTGCATAAAACATTAGATGGAAAACTAAAAACTAATCTCCCTTTGCTCAAAGCAAATATAGTAGCCTGGGCAAAGGTATTCAGTGTATATACATTAGTAGACTACTCAACAAGGATCTTGAAAAGGCAAACATTTGTCTTCATGGGAGAGACTTTCTGGCCAATAAGATACAACATAGCCATCTTTAAAAACCACATATGCATGATATAATGTAACAACATGATCTTGGGGAAGCGTGCAGTTTCAAGCACGTAAAAGACCTAAAATCCATACTGAAGGACTAAACCAGGTTAAACAAATCATCTTTACTCAAAGTAATGAAAGTACAGTCAGGCAGATCCCAGCCTCTACTGTGTGTCAAGACACAGCCACAACCCCTACAGCCCACTCATTATCAATACCTACAATTGTAGAAACAGAGACTAATAGAGAGGATGAAGTGTATTTTTAATGGCTCAAGGTAAATGTATTCTTGAACCTTTCTCCCATCCTCGAAAAGGAGAATGGTACAAACCATCATGTTTCAGAGTGAATATTATCAACGGACCTCTGGAAAATAGACATAAAGTCATCAAGGAAAATCCATAAAGAAGGAATCTCAATTCTGAAACAAACAAAGAAAGTGTTATATCTACCATCCTTGGCGTGTTTTCCCCTAACTTTTTGCCTTCTGAGCTCCTGTTTTTGACTGTTTTTGCTGACTTCGTTTTTGTTGGTTGTACGAAACTGTGCACTTTTTTACTGCTAACCAGTGCTAAAGTGCCTGTGCTTTTTAACTAAAACATGGTAACATTGGCTGATACACAATTGGCATATTTGATTCCCTTATAAGTCCCTCGTAAAGTACACTACATGTGCCCAGTGCCTAGAAATCAAATACTAATAGTGGGACTGCAGCACTGATTGTTCCATCCATTTAAGAAGCCTTTTAAACATGTCTCAGGCCTGCCACTGCAGAGTCTGTGTGTGCAGTTTTAAACTGCCAGGCCGACCTGGCAAGTCAACGTACTTGCCAGGCACAAACCTTCCTTTTTATTACATATAGGTCACCCCTAAGATAAGCCTTGGACACACCATGGGCAGGGTGCAATGTATTTAAAATGTAGGACATGTACTTTTAAGTTTTACATGTCCTTGTAGTGAAATACTCTTACATTTGTTTTTCACTACTGCAAGGTCTACCTCTCCCTAAGGATAACATTGGGACTTCCTTATGACATTTTATAAGTGTCCTTTCTAATTGAGAAGAGATAGGAAAACCAAATTTGGTGTCTTTGGACTCACAATTTTAAAACACAACTTACGGTGAAGTTGGTTTTTAAATTGCAGTTCTGAAAATACTACTTCTAGAAAGTTGGCATTTTCTTACTTAAAACATTTGGAGCCAGATGTAAGACGCGCAAAATAGCGCCTCGCAAATTGCTAGTTTTTTGCGACTCACAATTTGCGAGGCGCTATTTTGGATGTACAACAGTGTGTATCACACTGTTTGCGATTCCCAATGGGGTCGCAAATTGAGATGCTCATGAATATTAATGAGCCTCTCGCAATTTGCGACCCCATTGGGAATGGCAGGCCCTCCCAGGTATGGTGGCCTGCTGGCCTCAGCAGACCACCATGTCTGGGACTGCATTTAAATAAAGCAGTTTTTTTTTTTTTTAAATGCAGCCCGTTTTCCTTAAAGGAAAACGGGATGCATTTAAAAAAGAAAAAAATGTAACGTTTTCGTTTCATTTTTTAAGGGCAGGTAGTGGTCCCTGGGACCACTGCCTGCCCTTAAAAAATATTTTCCCTGCATTTGCAAGGGGAAGGGGTCCCCTGGGGACCCCTTCCCTTTGCGAGTGCATTACCACCCTCTTGAAGAGGGTGGTAATTTGCAAGTGTTTTGCGACCGCAATTGCGGTCGCAAAACATTCATACATGGGCTTGCGCTTGCTATTAGAAAGGGAACGTCCCTTCCTAATAGCGAGTCGCAAAACCAATTTAGCGAGTCGCAAATAAATTGTGACTCACTAAATAGGCTTTGTACATGGCCCATGCTGTTTTTGCATGCACAAACGGGTTCGCAAACCCGTTTGCACATACAAAAACGGTCGTACATCTGGCCCTTGGTACCTTCTGCCTGTCTCTGGAATACATGTCTAGAGAGGTTGACAGCTAGCTTCCTGTATTCCCTCCAGACAGCCACACACAAACCAAGGAAAGGTGTGACTGAGTAGCTACCTGCTTGTTGATGGGTCTTCCTGAGCAGGATGGGAGGGAGGAGCTGACACTTTACACCTGAAAGGACGGTGTCGTGTCCCCACACAAAGGGCTGCATGTCCCCCTGTAGTGAGTCTGGAGTCAAGGCAGAAAAGGCAGGGTCTTGTGCACTTCAAAGCATCTCTTTGAAGTCTCCCTACTTCAAAGGCTCAACTGGGTATAAGTACTGGACCTCTGACACCATGAACTCAGAACACTGCTGGAGCTAAGGACATTCTACCAAGAAGAAGAGCTGCTGTGCTGTAGGAGGAACTGTCACTCTGCTAAACTGCTTTGCTGTGTTGGCCTGCTGATAATACTACTGTGCTGTAGGAGGGACTACCACTTTGATAAACTGCTTTGCTGTGTTGGCCTGCTGCCTGTTGCTTCTTGCCTGGAAGTGAGAAGGATTGGACTTGCTCTCTACATCCTAGAACCTAAGTTTCTCCAAGGGCTTGTTGGCTTGCCTCCTGTTGCTGAAGTCTCAGGAATATCAAAGACTTCACTTTTATCTTCATTAACACCTGGACTTTACTTGCTATAAGTCTTACTCTTCCAAGTGGTTCCAATACAGTCCTGGCCCTTGGAAATTAGTTTAAAGTCCTGCATTTGCAAGAACCTGCGCATCAACGCCGTTGCGCCGATGGGAACCGATGCATCGCCTGCTGCGTGATCGGGATCAATGCATCACCACTGCTGCAGAGACTGGGACCGGTGCATTGCACTCCAAACCGCTGCGTCTCCTCTAGAATCACCGCTTCGGAACCACCGCATTGCGACCACTGCGTGGAGAAGATCGACATATCTCCCCTCCAGCGAGGGTTAACCCGGAGCATCGTGTTCGGAACTGCAGCACTCCGAAATCAGCACTTCGTCCATGGAACCGATGCATTGCAATTACTGCATGGAGAAACCCGGCGCAACCTCTCAACTGCGTGGGAATTATCGACACAGCGCTCGACTGCACCATGCATTTCGTGCTTCAACAAGGATTAAGATAATTTGCTCAGGGGGCCCTGTTTGGATTATGTAGCCGACCTGTGCTCCATTGGCAGAGGCCTGAACTCTTGACTTTGTCCCGGTTCAGCGCGACCATTTTTATCGCCTTAAGTGCTATTTTGACATTTATTCTTTAAAAAATCATATCTTGAACTTCTACTCATTGGGTGTTTTGTCGTTTTGATCTTGTTTTGTTCAGAATATAATAATCTATTTTTCTAAACTGGTGTGGAGTCTTTTTGTGGTGTTTTCACTGTGTGTGTTGTGCACAAATACTTTACACATTGCCTCTTAGTTAAGCCTGACTGCTCTGTACCAATCTACCAGAGGGTGAGTACAAGATAATTCCTCTGCCAACTAGATACCCAATGTCTAACATTAGTGGAAGTGGTGGGATAGGACTTGTATTTGTGCAGTACATACAGTGATTGGTATATACTACTAACCTTATTTCAGACTAATTCGAAACTTTTTAAATTCTGCGCGGATGGCAGATTTAATTTGTTTCCAAAATCATGTCACTGTCTAGATAAGCAGCATCTGCAAAAATTGATTTTGAGCTGCCCAAGCTGGAGACCTACACTGTGACCCAGCTCAAGGAGTTCTGCAAGGGGCTTGAGCTTTCTACTAAAGGCCTCACAAGGAAGGTGGAGGTGCAAAAGGCGCTGAGGCCCTGGATAGAAGCTCATGATGCAGCACCTGTGACCTCCGACGAGGTTGAAGAGATGGACCAGGATTTACTGGAGAATCTGAGACTGCCTGTGGGGCAGGAGGCCAACAGCCTGCAAGGAGAAATGATTCTCCCCAGGGCAGGGAGCAGTGTATCATCCAGGTACCTGTCCCAGAGGAGCTGAAGGACAGGCAGGAGAGAAAATGAAAATTGGAGCTTGCTAAGCTCAAATTGGAGGAGAAGAAATTAGCTCCGGAAGTGAGCTTGAGAGAGCTGGACTTACAGCCCAGGAGGGCTGTGTCCAGCACAGATATTGACAGGATATCTTCATTGTCCTCTGAGAAAAGAGTACACATACCCAAGACCCTGATGTCTGATTTTAGAGTAGGAGATGACAGAGACAGATGGTTTGAGGCATATGACATTGCTTTGCAGATGCACAAGATCCCTGAAGGGGGTTGGGGGACTAATCTGTGGAAGCATATCCCTACTGAGGGGAGGGACACCCTACTGGCCCTAGAGGAGAGTGGCAGGATGAAACATCCCTCTATGAAGGAAGCCCTAATCAAGAAATATGGTGTGACCCCAGAGAAGTACAGGCAGATGAATAGTGACAGTGTGAAACTATCCCCACAGACCTGGGTGGATTGTGTTAATTCTTTTTGCAAGGCACTGGATGGTTGAGTAAAGGGCAGTGATGTGAAGGATAATCATGGGCTGTATAACTTGATTGCAAATAAGCATATGTTTAGTCTCTGTTTTATAGATCGGTGCCAGCACTTGATTGACAGTAAGCTCTCTGACCCCAGGGAGCTTGCTAAGGAGGCAGACTGCTGGATCAGCACCACGGTCCATAAGAAGTTATCTGGGGGGATCACCATAAGGGTGGGCAGGGTTCTCACCAGAAGAAGGAGCGAAGAGACAAAAACAAATAGTAAGGAATTCTCTAAAGGGCCCCAAACTAGTTCCATGTGTCAGGATTCCCATGCCCCTACTGAGAAGAAAAGTAAGTGTTTCCTTGACAGTAAGTCAGCAGGGAAAGCACCCCCCTAAGTGTTATGAGTGCCAATAGGAAGGGGGATGACAAGTGTCCCAAGCAGGCACAGCCCCCACCGGTGGACAGTCACTGGGGCTGGCAAGTGTATCGCTTGGGGAGGAGCTGGTCCCAGCTAGTGTGAGGACAGAGTTCAGGTTACCCTAGTGGCCCTGGGTGACAGAGAGATGGTGCAGAGAACCCACATGCCTGACAATACTAAGAAGTAGAGTCAGCGGGTCACTATCAATGGGCAGAGGTTGGAGGCCCTGAGAGACACAGGCACCAGCATGACCACCATCTGGTGTCATCTGGGGTCTTCATAGCAGGAAGTCACTAATGTGGTCCACCAAGTTGTTGCTTCTGACAACCCTGATAGCCACTACCCAGTGGCTCTTGTTCTTTTTGAGTGGGGGGGTCTCAGGTTCCTTGAGGGTAGCTGTTAATCCATCCATGCCTGTGGATTATCTGCTTTGTAACAACCTGGAATATACCGCCTGGAAGGAGGTGGAGCTCAGGTCACACTTGGAGATGATGGGGTTGCCTGAGTGGGTGTGCCTGACCACACAGTCCATGGCAGCTTGAGAGGGAGGTCAGGAGGCCCTGGAGCCTGGAATAATGGCCCAGGTACCTTACATAAAGAGGAAAGGCAAGGGGCGTGGGAAACCCACTCCTGAGATTCCCACGGCCCAGAAGGAGGCTGACCCTGAGGTAGATGCCCCGGTACCTACAGGGGAGGATGAGGCCGAACTGGGGAACCTGTCTGAGCTATCCAACTGGCATCAGGAAGGAGGTCCCACCACGGAGGAGTTCTGCAAGGTGAAGAAGAAGTGCCCTGCTCTTGTGGGTCATCTGCAGCAGCCTGAGATGAAGGCAGCTGGCGATGCCTCTGGCAAGCCCCTGATTTATAGGTAGAACAGCCCCCAATATAGTGAGCCTAAGACTCATGAGCCTGTAGCAACACATGTGTTGGTGGTACCCCAGTGTTTCAGGGCCTTCCCCCTGGTTCTGGCTCATGATGTACCACTGGCAGGTCATTTGGGGCAAGACAAGTCGTTTGACAGGTTTGTCACCCATTTTTATTGGCTCAAATGAGGAGGGCCTCAGGTGCGTTTTGTAGGTCCTGTCCTACATGCCAGGTAAGTGGCAAGTCAGGGGGGAAGTGCAACCCCCCCTGAAACTTTTCCCTGCCGTTAGTACCCCTTTTGAGTGAGACGGCATCACAATTGTGGGCCTCTGGGTGATATTATCACTTTTCACGGGAACATGGCGGCCACGAGTTAAATAGTCGCGAATTCCGGATGAGGAGAGCGCTAGTCGGTGAGTGATTTCCCCCCCTGATACACACCGCTGGGAGATTGTGTTGTGCCGTCCTGAATGCTGCCTCAGCGGGGATCGGTAGGCGCGACCATAGCCGGTTTCTGCTCTGAGGCGAGGAGAGCAATTCCAGAATGGGAGAGAGCTGCAGTGCAGCTGCAGCGTAGCAGGGCAGCACAAGCTTGCAGCTACGGTGGCAGAGTCAGCACAAGCATAAGCTGGCCAGAGGGAAGTGAGAGCTGCATACAAGCTGCTCCTATAAGCGTCAAGCTCACTGCTGGATCCCAGAGATTGAGAGAGAACTGGGGAGTTGGAAGAGGAGTCCGGTGGGTGCAACGGCCCACACCTATGGAGAGTAATTTGCTGGCCCCAGCGAAAGCAGGCAATTCCACAGATAAAATCTCCAGGTACACCCTGCGCACATGGGCAATTGTAACATCCGTAGGGGTAAGTTCTGGGTTAGAATTGCCCCCATCTTTTGTGGCCCCTAGTGATAAGAGCACTGTTAATGTAGTGGGGGCAGGGACCGCTGTAACAAAATTGGGGAAAGCTGGGAAGTCCACAAAACAGTTAGGGAAGAGTCTGCTTGGTACGGGCAAAAGAATCCCACCTTCCCAAGTCAAGGTGACCCCTCCATCAAATCTTTGCACAAAGTTTTGACCCAACCAGTAATGCAGAGGGAAAAGGGTAGGGGAGAAAAAAGTGTCCAGAGGAGTCCTAGAATGGAAAATGTCAATTCTACATTGGCAACTGATAAGGGTACTCCGCTTGGTGATAGCAGGAGCACTGAAACTGGAAATGGGCCTGGAGAAGATCCCAGCAGAGCTTTTAAGATATCCACACAGAATAGATTCAGGGGGATATTCACAAGAACGTGCGCTAAACATCTCCAAAAAATGTTAACGCAACTTTACACATCGCAGCCTATCCCGGGAAAATAACCCCGTGTTAACGTGGAATTCACAACACGGCGGTACCATGTGATAGTCTGCCGAAAACGCGGCCAATGTCCGCGATACAACCACCTCGACGGAGATAAAAACACAAACCACAACACCAAAAAACGTGCGATGAGCCCATTCGCGATGAGGAAAGCAGCGATAAGCAGCGCCTGGCCCGCGACACACACACGGCAGGCGGGAATAAGCACAACAAAAGCCTGAAAAAGAAAGACAAACCAAACAGAAAACAACAGCGAAGCACAATGGAGGCAACCGGAGCCAGTACACAACCCCACAAGCCCCATTGGCAACAAAACATTGTACATGGCAGGCCATTGTGGACAAGGTGAATGCAGCCGGAGAGCGGAGGAGGACAATGGAAGAAAACCAGAACAGCCGGAATGATGCGAAACGCACAAACAAGCAGAAACACGCCAACAACCAGAAGGCAGCAAACACAGGGAGATGATGGACGGAGTGCTGAACCCGAACTGCCAAGCCATGTCTTCCCTGGACCGGAAACAAGCATCCTGGGACTGGTTTCGGGCTAACAGCCCTCATGAGCCAGGCTAGCTTGAATCCAGTGGCAAAGTGAGCAAGGGACCCACGTCTGGGCATACCCTGCCAACTTGGGGCGAACAAAGCAAACACAAGGAGATGATGGACGGAGCGCTGAAACTTTTCAGACACTCACCCCCAGTCACAGATCTGGGTTGAATCCATCATCGTTCTTTAGCTCACTTTGCCACCTCAGTTCAGACACAGCTATATGCAAATCAGTCTTGACCCTGTGCCTCATGGGAACAGTCCAGCCCGAACTGCCAAGCCATGTCTTCCCTGGACCGGAAACAAGCATCCTGGGACCGGTTTCGGGCTAACAGCCCTCATCAGCCAGGCTAGCTTGAATCCAGTGGCAAAGTGAGCAAGGGACCCACGTCTGGGCATACCCTGCCAACTTAGGGCGAACAAAGCAAACACAAGGAGATGATGGACGGAGCGCTGAAACTTTTCAGACACTCACCCCCAGTCACAGATCTGATTTGAATCCATCATCGTTCTTTAGCTCACTTTGCCACCCCAGTTCAGACACAGCTATATGCAAATCAGTCTTTACCCTGTGCCTCATGGGAACAGACCAGCCCAAACTGCCAGGCCATGTCTTCCCTGGACCGGAAACAAGCATCCTGGGACCGGTTTCGGGCTAACAGCCCTCATCAGCCAGGCTAGCTTGAATCCAGTGGCAAAGTGAGCAAGGGACCCACATCTGGGCATACCCTGCCAACTTAGGGCGAACAAAGCAAACACAAGGAGATGATGGACGGAGCGCTGAAACTTTTCAGACACTCACCCCCAGTCACAGATCTGGGTTGAATCCATCATCGTTCTTTAGCTCACTTTGCCACCTCAGTTCAGACACATCTATATGCAAATCAGTCTTGACCCTGTGCCTCATGGGAACAGTCCAGCCCGAACTGCCAAGCCATGTCTTCCCTGGACCGGAAAAAAGCATCCTGGGACCGGTTTCGGGCTAACAGCCCTCATCAGCCAGGCTAGCTTGAATCCAGTGGCAAAGTGAGCAAGGGACCCACGTCTGGGCATACCCTGCCAACTTAGGGCGAACAAAGCAAACACAAGGAGATGATGGACGGAGTGCTGAAACTTTTCAGACACTCACCCCCAGTCACAGATCTGGGTTGAATCCATCATCGTTCTTTAGCTCACTTTGCCACCCCAATTCAGACACAGCTATTTGCAAATCAGTCTTGACCCTGTGCCTCATGGGAACAGTCCAGCCCGAACTGCCAAGCCACGTCTTCCCTGGACAGGAAACAAGCATCCTGGGACCGGTTTCGGGCTAACAGCCCTCATCGGCCAGGCTAGCTTGAATCCAGTGGCAAAGTGAGCAAGGGACCCACGTCTGGGCATACCCTGCCAACTTAGGGTGAACAAAGCAAACACAAGGAGATGATGGACGGAGCGCTGAAACTTTTCAGACACTCACCCCCAGTCACAGATCTGATTTGAATCCATCATCGTTCTTTAGCTCACTTTGCCACCCCAGTTCAGACACAGCTATATGCAAATCAGTCTTTACCCTGTGCCTCATGGGAACAGACCAGCCCGAACTGCCAAGCCATGTCTTTCCTGGACCGGAAACAAGCATCCTGGGACCGGTTTCGGACTAACAGCCCTCATCAGCCAGGCTAGCTTGAATCCAGTGGCAAAGTGAGCAAGGGACCCACATCTGGGCATACCCTGCCAACTTAGGGCGAACAAAGCAAACACAAGGAGATGATGGACGGAGCGCTGAAACTTTTCAGACACTCACCCCCAGTCACAGATCTGGGTTGAATCCATCATCGTTCTTTAGCTCACTTTGCCACCTCAGTTCAGACACATCTATATGCAAATCAGTCTTGACCCTGTGCCTCATGGGAACAGTCCAGCCCGAACTGCCAAGCCATGTCTTCCCTGGACCGGAAAAAAGCATCCTGGGACCGGTTTCGGGCTAACAGCCCTCATCAGCCAGGCTAGCTTGAATCCAGTGGCAAAGTGAGCAAGGGACCCACGTCTGGGCATACGCTGCCAACTTAGGGCGAACAAAGCAAACACAAGGAGATGATGGACGGAGTGCTGAAACTTTTCAGACACTCACCCCCAGTCACAGATCTGGGTTGAATCCATCATCGTTCTTTAGCTCACTTTGCCACCCCAATTCAGACACAGCTATTTGCAAATCAGTCTTGACCCTGTGCCTCATGGGAACAGTCCAGCCCGAACTGCCAAGCCACGTCTTCCCTGGACAGGAAACAAGCATCCTGGGACCGGTTTCGGGCTAACAGCCCTCATCGGCCAGGCTAGCTTGAATCCAGTGGCAAAGTGAGCAAGGGACCCACGTCTGGGCATACCCTGCCAACTTAGGGTGAACAAAGCAAACACAAGGAGATGATGGACGGAGCGCTGAAACTTTTCAGACACTCACCCCCAGTCACAGATCTGATTTGAATCCATCATCGTTCTTTAGCTCACTTTGCCACCCCAGTTCAGACACAGCTATATGCAAATCAGTCTTTACCCTGTGCCTCATGGGAACAGACCAGCCCGAACTGCCAAGCCATGTCTTTCCTGGACCGGAAACAAGCATCCTGGGACCGGTTTCGGACTAACAGCCCTCATCAGCCAGGCTAGCTTGAATCCAGTGGCAAAGTGAGCAAGGGACCCACATCTGGGCATACCCTGCCAACTTAGGGCGAACAAAGCAAACACAAGGAGATGATGGACGGAGCGCTGAAACTTTTCAGACACTCACCCCCAGTCACAGATCTGGGTTGAATCCATCATCGTTCTTTAGCTCACTTTGCCACCTCAGTTCAGACACAGCTATATGCAAATCAGTCTTGACCCTGTGCCTCATGGGAACAGTCCAGCCCGAACTGCCAAGCCATGTCTTCCCTGGACCGGAAACAAGCATCCTGGGACCGGTTTCGGGCTAACAGCCCTCATCAGCCAGGCTAGCTTGAATCCAGTGGCAAAGTGAGCAAGGGACCCACGTCTGGGCATACCCTGCCAACTTAGGGCGAACAAAGCAAACACAAGGAGATGATGGACGGAGTGCTGAAACTTTTCAGACACTCACCCCCAGTCACAGATCTGGGTTGAATCCATCATCGTTCTTTAGCTCACTTTGCCACCCCAATTCAGACACAGCTATTTGCAAATCAGTCTTGACCCTGTGCCTCATGGGAACAGTCCAGCCCGAACTGCCAAGCCACGTCTTCCCTGGACAGGAAACAAGCATCCTGGGACCGGTTTCGGGCTAACAGCCCTCATCGGCCAGGCTAGCTTGAATCCAGTGGCAAAGTGAGCAAGGGACCCACGTCTGGGCATACCCTGCCAACTTAGGGCGAACAAAGCAAACACAAGGAGATGATGGACGGAGCGCTGAAACTTTTCAGACACTCACCCCCAGTCACAGATCTGGGTTGAATCCATCATCGTTCTTTAGCTCACTTTGCCACCCCAGTTCAGACACAGCTATATGCAAATCAGTCTTTACCCTGTGCCTCATGGGAACAGACCAGCCCGAACTGCCAAGCCATGTCTTCCCTGGACCGGAAACAAGCATCCTGGGACTGGTTTCGGGCTAACAGCCCTCATGAGCCAGGCTAGCTTGAATCCAGTGGCAAAGTGAGCAAGGGACCCACGTCTGGGCATACCCTGCCAACTTGGGGCGAACAAAGCAAACACAAGGAGATGATGGACGGAGCGCTGAAACTTTTCAGACACTCACCCCCAGTCACAGATCTGGGTTGAATCCATCATCGTTCTTTAGCTCACTTTGCCACCTCAGTTCAGACACAGCTATATGCAAATCAGTCTTGACCCTGTGCCTCATGGGAACAGTCCAGCCCGAACTGCCAAGCCATGTCTTCCCTGGACCGGAAACAAGCATCCTGGGACCGGTTTCGGGCTAACAGCCCTCATCAGCCAGGCTAGCTTGAATCCAGTGGCAAAGTGAGCAAGGGACCCACGTCTGGGCATACCCTGCCAACTTAGGGCGAACAAAGCAAACACAAGGAGATGATGGACGGAGCGCTGAAACTTTTCAGACACTCACCCCCAGTCACAGATCTGATTTGAATCCATCATCGTTCTTTAGCTCACTTTGCCACCCCAGTTCAGACACAGCTATATGCAAATCAGTCTTTACCCTGTGCCTCATGGGAACAGACCAGCCCAAACTGCCAGGCCATGTCTTCCCTGGACCGGAAACAAGCATCCTGGGACCGGTTTCGGGCTAACAGCCCTCATCAGCCAGGCTAGCTTGAATCCAGTGGCAAAGTGAGCAAGGGACCCACATCTGGGCATACCCTGCCAACTTAGGGCGAACAAAGCAAACACAAGGAGATGATGGACGGAGCGCTGAAACTTTTCAGACACTCACCCCCAGTCACAGATCTGGGTTGAATCCATCATCGTTCTTTAGCTCACTTTGCCACCTCAGTTCAGACACATCTATATGCAAATCAGTCTTGACCCTGTGCCTCATGGGAACAGTCCAGCCCGAACTGCCAAGCCATGTCTTCCCTGGACCGGAAAAAGCATCCTGGGACCGGTTTCGGGCTAACAGCCCTCATCAGCCAGGCTAGCTTGAATCCAGTGGCAAAGTGAGCAAGGGACCCACGTCTGGGCATACCCTGCCAACTTAGGGCGAACAAAGCAAACACAAGGAGATGATGGACGGAGTGCTGAAACTTTTCAGACACTCACCCCCAGTCACAGATCTGGGTTGAATCCATCATCGTTCTTTAGCTCACTTTGCCACCCCAATTCAGACACAGCTATTTGCAAATCAGTCTTGACCCTGTGCCTCATGGGAACAGTCCAGCCCGAACTGCCAAGCCACGTCTTCCCTGGACAGGAAACAAGCATCCTGGGACCGGTTTCGGGCTAACAGCCCTCATCGGCCAGGCTAGCTTGAATCCAGTGGCAAAGTGAGCAAGGGACCCACGTCTGGGCATACCCTGCCAACTTAGGGTGAACAAAGCAAACACAAGGAGATGATGGACGGAGCGCTGAAACTTTTCAGACACTCACCCCCAGTCACAGATCTGATTTGAATCCATCATCGTTCTTTAGCTCACTTTGCCACCCCAGTTCAGACACAGCTATATGCAAATCAGTCTTTACCCTGTGCCTCATGGGAACAGACCAGCCCGAACTGCCAAGCCATGTCTTTCCTGGACCGGAAACAAGCATCCTGGGACCGGTTTCGGACTAACAGCCCTCATCAGCCAGGCTAGCTTGAATCCAGTGGCAAAGTGAGCAAGGGACCCACATCTGGGCATACCCTGCCAACTTAGGGCGAACAAAGCAAACACAAGGAGATGATGGACGGAGCGCTGAAACTTTTCAGACACTCACCCCCAGTCACAGATCTGGGTTGAATCCATCATCGTTCTTTAGCTCACTTTGCCACCTCAGTTCAGACACATCTATATGCAAATCAGTCTTGACCCTGTGCCTCATGGGAACAGTCCAGCCCGAACTGCCAAGCCATGTCTTCCCTGGACCGGAAAAAGCATCCTGGGACCGGTTTCGGGCTAACAGCCCTCATCAGCCAGGCTAGCTTGAATCCAGTGGCAAAGTGAGCAAGGGACCCACGTCTGGGCATACCCTGCCAACTTAGGGCGAACAAAGCAAACACAAGGAGATGATGGACGGAGTGCTGAAACTTTTCAGACACTCACCCCCAGTCACAGATCTGGGTTGAATCCATCATCGTTCTTTAGCTCACTTTGCCACCCCAATTCAGACACAGCTATTTGCAAATCAGTCTTGACCCTGTGCCTCATGGGAACAGTCCAGCCCGAACTGCCAAGCCACGTCTTCCCTGGACAGGAAACAAGCATCCTGGGACCGGTTTTGGGCTAACAGCCCTCATCGGCCAGGCTAGCTTGAATCCAGTGGCAAAGTGAGCAAGGGACCCACATCTGGGCATACCCTGCCAACTTAGGGCGAACAAAGCAAACACAAGGAGATGATGGACGGAGCGCTGAAACTTTTCAGACACTCACCCCCAGTCACAGATCTGGGTTGAATCCATCATCGTTCTTTAGCTCACTTTGCCACCTCAGTTCAGACACAGCTATATGCAAATCAGTCTTGACCCTGTGCCTCATGGGAACAGTCCAGCCCGAACTGCCAAGCCATGTCTTCCCTGGACCGGAAACAAGCATCCTGGGACCGGTTTCGGGCTAACAGCCCTCATCAGCCAGGCTAGCTTGAATCCAGTGGCAAAGTGAGCAAGGGACCCACGTCTGGGCATACCCTGCCAACTTAGGGCGAACAAAGCAAACACAAGGAGATGATGGACGGAGTGCTGAAACTTTTCAGACACTCACCCCCAGTCACAGATCTGGGTTGAATCCATCATCGTTCTTTAGCTCACTTTGCCACCCCAATTCAGACACAGCTATTTGCAAATCAGTCTTGACCCTGTGCCTCATGGGAACAGTCCAGCCCGAACTGCCAAGCCACGTCTTCCCTGGACAGGAAACAAGCATCCTGGGACCGGTTTCGGGCTAACAGCCCTCATCGGCCAGGCTAGCTTGAATCCAGTGGCAAAGTGAGCAAGGGACCCACATCTGGGCATACCCTGCCAACTTAGGGCGAACAAAGCAAACACAAGGAGATGATGGACGGAGCGCTGAAACTTTTCAGACACTCACCCCCAGTCACAGATCTGGGTTGAATCCATCATCGTTCTTTAGCTCACTTTGCCACCTCAGTTCAGACACAGCTATATGCAAATCAGTCTTGACCCTGTGCCTCATGGGAACAGTCCAGCCCGAACTGCCAAGCCATGTCTTCCCTGGACCGGAAACAAGCATCCTGGGACCGGTTTCGGGCTAACAGCCCTCATCAGCCAGGCTAGCTTGAATCCAGTGGCAAAGTGAGCAAGGGACCCACGTCTGGGCATACCCTGCCAACTTAGGGCGAACAAAGCAAACACAAGGAGATGATGGACGGAGTGCTGAAACTTTTCAGACACTCACCCCCAGTCACAGATCTGGGTTGAATCCATCATCGTTCTTTAGCTCACTTTGCCACCCCAATTCAGACACAGCTATTTGCAAATCAGTCTTGACCCTGTGCCTCATGGGAACAGTCCAGCCCGAACTGCCAAGCCACGTCTTCCCTGGACAGGAAACAAGCATCCTGGGACCGGTTTCGGGCTAACAGCCCTCATCGGCCAGGCTAGCTTGAATCCAGTGGCAAAGTGAGCAAGGGACCCACGTCTGGGCATACCCTGCCAACTTAGGGCGAACAAAGCAAACACAAGGAGATGATGGACGGAGCGCTGAAACTTTTCAGACACTCACCCCCAGTCACAGATCTGGGTTGAATCCATCATCGTTCTTTAGCTCACTTTGCCACCCCAGTTCAGACACAGCTATATGCAAATCAGTCTTGACCCTGTGCCTCATGGGAACAGTCCAGCCCGAACTGCCAAGCCACGTCTTCCCTGGACAGGAAACAAGCATCCTGGGACCGGTTTCGGGCTAACAGCCCTCATCGGCCAGGCTAGCTTGAATCCAGTGGCAAAGTGAGCAAGGGACCCACGTCTGGGCATACCCTGCCAACTTAGGGCGAACAAAGCAAACACAAGGAGATGATGGACGGAGCGCTGAAACTTTTCAGACACTCACCCCCAGTCACAGATCTGGGTTGAATCCATCATCGTTCTTTAGCTCACTTTGCCACCCCAGTTCAGACACAGCTATATGCAAATCAGTCTTTACCCTGTGCCTCATGGGAACAGACCAGCCCGAACTGCCAAGCCATGTCTTCCCTGGACCGGAAACAAGCATCCTGGGACCGGTTTCGGACTAACAGCCCTCATCAGCCAGGCCAGCTTGAATCCAGTGGCAAAGTGAGCAAGGGACCCACATCTGGGCATACCCTGCCAACTTAGGGCGAACAAAGCAAACACAAGGAGATGATGGACGGAGTGCTGAAACTTTTCAGACACTCACCCCCAGTCACAGATCTGGGTTGAATCCATCATCGTTCTTTAGCTCACTTTGCCACCCCAATTCAGACACAGCTATTTGCAAATCAGTCTTGACCCTGTGCCTCATGGGAACAGTCCAGCCCGAACTGCCAAGCCACGTCTTCCCTGGACAGGAAACAAGCATCCTGGGACCGGTTTCGGGCTAACAGCCCTCATCGGCCAGGCTAGCTTGAATCCAGTGGCAAAGTGAGCAAGGGACCCACGTCTGGGCATACCCTGCCAACTTAGGGCGAACAAAGCAAACACAAGGAGATGATGGACGGAGCGCTGAAACTTTTCAGACACTCACCCCCAGTCACAGATCTGGGTTGAATCCATCATCGTTCTTTAGCTCACTTTGCCACCCCAGTTCAGACACAGCTATATGCAAATCAGTCTTTACCCTGTGCCTCATGGGAACAGACCAGCCCGAACTGCCAAGCCATGTCTTCCCTGGACCGGAAACAAGCATCCTGGGACCGGTTTCGGACTAACAGCCCTCATCAGCCAGGCTAGCTTGAATCCAGTGGCAAAGTGAGCAAGGGACCCACATCTGGGCATACCCTGCCAACTTAGGGCGAACAAAGCAAACACAAGGAGATGATGGATGGAGCGCTGAAACTTTTCAGACACTCACCCCCAGTCACAGATCTGGGTTGAATCCATCATCGTTCTTTAGCTCACTTTGCCACCTCAGTTCAGACACAGCTATATGCAAATCAGTCTTGACCCTGTGCCTCATGGGAACAGTCCAGCCCGAACTGCCAAGCCATGTCTTCCCTGGACCGGAAACAAGCATCCTGGGACCGGTTTCGGGCTAACAGCCCTCATCAGCCAGGCTAGCTTGAATCCAGTGGCAAAGTGAGCAAGGGACCCACGTCTGGGCATACCCTGCCAACTTAGGGCGAACAAAGCAAACACAAGGAGATGATGGACGGAGTGCTGAAACTTTTCAGACACTCACCCCCAGTCACAGATCTGGGTTGAATCCATCATCGTTCTTTAGCTCACTTTGCCACCCCAGTTCAGACACAGCTATATGCAAATCAGTCTTTACCCTGTGCCTCATGGGAACAGACCAGCCCGAACTGCCAAGCCATGTCTTTCCTGGACCGGAAACAAGCATCCTGGGACCGGTTTCGGACTAACAGCCCTCATCAGCCAGGCTAGCTTGAATCCAGTGGCAAAGTGAGCAAGGGACCCACGTCTGGGCATACCCTGCCAACTTAGGGCGAACAAAGCAAACACAAGGAGATGATGGACGGAGTGCTGAAACTTTTCAGACACTCACCCCCAGTCACAGATCTGGGTTGAATCCATCATCGTTCTTTAGCTCACTTTGCCACCCCAATTCAGACACAGCTATTTGCAAATCAGTCTTGACCCTGTGCCTCATGGGAACAGTCCAGCCCGAACTGCCAAGCCACGTCTTCCCTGGACAGGAAACAAGCATCCTGGGACCGGTTTCGGGCTAACAGCCCTCATCGGCCAGGCTAGCTTGAATCCAGTGGCAAAGTGAGCAAGGGACCCACGTCTGGGCATACCCTGCCAACTTAGGGTGAACAAAGCAAACACAAGGAGATGATGGACGGAGCGCTGAAACTTTTCAGACACTCACCCCCAGTCACAGATCTGATTTGAATCCATCATCGTTCTTTAGCTCACTTTGCCACCCCAGTTCAGACACAGCTATATGCAAATCAGTCTTTACCCTGTGCCTCATGGGAACAGACCAGCCCGAACTGCCAAGCCATGTCTTTCCTGGACCGGAAACAAGCATCCTGGGACCGGTTTCGGACTAACAGCCCTCATCAGCCAGGCTAGCTTGAATCCAGTGGCAAAGTGAGCAAGGGACCCACATCTGGGCATACCCTGCCAACTTAGGGCGAACAAAGCAAACACAAGGAGATGATGGACGGAGCGCTGAAACTTTTCAGACACTCACCCCCAGTCACAGATCTGGGTTGAATCCATCATCGTTCTTTAGCTCACTTTGCCACCTCAGTTCAGACACAGCTATATGCAAATCAGTCTTGACCCTGTGCCTCATGGGAACAGTCCAGCCCGAACTGCCAAGCCATGTCTTCCCTGGACCGGAAAAAAGCATCCTGGGACCGGTTTCGGGCTAACAGCCCTCATCAGCCAGGCTAGCTTGAATCCAGTGGCAAAGTGAGCAAGGGACCCACGTCTGGGCATACCCTGCCAACTTAGGGCGAACAAAGCAAACACAAGGAGATGATGGACGGAGTGCTGAAACTTTTCAGACACTCACCCCCAGTCACAGATCTGGGTTGAATCCATCATCGTTCTTTAGCTCACTTTGCCACCCCAATTCAGACACAGCTATTTGCAAATCAGTCTTGACCCTGTGCCTCATGGGAACAGTCCAGCCCGAACTGCCAAGCCACGTCTTCCCTGGACAGGAAACAAGCATCCTGGGACCGGTTTCGGGCTAACAGCCCTCATCGGCCAGGCTAGCTTGAATCCAGTGGCAAAGTGAGCAAGGGACCCACGTCTGGGCATACCCTGCCAACTTAGGGTGAACAAAGCAAACACAAGGAGATGATGGACGGAGCGCTGAAACTTTTCAGACACTCACCCCCAGTCACAGATCTGATTTGAATCCATCATCGTTCTTTAGCTCACTTTGCCACCCCAGTTCAGACACAGCTATATGCAAATCAGTCTTTACCCTGTGCCTCATGGGAACAGACCAGCCCGAACTGCCAAGCCATGTCTTTCCTGGACCGGAAACAAGCATCCTGGGACCGGTTTCGGACTAACAGCCCTCATCAGCCAGGCTAGCTTGAATCCAGTGGCAAAGTGAGCAAGGGACCCACATCTGGGCATACCCTGCCAACTTAGGGCGAACAAAGCAAACACAAGGAGATGATGGACGGAGCGCTGAAACTTTTCAGACACTCACCCCCAGTCACAGATCTGGGTTGAATCCATCATCGTTCTTTAGCTCACTTTGCCACCTCAGTTCAGACACATCTATATGCAAATCAGTCTTGACCCTGTGCCTCATGGGAACAGTCCAGCCCGAACTGCCAAGCCATGTCTTCCCTGGACCGGAAAAAAGCATCCTGGGACCGGTTTCGGGCTAACAGCCCTCATCAGCCAGGCTAGCTTGAATCCAGTGGCAAAGTGAGCAAGGGACCCACGTCTGGGCATACCCTGCCAACTTAGGGCGAACAAAGCAAACACAAGGAGATGATGGACGGAGTGCTGAAACTTTTCAGACACTCACCCCCAGTCACAGATCTGGGTTGAATCCATCATCGTTCTTTAGCTCACTTTGCCACCCCAATTCAGACACAGCTATTTGCAAATCAGTCTTGACCCTGTGCCTCATGGGAACAGTCCAGCCCGAACTGCCAAGCCACGTCTTCCCTGGACAGGAAACAAGCATCCTGGGACCGGTTTCGGGCTAACAGCCCTCATCGGCCAGGCTAGCTTGAATCCAGTGGCAAAGTGAGCAAGGGACCCACGTCTGGGCATACCCTGCCAACTTAGGGTGAACAAAGCAAACACAAGGAGATGATGGACGGAGCGCTGAAACTTTTCAGACACTCACCCCCAGTCACAGATCTGATTTGAATCCATCATCGTTCTTTAGCTCACTTTGCCACCCCAGTTCAGACACAGCTATATGCAAATCAGTCTTTACCCTGTGCCTCATGGGAACAGACCAGCCCGAACTGCCAAGCCATGTCTTTCCTGGACCGGAAACAAGCATCCTGGGACCGGTTTCGGACTAACAGCCCTCATCAGCCAGGCTAGCTTGAATCCAGTGGCAAAGTGAGCAAGGGACCCACATCTGGGCATACCCTGCCAACTTAGGGCGAACAAAGCAAACACAAGGAGATGATGGACGGAGCGCTGAAACTTTTCAGACACTCACCCCCAGTCACAGATCTGGGTTGAATCCATCATCGTTCTTTAGCTCACTTTGCCACCTCAGTTCAGACACAGCTATATGCAAATCAGTCTTGACCCTGTGCCTCATGGGAACAGTCCAGCCCGAACTGCCAAGCCATGTCTTCCCTGGACCGGAAACAAGCATCCTGGGACCGGTTTCGGGCTAACAGCCCTCATCAGCCAGGCTAGCTTGAATCCAGTGGCAAAGTGAGCAAGGGACCCACGTCTGGGCATACCCTGCCAACTTAGGGCGAACAAAGCAAACACAAGGAGATGATGGACGGAGTGCTGAAACTTTTCAGACACTCACCCCCAGTCACAGATCTGGGTTGAATCCATCATCGTTCTTTAGCTCACTTTGCCACCCCAATTCAGACACAGCTATTTGCAAATCAGTCTTGACCCTGTGCCTCATGGGAACAGTCCAGCCCGAACTGCCAAGCCACGTCTTCCCTGGACAGGAAACAAGCATCCTGGGACCGGTTTCGGGCTAACAGCCCTCATCGGCCAGGCTAGCTTGAATCCAGTGGCAAAGTGAGCAAGGGACCCACGTCTGGGCATACCCTGCCAACTTAGGGCGAACAAAGCAAACACAAGGAGATGATGGACGGAGCGCTGAAACTTTTCAGACACTCACCCCCAGTCACAGATCTGGGTTGAATCCATCATCGTTCTTTAGCTCACTTTGCCACCCCAGTTCAGACACAGCTATATGCAAATCAGTCTTGACCCTGTGCCTCATGGGAACAGTCCAGCCCGAACTGCCAAGCCACGTCTTCCCTGGACAGGAAACAAGCATCCTGGGACCGGTTTCGGGCTAACAGCCCTCATCGGCCAGGCTAGCTTGAATCCAGTGGCAAAGTGAGCAAGGGACCCACGTCTGGGCATACCCTGCCAACTTAGGGCGAACAAAGCAAACACAAGGAGATGATGGACGGAGCGCTGAAACTTTTCAGACACTCACCCCCAGTCACAGATCTGGGTTGAATCCATCATCGTTCTTTAGCTCACTTTGCCACCCCAGTTCAGACACAGCTATATGCAAATCAGTCTTTACCCTGTGCCTCATGGGAACAGACCAGCCCGAACTGCCAAGCCATGTCTTCCCTGGACCGGAAACAAGCATCCTGGGACCGGTTTCGGACTAACAGCCCTCATCAGCCAGGCTAGCTTGAATCCAGTGGCAAAGTGAGCAAGGGACCCACATCTGGGCATACCCTGCCAACTTAGGGCGAACAAAGCAAACACAAGGAGATGATGGACGGAGTGCTGAAACTTTTCAGACACTCACCCCCAGTCACAGATCTGGGTTGAATCCATCATCGTTCTTTAGCTCACTTTGCCACCCCAATTCAGACACAGCTATTTGCAAATCAGTCTTGACCCTGTGCCTCATGGGAACAGTCCAGCCCGAACTGCCAAGCCACGTCTTCCCTGGACAGGAAACAAGCATCCTGGGACCGGTTTCGGGCTAACAGCCCTCATCGGCCAGGCTAGCTTGAATCCAGTGGCAAAGTGAGCAAGGGACCCACGTCTGGGCATACCCTGCCAACTTAGGGCGAACAAAGCAAACACAAGGAGATGATGGACGGAGCGCTGAAACTTTTCAGACACTCACCCCCAGTCACAGATCTGGGTTGAATCCATCATCGTTCTTTAGCTCACTTTGCCACCCCAGTTCAGACACAGCTATATGCAAATCAGTCTTTACCCTGTGCCTCATGGGAACAGACCAGCCCGAACTGCCAAGCCATGTCTTCCCTGGACCGGAAACAAGCATCCTGGGACCGGTTTCGGACTAACAGCCCTCATCAGCCAGGCTAGCTTGAATCCAGTGGCAAAGTGAGCAAGGGACCCACATCTGGGCATACCCTGCCAACTTAGGGCGAACAAAGCAAACACAAGGAGATGATGGATGGAGCGCTGAAACTTTTCAGACACTCACCCCCAGTCACAGATCTGGGTTGAATCCATCATCGTTCTTTAGCTCACTTTGCCACCTCAGTTCAGACACAGCTATATGCAAATCAGTCTTGACCCTGTGCCTCATGGGAACAGTCCAGCCCGAACTGCCAAGCCATGTCTTCCCTGGACCGGAAACAAGCATCCTGGGACCGGTTTCGGGCTAACAGCCCTCATCAGCCAGGCTAGCTTGAATCCAGTGGCAAAGTGAGCAAGGGACCCACGTCTGGGCATACCCTGCCAACTTAGGGCGAACAAAGCAAACACAAGGAGATGATGGACGGAGTGCTGAAACTTTTCAGACACTCACCCCCAGTCACAGATCTGGGTTGAATCCATCATCGTTCTTTAGCTCACTTTGCCACCCCAGTTCAGACACAGCTATATGCAAATCAGTCTTTACCCTGTGCCTCATGGGAACAGACCAGCCCGAACTGCCAAGCCATGTCTTTCCTGGACCGGAAACAAGCATCCTGGGACCGGTTTCGGACTAACAGCCCTCATCAGCCAGGCTAGCTTGAATCCAGTGGCAAAGTGAGCAAGGGACCCACGTCTGGGCATACCCTGCCAACTTAGGGCGAACAAAGCAAACACAAGGAGATGATGGACGGAGTGCTGAAACTTTTCAGACACTCACCCCCAGTCACAGATCTGGGTTGAATCCATCATCGTTCTTTAGCTCACTTTGCCACCCCAATTCAGACACAGCTATTTGCAAATCAGTCTTGACCCTGTGCCTCATGGGAACAGTCCAGCCCGAACTGCCAAGCCACGTCTTCCCTGGACAGGAAACAAGCATCCTGGGACCGGTTTCGGGCTAACAGCCCTCATCGGCCAGGCTAGCTTGAATCCAGTGGCAAAGTGAGCAAGGGACCCACGTCTGGGCATACCCTGCCAACTTAGGGTGAACAAAGCAAACACAAGGAGATGATGGACGGAGCGCTGAAACTTTTCAGACACTCACCCCCAGTCACAGATCTGATTTGAATCCATCATCGTTCTTTAGCTCACTTTGCCACCCCAGTTCAGACACAGCTATATGCAAATCAGTCTTTACCCTGTGCCTCATGGGAACAGACCAGCCCGAACTGCCAAGCCATGTCTTTCCTGGACCGGAAACAAGCATCCTGGGACCGGTTTCGGACTAACAGCCCTCATCAGCCAGGCTAGCTTGAATCCAGTGGCAAAGTGAGCAAGGGACCCACATCTGGGCATACCCTGCCAACTTAGGGCGAACAAAGCAAACACAAGGAGATGATGGACGGAGCGCTGAAACTTTTCAGACACTCACCCCCAGTCACAGATCTGGGTTGAATCCATCATCGTTCTTTAGCTCACTTTGCCACCTCAGTTCAGACACAGCTATATGCAAATCAGTCTTGACCCTGTGCCTCATGGGAACAGTCCAGCCCGAACTGCCAAGCCATGTCTTCCCTGGACCGGAAAAAGCATCCTGGGACCGGTTTCGGGCTAACAGCCCTCATCAGCCAGGCTAGCTTGAATCCAGTGGCAAAGTGAGCAAGGGACCCACGTCTGGGCATACCCTGCCAACTTAGGGCGAACAAAGCAAACACAAGGAGATGATGGACGGAGTGCTGAAACTTTTCAGACACTCACCCCCAGTCACAGATCTGGGTTGAATCCATCATCGTTCTTTAGCTCACTTTGCCACCCCAATTCAGACACAGCTATTTGCAAATCAGTCTTGACCCTGTGCCTCATGGGAACAGTCCAGCCCGAACTGCCAAGCCACGTCTTCCCTGGACAGGAAACAAGCATCCTGGGACCGGTTTCGGGCTAACAGCCCTCATCGGCCAGGCTAGCTTGAATCCAGTGGCAAAGTGAGCAAGGGACCCACGTCTGGGCATACCCTGCCAACTTAGGGTGAACAAAGCAAACACAAGGAGATGATGGACGGAGCGCTGAAACTTTTCAGACACTCACCCCCAGTCACAGATCTGATTTGAATCCATCATCGTTCTTTAGCTCACTTTGCCACCCCAGTTCAGACACAGCTATATGCAAATCAGTCTTTACCCTGTGCCTCATGGGAACAGACCAGCCCGAACTGCCAAGCCATGTCTTTCCTGGACCGGAAACAAGCATCCTGGGACCGGTTTCGGACTAACAGCCCTCATCAGCCAGGCTAGCTTGAATCCAGTGGCAAAGTGAGCAAGGGACCCACATCTGGGCATACCCTGCCAACTTAGGGCGAACAAAGCAAACACAAGGAGATGATGGACGGAGCGCTGAAACTTTTCAGACACTCACCCCCAGTCACAGATCTGGGTTGAATCCATCATCGTTCTTTAGCTCACTTTGCCACCTCAGTTCAGACACATCTATATGCAAATCAGTCTTGACCCTGTGCCTCATGGGAACAGTCCAGCCCGAACTGCCAAGCCATGTCTTCCCTGGACCGGAAAAAAGCATCCTGGGACCGGTTTCGGGCTAACAGCCCTCATCAGCCAGGCTAGCTTGAATCCAGTGGCAAAGTGAGCAAGGGACCCACGTCTGGGCATACCCTGCCAACTTAGGGCGAACAAAGCAAACACAAGGAGATGATGGACGGAGTGCTGAAACTTTTCAGACACTCACCCCCAGTCACAGATCTGGGTTGAATCCATCATCGTTCTTTAGCTCACTTTGCCACCCCAATTCAGACACAGCTATTTGCAAATCAGTCTTGACCCTGTGCCTCATGGGAACAGTCCAGCCCGAACTGCCAAGCCACGTCTTCCCTGGACAGGAAACAAGCATCCTGGGACCGGTTTCGGGCTAACAGCCCTCATCGGCCAGGCTAGCTTGAATCCAGTGGCAAAGTGAGCAAGGGACCCACGTCTGGGCATACCCTGCCAACTTAGGGTGAACAAAGCAAACACAAGGAGATGATGGACGGAGCGCTGAAACTTTTCAGACACTCACCCCCAGTCACAGATCTGATTTGAATCCATCATCGTTCTTTAGCTCACTTTGCCACCCCAGTTCAGACACAGCTATATGCAAATCAGTCTTTACCCTGTGCCTCATGGGAACAGACCAGCCCGAACTGCCAAGCCATGTCTTTCCTGGACCGGAAACAAGCATCCTGGGACCGGTTTCGGACTAACAGCCCTCATCAGCCAGGCTAGCTTGAATCCAGTGGCAAAGTGAGCAAGGGACCCACATCTGGGCATACCCTGCCAACTTAGGGCGAACAAAGCAAACACAAGGAGATGATGGACGGAGCGCTGAAACTTTTCAGACACTCACCCCCAGTCACAGATCTGGGTTGAATCCATCATCGTTCTTTAGCTCACTTTGCCACCTCAGTTCAGACACAGCTATATGCAAATCAGTCTTGACCCTGTGCCTCATGGGAACAGTCCAGCCCGAACTGCCAAGCCATGTCTTCCCTGGACCGGAAACAAGCATCCTGGGACCGGTTTCGGGCTAACAGCCCTCATCAGCCAGGCTAGCTTGAATCCAGTGGCAAAGTGAGCAAGGGACCCACGTCTGGGCATACCCTGCCAACTTAGGGCGAACAAAGCAAACACAAGGAGATGATGGACGGAGTGCTGAAACTTTTCAGACACTCACCCCCAGTCACAGATCTGGGTTGAATCCATCATCGTTCTTTAGCTCACTTTGCCACCCCAATTCAGACACAGCTATTTGCAAATCAGTCTTGACCCTGTGCCTCATGGGAACAGTCCAGCCCGAACTGCCAAGCCACGTCTTCCCTGGACAGGAAACAAGCATCCTGGGACCGGTTTCGGGCTAACAGCCCTCATCGGCCAGGCTAGCTTGAATCCAGTGGCAAAGTGAGCAAGGGACCCACGTCTGGGCATACCCTGCCAACTTAGGGCGAACAAAGCAAACACAAGGAGATGATGGACGGAGCGCTGAAACTTTTCAGACACTCACCCCCAGTCACAGATCTGGGTTGAATCCATCATCGTTCTTTAGCTCACTTTGCCACCCCAGTTCAGACACAGCTATATGCAAATCAGTCTTGACCCTGTGCCTCATGGGAACAGTCCAGCCCGAACTGCCAAGCCACGTCTTCCCTGGACAGGAAACAAGCATCCTGGGACCGGTTTCGGGCTAACAGCCCTCATCGGCCAGGCTAGCTTGAATCCAGTGGCAAAGTGAGCAAGGGACCCACGTCTGGGCATACCCTGCCAACTTAGGGCGAACAAAGCAAACACAAGGAGATGATGGACGGAGCGCTGAAACTTTTCAGACACTCACCCCCAGTCACAGATCTGGGTTGAATCCATCATCGTTCTTTAGCTCACTTTGCCACCCCAGTTCAGACACAGCTATATGCAAATCAGTCTTTACCCTGTGCCTCATGGGAACAGACCAGCCCGAACTGCCAAGCCATGTCTTCCCTGGACCGGAAACAAGCATCCTGGGACCGGTTTCGGACTAACAGCCCTCATCAGCCAGGCTAGCTTGAATCCAGTGGCAAAGTGAGCAAGGGACCCACATCTGGGCATACCCTGCCAACTTAGGGCGAACAAAGCAAACACAAGGAGATGATGGACGGAGTGCTGAAACTTTTCAGACACTCACCCCCAGTCACAGATCTGGGTTGAATCCATCATCGTTCTTTAGCTCACTTTGCCACCCCAATTCAGACACAGCTATTTGCAAATCAGTCTTGACCCTGTGCCTCATGGGAACAGTCCAGCCCGAACTGCCAAGCCACGTCTTCCCTGGACAGGAAACAAGCATCCTGGGACCGGTTTCGGGCTAACAGCCCTCATCGGCCAGGCTAGCTTGAATCCAGTGGCAAAGTGAGCAAGGGACCCACGTCTGGGCATACCCTGCCAACTTAGGGCGAACAAAGCAAACACAAGGAGATGATGGACGGAGCGCTGAAACTTTTCAGACACTCACCCCCAGTCACAGATCTGGGTTGAATCCATCATCGTTCTTTAGCTCACTTTGCCACCCCAGTTCAGACACAGCTATATGCAAATCAGTCTTTACCCTGTGCCTCATGGGAACAGACCAGCCCGAACTGCCAAGCCATGTCTTCCCTGGACCGGAAACAAGCATCCTGGGACCGGTTTCGGACTAACAGCCCTCATCAGCCAGGCTAGCTTGAATCCAGTGGCAAAGTGAGCAAGGGACCCACATCTGGGCATACCCTGCCAACTTAGGGCGAACAAAGCAAACACAAGGAGATGATGGACGGAGCGCTGAAACTTTTCAGACACTCACCCACAGTCACAGATCTGGGTTGAATCCATCATCGTTCTTTAGCTCACTTTGCCACCTCAGTTCAGACACAGCTATATGCAAATCAGTCTTGACCCTGTGCCTCATGGGAACAGTCCAGCCCGAACTGCCAAGCCATGTCTTCCCTGGACCGGAAACAAGCATCCTGGGACCGGTTTCGGGCTAACAGCCCTCATCAGCCAGGCTAGCTTGAATCCAGTGGCAAAGTGAGCAAGGGACCCACGTCTGGGCATACCCTGCCAACTTAGGGCGAACAAAGCAAACACAAGGAGATGATGGACGGAGTGCTGAAACTTTTCAGACACTCACCCCCAGTCACAGATCTGGGTTGAATCCATCATCGTTCTTTAGCTCACTTTGCCACCCCAGTTCAGACACAGCTATATGCAAATCAGTCTTTACCCTGTGCCTCATGGGAACAGACCAGCCCGAACTGCCAAGCCATGTCTTTCCTGGACCGGAAACAAGCATCCTGGGACCGGTTTCGGACTAACAGCCCTCATCAGCCAGGCTAGCTTGAATCCAGTGGCAAAGTGAGCAAGGGACCCACGTCTGGGCATACCCTGCCAACTTAGGGCGAACAAAGCAAACACAAGGAGATGATGGACGGAGTGCTGAAACTTTTCAGACACTCACCCCCAGTCACAGATCTGGGTTGAATCCATCATCGTTCTTTAGCTCACTTTGCCACCCCAATTCAGACACAGCTATTTGCAAATCAGTCTTGACCCTGTGCCTCATGGGAACAGTCCAGCCCGAACTGCCAAGCCACGTCTTCCCTGGACAGGAAACAAGCATCCTGGGACCGGTTTCGGGCTAACAGCCCTCATCGGCCAGGCTAGCTTGAATCCAGTGGCAAAGTGAGCAAGGGACCCACGTCTGGGCATACCCTGCCAACTTAGGGTGAACAAAGCAAACACAAGGAGATGATGGACGGAGCGCTGAAACTTTTCAGACACTCACCCCCAGTCACAGATCTGATTTGAATCCATCATCGTTCTTTAGCTCACTTTGCCACCCCAGTTCAGACACAGCTATATGCAAATCAGTCTTTACCCTGTGCCTCATGGGAACAGACCAGCCCGAACTGCCAAGCCATGTCTTTCCTGGACCGGAAACAAGCATCCTGGGACCGGTTTCGGACTAACAGCCCTCATCAGCCAGGCTAGCTTGAATCCAGTGGCAAAGTGAGCAAGGGACCCACATCTGGGCATACCCTGCCAACTTAGGGCGAACAAAGCAAACACAAGGAGATGATGGACGGAGCGCTGAAACTTTTCAGACACTCACCCCCAGTCACAGATCTGGGTTGAATCCATCATCGTTCTTTAGCTCACTTTGCCACCTCAGTTCAGACACAGCTATATGCAAATCAGTCTTGACCCTGTGCCTCATGGGAACAGTCCAGCCCGAACTGCCAAGCCATGTCTTCCCTGGACCGGAAACAAGCATCCTGGGACCGGTTTCGGGCTAACAGCCCTCATCAGCCAGGCTAGCTTGAATCCAGTGGCAAAGTGAGCAAGGGACCCACGTCTGGGCATACCCTGCCAACTTAGGGCGAACAAAGCAAACACAAGGAGATGATGGACGGAGTGCTGAAACTTTTCAGACACTCACCCCCAGTCACAGATCTGGGTTGAATCCATCATCGTTCTTTAGCTCACTTTGCCACCCCAATTCAGACACAGCTATTTGCAAATCAGTCTTGACCCTGTGCCTCATGGGAACAGTCCAGCCCGAACTGCCAAGCCACGTCTTCCCTGGACAGGAAACAAGCATCCTGGGACCGGTTTCGGGCTAACAGCCCTCATCGGCCAGGCTAGCTTGAATCCAGTGGCAAAGTGAGCAAGGGACCCACGTCTGGGCATACCCTGCCAACTTAGGGCGAACAAAGCAAACACAAGGAGATGATGGACGGAGCGCTGAAACTTTTCAGACACTCACCCCCAGTCACAGATCTGGGTTGAATCCATCATCGTTCTTTAGCTCACTTTGCCACCCCAGTTCAGACACAGCTATATGCAAATCAGTCTTTACCCTGTGCCTCATGGGAACAGACCAGCCCGAACTGCCAAGCCATGTCTTCCCTGGACCGGAAACAAGCATCCTGGGACCGGTTTCGGACTAACAGCCCTCATCAGCCAGGCTAGCTTGAATCCAGTGGCAAAGTGAGCAAGGGACCCACATCTGGGCATACCCTGCCAACTTAGGGCGAACAAAGCAAACACAAGGAGATGATGGACGGAGCGCTGAAACTTTTCAGACACTCACCCCCAGTCACAGATCTGGGTTGAATCCATCATCGTTCTTTAGCTCACTTTGCCACCTCAGTTCAGACACAGCTATATGCAAATCAGTCTTGACCCTGTGCCTCATGGGAACAGTCCAGCCCGAACTGCCAAGCCATGTCTTCCCTGGACCGGAAACAAGCATCCTGGGACCGGTTTCGGGCTAACAGCCCTCATCAGCCAGGCTAGCTTGAATCCAGTGGCAAAGTGAGCAAGGGACCCACGTCTGGGCATACCCTGCCAACTTAGGGCGAACAAAGCAAACACAAGGAGATGATGGACGGAGTGCTGAAACTTTTCAGACACTCACCCCCAGTCACAGATCTGGGTTGAATCCATCATCGTTCTTTAGCTCACTTTGCCACCCCAATTCAGACACAGCTATTTGCAAATCAGTCTTGACCCTGTGCCTCATGGGAACAGTCCAGCCTGAACTGCCAAGCCATGTCTTCCCTGGACAGGAAACAAGCATCCTGGGACCGGTTTCGGGCTCACAGCCCTCATCGGCCAGGCTAGCTTGAATCCAGTGGCAAAGTGAGCAAGGGACCCACGTCTGGGCATACCCTGCCAACTTAGGGTGAACAAAGCAAACACAAGGAAATGATGGACGGAGTGCTGAAACTTTTCAGACACTCACCCCCAGTCACAGATCTGATTTGAATCCATCATCGTTCTTTAGCTCACTTTGCCACCCCAGTTCAGACACAGCTATATGCAAATCAGTCTTGACCCTGTGCCTCGTGGGAACAGTCCAGCCCGAACTGCCAATCCATGTCTTCCCTGGACTGGAAACAAGCATCCTAGGACCGGTTTCGGGCTAACAGCCCTCATCAGCCAGGCTAGCTTGAATCCAGTGGCAAAGTGAGTAAGGGACCCACGTCTGGGCATACCCTGCGAACTTAGGGTGAACAAAGCAAACACAAGGAGATGATGGACACAACACGGCGGTACCATGCGATAGTCTGCTGAAAACGCGGCCAATGTCCGCAATACAACCACCTCGACGGAGATAAAAACACAAACCACAACACCAAAAAACGTGCGATGAGCCCATTCGCGATGAGGAAAGCAGCGATAAGCAGCGCCTGGCCCGCGAGACACACACGGCAGGCGGGAATAAGCTCAACAAAAGCCTGAAAAAGAAAGACAAACCAAACAGAAAACAACAGCGAAGCACAATGGAGGCAACCGGAGCCAGTACACAACCCCACAAGCCCCATTGGCAACAAAACATTGTACATGGCAGGCCATCGTGGACAAGGTGAATGCAGCCGGAGAGCAGAGGAGGACAATGGAAGAAAACCAGAACAGCTGGAATGATGCGAAACGCACAAACAAGCAGAAACACGCCAACAACCAGAAGGCAGCAATGCACACCAGAGGCGGGAGTCCAGCGCCACACCAGGAGCTGGATGACATGGAGGAAATGGTGTCCACCACATTAGTCTGAAGATGGTGGCAGGACTCGGGGACCGAAAACTGCCCAAAATCAACAGACACAACAGCAACAGGGAGAGGAACCACCAGGGACTGGGGGGACGGGGGGAGATGGGCACAATGACACACATGCACAATTAAGCACAGCACAACTGCAGACAAACCATGCCCAAGAGTAACAACACCAACCAAGAGCACAAGTCACACAACCCGGCAATATCACACCACTGAACAAGCACAGAAGTAAAAACCACACTGCCTGAAAGGGAGAAGGGTGAGCCAAATCAGAGCTGGAGGGACATCTCACACACAATGCAGCACACACACATAGGAAGCAGAGCACCCCAACATTGAACACAATGTGGTACAAACGGCAACATTTGCACAACCGAACACAGGACACAAGTGCACCCGCTTGTGGCCGGTAAATGGCCATACGCTTCTGGCAAAGCACGAAACAGGGACATGATAATGCACAAGTACAAACCCACAGCCCTGATGGGATAGCAATGCACGTATGGCAGGGAGCCAGATAGGCCGTGACACACACATTGGAATACAAATCAAGACTCAACACAGTTGGAGACAAGTGCAAGTGCGGAAACTTTATCAACAAGTGCGTGTCAGTACGGCCAAGAGAAGTGCCACGACATGCAGACCAATGCAGCAGCATGTCTGAATGAGGAACGTTTGAAAGCGCCCATGTCCACCCCGGGGGAGTCCATCACCAACACAAGTCATTGCCAACCTGCGTTGGTTGTCCGCGGCGCATGGATCAGGAGTCCAGGCCAATGCAGCCATGTCCACTGTCGTCTTGGGACATGTGACCAGATCCCCAACATGCAACCAGGCGTCAGGACACGTGCAATGGGTCACATCCAGTAGTGGCTGCAGGTACCTTGTCACTCGTCCATGAACGCGAGTGCAGCAGCATAGGCCAACATTTCCAATGAGAGATCGTTGTCCACCACATCTGACATGTCGGCGACATAATCCATCAGCTGTCCCGGACAGATGTGCTGACTCCAACCCCTGGCCCCAATTTGCACCAAAGCCCAATCGGGGAGCGGCTCAATGTGGTCACTGCACACGACGACTCGTGCAATCTCCCAGGTCCAGTTGCCAGCATGCATGCCAAACATCCAGGCATGCCATAAACGGGCATCACGGTGACACTCCTGGTCGTGGGCCAACAGGGGGCGCACACACACGTCGAAATCCAGGTCAGCTACCATTACGTTGGAGAGGCAGACATCCATGGTCCACTCGAATATGCACGAGCGAGAATGCAACACAGGCTGAACTCAGGTGACGTTCGCAAGGCGGAAGCTCAGCCGGTGACTGATCCGCAGCACTGCCAACGGCAGTGCCCCCAGTACATGCAGCAGACGTGCACGGACAGGTCCACGTGACTGGAGTTGAGCAAGTGTCCGGGATTGTCTGCCATTGGGTCAGTGGCTCTGCTTGAAGCGGCACTGGCTTGCCCTGCGCCAGTCCTGTGGATGAAATGGCACAGCTCGGAGCAATGAGCAGTGTCTGTGTGCAACGGGTGCAGGCCTGGGGTAGGGTGGGGTGGGAGTACGTGTGAAGGCCATTTCACGCACGTTAACTACGACCAAGGACTTCTGCGTGTGGGATGTGTACAGGTTGGTCTCACGTCGGGCAGTGCGTAGTGTGGGAGTCGCAAGCAAATGCTATCGTATCTGTCAGGGGGTGCTGGCCACATGCAAGTCCCAGCTCGGAGCTGCAGATGTGCTACCGCCTGATAGTTCAGACAAAGGACCTTTCATCTCTACAGTAACTTCACCATCTGCATGCATACAGGAGATGTACAGAGGCCTGTCGTGGGTGTGGTGGGATGTCTGCAACCCTGGGAATCATGGATGATATGCCCAGCACGTGGCACATGAGCGGCCTCACTGTGTGTTATGTTGCCTCACAGCTGCTCCTCCCTCCCACGAGCCCCCACACTTGTGTGCGCTGCGCGGTTGTATCACGTGCACTCCTACGGCACACCATTGTAATGCCTGTCCGCGCATGTCCAGCTGCATGCCAACAACACCGTGAAGCTGGCCTTTGAGGGTGTGCGGCCACGTGAGTTTAGGCCAATGGTCCGGACAGGGCGGACACAGGTGTACAGTCCATGGCTGGCTGTGATCGCGCTGCGATTGAGGCTAGGCAACTGACTTATGCAGCCGCAGGACTGATACACATAACACTTGGCATGCATGTGCCAAGACCCCGAGCGGTCTTGCGCTACTACATTTCCCCGTACGTGCGGGCCCGCCCTCCTGGTGCATGCTGCATTGCAACATCGACTACTGTGGCCCTGGTGGCGACAACACCCCAACACAGAGACACACTTACCGCACTTCCTGCTCAAGGCCAGGCCAAAGCCACGCCCTGATCCCCCTGCCGAATCAGCACACCCCTGCGCTGACCTGACGTACGCCGGACCTGCACACGCCACTTGTGCATGCAGGGGGGGCGGGCGAAGATACATGTCCAAGGTCTCAGCCAACGCTGAGTTGACATGGTATCGTCCGCTGAAGACAGCACACTGTGATGTTGCAGGGCTCAGGCCCATCATGCTGACATAATGACCACACGGACACACTTGCTTAGATGGTGGGAATGGCTATGGGCACGTGCGCCCGGCCACTTTTATTAGCAGTCTCACATGTCGAGTGACACTTGTGTTGGATGTGTGTGGGGTGTGTGCACACCAGCCATCATGGAGTGCCTGGTGCAGTCAAAAAATGACAACAGTGTACATCGTTAAGGACACACCCATTCAACCATAATGGCCCCATGACTTGACCTGCACAGAGTTAGTGGCCCCGGATGCACAGCGTCCTGCACGGGCCTACCGCCATGGGCCGCTGACTTGCGGTGCACTGGGGCAGGGTCTCGAGAGCAGAGCAGGTTTTCGTAGATGACAAAGGGGGTTGTCGCGGAGTGTCTCGGTGGACAGTGGAAGGTGTACCCCCAGGGCATGATGCTGAGGGCAGAACCACGCTGAAACAGTCACTATGGTGGAGATGAATGGAACAGACACATGTCGGACACCAAGTCCGGTCCAGCCAGATGATGATGCAGACAACCCCCAGGCCATGGACTCAGACGCCACCAAAGTCCAAACAGAAAGTGCCCATGACTCATTGCGCACAGAGTTAGTGGCACCAGTGCTGTTAGGGGATGCCGCCTGCGATGAGGCGTGTCCAATGGTGTGGACTCCTCCACATCTTACCCAAGACACAGTTCCACATGTGTGACCTACTGGACCGCAGTGTAGGCCTGAGCCCTCATCCACGTGTCGCCGGCTTGCGTTGAACAGGGTTAGTGGCACCACGTGTCGCAGGCTTGCGTTGAACAGGGTTAGTGGCACCACGTGTCGCAGGCCTGCGATGCAGACTTTGGCTTCACTGATCGGAGGGAGTATAGTGATGTGGACCTTTGGCCACTGCCATTCAGTACTCACGACTCAGTTCAACATGTGCCCACAACTGGGCCGAAGAGGACGCCGGTGGAGTATGTCAATGAAAAAGGAGTACTGTGGGCCAGCGTCGTGGAGGCCAGCGATGGTCTGCGGAGGCTGCAAAGGTTGCGGGACTGGGGCTTGGAGCTTGCACCGGCACGTGGTGGGCCCTCTTTTACACACGCCGGTGTCTGCAGGTGAGCGGAGCCTCCTTGGTGCGCTGGGGCAGGCATGACGGGTCTGGGGACCAGCGGCCCGGGGTGCAGCAGGCGCACAGGGACGCAGGCCCCGCCGCGCTCGGCGAGGGACTCGTGGCGGGCTGAGAGGCGCCGCCCTGGCAGACGCGTTGGCCATTCCGAATAAGAACCACGCCCAGTGCGATGGGCTTTTTATTCACACCCCTACGCAGGCCTGGCGTACGCAGGGCCAACCCACTCCGCCCGCGCACGCAGGGGGGGACGTAACGTGCGACATTTCCGCGTTCTGCCCCACAGCCTGTGGGGACATGGTAGCGTCCACTGGCCACATCACTCCATGCACCAGCAGTTAATGTCCACATGGCCATTTGCGTGGTTTGCACACTGAAGTCTGTCCGGCACCTCCACGCCACACCTGGCATTGGGTAGGTTCACATTCATTAGTCACTTGCCGCTCTCGCACATGCCTGATCCAAGCCCCTCCTCACATCCTGCTATTGTGTGGCTGTGGTGCCATGCCGTGGCTGGGTTGTGGGCATGGCAAGCCCAGCTTCCCAATGGAGTCGTGTTGTCGTGTCTGGTCGGTTGGCATGTTGTGTCATGTTGAATGTAGTTGTGCTGCGTGCCCATTGCCAGTGTCGTGAGTTGCATGACTGTGGGCTGGAGGTGTGTGGTGTGTTCATTTTGGACTGCATTTCCATAGGTGCCATCCTGGGAGCGCTGGTTGATGATGGACTGTTTGGAGATGTAGGAATCATGCACTCTGCCTGGGGAGTTGGCCACTACATTGTTGAGGAGTCCCAGGCGGTCCACTATTGCCTGCACATTCATGGGATGCGTGTGCTTTCTGTTGAGGTAGTTGTGTGCAGTGTCGGCAGGGGGCCCGAGGGGTACATGTGTGCAGTTGATTGCCCCTGACACATGAGGGAATGCAGCTATGGCGTAGGGGCCTTGCTTGGTCTCCAGCTGCTCCTGCGCAGTGTGGGTGAGGTGGAGGTGCTGGGGTACCAGGCTGATGATGGCATCCAGGACAGGTGTGATGAACTTGGATGGGGCTGGCTGTGAGACTCCTCTGACTCTGGCAGTTGTGGGTTGGATGGTACCAGAGGCCAACATGTGCAGCACAGCCGGCAGCTTTGTCTGCTGATGGATGTTGGTTGTCTGCTGTGTTGGTACCGTCAGCAGGTCGGCGATGTGGGTCAGGATGCGGGGGATGGTTGTCCTTTTGGGCCTGTAGTGGGCAATGTCCTCCTCTGGCGTTGGGTCTGGGCGACAGGTGCGTTTAAGGTGGGTCCGCTGTCTTTGTGTACGCTGCCTCTGTGGTGTTCCCGGGGGGGCGGGATGGGTCCTGGGGGTGGTGGTGGGCCTGGGGTGGGTGGCGGTGGGTGTTGTGGCCCTCATGGGTCTCCGAGCTGCATGATCATTGTCTCCATGGCATCTGTGGGTCTTCAGATGTGGCTCTTGGCTGGGCTCCCTTTCATGCAGCAGGTAGTCGTCCTGCTTAACACCAGCAAAAGGCATGTGTTAATTCCCTGCTGCTACCGCGGCTTATCGCCTGTTTTTGGTTCGCATCGCAGATCTGGCAGTTAGTTGTGAAAGTGGTGTAGTGGTGTTTTCGTGTGTTTTTGCACGGGAACGCCTACTCTGCATCTCATCAGGGTTAGTTGGTGGTGTCACCCGTGGGGATAAATTTTGGGGCAATTATCGTGGGAATACTGGCGATGTCTGCAGTTTGCACCAGCTTGTGAATGGGGTGTTAAATCTATCTCCACTTTTGATGCGTTAAGGTGGGGATAACTCGGAGATAAGTCCTTGTGAATATGCCCCTCAGTGAGCTGGCAGTAAGAGATGAGGCAATTCCTATGGCGAGACACCACTAATATCCTCAATAGACGACTGAGACAAGGGGTCCGAACGATGGGCAGTCGGAGGTGCCTTTAGCCTCCATCCTCCTAGACCTGAAAGAGGAGATAAAAAACATGTTCAAGATATTGGAGACCGACCAAGCTGATATACAAGCCTCCTGTGCTGCACTAGTGTAAAAATTGGAGGAAGTAGCTGTTCGGACTGGTGCATTAGAGGAAGAGGTCGTTTTGATGAAAAAAGATATCGCAAAAAATACCGCCGGACTGGGTGCGCTCTCTAAAGAGAACCTAGGATTAAGGGAGGATCTGGAAAGGATCGAGAATCACTCAAGAAGGAATAACCTTAGGTTCTTAAATATACCGGAAGCCAAAGAGGGCACTAACATTAAGGCATTCATAATTAAGCTGCTGAGGGACTCAGCTTTGAAAGAGAGGACAGACATCAACTTAGATCAAGAGATACTCTGTTAAGGAGATGATACTAACCGCTACCCTGAGGAATGGCCCGTCCACAGTTGGCAACTGCTCCTTCTCCATTAGGTCGGATGTTTGCAGTGCAATGGATCAGAAGCAGAGGGAGTTGGGCAAAAAATGGAGGAACTGAATAGGCTCGGGCTAAGGACCAACTGAAATTTCCCGCGATGCTCCGTGTCATGTGGAACAATCAAATGCGTAACTACCACCCAGTCGTGGAAGTGGATGCACTGATTGAAACTATGAAAAAAGGAGAAGCGTCCTGAAGGGATGCCCCTAATAAAATAGCAAGTACAGTGTGGGGGATGCGGGGGGAGTGGCGGGGGGGTCACTGTTATAAGCATATTGAAAATTACCTTCTCCTTCATCGGGTAGCCCACAGCCCATTATGCCTGATAGTCAAGTGGGGGGTTGCCACGGGAGGCAGAGGGGGTGAAGTGGAGAGGGTTTAGAGGGTCTAGGGCACAGGGTGGGGAGCAGCGGGAAAAAAAGTTCTCGATATCACCTTGTTATATCACCACAACTGGCCAGTTTAGGACATTAGATGATATGAAGGTCCTTGAACTTGTGAATGATGGTGGGGGGGAGGTAAAGAATTACATTTTCTAACATGGAACGTGAATGGTCTTAGATCCAAAAGTCGACAGAGATTGGTGATGAGATACCTCGAAGATAGTAAAGCCCACGTAGTTATATTACAAGAAGCGCACTTAACGGCAAGTGAAAGTAGAGCTGTATGTCCTAAATTTAGATGGGTCGAAAGCTTCGTAGCCTCGGATCAAGTAGAAAATTGTAAAGGAGTTGCAATCTTGATCAGGAAGGGAGTTGGGGTCGATCTAGTCTTCTCAAAAACTGATAGCTCAGGTAGGTGGGCTTTAGCAACTCTTAAATGCTCTGGTATGGAGTTTGTATGTGTAGGATTTTACGGTCCAAATATAGATGACCTCCTGTAGGAAGCTGGGTTTCTGTTGCAGTAACACCACCACTTTTTGCCAGACTACTGATGCACTTTGACTTGATGTGCCCTGGGTCCCTTCCAATCAGGTTCCCAGGGCCTGTGTTCTTTCCCCAAAACGGTACCTTGTACCCCCAATTGGGACCTCTCTGGCCACATGTCAGTCCCTTGTAAAAGTTACCATGGGTACCAAGGGCACTGTGGCCAGGGAAGGCCCCTAAGGGCTGCAGCACTTATTGTGCCACCCTTAGAGGCCCTGTACCTTTACACACACACACTGCCATTGCAGGCTGCGTGTTTTGGTGTAGAACAAAGTGAAGAGTCGACATGGCACACATCCCTGTGTGCCATACCTACAACCCACTGCCCTGGCATAGGTCAGCTACCCCTCTAGCTGGGTGCACTACACCAGTGGTGAGGGTACAGGTGCATGAGCCCTGTACCCCTACAGTGTCTAAGCCAATTCTTAGACATTGTAAGTGCAGTAATGCCATTAAGAGTATATGGTGCTGGGAGTTTGTCATTACGAACTCCACAGCACCATAATGGCTTTACTGAAAACTGGGAAGTTTGGTATCAAACTTCTCAGCACATTAAACCCACACTGATGCCAGTGTGGGATTTAATGAAAAATGCACTCAGTGGGCATCTTAGAGATGCCCCCTGAAAAACGACCAGCCTCTGGTGGGTTCCCTGACTGGTACACACCAGCCTGCCACCACGAGACATGTTTCTGGACCCCTAGGGTGGGAGCCTTCGCTCCCTGAGCTCAGAAACAAAGCCTTTCCTGGGCGGAGGTGTTCACACCTCCCCCCAGGCCAGGAAGAGCCATCTGTCGCAGGGGAGCTTCAAAGGCCTTGCAGCCTTTGTAATGCAACCCCCAGCCTCTCCGGCTATCAGGAGCAGGCCCCCTTCCTGTCTCCCCTCCTTTTCAGCAGGAAGACAGGCGGGAACAATTAGCCAGCCAGAAGGCGTGCCCACCTCTGCCAACCCCACCCCTCAGGTGGGGGAGGCGAGGTGAAGCCTACTCTTCAGTGCCCGCCATCTTGCAGATGGCAGGCACTCCCCAATCAGGATTAGGGATTGTGCTCACTCCCCCACGTGGGGTGAGCACACCAAGGGTGTAGTCACCCTAAGGTCAGTAGCCCATTGGCTACTGACCTTGGGACCCCTAAAACGCCCCCTAAATACAGTATTTAGGGGGCAGCCCTGAACCAAGAAGTCAGACAAGAAACCAGAAGAAGAAAAGAAGAAGTACCGAACAGCTGTGCCGAAGCTAACAAGAGGAGGACGCCTACTGACTTGGCCCCAGCCCTACCGGTCTGTCCCCACCTCGAACCTGCAGAAGCGAAACCCCAGTGTGTCCTGCAGCCAGCAGCCTCAAGAACCCCGAGGACCTGCCCTGCCCTCAAAAGAAAAGACTCTGTCTCCCATGAACACCGGATTTGTTCACCAACAGACTCCAGCTCCGGCAGGATCTGTGAGTCTGCACCACTCTGCACCTGACGCCCACGGCCCGAGTTTGAGTGGCCCAACACCAAGAGGAGGTCTCCCCGGCGATCCTGGCCCGAGATCCTGTGACCCCTGACCTGTCTCAAGCCTCCAGTCAACGCCTACAGCCTCAAACTGGAAGGTCCCCCCAACCGCGACCAGGAGCTGGTAAGAAGATGCGACCCTAAAAGGCACCCCTGCACCCGACGCACCACGGTCTTGGGTGGCTCAACCGACGGTGCCTAACCAACCCCCAGCATCCAAACTTACCTCTCCAAGTTGTGGTTGAACCCAGAAGACCTTCCCCGAGCCTGCAGTGTGTTTGCAAACCAGAGACTCCCCATTGAAAGCTACAGGGCGCCTGACGCCAAAACAGCACTCTGCACCCAGCCGCCCCAGTGCCGCTGAGGGTGCACCTTTTGTGCTGGCTTGAACCCCCATTTGCCCTGAGCTTAAGTCCAGGAGCTTTGCTCCCACAACCCAGTGGCCTGCTCGTCAGCAGCCACCAACCGGAGGCCCCCTATCTCCCATTGGATATCATTGGGCCTCAGCACTCTGCACCCGGCCGCCCTAGTGCCGCTGAGGGTGCAACAAGAGTGCATCCTTGACCCTGGGGGACCCCTGAGTCTAACCCCAGAAACCCAACTTCCACAACCGAATACTTACCTTTGAACCGATAACCCTATTTTTCTCCATAGGATATCATTAACTGTTTTTCTGTGAAAAGTTTCCAAGCGTGGAGTTGGAAAATCTAAGAAACCCTTTAAAACTGTAACTAAATAACAAAAACGCTTTTACTTACCTGTTTACGGGAAATGTCCCAAGGCAGTATCCAGGTATACTGCACTGTGTAAGAAAAGTAATTTGTAAAGTAATCTACTTGACATTCTACTAAAAAGCCAATCCAAAGTATATGTACAGTATATCAAAAGCATTGCATTACTAGTAGCTCTAATGTAATCAAATCAAAGTGCATATACAATTGCAATTTAAACTGTTTACAAACTGCATTACTACTGTAAAGTATTTATTGCTTACCTGTGCCAGGCTTGCTTGGTCCTAGAACATAAAATAACCAAAAGAATATTTTTATACAAAACCAATTGGTCTGAAGTTCAGTCTTTGAGTGTGTGATATCATTTGCTGATTGAGTGTGTACAACAAATGCTTAACACTCCCCTCTGATACAGCCTTACTGCTCGACCACACTACCACAAATGAAGAGTAAGGTGCTATCTACTTTTACCTCTGCCTACCTTTGGGGTTCCACTGGACTCTGTGCACACTATACCTCACTTTAGTATAGTATATACAGAGCCAGCTTCCTACACCTCCAGTATATAGTAAACCTGCAGAAGAACTTAGTAGGGCTAACCAGCCCTGTAATTATTGGGGGTGACTTTAATACCCATCTAGATCCTAACCTGGATAGATCTACTAGTAAGAATGGAGCCCAAGCCCTGAGGACAAGGGAGGCTCTCAAGCATATGCTTCAGGATATTGGCTTGGTAGATGCATGGAGGTATTTAAAGGGACCAAACTGCAGCTATACTTTCCAGAGCAAAAATATGGTCATTTTTCGATGTTAGACTATATGTTAGTGGATAAAGCCTTAGCTGGGAAACTAAAAGAGGTCACTCTATCTCCAGGGCATATCTCAGATCATGCCACAGTTTCTGTCTCGTTTATGGGGTTCAGGGCACGGCACGATACAAGATGGACATTAAAAAGGGTTATCCTCCTCGATCTAAATGTACTTACTCTTCTAAAAAACTTTTTTTTGCACATGAAGAGGGAAAAATACTCGTACTGCTTCAAGGAGTTATCATACCTGTGATCACTGTGCTGGGCCCCAGTGCAATACACGGGACCAAGTTAAATAGAAACTTAAGAATATTACCGAAGGAAATCGACATGTTATGAGATCTAGTCTGCTTATTTGCTATTTATTGATTGGGTCACAACTTACAACGCATCACGTCTACTAAGACCATCACTAGCAATCAGTGGCCAATTAGTAACATGTAAAGACGCACATTCACCTTGGGAGAATTTACCACACTTAAGATTGGGGTTCGAGAAAAACTTGCCAGTGTGAGGCGGTAGATACAAGCCGTTTTATACTTTTTTCATTTGCCCTGATGAAGTTCCCAGTATGGGAATGAAACGCGTTGGCTGGAGTGGCTATGTTTGATGTTTTTTACGCAATTTGAAATAAAGAAACTATTTTTTTCTACATTTGACTACTGGACTTTGTGAGCTGCGCATCCCCATTGGACATAAAAACGACACCTTCAAACATATGTTAGAGGGGTTCTGCAAAGTCAGTTTTTTTTTTTTAAAACAAGGCAGATGAAGCGGAATTGAGAGGATTGGAGGAAAGAGTAGGGACGCTGGAGGCTGAGTTTCAGCAAAGCATAAGGTGCAACTGGGACAGAAAGAGAATATCGAATCAGCTGGAGGAGGCTAGATTGAACTATAAAATTAAAGTGGAGGAGAAGTGTCGAGAGCATTGGTTAACGGGGCGTATGCGGCAATTTGAATATGGGGAAAAAGCAGGTTCATTGCTAGCCTGGAAGACGAGGGTAGAGATGTCTTGGAATCATATTAGGGAGTTGATTATAAGCCCTCAGGGTGACACCTCGAGCAAGGAGGAGGAAATGCAGGCCCTGTTGGTCTCCCTGTTCTCTGAATTATATACGGAGGAGGTCCAGCCAGATGCGGGGAGGCTCAAGGAATGGTTAACTAGTGTTGGACTCCCGGAGGTCACAGTGGAGGGTAGAGATTGTTTGGATGCTCCAATCACTGAGGGAGAAATCAGAGAGCATCTCCTAAGAATAAAGAACGGGAAGGCTACGGGTCCGGACGCAATACCTGCCGAGATATATAAATCAATAACGGAGGAAATAGTCTCAGAAATGAAATCATTGTTTAATTCAATTTATAAGGGGGAAGGACGGATTCCAAGCTCTTGGAAAGAGGCTACAATTGTTTTGATTTTAAAACCCGCTAAGGATCCCTGGAAGGCAGACTCATACCGCCCAATTTCCCTGCTAAATGCCGATTATAAAATCTTTACTAGTATTTTGGCAGGGAGACTGGCAAAGTTAGCCCCTCAGCTGATACATGTGGATCAGAAAGGATTTGTCCCGAAGAGACAAATCCAAGAACTTACACAGTCGCTAATAGGCACTATTGATCTTGCTACCACATGCTCGATGGCGATGGTCACGATTGACATGGCCAAGGCATTCGACCGGGTTTGTTGGGCATTCTTGTGGGTGGTATTGGATTTGATGGGATTTACAGCTGTTTTTATCTCGATACTTAGGAAGCTCTGTGAAAACTCATTGGCCAAAATCCTAGGATCCTTGATGAGGAGTTTTAGTATTCAAAGAGTCACGAGGCAGGGGTGTCCCCTGTTGCCCCACTTGTTTGATCTCTACATCGAATCACTAGCACACTCTTTACGAAAAGATGACCAGATTGTCCCTCTCTATACACTCCCTTCTAGCAGTAAGATAGCGCTATACGCTGATGACTGGATAATATACACATCTGACCCCGCCCGAACTATACCTAGGGTGGAGCAGCTGACAAAAGAATATGGGGCTATGTCTGGTTATTTGGTGAATAACTCCAAGACGGAGGTAATGTGTTGGAATATTGATGATTGGGGGGGGGGAGTGTGTGCAGAGGTTAAATATCATGGGATTGTTATTGTTAACCAGATAGATGAGATTCCATTGTGTAATTTGAAGCGGTTGGCCAAAGAGGTGGACAGGTTATTACCTAGATGGAAGAACTTTCCTTTGACCATCTGTGGGCAAGTTAACAAGATGTCAATCCTCCCCAAGTAGACGTACTTATTTAACTGTATTCCCCTCATGTTCCCAAAGGCAGTTATAGGCAACTTTATCTAGGCCTCCCGTGGAGTAAGTCTCGCATGAAAAAAGCTGAGGCGCAGGTTGGAGAAGGGCGGTTTAGCCCTCCCTGATCTGAATCTATACTGCATAGCATTCCAATTTAAAAATCTTCGAATACTATTGGGGAAGCCAGATTCCACAACCTGGGGAACACTTTTGGTGGAGATGATCAGTGAGTTTGGACCAGTAGCCTTCTTATACAAGTTCGGAGCCCTGAAATTCTTTAGAAAGGTATGGCTGAAGGTTTTAAAGACAGCATTAAACCTCGGTACTGGGTGAGAAAGGTGCTTAATATTGGGTACTACTCAGAATTTGCACCAATCTGGGACTCCCCAGGTACTCCAGAGTGCATGAAGGACAGGTTGAGTCTCCCCCTAAGGCAGGCAGGAGTAATTACCTGGGGGGATCTGATGACGGTGGAGTGTTTATCTCCTTGGGAGGTTTTGAGAGCAGAAACTGGCAATAGGCTATCCAGGTTTAAGTATGTGCAGCTCATGTCTTGGTTTATGGCATCCACCCTGGAGATTGGGAGGGATTGGGAATTTGAGGCCTCATTCCAGGATGTAAGACTTAAAAACAAGGAGGTAGCCAATTGGTAATGGCAATTTTTGGAGGCAGAAGACAAGAAACTGAAGGCGCCCCATACCGTTTGGACAGACGTTTTTAAGGGAGAGCATATACAATCAATATAGTTTGATTCATTGAAATTATTATATTCGGTTGTCACTCCTGCAAACCTGAACGAAATCACTTCTTCACTATCAATAGACTGTATTGGACACCTCAAAAAATCGCCAAGTTTGTGACGCAGCCTACCCCCAGGTGTAGAAGATGTGACTGCTTAAAAGCCAATTCCGAACATGTTTTTTTCATATGTCCTGAGATCAAAGAGTATTGGAATGTTGTTGAGTCAACTATAAGGCGCATTACGGAGACGTCTATAGCTCTGAATTCTGTCTTAGTCCTCCGGGGGGTTGATAAAATCACACGTAGCACCCTGAGCAGCAAGTAAAGTGGCCTTGTTTTCTATCTGCTGCTCTTAGCCAGGCAGGAGATCTGTAAACGTTGGACTGATCCATCCTCTCCCCACACTATGGAATGGCTTAAGTGGCTAAGTGGACGAGTCGAATGGAGGTGGAATGTAAACCAGGAAGATCAGCGGAGGTGTGGGCCGACTTCACTAGGTGTATCTCATAAGGTGGTCAGGTACCGAGAGGCAAATCCCAAACAGAATATCATTGACTATTATTACACCAGGACACCACACTTGGGGTTGGCCCTCGTGGTGAGACTAGGGCGGTGGAGGTCTAAAGTGAGCGAATGCAATGGATCACAAGGCGGGTAGAGAGTGTTAAAATGGTCTAAGGTTTGCAGACGCTATAGTGATGTGAGGACAAAAAAATTTAAAAAAACAACATTGTGGGCCTCTGGATCCCAAGACAGCCGTGGAGAACAGATTTGTTCTGGTCTTGGTGGGCCATGCCACCCAGTACCTGGAAGCTATCCCTCTCAGGACTGTCACTGTACCTGCTGTGGCCAGGACACCGATGGGGATCTTTACCCTCATGAGTTTCCCCAAGGAGGTGATATTTGACCAGGGTACCAGCTTCTTGTCTGGGTACATGAATGCCATGTGGAAAGAGTGTGGAGTAACCTGCAAGTGCTTTACTCCTTACTACCCCCAAACCAATGGGCTGGTTGAAAGATTCAACCATACCCTCAAAGACATGGTTATGGGTCTACCCGAACCCATGAGGCATAAGTGAGTCGCCCTCCTGCCATGTCTTTTGTTCACCTATAGGGAGGTACCACAGAAAGGGGTTGGCTTCAGTCATTTTAAACTTTTGTATGGGCACCCTGTGAGAGGACCTCTTGGTTTGGTTAAGGAAGGCTGGGAGCAAGCTCCCAGGAAGCCACCCCAGGATGTAGTGAGGAACATGCTGCCATTACGCAACCAGACACCCCGCTTCTGGGAACTTGCACAGGAGATTCTGGAAGCTAGCCAGGAGGACATGAAACCTTGGTATGACCAGAATACCAATCTGGTTGAGTTTCAGCCTGGTCATAAAGTGTGGGTAACAGAGCCAGTGGATCCCCAGGCCCCACAAGACAGTTGGTCTGAGCCTTATGTGGTGAAGGTGCACAAGAGTGATGTCGCCAACGTGGTGGACCTAAAGACTCTTTGGAACGCTTTAAGGGTCCTGCATGTCAATCGCCTCTAGCCCCACTTTGCGAGGTCTGAGTTGCCCATGCTCTTGGTTATTGATGATGGGATGGAAGAGGAGAGTAAACCTCTGCCTGACCTCCTTTCTTCCAAGGATGAGGATAGAACAGTGGAGGGTGTGAGCCTCTCCCCTACCTTGACCCTAGATCAACAGAATGACTGTCACCAGTTGCTGGGACAATTTGCCTCTATGTTCTCACTTACCGAAGAGTCACAACATGGTTCACCCATGATATTGACACTGGGGACAGCATGCCTGTGAAGAATAAAATTTACAGGTTATCTGATAAGGTGAGATACAGCATCAAATAGCAGGCCTCTAAGATACTGGTGCTAGGGGTTATTGAGCCCTCAAGCAGCCTTTGGTCCAGCCCAGTGGTGTTGGTCACTAAGGTTGCCCCGCCAGGTGTCACACCCGAACTCAAGTTCTGTGTGGACTACCATGGACTCAATGTGGTTACCAAGATTGACGCGTACCCATCCCCCGAGTTGATGAGCTCATTAATCGGCTTGGAGCTGTCAAGTTCCTAAGCACGTTTGACTTAACTTTTGGGTACTGGCAGATTGCCTTGACCAAGGAGGCAAAAGAGAGGTCAGCATTCTCAACATGAGAAGGGCACTTCCAGTTCCGGATCATGCCTTTTGGGTTGAAGAACGCTTCTGCCACCTTCCAGAGGTTAGTCAACCAGGTCCTGGCTGGATTGGAGAACTTCAGTGTTGCCTACCTAGATGACATTGCGGTCTTCAGTTCCAGTTGGGAGTACCATTTGCATAACTTCCAGGAAGTGCTTCAGGCTCTGCAGAGTGCAGGCCTGACTATCAAGACCAGTAAGTGCCAGATAGGGCAGGGTTCTGTGGTCTACTTGGTACACCAAGTAGGGGATGGCAAGGTGCAGCCCCTTCAGCCAATGATTGAAGCCATTCTGGTTTGAGAGCCTTCATGGGCTTCACTGGCTATTACAGGAGAATCATAAAAGGGTATGGCACCATTGTTGCCCCCTTGACAGAGCTGACTTCCAAGAAGCAGGCACGTCAGGTGAACTGGACAGAGGTGTGCCAGGAAACTTTTGACACACTGAAGGAAGCAATGTGCACGGCACCCATGCTCAAGGCACCCGATTTCTCCCAGGAACTTGTGGTGCAGACAGATGCCTCAGAGCATGGCATGGGGGCCATGCTCTCACAGTTAAATGAAGAGGGCCTGGATCAACCAGGAGCCTTTATCAGTAGGAGGTTACTCCCCAGGGAACAGAGGTGGAGCGCAATAGAAAGGGAAGCTTTTGCTGTGGTCTGGGTGCTGAAGAAGCTAAGAACATACTTTTGTGGTACTCACTTCCGGGTTCAGACAGACCACAGGCCCCTCAGATGGTTAATGCAGATGAGGGGTGGGAATCCTAAACTGTTAAGGTGGTCCATCTCCCGAAACACAATGGAATTTATGGTGGAACACCGTCCCGGCACAGACTACGCCAGTACTGATGGTCTCTCCAGGTTCGTCTGCCTTAGTGAAGAGAACTCCCAAGGGGTCAGGTAGCTAACCCCACTTTCCGCTTGTGGGGACATGTGTTAGACCCGGGATCCTTGGTATGGTTTCCCCTAACTTTTTGCCTTCTGACCTCCTGTTTCTGACTGTTTTTGCTGTCTTCATTTTTGCTGGTTGTAGGAACCTGTGTACTTTTCCACTGCTAACCAGTGCTGAAGTGCTTATGCTCCATAACAAAAAGATGGTAACATTGGCTTATACACAATTGGCATATTGGATTTATGTATAAGTCCCTAGTAAAGGGCACTACATGTGCTCAGGGCCTAGAAATCAAATGGTACTAGTGGGCCTGCAGCACTGATCGTGTTATCACTTAAAAAGCCCTTTCAACATGTTTCAGGCCTGCCACTGCAGAGTCTGTGTGTGCAGTTTTAAACTGCCAGGTCGAAATGGCAAGATAACCTACTTTCCAGGCCCAAACCAATCAATCAATCAATCAATCAGGGAATTGTAAGCACGCTACTCACCTGTGAGGGTCTCAAGGCGCTGAGGGAGGGGGGGGGGTCCGCAGATCTGTTTAGCTGAAGAGCCAGGTCTTGAGGGACTTCCTGAAGGTGTTCAGGGAGGGGGTGCATCTGATGTCTGCCGGTAGCTCGTTCCAGATCTTGGCTGCAATGTTAGAGAAGGATCTTCCGCCTGCTCTGGCTCTGTAGATGCGCGGGGTTTCGGCCAGTTCGAGGTAGGAAGATCAGAGGTTTCTTTTGGGTATGTGGAAGTTGATTCTATTGAACCTTCCCTTTTATTACATGTAGGTCACCCCTAAGGTAGGCTCTGGGCAGCCCATGGGCAGGGTGCAATGTATTTAAAATGTAGGACATGTACTTTTACATCTTACATGTCCTGGTAGTGAAATACTCTTAAATTCGTTTTTCTAGTGCAAGGCCTTACTCTCCCATAGGATAACATTGGGACTGCCTTATGACATTTTATAAGTGTAGTTTCCAATTGGGAAAAGATATGAAAAACAAATTTGGTTTTTAAATTGTAAGTTCTGAAAATGCCACTTTTAGAAAGTTGCCATTTTCTTTCTTAAACCATTTGGTGTCTTCTTCTTGTCTTTGGAATACACGTCTGGGGTGGGTGACAGCTGACTACCTGCATTCCCTCTAGACAGCTGTTGGACTTGGCCCTTTTTGCAGGGTCATCCCTGAACTTTTTGCCTTCCTCCTGTATTTTCTCTGACCTGTTTTTGTTGGTTTTATGACTCTGGGCACTTTACCACTGCTGATCAGTGCTAAAGTGCATATGCTCTCCTATTGTAAATTGATGTATTGATTAGTGACTCCATGATTGGATCATTTGATTTACTTGTCAGACCCTAGTATAGTGCACCAGGTGTGCCCAGGGCCTGTAAATCAAATGCTGCTGGTGGGCTTGCAGCACTGGTTGTGCCACCCACAGAAGCAGCTTGTAAAGTGTGCCTCAGGCCTGCCATTGCAGAGCCTGTGTGCAGTCTGTGACTGCCATGTCGACTTGGCAAGTGCACCCACTTGCCAGTCCCCAAACCTTCCGTTATCTTCATATCAGACACCCCTAAGGTAGGCCCAAGGGCAGGGTGCATTGTAAGTATAAGGTAGGACATGCCCTGGTGTGTGTAGCATGTCCTGATAGTGAATTACAGCCAATTTCGTGCCGTGAGCGCTGCTCCGACTTGCAACGTAGACCCGACGCCGGCCGCCGTGCCACATCGACGCCAGCGAACGACATCGTAAGCCTGCCAAAGCCGTGAGCGCTGCTCCGACTTGCGACGCCGGCCCGACGCCTGCTGCTGTGCCGCAACGACTCCGAAGCCGACATCATCGCGGAGCCGATCGTCGACGTGGGTGGTCAAGAATCCATCGACATTGTGAGGAACCGACGCCTCCCCTGCCTGCGCAAGCATCCAGGTCCCGACGCATCATCTCCCCCGAAGCAAGGAACCGATGCTGCAGCGCCAACGACGCCGCACCTCCCCGACGCCGTGAGCTGTCTTTGTTTTCGCTTTTCCAAGGTACTGTTCTTTGTGGGTCTGTTTTGACTCCGGGCCCGACGCCGCGCACCTCGCGGTCGGCGCTGTACTTTGGGATTTCTTTGACCTCGACGTCGTGATAACTCCAGTTGGGGTTATCTGTTGCTAAAGACTGCTTTTAAGTGAAGAACCTATTTTTAAACTATTTCTACCATCTTGAAGAATTATTTTGAGTACAGTTTTGTGGATTTTTGTCGTTTGTGGTCTTGTGTTACGTCTATATAAAGAATACTTATTTTTATAGAACCTGTGTAGTGTCCATCTGTAGTGTTTTCACTGTATTACTGTATGTGTTCACAAATGCTTAACACACTGCCTCTGAGATAAGCCTGTCTGCTTGTGCCAAGCTACCAAGGGGCTGAGCAGGGTTTATTTTAGTAGTGTATCCCCCTTACCCTGACTAGAAGCAAGGGTCCCTATTTGGTCAAAGGTATATACCATTGCCAACTAGAGACCCCCAGTTCTAACAACAGCCATACACAAAGGAAGGGTTGGTGTGACTGAGTAGCCATCTGCATGTTGATGGGTCGTCTTGAGCAGGATCGGAGGGAGGAGCTGACACTTTACACCTGAAAAGACGGTGCCCTGTCCCCACACAAAGGGTTACATACCACCTGGAGTGTCTGGAGCCAGGACAGGAAAGGCAGGGTCTTGTGCACGTCAAAGCATCTCTTTGAAGTCTCCCTACTTCAAAGGCCCAACTGGGTATGAGTACTGGACCTCTGACACCATGAACTCAGAACACTGCTAGAACTAAGGACATTTTGCCAGGAAGAAGAGCTGCTGTGCTGTAGGAGGGACTGCCACTCTGTAAACTGCTTTGCTGTGTTGGCCTGATGCCTGCTGATAAGACTGCTGTACTGAAGAAGGGACTTCCACTTTGCTAAACTGCTTTGCTGTGTTGGCCTGCTGTCTGCTGCTTCTTGCCTGGAAGTGAGAAGGACTGGACTTGCTTTCTACATCCTAGAACCTAAGTTACTCCTGTTGCTGAAGTCTCAGGAATATCAAAGACTTTACTTTCATCTTCAACCCAGCACCAGGACCTTACTTGCTAAAAGTCTTACTCTGCCAAGTAGTTCTAATCCAGTCCCGGCCCTTGGAAGTGGGATTAAAGTGCTGCATCTGCAAGAACCTGCGCATCCACACTGTTGCACGAATCGGAACTGACGGATCACCTGCTGCGAGATCGATGCATCACCACCGCTGCAAATACTGGGACCAGCACATGGCACTCGAAACCGCCACATCACCTCGGGAATCACCGCTTCAGAACCAATGTATCGCCGCCACTGCATGGAGAAGATTGACGCATCGCCCATCCAGCGCAGATTAACCCGGCACATCGCATTCTGAACCGCCACACTCTGGAATCTGTGCTTTGTCCACGGAACTGACGCATCATCACTAATGTGTGGAGAAATCTGGTGCAACCTCTCAACTGTGTGGGGATCATCAACGCATCGCTCGACTTCACCCTGCATTTCCTGTTGCGACAAGGATTAAGGTACTTTGCTCTGAGGGCCCTGAGTGGGTCCTGTGCCGGCCTGCACTCAATTGTGGGTTACCTGAACTCTTGACTTTGTCCTGGTCCAGCGCGACTATTTGTAACCCCTTAATGCAATTTGCTTCTAAGCACTATTTTGACACATATTCTTTAAAAATGTAATGCTTGACTTCTACTTATTGGATTTTTGTCGTTTTGGTCTTCTTTTATTCAGAATATAATAATCTATTTTTCTAAACTGGTGTGGAGTCTTTCTGTGGTTTTTTAACTTAGTTACTGTGTGTGTTGTGCACAAATACTTTACACATTGCCTCCTAGATAAACCTGACTCCTCTGTGCCAATCTACCAGAGGGTGAGCACAGGTTAATTTAGAGTGTGTTACTGACTTACCCTGACTAGGATTGTGGTCCCTTCTTGGGCAGGGTGCATACCTCTGCCAACTAGAGACCCAATTTCCAACAGAAAGCAATAATCCCACAATTGCTCAGGTGGTAGAACCATATCCCAGAAAGCATAAGACCCAAAATGAGCTTTTAATCCTTCAGAAAAAACTTCAAGACTTACCCTTTTGATTACATCTTGCAGGCTAATGATCTCTGATATTGTCTGTAAAGTGCTCTGTTACCCACTTGACATGGTTTGTGCTATAAAAGCCCAACCAATAAGTAAATCATACAGCATTGCCAAGCAAAGAAAAATGCTAGCTTATTTTTGGGCATGGCTAACTTGGCTGTCATAACTGATTTAATATTGTGGGTAGCTCATAATAATGTACAACGTTCCAAATGTGCCTGTGAAAACAGTGGAACATATCATAATGGAAACTGGTAGGCTAACTGGAGGCCAGCAAAGTTAAATCAAGGATGTCTTGAAATGCTTTGTTTACATAAGGATGAAGGTTTATCTATCATTTGGATTGTGAATTAGCTAATACTTTGGAGTAAAACCAAAAGAGCAATACCTTTTAAAATCCAACATCTACAACACAATTGTCCTAGTTACATCTTCCCTGTGCTTGGGCTGGCAATATGAAAGCAATTTTCAGGAAAGTTTTGGCGTGAAGCAACCATTTATTGTTACTCTTCCAATGTCAAATATTGATGCTAAGTTTGTAATATTTGTCCCAATTTGGGGTACAAATGGGAGAAAAGGGAACCAACATAAATGATGTATAGATACATAGAATCCATCAAAACATTTCAGTTATTTTTGTACACCAGCACAGCCAATTTTTTGCAGAGGCAATATTGAATTTGGCCAAGCTGTTCACTGATGTTTTGGTCAGCTCTCTTTTTATTCTCCTTTTATTCCTCCACGTACATTTGACAAAGAAGGATATCTTACTTGATTGATTTAACTACTTGAGAAAACCTGCCCACAAACGGAAGAGGAAAATCGTGTGACTGACTCTCCTCCTCTTGCTTTCCTGCTTGGTCTTGTGAAGAAAGTACAAAAGATAAAAACGCTGTTCTTGATTCCTTGGAGCTCATATGCCATCCAAAAAAACATCATTTGCCTTCTGACAGCTTCATCCGGCATTATCTCCACTGTTTCTCACCATCAACTGTCCATGGCACATGAACTACATACAGACCGCCAACCACAACAACCTCATACACCCACCAGAGCCCAAAGAAACACATGTACAGACAAAAATGAATGCTCTTCAATGTCCACATCTAAGCACAACACACAGTTGGTACTCTCGCCACTGAAGGCCAACCTGCCTCTACGGGGTTTACAGGTGGAATGTGATTCTCCGGGCAGCAAATAGTGGAAACTGATAGGCGTTTATTTCCAGGAATTGGAAAGTGGATTGTTCTTGGACTGTTCAAAGCCATGTTGATTTCTCTTGTTGAATGCTGTATCTTGATAATGTGAGTGAGGCTGTTGAAGATCTATTTTCCAGTGAGAGAGAGACAGGTTGGCTCAACATGCTCAACCTGGACATTTCCAGGCTAGAGCCAAGAAGTGCAAAAAGGAAAAGATCAAATGACAAGCCTTCTCATGCTAGCCCCAAGAATCTGGAACAATATTAAGCCAAAGGTCTAACTAGTCCCAATGCTCCCCCATCAGGAAGGAACTAAAGGCAAGATTTTAAGCTAAACCTTGTCAACAAGAAGTAGCTCATCCCACTTTACCAGCATCAGAAACACTAGAAGACAAATTCCTTTGTACACCCTCCGACAATTATCAGTATTCTTTTTTTTATTGACATTTTCAGTACATTGCACAATAAAAATATAAAACCATTATGAACATCTCCTCTTTGAAATTACAGAAATAGATCAAGGCTCATGCTTAGTTGCGCATTTGGGTGTGTGAGGTGAGTTTCAGGTAACAAGGACAGTTAGAACTACAAAGCTTCTGGGAAGAGTATGAGTTGTGGCAATTAATATGGGCACAGTAGTGAAGGCATCCCTGCAGTGGTCAGTCTGTGCCATGCAGTAAGGCAGAGTCCTCCATTCCATCATCATCTCGATGCATCCTCCCTCTGCTCAAGGATCGGGACTGGTTGCTAAGCACAGTTCAAAAGGTGCCCAGATATTCTTCGGTCGGCTGGGCGCCAGCATGAGGGACCAGTATTTTGCCAGTTGGCCCTGGCAGAAGGTGACATTGGCTATGCAGCTGCAGATGGTGGGCACAGCAGGGCAGCCCCAGTGTACAGCAACCCTCCTCTTTACCAGTAGCAGCAGCATTGCAGTGAGTGAGTTTACTAACATTGACGGGGCCTTACACATATCCAAGGATAGCCACCTTAAGCAGCCAAGGTATTGCATTGTCCATCATGTCCTCTATCACCCTGCATATCTGATGCCAATAGTCCACTATATTTGGATACAGCCAGGCAAGGTGAAGGCAGCTGGCTTTCTCCGCCTCATGCACACCGAGAGTCCTCCTCAAGTCCCATGCGATGCAGCAGAAGGGGCGTGCAGTATAGTCTATGCACGATTTTAAGGTGTATGAGACAGGTCCTAAGTTAGGGGAAAGCATAGTAGTATGGGCACAACAGTGGCGCCATGGCTGCTCTGGGAGGTCAATGCCAAGCTCACATTGCCACTCCTTATATGACCAAGGTTTATTACCCGGGCCGTGGTCTGCATGGTAGTATACAGTCACGTAATCAGTTGCTTATGAGAAGATGATGTCAGAATTAAATCTAAAGCCTGGAGTCCAACGGGCACCTGGGGATATTTGGGATGTGCCTGTCTACATGGACCACACAGCCTATTATACAAAAAGTTGTCCATTGGTGTACAAGCAGTGTTTGCTTGGATATCCTGCATCTTAACAAAGGAGCCCTCCAGGTAGAGGTCGCCCGTCACCCGCAGTAGCTTACAATGATCAGCATTCTCAGGTAACTGCAACTGTTGAATTTCAGTAGTTTCTGAGTTTAAAATGTTATGCCTTAACTGACATTTTCCCCTAACTATGACAACAATTTAGCCTTTGTTTTTTTCAGTGAATTTCTGAGTTTTTTTTTTTTTACTTGTAAAGCAAGATATTATTACCACTCCTAACTATAAGTTCACTTTAACCTTTGTTTTTTTTAGTGAATTTCTGAGGTTTTTTCAGTGTAATGAAAACAATATAAAGACGTGCACTTTTAAGTAAAGGAGATCTCCTGGCTTTTTCAAAGAGTCAGAACACCAAAATATAAAAGGCAAGCCTATTGGCTTTATCAGGGATCAGTCAGCACATGACCATATATAAAGCAGACTTAATGGTTTTGTCAACAAGTCTCCACCATAATTTATCAATAACCGTAATCCAATGTATTCTGTATTAATACGCACATGGCAATGCATAATAACAATTGTCACAACAGTATTTAAAATAAATCTGTTTTATTCCAACCAACCATAAAGTTGTGTTAGATCTTTCTTGAACACTCTTCAGGCCACAAAATGCAGCCATAGAAACATCCGCAAGGAGTCTTGGCAATCCAGCTGAAGAACAAACAGCTCCAGTTCAGAGTGCTTTAAAAATGATGGTAAACTCTCCGGGCGACATGCATACAATGACACAGGCGACTTATAGTTTTAATAAAAAACATTCCTGGGGCCCGCTTTGCTCCTTGCAGCCCTCCACAACACTTTTATAAATTGTTGATGGTGTCGCTGCCCCTCCTTGGGCACAACAAAAGCCAAAATATCTAAAAACAAAGCCCACACATTATTGGGCCTCTTGGGAGGGAGCAGCAAATATTAAATGAGTAGCCTTGCAGCTTCATTACTGAAGGGACGAGACAGCAACTAACTGAATTTTTTTGTTTTATTCTGTGTGCCCTGACCCCACCTAGGGTACTCGCAGCTTGATTTTTTTGTTGTTGCAGTGTGGAGAGCCTTCTACTACACTGCTGCTTTAGTGGCAGCATGGGTAGCCTCCTATGGCACTGCCAAGCCTGTTCTTCACCTGCCAGCACACTTAGTTCTGGTGTGGAGATGGCACATCCCTGCTTGGAGTCTATCTGCAGTGTGAGTCCCACTACCCCGTTGATGGGGAGCGGCAGGGCACACCGCAATGTAGGGGGTGTATGGCAGCACCCCTCCAACATTTATGCACTTTGGGGTCTCGAGAGTGAGGTATTGGCCCCCTTAAAGCCCTTACCACCTTACAGGAGATGGGCCCGCAGGAGCTTTATCCACATCGGGAAGGGAGCCCTTCTCATGCACTCTCTCCAAATAATTAAAAAAATAAAACTGTGCCATCCCTCCAGGCCCTGGCCCATGTGAAGGGATTATAATTCAAAAGGGTGGTACTGCAAAAAAAAATCTGATTCCCCACAAGGCCTACAGGCCTAGGTTATCCCTACCCTGCCCCCCTATATGCTATATATACATATAGAGGGGCATATATAGATATATAAATATAGATGTATAGATTAGATATAGATATAGATTTTCGGTGCTCCAGAACAAGGGTGGCGTGGGTTGAACAGGGAGTCAGCTCACTCCAAAGTAAATCCAAAACTCCGCATCAAAGAAGGAAACGGCTCCCACACTCTGATATAAGGCAAAGATTTATTGTTTGAAATCCACCATAACGCAATTCCGCGGACACCCGCAGCCTTGATCACACATATTGGAGTGTCATTTTGAAGACTCATTTAAAGTATTCATGTGACTATTTTACCATAGACATGAATAAAAAATGTTAAACGTTTTACTTTTTCGTGGGCAAATCTGTTTTGAAAATGAAAATAAAAAATAGAAACAAAAATGATGATAAATAAATCCTGGTGCTTCCAAAAAATGATATTATTAGTTTGATGCTTGTAATCAACAATTGCATGCAGTGCTCCATGCATAATATCACCAATGTGTTTTGTTTTACTCATATTTAGTGAAATATTACAAGCGGCCTTTCATCAGGACTGAAACCAGTGAAATATGGTGCATTGTTGGATACAATTTTCCATTCCTTCTGTGCAACTGTTGTATGGTTTATCTTTGTTAATGCTCAATGTCGCCCAAGTGGGCTTAATTTACATCCCTGTTCCTATATGAATATATTGCCCCGGTGTGCTCATCATTCATAACCCTACAGAAACAGCACTTCAACCTTGATATTGTGCACTTACTACACCGATTCAAACTTAAATAAACTATCTGTGTAGTCAATTCATTGATAGAGTATGCAATGTGTTCCTCCAATGTTAAGAGACGAGGTAGGAGTTAAATATGTGTGTACAATTCTTTTTCCACATTTAACCCATCTGGGGTATTAGTATTAAGTTCCAGTGGAAGAACCAGAATATATTTATCATCATTTTTGTTTCTCTTCTTTTTTATTTTTCTATTTCAAAATAGATTTGCCCATGAAAAATTAAAAAGGTGAAAAGTATTTTGCTTATGCCTATGGTGAAACAGTCACATGATGACTATAAATGAGTCTTCAAAATGGCGCTCCTGTATATGTGATTAAAGCGGCTAGTGTTGGCTGAAATGTGTTATGGTGGATTTCAAACAATAACTCTTTAACTTATATCAAGAGCATGGGAGCCGTTTCCATTTTTGATGCAGAGTTTTGAATGTGTATATATATATATATATATATATACCCATAGTGTCCTTAAAGAACAGTCTTCTAGAGAACACAAACACCTACGTCGACCACTTCCTTTTCCCCTTTGTAAGAAATCTCAAATCCTATTTGAAAGACACAACTGACTTTTTACAAAAAATCAAAGTCGTGACTATGGGGGAGAACCACTGGTTAGTTTGTCTGGACGTAGAGGCATTGTATACGAGTATCAGACACACTGATGGTCTTAAGGCATGCAAATTCTTCTTGAAAACTCGCAATGCTGAACTTCTTGAACATACGTTAATGCTTGTTGAGATGATTGAAATATGCCTAAGGGAAAATGTGTTCATTTTTGAAAATGTGCATTACAAACAACTGCAAGGCACTTCCATGGGCACCTGCTTCGCCCGAGTTATGCAACCTGATGGTGGGATGGTGGGAGAAGCAGGTGCTTTGGAACGATAACACAGAACACTGGATCTTCAATGTGACCAAATGGCTAAGGTACATTGATGACATTTTCTTTATCTGGGAGGGGACGGAAAATGAGCTCAATCAATTTGTGGACTCTCTTAATTCTAATGCTGTCAACTTGAAATTCACCAGACACTTCAGCAAAAAATCGATTGACTTCTTAGACCTCAAACTGACTGTAGAAAATGGCAGGATTAGCACTAATTTGTTCAGGAAGAAAACTGCAGGCAATTCAATCTTGCACGCAGCGAGTTCCCATCCACCGAGTTTCAGATGGGGAATTCCGTACAGCGAGTTCCTAAGGGCGAAACGTAATTGTAGCACCCCACTGGCTTACGAACAAACCAAACAGAATATAAAACAGAGGTTCAGAGAGAGAGGGTACTCCAGGAAGAAACACGAGTAGAGAAACAATCTAGAAATGAGATTCTATCTAATTTGGCATCGGAGAGAAGTAACAAAGACACTACCAAAGAACCCATACGGTTCATTACGAGATACTGTAGCCAAGCAGACCAAGTACGTAAGATCCTAAGGAATAGATGGGATATTCTGAGACAGGATCCGATCTAGAGAAATAAAGTAGGTACAATGCCATCCATGACCTACAAGAGGAGCGCATCCCTTAAAGATCTTCTCGTACATAGTCACCTCCAACCCAAGGAAACTAATTGGCTTAAACAAGCCAAGGGCTTCCGCAAGTGCGGCAGCTGCAAAGCCTGTGGAAATAGCAGCAATGTCTCTGAGACTATTCTAGAAAGAACTAGAACCCGCTGGAGGATGCCCAAATTAATCACCTGTCACACAGATTTTGTGGTATATGCCTTGTCTGCCCATGCGACCTCTGGCATATTGGCTCCACAACCTTTCCAGTAAAAAAAGCGAATTTTAGAACACTGGAGAGCGATAACAAACAGAGACCACAGCTACAATACAGCTCGACATGTTTCCGCCAAACATGAGGGTGTCTGGACTAAAGCCAGATTTTTTGGACTCGACACAGTTAATCTGTGCCAGAGGCGGCAATCGCCAGGCAGCCTTACGCAAACTGGAATCTCATTTCATTCTCCTGGCCGGCATGAAATTCCCAGATGGACTTAATCAAGATGAGGAGATGTACTCCCATCTGTAAATAAGACGTATTCTGACACCAGTCAAACCTTGGCAGGCTACTCACACCCCACCTCTTTCCCTCTTTCCCTCACTCACCTTAGTTTTAGTTTGTTTACATACCTTGTGCCATACCAGGAGATGTTGGGTAATGACAAAGATTCATGTGTTGGTCTATATCTACGAAAGATGATGATGATTATGAAATTTGCTTTTAACGGTTGTGTTGACACCTGACAATAATATATTGTTGCTAATAAGACTGTTGCATTGATTTTTACAGGTACACGTAGCAGAGATCCCACATGGAACCACTCATTCCCGCTAAAAGTATACACACTGGAGTCGATGGAGAATCGGGTTCCCTACCACTCCTAGTCACCCTAGCCAAGACCTTCATACCTAACCTGAGTTGGGAGCGAAATACCTCTCATCCATTGACGTGGAAACAGGCGTACAGGCCTAGTGTCCATATCAGGCTTTGAAATAGGTACTATACCTTTATTCCAGCACACTACCTTAAGCCTGTGAATAGGAAACTGATATGAGGTAATATCGTGAGTAGCTCTCCTGACTCTGCCACTGTTTTAAACACCACTGCTGCCATTTACTCTGTAAAACAGCAGCGAGCAACACTGGTCACTGTGGGTACTACACCCTGACACTGCATACAAACCATGCGCACCACCTGGCACTTCCGACAAAAATATAGTAGCAACACCATTCACTGTGCACATTTCGAAAAATCAAAGTAGGTAGACCACACTAACGTCTTTATTTATTATGATTGAACCCTACATCACAAAACTGGCCTTGGCCTCAATGTACAATTTATTTTTTCTGTATACAATTCATGTATTACGAATATGCATTTTTTCTATGTCTATGTTCCACATGTGACATGCACGTACCTTTAAGTTTTCTGTAATGGAGGATGAGGTCATGTGACCAAGACCACGGACGTGGTCGAAACGCGTTGTCCTTTTCTGCTGTGCTGAATAAACATCCCTGTATGCGATCAAGTGGGCTCGTGGAAACTTTGTTGTTCATTTCTCTTCACATGGAAATATATATATACGGCGGCAGAGCAATAAATCATTGAAAAAATCGACTAACCTGGGTCCTTGTCCGTAATTTCGGCAACTATTTGGAGAACGCGGAGTAAAGTTATATATATATGTATATATATGTGTGTGTGTGTATATATATATATGTCAGTCAAAAATAAAGTTTATTTAGACCATTGGTCTTTAAACAACGTAAAAACATGACATTTTATATAAATATTCTAAAATCATTACAAGTTCATCAATCGACGCCATTATGGAAGACTGATTTTCATGTATTTCCTCAAAATTTTTACACCATGCTCCATACATACGTCATATTCACACCTATATATCAACATAAATAATTTAAAAAGATAGTAAAAGTCCTATTTTAAAATATTCTTAAAAGTTATATAAGCAAAATGTCCCTAAAATCCCTATACATCATAGCTTCAGCCTAGCTTACAGCCAACCATTTCCTATTCCATAAAAAACCTTTTTACAGCCTGCATATACTTCGCAATAGCTATTGCAATTTCAAGATTTGTCATATCCGTGAGGAGTTCAATTGCTTGTGCACGCAACGTAGTACCATATTTTAAAAAGATAGGGCGTAGATACTGTTTCCGCAGAGATAACAATTTTTTGCAGTCCATTAGGATATGTAAACTATAGCATTTTAAACCCAACCTGCATGTGCATTTACCATCAGATCGCATCAGTTCTGTTTTTATTTTACCATTTGACATAGCAGGATTGATACCAATTCTCAACCTTAGTACTTCCAATATAAGCCATTGGTTACGAAGTATATCTAGATAGGGGTACCAGATTTCTTTCACCCAGCAATTTCTCAGAAATTTCACAGATTCTTTCTTTCTCAGGTACTCCATGTCGTCCAACCTAGACAATCCCTTCTCTAAAGTTCTGAGTGTGCTCTTTGTCACTTCTATATGAAGAGTCTGCAGATCAATTTTCACATCTAAATTTTCACAGATGGTGTAGAGTTTCTTTCTGGCCGCTTTGGCCCATTTTAGTTCACTATGCTGAATCTCATTCTTACACCATTGTGACACTTTCGTATCTTCTCCTGTCCCCAATCGTTTCCAAAATCGTAATAGACCCACTTGCTCCTGTACATTCCATGAGGTCATGCCCAACTCCAATCTAATTGCCTGAATCATAGATGAGCTTGGCAATGCCATTAAAGATTTTATACATTTTCCTTCCTCGATATCCCAGTTGCTTTTACCGCCTAAGCAGAGAATTTCTGCTCCATACTGTAGTTGCGGAGGTATCATTGCATTGTAGGCCTTTAACAATGGTCTATGGGACATGTCACCATAACTGCGGTTAAATTTTTTCAGTCCACACACAGATGTATGGGCTTTTGCTTTCTGTGCCTCCAAGTGTGTGCCCCACTTTAGAGACTTGTCAAACCAGATCCCAAGGTATTTGTACTCATTCACAATTTCTAATTTGGTTTGGCCCAAATACCAATTAAACTTTTGATCTCTCTTCCCAAAACACAGGATTTCGGTTTTATCCATATTTACCGCTAGTCGTTTTGCCGCACAATATATACTAAATGCGTTTAGATTCCTCTGCAGGCCCAACTCTGTCTGATCGTGAATTACTAAATCGTCGACATACAGTAAACAGGATAAATGTTTCCCATTCACTTTTGGGCTAGCACTTCTATCTGCTGCCAGAATAGATGGCAGATCTGCTAAGAATATAGCGAACAGTAGCGGGCCAGTACACAATCCTGTCTTAGGCCATTATTAATCACTATTTCAGCTGTCAAACCCCCCGCCGTGTCCTTAATAACATGGGCCCAATTCTGACTATGCAACTCCTGTATTACTATTAGGAAACCTTCAGGAACATAATACCTTCTTAGGGTCTCCCAGAGGCATTTCCTATCCACCAGGTTAAAGGCCGCGCGGAAATCGACGAAGCAGCAATACAGCCTACCTCGCTGCTCCATAGACTTCCGCGCCACTGCCCATAGGGCGAAACAGTGGTCCATCGTATAGTGTCCCTCCTTAAATCCTCCTTGTTCCACTGGCACAATCGACCGCTGCTCCACCCAATCCTTCAATCTGCCAGGATTATTTTGGCAAACACCTTTTCACCAACATCCAGCAGATTGATCAATCTGTAATTCTTTGGGGCCTTCCTATCACCTTTCTTATGTATAGGTCTAATTACTGCCCCCCGCCAGGATTTGGGGATATGACCAGAGTCTAATATGGCTGAGAACATATGGGATAGGAATTCAGCCCACCAGTTTAGCTGTGATTTAATTATAATAGCAGGTAAATTGTCGGGTCCTGCTGCGCGAGTTAAATTTAACTTCCTTATTATATCCTTTACTTTTTCTACTGTAAAGGGTGTTTTTAGCTCTTCTACAGCCCCTCCCCAGTGATTTTTTTTACTTATTCCGGCATTTCACTTGCCCCATATAATTCTCCTAAATACTCCTCCCAAGCTGCTTCGTCCACTACGCAGCTCATGGTCCCCGGGGTCCGACCGGAAGCATCCTGTATCAGCTTCCAAAACCCTTTCACATTTTTTGCTTCAATTGTTTCCAGTAGATTTTTGCAACATTTTTCTTTAAAAAAATATATATATATAAAAAGCAGTCCCGCTCCCCAAAATCATAAGCAGGCACCGACACTCTGGAGATTTACTTCAACGATTTAATTCAACAGAAGGCTCTGACGTATTTCGGTGGACAAACCAACTTGATCACATATATATATATATATATATTCACTGAAAAAACCATAGGTTTCAGACACGTTATAGTTAGAAATTAGCATTTAAAAACCTTTGAAATTCACTGAAAAACCATAGGTTTTAGGGACAGTTATAGTTAGTTGGACATTGCACTCGTACAAAACCCGTGAAATTCCCCGTTATAGTTAGTTCAGCTAACTATAACTCGCGCCTCCGCAATGCACTGCTGATGACGTCACATATTACATCACTCATGACATGGTCAGTGACATCACTGATGACATCACTGATGACATCTCAAATGACATCACTGATGACATCATCCAGTGACTGTGTGTTTCTGTAAAGTTTAAATATGTTTAATATATATAGGGAAAGGCGTATTGAAGAATGAGTGGGTGTATAAGTGTCTGAATGGATGATTTAGTACGTGCGTGACTGACTCTACAAGTGAGTGATTAAACGTATCTTACTGAATGCATGGGTTAGTGACTAAACTGTGTGAATGTCTGTATCCGTCTGTTGGTGTGTAAGTGGATGCATGGATTTGCGAATAGCTACATGAGTGTCTATATGGGTTATTGATTGGTTCTATGAGTATCTGTATGGGTGCCTGAGTGTTTGTGTGGATGGGGTGTGTGCGACTGTGCATAGATGTGTGAGTGGGTGATTCACTGGGTGGATGGTTTCAAGAGTGCATCTGTGATAGACTGTATGGGTGGGTAAGTGTGTGTAAGAGTGTGTTAGTGAGTGAATGTATGTCCCAGTGGTACATGTGTGAGTAACTACATATGTGAAAGGCAGTATATATGTGTATTGGAGTATATAAATAGCAATAAGCGAGAGTGAGTGATTGTGATAGTGGCTGTATGGATGAGTGTGTGCTTGTATCAGTGATTGTATAAGAGCGTAACAATGTGCTAGTATTTGTATGATTAAGTGAGCTGGTGTGTCTATAACTGTATAGGTGAGTAAATGGCAGTGTGTTTAATTATTTGCATGACTGACTAGGTGTGTGAGTACCTCTATGGATGAGTGGCGGTGTTTGAGTGTCTATATAGGAGTAAGAGTGCATATGATAGTCCTGTACTGAGTGACCATAAGTATGAGTGACTGTACGGGTGAGTGAGTGGATGTGTGTGTGTAGACCTAAGAATCAGTGAGTGGGTATGTAGTTATTGGTGTTGGAGTGTCTATGGTTTTGCGAATGGCACTCTGTAATTTAGATTGGGTGTATCAAAGGTTATATTAGGGTGTGAGGAGCTGCATCAGATTATCACGTGGATGATGTCATCAGGGATGTCATTTGAGATGTCATCAGTGATGTCATCAGTGATGTCACTGACCATGTCATGAGTGATGTAATATGTGACGTCATCAGCAGTGCATTGCGGGCGCGAGTTATAGTTAGCTGAACTAACTATAACGGGGAATTTCACGGGTTTTGTACGAGTGCAATGTCCAACTGTCCCTAAAACCTATGGTTTTTTCAGTGAATTTCAAAGGTTTTTTAAATGCTAATTTCTAACTATAACGTGTCTGAAACCTATGTTTTTTTCAGTGAATTTCAAAGGTTTTTAAAATGCTAATTTGTAACTATAACGTGCCTGAAACCTACGGTTTTTTCAGTGAATTTCAAAGGTTTTTTAAATGACAATTTTTAAATGTATTAATTTTTATATTAATTTTTTCATACTGATTTACTACATTTTTAGAAACAATTTCTTTTACATATTTTATTTTTTAAATTACATTGTAATTACATTATACATTACATTACAAAAAATACTTTCTCAGAATGAATTACTTTAGTTTAAATACTTTGCACATAGGCAATAGACTTTTAAGTACAGTAGTTACAGTTGTTGCAATGGGCAACACATTTTCAAACACAATGCAACATTCAGCTCAATGTGAATTTCTAGTTAAATGCAATTAGTTACTTTATGGATTACTTTTCTAACCACAGGACTGGATCCTAGATTCAGTCCTGGTACACCTCCTGTAAACAGTTGAGTAAAAGCGTTTTGGTTACAGTCGTGATTTTTAAGGAATATTATTGTATTTTAAAAGTTGACACTTAGAAACTTTTTCTCATAGAATCACCAATGTTATCCTATGGAAGGAAATTCACTTAGCAGGTAAAAACTGTTATCGTTACTTTTTCTTACTCAGTGTTGGATCCTGGATCCAGCACTGGTGCATCTCCTGTAAAGAGTTGAAAGAATGCGTTTAAGTCATACAGGCGATTTTTAAGGAATATTTGTAGTTTGTGAAAATCGACACTTTGAAACTTTTCTGCTGAAAACCAGACAATGGATTCCTATGGAAGAAAATATAAGTTACTGGTAAGTACGGTTAAAATTACTTTTCAGGACCAGTACTGGGCTGAAAGATACAGCACTGAGGTCTCTCCTTATAACAGGTGAGTAAATCGGAATTCGTATTTCGGCTGATTTTAGAGGAATATTTGTATGTTTCAAAAATCAACACTTAGAAACTTTTTCAGCAAAAAGAAGGCAATGATATCCTGAGGAAGGAAATTCAAGTTACTGGTAAGTACGGTTAAAATTACTTTTGAGGATCAGTACTGGGCTGAAAGATGCAGCACTGAGGTCTCTCCTGATAACAGATGAGTAAATCGGAATTCGTATTTCGGCTGATTTTAGATGAATATTTTAAAGTTCCAAAACTCCACACTTAGAAGAATTTCCAAGTGAAACCAGTCAATGTTAGCCTATGGAAGGAAATTCAAGTTACCGGTAAGTATGGTTAAAATTACTTTTCAGGACCAGTACTGGGCTGAAAGATACAGCACTGAGGTCTCTCCTGATAACAGGTGAGTAAATCGGAATTCGTATTTCGGCTGATTTTAGAGGAATATTTTAAAGTTCCAAAACTCCACACTTAGAAGAATTTCCAAGTGAAAACAGTCAATGTTAGCCTATGAAGGAAATTCAAGTTACCGGTAAGTACGGTTAAAATTACTTTTGAGGATCAGTACTGGGCTGAAAGATGCAGCACTGAGGTCTCTCCTGATAACAGGTGAGTAAATCGGAATTCGTATTTCTGCTGATTTTAGAGGAATATTTTAAAGTTCCAAAACTCCACACACGGAAGAATTTCCAAGTGAAACCAGTCAATGTTAGCCTATGGAAGGAAATTCAAGCTACTGGTAAGTACGGTTAAAATTACTTTTCAGGACCAGTACTGGGCTGAAAGATGCAGCACTGCGGTCTCTCCTGATAACAGGTGAGTAAATCAGAATTCGGATTTCGGCTGATTTTAGAGGAATATTTGTATGTTTCAAAAATCAACACTTAGAAACTTTTTCAGCAAAAAGCAGGCAATGATATCCTATGGAAGGAAATTCAAGTTACTGGTAAGTACGGTTAAAATTACTTTTGAGGATCAGTACTGGGCTGAAAGATGCAGCACTGAGGTCTCTCCTGATAACAGGTGAGTAAATCGGAATTCGTATTTCGGCTGATTTTAGAGGAATATTTTAAAGTTCCAAAACTCCACACTTAGAAGAATTTCCAAGTGAAACCAGTCAATGTTAGCCTATGAAGGAAATTCAAGTTACCGGTAAGTACGGTTAAAATTACTTTTCAGGATCAGTACTGGGCTGAAAGATGCAGCACTGAGGTCTCTCCTGATAACAGGTGAGTAAATCGGAATTCGTATTTCGGCTGATTTTAGATGAATATTTTAAAGTTCCAAAACTCCACACTTAGAAGAATTTCCAAGTGAAACCAGTCAATGTTAGCCTATGGAAGGAAATTCAAGTTACCGGTAAGTACGGTTAAAATTACTTTTCAGGACCAGTACTGGGCTGAAAGATACAGCACTGAGGTCTCTCCTGATAACAGGTGAGTAAATCGGAATTCGTATTTCGGCTGATTTTAGAGGAATATTTTAAAGTTCCAAAACTCCACACTTACAAGAATTTCCAAGTGAAACCAGTCAATGTTAGCCTATGGAAGGAAATTCAAGCTACTGGTAAGTACGGTTAAAATTACTTTTCAGGACCAGTACTGGGCTGAAAGATGCAGCACTGCGGTCTCTCCTGATAACAGGTGAGTAAATCAGAATTCGGATTTCGGCTGATTTTAGAGGAATATTTGTATGTTTCAAAAATCAACACTTAGAAACTTTTTCAGCAAAAAGCAGGCAATGATATCCTATGGAAGGAAATTCAAGTTACTGGTAAGTACGGTTAAAATTACTTTTGAGGATCAGTACTGGGCTGAAAGATGCAGCACTGAGGTCTCTCCTGATAACAGGTGAGTAAATCGGAATTCGTATTTCGGCTGATTTTAGAGGAATATTTTTAAAGTTCCAAAACTCCACACTTAGAAGAATTTCCAAGTGAAACCAGTCAATGTTAGCCTATGGAAGGAAATTCAAGTTACTGGTAAGTACGGTTAAAATTACTTTTCAGGACCAGTACTGGGCTGAAAGATGCAGCACTGAGGTCTCTCCTGATAACAGGTGAGTAAATCGGAATTCGTATTTTGGCTGATTTTAGAGGAATATTTTAAAGTTCCAAAACTCCACACTTAGAAGAATTTCCAAGTGAAACCAGTCAATGTTAGCCTATGGAAGGAAATTCAAGTTACTGGTAAGTACGGTTAAAATTACTTTTCAGGATTAGTACTGGGCTGAAAGATGCAGCACTGAGGTCTCTCCTGATAACAGGTGAGTAAATCAGAATTCGTATTTCGGCTGATTTTAGAGGAATATTTGCACAATGGTGAAGGGAGGGGCGGGGCCTGAGGTGACATCTGTGCAAACGCGCCCCGTGGCGCGTTTTAAGTTGGGGGATTAAGTCCCCTTGAATCATGAGGGTCCCTACGGGCCAACTAGCCCACCAGGAACCTCCAGTATGCGCCAGGGGCTGCGTTGCAGAGACATGTACAGAGGCCACACCCCTTTTTACACCTCTCTGCAACGCAGCTCTGTGGCGCTTTCTGAACGTACCTGTTGGGCTAGTTGGCCCCCAGGGACCCTCAGGATTGAAGAGGATTTAATTCCCCATCTTAAAACGCACCACGGGGCCTGTTTGCACACATGTCACCTGAAGCCCCGCCCCCTCCCTTCACCACTGTGCAAACGCGCCCGTGGCGCGTTTTAAGTCGGGGGATTAACTCCCCTTGAATCCTGAGGGTCCCTGGGGTGCAACTAGCCCACCATATACCTCCAAAAGCGCCATAGAGCTGCGTTGCAGAGAGGTGTAAAAGGGGCGTGGCCTCTGTACACCTCTCTGCAAGGCAGCTCCTGGCGCATACTGGAGGTTCCTGGTGGGCTAGTTGGACCCCAGGGACCCCCAGTATTCAAGGGGAATTCGTTCTCCCTCTGCAAACGCGCCAGGGGCGCGTTTGCAGAGTGGTGAAGGAAGGGGCGGGGCCTGCGGGCCCGATCGTTTTTTTCCCTGAAGGGGGGCTGTGTGGCCCCCTTCCTTTTGCCTATTTTTAGGCCCTGGGGACCCCATCCCCCAGGGCCTTACCCCTTTTTTTAAATTAAAATTAAAAAAAAAACGGGAAGGGGCCGCGTGGCCCCCTTCCCTGGGCCTGTATTGGCCCCGGGGACCCCATCCCCGGGGCATGGCCTCTTTTTTTTATTTGGAGGGGGCTGCGTGGCCCCCTCCTCAGGCCATTTAAGGCCCCGGGGACCCCATCCCCGGGGCCGGCCTTGCACTTTTTTTTTTTTCCTTTTTTTTCTTTGGGGAGGGGGCTGCGTGGCCCCCTCCGCGGCCACTTATGGCCCTGGGGACCCCATCCCCGGGGCCTGGCCTCTCGTTGGGGACTGTGGGGGTCCCCAAACCCCCACAGTCCCGCCGGCTCCCCGTGTCCTACGGGAGCCGGCATTGCTTTACACATGGGGAGCAGCTAACATGCTGCTCCCCATGTGGAAAGCAATCAGCTTTGGATATTGGAAGAGAGAGCAGGTTTCCTGCTCTCTTCCAATATCCAAAGCAGTTTGCAATGACAGGACGGGAGCCGCGAGGCTCCCGTCCTGTCATTGCAAACAGCAGTGTCCCGGGGTAGGCACCCCGGGACACTGCAGGAGCCGGCCCTGGGGGTAGTGGTCCCCAGGGCCACCACAGGCTCCAGGAGGGGGGCCGCGCGGCCCCCTCCCTACATTTTGAAAGCCCCGGGAGGTGGTGGTCCCCGGGGCTTGGGAGTCCAAAACGGACCCCCATTTTTATTTTTATTAGTGCCCCGGGAGGTGGTGGTCCCGGGGCATGTGGGGGCTGGAGCCCCCCACACAGGTTTTTAATTTAAATAAAAGAAGCCCCGGGAGGTGGTGGTCCTCGGGGCTGCGGGAGGGCTCAGAGCCCTCCCGCACCATTATACATAAAGCCCCGGGGGGTGGTGGTCCCCTGGGTTTGGGGCCCTTAGAGGCCCCCACACATAAAATTAACCCCCCAGCATGCCCCCGGGACTTGGCCCACCCGGGGCCAATTAACATTTTTTTTTTTTCGGCAGGATTCGCGCTCCCTGAGCGCATCCTGCCGATTTTTTTAAAAAAATATATATTTTTGCCCAGGGGTCCTTGTGGGACCCCTGAGCAGACCTAGGGGGTCAGGGTGTTTCTACCCTGCCCTCTTGTGCGCTTTGCGCACTTGTTTCTGTCCCTCGGTTCTACCGAGGACAAAATGGCTGCCAACACTTCCTGATTTGGAGTGTTGACAGCCAATTAACATAAAGCTCGTGCTCGGGAGGATCCGCGGCCCTAGATATATCTATCTTTTTACTTTTGATTTTCTCAGCAACTACTGAACGGATGTACACCATTTAACAAAAAGGGTTCTTTCTGAACCAAGAACTACCTCTTTGCCAAATTTGGTGTAATTCCGTTCAGCAGTTCGGGCTGTAGCCGTGTCTAAAGTTTCCTATGGAAAATTGCATGGGGAAAACGCGTTTTGGGACCCCCTCTTTTCTCGGCCCCCGCTTGACGAATCCCCCGAGACTTTCAGGGTAGGAGCGGACCGGAGCGCCCCACAAAGTTTGAAAATTTTGCGAAGATACGTCAACCGGCAAGAGAGTTATTTCAAATAGAATGTCGCGGATTTCCTATGGATAATAGGTTGTAACTATAACTATCTACTGGCGACCGCCAGTAGATAATATATATATATATATATATACATTTGGCACATTTTACCTATTGGCGGTCGCCAGAAGGTAGTTATGGTTAGGACCTAGTTTCCATAGGCAAAGCATTTTTTTGACTAGGCTATGACTTTGGTGTCGTTTCACCAATCTTCACAAAATTTCCCCAAAAAAGTGTTAAGGTAGGTTCTATTGTTATGGAAAGTTTGGGGGTGATCCATGCAGTGGGAACCGAGAATTTGGGGTGTGAACTAAGGTTGCGTTTGTAATGTTAATTCCCAAAGGAACCTTTAACCACACCTACAACCCAAACCGCTGAACTGACTTACACCACATTTTGCAGGGAGGTAGATGTCGTTTCAAGGAAGTGCCTTTTGCTTATTTGGTGTAAATCCGTTCAGTAGTTGTTGAGAAATTTAAGTTTAGAATTATAATGATATCTGTGGCCGCGAATATTTTGTGGTGGTTTCACAATGAATCACGAATGCACACGCCAACTGGAATGCTCTGATTGGCTGGACGCAACCTACACAGAAAGTTGCAGCCACCATTTTATCTATCGGGAACAGTTCCGGAACAATACCGGGGGCTGAACATTTCTGAAAAAGCTAACATAAGGGGTCAGAGTAGAGGTACTCTGACCCCATGTTTGAGAAATGGGGGTGTTAGTGACAGAATTTATGTGTGCAAAATAGAGCAGCAGCGCAGTGACCACCAGCGCGACCACCCATGTACCATCGCGGGGACATCGCGACTATCACGTCATCCCGAATATTGGTGGAAATATAAAACAAATATCAGTGAATCATTAATACGCATTGTTATAAAGATATTGAGATTTTGATTAATGTTTTTATTGAGTTATTTATATAGTGAGTTATCTACTGTGATGGTTAGAATTCATTATATAGTTATAATTTTTGAATGTGGTTGTGGCTATTGAATTCCTACTTTTGCTTTCCGCTTTTGCTACGTTACCGCGAGGTTCGCGAAGACCAATGTCATCGCGATCTCCGGCCTCACCGCGAAAATGGAAAATAGGTTTTAGAGATGGTTGGAAAGGCTCCGAACGGCATTCGGTTTTTCCTAACCCGTGTCAGAACCCATGTTTCCGACTGACTAGGAAACATTTCCGACCGCCCAATTATGATAGCAGGTAACCGTTCGGTCTTTCCGACTCGATTCCGACCGGCATTCTGAGACTCCGAGTCGGTCAGAGCCGAATCGTACAGCTCTACGGACCGCGTTTCTAACCGACATATTACGATGTCGGATTCGGACAGCCTTCCCAACTCAGTTTGTCCGACACGGATCGGCTGTCGGAAACTGACTTTGGGGGCCCGTAGTAGGCCCCCTTCACCCGGAGGCCTCCGGTTGGGGCCCATGGGGGTACCCATGGTTCCCCTCTTTACAACCATGCACAGTGTGGCAGGCACCATGGGGTTCCCACCACAGGATGCAAGGTTTTCTGCAACCACCCCTTTTTTCAAAGGTAGCCTGTGTTGTTGGTCGGAATACAGGCTCCCATTGAAGTCATCTGGAGTCCTACCGAACGGTGTTTGGAAACATCATAATCGGTCGGTCAGACTCCCCGAACCCGAGTCGGTCAGAAACGAATCCGACAAGGAGTCGGTCAGAATGCTTTCTGACCAACATCGTAATGAGGCCCTTAGTACAAAAATATGAGTTTAAACATGCTTTGAAAGAAGTATGTATATGGTAATATGTGTAGGGCAATGTTCCAAATGGATTTATTTTTGGATATGTTGGTGGTCATTTAATGTCTGCTTTTGTTTCCCGTTTTCACAACGTGTCCGCGGGGATCGCGACGTCGTCGCCGATATAAAAAATGTAAAGAAAAAAAACGCTTATTAATCCACTGAAGAAAATATAAGCTTATAAAAATACCCCTTATAGAGGCATTTTTGATAGAAAATACAATTGAAAAACCTTAAAAATTCAATAATAAAATCATAGGTTACATGGGCGTTATAGATGAGAAATAGAATTTGAAAAACTTTAGAAATTCACTGAAAAAACCAAAGGTTACAGGGACATTATAGTGAGGATTTAGCATTTAAAAAGCCTTAGAAATTCACTGAAAAAAACAAAGGTTACAAGGGCAGTATGGTTAGGAAATAGAATTAAAAAAACCTTAGAAATTCTGTGAAAAAAGCAAAGGTTACAGGGACGTTATAGTTAGGCTTATATTTCACTCCTACAAAACCAGAGAAATTCAGCAGTTATAGTTAGCTGAGCTAAATATAACTCGCACCCCCGCAATGCGCTGCTTATGGCCGCACATATTACATCACACATGACATGGTCAGTGACATCACTCATGACATCACTCATGACATCTCAAATTACATCACTGATGAGCTCATCTGGTGACTGCGAGTATTTCTAAAACGTTTATGAGTATTAAATATATATACTCCAAGGTTTTTTTAAATTCTATTTCCTAACTATAACGCCCCTGTAACCTTTGGGTTTTTCAGTGAATATATATATATATATATATATATATATATATATATATATATATATATATATATATATATTGTTGTCAAATTAAAATAAATGTTTAAGCTAAATTTTGGTTATTTGCCAATTGATATGCTATACTTGGTTTAAGATATTATGTGGAAACAAGGTTGATCTAAAAGATATTTTTACCAAAAATGTTTTTTTCAAACAAGATTAAAACATATCAGGTGCTTAAAAAAGAAAAGAGTAAAGGGACCTATATGTTTTCTTCAGGAGCCCACCATAATAGGGGCACCGTTAATCACATTAATGGGGTTGTGACCCTACTGGACATTGCAGAGGTTCATCGCAGCGAGTTTGGGCTGATTCTTTTAGATGCAGAAAAGGCCTTGATAGTGTGGCGTGGGATTTCCTCTGGGGGGGTTTACAGCAGATGGGGTTTGGTCCTGGGTTTATTAAAGCGATCCATGTTTTATATCGTTCTCCCGTGGCCAGGATATGTATGATGGGGCTAGAATCAGAACCATTGCGTATCGCCAGAGGAACGAGACAGGGTTGTCCCTGTTCTCCACTTTTATTTGCTTTATACATTAATCCTTTTTAGGTCTCGCCTACGCAGCGCGCATGCGCTGCGTAGGAGACCTTTAGCCGTCGTGCAGCTCTTTTTCAAAGCACATACTCGTGCTTGTGGCGGCATACGCCTTGCAGGAGTGCGCAGCGGCACGCCACAAGCACGAGTATGTGCTTTGAAAAAGAGCAGACTGCTCTCCCAAGCGCGCGCGCGCGCGCCTCTTTCATTGCCCACACGTCCCGTCGCTCAGCTCGCCCAACTCTGTTTCCACATCTTCAACACCGCTCCTAATCGGCAACAATGGCGGCTGCACTTTTCTTCTTGTTTCTTTCTAATTCTTCCATCCTTATTTATCTTCGATTTTTCTTTCCTCGTTCTCCCATTTCTGTGTTCCTTACTCTTTCTTATCTTGCTTTCTTGGAGGGTTGTTTCCTTTCTTTCCACCTGGTCCTTCATACCCCTTCTTGCTTACTACTTCTTATATTCTCCCCCCAACTCCCTCTTTTCAGTTATTTTTGCATTTTACTTTATTTGGTTCTCCAGTTCCTCGTTTCTTCTAGACTCTTGCTTTTTCCTTTGTCTCTTCGTCGCCTTTTCTCTCCCAAAACATTTTCATTAATTTTCCTTTATCGTTCTCTACTTTTTCTAATGACTTCCACATTCACCTTTCATTTTGCTTCCCTTCATTTCCCTATCTACTGCTGTCTATGCGTTTTATTTTTTTATTTCTCACTTTTGCCTAAAATCCTTTTCACCCTCCTATCTGCCCTTTCTCCTTTTCATCCACCCTCATCTTTCACTCCTTACCTTCGACTCTCCGCCTGGATGTCAACAGATGTCTGACTGTACAATAGCCGGCACCTTCTGCTCCCGCCGCCCAGAGCGCCTGTACGTTTTACTCTACAGTCGCCATTTGCTGGCATGCTCAGCCCCGTCACTCTCCCCCTCTGGTTTTGCTCTTGTCCATTTTCTCCTCTTTCCTCCCTCTCCCCAGCCCCTTCCGCTACCTCACATTACTCTTGCTATAAATTAGGCTCGTGCCCTATCCCTTTCACTGCATTCTGCTCCTGAAGCTCTGTTTTGAGTACTATTAATTGTATAATTATAACACCCATTATTTACAGCGCTTAGAAACAACTGCAGTATAGTCCGAGACACTATATAAAATCAAGTTCTTTTTGCCTGTCCTTCCCTCAATCCACCTCTTTCCTCACCCCATCTCCTGCTTTTCAGTACGTCTCTCTGCCCCGCCCTCCCTCTTCTTCTCTTCATCTCTTGCCCTCTCTTCCCTCGCCTCCCTTCCTCTCCCCTTCTTTCCGTAATATCATCTGGCGAAACCCAGTCTGACTCATTACAAATGGTTTACAAACGGTGAACAACATTCTGCTGTGAATGTGAATATGTTCAACTACATGAAACCAAAATGTGCATCCTTTTGGATGTACTTCTTGAAAATGTGTTGCCAGCAGATAGCTCGAAGTTACCATTTTTAATCACTCTGTGATGTTACTGGATGTATTGTTTGAGTGGTCTCACACTATTTCCAATGTATATCAATTAATGTAGCTTCACCCCAGTGCGCAATAAGGTTTCACTAGCATATAAAACAAGCATTAGCATAGCCAATAGGTCTCGCCTTTGGGACCTTATAAGTATTTAATTCTGCAGCACAATATCCTTGGTGCAACATCAACTGTTGCATGGCTAAACACTTATAATGTCCCAAAAGCGAGACCTATTGGCTATGCCAATGCTTGTTTAAATATGTTGGAGAGAAGCGCTGGGATCAAACCCGTTATTACAGGGCAAGATCGTTTCTGTGTTTTCGCATATGCTGATGACTTAGCGGTCGTAACACCTGATCCTGTGGCAGCTATGCCAGAAATTGAGCAACTAGCATATATATTTGGTTCTGTCTCAGGTTATAAATTGAACACTGCTAAAATGCAGATTATTTGCACAAATCAAATTATTGATAGCGATCCCAGAATAGTTAAAGAGGCAACATATCTGGGAATCAAGATTAGGGCGTGTCTAAAGAAATTGGTGGAGGTTAATTGGGGGGCCATTTTGGCTAATGTGAGACAACTGGTGGAGAGGTGGGAATGTTTACATCTCTCACTGGTTGGGAGATGTAATATTCTCAAGATGAATATATTGCCTAAAGTTCTTTATTATTTTAGGTCAGTTCCGCTGGAACTCTCTCTCGAGCAGCTGCCACAACTACAATCAATATGCGCTGGATTTTTATGGGCCCCAGGGAAACCGCGTAGAGCGATGCGCTTTATTATGACTCTCCCTCGGGAGAAAGGAGGGTGGTCAGTCCCAGACTTTACACTCTACTATTATGCTTGCATATTACAGAACATGCGGATACTTTTAACAGGAGAAGACGTTGGTAATATCGCAGAGGCCCCATCTATATACCAGATGGCTTTGGGGACTGAAGTTAAGAATTGTTTGTTTAAAATGTTGGAAGGCAGCTACTATAAAAAAAACTCGTTTTAAGACCATGGTTACTGCCTTTAAAGTGTGGAAGGTAGTGCGGAAAAGCCTCCAGATTGAAGGGCTGTCATACTATATGCCCACATCTGCAACAACACTACTGCCTCCGATCTTTTGGGATCAGACGGTCGATAGCTGGAGACTTAAAGGCATTACGCAAATTGGGGATTTTTACGATGAAGGGGGTCTGTGTTCCTCCTTCTCTATATTGGCTGACAAGTATTGCCTGCCTAAGAATCAATTCTTTAACTTCTTACAAATGCGTGATTTCTTGGACAAACGACAAATCATGATAGAACCATATAAATTAGTAGAAACTATTAGGCGCTGTGGTAAGATAGGGGCACTGTACAATCTGTTATTAGAGACAAGGAGGGACGATCTGGATATGCAAAATCTCAAATGGGAAAATCGGCTGGGAGAGCAGGGTATGTCTGTGGAGCAATCGATAGATACAGCAGGGAAAATCTTGATCTTGGCCAATTTAAAAGTACAACACTTTAAGACACTGTTCAATTTGTACCATACCCCTGCAAAGATGATGAAATGGGGCGGAGTAAACGATGGGAAATGTTTTCGCTGTGGTACAGATACCGCAGATATTGTACATATTTTTTATGCATGTGAAAAATTAAATACATCTTGTTGGACATATTGAAAGGTTTTTGTCAGAAATAACAGGGGCCGGGATAAGGATCTCAGCCTCCATGATGCTCTTAGGAATTGGGGAAGACTTGCGGCAAGGGCTACCTGCGTATGAATTTCGATATTTCGTTTTCATAGCCACGGCAGTGGCTCGGTTGTGCATATCTTCTATGTGGCTGCAGCAGGATGTCCCGTCCTTCGAGATGTGGAGGGCCAGGTTTTACAGTATGTTTAATTTGGAGCATAGCCTTTACTCAGTCAAAGGGGTAAGAAAGCGCAAACTTGGTATATATATATGGGGCCCCATGATTGATCATATAAAAGACTGAAAAGGTATCAATGTTTTTTCTTTTTCTATCTGCTTTAATCTAACTATGAATTTTCTCCTTATATTAACCCCGATATGCGATGGGGTACAAGATGTCATGGATTTGATATATGTATTTATTTATTGTTGCTGTGAAACCGTGAGCAGTGGCGCAGTAAGGGGGAGCGGTCCGCCCCAGGCAGGATGAGTTTCTTACGTGCCGTCTCGGGGCGGCAATCTCCCCCCCCCCTTCAATACGCGGGGCGGCAGACGCAGGGACCACCCCGGGCGGTCTAAAGGCTACGCCAATTACAGGGTGCGGGGGAGGGTGGAATACAACACTCGATTCCTTGAGTGAAACGTTAACATTTATGATTCCGATGGGGCAGGTAGCTCCAGTATAATTCCAATGGGGCAGGTAACTCATTTTGGAGGCCTTCAAAAGTATAGTAGGATTTTTTTTTTTTTTAAAGGACATGTGCACGTGGCACAAGGATTATGGTCACATAACTATTATTTTGTTTGTGTAGGTTCGTATGGAGTGAGTGTCATGTTCCACTGATACATTTTGTTTATGAGTATTTTAAGAAAGAAAACAGAGGCCTTGCAACATTGTGTTTAAACATTATGCAGGCAATAAACTGAAAAATATGGATCTTGGATTTTCTGTTAATTTCAATTAAAATGTGTTATGATTGCCAATGTTTCCTGCTAATATCGCTGACAGAAACAGTATCCTTTGCCCTTTCACAAAAGAGACAAAATATCCCTGGAGGAGAGAGGGTGTTCTCCATTGTAAGGACAAGAAACTTGGATAAACAAATACACTGACAGGGTTCCTTTGATGCATGCAAAGAAATGTGGGCCTGTAACTGCAAAAAAAACAATGTCAAGATTCTGGCGAGATTACTAGGTTGTTTAGTCTATTAGAAAGAATGTATGTTGAAGAAACGGCAGGAAGTGCTGCCAGATAAGGGCGCAGCGATGTACGAGGAGAGCTTTGTACACTATGCTGTATTGTGAATATCTGGGCTTTTGTATAACTGGGGCCTTTGAGTGTCTATTTCTGTGTTGAAGGTATAGGTTATTTCCTGTTAAAGGGTATGTCACGGTAGAACCGTAAATTATGATATAAATTCATACCTTTAGATGCCACTCCAAAAATGTTTGTTGTGTTGTTCGAAACACGTTACTACTTCCATGTAAGAGCAAAAAAACAAGCGTAGCTTTCAGTTCTTACTCAGAGGGGTGAAAACCCGGGACTTGAAGTAGTGCCTCGGAGGACGTTGATGCGCTCCGATGTGCCATGCTCTCCATGTCGCTAAATACCCACAAAAGGCTGGGGTGTAGGGGGGGAGGGGGGGGGGGGTGGAGGGTGATGTACCGCCGCCTCTCTCACGATCACTCACCGCTTTTAAATCTGGGAATGCGGAAGTTGCTCTGGCATGGCCAGCTGCCATACTCCATGCTTTCTGCATGTCAGTTTAGAGTAGACACATACTCCATGCTTTCTACCTGTCAGTCTAGACACATACTCCATGCTTTCTGCATGTCAGTTTAGAGTAGACACATACTCAATGCTTTCTGCATGTCAGTTTAGAGTAGACACATACTCAATGCTTTCTACCTGTCAGTCTAGACACATACTCCATGCTTTCTACCTGTCAGTCTAGACACATACTCCATGCTTTCTACCTGTCAGTCTAGACACATACTCCATGCTTTCTGCATGTCAGTTTAGACACATACTCCATGCTTTCTACATGTCAGTTTAGACACATACTCCATGCTTTCTACATGTCAGTTTAGACACATACTCCATTGTTTCTACATGTCAGTTTAGACACATACTCCATGCTTTCTGCATGTCAGTTTAGACACATACTCCATGCGTTCTGCACGTCAGTTTAGACACAAACTCCATGCGTTCTGCACGTCAGTTTAGACACAAACTCCATGCGTTCTGCACGTCAGTTTAGACACATACTCCATGCTTTCTACATGTCAGTTTAGACACATACTCCATGCTTTCTACATGTCAGTTTAGACACATACTCCATTGTTTCTACATGTCAGTTTAGACACATACTCCATGCTTTCTGCATGTCAGTTTAGACACATACTCCATGCGTTCTGCACGTCAGTTTAGACACATACTCCATGCTTTCTACATGTCAGTTTAGACACATACTCCATTGTTTCTACCTGTCAGTTTAGACACAAACTCCATGCGTTCTGCACGTCAGTTTAGACACATACTCCATGCTTTCTACATGTCAGTTTAGACACATACTCCATTGTTTCTACATGTCAGTTTAGACACAAACTCCATGCGTTCTGCACGTCAGTTTAGACACATACTCCATGCCTTCTACATGTCAGTTTAGACACATACTCCATTGTTCTACATGCCAGTTTAGACACAAACTCCATGCGTTCTGCACGTCAGTTTAGACACATACTCCATTGTTCTACATGCCAGTTTAGACACATACTCCATGCTTTCTGCATGTCAGTTTAGACACATATTCCATGCCTTCTACATGTCAGTTTAGACACATACTCCATTGTTCTACATGCCAGTTTAGACACATACTCCATGCTTTCTGCATGTCAGTTTAGACACATATTCCATTGTTTCTACATGTCAGTTTAGACACATACTCCATTGTTCTACATGCCAGTTTAGACACATACTCCATGCTTTCTACATGTCAGTTTAGACACATACTCCATTGTTTCTACATGTCAGTTTAGACACAAACTCCATGCGTTCTGCACGTCAGTTTAGACACATACTCCATGCCTTCTGCATGTCAGTTTAGACACATACTCCATTGTTTCTACATGTCAGTTTAGACACAAACTCCATGCGTTCTGCACGTCAGTTTAGACACATACTCCATGCTTTCTACATGTCAGTTTAGACACATACTCCATGCTTTCTGCATGTCAGTTTAGACACATACTCCATGCGTTCTGCACGTCAGTTTAGACACATACTCCATGCTTTCTACATGTCAGTTTAGACACATACTCCATTGTTTCTACATGTCAGTTTAGACACAAACTCCATGCGTTCTGCACGTCAGTTTAGACACATACTCCATGCTTTCTACATGTCAGTTTAGACACATACTCCATTGTTTCTACATGTCAGTTTAGACACAAACTCCATGCGTTCTGCACGTCAGTTTAGACACATACTCCATGCCTTCTACATGTCAGTTTAGACACATACTCCATTGTTCTACATGCCAGTTTAGACACAAACTCCATGCGTTCTGCACGTCAGTTTAGACACATACTCCATTGTTCTACATGCCAGTTTAGACACATACTCCATGCTTTCTGCATGTCAGTTTAGACACATATTCCATGCCTTCTACATGTCAGTTTAGACACATACTCCATTGTTCTACATGCCAGTTTAGACACATACTCCATGCTTTCTGCATGTCAGTTTAGACACATATTCCATTGTTTCTACATGTCAGTTTAGACACATACTCCATTGTTCTACATGCCAGTTTAGACACATACTCCATGCTTTCTACATGTCAGTTTAGACACATACTCCATTGTTTCTACATGTCAGTTTAGACACAAACTCCATGCGTTCTGCACGTCAGTTTAGACACATACTCCATGCCTTCTACATGTCAGTTTAGACACATACTCCATTGTTCTACATGCCAGTTTAGACACATACTCCATGCTTTCTGCATGTCAGTTTAGACACAGGAATTCTCTCTGCTGGCAGCATCTGCAGCAGAGCCCCTAGAGGCCTGGCGTCTCTTCTATGCTCTCTAATTGAGAGTGGAGAGCACAGTTCCCAGGCTGTGGCAGGATGGAAGGCCAAAGGGACCTAAGAGAGCGTGGCAGAATGCTGCGTATTTTTATAAACTTTTTATGGGGGAGATGTTACCAAAGAAAGTGGTTGAAGGTGGCAGGATACTGTGTAGGTTTTAATTTTTTTGGAAGAGGACTACTGAGAGCGGTGGGAGGGGAGCAGCAGTAGGACGCCAGTCATAAACTTTTTAATGTACATTTCTTTATTCAACAGCTTAAATTGCATTCATTGGCCACGAAGAGTATTTTTCACACCATAGTAAAACTAAGACACTTCTTAGGTCCCATTTGTATTTTAAACATTGTCGTGCAGTACATAGCCCGAGTTTCTGCTGCATGTCCCTAAAAAGAGAGATGCTGGGGAGAAGAATAGAGATCCAGAGGATCAAAAGAGACACAAGAGAAAAATTTAACATTAGCAATAACAGTAGTTATAACGTAGCACATTCCGTACATCCGCGTGACTCCCCAGAGGGTGGACAGTGGTATTGTCACAGATAGGGGCTATTGCATCAACCTCATTCATATTTACCTCACACCCAACCACATCACACGGATAACAGCCCCCCTGGGTCTTGGTGGGGGGTAATGAACACATCTTCACCCTTTAATGTGCATCCACTTTGGGAACCATACAGTAGTAGCCATCTGGATAGTGAACACCGTAGTATGTCCTCACCATCTAAACACAAAAAGCCACACCACTTCACCATTAAATCAGCCCAGGATAATGGGACACTCTTGGAAAGGAGACATGGATCACAGCTCATTTAAGTTAGCAATCTTCTCACCTTATCTCTAGCCTCATTAGGAGCATGACAATATGCAGGTCCCCAGTCAAAAGTCGAATGGACTCCTGTATATTTATAGCATACAAATGCATAAGTAATTGGCAATTAGCTTACATGGTACCTAAGGTCTATCTCTTAGTGGGGTTCAGGAAGGAGCTCCAGATTTTAGCAAAGATGACTGTTTCATCATTATAATCTCTCATGACCTGCCATGATAATTACTTCCTAAACTAATCCTTCCTGCACGGTGATTGCATAGCTTTCCACCTTGTCAATATAAACAGTTTCACTGAAGCTAATGATTTTGTGAACCATCTACTCCAGTGAGAAGTCACACCCTTGATGTTGGATGCATCATGCAGCATCAACATAGAAGGAGTTAGTCGGAAATTATAGTAACAAGAATCTTTTATAGTTTATGTATTGCTGGCTGGAATTGGGTATTGCTTGACTGGGCCATAAAACATGGGCAACATCACTATCCACTTATGTGCATGTCCATCAACTTGAATTAAGAATTAGATTAAAATGGAATAGGTATTGTGGGGTCCAATGAAACTCATCAAGCATTTTAAATAAACTTAATTTCAAACTTGCCTTCCATAGGCCCTCCCCATGATGGATGTAAGAAATAGGGTTATTCATTTGGGAGAGCGGCACCCCAGCAACTCAATAAATCCACTGTGGTTAGGTCAAAACACAGTTCTGAGAAAATCTCTGCACAACCCTTGTCAACCATGGCACAAACCGAAGGCAATCCCCAGAGAAGTGTATGCTAAAGTTCAAGCAGTACCAACAACTTCAAAGTACAAAAAACACAACACCCAAAGGAATTTAGAAACGTAGAGAAAAATGTAAGGAGCAAAAAGACACCAAGATTATTTAATAGGTTAATAAGAACCAGAGATCTAGTTTATTTTAAGTGTAATGGAAGAGGAGCGGGTCCTAGGCACAATTTCAGACTTATTGTGACAGTGGGTTGGTCATATACACCAAGCAAGTTGCTCCGGTCAAAGGTTTTACCTTCAGACTTAACCTTCAACTACTAAGCTTCTTCTGGTAAGTCCTGTGGACCCTAACTCTTCAGGACAGGCGTCAGGACACAGGCATCTTTCCAGTTAGGTCTCCTGCATGGTCTAGTCCTTTTTAGTCAGCGGGCACTCTTAAAGTTAAGAGCCCTTCTTCTTTTTGTGTCCTTGGAGAAGGTAAACAGGAGGCCAAACAGTTGACCCTTTGAGAGCAGTTTCAGACCCTGAGTGCCAGCAGGATTCAGGAGTCCATGAGTGAGTCATTTTTTGCAGCAGGAGTCAGGATGTTTCTTCCAGAAGGGCCTTCTTTTTCAGATGGAGTGTTCCCAGGGATAGGAATGTTCTGAGGAGGAAGCGGTGAAGGTGCCAGATTTATCCTATGTATTAGGCAGTGATTGGAGGAATTCTACCACACAATCACAACAATTTTCTCAAAGTCCCCCCACCTTTTTGCCTTCTTTCACTTGTTCTTTGCCTATCTGTAAAATTACCCAAGAGTCACCTTTTCCAGATGGATTTACCTATCTGCCATCAGAGAGGCCTTTCTTCAGTTTCTTGCCCACTCAACTACCTGACAGGGTCAAAACTGGTTTTCTTTTGCGCTGTGGCTGGAGTCTAACTGTCTAGGACGTTTCTGGGGATGAACAGAAAAGCCCCCCTAGGCATCTGCAAGTCAAATAGAGAGTGCTAAAGCAGCCCTTTGTTCTGCCAACTGTTCCTGTCTACTCCCAGATAGCTAACACCTGCTAAGAGGTCAGCGGTTAACAATCTTAAACCTTTCCTGGGTCCAGAGGCAAGCCACCGTCACCTGAGCCAGAGTTGTTAACTCTTACAGCCAAAGATGTGCATTCCGGCTCTGTGGCTGTGATAGGTGGCAGGACTAGTCGTCCCTCCTACTGTGACTTGGAGATGGGCTGTCTAGGAAGTATGGTAATGAACAGGAGAAGCCCTCCTTCTCCAAGTCTAAAGAAGTAGTGCTGAAGCTGGCCTTTGTTCTCCCTACAATTCATTTCTTGTCCCAGATATCCAGTCCTTGCTAAGTGGTAAGCAATTAACATCCATTGGGCTTTCCTGGGGGTTGTATGGCTTTTAACCACGCATGCCTTTATGCCTTTGCCATGCATGGTAAGAATAATTAAGGTAAGTAAAGCATGAATATATATATATATATATATATTTACATATGTGTATATAGACAGACAGATAGACAGATAGATAGATAGATAGATAGATATGTGAAGTACGAAGCAGAGAACTCTGGGTAGTTCCCAAATTTATGTGGAGAGCAGCTCCTATATCAAGCACCCTGCAACACCAGTGCCACTCTGAATCTGCTCACCTCAAATGTCTGTTTTTCTACCAAAGTTTTTGAGCATAGGATTAGCACAGTGCCATCTATGCCAAGCTAGAAAGGGACAAAGCCTCTCAGTATGTCTCTGAGTGGGTGTATGAGTGTCGAGTGAATCTGTGAGTGACTGCATCAGAATATCAATGGATCTGTGAGTGAGTGTGTGAGTGTCTGTATGGGTCTCTGAGTGAGTTCATGTGTGTCTGAGTGCATCTGTGAGTGGATGTGTGTGAATCTCTGAGTGGGTCTGTGAGTGGATGCATGAGTTTATGACTGGGTCTGTGAGTGAGTACATGAGTCTGAGTGGGTCTACGAGTGGGAGTCTCTGAGTGGGTCTATCAGTGGGTACGTGAGTCTCTGAGTGGGTCTGTCAGTGGGCGCATCCGTCTCTGAGTGGGTGGCTGATTGGGTGTGTGAGTGCCTAAGTGAAACTGAGGGTGGGAAAAATACCAATCCAAACTTGGTTTCTGAGTGTAGGATCCATGACAGATTTTCAGTATACACTGAAAGCGCTGTCCCCAAAGAATGAGGGGCGTCTCCAATTTGCACTCAATAGTAGCTTGTAAATAAATTATTCCAATGTTCATAAAATTCTTCTCAGAGATATCTTTATTGTATTGTCATTTTTTCTCCATATATTTCGTTCATTATTCATTCATGACGATAATTTCCACTTAATTACATATGCCCAATGCATTTCGGGCTTTTGCCCTTCATCAGGGGCTTTATTTCAAACCGTGTTGCCGGCAGTATTATTCGGCGTATTCATAGATTCCAAATGATAGCCGTGCTTTCAGTAGTGTTCAAAGAACTGTTCACGGTGCCGGCAGAGGGTGGAGGCCCTGGTTCCCCTCCCTGCTGGCTCTCTGTATCGGACAGGGAGCCCAGAGAAACTGCACACCTGGGGGGTGCATTCCTGGGTAGGTCACAGGTATTTGTTTCTCACCTGGGGGAGCTGCTCCTTGATCTGCCTCAACCCCGGACACACTCAGGTGCAGCTCTGGAAGCAATGGGACAGATGCAGCACGGGCACAGTAAATCTGCTATAATTTTGAGCCTACCACACACCACTCTTCACTAGGGATCTGGATAGAGGATCAGCCTGCTACTTCGAATGTTTATGTTTGGGTGGTCAGCCATTGCTGGGCGGTCCTGGGGGAGGAGATGGAGTTTTTATGGTTTGGTTTGCTGTCTCAGGGCTGGATATAACTGGGGGGGGGGTGAGGGGGGGTGCGGGCAGATGACACAAGCCACCACATCACTTCACATCCCATGGCTTGTACACAATATACCATCAAAATGATGACATGGAATATCCGGGGGATGGGAATAGCGCCAAGGCGCCATAAAACCCATATGTACCTTAAGCAATGGGGAGTTCACATCACTGTGCTGCAGGAGACGCACCTTACGAGGGTGGGGGCTGAGCACTTACAGTGCCGTTGGCGGGGACAGGTGATTTGGGTGACACCGGGGGTTCCCTTTGAGGTCATGACAGTCAAGGTAGATAAGGATGGGTGATATGTCTTAGTGGTGGGACGATTGAGCGGCAGACAAGTAGTGCTGGGCAGTGTATACTCAACCAATCAGGACCATGTCTCCTTTCTGTGGCTACTCTCGACACAACTGGGCCACATGACTGAAGGTGTACTACTCCTTGGGGGGGACTTTAATAGCGTTCCTAGACCATTCACCCCACCCACTGCCCGGGACGTCTACCCACAGGATGGCTGTGAGCATGAGGGACTAGATGGCACATTGGGAGCTAGAGGATATCTGGCGAGTACAACATTCCACTTTAACATGTACAAGGTACACATGAGAATTGACCATTATGTATGCTCCAGAGGGCTGTGCCGCTATGGAACCCACACAGAATATCTTGCCCACACTGTCTCAGACCATAGCCCCCTCTTACTGATATTCCAACCTGTACCAGTAGCTCTAGAAAACGCCCCATACCACGCCCTTCTGTGCAACGCAATAGTGCAATACTTTGCAACGTACCAGGGGACCGCATCGAACAGCATAGTTGAATGGGAGGCCTTCAAGGTGGTGGTCTGCGGTCATTGTCTGACCCAAACGGTGGGGGTGCACCGTGAGCTTAATTGAGAGATTACCCACCTTGATGGCATCCTCCATAGGCGGGATAATGAATTGGGCCCGGACCCAGATGCCCTGCTCAGGCTATTGGAACCCAAGGAACAAGTATAAGATTGCTATGGAACGCCTGCGATGTCATGATTATAAGGAATATCTCAACTGGGCACACCAACAAGAGGGCAGACCGGGGCGGCTGTTGGCCTGGCTTATATGACCGGAGGGTAGGGGCACCTCCGTCACCAGCCTGCAGACATCGGAGGGAAGAGTACTCTACTCCCTCACCAATATCAACTCGGAATTCCCTGACTATTACATGACACTGTACCTCCCAGTGGGTACCGCACCGCAGGAGTCCTGTGGGGACTTCCTGGAAAGCTTGGCACTCCAGCGCCTCCCCACAGGTGAGGCCGGAGACTTGAGTTGCCTGATTACATCTCAGCAAATCAAGTGCACCATCAAACATAGGGCGACAGGTAAAATGCGACAGGTAAAATGCCAGGCTCGGATGACATACCCCCCAAGTTCTATGTGGCATACGCTGACATATTGGCTCAGAGGCTGGAGACATTGTATGCTGAAGTGTTTACTGTGGGGCTTCTTTCGGACTCAACCACAGAGGCGATGATAGTCTCACTGCCTAAGACCAACGCCCCGGGTGCTTCAGCGGCCAACTTTAGACCCCTTTCCATGCTCAACATTGACTTTAAAATACTCAGCAAGGCACTGGTGACCAGGCTTCTACCCCACATGCAGGTGCTGATACACCCAGACCAAAATGGGCTTATCCCAGAGCGTAATACCTCCCTTAACCTCCGTCGATTATACCATGTCATCTATAACCAAGACCTGGGTTCCGACTCCCGAGCTGTCATTAAGTCAGTAGACCTGGAGAAGGCCTTGGATACTGTCAAGTGGGACTTCCTCAAGGAGGTTATACTCCGCATGGGGCTGGGGAAGCGATGGACCAAATGGGTGCGGCTGTTCTACACTAGCCCTACGGCCAGAGTAAAGACAGGTCGCACAATATCAGAGCCGTACGGATTTTATCGGGGCACATGGCAGGGGTGTCCGTTGTCCCCTCTGCTCTTTGCCATCGCTACCGAGCCATTGGTAGAGAATATCCAAACAAGGAGTGTGGGCAGAGGCATCATGTTAGAGAGGAGAGAACACATTATATCCCTTTATGCAGATGACCTACTGATCTACTTAGTTCGCGGGAAAATGGAGGTAGCCTACACACTGCAGCTCCTGAAAGAATTCACCATGTACTTGGAACTCAGGGTGAACATGTCGAAGACGTGTGTTCCCAGTGTCGCGGGATGCCCTGCCACCTACTGGGCTCCTGTCAGGTGGGTCATGGGCACCCCACACCTTTAGGTACTTAGGTATCCAGATTTTCTATGAGGTTGGGGACTTTGGGAAAGAGAATCTGGTAGCGGTATTATGATCCCTTAGGACCTGCGTCCCCTTCTGGAGGTCACTTCGACTTCCTCTCATGGCTCATATAGCGGTCCCAAAGATGGTCATGCTCCTGCAGCTTCTATATTACTTTGCAAACCTCCTGGTTAGGGTACCTGCTCCATGGTTTAAACAACTGGATTCCCTGCTTTGGGAATTGATCTGGGATGGAGGCCGCCACAGGCTCTTGCTTCAGACTCTCTGCCACACACCATTGGAGGGTGGACTGGGAGACCCAGACTTTGAGTTGTATTTTTTATGCCGGCGCAACTCCAGTGGGTTACCTGATGGCTAGACGGGATCATTCAGATGGAGTTGGGCCAGGTGGGGTTGAAGGCGAATCAGGAAATCTTGCTGGCCAAACTGCTTCTGCCGACACTGAGGATTCCGCAGCTGGGATTCCTACTGTCTGCCGTGCTACACTGTTGGCAGAACTGCACCAGGCGGCTGCACAGTAGGGTCCTTTATGCTCCACGCTGCCCTTGGTGGGCCTGCCACATGGTGACCCACTGGCATACTTCACCGCCGGACAGCTTGCTGCATGGACGGAGGCAGGGTTGGTGATGGTGAACAACTGCTACTGCTTGGGCAGTCTAATGCCGCTGGAGGACTTGACAGCGCAGACTGACCTGCCGATGGGCCAATTCCTTACATACGAGGCTCTATCGAGGGCGTTCCACGACCTCTGGGGCAGGGGTGATGGAGAGCCACCGATCCATGAGGTGATGCCATTATTACGTGCACTAGGAGCGGGAACACAATGTACAAAGCACTTAACACGATGAGTAGGAAGGCCCTGGTTGTCCTTAGAGCAAAGTGGGGATTGGTGTTAGGCCGAGACATTCCAGACTCCAAATGGGACAGATTCCTGGCATACCCACAGAAGGTGTCCCAAAATTCCAACCTTAAGTATATTCAATTCAAACACAAGCACAATGCTTACCTGACCCCACATAGGATAATGGCCATATATGGAGGTGAATCCAGGAAATGTCTCTGGTTCACTCACTTGGACGCAGACTTTAGCCACATTACATGGGGGTGCACTAGACTCCAACAGTACAGGGGGACGATTCTGGTGCCACTGAGGGTAACACTAAGTTGCACCCTAACAAACACCATTGAGGTATGCATTCTGTGACTTTTCCCCCATCCAAATCCTAAGAAGGTAGGGAAAAGGTTTTTGAATTTAGCCCTGGTAATGGCTTGGAAGTCCAATGAGGGAGCTAGCATAGAGTCCTGAAAGAGAGATGTCACCATGTGGGCCCGTGCGGAGGAAAAAGCTTTACATAGTGATGAGGCATGGGGATTGCGCAGGAGCAGACAAATAGCTGCCCTCTGGTCGGAGGTGGTAGACGAATGGGAAAGCCCTTTGACAGTGGAGAGCCTAGCTGACAGCTTATTGGAGGGTGGCGGGCCTGGGGAAACGGCCCAGGAGTAGGTCATGGGGGAGACCAGGGGGCTGCTCTAGTGGTGAGTACTGGAGGGTCCCCCTGTGTAGGGACCTGTGATGCCCAAGTACGGACAGGCTTGCTTTTTTCTCCCCACAGCCACAGGGACTGCGATTGACCAACTGTAATCATGGGGGAGCCCCCTTCTGCTCCTTCTCCTCCTCGTTGGTCGCCCGTCGCAGGGGATATCCCTTCCCACCTGGCAGATACTGAAACCCGGAGCCGACACCTTCCCTCCCCGAGACGGCAGTTACACAGTTAGAGTTAGGTTAATTTTCAACATAGGACCTATCCTACACATATAGGTTGAATGATTGTCCTGGAGAGATAGTGGTCCCCCCTTGGATCAGCCCAAACGATCGCAATCACACCTGCACTTGCCCCATTAAAAACATAGGGGCCTGTAAATGACCCAATAAATACACAAGAGTCGACATGTGACACATTCTAAGGTGCGGGATAATATCAGACACAATTGTATTTCTTTATAGTTCTTACTAAAGCATGCAATATGTTATTATGTCATGTGTGTGAAAAATTTCAATAAACATATTCTTAGAAAAAAAACAATCAAAGTCAATAAAATAAAAAGAATTTTTGAAGTAACGGTGGGCTAGTAATGAATGAAGATTTATTAGTTGTAAATTAAATAGGCTAGCGGGTATCTCGCTTGTGTAAATGTTTTTATATATATATATATATATATTTAACCCCTTCGCTGCTATGCCTTTCCCCCTGTGCTAAGCCTTTTTTTTGGCTATTTGGGGTAGTACGCGCTTAGGCCCCTGTAACTTTTTTACCACATAAGGTATCCACGCTAAATTTGCGTCCTTTTCTTCCAACACCACTGGGATTTTAAAGGTACCAAGGGTTTGTTGATTCCCCTGGAGGAGACCCAGAAATTAGCCAAAAAACAGCAAAAGTTTGTTTTTTTGGGGAAAAATGGGAAAAAAGGGCTGCAGATGAAAGCAACTGGTTTTTTCCCTGCAAATAGTATCAACAAAGGGTTTGTGGTGCTGAAATCACCATCTTCCCAGCTTTCAGGGACTGACAGACCTTTGTCAGAAAACCAAAATCTTTTACACAGTTTTGGCATTTTACTGGGACATAGCTTATTTTTGCTATTTTTTGTGCTTTCAACCTCCTTCCAGTTAATGGTAAAAATGGGTATGAAAGCAATGATGGATCCTCGAAAGCTATACCTTTCTGAAAAGTACACAAAATTCTGAATTCAGCAAGGGGTCATTTGTGTAGATCCTTAAAGGTTTTCTTATAGAAACTAACAGTTGAAAATAGGGAAAAATTGAAAATGAGTTTAAAAAAACAGCCATTTGTGCCAACGTTTTCACCTGTAACTTCTTCTAAGTATGACAGATTTTTTTAAATCAATATACCGTTACATCTGCTGGACCCTTCTGGTTGTGGGGATATATAGGACTTGTAGGTTCACTAAGAACCCAAGGAACCCAGAGCCAAACACTGAGCAGCGTCTTGCAATGGTTTTTTATTGTGTACCGGGTATATAGCAATTCATTTGGGAAAATATAAACAGGGAAAAATCGGTATGAAAGACACCTATGTATTTCTGAAATGGGAACAAAATATAGAGTTTAGAAACAGTAGCTATTGGTACATCTTCGAAATTGTAGGCACCCATACCAGCATGTGAATTATAGGACATTTTTCAAAGTGACTTCTTTTTTACACATTGTCTTACATTTGGAAGGCAGAAATGCATTGAAAGACAATAGGTAATAACAGTTGCTCTACAATTCTGTGTTCCCCTAAGCCTCCCGATAAAAATGGTACCTCACTTGTGTGGGTAGGTGTAGTGCCCGGGACAGGAAACGGCCCAAAACGCAACGTGGACACACCACATTTTCACAGTGAAAACGGACCCTTTTCTTGCAAAGTGCCTAGCTGTAGATTTTGAACGCTAGCTCTGCCGGCACCTAGGGAAACTTAGCAAACCTATACATTTTTGAAAACTAGACACCCAGGGAAATCCAGGTTGGGGTGACTTGTCTGGCTCTCACCAGGTTCTGTTACCCAGAATCCCTTGCAAACCTCAAACTTTGTAAAAAAAAACACATTTTCCTCATATTTCTGTGGTAGAAAGCTCTGGATTCTGCGTGGATCCACAAAATTCCACCCACCCCGCATTCCCCAAAGTTTTCTGAGAAAAATGGTACCTCACATGTGTGGGTAGGCCTAGTGCCCGCGACAGGAAACGGCGCAAAACGCAACGTGGACACACCACATTTTCACAGTGAAACCGGACCCTTTTTTTGCACAGGGCCTAGCTGTATATTTTGAACCCTAGCTCTGCCGGCCCCTAGGGAAACCTAGCAAACCTATACATTTTTTAAAACTAGACACCAAGGGGAATCCAGGATGGGGTGACTTGTCTGGCTCTCACCAGGTTCTGTTACCCAGAATCCCTTGCAAACCTCAAACTTTGTAAAAACAAAAACACATTTTCCTCACATTTCTGAGGTGGAAAGTTCTGGAATCTGTGTTGATGCACGAAATTCCACCTACCCCGCATTCCCCAAAGTCTTCCGAGAAAAATGGTACCTCACTTGTGTGGGTAGGCCTAGTGGCCGCGACAGGAAACGGCCCAAAACGCAATGTGGACACACCACATTTACACAGTGAAAACGGACCCTTTTTTTGCAAAGTGCCTGGCTGTAGATTTTGAACCCTAGCTCTGCCGGCACCTAGGGAAACCTAGCAAACCTATGCATTTTTTAAAACTAGACACCCAGGGGAATCCAGGATGGGGTGACTTGTCTGACTCTCACCAGGTTCTGTTACCCAGAATCCCTTGCAAACCTCAAACTTTGTTAAAAAAAACATATTTTCCTCACATTTCTATGGTGGAAAGTTCTGGAATCTGCGTGGATCCACAAAATTCCACCCACCCCGCATTCCCCAAAGTCTTCTGAGAAAAATGGTACCTCTCTTGTGTGAATCGGGGGGGGGGGGGTATGCCCCGATATGCCCCCAAGAGGGCAGAAAGACTGTGGCTATTTGTTTGGGGGTGGGGGCATTGGTATGCCCATTCTGGTCAGCCCCCACCCCCACGCATAAAAAAGCCAGCATAATCACTGGTGCCTAGTGGGCTCTCTGATGCCCCCCCTGGGGGGGCAGATCAGGGGCTACTGCCCCCATCTGTCTCCTGGGGGGCAGAAAGACTATGGCATTTTTGGGGAGTGGTGGGGGCATTGGCATGCCCATTCTGGGGAGCCCACGCCCCTGAATTAAAAAAAAATATTCCCTGATGCCTAATGGGCTCTCTGCCCCCCAGGGAGGCAGATAAGGGGCTTTTGCCCCTATCTGCCTCCTGGGGGGGCAGAAAGACTGTGGCAATTTTTTTTGGGGGTGGGGGTGGGGGCATTGCCCTACGTTTATAAAAAAAAATCCCTGGTGCCTTGTGGGCTTTCTGCTCCCCCCAGGGGGCAGACCAGGGGCTACTGCCCCCATCTGCCTCCTGGGGGGGAGGCAGAAAGACTGTGGCATTTTTTGGGGGGGTGGTGGCATTGGCATGCTCATTCTGGGCAGCCCCCACCCCTGGCCTATAAAAAAATAATCCCTGGCGTTCAGGGTGCTTTCTGCCCCCCCCCCCGGGAGGGCAGATTTGGGGCTACTAATTTTTTTGGGGTGGGGGCATTGCCCTACGTTTATAAAAAAAAATCCCTGGTGCCTTGTGGGCTTTCTGCTCCCCCCGGGGGGCAGATCAGGGGCTATTGCCTCATCTGCCTCCCAGGGGGGGGCAGAAAGACTGTACCATTTTTTTTGGGTGGGGGCATTGGCATGCCCATTCTGGGCAGCCCCCACCCCTAGGTAAAATAAAAAAATAAAAAACCCTGGTGCCTAGTGGGCTTTCTGCCCCCCTGGGGGGCAGATCAGGGGCTATTGCCCCATCTGCCTCCTGGGGGGGCAGAAAGTCTTTGCCTTCTTTCGGGGGTAGGGTGGGGGCACTGGGATGCCCATTCTGGGCAGCCCCACCCCTGGCCTATAAAAAATAATCCCTGGCGTCTAGGGTGCTTTCTGGCCCCCCGGGGGGGCATATTGGGGGCTACTTCCCCATCTGCCTCCCAGGGGGGGGCAGAAAGACTGTAGCATTTTTTTGGGGGGTGGGGGCATTGATATTCCCATTCTGGGCAGCCCCCACCCCTACGTATATAAAAAAAAGTCCCTGGTGCTTAGTGGGCTTTCTGCCCCCCCCCTGGGGGAAGATCAGGGGCTATTGGCCCCATCTGCCTCCTGGGGGGGCAGAAAGACTTTTGTTTTCTTTGAGGGGGTAGGGTGGGGGCATTTGCATGCCCATTCTGGGCAGCCCCCACCCTTTGCCTCTAAAAATAATACCTGGCATCTAGGATGATTTCTGCCCCCCTCCCGGGGGGGCAGAAAGACTGTTTTTACCCACATTATATGGGGGAGCAAACGCCCTTGCCCAAGGGGCTGCTCCCCCCTCCCTGGTGGCTAGTGGGTGGATCCCTGCTTGGGGATCGCCCTCATGGGGTGATCGCCAAGCAGGGATCCACTAGGGAAGGGTACCATTGGAAAGGGAGATTCTCCCCTTTCCAATGATACCTCTCCCAAGTGTTTCGGTGCTCGGGGGGGCTGAGATAGCCCCACGAGCACCGAAACAATGAAACTGAAACTAAGTTTCAGTTTCATTTTCATTGCAATGACGTCAGCGCGCCATGCGCTTGATCGGCATTGCAATGAAAATGCAAATTGGCCTCGGGAGGTTGGGGAAGCTCTTCCCCAATCTCCTGAGGCCAATAAAAAGAAAGGGAAATCCCTCTGCTGTCTGCAGCAGAGAGATTTAGTGCCCCTGTTCTCATGACGGAATGGTTCTGTCATGAGCACAGGAGCACTGGTGCTCATGACGGAACCATTCCGTCATGAGCACTCAAAGGGGATATATATATATATATATATATATATATATATATATATATATATATATATATATATATATATATATCACAAAACAGTCATCCAAATGCTTTCATGCATTTCCAAACAGATGTAACGGACTCCGGTGTATTGCTGGTGCTCAATTTTTAAAGTTTATTTTCTTCGCTCGTGCTGCCCATGGCCTTGATCACATGAAGCTCTTCCCCAACCTCCTGAGGCCAATAAAAAGAAAGGGAAATCCCTCTGCTGTCTGCAGCAGAGGGATTTAGTGCCCCTGTTCTCATGACGGAATGGTTCCGTCATGAGCACAGGAGCACTGGTGCTCATGACGGAACCATTCCGTCATGAGCACCCAAAGGGATATATATATTTATATAACCATGGGATATGCACCAGAATGCATAGGAAACCTACATCGTGTAATAGCATCTTGCACGCTAACAGTGGGCACCCAAATAACCTAAAGTGGTCCATACCTTATGGGGAGATGCTTCGAGCAAAAAGAAATTGCTCTGAAATTGCGGATATTGAATCTCAAATGAATGAAATGAGTGACCGTTTCTTGGAACGTGGTTACCCTCAAGATATAATCGAAATGCAAGAAATAGAGTTGCCATGAAATCAAGGCAGGAACTGTTACAACCTAAAGCAAACATGGAGAAAAATGCAAAGATGAAGATACCACCATTCGATTCATAATGGATTTCAACAACCAAAGTGGAGAGTTGAAGAAAATTATCCAAAAGAACTGGAGCATCTTGAGATTAGTTGAAACATTGAATAAATTACTATCCCCGTATCCTAACATCACGTATAGAAAGACGGCATCCTTAGGGACATCCTCACACAAAGTCATCTTGAATCTCCTAAACCATCATCATCATCATCATCTTGGCTGAACACTCCGGGCTTCTGGAAATGCTATAAATGTAAAGCGTGTGAGCATGGTCATAATGTTTCATCATACCAATTGAACAACGGCCAAACTGAATACATTAGAGATCACATAACATGCGAATCAAAATTTGTAATATACCTATTGGAATGTACCTGCAAGAAGCAATATGTAGGAAGTACCATCAACAAACTCAAATTGAGAATTTTACAACATCTTCGTGCTATTAAAAACAAGGATTTCGCTTATCCCATGGCTAAACATTTCTTTGATTTTCATTCAAGTGACTGCCAACATCTGAAATATTGTGGGATAAAAATTGTGAAGTCCAAAGAAAGAGGTGGGAACAGAGTTCTGGACTTACGAAAAGCAGAATCCAGATTCATTTTAGCAATTGGCACTGAAAGACCATTTGGCCATAATCTGGACGCAGAACTTCACATTCACTTACAATAACAACAAGGGAATTATTAAAACTGGTAAAAGGACTAAGACAACATAAGAGTCTCAATAAAAAAGTTTAAAAACAAACATAAATTCACCCTTGTGAACCTATTTCTTCACCTCTGAGCATATTAACTAGCACTGGATGGCACTTCCTACTCTAGAAATTGGAATCATCACAAAGAAAATGAACATACATGGACATCCAATGGGAAGTGAACTATGGTTGTTTTATCTGGTAGCTGCATCATCGGGGCACTTTGTGAAAAAGGAGAAAAGAAAATAATTGGGACATTGTAATCATTTATTGGAACATTGAACCATGACAATCCATTTGTACTAACACAGTCATCATGTTATCTTTTAAATCAATGAAAACTTAGAGTAATACATGAAGTCTAGAGCAATATATAAATTAAGATCCAAGAGACACATGGTCAGTAGACAAAATGTACTTTCCAAACTACTTACCACAAAACGACTACGTTTTGATATATGCACTTGCACTTTAACAATGGAAGACAGAATTACCGCATAACCTTTTCTTCCCCCTCCTTTTTAAATTGACCCTCTTACAGTAGGTTTATTTAATGGAAGTCTCTAGCAATGCACAAATCTTAATTTTATACTATAAACTCATTGGCAATGTACTTTACATTCCACATCATGTACTCTTTTATCACACTAACCTGATAAAGATTGACTAATTTCAAGGATTTTCATGGCAATGTTATGAAGAAAATGATAAAGCTATATTTTTTTACTATATTCTAAATTATATTAACAACTTGTACTTTGTCCCAATATTATTTTAAATATTTTAAAATATTTTGAAATATTCTAGAATATCCTTTTAAATTTCAATATTCTGTTCTTTAAAAAAAACATATTGCTCCTTTGCACAAATTTTTGTAATTGTTCCAGCCATAATAAGTAATTGTTTGTAAATAGTTTGTATATATTTTTTTCAGGATTGATGAAAGTCTAGTCTTTCTTCTAATGGAAAGTAATGTGGGTAATTGCACTGAGCACTTTAAATAAGACATTCAAGGCTCTGGGACTCTATGGTCCAGTAGAAGGCTGGGAGCCGAAACGCGTAGACCGTCCTCTACCGTTTTGTAATTTGCACTATGGTTCAATAGAACATTAAAAATCACGTTTTTTGAAGCCCTTCTGTGCATGGTGCTGTGATCCTTCGTCAAAACAAACTGGAACAGGGAACGGAGGAGTTTTGAGCATATATATATATATATATATTTTTTTTTTTTTGGGGGGGGGAGTGGCAGTAGGTGAACGCATAGGAATCGTATATTACTGCCAGCCCCGCCGTGCGCTAATCCGAAGAAGCAGCGGTTTCCATTGGGAGAAGAATCATGGCAAGGAAGGTGGAAAGGGCGTGCGATCGGTAGGAGGACGCCGGGAGCTACGGGTCGGAGGACGCGGAGCAGTCGGCAGTTTCCCGCCGGTGAGTACAGCCTGACAAAACACCTCCGTACATGCAAGCGCAGACAGCGGCAGGCACGTAGGCAAATTACCAGTATTAAGCTACAAGTCACACGTTTTTGAGCCAAACAGCAATGTTTACAGACCGGGAGAGAGAGGAGGCAGCGGAAGGGCTCTTTGTTAAAAATAAACGCAATACCAATCCTGATCCGAAAGGAGGACCGGGGGGTTCAACCACGAGCAGCAATCTCAAAACCCTTTTCAACAAATTTGAAAAAAAATACGAGAAAGAGACAAGGAAATGGTGGGAGGCGACCTCGTTACAGAGGTACTTGGACTGTGAACACATCCCTAGAGGCTTACGTATCTATACGACACCCTGTTATGAGCATCCTGACCCGTTACTATTGCAGGAATGGGCTGAGTATACGACGGAATCAGCGAAAGGCATGGTCAAAATATTAATAAAATATGCCTGGAGCGATAGGCAGAAGCTATTAGATGAAATAAAGGAGATCGAAGCACTAATAGCATTGGATAAAGATACGAAATTAAGAGACGAATTGCAACAGCGAATGAAGAATGAATGAAATAATGAATGAAATAACACTTCTAAAGCGCGTAGCTACCCGAAGGCATCCCAGCGCTGAACGATTCATAGAGGTGAAAGGGACACCTAGGGGAAAAGCCACGTCTTTAGGAGTTTGCGGAAGGCCAGATGATTAGGTTCCTTCCGCAGGGGCAGAGGGAGTGTGTTCCAGAGCCTGGCGGCATTATAGGAAAATAACCGTCCGCCACTTCTGGCCTTTTTGATCCTGGGAACAACTGCTAAGGAAAGATCATCTGAACGCAGATGCCTATTGGCTCGATAGGGCTGAATCAAGGAGAGATTGATTGGAGGACCATTCCCTCCAAGCGACCTGTGAGCAATACACAGGGCCTTGAAGCGGATTCTCTCCTGAATAGGAAGCCAATGAAGGGACCGCAAAGCGGGCCTTGCCGACTGACGGGACGGGATCCCCATGAGCATTCTTGCAGCACAATTCTGCACAATCTGAAGCTTTACAGTTACAGAACTTGGCGCACCTAAATATAGGGCGTTACCATAGTCCATCCGTGACAAGACAAGTGCCTGAACCATCAGTTTTCTGGCCCGGAAGGGAAGAAGAGGAAGCACTTTACGGAGCATCCTAAGGATGCCGTAACACAAGGCTGCAACCTTCCTAGCCTGAACTTTAAAACTTAAGTCCTGATCCAACCAGACTCCCAGACTCTTTATTTCAGTCTTAGGGGCAGGGGGTGGGCCCATGCAGGCTGGCCACATAGTACTAGCTTTAAAATTTATATGATCTCCAAGAACCATGAGCTCAGTCTTGTCACCATTCAATTTCAAATGGGACAGGTTCATCCACTTGGCGATTTCCTCGAGGCAAGGGCGAAGGCCCTTGGACCCCTGGTCGGAACTGTTCAGAGCCACAACCAGCTGAGTGTCATCAGCATAAGTAACTATGTGAACCCCAAAAGGAAGTACAATATCCGCCAACGGGCCATATAGGCATTAAAAGAGTGGGGCTCAAGGATGATCCCTGAGGAACTCCGCAGCGGAGAGGCAGACTTTTGAGACGGCCCCACCCTGAAAAACCTGGAAAGATCTTTCCTCCAAAAGGACTGCAGCCACAGCAGGGCTGTACCGGTTACCCCGAGACCTCTGAGGCGGTGAACCAGGATTTGATGGTTAACCGTATCGAAAGCTGCACTCAAATCTAGGAGGATCACAGCAGCGGATCCTCCTGCGTCAAGGATCTTTCTGGATTCCTCGGCTACTGATAATAGTGCAGCTTCAGTACCTTGGCGCGGTCGGAAGCCTGTTTGAGAGGGGTGGAGGAGTTTATAAGATTCGAGGTAGTTAGAGAGGATGGAGTTTACATACTTCTCTGCAATCTTGCTAATCCCTGGGAGAAGCGAGATAGGGCGGTAGTTGCTCAAACAGTCCGGGTCCAGATTAGATTTCTTCAGGAGGGATTTTACCATAGCCTTTTTCCACTGGTGGGGGACTATACCCCTGGAGAGCGAGGCATTAATCAGGTCAATAATAGTTGGCCCAACTATATTGATTGCCTGCTTCAAAATATGTGGGGGAGCCGGATCGCATGGCGATCCACTCTTGACCAGTGTTAAAATAGCCTGGAGAGATTCCTGATTAATAGGGGAGAAAACCTCTAAAGAGTGTCCCCGAACTGGCAGACCAATGTCCTCTTGATTGTAGTTGAGGTGATTATCAACCGAGGGAAAGGAGGAATATATGGATTGAATTTTATAATAAAAATGATCTGCATGTTCATTGCATCGATGACCTGACACATCCGGGATATCTAGAGGGGGGGGGACTTTAAGAAGTTTTTTCGCGATGCGAAAGGTTTCCCGTGGAGAGCTAGAGGCCAGGGAAATCCTCTCCTCATAATACGAGGCCTGAGCCCTTTTAATTTCTACTTTATAGATTCTAACTGCCTCCCTATATTCCAGTTTCTTGCTCAGGGAAAAATCTCTCCTCCATACTCTTTCAGATTTTTTACACTTCTGTTTTAACTCCCGAAGTTTAGGGGAATACCAGGCCATCTTATTGGGCCATCCTTTCAACTGAACCATCTTTTTAGGAAGGACCCGATCGAGGGTGCCCTCTATCCAACCGTTGAAGCTTTCATTAGCAACATCCGGATTGGTGTTCAGACTTGGCTTTGACCTTTCCAGTTCCCAGAGCCACTTATCTACAGGGAGTTTAGTCCAAGGACGGGACAACACTCGCATAGGATGTGTATGGAGAATCGTATTTCTGGGGTTCCATAAAAAAGGCACCAAGGAGTGGTCCGACCAAGGTAATGGGATGGGCTCTTTCCCAAAAATATCCTCCAAATTGGAGAATATTGGATCAAGTAGATGTCCTTTAACATGAGTGGCAGACAGGACCTTCTGAGAGAGCTGATAAGCAGCAAGATCCTGGGACAGTTCTGTTGCAGCTAAGGAGGTAAGGTCATCAAAATGCAAATTAAAATCTCCCAGCAGGGTAAAATTTGCAGCAGTACTAACAAGGTTCGCAGCTACTTCCAATAATGATTTACAAAATTGACCGTAAGGTCCAGGCGGGCGGTAAATAAGAATACCTGAGAAAGTTAGAGTGGGAGTAAATCCAATTGAGAAATGGAAATTCTCACAATCTTCTACCAAACTGCCAAATAATCGACAAGTAAGGTTCTGTTTATAAATGATGGCAATACCGCCTCCCTTACCTATCGATCTATCCAATCTCTGAATCAAATACCCTGGAGGGAGAGCTTGTACAACATCCGGCTCAGATGCTGTATTAAGCCAAGTTTCTGTAAGAAACAGCACTTCAGGGCCATAATCTTCTAAAAGAAGAAAAATTTCCACTGTGTGCCGGGGTAGAGATCTACAATTTAAAAGCAGCATGTTGTAGGCTTTCTGAGCGGGTGGAAGGGCAGATATAGAGGGCAGAAACTTGAAGGAACAATGGGAACATCCAGAAACTGGCTCACCAAGGAGAATGGAGTGAGAACAGTTCCCTCCTAAGGTCCAATTTAGCTGTTTCAGCTGCCCTGCAGTATACTGAGACCTATTTTTGGGAGACAGAAAAGGGGAACTGGCCCCTGGTTCCGGCCAAGAAAAGGCTAATAGACTACGAAAGTGTGATAAGACATCGAAAGCAAACAAAATTTTGGAGAGATGAGGAGGACTATGAGTCCGGAAGGATTCTAACCTTTGCCAGAAAGTACGATGCACCGAGGAAACAATTGATGCAACAGAAAACAAACGAGGCATCATCACGTGAAACATCCGAATCTGAAGTAGAAGCATCTGAAGGGGAACAAACAGTGAGAAGGAAGGAGAAAAACACTGAATTGACAAAGACAACCACTTTTTTTCACCAGTACCAGCTGTTGAGAGAAGCGAGTCAGCGCCCGGCAGCAAGAACGCATCCCCGGAAAAAAGAAATGGAAAACCCGATGGGGAAGGAAGGGGAAAAGACACCTCACCTGTGGGACGGAGAACAAGGAGCAAACGAGGGGCGAAATGGAATTAGATCTGTCATCTGAGAAGAAAACAGTGATCAATCTTTCGAGCAGACCAATCACACCGGAAGAACTCAAAGTCTTGGAGTTGGGCCTCACTTTTTGCCCCACAACGCAATTCGATTACACCAACGTACGGATAGACTTATATAAGTTTATACGTAAATTGAAACTCTTGAAGATACACACACTACACCCGAAGAAACAAGGAGGTGATAATATCACTGCCTCAGAGCAGGATGACTCAGGATGTATGACGATACCACGCATGCATTACATCGCATGCCATTAGATCGCGGTTTTAACAACGCAAGTCGTTACAACGACTTGCGTTGGAGGGCGCTGGACTTAGGAGTAGTTTAATTTACTATTCCAACTCCAGCCTACGTACAGTAGGGAAGGTGTTGGATAGTAATTTAAACTACACCTTGTCCTATAGCGCCCTCCAGTGCAAGTCGTTGTAACGACTTTCGTTGTTAAAACCACGATCTAATGGCATGCGATGTAATGCATGCGTTCTAAAGGTTGTTTCCCGATGACTCATTAACAGGAATGGAGTTAAATGCCCTGCGTGCAATGAGAGAATTGGAGATTGAACTGAGCTGCAGTCAGGGTGATCAGACCAAGACAGTAGATTTCCTAGAAGAGATGGGAATCACACAGAAGGGAGCAGTAAGCACTCTTAGAAAGAAATCACGGTTCATCCCACAGATGGCACACGATGCAATAGATACATTCCATGACCTGGTAATAGAGGACCTGAAGAGATTACAGACAAGAGGTCCTAACTTGACTAAAGAGAACCTGACAGCCCACCAAAGGAAACTAATAAAGGGCTTGAGTGAGGATGACAACTTGATAATAAAATCCTCTGACAAGGGAGGAAATGTTGTAATAATGGATAAGTTAACTTACCTTAATGAAGCCAGAAGACAACTTTCGGACACCAATTGTTATACAGTGACAACACGTGCAAATTATGAAAAGAGCATACAAGACTTTCAGGAACTTGCCAAGAAATGGAGGGAAAAAGGAATATTGGGAGAAGAAGATTTCAAATTTTTTTTTTGTGAGACACCAGAGTTACCAACCTTTTATCATCTCCCCAAAGTTCATAAAAGCGCAACCAATTCCCCTGGCAGGCCTATTGTGTCCTCGAAAAACAGCTTATTAGAGAACGCTTCAGTTTATATTGATTGTTTTTTAAAACCATTAGTAGTGGATCTTAGCTCCTATGTGAAAGACACAAAAGACTTTTTGAGAATTATTGCCAATATCGAATGGGAACCGGACATGCTGTTGCTAACTTTGGATATAACCAGTCTATATACGAGCATACAACATCAGAAAGGACTGGAAGCAATAGAATTCTTTTTGAAAAAGAGACATTTGAAATATTTTGAACACAATGTCATGCTAATAGAATTAATTGCATATTGTCTCCATAACAATATTTTTTGTTTGCAGGAGAACTGTTTCACCAACAGCAGGGGACTGCGATGGGCACGTGCTTCGCCCCCAGCTACGCGAATTTGTTCGTTGGCTGGTGGGAGAAGCACGTGGCCTGGGCAGGAAAAAATGAAATCTGGCTCAACAAAGTGGTCCTATGGTCTCGGTACATTGATGACCTCTTCATCGTATGGAGAGGGTCAATGGATGAGGCCAAAACATATGTAGAGGAGCTTAATGATAATGATGTAAACTTAAGATTCACCAAATGCATGAGTAAGACCAGCGTGCCATACTTAGACCTAATGGTATATGTGACAAACAATAAGATTGAAACAACACTTTATAGGAAGCCAACAGCGGGAAACAGCGTGTTACACGCGAATAGTTTCCATCCTAAAAGTGTTATCAATGGAGTCCCTTATGGGGAACTGATAAGAGTGAGGCGTAACTGCTCTTCAGATGATGATTTTCAAGAAGAAAGCAGGAAAGCTCTCAGTAGATTTTCCAAGAGAGGATACAGGAAAGAAACTCTAACGAATGCCAGCTATAAGATCAAGCAGGTAGAAAGGAAAAATCTCCTATTAGACACTGTAACAAATGAAGTCCCTGCTCTTGAGCCCCAAGGACGAGTGAGAATGATAACTGAGTACACAACAGGATCCACTGAAATTTTTCAAATCTTCTGACGCAATTGGAAGATTCTAAAATCAGATCACATTATAGGATCCCTCATGCCACAAAGTCCCCTAATTTCATATAGGAGAGGTCCGGCACTTAAAGATCAGTTGGTAAGGAGCCACTTTTCGAAAACCTCAAAGAAAAAAGATTTAATCACAGGAATCTATCCCTGCATGAACTGCAAGGCATGCAGGAGTAGTAAAAAAGTCAAAGAATTCACAATACCAGGGCGGAAGACGATGCGCAAGATACGTAAACTGATGAATTGCAATTCTGATCATACAGTTTACTGTCTGGTGTGTCCATGCAACAGAAGGTACGTGGGAAGTACCATTCATCCCACCAAGAAGAGAGTTCTTGAGCATATGCGTGCAATCAAGAACCACGATGCAGCATATCCAGTTGCACGACATTTCGAGGAGGAGCAGAACTCGAATGCCAATCTGTTGAAATTTTTCTGTCTAGACCAAGTCTCTAAAAACGAAAGAGGGGGAGATAGAATCAGAGAACTGAGAAAACTCGAATCACGTTACATTATCGAGTTGCAAACAAAGGCCCCACGGGGACTGAATAATGAGGAAGAACTCTGGGTCCACATAGAGTAAGGAATCTCTAATAACTATAATATCAGCATATCAAATCCTTTCAGATAATAGATTATAATGGATTGGGATAGCCCATTCAGGGCGGAATTGTTTGTAAAATGTGTTCTTTGGAATGAGATTGGGATGAGCATCAAGGCTATGAGCTGGCAGGAAGCCCATACAGGGCAGGATTGGTGTTCTGCCATATATTCAACTTGAGTATTATTGATTAATCAAATAATAATTAATTGACATGCCTGGTAGAGAACTGTATGCTTATTTATCTATGCTCATCTAACATTGAAATTTGCACAGCATAATAATGAATTAATAATTTATTGTCCTCATTTTGCATATTGTCGAAGGCCATGAGAATGAATGCATTTAGGCATTCCATCCAGGCCGCCAAAGAAACTCAAACACTGATTAGAGTTGGCCCTTCTTTATGTTTATGACTGATGAACTGTAAGTCCTCTCTCGTTTTCTATGATTTAATCTATGTTTTTAAAAATGAAATTGTTTTGAATTGTGATGTGACATTGAGGAAGGCGTGAAGCCGAAACGCGTCTGTCCATTAGTATACGTGTGACTATTAAATTTTCAAACTCACTTTGCCAGTGTGCGCCTCGTTTCGTGACTTGGGAGAAGGGAAAGTCACATGCTGGGATATATATATATATATATATATATATATATACATATATATTCGCGCTACTGCGCAAAGAAAAGCCGCACTCCGGGATTTTACGGAGAAAAAGTATTTAATGACTGACGCGTTTCAACCAGCACGGTCTTTGTCAAAGTCACTTCGCATACCCAGAAGTGCTCCATTTTCTAACAACAATTCATTGCATTGGTGATAGACATGAAAGAAAGACTTCTCTGAACATGGTACATTTTCAGTTCATGGGAAAACAGACTGTCCCGAATGCCAAGGATTTTTATACAATATTCCAAAACATTCAATGCATCTTTGCTTCATCATTGTTATCTCATAAGCATTACCCATGACAGTATTACGCATATTTTAGATGCATTTTTAAATGCAGTAATTGCATGTTAGCGGCATTGTATTAGTAGTTCCCTGCCAAGTGGCTGATTCCTACATGCTAATATTGTTTCTAACAGCAATTCATGGAAAATCGACTCGTAAGAGCCTAATACACTCTCATTTTATGAGACAATTGGCTGCCGCTTGTATCGAGGTTATTAGGAAATACTTTTCAAAACATATAGTGCACATGTGTTTGCTCAAAACCATTTCATGAGCGCAGCACCCAGCAATGTTATGCATATTTCCTATACAATTGTAACTAAGCGGAGTCAAGTTTGATTTGAGTTCACTGATGTCTGCCAAGTGACAGAATCCTGGATCTTAATTGTAAATTCCATTCCAACTCGTGGTGAAGTCCTCTACTTATTACTCCCTAATTTTCATTACCTGTCCCTGAACTCAGTACAAAAGAAAAATATACATCAATCTAATCAAACAGTAGAAAATAAAGCAAAAAATCAAAAACAAAGGGCATATGCTATCGGATTTCATTCTCTGTCCCTACTACCCTGCGCATTATAAAAACGGTTTATGTCCAAACATGGGAAGCCACCGTGGGTTTTCTACCTGGCCGCTACCCTAAGTGCACGTGGAGCTCCTCATCATGGTCGGGGCCACCGGGGTATGTGCTGTGAAGTCGGATGATATATTCGGACTCCATGCGCCTCAACGTGCGTTCTCGGTCTCCCCCTCTCGCATGCACCGGGATCCTGTCAACACCGAAATATGAAATTTTAGAACAGATATCTGTGACCTTTCCATGTACTTGTTCACAATGCTTTGCTACAGTGTACGTTGAGTCTTTATTTCTGATTGATTGCAGATGTTCCAGGACCCTCTTTTTTACCGGGAAAGTGGTACTTCCCACGTAACGCAGGCCACACATACACACCAACACATACACCACATGGTCACTGTTACAGTTGATAAACTTGTGTATTTTCGCTGTTTTGCCAGTGGGGAGACTGTACCTCTTCATGTTGTAGCTATTGGCACAAGCTTTACACTTCCCACATCTGTGAAATCCGGGGAGTTCCCTCAGCCACGATCCGGGAGTTACCCCACCCTGCGCCAGATGACTGTGAACCAAAATGACTCGTAAGGAATTACACTTATGGTACGTCATGTGGGGGCTAGGACTGACTAATCTGCCAATTGTCACATCTGTTCTAACCAAGTGCCAATGTCTCTGTATAGTTTGCTGTATGGCCTTCGATTTATGGTTGTATGTGGTGATCAACCTCACCTCCTGCTTGTTCTCATCCCTGACTCTGGGAGTTAGTAGGCTACTCCTGTCTCTTTTTGATGCCTCGCAATTGAACAGCCACGAGTCAAGCAAGCAGTCGAGAAATGGACACAACTCTTTGAAGGATTGAAGGCTTCATTTCAACCGAGGGCAGCAATAAGGAAATTATAAGCAGAAAGACAGAAAAGATTAATAGTGCGCCCCTAATCAAAAGGAATCCGACTTCCCTAAACAAACGAAGTGGCATGAGCTGACAATGAAACTTTCCATTTCGACACGATTTGAGATATGACCAGGTCCAGGTCCTGAGGGGAACCCTTGAAAAGTTTGGGTTTGAAACGCGTTGACCCATGCCCCTGGGAAAGGACATTCGCTGCATTAGTGTCTGGGGGAGATTTAGCATTGTAACAACTCCCCATATGACAACAACTTAAGCTAGTGTCCCCAGGGTTATACACAATGGCAGGATATATTATATGCTTTCAAAATGATTCTTCCGCCAAGTGTTTTATGTGTCAGTAAAGGACTGGTCAAATATGTCATGTTAAAAATATGTCAGTAAGTTTGTACATGTTATTTATGTAAACACAACTGTGGTCTATGTATGTTTGTACTAAGTGTTTCCACAAATTAAGTGTTGCCCTTCATGTTGACATGGTCTAAATGCAACAAACATTTTCCGAAAAAAGATAGAGAAAAGTGAAATAAATCACAAGGGCTAATGAATTATGGCCATTGGTTCTTTTACTTTTGAAAATATTGAGAAATATAGATGCACTTAAGGCACCATTTACAATGGACTTATATAAGTTAAATAGGCCAAATAGGGAGTTCCAATGGATAGCAAATGATTTAGAGGGGAAGCACAGCACTTTACTACGGATTACAGTTTTGAAGTGTACAGAGTCCAAATGCCAGCATAAATGAGGTCCAGAAAATGTGAAAAATCTGTGGTGACCATGCAGAAAAAGGTGAATTTGATACAGTGGACCATTCTTGATCTGAGATGTACAATGAGAGTTGTCCTTGCCATTGCTGTCTAAGCAAAGCTGTGGCAGGAGTTGAAATTAAATACTCATTCAAGGTCCCATAAAGGTCGGAGGCCACCCCTCTAAAGTGTCCTTGGTATTCAACTAAGACCAGATGGGAGAGGATAAAGATTATCTGGGGAGTGGGGGTGAGTCCTAGTGCCAGCCTGAAGCAGTGTGAGAGCTAAATGATGGGGAGAGGTGTGGCAAAGTGGCCAGATCGGCTGACTCTGGAGCGCAGGGCTCGCGGTTCAATCTCCGGCGGCAGTCCAGCTCAGCATCATGTGACTCTGGGTAATAGCTCACTTAATATCCCCGACGGCCCCCTGCGCCTGGACACCCTTAGGGGTGATGGGTATGTGCTTTACAAATGTGGAATAAATATTATTATTTTATTTATTATGTATTTCCATTACCTGTAGAGGTGGCGACCGTTTTCAAGTCTTAACTCGTCAAAGTATTTTAGAAGGCCCCAGATAATTGCATACCTTTGATGCACTGGAACTTCAATGGGCAGCACCTTTGCCCCCAGTGTGGCTGGTCTTTATGTTCATAATTTTGAACGCAAGTTCATCCAAAATGCGAACAACCCTTTTACCTCTTCCATATGTTTTTGGAAGAGATACATAGATGACATTCTTATGGTATGGCAAGGATCGGCGGATCATCTTACAGATTTCTTACATTGGATCAACACTCTGGATTTGAACTTAAAGTTTACACTTACCTGTAACACACAGGAAGTTGTGTTCCTGGATGTAGTAATCTCTAAGAATAATGGGTGTCTGACAACCAAGACCCATTATAAACCAACTGCTAAAAACAACCTCTTGGAATTTTCTAGCTTCCACCCGAGATCCCTACGGGAAAATTTGCCTTATGGGCAATTTTTACGATTAAGGAGAAACTGTAGTCATCTAGAGGATTTTCGTACAAAGTCAGACAACCTAACCGTGAAATTGAGACATCGTGGCTACCCCGACAGTGTCCTGAAGAAAGGCTATAAAAGGGCACGGAACCAACCGAGAGAGGCCCTATTGGAGGACAACCCAAGGGAAACGGAGGAAATGCCACTAACCTGTGTTACGACTTACAGCAGTGCGTCCAACACGGTGAAAAAAGTCATCAATAAACACTGGAGAATACTAACCAGTAATAAAAGAGACTGGGATAGACCTGTATTTTCATTTAAAAAAGCACGCAGTCTGAGAGACAGTTTGGTCCACACTCGTCCCAGAGATAGTTATATTCAAGATACCCCATCTGTAACCGATGCATGGGGTCTTCCTAAGGTAACGGGACATTTCCCCTGTACCAACTGTAGTATTTGCCATCTCACTACAAGCACAAAAACACTTAATCTGGAACAAGGAAAAGTATGGACCCAACGTGCCCATACAAACTGTAACTCTTCTAATGTTGTGTATCTTATAAGCTGCCCATGTGGTTTGAGCTACGTGGGCATGACCACACGTAAGGTCAAATTACGTGTGTGTGAACATAGAAGCAACATTAGATATAAGCGGATTACTACCAAATTAAGTGAACATTTTTTGCAGGCCAACCATACCACCAATGACTTGAGGTGGACAATTATCGAACAAGTCAAAACGCACAAAAATACACAACAAATTCTATATGAGAAAGAGCAGAGGTGGGTGTATCGTTTGGGAACACATAGACAAGGTCTGAACGATAATATTCCATGGGGTACCATCCTACGACGCTAACCGCAAGGATGTGTTTGTATTTTCATACATATACATACATCATCCACACATCCTTTTTGATGATCTTTTTTGATGAGCTAGTTGATATTTCATCAGGTTGGCAGACTTGAATGAATCACAAAGGACTATGTGATGTCCTATTAATGGTTTTTTAAAACACATGATCTTTTTTAATCATCATACATTAATTTATCGATAAACAATGTTTTTGATCATGATACATTAGCACTATATTATAGATGCCTTGTGTTTCCCCCTTTTTTCCATAAGGAGATGCCTCCTGACGAACGAGAAATATCTCTCTCCTTTTGAATTTACTCACAGGTTTACTACTTATTATACAATTAACACCCCTGTATAAAACCCTTTGATGCCAACTTTGTTTGGCCCTTTGATACCAGGAGCCTTTTTCTTTTCTGTTAGCGCTTCTTTTATAAGCAAAGTTCCCCCTCTATATATTTATATCTTTTTGCAACTGTGACGGTATAAGCATAGATTTGCTTGTTAATTCACTGTAGGTCCCTCTGACAGTGATAATCAGCTGCCAGCCGGGGCTGCCGTAACATCGGTATACGGTAGAGCTCACCGTCACTTTCCGTCATTTCACGCGCGCGCTTGCAATGACGCACGCGTGATGACGAAAGCGGAAGACCTTCTCCTCTCGGTGCTCGGCTTCAGCTTTAAAACCAGCTGCCTTACGCCTTGCAGCACCAGCAGGGTCCGGAAAAATGAGGGTCAGTGCAGGTTCCAAGCGGGTGCCTGGCAGCGAAGGCGTGAGTCCTGTCTGAGCTACATTTGAGATAAGTAATCGTTATGCTTTTTGTGGGTCACACTGTTTGACCTCTTTCCGTTTTTCCATTGTTCTTTGTAGGGTGTGCCATTTTGCCACCATCCCCCTCCCGAGACCCATGGTGTAAGCAGCTGTTACACCATATGTAAGATATATACTTTTTATCCTTTTCTACTAGACTTAATCTTGCGCCCATTAGCATCACTTCCTTCCTTTTTTATAGTTCATAGACTAGGAAATCACTATTTGCTACCGGCAACGGATTTTCGTCCGAATGGGTTTTTGATTACTACTAGTCTAATCGTTGGCACTATACTCTGTGTTAACAGCTATGTGCACAGGATTTAGCACCGTAGCCTACGTGACTAAGTGTTATAACCTAAGTGCACTTCAAAGAGCACATGTGCATGTTGTTTTGCTTCATAAACATACTTGCGATCATCCAATTTAAAACAACATTTGCTTGTGTTTTTTCTGTATGTTTGTTTGTCATTGTTAATTGTTTTATCCACAGAATAAACTCGGTTCCTCTCAAACACGAGGCACTTATGACTACCATAGTCGGTATTTTTTTACATATATAACCTCAGGTTAGGGTGGGCTTTAGTACGTCCATACCGCCGGGGTTCATTTCACCACACCTTCGGTCCTGACAAATGCCTGGATAATAACGCACACATAGGCAGAAACATGTTGACCAGAATCCAGAGGACATGACTGAACAATTTATTCAGTATTTTGTCCACACACTTCATTTTTAACCATGTCTGATTGGCAATTTAATAAAGATTTTGACACAATTTAGACATTTTTAACTCACTTCACAGTTCCTATTTTATCACAATTTTTTTCCAGCTCCGCAGTAATTCTGGCGTCGCAGCACACCGGGATGGCATTCGGCTTTTCCCGGTGGGGCCCAATGATGAAGCATGTCACCAACTAGGTTGGTGAGTGAGGGCTTTTCTAAAGAATCTAGTAGGTTTCTGCGCATTTGCTCTTCTTTTTCCTTTTCCATAAAGGTACACACTTTTGTTGATTATAATACCTTTGATGCCAGCCACAGCCCATTCCACCCGCAGAATGACGTTTTTCAATTCTTTAATGAAAGAAATAGGTGACTGTTTTTTGAGTGGAGGGCTGTGGTGTATGTGTGTACAGAAAGTGGTGATGTGGCTGATGACAGTATGTGGCAAGGTTGCAGTGTGTATCTGTGAAAAATGGAGTGACAGCACAGAAACAGTGTTACAGACAAGCAGCCATGGATTCTGGAGTTGTGGCCAATAACTATGGGATTGTCTGGCAAATTAAACTGCACAAGGCACTTGAGAAAAGCCTAGATTGTCCATGGAGAAAATGGAGGCTGTCAGACTTGGATCCCACTAAGCATGTATAACAGAATAGTGACTGCTCACTGGGGCTGTGCAGAACTTAGGAGAGCGCGCTACGCATGTGCGCTACAGAAACACAACCCTTTCCTGGGGATCTTGAATATTTCAAAGAAATTTGTGACTTATAATTTTCACTTCTCACAGATGTTTCGGAATGATCATACTAAAGTAATTGTTGGCAGTCCTTACAAGGGAGGAGGTTATTACCACATGGTAATGTGCTTAAAGTATTTATGAAGTTATCACAGAGATTTATGGCAAATGATTAAAGTTAATGTCCGTCAGACAAGCCTCCAAAGGTGTTAAGGTCAATGTAGCACATTTCATGAGATTGTTGGTGAAAGTTCAGCAGGGAGAAGAATCTAAACAAGATTTCATTCTGGTTTAAGAAAGAAATGATCTGTCACCAATGCACACCCTGGTCCCTCTTTCCAAATAAAACATAGTATGAGTGTTACAAATAAATCAAAGCTTGGAACACAAAAGAAGGTTTAGACTGAAGGGGAAGGGTCAACCAGTGGTACTACAGTGAAAAGTAAGGAAGATAAAGGACAGTAAACAAGGGATCCCTGTGATGGTGAGATAATACTAGTAGACTTTTGAATGTGACTTGCTCAGTGCGGCCCAGAAAGAAATGTATTTTTCATTAGTTATGTCCACAGTGGGAGCCTCTTGTGCATTACAGAGGCAATGCTGGCACAAAACAAATTTGTGAAGTTTGACTGTGCTGAAGAATCAGCTAAGGGAACAAATAACCCAGACTCAAAGGATGCCACGCTTCATGGGCCATTCTGTATAATTTGTTACACGTGGCATCTCCAGCTGCCTTCCCAGTCTGCCATTGATGAACCCTCATGATGATCCTACTCCTGCATGCCGGCTTGACTCATGCGTTTAATTTGCTCGAGTGGTTAGCCTACACCTCATCACTAACCCTCCCCAGCTTGGGCCCTCTCTGACTCTTACTACAGTGCTCAGCACCACCTCCAGCCCTGAAGATGACCTCCCAATCACTATAGAGGTTAAAACCCTGTTGATATATATTTATATAAAAAAATAAAAATAAAAAAATATATATATATATATATATATATATACATACATATACATATATATACATATATATATATGTATATACTATATTCTTCCCTGAGTTGTTGGTTTCTTCTTTATATACACACACGTCACTTTTTCATGTTTGTCACACTGTGTGATCACCTTTCAGAGCAAAAAAACGTTATTACATACATTACTAAATGTATTATAACAATGCATTGTTGATGATTGAATATTATGTTTTAAATATTTGTCCTCTCTTTTGGTTGATTATCCAATCCATGCATTGTAAACTTTGAGTCTGCAGTGGATCAATCAGGGATTTGTGAAGCGCACTTCTCACCCGCGAGGGTCTCAAGGCGCTGGGGAGGGGGGAATATCGGGCAGCTCCAAGTCATCTGAAGAGCCAGGTCTTGAGGCTCTTCCTGAATGCTTGCAGTGTGGGGGTTCATCTGATGCTGAGGGGTATTTCGTTCCAGGTCTTGGCCGCGTTGTAGGAGAAGGCTCTTCCTCCTGTTCTGGCTCTCTGGATGCGAGGGATTTCGGCCAGGGCGAGGTGGGGGAGCGGAGGTTTCTCTTGGGGGCGTGGAAGATTCTTTCGTTGAGGTATTGGGGTCCGGTGTTGTGGAGGGATTTGTAGGCATGAGTGAGCAGCTTGAAGGTCACTCTCTTTTCGACGGAGAGCCAGTGGAGGTCTCGTAGGTGCAGGGTGATGTGGTCTTATCGTGGGATGCTTAGGATGAGTCTGGCTGCGGCGTTCTGGACGGTCTGGAGTTTGTGGAGTAGAGATTTGTTAATTCTGGAGTAGAGGGTGCTTCCGTAGTCCAGTCTGCTTGTTATGAGTGCGTGGTCGACGGTCTTCCTGGCTTCAAGGGATCCACTTGAAGGTCTTGCGGAGTATGTGGAGGGTGTTGAAGCACGTGGAATATACGGCGTTGATCTGTCAGTTCATGGGCGGAGCCGAGTATGATGCCGAGGTTGCGGGCGTGGTCCGTGGGTGTGGGAGGGTTGCTGAGGGTGCGAAGCCACCAGGTGGAGGGGGTGGTTCCGAGGACAAGGACTTCTGTCTTCTCCGAGTTGAGCTTCAGGCAGCTGCTGCTCATCCAGGATGCGATGTCCTTCATTCCTTCCTGGAAGCTGGGCCTGATGATGTTAGGATCCTTGGTGAGGGAGAGGATGAGCAGGGTGTTTTCGGCGTAAGATACTATGCTGAGTCCGTATTTCCTGACGATGGCTGCGAGAGGGACCATGTAGATGTTGAAGAGCGTGGGGCTGAATGAGGAGCCTTGGGTTACTCCGCATCTGATCTCTGTGGGTTTGGAGCGAAAGGGCAGGAGTCTTATTCTTTGAGTTCTGTCTGCGAGGAAGGAGTGGATTCAGTCTAGGGCAGTTCCCTGAATACTGGCATCGTGGAGTCTGGCGGCTAGTGTGCGGTGGGAGACGGTGTTGAAGGCTGCCGAGAGGTCTAGTAGGATGACTGCTGCCGTGTGGCCTTGGTCGAGGAGAGTGTGGGTGCCGTCCTTTGCAGCTAGGAGGGTGGTCTCTGTGCTGTGGTTGCTGCGGAATCTGGATTGAGAAGTGTCAAGGATCGAGTTGGATTCTATGAAGTTAGTGAGCTGGTTGTTGACGTTCTTCTCTGTGACTTTGGTGGTGAAGGGGAGGAGTCAGATGGGTCTGTAGTTCCTGAGGTCTGTCGGGTCTGCAGAGGGCTTCTTGAGGAGGGGTTTTACTTCTGCACATTTCCAGTCGCCGGGAAAGGTGCCTGTTTCTAGAGAGCAGTTGATTGTACGTCATAGTTCAGGTGCTATGGTGGAGACGGCTCTGTGGAGTATGTGCGGTGGGCAGGGGTCGGTGGGGGCCCCTGAGTGAATGCTCCTCATGGTCTTTGTGGTGTCTTCTGTGGTGACCGGGGTCCAGGCGGTGATGGTCGGCTGGGTGGCGTTGCTGGTGGCAGGTGTGGTGTCTGTGCCTTGGTTCTGTAGTCGAAGTTGTCGTAAAGAGTCTTGATCTTGTGTTGGAAAAAGGAGCCGAGTTTGTTGCAGAGATCCTGGGAGGGAGGGATGTCTGAGGTTTCACTGGGGGGTTTGGTGAATTCTTTTATGATGCTGAAGAGTTCCTTGGAGTTGCGGGAGTTGGAGAGGATTCTGTCCTGGATGAAGTTCCTCTTCATGGACCTGATGAGTTGGTAATGTTCTGTCATGGCGGTCTTGTAGATGGTGCATGCTTCCGAGGTTTTGCTGTTCCTCCATGCTGTCTCGAGTCGTCAGCACGTGCGCTTGGATGCTCGGAGGTCAGTGGTGAACCAGAAGGCCTTCGAGGTGCGTTGTCTGTCGGAGTTCTGGATGGGGCGAGCATGTTTGCACAGTCGGTGAGCCATCTGTGGAGTTCGTTGGCTGCAGAGTTGGCGTCGGTCGTGGTGGGAGGAGGAGTGTGGCTGAGGCAGAGTTGAGGTGCTCTTCGGTGGTCTTGCTCCAGTTTCTGCATGGGGGCGTGGTGTGGGCTTGTGAACGGTGGGTTTTGAGAAGGAGAAGTGGACGCAGTGTATCTATCTCAATACCCTTGGTTCCTGGTCGGCGTATCAGGTGTACCCTTGTGCTACAATACTACTACTTTCAGAGAAATGAGATTCAGGTTGAACAAAGATGGGGAGTCTGAGGATCCCGGGGAAACTGTCCACTGTATTGCTTTTGGGATGAGATAGCAACTGAAATGGTGCAGATCGATCTGACAAAAAGGGCTCAATCCCAGTGGCGGCCGGCATGGATCGGTGGAGGTAGGGTGGGGGGGCGGATGGGGGTAAGTGGGTGTAAAAGAAAAAGAAAAAACATACCTTCTCGCCGCGTCTCTCCTCTGTAGTCCCTCGCTCCAGCCGGTCTCTCCTCCCTGCTCCCTGCTCCAGCCGGAACAGGAAGCACACCCATGCTCCCCATAGCCAATCACAACAATGCAATGCAGCGTTATGATTGGTCTGAGCACCGTGGTTCGGCGCTCAGACATTGGGAGCCTGGGCATGTTTTCCACTCAAGCTGCAGTACAGCCTGGGTGGAGAACATGCAAAGTGTGCAAGAATGTTTGGCCGGGCCGAGACGGCCGGCCAAACATTTATGCGCATTTACAGAGTGTGCCTACCACTCCTCTGCTAGCAGAGCAGCCCCGCCCCGCCCCGCAGAGACGCCGCAGCAGGAACAAATAACATTATAATGACCTCGAGCTATTCTCATTTTATTTTTCCTTTATTTTACTGCTAAAAAGCAGTGGGGCAACGCTCCTCCACCTTAGCAGAGGAGCCGTCACTGCTCAATCCATTGGAATGCCTGACAGCATGGAAGCTGGAGAGCACTATTGGAGAATATGATGGATGGAGGTGGTACATTCCTCTGCAACGTGAAATGTCTAACAACATCAGGGCGCCAACACTGCCACCACATGAAATTTTGCTTATTTCATTAAATATATCCGAGTAGAATTAAGGCTATATGAATCTTTACAAAACCAAATCAAAACCAAAAATCACTAAAACTATGTCGTTGGAAAAGGAGAGAGATTATCTGTGTTTGTAGGATCATACATTTTGAGAGATTTTTTCTGAAGCAGTAGGGGAAGAAATCCAGTATAAATAAGAAGTTAGTGCCTTCTTTATATGATATGATATAGCACCTTGCGCAGGCCACTGGGAAACCTGTCAGTTTACTGGAGGTCAAAAGCTTCTAGCAGCTTTGAAGAGGCTGAGCTGGAGAACAGAGGGGTGGAATCAAGGCTAGGACTTCACTCAGGAAGAATTGTAGGCTTGGGAGTAACCTCTGCTAACATCCCCTCTATTATGCACTTGACTTTGTTACAGAAGAAACTGGATAGAGATGTTATCAGACCCAGAGAATCCTCTACCTCGTTGAGACCGCTGTGAGTCTGTAGGCTTGAGATGCACACCAAGGTGTTACAGAAAATTAAGTTTTATATTATTGTTTCTCTTTCTTTCGAAATATTTCTGTTCTCAAACTTTTAATGCAAGACCCCTAATATTAACTAAAACAATTGAGAAGCTTACCTCAACTCAGAGCAGGGTCTGTTAGATTTTTTAAGTGCTGTCTGGTACCTCAAAGGAGAGAATACATATAAGTATGTTGATGGATTCAAATAGACTGGAGGTAAACAATCTACTCTGCAGCTTCCTCATGATTGTTTTATTGAGATGCTATCTGTAAAATGTATTTCTCGTGATGTGTTTTTTTTTTATTTAAAAAACGAATCTTGGGTTTTTATAGTGAACAAAACATATGGCACCATAGTACCCTCTTCCACTGTGATACCAACTCAGAGTAAACTTACAGTTACATAAGTATTCAGGCCAAGTCCATAGTGTTCCCACCATTTGCCCCAGATCATCGCATGTCTTTGGGCGGAACCCCTGGTGGTGTATATGGGGGTCTTCTACGTCCATGCCCACCGGGTAAGGGAGGTGGTTCAGCGGCTCCCCAAAGAACAGTCTATGCTTTTAAGTTGGGATTCATTTTTATCTGAGCTGCAACACTTCTCTTTTTTTGATAAAGTGTATGCTTCCACTAATGCTGACAAGGAAAAACTGAAGCAGTTTATTTGAAGAAAAGTCATCAAAACAAATTAATTCAGCTATTCTTCCTCCAGTGAGAGCACCGCTCTTCTTTGTGAAAAAAATATACAGGTTATTCACACCTTTATGCACGTTTTCGGTAAATTAAACTTATTGACAATAAAAAATCGCTACTTGTTACCTTTAATTGGCGAATAAATGGGCCAAGCCAAGGGAGATACTGTTGTCTCAAATTTAGATCTCGAAGGGTCTTCTAATGTGTTTGTATGTACCATAGTAGAAAAGAAGTGGAAGGCTGCATAAAAAAACAGAGTTTAGCCGCTTTGAATGCAAGGTTTTTGGCTCTCATAATGAACCAGTGACATTCAATGTTTTGTAAATTATATCTCCTGGTAATATTTGGTTTTCATCGTTATCTGTCTAGATGACATTCGAATCTACTCCAAGATGAGGAACATAATCATTAGAATAAAAAGTATTTTCAGAGAAATGTGTACTGTAATATTTTGAGAACTTTGGAAATATGTAATCAGAAGGTTGAAGTTAATGGATTCTATGATCTTACCTCAGATAGCGTCTGTGAGAAACTCCAGCTGCCCAGTTTTTAAGGTCGAGCCTAGCAGCGCGCATACGCTGCTCTGTTAGGCTTGTAGTGTCTGAATATGGGCGTGAAGCACCGCCCATCTATTCTGTTGGCTCCTGTTAGTGCCCTTCATAAAGGGCTGCTTTTGTTTGGTGGGCATGTTTGGTTGGTCCCACCTTTTAGTGTTTCCGACCCTCCCAGGCAACTGGCCCCGTTACTGTGGTGTTCCTCTTTTTTTAATTTACTTTTAATTTAATGTCCTTTGTGTACTCTTTTCTTGTTGTTTGCATAGGCTGTGTAGAAGCACGGCGCCCGCTTCAGGGACGTCCTGCTTTGTTTAGGATGGGCGAAAATTGCACACATTTTTAGGTCTTGCCTAGCGCAGCGCGCATGCGCTGCTCTGCGAGACTTTTAGTAAGGGGCTTCAGAAAACTCACCACACGCTTGTGCGTGTGTTTTTGTTTTTCTCACAGGCTATTGGGCTTTGCGTGCGTCTTTCTAAGAAAGACAGCACGCAATTGGGCAAAGGCGGGTGCATGTCCCGCCTTTGCTCCGCCCATGGCCTATTGCTTGCGGTTACCCGCACGGGCGCCATCTGTTTTGAATTATCGTGCCCAGACGCGTGCGCGATAATTCAAAACAGATGTCTCGCTGTGGCGCTCGCGTGCTTTTAGAACGTCTGTGGTTTTTTTTTACTTTCAGCGCGAGGCGCGCTGTGCGGCAAAGGATTTCGACAAGCCAGCACCTTATGTCGGCACAAAATCATCCACACGCAGGTAGGCGCGCGCAGCACGTGGAGATGCGCAATTGATGTCCGCTTTGTGTGTTGTATTTACCTGAACGTGCTCTCCTGTTTACACGAACACGCTGATCTGTTTACACAAACATTTCTCTAATCTACAGACGTGTCATGTTATAACCGTGAACGCTGACACCTACCTACTTGTAATTGCATTTTTTGTGTGTAGTTTTTCGCTTACACCGGCAGCTCTCTTACGTATAAGAATGCACGCGACCGTACCAATATCCTCAGTTAAATGTAAAGGCTCACATATTGACATAGACAGCTTCACTTACTACAAGAATATGGTACTTATATAAACTCACTTTAACTTGTATTGAAGTGTTATCTTCGTACACCTCGTTGCGTTGCAGAACACGCTCTTTATTTATGACAACACGTTCTCACATTTTCACAAGCAGGCGTTCTTATGTAAATCAACATATTGTCAGATCAACTTTAACAGACTCGACTGTTTACCATAAAATGCGATCCTTTTTCTGTGTTGACAAGGTTTCAATGTTTTTTGTTATCGTGACATGGTCTGATTCACTCTTTGGATGTCTTTTCAACACTCGCGTGTTCTTTTTAAAACTGACAAGCGCCTTCATTATTGAAACATTATCTACAATTTACAGCATGCACTCCTATTTACATGAAAATGTTGTCTCGCGCTCAGGAAAATGCTTTTCTGTAGATACATGTGGCTTTCTCGCACGAAAATACGAGCCCATTCCAATGAACATGTCTCTCTTGTTTAAATGACAATGTTTTTCACTACTGTGCCCTCTTGTTGATTTGAATTCACCAATACCACGAACGCGTTCATCTGTCTATAAGAACGCGCGTTTTTATTTATATGAAAATTGTGACATTCACTTAAAAATATTTTTTAAATTCTGTTTATAAATGAAAATGTCCTCCTATTTACTAGCGCGGACTATTACTGCGACATGTTCATTGCTCTACAAAAACATGCTTTCTTATCTACGATAACTTTTTGAAGTTAAGTAACCATAACTTTTTGAAATTAAGTAACACTTGCTCTCGTTTGTCAAAATATGTGACTAGAATAGAAATGTTACTTGTTCATACATATCATGCACCTAGGACATGTTAACTGAATAAGCATGTTACGTATTTAGGTTTGTTGCAGTCTACAAAATCATACTACAATTTACAAACTCTGCTTATATTTCCCCCGCAAGCTCTTAACATAACAAGCATTGGCATAGCCAATAGGTCTCGCCTTTGGGACCTTATAAGTGTTTAGCCATGCAACAGTTGATGTTGTTGCACCAAGGATATTGTACTGCATAACTAAATACTTATAAGGTTCCAAAGGCGAGACCTATTGGCTATGCCAATGCTTGTTCTTTCACGCAGATACAGGCAGCTGGTGAAGACAGGATGTAGACAGGTTTAGGGTGGCCGGGGCCGATACAGGAGCTGTCTCCTATCACTGCAATGGAATTTAAGAAAGATTAGAAACCTGCCTGGGTCATCTTCACGGTATCTGGTCGGCATCCTTCTTGCAATTTCCGAGGACAACGCCCTGTTCTTTGTTCTCTGTACCGGGAGCAGAAAAGGAAGGAAATATGATCAATATCTTTATTTTTATAGTGCTCGCTCTCGGTTTTGTAGCCTCGTAGCACTGTAACCATGGGTGCTGCTGGGTGCCGTATTTAAAGGTGTTTACTGTATCAGCCTCAGCAGGATGAACTACATGTATCGTTATTCGGGGTATGCAGAATTTGTATTTGCCTAATTATCTGAAATTTCGCAAAACTTAGCTGAAATGCAAAGCGGTATTTAATGCAAAATTTCGGCATGAAAAGCATTTTCCGGTCCTTTTTGGCCGAAAGACTAATTTCGTGCTTAAAAAACAGGGGGAAAAAGTGCTGCAAGCAGCCGCTTACATTCTGGTGGTGTACGATGTTTCTGTGCACCCTCGCTAATTTTTGGGGTGAAAACGGTGCCTAATTAGGCAACACAAACAAAACACAAAAATATGCTAAATCGGTTGGTAAGCAGTGGTTAAAATGGTATTAAAGAAGTGTAGGTACTCCTTGCCCAAGAGTAGCTGTGTGCTACTGAGAAGAGTCCTCCTTTCTCCTGAAACATGTCAATGGGTCCACGGGGAGCTGTACGGGTGCAGAACCCACTCTGGCCCCGTGAAGTGCAGACCTCCCTCTGGTCCAGTGAAGTGCAGACCTCCCTCTGGTCCAGTAAAGTGCAGACCTCCCTCTGGTCCAGTGAAGTGCAGAACTCCCTCTGGTCCAGTGAAGTGCAGAACTCCCTCTGGTCCAGTGGAGTGCAGAACCCCCTCTGGTCCAGTGGAGTACCGTGAGAAAGGCTGCACCTGAGATGTTCCCATGTGAAAAGCAGTGTGTGTGGATGTTGAACAAGTTGTACCAGGAGTCCTCTTTGTCACTGATGCTGGGAGGACCGTGTGTCTGGGTGAGTCCGAGGCAGAAGTAAGGACCCAGGGGTGCATTCTGAGCTGGGTTAATGATGGACACTCGGTACTGGCTGTCGGTGGAGAGCTGGCATGAGAGAGGAGCTGTGCTTGGCAGCCCCCCTGTACAGTAACACTCGGGGTACATGGCAAGACCAGCCCATGGCTTCTGGTTGAGTGTGATGCTTACACCCCCTTGTGCCTCTGCACTAGCGGTGGGCAAGCCAAGCACTGGCTCGGCCCAGATGTCTGGCTTAGCTCTGGTGCACAGGGGGATGGCAAGCCAAAATGGAGCCTAGCACAATGCCCCAGGCACTGCCACTTCTCTCCTAATGGAGCTGTGTTTAGAAACTATCACTTCCCCAACGAGCATCACTCGAGGCAGTCAGACAGTCCAAAGTACTAAATTAAACACATTCTCAATTAATCAACTTTTTTCATCATTACAGAATCTTAAAGAGTGCTTATCCTCTGAGGTCCAAGAGATGGGGGCAAGGTGGGCCGGTGGCATCTTCAGTGAGTATTTGGTGCACGAGTTGAGCTCTGCGGCTGCGGTAAAGATTGTTAAAGTGCCAACAGGGGCTTCTCGGGCCTGTGATCTGCCCTTCCAGGCCCCTCTTCTGTGAAGGCCCCTTTCAGACTCCTTTGTAAAGCCCGGAGGGCGCAGGACCCTGGCTGCACCATACACTGAGCTGCTGACACTGCACCTGATGCTGGGAAATGCACAAGGGGCCTAGCTATCAGGGACCCCTCCTGCCCCCTACACTGCAGGCTGTGTGCACCGGAAATTTGAAAAATTCACCAGTTCAGTTGTTTTATTTAGAGATTTCCAAGTGTCCCTCCTACTATAGAGGGGCGGAGTTTGCATCAGAAATTCACGATTTGTACTCGGTCAGACTCCTGCGCAGTAAAGAATAGAATAGTCCAGGGATAGACAGGAGGGCATTCGCCACAGGAGAAAGGCTGCCAGATGTTTCTGTGATCAGGCCCTCAGTGTCCCAGTTCTGGACATTCACAACAGTCCAGGGAATTCTGGGAGCTGTAGTCCAGGTTCATCTCACTGCAACCATTTGGACTGAGGCTCAAGGTACTACTGATTTGCAGAAGGAAAAACGCATATGGGATACTTATTTTGTTTAATTTTGTATACGTTTTATCAAAACACTTCTCATCTAGGTCACTGTAGAGGGCTTGAGCAAACAAGCATTTGCAATGCAATAGGTCTTGCATTTTCGAAACTTTGACCTATTGGTATTATAAATGAAAATGCCTTTTATTATTGCAGGTTTTTTTAAACACATAAATAAAAGGCATTGTCATTTACAAAGCAAATAGCTAAAAATCTCGCAAATGCGAGACCTATTGCATTGCAAATGCTTGTTTCCTTTTTTGATGGCTTGGGATTGAACATTGTCTCCGGCCTGAGCTCTGCTGAACAGTCTCAGCACTGCATGCTCTGTGTGAAAAGGACGTGTTCTTCACTTTCACTGCAACCACCTACTGTTTCAGGCTTCCGTTCATAGGCACTCAGAGTACCTGGCTGGCGCTGAAGATGCTCTGACTCATAACTGACATATTGTAAGTTTAAAGTGCATAAAGTCAGGTTTTTTACAGATATACTCCTTTATGAGACTATGAAGCAGAATATGTTACTTCCCTACTTCTGGAATGCATATCTGTGATATAATTATTAAAAAACATGGACTATGAACTTGCAGTAATGTGGTTCATCTTGACTTTATATCACTAAAAACCTACATTTCTATCTTTTTGACAGTGACAGACTTCATAGTATATGTGCAAGTGTGGTCATGCCGTGAAAGTCACACATTTTCAAAGAGATTTTCAATCCAAGCGTTGGTTTTGGAGATATGACCAATTTCATAATTTATATATTTCCAGTCAGGAGAAAATTCAAAACACCAATTTCTTTCCTGGAGACTCATTAAGGGATTAGCCTTCTGGCAGGAGATTAAGGTGAAGGTAGTTAACTAGGCAGGCCAAGACACTCCTGCTATTCCAAAGAACCACAAGAGGGCTTGACTGCTGTGTTGACAGACAAATGTGTAAAGCCAATGATTGACAAATTTACAGCATTATCTGAAAGGGTTTATTGGCAATAGCCTTATAGAAACTACCAGCTGGTTCCTGAAGCTTGTGAAGGAGGCCCTGAAGCTTGTGAGTGAGGTGGAGACCCTAATGTCTAGGGGTGGCAAATTTGAGATCAAAGGGGCTTTCACTGAAAGAGTGCGTCCACCTCAAGTAAGCATATCGAAGTTTTCAACCTATCACAGAGAAATAGCTTTAAACCATAAGGCCTGATTAAGGCGTGAGTTGATCCAGGCTTATAAATAAAAAACCACTAGCTGCTTTAGGCATTTGAAGGTGATATGCATGATCTTGAAGAAAATGCACTGAGAAATTGAAGCGTGCTATACATAGCAGATTGTACAACCTCTATGGATTTATTTATTTTATTTTTATATTTTTGCAGTTTTATATAGCGCGTACTCGACCCGAAGGTATCAGAGCACTTTACATGAGCACCAGTTGCATTACAGACAGACACATTCATTTTTAGGCATGGGGAGATTAAGTGATTTGCCCAGAATCACAGGACGTTTGAGACTCCCACCAGACTCGAACCTGGTTCCCCAGCTTTAAAGTTGGCTGCTCTAGCCCTTAACCCAAATCCTCTCCCCAATGGATGCATTACCCCTATAGCTCAATCCTGTTATGGCATGGACAGCCACATTCTGTGCCCTTTGGAACTAGCAAATCAGTCATTAAAAAGCATTGCACTAATCCAACCAAGATGTGACTGCTGCACTAAAATGTGAGTCATTGTTGACTAGGACAAGATATGTTTAAACTACAGTTTATGAGATGATGCTGAAATTGGTGATTCGTTGATGTACTTTCTTTTATACATAATGCACGACATTTTGTATTTTACTGTGTGCTTTTATGATTTTCCCAAATCGAATAAAGCTTTTATGACTGACTGCTGCGCCCATCACTATTGCCTGTTTTTTTCACAGAGAATGGGAAGTGTAGGTAAAAGATTGATAAGCTGATAAAAGCAATTCTTGATCGCTGCATTAGCCTGTGGTCCTGACAGTTCTTCGGCATAAACTTTCTGAAGTTCTTGACTTAATCCACGACCTGCAGGTATAAGTCATTGATGTTGGTAGGTTTAAGGAAGAGGATGGGGGCAGCTGTAGCTGAGGAATAATGAGATCATTTTTGCACTGAATGGATAGGTTGGTGAATCATGGAGGAAAAAGTGCAATGCTGTCTATAGAAATGTGCCTCTGGGGAAATTTAACTAAATTTTGAAAGGGTGTACAGCTCACCAATGAGCATGTTAATTGGTCATGACTAGTGCTCTACGGATTTTAGTTTTGTTTGACAAAAACGTTATTAAGCATGTCACACAGCGTTGTAGTCGGGTGGTATTCAAGGAGCTGTGAGCGCTATCCAATTATTATTATTATTATTTTCCATTTATAGAGCGCATGGCTACCCAACGGGTTTTCCGGCGCTAAGCATAGGTAGAGATGTCGCTTGGCCAGAAGTGAGAAAAAAATTAAAATAAGCAAGTTTTAAGGTGCTTGCGAAATAGCAGCAGAGAGGTACAGTGTCTTAATAATTGCGGTAGGGCATTCTAAATTTTAGGATCTAGGTATGTGAAGGAGCACCCTCCTGTGCATGCCAAGTGAATTCTGGGCACGCATCATAAAGCCTGATTCTCGGATCTCGGTCTCCGGCTGAACTGATAGGGAAAGACCAGGCCCAGTGCTGAGGCAACCAGCTTAAAGAGTGCTGATAGAGGGCTAGTTAGCCTTACCAATTTCCAGAGACCCAAGGGGATTTTTTGTGGTAAAAATCCCTTTTTATATTTTTTTAACAGGGCCTTGTATTCCTCTCTAAATATTTGGATAATCTTTGTCTGCCTGTTAGCCGCCATTCTGCTGGGTTTCTCCTGGATCTTGTAGTAAGTCTTTTCACCTTTGTATCATAGCATCCCTCATAAGTGGTGATACACACCGTAGTCATTAAATCATATTTTTCATTTATTTTATAATATTGATTGAGTCGTGGCACTTTGGGTTGATCATGCCATTTAAAAACAATTGCATCAACAATGAATAGATTTATTCTATTTCCTAGGGTGCTACTGTCACTTTTTTCTTTTGTCCTGGTGAAGGCTCCATCTAAATTGATTGTTGAGAAGGGTCAAAATGTCGATGGCACTATTGTTTCGGCCTGTGATGAATACAGAATGCACATCCATCACTATCGTGTAGTTCCTATAAATCTATATAGGATCTGCGCGTTTAGACAACATAAACTGTGGGACTGGTGTCCAGACTGATTCCAGACACCCCCTCCGGATATGTTCGCCTGTATACCAGCTAGCTCACAGTGCCACTATGAACTCCTCTTACCAAGGAGGAAATAGTTTCGGGCAACTATCGAACATGACAACCCTGTCCCCTCAGGGATCGTGGAAACAGTACAGTACTTTTCGCTCAGTCACTCGTGCTCACTTTTTCTCAGAGAGATACACAGAATAAACGATGTGGACGTTTTCAATAAGCATTTATTGAGCCAGCGTCATTCTAGTGTAAAATATGTGTGCTGCAATAACCATAATACAGAAACAGATGTAAATGGTTATAGGCACCAAGAGAGTAAATGGATGGTAGATTTCTATCATAGTGCTAAAACAACAGATATATGCAGGTAGATTAATACATGACAGTAAAAATGCATACTCCTACGATGCTAACCCTAACAAGATGTACCTATATGTCTCTAGCATGTATGTAGGTGTAGGGCCAAGAATCCCCCTAGGATAAAACCAACCCCATTACCTGACCCTGTCTTGGTCTTGAGATGGACACCCCACAAGGGATGTCAGACCACTGCGTGCTGGAGTATCTGCATACAGGAGCCTCAGCGTCTCGTGTCAGCATGGAAGTCTTTCTCCTCTCCTGCCCCAGCAAAGATATGGTGCTTATATACCCAAAAGGTACCCTCAGGGGTTCTACCTTGCTGTGTCATGTCGGCCGAGGATGACCCTTATACATAGTTATAATGCAGAAGATGCAGAAGATGGTAGTCCTGCTGTGATTCTCAGAATCCTCATGCATAATAAGTGAGGCTTGTTTTCGGAGAAAACCACATGACATTTATGCAGGACCTAACTAGGTAAAAGGTCAGCACAAACCTGTCATGTAGTACAATGGCACAGTAAATGTAGGTGAAAGGTTAGGTGACAACCCAGGCCTATATTGGGGTACATTACAAATCATACCAGCACTAAGAGAGATAATGACCTTGTCCGTGTGAAAGCCTATTGCATACAGCCAGAACATAGCAGACCTTTTAAACTTTCCCTATGTTTGTTTTTAAGTTTACTATTCTGTTTTTCATCATTTACTTGAACCGTGCCTTTTTCATTTGAAGCACCTACAACACGGATGTACACATAAAGTGCATTGCTGTGAAACTTTAACATATTCACTTCCTTGTTTCTGTATATGTGTTGACTTTGTTTTTTGCAAATTGTGTATCGTTGTTTCTCCCATGTATTAGTTTAAGGGGTGCACCTTCTAGCTCTCTTAAGTAACGATTGCTTTTTGTAACGTGTTTCCGAAGGAACTACTGTATACTACATTTTCTCTATTGTGACACTTCCACCTGCCAGTGGGAATTATTTTTAAAATATTTTTATTGTTTTATTCAAACAGAAAAGTCATAAACATATCGGCATCAGAAGCCAGTGGTGAGTCTTAATGAAACTTTATTGTTTATTTCCAGTCAGTCATATGTGCTGTTAAATTTGCCCACATCTCACCGCTTATCAGCATCAGCTGTTCTCTCCTTTGGACTCAGTGCACCACCTCACAGCAGAGGACCACACTCTAAAAGATACTCTAAAGCATGTTTGAAAGAGGTCACAATACTTGGACACACAGACACTGCTCCCCGGGAGGGATATGAACTGCACAGGATCGTCTTACATGGAGCCAATTTGTCATTCTACTCTCATTCGAAGGCTGCTTGATTTACACCTTTTTACACCTGCTTACTAATTTTATGGTTTGAATGTGTTTTTTTATACCTGCTTTCCAAGTTTATTCGGTGGGTGCGTAAAGTAATACAATATTTTTCTTTGCAGGTGCGATGATTGTTGTTTTTCTCTGCTTTGTCGGCTAAACTTATGTGACATTAGGCTCAAGAGACTTGGTGTTCTGTAAAGATGCCACTCAAGTTTGTTCACCTCTGCTTTCGGAAAATGTTCAGTCATGAGGAGGTGAGATGGGATGACCCCACACATAGTCACAACTTTGGGTAGTGTTCCTTCCAGATTCCCCAGGATAAAACCTTCCTATCTTATAACTCATGTCAATTCACAAATTCAGGTTCCCAAACTTCCTCTGAGCTTGTCGTTGAGAGGCACAGAGTCTGACTTCTGTTACATGAAGGTTTCCATCATGAAGTGCAAACTGCTGCATTCAAAATACCTCAATGTTCCATGTCACCGAGACAATTAAAAAGAGCAGTTCACACTCGTGTAATTTCATACCCTTGGCCAGACTGGTCTTGCCCAAACAAAAAAGTGAGTATATGATACCTAAACCTGCACAGTCTACCCTAGGAAGCTAGGATTACATTTAAAATCTTCTGTCTCGCACATAAGGTCACCCGTAGGAAAATACTGCTGTATATGGCTCCCCATTTGACTCTCTCAGAGGGCCTACGATGTTGGAGAAGCATGAGCTCTCTCCTGTTTGGAACACATGCATTTAAAAACTCAAGCCGTGAAGAAATACTTTTAAGTTCTGGTTTGACAGCATACCTGTTTGCAGGACCTATTGTTACCAATTCTTTAAAACATACATTCAAATATCTTTGAAGGGAGCCTCTTAAAATATAAAAACAAAATATTCAAAGATGGCTGCTATGGATGCACGCACGTTTATCTTAGGGAAAAAGCAAGCAGTTGCGAAATCATGAGTTTCATGGGAGAGTCCTATTGGCTTTGCCAATGCTTGTTTTCGACAGTGACCTGAATATGAAGTGAGATATATCACTTTTGTTTGTTGAGAAAATGAAAATCACTTTCTGGTACTGTTGACTTTAAAGCAAGTCACATCAGCATATAAGTAGATCTTTATAATCTAGTTTCCTGTAGCCAGAAATCCATCAAATGTCTTCACTCTGTCATCACCAAGGAGATACTGAACCCACCATTCACAATAATATGGTAAATTGGCTTTTACCTGAAGATGCATGAAACCGCGGTAAAGCATCACAGCCCTTCCTATAAAGATAAGAGGAAGGTATAACTATGCCAAACACATAGAGCAGAAGAAGATCTGCATTTGGCAGCTATGAAGAGTTTGCGTAATGGTGATGAATACGCTGAGGAATATCTGATGAAGACACCTTCTTCCTATCCCCAGATATGGGTAAATGCTAGTATGTCACAAAAACCAACACACCCAGAAGGTGATTATGCTTTTATTTCTGTGCTGGGTTAAGAACAACTGAATAACTGGATGTGCACATAGTGCTACCTTTCCCCTCAAGGCGCAGGACTAAGTATGTTATTCGGAAAACCATCTTTTGGAGCAAGAGCATACTGTCATGCATGAAGACATTAAGGTGTTCATATGTAGGGGAGGGCATTGTTTGCTGAAATTCATCCACAGAGGGACCAAGCTGGGTTCAGAAGCGTTTGACAGAAATATCTTTCGAAATAGGTGAATCTATTGTACGTTTGTAGGTCTGGAGCCAGGGGGCGTAGCTACCACTGGGGAAGCAGGTGCAGTAGCACGGGGCCCAAGCCCTGAGGGGCCCAAGGAACCCTGACAATGTGTATTTTACTACCACAGCAGCAGTTTAAGGGGCTATTTTCCTTGCTTGAACTAGGACCCATGGCGTCTTTGCTACGCTACTGTTTGGAACATGTCTATCCAGAAGTATTAGGAATTTAAAGTTATCAGGGTCTGGTTTCCCATCGTTTAAACGTCCGAAGGAAGGCCTTTGCAGATCAAGGAGCAATGATTCAGAGAACGCTGATGGTAGCAGTCAGAGGTGAGTGGTGGTAGCATGCGTATGTGTTGTTTCAAAGACAAGTTGGGCGGCCCTTGATGAGGACGTCTGGATCAAAGTGAAGTGATGCAAGGATGAAACAGCACAGGTGCATGCACATGATAATCAGGGTCAGACTGGCCTATAGGGTATTCAGGCAGGTTATTCAGGTTATCGTGCTGGCTGGTTTTTTCGCTGTTTGTGGGCCTTTTTTATGATTTGCTGGGCAGGTTTTTACTCTTCATTTCCCTGACTTTAAAACAAACATTGTCTGGAGCATGCTCAAATCCATGCATCTTCCATGCCTTGCAAAAATGCATACAGTGTGTCTTTACAAGTTCAGAATTGCACAGACTTGCAAATGTGCGCTACTTTTTTAGCTTTCTAATTCACTAGTAGGCCACTTTTATTTTGGTGCCTGGGCCTATTTTCTGTCCCAGATGGTAATACATCTTCATATAGTCACTTTTACAGCCCAGTCAAATGGAAAAGCATCCTCTGGGGCCTCCATTATAGAACAGGCATCAGAGAAGACATAGGCTCTAGTTCAAGGATGTTTTGGGGGGGGGGGACATTAAAGAGGCATAACCTGACATTAGCTGGGACATGCCTAAGGGAAGTTCTTGGTCCACCTTTTCACCCTTCCATTCATCATACTCAGACTGACATCCCCGACCAGTACTCAGAAGGATATGATGTAACACATCCCCTTCCCTGCACCCGTCTAGTTCGAAAGTACCTGCAGCTCACCAGCGGAGTAGCATTAAGAACTTTCTACTAGAAAAAGTACTGCCCGTCCCACCCGCATGTAGACTGAGTAGCTACAATGGACGTAGGGGTTTGATTTAGGTGTACCTTCGGCATGACAGTGGTGCAGCTATGGAGACACATAATGCACCTTTAAAGGTTCTGTCAATATTAGTATCTTCCTCATTTCATCAAGGTACCTGTTACTATTGGAAAGTTCAAAGACTTCTCAATCCAAGATGGTGGAAGAGTACTTCAAGTGGGGAATAGACAGTAGTTAAGTAGCACAACTGAGAGCACCTTGCCTGGCAACCATGTGCTTCTGTTGTTTCTTGACTCTCGTTCCAGTTTGCACCTCGCATTTACTACCTCTATACCTTTGTAGTTTGATTGCTGTCCTCGTTTTCCCTCAGACAATATCCTGTTTAACCTGTGCACCTCATAGTTCATTTCCACTACAAACCAATATGTTGGGTCCCCTGCTTCTATCTCCTCCTTTCATCTGAGTTTACTCACGATGTGGGTGACGCCTTACACTTACATTGGTGAGTACTATCAATTAACTTGGCACATATCATGAGTACTGCTTTTGCAATTGATGTGCACACGTAACAATATACTGTGTATCTCCTTAGGTGGTGGACATCTATAGAGCAAGGGTAGGAGTCCTAAGACGTTTGAGGTTCTAATGTTCTCCCTTCCCTTGTCCTTCTTCTCTGCTGCCCCAGAGTCTTGCACGTAGTGCTTCTTCTATTAAGTTTATTTATTTATTTTGAAAGTTTTCTATAGCGCAAACATGACCACCGGGGGTATCAGAGCGCTTTACAATTTATACATCCAGAGGAAAACCGATACATGCAAGTTCTTGTAGTCAGATTCACAGGGAAGCAAGGGGGTCAGCATCAGCATCCATACCATGGAATCCTGACAATTGGCCCCTGACTCCATGGGAATCGGCTGTCTCTACCTCATATTCTGGGGTTTCATCTACAATTACTGGGAGTGGAGGAATTGCATTCCTAGTTTTCAGCTTCTTGGCTCTAAAACATGTAGTACCAGATGTATTTTCCAATAAACAAGAGGGCAAGTTCACCCCCAAGGGACCGACCCTTTATGCCACCTCAAAGGGACCCAAAAATCAGGGACTAAACTTGGAGTGGGGGCAAGGAATTATCAAATTTAATTTTGAGAGGATAATCAGACTTTTTCTTGGTACTATGGCGCAAGTAGGCGATGTCTAGGTTCCTCTGTCTATTATAATCACCTCATGATGCTCTTTAAGAAAAGCCCTGGCTAGTTCAGATGCAGAGGGCAACTTGGGAATGGAATAAAATGGCCCAATTTAGTAAAATAATCCACTGTAATCATGATTGTAGTGAATCTTCGTGACCTGTGGAGTTCTGCTATGAATGAAGTCCATTGTTACTCTAGTCCATGGTTGATTTTGGATGGCTACTTGTTGAAGTAAGTCTTCAGGTTCAGCATGTTGGGATTTTACTTGAGCACAAATGCCACAAAGATAGAGATAATCCTTAATAGACTGTTGTAGTCGTAGCCAGCAGAAATGGTGTGTGATTAAAACTTGAACCTTTCAGAGTCATGTATGTTCTGCCACAGGATTATCATGACACATTTTTAAAAGAAGTTCTTGTGTTGTTGCATCTGTGAGATATATTAGTTTATTGTGATATGGAAGACCCACAGTCTCTCTCTATTATCTCGTTTCTCTTGCAACCATTTCAACTGTTCAGCTGTTGTTTCTGCACCATGGAAAAGAAATCATGTTCTTAGTTGAAGTTGAAAGCTTGAATCGTTAAGAAAGAAATGGAACTGGGTAAGGTAATGTCTTCTTCTCTGGTGTGAGACAAGGCGACAGCTGTTAAATGTACATTCCCTGTAAATGTGCTCGGATAATTATAGATGAAGGGACGTATCTGTGGTTCATGCAATTCCTGGGCTTAAGATAAGCTAAGTTTTTCCCAGTGGTGCTGCCTTTACCGAGGGTGGTGGGGCGGGAGGGTGCAGGGGGATGCAAATAAATAAATAAATAATACACTTACCATGAGGCGCGACGCAACGTCCTCCTCCCCCGGTCGTCTCTCTTCCATGGGAACCAGCCATCTCCCCTAACCAATCCAAGCGCTGTTTTCACCAGCATGAGAGCACTGCCAGGATTGGTTGGAGCGGTCTCACTCAGCACTCTCAAGGGCACTGGAGGCCTGCACTTTCTCTAACCCAGCTGTCTAAGACAGCTGGGTTAGAGAAGTTTAAAATGAGCATGTCTGGCTGGCCTTCGCAAGATGGCCGGCCAAAGAGACATGCGCATTTTAAAGCACACATCTCCCCGCTGCCACTTGGATGCACTGGCCCCACCCAGTCCTGTCACTCAGTTGAGGACAGGTCAGTTGCTGAAAAATAAAATGGTAATAAATAAACTTTATAACCATTTTATTTTTCAGCTCTGGCCTGTGGAGCAACGCTCCTCCGCTCAACGGACGAGCCGCCCTTGGTTTTTCCGGTTGGTCCAAACTAAAACAGATTTGACAACCCCCTCTAAATGAGTCCTCCAATTGTTAAAAGCTTCTCGGATAGCTAACAGTTCTCAGTCATAAATACTGGGGCAGATTTATCATAGTGTTGCATTTCCCTTGTGTCACACAAAGTAATGCAAGGGCAACGCAACACTAAGGTCAGATTTACTAGGCAACGCAAGGCGAAGCTTGGTAAATCTGAATTAATGCAAGGCAGCGCAAGTCGCTGCCTTTTGTTTCTCTGTCGTGGGAACGCCTTCCATGGGTGGAGCATGGGTGTTCCCACACATCCACCCATGGATTTTGGCACAATGGTAGATTTACCATGAGTTGTAGACCTGGGAATGCATCCTAATGCTTTGCCTTTCCAGGGGAGGAGCATTCTGCAGCACACATAAAGAGAGGAAAGAAGATAATGCCTCAAAGTATTGTTTTTATGCAGAAAATGCCACTTCCTGCACAAAAACAATCCTGCCTACAAAACAGGCACTCTTGAGCCATGGCGCAAGGGTGCCTGCATTGGCACAAGGCAGCACATTGTGCACCAGTGCAAGGAGAACACAGGAATGTGCCATATAATGTTAAATATGGTGCATTCCTGCCCTCTCCCTTTCACACAGTGCAGCAAGACATCTTGCTGTGTTGTGCTGCGTGAAATCTTAATATAACTAGGCCACTGTATATTTTTGGGCACGATTCAGGATGCATGGCATAGAAGCCATATGATGTAATTCTTGAGATACCGGATGTCTCAAAAATAGAATGGCGGGGCGTGGCCAAGCAAGATGGCTGAACGGACGTGAGCCGTTTCAGCTCCGGACCCCCTTGGCTGCTGATACCCTTTTTCTATCGCTGAAGGAGAGGCAGATTCTGCATGAAGATAGCGGAAACCTACCAGCGTTGAATAGGTGCGCTACGGCCGGTTTCGGGGTTGGCGACCAGCGCTGGAGGCCGATGCTTGCAGGGAGACAGGCGCGACCAGGCAGGCCCCTTCAGATGGCGTGCTAGAGGAGTAACGGTCGCGGTGGACGTGGACCTGTGGCGACCCGTCTGTGCTGAGAGCTACCAGAGTACACCTTTGTCGGTGGCGAGCCCCGCCTGACATCGGCTCCTGGTGAAGGGACGACGCATATCCCTTCGGCTCTCCGCGACCGGCCAGACGCGGGAAGACGCAGCCCGCGGGACAGCGGGGCTGAGGCCAGACATCGCGCCCGAGATCGGGGATAGAATCACTGATGCAATTTGTCAACGCCTGCCACTGGGAATGACGGCGGACACCTCAAGACGCTGCACAACGGGTCAGTCACCCCTTTTCCTCCTTTCATGCCACAGTTAAGGTGCCCAGAAGGAATCTCTGGTGATCAGGCATGCCTGACCCTAAGATGGCGCCGACAATGTGACCCGGCTTGAGACAGGGCCCAGTTTCCTTAACGGGATCTACAAGGGGGCTGAAGAACTCTGTGCAATCTCCTCCCCTGCTACCCCTTCTGCTGCCCACAACGTAAAGCGACACCTGCTACTGCTCGCAGGCTCTTCCCCACTGCTGCCTGACCTCAAGAGTGCTGGGGGAGCTTAACCACCAATGTCAGGACCTGTTAAGCGTCCGGAGGCATTGAGCACTCGGGCCTGAACGACAGCGACGACCCGCGGAGGGGCCCTTGCGGCCGGCGCCAGCCCCACGCTTTGCACTGCCCCTATGCCACCCAAGAAGACGACAAATAAGGTCTCCCATTATTTCGCGACGGCAGACAAGTCTTCCCCCACGGCAGACCCGAAGCAGGCGCAGAAGATGGCCCTCACCAGGGAGGATCTGCTCGCCTCCCTCCGGGACTTCAAAACTGAGCTCTGTCAGGAAATAAAACAAGACCTGCGCACCTCGATGGATCAACTTAAGGCTGACCTGACGGAGAAAATGGCGACGCTGCGCCACGATGTAGACGCGGTAGGCTCCAGGGTGCTAGAGGTGGAGGAGCAGGTGCAGACCCTTGACCTGCGTTCCAACAAATTACAAGAAACACAACAAAACCTTCAGTCGCAGCTACACCAAGTGATCCTGAAGACGGAAGACCTGGAAAACAGGGCCCGGAGGGAGAACATTCGCATTCGAGACCTGGAAGAAGGCACGGAGGGACCGGACCTCGAGGCATTTGTGACCGGTCTTTTCTCAGGAATCTTAGCACCCCGCCAACTAAAGGTGAAGATAGATCGTGTCCACAGAGTGGGGCCCATGCTGACGGGGGAACGACGCAGGACACGTGATGTTCTGGTAAAACTGCACTTTTTCAAAACAAAAGAAGCCATCCTCAGTGCGGCGAGGAAGAAAGACGAACCTTCCTTTCAGGGCTACAAATGCACGCTTTTCCAGGACTTGGCACCCTCAACTCTGGCACGCAGGCAGTCGCTTCGCCCGGTCACCACTAAATTACGTGAAGAAGGGATTCGATACCGCTGGACATTCCCTTTCGGTCTCGCTTTTGAATATAAAAACAAGCCGCATCACGTCACTGATCTTCGAGACGGCCTCCGACTTTTGGGCCTGCCAGACCCTGAGAACGACGAGAACACAAGGCCCGTGCATGACCTGAGCCAACATCGGAGAGAGACTCGGTCCTGGCAAACGGTCACGAAGAACAAGCAGCAAGTTAAATGACTATCTCCAGTTTAGGATCAACGGATGTTGGCCTGGGGCGCCAGGAAACATATCAGAGGAATCACAGAGCTGCTCCTCTGAAGGTCGCAAGCCGGTAGTAGCAGACGAGATCCAGTTTAACTTGGAAACGCTGGTTATTACAGCATGATTGTCTTCAACCTCTACTGAAACTGTTGACTGTTCTCTTCGTTCTTATTGCATGGTAGCCAGGGGGTGCGGTGGGGTGCGGAGGTAGCACACTCACACACCCAGGTGGGGTTGATATAGCTCACGAGAGAGTCAGTGTTGTGGGTCTGGTAGTATTGGAACGAGGCGCTACAGCGTATACATGTTGTTCCAAGAGGGAGCGTTGTGGGAGGGGGGAGAGGGCTCGAACCGCTTAAATGATCTCCATAGCGTCATGGAACGTTAAGGGTTTAAATTCGCCTAAAAAACGTCAAAAAATGTGGAAATACCTCAATGATTGCCAGTTTGACGTGGTGGCCCTCCAAGAAACACACCTTAAGAAATTTGAAGAAGCGAGGCTCCGCCACAAAACTTACCCGTTGGTATATAGCTCCTCAGCGGGCACCAAGCATAATGGAGTGGCCTTGCTGTTTCGCAACACAGCTAGATTCCAACCTGAGGCTCTTAAAACTGATCGGGAGGGCAGAGTTTTGTTGGTGAAGGGGAGACTCAGGGGTACGCTATGCACATTTGTTTCCCTTTATGCACCCAACTCGGGACAGGCGACATTCCTATCTACCACTCTCAACATGGTTGGTGCCTTCGCAGAGGGACCGGTCATTCTCCTAGGGGACTTTAACTTGGCCTGGCAGGCAGCGTTAGACAGCTCACACGCACACCGGGCTACCCCCAATGGTTTCTCTAAAGGGGTCAAACAGAAAGTGTCCCTGTTGGGTCTCAGTGACACCTGGCGAACACTATATCCCACTGACAAAGATTTTACCTACTACTCTCATGTCCACCAGTCCTACTCCAGGATAGATTACATCTTTATCAGTCAAGCACTGGTGGGCTCACTGCAGGCGGCTCAGATCCTACCTCTTTCAATATTGGACCATAGCCTTATAACTGCCAGTCTAGTTTGGGATGGGAACAGGCCGGGCACGGCACGCTGGTACTTCCCGGGCTCGCTCCTTCGGGACAAAACCCTCAACGCCGAACTGAGAACCTCCATTAACGAGTACTTCGTGCTTAACACCTCACATGCTACTACACCACAGAACAATTGGGATGCTTTTAAGGCAGTGGTGCGGGGCAAATGCATACAACTCAACGCGACGTTGAACAAACAGAGAGCGAAAGAACGCGTAGCGCTTGAAGGGGAATTAGAGGTAGTGGAAAAAGCTCACAAAGCCGCCCCCACATGGGTGCTCCAGCGGCAGCTCACTGCGCTGAGGGGCAAACTACGTGCTATCTATAATAATAGAGCGGAGTTTGCTCTACTGAAATTGAGGCGCTCAGCATATGCTCAAGGGGATAAAGTGGGGAGTCACCTAGCGCGACAACTCCGTGAGAAGAGGGAACGCCGAATTTATCGGGGGTATCTTGACGGGGATGGCCATGTGACACATGCAGATGACCGCAGCTAACGCCTTTGGCAAATTCTATGGGGAACTCTACACTGGCACCCCACCAGACATAGCCTTGCAACAGCAATATTTAGATTCAGTAGAACTTCCACAGCTCTCCCCAGCGACCGCGGAACCCCTAGAGGGCCCCATTACCGCGGAGGAGGTCAGACAGGTTATTGCCAAACTTATGCTTCACAAAGCCCCGGGTCCCGACGGACTCACAGCACAATTTTACAAAAGTTTCGCGTCTGAACTTGTCCCACACCTCGTTGAACTTTTTAATGCAATTGCGACCGATGCCAGGGTCTCGGACACCATGGCCGAAGCGGTGATATCGGTCATTCCCAAACCAGGGAAGGACCCTCAGAAATGTGCCTCATATAGGCCCATAGCACTTCTTAACCTTGACGCGAAGTTGTACTCAGCGATCCTGGCAGCCCGGCTGAATGACCTGATGCCCACACTTATCCACCCTGATCAATCCGGCTTTATAACAGGGCGTCAAACACACGATAATATCCGTCGTACTGTCCATCTAATTGAGAAAGTCTCTAAATTTAAAACCCGGCTATATTAGTGGGCCTCGACGCCGAAAAGGCCTTTGACAGGGTGGATTGGTCATTCCTCTTCCTGACCATGCGGAAATTTGGCTTCGGAGATAGGTTCCTCCATATGGTGCGGGCGAACTACCACCTCCCACGGTCGCGAGTTCTGGTCAATGGGTACACGTCCCTCCCATTTGCCCTTAGTAGAGGCACGAGACAGGGCTGTCCGCTTTCCCCCCTTTTATTTGCCCTCAGTATTGAACCCCTGGCCGAGAGATTCCGAGCTAATGAGGAGATCCAGGGAATCCGCTTTGGAGGCGCAGACCATAAAGCGTCTCTTTTCGCGGATGATATTCTGCTTACTCTCCGGGAACCTGCCTCCTCCCTTCAGGCAGTGCAGGAGGAGTTGACCCGTTTCGAACTAGTGGCAGGTTTTAAAGTCAACCTAACCAAATCTTCCATACTCAACCTCACGCTCACGGACACCGCAGCAATGAGACTGCGGCACCAAACACCCCTACAATGGGCGACACACTCCCTCCTCTACTTGGGTGTTTATCTCATGCCTAAAATTGGGGACCTATACAAAGCCAACTACCCTGCGCTAGTGTTACAGACGCAACAAGATTTCAAGAGATGGAAACCTCTCTATGTCTCTTGGCTTGGGCGAATCAATGCCGTCAAAATGACGGTCCTACCGAAATTCCTGAATTTATTTCAAGCTCTCCCCATCGAGCTTCCCCGGGATTTGCTGTCCCGCCTACGTTCACTGACCACTAATTTCATTTGGCAAGGAGGGCGGGCCCGCCTGCCTTTTCACGTGCTGAGGCGACCAAAGAAAGAGGGAGGAGTGGCGCTCCTAGACTTCACCTTATACTATCAAGCGGCACAAATGCGTGTAGTAATGGAATGGACAGCACAGGAATCCGAAAAACACTGGCTCCATATGGACCGGGCCATTGTAGGCCGCTCTATTTGGGATGTCCTATGGAAGCCTAAGAAAGACAGGCCAGCAAACGCATATCTGAGCACCCCCACACGCACCACCCTCACGGTCTGGGATCACGTTACAAGAAGACAGGGTTGGACCACTTTCTCCTCCCCGTACACCCCTATCCACTTTAACCCGGCCTTCCCGCCGGCCTTACACGAAGGGCCATTTGACTGTTCGAATGAGGGCGGGTGCCTAAAGCTTTCGGACCTCTTCCACAACTTTGACATTCTGACGTTTGAAAGCTGCAAACGTGATTTCCTAATCCCACACAGCGAACACTACCACTATCTCCAGCTGAAGCACTGGGCCATGCAACCACATGTACGGGAGGCGGCAACTAGGGATCTGACAGCCGTGGAGCGTTTGGTCTTAAAGGCAGGCAACATGAAAGGGGTCATTTCTTCTCTCTACACTCTATTAGTGAATACCATACGAGCTCCCCGAGCACGTTACATGCATTTTTGGGAACAGGTGCTAGGTCGGGACATCACAGGAGAGGAGTGGAAACAGGTTTGGGGGGACATTACTAGTCAGAACCACTCGGTCGCACTGAGGGAGGCTCACTATAAGACGCTTCTAGATTGGTATCTCTACCCCACTAAGCTTAAGCGGATTTTTCCTGATACCTCAGATCTCTACTGGCGGGGCTGTGGTATACAGGGAAACTTTCGCCATATTTGGTGGGACTGTCCAAGCATTCGTCCATTTTGGGAAGAAATCCTTTCACATATTAAAGAAATGCTGGAGTACCCCATTCCGACGACCATAGAGGGGGCACTATTGGGTATCAGAGACCCCGCGCTGGAACACCAAACGAGAGCCGATAAGGAAATCATGTGGGCTGGGCTGGGAGCGGCTAAACCCACCATAGCGGCCGCTTGGAAAAAGAAAGATGCTCCCGCCATTTCGCTGTGGCACTCCCGTCTGTGGAGAATACTCTCCATGGAGCGCCTGGCTGACATCTTTCGAGATGCTTATAAGAATTTCGAATATAAATGGGGCCCATTGGTCACTTACCTGTCCCGAGGCTTACCATCAGCGGTTTGCCCACCCTCCATAAGGGCTATGCACCTCTTCCAATTCTAATCCTCACCAAGGGAACCAGGCAGACATCTTTATTCTCCAAGGGCAGGTCAAGTCCAATCTTCATTCGGCCGCCCACTCACAACACGTCCATATCACTTAAATCCTCACTATGCAAAAACACCACCACCGGGGCAGGAGGGGAGGGAGGGGATAAGGGAGGGGTAGGGGAGGGATGTTCCTGGGTTTATGGTTCTTTGTTCTCACGTAAGGGCACACCCTTGCGAAATGTGGACCTAAACTGAGCATCTTGTCAGCCGTATATGGGAGGCATGTAAAGACCCAGTGATTTGAGCAACAGGACTGCAATTAGCTGATTCTCTCGCCTCAGGGGTTTGCAGGCTATATTATCCCATTGTTGTTGTATTTGACTATGATGCTGAATAACAATAAAAGAATTTTGACAAAAAATAGAATGGCTCCAATTACATATGAGGATGTATCTGTTTGGACAACAAATGGGAGGGTGTGATTTAGAAGTTGTAGAATAGGTTTAAAGGTAAATGTTTTTCGAAGGTCTTTTCTTGATCTGCGCCTCCAAACAAATGGAATGTTCTTCTTTGTTAGTTGTCTATTTGGTAGGATGGTGTAAGAGAAATTTTTAATAAACTGCTGGAGAAGCCCAAAATTCTTTGCATTTCATTTATATCATTTGGAGAGGGTCATTCTTCCATGGCTGAAACTTTCTTTGTATCCATGTGAATTCTTTATTAAGGGAAGTGGAAGTCAAATAAAGTCACCTCCGATTTTTCAAACAGCCATTTTTTAACGTTTCCACATAAGGAATAAGTTCCTAACCGCTGAGGGACTTCTCTCAGATGTTTTCTATATGCATCCAAAGCCTTGGAAAAACCAGAATGCCATCTAGATATAATACAACATAGGTATCCAAAAGATAACTGAAGACATCATTGACAAAGTGTTGGATTTTTGCTGGAGTACTGCAGAGCCAAAAGGGCATCACCAGATTTGTGTACTGCTCATCCCACCTATTAAATGCAGTCTTCCACTCGTTTCCCCCTATTATCTGGCTAGATTGGCTGCTCCTTATAAGTCTAGTTTGCTAAATACCCTGGCTCCTTTCAATGGTTTCAATAATACGCAATAATACAGAAATAAGGGGCAGAAGGGGGCAGTTTTGAATGGCAATCTCATTCAGATCAAGTTAAGGGATACATAGTCGATATTCACCTACACATTTCAAAATAAAAAATGGGTGCTCCTGCTGGGGAATGTTTTATCAATTCTTTTTTTCTGCTAAATAGTCCTTAAAAGTGTGATCTCCCTTAGGGATGAGAGAATATATTTGACCCTGAGAGATATTGACTGTCTGGAACTAGATCAATGCTACAGTCATAAGGTCTGTATGGTGGCAATGTATCTGCCCCCTTTTTACTGAACACATCCACAAGCTTTGTGTACTACTTGGGTAACTCTTCAGGAATGGAATCTGAAGTAGTTGCTAAACAGATAAAAGAACGTTTGTACTGGAAGATGTTTCGGGGAAACTAATGCTGTTGACAATAAGGGTCTGTAAAGGATAGTGATTCAGAGGCCCATTTGTTACAGGGAATGTCAACCGAGTTAGCTAGAACGTACGCCCCCACCATGCCCAGTGTTGTCATCAATGATGTCATTTGAGATGTTATCAGTGATGTCATCAATGATGTTATTGAACATGTCATGTGATGCAATCGCTGAGGTCATAAGCAGTTCAGTTCAGTTCAATTCAGTTTACTAGTTAGCTCAGTAAACTATAATTTACATCCTTACACTTATTTTTTATCTTAAAATGTTACATTTTAACTGACATCTTAACCTAACTAATAATGTCACTTTAACCTTTGTTTTTTTCAGTGCATTTCTGATGGGTTTTTTTTAAGCAAAGTAAGATATTATTAACACACCTAACAATAACGTCATTTTAACCTTTGTTTTTTCCTATGAAATTCTAGGGTTTCTTTAATGTAAAGTAAGATCTTATTACCATAGCCACCCCCAGCAGAAGGCCAAAGTTCCACTGCACACGGCATTTGACCATACACAGCGTTGAGTTGGGTGCAGTCTCTGGCCAGAGGCCAGGCCCAGAATCCATCCCCCGTGGGCTGCTAATGCCCCAAAGACACTTGCCCCCCATTTTTTTTTGTAACCCGTTTTCCCATTCCCTCTGGAGTCTCTTGAGGCTCCAGAGGGAGTTCCGTAAGAGGATTGCTGGAACCACAAAAAATTTTTTTTTTTAATTTGGGCCAATAGAGGGTCCCTCTGGGAATCCCCATTCACAATGGCTAAGGGATAACATATTTTTTCAATACATTTTCAGGACAGGGGACAGAGTCCCCAAGTCCTGTAATAGCAGCTGCAACCTTTTTTTTCATATTGCGACCAGACAGTCAGAGGGCTCACTCTGAGAAAGCCCCCTCAGCCAATCAGAAAGCTTGATTTTTTTAATTTCAGCCAAAGGTCTAGATATCTATAAATTTTTAACCATAATTTCTCAAAAACAACTGAATTGATTTACTTAAAATCACAAAAAGCATGCTTTCTGGGTAAAGATCTACCTTTCTCCCAAATTTGGGGTAATTTCATTCAGCTGTTTTGAAATCCCTATAGAAATTGCATGGCAAAATCTTGATTTGGGACACCCCCACCTTTTGCTCCTGCTTGATGTATCACCACGAAACTTTTCAGGAAGGGGCTGAGGTGGATGAACTTTTTTTTCAGAAGGTTTTGAAAGATTCACCAAATGGTGCCGAAGTTATTACCATAAAGAGGAATATTTCCAAGGGTAACTAGATGCTAACTATACAATTATATTTAAGTTATAGTTAGGTCAGCGTTTTCAAAGGAAATGTGTTTTTTGTGTTGCTAATAACTTTGGTCCTATCTGAAGAATCTCCACACAACTTTCCAAAAAGGTGCTTCTTTTAGTTTAGTTTCTGCATGGAAAGTTTCAGGGTGATTCGTCAAGCAGGAGCCAAGAAAAAGGGGCATCCCAAAACACAAAAATCCTATGCTTTTTCCATAAACTTCTTTAAGAAGCTCTACCGCAAAAACTGCTGAATGAAATTACACCACATTTGGCAGGAAGCTAGATCTTGGTCCACAGATTGTGCTGTTTGTGATCTGGTGTGAATCCATTCAGTAGTGTTAAAGAAATTAAGGTTTAAATATATTTGTATATCTGGACAGTTTGGTCCGCGAGAGTTCTTCAAGAGTTTTGTGAGTGCGCCAGTTTATAAATAGAGCGCTCTGATTGGCTCAAGGAGCTTTTTTTCCCTTGGGCCTTCTCACTCCTGTGGGAGTCAGACTCCCGCGGGAGCGACCTCTTTAATTGACTGCCAGCAATATGAGAAAAATTTTGCTGGCAGCCATTTAAGGACTCAGGCACTTAGTCCCCTGTCCTGAATTTAAAAAAATAAAAATAAGGGGGCAGGGTAGGGATACCCTGCCCCTCCCAGACCCCAGAATGCAGCACACATAGAATGAGGAAGTAATGAGGAGAAATAGACATATTTCTCCTCGTTACGACTCACCTGGGAAGGCCCAGCATTTTGACGCATTCCCAGGTTTACTAGTCTTAGTAAATCTTAGAATGCACCAAAAAACATGGATGGATGTGTGGGAACACCCACACTCTACCCATGGAACGCCTTCCAAGTGCAGAGTAAATCATGGCAGCGACTTTAGCTGTGTTGCATTACTCCAGATTTACTAAGCTACACAGACCCACGCAAGGTAACTTTGCATGGCTTAGTAAATCCGAATTAAGGGCTTGCGTTGCCTTGCATCGCCTTACGTGACTCAACGGCGATACAAGCCCTCAGTAAATCTGGGCCTCAGTTCAGGATGTGTGCTATGGAAAGATTTAACTTAGGTTTGGTTAATTAGGCAATGAGGTTGCTCTTAAAGCAACAACATTGGCCATATGTGCAGTGCACATGACAAAGTGACAAATCTTGGCTCCCTAATGGCAGTGTTGTCGCTGCTTACAGGTGAGGAAAAGTTCATGTTTAATAACTATTACTTTTAATAAATGTCTATACAGTAATATAATATGGTACTCTAAAGTGAAACAAAGGAGTTCAAGTATTGCCTGTTTTTTATCTTGATAGAATCGTTATCACGTTTTTAGGCAACGGTTGCTGTATCAGTGTCTGCTCATTCTTTTGATGGTTGGGCTCCTGTCTTAGATCCCTGGGTTCTCTTGTACGGCTCTGGCTCAAATCTCCTCAGTGCTTTAAACTGAAATATAGAAGTGCTGGTACTCACTAATAAGCTGACTCCTTTACCCTGAGAGGCAGTGGCGGCTGGCAGGGAACGGGGATGGAGGGGCGGGGGGGTTTGAAAAAGTATATATTTTAAAAAACACACTGATCTCTTCACGGCCGCTGTCTCTCCTCCCTCATTGCTTCTCTTCCTGGCGAGTCCCAGAAGCAGAAAGCACAAGGCTCCCCTAAGCCACTCACAATGCTGCTGTTAGAAGCGTTGTGATTGGTCTGAGCGCTGCAGTTCGGCGCTCAGACCGGGACTGGGAACACATGCGCGTTCTTCACACAGGCTGTGTATTACAGCCCAGTGGAGAACATGCTAAGAGAGCATGACTGTTGGCACTTATTGTGCACAAACCACTCCTACTCCCAGGCTGTGACCCTAGCCCCGCCCTGCCCTAGCACAGTCCTGTAGCCACAAAAAATAAAATGATAATAACGATGTTATTATCATGTTAGTTTTCCTTTTTCCACTGCTCTGAGTGCAGTGGGGCGACACTCTCCCATTAAATGTATTGCAGCAGTGCTGAGAACTGCAGGCGCTCTCCCTTTCGAACTAAAGCAGAGCAATTACCCAGTACCGAGCAGTACCTGCCCCTTTAAAGCACTGGTGTTCTCCCTACAAATTTTCTGGCTTGCCCACCTCTGATCGAGTGCTTAATTCACTGAGTCTGCACAACTTTTAGTCTTCCGAATGAGAATACATTTGGCAACGAAAGTAAAATCTGATTGAGAGAAAAAGGGGAGGCGGACTCGGATGGAGATCAAAAGAGAGTTGAACAGAGCGCAGAACTAGTCGCTGTCAACTTTCGACCCATGCAGGCAGCACCGCCGCTCTAAGAGGAGAGGCTCGCAGTGCAGGGGGAGTTCACACAGTCCCAGTCGTTCAATGGGAGCGCGGTCACGTTTCCATCGCTTTCATTCGCTGACACCCGTCACTGTCATGTTTTGTTTCTTCCCGCCAAAGCCTTTTTGTTCTCCTTTGTGTTCGGTGTTTTTACACCCTTTCTTTCCTGCAAGAGTAGCAGGTTTGACGCTCGCGCTTTGCGGCTCTCTTCCTCCGCGCGCTCTCTGAAGTGAGCTCGAGGCACTTCTCATTAGTCGCCCTGACATCTTTTATCACTTATCAGAGGCGCGAGCAGGCGCAGTGCAGGCTCCTTTGATCACGGGCAAAGTAGAAAGCGTATTCAAAAGCCTATGAAGATTCTCGAAGTAGAAAGTGGGAAAGACGGCCTGTGCCATGTTTCAAAGAGCTAACACGATTTCGAGTCGCCAGATTTGCTTGTATGTATTAAAGAATTGTTAATGATCCGTAGTTCTGCATCCATCCTTTCTTTGTAGACCGGAAGACTAATTCCTCAGCTAGGAAGAAAAAATAAAGAAATGAGGGAGAGAGGTGTCTGGTACATATCTATTCTCGAAACTCAAAGTGAGATTTCTTCATTATAGAAAGGTCTGGTGAACGAGTTCACAGGTTACTGTGTGGCATGGCCAACCAAAAACAAAAGAACCAGACAATTCTGACGTTTTTTTGGGATAAAATTATTGTTCAAGATTCATTAGGGTAAACTCTGAGTAGCATACCCAAAGGTGACGTATTTAATTAAAAATATTCTTTTTTTTTTACAAGAAATTAGTAATGTTGAACAATTTATGGTTATCCAACCTAATCCTTTCAACTATACAACTAGCAGCAGCTGCTGGGAACTTTCCAAATTGAGGGCGCCGAACATCCTCCTCCGGAATAGCATTTATAAAAATAATAAGGCCACATATTGCATTTGTTAGCAAAGTTTTCCAAAGTAATTGGTTTAAGAGTTAAGGGGTAAGCAGGCAGTGCTGAGGAGACACTCGTGAAAATTCCAGTACTTCGAGGGTCTGCCAGAGTTCACTAAAGTATAATGTCTTTATTGCAGTAAGTAATGTATATGCGTCCAATAAAAGCACTGGATGCACAGCTGACAAACAAATGTCCCAGATCCATAGGAGCCAACAAGAAGTAAGGCACAACTTTAGACCTATGTGATATCTGACCCCAAGTAAAGGATTGGAGGTTTTAGCAACAGCAAAACAACCGATGTGTGAAGGCGGCTCTGAGCCTTTGCCCCTCAAGCCCTCACGAAAAGTTCGAAATAAGGGGGTAAAATAGTGCATTTTACAGCAAATTTTTCATATACATTTGTTAAAAAACAAAAACAACAGGGTCTAAAAGGGCACTCATGAAATATTCCACTCTTTTCATGGTGAGTCAAAAAAGCCTGACCATCCCTAGAAGAGTAGGAGGTTTGCGTGCCCAAAGACAATATTGAGAGAAATATTTAAAAATAAATTGATCATCTGAGCAATTTCCTTAAAAAACACAGAAGATATTACAAAAATGCAATTTTGCATGGCCTATCACTTATCAAAACATATATTATCACGTGTACATTTCACATCCTTTCAAATTTCTCACCTGTCCCTTTCAAGTTGTGGCCCGATGTACAAAACAGTGTTACCTTTGCAAACCCTGCAATTCCCAAAATCACAGGCTTTACAATCACAAAAGTTTCTTGAAATGTATAAAGTGTTTTTTGCGAGTCAGAAAAGCCCATCTGATTCACAAGAAGGGTGTTACAAGTCCTACCAAATTGCAATTAGGAGGGGGTGTGAAAGGAGCGTCCCCTCTTACATGCAATTCACAACGACATGTATCGAGAATTTGCAACCACTTTTGCGGCCACATGCAATTAATGACATGCGTGACACCTTAAAGGTTTTTGAGTTTGAGTCACAAGGGAAAGCTCTTCCTAGGGGAAACTTTCCCTTTGGTAATTGTGTCTGGTTGCCTTGAGGGAATCAGACAGTGGTGCAGGGGGGCACTGCTTTCTCCCCCCAATGTCTTCTGAAATGGAAAATATTTTTCTTAAAGCAGCATCTGTTCCTTTATGGGACAAGGGCTGCTTTAAAAAATATTTTCCTTTTTGGAATGAAATTGTAGAGATGAAAACACTAAGGGGCATATTTACGAGCTCCTTCGCATCGCTCCTGCACCACGCAGAGTGGGGCAAGTAAGATTCAACTCTAAAATTGAGATTTATGAAGCCATGCAAGGCCACCTTGCATGGCTCGGAGTGGCTTCATAAATCTCGAGTAATGAAACACAGCTAAATCACTGCGTTGCATTACTCTGCAGCAGGGAGGCGTTTTTCAATGGGTGTTGCATGGATGTTCCCATCCAACATTCATGGATTTTGACGCATTTCCAGATTTACCAGAAGTGGTAGACCTGGGAACGTGTCAAAAACCTACGCCTCCCCAGGTGAGGCGTAACGAGGAGAAATATCTTCATTTCTCCTAGTTTTTTTCCTCTTTCTATCTGTGCTGCATTCTGCAGCATGGATAGAAAGAGAAAAAAGCCTCAGGGGATTGTTTTTGTGCAGGAAGGTGCCCCTTCCTGCACAAATACAATCCTCCTTACAACGCACACCCTTGCACCATGGTGTAAGGGTGCCTTAGTTGGTGCTAGGCAGCCAAAAGGACGCCAGCATAGCGGAAAAGGCAGGAATGCATCATATTGACTTAAATATGGCACATTCCTGCCATTTCCTTGTCACGCAGTGCAGAGCAACAAGGTGACTTGCTGCGCTGCAAAACTTGGCCATAAATATGGGCCTAATTGTACAGGCAGACAGTGGTGCAAATAATCACTCAAATACCTGTTTTAAATATATGTTTGGAATGTAGTAATTTTGTACATAAACATCAATTTGTCCGTTTATGAAAATACACAGTTTTTTTCATTAAATGTACATTCTTTTGATTGTCAATAATCATAATTCACAAAAGAAAATTGGGAGAATTGTTTTTTACCCAAAATACTACTTTTTTATTTTTAGTAAATGTATGTTTGGTGCCCAAATATTAAATTATAATTTTCATCAAGTTCTTCATCAAATATTGAGGGATTCTGCCGTGAATATCCATGAATTATAACAATTATGTCCATTATTCTAGGGCAAACAGTAGAGAAATATCGGGCATCATCATGCCACAGATTTCCACAAGACATGCAGAATTCACAGTATTAAACCAAGTGGGTGAACATGCTAAGGTGCCACAATGTGACAGGACTTATCAACAATATGCCATGGTCAGAGTTTTGCCAAATCATGGACACCACCCGGTAATACATGGCTCAAATAAACCACTAATGTGTCAGGGCCAGGGTTTTGTCAATTGGTGGGCATCATCATGCCATGTGCATCCTTATTAGGCCAAGAATGTGTCAAGGATTACCATCAATAAACCGGGCCCAGAAATGTGCCAAGGGGTGGACACCAAAATACAGTTATGCCAAGAAGTACCATCAACATGCCAGGCCCAGCCAAGGGATGGGTACCATTGGACCATTGGATGCCTATAATATTCCAAGAATTACTGCCAATATACCTTGCTTAGGCTTACACACACACACACATACACACACATGCACACTCACACACATGCACGCACACGCGCACACACACACATATGTCGGTAGACGTTCAACCAATTTTAAATACTGTGTTAAAGGATGTAATGCACCGAATTTTTCAAGGGCCACGTAATAGCTATAGATCAAAATTAATTTGGCAGAAAAAAAACTTCCATCAGTGTTGGTATCATATGCTAGGGTGCTGCCACCATATGCCAGTGTACGCTGAGTATAATTCCAAGTATTGCCCAAATATATCAGGGTATTGCTAATAACAGAATGGTTTTGCCAAAGTATTCAAGGGTGCTGTTAACAATATGGGGCATATTTACAAAAAAAATGTTGGAGCGCAGAGCTGCACTAAAATCAGCAGCGCCGCTCTATGACATTTTTAAATGCAGGGATGAGCCATATTCACAAGAATACAGCACACTCTTGTGTTTCCCTAGCGCTCGCACAAATAAAGCAGCCTAGTGCCAGTGCAGGCATCCTGCTGCCGTGTTGCAAGGGTGCATGAGCTGGATGGGCGATTGTTTATGTGCAGGAAGAAACACCTTCCTGCGCATAAACAATCATTCATGGCGATTTGCTCTTTCTATGTGTGCTGCAGAATGGAAAGAGCAAAAACAAGGAGAAATTAATGATACCCCTCATATCGCCATTCTAACGCCTGGTAATCCATGTTGTTAGAATGGCGCTGTTTTTGGTGCTTTCTCAGCCTTGTAAATCTGGGGCAGTGTCAAAAGGCAATAGGTGTTGCTGCCCAGATTATACACTAGGAGGAAGTTCAAATGTTCCAGATTTATGAAAAACTGTGCAGCCTTTTAATTAACAGATTGCCATCGAAGTTTCCGTATTCCCATACCTATGCAATTGCTTCAATTAAACAGACACATTTATGGTAGTTTATGCATTGCTACTAAAAATTGCTTTTTTGGCGATTTCTACATGGCAGTACCATTTTTAGATGACAGATTCCACAGAAAATCAGTTTGGCAGATTCTACAAAGCAAGCAAGTTTCTGCAGTTCTCCAGAAAACTGCTATGCCAAATTTCACATTGTCATGAGACTTTCAATACTCGTCCGTTTTATGCTGTCCGAGTGAGCACATGTTGGACTGACACTTTCTGCATGCCCTGAAGAAGGTTAGTGACAGCTTTCTCACTGCAAACATTGTGTATATCAGTTACTAGTTTCTACTTTGCCTACACACATCTGCCATGTCAGCTACCAGATTGTAATGCTGGTTTCCACAATGTCATGCCAATTTCACAATGTCCTCCATTAAGCGCACACGACAGGCTACTTTTTACGCTGCCCCTAGCATGTTGAAGCCTATTGCAATATCGCTCCGGTTACGCAAACATTTCCATTCTGGTTTCTGTTTTGCCAACAGAAAACTGTTTTAGCAAGGTTCACAGTGTGATGCCAGTTTCTACTATACCATCAGAAAATGTTGATGCCAATTTCCATACTGCCTGTAGAAAAGTACCGGGCAGCTCTCCACATTTACAAGCCAATCAATAAACTGCCACCAGAAAATTAGAATGTCTCTTTTACATTGCCCCAGTTAGGTACACAGCAAGAAGCTATTCGTTTGCTTTATAGAAAATTCCAGTACTCAAAATGTACTAGACATTCAGCACAGATCAACAAACCTCTCTTCATACATGCGGACTTTTCAAGCCACAACAAAACAAAGTCCTCTGTCAGGTAACCAACTTTCTAAGGAGACTTGATCTCAGCATCTCTGAAGGTCTTATGTGATCAGCACAGGAAATTGGCTCGTTCATTCAGAGTCCTGAACAAGTCCTTTACAGAAAGAGAACAGATGTGGCTGATCAAGCGAATTCCTAGTATTTCTTCCTCATGAATCCAGGGTAAATTCGTGGATTTCTGACAGTCAATATATGTTGTGTTGTGTTATTGGGATTGTAAAATGTAAGAGCAGGATCATATTTTTTCAGTTTATAGTTCTGCTGCCAACTAGTGAGGTCACAGTGCTGCACAGCAACAGAGACACACACTTACTACAAACAAGCACGTAGTGTGAGATGAAATGGCTGTAGGTGCTTCAGCATTACCCCCACAAAGGAAGACTTACAGGACACTGATGGGAAAAGGTCTTAATGGCAGTTAAGGATACATCGCCTAGCCTTTCCATTAGCATTGTAACTGTTCTGAAGTGTGAAAATGTGGTGAGATATGGCTCCAGCAATGTCCAAGAGAGGGTAGTCTAAAACCCATACATAACACAAAAAAAACAGTTTCTGCAAAATGAATATCTGGACTCACCTAAAAATATTTTCAAATAATGGCTGATCTGAGTGCAATGCTTTGAACATGGCTTCCTGGTATTTGTGGTGCTGTATGGTGATGGTGTTCCCTTGGTGGGCCTTGTCGGCTGGTACCAGGCTCTTCTGGGTATCTTATGCATACTGTTTCCAGTGGAATCAATCTTTTTTGGCCTGGTTGCTTTCACATTGCTAAGATGAATGATGGTTATAGGGAGCGCAAGGTGTAACCCTGTCCTATAAATCAGCTTAATTTGGGAGGGGGGGGGAGGTTCTCTTTATACAGCTCTTTCCTGAGCTGCAGAATCTAGAACTGCTGGGGGAGAAGGTGGACTTAGGGAAGAATTGTAATACAGGGGAGTTGCCTAACTCATCACTCTGTCGGTGTAAACATGCATTGTGCTCATGCACTTTGTGCCTTCCATCTGCAAAACAGTGCTATTTTTTTTTTAATTTGAGAACCTTCATCCTCAGACTTCTACAGGAAATGTAGGGTTGCTCACTTCATAAGGCTCCATCTCTGGGCTAATGCGTATCTGCATGCTTAGAGACAGTTAACCCTATTATGCGACCCAGTGAATTATTCATCACAGGTGCTACTTTTATTCGTGAGGTGTACTGCGAAAGGTGGATTTGAAAACAATATATTCATGAATAGTTTTGGTAATATCCTCTTGTCTCCTGGACTTAACTCCAGTTCGACCTATAGATAGTCATAATCTAGCAGACCAAAATCTGTCATTAAAGAATTAGGTGAAAAATGTACTGACTAGCAAAAAATAATATTACCATTATGGGAGGGAAACTTCTTTAAAGTTATCTTCTTTGAAATTAAGTAAGCTCGTGGCACAAATTCAGAAACATGAGCCCACACGCTTGCAAGGGGCGAACCGTCTGTTGAAAATCTGCAGCTTCATTTTCTTTGGCCACAGGTCCTGATTCATGATCTGCGGGCTGGAGGGTCGGGCTGTAAGTGCCTAAGTGGCACTTTTGTTTTCAGTGCTAGTATCTGTGCCTAGTGCATGTTACATAATAACTATATTCTTGAAGCAAACGCCAAGATGTAAACCCTTATTGAGGGTATTAACAGAGTGTGGAGTTATTTTACTTCACTTTATACTGAACAGTGTGCTCTTAAATAATATGTGCACTTCCTTGATGTGCACACTCTGCATCACACATCATACTTGTTCATACATTTACGTCATTGCTGATGTCATACGTGATCTCATCAGTGATGGCATTTGAGATGTCATCAATGTCACTGAAGATGTAATTTCAGATGTCAACAGTGATATCATGTGCTATGTCATGATCAGTGCATGACCTTTTAATTATTTGCTTAGGTTTTTATAAACTCATGTGTTTGTTGTATGACTTCAATGAAGGTCGGATAACCAGAAAACACCCACACCCCAAGTTGTTTGGCCTAGTTTCTTATCCTTTCTTCTTTTCAAATCATATTAGCTAATGTTTTCAGCTTTATCAAGTGGTTTTCTCTTCAGCTTCATAGACCTCACTGAGACACATTTAGTTTAGCAACTTCTTTGAGTGTGGCCACTTCCTGGTACCTTTTTGGCAGCCTTATGCCTTATGCCACCCGTGGCGGTCCCTGTGTTTGCCACCAGCGGCCGCCGCATAGAGGGGGTGCTGGCGATTCCTGCTACTGCCGCGATGGCCGCAGGAAAGAGTGGGGGGGCGCCGACTTTCCCTCAAAACTCGTGCGGCCAGGGGAGGACCGCCGCCCCCCCCTAACCACCCCTTGCTAAGCCACTGCTTTTTGGTGATCTTTGGTCAAGGATGTCTCTGTAGTCCTGCACTACCTATCAGGACAGGATGTTTCCCAACACAAATGCTTGAGTGCTGAAACCTTTGCAGGATTTTCTAAATATGGGTAACACTGGCAGCTGGTGTGGTATAAGAAGCTAATTGGTGCCCCTTGAACAATTAGTATCTTGGAAGCTGGAAAATGATGACTCCCGGCAAATCAGGTATGTTGAAAGAAGGGTGTATTGATAAGACTTCCCCTGCGACATACGTGTGACTGTCCCTCGGCCAGCCAATCTTCAACTGACCAATATGGAACACTACTACCGCAAGTGGAATGTGGAACACAAGATCAAGCAGTGTTCCACATCCCTCTCAAGGAAAGTAAATGACGAAGTATAAGTATAACACATTCCCTTCCCTTATTACATTACAAACAATAGTTAAACAAAACAAAAAGCAAAGAAACTCATAAACAAGCAGAGGATAAATTATATAGAAAAGCAAAAGGCAATAAATGTTTAAGCACAAATGTAATCATTGAAATATTCAAACACAAATATAATCATTGAGATATACAAGCACATATATAATAATTGAGCACAAATATAATCATTGAGATATTCAAGCGCAAATATAATCATTGAGATATCCTGGAGGATGACGGGTTCTCCTAAACCTTGTCTCCCTCACCACAGGATCATAGCGTTCAAAGTCAGTGCGAGCATCTCCTCTATCAAGAGTGCTTCCACGTACACCCAAACTCCCTTGTGAGGAAGGAGTCAAATCATCATCTGACATCAGCATAAAGGTATTGTTGAGAGACTGACCATTATGTTTCACAACATCATCACTAACACTCCCTTTCTGATACAATGCTACACGCCTGTAGTTCCACCTGTCTCCATCCTCCAACACCACAGCATGGCGTAAGGTACGTGCAACTTTGAAAGGACCCTTAAATTTGGACAAGCCACCACTACTTCTGCCACTTCATAGTTTCACCCAATCACCTGAGCAAATACGTTGAGGAGACTTGTCTTCTTTCACCGACTCTGGGAAATTGCTCCTACGCACCATTTCCCTAATCCATGTAGGAACTAACTTGGTATTAGGCAGCCTGCCCAGCTTCATTTCAAAAGGGGTTTTGACAGTCACTCCATGCACACTTGAGCAATAGGCCCACAAAATCTCCGAAACCATGCAACCCACCTCTACTCCACAAGTCAACACCATTTGAATAGTACCTTTGACTAAGCAGTTCGCTCTTTCAACCATACCGTTTCCTTGGGGATTGTAAAGAGAAGTACGGTTATGCTGAACACTAGAAGCCTCTAGGAACTCTTGCATTTCTTACAAAGTCAGTTGCGTGCCATTGCCAGTAATGACCACTGAAGGTAGGCCCTCCTCACACCAAATCTCCTTCAAGATACCCACAGTGGCATTTGTGATAATTTTCTTCATAAATTTCACAGTTAACCATTTGGTATGCACGTCTACAACCACCATGGCGAACTTTAAGTCACTTCTCAACTCATTCATGGGACCGATGAAGTCCATACAGATAGTGTGCCAAGGCTGCTTCGGACCTGCTATATGTCCCAACTATGCTTGTACCCCCAGTCTCAAACGCCTTTCGCTCTCTTTACAGACATCACATTTTTCCACCCATGTGTCCACATCCACATCCATCCCAGGCCACCACCAGTCCACTCGCAGCCTTTTTTTGTCCTGGTTTGGCCTAAATGCTGCTCATGCGCTATTTCGATGAGTTGGCTCCTTAAACCTCGAGGGGGAATGAACTGTTCTCCCCTCATCACTAGGACATCACCACTTATAGACAAATCATCCAACATTTTTATAAAAGGTCTGACACAGAGAGACACAGTACTCTCCCTCCTACTACCTTGCAGCACCAAGCGTTTAACTTCCCGCACGGTAACATCTGACTCCATTTTTTTAATCCACTCCTGTTCCATGATGCCATGCGCTCCAACCACACTTAAAATATCTTGAACCGAAGCCACTGCCCCTTCACTCTCTTTCGCTAAGACCTACACCTTATCAACTTTTTCCCATCCAAAAGATAATCTCTACAAACAATCAGCTTGAATTTTCCTCCATCCCTGGATATGCTCGATTTTATAACAGTATTCCTGTAGACGAGCAGCCAAGCTGGCTAGTCTCGCCGAGCATTTACTAGTTCCTCCTGGCAATAATACCTTGAATAATGGTTTATGATCAGATTTCAACCTGAACTTAGAACCCCACAAGTAAGTTCTAAAGTACTCACAGCCCCAAGCCGCTGCCAGAGTCTCTCGTTCGATAACCGAATAATTCCTCTAGGAATCAGTCAATGTTCTGGAAGCGAATGCCAGTCTTTTCATCATGTCCATTATGGACTTGAGCAAGGTCTGCTCCAAGACCTGTGGCGCAGGCATCAACAGTGAGGACAGACTCCAACTTTTAGGGCCCGATTCCGATCTCGCTAGGAAAGTCCTCCGTACGACTCAGATCCGGAGGGTTTTTCGAGCGAGACGTGCTCCTGGAGTCCGAACAAGCGAGTACGATGCTGCCGTATGCTTACGGACTCGGTTCGCTGGGACTCCCATTGAACTCTATGGGAGCCTGTGTACAGACGCGTACACAGGCTCCCATAGCAGAAAAGGGGTGGGTGGGGAAAAGCGTACACCCTGTGGCGGCCACCCCATGTTACCCGTCACACTGTGCATGCCTGGATCGGGGGAACTCATGGGCACACCCCCGCAGCAGATTTGGAGGGCCCCAGGTGCAGGGGGGCCTGCTACGGCCCCCCAAAGTACGCTTCTGACAGCCGTTTCGTCTCGCTGAGACCAAGGCGAAGCGGCTGTCCGAAACGTGCATCGTACTCGCTCGGTCGGAATTCGACTCCATTGCGCGGTACGATCCGGCTGCGAATGAGTCTTACGGAGCGGTTCGGGTCTGGAAACGATTCGGTCAGCGCTTATGCGATCTTCACATCATACTTGGTCGTTCGGACCTGTGTACGATTCGGTCATAAACAAGGGCTACGAATCGGATCCGGCAAAGCCAAATCCGATTCGGAGGCCTTCCGAACGACATCGGAATCGGGCCTGTGAGAAGGTGGCCTGGTATATGCTGTCCACAAATTAAAGTGGGCACCCTGCACCAGTCCACACGACCCTTATGATGTATGAGGTCAAAGATAACCTTTAGAAAGCTATCCTAGTGGTAGCTGTGGAGAGCAGCCTTCAGGCTTAATCTTGAAGGAATGTAAAGCAGCTTGTTTTACCAGAATATCACCTCCTGAATGACTAAATGAAAGGAGAACCACACAGTAGTTATATAAAAATATGTATTTATTAATATAACACTCTCTACTAGTCTCTACACGAGATTAGTGCACAAAGCACACAATACTGAATCAATAGAACATTCGTAAGTAGCACAATACACAGCGGGCTCCAGGGAAGACCGAACCATATACTAAAAAAATGGTATAACAATCACGACTTGACTAGACACAGTGGCTAGAGCACGTAGAATCACTGGGACCCCAAGAAACCACCCAAGGCAATGACACAGGGAGCCCACGGAGGACGGGTGCAGTGAGGAAACACGACAGCGTGCTCCGTATAACTCTATGGGAAAGTCGCGGTGGTAAAGTTATAGTTTAAGGACACTTCTACGAGGACTTCGAGCAAACCCTTTGGAACATAGGAGGTTCTAGAGCCAACCCACCAGTGAGTACCAAGGTACCCGTGTTACCTATCCCAGAGGACCCGGGTGCATAGGGGTCAAGTGGTGTCGGAAATCTTCGTCGTTTTCAATGGAGAGCTGCAAAGAAGTACTGCTGCCGGAAGGCCGAAGAGTGTCCGGTGGAATCCAAGCCTGGATTCTAGGTGAGAGGAGCCTGAAAAAAGAGGGGACAGAGTCTGGGTAACTTCAGGTGACCAGGGGCTCGGTAGTCGAATGCCCACCGATGTCGGGTGCTTCAGGTGCAAAGAAGGAATGCTTGACTCTGCAGCCACCGGGACCAGGAGATGTCGTGGACAACCAGATTCTGGAGGTGAGCTGTCCCATAAAGGATGACGAGTGCTGAGGGGTAGATGTATGGCTTGAGCACCAACAAGCCTTGACAAATGCAACCCACGCGGGCATAGCAAACAGGTTACGGTGTGGACCAGCAAGATCCAGGGGACTCTCCAAGCAATGGGGAGTCAGGGCATGTCTGGATCAAACAGGGAAGCCCAAGAACAAACAAGGTGACCCTCGCCAGGACCCACAGATCAACGACCAGTGATCGCAAGGAGACCTCAAGCGAAATTACAAAGCACCAGCCCACAGAGCACTCGGTGAGTGGAGGCCGGATATCTTCAGTGCAAATATTGCTCGGGGTCAGGACTATACAGAGTCCAATGCACAAGCTCAGGGGTCGCCAAAAAGCATATGCAATTGCAAATGTACGCGATGCACAGGGGTTCAGGTTATATGGCCCCCACGAGGGATACTGGTCTCAGAGTTGCTGAGAGGTCAGATCAACCTCAGCGACCTTCGAAAACCTACCTCCTGTATTGCTGAAATCTTTGGAGTCCTCAGGAGTGCAGGAGATGCAAGCCAGTCAGATGCACTTAGGTGCCTGCTTCTGCAGGGGAGTAACTCCTTTACTCCAAGGGAGATTCTTCAGTCGTCCAGCGTCATGCAGACAGTCGAAGTACTTGGTTTCTTCTTAGTAGAATCTTGTCCAGGTAAAATCCAAAGTCCTGTAGCCAGGTAACCCACTTTATACCCACGGGAAAGGGTTGGACAGATTCAAGGGACTCTCCTAGGGGAGGGGCAGGACAGAGGGGTGGCTACACCCATGTCCTTTGTCCAGTTTCGCACCAGAGCAGGAGCCAATGGCTCCCAGAAGTGGTTTGAGCTGGACTATGCACAGGGACACCAAATGTGCCCCCAGTGCAGACTTTCTGGCACTCTCAGAGTGCACCCACCCAGCCCCAATACACTAAACCCTGTCTGGGAGGTGGTCACACCTCCCTGTGACAGGATGCCTATTGTCATGCCTTCCTCTGCTCGAGCTTGGCTCAGCAGCAGGAGAGCAGAATCGTGTCTGTGGCTGGCAGCGTCCATTTTGTGCTGCCCGGGTCGAGAAAGCTGGTACCGGGTAGACCGGTGACCCACAGTAGTGGTTTCAGAAGGAAGGAATCATACCTCCCACACCAGTTACTGGTGTGGAGGTATGATTCCAAGGTGTTTGACACCAAACACGACATGTTTATAAGCAGCCGTTTAAAAGTTAGCATTTACCGCGAGGTTATAATGCAACTTAAGCTATATGTCTGGCTCCTTTACAGACAACCCCGGAGAATGGTCTCCGAAGGCTGCAGAGGGGCTCTGCTCATGCACCCTGCCTTCAGGATTGATAAGGCCTGCCATAGGGGTGACTGATAGGTTTTTAAGTGTAGCGATTTAGGTAGATATAGTGAACCTATATCTAAGTAAGTGGTGCAAGCACCAGCTTACACAGGCTGCTGTAGCAGGCCTGTTGTGTCATTTTGAATGGCCTCTCGTGGGTGGCATAATACATGCTTCAGCCCATGGGAGGCCTCTGGGGTACCTATGCCCGGGGTACATGGTGTACCATATACTAGGGACTAATAAGGGTACCCCAGTATCCAATCTGGAGTGTACCAAAGTACATACACATCAATTTAAGGGAGAAAGCAGATAGACTGGGGTCCTGGATAGCAGGATCCCAGTCAGACTAGTCAAAAACCATCAAAACACCAGGAAAAAAGTGGGGGTAACCATGCAGTCAGATCCTACCTTCCTACATAACCCCCCCCCAAACAAAAGGAGATAAGGCTAACCTTGCCCAGTTGAGACTTTATTGGCTAAGTGGCCATATAAGGAAGATCCTGCACTAGCATGGATACCCCCTGTCTTATGGTCCACTAAGGAGTCCCTACCCTTAAGGGTATTGGCTTTTCTCCAACATTTTGGATTACTACCTGTAGTGCGTTTTGGCAAAGTAAAAGGCTGGTGGGGTGTCTGAGTAGAGAAGTGAGGCCCTAATAAAGTTGGTCTCAGCTTCCTCAGAGCACTGGTCACCATGGAGGCCTTTCTTTCCATGACTGAGTTGTAACTGGCCCTAAGGGTCAACCTCTGGCTGCCTATATCTGGGGGTTGGGTCCCTTTGGTTGGAATACTGGAGGACCAAGGAAGGGTTGGAACCAGGTGGTCCCAGGTTTTCCTTTGCCCACCAGAGTCCATCTGGGGGATGTCACTACCCAAGGGTAAGAGGGATCCCTCAGGGTGCTGAGGAATATACACCTGGCTAGTACTACTAGACTGGGTGTCCCTAATCTTGTGATGAGGAGGTTCCTCTGGACAGTGGGCCCTTAGGGGTCCACTGACACCTCTGACCTCTGCAGCCCTTGGTTGACTGAGGCAGGGTAGAGAGGGGCAGGATACTGCTCCAGACTGGGTGCCACCTTGGAAGGGTCCCCTGCCATCAGTGGTGTTGCCAGGACAGGCCTGACCACCTCTGGGGCAGTACCTCCACAAGGGGTAGGATCAGTTCCCTGAGGAAGCTGACCCTTACCTATAGTCTGGGGGGAAGAAGACTTTTCTTCAATCCCTTTGCTCTCTGGTGGAGTAAAGTGGGCCATTCTTTCAGGCTCCACTACTCCAAAATTTCCCTGGGGTTGGATTGAGGCCCTAAGGGTCCCACCAACTTTCTCAGGGAGGCCTAACATTCTTAAATGGGCCTGGTGTTCAACTTCAGCCCAGGCTGAAGTTTCTAAATCATTGCCCAAGAGGCAATCTACAGGCAAGTTTGGGGACACTGCCACTCTCTTTGGGCCAATGACCCCTCCCCAGCTGAGATTTACTATGGACATGGGATGATTTGTCTTGATCCCATCAATGTTGGTCACCTGGTACTTAAACTCAGGTAAAAGCTGCAGGGGGGGGGGGTACTAAGTTCCCTGTCACCATGGTGACACTAGCCCCTGTGTCCCTATAGGCCACAGCTTTCTGACCATTGATCAGTGGCTCCTGTCTGTACTTGCCCAAAGAACTGGGACTGACAGTAAAAGTGGCAAATCCCATACCACCATCATAGACTAAGGAGGCCTGTGAGGGGGACCTTGCTAAGCTAGGGCCCACCTCGGTTCCCCAAGAAAACCCACCTAAATTTTTAGGTGCACCATTACCACCTGGGGGATTACTACTGGTAGTACCAGGAGGAGTGGTAGTAGTGCTTGGAGGAACATTTTCCTTATTGCTGACCTTTGGACGATTGGGATAATTTTTCTAGTGGCCTTGCTTTTTACAAACAAAGCAATAAGGTTTCTTTCCAGGGAAGGAAGGAGTTTGGGACCCACCCCCAGAAGAGGATTTTTGGGGCCCTGTAGAAGACTTATCTTTAGATTTATCCCCACCTTTCTCTTGGGTCTTGGAAGAATCTTTCTTCTGGTCACCACCCTGATTCTTTGGTTTCACCCTGGTTCTGACCCATTTATCTGCCTTCTTTCCCAGTTCTTGGGGAGAAGTCAGATCTGAGTCCACCAGGTACTGGTGTAAAAGCTGGTTTTGACAATTATTAAGGATCTGCTCCCTCATAATCAAATTGTACAATCCAAAATAGTCATGCACCTTGCTGCCATCTATCCAACCTTCCAGAGCCTTTGTAGCACAATCTACAAAGTCTACCCAGTCCTGAGTCTGTGTCTTCTGGGTGTCTCTGAACTTAATCCTGTACTGTTCAGTGGTTAAGCCAAACCCATCAATGAGAGCACTCTTCAGGACTGAATAATTGTCAGCATCCTCTTCTCTAACAGTGAGGAGCTTATCTCTACCTTTGTCAGAAAAGGAGAGCCACAAGATAGCTGCCCACTGCTCCTGAGGGACCCTCTGTACCTTACAGGCCCTCTCTAGTGCAGTTATCCATTTGTGGATGTCATCCCCACTCTGGTAGGGAGGGACTATCTTGTTCAGGTTCCTATGATCATGAGTATACTCCTTAACCCTAGGGACACTGTTGCTGCCACCATGGGACTCTAGTCCCAATCTCTTTGTAGCTCTCTGGAGCTCTAGGGATTCCCTGTCTAGGGCCAACTGCTCCTTCTTGAGCCTAAGCTTGACTTTCTCAAGCTCCAGAAGTTGGCACTGTCTATCATAAGAGGATTCCCTCCTATTTGATATGGAAGTCCCTACAGAAGTTCCTGAGTGTCGAGATTCTACAGAGGGAGATCTGGATCTCCTAGGTAAACTCTGTACTCTTCCTGGTGGGGTAAAGAGAGGGCCACTGGGGCTTTCTCCCCCACCTAAAAGATTTATGTTGCCCAGGTTAGAGTCATCTTGATTCTCCTGGTCAGGGTTTGAGGTCAAAGAAGGTTTCACTTCCTGGCCTTTCCTCATTCCCTGCCCCACCCACTCTATCTACCTCATCAGACCCTGGGGTCTTCCTAAGGTCATCCAAGAGCAAAATCTCAATGAGACGTTGGGTGTTTGCACTTCTCCCTGTCCACAGCTTCCTAGATACACACATGGCTTTCAATTCCTGGAATGAGAGGCCATTGTACCTAGTTGGCAGAGAGCCACTGGCTTCTCTTGTAGAAGACATACTAGTGTTATGTGGTGTAGGCACCTACCTAGCCTAGTGGAGACTAAACTCTCTTGAGTTGGAGAAAGGGTGTGCTAGACCCTTGACTTACCCAACTCCAAGTTCAGTAGAACTTACTTATTCAAATCTTGATGTATTATATGTGCCTAATACTTAGTAGTTTTCAGTTAATCACTCAATGAGATTTATCTGGTAAAACAATAGCAAGCTTGAATCCCAACCGCTGCACACCAATGTGAGCAGGTGGCCTGGTATAGGCTGTCCACTAATTAAAGTGGGCACCCTGCACCAGTCCACACGACCCTTATGATGTATGAGGTCAAACATAACCTTTAGAAAGCTATCCTAGTGGTAGCTGTGGAGAGCAGCCTTCAGGCTTAATCTTGAAGGAATGTAAAGCAGCTTGTTTTACCAGAATATCACCTCCTGAATGACTAAATGAAAGGAGAACCACACAGTAGTTATGTAAAAGTATGTATTTATTAATATAACACTCTCTACTAGTCTCTACACGAGATTAGTGCACAAAGCACACAATACTGAATCAATAGAACATTCGTAAGTAGCACAATACACAGCGGGCTCCAGGGGGAGAGCGAACCATATACTAAAAAAATGGTATAACAATCACGACTTGACTAGACACAGTGCCTAGAGCACGTAGAATTGCTGGGACCCCAAGAAACCACCCAAGGCAGTGACACAGGGAGCCCACGGAGGACGGGTGCAGTGAGGAAGCACGACCGCGTGCTCCGTATAACTCTATGGGAAAGTCGCAGTTGTAAAGTTATAGTTTAAGGACACTTCTACGAGGACTTCGAGCAAACCCTTTGGAACATAGGAGGTTCTAGAGCCAACCCACCAGTGAGTACCGAGGTACCCGTGTTACCTATCCCAGAGGAGCCGGGTGCATAGGGGTCAAGTGGTGTCGGAAACCTTCGTCGTTTTCAATGGAGAGCTGCAATGAAGTACTGCTGCCGGAAGGCCAAAGAGTGTCCAGTGGAATCCAAGCCTGGATTCTAGGTGAGAGGAACCTGAAAACAGAGGGGACAGAGTCTGGGTCACTTCAGGTGACCAGGGGCTCGGTAGTCGAATGCCCACCGATGTCGGGTGCTTTTGGTGCGAAGAAGGGATGCTTGACTCTGCAGCCACCGGGACCAGGAGATGTCGAGGACAACCAGATTCCGGAGGTGAGCTGTCCCATAAAGGATGACGAGTGCTTAGGGGTCAATGTCCGGCTGGAGCACCAACAAGCCTTGGCAAATGCAACCCATGTGGGCAGAGCAAACAGGTTACGGTGTGGATCAGCAAGATCCAGGGGACTCTCCAAGCAACGGGGAGTCAGGGCACGTTTGGAGCAACCAGGGAAGCCCAATAATAAACAAGGTGACCCTTGCCAGGACCCACAGATCAACGGACAAGCGATCGCAAGGAGACCTCGAGCAAAATTACAAAGCACCAGCCCACAGAGCACTCGGTGAGTGGAGGCCGGATATCTTCAGTGCAAATGTTGCTCGGGGTTAGAACTACAGGGAGTCCAATGCACAAGCTCAGTGATTGCCAACAAGCATATGAAATTGCAAATGTAGGCGGTGCACAGGGGTTCGGGTTAAACGGCCCCCACGAGGGATACTGGTCTCAAAGTTGCTGAGAGGTCAGAGCAACCTCAAGGACCTTCGGAAACCCACCTCCTGTGTTGCTGAAATCTTCGGAGTCCTCAGGAGCTCAGGAGATGCAAGCCGGTCAGATGCACTTAGGTGCCTGCTTCTGCAGTGGAGTAACTCCTTTACTCGAAGGGAGATTCTTCAGTCGTCCAGCATCATGCAGACAGTCGAAGTACTTGGTTTCTTCTTAGTAGAATCTTGTCCAGGTAAAATCCAAAGTCCTGTAGCCAGGTAACCCACTTTATACCCACGGGAAAGGGTTGGACAGATTCAGGGGACCCTCCTAGGGGAGGGGCAGGACAGAGGAGTGGCTACACCCATGTCCTTTGTCCAGTTTCGCTGCCAGAGCAGGAGCCAATGGCTCCCAGAACTGGTTTGAGCTGGACTATGCACAGGGACACCAAATGTGCCCCCAGTGCAGACTTTCTCTCACTCTCAGAGGGTTGTATGTTGGAACAACGAGTTCCACAACCACGACTTCCCTGACAACGAGGGCGCAACCACGACCTCGTCTAAACCACGATTTTTTTTACCACGCATTCCTTTACCACGTTTTTTTGTGTTAAAGAAATGTGTGTTAAAAAAATGCTTTTCTACTACTACTCCGATCCCCCAAACCCTCCTGCCCCTTAAAAAATGAATTCGCCCCACATCCTTTTAACAAACACTAAAAACGAATCCCAAACCCCTACCCCCTAAAAATGAACTCAACCCCTTATTACTAATTCTCCCTCTTAAAAATAATCACGATCACCCCCACCTCCTAAAAACGAACTCAACCCCTTTTATTCTATTTCCCACACCATATAAACAAACATAGCCCCATAAAAACTAATCCCAAACCCCCACCCCTAAAAACGAACTCAACCCCCATAAAACTAATTCCCCACCCTATAAATAATCACGATCACCCCCAACTCCTAAAACCATACTCAACCCCTTATAAACTAATTCCTCCACCTTAAAATTAAATACGATCATCAACGCCCCTAAAAACGATCTCTACTCCCTACAAACTAATCGCTCCCACACCTTCTAAACTAACATGATCACCCATACCCCCAAAAAACTAAACCTAAACCCCTCAAAACTAACCCCAAACCCCTCCACCCCCTAAAAATTAACCCCTCTTACCTGTTCCTCTGCGACTGCGACGCTCCCCCAAACTCCGCCCTGCCCGAACACTAGACCGAATCAGCCTTAACCACGCACAGTCGTTGTTCGGGCAGGGCGGAGTTCCGCTTTCGTGACTCCGGAACTCGTTGTTCCGGAGTCGTTGTTAAGCATGTTTCCCCTCTCAGAGTGCACCCACCCAGCCCCAATACACTAAACCCTGTCTGGGAGGTGATCACACTTCCCTGTGACAGGATGCCTATTGTCATGCCTTCCTCTGCTCGAGCTTGGCTCAGCAGCAGGAGAGCAGAATCGTGTCTGTGGCTGGCAGCGTCCATTTTGTGCTGCCCGGGTCGAGAAAGCTGGTACCGGGTAGACCGGTGACCCACAGTAGTGGTTTCAGAAGGGAGGAATCATACCTCCCACACCAGTTACTGGTGTGGAGGTATGATTCCAAGGTGTTTGACACCAAACACGACATGTTTCTAAGCAGCCGTTTTAACTTAACTTAACCTATATGTATGGCTGCATCACAGATAACCCTGGAGAATGGTCTCCGAAGTCTGCAGAGGGGCTCTGCTCATGCAGGGGCACCCTCTCACGTAAAATCCAGCATCCTGCCTTCAGGATTGATAAGGCCTGCCATAGGGGTGACTGATAGGTTTTTAAGTGTAGTGATTTAGGTAGATATAGTGAACCTATATCTAAGTAAGTGGTGCAAGCACCAGCTTATACAGGCTGCTGTAGCAGGCCTGTTGTGTCATTTTGAATGGCCTCTTGTGGGTGGCATAATACATGCTTCAGCCCATGGGAGGCATCTGTGGTACCTATGCCCTGGGTACATGGTGTACCATATACTAGGGACTAATAAGGGTACCTCAGTATCCAATCTGGAGTGTACCAAAGTACATACACATCAATTTAAGGGAGAAATCAGATAGACTGGGGTCCTGGATAGCAGGATCCAAGACAGACTAGTCAAAAACCATCAAAACACCAGGAAAAAAGTGGGGGTAACCATGCAGTCAGATCCTACCTTCCTACAGGGCCCTTAGTGTTAAAAAGGTGTAAGGATACCAGCCTTGCAAATTTCCCTCTTGATGTTATCGAAACACTGTTGTTGCTGCCCACCCCACTCAAAGGTAGCACCTTTCCTTAAAAGTGATCTGAGAATTTCTGTTTTTTCAGAAAATCTTTGCACAAACTTAGAGTAATATTCAATGAGGCCTAAAAAGGACCTCAATTTGTCCTTATCACTGGGTGCAGGAGCCAACCTTATGGCATCCAAGAGGTGTTCTTTAGGTCTCACACCCTCAGCAGATATTTCATAACCTAAGTATTCTACTTTGTCAACTAGAAATTTACATTTCTCATGCCCAAGTGTTAATCCTGCTTCCTTTATCTTATGTAGAGCTTGCCTAAGGGTATGGTTATATTGATCATCTGTACTCCTAAATACAAGAATGTCATCTTGAAAATAAACAATGTTGGTAATGTCTTTGAATATCTCACTCATCATGCACTGGAAAACACTTGCGGCTGAACAAAGAACGAATGGCATCCTTGCCATTGAACGATACCATCAATAGTGATAAACGCCGTGAATGGCTTGGACTGATCATGGAGTTTGATTTGATTATATGCATTTTTCAAGTCCAATTTAGAAAAATGCATTCCCCCACTCATTAATATTAGGCAATGGATAAGGGTCCGCAATCACATTTTGATTGAGTGATCTCAAATCAATACAAAACCTGAGCTTGACATCTGATGTTTTGGTGATAACGACCGGAGAAACCCACATGGAGCTTTCAACAACACCTGATGATACCATATCTTTAAGCATTTCTGTTACTGCTGCTCTAGCCACCAAAGGAATTCTACACAATTTGTGTTGTACTGGTAGGGCATCGGGTTTTAGTACTATCTTATGGACATACCCTCCCAAGCATCCTAATTCTTCCTGAAGACTTCTTTAGCTTCTTCTAAAATACCTTCCAAGCACAGATCCTCAACCACCATTACTTTGGTAGGTGCCCTGGGGTCAATAACAATGCATAGGTCGTACTGATGCATCCATTCTAAAAAGGGGGGACCATCCACAGCCACATAAACTTTGCCTTGCATTGATCTCCCACCAATTTCTACGGCAGTCTCCATGTACCCCAATCGGTTTATGGTTTCTCCCTGATACCCACCTGGATTGATATCCTTGGAGAACAAGATCACTCCTGGCCACAAATTGTCAAACACTAGCTTGGGGATGATGGTATATATGGAGCCTGAGTCTACCATGAGTTGTACTAATTTTCCGTTAACCATGAATTCAGCTTTGGGTCTATTTCTTCTACTTAGACTTTCCTCAACCTCTCCCACACTCAAGCTCCTGTCTTCATGTGTTATCACTCTATTATTCTCGTCTATGGTAGCCACTCTGAGTTTGCTTCCTTGTTTGCACACTACTGCAAAATGTCCTTTGCGCCCGCATTTCCTACAAGTTTTATCAATAGCCCTGCATCTGCGATAGTCCGCAGTATGAAATGTGCTACCACATCTATAGCAAGATCTGATTGGTTGCCTAGGTTTTTGAATACCACGGCCAGATTTGAATACAGCCGCTACATCAGGATCATCTCTTACCACAGTAGAAACAACATCAAAATTACTGTTTCCTTTTTTACTCAACTCATGCATGCAATGCTGAGATTATTCAACAACTTTAGCAATATCTATGGCATTACTTAGTGATGGATTTTTCGCAGCCCAAAGGCGTTCTTGAGTTTTCTTACATTTACAATGAACAATAAGTTAATCACGGACCAGTTCATCCGTCATGCCCCAAATGTACATTTTAACGAGAGTTCCCTCAGTTTGGAAACAAAGTCATCAATTGATTGACCTTCCTCTTTTTGGTGATTATAAAATTTATAGCGATTCATAATTAGGTTAATTTCTTTAGCAAATCTGCATTCCAGACGTTTTTTTGTTTCTGCATACACATCTTCAGTTGGGTCACCATTGGGCTGAGTAGCTGGTGGTAAGTATTTGAAAATGCGCTGACCTTCTTCACCTAAATTGTTAGTAGGCTTTTTTTCTGGCAGCGCTAAAACGAACACCATCCATGGCTTCTAGGTAAGTTTCGAACATGGGCAGCCAATCATTCCATTCAACTGCAAGTGGACCTGGAGAAGCCATAAAAACTGGAGGAGACACGATAGATCCTTGTGATTGCATGTCGATTTAAGTATTAACTCGTGGTATTAACTGGTGTGTTAGAAGAATAATGTGTTAGAAAAATAATGACAATAGTTTGAATATTTGTATGGTTGCTGCAGATGATGAGTAAGGGGAGTGTGAGTAGCCGCAGGTAAAGGATGACTCACTATCTAAGGGGCCGATTACGATTGCGGAAGGACCATCACCGCCAGCCCGCCGGTGGCGGTCCTTCCCACATTCCCACCGCGATTTTCCCACTGCCAGATTACGATGGTGGTGGGATCCAGACTGCGACCGCGGCGGAGGCAAAGACCGTCCGCCACAGAACTGCCAAAGGCAATCGTTGCGATTGCCTGGCGGAGCGGTCTGCAGCAATGAAATGGGTGCGGTGCCTAGCAGGCACCGTCCGCCAGATCACAATGCTGTCTCCAGCCAGCCTTTCCATGGCGGGTAAACCGCCATTGAAAGGCTGGTGGAGATTGGTTTTGGGGGCCCGTTGCGGGCCCTCCTTGAGTTGGGGGGAGGTGTGGGTGCACTGGGGGGTACCCATGGTACCCTCCAACATTTCACTGCACTAAGTGGCAGGCACCTTGTGGTGCCTGCCACGTAGTGCAGTAAAATGCGCAACATGCCATTTTAACTTCGCGGCGCGTGCTGCTGTCAGCAGCACCCGCCGCAATGTTAAAATGCAATATGCGACCGCCATGGTGGCGGTCGCATCCTGATTTGGTGTGCGGTACCGCCGCATGTATTGCGGACAGTCCCAGTCTCCACCACGATGGCGGACGGTCTCCAGTCCATCTGCCATCGTAATCGGCCCCTAAGTACGTGAGACAGTGTACTGATAGCCTGCTGACAACACAGAACAAACCTGAATTGTGGTGTATGAATCACAGTGACTCACTACTATGGGGTCGATTCCGATTCGGGCCGGAAATTTCACCGACCGAGCCGGACCCGGAGAGATTTCCGACCGAATCGGACCCGTGCAGTCCGACCGAACGAGTACGATGCGTCCGTATGTTATCCGGACTCGAAGTCGGTCGGACTCCCATTGATGTCAATGGGAGCCGGTCGTACAACTGCGTATGCGGGCTCCCATTGACTCAATGGGTGCGAGTCGGACAAGGGCGCTCCCTACAGCGGGTACGCGGCGAAGCGATTCGCGCCGTACACGCATAGGTAGGGGGACCCATGGGTCCCCTGTGTGCGACTCACGCGGCCACGCGTACAGGGGGTCCGACACGGACCCCCAAAGTACGGCTCCGACAGCTCTTACGAGCCGGAGTGCGCGGCTCGGTCGGACTGCTCGCGGCGCGCATCGTACTTACCCGGCCGGGAAACGTCTCCATTGCGCGGTGCGAGTCGGGTCCGAGCGAGTCGGTCGGAGCGGTTCGAGCCGGGAGCGAGTCGGTCGGAGCGGTCGGGACGCCCGGACGAGTCGGTCGGCGATTTCGCATCGTACTCGCTCGGCCGGACCCGCGTACGGTTCGGTCGGGAAACAGGGCTCCGAATCGGATCCGGTAAAGCCGAATCCGATTCGGAGCACTACCGGCCGAGATCGGAATCGGCCCCTATGTGTCAGTAAAAGTGAGGTTGAAAATACTTCAGTTAATGTAAGCAGGTGTGCGAGTCACAGATAATTTGACTCGCTGGTAAAGTGAGCGAATCGCTGATCCTGAATAAATGGTTCCCAACGAACGATGCCGATAAAATGCACTGTGGCCGCACCCGAGGTTGGGAAATACTCAGAAAATGGCCTCCCACGTTGTGTTTCTGACGTGATTTCCAGAGGCACTGGAGCTTGTATTCTTAACGTAGCGCACGTGAATGAGAGCGCGCTTGCAGCGTAGATTCTCAAGTGTGTGCAGACAGAATATCGAGTTGGAAATGTCGACCTACAGAAGTATCGAGTCCTAAATATCGTGAGTCAGAAATATCGACAGCAAGAATATTGTGGTCTAGAATATCAATTTTAAGGTAAGAAATATAGTTGTTTAAAATATCGATTTTTTAATTAGTGTTATGTATTTTAGTTTATAATTTAAATGTATGTGATGTATTTTTTGTATAAGAATTGTTTATCTTTTTAATATATGTGTTACATTTTAGTAGTTATCAATTTTATTTTAATTAAATTTTGCGTTTTTTAGTTCCGTAGTGGGTTGTGGGTTTATAGGGGAATAGGGTGGAAAGTAATTTATTTATAATAAATTAATGATTATTTTTTATTTATTAATATTTATTTAAATGAGATTTTATTGTGTTAATTGTGGGAAGTAATTTATTATTAATTAATTATTAATTGGTTGTTAATCAATATTAATTAATTAATTGCTAATTAATTATGGTAATTGTGTAATTTTTTTAGGTGCGGGTTGTGGGGTTTATGGGGTAAAGGATGGGAAGTAATTTATTTGTAATTAATTAATAATAAGTTGTTAATTAGTATTAATAAATTAATTGAAAATTACATGTGGAAATTATGTAATTAATTTTAGGTGTGGGTTGTGGGGTTTATAGGGGTAATGGGTGGGAAGTAATTTATTTTTGATTAATAATTAGTTGTTAATTGAATATTAATGAATTTATTAATTATGGAAATTGTGTAATTAATTTTAGGTGTGGGTTGTGGGGTTTATAGAGGTAAAGTGGGATGTATTTTATCTTTAATTAATTAATAATTAGTTGATCATTAATATTAATTAATTAATTGATATTTAATTAGGGTAATTGTTTATATTTTTTTGTGGGGGGTTTTACTTTTATAGGGGTAAAGGGTGGGGAGTAAATTCATTTTACTTACTTTGTAATTAGTTGTTAAATACTATTCGTTTTTTAATTGAAAATAAATTTTAATTCTGTAATTAATTTTTTTACAGTTTAATTTTAGCTGTGGTTTGTAGCGGGTTATAGGGGTAAAGTGTGGGAAGTTTATTAATTTTTATGAGTTTTAATTTGTTTTTAATTAATAATATTTCTTTAATTGGTAATAAGTTATGTTAATTATGTAAGTACATTTTTTTAAATTTAGATGTGGGCTGTGAATTGTGTGGTGTTATAGGGTAGGAAATAAAAAAGTAAATTTATGTAATAATGTTTTTGTTTCTAAATAATTTCTAATAAAAATATTTATTTGTTTGAAAATTATTTTTTATTGTATTTAATATAATATTTGTAGGTATGTGTCATATGCATTTAACATTATATGTTTTTTTAAATTTGAAATATTAAATATATTTGTATTTTAATTTTTAACATATTTATATATTTTTTTATTTATTTTGTTTTTTAAATATTTTTGTTGTTGTTAATATTTTGTTTGTTTTTAATTTTGAACTGACTGGAGTGAGAATATTAATTGTTACCCCTCCGTAAACCAACACTTTCCCTACTGTTGCACTGATTGGAGTGGGAATAGAAAATTTTACCCCGCCACTATCCAACACTTTACCCACTGTTGCACTCACTGGAGTTGGAATAGTAATTTTCACCCCTCCGCTATCCAACACTTTCCCTATTGTTGGACTCATTGGAGTGGGGCTAGTAATTTTTACCAGCCCGCTTGTGGTATCCTGCTGCTCAGCCAGAATGACTGCGTGAGAGAATGTTGGTATGTGGAGTGTTGGAGTGCCTGAGTCTGTTGGTGATGGGCTGAGCAGCAGGGAGGCTGCTCCTGGTGGGGCTCTCTTCTATGTAATTTGCTACTCAATAAACCTACATGGAAAACTACTTGGATTCGACTACCTTCATTTTACTACATTTTGGTACCAGGAGTGGGGTTCGAACCCACGCGGACACATGCCCAGTCCATGCCGTATCTGCTTTGACTGTGTGAGAGCCTCAGTGAATTGGTGGCCTCTATTGTCTCCTCTGTGCTACCTGCCACTACTCTACTGCAACATACCAGCCCTACCGGCCTGCTGTGCCTCTTCGATTTGTTTGCATTCCAAAGTAAATAGGGACATCGGCACATGCGATCATTCAGTACTTTTATTTACATTTGAAGGACTGATGCCGGTATTTGGGACGTTAGCTGTAAGTATTTTCTTTATTTTTTTTAATTTGCGCATTACCTACGTGTGTGCCTCCTCCGTGGCAGTTGAACTACTGACTCACATTTAAAATACGCCTCGAGCAAAGACAGAGCTCGCGCAGCCTTTTTCTTCCTCCCGCTGCCTTGTGATTCCTCCTTTCGCTCCACTGTGACGTCTGCGACTTGCTTCTTGTTGCTGTGCGTGTTTGGTGCACGGTGATGCCGGGAGCCATCTGGCGCGGCGTCACCAGTGCGTTCCGCCATCTTGAGTTTGGCGTGTTTCTTCAGTTCATCTGCAATCTCCAACATACCTCGCGCTTTGCCAACCACGATGTCATTGCTGTTTCTATAAAGTTTTCGTGAAGAGGTCTCCCGCGCGGTCTCCCTGTCGCGCCTTCTTCAGCGTTGTTCTCCCACACGTGGATTTGTTTCAAAGACATCGGATCGCCGTAGCGGATCATCATATATCACTGCAGGTACTGTTTCCCTTTGGTTTTGTAAACCTGCTGCCCCTCCTACATTGATCTTTGAGTCAAGTCTTCTCTTCTGGGAATTTTAAGCATCACGAGGATCTGCTGTGTTCCTCTGGGAGTCAAGTATCGCTTTGGGTGCGTTTGCTGTTAATGGAACCTTGCACTTTTTAAATACTGCATTTTTCAACCGTATCACTATTGGCACACTCAAAGTACTGGACTTTCACTTTTCTACTGTGCCATCTAGTACTTTAACTTTGCCTGCTGCGCTACATAGATTCACCCTGCTACACTACAAGGATTCACAAATATTCTGCGTCAACTTGCAATTTGCATTAACATTTATTCTCCTACATTGTTTTGCTTCATTCCGATATCTCTGTAAGGGCTGGTGTCCTGCGCAATTCATATTTACATGACTGCATGCTGTTTCTCTTACATGCTGTTGTTTCTTTTCTTAGGAACCTTTCTTTACGTGATTTGTATTTCTGCACATTCCATGTTATTGCTCTAGTGCTTCTGTCCTGGGGAAGTGCCGCAATCCCTGCGTTTTACATTGTGTCGTGTGGCTAGTTGCCACACCTTCCATCCCAGCTTTTGTTTGGTGCATTTATAAAGTGTGGTATTTTACGCCACACCTACTTCTGAAGTTCCTGCGTTTTGCACTGTACTGTGTGGCATTTCCTACCACACCTAGTTTGCTATTCCTATATATTACACTGTACAGTGTGGTATTTTTTTGCCATACCTTGCGTTTTACTGTGTGGTATTTTACGCCACACCTTGCGTTGTACTGTGTGGTATTTTCCGCCATACCTACTTTTACGTTTCTTGTATTGCATTGTACCGTGTGGTATTTTCCACTACACCTAGTTCCGTATTGCATTGTACTGTGTGGTTTCCCCACACCTGGTTCTGATGTTCGTACATATTGCATTGTACTGTGTGGTATTTTCCACCACTCCTATTTATAGTGAGGGGGGGGACGGTAGGAGCTGATTGTTAGGTCCAGTGACCCTTGCTCCCGATTGATAACTAGTACAATAAAGGAGTCACTGTTCCTGTAAAGGGAAATCAAAGAATGAAGTTTTGTCCTGTGCTACTCTATGTGTAGGGATAGTGTGTCCTCATCATGATGCCCTCACACACCCCGAAGGATGTCATGCTTCATCATAGGGCTTGTTGCTCCTCGTCGGGCCGGCGCTGCAATGCCCTACGGGTCCCCCGAAGGGTCTCTTTATCGGAGATCTTTTGATGAAGAAGCCGTAAGGGTGCGTGCGTGTGAGTGGTAGTGAGGTCTCAAGTAGTGTTTTTTTTTTTAAATGACTGGAGGGGGAGTGAATATTATTTATTAAGGTGATCCCTCTGTCATTGTTAAAAGGTGTGTGGTGCTGCTCTGGGGGATATTATGTCCCTAGGTAGCTAGATATACGTCTCTAATGGGCGTATAAGGTGGTCGACATGTTTCACGCTCTCTGTGGCCTCAGGAGGAGATCCAAAGCGTTTCTTCAGGACCAAGGTAAGTTTAGGTATCACTAGCGGCCTGGATTTGACCAGTGCTGCTAGGTTAATGAGAGGGAGTAGCGTCCCTGAAAAGAGAAGAGGGTAGGACAAAAGATATGTTGGTATTTCTCTATAATGAGTATTGTCCGGGTCTACCATTGGAGGGCCCGAGTGCGCATTATCGTTGAGCGTGAGTCTTATCTCTACGGTTTAGGCATTGGTGCATGTTTAAAAAGAGATTCTATTTTACGTGTTTTACATATTATTTACAGTGAAGTGAAAAGTGAAAGAAAGAATGATGAGCAATAATCAGCGGAGTTTCAACATTCTGACATGTGGGCTTATAAAGAAGAGACATATAATAAAGAGATCAATGATTGGTATATGTCAGGGTCACTCTTTTGTCATTTGATTCCATGCAGTGCCACTAGTAGTGGTATCCTGTTGTGAATAATCTAAGATAACTCCTATTGGGCGTATGATAAAACCGGTGAGTCAGCGCTGTCTGGGTAGGATGTGAAAGATATATATATATATATATATATATATATATATATATATACCAACACAAACCTCCGAGTACTGGAGCCCCCGACCCTGCAGGGAGGCCTCAAACAATGGGCATGGAGCAGCCCATCAATCATCACCACGACAGAAACACATTGAGGCCCATTTCAAGAGACGTGCCGTTTAATGCGAAAGCACAGCAACACACAAGTTTCCAAGTCCTTACGCGTTTCGGCTTAACAGCCTTGATCACAGGTGAAAACGATGTAAAATGCGACGTGCATTGGTGCGTGCTTTTTATATTAAAAGTCACATGACAAGTTCATAAAATACAAGTCCCATAATGCAGTATGTTATATTTTCAAAGTGCCATCTGGAATCTTGATAGATCCGCATTTGTTCTGTTATTTTTACAGTTGATAATTGACACCTGCATTACTTTGGTACGCTGTCATTCCCTGCATTCATGTGCTTTTTTAAGATTTGCGTAATCGTCACATTAATCTTTTGCCTCCGAAAACCGCTCGTCTGCAAGAACGATCAGAGCGGGACATCCTCCCCTCCGAATCCCTTCCTTCAAACAATCACCTGTTTCGCTATAGTAGCATCTCCTCAGTAGGTTGGGTGATTGCGAGTGGGTCATGCTCCTCATTCGATACACCAACACAAACCTCCGAGTACTGGAGCCCCCGACCCTGCAGGGAGGCCTCAAACAATGGGCACGGAGCAGCCCATCAATCATCACCACGACAGAAAGTTCTGTCATATATATATATATATATATACATAAACAATAAGTAAGTGTCACTGAGTGGGCCCCACCATTGATGGCAAACCTTTAGACTCTGTTTTGGTCACTACATAGTGAAAAACATATTGCTCACCCCTTATTTTTACAATTATTGCCTCATGAGATTGGTGAGGGCAGTCGGGAGCTGTAAGGAAAGCGAGAAGAAGGAAGCGTGGCCTATTCATTAAGAATATAACAATAAAGTTTCAATTGTTCAAATAAAGGTGCAGTTATCACAGTGGTCCCTGCATGTTGATACATCCTGTATATTGAGAAGGAATCAAGGGGCATATTAGCAAGGGCACTATCGCCGCTTTAGCGGCACTTTTTGCCGCTAAAGCGGCGATATTCATATCGCCCTATCAGCAAACTGTCTCCTAACAGCAGTTAGCGACAGTTTGCGGGCATTAGCACTCGTTTTTACCGCTTTGCATGTCAGCGATATTTATCGCTAATGACATGCAAAAGTGAGGCGTTCAACAGAACAAACCTGGGAAACACCCGCTAACAGGCCTATCGCCTATTAGCAAGGTGGCCATGGCCCCAGTTAGCGACGTGAAAAGTTGCGCTAACCGGGTCATCGCCATTTATTTAACACCTGCAATTAGCAGGTGTTAGCCATACCTAACATGGGGGTGGATTATGCTGATACGACCACAGGGTCGTATCAGCAAGGTGTTCTCCCTTCTCCATGCAACATCGCTGGTTTTTCAGCGATGTTGGCCCATTTCCCCGCTATCGCTGGAATATTCATCGCCATAGCGCTAATCGTTGCTAATACAGCGTTAGCGTGGCGATATATTCCAGCGATAGCCGGCGATAAAATAAATCACGCTAAGCAGGGTTAGCGATGATTATCGCCTCTTCTTGCTAATATGCCCCTCAATCTTTTATTTATCGCGGCATTTTCTGCAAAATGTAAACGGGCTCTAAGAATATTAGGAAGCTAGATTGGCGTTTTGGCTTCCTGTTTCATAAAATACCAGCGCTACAAGTGAGGCAGATATTTGTTCTAAAGTGCTTTTTGGCTTCCAATTATAAGAGAGAGCTCTGTCCGGGCACTTAGTTCAGACCCGGAGTATTTTCTCAAAGGTGGCAGTTAACACAAGATACATTCGCTTAGTACTCACGGTTCTCCCATTTAGCTGTGCCGGTACACCTGCCTGCCTCTCTCCATCTCCGCCGATACTGGAGCAGTGGCTGCCGCCCTTTTTATGGTGGGAGTGTGTTGCCAATTAGAAGGTTAATTGGGGAGTGTATAGTGTGCTGCATGGGCGCCATCTTGTAGTGGAGTATGTTTAGGTGTATTTGGGTCTGTCTTAGTCTGTTGCGGTCTCGGTTATGTATGAGTGTCATATGGCTATGAATTAAAGGAATCAATGCGTTGTTTCAAATTTGAACATGGTGTTTGTGGGTGATTTCCAGGCTGATTGTTTCTCCGCTGTCTCTGAGTGGTGTAAGTAGTATGTGGTTCACTCTTTTGGGTGCCATTTTGGAAAGGTATATTTATAGTTATTGTCTACACTTTAAGGAGACTTTGCTGGATTGTTTTCAGATTGGTCAAAATTGTTTTCTGCCTTTATTATCAGTATGTCATTATTTTATAGGTTTACAGGATGAAGGCAGAGGGATTCTGTTACTGGTGCCATGGAAGTGTTACTATACTAATTCGATCCAGGGTATTTCATCATTCAGACCCTCAATGTTCGTCCGTAGATGATGGACCCATCTCTGTTCTTTCTGAAAAAGTGTCCTGCTTGTCCAGGTAGAATTAGATTCTATGATGGTCCAGTGTAGTTGGTCTGGCGTATGTCCTGTCTCAATATAGTGTCTGCTCATTTTGGTGGTGTTTTTCTTACATCGTATGTTACTTCAATGTTCGTTTATTCTTGTCTTTATGGCTCTGGTTGTCATTCCTATATATCGAAAGTCGCATGGACATTTCACCATGTAAATACAGTTCTTGGTATTACAATTTGTGTGTCTTTTCTGTGTCCATTCCTGATTATTCATTTGCAACGTTTTGGTATGTTTTGTTAAAGGGCAAATATTACAAGTCCCGCACGGGTAATGTCCTTTGACCATTGGTAGGTCCCACAGTGTCCTTTAGTTGTCCAACTGTTTGTTTTGGGGTCTCGTGTGGACAATTATGTCTTTGATGTTCTGTGTCCGTCTGAAGGCGAATCTTGGGCGTTCCAGTTGTAGTTCCCCTGCATGTAGAATATTCCAGTGTTTGAGTAAAATCCTTTTTACCTGATTTGATTGAGGTGTGTAGGTTGTAACACATGTTATTATCTCGTCTTTTTGTTTTTCCACGGTTTCTAATAGTGCTTCTCGGTGGTTGTTACGCACACGTTTTTGTGCATTCTTTATGATCCTCCTGGGGTAGTTCCTCTGTTCCAGGTTCTGACTGAGTTCTGCCGCTTGTGTGTCGTAATCCGCGGTGTTGCTGCAGTTTCTTCTGAGCCTCAAAAATTGCCCAAGGGAGATTCTCTCTAAGGGCTTTTGTATGGTGACTGTCATAGGTTAATAAGCTTATTTCTGTCAGTCGGTTTTTGTACGTTTTGGTCAGTAGTTTTCCATCTTTCAGGATGATTAATAGGTCCAAGAATGGAGGTTACTTAATCATCAAAATGACGATTTGAATGGTGTTTTTCTACTTGAATTACTTTTTTCAACAACGTACTGGGACATCCATGGGTTTTCCCGAGGCACCATCATATGCCAATACGTACATGGCACATTTTGAAGAAACAAATATTCTACACAATGAACTATGGCAAAAAGATTTGGTCAGCTACATGCGTTACATTGATGACATACTGGTGATTTGGAAAGGGAGTCGTGAATCACTTGAGGCCAATATTCACTTGCTGAATCAATGCAATGCTCGGATACAATTCACTCATAATATTCATTCTCACAGAATTAATTTCTTGGATATTGAGATACACAAAACAGATAATGGTTTAGAAACATCGGTGTACAGAAAACCAACTGATAGAAATAACGTTTTACACTTCACTAGCTCACACCCACTGACCTTGAAACAGCATTTACCTGTGTCACAGTTCATACGTATCAAAAGAATTTCATCTAATCAATCTCAGATGGAAGAACTTATCCAAGAGCAATCAGAAAGATACAAGGAACGGGGATATCCACCAGAGATTTTGAAATCAGCCACTGAAGTTGCACTTAAGAAAAAACATGAAGATTTACTTACCAAAGTGCCAAAAACCAACAGTAAACGTGAGGTGTTTGTTCTAAAACATTCTCACCAGGCATGTAAAATTAAAAAGATCATTATGCGAAGATGGGAAATTGTAGAGGAGGAAATTGATTTTACATCTGTGATTCACGGCAAACCTCTGTTTGCACACACACGATCTAAAAATGTACGTGAATGTTTGAAAGGTGCTCTTCCATCAGAACAGCACACACACAAAGGTATGAGTAAATGTTGGAACTGTGGGCAATGCGGTAATGTAATTATTGGCAACACCCTCGCACATCCGCACACCGGGAAGAAAATCAAGCTGAAGCACTCATCTGACTGTAATACTGAAGGAGTCATATATGCTATTCAATGTCCTTGTGGATTGTTATATGTAGGACGAACTACTCGCAAAATCAAGACTAGAATTGTTGAGCATAAAAGCATGATTCGCATCGAAAACCTTAAATCATGCTTGGCTGCACATTGGATTAACACCTCACATACCATACCATAACTAAGGTACACTATCTTAGAAAAAGTTCCTATACCAGTAGGCATCGACTTCCATACATTATTGGCACGTAGGGAAACACATTGGATAAAATTCCTGGGCACAATCACACCGAAAGGTCTTAATGATCATTATGAAATGATATGTTTCCTTTAATGTGCACAAATGTAACTTTTATATGATGTATAGCAGTCCGTTTCAGCCAAATATTCTTGAGCATCTTTATTGTACATCTGTCTCTGCACCCACTGTGAGTATCTCTTTACTTTCACTGAGCACGCATTAGTCTAGACTTAGGTCTTTTGAGTTCACATAATGTCAGGTTTTTTCACATCTTTTTTTATATCTCATTTAGTATTGACAAGTTTAGCTTTAGGGATTTAAGTCTGTTAATTTATGGTGTTTTATTTTATTAGTAGCGAGCATTTTAATTCGCCAGCGGATTGTGTATGAACATTTGATTTCATTTCACGTCCACGATTTTTCTGGAGTCTTGGTTAATGGCATTGAGCACGTTACGTGCTGTCTAGACGTGTTGCGAGTAAAACTCATGTTTAAGGCATATTCTAATGTCGAGAGTTCCTTTTGAACAAGGGAGGTTTATGCAATCTCATTTCAAGCACTAGTCATTCATTTTTGATGACTTGGAATATTGAGGGTTTGATTTAGAGCTAAGTTGATTATTGTTAGGGTAGGTAGGTGTTAGTGTGATTCACTTTAGCACATACAGTGTTCGTAACTCGATTATTACGTCTCAATAAAGTTATCGAGTCACTGACGCCTTGTCGTCAGCTCACGTAGTCTATTTAAACGTCCCCATATGTGTTCACGTACCAACGTCAGAGCGGAGTCACATGAGGTCAGATCACTTGGCGGTTACTTTTAGGTGAGTACAGATAGTTGTGTCTTTCTTTGTGGCATACGCAATGGTTTAGGTTTATTACAATAGCGTGTTACTTATTTATTTCACAGAGGCTTCAGGGCTGTCATTACAATGTGGTAAGATCCTATTAGCCGTTTCATTTGCACTGGGTGCTTGACACGTAAACTCTACCTTGCGCTTACCGTTGGTGTAAATATGTTTTACAGCTCATTGTATCGGTTTCAGTGATGACTGGTAAGAAATTTTTATTAGGCATGCTTATTCGTGACGTTGGAATGTTCACATGCTTGTCATCTTGGGAATTTCTTACGCATGATTGAATGTGGATAACTTCAGGCACTCTTCTTACGGGCATATATACTCGGGAATACCTTTGGTTTTATCTTCATCACCACTCGGTGTGTTTATTCTTTCTTCTTCTTTTATTTTCATTTTTAAACAGAGCACATTGTGAGCACTAAATAGGTTGAACTTTCATTCTCACAGTTGGTGCAGAAACAGATTTTTTTAAAGTAATCTACTGTATGTGTATTACGTAAACATTGTCTTTACGTTTGTTGATTTGGATCATTTTGGTTTTTGTTCCGGCAGGCGGCAAAGGAGGATTGTGTGATTGATCTACCCAGATACACATGTTCCTCTGACGAAGGGTTTTCAACCCGAAATGCATTGGGTTTTTGAAAAGAAAATGTCTTTTGTATTTTAGTTTCATATCACACATTGCACAGAGAATGTACTATTTAAGTTGATGGTTGTTGAACATTTATACTCATGATTCGCCTTGAATGTTATACGTGGGTGAAAATATTGAAATTGTATTTTCAATAAGACACAATTTAAAATCATTGAGTAATTGTTCTATTATTTCTTGAATCAACGTTATATTCACAAAGTTTTGGTGAAACCCCTCAGGGGGGCATAACAGCAGTGCGCTACGCTTAGGATCGGAGTGTTCTGTATCCTATCATTTTGCCTCAAAATAAGCCATGTAAAGGCAGGCTAGGCTCGGCGTGAAAGTGCTGCCCATACAAGTTCCGTGGATTTGTTGGTAATGTTGGTCTTTGAACTTGAAAAAGTATTTCTTTAGTGCTATTTCCGCACATTCCAGGATGAAGCTTATTGGTTGTGGTGTGTTAGGGTCCTGGTTCCTAAGGCTTTCTTCTACTGCTCTCAGTGTTACTTCTTGTGGGATGTTAGTATATAAAGCCTCCACGTCGAGGGTCACTAGTAGGGTGATTTCCTCTGGTCCTCTTATATCACCCAGTAGACCAATAGTATCCGGGATTAACTCCATTCTTGAACCACTCAGTCAAGACTGCAACCACTTCTTACGACCACTGGTAGAAGCAACTCCATCTTACCTCAAAGACACCAAAGAAACCATCAATCTAATAGAACATATGAGGACCAGAGGAAATCACCCTACTAGTGACCCTCGACGTGGAGGCTTTATATACTAACATCCCACAAGAAGCAACACTGAGAGCAGTAGAAGAAAGCCTTAGGAACCAGGACCCTAACACACCACAACCAATAAACTTAATCCTGGAATGTGCGGAAATAGCACTAAAGAACAACTTTTCAAGTTCAAAGACCAACATTACCAACAAATCCACGGAACTTGTATGGGCAGCACTTTCGCGCCGAGCCTAGCCTGCCTTTACATGGCTTATTTTGAGGCAACACACATCCTCCCACCATCCAACCCCTTTAAATCAGAAATAAAGGAGTGGAAGCGATACATAGATGACATACTCATGCTATGGACAGGCACAAAAGAACGTTGCATAGAATTCCATAACTGGATCAATGAACAGGACCCTTTCCTGAAATTCACTCTAAACTCCTCAAGTGAACAGATTCCTTTCCTGGACCTATTAATCATCCTGAAAGATGGAAAACTACTGACCAAAACGTACAAAAAACCGACTGACAGAAATAGCTTATTAACCTATGACAGTCACCATACAAAAGCCCTTAGAGAGAATCTCCCCTTTGGGCAATTTTTGAGGCTCAGAAGAAACTGCAGCAACACCGCGGATTACGACACACAAGCGGCAGAACTCAGTCTGAACCTGGAACAGAGGAACTACCCCAGGAGGATCATAAAGAATGCACAAAAACGTGCGCGTAACAACCACCGAGAAGAACTATTAGAAACCGTGGAAAAACAAAAGGGCGAGATAATAACATGTGTTACAACCTACACACCTCAATCAAATCAAGTAAAAGGATTTTACTCAAACACTGGAATATTCTACATGCAGGGAACTACAACTGGAACGCCCAAGATTCGCCTTCAGACGGACACAGAACATCAAAGACATAATTGTCCACACGAGACCCCAAAACAAACAGTTGGACAACCAAAGGACACTGTGGGACCTACCAATGGTAAAAGGACATTACCCGTGCGGGACTTGTAATATTTGCCCTTTAACAAAACATACCAAAACGTTGCAAATGAATAATCAGGAATGGACACAGAAAAGACACACAAATTGTAATACCAAGAACTGTATTTACATGGTGAAATGTCCATGCGACTTTCGATATATAGGAATGACAACCAGAGCCATAAAGACAAGAATAAACGAACATTGAAGTAACATACGATGTAAGAAAAACACCACCAAAATGAGCAGACACTATATTGAGACAGGACATACGCCAGACCAACTACACTGGACCATCATAGAATCTAATCCTACATGGACAAGCAGGACACTTTTTCCAGAAAGAACAGAGATGGGTCCATCGTCTACGGACGAACATTGAGGGTCTGAATGATGAAATACCCTGGATCGAATTAGTATAGTAACACTTCCATGGCACCAGTAACAGAATCCCTCTGCCTTCATCCTGTAAACCTATAAAATAATGGCATACTGATAATAAAGGCAGAAAACAATTTTGAGCAATCTGAAAACAATCCAGCAAAGTCTTCTTAAAGTGTAGACAATAACTATAAATATACCTTTCCAAAATGGCACCCAAAAGAGTGAACCACATACTACTTACACCACTCAGAGACAGCGCGAGAAACAATCAGCCTGGAAATCACCCACAAACACCATGTTCAAATTTGAAACAACGCATTGATTCCTTTAATTCATAGCCATATGACACTCATACATAACCGAGACCACAACAGACTAAGACAGACCCAAATACACCTAAACATACTCCACTACAAGATGGCGCCCATGCAGCACACTATACACTCCCCAATTAACCTTCTAATTGGCAACACACTCCCACCATAAAAAGGGCGGCAGCCACTGCTTCAGTATCGGCGGAGATGGAGAGAGGCAGGCAGGTGTACCGGCACAGCTAAATGGGAGAACCGTGAGTACTAAACGAATGTATCTTGTGTTAACTGCCACCTTTGAGAAAATACTCCGGGTCTGAACTAAGTGCCCGGACAGAGCTCTCTCTTATAATTGGAAGCCAAAAAAAGCACTTTAGAACAAATATCTGCCTCACTTGTAGCGCTGGCATTTTATGAAACAGGAAGCCAAAACGCCAATCTAGCTTCCTAATATTCTTAGAGCCCATTTACATTTTGCAGAAAATGCCGCGATAAATAAAAGATTTGATTCCTTCTCAATATACAGGATGTATCAACATGCAGGGACCACTGTGATAACTGCACCTTTATTTGAACAATTGAAACTTTATTGTTATTGTTATATTCTTAATGAATAGGCCACGCTTCCTTCTTCTCGTTTTCCTTACAGCTCCCGACTGCCCTCACCAATCTCATGAGGCAATAATTGTAAAAATAAAGGGTGAGCAATATGTTTTTCACTATGTAGTGACCAAAACAGAGTCTAAAGGTTTGCCATCAATGGTGGGGCCCACTCAGTGACACTTACTTATTGTTTATGTATATATATATATATATATATATATATATATATATATATATATATCTCTCTTTCACATCCTACCCAGACAGCGCTGACTCACCGGTTTTATCATACGCCCAATAGGAGTCATCTTAGATTATTCACAACAGGATACCACTACTAGTGGCACTGCATGGAATGAAATGACAAAAGAGTGACCCTGACATATACCAATCATTGATCTCTTTATTATATGTCTCTTCTTTATTAGCCCACATGTCAGAATGTTGAAACTCCGCTGATTATTGCTCATCATTCTTTCTTTCACTTTTCACTTCACTGTAAATAATATGTAAAACACGTAAAATAGAATCTCTTTTTAAACATGCACCAATGCCTAAACCGTAGAGATAAGACTCACGCTAACGATAATGCGCACCGGGCCCTCCAATGGTAGACCCGGACAATACTCATTATAGAGAAATACCAACATATCTTTTGTCCTACCCTCTTCTCTTTTCAGGGACGCTACTCCCTCTCATTAACCTAGCAGCACTGGTCAAATCCAGGCCGCTAGTGATACCTAAACTTACCTTGGTCCTGAAGAAACGCTTTGGATCTCCTCCTGAGGCCACAGAGAGCGTGAAACATGTCGACCACCTTATACGCCCATTAGAGACGTATATCTAGCTACCTAGGGACATAATATCCCCCAGAGCAGCACCACACACCTTTTAACAATGACAGAGGGATCACCTTAATAAATAATATTCACTCCCCCTCCAGTCATTTTAAAAAAAACACTACTTGAGACCTCACTACCACTCACACGCACGGACCCATACGGCTTCTTCATCAAAAGATCTCCGATAAAGAGACCCTTCGGGGGACCCGTAGGGCATTGCAGCGCCGGCCCGACGAGGAGCAACAAGCCCTATGATGAAGCATGACATCCTTCGGGGTGTGTGAGGGCATCATGATGAGGACACACTATCCCCACACATAGAGTAGCACAGGACAAAACTTCATTCTTTGATTTCCCTTTACAAGGAACAGTGACTCCCTTTATTGTACTAGTATTTTCCACCACACCTATTTCTGCTGTACGCACATATTGCAATGTACTGTGTGGTATTCTGCGCCATACCTTGTTCTTTATTGCATTGTGCCGTGTGGTACTTTCCGCCACACCTAGTTCTGCATTCATCTATATTGCAATGTACTGTGTGGCACTTTCTGCCACACCTAGGATTTGCTGTCTTTCTGGGGACTTTTCCCCATGCTCTTGCTTGAGTTAAAGGCAACTATCCTCTTGCTTGTTCTATCTGCGGCTGTCTTCTACCCTGTTCTCTTGCTTCTGTGTTTAGTTCTCTCCTTCACCTTGTTGCTTATGCCCTTGTATTTTCTCGTGTTTGCCTGGCCAGCTTGCATGATATTTGTACCTGGGTTGTTTTGTTGTTTGTATGAGGGAGTGTGTGGGTTGTCTTTGTGTGAGAAAGGTAGTTGGTGCATGAGTCGTCGTTTGTATTTTCTTTTCCTGTTTGTGTTTCCTACTTTTCCACCTTTTATTTCCATGCTTTGTTTTAGTGTATTTTCTTCAAATTTTTCTTGCTTCTTTTCTGATGCCTTTTGATAGTTCCTTCCTTTCTATTGTAAAGGAGGGAGATGTGTGGTATCCTGCTGCTCAGCCAGAATGACTGCGTGAGAGAATGTTGGTATGTGGAATGTTGGAGTGCCTGAGTCTGTTGGTGATGGGCTGAGCAGCAGGGAGGCTGCTCCTGGTGGGGCTCTCTTCTATGTAACTTGCTACTCAATAAACCTACATGGAAAACTACTTGGATTCGACTACCTTCATTTTACTACACCGCTATCCAACACTTTCCTTACTGTTAAAATTATTGGAGTGGGAATAGTAAATTTGATCTCTCTGCAATCCAACAATATCTCTACTGTGGCACTCACTGGAGTGGGAATAGTAATTTTTACCCCTCCGCTATCCAACACTTTCCCTACTGTTGCACTCATTGGAGTGGTAATAGTAATTTTTACCCCTCCCCTATCCAACACTTTCCCTACTGTTACACTTATTGGAGTGGGAATAGTAATTTTTACCTCTCCGCTATCCAACGCTTTCCCTATTGTTGCACTCACTGGAGTGGGAAGAGTAATTTTTACCCCGCCGCTATCTAACACTTTCCCTACTGTTGCACAGACTGGAGTGGGAATAGTACATTTTATTTCTCCGCTATCCAATACTTTCCCTACTGTTGCACTCACTGGAGTGGGAATAGTAAGTTTTACCCCTCCGCTATCCAACACTTTACCTACTGTTGCATTCATTGGAGTGGGAATAGTAATTTGTACCCGTCCGCTATCCAAAACTTTCCTTATTGTTGCACTCACTGGAGTGGGAATAGTAATTTTTACCCCTCCGCTATCCAACACTTTCCCTACTGTTGCAATGACTGTAGTGGTAAATTTAAGTTTAAAGAATTTTAAATAGTTTAATGTTTTATTTTATAATAGAATGTTTTTTAATTAGATTTTATGTTATTTGTAAATTTTTATATAATTTTAAAATTATACAATAAATTGAAATTCATAGTTTAATAATTGTTAAATATGTATATATATATATATATATATATATATATTTATTATTATGTATGTGTTTAACTTTTTTAATTAAGTTTATTTGTTATATTTGTTAAAATGTATATTAAATCTACTTTATTTTATAAAAATTAATTTTTATTATTTAATATATTTAATATTTATTATTTTTTGTTATATATGTATAAAAATCGATATTTTGTACAACTATATTTTTAACATCTATATTTTTTTGTTGATATTTTTGTACTTACCTGTTTAAGTATAGGGAGTCGATATTTTTGCATTCTATATTTTTTCATCTATAGTTTTGACATCTATATTTTTGACATCAATATTTTGCCAGTGAACCGTGCTAATGTGCAGGTCTCGTGACGGCACTCCTAAATTGCGCTTGCGCCCTCGGTTTGCCTCCTGTTAATTCTGGGTAGCATTTAACGCTCACAGCAGGTTTAGGACTCACCCGGTTCCAGTCGAAATAGGGTCTTACTCGCCTCGCTGTTCGGATGCCTCTGTCTACCGTGTAACAGTATGGTGGCTCCTTAATTGGGTTCGCAGTCACCACTCGATGCAGGATCAGCTGGCCCAGCTCATCGCCAAATCTTGGAAGCTGGAGAATGATGACTCACGGCAAATCAGGTATGTTGAAAGAAGGGTTTATTGATAAGACGTCCGCTGCAACATACGTGTGACTGTCCCTCTGCCAGCCAATCTTCAACTGACCAATATGGAAAACTACTACCGCAAGTGGAATGTGGAACACAAGATCAAGCAGTGTTCTACATCCCTCACAAGGAAAGTAAATAACGAAGTATAAGTATAACATAGTACAAACCTTAAAATGAGCACTTACAGTTATGGGACATGTCTTGAAGTTACACAAATTAGAGACATGTGCATGTTCTAAATGGAAATACAAAGTACTGTACAAACAAAAATATAAGCTACAGAGGCCAGCAAGCAACTCTGCCTACTGAGGAATTATGCAAATGAATAGCTTGAAAAGTTCGGGAGCCACAGGGCACTCGGGGTTCATTAGGCCTCAATCTCCTTGACTGAGTCGTTTGCCTCTGGTGTCCTGGGGCTCACCTCTAGGGCCCTGCAAACTGAGCACCAGGTATACCCCTTCAGCACCTGACTCAGAGTAACGGGCAGAGCAAGACTCACCCAGGAATGTAGTGACTCAGAATGAAGCAGCACATGAAATAACTCTCAATAACAGGATTCCCTAGTAAGGGCTTTGACGTAGTAAGAAAATTACATTATTCTAAACACAGCAGGCAAACTTTCCTGCAGAAAGTAAAGCAGCATAACACTTCAGAGAAATGCTAATAATACAGGAACTACAGATCGGGCTTTACAGTACAATAAGTGATTCAGCTTCTGCCATTTTCTTTACTCGTGGAGGGTCAAGCTATAAGCTTTTTGTGTGCCAGTCTTTTCTCTTGCTTTGGGAGGCCGCCCACAGATTAGCAGATGTAACTGGCAGTCTTTACGTTGGGGCGGCTCTCAGGGACACAGTGCTTCACGTTGCTGTGAAGGGGACCCGCTCCGAGGGGCGCGTTGTCTTTCCCCAGGCCACACCCCTGTACATAGCTACGTCTTTGTCTAGGTCCCACGTCTTTTCATCCATTCCGGCAGCTTACAGAGTGGTTAGGCCAGGTAACGTCAAAGACCAACGCGCTGGGGTCACAGGCCCAAGCAAAACTCCCCTGTACAAACTAAAGGATCCCTCCCAGACCGCCACTGAGTAATGGGGGTGTTACACCAGCTGAAGTATTGACTGATGTCTTCAGTGTGACCCCTCTCTTGTTCTTTTTTTGGCTAACTTGAAAGTGTAATACGAATTGAATGTGGCTAGAATGCAGCAACAGGAAAACATGCGTAGACTTGTGGTTAGTGTTTGTTAGTTGGCAAGGGTGCAGATGGAAATGTTACCTTTGAGTGTGTTGTAAGTGGCTACATGTGTTGTGTGACACAGGTAAGCTATAGTAGTGCTGTGTAGCAAAGATGAACTTCCATGTCTGAGTTCCAGCTTTCAAAACATTTATACGAAGTTAAGTTTCCATACTCCTAAATTGTTGTGATGGTAAAGGCACAATTGCTGTATTGGGCGTCATAGCACATAAGGTTAGTTTTGCTTCTGATTGTTGTCTAGTAAAGGCAATGTGTGTCACGGTCAGTGTGGTGTGATAATGAAACAGACAAGGGTTTGTATAGTTGTGTTGCAATGTGCGGTATTTATCTCTGTAAGGGGCATTGACAAAGTGTGCCAATGAAAATGAAGATTTGAATGTCTTCCTGTTTTACTCACTGTAGCAGCTTCTACACTAAGGAGAAGGAAAAGCATGCAATTTGACACTGTCTATGATGTGAAAGTAGGGGCATGTGAGCTTTAATATCATTGGGAGTAACAGGCCATTAGGGGTTCGACCACGCTGGACCTCTGGAGGGATTCTGTTATCTTGATATTATGAGTGGGAGAGGAATCTGCTAACAAAAATGGCAGCGGCTCTATGGCGATGGGTGTTTACTCCCTAACAAAGGGAAAGACCATGGGCCATATTATGTATTAGGGTGCACTTTCCCTGTTTGCACCTGGCGCACCTTAAAGCAGGTGCGCTAGGAGCAAACAGAGAAAGTGCGTCCTATTACATAGAATGTACTGCCCTGGGGGCAGCCGCAAACTCGTGCTGCCCTGGGGGCAGCGCATTGAAGTGAAAAATGGAGCGGCTGCTTTGAAGCCGCTCTGTGTTTCACTGTGCAGAGGGCAACCCGCCTGCACTTTGAAGGTGATTAGAAATCCCCTTGCAGGCGGGTGAAGTCAGTGTCCATAGGACCAACTTTATCCCCTGCAGAGGGGTACTCCCAGGGGGCGCACTGACAGTGCACCACCTTTTAGGTGGCGCACTGTCTGTGCACCTCCTGCCAACTGCCTCTGCGCCTGTGTCTATAATACTGCTTGTGCGCAGAGGCAAAGAAATTCCCTCATTTGCATGGGGCACAACCCCATGCAAATGAGGGAATGCCCCCTGCAGATAGCGCTTGCGCTTTACGTGCCCCAGCGCTATCAGTATTACAGATGGGGCCGCACAGCGTCTGCGGCCACTTCTGCAATACCAAAGTGCCCCGGGAGCACGCAAAACGGGCGCAAATGCCTGTTGCGCCTCCGAGGCACTCTCTGTAATACGGCCCATAAGTCTTGATGCCCTGTACTTGCTTGATGTATACTCACTCTGCATCACACATTATACTTTTTCATAAATTCTTTTCATTGCTTATGTCATTGGTGATGTCATATGTGATATCATCAGCGACGTAATTTGAGATGTCATCAGTGATGTCATTCATGCTGTACTTTGAGATGTCAACAGCCATATAATGTGTGAGGTCATGAGCAGTGCATGGCAGGGCCCTTAGTTATGGGTGCATAACGTACCTAAAATGATGAATTTCAGTGGATTTGTTTTCAAACCATTACTCCATTACAAATGGGGAGAGGATGTAGCCTTATGGCTAGCGCGGTCGACCTCGAAGCGATTGAAGCGGGTTCGAGTCTCGGCGATGACGCTCAACATCCTGTGATTCTGGGCAAATCACGTAATCTCCCCGTACCTAACAAAAATGAATGTGTTCATCTGTAGCGGAAGTGGTGCTCACGTTAAGTGCTCTGATACCTTTTTTTTTTTTTTTTTTTACAGGGTTTTATATAGCGCGAACTTGACCCGAATCGGGTATCAGAGCGCTTTACATAGCACCAGTTGCATTACATGAGGAAACATTCATTTTTTTTTAATAGGCACGGGGAGATTAAGTGATTTGCCCAGAATCACAGGATGTTCAGCGTCATTGCCGAGACTCTAACCCAGTTCCCCAGATTCGAGGTCGACCGCCCTAGCCGTTAGGCCAACTCCTCTCCCCAAACTTCAGGTCTGGATCACGCTATATAAAATAAATAAAAAATCTTTTTAATGAATCATGCAGCTCCACTGGACCTATGAGAGATTGCCTTTGTCTCAACTTTATGGGTATGACAGGAGTTTACTCAGACACAGTGGCCGATTCCGATCTCGGTCGGAGGCGCACCCAATACCATTCGGTCGGGAAAAAAGCCATGCGAATGCCTGTTTCCCGACCGATCCGTACAGCATATCGAACGAGTAAGTACGATGCGCACAACAGCACAGAATCCGGCCGAGTCGTACTCACCCAATCCAGGTCCTGTCCTCCGACCGAGGCGAATCCGGAAACGCAGAATCAAGTCGCACGGAAGGGAAAATGCAGCTCCGTCCGGCCGAACAAGTACGATGCGCTTTCCGTACGCGCCGAACCCATCGCTACGCACGGCACGTCAAAGCATCCGGGAGAGGCGCACATAAGCTCCGATTCGCGCCACAACACGATCCACGGCTACGAGGCGAACACGCCAGCGGCGAGGACGACGCGAAGCGGCGAGGACGACGCGAAGCAACGAGAAAGACGAACGACACGAACCAACCATGAATCCCTTCGTCCCGATCATACCAATATTCTACATTTACTACCGGAACAGGCACGGACGCGTACGGCGCAGAAGGTAAGTCAGACACCAACCATAAAACACATACAACACGTACACGACACATCACACACACACAGAGGGATGCAGAATTTACTTACACCAGCAACAGCAGCACCATAGGGGCGGGATGCCCATCACCAATGCCACATATGCACACAGGGGCCTGAATGCGCACCACCACCCCTACCCAGGGGGCCGGATGCCAACCACCACTACCACCCTTAGCCAGGGGGTGCCAGATGCCCACCACCACTACCACCCTTACCCAGGGGCTGGATGCCTACCACTACTACCACCCTTAGCCAGGGGGTGCCAGATGCCTACCACTACTACCACCCTAAGCCAGGGGCTGGATGCCTACCACTACTACCACCCTTAGCCATGGGGGTGCCAGATGCCTACCACTACTACCACCCTTAGCCAGGGGGCTGGATGCCTACCACTACTACCACCCTTAGCCAGGGGGCTGGATGCCTACCACTACTACCACCCGTAGCCAGGGGGTGCCAGATGCCTACCACTACTACCACCCTTACCCAGGGGGCTGGATGCCTACCACTACTACCACCCTTAGCCATGGGGGTGCCAGATGCCCACCACCACTACCACCCTTACCCAGGGGGCTGGATGCCTACCACTACTACCACCCTTAGCCATGGGGGTGCCAGATGCCTACCACTACTACCACCCTTACCCAGGGGGCTGGATGCCTACCACTACTACCACCCTTACCCAGGGGGGCTGGATGCCTACCACTACTACCACCCTTAGCCATGGGGGTGCCAGATGCCTACCACTACTACCACCCTAAGCCAGGGGGCTGGATGCCTACCACTACTACCACCCTTAGCCAGGGGGTGCCAGATGCCCACCACCACTACCACCCTTACCCAGGGGGCTGGATGCCTACCACTACTACCACCCTTACCCAGGGGTGCCAGATGCCTACCACTACTACCACCCTTACCCAGGGGGGCTGGATGCCTACCACTACTACCACCCTTACCCAGGGGGTGCCAGATGCCTACCACTACTACCACCCTAAGCCAGGGGGCTGGATGCCTACCACTACTACCACCCTTAGCCAGGGGGCTGGATGCCTACCACTACTACCACCCTAAGCCAGGGGGCTGGATGCCCTACCACTACTACCACCCTTAGCCATGGGGGTGCCAGATGCCTACCACTACTACCACCCTTAGCCAGGGGGGCTGGATGCCTACCACTACTACCACCCTTAGCCAGGGGGCTGGATGCCTACCACTACTACCACCTGTAGCCAGGGGGGTGCCAGATGCCTACCACTACTACCACCCTTAGCCATGGGGGTGCCAGATGCCCACCACCACTACCACCCTAAGCCAGGGGGCTGGATGCCTACCACTACTACCACCCTTAGCCATGGGGGTGCCAGATGCCTACCACTACTACCACCCTTAGCCAGGGGGCTGGATGCCTACCACTACTACCACCCTTAGCCATGGGGGTGCCAGATGCCTACCACTACTACCACCCTTACCCAGGGGGCTGGATGCCTACCACTACTACCACCCTTACCCAGGGGGCTGGATGCCTACCACTACTACCACCCTTAGCCATGGGGGTGCCAGATGCCTACCACTACTACCACCCTAAGCCAGGGGGCTGGATGCCTACCACTACTACCACCCTTAGCCAGGGGGTGCCAGATGCCCACCACCACTACCACCCTTACCCAGGGGCTGGATGCCTACCACTACTACCACCCTTACCCAGGGGTGCCAGATGCCTACCACTACTACCACCCTTACCCAGGGGGCTGGATGCCTACCACTACTACCACCCTTACCCAGGGGGTGCCAGATGCCTACCACTACTACCACCCTAAGCCAGGGGGCTGGATGCCTACCACTACTACCACCCTTAGCCAGGGGGTGCCAGATGCCTACCACTACTACCACCCTAAGCCAGGGGGCTGGATGCCTACCACTACTACCACCCTTAGCCATGGGGGTGCCAGATGCCTACCACTACTACCACCCTTAGCCAGGGGGCTGGATGCCTACCACTACTACCACCCTTAGCCAGGGGGCTGGATGCCTACCACTACTACCACCTGTAGCCAGGGGGGTGCCAGATGCCTACCACTACTACCACCCTTAGCCATGGGGGTGCCAGATGCCCACCACCACTACCACCCTAAGCCAGGGGGGCTGGATGCCTACCACTACTACCACCCTTAGCCATGGGGGTGCCAGATGCCTACCACTACTACCACCCTTAGCCAGGGGGGGCAGGATGCCTACCACTACTACCACCCTTAGCCAGGGGGCTGGATGCCTACCACTACTACCACCTGTAGCCAGGGGGTGCCAGATGCCTACCACTACTACCACCCTTACCCAGGGGGCTGGATGCCTACCACTACTACCACCCTTAGCCAGGGGGTGCCAGATGCCTACCACCACTACCACCCTTACCCAGGGGGCTGGATGCCTACCACTACTACCACCCTTACCCAGGGGTGCCAGATGCCTACCACCACTACCACCCTTACCCAGGGGGCTGGATGCCTACCACTACTACCACCCTTAGCCAGGGGGTGCCAGATGCCTACCACTACTACCACCCTAAGCCAGGGGGCTGGATGCCTACCACTACTAACACCCTTAGCCATGGGGGTGCCAGATGCCTACCACTACTACCACCCTAAGCCAGGGGGCTGGATGCCTACCACTACTACCACCCTTAGCCAGGGGGTGCCAGATGCCCACCTCCACTACCACCCTTACCCAGGGGGCTGGATGCCTACCACTACTACCACCCTTACCCAGGGGTGCCAGATGCCTACCACTACTACCACCCTTACCCAGGGGGCTGGATGCCTACCACTACTACCACCCTTACCCAGGGGGTGCCAGATGCCTACCACTACTACCACCCTAAGCCAGGGGGTGCCAGATGCCTACCACTACTACCACCCTTAGCCATGGGGGTGCCAGATGCCTACCACTACTACCACCCTTAGCCAGGGGGGGCTGGATGCCTACCACTACTACCACCCTTAGCCAGTGGGGCTGGATGCCTACCACTACTACCACCCATAGCCAGGGGGTGCCAGATGCCTACCACTACTACCACCCTTACCCAGGGGGCTGGATGCCTACCACTACTACCACCCTTAGCCAGGGGGTGCCAGATGCCTACCACCACTACCACCCTTACCCAGGGGGCTGGATGCCTACCACTACTACCACCCTTACCCAGGGGTGCCAGATGCCTACCACCACTACCACCCTTACCCAGGGGGGCTGGATGCCTACCACTACTACCACCCTTAGCCAGGGGGTGCCAGATGCCTACCACTACTACCACCCTAAGCCAGGGGCTGGATGCCTACCACTACTACCACCCTTAGCCAGGGGGTGCCAGATGCTTACCACTACTACCACCCTAAGCCAGGGGGCTGGATGCCTACCACTACTACCACCCTTAGCCAGGGGGCTGGATGCCTACCACTACTACCACCCTTAGCCAGGGGGGCTGGATGCCTACCACTACTACCACCCGTAGCCAGGGGGGTGCCAGATGCCTACCGCTACTACCACCCTTAGCCATGGGGGTGCCAGATGCCCACCACCACTACCACCCTAAGCCAGGGGGCTGGATGCCTACCACTACTACCACCCTTAGCCATGGGGGTGCCAGATGCCTACCACTACTACCACCCTTAGCCAGGGGGCTGGATGCCTACCACTACTACCACCCTTAGCCAGGGGGCTGGATGCCTACCACTACTACCACCCTTACCCAGGGGTGCCAGATGCCTACCACCACTACCACCCTTACCCAGGGGGCTGGATGCCTACCACTACTACCACCCTTAGCCAGGGGGTGCCAGATGCCTACCACTACTACCACCCTAAGCCAGGGGGCTGGATGCCTACCACTACTACCACCCTTAGCCAGGGGGTGCCAGATGCTTACCACTACTACCACCCTAAGCCAGGGGGCTGGATGCCTACCACTACTACCACCCTTAGCCAGGGGGCTGGATGCCTACCACTACTACCACCCTTAGCCAGGGGGCTGGATGCCTACCACTACTACCACCCGTAGCCAGGGGGTGCCAGATGCCTACCACTACTACCACCCTTACCCAGGGGGCTGGATGCCTGTCACTACTACCACCTCTACCCATGGGGGCTGGATGCCTACCACCAACACCACCCCCACTCATAGGATGGACAATGCATGACACAACCAGCACACCACAACCTAGGGAATGCAAGAAAAAGACATCCCCCAACACCATGACAAGCGTGTGTAGACTGTGTCAAATGCCTACAACACTGAACATGACTTTGAACATACAATGTGACCCCCTATCACATGTGCCACACATATATGTGTGTGGCCCCCACAATGCAAGCAGGCCATGACCATTGTGGCAATGGGGTCCAAACCCCATCATCACAGTGACCAAAATGCAAGTGTGGGGTCCATAGCTGAAGCACATTTTGAACAGTGTGGCAATGGGGTCCAAACCCCCATCATCACAGTGACCAAAATGCAAGTGTGGGGTCCATAGCTGAAGCACATTTTGAACAGTGTGGCAATGGGGTCCAAACCCCCATCATCACAGTGACCAAAATGCAAGTGTGGGGTCCATAGCTGAAGCACATTTTGAACAGTGTGGCAATGGGGTCCAAACCCCCATCATCACAGTGACCAAAATGTAAGGGTGGGGTCCATAGCTGAAGCACATTTTGAACATTGTGGCAATGGGGTCCAAACCCCCATCATCACAGTGACCAAAATGTAAGTGTTGACAAAGAAAGAGCTGCAACTGCCAAACTGCATGGATGATTCCTGGTCACAGAACATAAAACACATCAATGGCAAAGTAGTGCATGTGTCCCATTGCAACATAAATTGGGGGAGGCAAATACTGCAGTGCAAATAAGACATACCTTTGGCCATGTGCAGACAAACAACACCCATGGGGGCTGACACTGTCAACATTCATCAATGACACAATGACAGAAGTGACCATCAGAATGCAGACCCACATATTTGCACCAATGGGCACACAAATGCAGATACCCTGTGGAGACTGTAGATGTGAGGTGAACAGATACCATACCATGGCAGCAATGGGACACACAAACCATGATCATTGTGCTGACCGATGACCTAGGAGTCCCAGGGACAGCAGGGGAAACCCACCAAACTACATACAGCCAATGGCACACCCAAGATATGCCAATGCAGTGGTGCAGATGCACAAACACAAACAGGCAGACCCACACTGCACATCATACACAACAGGTGAGGGGGGGTGCCAGTGTCCCCAGGCAACCACACAACACATGAGGAGACCTGAATACCAATCATACAGATGTGCATACAGTGCCACACAAAGGTAACTCATGGATCCAAATCCCCTATGTGGGCAAGCAGGCATTGTCAGATGAGAGGGAGCACAAATCACACATGTCACACAGGCACGTAGGAACAGCAACTGACACAGCAAGACACAGACACACCTCAGCACTACCCCCAAGGCCCCCACAATGTGGTGACCCTGGGCTGCATTACAATCCCACTGTGATGACAAAGCTAAATGTTGTTCACAGTGTGCACCACAGTCATGTGTCCTGAGCAACAAACTACCATCCCACCTACACAAGCACAAATCAATCAGCACGGCCAGTAAGCCAAGGCCAACATGGAGGCAGGGGCCTAGCCGGGCAACAACTCTCATCTGCACACACTCAACACCACACCCCTCGACCTCCAACAATGTGCAGCAGTGAAGCACACATGCACTGGTGACATTGCACATGCACCCATGACTATTCCAGGGTGGTGGGTGGGAACCAAGGTGCAGAAACACATTACTCATGGCCACTCAACAAGACTCCTGAATGTCTGACACACTGCACACTACGCTGTACATGGACATGACGGCAATACCACACCAACCAATGGGATCCCAGCCACAGTCACACACCAATGAAGAAGCCAAGGTCACCCACAAAGAACACACATAGACAACAACCAACATTGCAGCCCGGACCCTGAGGAGTGCCAGCAGTCACACACACAACGTGTCACAATCACTGAAAGATAACACAAACTGGAAATCACATGACAGGGGCAAACAACAAGTGCCAAGGGAAACCTGACTGTGACCCATCTGCGTCTGCACACAAACTCAGCCCTGACAGCAAACACACCTATGGGTGACACCCTGATGACCAGTAATGTGCCATGCACCCACATAACAGAGAACCCAGGGAGAAGACTTTGGGGGAACATAGGTCAACTCAGCAAGCATCACAAACAGGTACAACACTAGGGATCACAGCATGCACAGCTAAACGGAAGTGAACACACAGACATGCTCATACAACACACACCTTGGGCGCAGGCAATGTCACAGGAATACACACTGCCATGAGGGGACTCCACTCCTGTGTGAGGAAAGCTGTGCCATATGTTGCCTCAGTAGGGCCCCATCATGTCAGCTGAGCACTTGGTCACACAATCAACAATTAGCACCAAATGAAGGCTCCCGTCACATCAGCCTGGTCATGGAAGTGCCAACAAAATCATCAGCACAGATCCAACACACTTGTATAGCAATGTTGCACTGACAACACAGATGAGTCCTTCCCCATTGATGCCCAAACCTGCATGTCCAGTGGAGATGGCCACACGGTCAGGGAAGTAGACGAATTGAACAATGGCAGGCACAACAGATGTGCAGGGGTGGAAGCCACAGATGTGAAATTGCTAATGTAAGTAGGAAATCCCATTGCCAAATACTGAACACATGACACCCTCAGATGCTGCTATGGATGACATGGATACACCACAGGATAGGACACATTCCCCTGGACCACATGGGTTCCTGCACAGTAACACTTCATTATCATGAGAGCAAATATCACCATCACTGCAGCAAGGGCATGGTTAGCATCATCAACAACATGTACATCAGAAGCATAAGCACTAGAGAACAGAAAGTTGCTTTATTCAGCATATGTGTGTAATGAAAACTGAAAGTCCAGAAAAAACACAAAGGCCAATGGCCAGTCCATTGTCAAAGTCCAAACAGGGTGACAGTGGCAGATGTCACCCTACGCATGCCTGCACAAAACCAGGGACAATCCACTAGGAGGGGCAACCGGGGGGCAGGCCAGGCACCGCAGGGACAGGATCAGGGCTCACCAGGAGGAAGCAGGGAAGGGGTGGTGGGTGCTGGAGAGCCACTGACAACTGCAGTGGAGGTGTCTGACATGGTGTGTGCCGGCACAACTGGGGGCATGACTCAGATGTTGTGGGTGCCGGCACGACTGCAGTGGACCCTGCAGATGGAGTGGACAGGTCCGCCACTGCAGTGCCCAAGTCAGACAGGGTGGTAGTGGACTCCACTGCAGTGCCTACCACCAGGGGAGGAGAATGGGGAACAGGCAAGGTGGGCTGGACAGAGGGGGAGGACACCCTCACCACATCAGTGGCACAGACAAGCGCAGCGGGGGTGTGGTGCCGGGAGAGCAAGTGGCAGGGGGAGAAGGCCGGATCCTCTTGGGGATGGTATATCTGTGGGTGGGGGAACCTGGGGCAGGGTGTGGTGGGGGCACCTGTGGAGTGGGGGCCTGAGGGATGGAGGAAGGAGACCTGGTGCCTGAGCTGCAGGGCGGCGGCGGGGTCTTGCTCTTACGACTCCGGGGGACTTGCGGGTGGGGCTTCAGTCTGTCTGCACCTGGGGGAGGGTGTCCGGGGGCGAGGGGCACTCTGCTCCGTGTGGGTGGGCTTCCTCTTCCCCTGAATGCTGTATCAGCTGGATCGGAGGGGAAGAGGCCGAGGTCACTGAGGAAGAGCCGCTGGGTCTTTGGGGTTGCAGGAGAGGCAAGGGAGGGTGCTTTGGAGGGAGAGGCAACTGAGGACTGCGCAGTGCTCGTGGATGCGTGTGTGTGTTCCAGGGCCCCATCCCCTGTGAGTCTGGTTTCAGTCCCCTGACTGTGCGTGCATGTGCGTTTTGTTTGTGGCGTGTGTGTCTGTGTGCTGGATGTGTGTGTGCTGGTGTGTGCCTGTGCCGGTGTGTGTGTGCTTGGGACGGGTAAGGTGCTGGGGAGTGTGGATGGAGCAGAGGCAGGAGGGGTGAGGGACTGTCTGAGGAGGGACACTGCTGCCGTCAGGGAGGAGTCCATGGACCTATTGCCCCTCTGTAGGTCAGACATGCCCGATGAGATGCCCTCCATGAACGACACCAGCTGAGTCAACAGAGCGGTGTGCGCATGGAGGATACTCAGCATGGCTGTCTGCCCTACATGGAGCTGGCGAAGGAGGTACACAGACTCCTCACTCAGGGCAGCAGGGGACACAGGGGCAGGGGGTGCGGTGCCTGGCCCAAAGGAGACACGATCCCGAACATGGGAGCCTCCACAGACCTGGGGAATGGGAGCCGATGGGAGGGCGGTGGTGGTGCTGGTGGTGGTGGGGACAGCAACACTAGCTGGGGTGTGGTGGCTGCTGACACCCGCCTCCATAAGGGAGTCATCCTCCGAGTTGCTCTGGTCCTCAGCTGAGGTGGATGGTGCTGAGGACTCCTCGGTGTGGCTCCCCTCACCCTCCGTGCCACTGGGTCCCTCCGACCACTCCTCGGCTGCTGACCCAGTCTGGCTCTCCGGCTCCTCCTGGTCCGTGGAGCTGTCCCCTTCCGTGGCCGTGGATGTATCTGCAAACAATGGGGAAACAGACAGACATCAGTCACCTGCACCAAACGCACACACCACTGTGAGCACAGCACTTTACAGAGCAAGCCCTGGCATCATTAGTTGTACATTGCTAAAAGTGCCCTAACTGAACAGGAGAAGCCAATTGTCAGTCTGATGCCAACCATGGCACTCACATCCCACATGGCCTTGCACCCATCTGTCTGGTGTCTGTTGGATAGCAACACCCCAGTGTGGACACATGCACCAACTACACAGTAGTTGGACAGTGCAGAGGACACGGTGTAGCATGTGGACATGCACACATCACAACTCTTGCCACTGAGTCAGTACAGGTTTCCGGATGAAAGGGATGCCCAGAGTCAAATAGGAAATGCATGTGATGCATACCAGCGACAGACACCATGATGCACCCATGTCCTGATAGCCATCGCCACAATGGTGTGCATGTAGCACATGTCACTCCCCTGCAGGATCACCAATAAGTAGACACATGCCATGGCGGAGGCATGACTGCTAAGTCATACATCACTGTCTCAGTGATGTATGACTTGGCAGCCAGACAACAACACTCTGTACTGTGTCACAATAGTAGGTCATGGGGAATGCAAGTCCTGGAGCTGCACAAGTGCACATGTACATCCCCCACACAACACATCATCTTAACCCTCATCTGTCCAGGTCATACCGATTGGACATATGGGAGACCTGTGACACTACCCTCTGAACCTGAGCCCCTCACAATCTGCTGTGAATGGGAAACAGCTGCCTGAACTTCACATTCGCATACCCCAGTCTGCACGGGCAGCTGATCAAACACCTATGTGACACACAAGTATCGTCTCCTATGGTCACATCTCCAGTGGCATGCTGAGCCCCTACCGAGAAACACCCCAGCAGTCCTGGCAACAAATCCACAGCACACTGTCACAGAGGCAGACACCTGAGGGGTCAAATCACTGCGCACAATGTGTCAGCTGATACACGGGAGTGGGAGTACAGAGTGCATTGCATGGCCTGGAGTAGGCATGACTGTCCTGCCCCACATGAATGAGGGATGAGCCCTGGACAGTGGATAGCTGGCTATGTATGTGTGACACACGTAATCTGCACACTCCTGGGGCCCAAACATTGTTCCCACCCGCTGCATGGGCGTGTGCCACATACCCCAGGCACATGTGGTGGCTCAGCTCAGCAAGTGGACCGCATATCAAAGCAACACGCAGATTACATGTCCGAACACAGGCGTTGTGTGAACAATGGACCCACCCATGATGCCCACAACAGAGTTAGGGAAACAGATGCTGTCCCCCACCTTGAGTGAAGCAAACTGCAAGGACACAGTCCCAAGTGACACAATTCCCTGAATGTAAGGGCCACACCTGGGTATCAGATGAGGAGTGGGCAGTGCACAATAGAGGGACATTGCTCCTGGACAACATGACTGCTGTACTGTGGCAGTTGAACCAGGCCAGAGGAGGGCACATAGCATGTAATACAGAGTTCACAGTGCAGTCTTTGACTCACCCCTCCTTGCTGCTGTCTGGCCTTCAGCTGCCCATCCAGGTCTGGAAACACCACCGCCACGATCTGGAGCATGTGGGGGTCAGGGTCCGTGTTCCGCCCCTCCTGCGAGGAGGCGACAGCTTCAGCTGGACCCGTGCAATCCTCCGGGTCCAGCCCCGAAGGTCCTGCCACCTCTTCTGGCAGTTGTGGATCCGGCGCTTGTAGACCCCCACGGACCGGACAGCCTGGACGATGTCCTTCCAGATCTCCTGCTTCCGATGGGCATTAACCTGTCAGGATGACAAAGTGAAAAGGCCATTACTACACATGCAACATATCCGTGCATGACACAGTTGTATATACATGTCTCAATCACAGGGGCACATGTTGTACACAGGCAGTGCAACGCTGCCCATGGACAGTTTGCCAGAAGTCACTACATGGTATCATTGCATGGGAAGTAAAACCTTGTTCAAATGCACTGTCACTGCACCATACCTGTCCAGTGCATGTCACTACACACTATGGGGGTGACAACTACTCAGTGAGCCTGCTAGCCAGTGGCGTGCAGACTTTCAGCCTTGCTAGTCAGACAAAATGCACATTCAGAAAGGCAGTGCACAGAACACTCACCTGCTCCCCTGGTGTCCCATACAGCTTGCTGTACTGTGGAAGTAGGCTGTCCAGCAGGGCCTGGTTCTCCTCAAGGCTGAAGGCTGGGGCTCTCTCCACAGTACGTGCCATTGCAGGGTCCAGAGGGGGCAGAGACAGCAGCAGTGCAGTGGCAGATGTCGTCCTGGAGCATGTAGTGCAGGCAAGTGAGCTCTCAGGGGAACAGCCAGCAATATATATGTGCTGGAGAGGCAGATACTGTCCCATGTGTCCAAAGTGATAGGTCCAAGTCATTTGCATCTTCTGAATCTGGCCAATCCATGGAATAGCAGCACCAATACACGCCCACAGCATCCTTCAAATCTTCAACTTCATGACATACATGATTTTGCAACATTGTTGTGGGTGACCAACTGAATTTCCAGCAACCGACTCGTTCGAATTTCGAAAACGCGTCCGTTGCCAGGCTAGGCCATTGTCAATGGGTGCGCACCGATCGGTCCATTGCTGATCAACGCATACAGGGGTACAACGCGTACCCACACACATTGAATGCAATGGGCCGGCCGGGGGCACCGATCGGTCCATTGCTGATCAACGCGTACAGGGGTACAACGCGTACCCGCACACATTGAATGCAATGGGCCGGCCGGGGCACCGATCGGTCCATTGCTGTTCAACGCATCCCTGTACAAGTGACTGGCATATGTCACCATGCCTGTCTCAGATGAACATATGCCAGCCACAGATAGCTCCCAGGGAGTGAGGGGCACACCTACAACACGACAGCCTGTCCAAACTGTATCATAAGGCATGTAAGGCTGCATTTCCTATTGTGTGTATGTTGGTGTACATGTTGTCCTGTGGGTGTCACCTGGGGGCAGCCACCCCCAGGCTGTGCACGTGTTCATGGGGACAGGATCCTGGGTGTTACGTGTACATGACCACTGTGATGTGCAACTGTTCATATCTGTGCATGTGCCATGGTCACATTTCACGGTGGTGTATGTGTATATCATGTCACATACCCAGTGAGTCCCATGTGGGACGGTATGTTTGAGCCAGGGTGTCCCAGTGGCACAATAGTGATGGTCCTCCACAGTCTGTGTGCATGTAGTGTTTACAATGTCTCTGATTTCATGTGCACAATGGGAGACAGTCTCCACATCCACGTTGTGTGTGCATGGACTTTGATGTTGTGCGTGTGTGTGTCACAGACGTCCATGTCTGTCCTGCAGTGGCAAGTGGGACCACTACCTGTGGGGGTCATGGTTGTTTTGCTCTGGTGTATACCTGATACTCCATGTAATGCCAGTGTCCATGTGGCAATACAGGGTCCCTGGGAATGTACCTGTCGTTGAGCTGTGATGCCTGGGGCACATCTGTCCTCACATGTCACTGTGGGGGTGATTGTGACACGGCAGCAGGAGATGGGAACTGTGACACAGCCTCATGATATCCAATGGGCCAACCTGGGCCTTATTGATGCCACTTGTTGAACCGTGATGACAGATGTTGGCCATGTATGTACCATACATGTCCTTACGGAACTGCACACTTCATGTAGTTGTGCCTCATAATGATGTATGTTGTGATATTGAGTGTGTTCAATGCCGCATATGTGGGGTGACTGACAATCTTGCTTTCTTCTCCTCTGCACTGCAGGGCTCCTGCTGTCCATCGACCATTCCCAGACCTGGCAACGATGGTGGAACGGGACAGCATCCGACGGTACCGCTTCACCAGGCAGCTGATTGAGGATTTGGCACTGCAGTTGGCCCCACATTTGCAGCCTGGCCAGCCGTATCCTACAGCGCTGACCCCCAAGGTGAAGGTGATGGCAGCCCTACACTTCTTTGCCACCGGTACCTTCCAACATACTGTGGCGACTGCTGGTGGGATGTCACAGACCATGTTGAGCCGTGTGCTCCGCGATGTTTTGGAGGCAATGTTGCTATTCCTGAACCGGTACATCTATTTCCCTAGACTGCAACGACTCACTGACGTGAAGAGTGACTTCTATGCCCTGGGGAGGATGCTGCATGTCATTGGCTCCATTGATGGGACACATGTGGCTTTGGTACCACCACAGGCCCAGGAGCAGGCCTACCGTAACCGCAAGCACTACCACTCGGTCAATGCACTGGTGGTGTGTCTTGCAGATATGACCATCACACACGTGTGTGCCCGTTTCCCTGGTTCAGCCCACGATGCCTTTGTGATGAGGAGTAGTCGCATCCCCAGGATGATGGCACAGATGCAGAACCAGCGTGCCTGGCTTGTCGGTGTGTACTGACTTTGTGCCATTGTGTGTGATCTGATCTGTAGTATTCCGCCCACTTTTTCAAGTCAGCTAATGTGCACTTGTCTGTCCGTAGGTGACTCGGAATACCCCAACATGCCGTGGTTGCTGACACCCCTCAGGAACCCTGTGACACCAGCCCAGATGCGCTACAATGAGGCACATGGTCGGACCAGGAGAGTGATTGAGCGGACATTTGGTCTCCTGAAGAGCCGCTTCCGCTGCCTGGACAAGACAGGAGGGTCCCTCCCATATGTCCCAGCGAAAGTGTGCAAGATTATCATCGTCTGCTGCATGCTCCACAACCTGGCAGTGCGGAAGGAGTTGCCTCTCATCCAGGATGACAATGACCAACATCCGCCACCTGTGGAGGATCCAGGCCTGGACCACGATACCAGTGATGATGATGATGATGAGGGTGATGTCCGCACACAGCTCATCACCAACTTCTTTAGCTGAATGTGAGTATCCTGAGGTGTCATGCCAATGATGTGAGTTGGCATGATATGTGTAGGTGGTGCTCTGGTGCTGTTGGAGTGTGTCCATGGGCTACTTGACTGGATGTGTGTAGCGATGTGTGCTTACAGGTGGTCTGTACTCCCCAACAGTGTTGACATGCTAACTTGGTTCTGGGTGGGTATCTTGTAACATGTATTGTGCATGAGTTTTGCTGTTCTGTCCTGTTCTCCATTGCTTTTGACTGTGTGTCATTTCTGTCCTTCACAGGGTACTTTCAGATTCGTTTGGTCAACTGTGTCCACCGACGACATGATTGTACTTCCAGGGTGGTAGCTGTTGTGTCCTGTTAGACTTGGCATCTTTTGGCGTGTTTCCCCTGACTTTTTGCTTTCTGACCTCCCGGTTTTGACTCTGTTTTTGCTGGTGTAATGATTCTGCGCACTTTCCTCACTGCGGTCCAGTGGGAAAGTGCAAGTGCTCCTGTATAAAATGTGTTATGGATTGGTGTTTCCATGATTGGCCTATTTGGTTTATGTGTCAGTCCCTTGTAAAGTGCACTGCGAGTGCCAGGGCCTATAGACCAAATGCTGTTGGTGGGCTGCAGCACTGGATTGTGCCACCCACGCAAACAGCCCGTAAAGTGTACCTCGGGCCTGCCAACGCAGAGCCTGTGCGCAGCCTGGGGCTGCCATGTCGACTTGGCAAGTGCACACACTTGCAAGTCCCTAAACCTTCCCTTTGCTACAGGTTAGTCACCCCTAAGGTAGGCCCAAGGTACCCCTGTGGGCAGGGTGCGTTGTATGCGAAAGGTAGGACATGCCCGGGTGTGTGCGGCATGTCCTGATAGTGAATTACAGCCTAGTTCGTTTTTCACTATTGCAAGGCTACCTGTTCCCCTAGGCCAGAACGGGCAGTTGTGATTATTACAGCTTATAATCCTAACTGACCCGGGAACATGGTAGAAATTCGAGTTTAGTATGCCTGGACTCAGAATGATAAAATGCATCTTTTAGTGAAGTTGGTTTTAACATTCTGTGTTTGAAAATACCACTTTTAGAAAGTGGGTATTTTCTTGTCTAACCATCCAAGCCTGCCTCTGCGAGGTTGTGTATTCCTTGTCTGGAGTGTGAGTGACAGGGGCTGGGGGATGCCAGGAGACAGGGTGAGTCAGCACAGGGCTGAATAGCAAGATCTACATGTAGATGGGTGGGAGGGGTCGCACCTGGGCCCTGAATAGGACAGTGCCTTCCCTCCACAATGCTGGCTCCACCTCCTGTGGTGCGTCTGATGTCCCTGGCCTACTCACTGAAAGAAGGGACGGAGACTTGTCAACAAAGTGCTCCAGAACTGGTTTGGACTAGGCAAAGGCCTCTCTGCCTTCAGAGAACAAAGGAATTTGGGATATAAATATTGGGGCCCTGACCCCATGAATTTAGATCTCGCTGGAATCAAGGAACCTGCCAAGACGAAGAGCTGGAAGAGCTGCCAGGAGGAGTACTGCCCCTTTGCTGTGTTGTTGCTTTGTTGGGTTGGCCTGCAGCTGCTGCTTCTGCCTTGGGCAGTGAAAGGACTGGACTGAACTTTCTACAAACTTGTGCTGAGTATCTCCAAGGGCCTGGAACCGAGCTGGCCTCCTGTTAAGAAGTCTCAGGGACTACAAAGACTTCACAAGCCTCTGGGTACCGCTTCTGGAACGCTGTTTCAGTCGCCACAGAGAAAGGGAACTGCAACCGACTCCGTCAACCGAATCCATCCCTGGCCGGTGACCTGTTTGCACCGCAGACCGCATCGCCCCGCTTCGCATCGCAACCCTGGTCTCACCGTGGGCGACGTCCGACGCCGCCAACATCGAGCCGCTGCTTGCACCGTGACCTGTGGGCACCGCAGTTCGCATCGCATCGCTTCACTGAACCAACCGGACCCGACCGACGAGGTCGCTGCAACTGGCTCAAGAGTCGTGACCGCACCGCATTTGGGGCACCGCTCGCACGTCTGCGACGCACCGCTCCGACTCGCACCGCTGTCCGACGCCAGCTCTCGCACTCCGGCTAGGTCGCCTGCATCACAACCTGTCAGCACCGCATCGAGCATCGTCTCACCCTGCATCGCACGCCTTGGACTCACCGACTCCGTCTGCACGACGCTCATCGAGCCGCTGCCTGCACCGCATCGAGGGACACTGCACCTTGCATCGCTCCGTCTTGCACCGCAACCGCGATGAACGCCGACCGGCTCGTACACTCCGTACCAGCCACAACGAGAAAGGTACTGTAACCGAGTCTGTTCACGACTCTGCTGGCCCGTATCGACACGGTCGGCTGGAACTGTTAGACTCTGTGGTTTTCAGCATCACGGTAGGCTCGGACGGAGCTACCGACTCGTACGAACTTTGCTTTTGTGCTATTCCTGCAAAGAAGAAGTTACCGTATCAAGCATTCATTTTTAAAGTACAGTATTGTGGATTTTTGTCGTAATTGGTCTTGTCTTGAGTATATAAAATATTGGTTATTTTTCTAAACTGGTGTGGTGTCCGTTTGTAGTGCTTACACTGTATTACTGTTGGTTATGTGCAAATGCTTTACACACTGCCTCTGAATTAAGCCTGACTGCTCGTGCCAAGCTACCACGAGGGTGAGCAGGGGTTACTTCACGAGTGTAACACCCTTACCCTGACTAGGAAGAAGGGTCCCTACTTGGACAAAGGTGCAAGCCCTTGCCAACTAGAGATCCCATTTCTAACATTGGTTGTCAGCGGTGAGGATAGGACTTGTGTTTGCACTTGACTTACAGTGATTGGTGTGCACTACTACCATATCGCAGACCATTACGTACCACATACTGGTTCTTTTTCTTTTGGCCTATTTTTGATCTTGCCAGTTTTCAACTCACTACATTTGTCATGCCTGAATCAATTGCATCATCCGTTGCATCTCTGGAAGTTATCTTTGAGGAGGATAGGTTGGAATCCTACGCCGTAAAGGAGCTACGAGCGATTTGTAAAAGCCTGAAAGTCCAAATTAAAGGCCTCACAAGGAAGGAGGAGCTACAGAAGGCGCTGAGGGCCTGGGTAGCAGCCAGACATGCCAATGGGCAGCCTGGTAATCTCAGTGAGGAGGCGGAGGAGCCTATTTCCAGGGTGGATGTGCTTTTGGGTAGGGGGAACCCGCCAGGTCAGGCAGCAGCAGTCTGTCCCCAGAGGAGCTGGAGGACAGGCGGGAGGCAAGGCAGTTTGAGCTGCAGAAGCTCAGGCTGGAGAGTGAGCGGGAGGAGAAGAGATTGGCCATAGAGGAGAGGAAGATGCTCTTAGAGCATGAGAGAGAACTGAAGGAGCTAGAACTTAGGAGTAAGTCAGGCTCAGATGGTGGCAGCAATTCGTCCAGAAAGGCAGGCAGGATTGTGCACATTCCCAAGAACGTAGGCAAGGAGTTCAAGAAGGGGGATGACATACAAAGGTGGTTTCAGGGTTATGAGGCAGCCATACACATGAATGGGGTCCCTGAGGAGAATTGGGGAGCAGGATTGTGGCCACTTTTCCCTGAAGAAGCAAGGGATGCTCTGATAGCTTTGGGCAAGGGGTATCACCTCACCTATGCTGACATGAAGGATGCCCTTCTCACGAAGTATGGTCTTACTCCTGAAAAGTACAGGGATCAGTTCAGGTCCAGTAAGAAGTCTGATGCCAACACTTGGTTGGAATGTGTGGATGTGTTCTGCAGGTCTCTGGATGGTTGGGTGAAGGGCAGTAGTGTAACAGATTTTCAGGGGCTCTACAACTTGATTGCATGGGAGCACTTGTCTAGTCTATGTTTTGCAGATCTGCGCCAGCACCTAGTTGATAGTAAGCTAACTGACCCCAGGAAGCTTGCTATGGAAGCGGACCGCTGGGTGAGTACCAGGGTCCACAAGAAAGCGTTTGGGGGAGACTCAGCCAAAGGTGGGCAGGGTCCCCAGCAGAAAGGTGGGGGACAAGGGTAAAGCACAGGAGTTCTCTAAAGGGCCCCAAACTAGTACCCAGGGTAAAGGTTCCCAGCCCCCGGTGATAAGAAGAAAGGGGTCTCTACAGGGAAGCCTGTTGAGACCGGCCCCCGCAAGTGTTATGCATGTGACCAAGTAGGTCACTTTAAGGGGGACCCCAAGTGCCCAAAGGGGACACAGCCACCCACCGGTGGACAGTCCAAAGTGTTGGCTAGTGTAGCGCTTGGGGAGGAGGGGTGCCCACAGGAGGGTGGGGATCCCGCAGAAATGACCCTTGTCTCACTAGGGGACAGTGAGATGGTCCCAGGAAACCAGGTGCCCCCTAACACAAAGAAATATAGCACCTGGGTGACCATTAATGGGAACAGGGTAGAGGCTCTCAGAGATACTGGAGCCAGTGTGACCTCAGTCCGGTGTCACCTGGTGTCTGAGAAGCAAGTAGTCCCAGGAGCATTCCACCAAGTAGTTGCTGTCGACAACTCTGAGCGCCAGTGTATGGTGGCGCAGGTTCCCTTTGAATGGGGGGTCTCAGGTCCCTTGAGGGTGGTTGTGAGCCCTACCATGCCTGTAGATTGTCTGCTAGGAAACGACCTGGAGCAGTCCTCATGGAAGGAGGTTGAGCTCAGGTCTCACTTGGAGATGCTTGGGTTGCCAGAGTGGGCATGCGTGTCTACTCGGTCAATGGCAGCCAGAAAGGGTGATCAAGAGGACTTGGAGCCTGAAACAGTGGCCCAAGTCCCTGCCAAGAGAAAGGGCAGGGGCACGGGAAACCGGCCCCCGAAGTTCCCACGGACCGGGAGGAGGCGGACCTCGAGGGGACGCCCGGTGCCTACAGGGGAGCAGGTAGCCGAACTGGGAGACATCTCTGAGCTGACCCATTGGCAGCAAGAAGGGGATCCCACCAGGGAGGAGTTCTGCAGGGAGCAGAGCGAGTGCCCTACTCTGGAGGGTCTGCGGCGGCAGGCTGTAGACCAGGCAGCTGGTAATCAGTCCGGGTCACATCTGATCTACTGGGAGAGTGGTCTCCTATACAGTGAGCCTAAGGTTGCTGAGCCTGGGTCAGCCCGTGTGCTGGTGGTACCCCAGCGCTTCAGGACCTTCCTACTGGGTCTGGCTCATGACGTGCCTTTGGCAGGACATTTGGGGCAGGACAAGACCTTTGACAGGCTTGTCACCCACTTCTTTTGGCCCCAAATGCGAAGGCAGTCAGATGCACACTGTAGGTCTTGCCAAACTTGCCAGGCAAGTGGTAAGAGTGGGAGGAAGGTCAAAGCTCCTCTCCAACCTTTTCCTGTTGTTGGAACACCCTTTGAAAGGGTAGGGATGGACATTGTGGGGCCACTGGATCCCAAGACAGCCATGGGCAACAGGTACATCCTGGTCTTGGTGGACCATGCCACCCGGTACCCGGAGGCAATCCCTCTCAGGACAACGACGGCGCCAGTGGTGGGCCGGGCGTTAATGGGGATCTTTTCCCGTGTGGGATTCCCCAGAGAGGTGGTTTCTGATAGGGGGACCAATTTCATATCGAAGTATATGACATCCCTGTGGAAGGAGTGTGGTGTAACCTACAAGTTCACCACTCCTTACCACCCACAAGGAAACGGTCTGGTGGAGAGATTCAACCAGACCTTGAAAGGCATGATCAAGGGTCTAACAGAACCCATGAGGCGTAAGTGGGACGTCCTCTTGCCATGCCTACTCTTTGCATACAGGGAGGTGCCTCAGAAGTCTCTTGGGTACAGCCCCTTTGAGCTCCTGTATGGCCACCCTGTCAGAGGACCTCTGAGTTTGGTAAAGGAAGGCTGGGAGGCGGCTCCCAGGAAAACTCCCCAGGATGTATTTAGCTACATGCTGGCCTTTAGAAACCAAACTGCCCGCTTCAGGAAACTCGCTCAGGCGAACCTAGAAGCAAGCCAGGAAGAAATGAAGAGATGGTATGACCAGAATGCCACTCTGGTCGAATTTCAACCTGGGCAAAAGTGTGGGTCATGGCCCCAGTGGCACCTTGTGCCTTGCAGGACAAGTGGACTGGGCCATATGAGGTAAAGGAGCGCAAAAGTGACGTCACCTACCTGGTGGATTTGCAGGCTCCAAGGAACCCTTTGAGGGTCCTTCACGTGAACCGCCTCAAGCCCCACTTCGAGAGGTCCGAAGTGAGTATGCTCTTGGCGACAGATGATGGAGTGGAAGAGGAGAGTGAGCCTCTCCCTGACCTCCTGTCTACCAAGGAGCATGATGGGTCAGTAGAGGGTGTGATCCTCTCCCCTACTCTGACTCAGGAGCAGCAGGGGGACTGTCGCCAGTTGTTGGGACAGTTCGCCCCACTGTTCTCTCTGACCCCCGGTGTTACTCACTGGTGTACCCATGACATGGACACCGGTGACAGCCCTCCTGTGAAGCACAAGATTTACAGGTTGACTGACCGGGTCAGAGCCAGCATCAAGGAGGAGGTCTCTAAGATGTTGGCGTTAGGGGTGATTGAGCCCTCCCACAGTCCTTGGGCCAGCCCAGTGGTCTTGGTCCCAAAGGCTGCAGCGCCCGGTGCCACTCTAGAACTCCGGTTTTGTGTGGACTACCGTGGGCTCAATGCCGTCACCAGGACTGACGCGCACCCCATCCCCAGAGCTGATGAGCTCATTGATCGGTTGGGAGCTGCCCGGTTCCTCAGCACGTTTGATTTGACGTCTGGGTACTGACAGATTGCCTTAACCGATGGGGCCAAGGAGAGATCAGCATTCTCAACCCCAGAAGGTCATTACCAATTCCGGGTGATGCCCTTTGGGTTGAAGAATGCCCCTGCCACCTTTCAGAGGTTGGTCAATCAGGTGTTGGCCGGGCTGGAGGATTTCAGTGCCGCCTACCTGGATGACATTGCTGTGTTCAGTTCCAGCTGGGAAGAACATTTACAGCACCTTGAGAAAGTGTGGAGGGCTCTGCAAGGTGCAGGCCTCACGATCAAGGCCAGTAAGTGCCAGATCGGGCAGGGTTCTGTGGTGTACTTGGGACACCAGGTAGGAAGCGGCCAGGTGGCGCCCCTACAACCCAAGATTGACACCATTCTGGCTTGGGAACCCCCAAGACCCAGACAGAGGTGAGAGCCTTCTTAGGTCTCACCGGTTATTATAGGAGATTTGTTAAGGGCTATGGCACCATCGTTGCCCCCTTAACAGAGCTGACCTCTAAGAGGCAGCCCAGGAAAGTGATCTGGACTGAGTCCTGCCAGAAAGCTTTTGATGCCCTGAAGGCAGCCATGTGCACGGCGCCCGTGCTCAAGGCACCTGACTTCTCCAAGGAATTCGTCGTGCAGACTGACGCTTCAGAGCATGGTGTGGGAGCGGTGCTCTCACAACTGAACGAAGAGGGCCTGGATCAGCCTGTAGTCTTCCTTAGCAGGAGACTACTTCCCAGGGAACAGAGGTGGAGTGCCATAGAAAGGGAAGCTTTTGCTGTGGTCTGGGCACTGAAGAAGTTGAGACCATACCTGTTTGGGACTCACTTCCGGGTTCAGACAGACCACAGGCCCCTCAGATGGTTGATGCAAATGAGGGGTGAGAATCCAAAACTGCTGAGGTGGTCCATCTCCCTACAGGGAATGGACTTTACGGTGGAGCACCGTCCTGGTACAGAACACGCCAACGCAGATGGTCTGTCCAGGTTCTTCCGCCTTAGTGAGGAGAACTCCAATGGGGTTGGGTAGTTCTCCCTACTTTCAGCTGGAGGGGACATGTGTTAGACTTGGCATCTTTTGGCGTGTTTCCCCTGACTTTTTGCTTTCTGACCTCCCGGTTTTGACTCTGTTTTTGCTGGTGTAATGATTCTGCGCACTTTCCTCACTGCGGTCCAGTGGGAAAGTGCAAGTGCTCCTGTATAAAATGTGTTATGGATTGGTGTTTCCATGATTGGCCTATTTGGTTTATGTGTCAGTCCCTTGTAAAGTGCACTGCGAGTGCCAGGGCCTATAGACCAAATGCTGTTGGTGGGCTGCAGCACTGGATTGTGCCACCCACGCAAACAGCCCGTAAAGTGTAACTCGGGCCTGCCAACGCAGAGCCTGTGCGCAGCCTGGGGCTGCCATGTCGACTTGGCAAGTGCACACACTTGCAAGTCCCTAAACCTTCCCTTTGCTACAGGTTAGTCACCCCTAAGGTAGGCCCAAGGTACCCCTGTGGGCAGGGTGCGTTGTATGCGAAAGGTAGGACATGCCCGGGTGTGTGCGGCATGTCCTGATAGTGAATTACAGCCTAGTTCGTTTTTCACTATTGCAAGGCTACCTGTTCCCCTAGGCCAGAACGGGCAGTTGTGATTATTACAGCTTATAATCCTAACTGACCCCGGGAACATGGTAGAAATTCGAGTTTAGTATGCCTGGACTCAGAATGATAAAATGCATCTTTTAGTGAAGTTGGTTTTAACATTCTGTGTTTGAAAATACCACTTTTAGAAAGTGGGTATTTTCTTGTCTAACCATCCAAGCCTGCCTCTGCGAGGTTGTGTATTCCTTGTCTGGAGTGTGAGTGACAGGGGCTGGGGATGCCAGGAGACAGGGTGAGTCAGCACAGGGCTGAATAGCAAGATCTACATGTAGATGGGTGGGAGGGGTCGCACCTGGGCCCTAAATAGGACAGTGCCTTCCCTCCACAATGCTGGCTCCACCTCCTGTGGTGCGTCTGATGTCCCTGGCCTACTCACTGAAAGAAGGGACGGAGACTTGTCAACAAAGTGCTCCAGAACTGGTTTGGACTAGGCAAAGGCCTCTCTGCCTTCAGAGAACAAAGGAATTTGGGATATAAATATTGGGGCCCTGACCCCATGAATTTAGATCTCGCTGGAATCAAGGAACCTGCCAAGACGAAGAGCTGGAAGAGCTACCAGGAGGAGTACTGCCCCTTTGCTGTGTTGTTGCTTTGTTGGGTTGGCCTGCAGCTGCTGCTTCTGCCTTGGGCAGTGAAAGGACTGGACTGAACTTTCTACAAACTTGTGCTGAGTATCTCCAAGGGCCTGGAACCGAGCTGGCCTCCTGTTAAGAAGTCTCAGGGACTACAAAGACTTCACAAGCCTCTGGGTACCGCTTCTGGAACGCTGTTTCAGTCGCCACAGAGAAAGGGAACTGCAACCGACTCCGTCAACCGAATCCATCCCTGGCCGGTGACCTGTTTGCACCGCAGACCGCATCGCCCCGCTTCGCATCGCAACCCTGGTCTCACCATGGGCGACGTCCGACGCCGCCAACATCGAGCCGCTGCTTGCACCGTGACCTGTGGGCACCGCAGTTCGCATCGCATCGCATCGCTTCACTGAACCAACCGGACCCGACCGACGAGGTCGCTGCAACTGGCTCAAGAGTCGTGACCGCACCGCATTTGGGGCACCGCTCGCACGTCTGCGACGCACCGCTCCGACTCGCACCGCTGTCCGACGCCAGCTCCCGCACTCCGGCTAGGTCGCCTGCATCGCAACCTGTCAGCACCGCATCGAGCATCGTCTCACCCTGCATCGCACGCCTTGGACTCACCGACTCCGTCTGCACGACGCTCTTCAAGCCGCTGCCTGCACCGCATCGAGGGACACTGCACCTTGCATCGCTCCGTCTTGCACCGCAACCGCGACGAACGCCGACCGGCTCGTACACTCCGTACCAGCCACAACGAGAAAGGTACTGTAACCGAGTCTGTTCACGACTCTGCTGGCCCGTATCGACACGGTCGGCTGGAACTGTTAGACTCTGTGGTTTTCAGCATCACGGTAGGCTCGGACGGAGCTACCGACTCGTACGAACTTTGCTTTTGTGCTATTCCTGCAAAGAAGAAGTAACCGTATCAAGCATTCATTTTTAAAGTACAGTATTGTGGATTTTTGTCGTAATTGGTCTTGTCTTGAGTATATAAAATATTGTTTATTTTTCTAAACTGGTGTGGTGTCCGTTTGTAGTGCTTACACTGTATTACTGTTGGTTATGTGCAAATGCTTTACACACTGCCTCTGAATTAAGCCTGACTGCTCGTGCCAAGCTACCACGAGGGTGAGCAGGGGTTACTTCACGAGTGTAACACCCTTACCCTGACTAGGAAGAAGGGTCCCTACTTGGACAAAGGTGCAAGCCCTTGCCAACTAGAGATCCCATTTCTAACATGTCCCTACAGGTGATGTGCGCAACACCCATGGACTTCCTTCCTTCTACAGTTGTTGACTGTGTGCCCGCTGCCAGGTGGGATTACCTTGCATCTGTAGTGGTTACGACATGTTGCAACTGTGTAATAAACCTGTGCTTCACTTTGTGATGTGCGTTGTCTGTGGTCACACATTTGACTGCCATTTGCGTACTGCACCTGTGGGCTACTTGACTACAACTGGGAATAGGTGTGGTGTCTGTGCATTGCACCGTCTTCCCTGGCAACATCAGTGTAGGCAATGAGTCAGATGGCCTAGGTGTGTATGTGTTGTGTAGCCCTGGTGGTGTGTCTCCCTCATATGTGTCACGTTGCCTTTACTCACATGCCTGTGTTGTACTTGCTGTTGCAGTTCGCATACACAGTGTAATTTTGCAGTTCATCATCCCCATGACAGCACCCACGTTGGAATCACAACAGAGGCAAGTATGGTGTATTAGTGTGTTTATTGTGATACATTTGTGTGAATAGTGCATAGGATGGTTAGTGCTGTACATACATCTTGCAATCAGAAGTTCCTAGGTGAATTGAAAGTCCTGGTAGACAAAATCCCCAGTATCGGGGCCACAGTTGTCTGAGACATTGGTCCAACTTGTACTCCCCATGTAATGTGTGGGAGTTGTGTTGCCGTCAACAGGGTGAACAGTTTGTGCACAAAGGTGAACATCCAGAACAGGTTCAGGCTTCCTGGGAGTTGCAATTGGCCATCGGCCTCTCACTTGCCCCTCCTCGGACGACCCCTCTTCTTTGGGGGGGCCCTCAAGTACAGGCTGCTGCGGTGCAGGGGACTCTCCGCCAGAGTCATCCTCCCTCCCTGTGGCAGTTGCAGTTTGTTCAGCACCAGATGTTGTTGGCACACAGGGAGGTGTAGACTGGTTGTTGTTCATCTGGCGGAGGCATTGTAAAATGTCCCTGTGCACCGCCGTCATCTCTTGCAGTGCGTCCCACTTGGACTCCACGCGGGACATGTGTGAGTCCAAGCGGGCATGATGGGCAGCCTGCTGCTGTTTCATGTCTCTGAGGAGCCCCACTACCTGGCTGAGATCTCCGGTGCTGGACTGCTACGCATCGGCTATGCGTACCAGTTGTGGGTCATCATGCACACCAGCAACCTCTGCAAGCAGCGACCTCTGTCTCCCACCCCTGCCGACATGTGCAGTGCGTGCAGTGGCACGCACAGATGACCCTGGTCCCCCTTGGGGGTTGGTGGTGGTGGTGGTGGTGGTGTCCATGGCCCCACGTTGGTCCAGGGTCCCTGTGCTGGTGTTGCTCCTTGTTCTGTCCATGTTGGCAGGGATGGTATTTGTGGTGACAGTCGTTGGAGGGGTGGGTGCAGGGGTGCAGCTGGTGGTCCTGCTGGTGCTGCAGCTGGTGGTCCTGCTGGTGCTGCATGTTGACTTGCACCGGATGTGCCAGGTTGGTCTTCTTCGTCCGAGGAGGGCAGAGGCTGTACGACACCAGTGAGCTCCGCATCCTCTTGAGCCTGGGACTGGGACTCCTCAGCGTCTGCTGCTGGGTCCCCATCATCACCTGTTTTTGGGAGACACACACAATGTATGTTATGTTTCTGCAGGCATCAATGGTTGACACACCTGACAGTTGTGACTGTGCCTCTGGGTGCGGGCCTGAACATTGCATTGTCCTAAGTTGTCACAGTCAGGGGTTGATATTGGTGTAGCACATTGTCCTGCATTATTTGGGCATTTCTATGTATTTGTTGGGGTGTGAACATGGTCTGCATTGGTTGTATTTGGTTGACAGCCGGCCCTCCTTCCCACCCAGCCAGTCAGTTATCCCACCATGGACTGTGCTTGCATTGCAGGGAGTGAAAGTTGTCTTTCAGGATGTCAGTCAGTGGTGTCCTGCTGTTGGTTGTTGCACAGTTGCCAGCAGGGCCTTGTGCTCCCCAAAGCAGTAGCCAGTGTCAGCCATCTTGTGAGTCCTTTTCCACTCCCTGTGATGTGAGCATGGTTCAGGGTGGTGTTGATGGGACAGTTGTGGGGGTGAGCTATGTCTGTGACTATGACTCCCATCATGCTATTGCCTCCACCCCACTTCCCAGCATTCCCATACTTACTTGCTTTTGTGGGGAGTTCAGTGTGTGTGGGTGTGAGAGCAATGGCAAGATGGCTGACAGTGGTGTCCTGCTGTTGGTTGGTGTGCAGTTCCCAGCATGCCCTTGTGCTCCCCACGACACAGCAACAGTGTCAGACATCTTTGATGGGCCTTTCCACTCTCTGTGGGATGTGCATGCGTGAGTGTGAGCTTGCTGGGCCATGTGGTGGGGGATGTAGATCTGTGCCTACGACTCCCATCATGCTATTGCCTCCACCCCCTTCCCAGCATGCCCATGCTTCCTTCCTTTGACTCTGCTTCCCTGTGGGGTGGGCTGCCTGTGCTGACAGGATGGCTGGGAGTGTTGTCCTGGCAGTTGTTTGGCTAAAAGTCCCAAGAGTGTCCCTGTGCTTCACACTACATTACCCAGGGTGGAGGTTCTTTGTGGGATCTTGAGTTAGGATGTGAGGCATTGCATTCTCCCAGGTGGGTTCTGTGGAGTTTGTGTTGAGGGGTGTGTGAGGGGAGGTGCTTGTGACTATGGTCAGTGCTGCGAGTCCTCCTTCCCACCCAGCCAGCCAGATATCCCACCATGGAACGTGCTTCCATTGCAGGGAGTGGAAGTTGTCCCTCAGGATGTCAGTCAGTGGTGTTGTGCTGTTTGTTGGTGCACAGTTGCCAGCAGGGCCTTGTGCTCCCCACAGCAGTAGCCAGTGTCAGCCATCTTGTGAGTCCTTATCCACTCCCTGTGATGTGAGCATGGTTCAGGGTGGTGTTGATGGGCCAGTTGTGAGGCTGAGCGATATCTGTGCCTACTACTCCCATCATGCTGTTGCCTCCACCCCCTTCCCAGCATGCCCATGCTTCCTTCCTTTTGACTCTGCTTCCCTGTGGGGTGGGCTGCCTGTGCTGACAGGATGGCTGGGAGTGTTGTCCTGGCAGTTGTTTGGCTAAAAGTCCAAAGAGTGTCCCTGTGCTTCACACAACATAACCCAGGGTGGTGGTTCTTTGTGGGATCTTCAGTTAGGATGTGAGGCATTGCATTCTCCCAGGTGGGTTCTGTGGAGTATGTGTTGAGGGGGTGTGTGAGGGGAGGTGCTTGTGACTATGGTCAGTGCTGCAAGTCCTCCTTCCCACCCAGCCAGATATCCCACCATGGAACGTGCTTGCATTGCAGAGAGTGCAAGTTGGCTTTCAGGATGTCAGGCAGTGGTGTTGTGCTGTTTGTTGGTGCACAGTTGCCAGCAGGGCCTTGTGCTCCCCACAGCAGTAGCCAGAGTCAGCCATCTTGTGAGTCCTTATCCACTCCCTGTGATGTGAGCATGGTTCAGGGTGGTGTTGATGGGCCAGTTGTGGGGCTGAGCGATATCTGTGCCTACTACTCCCATCATGCTATTGCCTCCACCCCCTTCCCAGCATGCCCATGCTTCCTTCCTTTTGACTCTGCTTCCCTGTGGGGTGGGCTGCCTGTGCTGACAGGATGGCTGGGAGTGTTGTCCTGGCAGTTGTTTGGCTAAAAGTCCAAAGAGTGTCCCTGTGCTTCACACAACATTACCCAGGGTGGAGGTTCTTTGTGGGATCTTGAGTTAGGATGTGAGGCATTGCATTCTCCCAGGTGGGTTCTGTGGAGTTTGTGTTGAGGGGGTGTGTGAGGTGAGGTGCTTGTGACTATGGTCAGTGCTGCGAGTCCTCCTTCCCTCCCAGCCAGCCAGATATCCCACCATGGAACGTGCTTCCATTGCAGGGAGTGGAAGTTGTCTCTCAGGATGTCAGTCAGTGGTGTCCTGCTGTTGGTTGTTGCACAGTTGCCAGCAGGGCCTTGTGCTCCCCACAGCAGTAGCCAGTGTCAGCCATCTTGTGAGTCCTTTTCCACTCCCTGTGATGTGCGCATGGTTCATGGTGGTGTTGATGGGACAGTTGTGGGGGTGAGCAATATGTGTGACTACGACTCCCATGATGCTATTGGCTACACTGACTTGCCCAGTATACACAGAATTCCTTCCTTTCAGTGGTCTTCACTGTGTGTTGGTGTTGTAGTGGTGGCTACATGTCTGGATGTGTTTGTTAGTTCTATTTGTGCCACTGCCTAGCTGTAGTTGTAGTTGTGTTTGTACATGTGATGACACGGTTAAATGTAACTTTGAGATGGCATGTGTTGTGTTTATCTGACTGACATACACATTTTGGGATGATTCTGTTCTGGTTGCTGTGTAATTGCTATGAGTGCATGGTTTGACTCTCCCCTTGACAGTGATGTGTGTGTGTATTGTGGCAGAATATTGTGTACATTTGTTGTGTACTCACCAGGCTCTGGGATGTTCTCTAGTCCATAGACGCTCACTGGCGGAAGGATGGCCCGCACCTTCTCCTCCCAGGGCCTGAGGTATACTGGCTTGGCAGGAGGGCCACTGCCGGTGTATTGGCTCAGGAGGTAGTCCTTCTTGAGCAGCTCCCGGACCCTCCTGCGCACGTCATACCACCTGTTCTGGATGTCAGTCTTTGTGCGCAGACATGGTGATTGTGCGTTCACCCTGTTGATGATCCTCTCCCACATCTTGGTTTTCTGGGAGATGGGGGTCTGTTGGACCAGTGTGCCAAACAGCTGTGGCTCTACCCTGAGGATCTCGTCTACCAGGACTTCCAATTCACAATCTAGGAACTTGTGATTCTTCTTGGGGGGCATGGTGATGGGTGGTGATGGTGAGTGATGTGTGTGTTGGTGTGCAGGTGAGGGTGTGTGAGTGTGTGTTTTGCTGGGTGTATGTGAGGTAGCTATTTGTTGGTGTGCTGATGGTGTGTGGCTTGTGTGAGGGATGAGCTGTGGGTGTGTGGTTGCTGTCTGTTGAGTGCTGGCAGTAGAATGGCATTTGCAAAGGATCATGGTTGGGATTTGTGTCCTTTATATGGGTGGAGTTGTGGGTGTGTCTTTGTTCTCTGTCCCCACCCCCCAGTATTTATTGGCTTTGTAATTGCTTGTTTGGCCTTTTTTGTGTATTTTTCCTTAGTACCTTTGTGCATGTTGGAAACGTTCTTGTGACCGAGTCGGACCCTGCATTTGTCTCGTACGGTCTTCTCCGTTTCGTTCACGCTCTGTTTGTGCAGTTTTCTATGCTGCGTACGCGTCGGTCGCGGTGTTTTGTGTTACTTCGGCTCGGTTTTGTATGCGTGTCGGTCGTACGGCTTGTCCTCCGTTCGACTCGGTCATGGTTTTCGCGCCTTGCATCGTACTTTGCGGTTTGGAGTTTGCGTGTACGTTTCGGTTGGATTTGTTCCGGGTGCGTGTCGGTCGGTTCGATTCGTGTGTTTTTCCGGCCGGAATGTTGTTTTCCGTGCGGCTTGGTCGTTCGGCTTGGGTTCAGTACGTGTCGGTCGGATTTTGCACGCCTTGCATCGTACTTGGCGTGTCGGGCGCCACAGGTACGTGTCGGTCGGAATAAATTCCGGCTCCGAGTCGGTCGGTGCTTTTTCCGGCCCGAATCGGAATCGACCCCAGAGTGTGGGCACTGTGGTGATAGGCATTTAGCACTTAATGAAGGGGAAGGCTGTATGCCTGGATGCCCTCATCTCACAGATTTTTGGCCTGCTTATTAGTCAATAAAATGTGATGTGAACTGCCTTTCTTATTTGACGGTATTGTTTTCTCCCATTTTGCATGACATAAGAATGCCAAAGTAGTGCTCCCATGTCTTCTGTGAAGCCTTTCGCTGTTAGGGTGCTGCTTTACTAAACATTTTGATGATGGAAGAGGCAGTTTGTTCTATTGAGGTACATATTGCATCAGATCAGTTTTTTATTTGTCTTTTGTACACTAAAACCTTCATGTGTCCTAGTTGGTGAGGTGTTAAAATAAATCAGACCTCTCTGTCGTGTAATGCAGTGTGTGTATCCTTGCATGTTGGATTGACGAATTGTGCCAATGAAAACTACAATTTTAATTCCTTCCTTTTTCATACACAATTGAAATTAGCATTGTCAGGGGGTAAGAGCTGCAAGTGGAACTGTACTGGACATAAAATGAAAGCAGGCACATGGAAGTAGTGATGTAACACAGCATGTAAGGCAGATGAACATGGGCAGAGGTTTGCATGACATACACGTATGAAAGAAGGGTGCAGGTGTTGAATGAGACAGTTAGGCACTTCTGTAGTATAAACTACAAGGCCCATAGTCCTAAGGTTTTGTGATATGAAATGGGCATTGCTGTATTGCATGATGTGTTACATTAGGTCAGTTTTGAGTTAGTCTATTGCATAGTAAAGGTTATGTTGGTATTAGTTGGTGAGGTGTTGTAATGAAACAGGCATGGGGTTATGTATTTCTGTCATAGGCGCTGGAAGTAAGACGCAGGGGGTGCTGCAGCACCCCCAAAATCACCAGACTGGAGTTCAGAAGGAGGTGAATGAGCAATAAAGATGGCTTTGAACTATGTGTTTATCTTGTCACATTTGCTGTGCTTTCAAGGATAGTGGTCAAATATCAGGCAGTGTATTTTGACAAATTGCTGCTTATTCTTTTGACATGAAGCATGGCGTTTACTTTTCTTTTTGTGACTCAAAAGTGAAAGGCTTTTGTAAAGTGAACTATGTGACAATTGTGCTGGGGTACATGGAGTGTGAAAGGAAGGGCTGTAGGGTTATTGTTTTCTAAAACACAACAGCATTTAAATACCTGAAAATTAACTGTATACATATTTTAAAATATATCAGCAGTTAAGAAAGCTCAAATGAAGCACAGTTTTTATTCTGAAGTGTGATGGAAACAAAGATTTTAATAGAATCAAACAAATCAATACGCTTTACTTGGTGATGCACAAATACAAAATATTCACTGAAACCCATTTTTCACACATTATTGTTTGTGCAATATAGTTTTATATGTAAAAAGGCATGTCTGTGCAAATTAGGTGGCCATTTCAATGGGAAATGTGCCTCCAGTAAATGAGAGTGCGCTGCCACTCCATTCTTTATTAAATAAATAGCTAGTAACATCATGCAGTACTGTGAAAGTCTAAGCATGTGAGCATTAGTATGACCCAACACTTATGGCAGAGGAGTATTACCAGAGTTTTGCATGACATCAGCATAAGAACATAGTGTTCATATGTCTTCAGTGTGATCTCTGTCCCTTGTGTGTGTGTTGCAAACCTAACTGTGTAAATACATAGAAAAGATGTGTGTGTGTGTGTGCGTGCATGTGTGTGCGTGCGTGTGCATGTGTGCACACGTGCCTAGAGAGACCGGGATGTATGTTTCATCTTCAGACATTGACCCAGAACAAGAGAGAGAATGACAAAAAATAAGGAAGAGAAAGATGGAAAAACTGTGACAAAGGGAGAAAGCAAGGATGAAAAAGAACCAGCAAGAGTTAAATAAAGGGCAGAGTGTATGGTGGAGACGAAAAAGGCATGAGGTGGAATTAATACTATTGTCAAGACCATTAGCATGAAATATGTCTAAAGTATCTTAATAATTAATTTTTGAAAGTAGGTGAAAGTTACTTGCTTTGTAGTAATAGTCTTGTGGGTTTCAGTAGTGTGCTTGGAGTGAAGATTTATTGCTAGATTAGCTGTGCAATTTTGATGAAGGGATGAAGCACAGCAAATCAAAGGCAATAGCTTTTGCAAATTGAATTAATGGAAGTTCCTTGCTTCAGCGTTGTAATTTTGATACTTCATCCTTATCATACTATACATTTTCAAAATCAACAATTACCTTGTTTGGCTATTAAATGTGCTGTTTTGTTGTGTAAGTTTTTACCTGGAAATTGGATAATTGTATGTATGTGTGCATGAGTGTATGTTTTGTGTGAGACGATGAAATTTAGTAATTTTTATGTTTATATACAAACTGCATTTGGAACTCTACTTTGTGCTAATAGTTCTATCAAATTTTGTTTTGTTAACATAGTGGTCAAAAGATCTTGGAGTTCAACAAATTCTTCTGAAGTGGCTTGGTAGACATTGTATAATGTTAGAAGTGGATGATCACTATAAAGGACAGTCAGAAAATAGTATGTATTTGTGTTGTAAAGTCAACTGCTTTATTACTGAACATTTTCAACTTCAAATTCAATGCCATTTGCCATGTCACTGTAAACTTCAATATGCCATGTACATTCAGAAACAAATAAGTACTGTTGACGCCTCCAAAGGACATTGCAGAGGTTTTTGCCTCCTACTACAAATCCCCTTATACTGTTTCTGCCTCACTTGACCATGAGGAGCACACCTTTTTTGACTCCCTTTGTATACCCACTCTCTCCGAAGAAGGCGAGATTATGCTGGAAGAGATTGGTGAATCGATCACTAACATACCTCCCTGCAAATCTTCTGGTGAAAAAGGATTCCCTGGGTCATTTTATAAAACCTGCAAGCCGCTGATAAACCTGATGCCCTATGAGTCCTTCAAGGAGGTGGAGACCTCCAACTCCCTTGGTGCTATTTCCAATAAAGCCATAAACCTCCTGCCAAAAGACGGCAGGGACCCCTAGACTGCGGAGTTACAGACCCATATCTGTGATCAAGGTGGATGTCAAAATTCTGGCCAAAATACTAGCGACCAGGCTGAGCAAGGTCATCCCCTCTCTTATCCATCAGTCCCAGGTCGGGTTCATGCTAGGCCGCTCCTCCAGCAACCATTTTAGAACACATGCACACCTATTGTGATCTTCCACAGACTTGAACCAGGAAACTCTGGTGATCGCCCTCGACGTGGAGAAGGCCTTCGACCGAGTGGAGTGGTCATATCTGTTCAAAGTCCTATGATGATTCAGCCTGGGGCAGTGTTAGACCTGTCATGCTTAGGATGTTCTTTCCCCCAACTTTTTGCCTGTTGCCTCCCATTTTTACTGTATCTTTTTGTTGCTGTTAGGACTCTGCGCACTTTACCACTTCTAACCAGTGGTAAAGTGCATGTGCTTTTTCCCTAAAACCCAGTATTAGGTATTGGTTTGTACATAATCGGCATACTTAGCTTGCTTGTAAGTCCCTTATAAAATAGTATACCACATACCCAGGGCCTGTACACTAAATGCTACTAGTGGGCTTGCAGCACTTATTGTGCAACCCACACATAGCCTTTCAAAGCCTGTCTCAGGCCTGTTATTGCAGGGCCTGTATGTGCAGTTTACTGCCAGTGCGACTTGGCATTTAATACCCCTTGCCTAGCCTCAAACTCCCATTTTAGTACACATCAGTCACCCCTAAGGTAGGCCCTACGTTTCCCTTAGGGTAGGGTGCTGTGTTCCTAAAAAGCAAGACATGTACTTTTGTGCTTTATATGTTCTGGAAGTGACAAACAGCTACATTCGTTTTTCACTGCTGTGAGGCCTACTTCTCTCATAGACTTACATTGGAATTCCCTTATACCTCCTTAAATGGTAATTCCTAATCAGAAAGGAGTAGCTTTATCATGTTTGGTATGGTTGTAATAGTAATGACAAATCCTCTTTAATGGTAAAGCTGGATTTATTATTACTACTTTAGAAATGACACTTTTAGAAAGTGGACATTTCTCTGCTCTTAACTTTGCTCTGTGTGCCTGCAGCCCGTCTCTAATCCACGTCTGGCCTGGGTTTCAGCTATATTTGTGCATACTCTCTAGACAGCCATACACAGGAGGGGCTGAATGTGAAAGGAGATCCATCTGCATACTGATAGCCTTCCTGGGCAGGGAGAGAGGGAGGTGGTTCGCACTTACATCTGAATAGGTTGTGGTTTGGTCTGCCCTCACAAAAAGAACTTATATACCCCCTACTGGCATTCTGGAGCCAGGGCTGGGCTCAAAGGGGCCCTGGTGCAATTGTGAAGATTCTTTTGAAGTCACTCCGTACATCAAAGGCACTTTTCAGCATAAGATTCAGTGCTCTTGCCCTACCAAATTAGTACACTACTGGACCAAGAAGAAGCTCTGCTGCATTAAAGGCTGCTGTGCCAGAAGGATTGCCACTGTGCTGAGTCTGACTGTTCCAAGGACCTGCTGCCCTGGCTTGTTGAGCTGCCCTGCTGCCTGATGATCTTTGCCATGCCAAGAAGGACTGAAGTACACCCCCAGAGTGATTACAAGGGCTTGCCACTTGTTCTTCCCATAGGTCTCAGGGATATCAAAGGCCTCGTCACCACCAGATCCCCATTTTGGCTTTAATTATAAAGCTGCCCGAGTGCCATGGCCTTAACGCGCTGACAGCATTGCAGAAGAGACATCTGTGATTCTAGCACTGTCTCCGGCTACTGAACCTCAGCGTTTGGGACTGCTTGCTTAAGAACCGAGCTTCCCCTGCAAGGAGAGCTTGGGAAGCAGCGCATGCAGACAGGTGAGCGTCCGAGAGCCCCACGCTCCTAGTACGAGCCTGGCAGAAGGCTCTGGTCGCTGCTCACCTTCCAGCACCACCTGCTGCTCTGCTCCATTTGGCAGCACAACTGTCTCAACAACATGGGCCCCGTGGGTGAGGCCCACCAACGTCATGCTAGGCGGGAAAGCCAAAGTTATGTGACAGCCCAAATCCGACAGTGCCTGCAGCAAGTTCCACGGGGGTGCCCCACCAGCAACCAAGTCAATGACGACATGCTGTATGTGCCTGCTCAGAGCGCCTCTGCTCTCTGTGGCAATGCCTGCAATCAGGTACTCCCTTGTCCTGGCCCATGACCGCGGGAGTGTTTTCAATTGCTTGCCTCAGACCTGAGCATTCCTGAAGTGATTACAACGGCGCTCCTCGCCGGGGGGGAGACATATACTGCATTAGTACTAACAAGACCGCCCCAGCGGGACCATGTTTGACTTATCCAAGGAGCAACGACTCCTGAAATGACAAATACATAGCGCAATCCCCCCATTACCCACATATTTCAAAACACTGCTTGATTCTTTTGTGTATGACTATCTCTTGAAGTACTGAATGGATTCATCCCAGATTCATTTGACCTAATATTGCTTTGACCTAATCTACTTATAAAATTGGCTACAGTTGATATAATTTATTGGATTTTTTTCATTTTGGTACCCATATAAACATTTACTGTTTTTCTAAAGCCTGTGTAGAGTCTTTTTGTTGTGTACTCATTGTGTTGTTGTGTGTATGCGTTGCACAAACTCCTTACACATAACCTCTGAGGGTAAATCTGGCTGCTCTGCGCCAAGCTACCAGAGGGTGACCACTGGCTATCTTTCGGTGTGTAACTTGGCTTGCCCTGAATACAGTGGTGGATTCTGCCTGGCTGAGGGGCATACCATAGCCAACCAGAAGTTCCCATTTCAAACAGGCATCAATTTATCACCAAAGTTGGCTGGCTCTACCACATGCCAGAGGACCATCTTAACTGTGGCGGCTTCCTTTCCTGCAGCTTCCCGATTAGGCAAGGGACATGACAGGGGAGCCCTTTCTCCCTGCTGCTATTTTTGATAGCCCTACAACCCTTGTCCCTGACTATCAGGACTCAAGATGGATCCATAGTGTCACCCTCAGTCGTGTCAGGGTAAAAGCTCTCCTCTACACTGATGACATTCTCATGACTGTGATGTGACCAAGTAATTCTCTTCCAGCTCTCATCTATCTACTAGATAACTTCTCCCAGTTCTCTGAATGCAAGCTCAACTGGAATAATAGAGAGGTGATACCAATGTCCCGGGTATGCCCTGAAGACTGTGTCAAAGGGATCACCTTCCGCTGGGTGCCCAAGCAATGAAGTATCTTGGGATTTTGCTGAACAAGGGCCTCTCCTACATGGTGGAGGATAATGTGCTCCCCCTGCTCGCTAAAACCCATACTAACTTTCCAAAATGGTCTACCCTCCAACTCTCCTTCTGGGATTATGTGCAGGCCGTGAAAATGGTTGTTGACCCTGCTTCAACTGTGTGTTCAGAATACGCCCTGTATTGATTCCTAAAGCCCTGCTGTCACAAATAGATTCCATCATGAAAGTTTTCATCTGGAGAGGCATGCGACCCGATTAAAAATTGACAAAATCTATGCTACACTGAATCTGGGGGCCTACGTCTACCGCAGAAGTCTTCCTATTGTGCGTCCCACCATCTCTCGCAGCATACTTGCATACTAGACCACCTACTTTCTGTGCCGATCAGAGACCAGACCAGATGAAAGTGGCAGCTCTTACTAGCCAGGGTCTACACTGAAGATGACTGGGATTCTCTCCTTCATACACATGATACCCTCCTGCGTGAAGCCAAACTGAAATTGCACTAGTTTAAACTGCTTAATGACTGCTATTGAACCCCCCTAAAATTGCATGGAGGCGGCCTTTTTCAGCATGCCTTATGCTGGAGATTTGGAGCCAGAGGCTGCCACTTACCACACATCCTCTAGCAATGACGGGTGCTCCAACCATACTGGCCTGCTGTGTGGTCGACCTTGACTGCCCAGGGACAGCCCATCTGCCCCTCGATGCACTTGGCCCTCCTACACGACATGGCGGACTCCGTCACCTCCAACAAACATACACAGAGATGGCTGGCAATGGCCCTTACATCAGCTAAGTTGTGCATTCTGAGGCACTGATGGCAGCCTTCTCTCCCTACCCCCTCCGAGTGGTTGGCAGAGCTGGCCATGGTGGCGGAAGGTGAATGCTTGATTTATAAGATCACTGATCAAATGGGAGTGTCTGAGGCTATGTGGGAACTGTTTCTTTGGCCTTCTCACATACTGATGGCGATGCATGACTAATTCCTAGGGGATTGATGCATTGGTGCCCTGTCCTGATCTCACCCGGCATGTCAGCTGTCTCATTTGGCCAGCCTTCCCTCCCCCCCCCTGCACTCAGGCGTTAGGCCCAAACACAATGGCGACACCTTGCCTCTCCTAGGACAGCTCCTATATAATGCAGGTGGGATACCCTCCCTACCACTGTGCCGGTATATGGGTAGGTAGACAGCGTGTCCTTGGGAGGATGTTTTTTGTTACCCACAGACAGTGGTGCTTATTTACAAGTCCCTTGCGCCTCGGTGCGTCACGTTGCGTGACGCACTGGCGGCACAACCTGCTGCGTGATATTTACAAGCACACGTAAAGCCACCATGCATGGCTTTACGTGTGCTTGTAAATATCGCCCCTTTTCACGCAACACCCATTTCCACTGATGCATTTCCAGATATTTAAGAGCAATTGTAAACTTGGAAATGCGTCAGAATGCTACGCCACCCCAGGGGTGACATAGCAAGGCGCAACGTGGGGAAATGTTTTCATTTCTCCTCGTTTTTTTTCCTCTTTCAATGCGTGCTGCATTTTACAGCATGAATGGGAAGAGGAAATCACCTCAATTGATTGTTTTTGTGCAGGAAGAACAATCTCCCCCCCCCCCCGGCGCAGGCATCCTTGCACCATGGTGCATGGGTGCCTGCGCTGGCGCGTGGAAGCAGGTGGTGCGCCAGAGCAGGGAAAAGCACAGAGATGCGACATATTGATGTAAATATGTTGCATCCCTGTGCTTCAAAACGAATGCAGCACGGCGCAGCCAAATGACTTACGGCACCGCGCTGCGTTAGTTTCTCGTAAATAGGGCGCTGAGTGTTTTTCCACTTTTTTGCATGATATTCAGAACACCCCTGTAGGCAGCAGGTGTTTTTCATGTAGTATTATTATGTATGGTTCAGTGATTGTACATTGCTTTGCTTGTTTGCTCACGAAGGCCACATTGCTTTCCACGGTACTCTGTAGTCTGGCTGACTATATCTGTGTTGTGGATATATCTGTGTGCCATGAAAATGCCCCCAAAAAAAGAAAAAAATATGTTCACCTGATAGACTGTGACAATGTAAAATGTGTATGCAACCCCTCATATACAGTTGTTCATTACTATCACAATAAATTCTTCCTCATACACTAAATGATCTTTTAAGAGCCGCCATTAGACAGTTGTCTGCATGTAATAGTGTCTAAGGAACTCTGTCATTCAAATAAATGTTCATGAACATTACATTGAAACGAATGCATACGTTCGTGAACATTTAGATTAGTTACAAATAGTTAACCTCCTGTTATTCGGGTTCAATGTTTAAACCAACAGGCCACCCAAAAAGAGGGCCTAAAGCAGTGCTGGAAATGGAAAGGGCAACAAAGAGATCTAAAGGGAACATGAATTGTGTTCATGGCAGTCCCTCTCTTCTACTTTTCAGTGAGGGAAACAGCTCATCGCCATACATCAGAACAACAGAGGCAATGTGTCGGCCATTGCGATTACCCCACACAGAGATAGAGTCCAATGACTCCTTTGAGTACTTTGCTCAGTTGCAGAAGATTTACTTGAGTAGCTGTAAGTGGGCAAGTTTCCTGGGGTACAGTGTTGACAAGAGGGACTGCTGATACACTATATATATATAGGCAGGCAAACAGTTCTTTTTGTAACTATCTTTAGGACAAGTAAATTAAGCAGCCTATGTTAAGTAGTCTTTAATATGTATGATGTTAAGTATTCTAAAATATATATGATATGTTTAATGATTATGTTCGTCCCCATAAATTCCTGAAAATATGGGGACCATGGATAACACACTACACTTTGAGCAAGAATGATGGAAGAAGAAAAAGGTCTGTGGTGTGCTTCCTAATCATAGTGAAGTGCAGAGTAGGAAACAGTCCCACCAGTGAAGATAGAGCAGACTGGATACATTCCATTCCCTTTCCCTATGAAATGTTCTGCTAAGGTGAAAGCTGATTTGACCTCATTATGTAATGTGAGGTGACATGTACTAGTGAGAGTCTGGGTTACCAGTGCTGGTTTATGTATGTGTGAACAAAAATCAATAAAGTGCTTTGCTTAAAAAAACTAATTATGTTCATGAAAAATGTGTTTTTAAAATATGCATGTATGTTTTTATAGAGTAAATGCAAACAAGGATTCCACTTGTGCTGAGAGTCCAAACTAGTTGTGGAAGTACCCATTTGTTTATGTGGGGCTATTGCTAATGCTTTTGTAGTGAATACGATTGTTGGTGTGCTGTCTTTTAATTGTTGGAAGTACATGTGTTTTTGCTAAAAAAAAATGGGCAGCTTATAAAATTGTATTTATTGTATTTATAAAGCACTTAACCCTTACTAGGCATTAAAGCGCTTTGCTGCGAGTTGCATGCTACTCCGGAACCCAAGTTCAGAGTTTAATAGGTAATAGATTAGTAACAAATGCTTTCTTTTTTCCCTTGTGGATTAGTTGAGTTAGGTTGGTGCTTTTGATTTCTTGTGTGCTTAGTAGAGTTGAGAGTAGGGATAAAATGATGGGAATGGATTCGAAAAGGGGAAGTACAAAGTTGTTTTTGTGATTAGTGGTCAGGTGTGTCTGTTAATTTGGTGAATTGGCTAAAAAGGAGGGGGAATTTGACAAGGATGTTTGGTAGTTCATAGTAGTCAGAAAGCTTTGGAATCAGTCAGAGCGAGTAAAGATGGGGCAAACGTTGAAGCAAGTAGTTTTATTTGTAATTTCTTTTGAAACAAAACTGAAATTAACATATACATACATATATTCACATGCAATTTGGTAAATTTTTAGGTCCTCATTTATGAAAAGTGTTGCATTGCTGCGTGAAAGCAGCGATGCAACACTTTTCAGTGCACCCTCCTTGTGACGCGATGGATGCGCCATATTTATTGTACGGCGCACAATGTTGCAAGGGATGACAGATACGTCAGGAATCCTGTGCATGTCTGAGCATACTGTTGTGGTACACTGTTGTGTTGTGAGTATGCTTATCATGTGGGGGAGTGTCAGCTCTTGCCTAATCTTCTCATGCTGAAATGTTTTCATTGGATCTTATGTTTGTGGGTAGAGAATTCCATAGTTTGGCTGACTGACCAGAGGAAGATGTGTTTTTCTTGTATGTAGGAATTTTGGGCCTGGGACCATTTTTGAGCATAGGCTCCTTTGTTGTATGTATTTGTTGATTTTCTTCCTGATGAAGAGTGGTCCGTTGCCAGGCACTGCTTTGTGTGTGATACAAAGCAGCTTGAAAGTGGATCTTCTTGCAAATGGTAGTCAGTGCAGGACCCTCAAGGCAGGAGAGATGTGTGCTTGTGGCTTTACATGCAGCAGGTGTCTAGTAGTAGTGTTCTAATTCTCTGTAATCATTTCATAGTTGATAAAGGTGAGCCATTAGCTTAATCCAGTTTTGATAGGACAAGAGAGATAGTAGCTTGAACCTTGTGGGGGAATCCTGGGTGCGGGAAAATACATTGCAGTGTGTTCATTGTGAGAAAGCTTGATTTGGCTACATTATCCACTTGTGCATTCATTCACAGCTAGGCATCCATGGTAATTCTGAGGTCTCTTACCACCTTAGATATTTTTGGTGGTGGTTCTAGATCATCAGGCCAGGTGCAGGGAAAGTCATGGGTTTTCCAGTTGCTGTAGGTGATTATTTTGTTTTGGAGGTACTCTATTTGAGATGGCTCCATGTCATCCATTGGCCAATGGCCCGGACAACATAACGATTTTTCAAGTTCCAGTGTCCTTTGGGCTTTCCAGTTTCAGCAGTATCTCCATGCCATCTGCCTAGTCATAGAAGGTGAAGTCAAAACCATTGATCAAATCTGGTAATGATTTCAGAGATGTTGAAAAGCATTGGTGAGATGATTGGGCCTTGAGTGAATCCTGCTTTAATGCAGTATGATGTAGAAGAGACTGGAGGAGTATGTATAATATTTGTTTTTTGTGTAGGTACAATGTGATCCAAGTGAGATCTGTGCCCTCTATCCTGGCTTCCTCAATTCTTTGGACTAGTGTGTCATGATCCACTGTGTCAAAGGCTACTGAAAGGTCCAAGAGAAGTAGGGTACCAACTCCGTTCTGATCTACTGTGTTTTTAAGGTCATCCCAGATAGAGGTTGGGGCCGCTTCAGTGCATCTTCCTGAAGAGAATCCAGTTTGGAAGTCAGTGACATTTGGGCAAAGGTTGCTCTTTTATATGTTTGCCCAGGAATGGTTTGTTTGCTTTGGGTCTATTGATGTCGAGTCCTTGATTATGTAGGTCAGATTTGTTAGATATGTTTAATAATGTGCCTATGTATGCCTTTTTTAAGTCTTCTGAAAAACTCCAATTGTTAAGGGCTTGTTGATGAGTGTTCTGACTGAGATGGCTGCTGAAGTTGTTAAAAGAATGTTTTTTAAGATTTGAGGTGGATAAGGGTCAGAAAGGCGGCTGGCTGGGAAACACCCATGCAACGACCATGGAATGCCTACCAAGGGCAGAGTAACGCAATGCAGCGATATGCACTGCATCGCATTAGTCCATATTTTTGGAGCCACTCGTAGCCATGCAAAGTGGCTTTGCATGGCTTCAAAAACTATGAGTTAAGGTTTGCATCGCTCTTGCACCACGCTGCGTGACTGGGTCATAAATATGGGCCTTGGTTCTTGCTTAAAAACAAAAGAAATGGCTAAATTGAAATTCACCAATTGAAGGAGATCTGGGACATGATCAATTTTAACACTGTATCCAATGAGTTCTCCATACAAATAACTAGAGATTATGTTGATTCTTATTTTTAGACTTTCCTTTTAGAGCCTTTCTATTCTTTGCTGCTGTGCATGCATTTTTACCTGTATTGCATTGTCTTTTGGTAAAGGTGTCTGACTGTATTTGTGTGAAGGTGGAACCATAAGTGATATCTAGTAAGATATGCTAGGAGTTACTTTTGAGGACACGGTGATATGCAGGCTCAGTTTACCAGTATGATGAACTAGCTCTTTTTCAGATCTATGGTTGTGTCTGAGGACAGGATGAACCTGCTCTCATAAAAGGTTTCTGTTTCTATCTCTTCAAAGAGATACCTCCTCCAGCCTCTGGATTCTGAAGTGCAGAGTGAGCCTTTGATCCACTAAAAAGGGTCACAGTTTCTTTATACCTTCATACCAAGTGCAAGCATAGTCCTACTGTGTGCAAAAGCGACTTGAACAGCTCCTGCCTATTGTGCACATTGTTTGGGAGGGAGGCATGCATGACAACTTTCTCTGCTGTCCCTATTTTGTGGGCAGGATTGTCAATCTGTAGCCCATGCTCCGCCTGAATTGCGTGGAGGTTTGAAAAGCTTCTACCCATGCTGTGTCTGTTTTGTGAGGAGGCTTGCACTGCTGCAGAATGTATTGGGCCCCTTCTGTGTGAGGGAAGCTTTCACTGGTGCTGCCTATGAACAGCATGTTTTTATTTAAAAGGGAAGCTTGGACTGCTAGTGTCTGCACTGAAGATTTTCGTTGTATGAAGTACCTGTCCCCGCTGTCAGTGAGGTTCCTGTTTTGTATGTAATGGTTCCTCTACCATTCCTGAGCTGTGCCTTTTTTGTGCATGTCAAAATTAAGTATTCACCACTGAGCCCTGTGCTACAGCATCCTGCTAATGGCTACTATTATATGGAATCCAACACAGACAATAAACACAGTTAGGCTCAGATTTACTTTGAGAGGTCAAGAATATTTGTTAAATAATATACTACACGACAAAACAATATTTGCATTTCCAAAGATAGAAGGGCCCACACATGCAGATTCTTGAAAGGTATATGCTTTAAAGTGTGCAGGTGTCGGAGGAGTTTTCGGATACTCATGTGTTATGTTATTCAGTATTTGTTATAGCTCAAGTCTCGTCCCCGAAGGGACATCTCGACGCTGGGTAGCAGAGAGTCAGGAGCTGCTAATTAAAACAGCCAGGTTTTAAGCTGTTTCTTGAAGCCAGCAAAATCCGTACACACCCTGAAGGGACATCTCGGCGCTGGGTAGCAGAGAGTCAGGAGCTGCTAATTAAAACAGCCAGGTTTTAAGCTGTTTCTTGAAGCCAGCAAAATCCGTACACACCCTAATGGCCAAGGGGAGTTTGTTCCAGTGGTACGGAGCCAGGTGCGAAAAGGCCCGTCCTCCATATTTAGATGTGTAGATGCATAGGGGGCAGAGAAGGAGCTGATATTTTGATCTAAGGTTTCTGTCAGGGCAGTAAGGTCTCAATTTGTCCTGTAAATATTTGGGCCCCTTACCTGCCCGGGCCTTGTGTGTCAAGCAGAGAAGTTTGAAAGATTGGTCTCTTTTTTATAGGGAGCCAATGCAAGGCTCTAAGCAAAGGGACAGATGGGGTGCCCGATGGCTGTTTATTAACCATGTGTTGTGTCCCTTTATGCCTCTATTGTTTTTCTGGCTGTATGCCTAGTCTAGTGTGCTCATGTTCCATTGATTTAAGCCAGGCCCTGTGCTTGATTTGGACAATGAGTCAATATGGATGACTGTCTGGCAGGGTGGCTCTGTTGGACCGATGTGCAAACTCACATTGCGATTTTATTAGTAACTTGCGCTATAAGTCTACTTTAGCTTGTGTGATCTATCATTTGAGTAACATGTAAACATCACTAGCCCTGGCACCCCGATTATCCCAGCCTGTGACAGAAATTAACCTTTCAGTTGGATCTGCTTGGATTAAACTGGCATAATGGCATTGCTGACTGTGTTGTGTCCCTTGACATGAGATTTGAAGCTACAACAGGGGCCAATGCTTCTGCTGCCAGTCTTGCATGTGAGAGGCCTGCAACAGGATGCATACTGTGCACTTTCACCTTGAATTATCCTGATTCATTGTATATTTTATGTACAGAAGCTCATCAGTTTCAGGGTGACCTCTCATGCATGGGGATTTGTAAGGTTAGGTTTGAGTCAGTGACACCTTGTTTGTAATTCTAAGTCTGTAAACATGAGTTTTGGGGCATGTCATACCAAATGCTAATTTGTAGCTATAGGTGTCCACGGACACAGACTCATTAGATTGCTAGGATAAATGCCATTCTTGGGATCCTGTAATGAGACTACAGCATTGATTGAGAAATGTTTTTAAGGAGCTTAAATGTCAAGTAAATATTCAGGTAAGTTCAATGTGTGCTTTTGTCATTTAGGTGTAGGCATTTTCCTGATTGGCAGAGAGTGTCAGTGAAGGGTGTGGCAGTAGCTGCCAAGTAGATAATTTTGTAGATAATACCGAAATGCCAATCTTCAAACTACCTTCAAGCACACCACCTACTCAATATAATTGAGTCAATGCTTGTTACTATACTATCCTTTGTGTGGTGTTTGAGGTGGGATGTTGTTGTGTATTGCATGATATAGTATTGCACTGAATCATTTAGATAGTTCTTTCCTACCCCTGATGATGCCACAAGTGCTTTGTGGATGGTCAAGTAAGTAGTTACTCACATTGATATGTATTGCTTGATCAGTGGTGAATGTGGTGTTGCCTATAAGTAGTATGTTTTGGTGTCATGCCTGAGGCTTGGATATGTGCTTTAATCAAGTCATGAACACATGTAGCAAACACCTTAAGAATGGGGTGGCAAGCAAAACAGTGGGAAATATTGGATCCCAATCTGATGTACAAATCAATATATCTTACAGCCTGAAACCTTCCTTACTTCTAAGTGATTGCTGATTATTCATATTCTCTTCAGGGAGTGTTCTAGAGCTAGCATCTCTGTATACAAAAAAGAGCGTCTTTCAGTGTTGATGTTTTTGAATTGGGGATGATCAAAAGTGGGGCCATGCTGGATCTGAGGTTCTACCTTGGAATAAAGATTGTGAGTTTGCATTAGAGGAAGTTAGGTGGTGTCCCATGGATCACCCATTGAGTGATGTAGAGAACTTTAAAAGAGCATCTTCTTGTGGCAGGAGTGTAATATGGTCTGGCTGGCAGACCTTGGGTGAGTTGTTCCCATTACTTTAAGCAGTGTGTTTTTTACAAGGCTCTGCAAGTTAGCATTCTCTTGGACACTTCACTCCAGGTAGTATGTAATTGAAGACAAAATTCTTTACTGATTCTAAATACAGTGAAAGGAGCTTTTATGATTTGAAACCTTACAGAGGTTGAAATCAATTAATCACAAGGACAGACACAATATTTTCTACTGCAGATAGTCAGTTTGGTAGATTTTCAACTTTCAACCCTCAAACTGCTCTGACAGAAACATCTTATTAACAATAAAAGTAGCCACAACTATCCTATTACCCACTCGCTCCTACTGCCCTTCTCACTTATCCTTTAAAGTAAATATGGGGGCATGGGCAAGATGGCTGACGGGTGTTAAAACTTCACTCAGTGCCAAGATTACCACAAGAGCAGATGCTCAGTAACCAAATCTCTCTGATGACTGCTGACACAGATCTGAAATTTCAAAAATCTGTAATCTACAACCACCGGGGGAAAGGGGAATGGGAAGAAAGAGAGTCTGCCTCCAGGTCCTTGTTTTCAGCCCAAACTAATTCCTCTAACGTCTTGCGATCTGTTCTATCTGCGCAACTGGGTTTATATTAAAGGAATCATCTTGGCTACCTGCAATTGAATAACATAAACATATTGATTAACTTCTCTCTATCTGCACAATCATTCATCAAAAATATCAAACCATTCCTTTCTCTCAACTACCTTGGATACTAGGGTGGCTTGCCTCTCTCTAACGTAATTTGAAGTAGTATTTTTAAAGGTCTTTGGTTTTCTATTCTTCTTCTTGGTAATTAATCCTCAGGAATTAATCTGTTAGCTACATTTAGCAATAACTTAAACTTCTAAAACTTTTGTCACAATCAATGTCTTATCTCTTACTGTCCCTTGACCTCTGAAGAAAGTCAAGCCTGTAGATCCTTCTTTGAAGACTGTGGCTTTCTCATGAACTCGGTATCTTCTTTAATCTTCTTCCTGTCGATCAATTAACTTCTAACTAATCTCTAGGAATTGACTTCCCTGGTGTGCACACCGCTCCACTAGGACGGAGACTTCTACTAACCCAAAACTGACTCTGCCTACAATGAGCAGGCGTGATGCTAAATTTACTGATAAAAAAGTCTCGTGGCTGCGCAAGCGCAATACTGAGAGCACAGAACGAAAAAAGTCTCCTCTCTGAGCAAGCGCAATTAACTCGTTAAATTCATTTGTACTGAGCAGGCGCGATGCTGGTGACTCTTCTCTAAGCGCCTCTTATCCTTAAATTTCTAAAAAGAAAACAAGTTGCTGTCTCAATCGACAGACACTGGAAACGCTGCCATCTAGAAAAAAACTACAGTTGAAGTGCGCAGTTCCTAAAGCCTCGCACACCGTTGCGAAGCAACCAACGGTGAAGGCTAACTACTAGAGCGTTAACCTTCAAACAACATGGCGGCCGCCATGTTGGGTGTATGAGCACTTCCCTGAAGACAAATGGCGTAAAAAACACTGTAGAAGAATCCAAAGATGTGGATGTCTCTTAAGCCAACGGGGATAAAAGGCCTTAAGATGCTTCTTTTTAACAGAGGAACTGAGGCAGGCAATCGACTTCCTGACAACAGGTGAGTCGCATCCTTGGCTCTCCCCGCTCCTCGCCGACGGGCCTCAATGATAGCAGTGGCACAATGCCGACCCGAGCCCCAGGTCGGAGTGCCAGAGCACTGGGCACTCTCTGGGCATGAGCCAGGACTGGTTTGCGGCATGCTTTAGCCCACCAACGCCAATTTGGGAACCCGGGGTATGCCGAGACTCGAGCAGCCGCGGCCTGTGTACTGTTGCAGAGGTGACGCCCAATGGCTCGGCCTGACCACCCTGAGACGACCACCTACCCCGGGAGCTTCCCCGTACGGCCAAGGTTTGGTGATCTGCCTGCGGCCGCCGAGGGAAACAAAGGACACCGTCTGTGACGCAGAGACAGCAGCAAGCCGGGCCAGAGCTACAGATAGCTTCGTGTGGAGACCTGGAATCTGGCCCATCTACCAGGAGCTGCTGTGACCGGGACTCCCGGAGTCCGGGGGCGCAAATCGTTGGGAGCCCTCCCCAGGAGACGCGGAGGGGGATCCGAGCCCTTCCCCCTCTCATGCAAACTCAAGATCCCGACCCCCACCAGAGGAGTAAGGAGGGCTCCTGAAGGACCCAGATCATCCCCTATGCCCGTCCGACAACACACGGCTGCCAGGGGACGAGCTTTGATGAAGTTGTGGGCCAAAGAGGCAGCACTAAAAAGCTGCACTGCTCGAGCCTGGGGAATGCCTGAGGTGGACTATATAAACCTGGGGAGAGTGGGGCACGGACACGGAGCTTCCCACCTGCTGTAATGATAGATTCAAGATCCACCTGGTTGGGCCTGGGTACACCGGTAGATGAGGCAACAAGCTACTCAAGCACCCAGGACCCCGCACTGGACTACATTCCTGAATCCAGAGGTGAGAAGCTTGGGGGGGAGAGGTAAACGCTAAGCCCCAGCGGGTCATGAAGGGCTCCCTTTGCATCGGGATCTCCTCAGCTTCTGCACCAGTCGACAGGGGTGACTTAGGGCCACTCAGACCAGTCAGAGGACAATTTGCATCACACTGAGAATAGACTGGGTCTGAGTCCCCCCCGATGATAAGACAATTACGATCCCTACAGACCTATAGGGGAGGAACCAGGGTGCACCCCACCAATACCACATAGAACATCCTCCACACCGAATACTTCAACTATATATTGTGTTTGCACCTGGGAGGACCCTGGGTCCTGACCCCCACTGGCATGGCAGACACATGGAGGGTTTTGGCGGGTTCCTAATGTCGGGAGTCTTGGCTTGAGGACATGGGGGTCCACCAGAGGTAAATCCTGCCCTCCCCTCCCTTGTGATTGGCAATAAACTGAAGCTCCCTGGGCTACACTACCGCACATAGGGTCCATTGCAAGTGATTCACTCCACGACAACAGCGGTAGCCGGCCCAAGCGGCAACCATATTTTCCGTCATGGCTACAGGAAAAGCAAGAGAGACCGGACCCTCAAAGACATGCTCCTCAAGCAACCGGGAGCCCAGACCAGGGACCTCAGCTTCCAGCACGGAAGAATCGCTGGACTCTACACCCGCGAAAACACCTATCACCCGGCCCTACCTTGAAGCATGGTTCACCTCCCTTCAAGAAGACCTCCAATCACTTAAGAAAGAAATAGCTGTGGAATTCAAGGAAGTCCGCCATGAAATAGAGAGCTTGAGCAACAGGGTCGCTACTCTGGAAGACCATGAGCAGGGAAGAGATATAGAAATCGAACAACTCCAGCAAGAAATCTTGCGTCTGAGAGACCAACACCAAGACCTGCAGGCTCACACTGAAGATTTGGAGAACAGATCTCGATGCAATAACATCTGCATCCATGAAATTACATCTGGGGCTGAGGGTACGGACATTACCTTCTTTGTGGTAGAGCTATTCCGATCGATCTTGGTGGCCCCCCCAACATGGGGATCAAATTAGATCGCACGCACAGGGTTTGACCTCACAGACCTCAGAACGGACAACCTCCAGATATTCTAACATGCGTCCATGATTTCACCTTGAAAAAAAAGAGCCAAAGTGCTAGAGACAAGCACCCCATTCACTTTCAGGGCCATAACTTGGTACTATACCAGAATCTGGCGGCGCCAACTCTCCTGAAGCACAAGACTTTCCGTCCTGTCACCTCCCACCTAAAAGCATCCGGAATATCGTACTCGTGGGGGCACCCCTTCCGCTTGGTCTTCTGTCTGGAAGGGAAATTGCATCAACTCCTTTCTCTAGAGGAGGCCTACTAAACCTAAAAGACCCTCCATACGAGCAGCTCCGGACGGAGCAATGGGGCAGAGACGGGAGGGGACCTCAGGGCTGGGGGAGCACGAGGTCACCTCCTACCAAACTGCGCCCGGGTCAAGAAGCAATTGACAGAGAGAGACAGGCGGTGCTTGTCACGCTGCCAGGCTGGACCAATGACGATTTAACAGCCCATCACCTACTTCACATTCATTTCTGCTGCCTTTTAGCGTTTCTTTCTCTTTCCGCCTCCTGGATTCGGGTGGGGAGCTGGGACCAGGGCCACTAATAGTCACCTTCTGATTACTAACACATGGGGCTTTCTCCCTTGGACACTGATAACTGTTATGTTTTTTTTATACAGTTAAAGTTGGTTTGGGCCCTTATGGCCCATTGTTTTATTCTTTGGGAGGACCTGGGGACAAGGCTTATATCCCACCGCTACAGTTGCTCACCATTGAGAGTCATAGTTACCTTCACAACCCCAACACAAACTGGAGGGACCATTCAGGACAGGGCAGCTCTAGGCGCAACTCACTACAGGACACCATCATGACTAATCAGCTAACAGTTCTTACCCTCAATGTCAAGGTCCTCAACCACCCAATAAAGCAGAGCTCGATCCTCTCCTACCTAGAAAACTCCGGGGCACATATATGTTTATTACAAGAGACGCGTATCCTTCGCAAGGACCACCATAGGCTTCGATCTAGGGCTTTCCCCCACCAATACTACTAGTCTCTCCCATCCAAATCAACTGGGGTAGTGTTCTTAATTTCCTGCACGTTCCCAGGGAGGGTGGGGTCCAAGGAGGCTGAAATAAAAGGCAGGTTGTTTCCATACTCCCTGACGTTAGGATCTAGCAAGATTACAATAAGAACTCTATACTCTTCTAATGAGGGACCAGGACCCTTCTTTCGTAGAGCAGTGATGGAGGTAATGGCTTCGCAAGATAGGCTGGTCTTAATAGGGGGTGACCTAAATCTAGTACTAGATATCGACTGCACAACTCAACGCTTTGGCCAAGCAGGGGCACTTTCCTCAGCAGGGTTGCGGTGGCTGGCGGACATAGGCCTAACAGATGTCTGGAGGTCTCTCCACCCACAATCTGAGGACTTTACTTTCTACTTCCACGCCCACAAAACTTATCCCAGACTTGATTTTTTTGGGGCAACCCAGAGGTGGTTACCAAAGTGCAGTCAGTGGAGATTAAACCCCGCTCCCTATCTGACCACTCGGCCGTGAGAGTAACTCTTGCAATCCCGATCCAAGGTTCCCCCTCGTTGACCTGGCGACTAAGAGGCATGCTTCTACAATGCCCTGAGGTGATCAATCAGATCACCAAGATGATCACTGACTACCTGACGATTAATGACACTCAGGAGGTCTCGATCACTACTCTCTGGGAGGGCCTGAAGGCGGTTGTCAGAGGTGAGCTGATCGCGATAACAACTGCAGACAATAAAATCCATCTAGACAAAAGGGAAGGCCTGACACGTCAGGTTCTGGAGCTAGAGCAGATGCACAAGAGGACAGGAACCCCTAGGGTTTGGAGGCAACATGAGGCAGTTAGGGCCCAACTAGCACGGCTTGACACCGATAGAGCAGAGTATGCGGCGATTCGACTCCGGCAGCTGTTCTATGTGGGTGGCGACCGGTGAGGCTGTCTCCTAGCTAATCGTCTGCACAATCAACGTCAGGATAAGGGGGTCCAGAAGATTGTCGACACCGAGGGTCAAGAATGGTCTGACGATGCACACATCGTAAAAACTTTCAGCGATTACTACCAGACGCTTTACACAGCGCAGGATCTAAACCCCGAGGCTGTGACAGCATACCTCAGAGATGTGGCCACAACTGCCACAACTAAGGAACAAGCATCTGAATTAGACTGACCAATTCAACTCGAAGAAGTGATCTCTAGCATATACCGGCAAAAGCCATTAAATCTCCGGGCCACGACGGCATCTGAGCTTCCTTTTACAAGGTGTTCTGTCAAACCCTGGCACCCCTTTTCACCAGACTGTTCAACACTATCGGAGATTCCACGGCCCTCCCTCCCACTATGCTTAGAGCAGCAATCGTAGTGATCCCTAAGACAGGGAAAGACAAAACACAATGCTCCTCAGACAGGCTGATATCTCTCCTGAATACGGACTTTAAGCTCTTTACGAGCATCTTAGCTGCCTGCCTCAATCCACTACTGCCGGGCCTCATTGACCCGGATCAGGCAGGCTTTGTGCCCCAGCGATAGTGTAGTGACAATACCAGAAGGATCCTTCACCTTATAGATAAGTCCCAGAGATTTAAACGGGAAAGATTCATTTTAGCAGTCGATGCAGAAAAAGCTTTCGACAGGGTACGTTGGCCCTACCTCGCAGAAACCCTAGCTCACTTCGGAATGCAGGACCGATTCATTAAATGAATACTCAGCAGTTACACCCAACCTACAGCTGTAATCTGAGTCAATGGGACCTCATCCACCCCATTTCCCATCAGCAGGGGAACCAGACAGGGCTGCCCTCTGTTGCCCCTGCTGGTTGCCGTTTGCATGAAACCAATACCGCATAGGGTCGGCACAAATCCTCTAATAACAGGGATCCAATTTGGAGGCGAACAACAGACCGTAAGCTTATGCACTGATGATATCATGTTGGCCCTGGACAAGCCTTCCTCCTCTCTCCCTGCCCTCTAAAGAGAGCTGGAAAGTTTCGGCCTGGCAGCAGGATTTAAAATAAATATCTATAAATCACAAGCTCTTAACTTGACCCTCAACCCACACACACTAGATGCTTTTCAGCGTGCTTTACCACTCCAATGGGCCAAGACATCCATTCCCTACTTGGGCCTTCAAATCGTCCCCACAATTGCGAACACGGTAACTCACAATTATCTAGACTTGTCCCGACAGATCAAGTCTGATCTACATTGGTGGCGAGCACACCCGCTATCTTGGCTAGGGAGAATCGCAGCCATCAAAATGACAATTTTACCAAAAATCCTGTTTCTCTTCCAGGCCCTTCCTGCTGCACCTCCCCCAGGAACTTACCAGCCATACAGCAAGAAATCAACAGATTGTGTGGGCAGACAAACGACCACGCTTCCGCAGAGACCTTAGCTATAGACCCCCCTTAGAGGGGGGTTTGGGCATCCCTGACCTCCACCAATATTACCAGGCCTCCCAGCTCAGAGTCTTCGTGGAATGGTCCCGCACAGAATCAGAAAAATGCTGGTTGTTTATGGACAGAGCGTTAGCCGGGCGACCCCTGTGGTGCATCCCTTTCTCCCTCAGTGAGCCCGTCCTAAAGCCATGTACCTCTCTCCTGTTACCAATGCCTCACTGGCCGTTTGGGATAGAGTAGGGATGAAAAGAGTCCTAACGTCCTTACCCTCTCCGTTAACGCCTATAGTCCAGAACTCAGACTTTAGCCCGGGCATGCTCGATCTCCATTTCCTCGTCTGGAATCAAGCGGGCTGTAGGTCTGTTGGTCACCTGTTCGACTTAGAGGACCCGGTTCCCTTTGACACCCTGTGCAATTCGTTTATGCTCCCAGAAATGGAATGATGGCACTACGCCCGGGTTCGTCACTTGATTATGCATCCCAGTGTCCGCACTGGAGCGGAGAGACAACTCATCCCCTTTGAACGCTGATTACTTTCCAAGTTGTCTGATAAGGGATTGGTCTCTGAACTATATCGCTTGATTGGCTCACCCCGGGAGACCCCTAAATCGAGGAGTCAACTGAGATGGGAGCTGGAGATAGGCAGGGCCCTTACACAGAAGGACTGGAGGGATATCTACTACCGGGCACGCCACACCGCTCATAGCATGACATGCACCAAAACTGCCACAAAAATTGTCACCTATTGGTACTACATACCCTCTTGAATAACAAATATAACCCATCCAAGCCTCCAGAATGCTGGCGCCACTGCGGCTCCCCAGGCACCCTCTTACATATCCTATGGGACTGCCCTAAACTCAGGGCCTTCTGGTCACAAGTGCTTGAGGACATAGACACCTATTTCGATACAGAACTCCCCAGATTCCCAGCTTAAATTGTTTTATGTCTCCCCAACCCTCTCACTTTTCCTCTTAAGTTCCGGAGGGGCAGACAGATAGGTATGGCACTAGGGGCAGACCTACAAAATATTATAATGCATTGGGGCACTGAATTGGTTCCCACACAACGGGGGTGGTTACACCGGCTCTGACACATAATAGGGATGGAATGTATATCCCTCACTCTCTCTAACCAAGGCACATCGTTTCCTAAGTTATGGAGCCCATTCTTGACACTGCTCACATGAGTTTCGTGAACTCACCTGCCCTAAATATCTACAACTCCTCCGATTAACTGAGACTCCTGCAACTATCACTTAGAGACCAAGGAGACGCAATTTCTCATAGGGACAGACAAAGGATTATCTATATGTCCGCAGGGCCGGGGAAGGGGGCAGTTGGGGTGTTAAGGAGCAACTTTTTGTTTAGAGACCTGCAGTGACTGGGCCTCAAGATGCTTAAGTGATACTCTGTTGCTCTTGATGTTTATAAAACTAATAAAGACATATAACATAAGGTAAATATGCCTGCATGAGGTACATATGAAATTGAGACATTATTTTTTGTGTCTTATGCATCAATCAACATTAGCTGTGTTTCCTACACACAAAAAGTAGGAGGAGTTTTACACCCACACTGTTTTTGATCTTAAGTGCTATAAATGCTATTGTTGCATATGCAGCAAATGAACCTTTTTCTGCATGGTCACCCCAGATTTTGAGTTTTTTCTGGGCCCTATTTTTGCTGGCTTTAGTACTCAGCACACTTTGTCTATTGCTACAGAGAAGTAAAGGGCCTGGGTTTCCCCTCTAAAACCTGTGATGTGCATTGGGGCTCCCTATCTGGCCTATTTAACTTCCCTATAAGTCCCTTGTCCATGGTATCTTAAGAGCGCTTATGGCATGGAAAATGAAATGTCAAAAGTGGGCTGCAGTATGTATTTATGCCACCCACATTTATAAGATAAATATATTCCTGCCATGAGCACCACTGGAAGATTGTTTTTGAAAACTGAAAAAAAACGAATGACCCCAAACCCTGGGAGTTTTCTCCCAGGGTGTTGGCGGTTGTGTACCTTACTTCTAGGTTTTTCCCATGTCCAAAGGTGAGCAAAAGAACTACCCAATGACCTTGGTTGACAAATGTATGAGAGATAACACTTACGGTTATCCTGTCGTCTATTTTGAAAATTGGAATAAATATAATACATTTTTAAACTATTAATGTGACCTGTAAAGGGGAAGGACGGTTTGAAGAAGAAAAATATCTCAGCCATGAACCAGCTAGACTGTTAACATGCAGAACCCTGTCTTCTCTAGGGGAATATCGAAAAATGATTAACAAACTTCGAAAAGTCGTGCAAGTTTTATGATAAAGACGCCTCATCAATCTTTCCCAGGCTTCTATTTTTAATATTCCCTCCATTCCAGATATCAGCCTTGTATTGTCTTCTGTGACGGGTGTCAAGACTGCAACTATCTACGGTTGTGTTTTTCTAGTTAGTGTTACAGGAAATAATCAGATGAAATAGTACAACAGTTGTATTGTACAACAACTGATTAAAAAGTAATGGAAATGTTACCTTAAGAAAGATTTTAATACATGTTTCAGTCGACATGGAGCTACAGCAGGGAAGACCTCCTTGGAATAAAGAAATATGTGAAGATGCCGAATCGCATATTCTCACAAGATTATTATGGGAACGCAGCATCTTGTGTATTTAAACTAAACACAGCATAGCTATCACTCTCCCCAATCTTGCTTGTTTCCTGGAAAGCCATGTGACTGCCTTTGTACTATTCCGTTTTCATCCAGTGTGCGTTGGCACTAACCCACAGAGAAATTGTGGGGCATGTTTATCAAACTTTCACGCAGCACAGTAGGCCACCTTGCTGCGCTGCGTAAAGGGAAAGGGCAGGAAAGCACTGTATTTAACATTATATGCCTCATTCCTGTCCTTTTTCTAAGTGTGCTGCAGAATGAGAAAGAAGAAACAACGAGGAGAAATAAAGATATTTCCGCTCGTTGCGCCTCCCCAGGATGCATAGCATTTGGATGCATTCCCAGGTCTAGCAGTCTCGGTAAATCTGGGAATGCACCAAAAAAAACATGACTGGATGCGTGGGAACACCCATGCCCCACCCATGGAACGCCTCCCTGCGGAAAGTAAGGCAATGCAGTGATTTGCTTTTCGTTGTGTACTCCAGACTTAACAAGTCATGCAGGGCCAAGCATGGTGGCCTTGTGTAGATTGATAAATCTTACTTTACTTTTGTGTTGCATCCCTCTTGTGCCCGTTTTGTGAGGCGCAAGGGCGATGCAACACATTGATAAAAATGCCCGTGTTTGAAGAGCCTATGCCGCAGTCTTAGCAGCAGGACTCGGCAGACGTCTGTGAACCGCTGAAAACTTCTCATGGAGACTGATGTGGTAGGAGTCCATCCGAGCATTAAGCAATCTTAGCCCCATAATTCGAAGAATATGTATGTTGGTTTCTGAAAACTTTATGGAAATAATTTGATGGTCAGAAACTAAGGTGTTTTTGTTACAAATATGGAGTAAAGACCATTTCGTCTCTGAGAAATCAGATCTAACTGTGAGGTAACACTCAATCATCTTCCAGGGACTCTAAAATTAATTGCTGGAGACATTTTTAAGTATTTAATGGAAGTGCCTCATTTAAGTTCATGTTGAGCAACTGGGTTAAAACTTGGTCACTGAAAGTATGTATTTAGAGAATAGAACCTTTCAGAGGAGAAATTTAAGACAGTAAAGTTAAGGCAAATCATTAGAACTTGTGCTTCTAATAAAAAGATGTAGGTACAAAAGACATTTACTTATGTTCTTTTTGTGTGCTTATATTTAAGATGCTGCTCATTCTTAAGACTTACATGGAAGAGCAGGGGCACTTTCGAACTTTTTGAAGAGGTTCTGTACCATTGAGAAGGCAGGTGTGTCGAAGGGGTGGGGGGGGGAGCTATTTGTGTTCCTATGGCATTACTGCTAGAAAGACAGTAAGTTCATCTTGGTGACCGCAGGCAACTTCTACCACATTAAAGGGAGCTTGTTTTAAAGCCAAAGTGGGGTGTTGCTGGCACCCCGACACGTTTTTACTGGACCATTAGTTAGAAAAGGATTTACACCATTTCATAAACCGAGCTTACAAAACCATAGCTATAATTCTGTGACAGACTATCAAATGCTCATAACATAGCTGGGCCATTAACATTGCTTCCTGAACAGGCCTGAATTCTGGCCCAGGATCTTGAAATCCTCCTCTTACTATAAATCTAACCCTTGTTGAGGTGTGCCTTATCTCCTAGGTATCTCCTAGGGAAAAACAAATATTTGGGAATTAATGATCTATGGAAAATGGTAACTAGGGAATTATGGCTGCTTCATGTATAAACTATTATTTAGAAGCCAACTATCCAACAAAGTGGCCTAGGGTAACAAAAAATAATCAATAATGCATCCTGCACCCCTACCCTTAAATTTTGGAAAATATAAGTTAACATCCATAAAGTAAGAACTTACATCAATTAAGTTGCACTTTGTGGTAATTCCAAACACAACATCTTGAGCATCTCACCTGCTTATGTCTCATTTGTTATTTAGAGGCTAAACGCCATCAACAAAATGGCATTCCAAGCCCCTACCTTGCCACTGAAATCACTGGCTAAAAATTTCTGAATGAAAAACTATTTTCCAATAACTCCTCTGACAATAAAAGCAGGCGATCTATATTTAGTGAGGGAAGAGGGCAAAAATAACTATTAAAAATACAATAATTTCCATCTTATTACCTCATTTAAACCTAAGCTCTAGAACGTATATATATTTGTAATTTTGTTTTCTACACTGTTACTGAATAAGCATGATTTCAATTAAGCGCAGTCCTGGGCACACGCGGTGAGGGTATTTGCAATATAACATTCAGTATCGATGTGTTATATAAATGCAGTGGTCGACATCAGTATTAGTTCAAAAAAGTTTCTTTATATTTCAACAACGAATATGTTGAACACAATAAACCAGCCGACACGTGTTTCGTCACTGGGAGAGGTCCCGTGACTCATCAGGGCTAAACAGCGATAGCATCTGGCGATGTGCTGGACCCCAGATACCGGTGATATTTCCAACCCGGTAGGGGGCGAGCGGGAGACGGGAGCAACTAGGCAGACAGGCGCTGGATATTGCGCCACGCTGGAATCGAGGGTAGGAAGTAGGGGACCGCGGGCTGTGGGTAAGCCGGCGGCGTATATGAAGCTAAAGCTGGGGCGGGTACGCCACGGCGCTTGGAAGGTGGATGGAACCTGGTGTGACAGGAGGAGGCTGTCCAGTGTCCGGCGAAGTTGCAGGTAGCAAGGAGCCAAGCAGGCGGCAGGCGGGGTGCGAAAAGTAGCCCGGGTGCGGGAGAAATAGGGCGATGTCGGGTCGTATGCTTGCAGGATAATGCAGATGCCTGGGGTCCAGATCGATGAGTTCTGACAGCCTCCTCCTGTCACACCAGGTTCCATCCACCTTCCAAGCGCCGTGGCGTACCCGCCCCAGCCTTAGCTTCATATCGCCGCCGGCTTACCCATAGCCCGCGGTCCCTACTTCCTACCCTCGATTCCAGCGTGGCGCATATCCAGCGCCTGTCTGCCTAGTTGCTCCGTCTCCCGCTCGCCTCTACCGGGTTGAAATATCACCGGTATCTGGGGTCCAGCACATCGCCAGATGCTATCGCTGTTTAGCCCTGATGAGTCACGGGACTCTCCCAGTGACGAAACACGTGTCGGCTGGTTTATTGTGTTCAACATAGTCGTTGTTGAAATATAAAGAAACTTTTTGAACTAATACTGATGTCGACCACTCATTATATAACACATCGATACTGAATGTTATATTGCAAATACCCTCACCGCGTGTGCCCAGGACTGAGCTTACTTTACATTGTGGATCCTGCGATTCACACATTCCCCAGGGGTTATCGGGTTACTCCCTGACCTGGTAGCACCGCACCAATACAGGTCTATAGTTAGTACACGCAATAGCCTGAGCGCCACTTTCCTGACTTAACTAAAAACCCCCAGCCTAACCTCCATGATTTCAATTAAGTCAAGCTAGAAGATCAAACTGCGTGTAGCCCATCCATAGATGGAATTAACAGAAATATTGTTACTCATCCATGATCATTTTCTTTTGCTTGTGTTTCCTGATATGCAATAATCGCCTGGGTCACTGGCACTAGTGTTTTGGCCATTTACTTACAAACTCAATAGGTAGTGCTCAGCTTTCCATGAAAGACGTTGGAAAGTGCACATGTAGGTTTGTCCAATTGTCAATCATTATCTTTAAGCAAAGACAGACAGGCAAATCTGTTGGAGGTCGAGATGATTGATCCAAATGTGTATGATGATAGCCCCCTGCTCTGGGTAATCTGTTTGTTGTTGCTGATCTTCGTATGATTATTAGAAGTACTTGTGGTAGATGGTTTGTAGAGGTACCCCAGAGGCACCGTCATGATTTGTGGACTTGGGACCAAAGTAGAACTTAAAGAAATAAACAAGTGCCTAACAATTTCCTTTTACTGATTTTGCCTCAATATCGATAGATCAATAGAAGTTGATATTCTTACCAATTTCAATGCAGCCAATGAACTGTTTTATTTTTAGTGCCATGTGTTCTTCCCAGGGACTTAATGTCAAAGCTGGAACATTTATTTAACCCCTTTATGTAAGGAGCAGCCTGAGAGGGATATTGTGGATCAGGAGCAACTTGGAAGTGTACAATGATCAGTGGCGGAGGACATCAGATATGTCACCCCAAAAGATGTTCTTTGCTATCAGGTGCTTTAATGTCTGAGGAACAAAGAGAGTAGTTGAAATATGCGATACTTTTTTTAGACAGTCTAATTCTGGGTATTCGTTCCTACATGTTTGAGTAGCTGCATCCAAACACATAGGAATTTTAGTTATGGTAAAATCAGGGGATCTCTCGCAGGGATTTTATCAAAGATTAAATGCTGTTCAGGGTTTTTCATAATTACATCACTTAGGATTCAGCTATGTGCTTCAAAATTCATCAGTAAAACTCCTGCAAAGCAATCTGTACTATGGGGGTCATTATAATGACAGGCGGATCGCCACCGCCCGTATGGCGGTGGTGATCCGCCCGCCATTTCCCACCGCCCGCATGCCATTTCCCCCCGCCTTATTACGATGGCGGGGGGGACCCCGGCGGACGGAAAGACCGTCCGCCGGTTTTCTGCCGGTCCAACAGGGGACCGGGTGGTAAAGGACCCTAATATGGTGGCGGTGTCTGCAAGACACCGCCATCCATATTAGGATGGCGGCGGAGAGCAGCCTTTCCATGGCGGCGTTGCCGCCATGGAAAGACATACGGTGTTTGCTGTTTGGGGCCCGTTGCGGGCCCCCCAAGATGTTGGGGGGTGGGGGGTGCACATGGGGGGTACCTATGGTACCCCCCTGCATTTGCATGCACAAGGCGGCAGGCACCGCTCGGTGCCTGTCACGGTGTGCATGCAAATGCACAACATGCATATATTGCATTGTGGCGGATGCTGCTTACAGCACCGCCTGCCGCAATTCAATATATGCGGAATGCCATCACCACCATGGCGGTGGCATCCTAATGCCCACGGCGGGACCGCCGCTCCTATGGCGGACGGTCCCATTCACCGTTACGGTGGCGGGCGGACTTTGTCCGCCCGCCATCGTAATGACCCCCACAGTTCTGAAGTCACACTATTCCCATTGGCGGAAAAATGTTTATAGGGGCTGAAGGGGATTCTAAACAATCTGTTTCTCAAATGTGAACCATAGCCTTAACCAAAGTCTCTGTGGAATCTCCACAGAAAACAACCTTATTGGTGGTACAGTGAGTTTCATTAATAAACAATTCTGTTCAAGCTAATTCAGCATTAGTAACCCCCACTGCTTGCTGCAAAATCTTTCTTTAGAATGGGTTGATTGGTTCTTCTTATCCCCTGTACTTGTTATGTCATGCAGAAATCACCTTCCACTAGCCCACAGTCCTTTAAAACACGAGAAGACAATGGCGATCAGAGGACCAAGAGGGGTGGCCCGGCCCAGCCTCTTCTGTATGCTGACAGCAAGGATGGCCGCACAATGCACCCTTGCTCCACACAGCTCACCTTTGATGCAGCAGAAACGGCCTTTGCCAAATTTTACCATCAGAAACCATTTTCAACACTTACCAGTCCCTTCCGCTGCGTAATTTAAACCAATGATACTAAACAGGTTACCAATATTCATATTATTTATGTGGTCCTCTCTCTCCGATGGACCTTTTAGATTAGACAGGGATTGGTAAAGGATAGACGGAATCCTAACCTTAGGAGGACCTATACAAAGAAATAATTCAAACACTATAGTCAAAAAGACATTAATAATGACAAACTCTGGTTACTTATCAACTTGCTTTTATCTAATTCTTAAGAAAATTGTGAATGCTCATCAAGTACAATACAGCTTGAATCATAGATCACCACACAAGAGAAACATTAATACAGTAATTCATAATAACATCTCACAACGAGTCATGAGTGAGTGGATAGGTGAAGAGACAAAAGAGCATTTGCATAGAAGATGAATGCAAATTCAGAATATCATACGAACCTAAGAATAACTATAGCATGAAGTGCTATTAGTCAGAAAAGCCACTCTCTGGCCGGAAGAGTAAGCTGAGCACCCTCACGAAGGTATGAGGAGCAAAGTTAAATAGTCAGGATCAGCAGAACAACAGCCAGCCAGTTAAGTAAGGGAAACAGCAATACGTCCCTCTCCTCTCGCAAAGTCTAATTCTCTCTCCAAGCTCGAACCCTCCTAATTATTCTAACACTACTAATTATACCCTTATTCACTAAAGATCCAGCCCCCATGTATCAAAACACAAAAATCCACAATTTCGATTGGACTAGGCCAGGGGGTGTCTTATCACTCCACTTCCAGTGCACCTGACCCTCCCCAGTTCTTTTGTCTTTAGGAAACCATCATCATCGTCCTTCAGCAGAGGAATCTCCGATAATCTATTCCGTAGCTTGCACATGGCGTTCAGTAGAATTGTATCAAAACTTTCAACGCGATTGTCCACAAGAATACTTTCTCCGGTTGGCAAGGAAATTCCATTAATAATATTCATTACTTCCTCCGCACAACCATGGCCATCGTCAGGAACTCTCGAAGGACAAAATACATTTCTTTGCAGCCTACGTTTTAGAAAGCAAATTAAACCTAAAAAGACTTTTGAGGCCTTCTCTACAGAACAGTAAAGTGTGCTTTTTTTCTAGGAAAAACAAATACATAAGTAATTATTATGTCACAACAAAACTTCATTATTAATGCTTTGCATTTCTCTACACATTATGTACACAGTTTTGGACAGTTAGTGCAAAGGAAAAAATGTCTCTTTTAAAACTCATGGCTTCTATCATTAATTTCTTTCAGCTGTTATTTCTGCATTAATCATTCACATTTGTGGCCTACTAGAAAAGCACTGGAAATACTAATCTCTTTCCAGCACATATTTGCACAATTTCATGTTCTCCCCGTTTATAGTTTTTTTCTCTGTTAATTTTCACACGTCTTGTTAATAATCCACACAATGAGAAGTTTGATCCAAGCAGGTTTTATTTTGCAAAAACCCTGCTCCATCAATCCCCCCTTTGATGGCGATTTAAGCCATCATAAAAACCCAAAAATCTGATTGTCATCAGATCGTACTACCTAGAAAGGAGTAGTTTTCTTCTGTTTCAACCTAACCCCATCTATGTCTTTTACTATTTCATTGTAATTTCCTCTTCTGTCTTCCAACTCTATTTCTTCTCTCTTTCTTGCTCTTTGTTTGGTTTCTAATGTTTGTTTTTTACATTTACAACACTTATATATGTATACCAGTGTTAATATTCCAGAAGCAATAGGAATTATTGGCGTTAGTATTCTTCCTAACAAGCTATTACCAAAAGCCGAAAACCAGTTACCCACTGAAGAGAAACCCTTACCAAGTTTTTCCCAAGCACCGTCAACCTTCAGCTCAGTTAAATCTTCCCGTAAATACGTAATATTAGTAATATATCCCTCTAGGTTCTTACTTTTGTCAGGGATATATGTGCAACACTGTTGGATTTTCGACATGATACAGACTCCGCCCTCTTTTGCCAATACATCAAGAGCAAGCCCATTTTGTAAAACCATAGATCTCATAGCCACCATTTCAGTATCAATCATTAAGAACCCTCCAGCAGTGTCTGTTGATAAACAATCAACCACTGTGGACAATTTTCTAATTTTATGCAAATTCAATATTACTCCAACTGAAGGTATCAATGCTCCAAAAATATCACCCACAGTTTCCGCAGCACTAATTCCCCTTTTATTTCATGTTAGTCGACTCTTCATTTCATTGGTTCCATGACTTTTATCCACATGACAAATTTTGGGGAAAACAATTCCCATATAACAACACCCATACCAACGTGCGGGCAACCTATAATAGGCATTCTTACCACACACATAATATATCCCAGGAAAACCAGGATCGGTACCACCTTTTATTCCCCAACCACCTGTAATCAGGAAAGTATGGTCACATTCACTAGAACCAATGAAATAGTTATTATACTCTGTTTTCTGTCTTAGGAAGCAAAGCTTTCCCCTATGATGCCAATCTAGGGTCTTTGCAGCATATGTCTCACCCTTTTTGTAATTTCCTTCTCTAAAAGCCCAAGGAGGTATATGGGACTTTTGCTCAGCAGCCTTTTCCTTGAAACTCTGTCTCCTATCTTCCACTACATTTATGAATTCAATCTCTTCCTGACGCAAACTACAGGTTAGATTATTACAGTGTGCATACACAGTATCTATTGTTTTAGTAGCATGAAAAAATTCCCCAAAATATTCTGCATTTTTCGCACTATTCACCATATTCATATTCTTTCTAATAGGTATTTCAGAAAAAAACTAAATCAAAATTTGAGTAAAAAAACTGCAAACTGCCTTTTTCATAGAATAAACTTGTTAGTATACTACACGAGATTCCATAGGTTAAAGTTAGGTGATGATAGGTCACCCCTTCAGACACAGACAATGGTAATTGCATGCACACGTAACAATCTCTTGCATCCATAGTATCCACATACTCATACAACAACTTGGTAAAAACATTTAACGAGAAATCATTAATGGAGTTATCTTGGTGTAAATTATCACCGGTTAATCTCTTAATGTTAGTCTGTGGATCTTCTTTAAGATCTTCCAGATCTATTTCCACACTCACCAAACCATTAGTAATATTATTCTTAATAGGATACATAAAATAAGGCACAACGACAATTAGTGTTAACCAAACAAACATCATTAGTAAAATACTTATAAAGCAAGCATTAATACATCTACGTTTAAAACCTTAATTTTGATATCCAGTCTCTTGATATTTTGCTCTTGCCATTTTCTCTAAGAACTGAAGAAAAATCAAAAAACTAAAACGAAAAAACTAGAAAATTATGCATAAAAGTATGTGTAAAGTATGTGTATCCAAGCACCTCTTAAGCCTTCTTGCTTCTCCCCTCTCTTTTTTTTCTTTTCTTCAGTCTTTAACTGAGTTTCAGCTTAATTTTCTGCACTTTTCAGAACACCCTTTTCAATTTTCTGCACCCCAATTTTTAACACAGTTCATTTAGGGTGGCTCGTAACTGTTTCTGTAGCTTGATTCTGCAACATTCTTTTCCTCACAATGATCTGTAGGTTCAACTGTTTCAGCCACCACATATGTCCATTCAGGTGCTGCATACTTCTTGTTCGGAACTCTTGCTCTTTTTGTTCTTCAAACTGTATCTTCTTCTGAGTCACTTTGTTCTGATTGGCATGATGCTTCGATTATTGTATTTGGAACCATCCTATTCAAAGTGTATTTCAGTCTTTTCACTTCTTTTGGCCATATATCTCCTTTTCTTGCCTTTTTCACTTGCACAGAGTCACCAGATTCAAGACTTGACTCAAAACTTCTTTTGTTTGATTCCTTTCTTTCTTCTTTTCTGGTAGGCTCTTGCTCTTGAATCAAGCTCTTTTCTGCATTGGCATTGATAACAGACTCACAAGCCCCAGTAACTGGTGCCCACTTTACTCGATTCTGTTCAGACCTTCTTTGACTTTCAGTCTGTTCTTGATTTTTTTGATCACTTTCTCTTCTTCTTCCTTGATCAATTTCATTTGTTTCTGTTCTTTCAAGTGGACTTGGGACTCTTCTTGTGTGATTTGCATGAATCCAGTTCGGTAAGCCACCACCCTTCACTGCTGTCGCTGTCACCAGTATCACTTGGTATGGCCCATGCCAACGTGGTTCCAAACACGACTTCCTCACGCATTTCTTCACTAAGACCCACTCTCCAGGGCTTAGGTCATGCGCTTGTTCTTGCTGTGTTGTGGTTGCAACTTCTCCAACCTGATGAAACACAGAACGCACTACATCAGCCAATCCTTTGCTATAATCGAGCACTAGATCATCAGTTATAATCATCAGTTGATTTGCTGGAACTATTGGCTGTCTCATTGCTCTGCCCACAATGACTTCATGGGGTGACAATCCAGTCTTTTTATCAGGGATACTTCTCAAACTCATCAGAACTAAAGGTAAAGCATCTGGCCATTTTAATGCTGTGGATGCACACACTTTTGCAAGTCTTGATTTAATTGTACCATTTATCTGTTCGACCACACCTGAGGCTTCTGGTCGATAGGCACAATGTAATTTTTGCTCAATTTGCAATGCTGCGCAAATCACCCAAATTATTTCATTGTTAAAATGTGTACCTCTATCAGTTTCTAAAGAGATTGGAAATCCAAATCGTGGAATTATTTCTCTCAACAGCAATTTAGCAACAGTTAGACTATCATTTCATTTTGTTGGGTAAGCCTCCACCCAACGAGAGAACAGACAAACCACCACCAACACATATTTTAATCCTTTACATGGAGGCAGTTCAATAAAATCGGCCTGCAGTCTAGTAAATGGACCTGCTGCTTTTCCAATTCGTCCCCAACTGACAACAGTCTTTCTCCCTGCATTTTGCTGCTGGCAAGTTATACATCTCTGGCAAAGACTCTCTGCAATGATCCTGAATTTAGGGTTGTACCATGTCTGCCTAAATAACCTAAGCATTGCATCTCTTCCTACATCTGTTAGACCACGGTACATTCTGGCCATTTGTGGCAACAGGCTGTCTGGCATTATTGGTCTTCCGTCAGACAAGACCCACTCTTCATCTTCAACCCTCCGTGAACAACCTGCCTTGATCCAAATTTCTTTTTCTTCCTCACTAGCTTCCTCCTGCAGTTGCCTAATCTCTTTCCATGTCTCCACAGAATAAAACATCAGATGACAATTTATATCAGATTTCTGCATACTTTTGTTGATTGAAATTGAATTTTGAGCACAAAATCGTGCAACTTGGTCTGCATAGCGATTACCACTTGTAATGTATTAGTTTTCGGATTTGTGTGCTAAACACTTTACAACTCCAATTTCTTTGGGCAATTGTAGTGCAACCAAAAACTCCTTTACATAATTTTCATTTCGAATTGGTGAACCAGACGAGGTTAAAAATCCACGTTGCAACACAATTGTCCAAAGTCATGGACAACTCCAAAACCACATTGACTATCAGTGAATATGGTTATTCTCAAATTTTTGCCAATGATGCATGCCCTTATCAATGCAACTAGTTCCGAAATTTGGGAAGGACTTACTCCTTTAAAGCATGAAGCTTCAAGGACCATGGCCACTGTACAGACTGCATATGAAGCACGCAAGATACCTTTTTCTTCCCTCAAGCATGATCCATCCACAAACATTACGCAATCTTTTTCAGACAACGGTATATCTTTTATATCAGGCCTTGGTTTTGTACACAGCTCAGTCACATCCAGACAATCATGATCAGCTTCGTCCACCACTTCCTCACAACCTGGACTCAGTAACAAAGTAGCTGGATTCAAATTTGTGCATCTTGTCACAGCCACATTTTCAGCTCCCAGAATCACTCTTTCATATTTTGTCAACCGACTGCTTGTAAGGTGCTGTGTTTGAGTTTGTGTCAACAAGATCTCAACAGAATGTGGCACATACAATCTCAAAGGATGTCCCATCACAATCGTCTCACTCCATTACAAACTCCCACAAGTAGCAGCAACTGCTTTCAAACATCCTGGTAAAGCTGCAGCCACTGAATCTAGTGTTGCAGAGAAATATGCTACTGGACGACGTGCTGTTCCATGCATTTGCGTTAGAACTGAAAGTGCACAACCATCTCTTTCGCAGCAGAATAAAGCAAAATCCTTGTTGTAATCTGCCATTCCTAATGCAGGTGCTCGACAAAGGCTGTCTCGCAATTCCACAAATGCCTTCATGCACTCCTCATTCAATTGAATTGGATCGATCACATCTTTATGTGTCAATCTTTGTAATGGCTTGGCTGTCAGTGAAAAACCACTGATCCATTGTCTGCAGTATCCAACCATTCCCAAAAACATTCGGATTTCTTTCTGTGTTTTGTGTGGATTCATTTGCAAGATCACAGTTATTCGATCTTGTGATACTTTCTCAATTTTGTGTCCCAAATATAGAACTTCTTTTTGACAAAATTGCAGTTTTGCTGTTGACACTTTATGCCCACCTACTGCCAAATGGTTCAGTAGAGTAATAGTATCTGTCACACATGCTTCTCTAGTCTTCGATGCAACGAGCAAATCGTCAATATATTGCACCAAAACTGAGTCTTCTGGCATTACCAATGACTCTAAGCACCTCTTCAAAATCTGATTGAAGATTGAGGGGCTCTCTGTATACCCTTGAGGAACTCGTCACCATGCCGAAACACGGTCTTCGAACCGGAACGCAAACAAATATTGGCTATCCGGATGCAAGGGTATCAAGAAAAATGCTTGGCATAAATCAATCACTGTAAACCACTCCGCATCACATGGAATTTGGTAAAGAATCATTGCGGGGTTTGGCACTATTGGGCAACAGGGTATAACTATCTTATTAATCTTCCTCAAATCCTGAACTATTCTGTACTTACCGCTCGGTTTCTTAATCCCCATAATAGGCGAATTACAAGGACTGTAGTATCTCTCTCAAAATACCCTGTTCAATCATCAATTCGATTGCAGGTGTCACTCCTGCAATGGTCTCAGGACTCATTTTTTATTGTGGTGTTTTTGGAAATCCTGCACCTTGTCTGACTGAAATCTGAATAGTATCAACTCCTTTCATTAGTCTAATGTCTTTCCCTGAAAAATCCCACACATCAGTCAACACTGTGTCTCTCAACTCAACAGGCAAATCCTTCGCTGTAAATAAAGGATACAAATCATTCACCTCTGTCCCGTGCCTTGCCATCATCATTTTGAACACTACATCCTCCTCCTGCGTATGAAATGCTATTCTATCCGGTGTACAATAGATGGTGCAATTCATCTTGCATAGTAAATCTCTACCTAGCAGGTTAACTGGACTTGTATCACACACCACAAAACGATGCAAGTCTCGAAAATCTCCAATTTGTACCTTTATTGGTTTTGTCACTAGAGTTTTGATCAATTGATTTGAAACACCTACGACTTGGATAGTATCTCCCAAGAGGGGTAGGTTAGGGATTTCCACAGTTCTCACAGTGGAACGGGTAGCACCAGTGTCTGCAAGGAATGTAATCACATTGCCTTCTACTTCTCCATCCACAAAGGGACCACACTGATTTACCTCTAGAGATGCGCCAAGCACACACTCTTCCTCCCCCCTCAGGCACCGTCATTGAGATGTATCTGAATCACTCTCCTGGTACTGCAACCAATATTGTGAAGCCATTTGTACATTTTTATTAACTGATTCACCCGCATGAAAACCCACATTAGCACTGTATCTTTGTACCTGAGCATTCACATTTTCATTTGGCATCAGGGCTTGTGGTATTGAACCTGTGATATCACCTGTTGTTGTTCATTCTTGTTCATTTCGACCTGCATCTGTTCATTAGAGTTCTGATTCATCTCATTATTCCCTAAGAAAGCCCTACACTCGCGATTCCAGTGTCCCAACTTGCTGCACGCATAACACGGATATTTCTTTTTCATATCCTCCTTATTACCTCTACCTCTTCCCTTTCCTTGTGTAAGAACACCACCAATCACCATGACACCTCCCATGGCAGCAATCTGACCATCCTGAACATTCTGATTCTGACCCTTTCCTTGAAAACCTGTTTGAGAGAAATCTACAAATTTACTACCTTTCTGTGCCGCTTTCATCTAAGCCCACATTAATTTCTCTTTCAACTTTTTGTGTCTTGTCTCGATATCATCACTACAGTATTTTGCATACTGCAGTATCTTGTCTATGCTTTTATTTTGCCAACAAATCAAATGCTGCTGTATCATATTACTAATCTCCGGTTTTAATCCAAACACAAACCTGTATACAAAATGTCCCATATCTTTATCAGTAATGATCTCAAATCCACTGTACTGTTTAAACACTTGTAAAAGTCTTTCATAATAAGCATGCACTGTTTCTTTCGTTTCCTGAGTCGTTTCATCTATTTTTACCCAATCCGTTTCCTTTGGTGAAATCTTTCCCTTCAAATAGGTAATGACCTGATTATATTTTTTCATCACTTCGTCTGATGGTGCTCCAGTCTTTGCATCTCTGGGATATTATTCTTTTGGCCAATCTACAGCAATCTTACACTCAACCCACAAATCAGCTGGAACTACAATATCAAACAAACCATCTATATCCTTCCACAAGACCTTTGAAACCTTTACAAACCTCTCTACTTGTTTATACCACTCAACTGGTTTTTCTCTCAATCTAGGGAACTCATTCGTAAAAGACAGTATATCCTGCCTTGACCAAGGGACATGAACATATCCACCTCCTGGCACCTCTCTCATTGGATATATCATTTCAGTCATTGTCTCTGTACCTGTCTCTCTTACCGGAAACATTGATGAAGCCCTTTGATTTGCAATCATTTCTTCTTTCTTTTTAGCCCATCTGCCTTTCCAATGTTCCAATTCACCCCATCTTCTCAATGTATTAATCAGCTCCTTAATTTGCAATCGCTTTCCTGAAGCATTCAAACTCTCCAAATCTTTGTCACTTAAATGCAATCTATATGTTTTCTGTAAAGCTTTCGATTTTCCATGTCAATACCATAGGTCTGTGCAACTTCAGCAAATCTCTCATGAAGACTCTTTGCTCTCATTGTGATATTGTTACACAAAAATAATAACTCTTCCCCTGATATTTACTCACTCTTTCAGGACAAATTGTACCCATAATCATTTCCTCTAAATCCGCTTTTAATCTACTCACATCCATGCTTGTATCGACTTTATTAGACACCATCCCTTTAATCCATTCATCCAATGAATCTGGAGATGGCCCTATTGACCCTCCTGATGTAGATGTCACTTCTCTTGCATTTTGCACTAGTCTCCTTGGTTCTATTTGCGCATTACGCTTTGGGGTTTCCACAGACCTTTCTGAATTATCAATCAATGATCCTGTCTCATCTGCACCAACACCACCACTTGTCCTATTGCTAACAGGCACTTTCAGTGCATACACTTGTGAAATACTCTGGCCCTCACTATACAATGGAACTATAGGACCAATAGTCACGGGGACTGACAAAGCCTCTGCATTCAAATTCAATTGAGTAATCTTTTTGTCGAATCATCTTTCACCTGGCTCACTACATTCGTATTCTTCCTTTGAGAATACTGAGGAACTTCTACCTGAATCAACAGAGCACTTGGGGTAATTCTTTCTTGTTCTTCCTGATATGGTGGAGGTCTATTTAACAATAATTCATCTAACAACTCGTCATCTACCTCATTTGGATCGGGACACGTTTCCACAACATTTTCTTTTTCTCTTTACACTTTCCTCCTTCCTGATTCTCTACTAAAACAACTGGATGTAATCCTTCGCCTGCTACTATCACATCTCTCCTCCACTTCTTCATTTGAGCATCCCATTTCGCCTCTGAATATCTACTTACTGTATTTCTGTATTTATTCTCAAACCTGTCTCTATCTCTTTTGTAAGCCTTGTGTTCCCATTCCTCAAGCGCTTCATACTGCATAGGTCTAGGATTTGGTCTCAATTCATTCATTTGATGTCTCAGGTTATCTAAAATCTTCACTTTAAAAGTACCATATTCTGGAAACGCCATATTCCCATCTCCTTCTGTATATTTCACCCAATTTTCCAACCATGTACACGTGTGATATCCTCTTTCTAAAGACATAAAGGAAGCAGGCGTACCCTCAGGCGGTAGAGGAATTCCCTCTCTAATAGATATAGGCTCATCTTTTCTAAACAAGGTCTTCAACAATTTCAATAACTTCATTTTATTTTGTTCCCTACACTAAAACCCAAGCAAACAGAGAAAAATCTTCCGTATTTCCACAAACGCTATTCGTTCACACTGACCAATACCAGCGCGACTCACACCAACCAACCAATAGCAGCAAAGCACTCTTTTGTGATGATTCACACTAGCTAACCAATGCCAGCGTGGCTCTCTGTGACGTCAGTATAACTCCTGCGACTGACCTTCCCTTTACAAAAATAATCGGCAGTAAATTAAACAGTTTTCTTATATGACAAACAAGATTAGAACATGTAAAACAAACCTGCTTGTCTGCTCTGCTAAAAGAAAAATAGATTAACCACTCCATTAATTCTTTTGCTACCAGCAGAATATCGACCAGCGTTATTCTATCCCTCTATCAAGTGAACATTTTCGGTACTTCTTCAGCTGCGCTTTCTAAAGGCACCCAAATAAATCCCCACTATACTAACTTCAAAGTTCCCTATGCAATACTAACAACGCAACTATTGTTCAGTACTGCATCAACAGCAGACAACACAATACTGCTTAGTGTATGCCACACTAAGACACGCCCCTTAGGCTAAATATCCCGGGATCTTAGGCCACTTCAGACCCGTTACTCAACTGCATTAAGGTCAACGGCGGACCACAACATATAACGGAAATACACAATATTAATAAGAAAAATTATCAATTCCGTCCTGATCAATTACCAATTTAATCAATCTCACCATCCTCTGCTATCAAAAACTGATGCAGCATAAAAGGGCTTTGCCAAATTTTATCATCAGAAACCAATTTCAACACATACCATTCCCTTCCGCTGTGTAATTTAAACCAATGATACTAAACAGGTTACCAATATTCATACTATTTCTGTGGTCCTCTCTCTCCAATGGACCTTTTAAAGTAGACAGGGATTGGTAAAGGATAGACGGAATCCTAACCTTATGAGGACCTAAACAAAGAAATAATTCAAACACTATAATCAAAAAGACATTAATAATGACAAACTCTGGGTACTTATCAACTTGCTTTTATCTAATTCTTAAGAAAATTGTGAATGCTCATCAAGTACAATACAGCTTGAATCATAGATCACCACACAAGAGAAACATTAATACAGTAATTCATAATAACATCTCACAACGAGCCATGAGTGAGTGGATAGGTGAAGAGACAAAAGAGCATTTGCAAATAAGATCAATGCAAATTCAGAATATCATACGAACCTAAGAATAACTATAGCATGAAATGCTATTAGTCAGAAAAGCCATTCTCCGGCCGGAAGAGTAAGCTGAGCACCCTCACGAAGGTATGAGGAGCAAAGTTAAAGAGTCAGGATCAGCAGAACAACAGCCAGTCAGTTAAGTAAGGAAAACAGCAACACGGCCCTCTCCTCACGCGAAGTCAAAATCTCTCTCCAAGCTCGAACCCTCCTAATTATTCTAACACTAGTAGTTATATCCTTATTCACTAAAGATCCAGCCCCCCATGTATCAAAACACAAAAATCCACAATTTCGATTGGACTAGGCCAGGGGGTGTCTGATCACTCCACTTCCAGTGCACCTGTCTCTCAATAGTTCCTTTGTCTTTAGGAAACCATCGTCATCGTCCTTCAGCAGAGGAAACTCCGATAATCTCTTCCTTAGCTTGCACATGGCTTTTAGTAGAATTGTATCAATACTTTCAACGCGATTGTCCACAAGAATACTTTCTCCGGTTGGCAAGGAAATTCCATTAATAATATTCATTACTTCCCCCGCACAACCATGGCCATCGTCAGGAACTCTTGAAGGACAAAATAAATTTCTTTGCATCCTATGTTTTAGAAAGCAAACTAAACCTAAAAAGACTTTTGAGGCCTTCTCTGCAGAACAGTAAAGTGTGCTTTTTCTCTAGGAAAAATAAATACATAAGTCCCGGCAGGTTTTAAAGTGTGTTGCGCAAACAGATCGGGAAATAAAGAGGGGGTGGGGTAGCCATCATAGTGAGAGATGCCTGGGAGATCTCGACAACGGATTTACAAAATTTGGGTGCGATGGAAGGATTACATTTCTGCATAAAGACTGGACCCTCATCCTCGCTGGCCAGTTTTTTGATCTATAGACCCCCTGGCTGCCCTCCCAGCCTTACTACAGATCTTTGTAATGTTATTGCGCAGAAATCATTACACTACGCAAACTACCTGGTCCTTGGAGATTTTAATTTACATATCTCAGACCCTAACTGCTCTCACGCATCTCAGCTGATGATGTCCCTCGAGGGTGCAAATCTCACGCAGCATGTAAAATCCACCACCGTGCTGGCAATATTTTAGATCTAGTGTTCTCCAACATCCCGCCCATGATCGTTGAGCCCCCGCAACAAATGATATGGACAGACCACTTTCTGGTCCCATTTTCATGTAGTAGATATATACCACTACCAGGTGGAAACATACGCAAGATGCCTAAAAGGGACGGGAAGAAACTGACACATGAATTATTAGGCCCAGTACTGTTGGATAGTCAACCACTATTCACCAATGACCCGAATATCGACGCGAACGCCCTGACCGGGTGGATCACCAACGCCTTAGACAACCTAGCCCCAGCCAGGCTAGGTAGTTCTCCCAGAAATTCTCTGTCGGCCCGCTGGTTCACAGAGGAACTCAGGGGCATATTCACAAGGACTTATCACCGAGTTATCGCCACCTTAACGCATCAAAAGTGGAGATAGATTTACCGCCCCATTCACAAGCGGGTGCAAACTGCAGACAACGCAAGTATTCCCGCGATAACTGCCGCAAAATTTACCTCCACGGGTGACACCACCAACTAACCCTAATGAGATGCAGAGTAGGCGTTCCCGTGCAAAAACACACGAAAAACACCACTACACCACTTTCACAACGAACTGCCAGATCTGCGATGCGAACCAAAAACAGGCGATAAGCCGCGGTAGCAGCAGGGAATTAACACCTGCCTTTTGCTGGTGTTAAGCAGGACGACTACCTGCTGCATGAAAGGGAGCCCAGCCAAGAGCCACATCTGAAGACCCACAGATGCCATGGAGACAATGATCATGCAGCTCGGAGACCCATGAGGGCCACAACACCCACCGCCACCACCCCCAGGCCCGCCACCACCCCCAGGACCCGTCCCGCCCCCCCCGGACCACCACAGAGGCAGCGTACACAAAGACAGCGGACCCACCGTAAACGCACCAGCCGCACAGACCGAACGCCAGAGGAGGACATTGCCCACTACAGGCCCAAAAGGACAACCATCCCCCGCATCCTGACCCACATCGCCCACCTGCTGACGGTACCAACACAGCGCACAACGAACATCCCTCCGCAGACAAAGCTGCCGGCTGTGCTGCACATGTTGGCCTCTGGTACCTTCCAACCCACAACTGCCAGAGTCGGAGGAGTCTCACAGCCAGCCCCATCCAAGTTCATCACACCTGTCCTGGATGCCATCATCAGCCTGGTACCCCAGCACCTCCACTCCACCCACACTGCGCAGGAGCAGCTGGAGACCAAGCAAGGCTCCCACGCCATAGCTGGATTCCCTCACGTGTCGGGGGCAATCAACTGCACACATGTACCCCTCGTGCCCCCTGCAGACACTGCACACAACTACCTCAACAGAAAGCACACGCATCCCATGAATGTGCAGGCAATAGTGGCCCGCCCGGGACTCCTCAACAATGTCGTGGCCAACTCCCCAGGCAGAGTGCATGATTCCTACATCTCCCGACAGTCCATCATCAACCAGCGCTCCCAGGATGGCACCTATGGAAATGCAGTGCTCGTTGGTAAGTCCAAAATGAACACACCACACACCTCCACCCCACAGTCATGCAACTCACGACACTGGCAATGGGCACGCAGCACAACTACATTCAACATGCCACACAACATGCCAACCGACCAGACACGACAACACGACTCCATTGGGAACCTGGGCTTGCCATGCCCACAACCCAGCCACGGCATGGCACCACAGCCACACAATAGCAGGATGTGAGGAGAGGCTTGGAGCAGGCATGTGCGAGAGCGGCAAGTGACTAATGAATGAGAACCTACCCAATGCCAGGTGTGGCGTGGATGTGCCGGACAGACTTCAGTGTGCAAACCACGGAAATGGCCATGTGGACATTAACTGCTGGTGCATGGAGTGTAGTGGCCAGTGGACGCTACCATGTCCCCACAGGCTGTGGGGCAGAACGCGGAAATGTTGCACGTTACGTCCCCCCCTGTATGCGCGGGCGGAGTGGGTTGGCCCTGCGTACGCCAGGCCTGCGTAGGGGTGTGAATAAAAAGCCCGTCGCACTGGGCGTGGTTCTCTTTCGGAATGGCCAACGCGTCTGCCAGGGCGGCGCCTCTCAGCCCGCCACGAGGCCGGCGCCGAGCGCGGCGGGGCCTGCGTCCCTGTGCGCCTGCTGCACCCCGGGCCGCTGGTCCCCAGACCCGTCATGCCTGCCCCAGCGCACCAAGGAGGCTCCGCTCACCTGCCGACACCGGCGTGTGTCAAAGAGGGCCCACCACGTGCCGGTGCAAGCTCCAAGCCCCAGTCCCGCGACCTTTGCAGCCTACGCAGACCATCGCTGGCCTCCACGACGCTGGCCCACAGTACTCCTTTCTCATTGACATACTCCACCGGCGTCCTCTTCGGCCCAGTTGTTGGCACATGTTGAACTGAGTCGTGAGTTCTGAATGGCAGTGACCAAAGGTCTGTGGCAGCGTCCACATCACTATACTCCCTCCGATCAGTGAAGCCAAAGTCTGCATCGCAGGCCTGCGACACGTGGTGCCACTAACCCTGTTCAACGCAAGCCGGCGACACGTGGTGCCACTAACCCTGTTCAACGCAAGCCGGCGACACGTGGTGCCACTAACCCTGTTCAACGCAAGCCGGCGACACGTGGTGCCACTAACCCTGTTCAACGCAAGCCGGCGGCACTTGTATGAGGGCTCAGGCCTACACTGCGCTCCAGTAGGTCCCACATGTGGAACTGTGTCCTCAGTCTTGAATGGCAGTGACCCCAAGTCCGTGGCAGCTTCCACATTACTGAACTCCCTCCGATCAGTGAAGCAAAAGTCTGCATCGCAAGCCTGCGACACGTGGTGCCACCAACCCTGTTCAACGCAAGCCGGCGACACGTGGTGCCACTAACCCTGTTCAACGCAAGCCGGCGACACGTGGTGCCACTAACCCTGTTTAACGCAAGCCAGCGACACTTGTATGAGGGCTCAGGCCTACACTGCGCTCCAGTAGGTCCCACATATGGAACTGTGTCCTGAGTCTTGAATGGCAGTGACCCCAAGTCCGTGGCAGCGTCCACATCACTGAACTCCCTCCGATCAGTGAAGCAAAAGTCTGCATCGCAAGCCTGCGACACGTGGTGCCACCAACCCTGTTCAACGCAAGCACGGCGACACTTGGATGAGGGCTCAGGCCTACACTGCGCTCCAGTAGGTCCCATATGTGGAACTGTGTCCTGAGTATTGAATGGCAGTGACCAAATGTTAATAGCCGCGTCTATATCACTGAACTCCCTTCGATCAGTGTCCCAGACCCTGCATCGCAAGCACACGACACGTGTCTGTGGGCCCGTGCTGACCGCTGCCCCCGGCCTACACTGCGGTCCAGTAGGTCCCACATCCAGCACTTAGTCGTGATTCATGAATGGCAGAGTCCATACCAGTGAACGCACGGAGAGGAGTAAGAGGAAGATGCGGCTCAGTCCGGATGAAAGCCGGATCCTAGTCACGGAGGTGACCGAACACTAGCAACAACTGACCTGGTGCCACTCAACCCTGTTCACCGCAAGTCCGCGTCCCGTGGTGCCACTGAACCTGAACTACGCAGGCCGGTGGGACCATCCAACGTAAGCCGGCGACACTCGGTGAATGGCCCCTGCTGACCGCTGCCTCAGGCCTACACTGCGGTCCAGTAGGTCACACATGTGGAACTGTGTCTTGGGTAAGATGTGGAGGAGTCCACACCATTGGACACGCCTCATCGCAGGCGGCATCCCCTATCAGCACTGGTGCCACTAACTCTGTGCGCAATGAGTCATGGGCACTTTCTGGTTGGACTTTGGTGGCGTCTGAGTCCATGGCCTGGGGGTTGTCTGCATCATCATCTGGCTGGACCGTACTTGGTGTCCGACATGTGTCTGTTCCATTCATCTCCACCATAGTGACTGTTTCAGCGTGGTTCTGCCCTCTGCATCATGCCCTGGGGGTACACCTTCCATTGTCCACCGAGACACTCCGCAACAACCCCCTTTGTCATCAACGAAAACCTGCTCTGCTCTCGTGACCCTGCCCCAGTGCACCACAAGTCAGCGGCCCGTGGCGGTAGGCCCGTGCAGGACGCTGTGCATCCGGGGCCACTAACTCTGTGCAGCTCAAGTCATGGGGCCTTTATGGTTGAATGGGTGTGTCCTTAACGATGTACACTGTTGTCGTTTTTTGACTGCACCAGGCACTCCATGACGGCTGGTGTGCACACACCCCACACACATCCAACACAGGTGTCACTCGACATGTGAGCCTGCTAATAAAAGTGGCCGGGCGCACGTGCCCGTAGCCATTCCCACCATCTAAGCAAGTGTGTCCGTGTGGTCATTATGTCAGCATGATGGGCCCGAGCCCTGCAACATCACAGTGTGCTGTCTTCAGCGGACGATACCATGTCACCTCAGCAGTGGCTGAGACCTTGGACATGTAGCTTCGCCCGCCCCCCCCTGCATGCACAAGCGGCGTGTGCTGGTCCGGCGTACGTCAGGTCAGCGCAGGGGTGTGCTGATTCGGCAGGGGGATCAGGGCGTGGCTCTGGTCTGGCCTTGAGCAGGAAGTGCGGTAAGTGTGTCTCTGTGTTGGGGTGTTGTCGCCACCAGGGCCACAGTAGTCGATGTTGCAATGTAGCATGCACCAGGAGGGCGGGCCCGCACGTACGGGGAAATGTAGGAGCGCAAGACCGCTCGGGGTCTTGGCACATGCATGCCAAGTGTTATGTGTATCAGTCCTGCGGCTGCATAAGTCAGATGCCTAGCCTCAATCGCAGCGCGATCACAGCCAGCCATGGACTGTACACCTGTGTCCGCCCTGTCCGGACCATTGGCCTACACTCACGTGGCCGCACACCCTCAACGGCCAGCTTCACGGTGTTGTTGGCATGCCGCTGGACATGCGCGGACAGGCATTACAATGGTGTGCCGTAGGAGTGCATGTGATACAACCGCGCAGCGCACACAAGTGTGGGGGCTCGTGGGAGGGAGGAGCAGCTGTGAGGCAACGTAACACACAGTGAGGCCGCTCATGTGCCACGTGCTGGGCATATCATCCATGATTCCCTGGGTCGCAGACGTCCCACCCCACCCACGACAGGCCTCTGTACATCTCATGTATGCATGCAGATGGTGAAGTTACTGTAGGGATGAAAGGTCCTTTGTCTGAACTATCAGGCGGTAGCACATCTGCAGCTCCGAGCTGGGACTTGCATGTGCCCAGTAACCCTGACAGATACGATAGCATTTGCTTGCGACTCCCACACTACGCACTGCCCGACGTGAGACCAACGTGTACACATCCCACACGCAGAAGTCCTTGGTTGTAGTTAGCGTGCGTGAAATGGCCTTCACACGTACTCTCACCCCACCCCAGGCCTGCACCCGTTGCACACAGACACTGCTCATTGCTCCGAGCTGTGCCATTTCATCCAAAGGACTGGCGCGGGGCAAGCCAGTGCCGCTTCAAGCAGAGCCACTGACGCAATGGCAGACCATCCCGGACACATGCTCAGCTCCAGTCACGTGGACCTGTACCGTGCACATCTGCTGCATGTACTGGGGGCACTGCCGTTGGCAGTGCTGCAGATCAGTTACCGGCTGAGCTTCCGCCTTGCCAACGTCACCTGCGTGCAGCCTGTGTTGCATTGTCGCTCGTGCATATTCGAGTGGACCATGGATGTCTGCCTCTCCAACGTAACGGTAGCTGACCTGGATTTCGACGTGTGTGTGCGCCCCCTGTTGGCCCACGACCAGGAGTGTCACCGTGATGCCCGTTTATGGCATGCCTGGATGTTTGGCATGCATGCTGGCAACTGGACCTGGGAGATTGCACGAGTCGTCGTGTGCAGTGACCACATTGAGCCGCTCCCCGATTGGGCTTTGGTGCAAATTGGGGCCAGGGGTTGGAGTCAGCACATCTGTCCGGGACAGCTGATGGGTTACGTCGCCGACATGTTAGATGTGGTGGACAACGATCTCCCATTGGAAATGTTGGCCTACGCTGTGGCACTCGCGTTCATGGACGAGTGACAAGGTACCTGCAGCCACAGCTGAATGTGACCCATTGCACGTGTCCCAACGCCTGGTTGCATGTGGGGATCTGGTCACATGTCACAAGACGACAGTGGACATGGCTGCATTGGCCTGGACTCCTGATCAATGCGCGGACAACCAACGCGGGTTGGCACTGACTTGTGTTGGTGATGGACTCCCCCGGGGTGGACATGGGCGCTTTCCAACGTTCCTCATTCAGACATGCTGCTGCATTGGTCTGCATGTCGTGGCACTTCTCTTGGCCGTACTGACACGCACTTGTTGATAAAGTTTCCGCACTTTCACTTGTCTCCAACTGTGTTGAGTGTTAATTTGTATGCCAATGTGTGTGTCACGGCCTATCTGGGTCCCTGCCATACATGCATTGCTACACCATCAGGGCTGTGGGTTGGTACTCGTGCATTATCATGTCCCTGTTTCGTGCTTTGCCAGATGCGAATGGCCATTTACCGGCCACAAGCGGGTGCACTTGTGTCCTGTGTTCGGTTGTGCAAATGTTGCTGTTTGTACCACATTGTGTTCGATGTTGGGGTGCTCTGCTTCCTATGTGTGTGTGCTGCATTGTGTGTGAGATGTCCCTTCAGCTCTGATTTGGCTCACCCTTCTCCCTTTCAGGCAGTGTGGTTTTCACTTCTGTGCTTGTTCAGTGGTGTGATATTGCCGAGTTGTGTGACTTGTGCTCTTGGTTGGTGTTGTTACTCTTGGGCATGGTTTGTCTGCAGTTGTGCTGTGCTTAATTGTGCATGTGTGCCATTGTGCCCATCTCCCCCGTCCCCCAGTCCCTGGTGGTTCCTCTCCCTGTTGCTGTTGTGTCTGTTGATTTTGAGCAGTTTCTGGTCCCCGACTCCTGCCACCATCTCCAGACTGATGTGGTGGACACCATTTCCTCCATGTCATCCAGCTCCTGGTGTGGCGCTGGACTCCCACCTCCGGTGTGCATTGCTGCCTTCTGGTTGTTGGCGTGTTTCTGCTTGTTTGTGCGTTTCGCATCATTCCAGCTGTTCTGGTTTTCTTCCATTGTCCTCCTCCGCTCTCCGGCTGCATTCACCTTGTCCACGATGGACTGCCATGTACAATGTTTTGTTGCCAATGGGGCTTGTGGGGTTGTGTACTAGCTCCGGCTGCCTCCATTGTGCTTCGCTGTTGTTTTCTGTTTGGTTTGTCTTCCTTTTTCCTGCTTTTGTTGTGCTTATTCCCGCCTGCCGTGTGTGTGTCGCGGGCCTGGCGCTGCTTATCGCTGCTTTCCTCATCGCGAATGGGCTCATCGCACGTTTTTTGGTGTTGGGGTTTGTGTTTTTATCTCCGTCGAGGTGGTTGTATCGCGGACATTGGCCGCGTTTTCGGCAGACTATCGCATGGTACCGCCGTGTTGTGAATTCCACGTTAACACAGGGTTATTTTCCCGCGATAGGCTGCGATGTGTAAAGTTGCGTTAACATTTTTTGGAGATGTTTAGCGCATGTTCTTGTGAATATCCCCCTCAGAGTGCAAAAAAGCAAATGCAAACAAAAAGAACGCCTCTGGAGGAAAGGCTACTGTCTTTCGGCCAGATTGACTTACAAGGAAGCTCTAAAAAAACTTCATAAAGCTATGAGGGTTGCCAGAAGAGACTACTTTGTGAACCAAATCAACACTGCGGAAAATTCATGCAAAGAAATCTTCAGAATAGTAAGCTCCTTTACTAAGCCGGCAGCTCTGGAAAGTAAGATGCCACCGTCTCTGTCACTGTGTGCAAAACTATCGGATTTCTTTGAGGAAAAGATCCGGAAGGTTTACGATGCCTTTACGAGTAGAATGGAAACGACTGAATCAGAAGATAGGGAATCCTCCTGCTCTTTAGCCCCCTCACAGTCTCTATGTGACTCTCTAGCGAACTACTTTTTTGAAAAAGTAAATGATGTTTATTCTAATTTCGCATCCAAGGCCAATACTACTAACCAGTCTTTAGCAAGGAACACTACTGAATTTTCCTTGCTACAATTTGATAACACTACACCTGATCAGATTGCAACCCTAATCTCTTCTGTAAAATCAGGCTCTGCTATTGACCCTTGTCCTCCGGCTGTACTTTCTTTAGTCACAGAATTTGTGGCACCTGTTCTATCTAGCATTGGTAATACCATGTTTGCCTCAGGCATATACCCCACGGCCTGGAAGAAAACTATTATAAAACCACTGTTAAAAAAAGTAAACTTAGACCCTAATGACACAAAAAATTATAGGCCAATAGCCAGCTTGCCTTTTCCAGCTAAAATCTTTGAAAAGGTGATGAATATTCAACTTTCCAAGTATCTTGAAGATCATCATCTGTTAGACGACACTCAATTTGGTTTTTGCAAAGGCTATGGAACAGAAACCGCACTCATTAAAGCAGCTGAAGATATTAGAATCATTTTGGATCAGGGAGGCACAGCTGTTCTTGTATTGTTGGATCTCTCAGCAGCTTTTGACACGGTCGATCATACCATCTTGATCGACCGTGTCACCAAAATGGGTATCCAACACAATGCAAGAGCACTGTTGACTTCCTTTCTCACCAACCGGACTCAGTCGGTAAATTTTGGCACCTTCCAGTCTGCCCAATTGGCCCTCCCATGTGGTGTCCCACAAGGGTCATCCCTAAGTCCGACACTATTTAATATCTATGTGTCGGACTTAGCTAGAGTAATCAAGGTTCATGGGATGGGCCTTACATCGTATGCCGACGATCACGCAACTGGTGTTGACTATACACAATGATGGTGAAAAGGTAGCAGCCAACTTTCAAAAGGCATGCTTGCAATTAGCAGCTGGATGACCAGCAATTGCCTCAAATTAAACTCTGATAAAACAGAGGTTATGACATTTGGCAAGCTAGCTCCTATTTGGTCCTCCTCTTGGTGGCCTGTCTCACTGGGTTCCCCCACTCCCAGTCACCAGGGTTAGGAACCTGGGCGTCATATACGATGACAAATTGACTTTTTGCCTCATGCTAACTCAGTGGTCTCAGCTTCATTCCACAAGTTACGTATGATAAAAAAGATTTTACCATTTCTGCCGTTGACTGCAGGGAAAACTCTGGTTAGTACATTAGTTATGTCTACTATTGATTATTGCAACAGGCTTCTTGTAAATGCCCCAAAAAAAGTCGTCCATAAGCTACAGTCAGTCCAAAACGCAGCCGCCAGGATGCTATCAGGAACCCCTAAATACAAGCCAATTTCTCATGTTATTCGGAAGTATCACTGGCTTTCTGTGATGAACCGTATACAGTTCAAGGCCTTGTGTATTGCCTATAAAGCCTTTCGTAAAACAGGACCTCAGTTTCTAATCAGGGAGCTAGCAGCTTACATTCCGGTCCGAGCCCTTCGCTCATCCACTGCTTTTCTGCTTAGGGTCCCTCGCACTAAAACAGCCTCATGGGGCGATAAACGTTTTATAGTCGCCACTGCAAAACTTTGGAATTCTCTTCCACTAAAGATCAGATCTTCCCAATCTTTGCTAACCTTTAGGAAAATGACAAAGACCTGGCTGTTCAATCAGTAAGTTTCTCCGATATATGGTATCTGCCTGCTGTCCTTAGCGCCGAGACACCCATGGGTAATTGAGCGCTTTACAAATCTCATAAATAAATAAAATAAATAAATAAATCCCAAGACGGGGAGGTGTCCTTTTCTGAATTTCCCCCTATCTCACTACAGGAATCCCTTGCAGAGATTCTGAAATGCAAATCGGGGTCCCCAGAAGATCCTTGCCCCCCTAAATTGTGGGGAGCACTCGCCCAAACTATTAATCCGATCCTGAACCACCTATGGAACAGCTCACTTACCACCGGTATCTTCCCGGAGTCATGGAAACAGGCTTTGCTTCTACCTCTCTTGAAGAAGCCCAATGCTGACCCGGCCGAACTCAATACCACCCAATCTCTCTCCTTCCAGCTCCTGCTAAGATGCTGGAAAAATTGTTTCAAAGACATCTAACCCATTTCAGTGACTGATGCGGAATTTTACATGAAACGCAGTCCAGTTTTCGTGCGGGATTCAGCACAGAGACAGCTCTGTTGGAGGTGGCTGAATCCATAGGAATGGCGGTGGACAGTGGAGCAACAGCCATGCTGGTGCTACTGGATCTGTCCACCGCCTTCGATACGGTGGATCACTCGATCCTACTGGCCAGGCTCAAATGTGCGGCTGTGGAAGGGACGGCGCTGACCTGGATTAAGTCCTATCTTTGTGACCGTACGCAAAGGGTCACTCTCCACCCTTTTAAGTCAGAAGCCAAACCTTTACGATGTGGGGTCCCACAGGGATCAGCACTGAGCCCTCTACTTTTCAATATATATCTGGCTCCACTTTTTTCGCTCATTGCGAAATGGGGTATAAAAACTATTTCCTACGCGGATGACACCCAGATGGTCTTTTCTTTTAAAGATCAATCTGCTAACTCCTTCACCAGATTCAAGGGTTGCCTGAGAGATATCTCCAGCTGGATGAATAACAATAAATTAAAGCTGAACGCGGAGAAAATCAAGGTCCTGTTTTTTGGCAAGGCACCCCCACCAGCTGCGGGATTGTGGTAGCTGGAGGAAATGCCCCCCCTGCTCCTCAACCGTGGCAAAAAACTTGGGTGTTAAATTGGAATCCGACCTGTCTTTCTCAAACCAAGTTCGCTTCATTGCATCTTCTTGCTTCGGCATAATGAGAAGTCTGCGAAAATCTCTTCACCTGCTCCAAGAGAGCTGCCGCAGAACCGTTGTCCATGCAACTGTGACATCAAGGCTGGACTATTCGAATAGTCTCTATCTGGGGCTGCCGGCATACCTGATCAAGAGATTACAGATGGTGCAGAATTCGGCTGTGAGATTAATCAGAAGAGTACCTTTTAGACAACACATCTCTCCGCACATTAAACAGCTCCACTGGCTGCCGGTAGCAAAACGAATAGAGTTTAAGGCCCTGACGGTAGCCTTTAGAGCTCTGAGAGGTAGCTGTCCCAGCTACATAAGGAAACGTATTTGCCTCTATCAACAAAAATGCTCCCTTAGATCTAACGCCCAGAATCTACTATGTGTACCGTAATTTGCGAAGGCACGCATCGGAGGTAGATCTTTCACAGTGGTGATGACCAGATTATGGAACTCCCTTCCGGATAGACTTCGCCATATCCAATCTGAACTGGAGTTCAGGAAAGCGTTAAAGACATGGCTATTCAGCCAAGGCTAGACATCCTCCACTCTATCTCCGCTGCTTCTGCTGCGCTAGCGCCGGGACACCTCTGCTCGAGGTAGCTGTTGCGCTTTATAAATGTGTGTTATTATTATTAAGTAATTATTATGTCACAACAAAACTTCATTATTAATGCTTTGCATTTCTCTACACATTATGTTCACAGTTTTGGACAGTTAGTGCAAAGGAAAAAATGTCTCTTTTAAAACTCATGGCTTCTGTCATTAATTTCTTTCAGCTGTTATTTTTGCATTAATCATTCACGTTTGCGGCCTACTAGAAAAGCACTGGAAATACTAATCTCTTTCCAGGACACATTTGCACAATTTCATGTTCTTCACGTTTTTAGTTTTTTTCCTGTTAATTTTCACACGTCTTGTTAATAATCCACACAATGAGAAGTTAGATCCAAGCAGGTTTTATTTCGCAAAAACCCTGCTCCATCACCTTCCTTTTCAGCTCGTCCCTAGCTTGAATAAAAGGTGGGAGTCGTGGGCTAGGACTGAACGTTGCACCTGGAACTTGTAGTCCTTTTCACCTAGGAGTGTACGCATTAATGGAAGTACCCACACTCACAACACCTTTGATTTTAGAGGAGAATTAGACTTGCCACCAATAGAAAACAAACGTGCAGAAAGGCTTGCAGCTGGGCTTGGGCCCAAGGGAAGTATGAAAAAATAGTCCAAAGACAGCGCATGGCTAGTCTTCCTTTTCACCCTTTAAGCCCTGCTCCTCGTTGGAATCAGAGTTAGGAGCTGCCGTCCAGGCCTGAAGTGTTGCACCTAGGCTCACAGTGCTTTTGTCTGCCAAGGATTTCCTCACTGGCTGGAACACCCACACAGACAACACACTTGACTTAAGAGGAGAGCTGGACTTGCAATCAATAGCAGGTAAAGCAGCAGAAGGGCTTGCAATGGGCCTTGGGCCCATGGAAGGGGAAAAGTGCCAGTCAAAGGATTAGGCCTAAGAACTGCAATTGTGTCAAGCCTGGTCTGTTGGCTCCACTGCAGTTTTGCTCCTTATAGCAGCAACAGGTGGCATTTCCATACTGACGTTGAGGAACCAGTGGCGATGAAGAGAGAACATTGTTCCCTCCAGCACTGCGGTACAACAGGGGCTTTGGCCCAAATTATTTTGGCAGCAAATACTGCCATGGGCACTACTCTTCTTTGTCTCGAATAAAGTTATTTAATTTCCTGTTTTAAATGGCGCTGTCATATTACATTGTAATTTCTTCAAAGCAGTTATTATGTAAAGATTAATCAATTAACACTTGCTAGGTGCATGAGCGTTATACCTAGATTTGATAATAAGAGGAGGTAAACATAAGCTAAGTTCTAAAGCCTTTGGTAGAGAGATGAAGGAAGGATAGTGCTTAGCATGAGGTAGGTGGGCATGGCAGTTACGGTTCAGTTCAGGAGTAAGCCAAACTTTCTTCGCTTTCTACAAGCTGCTTTGCTAGGTTAATCGTCTGGCTCACATCTATGGATTTATTTTTTTGAGGGACAAAGTTGGTTGATTTATTATGATTGCCTTTTATGTTTAAGGCCTATGGTTATGCTTTAGTAAAGGAGCATGGTTGTGACAGCTGAGTTGGTCATGCCAAGTAGACCCATGCAGTCATCTGCAGTTCTGAGTCCATTGATCAAAGTTAGTGAAAGGCTTGTCTTATGTGTTCCTTTTCAGGAGTTTCCTAAGCAGTAGGTAGTTTGAATTATCTATCAGAGTTAAAGTGAGAGTGTTTCAGAGCTGTGGTTCACTGTACATCCATGTTCGACTGTATCAGCAATTGGAGCATTACATAATCAGTTCTTAGTAGTCTACTTTTGGTGTTTTTAAAAGGGCCATCTATTGTAGAGAAAAGAGCATTTCTCTATCCAGTCTTGCATCTCCACCAATCACCAGCAACTAGCATTCTAGATTGCTGGTTGAAGACAATAGCAGCAACAAAACCATCATCTTACGTGGGTGACTTTATCCTAGCAAACCTGGCCCTTATGTCCTCCATAATATTAGGCCATTTTCTTAAATTTCATTCATTCGAAAAATCTTGGAGAAAGCGTTCTTATTACAACTTCAACCATACATCCAGATAAATAATCTCTAAAACTCAGTCCAATCCAGATTCCACCCAAATTGTAGCACAGAGACAGCTACCCTGTAATTCCTGGGTGATATACTACCACTACTAGAAGAAAAGAGAGGCATATCTGATGGTACTGCTCGACCTATCAGCAGAATTTGAGACCACTGACCATAATAAATTGCTCAAAATAATCTCCACCAGAATGGGTATTGCAGGTATTGTTCTAAAGCGATTCCATTCCTTCATCTAAGACACAAGTCAATTTGTGAAACTAGACAGTTTTAGATCAAAGAGACTCAAATTCAACTGCAGTGGACACTTTCTGTTTAGTATATACATGGAGCCTCTGGGTAGAGGTGATACAGAAGGAATAATATTAAACCAATGCTACAATAATACCATACGCTATGTCAAACCTTCCACCTGATGGGTATTGAGACACTGAAAATATTCTTAGAAAAGTTCTTCGTCTAGGTGAGGACATTGTCTCTCAGACATAACCCAAAAAGCACTGAATGTCGACTATTATACTCGTTCATAGAACACCCTCTCGTCTAATATTGGTTCTTAAACCTAATCGACCTGTTCTTTCTCCCATCATTGATCTCTTCAGCAAACTCCTTAGGTTTCACTTTAGATCAAAATAACAATGTGTACAAGAATATCTCCAAGCCGGCAAAAACTGCATAATTCCAACTCCACCTCCTAAGGAAATGACAACCCTTTATTCCTCCTGAAGATTTCAGTCCCACTGTACATCAATGATTCTCTAACAGTACCATCAAAGGCCTGATTAAAAATGCACTATCCCCATTTTGATTTCTCCTACCAACAGCAGACTGACTGGTCAAGGATTATAGATGTCAGACCACATCACCTGCATGATGAAAGATCTCAACTTGCTCCCTTTAGAAGGGAGAATGTCAATTTTTCACAGCCTGGTGGGCAGAAAATCTGGATTTTATTGAAGAAACGGAGGCTAGTTTATGCAAATATCCTTTTATTTCCCGCTCATAGCAGCAACTAAAGAAAGGAACTTTAAAACATTCTAGTCGAGTATATAACATAGTAACATGCAGCAATCTTCCTTCTTCCAGAGCTGCGAACAAGATAAATCCAATTGCTGAAATAGATTCCAAACTTGAATGCTTCCCAAAGGACACACCAGAAGTAACAGTCCAATCTTTATCAATCTGAAAGAAAATATAAAATATATGAAGTTATTCCACCCGGGTGGGTATATGTGGTGGGATAATCTTAGCCTCCGTGTTTTTAATGAAATCCAGATTTTCTGCCCACCAGGCTGTGAAAAATCTACATTTTGTGTCAGGACATGGAGGCTAACATTATGCAAGTTTAAAGTGTAGCTAACACATTATCAATTGCATTAGTCATTGGTTTGAAATAACTTCTAAACATATTCTCATTGGACAAATCAGCTGCTCAAAAGATGCCTTACAAGCCACCTCCCAAGACGAAAGCCTTGAAGGCTGACGCACTTCTGAGAGAATGCGTCCCAAATTTAAAAACATACACACCAGCTTCCCTCATCACATCCTTCACCCATCTTGCTAAGGTGGGGGGAGACACTGCTCTATGAGGCCATCTGTGTGAAATTAGCAGTTGCGAAATACCATTCCTCACACATTCAGAACTTTTCTCATATTCCTTTAAACTTTTAACTACACAAAGCTTTCCATTTGCCTTGGAAATAAGGGTAGAAAATAGTACTTGATAACATTTTTGTTCTTTTAATATAGAAACAGACCCCTTCAGGTTGGTATGCTTTGCTGGTAACATCTAAAGCTCTTACATCTGAAGTGTGTCTAAAAGATACCAGACAGAAGAGTCACTTTGTAGGAAATATGTTTTAGTGACAAAGAAGAGTTTTCACCCCAATTCTCTAGGACCTTTAAAACATCTTTAACATCCCACAGTGAAGTAACTTTGCTGTGGGTGGGTTTAGAACTCACATGCTTCGCATTATTTTTCTCGTCAATCCATTCTGGCTGACGGGTATGCCATCTAACAAACAATGTCTAGCTGAGATAGCTTACCTATAAACGTTTACTGTTCTGTAGGAGAACCCTGATCCAAACGACTCTGTTAAATAGTTGATTATGTTTACTAAATTGGTTGAAACTGGATCAAAATCCCGTTGAAGACATTAACAAACCCCGTTTGTTCCAAGCCAGTCGGTGAGCTTTCTTTGTTCCGGGTGCCCAGGACTCTGATATGAGTTTAAAAGCATCTGACGAAAGCCCTCGGATTTCCCACTGTCTCCTGAAATCTTCCAAGCCATTAGTGTGAGAAGACCCTCTTCCACAATGGGGTGACATTCTTCCTCTGGCCCGAGGATTACGGTATTGAAGTTCGGTATTAGTATTGGGAAGTCTATTGACATTTCTAGCATTATTGGTAACCAAGCTTGTGATCTCCAGAGAGGGGTTATCACTACTACAGTTTCCCTGTATCTGCGTGTTTGCAGGAGAACTCTTGGTAGCTTGGCAAATGGCGGGAAGGCACAGGGTGTTAGACCTCTCCAATTCTGTAGGAAAGCATCTAACCCACTGGTCTGTGGGTCTGGTTTCCAGCTGAAAAACCTTGTTAATTGTGTGTTTAACCTGTCTGCAAAAAGGTCCATCCCGAAGGAGCCACATTTCTCCTGACTACTGAGAAAGATCCCTCTGTTCAGTCTCCAGTTGCTGGAGTCCTTGAAGTTCAGTGAGAACCAGTCCGCTACACCATTGTTTAATCCAGGAATATGTTCCGCTACAACAGATATTCCTTTGTTCAGACAATAGCTCCAAAAGTCTTTCACTAACTCTGCTAGGCCCTTGGAGTGTGATCCGCCCATCTTGCTGACATATCTCACAGCTGATACGTTGTCCATGCGGAGCATCACGCAGCATTTCATTATTCCCTGTGTAAAACTGCGTACAGCAAAGGAACCTGCTAACAATTCTAAGCAATTGATGTATAATTTCCTCTCTTGAGTTGTCCAATGCCTACCGATGGAAGAGTGCCCACATCTGGCTCCCCATCCTTCTAAGCTTGCATCCGATTCTATTACTAGTTCGGGTTCCTCCCGGAAAATGGCCCTCCCATTCCATGCCTCTGCATTTTTCAGCCACCATGATAGTTCTTTCCTAGATTCGTGATCCAAGGTCAGCATTTGCGAATATGACTGATTGTTTCCCAAGTGTTTTGTTTTTGAGTCTTTGAAGGGCCCAATAGTATAGAGGGCCTCAGAATATTGCTTGAATCGTTGAAGATAACAAGCCCAGAATCCCTGCTAAGGTCCTTAATGATATTTCCTTTTTCCTTAATATCTTTCTCAACTCTTTGCGTAATCTTTTTTGTTTTTCTCTTGGTAGTCGAAGTTCTGCTTTGACGTGTCTACAATAATGCCCAGAAACTGAGTGTCCTGTCCTGGGATTAAGGAGGACTTTTTCTGATTTATTATGAAACCTAAATTTTTAGTAATTGAATTGTCCAATTTGTGTGTTGTATTACGAGTTCTCTGGACTGTCCCACTATTAGGATATCGTCCAGGTAAATAATTAGTCTTACTCCCCTTTCTCGGAGCCAAACCACTACTGGGCGTAGGACTTTTGTGAAGCACCAAGGTGCTGAGGACAGACCGAAAGGGAGACTTGAGAACTGCCAAAGTCTGCCTTTCCAAGTGAAACAGAGGTACTTCTGATGTGGAGGCCAAATTGGAATGGTTAAATGTGCATACTGAGGTCTAATCTTGTCAACCAATCCCCTTTCTTAAAATGACTCTTAGTAGGTAAATCCCTTCCATTTTGAAGTGGCGATAGACCACCCATTTGTTTAGTTTCTTGAGATATATGACAGGCCTCAGTCCCTTGTCCTTCTTCTCTACTAGGAAAATGTTGCTGATGAAACCTACCCCAGAGTCGTAAGCCTCCCGGATGGCCCCTTTTGTTAATAAGTCTTTTACCTCTTGTGTCACTAATTTTGTATCTTCTTGAGAAAAGGTTATCTCCCTTTTCTCCATTTTCGTTTGGATTGGGGTATCTATAAATTCTAGTTTGTATCCCCTGACAGTTTCCAAGACCCAAGGATCCTGTGTCACTAAAGTCCAATTCCCACAAAATTGGCGTAGCCTGCCTCCCACCCTTATAGGGGTATCTGAAAGGTCTGTCTAGGACTTACCTCTGGAAGATCTGTTGCAGGATCTCTGCCTCTGGGGGTAGAAGTTCTGATAGGACCCAAAGCTAGATTGCTGGTAGAATCTATTGGTGCATGCCATAAAGGGCCTAGAGGAAGACTGACCTCGGCCGAGGAACCGACCCCTCGTTCTCCCGGCCTTCGCAAAAACTCTGTTATGAAAAACCTTTTAAATTTCTTTTGGGGATTTTTGTATAGAACTAAAAACCCCTACATATCTGGCCATGTCCTTTATAAATTCATTCCCGAAGAGATGCGCTTAGGTGGATGGGCCCCCTTCCTTATTTGCTAATTCAATAAGTTTGGGAGGATGCTCTTCCTCCTTTCATTAGATAGAGCCCTGTTTGCATGACCTAAGAGTCAGATAGCTCTCTGTGCCCACTGGCATAATTCTTTAAGGTCAAATAGTGCCTCAGTTAGGTAGGCAATCTCTGCCATTTCAAATACTTTGGTGAGAGATCCGATGATATCAAGCAAGCAATCTTGGCATGATTTCAGCCCTCTATCCAGTCCCTTTCTTGGGTCCCTACCCCCTTTATTAAGAAAGGCTATCACCTTGGGGTCCAACTCTGGGGTTAGGGTTATTTTGTCACGTATGGATGGTCGAGGGCACTCTGACCTTAGGCGAGATTTTACCTCTTTGGGGAGCTCCCTTCTTAGCCAGTAGGTAATGTACTCTGCAACATGTTGTGATGGTGCCCATTCGGATGACAGAGGATGTTTGATGAGGAGGGGGTTGAACATATCGCCCCCTAGTGGGTCAACAATACACATTTTTGAGCCTGAGGCCTTCAAAGCCTCCTCTGATGTCCCTTTTCTTGTGACTGTAATCTCCTCCAGGTCCGAATCAAATTCTGATGAGCAGGACAATTCATTTTCAGGTTCATAAACCTCATCGTCAATATCGCTAGAAATAGGGACAACTGGGCCTCTTACTTGCCCATCCACAGTGTCAGAGACACTGAATCCATCACCGGCTCCCTCCAGTATCAACTCCTCATCTGTTACTTTTGATTTTTTAGTTTTTTTATGAGGATTGTCACCTGCAATTCTTTTTCTGTGGGTCTTGTCTGCCCACCCTGAGCATTGGGGTTGTTCAGAGGTGTCTAGATCTTTTTTTGTAATACTCTGTAAATTTCTATTGATGGTTTCATCCAGCGACCCCATCAATTTTCCTATAGCCCTATTAACCATTTCCTCTAGCTTCCCTTCAATGCTGCCCTCTAGCTGTTCCTGAGACATCCTGCTATACTGGTACAAAACGCTTAAATGAGCAGATTGGGGAAAACTATGTCTACTCTATTGTTAAATAACAAGGAATCACTAGGGGGCAATCTTGTTTGAAATGCGGTGGCTGTGAGTGTGTATTTCAACAACCAACTGCCTTTGAAACTGAAAGGGGTTAGTGCCCAAGCTTATAAAATGGTTGACCAGTTAATGGGAATTGGTATTTCCCAGAGCGCAAAGATGGCGGCCGACGTGTGCATGAGAAGCGGGTTAGCCACTGATTGCCTTTTCTCTAATATTTAAATTTTTTCTTACTCGGTACGGCGTGTTGACGGAGAGCGCCATACAGAGTATTTCCGTATTTTATGGCCGGTGCGGCCGCTTGTGAGTAAAGCGCGCCGCGCCGGAGATGCAGAAAGACATTATTTTCTTCCTGGTCCGGTCGTGTTTGGTTTGCGACCGGACTGGGTTTGTTTTGGCAGTGTGGAGGAGCGTGCGGTCTGTTAAAGGCTGCACGCGCCTCTGTTTCCTGAGGGTTGGTGCGTGAGATTGCGCTATCAGGTTCGGTCGATCTGCGAGGTCGCGTTACGTCGGGGGAGTGAGTGAGGTCCACTCCGGTGCATCTTTCGAGCACCGTTCCAACCGTTTCCCGGAGGGGGTTTCTAGTAAGCTGGATCTTTTACATTTATTTACATTAAGTTAAAAATGATAACTAATAATAAATAATACAAATACAATCTAAATAATGTTGCAATTAATTGGCAAAAGCAAGCAACTATTAAAGGTATTATAAGATATCTGTTTATACAGTACTAAGCACAATTAGGTATGGTGACGTTTTAAGGAAACAAAGACTATATGTCTAATCAAGGTAATCTTAGTGAGTTAATCTAGAGAATAGAGTGGTATAATAACTGAGAGATATAAAATGAGGGTACTTATCTTGTGAGCAGCAGCAACAATAGAAGGAAGATGGCTGCATGTTACTATGTTATATACTTGACTAGAATGTTTTAAAGTTCTAAATTCCTTTCTATTGTTGCTGTTGTGAGCGGGCAATAAAAGGAGATCTGAATAATGTTAGCCTCTGTGTCCTGACATAAAATCCACATTTAGGTGCCATGTCTATCCTTCAAAGCCCTCCACTTAGGGAGAAGGTCAACTCCATCTATGCTGATTTCACCAACCCTCCTTGGAGTTGTTGAAGCTTCTCAACACCCCAACTATGCTGGAAAAGGGGTGATCTCTTACCAACTTCACCCCACTAAATTCCACAGCAGTTGCTAAAGCCATGCAGTCAGTTAGATCAGGCTCTCTTGATGATCCCTGCCCCCATTTTATCTTCTAACATATCGAGCTCTTTAGCGGCACCTTTACCATGATGTTTAATATTTCTCCTTCCACCTCATAACCTTGCACTGCATGCTAACATTCTCCCACTCTTAAAACATCCTCAGTGGACCCCCTAAAACTGACTTATTATAGACCCATTTTCCTCTTGCCCTATCCAGCCCAGGTGCTTGAAAAATTGATCAAAGAACAACGGACCAGCTATCTAGAATCAATCTTACAGCTAGACCCATATCAGTCAGACATCTGAGAAGCTCATAGCTTAGAGGCAGATTTACTGCCAGCAACCAGTGACATCTGGTGCATACTCAATAAAGGCAGGCCAGCCATCCTGATCCTACTTGACCTCTTCTCAGTGTTTGATACTGTGCCCCATGCTATTCTCCACAAATGCCTGTATATGCCTGGATGCCTTGAAGTGGCTTCAGTCTTTCCTAATCAGCAGACCTCAAATGGTTCAGCTCCCACCATTTATCTCTAAACATCTAAATTAACCTACAGAGTCCCTCAGGGCTTTTTGCTGAGCCTGACTCTTTACAATATGTACGTAACCCCTTTGGTAGAAATTATCAGACCCTTTGACTTTGATATTGTTTTATGTGCTGGCACATGCAGCTGATCACATCTATCGCTGAAAACATCAATGAGAGGCATATTAAGATCACGGATTACATGCTTCATACTGCCTACTGGATCTGGATGGATGAAGGAGAATTGTTTGAAGCTGAATGGGGACAAAGTGAGCTCATCCTGTTCTGAAAAGCTGCCACTCTATGGTCTAAAGAACAGTGGCTCAGAGACCTATGAACGCCTGCTCTCCCACAGATTCGGATAGAAATCTCAGGTTCATACTGGAAAAAAATATATCCCTGAGAGACCAGGTGACCTCAGTAGCTGCCTCCTGATATGGCAATGTTAGGATGCTTCGAAATATATTTAAATGGCTCCCAAAATGGTCACAAGGCAGTGATCACCAGCAATTTAGGTTGCATTAAAACACTTCATTCAGGCCTTTCAGATTATCTTCAGAGGAGACTGCAGACTATTCAATATGCTGCCACATGAATAGTACTCAGTCTCCCTGCTTGCATATTCATGAAGCCTCACCTTACAGCCCCTCACTGGTGCCCTGTTCAAAAATTGGCTTTCTTCAAGCTTTAGTGACCTACTCACAAGGCATTGTATGGCACTGCCAGTGGTATCTAAGAAACAAAATTCCCATCAGAAACCTGCTCCCAGTCTTCGTTGAGCCTCATTATCCCTCGACTTTGTACCAGCAAGCACCAAACCAGAACTGGTGGCTGCTCCTTTTCTTTCCTGACAGTGCATAATTGGAACACTTTACATTTAGATCTGGATCTAACTAAGAACTTCCTTATTTTCAAGAAAGAGGTGAAATGTCGAATTTCTAAGACGAGCCTCCATCCCTGCCCTCATTATATTTTGGCCAAACTTTGTATCTCATGGCCTGCAACACCAGGATACCGCCCTTCGTGGGGTGGATAGGCGGTATACAAATAAAATTAGCATAACATAACAGAAACGAATGCCAACTAATAGTGGAGATTTCCAAAGCCAGAAAGACAAAAACATTGAACCATGGTTTCTCTGTTCTTACTCCCAGACAGTGGAACAGTCTTCTTGAAGATATCTGTCAGCTGTTGAGATGGCGAGTTGCGCAAGAAAACTCTAGAGGGGTTGTTGTAGTCCTTTGTTTCTTTATTTCACACACAAAATAATGAATTAAAGTCTTTCTTTAGGAGTAGACAGTGTTGATAATAGAAGTAAGTCCACAATATAAATTAAAGTCGCCTTCTTTCCTTTTCAGGGTCTCCGGAGTTCCTGTCCGCCAGTACCCTCGACAGAAAGAAAAAATGCAGGTAAGAATTCGTTCTTGGGGATACTTAAGTACTTCAGATGAATTAGCACAGATTTCAGGGTGGAGTAGATTAGCTTCCTCTACTATAGAATGTGGCTAGTGCATGTTAGTGCTGGGGAGTGGAAAGGGGAAAGAAGGGGTTTCTTTGGGTCAGGAGAGTAAAGTAGGGGGGGTTCCTGTTTTAAAAAAAAAAAAAAGAATCTCAAAATCAAAACAAGGGTTCATGTATGTGATATTTCTTTTTATATTCTGCCGTGTTTACTGTCAAAATATTCTTATCAGGTTTGCTGTCCGGTTTGGTTTTTCCCTTTCTTTATTCTTTTCCCACCCCCGCACCCAAAGCTGCCCTTCGGCCTTTAATGGTGAGTCTTTCACGCACCTGGTGCAGCCACGTCCCTCCAGGGGCGTGGCTGGGTCGGTGTAACTTCAAGCGGACAGGAGGCTCCTCTCTTCTTTTGGGATCTTGAGCCGCTGTCTCCGACGTTGTCTCTCCCCGCTCCTCCCGGTGAGCTCAGTTTCTTCCTCCTCACTCGATGGATCGGCAGCTTCGTTCCTCTGCAGTTCTCCCGCTCTGTCTTCCCCGTCTTCCGGCTTTTCTTCCTTGCGCGTTCCAGACGTCCCTGCTAGCGTGTCACCTTCCGGTTTTGCAGCCTCACGTAGGGTTCCTTGACTCCTCCCCTCCGCCTGACTTCCGGGGCGAACGAGGAGGATCGGGTCAGTTCCTGTCTCCGGGGCGCTGTGGACATCAGGTAGGTGACAATATCATAGCAAAAAAAACCTTGTTATCCTTCAGAAGAAACCTAAAGTCCTTCCTATTCAAATGTTTTCTGTAAGACTGTTCTAAATTTTCCATGAACTATAAGCTTCTGACTGTCACACCACCTACTACATTCCATGAAGTGTCTCATTGTTTTCCATGTTAACTGTAAAGCACTCCACTGCCCATGTAGCCAGGTTTATGCTAAGTAAATATGTCTAATAAATTAGAGCCTGTGACAAGTCCAAAGAGCACTATATGGACAAGGTACTTCTTGTTTGGTTGATCGCTCTCATCCTGACTTGCCCTCTAGATCCCTCGTTCTGGAGCTTGCTCTTTTTTGTACATTCCACGAATCAAAAAGTCTACCGACGTGGGGGACTCTCAGTTATTTACAATAGAAGCTCGGGAAGAAACTCCCACTGGACTGGCATCTGAATCAAGACCACCTGGCCTTTAGAAGAGCCTTTAATCCTTGTTTAGGTAACATGGTGCTTCCATAAGAAGTTTGCTCCTCTTGTTCTCTATTTGGTCTTCATTTGTGTATATTCGGCATCCAGAAACCATCTATGTAGTATGTGTTTATGCTCTACAAATAAGATTAGAATTCAGTTACAGTCCAGCAGATTACTCTTATGGTTTGAAGGTTTTCCAGTTCTCACCCTAACATTTCTAAAAATGCTTGCCCATCACTTTAATCATCCAAACATCTGGGGGCGTAGCCTAGGTGGCCTAGGTAACCAAGATGCAGTCGAGCTGTAGAATCACTCCTGTCGCCCGATACCTATCAGTTGCCATCCTACCTGACAACGCTGACAGTCTTGCTTAGTGGGGCACCGGGAGTCATCGCAGTGTTCAACAGTGATGAGGGCCATTTCCAGGCCCATGAAGTGCCTCCTGATAGGCAAGCTGCAGCGTGGGGACGCGCAGGAGAATCAGGCAGCTGGAGTGGTGCTGCACTGCTGCTGATGCACTGAGCTCTGCAGTGCCGCCTGCATGCTTCCCCGGCAGTGCGAGGAGGTCATCCAACCTGCTCTCACGAGTGGCAGACAGAGGAGCGGGAATTCAGCCTGGGGGCGAGCCCTGCCCTCACGGGCTCTGGCAAGGCCTTGCGGTGGCCTGCGGTGGGATTGGACGCTAGCTGTGGCCGCACCGCAGAGGTACCCTAACTGCTAGAGGGCAGGCCCTGTGGTGGTGGGCCCTCCCCCTTGCCCATCTGCTGCCAGAGGTTCCTGAATCCTCCCAGTGCTGCTCGGTCAGTGATGCTCCTTGCTGTGCCCGGGCCTGTGGTGGAGGTGGAGGTGTGCGCTGCTGAAGCCCTGGAGCCAAGGAGAGGGCTGCGCCGCAATTCAACTGAGGGAGGCCCCTCCTTCTCTCTATTCCCTCCTTGATCTCAGAGGTACGGGGGCTGCTGTGGTGTGGCTGGCGTGACTGACAGAGGAGGACTCGGTGTGGAGGATGAAGTGGCGGTCCGTCCGGCCTGGCCCTTGGGGCTGAGGCCGAACGTCTACTGTGGCCAGAGCAGGAGTGATCTTAGGAGTCGGAGGTGGGGAGAGCTGCTGGTGACTGCGGTGGTGCCCAGCGGGGTGCCCCAGCAACATTTCCTGGGGCCAGGGGAGGTGTGAGCAGCCTACATAGTTTGGGCCCGGTGCAGCGGTGGTGGGCTCACTGGAACCTGGAATTAACTCTTGGGGCCTTTGGCTGCAGCGTCCCCCGCCAGGCGCTTGATGGTGGGGACTGCAGAGGGTGTGAATCGGCCTCCCACCCACGCAGTGAGTCAAAGTCCTCCGGTGTTGAGCCTGGGCATTGAAGAATAGCAGAAGATGGAGACTTTACCTCCCGGGTGCCGTTGGGTGGCATGGTCCCTCTGCGGATGGTGGGCGGCAGCAGAGGCCAGGGCGCTGGCAAGCCTCTTTGACATCCTTGCCTGCACTCTACATCTTGACCTCCCCTGCCCCCCCTTTTGCCTGCTTACCAGAGACTTGCTGCCCGCTGGGCCATAGATGGGCTCTGATCCCCCTGAGCCTCCCTGGGGCCCTGGCTTCGGATCGTGCTTTTTTTCCCCTCCCTGCCAGACAATTGGATCCCTGGCCCTGAAGAATGGGATGGGGGAAAGTACTGCCGCAAACCCCGATTCAGAAAAAAATAGACCAATATATGGTCCCGCCGACTGACCCCCGTGAGACAGTGGAGGGCCCAGAGGATCTGGCGTCCGCCTTGGCGCAGCGGGTAGCAGCGGACTTGGATGTGGTCCTTAAGGCCATACAAGACTCCGGAGATGCCGTGGAGTCTACGGTGGACTCCACGGCTGTGTGGATCTCCCCCCTGCTGCACCAGGATCTCTGTAATGTGGTGGACAGAACTACGGAGGTGGAGACACGAGTATCCAGTGCTGAAGACAAGATCATCTGTCCGCTTTGGTGTCATCGCTAACGAAGAGAGCGGAGGATACCGAAAATAGATCGCAGTGTAATAATCCCCTCCTTAATGGCCTGCCTGAGTCCTTGGAGCATATATACAGAGCAAAGGGGTAACCCAGTATCCCTCAGAACCTGGGCATATATAGTACAAACAACAATTGGTTCTGTCGGGTCAAACAATTTCTTTGTAGTTTTACACATTTACGTAGGATAAAGCAATGAATCTAAGAGAGGCGCTTGAACACAAACACACAAACAAAATTATTGATGATATGAAAAGAAAACAGTATTTTTACTTAGCGTTTCAAAGATTTTTTAGTACAAAAGGAGAATTACCCAGGAGAAGGGCTGTCTGATAATTCAATTAATGGAGCGGCGCATGTGAAAGTGATTTACAGTGACACAGTGAATAAAGTGACAAGGTGGCAAAGTCAGTGTATTGTACAAATGGCAAAAAAGGGGACATAGGAGGATCATTACGGTCATTAAAGGACAACATGGCTTTCTGGGGGAGGCTCCCTATTTCAGTGGCGAGAAGGATTTCCTTGTTAATAATGGCAGCCCTCCCCAGACTATTGTATTTTTTTACCACACTACCCATGTGGATACCCGGGACATCGTTCCGGGAACTGGACTCGTGCATTTCAGCCTTCATATGGGGATCTGGAAGACGGAGGGTGGCCCTTACAACGTTAAAACAACCATTGACGGAGGGAGGACTGGCAGTACCGGAGTTGGAGGCATACTACATGGCAGGGCAACTACAGAGATTCACGCAATGGGTGGCAGGGAGATTGTCGCCAGACAGGAGGACGCTTCCTTTCGCCCCTGAGAGAGCCGGATTGCTCTGCACCCTACTGGGAACTGCGACGACACAGCATATACACACCAACGAACATAAGGTGATTCGGCGGTGTTGGAATAGGTGCCTACAGAGGACTAAAACAAGACGCCCATACTCGCCGGAGTTGCCGTTGATAATACTTCGGGCGCTTCCGCATGGTGGACAGTGGAGGGGGCTGGATGAATGGGAACAGGCAGGGGCCACGAGAGTGGGGGACCTATATAGAAACAGGGAATTGCTTGCCTTCGACGAGTTCAGCACAGACTGGAACATCCCGCAGGGCCAGTTTCTGCTCCATAGGGCAGTCAATGGGGTAATACGACAACACTGGGGAACAGGCACGATTGAGCAACCACGACACGCCAAGTGTGAATACATAGGAATGGCGGGGGCACCATAAAGGCAGTCACATGCTTGTACAGGGCGATCGGTCAGGACTCTATCAGGCCACTGGACGCGCTGAGGAATCGGTGGGTAGAAGACTTGGGAAGGCCCCTGGAGGATAAGGAATGGAAGAATATACTACAGAGGACACCTAAGGTTTCCAGAAACGCGCGATTTGGCCTGATTGGCTTCTATACACTGCATCGGGCATACATCACCCCGGAACGAATCTATCGATTCTTCCATAGAGAGGATGCAGAGTGCCCGAGATGTAAAGAGGGGGGGCGAGCCTCATTCACATGATGTGGAATTGCCAGGCCCTAACACATTACTGGCAGGAGGTGACAAATGAGATGGCCCGAATAACTGACCGAGTAGTACCATGCGCACCGGCGCACTGTCTGCTTGGCCTGTTCCCTCACACAGCAAAAACTAAGGTTACAGACAAATTTCAGGACCTGGCCTTCATATTGGCAAAGTGCAAAATTACTAGTAAGTGGAAGGCACCGAATAGCCCCAGCATCCATAGATGGAAGCTGGAGCTAGAGAAATGGGCGGGCTGTGAGGGCAGAATCTTACTCAGGAATGCGAGGCCTGAGTAAAATTGAGAGAGCTCGGGCATTGGAGGTGCTGGTGGAAGAGTTGAAACGTAGCGACCAGGCATCCGGATCAACCACCCCCACATTGCCCTCACGACAAGGGAGCGCCTTGAGACATGGCCAAGAGGGGGGAATATAACAAGAACACAGGGAGGCTGGCCCTTAGGAATTCGAGGAACTGGAATGATACAAGACCGAGGAGGAACATCCGAAAGATGTAGAGTTACATGACACACAACAGGGGAAGCAACAGACTAGCTATATTATGATAACCTGAGCAACAGCAGTGAGGGGGGGAGTTGAGGATAGGAGGGGGGAGTTGAGGATAGCTGGGGGGAAGTTGCCTGAATGTATGAACCAGCCCAAATGAACCAGAGCAAATGCATACACAAGATATATGACATACTGGGAATATGTAGAATAATGTAAACTAACGCAATGCAGTATGTATGTATGGTATAAAGCTGGTACTGAAGTAAGTAAAAGGAAATAAAATAAATTTTAATAAAAAAAGAATCATCAAGATCTACTCGAAAGCGCTAGCGACACGGTTGGGTCAGACATTACCGTATTTGATTCATTCAGATCAATGTGGATTCATGCTGGTTCACAGCACGCGTCATTGTATTAGGAGGGTCCATGTGTCGCTATCCCGGGCACAGGACCTTGAGGGCACCCTGGCCCTCTTGTTAGTTGATTCCACTAAGGCTTTTGATACAATGTCATGGGATTTTATGGATAGGGTCCTCCAGCAGGTTGGGACGGGAGAGGGGTTCCGCCGTATAATTCATCTGCTCTACCATGCCCCGACCGCTCGGGTCTGTGTAAATGGGGTTCTGTCTTCTGTGTTTCCTATTGAACGCAGCACGCACCAAGGGTGTCCGCTGTCCCCATTGCCCTTCACCCTGGTGATAGAGCCCCCGGAGTGACTTATACACTGCGACACCCAGGTTTGGGGTTGGCGGTGGGGGAGTGGCTTTGAGGACCGCATAGCGTTGTATGCGGACAACATCTTTCTGTTTCTGAAGGATCCGCAGCGTTCCAGCCCCCTATGTCTGTCACTTCTTCGGCAATACAGCGAGGCGTCTGGGCTCCAGATTAACGAAGGCAAGTCATGTCTGGTTGAGGTGAAGGGAGACTCTCTGGAGCTGATTTGGTGTCCCAATATTCCCACCCGGCACAATTCTTTCAAGTATTTAGGGATTCACGTGTCCCTCCTCTCGGACCTGGCATGGGCCCTTAACTTCCGAGGGCTGGACCCCATGCTTGACCGCGACCTGGGCTGCTGGGCCACCCTGCCATTGAACCCCATGGGGCGTACCACCCCCTTAAAGATGGTGTGCCTGCTGCGTTACTTGTATATTCTGGGCAACTATCCCTACCCCATCCCCTGCAAATGGTCTCACTCCCTGACTGCCAGGTTTACTAATTTGTGTGGGCGGGTGGTAGGCACAAGGTAGCATTTCAATTACTTTGCAGATCCCCCTTTGATGGTGGGTTGAGCTTATCGGACATTTACCTATTCTACCTCACTGCCCACATGGTACCGATTAATGACTGGTTCACAGGCGGGTGGAATGATCCGGCATACTGTCTGGAGATTCACTTGCTAGGTCTGGATGGTCTGCTCAATCTTCTGTATGGAGGGCATCTACCCACCACACTACCTTCATGTACATGGGTGTCCCTTACCTACTGGAGGGTGGCTCTTCGGCTAATTGGCTGGGATTGCCATCTTATGGACATGACCCCTTTATGGTGGGGAACTTGGCTTAGTCAACTCTCGACCCTAGAGGGCTTTGTCCCCTGAGAACGAATTGGGATTTCCTATTTGGGGGATGTCTGCAGGGCAGGTAGCCTTGTGTCATTTCAGGACTTGAGGGCTAGATGTATCCTGTCCAATTCACAGTTCTTTCGTTACCTTCAATTGCGCCACGCTTTGCAGGCCCAGGATATCCCATAAGATTTGCTACCCGAGTTCAGTCTGCTGGAAGCAAAGGTTTTCTTTGAGTGTTTGGGTAAGGGGGCAACCTCTGTGATCTATCGCTCACTGGTAATCCATGCTCCTGACGGACTTGAGCGGACTCGGAAGAGGTGGGAGGCCTAGGTGGGGGAACTGGTTGAAGAGGAGTGGAGAAGGACTGTATGGTGCCCGAGAGTTGGCAATTTTGTTGCGGCTGCGTATGGTTCAATCTAATTACTTGCATGTGATATGCCTCATCCCGCGGAGCTTGCTGCACTTACTCCCCGATGATCAGGCAGTATGCGCATGTTGCACACTTCCAGCAGCAGATTTCTTCCATGTGGCCTGGGAATGTCCAGTGCTGAGTCCCTTTTGGGAGGGGGTGGGTCAAGTGCTCTCTTCTGTCCTGGACCGCACTCTGGAACTTACATCCCGATTTGTGCTGTTAAGATTGATGGAGGTGATTGGTGGCCCCAGGCCTGAGCGAATCATTTTTTTGGGGTGGCCTGTTTGGTCACCAAACGGGACGTAGCTCGTGCCTGGACACAGCAAAAACCACCGGCTGTCGGTTGCTGACGTATGGGGATGGACTGGTGCGCTCACAAGGAGAAACCAATTTTTGAGGCTCGTGGCTGCCCCCAGAAGCATAGCCAAATATGGGGCAAATGGTGTAGCTACTATGGTTTATCGATTTGACCCTGTAATGTTTTGCAATGCGAATGACTGGGCTTACTGTACTATTGTGCATGTACATCGAACTTTCTTGAGCTGTGATAATATGTGTCTTGCCGCAAAACCTTCAATATAGTTGGTTATATAATCATCCAAACATTTTTCCAGTGATGTACTTTACTACAAGGATTTAAATATATCATCACTTTGTAGCTTGAACGATAGGTAACCTTTGCCCCTGATGTAAATGCCAATTACCATTTGTAAATCAATTCTACTCTATAGCTCTATATATATTCAAGAAAACACGTGCGAAACTCTAAAATAAAAAATACCAAATGAAACCAAAAGACACTATCAGCCAGTTCCAAGGTGTAACTGGATCAACTCGTATTTTAGGTTGAAGCCTACCAGACAGCATAGCTGTCTGGTTTGCTAACGACTTCTTGAGGACATTCTGAAACCTTCCTTGGGAATACATCCCGCCCATTGCTTACCATTGGATTTGTTATTTGTAACTCACAGTTGTTTCCTTTCTATTTGCTGGATTTATAAGTTTTAGGCTGTCCAGTTTGAGTTTGTGCCTTCCATGGAGCATAGCCTATTTACTGTTTTTTTGCACAAGTGCTCGCTTTCTGTAAACAGGTCTTTAAATCTTGTTCTTAACTTGTCACATTTGCTGTACATTCAAAGACAGAGGTCAACAGTCAGGCTCTCCCTTCCAAGGGAGCTTGGTGTCTACTTTTCTTTCTCTGACTTCAATGTTAGAGGATTTGTGTGACAATCTTGATATGAAAGGAAAGGCTTTTTTTCTAGCACAAAACAAAATTTCAATGTCTGTAAATGAACTGTTCAGCTATTTCAGGAAAGCACACACGAAGCACATTTTTTAGGGGTGGGTGGGACTTGCGGAGCTTCACTCCATGGAATTCCGCAGAGTTACATAAAAACTCTGCAAGATTCAGAAGTGCTTCGCCAAAGGGAGGAAAATATGCAGCTCACTCTGCAATTAAGCAAGAGCAGTGCTGAAAATCAGTGCGAATGGCACAATGCATTGTACAACAGCGCGTGGCTATTCGAGTTGATTTTGCTGCCGCTCAATTAGAAAATCTACTTGCGTGGCATCAAATGTACTTAAACTGCAAACCTTTGACTGCGATTGCTTGTGACCACCCGCATTAGAAAATCACGCTAGGTGATGCCAAATTTGGCTTGCGCTTGCCAGCTCGTGTTTTCTGGAGCATCGTGGGGAAAAAATTCCACCATGCGACGATTGGTGGAATTTGGGCAGAACTCTGCATTAAAGAGTAACAAAGAGTCACCAAAATTCCTCCAATTCCGTGGGCAGAACATAACATTTCACCCACCCCTAGTTTTTTTGTAATACTGAAGTGTGGTGGAAAGAAATATTTTAATACAATCAAAATAAATAAATATACTAAGTGATGACATTTCCACAGATTATCGTTTGTGCATTGTATACTTTTATCAGTAAAACTGTAAGTCTGTGCAAATGTAATTGTCATTTCAGTTGAAAATGTGCTGTCTGTATCGGCAGTGCACTGCAACATAATGCATATTTCACTCTACACCACTCACCTCTACAACACTCTACTCCACTCTATGCCCCTCCACTCTACGCATTCAACGCCACTCTAATTTGCTCTACAAGACCCCACTCTATTCTACGACACTCCACTCCGCACTATGACATTCCACTTTATGACACTCTACTCCATGTCAGTCTATGCCACTCCACTCTACACCACTCCACTTTACACCACTCTATGGCGCTCCACTCCACTCTATGACATGCCACTTCATGCTACTATATGACATGCCACTTCACTCTACACCACTCCACTCTATGCCCCTCCACTCTAAAACATTCTAGGACACGCCACTCTATGGTATGCCACTCCTCTCTACTCTATGACATGCCACTCCACTCTATGCCACCCCACTATATGCCACTCCACCCTATGCCACTCCACTTATGCCCCTCTACTGTATGACACTCTATAACACACCACTCTATGACATGCCACTCCACTGTACTCTACGACACGCCACTCCACTTTATGCCACTCAACTGTACTAAACGACATGCCGCGCCACTCTATTCTATGCCACTCCACTCTATGCCACTGTAGGACATACCACTCTATTCTATGAAACACAACTCTACTCTAAGACATGCCCTTCCACTCTATGCCCCTCCATTCTACGCCATGACACTCTACAACACTCCACTCAATGACACTACCTCAATGAAGCTCGACTCCACTCTATGCCACTCCACTCCTCAACACTTTACTGCACTCTGCACCACTCTATGACAAGTCACTCTATGCCACTCCACTCTTCTCCACTCTACTTCACTCTATGACACTCTATGCCCCGCCACTCTACTCCACTCTATGCCACTCTAAGACACTCTACAATGCTGTTTGCAACTCCCTCTATGCCATTCCATGCCACTTTACCCCACTCTACTCCACTCTATGCCACTCCACCCTACACCACTCTATGGCACTCTACGCTGTGACACTCTATGCCACTCCACTCTACAACATTGTACTCCACTCTACAATACTCTTCTCCACTATATGCTACTCCACTCTGCTCTACGACACTCCACGATACTTCCCTCTACAACACTTCACTCTACATCACTCCACGACACTCTATAACACCCCACTCGACACTCCACTCCACTATACTCCATTCTACGTCCCTGCACTCTACGACACTCCATTCTATGCCATTCCACTCTACGACACTCTACTCCACTCTATGTCACTCTACTCTACAACGCTCCACTCCAACACAACTCCCTCTATGCACCCCATGCCTCTTTACTCCACTTTACGCCACACCACTGTCCTCCACTACACTTTGCAACACTCTACTCCACTCTATGCCACTCCACTCTAAGATACTCTATGCCACTCCAAGACACTATATTCCACTCTACGCCCCTCCACTCTACGACACTCCACAACCCTCCATGGCATTCTTTGCCACTCCGTTCTATGACACTCTGTTCCACTCTATGCCACTCCACCCTATACCAATCTACTCCACTCTATGCCACTCCATGCCACTTTACTCCACTCTATGGGTCAGATGTACTAAGGTAAGTGCTTGCGATGACCAAATAGCGAAATTTTGCGATTCGGTATTTGGTACTCGCAAACAGCAATGTACAAATGTGTGTATAACACATTTTACAATTTCCAATGGGTCACAAATAAACCTACTTCATTAATATTCATGAGGTAGGTTTCAGTTTGCACCCTATTTGGAATCGCAAAAATCATAGGGATGGTGGCCTGCTGGGGTTAGCAGACCACCATGTCTGTGATTGCTTTTCAATAAAGCATTTTTTGTTAATGCAGCCCGTTTTCCTTAAAGGAAAATTGGATGCGTTTCAAAAAGAAAAATGAAAAGTTTTCTTTTCATTTTTAGGTCTCGCCTAGCGACGCAGCGCATGCGTTGCTCGCTTGCGAGATCTATTGTCGTCAATTTTTCTGCCGAAGGGGGACAGGAGATGTGCACGCGTACGGAGGACAGGAGATGTGCACGCCTACGAACTTGTCAAAGGAGAGCCTGGAAGCGCAAGCTGCACGCTGAAGCCACGCCCGCGCAGCCCCGCTTGGAGGAAAACAACCCGCTCACGAGCCCGGCGCTTCAGATGACAGAACGAGTGGTCCACGCGTACTTTGGACGGGTAGAAACAACGGTGCGTGCTCAGCTCCAGACAGAGGAGAGAGGCTCCCGACAGAACTTAAAGGGACAGTGACTCCTTGGATATAGGTGATCAAAGTTGCTTGTTCTGGACTGGGGCTGTTTTACTAAACATCCCAATACATTCAGATAGTTCTAGTTCACCTTAATTGACCAAACTGCAGAGGAGATTTAGATTGCAATGGTAAACAGAAGGAGAAAGCTAAGCTCGAATCTGGAAACCTGTCATCCCATCACCTGGTAACTTTACCGAGGGGCTCAGAGCCCGCACACAGGGGTAATGGGCAGTCACAGCTATATTTGATTAACTGTTCGTACCGCAACCTCCAAAAAACGACTCCATCAGCGTCAGTTACGGACAGCCAGAACGTGTAAATACCCTGTCGAATGTAAAAGGCTCATGTCTCCCGGTACCAGACCAAACCACCAACTCGCATGCCTCAGACTCCCCTTCAATGTAGGGTTATTCACAAGGCGGGGGTATCCAGTGAGAGGATAATAGAACCAGGAGGAGAGCAGACGTGCGCTGTTGAGCTAACCTGGGTAACTGCAGAGCCGGTATCTGAGACATGTCAGGAAAAAAGCAAATTATGCAGGGGTGCTTGGGAGAAATTTTAATTACGCCCGCTAAATTTGCGACATGTACCATTTGAGTATTTTTTTTGTGAGCGTAATTTAGGTATATTTTTACTTGAGCGCACAGCGTGTAAATGTTAGGCACAAAACTATTAATTAGAATGAGAGCTGCAGTATTTTGGAGGCGAGCGACTGGACTTCTACTCAAAACCTTTTTCACTTGAATTTTTGCCTGAATGGACCGTTCGGGTAATTTTTTAAGTAAGAGGGCATTTTGCACACATAAACGTAATCAATGTAATTTTGCAGTAACTTTCCATTATCATGTCGCAACAAATTATGCGAGTCTCACACCTCCAACAGAATATACTTAGGTGGTTTCACCGAGACAGGGTGGAATCTATATGCCAGGCAGCCACACTTGGTGGTGCTCCCTAAATGTCTGTCAGTGTCATAAACAAATATAAATAGGAAAAGAAAATACTGATTGTTCCTGGGAGAATAAGCACAAAAGAAAGATCGATGTAATTTGCTGCAGTCCGTAGGGGACGTGCAGCACTGCAGCTGGCAGAGCCTTTAACAGTGGGCATTGCAGCTGTGGCAGTAGTTACCAGTCACATGGAAATGATGGCAAAGAAACGTAGCCATTGCTCCATACAGCGTTCTCTGGGGTAGAGTATGCGGGTGTGCAATGCTTTCCTGAGTAGGCGATTCATCTGGTTTTATTAAGAGGCAAAAATAAACGGGAGGCTCTTTCGGGCTCACTGCTAGCAAAGGGCAATGGCACCCAACCATGAGTTGTGGGGTTTCTGGTGCGGTAAGTGCAATCGTTACAAGGTATGTTGGGAACGCAATGGTGCAGAGACTTGGCAGCCATCCCAGACCACGCTGTGTCCACTGGTCCCATCACATTGTCAGTCTTGGGCCTATGTGTGTTCATACAGTGGTAAATGTTCATGGCAGCACTGCAAGAACATACTCAGGGCGTCAAATGAAAGTCTTGCATGAATGATCAGCGACATTCCCTTCATACTAAAAGCGTGGTATCACGCTATGGGACGCAGCCCAAGCAACAGTATGGCTGAAAAACTAGCATTTGGAAACAAGCATTTGCAATGCAATAGGTCTCGCATTTTAAAAAGTTTAAGCTATTAGCGGTGCAAATGACAATGCCTTTTATTTATGTTTTGGCTTTTAAAACATAAATAAAAAGCATTGTCATTTACATTGTCAATAGCTCAAACTCATTAAATGCGAGACCTATTGCATTGCAAATGCTTGTTTAAGATTAGGAAGTGGTCTGTGGGACCACTGTCTGCTCTCAAAAAATGTTTTCACAAACATTCACAAAGGGCGAGGGGTGCCTTGAGCACCCCTTCCCATTTTCGAATGGGCTACCACCTACTTGAAGTAGGCGGTAAAATACAAATGTTTTGCGCCTGCATTTCAGTTGCACAACAGTCACACATACCACTGTGATTCGGTATTACGAAAGGACGCTCTAAATACGCCCCTTCCTAATGCCGAATCGCAAACCCAATTTGCGATTTGGTAATAGGTTGCCGAATCGCAAATTGGGCCTTTGTACTTTGAAAAATGCCTTTTTCCTTCACAAACAGCCCGAATCTGTGAATCAGGCCATTTGCGAAAAAAAAAAGCTTTGTACATCTGCCCATATGCCACTCCACTCTACTCTATCTACAACACTTTATGCCACTCCACACTACGACACTCTACTCCACTCTATGCCCCTCCACTCTACACCCTGACACTCTACACACTCCTCAACACTCTATGCCACTCCACGAAACTCTATGCCACTCTCTACGCCCCTAACTTTTAGCTATGATGAAAAGCAGCCACGTCGATGTACAACATGGCTAAAACATATTGGCAAAGCCAATAGCTCTTACATAGGCGAGACCTATTGGCTCTGCCAATGCTTGGTCTACATTGGAGGTTAGTAGATGTTGATAAACCAATGTACTACAAATTGGAACCAGTATAAACCATTTGTTACTTGTCTACAGCAAATTTCCATCTGTGGGAATATGAAAAGGAAGGAACAGTCTAAAATATGCCATATTTTGTAACATCAGAATCGGAATATCCATGATGTCCTCTTACTTAAAAGTGGACTAAAATAGAAAAAATAAGTTTATTTGTTTAAAGGCAAATTTCAGTCAAGGCTTCACGCCCTCCAAAAAGGACACAAAAAGGTGGCAGAGACTTAAAAAAAATGAATGAGTCAGGCACGCAGAAGAAAAACAAGTGCATTTTAATCAATACTATAAAAACTCCTTCATCAGAAACATTAAAGAGCGAAGCAGTTCAGATAGGATAACAGGTTTTTTCCTGTGCCCTATAGCACTTTTCAGAATACATTACATATTCATTTATTTTTACAGGATTCGTTGCCCATTATCTGATAGTTACTTTAGGAGTTGAGAGTTTTACTCGGTTTCTTTTGATCTCACAGAGAAAGGTAGCCGGAGAACTGAGGCGCTGCAGTCGTCGAGTCTTTGAACTCTCCAGGTCTAAAAGCCTGGAAGAATTTATATTTTTCTCGTCTTCCCGCTCCCCAACCTGCACAAGACTGCGTGATAAAGGGATATGCTAAGTTGTCCTTAAGGACACGAAGAAAGGTCACTGTCACCACATCTCAAAGTCACAATGGAACTGGTTTCTTAAATTTGTAAGTGTATTCATGCCTTTAAACTTAACAGCATATTTAGTGCATTACCGTATTCAGTGCACATTAAACGGTTTAAAAGTTACATTCTACTTGAGGCAGATTTGCTCGGTTAAATTTCTTGGTGAAGAAAATGCCCCAGCGCCATCTAGTGGAGAGTTAAAGCTTTACAAAAGGTGAGATATGAGGTATTGTGGATAAGAGGACTGGAAGGAAAATCTATAGGCCTGAGTAATTATCCTGACTAAATTCGAGATTTGCATTTTAACACGTGGGAATTGTTTTAGAAGACTGAAGCGTAGAACCGTGGCTCGCATTAAGGTTTCCAGTTTATTTTGTAAAACTAAGGTTTCCAGTTTCTTTTGTACATTTAGGTTGCGTGGAATTTCAGTCATGCAATGGAAAGGGGAATATTCTGCACCCAAAGCACTGGTATCTGCTGCCATTGCACAAAATGAACATGCTGTTGACCATTTTGTGAGAAGAAACAAAATGGAAAAATTGCACCTGGTCTTTCATTTGCTGAATTGCATGGCAGACACTGTGGGGAATATTTATAACGCAACGCAGAGCAGAAAGTCACTTTGCTGCGCTGCGTTACACGGAAAGGGCAGGAATGCGCCATATTTAAAATAATACGACGCATTCCTGTCCTTGTCACTGCGCTGGCAATGTTTTGGCTGCCTAGCGCAAGCGCAGGAACCCTTGCACCATGGTGCAAGGGTGCCTGCGTTGCGGACAGGGTTATTTCTGTGCAGGAAAAAATCCTCAGAGGCAAATTCGTCTTTCTCTGTGTGCTGGAAAGAGGAAGCAACCTGGAAAAATAAGGATATTTCTCCTTGTTACGTCTCACCTGGGAAGGAATATCTTTTTGGTGCATTCCCAGGTTTACCAGTTCTGGTAAATCTGGGAATGCATCAAAAACCATTGGAGTTGCGTGGGAACACCCACACAACGCCCATGAAACTCCTCCCTGGTGCAGAGTAACGCAGCGCAGCAATTTGCTCTGTGTTGCTTTACTGGAGATTTATGAAGCCACTGAAGGGCCACGCGAGGTGGCCTTGAGTGGCTTCATAAATCTCTTTTTTGAGTTGTGTGGCTCTTGCCCCACGTTGTGTGGTGCAAGAGCTATGCAACGGAGATCATAAATATGCCCCTGTGTTTGCAAGGCATCTACAATGAATCCTGGACTTTTAGCTGCTCTGTACTCTGTGAACTTATGCAGCACAGCTCAAAGAGACCATTTCTAAGAATGTGCATAAACCTGGCTTCATTATTATTCATAAGGAAGGATGCCCCCTGCAACTGCCTGCAAATTCAGAGATGAAGACCTGCAGGGGACTGCATGCATTTCTCTCTGCATTTGCATAGCATCAGTATAGCCAGCATCGGATTGGGAAGGCGGGCAGTCGGGCATTGGCCGATGGTCCGGTGCCTAAGGGTCACCAGTGGGCCGGTTTTTGTCAACCGGCCCACAGAGCCTTATTGTCTTCCCCACCAGGTCACTGTAAGGGGGGGGGGGCAGCATCATTAGCAAGGTGGCTCTGAGGGGGTTGCTTTCAGCAGCGTCGCTAGGCCAATATTGTTCTGATGGAGCAGGGGAAACAAAATATTTTTTGTGTACCCCCTTGGAAGTTAATAACCCCATAACGATTAATGATACTAACCGTTTGAAACGCATGAACTAATCAACAAATGCACTTTTATTAACATTACACGTGGGCAACTTGCTGGCATTGCAAAATTCTAATTTATTTACGAATGTGAAGCAAAATAGCATTAGTATTGTGATTTGCATAGTAAATAGAGTAAAATTGCATGATTTGTGTTGCGTAGGAAAATTGCACCGTGGCAAAGAATGCAGATGGTAAGTAAAATGGCTTTAAATGTCGCTTCTGCTAGGTAATACCTAACACGGGTCTTTAGAATGGCGGGTGGTAAACAGAAAGGCTTATTTTCTATGTTTTAATTTCTGTTGTGTTTGTTCTTATATTAGTTTCGTTCGGGCCTGCTAGGCCATGCTTCGAAAATGGCCGCCGGAAAAGGACGAGATTGCGTGTGCTGAATAAAATGGCCCCCGCGCATGGGCAGAGTGAATGGTCCAGTCACGTGTATGCGGCCTGTGCCCGGAGTGAGAAATGTCAAGGCCAGTCTGACCTGCAACAAGGATCGTGCCAAGAGTTCAGCATATATGCATGGGAACGGATGCGAGAATCGAGCGACAAAGGATGAACTAATGTGTGACCATCGGAGTTTGTTACAAAATACATTAACAAATTGAATTACCTTTGGACATTGTTGAGCACGAGAACTACTGTATGCATTATTGTCCCCAAACCGGTTCGAACAAGGAGGACGATGAGGTGACCATCACCACCCCTCCAATGGACCAATTAGCGTGATTTCTGCCCCTAAAGATTGCAACTTTAAGTGTAGCAAGTCAGAGAATAGGGTATAAGAGAGTCTGCTCTTACGTTGTTGGTTGTTATTGATGTTGGAGTTCGCTTCTACTATCCTGATGCTGCGAGAGACTCTGTCATTCTGGACTTCGGACTTTGACTGGGGAAGGAACAAGACCGTTGCGGGAGTTGCCCGGGAGGAGATTGCGTCCGAGGAGGTTAGCGGGACAGTCAGTCAGTTGTGGGAGTCCCATCCTGCGACCTGCGGTTCATCTTTTCTTTCCTGGTGAACCATTCTTGTCATCGCCCTATGGCCAAGGGTAATGAGTATTTTCCGTTTCTATTCTCAAAATTTCACTTAATTGCTTATTAATATTTTCAAATGTATTTTGCCTAATAAAGAACTTTACTTATTTGCTCAAAGATTTTAGATAAAATTATATGCTAACTCTAAAATGAGTCTGTGGTTCTTTAAATAAAATTGTGATTTATAAACATTAAAGGTTTTAATTGTGATTGAGCTGGACTTAGTCGCCATCAACTGATTCTACTAGTTGGTCTATCGACCGAATAGCGGAATACCTTGATGTTTAGAACCGACAGGATCCTAAGTTAATGTATATAATGTATAGGTTATAATTCTGTCGTTTTAATAAGGTATCCCGTTTGTCCAGCAGCTCATTTTCCTTAGCGTTTGATCCAGAAACAGTGTTATGGGCCCCACCGACGTTGGTTTTATATGATTCAGGTTGAGTAGGTGTTTTCTGGGTTAGCGTCATAAGGAAAAATTTATTTTAGCCGCGCTGGATCAGTTCTGTCCACTGCAGACTTTATTTTGGCCTCCAGTGGGGCCGGCGTAGATGGCCAGAAGCAATATCCCACTCCCCTGCTGTGGGCCATTATCACCTCGGCCTGCTAGTAATAATACCCCTAAAAAAGCTTTCTGGGAGTCCCAGATCACGGTGGTAGTTGCTGTACCTAAGTTAATCTTCAAGAAGAGTTCAGTTTCCCGGGATAGGAAGGACATCTCTTCCTCCTGCAGGAGCAAATTTCGGTCGAAAGACCAAACTCTGGACTGCTGGGCCATTATCACCTCGGCTCCCCTGGAGCAGCAGCAGCTCTGTGCTTTTCTTCACCCCTCCCCTCCCAGGCCATCACCCTGAGGCTACAGTTGGCTGGGCTGGGGTGAGTACGTGAATGGCCTTGCCTGTCGTTGGCACCTCGGCTTCAGTGTCTTTCAGGCCTTGGTGGTGGTGGTGGGGGGGGTGTATGTTTGCATAAACCTCGCTGTAAAGCATCTTTCCCAAAGCGGAAAATTTAGATAATGTATTGTTAGGGTCAGAGCTGCCGAATATGGAACTATGGAAATAGGTTCGAGTTCCAGCCTCACCTCAACATCCTGTGATTCTGGGCAAATTACTTAATTGCGCAAGGCCTAAAATAAAAATGAATTTGATCTCCTGTAATGTAACTGGTGCTCATATAATTGCGCCCTTTGGCCACGTTTACACTATATAAAACTACAATAAAAACATAACCTTCTGTTTGCTCATTTTTTAAGAATCTGCAACGGCTGGAACTTAATAATGAGTGAGGATTCTGTATTCCTTCTTAACATGGCTTTTCTTCCTTTGTTTATTTTTAACTATCAGTCATGGATCATTAAAGAAGCTTTAGACCACATTTTAAACTGCTTTCACCTTATGTTTCCTTTTTTTTTTTTTTGTCCTCATTCGCCTCAAACCCCATTGAACAAACAAGCTGTCCGTACCGATACTCAGCGAACTGAGAAGAGTAGGCATTAAGTTGGGATCTCACGGTGCCTTCAGCCTGTAGGTACATTGGCAGACATGGATGTTGCTACCCCCAAAAAGGGGGAGAGGTTGCTCTTCAACTAGGCCCGCAAGAACCTGATGGACACCTTCGTTGGCAGACATGCGGGGGTGCCCAACGTGGTCCGAAGAGTACCAAGGAGGCATAATCATAGGACCTGCTGTTTAATACATAGTTAGGACAAAAGTATACCTCCCTGTCGTTCATGCCCTAACCCACTTTAACAACAAGTCCCAAAATGCTATCTTTTTAGTACTGCAAGCTCTGGACAGGTCCATCTTAGATGTCTCATACATCGACGCCAACCAGTCGGAGTGCATAGGAGGGGAGGGTTCAATCCAACGCTTGCATATTTGCCTCCTAGCTAGCAAAATAGCGTAGAATAAAAGGGATTTAGCTGGTCCAATGACTTGATTGGTAAGGCCAAAAATTATCAGGGCCAAGTCTATTTGAATTGGGGATCCCAAAATGCTCTCCAATGACTTCCGAACTTCGTCCCAAAAAAGTGCAATGGCAGGACAGTCTTTAAACATATGTACATCTGAGGATTCAACCAGACCGCACTTCCTACAGCTGACTTGGGTTCCATTTGAAAATTTAGACAGCTTTAAAGGGGAAAGATAGGCCCTATGTACAGTGAATAAGTGGTTTCTCTTCAGCCAGGCAGGTCTTACTATGCTAAAGAGAGTCTTAAATGAATTCTGCCACAATTGCTCGCACTGTTCATTTGGAAGATGTTCGCTCCATACTTCATCTGCGAGTTTAAATTCACCATCCACGGCCTCCTCCATTACCCAATACCAGTAAGAGACCTCCCTCCTCCCTACTGGCCTGGCTACTAACTGTTGTTCAAGAATGTTGCCCCAGCCTATAGGTTTTTTCTGGCTTTGCTGTGTTTGGACCCAGCTCTGCAGCTGGATGTACTTGAACTTTGAAAGGCCCACTCCCACTCTTTCTCTTAATTGTTCCCATGAAATGAGTGTACCCTCATAGGCCAGATCTCCCCATACTTTCAAACTCGCTTCTCTAAGTGGTAAAGCAAGCCTATCCTGAAGACATTCCGGCGCGCCCGGGGAATCCCAGAGTGGCGCTAGACTTGAAAAGTAATTAAGGCCGACAAGGCGCTTTAGTCTAGCCCATGCTCTAACCATTGCCTGGAGGACTTTGAGTTTAACCTTTTTGAAGAATTTTGGTTCCCCAAATTTAAACAAAAAGCCCTCCTCAGGTAGATTGGCCCCCCTTAACATAGCCAAGAACATGCCTCCTGCCCCGGTGTTTACAGGCATTGTTAACAGCATCCGGGAATGTGAAAATTGAAAGGCCCAGGCATAATACTGTAAGTCAGAAGACCACATTTCTCTCTCCTACGCCTTAACTTCTTCCAGGCTATTCTAGTAGTTCTGTATGCCCAGATAAAAGAGTTTACAACCTGCTGAAGTTTATCGACAGCTGGTTTGTCAAAGTGTAGGGGAATTGAATTAAAGAGGAAGGTTATTTTAGGTAGCACCACCATCTTAACTAAATTCACCCTCCCAAGAATGGTTAAAGGGAGATGGGCCCAAGATTTCATTTGTTTTTGACACTCCCTTGACACTCGCGCTAAATTAACTTCTACAATCTTGGCTATGTCCTGGACAATTCTAACCCCCAGGTATTGCATGCTGGGGCTAACCTGATGTTGGCTCCTCTCAAGGTTCCACGTCATGATCTCAGTCTTCCCAGCGTTCACCTCATACCCTGAGACCTGCCCGAATTCCTGTGCCAGTCTGATCGCTGCCGGGAAGGTTGTTTCCAAGTCTGCCGAAAGAACCAAGATGGCATCTGCATACAGGGCCACCTTCCTCTCCCACTCTCCATATCTGAAAGGCACAATGCTAAGATCTTCTCTGAGCCTCTGCGCAAAAGGCTCAATATACATATCAAAAAGGAGAGGGGAAAGGGGACAGCCCTGCCTGGTACCCCTAGTGATCCTAAATGGTTTAGTCAGCTTACCGTTGACCAGCAACCTAGCTGACGGGGCTTGATATATCAGCTGGATGGTATGGCAGAACTTTTTACCAAAGTTAAATTTCCCCATGACTTCCGACAGGTAGACCCAATTGACCCTGTCGAAAGCCTTGGTGGCATCGAGAGTCAAGGCTGCAAGAGGGAGTGAATAAGTAGAGGCGATATCTATTGCTCCAATAAGGTCGTATGTGAGGTCTGATAGATGTCTTCCTTTGACAAATCCCTTTTGATCTGAGTGAAGGACATTGCCGGCCACAGACCCCAACCTGGCCGCCAAAATCGAGGCAAAGATTTTATAGTCCGCATTTAAGAGCGAAATGGGCCTATATGACCCACAGCTCGCTGGATTTTTGCCAGGTTTCAAAATCAGGATGACTGTGGCATCATTCCAAGACTCGGGGGGCTTAAGGCCCTCTGCTAATATCTTGTTAAATAATTGTGTCAGTACCGGGATTATCACCTCACCCAAAGACCTGTATAGCTCAGCTGGTAGCCCGTCGGGCCCCACAGCTTTGCCTCTCTTGCAGGCAGCTATAGCATTCCTCACTTCCTCTTGGGTGATGTCCTGTTCTAAATCTTCCTGCAGTTTAGGACTCATAGGTGTCAATGTGGTCCTATCCAGCCAGTCCTTGACTTTAGGCCTATCCTCTACCGAATCTTCTTGATATATATCCTGAAAATACTTAAAAAAGGCCTCACCAATTTCTTCATCCGAGGATAGAGCAGCTGCCCCGTCACCAGCAGTGATTTCCTTAATCTGATTACGAAGCCTATCTGCTTTTGCCTTCCATGCCAGAAGTTTTCCTGCCCCTTCCCCATACTCAAAATGGGCAATCTTACTTGCCTTCCATCTGCGCATAAGCCTTATTTGAAGGATACCCTCCAACTGCTCCCTTAGTTTGCTAAGTTTACCCAGGACTTCTTGCTGCCTACCCAAAACAGCCTGACTATTCAATTCTGCCTCCACATCCTTCATTTCTGCCTTCAAAGATGCGATCTCTCCCCTGTACTTTTTGTTCCTAAAACTCGACCTGCTAGTAATAATACCCCTTAAAAAAGCTTTGAGGGAGTCCCAGACCACAGTGGTAGTTGCTGTACCTAAGTTAATCTTCAAGAAGAGTTCAGTTTCCCGGGATAGGAAGGACATCTCTTCCTCCTCCAGGAGCAACGTTCGGTCGAAAGACCAAACTCTGGACTGCTGGGCCATTATCACCTCGGCTCCCCTAGAGCAGCAGCAGCTCTGTGCTTTTCTTCACCCCTCCCAGGCCATCACCCTGAGGCTGCAGTTGGCTGGGCTGGGGTGAGTACGTGAATGGCCTTGCCTGTCGTTGGCACCTCGGCTACAGTGTCTTTCAGGCCTTGGTGGTGGTGGGGGAGGGTGTGTATGTTTGCATAAACCTCGCTGTAAAGCACTGTTCCCAAAGCGGAACATTTAGATAATGTAATGTTAGGGTCAGAGCTGCCGAATATGGAACTATGGAAATAGGTTTGAGTTCCAGCCTCACCTCAACATCCTGTGATTCTGGCCAAATTACTTAATTGCGCAAAATAAAAATGAATTTGATCTCCTGTAATGTAACTGGTGCTCATATAATTGCGCCCTTTGGCCACGTTTACGCTATATAAAACTACAATAAAAACATAACCTTCTGTTTGCTCATTTTTTAAGAATCTGCAACGGCTGGAACTTAATAATGAGTGAGGATTCTGTATTCCTTCTTAACATGGCTTTTCTTCCTTTGTTTATTTTTAACTATCAGTCATGGATCATTAAAGAAGCTTTATACCACAATTTAAACTGCTTTCACCTTATGTTTACTGTTCAAACTTTAAAGTACATATCGATCAGGGTTGAAAATACCAGCTTTAGGTGTTTTTCTTCATTTTCGTACTGGCAAGGGCATTAAAATACTGGTAATGCTGGTTAAAAAAACGGCCAGGTGGCAAACATACATCTAGTATAATGGGGTGACCCAGTGCCCCTCAGAACCTGGGTGTACAAGAATGCGGAGAATGTTAGTTCTGTCGGATATAGAATTGATGCTTGGTTTACTGAATAAAATAGAAAACAATGCTCAGACTTTTCAATATTAATCAATAAAAAGGAAAGAGGAAACAAGACAAAAAACCAAAAACACACCAGAAAATTCAATACATTTAAAGTTGTATTGAGGGATAAATCAATATATTCATTTACATTAGAAGGCTGTCACAATTCATGAACATACGATTTGTTCAAAACGGCGCAGGTGATAAGGTGAAGAAAGTGCGAAAAAGTGCTAAATGTGAACAGAATATAAACTGTGTTATATAGATGGTTAAAGCTAGTTCTTCAAAAGACATCCGTCCCTAGGTCTATGAATCTCCGAACTGTTTGGGATTTAAGTTTCCATTTCACGTGGGGCGGAGAGAGCAGGGTCAGCATTATCACAAGCACGTCAACGTTTCGACCCAGAAAAGTGCGTGAGTGGTTGTTAGGCACAAAGGGTCTTCCTCAGGACAAGGCGAACCAAGGGACAGCCTGAATTGAAAGAAGGAAGGTCTTCAAGGTATATATATATATATATATATCTCACTGCAGTCATTGCTCTCTTGAATCCAACCTACGGTGGACCATACCTTGAAGACCTTCCTTCTTTTGAAGAACTAGCTTTAACCAGCTATATAACACTGTATATATTCTGTTCACATTTAGCACTTTTTTGCACTTTCTTCACCTTATCACCTGCGCCGTTTTGAACAAATCGTATGTCCATGAATTGTGACAGCCTTCTAATGTAAATGAAGATATTGATTTATCCCTCAATACAACTTTAGATGTATTCAATTTTCTGGTGTGTTTTTGTTTTTTTGTCTTGTTTCCTCTTTCCTTTTCATTGATTAATATTGAAAGGTGTGAGCATTGTTTTCTATTTTATTCAGTAAACCAAGAATCAATTCTATCCCGACAGAACCAAAATTCTCCGCATAGGTGGCAAACATAGCCATATCAGGAGTTGCGGCCTTTGGGCCACTTTATTTCACTTCACCCGCCCTGCCAAAATGTAGTGCTTCTAGTTTTCACCAATGTTTCTGGCTCTATGAGCTTTAAAATACATAATTTATCAAACATTTCTCTAAAAATGAGCCTGATGAGACTAGCCAAATGCTGTTTCATGAACGGGCGTGATCCAGGAATGTAAGCCACTTTTTTGGGAGTGCCTGGGCCGAATTGTGATCCCAATCCGACCCAGAGTATAGCAGTCACTATGAACAGTGCAAAAGAGGCATCAGTGAGAGCATGAATTTGTCCCTCTCACTACTAACTGTTCCCTCTGAGTTGCCACTCATACAGTGGACGCTGTCCCTCAGGCACAGCTTCTACATTGTAAACAGAGAGTGACTGTTTTCGGCAGGCTGTAATCTTTCAGTGGTTTGTAATTGGAGGAGCAGCTGCTAACCATTGCTACACATCTTTAGGAGTTGCAAAGTAGGCACAATGTCAATAGCAAGTGGCAAAGATATTTGCAATAAAGATCTGAAGGTACCCCCTAACATATTACTTTTAGGTCTTGGAGAAAAGGGAAAAACCAAACCACATCAAAAGTACCAAGCACTACCCAACGACCTATATTGCTTAGCAAAGGGTCACTAGAGTTCTCTAGTGCTGTCCATTGTATCCATTTAACATTCCAAACTCTTGTTCATTGTGTTATCTGTTTTTTTATTACATTATTATTTTCTTTTATTCTCTTTTTTCCAAATGTACAAAAAATATAAAAGACATATTTAAAATGTACATTAGTTCAAATTGTTCAACAATCTCATCTCTTGATATCAGTGATCATCGAATAGCTATATTTCATCACTTCAAAGAATAAATCACAAATCAAAACATATGATGTATCCCCCAAATTTCTTTATATACCGCACAAGCATTCTGACCTATCATGCCACCACACATCACCACCCTCTCATCACATACATCTACTACCCCGTCTAAATAACATACACTTTAAATAACACGGAAGGCACAACTCAAAAGATGTCCATGAGAGTGTTGTAGGCTTGGGTATCCAAACAACCGGGTCAAAGCATGTTTCGGTGGCAATTTTCAATTTACAGCCACCTTCATCAGGACCACCCATATAAGGTATAAAGGTGAGTGGTTAGGGAATAGCTGATATGCCAAACAGCTAGTGTGAGCTTCCTTTCTTCGCAGAAAAATTTAAAATATATAAGTATACCAGCAATGGTCTGTCAAGTGGGAATCCAGGAGAGAGTATGCATCATTGTTAAATGGATACAATGGACAGCCCTAGAGAGCTCTAGTGAGCCTTTGCAAAGCAATATGGGTCGTTGGGGAGTGCTTGGTACTTTAAATGTGGTTTGGTTTTCCCCTTTTCTCCAAGACCTAGAAGATATTTGCAACACCAAATGCCACTTTATTTATTGCATTGCAAATTTGGTTTTTGCAAGTGCATAGTTTGCCAGTTTGTGCAGCGCAACTTTTGATTCAAAAACTGTTTCTGCATCTCTCCCACTGAGCCTAATAAATAATCACTTTTTAGCAATATCAACACATAAATGTACTATGGCAAATTAGTTGGTTACAGTTTGTGAATATGTTTTGCATGTATCTGTTTGTCACAATTATTGGACAGGAGACTCTCATTAGAGTGAGGCCTTTCTGTATGTCAAATGATGTGACTGAGGCACGCACAATAAGGTATGTAGGGCCAGATGAATTACTATCCAGGATGCATAACAGAAATTTTATTACACACCTTCTGTCATGCAACCCAGCTAAATCAATGAATTTGATGGCAAAGTGACTGGTAGCAAGGATGTGCAGAAATCCTGCCTCAATAATATTCATGAGATCAGGTTTCCTTCTGCATACCCTCTTGGCCAGCTGTGATACCTAAAGAGACAGCAAAGCTATGTCTCTGCATTCCCACAGTGCCAATAGTGTGACCTCTGCCCCGTAGAGGTATATGGAAAGAACGACCCAAAAAAGAGCACATTTCGAAATGGACATTGGGGTGCATGCAGCAGTCTATTCGACCACTGACTTCCCCCCAAATGTCCACAGCTGCCACTAGTACAGTGGAGTCTGTCCGTCTTTGACAGCTTACAAAGAATGCCATTTAGAACAGAATTTGCAATGGTCAGCAACTTTTAATGCATCACGTTCCTTTTTTGTCTAGGATGTTGTGTGTCTGGTATTATGTAGGGGAGAGCCCATGGTGCCATCACGTGGCTAATTTACGGCAGCTCAGGGCTTGTAAGTATACATTATTAGGAGGGAGAATGAATTATAATCCTGTTCATCAATGATCGTAGAGGAGCAGCCTAGACCAGGACCTTTGCTTCTCTAAGCCCTCCTGGTCTGCCTGGGCCCTTCTGGGTCTGTGCAGTACTCAGGCCCTGATTCTGCACTCAGGACAGTGCCGCACTTGAGAAATTTGCTTTAAGAGATGGACTATAGAGTGAACATAAGTAGCATCCATTTTGTCTTTGGGCCGACATGTATTTAAATCAAAGCAACTTGTAATTTGCCACTTCAGAAGAAATGCTTTTGCCAATAAGTTTTTTTATCTCAGCAAAGAGCTTTGTTCATTTTGCAACTCACTGACATGCTGGGAAAATGACCGTTGTGCCTCAATTTGCTTATCTGTTTATGACATGTAACTGATAACCACAGAACTAGGAGAAGGTCTTATCACCGATGCTAAATGCTTATCTTGTAAGGTTAAACCTTTGTTCTAGCCTGGGGATGGCACAGGGAATTTCCACTGTTAAGCAAATTTGTATAAAGTCACATAGCCCTGCTTTGAGCTTGGTTTAAATATGAGAGGCTAAGTGTTGCTCTTTGTCCAGTCTACACAGGCCATCTGAAGTGCAGTGTTGTACATTGTACCCATTAAGTGCAATAGATGGCTTTTGTTAAAGCTTGCCACCGACTCTTCGCACTTTAATTGTAGCTGGACAGAGTGGTATTATCCAGAGCATAGGGGTACGCTTTCCACAAATGGCGACTCTGGTGGGACCTCTACGTGGGACATCAAACAGCTCTTGACTCTGTCGCTGAGGTGTCTGACCCGAGACTGACTGATTGAGGGGACCCCGGCAAAAGAGAGACAAGTTTCTCGCAGCTGCCATCTGACGTTTCAAACCGTTGTCCCTCAGCAACAGGATTTCCCCGGCAGAGGTCCCGAACAGGTTGATTGCAGACTGACACGTTTGTTTAAGTGCAGAGAGATGGACGCCACCACATTAACTTGGTGAGGTTGTTCTGAATGCATGTTTGAGAAAATTGATTGAATTGAGGAGACAATTGTTGTTTTGGCAGATTGGGATTATTCGTTTTCTCATTTATTGAGGGTCTCCAATTTTAGGAGACAATGAGTAAACCAAGGAAATGCATTTCTCGTTGTTGTTGTTGTTTTGGAAGTCCATTTTTGGACAAGTTGTTCCACTCTCCACCCCTCTAGAAAGGGAGATAGGCTTGGAGAATGTTGGTGAAATTTGGAGTTGGGGTGAATCTTTGGAATAGATTTGTTTTGGCATAAAATATACAAAGGAGAATGAAGATTTGAGATGGCCGCTGGACGGCTCCTTTTAAACAAAAAAATACAGTATTTACAACAATGGTTTTTTTTTTTTTTTAAAAGAGAAAGTGAGACAGGCAATGTGGGAAAGCTGTCAAAAATGGGAGAAACATGCCACCACATTAGCAGGGCTTGAAAAATCCACTCGTCCACTCGCAATGACGAGCAAGATTTAATCAGTACGAGCTATTTTTAGGGACTACTCGCCCATTCTGGCAAACGAACAACAGGTGTTCTGTTTGCTCACAAAGTGAATGAGAAATAAAGATGGTTTTAAATCTTGTTATCTTGTCACATTTATTCTGCTTTCAGAGACAGAGGTCAAAAGTCAGTTTGTCTTCCAACATTTAGTTTCCTTTCTGTCACTGAAATTAGATGATTTTAAAAAGTGAACTGTGTGGCAATCGCACTGTGCAAAGCATGTGAAATGAAAGGCTGTAAGATGTCAGGTTATATTTCTCTAACACAACAATGAAATAGCTAATAAGTGAGCTATTCAAACGTTTCAAATGTATTTCACTAATTATGAAGACACATTTAGACCAGTCATTTTCCAAACCTTGTTTATGCGCTATATCCTTTTATCAGTAAAACTGCACCTTAGTGGGAAAGTTTTGTGGCCATTTCAATGGAAAATATGCTGTATGTAAATGACAGTGCACTACTACATCATGCTTTAGTAATATATTTATGATAAGTGAGTTTTAAACATGAACTGGGAATTATTACTGCTCCTGCCCATATGGCAATGCTATTACCAGCCCTTCCAAGGTCCAGTTGGTCAACAGCCTAACGCATCCCTTGCCCAGAATGTGCAAAACATCGTGCTTCAACTGGGAAATGTGCAAATACTGGCCCATTTAATTGGGCCCTCTGTTTTCAGTGCAGGTACATTCCTTCCCAGGTTCACAGCCTGTCAGACCCGACTGGGCACTCAGGGGTTACGGCGCTCCAATTGCATCAACTGGGGTGTTCCCCACTGGTGTCCTGGGGCCTCAGTACTAGTGGACCCAAAATTGGATAACCAAGTACTCCGCTCCAGCACTTGACTTTTTCAGGGTAGCGAGACAGCTGATAAATTAAATGTCCAGTCAGTGCTTTACTTTTTATAAAAGAAAAGTACTTTAATACACACAAGAGAATGATAATACAAAACTAGGATAAACAGTGAAAAACATATGTCTCTAGAACCCTCTGGGCCAGAGGTCTGACCCCAAACAGCATTATAGCGCCCAAACGCTAAGCACTATAAAAAAAAAACAGTTAACATTAAGACACACAATTAGCATTGCATCTTACAGACCAAGTTGCACAGAGTTGCTCTTATTCAGTAGAGCCATGATAATAATCTTTGTATTGAAAGGATACAGTTGAAGCATATGATGTGAAGTCAAAGGTTCTTGATCAGCCCCATAACCCCCACCCAAAGCAACAGAAGTGCCCCTCCCGTCCTGAGTGAGGTACTGCTAATGGTGAGGCTGGCTTTTTGAAGAATCCCCTCAAAATGTTGTAGCAATGTGGAGAGATGCGAGGGATAATAAGATTTCATCCACGAGTATCCCTACTGCAATAGAACATTGTTTAATGTGGGCAGAGCAGGTTAGGAAAAGATACTACAGATCCGATAGAGGTTATCCAATGAGGGAAATATATCCATAGCGGCCAAGGTTTCAGACTACTTATGTGTGACATTTTCATAATTTCAGTGTAATTATGAGTGACATTCCATGTCTATGAGTGATACTTTCTCGTGAGCAAAATCAAGGAATGAAGAAAAGGGAAACATATAAATAACAGAAACTACACCCATCTGAGCAACAAGAAACTCTAAGATCCTAATACGGCTGCAAAGCACCTGATTGTATTGCAGACTGCGACTCACTGCAATGCAGAGCTCTCAGCTGTACTAACTTTACTTACACAGCTGAACTCAACTTTATGCAGACTGAAGATAGTGTGATTGCTGCAATGTAAGCTTCCATTCACAGATGCCAAGTTTGCAGCTGGCTCATGAGCAACATTTAAATGATTTCAGTGTGCTCATGAGTGACATTCCAATGCCATATGTCACACTATGAGCGAGACTTCATTGCAAGAAGAACAAATGCGTTATCTCACCCGCATTGGGATAAATTACAGAAATGACTCTTTTTTGTGCAATGTAATGCTCTAGAAATGCCCATAACAGAGATCAACATCTTTCAATTGCTCATATAAGGGCACTATCTTAATTCCTTCTTCCAATAAGATAAGCCTGGATTTTTAAAAGTGGGGTTCTGAAGCAAAAACAGAATGGTGTAATTGAGAATCAGCTTGAGTTTGTGTCCCCTGCCCTTTGAAAATTTTAAAATAATTTATGCAGTATGGTGACAAAACGAGAGGGTGCAATGTGCAGCAGGCAAGAGAAAAACAGTTCCGTTCTCTTTCAGGTCAGCACAATCACTAAGTATGTTCTAATCTTGCCCATTAATTCTGTCCAAGCATTGCAAGGTGATGGTTCAAACCTAGGTACAAGTTAAAGGAGCAGTGCTTTACAGAGTGCAACTTCAGATAATTAAAATGAATGCCACCCTGTGAGATCGGCACACTTGCTTACCAGAACCAGCTGGGTGCACTAAAGCGGGTCTAGTTCTCCCACTCTTTCTGTCCGATATCCCTCATCCCATTCTCTAACTTGCGCTCTCTTTCCTTGCTCTTCCATCCACTCTTCCTTTCTCAAACTTCTATCACTGTTTGCTTTTCCTCCTTCTCTTCCTTTCTCTCCACTGCATTCTCCTTTCTTTCACTTCCATCCATTCTTCTTCTCCTTTCTCTCACTGTGCTCTCTGCCCACGTTTCCGCCTTAACTTGTATTCTCTCCCCTGTATTCTCCGTTCATCTGTCTCCCCTCCATCTACTTTTCCTCTTACTCCTATATGATCCTTTTTCACTCAATGTCCTCTTTTTATGAGTTCACCTTCTTACTTTCACTTCTTTCTTTTGTCCCACACTTTCTCTATCTCCTCCATCCTCACTTTCCTTTTTCAGACTCCATTTCTTTCTCTCATGCTTTCTTTCGTAGTTCTGTTCTCTCCCCTCTCCCTTGATTCCTCCTTCATCTTTTCTTCCTCTCTCCTTTAGTCTACTTCTGCCACAGTGATGACATTGCTGATGCTCACTATAATCTGTGGTGGGCCAGTACTTTGGTTAATGCACCCCAGCAACAAACTGCAGAGTCACTAATAAACAAAAAACACCATTGCAAGATCCACTAAGCTTTGACTCAAAAATATCTGAATTTCAATTAAAAAAATAAACCTAACCTATACTGAGAGGACTTCTTGGTCTCTTCATAGCACACAAGCTAAAATTGAATGCCTTTCTGTACTTGAAGTTGAAGGCATTGAGTAAACTTAGTACTGCACTACTTTTTTAATATACAAGAAATGCATTACTTTGTTAGTATCTCAGTGGTAATCCAAGTTTCGAGTGCAGTGCTACATACATTAGCTGCAATTCCCACAGTAAAAATATATCTGCATTTTTCATAGTAAAATGTTTTTTTTTAATGTTTCCTTACCAGTGCTTTGGCAGCCATAGTTCATTCTGGGCCCCTGTTTACTTCTAAACTGCTCGTCATTGATGGATTAAAATCAAACAGCCCTGAGTTCACGGAACAAGGACTAAAATGTACAGCACTTCTAAATTGGATGTGCTGTAAATGAACTCACACAGATTTTGAATTGCTGGACTGTAACCAGCACACAAGGAGACAGGCCTTTCTGTGTCTCCAAAGTAGTAACGAAAATGGGTGCTGCATGCCGGAAAAACACTCAGTCGCTGGCAATAAGGAAGGCGCCCACCCCCCGCCCCCGGGATTAATGTACTTACTTTCCTCTTGCAACTTACCTCTCTTGCAACTTAGTAAGTAACACATGCCAAGTTTCTGCTGGTGAGGGGTGACTAGGTGCCAAGCAGATGCCATCAGGCCAAGCAAAACCCATTTTAAGATCCCTTTTGGACCTGATCAAATTATTTCCTTCCTTTAATTAAGCAGAAGTACATTACACCATATTAAAAATGCTTGTAAAAACAGCCTGCATATAAAAATGACTTTTAAAAAGTGTTTTCACTTTGGTGATTCAAAGTTCAAAATGGAGAAATAGGGGGGGTCGCCGTTTTCATGTTGTTTGCTGACACTCCCTGCTGTGTGCCTCATCAGCAAACAGCTAGCCCCATGGCAATAGAAAAGAAAGGTTCAAGGTTGACAATGATGTCACACACAGCTTGATCGGGACAGCTCATACTCATAAGTTGTATGCCCCCCCCCAGAACGGGGGGGGCATAGCTATTATTCATAAAGAGTCCATTAAAGTGTCTATACTCGACCAACTTAGCAGTGACACTTTGGAAATCTTGGTTTTCAGAATAGATCTGCTCCACCAACACTGCTGGAAAGGTGCTCTGGTCTATCGACCACCGGGGTCCCTCTCCAATTTCTCGCTTCAATTGATGGAATTCATCCTACCACATGTGATTTCTACTAGAAACTTTGTGCTTCTAGGAGATTTCAATATCCATAGTGAAAATTCCACAAATCAAGACACAGCTTGCTTTCTGGCAGAACTAACCTCATTGAACTGGGTAAGATCAATAGTGGCCCCACTCACTTAGCGGGACATACGTTAGATATTATCTTTTCTAACTCCCCCAATATCATCTGTGGTGTCACCTCTCCAATCACCTGGACAGACCACTCACTTGTTGAGTTCTATATTAGTATTAAATCTGTTTTTTATTGATGGAACACAAGCAGAGATACAGTAATGACTCGCCTACAACCCATCGGGCCGGCTCACCGTCCGACGTTATAGCGGTAGGACACAGTGCGAAGCAGACAGTCCCAATTAATACAGCATGTCGCCTACAACCCATCAGGGCCGGCGCGTCTAAATGAAAGAGGGGCAGGGGAAATGCCTTGTAGTGGAAGTCGTGAGGAGTGTGCCAGTCCCCCGGGAAGCAGAGAGAACATGTCCGCTAGAGGGTGTCCCCTCAGGGCCGCAGGTTCTAAGAGGTGTTCCACAATTAAACAAAAATACAACAAAAAGTTAACAAAACACAATAATAACCACCAACCCAATCCCACCCCCACCCCCACCCCCACCCCCTCTCCTCGGTGTGCTTGAGAGCAACTATACGCCTATGTGACAGGTCAAGGGCCGTGCAGTGTTAATGTGGGCCGCGGAGCCTACGGGAGCTAACGATAGCCACATATATAATTAGGGGTGGCAGCAGTGTTATCCGGGACCAGTTTCAAGATGCGAAGATATTGTGGGCAGGTCAATTCACGGAATTCAGTGGAGAGAATAGTCAGGAAGGGGACCAGATTTTAGCATAGTCCTTGTCTTTACCCGCTGCCACCATGGAGAGTCTCTCCATCGCCAAGAGATTCCATAGTTGGTGTAGCCAGTGTGTATGGTCGGGTATCTTGTCAGATTTCCACCGTGACAATAATACTCTATGTGCTGCATTCAATGCCAGGGCCATCTGCCGCCCCCTAGTTGAGCGTAAGGGAAAGGTCAGCGCATTAGGAAGCCCCAAGAGCGTGTAGGCAGGAAGTCTAGGGAGAGTAGTGTTGAAGGCCAAGTCGATATCGTCTAAAATATGTTCCCAGTATCGAGTTAATTTAGGGCAATGCCAAAGTAAGTGGAGAAGTGTCCCGGGATTGCCGCATCCCCGCCAGCAGAGACCGTTGCATTGTGTTTGCCATCTAGATAGCCTTTCTGGGGTGTAGTACCAATAGGTAGCAATTTTAAAAGCTGTCTCGGTGTGGTTCGAGGAGTATGCCGTATGGTGTGCTCGGAAAAAGATGTCCTCCCATTCTTTGTCTGATAGCGTGCGCCCCAGCTCCACCTCCCATCGCTTCTGCCCGGCGGTACGTGATCTTATGGGTGCGGAGTTGAGAAAGGAGTAGATTTCGGCGATAAGGCCTTTATCCTCTTTTTTGTTAAGGATCCATTTCTCGAACGGCGTCATAGGGCGGCAGGCCAGAGGACGCGTCCCCGGTGCAGTAACCCAGTGGAGCAGTTGGGAGTGCAAGTAGACGTCCGTGTCAGGCAAACGGTAGTCCGATTGTAGGTCCTTAAAAGGTATAAGGCCCCGGATATCGTACAGGTGCCCTATACGTTTGCAACCCTCCGTTGTCCAGCGTGCCGCCGTCTTAACGGCCATTCCTGGAGGAAAGGCAGGATTGGAAAATAGCGGGGTCAGGGGGGAGGGGAAAGAAGTCAGGTTCGCCTTCTGGCAGACTCTGTCCCAGGCAAGCATCGTGGGGCGAGTAACTGGTGAGGAATAGAGTCCCCAAGCACGAGCAGACCTGGGCAGCCAGGCGTCCCGCCAGATATGATGACCAGCGACCGTCTGGTCCATGAAGACCCAATACTTCTCCGTCATTGGACGGTTCCATTCTACAATGTAGCGTATGAGGGAAGCATAGAAGTATCGGGTGATGTTGGGGAACGCTACCCCTCCATACTTCTTAGGTCGCTGCAGCTGTGCCTTGGATATGCGCGGGAGATCGGACCCCAGACAAAGCTCTCAATCGCCGCTTGTATCTGTTGAAGGACGCGCGGTGGGGGTTCAAGCGGCAATGTTTGAAATAAATACAGGGCTCGGGGTAAGATATTCATTTTAATCGCGGATAGTCTCCCCGACCATGAGAGGGGAAGACGACGCCAACGCTGGAGGTCCGCACGGACCCGAGATAGCAGGGCAGCGTAGTTCACTTCCGCTGTTTGCGTCAGACTCTTGTGAAGGGTCAGGCCTAGATACTCCAAGTCCTCCAGACACCCAGTCGAATGGGAAGCGGAGCCGAAGGGTCGCCTCTGTGTGTGGGCTAGCGGTAACATTAAGCACCTGGGATTTTTGCATGTTGATTTTAAACCCAGAAAACTGGCTAAATGTCTGGAGGTCCTGCATAATGGCTGGTAGAGAGGATGTGGGTTGGGCGATCGAGAATATGATGTCATCAGCATATAAATTAATGAGATGGCGGTCTAATCCGAAAGGGATGCCCTGCGCAAGAGGGTTGTCACGCAGTCGCTGAGCCAGGGGCTCCATGTATAGAGCGAAAAGCAGGGGGAAAGGGGGCATCCCTGACTCGTCCTCGTCCCACCTCGAAGAGCTCAGACAGTAGGCCGTTGACTCTAACCGCCGCTCTGGGGGAGATGTAAATGCTTGCGATCCAGCTTCTGAACCGGGGCCCATCCCAAAGCGCTCTAAAGTGGCGAAGAGATACGGCCAGTGCACCCGGTCGAATGCCTTCTCCGCATCTATCGCCAGGAAGAGGGCTTCCTCTCCGGACCGTCGAACCTTGTCGAGGAGATGGCAAAGGCGTTTAGTATTGTCCCCACATTGGCGCCCCGGGACAAAGCCCGATTGGTCAGGGTCCACGAGGCCCGGCATATGAGGGTTCAACCTGCGCGCCAATATACTGGAAAACAGCTTTGCGTCAATATTCAACAAGGAGATCGGCCGGTATGAGCCACATTGATCCGGGTCCTTGCCCGGCTTGAGAATAACAGAGATGGACGCCTGTAGCATAGAGGGGGCAAGCGAGCCTGTGTCCCCAAATGAATTAAATAAGCGGGTGAGTAGCGGAGCGATTTCGGGGCAGTAGGTTTTATAGAAAAGGGCACCGAAGCCGTCCGGGCCCGGGGCCTTTTGTAACTTCAATCGGGCGATTGCCGAAATAACTTCCTCAATACGGATGGGCGCTTCAAGGGCGGCAGCTTCTCCCTCAGGCAGTGGCGTGACTGCCGCATCCCTCAGATACTCGGTGGGATCTGGCAACATGGCGGGATCAGCCGTATACAGTGATTGATAGAAAGAGCGGAAGGCCGAGACTATGTGAGCGTCGTCCGTGAGGAGGAGTCCACGCGTGTCCCTCAGTGACTTGACCGAGTGCGCTTCTTGCTGACTGCGCAGACAGTGCGCCAACATCCGACCTCCTTTATTGGTGCCGACAAAGTACTTATGCTTCAGTCGGATTATAGCATATTCAGCCCGATCGAGGTCCAAACGGCGCAGTTGAAGGCGTTCTCTCTCTAGCTCCCGCCAGATACGATGGGCGCCTGTACGCTTATGGATTGTCTCAAGTTCCTTGACGGAAGCCTCGAGTTCCGCCCGCTTCGCCCGTCTGGACTTGTTGTCATAAGCGGCTTTTGCGATAAAGGCACCGCGCACCACCAGCTTCAGAGCCTCCCATACTGAGGAAAGCGAAGTATCCGGCCTGTCATTAACCGACATATAGTCCGTGATGCAGCGCCGGATGTCAGTAACTACGTCAGGGGATCGGAGCAGGGAGTCACGCAGGCGCCAGCGCGGTGTAAAAGTCGAGCCTACGGAGGGGAAGCGCAGCGTTAGGGTAATGTGTGCATGATCGGAAAGGCCCCGTGGCTCGATGGAAGAGTCCGTGACCAGGGCCCAGGCAGACGAAGTAACGAGGAAATAGTCAAGACGGGCATACGTTTTATGTGCGGCCGAATAATAGGAAAAATCAACTTCGGTGGGGTGCAGACAGCGCCAGGCATCCCGAATCCCAACCTCCCTCAGCCAATCTCCGCCTTTCGCAGATAGGGCGCCAGCGCTGCCCACGCGAGAGCCAGAGCGATCCTGATCTCCATTCATCACAAGGTTCAAGTCGCCTCCTATAATTACCACTGGGTCCGGGGAATGCAGCACCTCAGCACAGGCCTCCAACAAGAACGTCTCAGGACGGTCGTTAGGGGAGTAGATGGAAGCAACCGTACAAGCAGTAGAGCCTACTTGCAGCCGCAACGCTAGTAGGCGCCCTTTAATCTCGGAGACTGTCCCCACCACAGAGCCCCTGAAATGTTTGGCAACCAGAACGGCCACTCCCCTTTCTTGTTAGCTGTAGAGGACCAGAACTGGAGTGGGAAGTGACTATGCCTCAATCCGGTGGGTGTCGGCCTGTAATAGGTGAGTTTCTTGAATGAGGCAGATGTCTCCTCCTGAGTACTCTAGTAAGGACAAGACCGCCTTCCGTTTGACTGGATTATTAAGGCCTCGGGCATTGAGGCTAACTATTTTAAGATCCAGCGGGGCGGAAGAAAAGACAGGGAGCTATGTGGGAGCGCGCGCCGACCTGTGCCATGAAAGGGATAGAAGGGGGCCGCGTGCAAGTCGCCAGTGTACGCTGCAGCAGTGAAAACGCACCGAGGAGAGAACCCACCCCAACCCAATAAACAAAACCAACGTCCAAGAGAAAACATGACCAAAGTCTGTCATAGTAAAGGAAGTCCAGCAGGACGGGATCGGCCCACCGGCCCAGCCTAGAGCGGGACCAAGATGTGGCCGCCTACCTGCAGGGAGGGCATCCAAGAGGTCCATAAGTGGTTCGTGCCGTCCCCCGGCACCGTTCTTGGAAGCCCAAACCGGAACCATCGTTAGCACTGCTCACGGAGTGGCTGGACGCTCTGAAGCTTGCGAAAGGGTGGCAATGACCGCCTCCCTCTCCTTATCCCTCGTAGCTTGATCGGGTTTCTTGACTGGGTTTGCCTTTCCCACGCGCTGCCAACCCTCGCTACGCCGTGGGCGAGGCACCCTGGGTCGTTCTCCCACCTCCACCGGGCCGGCATCCTCGAGGCCCAGGATCTCCAGCGTCTCAGAGAGCGAGCGAAGCTGCAGCAGCTTTCCCCGTGCTTAAAAATGAGACGGAAAGGGTGTCCCCAAGAATAGGGAATATTCTGTTCTCGGAGATATGTGGTCACCACTTTGAACTCTCGGCGCTTTGAGAGTGTGGAAGCAGCTAAGTCCTGATAGATGGCGGGATGTTGGCCGCGGAACTGTAGAGGTTGGGCCTCTCTCGCCTTTCGTATTATGCGCTCCTTCACTTGGTAATCATGGACGCACACAAGAATGTCGGGCGGGGGCGCCTTGTTGCCACGTGGAAGTCCCACTCTGTGAGCTCTGTCCATCTGTATGTCAGCTTCGCCATCGTCGCCCAAGATGTGCTTGAATAGAGCCCCGACATAGGCTCGGAGATCGTCCCCCTCCTCTTTCCATGGCACCCCTCTAACTCCGAACATTGTTCCGCCGTGACCGATTTTCCAAATCCTCTGCGGCGGCCTGGAGATCCAAGTTCTGCTCTTGTAGGCGTAGGACATCCTGTTGTAAGTGGTGGATCTCTTCGTCCCTGCTCACGTCATGCTCCTCAAGGGTCGCCACCCTCTCCCCGACGTCGTCCACCTCTCGGCGCACTTCTTTTAGATCTGCTGTGAGCTGGTTCCGGAGGTCCTGGATATCTTCTTTCATAGCTGCGAATAGCTCCACCATAAACCCCCTGGTCGCCGGCGCGTCATCCCCCTCCATCGGCCCCGGAGCTTTCTCGCCCGTGGATGGGGCCTGCCCAGCTTGTTTCGAAAGAAGCTCTTTCAGCGACTTCTCCCTTTGGAACGCGCTGCTGCCATGACGTAGGCCGCCGCCTAATTCCGCCGGGTAACCGGTCCCGGCCCCGGCGTTGCAGCCACCAAGGCAAGAGTGGAACGGCAACTGCGTGGAATGTACGGGCCCCTCAGTGCCGGTCGTTATGCTCCTGCTGCCTCCCAGTGAGACGGGGACAACACTAATCCAGGGAGGCCCAACGGTGTGTCTTCAGCGGAGGAGCCCCAAGAGGGCCAGCGTATACTGGGCGCAGGCTGTCCACTGGGCCGCGGACCGATGGGGGACCTCCCAGCCCGTCCTTCAAAGTCGCCCAAGATGGGGTCCTCTTCTACTTAGCACTCCCCGATAGGAGCCTCGGCTCTACACAGGCCTGTGGTGCCCCAACAAACCGACCCACCGGGAGGTCAGGCCAGTGTCCGGTCCTCCTCTTGCGGCCGGGGACCTCGATTCCAGCAGCGGGTGTAGTGCCCCTCACTCCATGCACTGCGTTAGTCAGCGATGCCCCCGCAGCTCGCGCCGATCTTCACAGGGCCCACAGGCCAATCACCCCGTCCGCCGACTCGCGGACCGCTAGGCCCAACCAGAGGCCCACCTCGCATGTTCGGGCCCAACCACACACTCCCAGTGCTAATCGGACCGGATCGGGCGGGAAGGGCAGGCTTCCAGCAAGCATCGAGGACCCCGCCTCTTGCGGAGCGGGGGTACGCAGTCTTGTGGGGGCCCCGGAGCCGGGCGCGGCGTCCGTCGATCAGCGGGTCTCCAGACCTCCCCCGCAGTCCACCTCACTCACCTAGGCCAGGATGTGCACCTCCGTTGGGTGTGCGAGGGTAGGATCTTGTTGTGCGTCCCACTGCGGGCCTCCCCCTCTGCATCAATGGGATCCGCGCCGCGGGGCCTTACGCACCTCGCCGGGGGCCGCGGGTAGCCCGGTGTGCTCCCTCCGACATCGGAAGCATCGGCGCTCACAGCCCCCCGTCAGCACCCGGAGCCGGGCGCACCTCCACTGTCGGGCGCTCAACACTCGGCGCCGCCGCCAGGCTACGCCACCGGCACTCTCTCAGCGTCACTCTCCCGGCTTGGGCGCGGGTCTCCGCCGCCGTCACCCACTAGGCCTCCAGGGCCCACGCTGTTCGGGGCTCCTAGCACCTCCGCCGTCGCACCGACAATAGCGTTCGTCGGCCCAGCGATTCCCCACCGTGACACCAAGCCACTCCTGGTGTCTGCGGGATCCGATGGTCCGGAAGCAGGCGATATGGCAATGCTTATGGTCGGCGGTGCCGAGGGACACGATTCTGCGTCCTACCGCGCCGCCATCTTGAACACGCCTTGAGTTCTATATTAAAGGTCCGGGGACATCCAACAATCCTCGTACTAATTCTGCCAGGTGGCGTAGACAGTGGTTCAAACTCACGCCCGAGGATTTCGAAAAAACATTCCTTAGCTCTCAAAACTCCAATACAGGTAATGTGGAGGAGCGCCTAACATGTTTTAACTCTAATATTAAAACTACCATCGACCGTCTGGTACCGCTGAAAAAATGCACTAATGTAGCCAGACGTCCTCAGTCAGCTTGGTTCTCTCCTAATCTTCGAACAGAAAAGAGTAGTTGCAAAAAATTAGAATGGCTATGGCGTATATCACATCTCTCACAGGATAAAGAAAGATACAAACTAGCATTGGCCCAATACCATAAAAACATCAAACATGCTCGTAGAACCCATATAGCACAAGAACTCGAACAGGCAGGGAATGCACCTAAAACCCTTTACCAGATTTTAAAAACTTTCACTAACCCCAAGGCATGTGACAAAAAAGAAACACACTCCCAAGCCATATGTGACAAATTAGCTATACATTTTACCCAAAAAATTGAATTAATTTAGAATAAAATCACAGCAGCTGGAAGCCCTCAATCAAACCCTCGACTGACCAACATGCAAGTGTAGACAACACACAGAGGCTAGATGCATTCACGGCACTTAAGCCCGAAGAAGTGGAGACCACCTCATTGCTAGCCAAACACCTTGCAGCTCCTATTTGCTCTATTCTGAACTGCTCTTTAGACAAGGGTATTCTCCCCGCCACATGGAAGGCGGCGCAGATAATTCCCATCCAGAAAAATCTTAAAGCCCCCATGGAGGATCTATCCAACTACCGTCCCATTTCGTTATTACCTCTCCTGAGCAAGGTACTAGAAAAGCATGTGAATACGCATTTGTCTGATTTTGTCGAAGTCTCAAACTGCCTTGATGCATCTCAGTCGGGCTTTCGACCCAGACACAGTACGGAGACTGCCTTGATTGAAGTTATTGACAACATCAGAATGTCCCTAGACAACGGACAAGCGGTGCTGCTGGTGTTGCTTGACTTATCGGCAGCCTTCGATACTATCGCCCATCAGACCTTGCTCAGGAGGCTTGGGGAAATCGGCATCCATGGGAGTGCTCTGAAATGGATGACGAGTTTTCTGTCTGAAAGAACTCAAACCTTAAATCTGGGCCCGTTCCGTTCTAAAACCACAAAATTGACTAAGGGAGTGCCGCAGGGCTCTTGTTTGAGTCCCACTTTATTCAACATTTATGTTGCCCCTTAGCAAGATTGCTAAAGAACTCAGGCTTTGTTCCTATGTCCTATGCTGATGATACTCAGCTTCTATTCTCTTTTGACAGGAACAATCCCAATGCCCAGGTAATCTTCGCAGAGGGTATGCGCTCCATTGTAAGCTGGATGAGAAATAACTTTCTCCAGCTTAATGCAGGGAAAACGGAGATAATACAGTTTGGCGAGGCAATGTTGAGGTGGTCTCCTGGGTGGTGGCCCGAGGGAATGGGCGCCGCACCCACGCCAAAACTAGTGGCAAAAAACTTGGGTGTCCGTTTGGACCAGAAGTTGACTATGAAAGAGCACGCAACATCGATTGTCGGGTCATGCTTTCATGTGCTTGGACTGCTAAGGAAGGTATTCCCCTTTCTGCCACTACACACGCGAAAAACACTCATCCAGGTATTAGTGTTAAGCCAGCTAGATTATTGCAATTCGTTGATGATTTCAGCAAATGAATCATCTTTGAATAGCCTGCAAGTAGTTCAGAACACCGCTGCCCGTTTGGTAGCCAACCGCCCCCGCGAACTTCTTCTCTGCCCCTTCTGCGACAGTTACACTGGCTGCCAATACGAATGCGAATCAAGTTTAAGATTTGTTGCATTGTGCACAAATCCCTGAATGGAAAATGCCCCAGCTACTTAGCGAAAAAATTGACCAACTACCTGCCGACCCGATCCCTTCGATCAGGATCTAAATCTCTCCTTGTCACTCCTCGCTATAAGAAAGAGCGCTTGGGAGGAAAAGCTTTCTCCCACGTAGCCCCAACCCTCTGGAATGCACTACCGGTGCACCTCCGACTCTGTCCGGATTACTTACAGTTTAGAAAACATCTTAAAACCCTACTGTTCTAAACCTCCTCTATATGTGACTGGTAGCAGCAATCCGACAGCGCGGAGATACCCCTTGGGGGGTGATTCAGGCGCTCTATAAGAAATTAAATCAAATCAAATCAAGTTTGAAGCCCTGAAATGAGTAAAAACAATAACGATCCTCCTTTATATTAAGGTGTGACCTTTAAGTGTACACCCATATTTTGTAGGTTAATTTTTCCCTTGAAGGAGGCAAAGGACTGCCTTTCTATTCTTTGAAATATGTTAATTTCTTCGATTTAAACTTAGTTACCTACGAAAAGAGGGGTCGCCTTGCTAATAAATGCTGATTGGCTACTGGCTTCAAATGTTTATAAAAGGGGGAGTGGGGTACTTCTTGTAGACCTGTCATACTTGTTTTACTCAATCCATGATGTCACACTCTACATACGCAAAGCTCTAATCACCATCCCGTTTTGCCTGATCTCTTGCCAACTTGTTCATTATTGGTGGGTGTTGATAAAAATGTAGCTTCACAGCAATAAAGTGCTGCTCTCATCTTAATGTTCCGTAAATAGACGGCCCAGTATTTTTACTGCAAAGGGAAGAGGCCCCACCATGACAGTGGGCGGCCGTGGTGCTGCGGGGTATCAGCTGCTCTTAATCGATACAGCCAGCTCAGCTGAGCCCTGCCCGCCCTTATGCTTAGCTTGCTGGCTCAGGCAGGCTGCTAAAACAGAATTATGATATTAATGGTGTAAATCAACATCATGTTAGAAATCATCATGAATTGTCAGACCTGAGCACCCGACGTTATGAGAGTGGTTTCTTTTTTCAGCAAGGCATTGCGGAGGTGCTCAGATCTCTTGAGATGCTGCCTCTGCAGAGATGACCCATCCGACCTCTTCTGCTCGCCCTGTGGTCCCGCATGAGGGTGTGGCAGCAAACTGCTGGCGGCACACAGGCTGGCAGTGGTGCGTGAAAGAAGCATAATTGCCGTGTTTTGCCGCCTCACTACTAGTCACTTCCTGTCTGCAAATGGACTGTCATGTGAACCCATGTCACGTGAGGCCGCCACAGCCTGCCCTAGCTGAGTGAGTCTCGGCAGCAGCTGTGAATTTTGAATATGCTGCCAGCGCAGCTGTGCCACCCCCTCTGGATGGCGCAACCCACTGCATTGATTTAATTTTAAATTCTAGTGTGTACCAGCCAGAAAAGCACTGCACAATCGATGTGCAGTTATACAGTGCACTCTGCCAGATTCGCAGCATGCATGCAGTCCATGCTGCTCAGCTTGCTTGAGCACTCTTTCAAATCTTGCTAGTCTGCCTCAGTGCGGCGGTGGTGTCAGGAGGCGGTATAAATGCATGACTGAGCATTTCAGTGCAATGATGCGGACCACCACACTAAATGGGTTTGTCTAACACCTGATGCGTGGCACTTGGCAGGACTGTATATCCCATCCCACCTGTGCCTGCAGCTGGAGGTGTACAGGCTCAGCCTGCAAGACCTCAGTATGTTCATGCCCCCACGCATAGGAAAGAACTTTTCCCATGACTTAAAAAAATGTAGACATATTTTTTGACACTCTCCTTCCACGCAATGTGCGGAATGGGATACGTACAGTAGATGATGTCACTCATTTCAGAAATACCTGGCAAAACCTTGACCTCATTGATAGGCAAAGAGCCCCAGGTGCTCCATCCGACCGATGCATACTTGATCCATCAGGTCTCCTCGTGACCGCTACTTATTATGAAAATTATTTAAAATTAAACAAAGAAAATTCTGATAAAAAAATTAAGGATTAAAAAAATAAAGTGTTATTGCAACAGGCTTTTCCAGATATGGAAAGACAGAAAGGAATGGGAAATATCACAGGAACAGAATGTGGAAGAGAGGCTGGACGAGCCTCATCAGCTCCGGCGCAGCAACATAGGGCAAGATTAGGCCAAAATCATTGTGCCTATTGCTTTCGAGAAGGTCATTGGAAGGACGAATGACCTAATTTACAGGGACAAACAATGGTGGTGAGAGGAAGGGGTAATTCATTGACAAGGGGTACAAGCAGAAGTGGGGTAAGCCGACAAGATTTTGCCCAATGCTTTAAGGACAACAGACACCAGAACTATTTTGATAGCATACAAACAGACAGAAGCTTTTACAATGATGACTGTACTGACATTGACTATGATACATTTGAATACCCTCAATAGGGCAGTCTAGGAAAGGCCGGTAGGAAGTTCATGATACCAGTCAATAAAGCTGGCCCCAGTGTTACTGTAGAGCTGGGGGGGGGCATGAATCCCTGGTAGACTCTGGTGCTACTCGCACCTCTCTGGTTCGTAATTGCTTTCCTAGGGCTCCCCTCTCCAGTAAATTTAATACATTTGTGGGATTTTCTGGCATCCCCATTCAAAGCCCTATTTCCCAACCGCTGAACGTTACTACAGGACAGGGTTCTCCAACCTTTTCTGTAACAAGAGCTACTAGTAATGTAAAAGTGAACACCCCATGCAAGAGTGTCAGCAGTGATCACATTGGTGCATTAGGCAGGGTTTTCAGCAGTAATGAAAGGCTTTGACAATTTGAACTGAAATATTACATGGGTAGAACATACAAACCATAGCTGCAATACCCTTTGCACCAAGGTATAAATATGAGTAATAAATATCTCCAACTCAAATATTAGCTTTAAGCACATTTTGAAAATTCAACTTACAGACATCAGCTTATGAGTTGTGAAAATACAAACATTTTTGTCTTGAATACATACTTTTTAATTTTGGTATGCATATAAAAATTCAACCAAGCAAAAGCTTTGAGAGTCAGAGGCGGGGCTGCAGACAGGAGAGCTACTCAGAGGTACCTGGTGAGCTACTGGTAGCTCACAAGCTACTCGTTGGAGACACACCAATACAGAGGAAGGTTGCAAACAGACTACAGTGAAATTATTGCATCACTTAGCATCCTTGGGACAGAATGTCTCTCTTTCCAAATTACGGTATTGTCAACAAAAGGTTACCTATTTAGGTCATCTCCTGTAGAAGGGGGGTAGGAAGCTGCACCCACATAGGATACAATTGGTGCAGAACATGCCAAGACCACGGATTCAATCTGATGTCCTTGCGTTTATTACCTAATTTTTCACTAATGGCAAAACCTCTGCTTGCTTTAACATTAAAGGATGTATGCATGAGTGTGAAGCTGCCTTTTTGCAATTGAAAAATGCTTTATCTAATGCTCCTGCTGTAGGTAACCCTGATTTAAAAAAAGATTTTTGCTTATTTTGTGCATGAAAAAGATGGTTGCAGCTTGGCTGTTTTAACACAGTCCCATGGGGGAAGGAATAGGCCATGCACGTATTTCTCCTTCACATTGGACCCGGTAGCGAGACCTTTGCCAAATTGCTTGCGCGCTGTGGCCTGCTGTGGCCACTGTGGTAAAGCAATCTGAAATGTATGTTTTGGGTCACAATTTGACAGTTATGGTACCACATTCAGTGGACATATTATTAAACAAAACTCAGAAATAGCGCCTGACCAGTGCGAGATTAACCGGGTATGAGTTGACATATTTTTGCTCCAAACATCACTCTGAAATGCTGCAACATTTTGAATCCAGCCCCTGTTCTACCCCTCTCGAGTCCCAACAAAATGAGAAGCATGATTGCGTATTAACTACTGAAGAGGAGACTAAGGGACGGGTAGACCTGACAGGTACCCCTATATCTGATCCCCAAGGGGAACTGTTCATGGATGGTTCATGTTTCAAACTACCCAACGGCACTAGTACAGCAGCCTATGCCATTACTACCTTGAAATCTGTGGTTGGGTGTATGTAAAATACAACAAATGTCAGCCCACTTTGCATGGTGCTAAGACACAGTGTGGGGAACGAATAGTAAAGTTATTGGATGCCTTGATGTTACCAAATACAGTTGCCATTGTTAAATATAGTGCCCACAAGAATACTGTAGATGAGATAGGACAGGGAAATGTTTGCCAATAAAACAGCTAGACAAACTGCCCAATTAGAATATAGTCTAATGTATGTTGTAGGGACAGCTAGATGGATACCAGAAGTGCCTATGTTCAACCAGACTATGGATTGCGTTAGGGAAATAGAGGAAGAAGCTACTGAGAAAGAACAGTTGAAAAGATATGAGTCAGGATGTGACAGGATGTTGGATAGATCTGTCAGAAAAGCAAAGATGGATGCTTCCAAATTGTTATGCTAATACTATTGTTACCATGGCCCACAGTCCAGCCCACATCAGTGCTAAAGGAATAGTGGCCACATTAGATCATATATGGTTCAATAATTTGATTCCCAGGGTGGCAGAGTCCCATGTCAAGAGATGCATGATATGCACTACTTATAACACATGAAAAGGTACCCCCATTTCAACAGGTCATTGTGCAACCCCAGATCTGCCCTTCGAGCTCTTGCAACAGTTTGAGGTGGCTATGGGGAGGCAAGCAAATGTATAGGGTGTACCGAGATCAAAGAAATTCTCTGACATTTAATAAACTTTGCTTGTCGATTACTGTGACCAGTTGACTAAAGATTTGCATTTGATCCATTCACAGGTAAAGGCCAGTCTCACTCCTCATATTGAAGGTCATGAGCCGAGGCCTGGAGACTGTATCTTCACCCACCACTTTCAGAGGAAGGCCTGCATTGAGCCACGTTGGAAGGGTCTGGTGCAAGTTCTCCTCACCACCCAGACTGCTGTTAAGTACACAGGGACTCGATCCATGCCAGTCACATAAAGAAAGCGCCACTTCCTTTGCCATACAATCAGTAGGTGAAGGATGAAATACTTGACTCTGAATGTGAACAAATTCCCCAGCAAGTGCCGTTTGGGGATGGTGAACTTTTGATACATGGTGAGGTGGTGCCATTGGTACAAGAACTTGATGCCATCATACCTGACCCAGACAAACAGACTCTGTTTGAGCATCCTGACATTGTTCAGCCCGATACAATTTGTGGCTAAGAGCTGAAAAGAACTAAAGACTTAGGGGCATATTATCAACGGCCAGCGATAATTATCGCTGGCCGAGTCTAACGTGCACATCACTAACGCCGTCTATCGCCGGATTCTATCGCCTGGTTAGCGCACTATCACCAACGCGCATCGCTGAGGTGATAGAAATCCCGGCAATAGCGGCAGAAAGAGGCAATATCGCTGGAATACCAGCGATATAAAACCGCGTTAGGCAAAACATCGTAGATAGGGAGATGTGGACTCAGCATGACAATCCACCTCCCATGATAGATATGGCTAAGTAGGAAAAATAGCAGGCGTAACAAACCGGCGATATACCCGGTTAGCGCTGCTCTTTATGTCGCTAAGCGGCTTAGGGAATTACTTGTTAATAGGGGGTAGCAGTGTTAGCAATGATTTCCGCTGACTTATAGACGGGAACGCCTACCTCGCATCTCATTAGCGATGCGAGGCGAGGCGCAAAGGAAATGGGCGCTAAGGCATGGATTCACGCGTTAGCGTGTCCATGCTGATAGGGCGTTACAATTATCGCCGCTTTTCGCCCGAAAACGGACGCAAAAGCGGCGATAATTGTTTTACGCCGCCTTGATGATATGCCCCTTAGATTGAAGAAATTACCTCTGGGGAGGTAGCAACCCATGTCGATGGTCAAGACTGCCAATGTGAGAACCTGTACTTAAGCTTGCTATTGAGGCTTTGGAGCATAAGACACTCAGGACTTAATGCTCTTTGATAGTGTAGCAAAGGAATTTTGGAGAATTTTGATTACATTGCTCTGTTTCTGGCTGATCGTTATGCTTCTCTTTGTTTCCTCTAAAACAGGTATTTGTATATAAATTAGGTTGAAATGGATAAAGTTGTGGACCTGCTGTTAAGGCCCTTTGGGAAGGTATCTCTGACCTATTAGGAGAAAGAGAAGTACTTGCCCCGAATGCCCCTGCTAAAAGCTGGCAGTTTTGGACTAATCGGAAGAAAATAGGGATACTTATATGTTCTCTATTGCGAGTATTGGGATTGTTGGGCCTATTTTGGTGGCTTTAAACATATTACCCTGTTCATAGCCTAGTGCCTCCTACTCCTACCTCATCTGAACATTTTCACTTCACCTTGTCCCCTTTTAAGGATTTGCACTGCCAAACATATAAAAATAATACATTTGTTCAAATGTTCCATAAAATGCTCCTAATGTTAATTTAGTCATACAAAAACCTCATCATGTACTGCTAAAATACACCAGGACAATGGAGATTGGACTTGGTCAGGATGGTTTTGGGGCCAAGTAAACCACTTGGGGTTGGAAGCTGTTCACTATAGTGTTAATAAGTGTGAGGAGTTATCGTAGGGTTATGTTTATGCATAAATTGTCTCCCAATGTGTTGTCAATGTGGCTGTCATTCTGCAGACCTGCACCTACTTCTATTCACAAGACAAATGCCATGCTGATGCAACAAAAGGAAATATCTGATTTAATGAATATTGAGATTATATAAGCCAAAATTGGATGGACTTTTTGTTCAAGGGCCGATTGAGAAATTTGCTTTAAGAAATGGACTATATAGTGAACATAAGTAGTATCCATTTTGTCTTTGGGCTGACATTTATTTAAATCAAAGCAACTTTAAATTTTCCACTTCACAAGAAATGCTTTTGCCCTTAAGTTTGTTTTTCTCAGCAAAGAGCTTTGTTCGTTTTGCAACTCTCTGACATGCTGTAAAAATGGCACTTGTGCCTCAATGTGCTTATCTGATTGTGACATGTAACTGATAACTACAGAACTAGGAGAAGGTCTTATCACTAATGCTAAACGTTTATCGTGTAAGGTGCAACCTTTGTTCTAACCACGGGCTGGCATGGGGAATTTCCACTGTTAAGCAAATTTGTATGAAGTCACATAGCCCTGCTCTGAGTTTGGTATAAATATGAGAGGCTAAGTGTTGATCTTTGTCCAGTCTACACAGCCCATCTGAAGTGCCGTGTTGTACATTGTACCCACTAAGCTCAATAAATGGCTTTTGTTAAAGCTTGCCTCAGACTCTTCGCACTTTCTTTGTAGGTGGACAGAGTGGTATTATCCAGAGCGTAGGAGTACGCTTTCCACGCACTGTTCAGTTCAAAGAGTACGGATAAATTGCCTGTGTGCTCCATTCCTTTCATTACAGATAGTTTTAGGTGATCCATAATGTGTCACAGAATACAGGGCAGGCCCGCCCAGAATTAGGGATTAAAGATGCACATTAATCCCTTGCACAGCTAACAGAAGTAGGTTGGTGGAGGCATGACGTTCTTATACCTACTGTTCCACACATTACAATGATTTTTTTTCAATTATGGGCACAGATGGGCTGCCCATAAGTACATATTAATTACTGCAGACGAGGGTCTGCGGTGCTAAAGATGCACAATCCGGTGAGTGGTAGCGTAGGTATGCCTCTGTGACGTTCTACGCCAATGAAAATTACTTACCCAACGTTCACAAGCAAAGAACTGCTACACAACCGAGGTAAGGTAATACTTGACTCAGAATCACAAAGAGTGCCCAAGATAGTAGCTGCATGTGCCTTAGATACAGGGGCCGATTCCGATCTCGGCCGGTAGGGCTCCGAATCGGATTCGGCTTTACCGGATCCGATTCGGAGCCCTGTTTCCCGACCGAACCGTACGCGGGTCCGGCCGAGCGAGTACGATGCGAAATCGCCGACCGACTCGTCCGGGCGTCCCGACCGCTCCGACCGACTCGCTCCCGGCTCGAACCGCTCCGACCGACTCGCTCGGACTCGACTCGCACCGCGCAATGGAGACGTCTCCCGGCCGGGTAGGTACGATGCGCGCCGCGAGCAGTCCGACCGAGCCGCGCACTCCGGCTCGTAAGAGCTGTCGGAGCCGTACTTTGGGGGTCCGTGTCGGACCCCCTGTACAGCGTAGCCGCGCGAGTCGCACACAGGGGGACCTATGGGTCCCCCTACCTGTGCGTGTACGGCGCGAATCGCTTCGCCGCGTACCCGCTGTAGAGGCGCCCTTGTCCGACTTCGCACCCATTGAGGCAATGGGAGCCCGCGTACGCGTTGTGCGACCGGCTCCCATTGACTTCAATGGGAGTCCGACCGACTCGAGTCCGATAACATACGGACGCATCGTACTCGTTCGGTCGGACTGCACGGGTCCGATTCGGTCGGAAATCTCTCCGGGTCCGGCTCGGTCGGTGAAATTTCCGGCCCGAATCGGAATCGACCCCACAGTGTTGAGGATCTGGTTCTTCCCTAACCCATGAAGTTTGCTATGGGCCACAGCGGTCCAGGGTCTTGAAATGCATCTTTGTAGAGTCCATGTCAAACCCATCAAGTTTGCTATGGGCCACAGCGGTCCAGGGTCTTGAAATGCATCTTTGAAGAGTCCATGTCAAGAGTGCTCAGGAGTGGTTCCTATTATTGTGAGTAGAATAATATCCAGTGGCAGAGTTCACCCACATAAAACACCAGTCATTGACATTAAAATCACAAATCGCAGCTCCTGTGACGTCAGAATAAAATTGTGGCATGCCTGGCACCACGTTTATCAGTTAACCACCAAATCTATTTTTTCTGCAATTTTATATAGCGCAAGCTCAACCAGAAGGTATTGGGGCACTTTATATGAGGTTCAGTTACATTACACAAGGTCACATTCATTTAAAAAAAAAAAAAACACTTTTAGGCACTAGGAGATTAAGCGATTTGCCAGAATGCCAGGATGTTGAGTCCACGCTGAGATTCATACCTGGTTTTCCAGTTTCAAAGTCATCAGCTTTGGCCATAACGCCACATCCTCTCCCCATTTATTGGCTAGTCTTTATTTTTCAGAAGCCATATTGTCTCTAAATTTCCATTTTCTACTATCCTTGCGTAGATAAAGAACCATTGATTGGTCCATTGTATATTGCTGCAGTCTTGGATATAAAAGAAAACACGTTTATTTCAAAGTAAAATCAATATGACTACACATCATTTATCCCTGGGAAAAATAAATACGGCAGCTGGAGTGATTTTACTACTGGAAATAATTAGAGGTTCTGTGTTTGTTCAATTTTAAGATCCCACAGTATTCTTGTTACTGTTTCAGCCAAAAATTCAATTCATTGACTCCAAGCAACTAGTTTTCTTTTATTGTATATACACTTTTAGGCACTCCATTAACTGTGTCCATGCCAATTTTACTGAGTTCATGCTCAATGACTGTGGGTTTGCGGGCTCAGTTCACCTTCTCAGCCCCATGAATTCTGCAATACACACATGCTTGAGGCTTTTTCCATTCCCAACACAACACTTACATTTTGGAGTACATTAGTCAAATCAAATCAAATCAAAGTGAGCTTTATTCGATTGTAGACAGACAATCATAAAAGCACATAAAACATATAATTACTACAACATTTCATATATGATACAAATTCATACAAATTCGTTACATTAAAAGTATTTAGCATTCCATAAAAAATAAGACATTATTAAATTGTCAGCGCTCATCTCAAGTTAAAAAATAATTACTTTACTATACATAGAACAAATTCATATTAAATTCGTTTTTGACAATTTTTAGTTCTTACTATAAATTAAAAAACGATCAAATAAGGATTTGTTTCCTTAAACTTAGAACCTTTTTCAAGAATAAAACCACCCTGTAAACACTGTGTACGTTATCTAAATATTGCAGTGCCAAAAGGGCGGGTCGACATTGACGGAGCCCGAACATTTTCAACACAGGGACCAGACACAATTTCCTATCAGAGGAGTAAAATTTACAGAAAAGGATAACATGGAGCATAGTTTGTTTGGAGATATTGTCACAAGGGCACAACTGGAGGTTTTGAGACCAGTCATTTACTGTAGGGAAGGTGACTAGTCTATGGAAAACCCCAATCGAAATCGAATTAGAAGGAACCTATCATATGCCGCAAGGACATAAGTAAGGTAAGGTTGAATATTAAAAGTAATTAAAATCATCTGATTGTGTAGGACAGTGGGCTTTACTATCTCAGATGTCAGTCTGATAGTGTCCAGCATAGATAGGGCCATTTTTTAAAATCCTTCCTGGTTATGTCAATAATGGAACTAGGCTTAGTAAAATACTCTGGGTGCCCAAGATCTTGTAAAAAGTTACGAACATAATTTATCCATGGAATCCTCAGGGCCCCGTCCAATCTCAGGACATCCAAAAGAATCTCTCTGTTTAATTTTGCCTCTTCTTTCGTCCAGAGTCTGTGCCATAAAAGCACAGGCTCCAGCTTAATCAAATCAGAAATAAAAGTGAGGCCCAGCTCCGCATGACATATATATGTTGAGGTACCATTCGGGACGGATAAAATATATTTTAAAAAAGAATTTTCTACTTTTTGAATGGGAAGCAGATCAACTGGCCCCCATGCCCCAGTCCCATAAACTGCAGCAGAAACACATTTTGCTTTATAGATCTTAATGAGTTCCTCAGGAGGTCTCTTGCCTAATTTTTCAGCAAAGGAACTGATTGCAGATGTATTACGTAATAATACCAGTTTTTTTGCAGCCACAGCCTGTGTCCAAGTATCGTTATTGGCAAAGAGAATGCCCAAATAAGAGAATGTTTTAGTAGGCCCAACCTTTTGTCCACCCACAAACATATCTTTGGGTTTTATGAAGCCAGTACCGCAACGCATTATAAAAGTTTTAGAGGAGTTAACTCTTAACCCTAAATCATTCATAAAATTGGTAAAATTATTCAGTACCCTCTGGAGGCCTACTTGTGTGCGAGACATGAGCACCGCATCATCTGCATACAAGAGGGCTGGGATCGGGCGTCTCGCCACTTGGGGAAGGTCATAATTATCATTTAAAAGGGCCTCCCCCAATCCGTTTATGTACAGGTTAAAAAGAAACGGGGCAAGAACACAACCTTGCCTAACGCCACTTCTTATATGAATGGGCGCTGACCGTTCGCCCTTTAAACCGCAGCGCACTCGTGCGTTAGCATTACAGTAAAAACGTTTAAGAAAATAAATAATCTGTATATCAACCCCCATTACTTCTAAAATTGACCAAAGTTTATTGTGGATCACGCAATCAAATGCGGCTGTGAGGTCAACAAATGCTAAAAATAGGTTCCCCTTCTTTGCCCTTGTGTATTTACCAACCATGAGAGACAAATTTAATCCCTGCTCTACGGTTCCTACACCAGTTCGAAAGCCGTATTGCAGGTCGGACAGGATGGAATTTTCTTCCGCCCAATCCTGGAGACGTTCCAGTATTATTCTGCCCGCTACTTTCGTTATAGTGTCTAATAGGAAAATTGGCCTATAGCACGCCGGATCTTGTCTGTCCCTCTTTTTAAAAATGGGCACAATAGTTGATTCTACCCAAGTAGGTGGAAAGACTGCACTGCAGCTAGCATTTAGAACTTGTGTTAAAAGAGGGGCCCATAGGAGAGCGTTTGATTTAAACAAATCTACAGGGACCCCATCAGGACCAGGCGCTTTGCCACCCTTACTTACAGTAAGAGCCCGCTCTACCTCATCTAACCTAAACAATAGAGCGGTGTGTTGGGTGGGGGACTTAAAGTTGTAGTCCTCCAGTGCACTACTATTTGTCTTGTCTAAGTTACCCTCACCCCAATACACTTTTGCAAAGTGAGCTATCCATTGGTCTTCCGCTATTGCTATTTCAAGCGATGGGCCATCTTCTCTAGACAAAAAAGGGGCCCTAATAATTTTCCAGAAAGCCGCACTATCATTAGCTATTGAGGCTGAGTGTAAAGCGTCCCACGCCTCTTTCTTTAATGTGGCTTTTCTGTCCCTAATTGCATGTTTATATGCATCTCTAGCCATCCTTACACTACTTTTATTTCTCTGGTTTTTATGTAGCTCAGATTTTAGATAGGAATAAGCTTTAGTGCATCTAGTGTCGAACCAGCCCTTCTGCGGTCCCTTACCACTATTATGTCTAGTAAGAGACTCTCTGACCGCGTTAGTTATTACCTGAAATGAAGCTAAGGTGTTTTCTGGGGTAGCTGTCTCACTCAGACATGTTTCAATAGCTGAGTTACATTTGCCCACCACAGTTTTGATCAAATTAGCTTGATCTGCTAAGGACCAACATAGGGAATAACCATTGGTACTTCCTATGGCTATGTTTTCTAGCTGTTGATTTTTCTTATTGTGTCTTAAAATTGTGGTGGACGGTAGGAAAATCGCTAAGCATAAAGGGAAGTGATCACTATGGGACTCATCGGAAACATAAAAAGAGTGAAGCCTATGTGCATGACTATTGGTTACTAAAACAAAATCAATAATAGATCGAAGACCCCGGCCGTTAAATGTCCAGGGCATAGGAGCAGGAACAGGGCATACTTCGTTTACATAACCCAGATCGAGGGAAAAAATAATCTCGTTCAGTTGTACTCCCAGGACTGAGGGGCCGATTCCGATTTGGGCCGGAAATCTCTCCGACCGAGCCGGACTCGGAGAGATTTCCGACCGAATCGGACCCAAGCAGCCCGACCGAACGAGTACGATGCGCACGTATGCCATCGGACTCGATTCGAGTCGGACTCCCATTGAAGTCAATGGGAGCCTGTCGTACAAGGCGTACGCGGGCTCCCATTGACTCAATGGGTGCGAGAGCGAACAAGGGCGCCCCCTACAGCGTGTACGCGGCGAGCGACTCACGCCGTACACGCACAGGTAGGGGGACCCATGGGTCCCCCCTGTGTGCGACTCGCGCGGCTACGCGTACAGGGGGTCCGACACGGACCCCCAAAGTACGGCTCCGACTGCTCCTTCCAGCCGGACCGGCGCGAGTCGGTCGGACTGCTCGCGGCGCGCATCGTACTTGCCCGGCCGGGGAACGTCTCCATTGCGCGGTGCGAGGCGTGTCCGAGCGAGTCGGTCGGAGCGGTCGGCTTTCGCGTACGAGTCGGTCGGTGCGGTTGGGTCTCGCGAACGAGTCGGTCGGAGTTTTCGCATCGTACTCGCTCGCCCGGACGCACGTACGAATCGGTCGGGAAACAGGGCTCCGAATCGGATCCGGTAAAGCCGAATCCGATTCGGAGCCCTACCGGCCGAGATCGGAATCGGCCCCATAGTGTTGAAAATGGGACGAGCATGCCCCGTCCTCATTTACGGCTTCACATAATTTGTCCCCGGCGTTCACACATAATGTACAATTAAAGTCTCCAACAAGTATAAGCATGATATCTTCCCCCTTCCTACGGCCAACATTTTTCAACACCTTCAGTAGATTTGAAATCACAACTCTCACTTTATCAGGTGAGATATTATTATAAAAATTGGTAACAACTATAGAATGCATCGAATCAATGTCCATTTTGACAAGCTGGTAGTAATTATCATTAACAAGCATAGATATGTTCTTAAAATTTATTTTAGCTTATATGTATATGCAAAGGCCCCCTTAGCTCTACCACTCAAACTATCAACTGCAGGGGTATGGTATGTCCTATATCCATTCAAATGGACCACCTCCTTAGACCAAGTTTCCTGAAAGCATAGGACCTCAAAGCGACTAATAAATTCTCCCCACAGAAGATTATTTAACTTTGAAGAAATGCCAGCAATGTTCCAGGAGAGAACGTTGCATAAGGCATATTTACCGCTTACGACACTGTTAACTATAGCTGCTTCGTTTGGAACTTCGATTTCATTACAAAAAGGGGAGAGACATGTAAGGTATCCTGAGATTCAGCCAAATTTTTACTTCCATATCTGTCAGACTTTGGCCCTCGATGCTATCATGTCTCCTGATGAGGGTGGGGCGGGATGAACAACACCCGCCACAGGATAACCATAAATTTCCCCAACGGCAGGCACATTCACAGCAGGATTGGGGGCACCAGATTCCCCGTAGGAAGTCAATCAATTTCCTCCAATGAGTTCAGAGCTTCAAAGCGATTATTCACTGGAATCGAGAATAAAGGCCCCCTAATCCCCGGAATTGCCTCCCCAAACTTGTGCCCTCGGGGCTTTGGAAAACTCGATGGTTTGTAAAAACAGCCCAGAGGTAGAATGTGTATATCATTAGGATTGCAAGGCCCATTGTTACCCCTTTCCAAAATTGTATGCACGAGGGAGGGGAACTAAAGGTCAGCACAACACAGTCGCCGCGAAATGACTTGACTGAGGGGCCAACCCACCCAATTCTACTAACCATTTTAAACTTCGAAAAAGAAAATTATGTAAACCAGTCCTTAAGCTCAGGAAATGAAGTGACTTATTCCTTAACGCCGCCCAGTGCTCAAAAACATTATGAGACAAAGGGGGGACATTTGCCAAGACCACTGTGTAAGGTGTAGCTGCTGGGGGCAGGTTCAAGATACACGGAGGATGCTGGGGAGTTTCTGATTGATCATCAGAACTTATACCTTTCACTTTCTCCCTGTTCTGACTTGACGTCCCAACAGTCGATACTCCATGCTCAGTACTAGGGGGGTTGCTAATAGGTGCCACTGGAATACCTTCTTTAGAAAAAGGCAACCTATTGTAAGCTGGTGTTTTTGCTGTACTTAAATCCTTGTAACTAGTGGAACTTCCAGCCTGTATTTGTCCATTAGAGGTACAACTCGATGGAATGCCAGCCCCCGTTCCTGCCTCCCTGGTGTTTATATCGCAGGGACTTGGCTTAGATTAGAGTACATTAGTCAGGTAACCGGACCAGCATCCAGCTTAGTATATTCTGCTCATAGAATGCAGTGCACATTATCACATTCGGTAGACCTGCGGTGATAAAACAGGCACTGAACAAAATGAAATTGTTCCTTGCACACTGCACACTTGGGTGTGACCTGCTTCTTGACCCAACCCTTCTTTATGCAGTTTAAAAAAGTAAGTGAAAGCCCTGTCTGCCTTATTTACTGAGAATACATGACTATACAATCTAGATAGGATGGACTGGACATCCGCCTATTTTTAGTGGCGGCCTCACATCCACCAAACTCTAAACATCTCCATCTGTTCCTTCTGCAATTTAGAAATGTATGTACTTTTTTTTTAGTTTTTTAGTTTTATATAGCGCTAACTGGACCCGAAGGTATCAGAGTGCGTTACAAACAGACACATTCATTTTGTTAGGCACGGGAGGCAGGGGAGATTAAGTGATTTGCCCAGAATCACAGGATGTTGAGCGTACCTGGCAAGTCTCGAACCCGGTTCCCATAAGGAAATCAATCAATCACCTACGGTGTCAGTTACAAGGAGAAAAATACATCTTACTGCACAGAGCCAGGTAGCCATGTGGACAGTCACCACTATTTTGTACTTATACATTTAGATTTACTATTTTCTATAGCGCAATCACTGCACATGGTCATTGCAGTGCTTCACAACTAAAGAGGACACAGAGCAGCAGGGTGTAATACCACGTAAATATCAGAAACAATATCATACACAGTAATATCGAATTCTTATTTATTCATCAAAGATATCTGAATACCGCAAACCTAGCCATATTGGGCAAAAAAAAACTAAAATATAACAGGGAAATATGTATACAAGAATGATGGGAACTGGAAGGGGAGGAACAAGATTAAGAGGAAGGAACAGAATTAAACACTAAGGTAAAGTCTGAATATGTGCATTTTAAAGTTTTCCATAAGGATCTAAGCATCTGGCACAAAGCGGTTCATGTAGGCCCTGCTTTTTCACAATCAAAATTTGCAAAATATACACTGTCTAGAACATTTAAGTCGTCTAGGGCTAATTTATTGAAAGTTCCCAAGTTCAAGAAATCTAGGTCAGGCGGAGGATCATTTTCTATTCCTACTTGCTGTCAGATTTGAATCCCACCACTTGCAGTTTTAGAACTTTTTAAAAACGTACTTATTTGGCAATCAGATTTCCATGTAGGCTGCCCTTGTTCAACAATGCTCTCATTCTGGCTACCAGGAAGATTATTACCACGTTTTTTCAAGCTCTGTTTTCATTCTTTCGTTGTAGTCACCTTTGGTGTTCTGCTGCTTCATCAATCAGCTACAGAAAAGAGGGCTTGGATTTTTTATTTTTTGTTTTCGTTTTCAGCACTGCACTCGGCGGATTAATATGAAAAGATTCAACTGCGGTTTCAGTTTGAGCATTTATATTTCGTTGTATTCACTATATATTGTATTCTTTCACATTACCTGTTTCCTTAAAAAGAGCTTAGACGCCTTGGATTCAAATTTAAAAATTGAGATTTAGACGTTACTTGGGCTGTTTTATATTCCTATTTTCCAAATGTATGTGAATCGGGTGATATCTGTTTCTCGTTGTGTGTTTATCAAGGCCTTATATAGTCCAATATTCGTGTCACTGAATTTCAAAAAAAAAATGTCTAACCGTAGCCGTAGGAAGAAGCACCAGATATTATAGAGAAGACACCTCTTTTCCACAGCTGTACATTTTTCCTAAGTGAAAGGGTCTGACAAGTATGTAATGCACACATGATCTCCTCTATGTTTAGTTTAATAAATGTTGACATATTGGGTGAGTTATCAAAATTATCTTTTGTTGCTCACTGACGTTAAATCGCTGTGCGAGAACAATACGTGTTTGAAGGGATCCTCTGGGTGTGTCTATCCACTGGGATTAACACACATCATATTGATTCATTTTGTAAAATTTTGGTGCTACATTGATTTTATTGCCTTTTTGTACACGATCAGTACTGATGGGAGTTTCTGCAGGATGATGTGATGTGCCTCTTAGAGCAGTTTAAGGCATGGGCAAGCGGGGCTGTTGCCTAGGGCCCCCACTTTCCTAAGGGCCCCCTGGAAATGTGGTCTTTCTCTCTTTCTATCTCATCTCTGTCTGTTTCTCTATCTCGGCCTCTCTCCCCTCTCTGCCTACCTATACCTCTCACGTTCTCCCTCTACCCAGTGTCACCCTAAGGAATTTTGGGGCCCTGGGCAAAGCATATTTCAGATGTTTTATGCAATACCATTTTGGAAAGTTTAAGTATAATTCAATATTGTTTCACATCCTGCGGGTTTGAATTAGTAGAAAAAGTATAATAGAATTCAAAGTTGTTCCAAGCAGGGGGCCCCAAAATATGTCTTGGTTGTAGCCCCAAATTTTTAGGTCGAGCATTCAAGACCTCTTGTATATACTTTAGTATATACTTATATGTGTATGCACTTTGTGGGCTCTGGAGATCAGCCCTAGGACTTGTCTGCTTCCGCTTAGGGACTTTTTTTCTGTTCAACTGCCTCTATTTAACTGTCTTGATAGAAAACGACCAGTAGAGGTCAGTAAAATACCAGAATTGCTTTCTGCTGAGGGACTTTCTTTTTAAAATTTTTCTGGCAACTGCCTCTATTTAACTTTCTTGATAGAAAACGACCAGCAGAGGTCAGTAAAATACCAGAATCACTTTAGCATTCTCTAGATCCCAGTCCATAGAAATTGTCTTCCATGAGCACCAGTAGACAATAATATTTTTTTCAAATCTTGTATTTTCAGTGATATGACCACCGAAGGCCCTGATTTTATATTAAAAACAGAGCTTTGGACTATACCATTTCCTGCTGAAAGGCAATATTTCTCTCCATGTGTTCCCATTCCTGGCGTACAAAGCGATACCAAAGGGGATGATGGACGGAGCGTTAGAGCAAATCAAACACTCACCCCCAGTCAACTGATCTGGGTTTAATCCATCATCATTCTTTAGCTCACTCCACCACCCCAGTTCAGACATGGCCATATGCAAATCAGTCTGACCCTGTGCCTCATGGGAACAGTCCAGCCCGAACTGCCAAGCCATGTCTTCCCTGGACCGGAAACAAGCATCCTGGGACCGGTGTGTCACGCCGTTTGGGGCTTACTTTCCCTCCATGTTAAAGAACAGTAGATGTTTCAGCACCCAGGCTAATGTGCTGCATAGCTAAATACATATAAGGTCCCAAAGGCGAGACCGATTGCATTACAAATGCTTGTTTTAAGATGACACTGGGCTTGCCGCTTGAAACGAGAAAATACATTTGAGCTGGAAAGCGGGAAGGGCGGAGAGAGGGATGGGGAGGGAGTTACGGTGAAGATGAACTAGGGCTACAAAAAAAAGAGAAATGAAACAATACACTTTGCTGGCAAAATATTATCTAGCACAGTATCAGGTGCATGTATTCTCATCCATAAATTGTAAACAATGAAGGGCATGGATTCTTTGGCTCAAAATGTCCATTTGGTGTCTATTATAAAATCATGGCCATTTACTATGTGACAATAATCTATTCATACTCTGTGGCAACATGATGACCGTTTGTTGTCTAAGAAAAAAATGGGATACATTCTTTGATAAAGTGATGGGCATAGTCTCCAGCAAAATGCAGGACACAATTCTTTTGCCATGAGATGATCAGAGGATGTTATCAGCATTTACCATAAGGATCGCATAGCTGAGGGAGTTATTGCATGGTCAGAGTCTTGAATAAGAATGTGGCGTATAGTATAAGAGTTGGATGGCACAATGGGCTGTGGTACCTGTATATCATTGTCAATGATTGTCTCCAAAAATGTCAGCTAATTTGGAATTAACCTTAGAAAATACAGGGGAGTGTTGCTTTACCACTCAAGATGGAGGATGCAACTCTTTGAGCTCCTGAGCTAAACACCCCATTTATCTGTCAAAATCCATCTAATCCTCTTAAGACTGAGAAGCAGCAGTGCAAAATCAGTGACCCTGCTTATCCAGAAGCCCAGCGCTGGCCTGAATTTCTGATTTGAAGCTGAAGTCCCCTGCACATCAGAAGGCAGAAGCTTGGGTCGCCGCATGGGAGACTAGTGAGTGGGAGGACTCAGCGGTGTAGGACGTGATCACTGAGGCTTCAGGGCAGCTGAAAGGGAGCCATCCACCGGCCTCGCCCACATCGGTGTGGAAGTTCTGGCTATCCAGGGCTCCTATAGTCTGTGACCCCTCCTACCTGCGGGGTGAAGTGGATTGAACAGGGGCAGACTGATGTTCATCTTCACCCAGTTCCAGAGGCAATGAATGAATTGGGGCTTGGGCAAACAGAAGAACCCACCAGTGTGTGTCACATTCTCAATGAGGGGGCACAACTAAACCTGGGAGGTATTTTCCACAAGGTTACATTCTAGACCCGGGCACTAAAGATGTGATGGGTGAAGAAGTACAAGAGGCTTACCAGGTCTAGTCGAGATGAGCTAGCAGAGAAGAATGCTTTCGGGGCTTGTGGTAGACTAGCTGGCATAGGCTTTCCAAATCAAGTCCACATTAACCTTCTATATGCGGTGCACACCTCACGACCGCCTGTGCTTCGCATACTGGCAGGGCAAAATGAGGGATCTTGACCTCCAGAGGAGGAATGGATCCAGAAGGGTCTCGGTCAACAAGTAGGCTGCCCCCCTTGACCAGAGGTGAGAGGAAACGTATTACATTTTACAACCAATACCACAAATCACCACAAAGTAGCCAAGCAAAACTACCGACTCCAATACAGGCAGTGGGTGCCTGAACATGGTAAAGGATAAAAGCACAGCAGCTCCAAGGCAGGTTAACCTCGATAAATTCACCAAAATATTATCTGTGCACTCAAACCTATGATGCCTCTCAGCAGCAGAAGCAGCTGATTTAATTAAACTCTCTGAGGACCATAAAGAAGCAATGTACATCATACTTCAGGCCACTGAAGCCTCTATACAAGCCCTGTAGGTCCACATTTGGGCAGTAGAACATTCTTTTAACTTCCTATGTCAGGACTTGAGAAATGTGGTGGACTGAGTCACCGAAATGGAGGGGTGAATATCAGAACTGGAAGACGCAGGAAGAGGCCTTTGCTCCACAGCTCAAAATGTAAAGGCCACCAACCATGAACTGTGCTGCTGCACTGAAAATGCTAAAGCAATGTCATAGCACTGCATTTTGAGACTGGTGGGCTTCCCAGAGGGGGCGGAGGGGAAAAACCCCACCAAGGTTGGAGAGGATTGACTGAAAACTAGAATACCAGGAAATCAGCTGTCTCCCTGTTTCCTGATCAAAAGAGCCCATTGTGCACCCAGCCCGAGGCCTCCCATAGGGAGCGACTTCGCACACTATTTGCTAGATTCCTAAATTATAGAGAGTGCGAATAAATCCTAAAAACGACCAGAATGAACAGGGAGATTCTGCACGAGTCAGGAAAAAACTCTTATTCCCAGACTATACCAAACTAGTTCAGCAGCAAAAGGAGGACCTTTAGTCAAATGAAACAGAAAATGAGGCAATTAGCATCTGCTACATGTTGATGCTCCCAACTAAACTGAAGGTTCTATTGAACAATAAGGCCCTCTTCTTTGAGACTACACGACAAGCATGGCCCTGGGTGGAAGAGCAGAATATATCGTCCGAGTCACCTGCAAGGGAGCAAAGAAACCACCACAGACATAGAACCTGCCCAAGGAGAGAGGCAAAAGAAGAGACTCAAGCAGAGAGTGATGACTTAGTGGCCTCCAGCAAAGACACCTCAGACGCCGAGAAGGAAATGGAGCAAGAGACAGGTCAGTCACCCGTAACAAACAGAACCGAAGAGGCATAAGAATGATACCCAGCATCTGTTTGACAAAGTTAATAAGTGGTCTTTCCTCTCCGCTCCTTTTTCTTGTCTTCCTGTACCTCTTCTTCCTTTTTTATTTGCCCTTTTTCTTTTGAAAAATGATTATACCGGTTCAGGCAGACGGATGCTTCTGGGTTGGAAGTGTAGGAATGGAAGAAGGTTCAGTTGTTGTTTACAATGTTCACTCTTTGGTTGCAGGCAACAGCACCACCAACAAAACCACACCTACATTATTGTTAATAACTATCACAGCACAAGGTAACAAGCAAGGGCAGTATCAAGTGATATCGTGTAATCTCAATGGGGTTAATAAGAAAATAAAAAGAGGAGCGGTTGTGCTGTATGTTCATTGGCAGGCCTCTGCCTTGTTACTACTACAAGAGACACATCTGCTGCATACAAAATACACATTCCTTGGCAGGCATGGTTACAATAGGGTATAGCACTGTGGCTTTATCCAAGGATCTGAGGGTTGTAAACCTTCTCAGGAAATCCTTTCCACTGGTAAAGAAAGCAGTACACATAGATGACCTAGATGTCATGGCAATGGGGCTGCTAGAGGAACAACCATTGACACTTATTGGCGCACATGTCCCTCCTATTCTAACGGAAACCACATTACAATCACTCACACAACTAATAGCAGACTCTGCAATAGGGAAGGCACTCATCGAGGTGGACTTCAACACATTGACAGACACGAGATATGACACATGCCATGCTTAGCCTCCCCAAGTTCAACACAAATCCCTAAATGGGCTAAAACTCTGGATCTCATTGACAACTGGCACAGACAGCATGCAACAGATATGCAATTAACTTACTAATTGTGTCTCCATGGTTCCCATTCATGCATGGACTATTTATTCGTCCTGACCGTGGAGGTGAACTAGGTTAAATGCACCCTCATTCTATCAAGAGGATTGTCTGACCACTCACCCATAGAATTGACAATACATCTTCGAGATGGAGGTGTGAAAGGTTGTGACAACTAAACATTTTATAGCCAACGGATGATGCCTTTACTGATTAACTCAGGGAAAGAACTACAGAAAACTTTGACCTAACCTGTTCTCTCCCCGACTACCACTGAACACATATATAATCCCCTCAAGAATAGAAAGTGAGAACCAATTCTAAATGATCTCACTGTTCACACTCTACAACAGGCTGACCAGAGAGAGTTGAATCTTCCAATTACAAAAGGGGAAATCCAGCAAGTTATTATAGTAATGCCCTTTAGGAAGACCCCGGGGTCCCAATGGTTTCCCTTTTGCATTTCTTAAGCAATATTCCTCTTTACTTATCACGCATTTGAGGGTAATGCTTGATGCGCTCCCTGCCGTATGACCTATGAGGAGAAATAATTTTGGTCATCCTGAAACAAACAAGCCATCTAATGAATGTGTGTCATACTGCCTAATATCCTTAATTACCATTGAATCAAAAATACTGGCCAGATTAACCAAAGTAGTACGCTTCATAGTGCACGAAGATCAAAATGGTTTTATGTTATACAGGAGCACCCCACATTGTTTAAGGTATCTCCGTGTCATACTGGCACACATAAATGAACTAAATGAGAATTGTGCCCTGTTATTAGTAGATATTGAGAAGGCCTTAGACACGGTGCACTGGCCTTTTATGCTCCAGAGCAGGCTTCAAAAGTAGTTTGTGAGCTACTGGTAGCTTACTAGCTACCTGTAAGCAGCTCTCCTGTGTGCAGCCCAACCTACTAAATAGTAACCTTTGTTATTTGAATTAATATATGTATACTGTTAGAAATTGGGCTTCTGGTTGGCAGAGGTATGCACCCTGTCCAAGCAGAACCACAATCCTAGTCAGGGTAAGTCACAACACACCATAAATTATCCTCTGCTCACCCTCTGGTAAATTCGTACAGAGCAGTCAGGCTTAACTTAAGAGGCAATATGTAAAGTATTTTGAGCAACAGTTCAAAAGTAACACAGTGAAAATACCACAAAAAAGACTCCACATCAGGTTAGACAAATAGAGAATAATTTTATAAATAAAACAAGACCAAAATTAAAAAACTCCAACAAATAGAAGTCGAGATATGAATTTTCAAATAATAAATGTAAAATAGCTCTTAAAAACAATATAGCTGGTTGCGCTAGACCAGGCCAAGTCAAAAGTTCAGGCCAACCACGATGGATCGCAGACTGGATAGAGGGACCCACTTGAGCCCGTTGAACCAAAGTACCCTGTAATGCAGCCTGCATGGAGAAGGGGAAAGTGCGCATGACTGGTTTGGGTGGCCCGAGAGGGCCGACCAAACAATCACTGTGCACTTAGGAGTGGGCAAACCACTCCTCCCCTGCTCTGCTCTGTTAGCAGAGCAGCCCTGCCCGCCCGCCCGCCGCAAAGGAAACATAAAATGGTAATAACTAAAAGTTATTACCATTCTATGTTTTTGCTTCTCGCACTGCAAGAAAGCAGTGGGGCTACGCTCCTCCTCCATAGCAGAAGAGCTGCCACTGCCTCCTTCCCATCTCCTAGGAAGGCACATCAAGACACACTAAAGCTCCCTTTGTGTGTGGCTATCTAGAGGGAATACACAAAGCCCAGCTGCCACCCAACCCAGACTGAACAGACACAGGCAGCAGGCACCAAATGGCTAAAGTAAATTAATGCCAACTTTCTAGTATTCACGAAAGGGAATATCACTAAACAACAACTTGAAGCCATTAGGGACCTCCAAAATGATGACTCTGTAATCATAAAGCCCGCCGACAAGGGCGGAGCCCTAGTTTTATGGTCTAAGGAAATGTACATAAAAGAGGCAGAAAGCCAAATACTGAACACAGAATGGTATCGACAATTGAAAGAAGATCCCACAAGACAGATTGAGGGAGAGATCAACACCAAACTCAAATGGGGATTGGAACAAGGAATTTTAGGTCCAAAAGAATTTGAGTACCTAAATATATCATATCCCAGGATTTCAGTAATTTATTTCCTCCCCAAAATTCATAAAAATTTGAGCCAGCCTCCCGGAAGACCGATCGTATCAGGCTGTGAGTCAGTGCTAGAGCCCATTGCAAAGTATGTGGACGTGTTCTTAAAACCATTTATAGAGCACGTGCCTTCCTTCATAAGAGACACCACCGATTTTATCAACAAGATTGAAGGACAACCATTTGACGCTTGTAACCAATGGTTAGTCTCTTTTGATGTAACATCGTTATACACCCAGATCCCCCAGGAGGAAGCACTTGAAACTATGGAATACTTTTTGGATACACCTGTAAAGCCTCCACAGAGTCCCTACGGAGTTCATATTAGATCTAGCCAGAATAGCGCTCAAGAAGAACTACTTCAAGTTCAAGGATTCCTTCTATATGCAATGCAAGGGCACCGCAATGGGATGTCCTTTTGCCCCGGAAATGGCCGTATTGTTCATGGTGTTCAAGACATCAAGTTCACCATTACAAAAAGTAGGTCCTCGTTAACATTTCTAGATGTGGAAGTCATTGTGCATGATCAGCAACTAATAACAACACTACATCGAAAAATTACAGACAGAAACACCATACTCCACTACAAAAGCTTCCACCCAAGGAGCCTAAAAGATAATTTGCCATACGGGCAACTCTTAAGAATTCACAGGAATTGTGCGCGGAAAGAGGACTTCATGATCAATGCAGAAGTGTTTTGCAATCAACTCAATGACAGGGGGTACCCCAGAAAGATGCTGAAGCATGCAATCAAGAGGGCATGGTATACCCCGCGAGAGATCCTACTCTCTAAAACAGAGAAAAGACCTGTAGAAAAACTTGCATCAACCTTTGGCCCACATACAAACAAATTTCGCCAGATGATCTTAAAAAATTGGCATTTATTGAATCAGCTGTATTTTCCCATGGAAAGACCGCTATTCGCGATGAAAAAAAACAAGAGTATCGGTCAAAGAATCATTAGAGCAGATCTACCCCAGACCGTCAAAAAAACGGATGTGAGAGCCCTATGGAACATGCAACCCATTGAGGGGCACCATAAATGTGGCAACTGTTCAGCATGTGATTCCACCATCGAAGGACAGGAGTTCATTTATGATTCCATTAAATGGACACATAAGGAGTTCACGAACTGCAGAACAAAAAATATAGTTTATGCCATCCAGTGCCCTTGTCCAAGATTATACATCGGGAAAACAAACCAACAGATTAATCAAAGAATAGTGCAACATCGGTCTCGAATTAAAAAGCAAATTCTGACAGCGCCTATGGTGTCACACTTTGTGGAATACAATCACTCTGAGAAAGACTTCACATGGACTGTGCTGTCCGGAATAAAGCAACCACCAAGAGGAGGAAATGTAGAAAACCTACTGCTGAAAAGGGAAGCATATCTAATCCTGAAATTTAACTGTATTCAACACGGTCTCAACGAGATGTCTGAATTAAATCAAGCGATAAATTAAGATTTACTCTTGACTAAGAGCTATAATGTACACAGATCGGCTGGGTCGCACATTGGCGTTTGCACATGACGTGTGAAAAAAACGGAAGACTTCAACTCCCACAAATCCCTGAAGAGACTACAGAGTGACGTTCTGCCGTTTCAAATATCACGAAGAGGCAGAGTCAGCACAAGCATAACCGACGAGAGGACCCCCCGTGTATGCCAGTTACAGAGTGAAAGAAAACGTGAGTTTGTACACTGAAGGCTTAAGCTAATAACAGTCCGGTTGTTTAAATAACCCAAAAGCCTGTTTTACGTTTGTTACAGTGCACTGAACGAAACGGATCCAACAAAAGTTCCCATTTGAGGCAAAAACCATTATCTCAAAGTAAGTTAATATCACGCTAAGGAAAAATATGTGAAATGCGTGTTTTCTTCGCCTCGACTTTCACGGTGACACAATGTTTCCGATTTCAGAAATGCGCTAAGAACTCTCCAAATCTAACGCGGGAGGCTCCGGCAGATGAAAGCCAGGCTGTTGCCGTACAAAAAGTAAGCTCAGGCTGCAACTCTAACCGGTATTTTGACTGTTTATAGAAACAAGACAACATCTAAAAATGCACGCAAGTTTTCTTTCAGAGCGTTCAGCGGCCCACACCTTTAGAGAACAACAATCTGAACTCAAGCATACCCGAGCCTGGTATTCAAAATAGAAATTGGGACACTCTTTAAGACACAAGTAAGACATAGCTATGAATGGGGCATCTAACATTTGAAAGTAGGTTATACCGCAGTCATTTATTGATTGAATTTACTGCTTAGGTTGCAACGCCAGAAACACGCAGTCCACGTCGAGCAGCCCATAGATTCCATCTACACTGAAACACAGGTACATTATAAATATATTATGAGGATACATATTTAGAGAGAGAGGGACAATTTTTATAAAAAACACTTTTTTCTTTTCTAATTTTTACAGATTACACCGTGGTTTAAGCCCTGATGAAAATCCCCAGAGCAAACAGGGGATTGGAAACGCGTCGGCCCTTCCTTTTATCGCCCATGAGGGAACCTAATTTTGTTTGGACTCTGTAGAGGATGGTGTACATACAGATATATCCTCACAGAGACGCATATGATTCATTTTTCCCCATGGGTAGCTTGTCTTTAAGAAGCCAAATATAGGGCATTGAGAGACAGCTTGAGAAAAATAATACATACTGGTGTAATTGTTCTCAATGATTATTAATGATGTTTTACGTTTTTTTCTTGTTTTTTCCTTGTCATTGACTCCAATGATCACGATTTTGGTTTTGTGAAATTGCACTGTTTTATGAGATTGTGTACCTTTTGTATGGCATATCTAAAAAGTGTGAAAAGAATTATAAAAATGTCTTTAAATAAGGCTAACTTGTCTAGCAGGGGACAGTGACGAATTGCACTGTTCGCTAAATAAATAGCAGCCTTAGAAATCGACGGCCTGGTCATCTTCTCTTTTTTGTAACTTTATCACGTCCTACCAGGCCGTGTAGATGGACGTAACCCCCCCTTTTTGACAACTTTCTAATAGTGGCATTTGCTAAACTGTAATTTAAAATCCAACTTAACCATAAGTTGTGATTTTAAATTGTGAGTCTAGTGACACCAAACTTGAAAAGTCTATCACTTCACAATTGGAAATTACACTTAAAAGATGCAATAATGTGGCCATGTCCAAGATGGCGACCGACTAAGTCACACACCTCGGAGCTCCACCGGACTTCTAGGCCTAGCGGAGCAGGTTCTGCGGAGGGAAACACCGATGGCCGCCCCGGACTGGGTACAGCCGTGAGATGCCTGCGCTGGTTGTGCCGGAGAGGGGAATTACAGTTGATGTAAACATACCCCTAGACGCGGTGGGGAGCTGGTACGAGTGACTTTGGCTACCACCTGTTATCTTTCATGTAAAGGTTGGAGTCCAGGGAGGTGTCTGTCGACCTCGAGCCCTGATGAAATTGCCGCAACAAAGTACAGGCAATGAAACATGTTGGCATCTACATAAAAGGGTCTGCAACATGCAGTGTTTTTAAATTTTGAGTAAGCTCACAAATTTGAATAAAATTGAGACTGGGTGTATGTGAGTCTTAACTCAATTTTAATTGGTGGAATACTTTAGCCTTGCATTTCACGAGGTCTTTTCTTTGATATACACAATATCACTATCTACACCTCTTTCTTCTTTTTACTGGACACTTTTTCTTCCTTCGGTGAGAAAGTCGCTGATGATGAGAAAACGTGGGCACACTGGTGAGATCCTACCAGAAGCCCCAATGGGGAAGCGCACGTGAGGTACTTTCTCACCTTCACTCACATTTTTCTGCAGATATCTCTTGCTTGTTTTTATACACCTTCTCAATAGGGGGTATGTCTATATGGAGATGACTGATAAACATTGTGTTTTAAAAGAAATATTTGGGCATTGAGGACTAGATAAGACTGGTAAAGGTTTAAAACTAGCAGTTGGGTTGAGGTAGTAGCCCCCGGCACTGGCCCTACAAAGAAAATTAGTGTTTGCCCTTTTCAATCAGGTCTTTGTTGTTTATTGTTGTAATTGAGTGGAGGGCGACCTGATTGATATTTTTCCCTCTTGAGCCCCATGTTGTGATTAAACTACGTAATCAGAACCTGGATCTCCGTTATCGCCTTGAAGACCTTGAGACCCGGTCCCGCCGCTCCAACATACGAATTACGGGCGTCCCATCATAGGTGATTCTGGGTGGCCTTGAGGACTTTGTTATCTGCCTCTTCAAACACATCGCTCCCTCCTTGCAGGAACAGGAGATCATTTTAGACCGCACACACCGTGCTGGATGACCGGCTGCCACACCGGCCCAACCACAGGACATACTTACCTGTCTTCATTCATACCGACAGAAGGAAGTTATCATGTCAGCTGCCCGGGAGCTATCCACTATCCACTTTGAGGGCCACCGGCTGTGGCTCTACCAGGATCTTTCTCTGATGATGCTACAGCACCGGAGAGCCCGTAAACCTCTCACAGACCTACTACGAGATCGGAATATCAAATAGAAATGGGGCCACCCCTTTCATCTCCAATTTGTGTGGCAGGAGGAGGTTTGGGTGATACGCTCACTGGAGGACGCTCGAGCACTTCCTGGCATGCCAAACCTGCACCACGCCTCACAGGCGGCATCCCCATTGCGTGACCCTACATCTAGAACTACCTCGTGATGTTCCAAGCAACGGAAGATGAAGGTCTTGAGCAAACCTTCTGAGACCTACAGCCGGGAGGCCCGCAACAAGTTGTTCCAACAGCTCCACTGGGAGGGCGACCACGATCATGCAGCCGGTGATCACTGAACGACCTTAGGTGCCTCGAACCATTAATGATACCCTTTGACTCCTACCCGGCTCAGCGGACAGTGACGGCCACAGTTCCTTATCCTGTGCAATGCTCCCACAGCAGACTTATGGGGATACCGGCGGAGCTCCTTTCTACTGACTGCTCTGTTGTTGAACTTGCTGGCGACATGGACCCCAGCAAATACTTGTTTGACCCCAGGTGGGGCATACGTTTGAGTTCTTGTTTCCTTCTTTTGTTCTTTATTATCCTTCCCCTTTGCACTCTCATCTCCTATCTCTCTCATATGGCCACTTTCCTAAACTCCTTTTTGGGGACCAGGTGCACTTTACTGTGGGTGGTACACTGCTACATCTTTCCTCAGGTACTTGTATGGCACTGACTATCCTTAGTCTCAATGTTTGAAGCCTTAATGCCCCTTCTAAGCTCTTAGCACTCCTCTCAGTTCTCAGAGACACTAAATGCGACATCTGTATGTTACAAGAAACCCATCTACTCCAGGGCGATTCACAGAGGCTGCGCTCCCGATGGTTTGACCGCCAGTATTTTTCCTCTGGGGGGCCAAAAAAGCAGGGGTCGCTGTTCTATTCGCCGACCATTTCCCAGGGTGGGTGGAAATGGTTTTTCTGGAAATACCAGGCAGGTTATTGGCACTGCAAGTCATACTCTATGGTACTAGATATACCTTAGCCATGATCTACACCCCCAATGAACGTCAGGAACATTTTCTCAGGGACTCCTTGAGCCAAATTTTGACCACTTCAGACAGAGACGTACTGGTGGGTGGGGACTTTAATATTGTAATGGATGCTCTTAAAGATTGGACTACACCCATGGTGGGTCAGGTGGGGGGGCTCACTGTGGACACTACCCACTGCCTGGAGGGGACGGGTTAAACTGATGTCTGGCGATGCATGCACCCCACGTCCTCAGAGTACACCTTTTTCTCAGCCGCACACCAAACATATGCCTGAATCGACTATTTTCTTTCATCACCTGGAGTTACTTGTGAAACTATCTCAGTCAATATTGGAGCTGCAGCACTATCTGATCACCCACCTATAACCCTACACCTCGAACTCCGGGGGAAGCCATTAGCCACACCATCCTGGCGCCTCAACACGAAACTCCTCACCTATGACCATGTACAATAGAGACCTTGGCAGCATTAACTGACATTTTGGAAATTAATGATACATCTGCAACTGCCCTGGCCATGCTGTGGGAGGCGCTTAAGGTTGTGGTCAGGGGCCATTTCATTGCAATAGCCACGGTCTATAACAGGGAGCGGTGGACTAAACATCACCAATTAGAAATACAGGTTAAGGATCTTGAGGCTACCCACGTTCGGTCGGGCTCGATGGCAGTCCGCCGCCAGTTGACAGCTGCCCGGAAACAATTGTGGGAGATAGACATGGGTAGAGCAGAATACCCACTGCTTCGCATTCGCCAAAAATACTACGCAGGAGGTAATAAGGCAGGACGTATGCTTGCACACTGCCTCCGAGCGCAGGTTACAGAGCGGAGAATCCCCAAAATACAGGGAGCAGGCTCCCTCGACAGGATGCGGATAGAGCGGACGCCTTTCGAGCGTTGTATGAATCCCTCTACACAGCAGAGCACCTACTGGAGTCTGACACACAGGCTTACCTATACCAGGTGCCCCACCTTGCAGCCGGTGCGACCACATTTCACACTTTAGATGTAGATATCACCACTCAGGAGGTTTTAGTGGCCATTCAGAAGTTACAGCCTAGGAAGGCACCAGGCTCAGATGGTTATAGTACTGAATTTTATAAGCCTTTTGCCCCACAGCTTGCCCCGCTTTTTGCACACTTGTTTAACTCTTTCAATTCAATAAGACGGGCACACTACCTGACTCTATGTGTTTGGCCACAATCACGGTGATCCCCAAAGCTGGCCAGGACCCTAAATGCTGTTCTTCCTATCGCCCGATCTCCCTCTTGGATGTTGATGCTAAACTTTTTACCAGTGTCCACACAGACAGGGCCTGGTAGATCCAGACCAATCTGGTTTTGTGCCGGAGCGGGTGTGCAGTGACAATACAAAGCGGTTGTGTCCTCTGCTGGACAAGGTGCGGCATGCCCAGATACAGGCCTTACTACTCTCATTTGACGCAAAAAGGCCTTTGACCATATGCATTGGCCTTTCTTGCAGTGTGTCCTACTACACACTGTCCTACTGTCCTAGGTTCTGTAGTTGGGTTCGATCGTGTCGTGCTACCACACTCCTTGGGCCAGTGTGCAGGTGAATGGCGTGAAATCCACCCTGTTTCCTATCACGTGCGTAACACGGAAGGGTTACCCCTTGTCTCCCCTGCTTTTTGCGCTCTATAAGGAACCCCTCGCGGAGAGCATATGGAATAATCCCAGCATAACAGGTATACGAATGGCTGGGAGAGAGCATAAGATTATGCTATATGCAGACGATGTCTTTTTGACCTTCACAGATCCCAAACACACTTTAACAGCCAGGGTGACTGAACTGGCTGTGTTCAGTGCCGCTTCCGGTTTAAGATCAACCTACAGAAGTCAGTGGCTCTTGGTGTAACCATCCCGGAGATGGAGACAGCCCGGTTGAGTCAGTTATGCCCTTCCAGTGGGCAGAGAATGGGATCCCATATCTGGGGATCCAAATCCACTCAACACTCATGGCTACAGCGACCCAGAACTATGGGCTCCTCCTGACCAACACGCGATCGATTCTCGATAAATGGAAAACCCACAACATGTCTTGGCTTGGGAGCATAGCAGCCATTAAAATGACATTACTACCTAAACTTCTATATGTCATGCAGACTCTCCCTCTCCAACCCCCTGACGATTTTGGATACATTACAATCTCTCCTCTGGCACTTTATCTGGGCAGGCAAACATGCTAGCATTGCCAGAACTCGTGCCTACCTGCCATTAAAGGCGGGAGGACAGGGGATCACAAATCTTCGCTGCTACTACCAGGCAGCGCAATTGTGCTACATGGTTGAGTGGTCCCGTGACCAAACGGAGAAGCACTGGAGTTTCATAGACCAGGCAACTGCGGGCATGCATATTTGGAACATACTGTGGCTCCCGCAGACCGCCTAGTGTCTATGTCTTGCAGGTGGTCCGAACCACTATTGTGTTTTGGGACAGAGTCCAGTTGCGACATATGGCTCTCCACACCACTATCTCCTCAGACTCCTCTGATAGGCAATCCAGATTTTCCCCCAGCTGCCTCAGGTGTGGCATTTATGGCATAGCAGGAAGCCAACTGCAAATGGGTGGGGGACTTATTTGACACGGAAGGGCTTATGGATTTTCCCACCCTACAGGACTCTTACGGTCTCCCTGAGGCAGCACGCTGGCAGTATTTGTCAGTAGCCCACTGGGTGACACAACCTTGGATCAGACCACACACCAGCAGAGTATTGACGCCCTTTGAAAAATGGCTCCTCGCGAGGTACACCGACAAGAAAATTCTATCCGATCTCTACACTATTCTGAATACATCACAGAACCCCCTAAAATCACCTGCATGTGGACGGGGGAATTGTAGTTCTATTTTACTCCTTGACTCGAGCGAGTCCGCCATTTTTCCTCCTCAGCGCGGTCTAGTCGCCTGAACTGGCGACTATAAAACGCGACGCTGCGCGAGCGCGCAGCGGACGCGCGCAGCGGGCGCTCCGAAGGCGCGCCTAAGGCAAGCCCGTCTGCGCCCGTCAGCGTCCCGGAGGAGTCTGGAGTCGGAAATGCTGACAGGCTTAGGAACTTTCTAGTTTATAGTAGGTCAGAACTCCTTGAGATTGGGTGTCAGTCACCTCTTTGCTGTCATAAAGGTTTGCTGAGCGGAATTGAGACCTCGCTCTCGTGTCACTTGTGTAACTGGGTTGCTGACCCTCCGACCAGTGAAAGGAGAGGGACAAGTGTAATTAAGGATAGCATGTGCCCAATTTTGGATAGCGATTCATGTGATAATAGCCCTCTGAAGCTCCTTCTCCTGAATACCCGCTCCATTAAAAAACATGAAGTCCAACTGTATGACTTATTATCTGAGTCTGATCCTGATGTCATGTTTGTAACTGAAACGTGGTTGAATGATGGTTCGAATCCAACGATAGCGGGGGCTCTTCCGCCTGGCTATCAGATTATAAGGAAGGATCGGCCTGTGGGTAGAGGGGGCGGTATTGGCATAATTTATAAAAAGACACTGATCTGCTCTTTCTTACCCGTGCAAGATATTGAGGGCGCCGAGAGCCTCAGTTTTTTGCTCACTGTTTCCAATCATCAATCCATTGCAGGCATTCTTGTTTATCGACCAGCTGGTCAATGTGGCAAATTTATTGAGTCACTTGCTCAGGCCATTTCTCCTATTTCTATTAAATATAAACACTGCCTCGTATTGGGAGATTTTAGTATCCATATGGATGAGTTATGTGACCCTGAGGCTGTTCGGCTGTTGGAATCTTTAGCGATTTTTGGGCTGTTCCCTCATATTCATCTTTCCACTCATGTTAAGGGACATACGCTAGATCAAGTATTTTCTAACGTTAGTATGACAACGGATGCCCCACAACCTTTAGTTTGGTCGGACCACTATCTCCTGAGTTTTAAACCCCGAGGTCGTTAACTCATGCTCAACATAGGGCTGAGCCTCGTCCATTCACTTTTAGATCCTTTAGTCAGGTCACGGCCGATAGATTGGCAACTGCTTTGAGCAAGTACCCGATTCCCTTTAGTGGAAACCCTGAGACTGATGCCCTCAGCTTGGAAATGTGGCTTGGAGATCGGGTTGCGGAGCTGGCGCCTTCCTCTACCCGGAAAGCCAAAACTGGTCGCACTTCCGCACCATGGTTTACTGAATCACTTAGGGAAAGCAGAAGTGCCTGCAAACGGTTAGAGAGAACGTGGCGGACCAAGTTTGATTCTGAGGATAAAGCCATTCTCAAGCTAGCTTTAAAAGCTTACTACAATGAGGTCCGTACTGCGAAGAAAAATTATTTTTCTTTAAAAATACAAGATGCTGCTAATAAAAGCAAGGACATTTTTTAAATTGTTAAGGATTTTTCATCCCCCAGCGCTATGAGTAAGGCATTTATCCCTACCTCTAGCTGGGCTCATCAGATGGCCGGTTTCTTTTACAACAAAATTTCTCTGATACAACAGTCATTTCCCCCCAGGGACACATCTGAAACTGGTGACATGTGGAATGCCTATGATCTGTCGTCGAGGGCCAGTCATTCCCTTACCCAATTTCCTCCCATTTCTTTGGAAAAGTCTCTTGACATTATGGGAACATTGAAGTCGGGTTCTCCTTCTGATCCCTGTCCAGCTAGGATCCTGAAGAATATCGCGGAACCTATAAATTCTGCGGTTAATTCAGTTCTTAATTCTTCGCTTGGCCAGGGTATGGTACCCAGCTGCTGGAAAAAGGCAAAAATTGTTCCCCTCCTAAAGAAACCCACTGCAGACCCTGAGGTTGCTTCTAACTATAGGCCCATTTCACTGCTGCCTTTTTTCTCCAAGGTCCTTGAGAGGTATGTCAACTCCGTGCTAACAGATTACATTGAAGGAAACCATGTCCTCCATGACAGTCAGTCAGGTTTTAGACCTTCTCTTAGCACTGAGACTGCTCTTCTTGAGGTTTCGGAGACCATCAAATCTCAGGTGGATAAAGGGGGTAGTGCGGTGTTGATACTGCTGGACTTGTCCGCGGCCTTTGACACCGTGCCCCATGACCGGCTTTTGTGCAGGTTAGCCGAGTGCGGCATTGGAGGCGCGGTGTACAATTGGTTTGCCTCTTTTCTGTCTGAGCGGCAGCAGGAAATCTGGTCCCCGCCCTTTACAGCTGCTATTCCCTCAATGCAAGTGGGTGTCCCGCAGGGCGCTATTTTGAGCCCTACGCTTTTTAACATCTATATGGCCCCACTTGCATGTCTGGCCGAGTCACACGGAGCGAAGATTATTTCTTACGCTGATGATACTCAATTACTGTTCACGTGTGACAAAGGGGCGAATTTTCATGGAATGGAGATAAATAGATGCTTAACGGAGGTTTTTTCCTGGTTGCAACTTAATCAACTTAAGTGTAATCCTGAAAAGACAGAAATTATGTTTTTTGGATGTCCCCCATGCGTCGACTGGAGCTCATGGTGGCCGTGCGACATGTCTCCTCCCGCTGCTGCAGTCGACACAGTAAAAAACTTGGGAGTTAAGTTGGACACTAGTCTATCAATGAAGTCCCATATCCAAACTGTTGCTGGTACCTGTATCGGGCTGATTAGAATGGCAAAAAACTTCCTTCCTCTACTCCCGGTCGAATCCCGGAAGATCGTAGTGCAAGCCTTAATTACATCCAGGTTGGATTATGTAAATATCTTGTATCTGGGGCTCCCTGAATATTTGCTCAATCGGCTGCAGGTTGTTCAGAATGCCGCAGCCAGAGCTATTCTTATGGTTAGCCCCAGAACGCGCATGTCGCCTCACCTGAAAGCACTACACTGGCTCCCGGTGAGAAAGAGGATTCAGTTTAAGGCTTTGGTGTTTGCCTATCGTGCTTTCTACGATACGGGTGCGGTCTATCTGAGAAGTAGGATCCAGCACTATCAGCCTCAACGTGTCTTAAGGTCCTCGGGACAATCCCTGATGGTGATTCCCAAATTCACTCGTTCTCGGATTGGAGGTCGTTCCTTCCAGGTTCAAGCGGCCTGCCTATGGAACAACCTGCCCCTTCATCTTAGACTGACTCAGGACTTGCTGTCCTTTAGAAGACTACTTAAAACATGGCTGTTCCAACAATAATACGATGGTAGGTAGGTTGGGGTTCTGTCTGGTGGTTTTTGGAGATTAGCGCCGGGACACTCTTTGTGAGTAGCCGTGCGCTTTATAAATCCCTTATTTCATTTCATTTAATTTCATTTCATTTCATGCACCAGATGGGAAGGGGAATGCGGGAGACCCTTCACCGATAGGGAATGAAATGACATACTGCACCGCGCCCGGGCACCCTCCCATAACACCACCAGTAAAGAAATGCTCCTAAAAATCGCACACTACTGGTACCTCACACCAGGCATAATGGCCACTTGGGCACCGGCAGGGGAGGATTGCTGCTGGCATCGCTGTGTCCAACAGGGCACACTTACCCACCTTTTATGACAATGCCCCAAGTTTCAGTCCTTTTGGGATGGGGTTTTGGACGTGATAAACACTATATATATATGACTGACATTCCTAGGTTTCCAAGCTATGTACTGCTGGGCCTTCCAAATCCTCTTACTTACCCCCTACAGTCCCCCCAGACGTGGAGCTATAACCTTCGCACTAGGAGCAGCCAAACACCTCCTCGTATCCAAATGGGGCTCAGAAGCTACACATACACATTTAGACCGGATACATATGATGGGATATAATGAGGATGGAGAAGCTAACGGCGGTGGCGATGCAGTGCTTTCCCCTCTTTGACAAGATTGGCATCCCTGCCTAACATACCTGTCTGCTGAATTTCGTTAGCTGTCTTGCCCTCGCTACCTACGAGTTTTGCGTTTAACATTAGCAGCTGTGCCTAATGACCAACACACTACCTGAGTATATCACCTAGATTTTATTGTCAACTCGCGATTGCGCCTAACTTCCCCCTTAACTCTCTTCTGTTTTCTCTCGGTCTTTCCTTTTTGTTTACATTTTCTATTTGACTCTCTAATGTTATATATCTACAATGCCCACAATGTTTAAACATTTAAGCCACCTCTGGCCAATGGATGTAGGTGAGCAGTAATGTATCGAGTCCTTTTTGAAATTAATAAAATAGATCTAAATCCTAAAAGATGCAATAAGGTAACCCCAATGTTATCCTAAAGGAGAGATAGGCCTTGCAGTAGTGAAAAACGAAACTGAGAAGTTCTCACTACCATGACATGTAAAACTTAAAAGTGCATGTCCTGCCTTTTAAGAACATTGCACCTGCCCTGTGGGTCATACAGGGCCTAACTTAGGGGTGACGTATATGTATAAAAAGGGAAAGTGTAGGACTGGAAAGAGGTTTATCTTGACAGGTCAAAGTGGCAATGTAAAACTGTATAAAGCAAGAGGCTGTCAAAAAAGCATACCAAAATATGGAGTGAATGGTGGAAGTATTCTCAAATTGTGACATAACACCACCTAGATCATTGCCCATGACTCAATGCAGCTACTGCCCTTCCAAATAACAGCGTTTTGCTTTGTGAGATGAGTGACTGGAATAGAAGTGATAGGATTGCACTGCCTGTATGTGTTTTGTATTTTAAAAAGTAATAAAAGGAATTATAAAAAAAATAGAAAATATACACCCAGTGGGATGACATTTTTGTAAACAATATTTATGACAGAATATTTATGGCAGACGACATTTCTGCACACAATAATCTGACATACAAATACGTTTCTGGTGTTTTTAGCTTTTAATGAATGCAATTGACATGTATGCGCCCATCAGCACTCGGTGCTCGATACCGTCGGATGCCCACACATAATTTTAGTGTGCACTCATCCCATCACCGGGCACTTATAGGGAATATATAGAATTTCTCAATAGGCCAGCAGCAGTAAAAAGCAATTGCCTTGAGGGAAATTATACATGTATGCGAATACTTTACCTTATTGCCTCTGCCTCAGCCCTACCAGACTGCTACAAGCGACCAGTGGTCGAAGTGGACGGGATCTATTGGGAATTATGTTCTTAAGCTTTTTTACATTTTGTGCAAAAACAGAGCAGTTTGGTTAATGGTTACCATCAACCCTGAGTTGCCTGGGGCTGAAAGGGAAGGATGGGGGTCTCCAGTAGAGGGACAGACAGCTAAGGAAACAATTCTTCTCGCCAGGGGGATTGCTTCCTGAAATAAATGTAAATGTGTGCAAGGTTAATCAGCAAACATAAAAGCTGCTTGGGAGCCAGTATATGGCCCTGATAGAAGGAGACATTTGAAGCTTCACATTGACAAAGATGAATTTGAAATATGGTAAGGCAGAGTAAATATTTCTGAGAGGCACTGTACTGGTATGACCGGTTGACTTCAGAAGTGTGCCCTTTTAATGGCAACATAAACAAGCATTTGCAATGCAATCGGTCTCGCCTTTGGGACCTTATATGTATTTAGCTATGCAGCACATTAGCCTGGGTGCTGAAACATCTACTGTTCTTTAACATGGAGGGAAAGTAAGCACCAAACTGTGTGACACGCCAGGTATGGGAACACATGGAGAGAAATATTGCCTTTCAGCGGGAAATGGTATAGTCCAAAGCTCTGTTTTTAATATAAAATCAGGGCCTTTGGTGGTCATATCACTGAAAATACAAGATTTGAAAAAGATATTATTGTCTACGGGTGCTCGTGGAAGACAATTTCTATGGACTGGAATCTAGAGAATGCTAAAGTGATTCTGTTATTTTACTGACCTCTGCTGGTCGTTTTCTATCAAGAAAGTTAAATAGAGGCAGTTGCAAGAAAATTAAAAAAGAAAGTCCCTCAGCAGAAAGCAATTTTAGTATTTTACTGACCTCTTCAGGTCGTTTTCTATCAAGACAGTTAAATAGAGGCAGTTGAACAAGCAGAAAGCAATTCTGGTATTTTACGGACCTCTACTGGTTGTTTTCTATTAGGACAGTTAAATAGAGGCAGTTGAACAGAAAAAAAAGTCCCTAAGCGGAAGCAGACAAGTCCTAGGGCTGATCTCCAGAGCCCACAAAGTACATACACATATAAGTATATACTAAAGTATATACAAGAGGTCTCAAATGCTCGACCTAAAAAGGGTTTCACTGGGTAAATTCTTCTTGTGTATCAATGAAAATATAGAAGTTGAAAGCGCTTGTTTTAACTTAAACTCTGAATCATTTTTGCACATTTTGCATGCAGCTTAGCTGAGGCTGTGTGTATTAAATTTTTTAAATAAAGTCTCACATTTTCACAGTGCTTTCTGCCACAGTCTAAGACCTTGTTGCGCTATGAACCCACAGGGGTTAACATACTGCAGAGATCCCTGTGTAATCTGTCACCGGTTCCTATTCTGGTTCCAAGCAATGCACTAAGATTGTGGAATATACTGTAACCCACAGTTAAAATTGTAAATGTCAATAGTCTGTGGTTAATACCAAATGAAAAATATATATACATCCATCCCATATGTAGTTGGAGTGAATATTTTATATGCAGATACCTATAGAGGAAAGACCAATAAAAACTTTGCAGACACTTTCACACTCACTGACTCTGCCCCCACTGCACGTAGGGCAACAGTTCTCATACCTTTTTTTAATGCACTCCGACCATTGCAAGAAACTATCCGATCTGTGGTTAAGTCTGTGTTAGCCCTACTGGCAGTCCACAGAAAGTAGCGCTGACATGCATCTGACAGTACCCAGTCCAATACCCAGGTTCAGCAGAAGCATCTGTCTCTGATGCTGAATGTCACAAATGTGGACCTCTGGCTTGTGAGTAGATACAAAGATAGCATAAATGACCTCTTGCCTCCAAAAGAACACTGTGATATTTATTGAAATAACAGTCCACACTGCACTGAGCAAGAACAAAGACTGGCAAAGCAAATAGGTCTGGCCTTAGCAAGCCTGCATTTTTTTTCTTTTGCAAACATATGCAATAGACATTCACACTGTAAAAGTAATATAAAAGTAATAACAAGTAAATAAAAAATGGAAATATCTAAATGTGGCATTCATACGTTTTCAAAAATTAAGTCATTAAATACGGACCCATTAGAAAAGTTGTCCATTGCACAAAAATGAAAGCAGAGATTGGCCTACCAGCACTATCACTGTAGTGACCTACTTTCTAGGTGGAGGCACACATGTGGAAGATCAACATGATCTCAATCACAGTGAGGTGACGCAAAGGCTACTGTGGGCTGACTCACTCTCCCAGGTGTAGACTGTGGTGGGAGGAAGCAAAATGTCAATGACACATGAACAGACCAATAGATGAAGAGGTGTGACCGAAAGCCCCTCTATGTTTATATCTGTATGAGTTTTCATTATGACTTATTTGGAAAACATGAGCAAAAGCTGTCTCTTGGCCAGACCCAGAAAACAGCAAACATTTCAAGGCATGTGCACATTTAAATGACTCAGAGGTGAGCAATAGAAACAAAAACATTTTCATGAGTGGTGAGGTTATATTTTTTTAGTTTTTACTATGCGATGCTCATCAAAGAAACACCACTCAAGCATTCCATGCACTAAGTGAAGTGTTTACTGCTCACCAGTTAAAGTCCATCTGAGAGAGGCACAGGATTTAGCTATAAAAAACTGCTAGATCAAAAGTGCCTGTCTCCTGTATAGCCACCTGATGACAGTCATCTGAAAGCTGCGCTTCTCCTACCAGCACCAGTCAGAAGTTACTTGTGTCGCCGAATTGAACCCTCACGATATTCCTAACTAAAGCCAAACAGATTCAGCCCCGCAGTTTCGATACTTGGATCAGTGTAGTCCATGTAGCTCGGACTTTGGTGCTCCCCGATTTGAACTGTTTCTTTAGAATCAAATCGGGCCCACATAACACTTTTGGAACATTCTCATAAGAATGACAGACAAAGGATTTTTTTGAATGCTTTATGTAAGTATTTAAGTCAACATACAAAATCGGCCATCAGTAACAATTGCTCCACAGAGAGGTCCGAGAAGGCGAGATTGAATTCGCCCCGGAACCACCACAATTGAATAACATCGGGTTCAACCATTATCCCTTGATATACTATTATCCGTGGTTGGAATAAATCAAACAATTCTACTATTCTGTTGTTCCCGGCTCTGTTTTATCCTTCACCTGGCTATCTTCTATACGTCAAGGACGCTCCATGAACTAATTATACCTGGTGCAGCACTGTCCCCAGAAACGCTGTCCTGAAGAGACCCCGTATCGAGAGTGGGTCGAAACGTCGTCGACATTAACAAAAGAGAGAGCCTGAATGTTTCATTTTTCCATTGTGTATATGCTCTTCCTTTTTGATATTACCAATAACCTGTGTCCCTGCTTTTTTACATATTTTGACTTAGTACTCACTTAGATAGGTTATGGTCACTTCACTGGGGTTCACTAATCACCTTTTGATGTGCAGCTAATGCAAATTGTCTATTTCTTTTCTGTATAAGGAAATATATCTGTGGTTAAAATTGTGACTGCAGAATAAATTCTACTTACTTCGGCTGAAGTAAGCACTAATTGACTATAAGTTGTGTTGGGCTTTTTAAGAATATTTAACTAGTATGTTGAAATATACTAAGGTATCATATTGTGACCTAAAATAGAAAGGTCGTAAATTGCATTTTTTTAATTGGATTAAATCTGAGCAAGTTAGTTCCAGCTTGCATATATTGTATTGCCTTTATAAATGAGTTCCTTGTGAACATTGTTTTTTGCTTAATTGCTAACCCAGCTCACAAGGACGTATGGGTCGCTCTTGTTCTCTAAAATATCAGTAAATTAGAAGCATAGCTTATAAAACATAAATAAAAGAACACAGTACAGTTCAGTCTGAAATCCATCATAGATTCGCCTTCTAAGAAAGAGTAGGGGTCTCTCTTGTGAGAGAAAAGCACACCCTTATATAGGGCTTTAGACAATGCGGTTCATACATCCAGTGGGGGCACATGATTCATTAAGTTTAAACAAATAGGAAACAGTCTAAAGGAAACATTTCTACATAGAATACATTCTGTGATTTTCCCACCTTTAATACATTATGGTTCAATCATTCTCACAGTCTCGGTTATAAAGTTTATTAGATTCAATATAAACAGAACTAGGATAAGCACGATTTGTCCTTGGCCTTGTACATTCAGGAAGCGTTCTCTGAGAACTTATTCTGCTGACTTGTGTGAAACTATTAAAGTATATTTCAGTAACGTATTCAATAATAATATCATGTGACACACAGTGGCGGCCTGTGCAGGTAAGCGGGGTGAAGAGGTGGGGAGGGGCGGGTGCGGGGCGGGAGTGGGGGGTAGAAGTGACCAACGGCAGAATAGGGAAAATGAAATAAATAAATAAATAATACCACTTACCTTGTACTTGCCACATCACCAACTCGGCGATACGGGGAGCGCAAGGTAAGTGGTTTTATTTATTTTATTTTTCCTATTCTGTCATTTGTCACTTTCACCCCCCACCCCACCACACTTAACTGCACGGGCCGCGACTGGTGACACAAGATGACATCTAAACAAAATGGAAGACAAGTTTCAGTATAGCTCAAATAGTGCGTTATTTTTATTAACAGAAAATTAGCACTCACACTTGCATCAGGCACAGTAGGTTTGGGCGGCATGATGCAACCACGGCATCACTTAGCAATGCTACATCTGTAAGCACAGGAGTGCTGCTGATTCTTATCAACATTGGGAGTCCTCAGGTCACTGAGGACAGAGTGGTGTGCCGCCCAGGTATCAAAGTACTCTCTGCTTTCTATTCTGCTTGCCATGGTCTCAGTGTGGTGCAACCAGGGCATGGGTTTCTGTCACTCAAAATCAGTCGCGGCTGGTGACATTTGAAAGTGGTGTGGCGTAAAATTATTGTCATACTGCACCGCAGCGAGCTGTACTCTTACTATTGTGGTAATTTATTTGGGAAATTAATTATTGCGAAAAATCCGTGTGAGGCTCTATCAACGGGTAATCGCTGCTCTAACGTAAATCAACGAGAGATCATAGGACATGGAGTGGAACTTCGCTTCTGCACCAGCTGCTTGCTCTCCTTTACCAAAAACCCATGCAGCATAAAGAAATATGAGCTTTCTGTCTTATGGCCCCTTCAGTTATTCACCAATCAAATTACAGTGTAACAGTCTAGAGCTCCAGAAAGTGCTGAATATAATCTGATTGGCAGCAGATATTAGAGGGCACCAAGCCATTTCACACCGCAAGTTAACCCAGTTTTATAAGCTGTCCTGAGAAGTCATTTGTTCTGGCTGTCATTGTCCAGTTCCAGGCAGAAAGCGATCAAATCTCTCTGAAGAGCTCATCATATTCTTTTATTTTTAAATTCTGCCTAAGCCTATACAATACACTCCTTCCAGCGTAAAATATATAACGTTATTAATGAACTGAAGGATTTGCATGTGCATTGCATAATGTCAGTAAATGTAAACATTAGATATTTCATTTGATTTCTTATGTTTTGTGTGACATACAGATAGAGTGAACCGTATATTTCCTAAATACCTGATGGGTCTGCGCTTATAAAATAGAGAGAAGCCCAACAGTAATCCCCCTGCACCTCTGAAAATCATACCATTATGGTGTCCTCATGGCTTCTTCTACAATATTATTCGGCCAGTGTACATGATTAGAGTCGGCAAGGGGCCAAACATCCGCAGCCGGCATGCTCGCGGGAGGGAGGGGGTAAGGGGGGCGTGGGTGGGAAATTCAAAAATAAAAATACCACGTACCTTACTGCCGATTACCGAGCAGATAGAGTGAACGTATATTTCCTAAATACTTGATGGGTCTGCGCTTATACAATAGAGAGAAGCCCAACAGTAATCCCCCTGCACCTCTGCAAATCATACCATTATGGTGTCCTCGTGGCTTCTTCTACAATATTATTCGGCCAGTGTACATGATTAGAGTCGGCAAGGGGCCAAGCATCCGCGGCCGGCATGCTCGCGGGAAGGAGGCGTGGGTGGCAAATTAAAAAATAAAAACGTACCTTACTGCCGATTACCGAGCAGCCTCCGCTCCTGGCCGGTCATGGTGCAGCCGGTCCCGAATGTATCCCGGCTGCAGGAACAGGAAAAAGGAAGCAGCCAGCAGGAATTCTCCCTCCCCTACCCAAGCCAATCACAACGCTGCAATGGCAGCGTTGTGATTGGTGAGGCGCAGCGGAGAGCGCCCCAGCCAGGCCATTTTCTCTGTGTAGGCTGCATGCAGCAGCCTACACAGAGAAAAAGGGGGAGTGCGCATGACTGCTTTGTTCGGCCCTGGGGCCGACCAAACAGTCAGTACCCACACAGTGGGCAAAGCCACTCCCCCCCTGCCCGTGACCAGGACCGCCCACCCGCCCTCCCACAACCAGGCACTCCAGGCATTCTGCTTTCTCGTAGTGCGAGAAGCAGAAACATAAAATGGTAGTTTTACCATTTTATGTTTCTGCCTTCTCGCGCTGCGAGAAAGCAGTGGGGCGATGCCCCCACGCCCCTATGGGGGAGCCGCCACTGCTCAAAATACTGATTCAGTGCATATCACCAAAGATTCTGGCATTTCACACATATTTTCCGTGTCTATGCAGCTAAAAGAGAGTGATGGCTTTGCAGCCGGAATGGGTCTCGGCACCTCAGATGCCTCTCGAGGGCAATACCTGCTATATGCACGCTGTACATGCAGCAGTCTTACTGTTTTTTCCAGTACTCCATCACGCTGCATATAGCAGCTCCTATGTGAGCTGGTGTGCGTGATGTGGTGATGGCGGGATATGGAATGGGTTAATGCGGAGGCATCAGTAAGCAGGCAAAATGTTGTCTCTCACAGTGTCTGAAACCCCAAACAATGAATGCCTATCCAGTGGGCTGATTCAAATGTGCAATACCTCTGGGAAAACAAATAACAGCTGACTTACCAACCCATTGTATATATGCTGTACTGTGGGCTGATCCAAAATGTGATTGACACTCTAGCAAATCACTGCCTGAAAAGGGGTGACCCAAAGTTCCTTCATTTACATGTATTGTATATGTATGATTTTATGAAATAATTTTATTACAAATCGCTGTTAGACAGCTACAGCAGTCACATCAGATCTAATAAAAGAGATTTAATGTAGCTGACATTCAGATTTACAAAATTAAAAAAAGGTTATAAAGTTAGCAATGTAATATGAAGTTAAACCGCTTTTAGCTTTAATTTCAAGTCGGCTAACCAGGAGCCCTGGCAGTGAAAGTGACAAGGTGACAGGGTGAGATGTCCTAAATACGCCTCAAAGGCCCATTGAAAGTAACAGTGTGCTCTTCATTAAGTACAATCTCTCTTCTGCAGGGATGTGGACTGTTTTTTGTGTGATTGAAGGTTGCGCTGCTGCTAGATGTACTGTATATATCTTGGGCACCAGGTCCTATGATTTTCCTGTTCTGTCCTGGCTGTATGATGAAAGCTTCCTCTGCGGAAGTCCTTGCTATGTACCTGCTCTGTGGGTGAGGAAACCTCATGCTGTTGCTGTCTGGTGTGTGTGTGAATGAAACCTGGACCTCTGATATTCGCGTGTGTGTGTGTAAGAGAGAGAGAGAGAGGGAAACGGAAGCTTGCACGGCTGTGCTTGTGCCTAATCGGTATGTGGGAGGGAAGCTTGCACTGCTGCTGCCTGTGCTGTACCTTTTCTGTTGTGTTGATATTTGCTCTTTGCATGAGCAAAGACTGTGCTGACACAACTTGTGTAGGTCTTCGCGCTGTGCCTGTTCTGTGGGAGGAAAGATTGCACTGCTCATGGCCATACTGTACATATGCAGTGGGTGTTAGTGAAGCAAGCTCCCAAAACACTTTCATATATATTTAAAAATCAACGAACTTGGCTTTTCGATGCTTGTTTCCCATCTGCCCGATAAGGATCCCTCCACAGCATCTTCTTTACAGCACATGGTCATTTTATGACCCCTTTCTTCTGCTCTTGTTTCTGTGGCAGTTAGTGCGTGTATTCCTGAACTGCGAGCTCTTTTAGAGTAACAGCTCTGAATTGGACCTGTCTCGATTCGCCTTCTCGCAGCTTCTCTTGAAACTCAACAAAATCTTTTCCGAGCTGGTATGCCAGGATAATCATGGCCTCGAGCAATGACATGTAGTACTTATGGCCGTGATGATTGTGCAGAAGAAGCAGCGCTTTTCCCCCCACGTCAAAGGCGTCGGCGAGGTTCTGCAGATCCCGGTGACACACCAAGATGGCGCAGAGCGTAGGGACGGTCAGATCAGGGCAGTGGGGGCTCAGCTTTTCCTGCAGATTAAGCATGTGCAGAAAAATGTCCAAGGCATCCGTGTACTGGCCCCCTCGCAGACAGCTGTAGGCCTCCTCCAGCTGCGGCTTTGTGAAGAAGTCGATGAAATCCGCCGACCTCCGGATGCACCTCACTGAATACAGCGCCCCCAGATAATCCTGTAAAGCTAATTTTCTTTCGTTTATCATTTCCTCTGTGAAGTTCCCCGTCACCCTCTTCCTGGGAAACAAAATCTCTTCCATTTCTTCCTTGAAGTCCCGCAAAAGAGTTCTGTGCAGCTTCTCAAAGTCCGAGTATCGGCGCTCAATAATAGATTTGCTTTCATCGAAGCTTCCTGTCTTGATTATGATGACCTGATACATCTGAAAGGACAACAATCAAACATTATATTTTTGGTAAAAATGAAAAAGTTATACTATAATACACAGGAATGCAGTCAACAATGCCTCATACTAAGATATTGTGTTCTTGATAATTAGCACCCAATAGCAGTTAGAACTAAGATTGTTCGCCCAGCGTTTCTCTATTATTTATATTACATTATTTTCTTTTTGCATATTAGCCTCTTAACTTCATAGCACTAATATATTTGCCTTAGCATCATAGTATGTTTATAAAACCTTAATTTATTTTTTCTTTCTTTCCTATTTTTCAGTTATGCCATTTGCACACACTCAGTTATCATTTCTAGATTCTGCTCAGTATTCCATCTCTTGAGCACTCAGCCTACTTGATCTCTTTACAGCAGTGGTGCCCAACTGAGGTCCTGGTGAGACAGATCCATGCCAGATTTTCAGGATATCCTATGACTATTTAAATGAATTCCACTGAGTACCACTATATGCAAATCTATCTCATGTGGTCACCCTGAATATCTGGTCCCTTATTACAGATAGCGCACACTTTTTTAGGTCGAGCCTAGAGCAGCGCATGCGCTGCTTGCTCGACTTTTAGTAAGGGGGTTTTCAAAGTGCTACCAGAGGCTTTTGCTGGCGTCAAGCTTGCGTGCATGTGCGCGTGAACGCGCGCAGCCGCCATCTGTGTTTTCTCCGTCACGGGTAATTAAGTGTATCGCGATCGCGATCACTTTAACTTTCGGCGCCCGCACGGCCAATGCTTTTCGCGCACGCTTGTTCACTCTTTAATTTTTGCTTTACTTACATATACTGTGCTCGTTTGCTTTTTCTCTTTTCTCTTTTCCTTTACTGTACATCGCTTCACCTTTGCATCCTCATCTGCTCACCTTGTCCTCTTCCCTTTCCTCATTCTTTACATTCTCATCTCTCGTTTACCTCTTCACTTTCCACACGTCTTTATCTTGTACTCTTTTCCCATGTATTCCATGTATTTCTCTGTTTACTTCTTTTTCGAGTCCCGTCTCTGCATCCTCTTCCATCCCAGCTTCCTTTGACCTTACTGCTCCTCCGATTTTTTGCCTTTTCCAATGTCTTTTTACATCTTAACACGTTCTTCTCTAGTCTCATTCCTCTGCGTGTTTCCATTCAGTGCTGCCTATTTTGGATGCCATTATTGCTGTCTTTAAAGGATGAAAAATGCTGATCTGTAGTGTCGCTAATAAAGTCCTAGGTAATGAATTAAGGATGTGTGGTGCATTAATGTTCAGTTTCCTAGATTTTGTAAACACAGGGGAGACAGCTTAGCTCCATGGAGTGAAAGCGTCTGTTCATTATAAAAGCAATTACGAAAAAAGAATGTTGACAACAGATGTAGCACTTTGTATTCTTGTGCTACAAGTTGAACTGTAAATAATATTATTGGTAGTTTTGATGTTATCGTTAGCATGGCAGTATTGCTTCATCATCATAAATTGGAAAAGTGCAAAAATCGGTGTAATTTTCTGAAACGTTCTGAAGATAGCAAAGGTGGTCAGGCTTCCATAGAGGTAAAAAGGTGTGGCATGGGTCGAGCTCTGTAGGTGCTGGTCGTCACTGTTCGGATCTGGGCACTGGCATTAAGGCTAAGCAAAAAATAAGTGTATTGGACTGCCCAACCCATAGAAAACTATCTTGTGGGAAACACAGTTCACATAAGATGCCCATGAATCTTTATATACTGATTTACTGTGGAACTCTATAGTAAATTAGAACTATTTCTTTCCTGGTGGTTGTTGTGACGTCTTATTACTGACCTGGTCAGTCATACTACTGTTCTATTAAAAACTTACAGACCACTAAAAGACTGTGCATTAAGAGTGCTTACTCCTATCTTTGCTGTTGTTTGCTTAGGGCTTTCTTAATATCAATGTAAGAAACTCTTAGGAGCTCACTACGACTCCTATAGTAATCACTAGGGAAACAAGCATTGGCATAGCCAATAGGTCTCGCCTTTGGGACCTTAGAAGTGTTTAGTTACCCAGCACAATGTCCTTGGTGCAACAACATCAAGTGTTGTATGGCTAAACACTTATAAGGTCCCAACGGCGAGACCTATTGGCTATGCCAATGCTTGTCTATTTGCGCCATGGCGCACCTTTAAATAGAATAGAATAGAATAGAATAGAAGAGGTTTTTGTATAGCGCATGGCTACCCGGAAGCATCCCAGCGCTGAGGATCACTAGAGTGGGGAAAGCCCTCAAGGAAAGAGCCAGGTTTTGAGTTGTTTGCGAAAGGCTGAATGATTAGGTTGGCTACGTAACAACAGCGGCAAGCTGTTCCACAGCTTGGAGGCATTATACGAGAAGCGTCTGCCTCCACTTCTAGCCTTTTTGATCCTAGGTACCACTGCAAGGTGCAACTCATCCGAACGGAGGTTTCTATTAGCTTTGTAGGGACGGATCAAAGACTTAATAATAGGAGGACCATTTCCTCCCAAAGATTTATGGGTGACGCATAGGGCCTTGAAATTGATTCTTTCCTGGATTGGTAACCAGTGGAGAGTGCGTAGTGCCGGTTTTGCAGAACTACGTTTCTGGGTTCCCGTAAGCAGTCTGGCCGCAGAGTTCTGCACAGTCTGCAATTTAGATATAACATTTTTGGGGGCACCTAGATAGAGGGCGTTGCCGTAGTCCAATCTTGATAGGATGAGCGCTTGTACCAAGATTCTTTTAGCTTGGGCTGGTAATAGCGGCAGAATTTTGCGGATCATTCTTAGGAGGCCAAAACAGAGCGCAGTTGTTTTCCTGGCTTGAACTTTGAATGAAAGCTCTTGGTCCAACCAGACACCCAGACTTTTTATCTCTGTTTTTGGAATGGGTGCTGGTCCCATACAGGCTGGCCACATAGTGTTCGCCTTAAAGTTTAACTGATTGCCCAGAAGCATAAGATCTGTTTTGTCACCGTTGAGTTTTAGGTGGGAAAGACTCATCCACTTAGTGACTTCCTCCAGGCAGTGGTTGAGATCCAAGAGCCTATGGTTGGTCTGAGTCAAAGCCACCACCAACTGGGTATCATCGGCATAGGTGACTATCTGGATCCCAAAGGGGAGAACAATCTCCGCCAGTGGGTACATATAAACGTTAAAAAGGGTAGGACTCAAGGACGAGCCCTGTGGAACTCCACATTTGAGTGGGACCAATTTAGACAGGGCATCACCTGAGAACACCTGGAAACACCTATCCTCCAGGAAGGATTGGAGCCAAGATAGCACCTTGCCTGAAACACCTAAGTTCCTAAGACGGTGAACCAACGTCTGGTGGTTCACCGTGTCAAAGGCCGCGCTTAGGTCCAAGAGAATTATGGCAGCTGTACCTCCCCCGTCGAGAATATTCCTTGCTTCTTCCACAACTGCCAATAAGGCGGTCTCGGTGCCTTGGCATGGGCGAAAGCCTGTTTGGGAAGAGTGAAGCAGGGAATTGGATTCCAGAAAGGAGGAGAGAGACTGGTTGACAATTTTCTCTGCAATTTTGCCCATTGTCGGAAGCAGCGAAATAGGGCGATAATTGCCCAAGTCAGCCGGGTCCAAGGTTGGCTTTTTGAGCAAAGCTTTTACCATGGCTTTCTTCCAGTCGGGGGGGACAATCCCTGATGAAAGAGAAGAATTGATCAGATTGGTCATACTGGGGGCCAGTGTAGTGGCTGCCAGTTTTAAGATATTGACCGGTGCAGGGTCTAATGGTGACCCTGATTTTACCTTGGTTAGGGTGGCTAAAAATGATTCCTGAGTCAGCGGTGTAAAGGTCTCCAAATTTTGTTTATTTTCATAGTGGTCCATGGTCATTGACTCAGGAATGTCATTTTGAGGAAGAGACTTAAGAATCTTGTACACCTTCATAGCAAAGAATTCTGCCAGTTCATTACAACGTTCTCCAGACGGATCGGGTGCTACCGGGGGATCTGGGGCTTTAAGAAGTTTTTTTGCGATCAAAAAGGTCTCTCTGGAGGAATTAGCGGCTCCAGAGATCTTTTCCGCATAAAAAGAGGCTTGCGCTCTTTTTATTTCAGCCTTATAATTTCCAATGGCTCTCCTATACTCCTGCTTCTTTGTTACAGAGAAGTCTTTCCTCCATAACCTCTCTAGACGTTTGCATGATTTTTTTAGAGCCCGCAGTTCAGGGGAGAACCATGCGGTGTTCTTGCAGCCTACTTTCTTCTTAATTAATTCTTTTGGAAGCACTGAATTGAGTGAGTCCTCAATCCAGTGGGTAAACTTCCAATAGTCTGGAGTGGGATTAGATTCCAATTTTGGTTCAGTATTTTCCATTACCTGGATCCACTCTTCCAATGGGAGTTTGGACCAGGGACGGGTAAGTATTCGGGTTGAAAGTGGATGCAATAGGGGTGTTGATGGTGTCCATATTGTAGAAATGAGAAAATGGTCAGACCATGGCATGGGCATAGGAGTTTTAGCGTTAAGGTCCATCAAATTAGAAAAAATTGGATCCAGAAGGTGACCTTTGGTATGAGTTGCTTGGGAAACCTTCTGGAGAAGTTGAAGGGAAAGTGCGCCCTATTACTGAGAATGTGCTGCACTCAGGGCAGTCGTGAGCTTGTGATGCCCTGAAGGAAGAGCATTTAAGTGAAATATGGAGTGGCTGCTTCAAATCCTCTCCGTGTTTCACAGTGCAGGTGGCAACCCGCCTACACTTTCAAGGGGGTTTAGAGATCCCTTTGCAGGCAGGTGCAGTGAGTGACTGCACCCGCCTGCAAGGGGATGTCTGGGGGGGGGGTCCATGGGACCCCCTTTCACCCACCAGAGGGCTGCCATCAGGGGCGCACTGACAGTGCACCACCTTCTTGTGGCACGATTTCAGTGCGCCTCCTGACAGCTTCTTTGCCCTTGCGCCGGCATCCATAGTACAACGCGAGTGCAGAGGCAAGGAGATTCCCTCATTTGCATAGAATCATGCCCCCATGCAAGGGGGACCCCTCTTGAGATAGCGCTGGCGCTACATGTGCACCAGCGCTATCAGTATTACAGAAGGGGCTGAACAAGCATATGCTTCCCCTTCTGTAATATCAAAGTGCCCCGGGGTAGCACAAAGCGGGAGCACATGCCCATTGCGCCCCAGGGACACTTTATGTAATACGGTCCCTGGTATGGATCTGACTTTCATGGAACTAAGTTGGACACACCTGCTCTACACTAGTTGATACAGGTAAGAATAGACAAGAAATGTTTTATCAATCCCCTCACCCACTCTTTGGATATGGTGGATGTGCCCTCTCTTGGAGTTCCTCCTTCAAGAGCAGCCATACACATCCAGAACAAACTGGAATCCTTTGTATCCAAAATCCATAACATCACTGGCAGCTTACATCACTATCCTCACTCTCTGTTGACTTTCTTTGATATCTATATGTCCCTCCTGTCTCACATCCTAGAATATAATTGCAGAAGATACCACTGGTATGCCGATGTTATCCCGCTCACCCTTCAATTGCCGTGTCTGCAGCATCTCCACTGCCAGGGGGTCTGAGAACAGCGGTACATGGATGGTCCTATTGTTCCCAGGGCTCAGAAAACGCCACAAAAAGCCTGAAGCTGCAGGCAGAAAGGTTTACTCACCAGGGGCTACCTTTTCTCAAGCACCTGGGTTCTTGGCTCAGCTCTTTGCTCCTCCAACACCAAAATGAGAATTACCTGCCTGAGATTTTGCAGCTGCCTTTTGAACTTGGTCTGCACTTTATCCTGTTCAGGTGTTAGCACTCTTTTCTTTTCCTTTTCCATCATGGCTATTTCTTCCTTGGATCCTACCTGATTTTCCCAATCCATTATGTTTGCTTTCATGTGGTGTTTAATGTAATTTCCTTTTCTTGTTCTGTTACTATATAAGGGCTTCAATCTGGTTGGAGGGTACTTCACAACAAGGCCATGTTCCTTTGCTTGTTTTCTCTCTCCCTCCACTTGCTGATCCTGACCCTTCACACCAGTAGAATTCCACTGTTGGATTCCTGATTCTGGCTTCTTCAATATTTTGAAGTCTTCATCCAGCAAGAAGGTTATTTATGCCTATGGCTTTTTCTTCCTGAGAAGGTAGCAGCTTCTAGAGGGCACTTTCCTGTTTTGGTAACATTGTGGCTTCCAGAAACAGTCGCCCTTACCTCTGACTGTGGAAGATCTGGATCCGGATTATGAGTACTTGTCCAGCTCTGAACACCAATTAGAAGAGGCAACTGAGGAAGGCCATCAAGTGGCACACTGTCTGAAAGAAGTCCACCATTGTACACAAATCAACAGGATGTGCCTATTTGATCAGAAGACAGATATATTTCTCCTGGGTCCAGTGGATCTTTCACTTCTCCTATCCATCTAGCTTAGTTTACTGGATTTTCCCCCAGCTCCAGTCTAGAACATACACAAATCATGTGTTGTATTCTACATTGCACTCTCATTGTCTTACACAAATAATACCACAACAAATGCATTTCTCTACTCATTCCAACTACAATTAATCCTATGAATACTGCACCATCCTCACAAAATTGTCTTTGTTGTAGCAATAGTAACCACAATACATTACTGCTGCAACACTGAACACAAGGCACTCAAAAAAATGAATGCTTCAAACTCCAGAGTTCTGAACCACGACATCCAGATCACACTAGGCCTGATTTTTCACAATATCTTTACACCAACTTTGAAGTCCCATGCAATCGATCTTCCTTAAGGAAAGATTGCAATTCAAGACCCTAAGCTTCACTCACAAGGAGCTACACAAATGCATATTAGGCTACCTCTTCGAGGTTTTTCATCCCAGCCCACCAAGCAGAGCCTGATGTCAGCGACTCAGAACATATTAGTCATCTGACAACTAGCTATATGCAATTCAGTGAAAGGTCTCTACAGGTCCAGGGCTCATAGCTCTTGGATACCCTCCCACCAATTGAGACAGGAAGGAACCATCCTAAAATTCTGCAAATGCCTGAAGATTTGCTTCTGTCCAGGATGGTTAGGATCCACTCCAGGAATGCTGTCCCTATCAGTGCTTTTCCATCAGTCCTCATACCCAGTTTCAAAAACCCTTCCGAAGATAATGATCTTTGTCCTCACCTGTCCCTGTCCATGAGATTTGCAATTTACCTATTCTTCTCCGAAATTCCACAATGCTGTTATCAGCCCAAAAACCTAAATTAAATAAATAAACAAATTCCTGGGTTCACGTGGAATTATTAAGTGTGTGAAAACAGGGATTATTGAGAGTGCCTTATTGAAAGCACTTGGAGTGCAAAGAGACTGGTTACGTATTAGAAATGTCAGAGATATTTTACAGAAGGGAGATAGAGCATAGGGTTATACGCAGGGCAGAAATTGAAGGAATGAGCCAGAAAAGCGCTTGAGATATAGCTTATTAACTTATATTCATTATCTTACATCAAGTTGACAATGTGGATTTTGTTTCGATATTTCATCCCCGATATTTAGTACCATAAATATTCAGACTTGCACGCTGACAAACAAGCATCACAGGCTTCCAGGCTTGAAGAAAGCCACAAGCCACTTTTTCTAGATGGTCCAGTTGGTATTCTGGAAGACTAGTATGGAGAATAATAGATGAGGATGAATATTACACAAATAACTGCAGTTTAAAGTGAAGTACATGATATTTCGTCTAAGCTTTAGAGTAATATGACTAATTCAATTTCAGCTTCTTTTCCTAGGAGTCATGTCTAGATCAGGGGAAATGTACCATTTAAGCTGAATCTCAGAAAAAGGCCATAGCTTGACACTTTGCTCCAATAATCAATGGACCGGAATGTGTCCAACAGGCAGACCTTTTGGCAGAGTGAATTCTCCCTTTGAAGGAGGTGTGGATGATGGTATTAACTGTGGTTGACACATCTAAGAGGCTGACCGTGGTGCCGCCATTTTCAAATGCTTGGATGTTAATGTAAACCCATGCAACAGCTAACCCTTCTCTGCTCTATCTGTGCTGGAAGTGGGCTCCAATTATACAAGTTACACTATGGTTGTCACCAGTGGCGTAGCTAGGCACTCTGCCGCCCGTGGCGGTCCCTGCCTTTGCCGCCGCCGAGCGCCTAAGAGGGGGGTGTGCTGGCGATAAATTTACCTGCCGCCCGAAATCTCGTGCCGCCCGGGGCGTACCGCCCCTCCGCCCCCCCTTGCTACGCCAGTGGTTGTCACTCACAGGGCATGATTTATTGGTGCGTGCATGCATTCATGTTGGAGAAAGTGTGATGCTATGTAGAATGAATTCCAGATTGTGGAGGAAGATGTTTAGTTAGATGTAGTTGGGGGTAGTGCATGTAGTTTTGTAGTCAGGTGACAAGGAATGCTCCTTTAAATGTAGGTTAGAGGAATAGGATTATTAAATACACTTACACTGTATGAAATGAAAGAAGAAAGTTTATTAAGGCGCACAAAAGGAGCAGCGACTTCCCTGCTGCTTGAGGCCCGCTCTCTGAGAAGGAAGACTGGACCTGCTCCTTTCAATTCAGGCTCACCTAACTCTAACGGTTAGTTGGTTGACCTCCTATTCTGAGCTACAGGGACACAACAAGCTCCAGAGGCCTCCCTGCAACTGCCCAGCTGACTTGCTGCAATCGGACCGGACTGGACCTGCCTGAGCCCTGCTGGCCTCTGCTAGAGTGAGTCTCTGGTCCCCAAGACATGCCTCCTCAGGTCCAGGACCCTTGGCAGGCATCAGACTGCAGTACTCTACAAGCAAATGAAAAATCCTGAAGTTCTAGACTCTTTGCACTGGACTTTGAGAAGGTCCCTGTATCTGGCCCAGGCTCCATGGTGGTCGGCCTTAACTTGGGATTTTTCCCCGGTCTAGCATGACGAGATGACTACGAGTGGCACTTTGTGCTTTTAGGTGCTATACCTAACTAAAACTTTAAAATTGCATATCTCCGGTTCTACTGATTGGATTTTTTGTTGTTTTGGTCTCAGTTTATTTAAGTTTACTCTGTTTTTCTAAACTGGTTTGTAATTTTTCTTGTGTTGTGTATTCAGTTTATAACTGCTTCTTTGCTGCATAAATACTTTACACAATGTCTCTAAGTTAAGCCTGACTGCTTTTGTGCCATGCTACCAGAGGGTTAAGCACAGGTTAATTTAGTGATTTTTGTCGGTCACCCTGACAAGAATTGTGTTTGTTGCCTGAGTGGGGCTTCACACCCCCTCAACCAATAACCCAACCATGTTGGACATATTGTGTTGTTCTTCACAGGTGAGCTTTACAAATAAATTCCAGGCCTCCTTCCCTCCTTAGCCACCCATTCTAAATACTACCACAGCTCAATGGACAGCTTCATCACATTACTTGTCACTTCCACCACATTCATGGGCTCACCATAGCTCAACTTCTCTTTCCTCATATTGGACGGCAGTCACACCATAACAAATTCTTCTACTTTGAGAGCCGCCCTCTTCACATGCTTAAGGCAATGATACTTCAACGTACTATGTTTCTGCACTGCCTCCACCTTCTTCTTCACTTCAGTTACAGATTTCAATTTACTATACAGCTCACACTTCTTCAACCATGCTGGTCTTAAAGTATCCTGTGCATTTCTCCCCTTCAGTACATAAATGGTGATACCTCAATTTTTTTAATGTGAAGTGTGCTTTAATGGCCACAACATTGATATTAGGGCACCCTCTGCAGCCACTGCCCATGTGACACAATCTCTCATAAGTTGGCTTGCCCTCTTCCCTATATTACTTCCTTATGAGTGATATCAACTACATTTTATTTCATATGTTTAATTCTCAAACCATCTAGAAACTCTTGTGTTTCCCTTGTTGTAAACTGTACTCCATTATCCAAACCTAATTCTGTGCAGCACCCTTCCCAGTAAAACAAATCTGTCAAAAATTGCACTACACTCTTAGTGTTGGGATCTCTCACAAACTTCACTTTTTCTCATTCTAAACTGTACAACAAAATCAATATTCAGCTTCATCCAAACCTCTACCATGGGTTGATTACTAAACCTCAAATTCTTGTCTGCCTGTTTGAATACAGTGCAGTTGCTTCTTACAAGGCCACCATTATTTCTCTTGTAAACTCTTCTCATTGGGTGTTGTTCCCGGATGTCACTCGTGAGCTATACCGAATAGCTTTGATGTGATTAACCCTAGGAGTACCAATTTGTCGGGCTATTCTCCACATACAACTCTGCTTCCAATTTCTTGTATTCCTGCAGCGTCATCACATTCAACATGTCACTGGCTTCCCCCAAAGCCCATCTCCAATCTTCTTCTGAAACCCAACCGCTATCCACCCAACAAACACTGGCTACCAAACACTCAGCATCTTCAAACTTATGTTTGTTCAGTCTTGGCATTCTTCTAATTTTCTCTCAGCTGGAACCTGGATAAGCAATATGACTTTCTATTCCTGTTACCTGAAACATGTTTCACCTCAAACTGAAATTTTAACAGCTTTGCTCTCAATTTCAGTAATCTTGCTGTGGCTCTGCTTGTGTTGGCATTGTCTCCACTCAAAAATGGTTCTAACTGTTCGTGATCTGTGCATAGCTTGAATCTGGTTTCCCACATATACGTTCTAAACTTCTGTATTGTCCACACACACAAGCATCTCCTTCTCAGTCGCTGAGAATAGCCGTTCGGTGGCCTTAAGTTCCCTTGTGACAAAAGCTATAGGTCATTCTTCACCTCTCCCCATTTGAGAGAACGCAACACCCAGGCCATAATCACTGGCATCCATAATGATGGTAATTTGATCTGGGGGAAATTGCCCCAATAACAGTGCTTTGACAAGCATGTTTTTTGTCTCCATGAAGGGCATATTTTGCTCCAACCCCGTTAGAACTTCACACTGTACTTTAGCTACCTTATCAAAGGATCAACTACAGTGACAAAATGCTAAATTCACTTGGCATAATACTCATAGATAACGTCAACTGCTCTCTAGTGGATAGTGCAGGGCATCTTCAATTGCCTAGAGTAACCCTGGTCTTGATTCCATACCTTGGCCCAGATACTCTACTTCACTTGCTACCAACACACACACTTATCCTTCCTGAAATACAATTCTCACCAGGACCTCATCCAGTCTCCTCCCATGTTCTAAGTCATAGTCACGGAACACACTTCAGTACCAATTGCTGACAAAATAGCCACTGTGGATGCCAACCCAAATGGTATTCTACAAAAACGTCCAGGGTCACAAATGCTGTCAAGTGCATCAATTCCATCACCACCACCACCTGATGGAAGTCTGCACTTAGAGTTTAGAGGAACACAGGCACCATTCAACATACCCATCAACTCATCAATACAGGGTAGTGGATGCAATTATTCACATTCCTCAAGGCAATGCACATGTTTTGCTCATTGTTGTACTTACGTGCAATTACAATAGGCAATAACCTTAACACACTCTCTCTTGGTTCAATTACTCAATCTTTACACAGGTCAAGTAGCATTTTTACTCAATGCAGGCCTAACACTCAATGGATACACTCTTAATTTCTGCTTCACCACAATCACATCTTCCTTCACCTTTATGATTAAATCAGAACTAGTTAGCTCCACAACTGATCTTGACAAACGTTCTGATTCCTTTTCATAACTTCCTAAGGTGTTACTTACAGATTGTTTTGTTTTTCACTGGCCAAGCACTTTTCTTTCTGTTCAGTTACTAATATCTGTTCCTCACACTCCGGTCTTAAGATAATACCCAAACACTTCTGATGAAGCCAACCAAATATATCAGGCCCAATGTTTGAGACAACTCTTTCTATACAACCACCTGAGGTTAAAATCAACCTGCTCTTCGAAGTACTCATCAGTTAAATTTTCTCAAACCTCACTAAGATTTCTGGTTTCACATCCACATGGTAGAGTTCCTTGAATAATTTTTTTCACCTGCAAGTACAGGGCGATGATGGTGATTTTCCATCCTGAGTCAGTTAGCAACGGAATAACACCCCATCAATCAAAAAAAACTCCTACCATGTCCTTACACAACTGCATGTCCCTCTCATTTACACTTACCATCAGCACAACATTGTTCATGCTCTCTGGTAATGCACTGTCCTCTGCAACCACATGCACTGTAGGTTTACGCTCACAGCTTTACACACCCTCCCAAAGTGACCACAACTCTGCACACTTCTAACAGTACTTTTTAACAGCAGGGTAGAATTTAAATGTGGCAACATGTGATCTAGGATTACAATAACACATTTTACTTTTTGACCCGCTGAACAATTTACTTACCCTAACCACACACACACACTTCGATCCTGTGATTTAGTCAGCTCTTAGGCAGAGTGTTTCAGACTCTCTATGCTACTGCACTAATGTGAAGAGAAGCAGTACTTCCTAATTATCCTTCGTCACTCACTCACAATCTCTTAGAGTGAGGAAGGTGTAACCATGTTAGTGCCATCAGCTAATCAAGAGTAGAAACATAGTCCTTCATCTCTAAGGTAGTCATGCCACAAGTACACAGTGGTGCAGTCATCCTTAGACCCAGACAAACACAGCTTCCTGTGACTGCTCAGCTGGACTCTTTATGACGTGGCAATCAACACAAGGCACAGACTTGTTGTGGGTACAGCAGTATGGTGCTTCATTTGAGATGTCGCCATGGAGACATGCAGGAGCTAGGCACATGCATGCATGGAGCTTCCCTGGTCAAAGTGAGAGTGCACTGATAACGAGTATGCCACATTGATGTTACAGAAGGTTGCTGATGCATTACAATGCCTGACCCACGCATCACACAACATCCACCACAGGGTTCAAATCAAATACTTGCTGACAGGTGACTGTACTATTCAGGGTTTCTCCCAGAAGTGTCTCTTCCAATGAGGTGGTGCAGAGTAACTTCAAAACCGATTGGTCTTTGGCCTAGCCCTCTCACTAATAATATTGCTGCAGTGCTTCATGATTATTTTATGAGCTGTAGTAATGCACTAATGCATGGATTGTAGCGATGGTGTGGAAATTCACTGCCGGTATTAAATCCACTTCCGCTGGGTGAGATGAAAGAAGAAAGTTTATAACGCTATAATACAGGAGCAGCGGCTGGCTTCACCCAGGGGAGACTATAACTGACAGCTGTCAAATATAAATACTGCAGGACTAAGAATATAGTAATGAAAGACCAAAGTGAAAAAAGCCTGCTACATAAACAGTTGGGACATAACAAGAATGCTTGGGCAAAGGACTGGACTTTAGTAGTGCGCTCTAAGGTAAAAAGGTGGGCTTCATGTGAATTAGTCATGGGCATTTCCACTTTGTTCTGGGCTGGGAAAGTGTGTGTTTTAGAGATGTCAGAGATTGCATTAGGTGTGATGAGCTATTCTTTTTGGGGATGAGGGTGTAGTTCAGGTGAGTTAGAAGGGTATTTGATAGCAGGACTTTGTGGGTGATACAGAGTATTTGAAATGAATCTAGGAGTGGATGAGCAGAGGTGAAAAGTGGTCCCAAAATCTAAGTCTGACCACGAGCCTGACAATGGATGATGGACTAATTCCAGGATATGCAAGGTGTGGTTTCTGAAACCCTGGAACAGCAAATTTCAGCAAAAGAATGATGGAATGAGTGCAGGGTTTAAATGTATAAATGGAAAGGAACAGCTTCAATATGTTCAACAGCTTTAGCAGTTTTCATAAGTTGTACGGGAAAAGAGAATATGTGGGCAGAGCAGTACTAGGAATTTTGCCAACTATCGAAATTGTGGGCGGTGAGAGTAGACATTCAATGAAAATGGCCTTCATTATAGGCCACTGTGCCACTTAGTAGTAATTGGTTAGGTTGTTGGTGTTGTTAAGACAAAGGTCCAATGTGCACATTAAACTGAGATAAGATCATTGTCTCGAGATTGTATTACTTGTGAGCTCCAAATGAGAAGCAAAATATGTGGAATCTGCATATAAAACAACATGTCCCAGGAGGGAAGAAGCAAACATTGAAAAGACCCTGCTTTCAGGACAGTCGTTGTGGTAACTCACAAGTAAAGGCTGATTGCCTTGAACTGGTGTGAGCCAGCACCCACAGGTTTATTTCTGGTTTAATGCGAAGACATCTCCCAGGTGAATACTTTTGCTTTTCATCCCATTCAGTGTTGTAGTGTTTGGGACAATTTAGGATGCCATCTACATTCGATGATTGTTTGCAGTTTGTTCATGGTGAAAAAAAAGTGTTCAATTACTGTTGAGCTGCCAAATCTGTATTGGTAGTTATAGGGATCATGGAGGTTAAACATGTGGTGTTTGGACTGATGACCCTAGCGATCTCGTCTTGTGCCAGTTTTTAGGTCTCGCCTAGGCAGTGCTTGCGCTGTCTCTTCGAGACATGCTGAATTTAGGATATGGGCTTGAAAAACGCCCATCTATTTCATTGGTTCCTGTTGCTGTCCTGTAGAAATGCTGGCTTTTCATTGGTGAATGCACTTAGTAGTTCCTCCTTTTGGAATTTTGTATAAAATTGAAAGTGTACATAAGAGCGGCTATGGACAAAGTTGTGGAACATGAAATTTTTCTGTTATGAAAACAAATGTGCTCAGAGAAGGGCAAACACTCTGGGGCCGATTCCGATTCGGGTTGGAAATCTCTCCGACCGAGCCGGACCCGGAGAGATTTCCGACCGAATCGGACCCTAGCAGCCCGACTGAACGAGTACGATGCGCACGTATGCCATCGGACTCGGAGTCGGTCGGACTCCCATTGAAGTCAATGGGAGCCCGTCGTACTAACGCGTACGCGGGCTCCCATTGACTCAATGGGTGCGAGGCGGACAAGGGCGCCCCCTACAGCGGGAACACGGCGAAGCGACTCGCGCCGTACACGCACAGGTCGGGGGGACCCATGGGTCCCCCCTGTGTGCGACTCGCGCGGCTACGCATACAGGGGGGTCCGACACGGACCCCCAAAGTACGGCTCCGACTGCTTCTTGGAGCCAGGCGGCGCGAGTCGGTCGGACTACTCGTGGCGCGCATCATACTTGCCCGGCCGGGGAACGTCTCCATTGCGAGGTGCGCAGCGCATCCGTGCGAGTCGGTCGGTGCGGTTGGGACGGGCGTACGAGTCGGTCGGCGAATTTGCACGCGCTCGCATCGTACTCGTTTGCCCGGACGCACGTACGATTCGGTCGGGAATAAGGGCTCCGAATCGGATCCGGTTCAGCCGAATCCGATTCGGTGCCCTACCGGCCGAGATCGGAATCGGCCCCTCTGTCTCGTAAAAACAGATGCACTCTAATTGTCATGAAAAGAAATGTGCTGGGAGAAATGTGAATACACAGAGAATGGGGGAAACGCATGCACTCTCAAAAATTCCTTTTAGAAAAATTCTTTAGAATGTTTTGTACCCTTTTTAGTTACAGTTAAAAAGAGACAAAAGTAGTGTTTTCAATGCTGATAAAAAGTGAAAAACTTCATTAGCGGCTTTTTTTTACCTTTACCGTCTCTAAAATTGCAGATAGGGGCACTTCAGTATATATAATATAAGAGGTAAGAGGTGATGCATTATTCATTTTATTTATTCTTTGTGGTGCAGTCTCTTTTATTTCTCTATTGTCATTGAATATGATGGATTGGCCTGTTAGCTGTGGATCTTTTCCTTTCAGCACCAGTCCGCAGCTTTTCGGCAACTACTGATTTTCAGTTTTAGTAGAATTGGTCGGAGAAATAATTTCTGGAGTGGAAATCAATATTCACAGACAAAGAGAATGTGGAGGAGAGACACTGTGGTGGCTCTACATAGTCTGCATGTCCAATCTGAGTTGCCAAGGAACCTGCCCTATCAAAAGTCCCTCAATGGAATCAGTCCAAATCTTCACGCATTAGCTCTCTTTTCTGTTTTAGGGGCAGTTGTATGATATTTTGAGAGAAAAAAACAGTTTCTGAAAAACAGACACTTGTAGAAGGCTAAAAGGAGCCATTCAGACAAATAGTAAACAGACTATGCTCCACTAGGAGGGACAAAGACTAGGCGGACACTCTAAAAGAAAACCATCAAAGAGAATGCATAAAAATAAGAGTGACAAAACACAAAGCCAATGAAAAGCAATAGGCAGAGTTGTTTTCCGCGTCAGCTTTCAACATGTCCCAAATAAGTCTGTGCTGTCTGGCAGGCTTTGACTTAAAAAGGGGCATGTTGGGTATTATAAACTAAAATAAATCAGCAAACAATCAAGCTACCCTAATCGCCCTTTGTTTACTTCACTATTCACTAATCTCTATGTCAGAGAGACTTCTTAATCTGGAAGAGCAAGTCAGTCTGAAAATTAACCTTCTGCAGAGGGAGCAACTACTCACCCCTTAGGTGATGGGTGGAAACATTATAGAATGGGACAGCAGTTTTAGATCCTGAACATTCAGCCCAGTTTGACCTTGATGTTGAGTTTAAAATCTCACAACTACAAAAATAAAGGAATATTCAGGGTAGGAATATTGCTTTTTTTGAACAATAATATCAAAGTTTAAAATATTGATTACTAAAATATTGTGGTAGCTGATATTGTTTTTGTATCATATTTAGTTATATTTTTTGATACATTTGTTTTTTGAATAAAAATATAAAATATGTTATAAATGTATTTTTTAAGTTTTTGAAATATTATGAAATTATTTAATGTCCTTTAATAAAACTGGGTGTTGGTATAGATTTAAAATACATGAAATGCATTAAATCATTTTCATTTCATTTCATTTCAATTTTGACACCACAAAATATTAATATAAATATTTCAGTTTTAATATCAAGAGTTGCATTAGTAGGTACAACAAATACAAATACAATTGCTTTCTATAATGTTTATATGGTTGGGATTATCAAAATAACCCATTTCACTGTAATTACTTGTATTTTTGACAATGTTGTAGTACTTGAGTTAGAAGAGTAAATATGCTCGCATTCCCAATTATATGCACTTTCCCCAATATTGTAGGACTAAAGTTGAAACTGTACATCTGCCCCGGCATCAAATGCATTCCCTTTCCCCAATGTTAGGGGGACTAGAGTTAGACTAGTAAATTTGACACCCCCAAGTAATGCATTTACCCCAATGTTTATAGGGCTGGAGTTAGAATAGAAAATGTACCCCCTAGCTATATGCACTTTCCACAATGATCGTATGATTGGATTCAGAGTAGTACATTTATCATCCCCACCCCCAATATATGCACTTTCCCTATTCTTAGTGGGGCTGGAGCTAGAACATTACATTTGACCCCCAAATATATGCACCTTCCCCAGTGCTAGAATAGTGGATGATAGCCATGACAATTTTATTCAGTTTCCCCAGGATGTTTTAGGAATGATAAATATGTCCTGCCTCAATATATGCAATTTCCCCAGTGTTAGTAGGATTGAAGTTAGTATAGAACATTTGAAATCCCAAGTATGTGCATTTTACACAATGTATGAGTGGAGTAAAAATAGCAAATATGACCCTCTTCGATATTTGTAGGACTGGAATTAGAATGGTAATTGTGATCTCTCACAGAGATAGTGGACTGGAGTTAGAATAATAAGTCTGACACCTCCAAATTTATGCACTGTCCACAATATTAGTGGAACTGCAGTTCGAATATTAAATCTATCCCTCCCACAAATATATGTACTTTCATCAATGTTAGTGAGATTTGAGTTAGAATAGTAAATCTAACCCTGCATTCATGAATATGCACTTTCTCCAATGTTTGTAGGATGGGAGGTAGAATAGCTAATTTGACCTATTCATCATTCCCAACTAAATGCCCTTTCTCTAGTGTAAGTGGGACTGAAGTTACAATAGTAAGGGCCTGATTTAGATCTTGGAAAACGGGTAACTCTCTCACAACGGTGAATAATATCCCATCTGCCGAAACACAAATCCCATTACATCCTATGGGATTTATATTTAGGCGGACGGGATATTCGTCACAGTTGTGATGGAGTAACCCATCCACTGAAATATAAATCAGGCCCTAAATCTGACATGCCAAAATATATGTTTATTACCCATTGGCTAATGATTTTAGGACTGCAAATATTAATTGTTACAGTAGAATTCTTTTCCACTGTTTTAGATGTTTTTGTTGGTTCTTGACTTTTATTTAATTTTTATGTTTTTGTGTTTTTTTAATTATATTTATTAAATTATTATTTTAATATTTATATTGGTTAAATTAATATTGAGTATTTGTTTTAAAATATATGTAATTATATTTTTAAGATATATTTATGACAAAAAATGTGCACATATTTGTGCTGATTTTTAAAAAATAAATCATGATTGTTTAATTAAAAATGTAGTTTATTTTGAATATATTTTCAATTTATATTGTTAGATGAATTTATGTATTAAAAAATTAAATGTACTTTTTTATAAATGATGTATGTTTTTTAAGTTTACTTTTATACTTAAAAAGAAACTTTCTTAAAAATGTAAATCTATTTGTTAGATATAAATTAGTAATATGTTTAATGCATATTAACTGTATATATATATATTTTAAAATATTTTTGTACACTATATTCTTGTAGTTGATATTTGTTTAATTCTAATGTTAATTTTTATTATCTTTAGTTTGTAGTTGGCATTTAGTGCATAGGTATTTTCAGACTTTCTATATTTTTGTATGTCCATATTTTAGAAGTAGATTTTTTTCATCATTTCAATAAAAAGTATACAAAACAATGTTTTGGTAGTCAAAATTTTGACCTCTATATTTGTATAGATTGATATTTTTGTAGTCAATATTTACTATTACAACCATTTCAGATGAGAGAGGCTAATTTAAAATGGTACCCTTTTATTGGCACACAACACCAATCAGTTACCGGGGGTTGCTTCTCCGCTAAGGCGGAGGAGCGTCGCCCCACTGCTCTAAGAGCAGAGCAAAGTAAAAATAAAATGATAATAACAGAACGTTATTATCATTTTATTTTTAGTCTGTCTGTAAGCTCCCTGTTAGGGCGGGGCTGGGCTTGCGTGACGCCAGCAGAGGGAGCAGTGGTGGCTGCACCATAATTGCAACCTGCCAAAACACTGCCACATCTCCCAGCACCTGCGCACACTCCACTGGCTCCCCGTCGAGGCGAGAATCACCTTCAAGATGTTCACCCACGCACACAAGGCCCTCCACGGCACCGGACCAGCATACCTGAACAGCCGACTCAAATTCCACGCACCCCAAAGGACCCTACGATCAGCCCAGCTCTCCTACGCCGTGGTCCCCCACACCAGAAAGACCAGATCGGGAGGCCGCTCCTTCTCCTTCCTCGCGGCCAAAGCATGGAACGCCCTTCCGCTCCACCTCAGACAGACATCGCTCCCCATCTTCGCAAGAAACCTCAAAACCTGGCTCTTCGACAGACCCCCTCCTTGATGGAATGGAACCTGCACCCCCCCCACCCCTAGCGCCTTGAGACCCTTACGGGTGAGTAGTCGCGCTTTAACAAACCCCTGATTGATTGATTGATTGCTCATGACGGTTTGGCCAGCTGTCTTGGGCCGACTAAACCGTCATGCGCACTGTGCATGTTCTCCATCGGTTGTATTGTACAGCCTGGGTGGAGAACATGCACAGCCTCTCAGTCCCTCTCTGAGCAAGGAACCACAGTGCTCATACCAATCACAACACTACTGTAAGGCAGCGTTGTGATTGGCTGGGAGAGACTGGTAGCCTGAGTGCTTCTGTTCCGAAAGAAGAGGACGGAGGAGAGGCGGCGGCGCTCACAGGTAAGGGGCCGATTCCGACCTCGGCCGGTAGGGCTCCGAATCGGATTCGGCTTAACCGGATCCGATTCGGAGCCCTATTGCCCGACCGATTCGTACGCGCGTCCGGGCGAGCGAGTACGATGCGAAATCGCCGACCGACTCGTCCTGGCGTGCCGACCGCTCCGACCGACTCGTTCCCGGGTCTAACCGCACCGACCGACTCGCTCGGACTCGACTCGCACCGCGCAATGGAGACGTTCCCCGGCCGGGTAAGTACGATGCGCGCCGCGAGCAGTCCGACCGAGCCGCGCACTCCGGCTCGAAAGAGCAGTCGGAGCCGTACTTTGGGGGTCCGTGTCGGACCCCCTGTACGCGTACCCGCGCAGAGTCGCACACAGGGGGGACCCATGGGTCCCCCTACCTGTGCGTGTACGGCGCGAGTCGCTTCGCCGCGTACACGCTGTAGGGGGCGCCCTTGTCTGCCTCGCACCCATTGAGTCAATGGGAGCCTGCGTACGCGTTGTACGACAGGCTCCCATTGACTTCAATGGGAGTCCGACCGACTTGAGTCCGATGGCATACGTGCGCATCGTACTCGTTCGGTCGGGCTGCACGGGTCCGATTCGGTCGGAAATCTCTCCGGGTCCAGCTCGGTCGGAGAGATTTCCGGCCCGAATCGGAATCGGCCCCTAAGGCTTTTTTATTTTTTTTGCTATCCCCCTGCCCCCCTGCCACCGTCCCCTACTAGTCGCCACTGTCAGTTACTGTTATAATGTACATTCTATCCAATGGGTCCATTGCAAATTGGAACACTGACGAATTAAAAAATCAAATGTGTTAGGAAGAGGCAGGTGGTGCCTCAATTAATACCGATAAATAAGTAAACAAATAAATAGCTAAATTATTAAATAAATAAAAGCACTGGAAACGCTTGAACAAACTGCACAAATGTAATTGTGGATAAGCACTCAGGCGGTTGTGGTTCTTTTCTGTTAATAGGTTATTTTGGGCACTAACAATAGAAAAAACACAACCTCTTTTGTGCATTTGATAACACATAGCCCTGATGGGAATCATTGATGTAATTCTATGGAAACAGGAAGTGAGTTTGTAGAGAAACGTATGTTACCAGCCAACATGCGCCACTGCCTACTGATGTTTCTTCGGGAGATCTTCACCATACATTTAAAATGTAGCACTTTCTTAAAACATGCTAGAAAATTTTAAAAAGACACTCTTCCTTCTAGGTGTTCCCAAGAAGTGAGAAACATCAGCTTGGTTAGTGACAGTGAGGATTGGAGGTGTGCATGGGATGAGCATGGTATTTTGACAATGGCTGCCGGAATATGACTGATTAAATGCAGGTAAGTGATTCAATGCTTATTGTGAGAAAATTCTAGAGCCATTCAGTGAGAAATGATGGCAATGTGACTTCAGCTGCTTTGTGGGAGTATTTCTTGGGACCTGTGCCCTTTGAGGAGTACAGAGAGTGTTAGGCTAGGACAGCCCTTCAGGGATTTGGGCCCCTAGAATTAGAAGAATCTATATGGGAGGTTTCCTGGGCCCAAGAATTGGGCAACACAGCAAGAGACTGTCTCAAGTCACTTGTTGTCATATTTTCTCATCGTCGTTGTACATAGGAACAGAGCTGGGGATGGCATGGAGTTGTTTAATTTTAAATTCTTTGGCAGATCACCTCTGGAGGTCTACCATCCTCAATGGATAAGAAGGGGTTAAGTTAGTGTCTTCTCCATTGGCCAGCGGATGAAAGAAAAATCTGTTCCTGAGACTTAGCTATCCGGATGGCCATAGAACACCTGTATATGAGATGATTTCACTGTAGCCAACTAGAGGACCTGATGGACCCCTCTCTTCGAGGGGCATTTGTGTAATAAAGAAACGAGTTTGACAGAGTCATGTAGATGCACTTTTCATCATGCAAATGTTGGTAATAATGCTGGATTTTCCTGCATTAACATTCAAAATATCACTCCTCTGCAGGACACATGGCCACCGGATCCAGGTATGTTAGCTATCCCCTGTATAGGTTAGTGCCAATGATATGTATTATGTTTCCCACTCACTGTAGAAAAAGATGAGTGTCATGTCTAAGGGGGAAATGTGATACATATAAAAAAGGTTATTTAATTACATGCAGATTGTTGGGACTTTCCACAAATTTCATTTTATGGTACATTTAGTATTACTACAACAGTACTACTTCCATACTACAAAATGTGATTTACAAACCAACATGTTGAGGTCTCTGCCTCTCCTATCTTTTATGTGCAGAGATCTACGCATACATATATACACATACCTTCATGCATACATATAAATGTCAGTAGTAATTGTGGGGGGGCTGGGAATTGAAGAATACGTATGACTAAAAGGTGGGATTTAGGGAGGCATAAGGAAGGGTTTAGGGAGAGCTAACAAGGCATTTAAGGAGGGACATACACCCAACCACAAAACAGTAAAAACATTCTTATTCATAAACTGCAGTTCTAAAATCATACACCCAAAAAGGATCCATAACACTTGCAAATTCACTCCAGCTGACAACTGGATTAAATCCAGCACCATACATACCCAACCACTGGTTCCGCAACACACTCATTTAGAAAATAATGGAGGCAAAGACTTATGATACCACCCCTTAAGAAATAATGTTAAACTAAATTAATTTATTTCAACTTTTTAAAAAGATATATCACTTTAATTTAATGTTAAAAACATGTATAAATAAAGAATTATTATTTTATTATAAGATATGTTAACTCTTTTTGATATAAAAATAAGTCTTCTTCAAAAAAAAATTCAATTAATTTACATAGATTTTATACATAACTTTTAGTAATTGTTACTACATATAAATAACTATAAACATCTTACTTCAGGTGGGACTTGTTTAATAAATGTTAAAAAAATATTTTAGTTATTAAATATGCAGTTTAAAATTAAGTAAATTGTCCTGTAACATTTTTTATTTTGTTCAACTTTAGCCATAGATATTTAAAATTAATTTACATTACTATTCAACATATAAATCTTTACAATTTTTACAATTTTTTTAAAGGTTTAATAAACTTTCTTTACATTTTCCAATACTTCACTATAGAGAAATCTCCATCAGAGTGGCGGGGACCTACACCCACATTCAAAATGTTACTAGTAGTAACACAACGCTGGGAAATTTGGCTTAAGATTTACTCAAGTGTACAATTACCTTTGTAAATAAGCTCCTATGTGCACAACCTCTGCACTGACTGTGGGAAAATCTACTTCTCTCATACTAATAATCAATTCTGCTTCAGTAAATCCTTAATGCTTAACACTGGCAATTCAATCAGAGGTTAATTAATTGATGTATTTAGTTGTTTGCTTGTTGTTTAGACATCAGATCACTTAAAGGAATGTGGAAGTCGAGACAGAAAGACGAAGAACAGGAAAGGAAAGGTAAGGAAAGGAAAGGAAAGGAAAGGAAGCAAAGAGGGAGAAGCAGACCTAGGTGCTCATTTCAGGCTTAATTACAATAGTTTCACTTTACTAATTGGACACAAAATGCATTTAAACTATTTTTGATACCTTTTCATACATGCAATAGATAGTACTTTGCCTGGGTAGTGTGTTGGGACTCGAAAACCCTCATTTTCAGGTACAGAGTCAATGTTTTTAAAACAGAAGTAATTTAAAGGCCAGTGCAGAACATTTTACAACATATTTCTACATATTTATTATTTACAGAAGACATAGGGCCTGATTTAAAGTTTGGTAGGAAGAGTATTGTCCTTCAGGATGTTGGAGGGCACTTTGCCATTCCAAGGGTACTCCACCCGCCAGATTTAGATGACTGTCAACCCTGTGGTAATTTCTGTACATTGAAAGGAACCGCCATCACAATGGTTCCTTTCAATGCACTAAGGGGCCGATTCCGATTCCGGCCGGAAATCTCTCCGACCGAGCCGGACCCGGAGAGAATTCTGACCGAATCGGACCCTAGCAGTCCGACCGGACGAGTACGATGCATTCGCATGTTATCGGACTCGATTCGGTCGGACTCCCATTGAAGTCAATGGGAGCCGGTCGTACAACGCGTACGCGGGCTCCCATTGACTCAATGGGTGCGAGGCGAACAAGGGCGCCCCCTACAGTGGGTACGCGTCCATGCGCATCGCGGCATACATGCACAGGTAGGGGGACCCATGGGTCCCCCTGTGTGCGACTCGCGCGCCTAGGCATTCAGGGGGTCCGACGGACCCCAAAGTCCGGCTCCGACAGCTCTTTCGAGCCGGACGGCGCGAGTCGGTCGGACTGCTTGCGGCGCGCATCGTACTTACCCGGCCGGGAAACGTCTCCATAGCGCGGTGCGAGTCGTGTCCGTGCGAGTCGGTCGGAGCGTGTTGAAGCCGCGTACGAGTCGGTCGGCGATTTCGCAGGAGCATGCATCGTACTCGCTCGGCCGGACCCACGTACGATTCGGTCGGGAAACAGGGCTCCGAATCGGATCCGGTAAATCCGAATCCGATTCGGAGCACTACCGGCCGAGATCGGAATCGGCCCCTAAATGTTTGATGTACGGCTGCCATCAGTTTTGACAACCGCACACCGAACCATTGACATGAACACATTCTAGGAAAAAAACAAAAACAAATTACCCTGCATATTCTGGGAGATTCCTCCCAGGGTGAAGAAGTCATAATTGATTTCTTCCTGTCCCTCACCACCAGGTTTTTTCCTGGTGGTGACAGACAGGATAAATAAGGCATTAGACCATAACTCCTAACTAGGACAGGCACTGTAATATCCTTCCTCCAACGGCCCCTACTCTGTTGACCCGTCAGAGGATGTATTCCACTGATGGAGCCTACGGGAGCTCGGTTGACAAAATACTTGAGGTCCTCTTGTCTCTAAATGTTAGTTTGGCGAGCAGCATACTCCGCCACATTTGCGACTGAGTGCCCTTTCTGACAAACTCTAAATTACTGCCCATAATACTGTAAACCTACGTTCACACAGGACTCCAAGAACGAGACATATAATGTGGATTAAATGAAGGGAAATTAATAAAGTATTTAAATTTACGCCATTTAATTGGTGGGCAAGTATGGATTTTCATCTTGTCATGTCATGCTCTGTTCGGGTAGTGACTATGTATAAGATCAAATATGGCCTTAGAGTGATAACCTATAGCTGTATATACAACATACTTGATTACTTTTGAAACAGGTTGGTTTGACCGGATTGTTAAAATGCATCAAATATCCAACTGCCTGGAGATAATGTGGGAATCAGTTTCAGATAAGTAGACTATAGATGAGCTGCCACCATAACAATGCATTTTTTTATTCTTGGAACTTTGAGTAAAAAGGCATTAATTGAACTGGACCATCTCAGAAGAATATACGGTTGTAATCTTTTCATGGCTCTATGTGCAGCCTTATCAGCCAAAAAGTAGACCTTAAAGTCAAGCATCTGCCTGGTGAGAATCCAATGCAAAGTCTGTGGCACTCATGAGGTCTGATCTTAGTACCACTATCACTTTAGAAGGCACAAAGCAATCCCATCAGATGGAGCTTAACGGCATTTTGTGCTCTCTGTGGGTAATATAAAGGTTATTAGTGGGGGAAGGTATACACCATTTGCATGATCAAAATATGAGGCCGTCAGTGCCATCACTAGAGAGATTTATTGTTGAACTCCTAGGTGTGTACAGAAGGATCTACCTCAGAAGCCAGAGATAGTAGAATGTGGTCATGCCTACAGTGGTAACCTGTGCCTTTAGAGAAAGACCTTCATCAACATAGTACTGAGAAGTCTGACAACCAAGGACGCAATAGGACCTCTTTCAAAGTCATTTGGCCATTGCGAACATTTTCAAACTGATGGGTTAGCTCCATTCATTTATACCTCAGGCACTGGAAAATTTGACCAAGCAGGGTGGGAGTTTCTGCTGCATAGGTCAGAACACTAGACCATAGCTGGCCTAATGATGCATTTAAAACGTCACTCATCATTTTTAGGTCGAGCCTAGCGCAGCGCGCAAGCGCTGCTTAGGAGATGACCTCTTGGAATTGGTCTGTACTTTTTGGAAAACTCGTGCATGTACTGCACTGTTTCCAATGAGTACTCGTGCATGTACAGCATACACCTTGCGGGAGCGAGCAGCTGCGCCATCTGTTTTCACTTATCGCGCCCGCGCTTGTTTACATTTGCCTGTCTCGCGGTCGCGTTAATTGGAAACAGATGGCGGTCGCGTTCACTTTTGCGGCTGCTTGCTTCCTGATAATTCTTATACATGTCTCTAGCAATGAGCATGTACTGTAGTGCTGCATGCGCCTTCCTTGTGTTGACGACTTTCTTTTATAGAGCCCACCAACACGACAAAAGTGCTTGGTATTATACCGATTTCCAGCCAATAGGTGTTTTTACGTCCTGGAACGAAGGCAGGTTATTTCAATGTAAACAGACTTTTCGGTAGATTTTCTTCTGTTTCACTTGCTCTCTTTTCTACTCTAGCTGTCTAGTGGTTATGACGCTGACTTTACGAATGCTCAGTGCATTGCTCTACTAATTATATTTCACGAGACACCAAAGTTCAGACGAGTCCTTCTCGGCTGCAGCACCCCAGAGGCTGAGCACGAGCAGAGAGCAGCGAGAGGTGAACCCAGGCTGATCGAACAACACAGGGGTAAGCGGGGCGCCAAGGGTTAACAGGCTCCAAGTGGCAGAAAGAGGCAGAGGGAAACTTTCCAGGAGCCCAACCACTTAGAGCGCCTCCCTCAGCTTGACACAAAAGCCTCACAGCTTATGCATATTCATTGAACGTGTGTGTGTTCATTTAGACTTCACATTCACGGCGGGGTTGTTTGTGGCTTTTCGTGTTGTTGTGAAACTCGTACCCTGAGGCCAAAACACCAGGGCTCATTTACACACCAGTTCCTGGCATCGTTTGAATAATAGTTTTCCTCTTCGAAGCCCCCCCACCTCTGAAGTTAGGAGATTCCTATGCGTGACTGTGAAGCCCCCTCCACATTCCGTTCCCGTCGTTGGCGTGACAGCGGTTTGTTTAGAGAGTGAAGCTGTCTGGGGTGGGCAGAGGCCACTGATGACCCCAGGAAGGTGCTTGTGTTGTGATGTACCACAGGTTTCTTTTTTGTTATTTTTCTGTAGTGTTAAGATGCTTAGTGTGGGAGTTGTAGAGTCCACCATGTAATGTGACATCGACCAGCATGTGTTCTTGCAGTGTGCACTGAATATTAGGCTGGGAGGGGGCACCATGGAACAAGCCTCCCCAAGCAGCCTTGAAGTTTAGGCTGGTGTCATTGCCACATTCTATCTCCTCAGTTAAACATTTCACATTGACCTCTGACCTGCCCCATCTCCGTCCACAGAAACCCTTCTGGTCAACACCCTCAAAGGTGGATTTGGGGAGTAAATATTCATCAACCCCCGCTCTTTATTACTTTCTAATATCGTATTTCATGTAATCATCCCGTGTTAAAATGAAGAGGCGTTTTCTCCAAAATCTGCTCTGGGCCTTGAGTCTGTCCTGGCGGCCCGACAGGATCCCGGCCAGACTGTCCCACCCTCCCCATGTGCAGGAAGCTTATCCGCGCTTGTCTGCTCTGTGCCTGCCCTGGGGTGTAGAGAAAGCCCCAACTGCTTGATAGCTTTCCTCCAGTTACTCCAATTATACATTTCATGTGAACCTCGCAGAAGCCTTCAGTTTTAGCAGGCGCTATAAAAAAAATTATTGATCAACAATGGAGATTTACCACCGTACACTCCATTGGGGTGAATCGATGAATAATGTTGGATTATCTGTTTCTCATTGAGATGCATATACATTGTTGTTATTCCTTCCCGTTATACTATGTTGAATTCTTCTATCAATGCTACCTCTTGTAAAGCGCTCTGATGCCCTCGGGCCTAGCTAGCGCTATATAAAACTCCCAAATAAATCCACCACTTCAGAGAAATTATTGTGATTTCATTAGCACATTAATTTTGAAACACCAGCAGCTCGCGCAGATGGCAAGGGCGCGATTTACATTTCAGATAGGACTCGTGTTTGCACAAAAGGCGCTCCCTCATATCGCATTTCAGCAAGAACTAATGACGGGGATCTTGCCATGGCTATGAAGCAGAGAATTCTGGCCGGGTATAAAAACCTTGCAGCGAGTGTTTCTGCTTCTCTCTTTTAATGCGGTACTCCAGGCAATATGATGCAATATAATGCGGGTACCAGGGATAGAAATGAAAGACAGACTCCGGGCGTTGTCCGTGGGGTCGAGTGGCAAAGAGCGTGTTTTAGGAAGAGGTGCGTGTAAGGTGCCAGTTTTTTTAAACCAAAAACTGAGAGATTTAATAAACATTGAGGTCAGGCTCCAATTTATCAGTGACAAGAGGTCACAGAAGACAGACTTAAAAGAGAAAGTCCGCCTCTATGATGAGACAGAGGTCTCATGATTGGCATTTTTTGATGCTATGGCAGGGAAAATTATATGCATACCTGGCAAGCAAAGATACATTATTAAATGTGCAACCTAAACTGATTACTGTGCGGCGCTCAGCAATCCTGCAGGGAGCCTCGAGTTCCTTTCGAAACCTGGTCCAGACACCAGAGGCCACCTGTTGGAAGCCACAGCAAGGAACAGCTGAGTGAGGGTGAGGTATGCATCACAGATGCTGTGTTCATAGATCCTAAGCAGGCCAGGATACTGGGTGTGGGAGGGCCATGAAGAAGCATTGATGGGCACTGGAGATGCATAGTGGAGTGGCCAAAAATCAGCAAAGCATATTAGACTCCGTTTCAGACAAGGGCAACATTTGCCAAATTCTGACACGTTGAAATGCATGTATCATAAGTATGTTGGGTCTGATGGATAAAACCACTGGCCGTAGACTGTGCCCAATGACTACTCCAAGTAGGGGCTGTACTCCAAGAGTGTTGGTGAAGATCATTCCCTGTGCCCAGTGCCCATGCTTCCAGCTGACACCCATGCTCAACGGGTACTGGCAGCAGGGTAACTGTCCTCAGTGCCCGCTATGCATAGCTATGCGCAGAGATTACAGCAGGCAGGTGCACAAGATGTGAATTCGGGCAGTATTATTGTGTCATAGCTACCTGTAAATGGTGAGAATCATAGATTTTTTAGGTTTAGGATCACAATTATGTCTTTTCAGCAGTGATTTCAAAACCCATATTTCACAGAAATTATGATCATCCCTATGAATTTCTATTCCATAATTCACAGGAATAACTTATCTCTGTCAATTACAGATTTCAACAAAAGATAAAGATACAAATTACTATAGTTCACTACTGCGCTTGCCAGTATTATGTAGTCCTATTTTCAAAATAAATTTTTCTGTTTTACAAACATGCAATATAAAAGATAACATCTACCATGTTCTTGTGTTAGAGACATTCATAAACCAGCCTTGATCGTGGTTGGTTAGAGTATCTGGAGAGACCCAACAATGCAATATAGAACAAGGGATATGCGAATTATGAAATTTAACGGCATAGTTTTGTATCACCCTGCTTTTCCTACAGGGAATCCGGCAGAACCTCCAGCTGCTGGAATTGCTTTCTCTGCTGTCATTCTGGAGTGTTCGCCCCTGAAGTTCTGTCATAGGAGTTCTAGCATAGGGAAGGGATTTATGTGGGTTCTCTGAGGATATGCGCATATCAGTACTTAATTTGTAAAAAAAAAAAAAAAAGTGCCAGGGCTCTCGCAAGGAGGTCACTGCAGCTTGCACCACACATTGCTCCTGCCATGCTGCCAAACGACAGTACCAACACAAGTACTAACCATAACACTCCTACAAGTGCGGCAATTCAGACTATTTCAGGCCCCCAAAGCTATAAGAAAGGGTTGGGCGGCAGGTAATAGTCATTTTTAATGTATATTGAATTAATAATCAACTGTTGTTCTGGTTAACTCTACATTAGCCGCACAGCAACACCTTGTGGCAGGTTGTCCCAAGCGCGGGTGCTGACAATTAATTGCCAGTGCCGAGCACCGGAAACCACTGGCACAAATTAAGCATTGGGCCATATATGTAGATTTGTCAGTAAGGTGCAGCTGACTGGTTGCATCCTTAAGGCTATGTGTCGCAGTGGGAACATGCCTTCAACTACACAGGCTCCCTTTCTGCTTCTTTTTTATTTTTTTAAAACTATGCCAGCTTCATACTATGCAAAACTGGGTGGGCTGGGGAAGAGGGTTTAGAAAAATATTTGTCAGGCGCTACTAATGAAGAACGGAAAGAAAACGTATTCCAACTTGACAACTCAGTTCTGTGCGCTTAAAAAACTCTACTTAGTAAAAGGCATTCACTTTATACAAAGTTTTTAACTGGAGAGAGGGTAAAGTGGATAAAGAGGAAAACACTTATCGTACATCAAAAATACTCAAATGCATCAGTTTAGTTGCAATGAAACAAAGTTCTGTACCAATTCAGAATCAACACCAATATACCGCTTCATCACTCCTTGAATCTTCAGGGACAGCATAGCGCTGTGATTTGTTTGATTTTAAAAATAGTAAGCTAACTGAGGTTAGAATTGTTGGCACATTTTCATTTACTTTGCCTGGAATGGCAACATTATTTTCAGGTTGTTTCAGTCATTTCATCAGCACTGAATCTCAACTTCCTTCCAACAGGCGCATGCATTCTTTGTCTTTCATTGTAATAGTGTCACAGGACACCCTGCAGAAGGGAGATGGCTTGGACAATATCAGCTTCCACAACTTCTGACTTAACACCTATGCACCAGTAACGCCTGCACCACCATTGTTCTCTCCCAAAATGTTTTTGAACTCCTAGAGAAATGCTGCATTTTTAAAGCATGTTGTGACAGTCTCGGGTCAGAAGTTGAGAATACAAGCATTGGCATAGCCAATAGGTCTCGCCTTTGGGACCTCATAAGTGTTTAGCCATGCAAGAGTTGATGTTGTTGCACCAAGGATATTGTGCTGGATAACTAAACACTTATAAGGACCCAAAGGCAAGACCTATTGGCTATGCCAATGCTTGTTACAGGAGTGTAATGGTGTACTGAAATCCTACTCCTGTAGAATGATGAGTTTATCCTTTATGTAAACACTCATCATTCTACAGGACCAACCTGTATACAGTTCACTTTATTTCAGAGGCACAGTCTACACCCCAACCCAACCTAGAGGTTTACTTCACCAAGATGTGCTGCTCTGCTTTGCTTCAAAGGGAGAGAGAAAAAAGGCACTACATCTATTAAGATATGGTACGTTTTTTTCTCTCCTCTATTGCTGGTGCACATTTGGGCCATGGTGCAAGGGTGTGTGCATTCTCTAAAACAGGGGTCTTCATACTGGGGGCGGGGGGCGGCCTCAAGTGATCCCAGGGGGTGGGGGGGCAGGCTCTGGCCAAAAGATGCATTATGCTGATAACAGTGCTTTGTTTTCAGCGAGGGGAAAAATGAGTGGCAGTAAGCCGCTCTGTAATGGGCCATCACTAACATCTTTTGTCATTTATATCCTGGCTGAGGGAAGGTGTCAAGAGAGAAGGGACACCAAATATTCTTCAAGCCCCCCCATTTCTGAAAATCACACTGTGGATGCTTTTACACGTTAGTAAGGCTGCCTGACCAGAATTATATGTTGGGCAATCATGTATTCAATTGCATTTTTAAAATGGCACAGAACTTAACTGCAACGTTTTAATAAGTCAAGACATATTCAAACATTGCCAATTTAATAGAATGATTGTGAAAAATTTTTGGGGCGGGCCCAATGATTTTTATGTTTCCACGGGTGGGGGGGCGCGGCATTAAAAATGTTTCAAGACCCCTGCTCTAAAACATAGGTTTTGTACAGATAGGGAACCCTTCCAGGACCAAATTTATCCTTTATTACTTTTCCCAGTTTGAATATGTGCTGTACAAAGCAGCACATATGCAAAGTTGGAAAACCAAGTTAGAAATGAAAACATGTCTCCTCCTTACACCTGACTAGAGGAGGCAAAAGGTTTCTGGCGCAAAATAGTAGATAGGGATTTGGCATCAAACCCCACGGGTGACCCCAAGGGAACACTCCTGTACCACCCACGGAACGTCACTTTGATGAAAAGTAGTGCAAATTATGATAGCTCATAACGTTGCATTACTTTGGGATACTTTCTAAGCAAACCCTGGTTTATGTTGAATAGTAAATCCATCCCCATCACTTTACGCATGATGCAAGTCTGGTATAAAGCATTAGTAAATCTAGGCAAATGAGTCTTCAACCTGATTATCTTACCATCTCTAACATCCAGCAAACGTTTTAATCAACCCAGTTGTTCTCACTCGCAATACGTCAATGCCAAGAATCACATTTATATCAACTGCTCTCAATCACAATGCCCCATTGCCACAACCAAGAGTTCATCTTCTTTAAAATGAATTATTCACAATATCAGGTCGCCAGTATTCACCACCCAGAAATTGCCACCCTCATCATGGACCATGAGCCTCCATGCATCCCAGAAAGCTGATTAATCCCGTCCTTACATTCAAACCAAGACTCGTTGGTTCTTTATGGATACAAAATCATTTGTGCTGAAAGACAAATCATTTCAAGAGGTGGCATTGCTCACAAGGAGACCCAAACCAATATCTACTGCAATGTTTGACAAGTTAAAGTTACTTAATATTGCCATCATACTATCCACTTCTAACACTACTTACCTGCTCACTACCTCCAACTTTCCAAAACGGAACACCAACTTCATTGATCTGTTCTCAGATTATGAAACCTCTGACCAAATCCTCTAACCCCAAAAAAATGTCTTACAGATTTCAACCTCAGCTGGGGCAAAGACAATTGTAAGTCATACCTGACACACATACATAATCTCCAACTTTCTTCCTTGGCATGCCATTCTTAAAGTAAAATAATATTAGCTGATCAACTGGAGACTCAGTCGCCCTCCTCCAGCTAAAAAACTAGGCAAAATCCCAAGTTAACCCTGATTTTTGCAACAAGAGAAGTGCAGTGTGACAAGACAAAATAAATAGTGCAACACAAATTCTCATCTTCTACCTATTAAAGTAAAAAGACAAACGTGAGGGATATCCCGTCCGATCTATTACAAGTTCCATAGGATATAATGGAACTTGTAATAGGGCGGCCGGGATATCCGTCATGTTTGTGACAGAGTATCCACCAAGATCGTAATCAGGCCCTTGTGACAATCTAAAATGTCCATTTTAGGGGCTAAAGTGGACTTCATCCAAAAACAAACCAATACCTCCACCAACCCAGCCTGATCACATTTGTGCTAACACAACTCCACATCCAGAAGAGTATCTCCACAATTATTGGCTATATGTAAAGAATTCCTCACATACGTCACTGACAAGATCAAATCCATTCATCAAAATATCAAACACGAATCCTATGACAATGTTTCTCTCCACCAAAAACCTCTAATTACTGGGATTCCTTCTTCAGCATCAATCTGGATGATTCTTCTTCCATCATTCAAAATTACAAATCTACATGCTTCTTTCTGGATTGTCTACCTGCCATAATCGCAAAACACAAGCTTAATATATTTAAATCAACTTTGTGTGTCCTTACTAATGCATCAGTATCTCAAAGAATATTCTGTGATTTCCCAGCCAGAGACTGTGGTTGCTCTGAAGGATTAGACATCCCCACCGCACAGGTGGGCAGTTCTCCACCAAGGGAAAAGATTTCCTTTCCTCTCTCTAAATGAAGGCCTAAGTCATCTCAAAGCTACTTCGGCAATGCTATCTTAGAAGGAACTTCAGAAACTTTGCTGTTCAGGAAAGATCTAATTACTCACATTTTCACATCTACTTGAACCAATACCTTAGTCCCAGAATCCTTATTCTACTACAGATGACCAGTCATTGTTTTCCATGCTGCATCTTATTGCATTGTTCATACTGTTCCTATTCCTCTAGTTTGGTCAATGACTCCATGTTTCACACATCTGTTCCAATGAAATGTATTCTTCTAGTTCCTAATAAGTTCTCTGCAAAGCATGTTTATAGGAACAACAGAGCAGGTGACTGTTAAAGAAGCAAAAAAGGTTTGAGGTAGGGTGATGAGTGAGGTTCAGAAGGAGTGGGGAAGATGGAATAGTTTGAGGATCTTGAGATCACTGGTGAAATTTGGGAGTGAGGGCACCAGTGTCAACTTGAGGGATAGGATAGGTAAAAAGAAAAGAAGTTCCACATTATCTCTTTTACTTGCTTTGGAAATCTCCAGAGCCATGAGATTAGTGTTGAGAGTGATATATGTGCATCCAGAATAAGAACATATCTGGGCTACATTATCTGATTTCATGGTAAACATGCACTTAAAGATTATGTACTGTCTTGAATTGGGTGCACATCAGAGCAGGAGCTAGATAGGTTCCTAGAGCCTGAGGGGGATGCAGCTGTATTTGTGCTGACCAGTAATCAGGTGCCCATCTGCATGGATGGCAGATTTCAATGAGAAGAAGTTGCACTCAAGGAGCACAGAACAGCCCTTATTGATTTTGGAAATGACGCAAGCTTGTACCCTAAAGAAGAATGAGTGACCTGAGAGTTGTGGTTTGATCTATTATTGGAGGCGGACTGTATACAAAGCCATAATCAATGTAATTTTTGTCATGTCAGACCCTGGGTGTTTGTAGATGGGAGCTCTCTCTGAAGGTGCTTTACTCTCTGTGTCCAGTCCACTTTGAAATATCCATGTTTCTCTCTTAGCATCTGTGGAATTCTTGAAGAGCTGGGAAAGGATCTTTGGACTTTTTTGGGCACCAAACTCTGGCTGTAAATTAAGTATAGGCAGTGAGAGACTCAGTGCTGAAATGGGTGTGAAATTATGAATGAGTAAATTGATTTGGGGGTTTAGTTGAAGCTGTTCTGTCTTCCAGAGGAAATCTCCATTTTGGTTTTGCAAAATCACCTCTCCACTGAGGTAACAAAATTGAGGCAATGCAGGAGGGGTCTTGGCATACACTTCCCATCAATCTAAGTCTTATGAAGGGAACCCCTGCTCAGGAGAAATTCCAAAGTGGTATGCATGCTCAGTGGTACCACACAGAGGTAGGTGGCATCCTCCCAGTTCCCTCAAATCCATAATCACACCTCTAAGCCTGTACCTGTAGCACTGGGTCTCTCTATGGAGTAGCTGTGCGCTTTACAAGCACTATTTGATGTGATTTGATAACCTCACCCACTAGACCACTGGGAAACCAAGATGTTAAGGTGTGGTACCTCATCTGTGGAGGCTTCCCAAGGGTTATAACTTAGGGCCCGATTATGATGTTGGTGGGACTGCCACCGACAGGCAGTCGGTGGCGGTTCCACTGACATCTAGCAAAGTGGGCCGACAGCCACATTAGGATGCGGTCGGCCAGATTGCAACGGGCGGAGAGACTGGCCGACGCCTTAGCATCGGTCTGTCCATGATCGTTAAAATGGCGGCGGTGCCTGCGGAGGCACCGCCGTAGGGATTACAATGGCGCTTTCCGACTGCCTTTTCATGGCGGTCCGACCGCCATGAAAAGGCAGCAGTAAAGGAACTTCAGGGGCTCCTAGCAGGGCCCCGTCCACGGTGGGCCTTCGCTATGGGCCCGGGGGGGCACATGTGGTGCCCCCCAAACATCCATGCACCGTGTGCCAGACACCACATGGTGCCTGGCACACAGTGCATGGATGTTTGCAATATGCCTTTTACCATTGAGGCTTGCGCTGCATCCCTTTTCTAGGGCCGCGGCACATGCCGCAATGGTAAAAGGAATTTTTATGACTGCCTACATAGCGGTCGCATTGTAATCGGGCAGGTGGAATCACCAACATATGGTCGGTTGGACACCTGCCTGAAACGATGCATCCGACCGCCATCGTAATCAGGCCCTTAGTCTTCAAGGCAGGGGAGGTTCTCTGGATCCTGGTCTCTTATCTGGAAAAATGTCTGCATGCAGACCTTGGCTGTCTTGGACTCCACATGTGCTCTGCGAAATAGGGCTGCAAATCATACTTGGCTTTGTACTCCCATGTATGCTTATTTGATTTAGTACTTATTATGGTGTGCCTTTTACTAGTGTTGGGTTTAGATGCATAGAATATATTCTTCCAGAGACCAGTTGTCATCCCAGGATGCTTGTTTCCAGTCCAGGGAGGACCAGGCCTGGAAGTTCGGGCTGGACTGTTCCCATGGGGAGCAGGGTCAAGACTGATTTGCATATGGCTGGGTTTAAACTGGAATGGCATGGGGAGCAAAAAAACGATGGATTCAGGCCCAGATCTCAGTACTGGGGTGAATTTTTGACATTGTTCAACATTCTGTCCATCAATTGTTCTTTTTGCAGTTATTTTTATGTAAGCAGGCAGCCTGTTTCTCCGTCAGGGGGATGGAGTAAATTACTCCATCGCCTTGAAAGAGGTGCCGCCTGCCTAATTTAGGAATGAAAAACAATCTGGAGGTCATTTCTAAAGTATTGGCAGGAACCGCCGCCACAGCAGGTCACGCTAGTGCTGTTTACAGTTTGACTCCGTCAACATGATGCAGCACTGCACCAAACAGCTTTCTTTTTCATTTTCAAACAGAAAATACTAAAGCAGGAGTTTCTTTTTTTAAATAAAGCAGAAAATGCTCCCCTTGCCATGGAGTCCTCTCCAATAAAGGTGTGGCATTTAGCAGTTTTCACTGCCCTTACTGCCAAGGTTTTCCTGGCAGGGACAGGCAGTGAAAACTGACCTCTAATTCTGCCCATTTAAATTTGGAATTAGAGGTCTGCCTCCGACGGCCTTTACTCCACAGGGTTATCAGAGTGATTTAATATACGTGAAGAGAGTGTAGGCCATATATTATTGAATTGAGAGTGAAGTTTTTGAAGAGTTGGGAGGTGATGGTTAAAAGTTTAGATTGTTTAACTATTCGAAGATGCTTTACTACCGCGAGGGGCAGAGCTCCCAGACTGAAGCAGACTATAATAGTGCAGGTGACACCCCACTACTTTGACATAACATCCTGGCATTCAACTCCTCTTACTCCTGCCAGTACCACTGAAAGCGCCCACAACAACCCAGGGCTATAATGTAGCCTCAAGACGTAACCATATGGGATCCTCCTCTCCCCCCCCACCCTTCAGCCCCGCTTTACCCTCGTTCTTCCCCAGTTCTTTTTATTGTTGTACTTTGGCAAAAATGGACCTTGGCATTGAAACCATTCTACTTATCTAAGCCAGTTAACCAGGCCAAGTATGCTTGTCCACGAACAAATTTAACACTACACGACTGCCATGCACGGTTTGGGCCCTGTGGACTCTTGAGTGAAGACAAAATGTTATACTTGGTCTGCCACGATGTTAGATGTTTGTAAGATTGTCATTAATAGTTCCTGTGTCAACTTATGTACACAGGCATGTGGAAAATAATAAAATATATTTCAAACAAAAAGTTTAGATTGTACTTTATGTTGGGATTTTGATGATGTCACATGGAAGACGTAGTTTATGGTAGTTATTACGGTGAAGGGGGAGCGATGGGAAGGACAAGATGGTGTAGCTGGTAAGGTGGGGGCCATGTCAAGATTGTAAGAATGTGAGGTTCATGAGATTGTGTTTCAAAGCTTAGGTGTTGCAGTATTCAGTGAGGTGGAAATCATCAAGGTATGTGTTGTCAGTGTTGGAGACCGAAGTGGAAGAGATGTGGTTTCCGAGGTTGTGAGAAATTGGGTTACTGGTGGGGGGGGGAGAAACACTACTCAAACAGCAACCACAATCCTTCTCAGGGTGAAGTCACAAGCAAACCCCAAAGTAACCCGTGTTCAACCCTCTGATAGCTTGGCACAGAGCAGTCAGAGGTAACTTAGAGGCAATGTGCAAAGTATTTATGCAGCACTTCAAACAGTAATAAAGTGAAAAAACAAAACAAGAAAAATCCCACAGCAATTTAGAAAGATAGAGTAAGATTTAATAAATAAATCAAGAACTAAATGACAAGAATCCAATCAGTAGAATCGGAGAGATGCAATTTTAAAGATTTCAGTGCAAATAGCGCCAAAAAGCACAAAGCACCAACTGTGTTTATCTGGTCTCGCCAGACCAAGACAAAGTCACAAATTCAGGCCGACCACGATGGAGTGCAGGCCAGCTACAGGGACCCACTTAGGTCCCCTGAACACAGTACCTTAATCCTGGCTCTGAAGAGATCGGAGACCCGCATCGAGGATGCATCACGCAGCAGAGGCGATACCAGGTACGGGCGAGGACATGCATCACACAGTGGCAGTTCCAGGTAGCTGTGAAGTGCAATGTGATGTCCTTGCGTGGAGATGCGTCACACAGCAGCGGTTCCGATGGGTTCTGTGGGTGAGGTGATGTCCTTGTGAAGAGATGCGTCGTGCAGCGGCGGTTCCAATGGCCTGCTGTAGGCAATGTGGAACACTTGCCTTGGGGAAGTCCGTGCAGCTGAGGCGTTGCATCGGTTCCGAAGGCAATGTGTCGGGCAGCAGAGGTGATGTGCCAGTTCTGTGGGAGATGCACAGCGGAGGAGATGTGTCAGTTCTGCTGAATCCACAAATAGCATGGCAGAGAACCTTCAGGCCCACTTCCAATGGTCCAGGACTGGGATGGCACCCCTTGTGAGGGCAGAACTCACAGATAGCAGAGTCCAGATGCTGGATTCAAGGTTGTTGGAAGCCTGTCTGTCCCTGAGACCTCTGATCAGGAGGCCAGCCAAGTAGCCCTTGGAGTCACTCTGGGGTCGTAGGTATAGAGTTGCTGGTCCAGTCCCTATGTAGGCAAGAGGGCAGCAGGTAAGCACAGTGGGGCAGCAGTTCTTCCTTTCAGCAGGGGGAGTTCTTTCAGGAGCACAGCAGCTCTTCTTCCTGGCAGACTCTACTGAAGAGTTGGGCCTAAGAGTCCAATATTTAAACCTTGTGCCTACTTTGAAGTAGAGGAAGCTTCTTGAGGTTACCACCCCTTGAGGTGTCAGGCATTCCCTTCCTCTCTGTCCTGGCCCTAGCTTGACCAGTATGGAACCCTTTGTGAGAGTGCTGAGGCAGAGCCTTTGTGATGTGCAAATATGGTAGGTGACAGCTCTTCCCCCTCATTAACTCAGAGTGGCCCATCCTGCTAACACCAATCTTCCCTTTGTCTCACTGTCTGTGAGCAATACACAAAGACCAAGTGCCAGCTACACCTAGAAATGTGACCCAGGATCAGGCTGCCAGCACCAAATGGTTAAGACAAGAAAATGTCAACTTTCTTAAAGTGGCAATTTCAGAATTGTGACTAAAATCCAACTTTTCTATTAAAGAGGGCTTTTAATTACAATTCCATACACACCAAACTCAATATTCCTACCTGCTCCCAATTGAAATTAATCACTTATAAAATGTAATAAGTTAACGCAATGTTATCCTATGGGAGAGGTAGGCCTTGCAGTAGTGAAAAACGAAGATTTTTCACTACCAGGACATGTAAAACTTAAAAGTACATGTGCTACTTTTTAAATACACTGCACCCTGCCCTGTGGGTTGTTCAGGGCCTACCCTAGTGGTGACTTATATATATTAAAAATGGAAGGTTTGGGCCTGGAAAAATATTTTGCCACATTAACATGGCAGTTTAAAACTGCACACACAGGCTGCAATGGCATGCCTGAAACATGTTTAAAGGGCTTATTAAGTGGGTGGCACAACCAGTTCTACAGGCCCACTAGAAGCATTTAATGCGAGGAGCTATCAAACATTGAGTATTGTGAACTCTTGGATTCCTAAGGGGAGGCAAGATGGCGTCTGAGCGGCAGTAACCCGGCAGAGCTCCTCCGGTCCGGCCCTATTACAAATCAAATGGTCTTAAACTGCATCGCGGCAATTCTCCCAAGTGACAGCAATATTTACCAGATGATCTTTTTCACAACCGCATGACTGCCATCCCGATCTTGAAGCAGCGCCGGCATCTGCGCGGCTTACGAAAGACAACACGTCCGACGGCTGTATTCCGAGCAGGGAGTCCGGTGGATCCAACATCTTCACTTCATGCAGCCCTGCGCCTGCCCTCCACGACGTGCTGCATCACGTTATCGGCGGTCTGGAGACTCCTGACGACAGCACTGGATACAGTACAACGAGGGAATCACCGCTTTAAGATTCAACAGTGGATACTTTGTTTCCTGGTATCCAGCAACATCAAAGAGAAGCAAGTAAGGATGTCGGGGCGAGGGGGAAAACTTTGAAAGTGATAAATAATCAAACACTGGCCCCTACAAATAAGGCTACGCAGCTTAATAGACCGGAAAGCTTACAGAGAGGCCCTGAAACACGGGGTTGAAAAATAAAGTGCAAAATGAGCAGAATGTGCAGTTGATAGTGGGAGATAAAGCTAAACAAAATAAAAAGCTACAATCTAACCCCATCAAACTTTTAGACTCAGCACATAATTCACAACCTCTGATCTCCAAGGTCTTCAACCAGATAGAGAAGGGGAGACATGGTAATAGATCTGTAGAAGGGGCGGCATCCGGAGACCAGTCAGAAGTATTGGTCCCAGAGCCACTCTTAACAAATGGCGGGGCAATTTCAAATGTTACCACCTCTCCACCTGTGACTCTTATCATACCTGGAGTACACTCCATCCTATCTTCTATAGTTGCAGACACGGGCAGTGAACAAACAAATAAGGCTGGAACTACACAGCCGGAAGATGCTCCCTCGGTTGCTTTATCTCCCCAGGACTCAGGAGCTTTAGGGATGGCATCGAATGCAACAAATAACCAGCCAGAAAACGCTGAAAGCCCCGAACCCCTCGACATCCTGGAAAAACTCTACCCAAATACAGAAGAATCTGAAATGTACGAAACTGGCATTTCAACATCAAGCGATGGGGAAGGAAATGGTAGTAAACATGAATGGGGCGACAGCACTGACTCCGAGACTCTATGGCAAGCGGCGGCACAAAAAAAGAAGCAAGAAAAGAAAAAGAAGAAGAGACATAATGGTCTTAAAAAAAAAACTGGGGAATCCATGGATAAGGGCAGCAACCCCGAGCTCAGATGGGACTACTCATCCTCCCAATTCGCGACTCCATCAGATCGTACTGTACGGGCAGGTCACAACCTTTCCGTGACTACAAATCCGAGTGGAAGCTCCAGGAACATGGAAGAACCCACCCTTGCGGAAGTTTTACAGTCGATCAAGGGTTTTCAAGAAGAAGCCAAGCAGGACAATCGAAAAAGCCGACAGGCTATACAAAATTTGCAAGGTGCTATCAGGATAGTGGGCCGCACATGCACCGAAATCGCAGACAGAATGTCATCGGTTGAAATTCGAACCGAGAACCTAGAGAAAGATGTCTCCTCATTGAAAGTACAGGGAGATGCGCACGACGCCATAGTGAAAGATCTAATGGGGAAGATCGAGGATCAGGAAAATAGAATGCGACGTAACAACTTACGCATTCTCGGGATCCCTGAGGGTTCGGAAGGGAATGACCCCAGGGCATACATAGTATCACTCTTTAAAGGTGCATTTCCTGAGATGCAATCCTGGGACTGGGATAAGGAAGTACAACGCGCCCATCGATTTCCTTTGATACTTTCTAAACGATCCACTTCTCAAGACCAATACCCTCCTGCAATATTAGTCTATTTTGGAAATTTCCTTTTACGCCAAGCTCTTTTTGATATAGCCAAGCCTACAAGCAAAAAAGAATATAATGGCGTTACCTTTTTTACCAGGCCAGACTTCGCACATGTCACTGTAGAGCGTCGATGGAGGTTGAGACAATTGTTTACTCCATTTCAGCAGATCGGAGCTACGGTATATCTACAGAATCCAGCACGCTTAAAAATCATCTTTAATGGGGTCACCCGTAGTTTTACATCGGAAATTCAAGCGCAAGCATATCTGCAAGAAATTACAGCGACAAGTAGAGACAGATCCAAAGTTTGAACTGTTATGGTCTTAATAAGTAAATGTTTAGTCTCTTTGAAGTTTTAAATTGGGGTTATCACAATATGAGTAGACTTAGATAAAGTGTGCAGTTCAGGGTAGGGATCGGACCGGAGGGGTGACACGGGACTCTGCCTTCTCAGATGTCCACATCCTGGTTCATGTTGAACCAGGCAGGCCTCAGTGGTAGGTGGTGGGGGGGGGGGGGTGGTCTTGCTGGGGGGGGAAGGGGGGAAGGGGGGGAGGGGGATCTGGGAACGGGTTGACTTAAGAGCATCTGCTCTAGTTGCGGATCTTTCTTTCTTTAAGTTTCTTTTTTTTTTATCTTGTTATATGGACAGGAATACCACTATGTCTTGTCCAGGGTATTATTGAATGGGCTAAACTTTAGACAAGGAAATGAGTAAATTACGTATAGCCACATTAAATATATGTGGCTTGAATGATCCAAGGAAGCGTCGAAATACTGCAGTTGCCCTTAGATTGCTTAAAACCGATATCCTATGCCTACAGGAGACACATATAGACAGGACACAGACCCACCTTTTAGGCACACTTGGATTTACGGTAATAGGAGCTACGTCACAGAGTGTTAGGACACGGGGGGTCGCAATATTATCCGCTAAAGGCTCACTTCAATTTCCACGCACATCTGTAGATCAGAATGGGAGGTGGGTTATCACCGAATGTCGTAGAGAGAATGGTGACACAATCACGATATGCACGGTGTATGGCAGTATTGTCGATGATCCTGCAATTTTCGATTAATTAAATAATGAATTGGCTGAGTGGTCTTTACCTATTATTATCTGCGGTGATTTTAATATAAATATAGTGCCCAGTCAAAGTATATCTTCAGACACCAATAGGAATTACACAGGTAGGAAACCCAAGGTCTTCAAGGCCTTGAAGGCCTTAAGCCAGGAACAGGCATTAATGGATGTCTGGCAATCATATTACCCTACTGATCCAGGCTACACTTTTTACTCTTTTCCGCACAGAAAACCGGTCCGATTAGATTACATCCTCACATCTCATTCTATTCTCCACAAGTGTTCAATAGAAAAGACTACACGAATAGTTTCAGATCATAATCCCTTGGTTCTGTAAATAAGTGGGGAAAGAAGGGTTAATCGAGATATGATCAGTTGGTCATTTGACCGTTCTTTACTCGCTAATAATGATTATTGTAAACACATGAGGCATTGGATCCCCCAATTCATTAAAGAGAATCTTGGTAGTACCAACATAGAAGTGGTTTGGGACGCATTTAAAGCCGCAGTAAGGGGAGAAACAATGAGCTTTTCGTTAGCTCTTAATAGGGAAAACGCCAATTAATGGATATCTTACAAATGCAACTGGCAGCTGCAGAAGAAAACTTAATTACTGTATACAGAGATGGGGAGACCCTACAGAAGCACTGGCCAAAATAAATTCAGCCAAATCATCAGTTTTGGAAGTAATAACCAAAAGGGCAGCAGATAGATTGGAGACTTGGAGAAAAGAAGCATATGAGTGTAGTGAACAAGTCGGACACCATCTTGCGATAAGAGCCAGACAAAAAGCCACAAAAAATATCATTACGGCAATAAAAGACACCACCCAGGCTATAATTACAGACCCTGAAGGTATACGCAATGAGTTTTTAATTTACTACCAAAATTTATATCAAGAAACTACCAAATCTCACTCAAATAATATTATGGCATATCTTAACCAATTTTCAACAGAACAACTATCTTCAGATGATCAGGCTCAACTTGAGGAACCCCCTCAATGGGTTGATGCTCTGCTGTGTATTAACAGTCTTTCTAACGGCAAAGCAACTGGTTTAGACGGCATTCCAGCAGAATTTTATAAAAAAATGTCTACAGAAATAAGAGAAGCCATTTTTCCTTTATTTGTACATGTTTTTAAGGGCGGAAGACCACCTGAATCATGGTCACAAGCAAAAATAATTGTTTTTTTGAAAAAACATAAATCAACACTAGACCCCGTTTCATATCGCCCAATTACACTAATAAATAAGGATAGCAAAATCTATTCTAAAATATTAGCGACCAGATTAGCTGGGGTAATCCATAAAATTATTTCCCCAAGGCAACATGGGTTCATCCCAGGACGTGGTACCATAGATCACATAAGAAGAACCATCTCACTCCTTGATGCAGCGCAAATCTCCGGAGATTCAATGGCACTCATCTTACTAGATGCTGAGAAGGCCTTTGACAGAGTCTCCTGGCCGTTTCTTTGGGAGTCTCTGTCGAGGGTTGGGATAGGCCAACATCTCATCCAGGCATTTAAGATGTTGTATTTTCAACCAACAGCGAAATTATTTATAAATGGTGCACTTACTAACACCTTTAAAATAACTCGAGGCACACGCCAGGGATGCCCTAGCTCACCCCTACTATTTGCCATATATATCGACCCCTTTTTACGCGTTTTGGAGCACAACCAAAGGATTAGGCCGATAACCACTCAAGGATGGGAAACAAAAGTATTGGCATATGACGACGATATAGCACTTGTAACATCTAACCCAATAGAGTCAATGGTAGAGGTAGAGCTAGAGGCAATGAGATTCGGCCTTCTGGCAGGATATTCCTTAAATCAAACTAAAACCCAGATTATTTGCAAAAATGTCAACATGGCTGACGACGTGAGACAGGTGGAAAAAGCCACATATTTGGGGGTAGACATTACCGCTAATATTGAAAAGCTAGTCGATATAAATATTGACCCTGTGATAGAAAAACAAAACTAGAATTGAGGCGATTGCATAATCTACATCTCTCAATAATTGGGAGATGTAACGTAATCAAAATGCTCTTTTTCCCTAAGATCCTCTATTTTATACGAGCTATTCCACTTGAATTTAATTCTAAATGTTTAAAAAAGATCGAAGATATGTTTTCCCGGTTCATTTGGTCTTATGGGAAACCTAGAAGAGCATATAAGTTTCTTTCTCTACCAACAGATAGGGGTGGCTTGGCCCTTCCAAACATTAAACTTTATTATTGGGCAACTACTCTTCTATACAATTATACCCTTTTTTCTGATAAACCATTAGACGACTCCCTAGTTACACCCCCACACCTATAGAATTAATAATGGGTAATCTGGCCTGGGGATGGGCCTGGAGATTCTTGAATGATTCTCATTATAAAAAAGTACGATATAAGACGTTGGTTCCGGGATTTAAAACCTTGAAAGCAGTCCGGAAGATGCTAGGATTGGGCCGCCTGAACTATTATACCCCGATTAATAATAACTTTAATCTGCCCGGGATTTTCAAAGATTTTACAATGAGGAGATGGATAGACAAGGGTCTATCTAAGCTTGGAGATTTTTATTCTCTCACTGATTTAATATCCTTTGAAAACCTTAAGACACAATATGAATTAGATTGGAAAGATTTTTTTAAGTATCTACAAATCCGTGACTTTTTAAGTAAGAAATGTCGAGGCCCAATAGGATTCATAAATAATTTCATCATAGACAAACTAAGACAGAATAATCAATCAATTGGAAAGTTATATAACTTGCTCAACTCCTTGATGACTGATGACATTGAGCTCCGAGCTAATAAATGGAAAGCGGAAATCGATATATCAGAGGGCTTATTTCAATACTCTATTGAATCAGCACAGAAACTTTTAATACCAGCACGACTGCAGGCGCAGTATTATAAAACTTGCTTTTCGCTCTATTATACGCCGAAAAGGATCGCTAAATGGGGAACAGGGAAAGGGACCTTATGCCCTCGATGCTCGTTGTTTCAGGCTGATTTAGAACATATGCTGGCTTCATGTACTACATTAAATACTTTAAAAGTTGATATCATGAAATTTTTTAAGGAAGTTCTAGGAAGGGATATAAACCTTTCATCAACTTTGATTTGTCTAGGGGTTGATCAGGAGACTCAAGGGCTCCCCGGAGAACAGTTAATTTTTATAAGCATGGCAATATATCGCCTTACCCTAACATCTGCCTGGCTAGATTCTTCTCCTCCAGGGTATAATCAGTGGCTAATACGCCTAATTGCGAACTACAACTTTGAAAAAGCAATATATGGGAAAAGGGGGACTCGATCCCGGTCAAAAGGGTTAAAAATCTGGCAACCACTGACTAAATGGCTCGAGAGATAAAAAACAGTGGAACACGGCACTTCAGCTATACCCTAGTATATTTAAGATTATCTAACACAAATTTACATTTAGACAGAAGGTCAACCCCGGGGGAGGGGGGGAGGGCGGGCGGGAAAAAATAGAAATTCTAAAAATGTGCATGAGACCATATTATAGAAATGTTACAGACTTAGGGGCCGATTCCGATCTCGGCCGGTAGGGCTCCGAATAGGATTCGGCTTTACCGGATCCGATTCGGAGCCCTTTTTCCCGACCGAACCGTACGCGGGTCCGGCCGAGCGAGTACGATGCGAATTCGCCGACCGACTCGTCCGGGCGACCCGACCGCTCCGACCGACTCGTACCCGGATCGTACCGCTCCGACCGACTCGCTCGGACCCGATTCGCACCGCGCAATGGAGACGTTTTCCGGCCGGGTAAGTACGATGCGCACCTCGACCGCTCCGACCGACTCGCGCCGTCCGACTCGAACTCGCTGTCGGAGCCGTACTTTGGGGGTCCGTGTCGGACCCCCTGTACGCGCACCCGTGCGAGCGCACACAGGGGGACCCATGGGTCCCCCTACCTGTGCGTGTACGCCGCGAGCGCTCGCGGCGTACTCGCTGTAGGGGCGCCCTTGTCCGCCTCGCACCCATTGAGGCAATGGGAGCCCGCGTACGCGTTGTACGACCGGCTCCCATTGAGTTCAATGGGAGTCCGACCGACTCGTGTCCGGTGGCATACGAATGCATCGGACTCGTTCGGTCGGACTGCACGGGTCCGATTCGGTCGGAAATCTCTCCGGGTCCGGCTCGGTCGGAGAGATTTCCGGCCCGAATCGGAATCGACCCCTAAATGTAATGCTTTTTTTTTTTTCTCTTTTCTCATATCCTACAACAAGGTCGTTGGCTTTAAAAAACATGTAACGTTATGAATATTGAATATGTTACTATATAATCTTTTTTTCTTTTTTCTCTTTAACAGAACATGCTAAATTATAATGTCATTTTTTTGTAAACATTGAAACTCATGCACTAATAAAAAAAATATTTAAAAAAAAAAAAGAAGCATTTAATGCATAGGCTCTGGGCACATGTAGTACCACTTTACTAGGGACTTTAATAGGCCAATTGGGTGTAAGCCAATTCTACCATGTTTTAAGGAGAAAGCACAAGCACTTTAGCACTTATTAGCAGTGGTAACGTGTGCAGAGTCCTACAAGCCAACAAAAATGGGTTCAGAAAATAGGAGATGAAAAGCAAAAAGTTTGGGGATGACCCTGCAGAGAGGGTCAAGTTCAACAGAGGTCATACTAGAACTGTTTTACATAGGTAGTGGTGATTGAGGTGAAATGTCGTAGTGTGAGTGCTGGAAATTGTGAAGCACCGCCTGGTTCGTGTAGGTACTGTTGGTGAACAGTATTGATGCAACATGGTTGAGGTCATCTCAGACAATGGTTAGTCAGGTCTTGGTGATAAAGAGCTTATCTAGATCTGTGACTGGGTCACAGATATTGATTTCGTGTATTATCTATACACCAGTAATACATTGTGTGCCTCTCCCATTTGGCTGCATTCGGGGCAAGAATGGTTGAGGAGCTCTGTCCAGCCCTAAAAGCGGCCACTGTCCGAGGATACTGGGGGCTTCCGTGAGCCTTTTAAGGCTGGTCCATCCCTCAGGACTATATGGCGCTTACTGATAATGAAGCCTCTACTCTACGAGAATGGAGTTTTTTGGCATCGGTCCTGGTGCCTGGGCATTCTTTGCATATGAGAAGCAAAGGGGGGATTCACTACGTTCCTCTGTACATGCCAGAGGGGGCGCCTAAAGACCACTGTTGGGAGGGGATGTGTTGTGATTATTGACCCAGGGAGACCTAGGGCTAAGTCCAGCCCTAATCAGAAGTCTCTTCACCTGGCTTTGAAGAAAATCTGAAAAGCGTTATTGTGGCTTCAGATATTCCAGATATGGGTTTTATTTTTAGGAATGCTAATCAACGTGTTCTCATATATCCCTTCTGTCATTTCTAATAACAAGTAATTAAAGTAATTATGTGCTCTTTAGCAGCTTAGGCAGGATGAAACGATTGGCCTTGCCAGATGTGGACATCAGTATCTACAGATCACTACATATGTCCCTGGTGGGTGTTTAACTCACTAAGACAACCTACCAGCATGCATATGGAAAACCATTGTTTTTAGAGCAGACAATGTAAATATATGTGGCAGGAAGAAATGTCTGATACCAATAGTCTTTTAAAAAGTGATTTTATGTTTGTCACTGATACAAAGGGCTTTTATACTGTGGGGCAGTACTTACACTAAAAGACGTTGTTGGAAATATAGTGCAGTGGTTAATAGTGCAAGCGTGCAATGTCCTTTGAACAGGAGGCATGAAGGCTGAGAGTCTCTTTAAGTATGTCCTGCATGAAACACCTGCACAGTGCTTTGAATAAATACATATTACAGTACAGTTATTATTGTACGACAATTGCGTACATTTTACCTTTCATACACCAGATGGCAGTATAGACATTTGGCTGAAATTATATTTCAAAGATACATTTCAGGAGAAAACTCGCGTATATAAATCAAACCCAGTTTGTTTTAAAAAATACTCTGAACAAACCTTAAATGTACATTTGTCTTTCTCTAATCAACATGTTTCAAAATAAATAATTCAGATGAAAGGCATCTGCGGTTTAGGGATGCTGAAGTTTTAATTTCCCATACAACGTTTATGAAGGCCTTTGGACATTTTGTCTAAAACGTTGGGCGTTGTGTGGCCAAAGTTTTTGGGGGGTTTTTAGGGGTTGGGCGGGGGAGGTTAAGGTCGACATTTTAACTTCAACTTTTTTTTTTTTAATAACACAGTATGGTTATTGGCACACCTCGACAACCCTCCGTGGTTAATTTCCATTAACGTCTTTCTCAGTTCAAAGAAACTTTTATTTAAGGTTATCAAGTTTTTAGTCTTTTGTATTACTTACGTTCCATACTCGACTTTTTCATTGTAGTGGGTGTAATTAATTAAACAATACATTTAATAATGTGTTTTTCGCTTTTAACACTGGAGAGCCTAGCCATCTTCCTTGTCCCTTCTCTTTTTTTGTACAATGTTGAAGTTACACTGTTTACTTTTTTGGAAAAAATGTACAGGTCACATACACTGGTACATCTGTACAGCAGATAATGGAATATTATTTGCCATTAGAAGGTGTTATGCACAGAGATTTATGCTGCACTAGAATTAATTTCGGTGTCAGTTTAGGGATCCGAGCTATCTCCTCGAAGAGCGAACTAACCTTCAAATTAATCTGTGCTTTTTAATTGGCTTTTTATCAACCTACGTCGCAATTTGCAAAAATGCATTATGTTCATTTTTATGATGTTTCAAAATCATGGAATAGCTCCTTTTTAAGGCTATTGGAAATAAACTGAAAGAGATGAGTCATTTCCCCCCAAAAACACTGTAATTACCCACTTCAGAATATTCAAATTTAACCACTTTCAATTCTATTTTTCTTGTGAAAGCTGAACACGGTTAGTCCAACAGATGTAGCATCCCCAGAGCTTTTAATTGAGTTTTCTCTGTCTCTCAATTGCCATGTTTTAATTAATGCATCACACTTGATACTGGTGTGCAGCCTGTGTTGAAGGACTCCCAGACTTACCAAAGGATTGCATTGTCCTTGCGTCACGTTAAGTTAGATTTACCAAGCCACGCAAGGCCACCTAGCGTGGCCCTGCGTGGCCCTGCGCGGCCCTGCGAGGCCCTGCGTGGCCCTGCAAGGCCCTGCGTGGCTGTGTGAGGCCCTGCGTGGCCCTGCATGGCCCTGCGAGGCCCTACGTGGCCCTGCGAGGCCCTGCGTGGCCCTGCGCGGCCCTGCATGGCCCTGCAAGGCCCTGCGTGGCCCTGCGGGGCCCTGCATGGCCCTGCGAGGCCCTGCGAGGCCCTGCGAGGCCCTGCGTGGCCCGGCGAGGCCCTGCGTGGCCCTGCGTGGCCCTGCGAGGCCCTGCGCGGCCCTGCATGGCCCTGCGAGGCCCTGCGTGGCTTGGTAAATCTGGAGTAACGCAAGGCAGCGCAAGTCACCACCTTAAGTTAGTCTGCGGGTGGAAGTGTTACGTGGGTGGAGTGTGTGTGTTCCAACACATCCACCCATTTATTTTGGTGCATTCCCAGATTTACCTCGACAGTTAAACCTCAGAATGCATCAAAGTGCTGCATCATCCCGAAAGAGGCGCAACGAGGAAAAATATCTGTATTTCCTCGTTTTTTCCTCTTTCTCAGTGTGCTGCATTCTGTAGCACACTGACAAAGGGGAAACACCTCTAAGAATTGTTTTTGCACAGGAAGGGTCCTTTCATGCACAAAAGAAAATCCTGCTTACCATGGTGCATGGGTGGCTGCGTTGGTGCTAGTGCACAGTGCAATGAAACAGCCATATGTTGGTAAATATGGCACATTCCTGCTCTCTCCATTTCATACAGCGCTGAAAATTGTCTTACTGCATTGCACTTACTGCGTTGCACTGCACCAAATAATAATAAATCTGGCCCCCAGTTTTGATGAAAGAAGTAACTGAGATCTAATCCTATTTGCACAGGATCACACAATTTGATTTAATGCAGAAGCCAGGATTGCACATTAGGGGCCAGATTTTCAAAAAAGGCACGCAACGCAACGCAGTGCAGCCCCCAAAGAGGCTGTGCTGCATTGCGTGACAGGGAGGGAGAAGGAGAGCACAATATCTACAGAGATATGTCTCTCTCCTCTCCTTTCCCTAGCGCCGGCGCTGATTTCAGCTGCTGAGCGCCATGCACACACATTAGCGCCATAGCGCTAAGGTGCAAACCTGAGTCTACCATAAGTTTTGTACAGGAAGGGTACCCTTGTCACTACTATTGTAAATCAATATGAATGTAACTCTTGAAAATCACTATATACAACCTTAAAAAAAGCCAGGCCTGCGCGCCATGTAAGGAGCGAAATACGCTTTGGCTGGGATATAAAAAAGAAAATGCTTTGAATTACGCTTAATAAATTAATAAGATTAAATTATCACAGACCACAGACTGACTTTGAATTAAAATTTGTTTCAACTGCCTACCCAAAATACATCCTAGCTAATCCATTTTTTTTTTACTGTCAAAGGCCATTGGTAATGGTATAACTCATAAAAAATGAGTGGGTCGAGGATGAGGGTCATGGAGGTAATTGGCTGACTTACTGTTAATCTTCATTACTACTAATCATCCCATTCATTATGAGTTGCCAATCCTCCCTCTGTTCCAGGGCTTTGATTTGCCTTGGTAACTAGAGGCGAATGGTGGGAATACCAGCCCAGTAATGTCACCCAGCATAGCGTGGGCAGGACTTGCATTTTCAGCACTCCTGATACTTCCTGTCTCTCAGGTGGGATTCACCTCCTAATAATGACTGAAATGAGTAGGAGTAAGACTAATAAAGATTACTGGTAGGTAATGGGGCAATTACTCTCCATTTTTGGAGATGTAATTTTTTAACAGGTTTGAGCACTGGAAGCCTGCTCAAGGAACTTTTCCAAACTTGGAGTACGCATGTGATAGTCTCGTCCCGGTGTGTTTTTTATCACAGCATTTACCTCTGCAGGCTAAAACTTGTACTCTTCTGATCTGTCAGTTTTACTAGACACACTGCTGGAGTGCGTTTACAAAAAATAAGGGACCTATTTGAGATGATCCTGGCAAATAATGTTAACTAGGAAGGGGCCATATGCACAAATGAAAATGGGTGGGAGTCCTGAAACCAAATTCAAAGTGTTTTTAAACGTAATTAGTGCACTGTTGATCTTTATTTGACTTTTCTTATTATGCAGCTAGAGTTACTTTGAACGCCTTGGACAGGGCTATCGAAGACTCTATGCAATTTTAATTTAATGTATTTTCTTTTACTTTTAACCAGTTTTTGACGTATGGTTTAGAATGGGCTTTCAGACTCTTTCAGAAGAGTCGTAAGGGCATCATGTTCTGAATGGATTCACCAACGTAATATATGGTGGCGCCCCAGATAGAGAAAGCCTGTTGTCCACTGTGGAGTGGAGAGGTGTGGTGCAGCGGCCAGGGCAGCTGACTTTGGAGCACAGGGTTCACGGTTCGATCCCCGGCTCCGGCGGCAGCTCAGCTCAGCACCATGTGACTCTGGGCAATAACTCGCTTAATTTCCACTACGGCCCCCAGTGCCTTGAGACCCGTAAGGGTGAGTAGCTGCGCTATATAAAAACGGACTTACTTACACTGTTAGATGGTCTCGCTTGTGAATTACTTGCAAGAGAGGGTCATGAACACATCTGCTAATTTGTGGCTCAGAAGGCAGGTTCAACAGATTTATGCATGAAACACATACCAAATAGAACATGTACAGGATAGACACGTGAGGCATGGACATAAGAGAGTAACCAGAAAATTAAAATACCCCCCACTTTGAACCCAAGCTTTGATGGCACCAAGCAAGCGAAGCATGTGAGCCGAAAACCTCCCTAGAAGAGTTCCCTTGTCTTTTCCATCCAAGAATCGAACCATTCATCATTTCACCCTTCCATCTACCCACTAATATCCAACATTTCACTCTACATACCTCTCATCCATTTTTCCTTTCATCCATCATTAATCTTTCACCATTCCAGCCATTCATTGGTCATTCCATTGATCTTTCCATCCATCTATCCATCCATCTTTCCAGGGGAGTAGTCAGAACATTAAAATACCCCCACAAGCTCTGATGGCACCAAGCAAACGAGGCATGTGAGCTCAAACCTCCCTAGAATAGTTCCCTTGCCTCTTCCATCCAAGAATAGATCTATTCAACCTTTCACCCTTCCATCCACCCATTGATATCCACCATTTCACCTTTAGATTCCTCTCATTCATTCATTCTTTCATCCATCAGTAGTCTTTCACCATTCCATCCATTCATTGGTTGTTTTATCCATACATACATACAGACATCCATCACCTATGCTTGAATCCCTCTATATATCCATCCACCTGTACATCTATCATTTGACTTGCTCGTCCATCAATAAAGCCTTTCATCCATCCACAAATTCTTTTGCCCATCCATTCATCTATCATCATCCATCCTCTCCGATTTCCATTTCCTTTACCATCCATCTTCTCAGATTTCCATGTACTATGCCATTCTTTCACCCACCCATCCTCTCAGATTTCCATTTACTCTGCCATCCATCCATCCATTCATCCTCTCAGATACCTATTTACTCTGCCATCCTTTCAATCCAAATCCATCCATCCTCAGATTTCAATTTAATCTGCTCTCGTTTTATCCATCCTTCTGTCCATCTGCCCCTCCATCCATCTATCAATCCATTTTGGATTTCCATTTATTCTGTCATCTTGTCATCAACCTGTTCATTCTCTCAGATTTCCATTTATTCTGGCATCTTTTCATTCACCAATCCATCCTCTCAGATTTCCTTTAATTCTGCCATCCTTTCATCCTCCCATCTAGCCATTATCTCACCCACTCATCCACCCTTCCTTTCACCCACTCATCTAACCTACCCTTTCACTGACTCATCCATCCTTTCAGCCTTCCTTACTTTCACCTACCAACCCATCCATCCTTTCATCCACCCATCCTTTCACAAACTCATCCATTCTTTTACCCAGCCACCCTTTCAACTACTCATTCATTCTTTCACATACTTATACATTCACTCACCCATCCTCCTTCCCTTTTCTCACAGTATATCTTTCTTTCTTTTAGCGACAATATTAGGCTTTTATCTGCCAAGTTGCAGATAAGAGGCCCTTAACAAACCCCACCTTGCTGTAGCTAGTAAAGTGGGGGGGTTCATGACTCCCCTGCATCCATCCATCTATCCATCCATCCATCTATCCATCCTCTCAGATCCCCATTTACTGTGCCATCATTTCAATCCACCCACCCATCAATCCTCAGATTTCCATTAACTCTGCCCTCCTTTCATCTATTCTCCTATCCATCCATCCATTTATACGAATCACTGACAAAATATCGACGGACAGAATATCGAGGTACAAAAATATCGACACAAAAATATCAAAGTCAAGAATATCGACATCCTATCTACATCATGGTAAGTACAAAAATATCGGGGGGAAAATATCGATGTCAAAAATATCGTTGTAAAAAATATCGTTTTTTAAAAATGTTTAAAAAATAATGTAAAATAAAGTAAATAATACATATAATTAAAAGAAACATAGTTAAAAATATTAAAACATGTTTAAAAATAATAACTAATACATATAATGTTAAAATAAATTAAACAGATACATATAAAAAATAATATATATACTTACTCCAGTGAGTGCAACAGTAGGGAAAGTGTTGTATAGCGTAGAGGTTAAAATTACTATTCCCACTCCAGAGAGTGCAACAGTAAGGAAAGTGTTGGATAGCGTAGGGGTAAAAATTACTATTCCCACTCCAGTGAGTGCAACAGTAGGGAAAGTGTTGGATAGCGTAGGGGTGAAAATTACTATTCCCACTCCAGTGAGTGCAACAGTAGGGAAAGTGTTGGATAGCGTAGAGGTTAAAATTACTATTCCCACTCCAGAGAGTGCAACAGTAGGGAAAGTGTTGGATAGCGTAGGGGTAAAAATTACTATTCCCACTCCAGTGAGTGCAACAGTAGGGAAAGTGTTGGATAGCGTAGGCGTAAAAATTACAATACCCACTCCAGAGAGTGCAACAGTAGGGAAAGTGTTGGATAGCGTAGGGGTAAAAATTACTATTCCCACTCCAGTGAGTGCAACAGTAGGGAAAGTGTTGGATAGCATAGGGGTAAAATTTACTATTTCCTCTCCAGTGAGTGCAACAGTAGGGAAAGTGTTGGATAGCGTAGGGGTAAAAACTACTATTCCCACTCCAAAGAGTGCAACAGTAGGGAAAGTGTTGGATAGCGTAGGGGTAAAAATTACTATTCCCAGTCCAGAGAGTGCAACAGTAGGGAAAGTGTTGGATAGCGTAGGGGTAAAAATTACTATTCCCACTCCAGTGAGTGCAACAGTAGGGAAAGTGTTGGATAGCGTAGGGGTAAAATTTACTATTCCCACTCCAAAGAGTACAACAGTAGGGAAAGCGTTGCATAGCGTAGGGGTTAAAAATAACATACTTATAAATTAAATAATTTTTGTAATTAAATAATGATTTATTAATAAATTAACAATAAATTATTTAAAAATACTAATAAATAAAAATTAAAAATTACTTTAATAACATTAAATTACTTCCCACCCTATTCCTCAATAAACACACAACCCACTCCACATAACATTTCACATAATTAATATAATTATCAATTAATCTATTAATATAAATGTATTACCAATTAATAATTAATTAACAATAAATTAATTATCAATACCAATAAACAATAATTAATAAAAATTAATTAACAATTAATAATTAATTAGAAATAAATTAATTATCAATACCAATAAATAATAATTAATAAAAATTAATTACCAATTAATAATTAATTAACAATAAATTAATTATCAATACCAATAAATAAAAATTAATAATTACTTAATTACAATTACATTACTTCCCACCCTATTCCCCTATAAACCCACAACCCGCTCCAATAATAAATTAATACAATTAATATAATTATCAATTAATAAAAATTAATTACCAATTAATAATTAATTAACAATAAATTAATTATCAATACCAATAAATAAAAATTAATAATTACAATTAAATTACTTCCCACCCTATTCCCCTATAAACCCACAACAAAAATAAATTAATACAATAAATATAATTATAAATCAATCAAATAATAAAAATTAATTACCAATTAATAATTAATTAACAATAAATTAATTATCAATACCAATAAATAAAAATTAATAATTACTTAATTACAATTAAATTACTTCCCACCCTATTCCCCTATAAACCCACAACCCGCTACAGAACTAAAACTCAAAATTTAATTAAAAATAATTAATAATTCCTAAAAATTATTATTTAATTTACTATAATTAAATTACTTCCCACCCTATTCCCCTATAAACCCACAACCCGCTACGGTACTAAAACGCATAATTTACTTTAAAACATTTTACTAACTTCTAAAAAATGTATACATATATTTAAAAAAACAGTACAATACTTAACAAAAAATATAGAACACATACATATAATATACATACTAAAATACATAACACTAATATAAACATCGATATTATTAACATAGATATTTTTGCTATCGATATTACTAACTTCGATTAACAAAAACGATATTTCTTACCTTCTGGTCGATATTCTGGTCGTCGATATTCTTGATGTCAATATTCTGTCCCTACGATATTTAAAACTCGATATTAATGTAGGTCGATATTAAAAACTCGATATTATGTCTGTGCACCCATTTATACCTCTCAGATTTCCATTTACTCTACTATCTTTTCATCCACCCACCCATCCTCTCAGATTTGTATTTACTCTGCCACCTTTATATCCACTCATCCATCCTCTTAGATTTCCATTTACTCTGCCATCATTTCACTCACCCATCTAGCCATCATCTCACCCACTCATCCACCCAATTATTTCACCCTCTCATCTACCCATCCTTTCACTCACTCATCTACCCATCCTTGCACCTTTCCATTCTTTCACCCACTCATCTGTCCTTTCACCCACCTATTCTTTCAGCCACTCATCCATTCAACATTTCACCCACCCATCCATCTATCTACTGATTCATCCTTTCATCCACACATCCATCCTTTTACCCACTCATCCATCCAACCACTCATTCATCCATCCTTTCATTCACTCACCCTTTCACCCACCCTCCCTTTCACCCACTCATAACTCCATCCTTTCATCCACCTGTCCTTTCACCTACACATTCATCCATACGGTTATCCATTGATCCTTTCATCCACCCGCCCTTTCGCCCACTCAACCATCCTTTCACATACTCATGCATCCACTCACTCATCCTCCTTTCCTTTTTCTATCAGTTTATCTATTAGCGATAATTATATGCTTTTATCTGCGAAGTTGCACATAAGAGGCACATAAGAACCTTACCTCTGCTGTAGCTGGTAATGGACATGGCATACAGTGGCGAGGTTAGCAAACGTTGGATAGAAAAATGAAGCACACAGGCATTGAGATGCAGCACACAAACCTGTGAGACACAAAAGGAGAATGTGTATGCAGCACAGACACCTGGGTCACAGACATATGGAGCACAGACATGTTGGCCACAGCCATACCTAAAACTGAAAAGGAACACAGGTACAGGGCAACTAGGCATAGGATACAGGCCTTGATTATAGAATTATGGAGTGCAGATAAATGAAGCACAGAAAAGTGGGCAACATACATGTGGAGAATGTGGAGAACAGGCACTGGATGTGCACACACACTTGCAGCGTAGACACTTGGAGAATAGGCAGTCAATGAATAATGGGGCATGTGGGCTAATTACATTTTGGAGCACTGATGTGTGGAGCACAGATACTAGGGGACTAGGCATGTGACGTTGAGCAGAAACACAAAGGCCACATGGCACAAAGATACAAGGATCAGAGGTACATAAAATCTAGACATATGTCTAAGGGCCTTATTATGACTTTGGCGGTCTACCTGTAGGACTGCCGCCACGGCGTTCCCAGGAAGACCGCCAAGTCATCGTATTCCTGCCCAATTATGATCTTGTAGCTGGTCTAGCAGGGCCATAGTCCCATGGCGGTGGCATGCCTTGACTAAGGATCACAGCCAACATTCATGCCGCTGCCCTGGGAACGCAGCCACGTCGGGTGCACTGTGAGGCAGGCACCATGTCGTGCATGCCATACAGTGCACACACTATGGTGCAATTCTAGTAGGGCACAAATGTGCCCCCCAGCACGCACCCCCCATGGTCAGATTTGCCCTGGGGCCCTGTTTGGGCCCCTTCCATGCCTTTCCCCCATCCATTTCATAACGGGGTCCCCGCCATGAGATGGGCAGTGGAAATGCAGGTGGCAATCTGCTCTGCAGCGTCAGCATCGGCACCAACAGCATTTTCAGCCCCTCTCATCACTGCCACAGAATCCTGGATCCTGGCAGAGGTCTTGTGATGGTCCCACCACCACCATCATAATCGGGCAGGAGGCCCGACGCGATGGCGGCAGTCGGAACGCTATTCACGGGCACGGGTACGGCGGTCTGTCCCGTATTCGTACAAAATATATGTTTGTAAAACTTCATTTTATTACTTGTTAGAAAACACACCATCAAAGGCAGACAGAATTTCAGCAACAATTAGGTTCCAAAACTATACAGTGCTAATAATGCAAACACTTTGTACCGGATATCTTACCACATATCTTGAACAATAGTCTTCAACGATTCTTGTTGTAGGAATTTCAAACAGAGGTTTCACAATTCTATCTTCTGATTTGACATGTCGCCAGTATTCTTGAAGTTCTTTTGTAGTCATCAATGAATTGGGACTTGTGTCGGTGTCAGCGTCTGAAATATTACATTTTCTGTTTATGTAGATTATTGGTCAAATTGTTTATATCTATTTACCATTTTCTAATCATTTCAAATATTCTTTCAAAAATACATGATGCAAGATTAATGACATTTTGCAAAATCTATTTACTGAATCTACTTTTGATAAGAACTTGTACATGCTAAGTTTTAAGACTCTCAGCTTAGGGACTACGCCAGTAGCTAGAGGTATCCTTTGTGAAATGCGAAAAACCTTTGTACAACGGGTATTCCACCAAAACAATGTTTAAAAAATATAGTGAGGCAGAAATATCATGTCAAAAAGATAGTGGTGTCGAACACGTTATGGGAAAGAATATAGAAGGTAAGAATGTTGTTTTTTGTCTTCTATATCTTTTTTTAAAAGATAATTGTGCATAATATCATTTGTAATTATTTAGTTTGGGTTTATCAGTTTTTGAGTTATAAGTTATTATTCTAAAGGTAAGTAAGTTTAATTATTTTTTAAGGTCATTTTTATATTTGGCAATAAATGTTAAGATATTTTGTGGTTTTTGCCATTTGTTTTGGTGGGTTAGGTTTGTAGGGGAAAAGGATGGGTAGGTTTTTAACTATTTATTTTTTAATTAATTATAATTTGTTTATAAGTTGTGATTTAGTAATTAGATAATTAATTATGTAAGTTTTGTTTAGTTATTCAGCATAAAGTTTTCAAAATAGTAATAATATTCATATTTTGTAAATTGAATAATATGTTAATATTTTAATTTAATTGCTTAGGGGCTCATTACGATGGCGGGCGGAAGCACCACCGCCGTGCTGGCGGATGCAAAAGCACCAGTTACCGCCGGCACGCAGCAGTCCACACGCCCGTCCAATTACGATGCGAAAGTAGGCCAAACACCGCCGGCAAGCCAGCAACACCGTCCGCCATCAAAGTGCGCCCGTACACGTAGCGGCGCAGCCCAACTGACACACACCGTCCGACGAAACACGTCCCGCCCGGCGCATAAATTACGATGCCGCAAACAAACGGCTCCCACGGCCAAGAGATACCGTACGACAAACCGAAGCGGTAACATGGATGCCGAGCACGGACAACGAAGAAGCGGCTCCCGAGCATGAATCCAGCACTGCAGGCCCTCCCCATGCTCCTGCTGATGCACCACCAAGGACGCAACGTACCGCGGAGACGCAGGTAGGCACACACACAACAAGTGCACGCAAACAGCGCACACAGTGCAAGGGCGGAAAAAGCGGACAACCCCCACCAGCGCGTGTACACAACACATCCACCATTGCATCCACATATGACACACAGGCCAAATCAGTAACATCGCGGAACACATGTGTACACACCACCTGGGACTAGGAACCAACCACCCCGTCACGGCCCCAAAGCGCCGATGACGCCGCCACACATGCGCACAACGCAGAGGCCAACCGCAGCGCCATGCATGCGTCGCACACAGACACAGGGACACAACCAAGCAGCACACACATCAGCCCCACCCCGAACGCACATGACACGTGACAGGCCTGCCACAGACATGTCCCCAACGCCCAATTCACGGACAACACCCAACGCCACACAACCGACGCACACATGTCAGTGAAGACACGCAACAGCAGGACACACCGAAGTGTAAAAAACATGGCGAAGCACACAGCGGCGTCAACACCAACTAGGAGAAGCAGGGCCCTTCGGGAAGAGGAACGCCAGTACCACACTGAAACACCCATACCACCCTGCACATATGAACAAGACATATAAAACGGAACACCAAAGAGCCCGGGGACCGACAACAGGTGGCCCAAGAATAACATTCACACACAAGGCCCAACGCAGAGCGGAAAGGCAGCCTGCCGCCCACACAAGGGAGAGCAGACAGCACTGAATGACCTTCCATTCCAACTCCGAAACCACAGCCCTACGACAGAAGCCGGTGAATACAGCCATTGTCCAAGAATAGACCAACACAGGCATGCCGAGGAGACCGACCACAGGGCAGATAGCGCATATCACAGAAGCACACAACGGACGGGGAAGAAAGAAGAAAACACTCCCCCATGTCGGCCACATGCAAGTTAATTGGAAGGAGTCACACATCACTGACCTTGAACTGTCTGAGAAGCATGTGGGAAGAGGGCCCGTGTCCTCCAAACAAGCAAACAGAACACAAGTCCTGTCTCCCTACGACTACACAGAGCTCACAGCAACCTCGGAGCGTGCACATTGCAGACTGCACACACAGCCGGAGCACGCCACCACAACGCACCGCTGGGAAATGGCAACCGCAACACACCTACCCAACTACGCCGAACAGCTCAAGCTGTACAAAACCAACCTGTTCCATACATTGGGATGCGATCTCCTGTCCCTGCTGAACGTAAGTTACCGACTGACTTACCGCATCACATTGTTCAGCTGCGTCATGCCCGTCTTCTACTGTCGGAGGTGTCCATACCAGCATCCCGTCGAGATATGCCTCTCCAACCCGGCATGTCTGAAGGCGGACCTGCTACCACTACTCCTCCCTCTGGACGCACACGACAGGGCCTGCTCTGCCTATGGGGGCATGGCGTATGTGGCCAACATCGCACCCGCACTGAAATGGGACCACTGTGCCTCCACACGACGGATCATCGAGAACAGCTACATCGAATGTCACCCAGCATGCCCCATCATGGTCCTCCAAGGGACAACTTACGAACAACACCTTGACAGCCACCATCCGCTACATTGGCTGGCAAACATGTACACCACCAATGACATGGAAGCCCTGCTGGACGGCATCGCATACCTGACAACCTGTCAATTCGTCGGACCACAACGCAGGTTCCCCGAGTGACCTATGATGTCCAACCCCGCACCCATGCTTAGCTTCCGCACGGACTGGCCAGTCACCACCACAACAGCCATACCAAACGACCGGCAACTGTAACCACACCATCAACGACATCGCCATGACATCGGATATGACCGGGACATGCACACTGTTCCCCATCACATCCAGGAACACCGCATGCATCGTGGGAGGCAGTGGCATGGGCTCTGTGTATCGCACCCACATGGACGGAACTGCACGAACAACCAGGACACGACATGGATCCAGCGCCCATGGACACACACACCGCTCAGTGGACATGAATAGGTCGCCTGGAGTCTGTGGGTGCTGCACCCCTCCCACCCCCGCCCCGGGAATCCCATACCAGGACCTTTGCATGGACGACAAGTGCATACAACAACAACACGACCCCAGTGACTGTGACATGTCCAGTAACCACCACAGTGCAACAACAAGTGGCACGCCGCTGCATGCACGCAAGCACATGCCCTGATGTCATCTCACATGCACGCGTGCATGAGGAACAACCGCAGCAAACCTGTCACATGGAACTGAGATGGACTGTTTCCATGATGCCAAGCGGTCTGGTAGGCTACATGTATACCGTCTGTGTCAAAGTCCGCAGCTCCGCAGCTATACGTAAATGTACATTAGCACAGCCTTGGCCAAGCAGATGTCACTCTGAAGCCCACATCCCACATGCAACAGCCAATCACATGTAACCCCACACCCTATCCCATTTGCAATCATGCTCAGTATATCCTCAACATGTATTCCGCTGCCAGTAGTGTCCACTATACTGCATCACAGAGGACAGAAGACTCAATATAATGTTTGAAACCAAAACTGTCTCCGCTGACTCATTTCACAAGTACGAATGAGAGAGGATGAGAGTATGTGAAGTACACGGCAGTCGTGACATGACCATGTAGTCCACTGGTATTGGATGTCAACGCAAATGAGTAGCACTACTGTGGAAGACACACATGTGTCGTGTGAAGTCGTATGGACGCAGTGCTCAGGTGGGTGGGTGCGACGGGTAGATGCGCACATGCCAAGTTGGAGCACGCCGTGTTGGGAGGGGTCATGAACAGTACACCACCGCTTCCCTGGGCATTGTGAGAGGACACCTGTCGGGGGGAGTGAACACGTGTGTGCACAGCAGCCGGGCACACGTACAAAGCGGTACCAGGCGCACCTCAGCCCACCCTCTGTGGACAAGCTGGATCCTGTTGTGCGCCCGCCATGCCCCTTGACAAGGCACACACAGCCCCAGTCGACCAGGTGTAACCCCAACATAGTCAATCCGCACAGGCGATACAGGGCACGGGATGGCAGTGGAGCATGGTGTGTGAGAGGTCTCCTCGCGCTCCTCCTGGTCATATCACGCAGGCAATAGAACCTCAACGTCTAGCATGGCACAAGTCAGATGGAAGTGTAGGGGGACGCACCACAGCACGAGCAGCACTGACGTCACGGGAGGTGGCTCGCACCATCCCATCCATTGCCCATCATACCAACCACGCCACATGCCATTGCGACTAAGTGCAAGCGCGTGCGCCACCACCCCGAGCCCTCCCCAGAGAGGCCAAAGAGTGAATGTGTGGGCCATCAGCCACAGATGGACGCGGCCTGGCCGCAAGGGCAGCCACAGCCACTGGGTGTCGCAGGTGGCGGATCCGGAAGGCGAAGACTGTGATGCATAGTCCATGCAGGCCGGGTCTCCATTTGGGGCACCACGCAGGTGGACGGCGTCCCGCAACACATCATACCCTGAGACAGCCCACTCGTGCAACTGGACCCACACATACACTCCTTGCCCTCTCTGGTGCGAGCTTGGGGCTGCCTGTGCAAGCGCTAGCCTCGCAGGTGAGCATGCATATTGGGGGAGCGAGGGGAGGACATGAGGGCTGGGGCGAAGATGACTGTATCACTGTCAGTTAGTACAAGGGATGACCCAGATGTGGAAAGGAAGAGACGTGTCCCGTGTGTACTGCAACTAGTCGCCAATCCAACTACCCCCATGTCCGGAATGTAAGCCCGCACCTAGGCCCGCCCATCCGCCACATCGAACATACCACCAGCACGACAACCTTCCCATTCGAAACACTGACTGGGGGTGGCGACCAGTGTACAATCATGTGTAGCCTACCCACGCGTACATGTGGGCCCTCCATGATCCATGTCACCTGCGGCAAAGTCATGACATGCGCAATGAGGGAAGTGAGGAGAGCTGTCCGCCCCACGCGCAGAAGGTGCATCAGCTCCACAGACCCAGCAGCGAGTCCAGCAGGGGTCACATGTGCAGGGGCAGCTGTGCCTGGTGTGAAGGCACATGCATATAGACAGCACATCGACCAATGTGTAGTCTGCCCACATCTACAGTCCATCATCATGCGGACATAGGAATTGAACACAGGGCAACACATCTTAGTTGGTGCACCCACCGTGACCAACAATGCGCAATCATCGACGTACCCGCCCTGTGCATGGCCCCCACCCAACGGAGGCACATCCAGTGCCACCATCCCACACACACAAGCCTTCCACGGAACATGCTGTGTCCAATGGTCAGTACAGAGTCAGCGCCCATCTGGTGGATCCTGAACAGGAGACACATGCACACACATGCCAGCTCCCACTATGTACGTCTGCCACCTGGCACGTGCAATGTAACCTCTCACCTGTGACGTGTGACTGCAAGCACACAGCCGTCTTGGCATGGGGCTGTCAATGTGGACACCTGTCAATGTTTCGGGAGGTGTGATCCGTACAGTGCTGTACATAGGGTGCAATGCTGACACCTACTACTGTCTCATATCCCCTCGTGCCACAGGTCCCACTTGTTTTGGCCGCTCAGCCTGTGCCCACATCGTCGTCGTCGTGTGCCATACTCATCCAGCCGCGGAAGCAGTTCCATGCTCAGCAGACATTCATGTTGCCGTGGCGTTGCCGCTTGACGGATATGCAGTCAGTCCCCATCAGCACGCCCCGCAAGTCATTGGGGCCTAGATTCCCATGTGCATGCACATGGCAGTGGTTTGTATCACTAGCCATTGCCATTGTTGGGAGACCTGTGTAAGTGTATTGTGGCCGTGCCGTCCCAGCTTGACAGCTGGGCTGTGGCTCATGTGCTTGCTCAGTCATGTCAGTGATGTGTATGCGAAATTGCTATGTGTCGTGTTGCTTTGACATGTGTCCTCTGCCATTGTCCCTAGGCGGAGACCGAACATTGACCGCCCATACCAATTGCTGGCGGACATGGACGATACAGAGGTTATTAGGAAGTTTCGGCTGGACAGGCCAAGCCTGCATCGACTGTGTGCCATGTTAGAACCCCATCTCCGTCCCCGCAGGGTGTATCCGACTGCTGTCACCCCCACGGCTAAGGTGATGGCCGCCATGCATTTCTTCGCCACTGGGTCATTCCAGCACACAGTGGGCATTGGAGGAGGGATGTCCCAGCCCATGTTCAGCAAGGTGCTGAGGGATGTACTGGCAGCCATGATGCTGTGCCGAAACAGGTACATCCGCTTCCCCAGGGCTCGTGAATTGGCGGCAGTGAAGGGTGCATTCTATGCCCTTGGCAGAATCCCACACGTCGTTGGAGCCATTGACTGCACACATGTCGGCCTTGTTCCACCACAGGCCACTGAGCACCTGTACCGCAACAGGAAGCACACGCACTCCCTGAATGTGCAAGTGGTGTGCCTTGCGGACATGGTGATCACCCACGTGTGTGCAAAGTTCCCAGGCTCGGCCCATGACGCACACATAATGCGCAACAGCATCTTGCCACGACTGATGTCCAATATGCAACAGGATCGTGCCTGTATTGTCGGTGAGTATGTGGAGTGGTGTAGCGTGCTGGTTGTGCGATGCTGTCCCCTGTCCAGTTGGAATTGCAACGGTTCTCTGTGTCCCTCACACCCAGGTGACTCTGCGTACCCGAATGGGGCATGGCTGCTCAGTCCATTGAGGAATCCTCGCACCCCAGCAGACGATCGCTACAATGAGGCACATGGGAGGACCAGACGTGTGGTCGAGCGTACCTTTGGCCTCCTCAAGTCCAGGTTCAGGTGCCTGGACCGCACCGAGGGTGCGCTGGCGTACTCCCCACAGAAGGTGTGCCAGATAGTGGTGGCGTGCTGCATGCTGCACAATCTGGCCATTCGGAAGCAGATCCCCCTCATCGTGGATGACGGAGATCAACCAGGGCCCCAGCCCGCAGACCAGGACAGCTCGAGTGAGGAGGACAGCGGAGAGGAGGAAGCTGGTAATGTGCGGCAGCAGCTCATCGCCCGCTACTTCACTTGACAGTGAGTGTCCATGTACGACGGCTGATGTGGCTGTATCTGTGCAGGTGTGTGTGTGCTGTGTCAGGGTGGCCGTTTGTTCACTGCGTGCTGTGTATCAACGCTCCATGGCCAGGGTAGTATGCCACTGTTGGTGGCTGTGGCATTGTGCCCTATTGCTCTGTGCGATGTGTGTACATTGCTTGTAGTTGTTGACATGTACTGTGTGATGGGTGTGTGACACACTCATTGAATGTGCTCCTGTTCTGTCTCCCACCCCTAGGTCCCTACAGGCCCTCCGGATTCAATTGCCATGCCACGCATCAGGTGCCTTTCCGCCCAAGGTGGCCGTTGTATTCCGTACAAATAAAACACAGGGCACAAACAGCAGTTAGTGAAAAAGGTGCATTTATTACAAACTGTGACATGTGATTGTGTGTAAGGTGATGACAAAAGTGGTGCGTGCAGTGACAATGAGCTGTCGGTCATGGCTGCGTGATGATCAGGGTGTACCCACTGGTTCTATGTCCATAGTCCAACACACACATGCCATCCAGATGGCTGTGTGGAGTGGGATCGTAGTCCAAGTCAATGCAGTGGCTGGTCAAGGAAGGCTGGCGGAAGGCTGGCTGGCTGCCTCACTTGCGTTTGGAGCGTGCAAAGTCCTCCCGGGAGATCTGTTTCCCGCTCGGACGGCCCCTTCCACGTTTGCGAGGGGGTGCCTGCTTGCGACCTGCTGGTGGTTGAGGTGTGCTCACTGGCTGTGGACGCAGGGGAACTGGACACTGCTGCTCGACCCTGCGCCCCGGCAGGTGGTGGCGGAGGGGAGCTGCTGTCCCTGACTGTGACCTCACCGCCACCACCAGCTGGCCCATGAGGTCCACGAGTTGGCCCATACGGGCGTCCATGGACCTCAGCACCCCCAGCACCTCACGCGTGTCTGTAGCTGACCTGGCCCATTGTCCTTGGGCCTCTTCATAGGCCCCAAGGACTCTGGCCATTTGAGGCAGGGCATGGCTCCCAGGGGAGGCTGGCGTTTCCCTGACCCTGCTCCTCCTACCAGTCCTGCTGCCACCGGCCTGCCCACTAGCCACATTGCTCACCACGGTCCTCGCTGTGGCTCCCAGGGTGGATCCAGTCGGCCGGGCCACCACCTGCGCTGGGGCTGGTGCCAGCGAAGACGTGGTGGTGGTGGCGGCGGTGGTGGTCGGTGCGGCGATGGTGGCGGTTGCGGCAATGGTAGTGGCCGCAATGACCGTGGGTGTGGCCGCAATGACCGTGGGTGTGGCCGCAACGACAGTGGCAGCAGGGGGCTGGGAATGTTCAGCAGCCCTGGATGATGGGTTGGTGGGTAGGAGGGGTCCTGGGGAGCGGCTGGGCCCTGCCACACCAGATGGGCCTGCTTGGTGGTCCGTGTCCGAAGAGGAGGACAGATCCTCCAGATCCGTGTGTCCTCGTTGGGGGCTTGTAGGCTGGCTGTGCTGGCTGCTGGCTCCATCCCCAGCATCCAGCAGTTCGTCACCTGTGGAGAGAATGAGATTTGTTATTGTGTTGCACCTGGCGAAGTATGTAGTTGTCGTCTGACATTAACAGTTCGTGCAATCTCGTACATGGGTTTCCCGGAGGCGTGTGTGTGGCTGTAGCATTTGTAGTTGTGTGTGCTTGGCAATGGGACTGTGTGCTGTGCACATGTGGCATGGGACGGATTGGCCATGCCGATGGGTGTGTTGCTGTGCCCCTACTTATTGTGACTCTGGTGTATGCGGGCTCCTGGCCCATCCTGGGTCTGGTTTGTACTTTGCTTTTGGTGTTCAGATGGGACGCTTAGGAACGCATATGGCAACATGGGGGCCATGCCCCAGATTCGCATTTGGGAGGGGATATGCTTTTGGGGTTCAAATGGAACGCTTAGGAACGCATATGGCAACATGGGGGCCATGCCCCAGATTCGCATTTGGGTGGGAATATGCTTTTGGGGTTCAAATGGAACGCTTAGGAACGCATATGGCAACATGGGGGCCATGCCCCAGATTCGCATTTGGGAGGGAATATGCTTTTGGGGTTCAAATGGAACAGCTTAGGAACGCATATGGCAACATGGGGGCCATGCCCCAGATTCGCATTTGGGAGGGGATATGCTTTTGGGGTACATGCTGTGAGCCATGGGTGCCGAACGTGACATGTGTTGTGGCAGCATGACAGTGCATGGTTTGAGGTGTGTGCATGCTTGACATGGCCTGCATATTTGCTGTCTGTTGTGATTACTGGACATGGCATTGGACGCATCGTTATGAGTGAGTGATGGTTGTGTGCCAGCCAACGTATTGCAGTTGTCCCATCTCCTTGGTGTGCGTGCTGCCCTGTGCCATGTGCATCACTGCAGTGCTCGGGGGTGTGGCCCATGTTGTGTGTTGTTGCTCACAGTGTGTCGTGCGCTTCATTGACTTCTGGCACATGGTTGGTCATGGGCATGTATCTTAGCGTGACTGCTGTATGTGTGGCAGCTGTGCGGATGACATGCCTTTCATGAGACTGGGGCTGACGGATGGATGGTATGTTGTATGTGCATGGTGTGTCTGTGTGTTTGATGGGTTCAGTGGTGTTCGTGTGCATATATGTTGTTCCGCTCTGTTGCGTCTAGTGTTGTTTGTCTTACATAGGCGTAGTTGTGGGGTGTGTGGTTGACAGGCAGTAGGGGCTACATGGACAGGACTTCAATGGTGTTTCGGTTGTGTGTGATGAGTTGCACAGTGGCTGCCGTGTGGTACTATATTCAGTGTGGCTTGTGCATGCAGACGTGGCTCCTTGGGTGTTGCTATGTATGTGATGGGTCATGTGGGGTGTGAGTCTGTTGTTCATGTCCGTGTGCACATTGTTCACTTGTTCGTGACGGTGGGCGGTGCTGCGTGTTCGTCTGCTACGTGACATGTCCCATGTGTTGGTCGTGTTATGGTCCTCATGCCTCCAGTAATCCAGCCCTGTCCAGTTTCCCACCTGCAAGTTGTTCGTGCGTGCACTGTACTGGATGCCACATGGCTCTAAGCGGGGGTGCTCCATGTTGCAGGTCTGTGGGGGTGGGGGGTGTTGTGGGTCGTGGGGGTGGCTGGACACCCACTGACACCGATTGCTGTGGACCGTGATGTCTGCCTTTCGGCTGTCGTTGTGCACTGCGGTGGCTGACACGTGGCTGTGGGGTGTGGGGGATGCTCCTCCTTGCTGTGCTGTGGGACTGGGGCCTGGTGTGTGTTGTACTTGGGCTGTCCACCCTCCCACCCACTGCACTTTGTGTTCCTGCCACTTACCTGTTACTTGTCGGTTAGTGCAGCTGTGGCGGACACATGGGTGTGGTGGGTGCTCGTTGTGGCGCTTCTGGCATATTTGGGGACCTGTTGGTGGTTACGTGGCTGGCTGAGTGTACACATGTCCCCACGTATGTTACAGTTGTTCGGTTTGGGCTGTGTGTGGTGGTGTCTGTTGCATGTGTGTGTGATGTGTTGTGTATTGTGTGCTGGACATGGGGGTGTTTGTCCCTGGGAGCTGTGGCATGGTGGTTGCGCATGTGAGTACATAGCGGTGTGCTGGTATACATTAGTTTGTACTTACCAGCCTCCACTCCCCTGCTAATCCGGCGAGGATCTCCGGATGTATTACGACTCGCACCTTCTCCTCCCACGCTTTGAAGGTCTTAAAGAGCGCAGGATTCCCTCCGCCAGTGACGGCAGCCAGCTCTCTGTTTTTGCCCTCCTTCTTCTTGACCAGGCTCTTTACGTCATTCCAACGTTTGTTTATTTCACCTCTGTTCCTGGGCAGGGTCCCGACTGCATTGACCTGGTCTACGATCCGGTTCCACATTCTGTTTCTGGTGGCTAGTGGTGTGTGCTGGACCATGTTCCCATAGATTTGTGGGTACACCTTGATGATCTCGTCGACCATGACCGTCAGCTCAATGGGCGTGTACTTGGGCATTCTTTGTGGTGCCATGGTGTTTGTGGTGCTGGTGCGGTGTGTGTTGTGTAATGTGCAGGGGGTTTGTGGTGCCGGTGTTTGGTGGTGGTGGTGGTGGTGGTGGTGTTGGTGGTGGTGGTGGTGGTGGTGGTGGTTGTGATGTGTGCGTTTCTGTGGTGTGCTGCTGTCCTTGCTGTGTCACTGTGTCCTCTCCTCTCCTCTCTGGTTTGCAATGTAGCAAGGGGTTGTGGTCTGTGGGAGTGCTGCTTTTGTACTCACCTATGTGGGTGTGTCCTCATGGTCTGTTGTTTTCAGGTGTGTTGTGTCTGGGGTTCTGGCCTTTGTATTTTTTGTTTGTCCGGGGGGTGTTTTCGGGATGTGTACTGTGCTTGTGTATTTGTGCGTGCCTTGCTGTGTGGACTTGTTGGCCATGTTGTGTGCTATTGGTTTTGTGTGCGGATGGTTTCTGTGCAGGTACGTGGGCGCCATGGCTTCTGCCGTGTCGATTCTCATCGGCGTTGTTTGCGCTGGCGGGCGGTATATTTGTGGTTTTTCCGCGCTCATGTCGGTGCGATCGTAATTTCACGTGCGGTGTGTCGGCCGTGAGGGCGGGCGGTTTTGTGTTGTCGTGCGTGTTTCCGTCCGTGGCGGGCGGTTTGACTCCGACTCGGACGTTGGCGGGCGGTATTTTGTGTGATTTTTCCGCCGATGGCAGTTTTCGGTTTGTGTAATCGTAATGGCGTGGTCGGTGTTCAGGCGGTGTGTGCGGGCGGATTTTTGCTGCTTCCATGCCTGGCGGATTTTTTTACGCCGGGTATCGTAATGGGCCCCTTAATTAGGTAATTAACCATTTTAATTATTTAACTGTTTTTAGTAATTTAGGGGCCCATTACGATGTCGGGCGGAAGCACTACCGCCGTGCTGGCGGATGCAAAAACCACCAGTTACCGCCTGCACGCAGCAGTCCACACGCCCGCCCGATTACGATGCGAAAAGTCAGCCAAACACCGCCGGCAAGCCAGCGACACCGTCCGCCATCAAAGTGCGCCCGTACACGTAGCGGCGCAGCCCAATTGACACACACCGTCCGACGAAACACGTACCGCCCGGCGTACAAATTACGATGCCGCACACAAACTGAACCCACGGCTAAGAGACACCGTACGTCAAACCGAAGCGGTAACACGAACGCCGAGCACGGACACCGAAGAAGCGGCTCCCCGAGCATGAATCCAGCACTGCAGGCCCTCCCTATGCTCTATCTGATGCACCACCAAGGACGCAACGTACCGCGAAGACGCAGGTAGGCACACACACAACAAGTGCACGCAAACAGCGCACACAGTGCAAGGGCGGAAAAAGCGGACAACCCCCACCCCCGCGTGTACACGACACATCCACCATTGCATCCACATATGACACACAGGCCAAATTGTAACATCTCGTAACACATGTGTACACACCACCTGGGACTAGGAACCAACCACCCCGTCACGGCCCCAAAGCGGCGATGACGCTGCCACACATGCGCACAACGCAGAGGCCAACCGCAGCGCCATGCATGCGTCGCACACAGACACAGGGACACAACCAAGCAGCACACACACCAGCCCCACCCCGAACGCACATGACACGTGACAGGCCTGCCACAGACATGTCCCCAACGCCCAATTCACGGACAACACCCAACGTCACACAACCGACGCACACATGTCAGTGAAGTCACGCAACAGCAGGACACACCCCAGTGCAACAAACATGGCGAAGCACACAGCGGCGGCAACACCAACTAGGAGAAGCAGGGCCCCATCGGGAAGAGGAACGCCAGTACCACACTGAAACACCCATACCACCCTGCACATATGAACAAGACATACAAAACGGAACACCAAAGAGCCCGGGGACCGACAACAGGTGGCCCAAGAATAACACTCACACACAAGGCCCAACGCAGAGCGGAAAGGCAGCCTGCCGCCCACACAAGGGAGAGCAGACAGCACTGAATGACCTTCCATTCCAACTCCGAAACCACAGCCCTACGAAAGAAGCCGGTGAATACAGCCATTGTCCAATAAAAGACCAACACAGGCATGCAGAGGAGACCGACCACAGGGCAGATAGCGCATATCACAGAAGAACACAACGGACGGGAAAGAATAAAGAAAACACTCCCCCATGTCGGCCCCATGCAAGTTAATTGGAAGGAGTCACACATCACTGACCTTGAACTGTCTGAGAAGCATGTGGGATGAGGGCCCGTGTCCTCCGCACAAGCCAACAGAACACAAGTCCTGTCTCCCTACGACTACACAGAGCTCACAGCAACCTCGGAGCGTGCACATTGCAGACTGCACACACAGCCGGAGCACGCCACCACAACGCACCGCTGCAAAATGGCAACCGCAACACACCTACCCAACTACGCCGGACAGGTCAAGCTGTACAAAACCAACCTGATACATATATTGGGATGCGAACTCCTGTCCCTGCTGAACGTCAGTTACCGACTGACTTACCGCATCACATTGTTCAGCTGCGTCATACCCGTCTTCTACTGTCGGAGGTGTCCCTACCAGCATCCCGTGGAGATGTGTCTCTCCAACCCGGCATGTCTAAAGGCGGACCTGCTAGCACTATTCCTCCCTCTGGACGCACACGACAGGGCCTGCTCTGCCTATGGGGGCATGGCGTATGTGGCCAACATCGCACCCGCACTGAAATGGGACCACTGTGCCTCCACACGACGGATCATCGAGCACAGCTACATCGAATGTCACCCAGCATGCCCCATCATGGTCCTCCAAGGGACAACTTACGAACAACACCTTGACAGCCACCATCCGCTACATTGGCTGGCAAACATAAACACCACCAATGACATGGAAGCCCTGCTGGACGGCATCGCATACCTGACAACCTGTAAATTCGTCGGACACCAACGCAGGTTCCCCGATTGACCTATGATGTCCAACCCCGCACCCATGCTTAGCTTCCGCACGGACTGGCCAGTCACCACCACAACAGCCATACCAAACGACCGGCAACAATTACCACACCATCAACGACATCGCCATGACATCGGATATGACCGGGACATGCACACTGTTCCCCATCACATCCAGGAACACCGCATGCATCGTGGGAGGCAGTGGCATGGGGTCTGTGTATCGCACCCACATGGACGGAACTGCACGAACAACCAGGACACGACATGGATCCAGCGCCCATGGACACACACACCGCTCAGTGGACATGAATAGGTCGCCTGGAGTCTGTGGGTGCTGCACCCCTCCCACCCCCGCCCCGGGAATCCCATACCAGGACCTTTGCACGGACGACAAGTGCAAACAACAACAACACGACCCCAGTGACTGTGACATGTCCAGTAACCACCACATTGCAACAACAAGTGGCACGCCGCTGCATGCACGCAAGCACATGCCCTGATGTCATCTCACATGCACGCGTGCATGAGGAACAACCGCAGCAAACCTGTCACATGGAACTGAGATGGACTGTGCCCATGATGCCAAGCGGTCTGGTAGGCTACTTGTATACCGTCTGTGTCAAAGTCCGCAGCTCCGCAGCTATACGTAAATGTACATTAGCACAGCCTTGGCCAAGCAGATGTAACTCTGAAGCCCACATCCCACATGCAACAGCTAATCACATGTAACCCCTACACCCTATCGCCATTTGTAATCATGCTCAGTATATCCTCCACATGCATACCGCTGCCAGTAGTGTCCACTATACTGCATCACAGAGGACAGAAGACTCAATATAATGTTTGAAACCAAAACTGTCTCCGCTGACTCATTTCACAAGTACGAATGAGAGAGGATGAGAGTATGTGAAGTACACGGCAGTCGTGACATGACCATGTAGTCCACTGGTATTGGATGTCAACGCAAATGAGTAGCACTACTGTGGAAGACACACATGTGTCGTGTGAAGTCGTATGGACGCAGTGCTCAGGTGGGTGGGTGCGACGGGTAGATGCGCACATGCCAAGTTGGAGCACGCCGTGTTGGGAGGGGTCATGAACAGTACACCACCGCTTCCCTGGGCATTGTGAGAGGACACCTGTCGGGGGGAAGTGAACACGTGTGTGCACAGCAGCCGGGCACACGAACAATGCGGAACCAGGCGCACACGTCAGCCCACCCTCCGCGGACTAGCTGGATCCTGTTGTGCGCCCGCCATGCCCCTTGACAAGGCACACACAGCCCCAGTCGACCAGGTGTAACCCCAACATAGTCAATCCGCACAGGCGATACAGGGCACGGGATGGCAGTGGAGCATGGTGTGTGAGAGGTCTCCTCGCGCTCCTCCTGGTCATATCACGCAGGCAATAGAACCTCAACGTGTAGCATGGCACAAGTCAAATGGAAG